>OY998164.1:72930776-77730776 GCA_963921995.1 Oxystoma pomonae
AATTAATGAATAAATTTTATTTGAAAGTTTTAAAATTGCGCACGTGTCTTGTCTCATTCCAGAACAAATGACAGGAGTCAGGGAAGGCAAACATTTTTAAAATTTGGTTAGCTGTAAGGGTGCACTATATGCATCTGCATCCTAAGGCCACTACTACTTTGCCACCTCCGTAAACTACAAGGTAAAGTATTTCGGCTAAAAGTTAAAACCTTAAAAAAACATTCCTAGCCTAGTTTACATCATGAAAACAACCCATCAAGAAATCCCTCCGTATCTTATAAATAACCTTAATTATAAATTAAATAACCATTGGAAAACGAAACCGAAAAGTGGGCGAGGGAAGTCGTGTCGTATGTGCACCGCACACACGATGAGTCCATTATGATTCGAGAATTTGTGAGTCAACTAGTGTATACGGAAAAAGACCGGAGTCTTAGAAAATATGGTATCATCGTGGGTGGGCTCCACAAAACAACTTAAACCTTTATAGCAGCCTCTACCAGAGCGGGTCGCACCACACCCAGGATGGAAAACTCTACCCTCACCCAGGAGTGAAAAGGATAGAACATCCCGGTGTATATCTCTAGAAAGGGAAAAAAATTTGGAAAATTGATTTAGATTTTTCAATGTTCAGAAAGTTTGAAACAAAAACAAAGGAGGGCGCGGCGCCAAGCAAAATTTCATTCCCATAGGTTGATATTTAGGAAGCGGGTTAGGTTAAATTTAAATCTATCTTGATATTACGAAGTTATGAATTTCTTTAAAAATTTGTGAAATTATTTAAAGTTTAAAAAAGTTTAAAAAAAGTGGGCACACAACTAGCATGACAGTGGCGAAACCGACACCAAGTAAAACTTGATGGTGGTGGGGTCGGAAACGTTCAGCTGCTGAGGCGAGATAAAGAACAAGTCAAAATTCAAAAGAAGTTTTAAATTTTCAGGGAAAACCTTACACTTAAACATGAGGTTCAGGTCCCCAACCCAACTTAAATTAAGTTTTACTCAATTTTAATTTTATATACCTGATATAATTTTTTTTTTGTAAGTCTTACAACTTCTTAACATTTTTTAACTGTATCCTGCGACCACTTTCTTTGTTTTTAGTTCTTCACGCAACAATAAGCTATGTAGCTAATTTCCCTACTTTTCCTTAGACACAAGATGTCGCCATACTTGTAGCACCACCCTAGGCTAAGTTTTTGTTAAAGATTAGATTTTAATTTTTGAAGGTTTCAGTTTTGTTTTATGCTTGGTCTGTCCATTGGTTGAATCACTGGCTCGGTGATGGCCTTCCCTTGTGTGTTTTTTCAATCTTCCCACTGGATGGTTGGCGCTGTGCTTGTGTCTGATGTATGAGTAGACCAAGCATAACTGTTTTTCAAATTTCAATTTTACAATAAGTCTTCTTGGGTTCATTCAGTACACCCCTGAAGATGACAGTCTATACTGTTGAAACATGTTGGGTAAATTTTCAATAAAACAGTGGACAATGACCAAAGCTTTGTCATTTATTTGAACCAAAACGTTAGAGGGATGTATAAAACGGCGATGTTTAAAAGAAGGAGTGAAATAAGCGCGATGAAACAAAATAGCGACAGTAGCAAAGCACGATGTAATAAAAGCTCGTTGTAACCCAGTTCCAACTTACTCTAACTTAACCTAAGATGAATTAAAACAGCAACATTTTTCATTTGATTACCAACACATTACGGAAAGCGTCAATATTGCTAGTAGGTATGTATTTTTACCAAGATTATTGTCATGTTCATTGGCGCTTTATGAAAAATAAGAAGTCCATCATATAATTAAGGACACATTAGACATTTGCTTATTTGTGATATTATTTATTATAATTTTATATTTTAGCACGAAGGATGAACCTTGCAAAAGATATTAACGCACATTTAAGTAACTTACCAAATATACTTGCCAAGTTTCATTACTTAATAATATTTTGTAAGGTTTGACCCCTTATCCTGCGGACTAATCGGCGGTGGGGCGGTGTTATCCGTAGCAGTCAATTTTTTTTTTAATTTGGCATTATGTTTTTTGTCATATGGCCATAAAATAGATTTCAACCAAAATTCTATCGAATGTTCATCGGGATCATTTGGCAAGGCAAACTAACCTTTGGTCTGTACCTATAATTGCCTTTGCAATTAATAATACAGCAAACATTCGGCATTTTTAAATAAAAATTTAAGAAAATATGACTCTGAAAAGTGCAAAAGAATTTTGTAATTTTTTTTTTCCGATGGTTATGGGGACAGCGTCATACGTACAGGTTAGAAACTTCTATCCACAGCTGAATTTATTTAAAAAGAAACCTTTTTGAAAATCTTGCTTTAAAATTGGAAGCCAAACTGTATTTATATCGACTGATATTCTAGCTATCGATTCATTTTTATTTAGATAGATGCAAGCTGCTTCTTTGATATTTCGTTCAATTTTGTCTGGTTCTTTTTGTAATACACTGGTTTCTCCCCACATTACTCTTTGATCATTTTCAAACAATGTTGGCAAATTTTAGACCTCTCCCAATCTCCCCTTCTGAGGTATCCCTTATGGTCATTGATAAAAAAATTAAATAAAATAAATAATGATGTTCTTTGGGTTTCTAATATAGTTCTTCTTAAAATCAGTTAATATTTGATATTTTAAAATAAGAAACAAAATACTAAACTTTATTTTTGATTTCACTTTAAATATTTGTATTTTTATAACGTAATCTAAAATCGAAAATCCTCAAACAAATATAATTTGTTGACTACTATCGACACACCAAACTATCAAGTTAATATTTGAAATATAAACCACTCAAAGTTAGTCAGTTTTATGACAAAAGACAGATATTAAAAAAAAAAATAATCGAGAAAAATTTTGAAGGCAGTAGAGTTTCCAGTATTTGCGTGTGTGTAGGCAAATTTATTATCTTATTTGAAAACCACTGACAAACGAACAAAATTTTTTCTTTAGAGATTTACGCAGTGGGTTTTAACATATTTTTGAAACAAATCCCTTAACTTAGTGGCAAAAAACTCAAAAAAAGTAGTGTCGACATTATGAATCCGCCACAAACATATAGATTTTATTGAAATTAAACAAATTCCAAAAGAGCTTAAAAGGGCCTTTTATATACTTAAAATATTCCAGAAAGCAAAATTAACTTAAATACGACAAGCCCAATCCAATCCGGACAACACTCATTCCTGTGGTGATGTAACACCTTTAGCAATAACAAAATTAACTGGTTATATTCGGACCATACATCGAGTAAAACTAATAGCGTATTCTACGGAGAAAAGTGAGCGCCATCGCCACCAGTGCAGCTATTCTTGAGATCAGGGAAAAGAAAATAAGACACTGATGACAGTATTTTAATAGAAACTGGTATCTTTTATTTCTCTCACTAAAGACCAGTAGAAACAAATTTTAACAAAAGTCATGTTGTTAGTGTCATTTTCGAGGAAATCGGTCGCGTCGACCTATAGGATCTGTGCGTTACAGGGAGATAATGTTTTTCTCCCTGATTTCAAGAGTAGCTACACAGGGCAAAACTGCCTTAGTATTTATTTTCATTATGTTGCACTTTTTCAGTTTTCGTGTTCCATTGAAAAACAAAAACGTTCAGTTTTGAACTAAGTGCGGATTCGAGCCGTAAGTTGTGCAGTTTTTAACAATTTAAAATGTTGATATAATTTGGTTATTTCAATGCGGTAATTAGAGTTTTCTTGATTTTTATAGTTTAGCGTAAAAGTAACATGATAAATAGATTTTTATTTCGATTATTTCGAAATTGTATCCTACTGACACTGCATTAGAGCTAAGGAATATTAACTATAAAATATGGGCATTCCAAAAAAGTTTGATGTAAAAACCTACCTAGACGGCCGGACTTGGAGGCCGAACTTCTTGCACTAACTTGACTCTCTCTCCATCTACGCAAATATTAGCGCCCGCCATGTTCATTATATTACATTTATTCATTTCTCATCACCCGATTACTGCTTAGAACACTAAAATTAATGTTTGTGCTTCTGGTGAAAAATAATCAACAAAATCAAGAAATAACTAATAAAAAAACAGTGTTTGTTTAAAGAAACAATACATCGCTTTACTTGTGGAAGCACTTAATTGGGACGATAAAAATATGTCTTCCTCTGATACCTTCATCGTTTTCTGAGACAGCTCTAAGGACGTGATGGATTTTAAACAAATCCTTCAATATAAATAGTGATTTATAAGCCATTGACCAGTGAGGAGCGGTTTTGGCCGCGGTTATTCTTTTGGTTCGCTTAGATGGAACAGTTAAACTGACTAATAGCGCCAAAGGCAAGGCTTCAGTTGAAGTAACTGATTCAAAGGTTTTTTAACTTCTTTTTGTATTAATCACTTTAGGAGCGTAACCCTATTGGAAAGATTAACACGCCAGGACGAACCCGTATCAGATGACTTAGATAATTGCCTGTGCGGAACGATGCCTATTTGTGAGTGATTCAAGGTTGGAAATCAAAGTGTATGATGGCGTTGAATGATGTTTGGGGAGGGTGACCAGTGGAACCCAGCCCACGCTGGTTGCCCAGGGTGAAACATCATTTGATTATTTCTTTTTCCGCTTTGGTCCTTTGTGTGTTCCCTGTGGGATACTTATATGACCAGTCATTATTGGTCAATGGCCCATAAATCACTAATTTTTGACGAAATATTAGGAAGAAAAATTTTGAAAAAAGCAAGTATGTATATCCAAAAATATAACTTTTTGTCAGGTAAATACTTTTTATCAGATCCCCAACTTATAAACTCAATGCTATTGTACGCTATTGTTGCTGCTTGACGTTGATGCAAGGGGAAAGTTTGTTCAACGATTCTGTGGCTTTTTGTCATACTTTGTGTTTGTTTTTTGGATAAAACAAATTATTGTTGCCATTAACGCATGTCATAAATAAAATATAATTAAATTGTGTTAGTGTCTCTTAAAAACTGGTTATTTAATGTTTGGCGTCTTTGTCAAACGCTTTGGGGTTTATCTTTTTCTTGAATTTAAACGCAAAAATGCCCGCCTGTTTAAGCAGAACAGCAGAGTTAATCCATTACCTAAACATTATGTTTGTTAAAAGCGAGTTGTTGATGCTCTAGATATATCTATAACAACTGTTTAGAAAATAGCAACAAAAGTTTTTGAAAAGGATTTAGACTATAAAAAAACGCTGGTCATGTTTCCGCTCGTTGGTCCCCTCTGCATCAAGTATATGCTCAAGTATATGCAATGTATTCTGCTGGTAAGAAATAATAGTTATTTATCTAATTATTGCGAAAATGGTACATTTTCGAACGCGACAGTAGTTGCATTCACCACGCCTTGCGGAGTTCAGGCAAGCCGTCAAGTGCGGAAAAAACCCTTTACGCATGTTTTAGGTACAATATTTTTCCTACGAGACCTTCTGTAGCTTTTGATAAATATGAAAAACCACATGAAAATTGCTTTATAAGCCTGTAAATTTTGCTCAAAAAGTGAAACACGGAATTTAGCCATAATGATTTAACATTTTCGGGTGGTAAAGCTACTTGCCGCGCGCAAATAGATGCGGTAAAGTTCACTTTACCGTGTTATGGTGACACTCACGTTTTACGTAACTACTTTAGGACCACTAAAATTGGTTGAAAAACTTAAAATTTAATAATATTTTTTTATAAAAACCGCATAAATGCATATATTATATTATAGTTTTATTCTAAACCCTCTGCAGCCATCTAGGGGAAAATCAGTAAACTTTCAAAAATAAAATGTAAAAATTTATGTGTATGTAGATGGTGAGCCATCAGGAACTTTAAAATCCATATAAAACAGCTCACTTACTTAGTTTGTACGGCCCGCATTTCGCCTACTGTTTATACGTTGAAATTAAAAACGCTTTCAGATTAGATAATCCAACGCTGCCAACCTTGACGCAACCAAAAGCCAACTTTTCACGTCTGAATCGACCTTAAACTCATTTTGAACTTTTCGGTTGGCAGCACTGGCTTCGAAGACGGTTTGAGAGTTTATACGCACTTTTAAACGGTTTTATAAACGCTAATCCGCATTTTTTAAACGATTTTAGCTAAAGCGCATCGGACCTCTTAAAACGGTTTAGGTAGTGTTTATACATGCGTTTTAGGAAAACGGTTTGAAATTTAAATGGTTTAACGTGCCCGTAAAAACTAAGTAAATGATAATAAAAGACCCAGTAAATAATGAAATAAAATATAACTATTTGTTTTATATTAAAATAAACAATTTCGATTCAAAACATTCCAATAAAAGTAAATTTTACAAGCATACATTGTGGAGTATTTAAATTTATTAAGACTTTACATCTGGTTTTGAAAGAACTCATCTGGGTTAACTTCATTGAAAATTGGGTTTCCCTAATATGGTGTGTATTGAAAAAAGGTAGCTAGTCATTCGGTTGTAAAATTAGATTCATAACCTAAAAACAATTCAGCTAGGAATATCAAACTAAGTAGAAACAATATTAGTTTGTATATGCGTAAATGAATTGAACTGACATTTTTTTAAAGCAAGGTAAAAAGTGGTTATTTCAAAAATTGTAAAATTACCTAGTGTGAGTTATTTAAAACGAACGTCGTGGAGACTTAAAGTCCCTAAAAAAAAATAAAATAAAAACCTGTTTTTCTCTTAATTCTCGACTGCTATTTGTCCAACAAGTTTAGGTAGGAGACATCCATCGGTTTCTAACTGAAAACGGTCTCTTTTTAGTGCAGCATTCGAAAAGGTAAGTCATTTTATATTATGTTCTTTCATTAAGATCGTGAATAAGCAAATAATGTTGTTATAGCCGCCTTGATCTATAGTATAAAAACGGTGGCGTGTATATCTGTTATGGTTTTTCCTACCTTTTTCTTGATTTTTTGATAAATTATATGAAAAAATAGTGGTTACAACTGGTGGATAAACTGTATTTTTTTCCTCGCTTTTTTAAATCACACGCTACGCTACTTATTTGAACCAACGCATATAAAAAAAATCAATATTTTAGTTTGTGGATGCACTTTTGACATATTTGTAAAAATTTTTCGAGAAATACAGTTTTATTTTAGGTGACTTCTGAAAAATGGAAAAAGTATCTACAACACACAGATAAAGTAATAAAATGAAGCTTGGGAGAAAGAAAAGAAAATAAATGTTGCAGATATTTTACCCATGTTAATTAACATGTCTAATTCTGAAGATAAAGGAAATTTTTCGGAGGCAGAGATTGACGATGAAAATTAGTCGCTTTCCTTATAGGCAAATCATTTTATATTTGACACTGGTAGTCGCGGGCTTTTTATATCTTTTTTCCAATGTATAGGAAGATTTTTCGTGATTTTGTTTTAACTCGGTACACACTTAGGTATGACTTCGAGGAGCACCAAATAAATATTAGGATTTTTGGCGACGGCGTACGTTAGGCGTCGCGACACCGTAAACTGACATGGGGTCATTTTGACAGCTGTATCTCAGTCAAGTGTCAAATTTTGGTTAAAACCCTTAAAAGACTATGAAATGACCTTTAATATGGTATGCACAACATGATATTTTAGTTTCGGTTGATTGCATAAAAAAATAATCAATTTGAAATTTTAAACAAAAATTTATTTTTTTTTTCAAGAATTTAAAAAATAGAATTCTATTCTCTATTTATGAACGCGATTGTGCAAATTCATTTTGAAGTGACTATAAGAAGGTCATAGCTATTTGTCAGCATAAAGAAACTGCAAATTCATTTCATGTAAAAATCACAAAAAAATTGGAAATTGACGCATGTTCAGAAAATTTACAAACTAAAAAAATTTAGATTTTGTAAATTTTCTGAACATGCGTCAATTTCCGATTCCGAAATGAATTTTCACAATCCCGTTCATAAATACTGAATAGGATTTTTTTTGAGAATTGTTGGAAAAAATAATAATTTTTTTTTCGGAAGTCAAAAATTATGGTTTGCTTACCATATTAATCATTTCGTAACTTTTTAAGAGGTTTAACCAAAATTTTAGAATATTGATACATGACCGAGATACAGCTGTCAAAATAAATTTGGGATAAAAAAACTGATTTATTTTACTTATTGGTTTAAATGTTACTTAGAATTAGAAATTGTTTTCTAATATTTCAATAATTGGTGGATTGCATCTTTTCTTTCATCAGCTTGGGCATTGCTAACCTGAAACAAAAAATAAGATGTATTTCAAAATGTAAGTCAGTGAACTGGCTACTTAAGATTGAAAGTTTTCAGGTTTGGTTTGTAAAATCAATCTATTACACCAATATTAACTTTTAATCACCTCACCCTTTGAACAAGAGTATAATGTGACTTATTAGACTTACATCGACTATATCTCACCAATTTTTTGGCCACCAGTTTTATTACTGTCTGCCCATTTAGATTCTTTTAGAAAAGTACGGACCAAGTTTTACATTACATTCTACTTTGAAAATTTTATTATTGACTATCTTTTGTTTACCCCACATCTTAATATTTAAGGTAAAGTAGAAACTTAAGTGATGGTCAATGCTTGTGTGAATTTGGTCCAACGTACTTTGATTTAGAAACTAAGGGAGAGGATAAAACAACTTTCTGGCTAACGTCGTAAAAAAAATTGCCTGTTAAAAAAAACGATATGAATTTGGCCCCTGTATATATTATTTAAAAAAAGTAATGTAAACTGTCGATCAAAAAAACTGTCAAGATAGTGAATAGTAATTAAAAACCTTGGGAAAACAAAGGGAACAAGTTCAGAAAATCTAACAAGTTGGGATCGAGTGGAAAAATACTTGAGTTTTTCTTGTAAATTAACGAAATAAGTGTGGTCTATCCCCTAGTTACCCCAAAATCTTTAATTGTTATTTAATGTTTTTTTTTAAATATCCTGTGGACATAAAAAGTTACCTTAAAACTTTATTCTACCTTGGATTTCACTAATGAAATTTGAAATATTTACGTTTTGGTGGCTAATAAAAGTAGAAGAAAACAAAAACTTAAATTACAGTAATAAAGAAGTGGAAATTTATGTGTGGTTGAAACGAAAGTAGCCAATTTTTTTTATTTTACTGATGAATTTTTGGGACTTTAAAATGTTTTCTTTTTAATGTGCAGGTAGCTTACCATATGTGTTTTGGCCTGCTAAAATGTTTAGTTGCGTAGGTGGGGTGGGGTGCTACCTGCTTAAATGTATTCATCATACATCTTAATAATTACGAGAAATCATTGATCTGAAATTAAATTTAAATTAATTTATTATAGGTGTGATGTATGCAAATCTATATTCTAAGCAGCTAACCAGTTAGTTCACTTGAATTAATACTTCAGAAAATAGCAATACCATGTGTTATTTTTTTTTTTTGGTTTTTTCCCAATATTTTTCCAATTTTGTGCCAAATTTAAAGTTAATCTTCTCATATAGGCCTGAATCAAAATAAATAAATGACCTTTCAATACAAGGAAAAACATGAGCTAACTTTTTCATGTAAAAAGTTTATATCTTTTAATACATTTTAGGTACTGTATTATCAATTTTACTTATTGTTTTTATTAGTGACATCCATAAAATCTGCATAAAAATTATAACGTGAATTAAATAATCCAATTTTTTTAAACGTTATTTAGCAAAAATGCATAAGATTTGTTAAATAGGTATATATGGTTACCAGTGGCGTCCCAAAGGAAGGGGGAGTCGAGGTAAAAACTCTCTGATACCGGTTAAAAAAAGGAAATTATCTGAAATTATCCCAATAAAATCATTTCCGAGTAAAATTACAATTTATTATTATTAATTTTTTAAAACTTTACTAATTTTGTGTGATGATGGGTTAGATAATTTACTGATAAGAACTAGTAAACTTTGTAAAACATTAGATATAAACGAAAAGAGTTTTTAAGATAGGAATTTGATCAACAGTAGAGAGTTTGAAAAGTTAAAAGTTTTATGCATTTTGATTCTGACAAAGGTGAGAAACTTGGTCTTAAAATTATGTAGAAACGCAAAGGTTAAATATTTAAAAATGACTATTTATGACTGACATAATTGCGAAACTTAAAATGATGTTTCGTCAAAAACCACAATACTCTACTTTTACACAAAAATATTATATTTTCACAAATTTTTCTCTTTTCCCTAAAAAATATATTTAAAAAAATTAGACCAACCAAACAGGGTCTTTTGAAAGCTACTATTCTGTATGTAATTTCAGATCGGCTTTACTGAAACCACAATTTTAAATGATAAGCAAGTAAGTACATATTTACAAACAGGAAAAAAAAATTAATCTAGGTTTTTTTTAACAAATATATGTAAATTATAGTATATAAGTGTCAAAAATTAACAATTTTTAAAAATATTGAGAAATAAATTAATCCCAAATTGGTCATTTTAAAAAGTAATGAATCAATGTCTATAGGTACTGATGGTAAAATTTACTAGAAGTTTTTGTTTACTAGATTTAAGTAAACATTTTTAAAACTCAGAATCTAAAACCGAGAGGCCAACGCCTCCAATAGGTGTACGAAAACTCGATAATACCTGACAATACTTGACTGTATGGGACAAAATCTTAGGATAGTTTGCATTACTTGACAATAGGTGTACCTAAAAATTTAAAATTAGGTGTTGGAATTGAAAACTTACCAAAACTGATTTCTATGGATAATTTATCAAAATACATTGAGCAGCTACGGTAAGTGTTTGTTCCCAAACTTCATAATTTATTTTCTCTCTTATTAGCACTACAGCATGGGTCCTGCTCTTGGAGATTAAAACATTAAAACTTTGCAAAACTTAAAAAAAGAAAATGTGTACATCAGAATTTGTTTTAGCAAAATCAATTTGAATGTACGAAAGTTAGGTACATGATTCTTATCTGTCTGTCAGAGGGAGGGAGTTCAAAAGATCTACTATCCTGTGCAAATAAAATCATTGAAGAAGGGGGACAGCATGAGAAGGGATGCAAAATTTTTACTTGATCGTGCATAGCAATTCAGAATCAGCCACCTCTCCTCAACTAGGTACTCAATGCGTTCTGTTGTAAGTACCCTATCGGCATCATAAAAGTGGTACGTGATAAATATAGGTATTTTTTTAAATTGTATGGTTAACTACCGGTTTATATTTTAGACTAGTACTAAAATGTCAAAATATTGACATCAAAGACTGCTTTCAAAAAGAATTGTAATAAACATATAAATTTTAATATCTAGTCATTGCGCCATTCACCTCAGTTACCATGCTAGAGAATCAACCAAAATTTCAAAAAGGTTTTCATTTTCACCAATCACTTCTTCATAAGCATTAACTATTAACTGGACCAAGTGATGTGGATTTTCCGGCACAATATTAAAGCTTAAATGAACTGGTCTTGGTAAAGTTCTGTGACGGCTGGAAGCATGGTGTTCTCTAAAATGTGCACGTAAACCTGTGCTGTGAGCCTTCCATTGATTTGAAATACCATGACCTCTCGCAGAAATCTAACCCCACATATTTACCGAAAATCTTCCAGCGCGATCATTGTTACCAGCAATATATCTTTCCTCACAGCGTGTTCTTGGTGGACGATACACCCGAATTTGTTTTCTTTCACTACAGGACTGGAAAACTTTTTCATCAGAAAATATTACCTTTCGCCAAAACTCTGGTTCCTTTGGAGAGTAATTAAGGGCAAATTAAGAGGCCTAATTGCCAGGCCCACGGGCCGCCCCTATACTACTACTACTACTACTACTACTATGGGAAAAAGTAACCCGGCCTGTTTTTTTTTTCATTCGTAAGTTTAATTTTTTTAACAGCCAGACGACATCTTAAATTACAGACTTTCCTTACGCGATTTCGTGCCACTCTTACACATCCTGGAAATTGGTTTGATCGCTTTGCCTGGGCAACAGATGCAAAAGAGTTTTCTTCCATAAAAGCGATAAGGTCATAATCTTGTTCATCATTTGACACTTTCAATAAACCAGTCCCTTGTTTTCACTCTATTGTCTGATCTTCTTCCCTTCGTTTTTTCATTTTTATAATCGTGGTTTTACTGCGTCCATAATGTCTATCCACGTCCCTAATTGACCATCCTAGTTGTAGTTTTGCTAGGAGTTTGGCTTAACCAATTAAAGAAATTTGTGGAGGCATTTTTTTATTTATTTGTCGGACTGAAATACAGAATGACATATTTTGACAGTTTAAGAAAAATACAATAATGGGTGACTTCGTTTGTAAAAATAGACCAAGGTATTACAACAAAAAGTTTTGTGTACCACTTTTATGATGCCGATAGTGTACTATTATTTATACAAGGCATAATATTTAGTAATTTGGCGATAACCAAAAAAAATACAAGCATAAACTGTCCAAATAAATTATATTTGATTTTTTCTCGATATATAGGTAGATATTAATTGATGTCAGATTTTTTTCAATAAAAAGTCAGTGTAATAACCTTGGATCAAACAAATCCTGCATTCTTGAATTTCGAACCTTTTTTTTTATAATGTATGAATATTTTGTAAAATTATTTTTCGGTTTTCTGGCCACTGGCTCACGTTTTTTCAAAATGTATAAACTGAACCTAAACCTGACCTACTATATCTTTTTGTTTACATTACGTAAGTAGTGTTCTTTAAGCCCCAAAAAGAACAGAAGAGAACATAAGATAAAGTAAGTATAAGTACTTACCCAAACAAAAAATCTGGAAAACTCTACCACACAAGGCCCATGTTGATTTTTCTTTACAAAGAACGTGGATTTTCTAAACAAAATTCAATCAAGAATTGATAACGGTTGACCACCATCACATTGTGATCAGATTTTTAGTTCATATTGCGTGCAAAAAGCTCATGAAAATTATTATTTTCCCGAAATTTCGCCGCAAGTTCCACAAAAATCTGTCGGCATTTGACAGTTGTTTTGGGAAAGTATTGCGGGTTTCGTGCCATTTAAGCCTTCGTTTTAATTAATAATAAGCGATGTTGCCGTAACAGTCAAAATAATGGCGATAGCGATCGTTCCCAAAACAACTATCAAATTCCGACCATAGAATTCCGACACTCACTCAAGTTTGTTTACCTTTTTTGGAACTTACGGCGAAATTTCAAGAAAATAATAATTTTCATGAACTTTTTGCACGCAATATGGACTAAAAATCTGATCACAATGTAATGGTGGACGACTGTTATCAATTTTTGATTGAATTTTGTTCGGAAAAGCCACGTTCTTTGTGAAGAAAAACCCACATGGACCTTGTGTGTTGTGTGGAAGTGCCGCCAGATTTTTTGTTTGGGTAAGTACTTATACTTACTTTATCTTATGTTCTATTCTGCTTTTTTTTGGGGCTTAAAGAACACTACGTATATAATGTAAACAAAAAGATATTGTAAGTCAGTTTTAAGTTTAGTTTATACATTTTGAAAAGAGGTGAGCCAGTGGTCAAAAAACCGAAAAATAATTTTACAAAATATTCAAACATTATAAGAAAAAAAAGTTGGAAATTAAGGTAGGTTTACCCAACTTTTCATATTGATAATTCATAGTGTATAAGCATAATTTTGGTATTAATACAAAATTTAACAGCACCTGTTTATCCAAGAGTTTATAAGCATAGTGCATTAGGATAAATTTTGAAAATTGACATACCAAATTGACAAAAAAGAAGGGCAAAAAAAATGTTTTTCTTTACCTAACCTCAACAGCTTAGGTATTCTTCCTTCTTGCTAAATGTCTGTTTTCTGATATCAGCTAAAATCAATTGCTCCCATTCTGAAATCAACCAACCGAAGTGTTTTCTATGCTTTTTTCATATTGATAGTGTATAAAGTTAAAATTTACCAAATTTTAAATTTGCACTCTGCTTATGAATTGTGAATTATAACTATGAAAACTAGGTTAAACACTTCTATTAACAATAATGTATTTAATTATGACTATGAATAAAATTGTGCTTAGGTTATAAATTATCAATATGAAAAGTTGGATTTGTTTGATCCAAAGGTATAATTACAATGACTTTTTATTGAAAAAAATCTGACATCAACTAATATCTACCTATATATTGAGAAAAAATCAAATATAATATATTTGTACACTGACACTTGCTCGCCTATTTATCATATATGCATTGTGTTTATGCTTGTATTTTTTGTGGTTATCGCCAAATTACTAAATATTATGCCTTGTATAAACGATAGTACTTACAATAGAACGCATTGAGTACCTAGTTAAAGAGAGGCGGCTGATTCTGAATTGCTATGCACCACCAAGCAAAAATTTTGCTTCCCTTCTCATTCTGTCCCCCCTTCTTCAATGATTTTGTTTTGCACAGGATAGTAGATCTTTTGAACTCTCTCCCTCTGTCCGCTATCACCATTTAAATGGATAAATGACAAACGAAAATAAATTCTGATGTACACATTTTCTTTTTTTAAGGTTTGCAAAGTTTTAATGTTTTAATGTAATGTGGTGTTCTTTTTTTAGGTCAACTGTTGAAAATCTACAAGAGCAGAACCCATGCTGAAGTGCTAATAGGAGAAAAAATAAATTATGAAGTTTGGAATTAAACACTTACCTTAGCTGCTCAATGTATATTGATAAATTACCCATAGATATCCATATCAATTTTGGTAAGTTTTCAATTTCAACACCTGATTTTAAATTTGTAGGTACGTATAAGTAATGCAAACTAAGATTTTGTCTCATACAGTCAAGTATACTGAGTTTTAAAAATGGTTACTTAAATCTTGAGTTAATAATAAGGCATGTTTAAAAAGTAAACAAAAACTTCTAGTAAATTTTACCATCAGTACCTATAGACATTGAGTCATTACTTTTTAAATCGACCAATTTGGGATTAATTTGTTTTTCAATATTTTTAAAAATTGATAATTTTTGACACACATATATACTATAATTTACATGTATTGGTTAAAAAAACCTAGATTTAATTTTTTCTCTGTTTGTAAATATGTACTTCATTGCCTATCATTTAATATTGTAGTTTCAATAAAGCCAAGAAATCTGAAATTATATACAGAATAGTAGAAAATAGTAGCTTTCAAAAGACTCTGTTTAATTGGTCTAATTTTTTTAAATATATTTTTTAAATTTAATTTTTTAAATTTAAAATAATTTAATAACAATAAAATGTAATTTTACTCGGAAGTCATTTTATTGGGATAGTTTCAGATAATTTCGTTTTTTTAACAGGAATCAGAGAGTTTTTACCTCGACTCCCCCTTCCTTTGGGACGCCACTGGCTAACCATATATACCTATTTAACTAATATTATGCATTTTTGTTAGATAACTTTGAAAAAATTGGATTATTTAATTCACATTAAATTTTTTATGCATAGATTTTATGGATGTCACTAATAAAAAGAATAAGTAAAATTGATAATACCGTATCTAAAATATGTTATAAAAATCTAAACTTTTTACATGAAAAAGTTAGCTCATTATAGGTCAATATATCAATAACTGAGAGTCTCAAATACAGAAATTTAATTATCAGCATGAAAGAATAACAATATATGACAAGTTTTATTCATTTTGATTCAGGCCTATATGAGAAGATTAACTTTAAATTTGGTACAAAATTATTGGGAAAAAACAAAAACAAATAGTACATAGTATTGCTATTGTCTAAAGTATTAATTCAAGTGAACTAACTGGTTAGCTGCTTAGACTATAGATTTGCATTCATCACACCTATAATAAATTACTTTAAATTTTATTTCAGATCAATGATTTCTCGCAATTATTAAGATGTATGATGAAGACATTTAAGCAGGCAGCACCCCACCTCACCCCCTGCAACTAAACATTTTATCAAAATCCGGCAAAATCATATGAAGGACAAAACACATATGGTAAGCTACCTTCACATTAAAAAGAAAACATTTTAAAATCCAAAATTCATCAGTAAAATTAAAAAAATTGGCTACTTTTTGGAAGATTGTTATCGTTTCAACCAAATATAAATTTCCACTTTTTTATTGCCGTAATTTAAGTTTTTGTTTTCTACTAAGGAAACTTTGTATGTCCAGAGGATATTTAAAAGAAAAAAACATTAAATCCAATTGAAGATCTGGGGGTAACTAGGGGATAAGCTACACTTATTTCGTTAATTTACAAGAAAAACTCAAGAGTCTTTTTCCACATGGATCCCAACTTGTTAGAGTTTCCCCAAGGTTTTTAATTATTATTCACTATCTTGATGATATTTTTTTTGATTGACAGTTTACATTATTTTTTTTAAATAATATATACAGGGGCCAAATTCATATTGTTTTCAAATCAAAGTGCGTTGTACCAAATTCACACAAGCATTGATCATCACTTAAGTTTCTAGTTTATCTTAAATATTAAGATGTGGGGTAAACAAAATAGTCAATAATAAAATTTTCAAAGTAGAATGTAATGTAAAACTTGGTCCGTACTTTTCTAAAATAATCTAAATTGGCAGACAGCAATAAAACTGGTGGCCAAAATATTGGTGAGATATAAAGTCGATGTAAGTCTAATAAGTCGGATTATACCATCGATGTACTAACCTAGTATGTCGACGGATTATACTCTTGTTTAAAGAGCGAGGTGATTAAAAGTTACTATTGCTGTAATTGATTGATTTTACAAACCAAACCTGAAAGCTTTCTTAAGTAGCCAGTTCACTGACTTACATTTTGAAATACATCTTATTTTTTGTTTCAGCAGTGCCCAAGCTGATGGAAGAAAAGATGCAATCCATCAATTATTGAAATGTTAGAAAACAATTTTTAATTCTGAGTAACATTTAATCCAATAAGTAAAATAAATCAGTTCTTTATCCCAAATTTTATTATTTTTTTAATAGCAATGTTAAGATTGACAAAATCAAGTCAAATCAATTTTTTTCTTTGTAACATAATAAATTGGTAATATTAAATTAAAAACTAATATAAAGTATAAATCTAGCCAAAAAATTAAATTTAACTAAATGCATTGTAAAAAACTTGTCATGTCAGTCAGTAAACCTTTAAAGTTAATAAAAAAAATACAGCATACATTTTAGGCCCCTTATTTGAAATACTAAGTAGGTTTCTTAAATTATATTACTCAGCTTTACATTCATAATGATTGATTTAAAGTATGGTATTTTCAAGGGTATTATTTATAAAAATAGGTTTCTGCTTTTTCTGCTTAATTAGCCAACTGCTATATAAATATCATGCTATGCTATGTGTGTGTGGAAAGAAATATCATTTAGGTAATTTAAAAATGGATGTAAAATAATGAAGAAGGGTCATTCCATATCAAATCAACCAAAAAATCACAAAAATTTTACGCGACCAATTCCAATTTTGATGATTTTTGGTATATATTTTCTTCTTACCATAAAAGTTGAAAATGCAAATTTTTAGATTTTTTTGATTCGTAGATTTTGATTTTTTTTAATTTTTCAAAATAAAAAAGTCAGCATTTTGACCTTAACAAGAATGTACAAAACTAGCAATATCTCGAGAACACTAGGAAAGTAATAAATAGCTCATTTTAAAGTCATTTTGAAGCTCTTTTTTATGAAATATCACAACATAATTTTAACAAAAAAAAAATTAAAAATAAAAAATTGAAAAAAAAAATTGAAAAATTCAAAAAGGCCATTTTTAATTTTTTTGAAAAAAATATATAATTTTGGTCAAAGTGTTACTTAATTATCCACAAAATTTTATGATGGAGAAATGATGGGTTCAATGTCAAAAAAACTATCAAAAATATTAAGTACATTAAAAATCATGCATTTAAAAAAATAAACATATTTTAGGAGCACCAATAGTGCACTGGATATTAAAATAAATAAATTTGTTGGATGGATACAGGTTTTAAAAAATACCCAGAGGCTTTATCTACAAATTATTTTATTTTAAACTCGCAAAAGAAATAAACAAACTTTCCTACTTCGTTGATAAAAATTAGACAGAAAACACTAAGACTAACTATATACCTTAAATTTATTTTTTTAACTTTCTTTTAAGAATTTCTGATGAATCTGACATTTCTTTTTTGCTGACATTGTAAGTTCTGCCAGTAGCAGTGTTGGGTTCAACTTTTTTTATAAGACTTTCTGGTTTAATAATTAAAATATCTTGAGGTGTTGGGTAAAAAAATGATGAGGCAGGTCCTCGTGGATGAAGAAAGCTTACTTTCAGTTCTCCGCTTTCATTATTTTTCCCCAAGACACAAGCCAGCCACCAAGCACTGTCATATTCTACAGTGACAAATCCTGACTCGATATTTTGCAAAATAATGCTTCCACCTTTAAAAAGATTATGTGTTTCGACCTCTAAGCATGTAGAAAACTGTTTTGCCAAAAACGTGCTTTCTGTAAGAGGAATTACAGCATGAATTTTTTGTGTCCCCGGTATTGTTAAGACTTCCGCAAATCTTTTATTCAAAATTATTTCATGATTTGTATAATCTGCTTCTGTGCAATATTTAAAATCAATGCCAGATATGTTTTCTTCACACCAAGTAAACAATTGTAGAGGTGTCATTATTTGATTGTCATAGGGCCTCTGCAAACTGGCTTTGGCAGCAAGTCTTTTAACAGTTCCTCCCAAGCCATCGCAGGCACTTTTGCCATGCGAGGTGGCAAAATAATGCCACTCTGCTTCAACACCAAAATCTTTTTTATGCAGGCATATATTCAGAAAATTCTTTTTGTTTTTGTACTGCCCAGCACATCCATCCGAAAAATAAAAAATTTTGTTAAGTCCTGGTATTTTGATTTTTAAATCAGGCATTAATTTTTTTAAAAATAAATGAAATGCAATTGTATTATGTGTCAAGCTTTCCGAAATAAACACATAATTCAGGTTGTGCAGTTTACCATCACTTAGAAAATAAATGGCAAAAGGGTGGAGGGTTGCCTGGCTGTTATTCCAATGATAAGACTGGACTTCATCTTGCATAACAAAGGAATAATTTTCCGCAAAGTCGCAAGTGATCAAAGACTCTCCAGGTTTAAGGTTAATTTTTATTTCATTGTATCTATCTTTTTGCATTTTTGCAATAAAAGAATGTGATTTAAGTTTTACAAAATCATCAGTAAATTCCTGGACAAAATCATCACTTTTCTTAACAACGGTTTCCATAGTACACATATCTACTGAGACCCACTTTTTAAATGAGACCTCATCAATTAATTCTTCCTCAAATTTTTCTATTAACGTATTTTTAAACTGTTCTACTCCAGGACATTGCTTGCATCTATTGCTTAAAAAACAGTCCACTGAAGGTGGATTACACATTAGTTTATAAAGGCAATCATGATAAGATATTGCAAGAGGCCTGTTATTTTCATCATATAGCTTATTTAATTTGGAGCCATTGAGCATTAGTTTTATATTTTGATGTATAGTACATACACATACAGTATGAGTCCCACTTTTTCCTGCCAGTATACAGTTTTTGGGTCGCAGTTCACAAAATTTTGAAAACCCAATTTTTTCATTGGGGTACTCAGTTTTAAACAATGCATAAATTTCTTTTAAATTAGCTAAGACTAATTTTTTTTGTACATATTCTTTTTCAGCTCCATATTTTGTGATAACAACATAATCTTTTTTACCTGGCATGGTCCTGCTAATGTCATCCCTTTGGTAAAAATCTACCACTATTTGGGCCACTCTATCACTAAGGGTCTTTCCCGGTTTGGGGTTACGAGAACATAATATCCCATTGTCCTTAACTAACTGTTTTACAGCTCTGGCCAAATATTGAGAAACTCCAAATTCTTCTTCAATCTTCTTTCTACTCCAACTTTGAGGTAAACATGATAAAACTAGTATTTTCTCACTCCTCTTTTCGGTTTTTAAAAATTTGTCCTTTAACTGCTTAATCATTTCACTTTCGTCACTCTGGCATTCCTTTACTAGCGTTGAATCTGATTCCTTTGTAAATGCTTTCGCAATTGTATGCTGTACAATATCAATTTTTTCTTTGTATACATTTTTTCTTTTAATCGGCGACACACCAAGAAGCTCCAATGACTTGTTTAAAAGAGTAAATGATTCAGCAGGATCTTGAAAATCTGGATCATTTTCTGGAACTTGACTGGGTCTAAAAAAATTTAAAAAGTTAGTTTTTTATAAGAACTTAAAAAGGGGGTAACAGCTGACCCAAAATGTGTACATAATGCCAAGAAATTTGTACATAATGTCTGTATTCTCAAAATGCCATGCAAAATAATGCCATGCAAAATAATGCCATGAGATTTTTCCACTCCGTACTTGACGCAATTGGTTTAGTTTATTAATTTTATATTAAAAAATACTATTTGTTACTTACCCTGCCTCATCTTCTTCAGATGCCTTAAACTCCTTTGAAAGCTTTAGTCTACAACCATCACAGATTTTCATTCCCATTTTGACATTTTTGTAACTGCACATCCACTTGGTCACATTTCTTAATTTCCCAAAATGCTTGATTTTTAACTCTAGTGGATCACAGCACTTTACTTTATATTTAGTCCATCCACTTGCCTCACCCATAGTTGAAACTTTTAAAATTACACAGAGATGACTTCTGATAAACCTTCAGTCGAACTATTATGTATCGATTATTTGGAGCTGTATCAGGAAGATACTTGCCAAAAATTTAAAATCAATTTATGCAGAAATTTTCATGTCAGCAAATCCCCACAATGTACCTAAACAGACCAATAAAATGAAGGAGGTGTGTCCTTAATGTTAAACAGGAATAAACAGGCAGTATTTCACAAAAGTATTGGTAGGTTTATACAGGCATATTTTCCTAAGAATTGGAACATCCAATAGTACGTCTCCGGTGGAAAAGAGGTTTTGTAAGTAAATATTACAATGGGGGGCAATGTTAATCTGATTACTGATACAGAATGAAACGTAGGATATAATTTTTTATTAAATAAAATATTGTTAAATATTTTTATAATATCGCTTTAAACCCCATTATATTCTTCTAATTACCAAAATGCATTGTCTATTTATAGGCGATTTTTCATGCATGTGACATTTTTAATAAATTTTTTCACATTGAACCCATGATTTGTCCATCTCAAAATTTTGTGAATAGTTTAATAACACTTTAAAGAAAATAATATAATTTTTTGAAAAAAATTAAAAATGGTCTTTTTGAAATTTTTCAAAAAAAAAATCAAAAAATTTTTTTTTTATTTTTTTTTCAATATATGTTATGCAATATTCTCATATGAAAGGTCTTTATAAGAGCTTTAAAATGAACCTTCACCTACTTTTCTATTATAAGTGGTTCTTTGGATATTCCTAATTTTGTGCGCACATGTTAAGGACAAATAAGTGACTTTTTCGATTTTCAAAAATTAATTCAAAATAAACAACTGGTCAAAAAAGTCTGAAATTTTGGATTTTCCAGTTTTTTGGTAGGAAAAACATGTATACTAAAAATCATCAACATCGGAGATGGTGTGGTAAAATACCCTGGTTGACTTGATATGGACTGACCCAGAAATATCATTTAGGTAAATATTAAATCACATGAGTCCAATTTTTAAAAAATCTTCATCAATTCTTTTTTATAGCAACCAGAGATGGAAATAACTTAATACTGTACTTAACTTTCCCCACCATACTAATCTAAAGGCTCTTGAAAAAAAGCTCTGCCTTATTTTAAAATTAAAATTAAATCAACATATCACATTCTCGCCCACCCTTCATCAAACTCAACTGGGCCATGCTTGTGTATATTCTGCCATAAGGCCTTGCGTTTCCTTTTACAGAAGAGTATAAAATATAAACCCACCTTAAAAGAGCAGTCTCATAAATAGCTAGTCGGGAACTTATGATGTACAAGTTTGGGATGAGAAGTAAAACAAATATTTCCCCATAACAAAAGCTGGTTTTACTTACTGTGCTGCTCTTTGTGGGCTCCAAATATGGTGTGAACTGCAACCATCGTAGAAAAAATCATGTTAATTTTTCTCAATCATTGTAGCACCATTATTAGTCAAAAGTTATATTTTTGTGCAAGTTTAGTTGTCAAAGTTGAATTGACACGGCCGCGGCCATTGTGAAACATCAAAACAAACCGCGGTGTTGCCGCGATAACGAATTCGCTATGTAACCCCCAGTAAACGAAAACGCGTCGAAAATTCTCACCATGTAAAAGGAAAGACAGAATTTGTGTGACTTTTCTGTGTGTGTGACAGCGAAATATTTCATGGCTATCTATGGTTTTGTTCACACATAAAAATAAGCGTAAAAAACGTAATAAATTAAAACTGACACATTGTTTATTTACTAGAACAGTATTTACAAACTCAATTTTAAGGAATATTAGCAAATAGTCCTGACAAAAAAGCATTAAGTGTATGATATGATCTCGAAAGTGTATATGATATTCTCAGTAAAAAACATTAAAACAAACGATCGTTTCGCTGTGATGAAGTTCCAAATTTTTTAGTGAAACGCGTTGTAGTGTTTATTACAAAACCTATTACCTTTTTAGTTAATCTATATTTCATCAAGTCAAATAATTGGAAAAATTGTTCCATTGCATAAAATGGAAAATAAAAGTAAGGATAAATAAATAAAAAGAATCGTGGCATGGGACGCACATTTTGCTTTTCAATTTATTACGACCAGGCCTCCAAGATCTAATGTATAGTCCAGAAACCTACAAGCCTCTTTCATCCTTATTAGGAATTATAAGGGTAACATAGGACTGTACCTGGCGTATGAAGCATAACATAAGCAACCACACCCAGCGAATTTAAAAAACTTTCGTCGTCAAATAACGCGGGATGTTGCTCCGGCTATATGAAGCGCGCCGCCTCTCGGAATAAAGTGAAAAGCAAAATGTTAGAGGACGCAAATATCAAAAAGAATGAAATTTGCAAGCAGGACGTAAAAAGCGGAACCTGCGAAAATGTACCAGTTACTGAAAGGAGACCGTTCAAAATACAACGTCTCTCTCTCTCTCTCTCCACCCCCAATTGGAGTTTATACTACATCGCCTTATATTAAGTCTCAGCAACAATTTCTCCGGAGAAGGCTTGTTGCCCAAACCAAAGCCAAGTAAAAAGAAAAATAGATATTTTGTTACTGAAAAATAAATAAAAATATTTTTTTTAAAAGTAAGGTTATTAACTACAGGCCAGTCACAATAATGCTGCTTTTTTCAAAATTGTTTGAGTTTGCATATTTGATAAGACTGATGGTGTTTTTAGAAGAGAATCAAATTTTATCCAATGACCAATACGGTTTTCGGAGTGGGAGGTCTACTGTACAGGCTGTAGCACTATTTCGGGCGAATGTCCTTTTGGGTTATTCTGTGACCTTAGCAGGGCATTCGATTGTGTTGACCATAATTTGATGCTAAAAAATCGCTTGATGGGTGGGTTAAATTTTTTGTTGCAGAAAGCAGTGCGTTACTATTATGCATAGTAGTGATGGTGTTTGTACTGAAGCTAAATCAATAATGGTAGCGGTAACTATGGGCGTCCCGCAGGGGTCTGTTTTGGGCCCAATACTTTTCCTTTTATATATTATTAATTTGGAAGGCTTGCGAAGATCAGACAATTTTGAAAATACTTCTTTAAAAAAATTTGCAGATGACTTTACAGTATCAAAAACAGGTAACTGTGACGCATACCTTGAAAATAGCTGCAATATAATTTTAAGTGAAGTAAACTAATTGAACATAAGTAATAGACACTTAAAGTATATATTTCAACGCATCCGTGTCAGTATACGTAACGCGTTCGAAACAAAGTCAAAATACGCTACATTTTTGACTTGTTTATGCGATGTTTCGAACGATGCCCGTTGTTGTTGCGTACGTCCATGGGTCCCTAATGATACGTACATCCTTTTGTACGCAACGAGATTCTGTCATCACACCCGGCAAAGAAGCAGGCATCGTTCGAAACATGGCATGAGCAAGTCAAAAATGTAGCTTATTTTGACTTTGTTTCGAACGCGTTACGTATATCGATACGGATGCGTTGAAATATGTACTAGTATTAGTAAGGGGGCGGCCCGCAGGTCTGGCAACTAGGCCTCTTCATGGGCCCTTTCTGCCATACCCCCGTCTCGCACCCTTATCCTCCCACTCCCTCTACATTTCTTGCCTCTCTCTCTCCGGGCCTTCCCACCTTCGTTACGAAGGACAGCACTGAAATATTTACTTCAAGTGTCTATTTTATCTTTACACTCAGCAAACGACGTAAAGTTTTTGGGTGTATTCTTAGATAAACATATGACTTTTAAAATATAAAAAGATTTTAGATGTATTGCCGACATTCCAAAAATTATCTTCTTATAAACACTATTTTAAACGTTTTAATATTTTAACAATGTATAGTTTATATGTATTTGAAATTTGTATTTATTTTTTTTTAAATATAATCATTCATTTAAAAAATTGAAGGTCGAAGAATGATTTTAGAGTTTGCCATATATTAAAGTTTCTATAAAATACCCAGTGTAAGTGGTGTTCGTTTTTTAATTGTTTACCTAGCGAGATAAAGAAGTATAATAATTTAAATTTATTTTAAAAAAACGAAGAGCGTATCTTGTGCTAAAATGCTTGTATTCTGTAGAGGCGTATTTTGATTGAATATTTTTAATTTTTATCAACTTTAGGTGTGTTTAAAAAATGTTGACAATTTCCCAAACAAATTGTATATTTTTGTTTTAGGAAAATAAAGAATATTTATTTATTTTTATTTTCGACTTTAATTTTTTTTTAGTAGATTAACCCAAGCCGGGCAACCAGACTATGTTATGAGCCTAGAGGAGATGGTTTCTTGAAAAATGCAAGGTTAAAGTGCGGTTTTTTAATTTGTTTTATTTTTTTATAAATCTCAAGTTTTTGAATCAGGATGTCAAAACTACGGTCACCGAAAGTAACCGTGACGTCATGACAAGTAAAGTTACTATTGTTCCTGCCAATTTGACTTAAGCGTTCCGAAAATTTCCTATTTTGTGTGAAAACATTCTATTTTGTATTAGGTACTCTAAACAATTGTTTATCTTTCCTTTAAATTTAGCAAGAAAAAAATTATTTAATATTTCTTAAATAAAATTTTTAAATCAGTGATTTCAACCATTATGTATTACCAAAATTTTGTGTGATTTCCAGCATCCAAGGTATTTTTTTGGAAATGATATATTAGCAAAATTTATATATAAATATCCGACACCTACCCTTTTGGCAAGCATTCCCGCACTAACATTGTTTTTATAATTCTGCTATATTTGTGACTTGATAACAGACAATAAAACCACATACTTCAACTACAAAAAAAATTTGGTCTTGTTTAAAGAATTGAATCTAATCTAAAAAGATGCACACGCACACAAACACACACACACACACACACACACACACACACACACACACACACAGATACCCACACAAACACACACACACACACACACGCACACGCACACGCACACGCACACGCACACGCACACGCACACGCACACGCACACGCACACGCACACGCACACGCACACGCACACGCACACGCACACGCACACGCACACGCACACGCGCACACGCACACGTACACGTACACGCACACGCACATTATAAAATTTAGTAAGGAATTTTAGTATTTTGATTAATAATTCCAAGGAAAAACTTTAAAATTATTATTTTTTTTTTTAAATGACGAGAAGTAGATAGTGTGTAATATACCAAGGCTTACACCGCCGCCTCTTTCCCTCCTTCCGCGCCCCTATTAATTTCATAATCCCATTGAATGAAAAGATCACATTGCTAAGCTTAAAATATTCTTGGTTTTTAAAAGTAACCGCATAAAAAAACTTTGAAAATAGCTTGTATTTTGCGCCGCACGAATATAGGGAATGAAGCAAACAATAATAGTAATAATTCTTCTATATTCAAAAAATACCGCCTGTGTAGGTGCCTTTGTCCTTAAGTTTGTAAAGATTTCACAGAACATAAACATATTTCGCAGGTTTTGTTTTAACCTCAAACAAAGATACAAAAGAGGTTTATGGAGTTTTAATAAACAAAAATTGAGCTTGGTTTCCTTTAAAAAATAGAAACGAATGTTAAATAACGAGTTCTTTGGCTAATTCCTCCACAGTTAATGGATTACCGTTAAACGGGGGGAAATAGATTGCAAAGGTTAAAACGAATCACTGACGTTTTTTTACGTAATATTTTTGGGATTGATCGAAAGCGTAAGTTTTTCGGCCAATATTATGTTGCAACCTGTGGGTGGGAAGCATAGTGCGCTTAATCGACGAAAAGGCTATGAAAAAAGTTTTCTTTCCACAGAAAAAGCAATTCAAATAGAAGTTTTATGGTATGTTTTTTGGGTAAAAAAAATAATTCTAGGTACGTTGTGACTTATTTTTAAGTTTTTTCTTTATGTTTGAATAAAAGCTACTGAAATATGTAATTTTTGAAACTTTTTCCGCTGGCAAACCATAAAAAAAATTTGACCCATTTCACCTCTGAGAGTGATAAAAAGCAAAATAAATAGCGGCATTTTAATTATCTGTCATTCTTCAACCAAACGGCCTGAGGGAATAAGCACGTGTTCATAAGATAAAATGAACTTGACAGTGCTCCTGTAACACTCATGTCGAATGTCAAAAAATGATATATTATTAGGTAGATCTTAAAAAGGTGCCTATACAAAGTGTAAAGCATTTTTTCCTACGACCACACACGAAAGTAACCAAATCTGCACTTTATAACTCCTCAGAAAGTTTTATATTTCACGCGCGAAAATGTTTTCTTCTCTAGTGAGGAAAATGAATGCCAGCAAACCATCCAAACCATTTTCGTCCCTAGAGAAGAAAATACTTTCTTCTCTTGAGATAAAAATCAAAAAAATTTCATAAAAATAAAAAATACGAATTAAATCCTAAAGTGGACGTAGGAAAAATAGCGTACACAACTCGATAGAAAGTAACTTTCTTACACTCGCGTGTTGTTTCACTCAGCTAACGCCTCGTTCACAACATTCATTTAACTCTGTGTTTCGGACTTCCATTGTCTATATTTTATTTATACACGACGCGACGTTTCAATCCGTATAATCTCTGATCGAAACGTCGTGTCCGAAACACAGAAGTACTTTCAAATACATCGTTGTCTGAAACTTTCAAACAAATTTTATAGCGTTAAGAATAAAGGCGCAAAAAAATTAAAACTAAAAATCAAAATTTCGTTTTGTTTCGCCGATCTCCAGAACTACTAGGATTTTCTTAACCTTTTTTCTTAGTTTTGAGCAATATGGGCATTTTTTTTTTTAAATATCAGCGTTTTTTGAGTAGAAATCTTTTGCTCGCCGTATTCATAATTTTGAACATTTTTTGAAAAATTGACCAACAAGTAACTTATCATACATTTAGTATTTGCAAAATATACGAAAAATAATAAACTATTAAAAATTAGATTTCTGTTAGCTAGAAAACAATATGGCAAATCATTCTGTATAAATTTTTTTAAAGTAGCGAAACATACATGGACAGAAAAACATATTTGTTCAGGGACTGACACAGCTGACTTCAAAGATGGATAAAAAAGCGTCTTATAGTGAGTGTTGGGTTCGATCAGTGTGGGCGAAAAAAAAAACCTGAGAATAATATTCTAAAATCATTTCTTACTTTCGAAATGTGATTGACCAAAATTTTTCAAAATTAAACTAAAGTTTGGACCATTGTTGATATCATAGCGCCGCAGTCAAAATTTTTTGCAGTTTTGAGCAACATTCCTCAAAAATGTTAATATTTTTTGCATTTTTCATCATATATTTTCAAAAAAAGGATTGGCATGCAAGTTTGAAATACTCTTGACAAAAAAATGTTTAAAGTTAAACTAAATTTGTAACAATTTTTTTGCAGTTAAGGCATTCTTCAAAAATTGAAAATATTTTGTGCTTTTTTTTTAAGTATCTAAAAAAAACTGAGTTGGGTTAGCTGCCAAGGGGGGCTGGGTTGGGATGATAACTGGTCTCAATTCTAAATTAGTAAAAATGTCGTTTTTTAGACAATTAAAATTAAACCAAAATTTTAAAAATCAATGGGTTATAGAAAAGCAGGTAAAATTGTTTACTGTATAACCAGAATATTGAAAAAAAAACTAAAATTGTAACAATCTGTAGAGAGTTTAGAGCGCCGCGCCGCAGGCAAAATTGTTTATTACTTAAGCTAAAAGTTTGAATCTTTTTCGTATTTTTTGTAATAAATTTAAGAAAATGTTGGTTTGGTAAATTACGAAGGGGGGGGGGGAGACTCTGTAAGCAAAATAAGTGTAAAAAATCTATCTATGTAGTACAATTTCATAAAAAAATGGCATAAGAGTTGCCTTTTTTATTAAAAAGTCAACGTGTCAGGAGGGAAAAAAAGATTAGATGATGAGCGTTTATAAATTAGTGTATAGATTATGAAGCAATATATTTATAACTCAAATGTTGCGCAACCGTTTGAATATCAGAAAGAAAAATAATCAAAAGTTACAAAAAAGTTTCTGCTGTCAGTAAGTGTCCCTCTGTTACATCATCAATTTAGGCAAACAGTGACAGAGGGGACAGTGGCAGAAAAGACATGTTTTCCATATTTATTAATTTTAAAAAAGAGCTGATGGCTGCTGCTTAATAAATGTATCATTCTCTTTGTGTTTAATCTTTTTAACTATTTTATCTGTTTTTCTGAAAATGTAGAGCTTTATTTTGGTGCCCACAGCACATGATTTTCTCATATAGTTGACAACTAAATAGGAAATTAACGTCTGTGCGGCCTAGTTGTGCCACCGATTACTAATTCGTATAGGACATATAAAGGCGGATTCAGAGTTATGTAAGGTAAGCGGTATGAGGTACGCGGTAAGATGCAAAGAAAATAAACAACGACAAACACATGCTGCTCTTCCTGCTTAGTTATTTTCCTTGCGTCTTACCACATACCTAATACCGCTTACCTCTTGGGCGTCATTGAAAATGCCAGTCATAATTTAGATCTACAAGACCGTTTATGTTTGCTCCAAAGAAATTTTTTTTTCAAATACATAGCATAACTTTTATACTGTAACGTTGTTTACGTTTTAAAGCGGTAGGCATCGGTTTCTGTTGGATTAACTACTCCTCTGAGAGATAATCCAACAGGCATTTCGGGCGCCATCCTCTGGATTTATGTGGTAGAGGGCCCACAGCGTCGGGTAGCTTTTGAACAGTGGAGACGGTTAAATCAGGGGTCTAGCTGTCTCGATTCTTAACCTAAGTAACACGAGTAAAACAACCAATTTTCCAACATGGCGGATTTATTATAACTTATTAATTTATTATCAACAGGTCTCCTTATTTAGTATTCAGCGGTATACAATAGAAAAGGACGGAAAATCTTAGAAATAATCGGTAACTTGCATGTCTCATAACGTTTACGGTAAACCCCGGTATTTGATATTTAATGTTAACGGTTGAAAGCTCCTTAATACGGCACCCCCAACATAGCGGAATTTAATAGCTGCAAGTAAAACGACCTACGTAGACTCGAGTTTGTTTACCCTTAGTGATTTATCTACCTACCAATATGCGACAAGTCACTTAACTTTTTCTTCACTTAGGGTTAGTGAATATTTTTATAACCTTAAGTAGGTGAGAAAACTTTTTTTTTTAGTTGTTGTATTTCATTTGTTTAAAAATAAACAGCATGAAAATGTCCGTCACTTCGACACTATTTGTCTTTATTAAAACTTAATATTTTAAATTTAAAAAAAAACATAAAGAACACGCAGGAGGTAGTAACTAGACCTCCACAAGTAGACAGTTCACTTGTCTCATGTTTAAATGAAGTTTCTACTTGGGGCTAATGAATTCTTAATTGGTTTTAGTGGATATTTTTCTCAGTGCAGAGATTTTTGAAAATGGCAGATGGTTTTCGAGAAGTGGAGGAAACACAAACTTGGGAGATTTACTTTCAGACCTCCTGAAAGAATATACCAAAAACTCAGCCTCTCCGGATTTTTTTTCGACCTCAAATAACAATTTTACTCTACTACTAGCAAAAAAATAGTAGTTTCCACAACTAGTGTCTAAAATAGTGCTTTCTTTTACAAGCGTTGGTTTAAATAACGTGCGCAGTGGGGTATTTAAAAACGCGAGTAAAATAAAGCACAGTTTAGCCGCGAGTTGTTAACACTTTTTTTTTAATAAGTTTATCAAAAAATCCAAGAAAAACAGGAAAATACTTTTAAAAATCTCGAACGAAGAGCACTTCTCGCAAAACACCATCTTTACACTATAAATCAAGGCGGCTGGAAAATTAAATTACAGTGGTTTCCATAGCGATGTGCCTTTTTACTCGATGACGATCACTATTGCGACACTATTGCGATAATTTTTTCGTCAATACTTGGTGAAAACTGGCCGAAATGGCTTAATTTTTAGGCAAGAATAATTAGCTATTTCTTTTTAATTTTGGGTAAAAAAACGGAGAGATATCTTTTTTTGCACCTGTGATCAACACAAAGTTTTTTCGCATCGGTAACCAAAAAAGCCATGCTTTAGTCATCTACAGACAGTTACTAAAATCATGTTTTTGATGAAGGTATAAAAAAATAATTTTAAGCTTACCATAATTTTTTTTCCCAATCCTACATATATTTTAACACCGAGTTTAAAACCTATGAAGTAAACCATCTTACATCCGCTCGTAATTATGTGTTAAAATTCCCTTTGTTTTTTTTTTCTCCTCAACCTGATATAAAAGTTTCGCACAATAAATCACCTGTCTGTTCAAAATGAATTATTACACCATGTTCTTGAATAAAAGGTTAAGTTTCCATTCAAGTTGAGAACAACGACGAAAAATCAATTTTTCCCGACAAAGTACTTTTTAAATTCTGGAAATGTTTGCAGTCTCCAGAAACATTTTATTATAAATGTTTGGATCAATTGGATCAATAAAAGACCTCTATCCGCGACTACTGCATTAGTAATGCTCTTTTTTGGCAAGGACACTACCTTCTTAATGTGGGTCTTTTAAATATAAATTTAAATAAAACATAAAAACTTATATTTTCGTATGCGTATGGTGCATTATACCAATAATCCTTTTTACCTTACAATGTATCTATGTAAATACGTATGTAACGAACTAGATATGTTTGTTCGGGTGGAATCTTGCAACTTAATTTTGACCAACTTCCTGATATCCGATTGGCTTCAAATTTGGCATGATTATATAGTTGCGGTGATAACACAAGAATATAGTGTGATGAAATTGACAGCTTCCCCTACTTGAAAGGGGTGCAGGGGTGTACAGTTAAAGTATGCTCGATTTCGTTGGTATGTTGGGGCACTTGGGGATGGAGATAACTAATTTCTAATCAGATTTTCAAAATTCAATAACGCGGATTCAAGATGGACGATTTTTGGTCTAACCAATTTTTACTAACTTATACATATCCGGTTGCCTTTAAATTCGGCATGCATTTGTAGTTCTAGTGACAATAAAATAATGTGTTATTATTAGGCACCCCTCCCCCCTACGAGAAGAGTGGAGGGGGGAAAACACAAGTTTGTTCGATTTTAACTAAAATTGGTATACGGGGGCTTTTGGGGATAAGGTCATGTTTTGCTGATCAAATTTGGTATGCGTTTATAGTTCCAGTGAAAAATCAAAATTGATATACAGGGTGTTTTTGGGAAGGGGATATGAATTTTTGATCAGATTTGAAAATGTCAGATTCAGAATGGACGATTTAGGGTAAAAATCCAAAAATTAAAAAATAAATTAAAAAAAAAACTTTTAAAGAAGAAGCTCTTATTAAATGCACTCAAAAGTATAAAATAATTTTGTATCTATCTTATACCATAGTAAAAGCGATGGGCGCAAATTAAACATTTTAACTTTACGGTAACACAGAGAGAACTACAAAAGAAGAATTAAATTCTTCTATTCGAATGATAAACATAATGCTTTCATCTAAAGAAGCTGAGAACGGATGAGATTGCCGTGCTTGCCAAGCCTTTGACAATGTCTTGAGGTTATAGAGTAATACAACTGTTTCTTAGGTGAATCGTCGATATGACCGATACACGGTCTTAGGTGAATCGTCGATGTGACCGATACACGATACCTAAAGTAAAATTTTTTAATTTGCGCTCATCGCTTTTATTATGGAATAAGAAAGAAAAAAAAGACTTTCTACTTTCGAGTGCATTTAATAAGAGCTTGTTCTTTAAAAGATTTTTTTTAATAAAAATTTGTACTATTTTAAAAACCAAAGGTACGACAAATAACGCGCGGTCAAAAACGCCATATGCCTGAGACATGCAGTCGATGTCTGTCTTTATCACTAAAGCTTTATTAAAATTTTAGAAGGATGCAGTTTACCGTTTTGGTGCTAATTGCACCTAAATTCGAAAGCAGCGCTGGTAAAAATTTGACCTTAAGCCTTTAAGCGTTAAGAGTATGCAATATTTTAATTTGGAAAATTAATCAGAACGTTTATTATAATTTTTTCAAAGACAATTTCTATACTTATGTGTGGAGTCTAATAATTTTTATTACTAGAACAAGGTGTTGGACGCTAAGGAAAATCTATTTCCAAGAATGTTGAAATATTTTTATTTTCTTGAAATGTTTTATTTGATATAATGGAATATCTTCATGTGATTCTAAGTTAGAGCTTTCCGTTACTGAAATGACGTCTCCTTTAGAAAAAAAACATTAGAATTGTTTTATGGAAGAATTTCGCAAGATCCGCAAAAGCTAACACATTTTTCGCATGCGAACTCCTTGCCGGCACTTTTTTCTCTAACCAATTTTCATAAAAAGGTAAACTCTATAGTAATCTATCTGTCATATCAGCACTTTATAGCACGCATTTTCAACTACTATAGCTTCTTTAAAATTGTGTACCAATGTTTTTTTTTTTTAATTAACTCTTATCCATTATCAAAATTATATGAAAAAGTTGCAAAAGGCATATTTTTTACTTTATATGTAAAATTTGTAGGTTGCGAAAAGTGCCTTTACGGCCCTTGTCGGTTTGATCGAACACATCCGCTTTGCATTGTTTGATCAACTGCCGTCGCGTGCGGTAAACTATAACTTTCCCCACTCGTCAGGTATATAAATATTTTTTTCTTGGGTACATACGACCATTCCTTTCCCCTTTTTCATGCTTCGAAGAAAGTTTTCAGAGTTTCTGTTTGACAGTGATACAGGAGTTTGCAGTTAAACTTGATTAATCTGCATTGCATCGTTCCGTTCTCTGTTACAAAGGAAGTTGTAAAGTTGAAAGAAAACCTGAAAGTTTACACTACTTGCTCTGGCAATCCATAAATGATTATAAATTTCTTTTTCTACTGACACTTTTACTGCCCTGCAATGGACGAGAAACGGTAAAATGGTATATTGATATATATGCTTTTTTATAGCCCTTGCATGTGGTTTTACCACAAAACGGTCAACAAAATTGGACGAGTTAGAAATAAAAATATAATGGTAAAATTTAGCGGGTACACGCAGCTCTAAATAACAAAAGGTTAAAAAATACTAAAAAAATAGATCCGCGTTTTTCTTTTTGTGAAAGAAATTGTGACGTCCCTTTATTCCGTGGAAGTTTTTTCAAGGAACACAAATTTGAGCCAAAGAAAAGTTGCGGAAAAAAGTTACTGCAAGAAAACTATTCAGTAATTTTAGGGTCCTAAAATATTACAAGAAAAAATGTTAACAATAATTATGTCACTAGTATATTACATAACAAGAGAAGAAAGTGACAAATTTCACACGAGCGTGAATGTTGCGTTAGCCGAGTGAAAAAACACGCGAGTGTAAAAAAATTACTAACTTACTTACTTACTACACTAATTTTCATAAAAATTGGTCTATAATTTTGTCACAAATCAAAGGAAACTGGTTTTCCGCAGATGTGTGGAATAGTACTATCGTACACTTTTCTAAAAATGGTTTGTTTATTCTTTTTTTTACGCACTTTCGTAGGCAATAGTTATTTACCTAAAAAGTGCGGAAAGTGATACTGTCAAGGGCGGAAAAGAAACTTTTTACACGTGGCAGGTACAAAATTTTTCCTACTTGCGTAAAAACCGTCTAGAAAACATTATATTTTCATTTGTAGGTATTAAAATAACAATTAACTGTGTTTTTTGCATTTTCTCTACATTTAAGTTGAAAAGTATATCTAAGCATATCTAAAAAATCGGTAAAAAAGCGTGCGTAAAAGCACGCCGTGCCCCAAAAATTATTTTTTTATATGGTGTGCGTCAACGACACACGGTAAATCCATTCTCGCACAGCCTGCGTAAAATGCAACTTCCCGCAAGCAAATGCGTGCGACTGCTTGGTCGAAGGCAGTCTCCTTTTCCATTATTTGTGTAATAGTAAACAGGTGGTCCAGGGTCGATCTTCCCGCTCTAAATTCAGCTCGTTCCTCCGCATCCATGTCGCTAAACTCAATTTCAATTTTGTTTTTCAAGATTTTTCCGTAAATTCTGCTCATTGTGCTGGTTACTGATATACCACGATAATTTTCGCAGCTATCTCTATTGCTTTTTTTGTGTACGGTATACACATACGAAATTGTTCATTCCTCAGGTAGTTTTTCTCCATTTAGAAATTGCATGAATACTGTTCCGTATTTTGTTAGTTCTGCAGGGATGTCCCCGGGTCCAGCGCCAAAATTTTCTCTAGAACTGATCAAAATTTTCCCATGACACGTTGATTTTGTTCGCAAGGGGGACACTATTTGACTACATTGGAATTTTTGCAAGGCACACCTCTTTCAAGGGCTGACTTTTACCATCAGAATTTAAATAAGGAAAGTAGGTTAAGTGATAGCTTATTCTGATGGACCTTTTAACGCCTTTAGAAAAATGTTAAAGTTGTAAGAATTTAGCAATTTGTTTTTGAGATATTCACTCACAAGTAAGCTCAAATTGTTAGGCAAAGCAAAAAATAAATGATAAAATGTACTATTAATGAAAACAAAATCGATGTGTCCCGGAATTCCTTAAAAATAAAATTTTAATTTTGTAAAAAAACACGATTTTTGCATTGATCCATGCAACTTTGAAAATGAATATCTCAAAATCGAAGCGCTGTATTTTTTAATTTTAACACTTTGGTAGAGGTATTTGAAAGACATTCAAAATAAGCTCACTTTCCCTATTTTAATTTTGGTAGTGAAATTCACCCGTCGAAAGGAGTATGTGGTACAAAATCCCAATATGACCAAAATGTTTGCAAACGAAATCGAGGTGTTTTGTTATTTTTTTAAATTTTGATCAGTTTTCGAGAAAATTCAGGTGCATCCTTTTAAATAGGACATCTCATATATAAAAAAAAGATGTAGACGGAGATCGTTCCTTTGGTATAAAACACAAAAAATCTTTAGCATTATAATAGTATACCGGGTGTAACAAAGTGGTAAAAGCTTAAAACTTTGTCCTATTGACACATGTCAAACTGTTACAGTTTCTAGAAAAATAAGGTTAACTTTTAATTTTTAGATGAAATACCCTGTATATGAATAGAATATCTTATATTTCCTGATTTAAATCGATTGTACAAAATTACAATATGGAAAATAAGCTCACTTTCCCTATTTTAATTTTGGTAGTGAAATTCACCCGTCGAAAGGAGTATGGGGTACAAAATCCTAATATGACCAAAATGTTTGCAAACGAAATCGAGGTGTTTTGTTATTTTTTTAAATTTTGATCAGTTTTCGAGAAAATTCAGGTGCATCCTTTTAAATGGGACATCTCATATATAAAAAAAAGATGTAAACGGAGATCGTTCCTTTGGTATAAAACACAAAAAATCTTTAGCATTATAATAGTATACCGGGTGTAACAAAGGACAGGTACGGCAACTTAGCGCCTTTATTTTTAAGAATGGAATTCTGAAATTTTGGAATTTTACAAAAGTGGTAAAAGCTTAAAACTGTGTCCTATTGACACATGTCAAACTGTTACAGTTTCTAGAAAAATAAGGTTAACTTTTAATTTTTAGATGAAATACCCTGTATATGAATAGAATATCTTATATTTCCTGATTTAAATCGATTGTACAAAATTACAATATGGAAATCGTCAGTCAATTTTACATAAAAAAAGAGAGTTTTACGAACACACACTCAAAAAACCCACATAAATATTTTACAATTAGATATCCTAAGATATATGGTCTAAAAATTATGGACTTGTAACCTACCAGTGGTTGATACAAACACAAAATCACCAACAAAGCCAAACATAAATTAATTTAAAAATACTTAACTATATAATATCACATTTCTAAGTTTAGTCAATTTTTAGACACATAAAATACAGTAAATAATAATAAAAACAAACAAAATCCACATTATTTTGACTTGTTTATGCGATGTTTCGAATCGTTGCGTATGTTCGTGAGTCCGTGACGATACGTACATCCTTCTCTACGCAACGAGATTCTGTCATCACACCCGTCAAAGAAGCAGGCATCGTTCGAAATATGGCATGTACAAGTCAAAAATGTAGTGTATTTTTACTTTGTTTCGAACGCGTTACGGATACCGATACCGATGCGTTAAAATATTTACTATAAGTGTCTATTAGTTAGAGGTTTAATTTACATTTTTCTACCTGCAAGATAAATGGAAACCCTTTGGTATATCTACTTTTTGTAAAAAGACATTTTCTCACACATCAGATTGAGTTTTTAATTTAAGTTACAATAAAAATTGCGTAAGTTATAAGAGATAAAATATGTAAGCCTATTTAATTTTTAAGTAGACAACAGGCACTGTCCCCGGCACAATTTTCATTTCTTATAATATGCGCTTGCGCGGCCTACGGCACTACAGTTTACATTATAAATAATAAATTTCTTTGAAAAATAGGAGAAATGGCCAGATTTCATCTCACTTTTTGGTTAGTTTTTAAAGCGTTTTCATTTTTTTTATTTTATATTTGGGTGTGAAATCCCCCTATTCTTGCATTTTTATATTGACTAAAAACAAACATTTTTTTTAATCATTATAATAAAATCAATTTTTATTTTTAGTTGAGCAGCGACTTGGAGGAAACTATCGAAAACAGAAGGAGCTGCTACAAAAATATGGGCTACCGATCGATGCTACCGTTTATAATAGTAGAATAAGAATAGAATTTTTTTGTCATTTGAAACAAAAAGTAAACAAAATAAATATAAGTAATTAAAATATCCAAGAATAATATTTTTACAAAAATATTTGCGTTGATTTATTTTATGTTTTAGGTAGCTCTAGTGGTCGATATGGAAAAACCGACGTTACAAGGCTTGCACCCGGTCCCACCAATAACACCCGGTTCCCGCCTTCGACTTTTTCGTGCGTGTCCGAGCAGCCGTCACATGACTGCCATAACATTTTACATTGACATCATGTGATGCATGACTGGGTACTCACGAAAAAGTCCTAGGTAGGAACCAGGTGTAAGACTTTCATGAGTAACCGCAGGGTGTAAGTCTCATAATGTGCTGTTGGCTTTTTCATATGCTCCTCTAGAATTACCCGAAACACAGAATAACATGCATTTATTAACTGTTAATAAATCACTGTTAATAGTTAATATATATTTGTTTACTATAACCAAATTAGAGTGAATGCGTGAAGTATATTAATTTATTATAAACAACTCAGGGTTTATAGGTAATTGATATTTATTTACCATAAACAAATCATTATTATTAGCTAAATTATAAATATTTATTATAAACAAATTTCGTCTGTTTAATCAACTATCCTTATTTTCTGTTAATAAGATTTGTTACTGATTAATATAATATTTGGTTACTATTAACAAATAGGACAGTTCCTAAATCCCATTTTTGGTTATTATTACAAAGTCGGTTATTTATAATTAATAAATATGTCTGCCAATAATAATCGCTGACTTGATTTTTATTACCAAATTTTTGTTTTTAAATTCTAAAATGGTTGGTTTCTCAGAAACAAATATCTATTAAGCTGTAAATCACAAAATCCTTTTGTTGTGGTTAATAAGGTTTAGTAATTATAACTAAACTCTTTTCTTAGTGAAGAAAAGTTTTTATTGATATGGAAAAAACAACATTACTTGTGCAAATATAAGTGAGATAGAAAAATACATAAAACACTAAACAAATAATTATTTTTATTTCTGCATAGCTTTATTTCACAAATGTTTTACACTTGGCAGGGGACCAGGGGAAGAATTTCTAACTTTTAGTGGAGGTGTGTATTGCTTTTGTTTACTTTTATTTTGAGACATCTAGCATATTTTTGGAATAAAATGAAGGATGGTTTACCCAGAAACACAATGGACAATTCACATCTCTAATGCATAATGACCTTTTCTAAAGATGTGAATTGTCCATTACGCACACTGCGTAAACCAGACCGAATCAACAAATACTAGATTTATGTTTTGTTGGCTGAAATAGTTAGGTATATTAACTTTTAATGAGTGCAATAATGCACAATTACTTACCTTTCTGTTAAATTCATAAATTCTGTGGCTATGTACCTACCCTGGCAAAAAAACCGCATAGAATCTTCTGAAAGTTGGTGAGATTTTATGCTGTTTATCGGGTTTTATAAGATTCTACGAGCCAGGCTGTTTTGCTCGTACAAAATGATAAAAAAAATCTGTACTTTAAAACACTTTTTCACAACTTCGTATGAAGTAATACCTCATTTTCCATAATAATTTTGGTTATTCACTGCAATTATTTTATATTATTGGACACAAAACACACAATAGAGTAGGCGTAACACATTTTTAGCAAATTTTTTGTTGTTTATTCACAATAAAATTAAAAACACTCCGTAATTTATGCAATTTCTTTTGCTTTATTTTTTTCACTAAAGACGAGCATAATAACACTGAAAATTCAACTAGGGCTTCTCTTGCATTTAAAATTTTAAATTCAAACCAAAATACTGAAAACAAGTAAAAAGCCGTCAAAAACTAATTAAAAAGGCAGAGGTTTTGTTTTCTTTTCTAATATATTTCGTTTGTTATGACAAGATCGGTAACGTGCGTTTCTCCGCTATATGGCCTAAAGAGTGTAGATGGTGTTGCGCCCAGGTTCAATACCCCACAAGCAGTAAATTTTTGAGTATCGTTTTATTCGTTTTAAAAACCGCATACAAAATCTTTTTTATTACAGTCGAGAAGTATCTGTATAACTAGTTGCGAATGCTACACTAAAAATATAATTTATGCCTAATGCTTAGTTTCGAATTTTTATTCGACTTTTATATTTTTTTTTATTTTCGTACAGTCTACAGGGCACTGCATGGTTGTAGATAAAATAATGGATAACGGTACACGACTTTTCGGCGCCACCGCCCGTTGAGCACAAGCAAAGAAAAAATTAGGAGGCTTCCACCCCAACTTCACCATTTATTTTATTTAACCTTATCCAATAAAATAAGAAAAGTAAAGCGAATCCTTCTTTTATACATTAGGGAGTCTCCAAATGACCGAATCATAAAACATAAACTACATATTTCCTAGCAGGTATTTTGAGAGCAAACAATTCTGGATATTTTTTTATAAACCTACTTATAACGAAAAACGTTAGTACCCTTGATGTTTTTAAAATTTTAAAATAGGGTAGAACGACCGGTTTTCGCCCGACCAGTAGAAACTTTAAGATTAATGCCCAAAATCGCAATGATTTTTCAGAACTATGTAATCGAAATTAGAGAATAGCTATTCCTTGATGTTTTAAAAATAGAAAAAAAAAACTCATTTTAAAAATAACTGGTTAAAATTAGAATATCCAGATAATTAAGGAGCAAAAAGTGTAACTTTAACTAGTTTTCGACCTGAGGCTGCACTCGTTTCGACCGAAAATTTACAAGTTTCTTCCGGTCTAAAACTGGGTGTTTTGATAGGTCGGAAACCGGCCCACGATTTAGCTGTCATGACATAGGTGTTTGTTAACCACTTCCCAACTAATTTAGTTTCTGGAGGAGTCGAAACTGAAATTTTTTGGTCAAAAACTGGCAATTAGGTATAATAAATAAAAATAATTTTTAAACAAAATATTAGTATTTGTAACGAAAAAATATATTTTTGAGACGTAAAAAGACTAAATCTAAATAAAAATTATTGACTATAATCATATTTTGCAAACTCAGCTAGCGGCGTAATATTTTCCGTACGTTCTTGAAGTAACAAAAATTCTAAAAAAATGTTACTTAGCTCTGAGAGCGTATGCATATGGAGCAGCAATGACGTTATTTTTCATGCGGTTGTAATCCTAGTTTTTCCACCAATTGGTGGCAAAAAACCAATGAACAATAATGAATATGTTTCAGCCAAACAGAGTGAATTTTCCTAATTTCATTAACATTCATAATATAATTCAAAGATGAGGATTTAACAGCTATTTAGTGACACATTCACGTGCCACCGGGTGTTTTGTTCACATCCGTCTAGAAGAGGTTGATATGACTTCATATTTCAAAATGGCGGGCCAAAATCATTACAACCCAACCGGGATATGATATCGATTTCAAATAATTCGAAAACGAATATTCTACAAAATTTACTTTTAAAATCACCCGACCTTGTACTAGTATCTTAAAAATCGGATAAAACAAAATTTTTGCCATTTTCTCTTCAATAAATCTTTAATAATTCGACATTTTGTCAGACCAACCTCAAATCTACCTCAAACTATTATATAGGCATGTATACAAAATTCGATCCTTAGAGATTGATGCAGTTTGAAGTTTCATGAGCTTGAAAAATACCCCAGTAAAATTAACAAATTCCAAAAATAACGACGTATAATGAAGATAAAAAGGTCAAGTCAAACATTTTTACAATTTTGTTAAAAAAAAATTGTTCAGATATGACGCGTTTTAATATGGTGGCTGATGTATCAAAATGGCGACACATCCACTACACGGATTATTAAACAAGTATAGTCATGCCCTACTGGCTTAATTAGAATTTTTTCTGATTTTTCGACCGCCATTTTTGAAAATGGCATTTAAGACATCTGGTCCAGAATATGGTATTATATATCTAACTTGTTCTAACTCTCTTATAGGTAATTTAAATGACTTTGTTGACTAGGCAACTGAAACTAGAAACTTAATAAAAACAACAGACTGAATTGCATTGACTGCTTGTGTAAAAATCAAAAAAATAATCTAAATTTCAAACGAGCACAGTCAAATTGGACTGTATCTTTTTTAGGGAACACTGATCTTAATTAGTCTAGATTCTTGTCCAGAAAAAGCCCTATTCTGGATCTTGCACAATTTCAGTAAAATAGTGAGGCATATTTATTAAAAATTATGTCTTGGTTAGGTTTTACGAGACTGGTACTTAGGTCGATAATCCAATTCTTCAGCAGGCTTGTAGCAGTTTGGTTTGCACTTATTAATTTATTATTTATAGCACGTGCGAGTAGAAAGCATTTCGCAAAAATCTACAGATATTTATATGTGTGTTGATCAGGATTTATTGTCACACTGACGATTCGCTTTCCCTTCCGTTTTCTCTCAGTTCCCTCGTTCTAGCTTCGTTCAGTTTTGATTCAAATCCTGTTGTAGTATGTACGAACCACAGGCACATAGGTCATTTTTACCGGGGCATAGCATAAACATCTGGGACGCCGGAACAAAAAAAACGATAAAAGGGTTTAAAATGAAGTGTTTGTTTATGGCTAAGATGTTAATTTCATCTTCGTCACTTAAAGTTTTTGCGTAGTGGTAAAAGAAAAAACACTAAAAAAAGCTGGTTTTTCAATTTTACATATCACTTTCAAGGTCAATCAAGGTCATTCATCAACTAATTTTTTTTTCATAATAAGCGGAGATAAGTGAACAAGAATTAATGACAATCTTGTAATTTTTGCTTTTTTTACGAAATTGGATAAAATAAAATGCCGTGATGGGTATATCAGCCGCCATATTGAAACGTGTTAGCGCTGAACAAAATTTTTATTAACAAAATTGTTGGACTTGACCTTCTTATTTTTGTTACCAAATTTGGTCCTCTTCGCTTTAATAGTTGATGAATAACGCTCTTTAGAATATTATTTTTGCAATTTCTTAATTTTACTGGGGTATTTTTCCAGGTCATGAAGCACAAACTCTAAGGATCCAATGTGGCATACATGACTAATAATTTGAGCTACATTTAAAGTTGGTCTGACGTCGAATTATTAAGATTTTTTGAAACCTTCGGATGACCTTGATTGCGATAGTTGTATTTTTTATGATTTTTGGCCGCCATCTTGAAAGATGTCGTCATATCAACCCTTTCTACACAGATGCGAACAAAACACCCGGTAACACTTGTTTGTGTGACTAAAGAGCTTTCAATCCCACATAGTCACAAACTCCTCCATTAAAAATCCCACCGGATAGAAATTATCGATATATGCCCCTACACTATTAGGATTAAGGTCTAATATATAATATATAAAAAAATTAATAAGAGGTGTTTGTTTGTAGATATACGAGTTTACTTTATTAAAAAACACAAAAAAAATAAAGTAAATTATTGAAAGATATCAAAACCAACACACAAAGCCTATTTGTGAGCTGCAGTTGTACTGATTCCTCTTCCTTTTGTGATGTGTTCATCCTTTAATAAAAATTCAATGTCCGTCAGATTAAAAATATTCTAAAGAGCAACACAACGACAAGTCTTGAACCGTTTTGACCACATAAGGCACTGCTCTTGTAAAATTAAAAAAAAAATCTAATTAAAAAATTTACCAGCCAACGACTTTAAGAGCTGGTGGGAAAAATCAAGGCTACAGTATGTTTGCAAATTTAAAGTTTTGGTCTGGAAATGCTTCTTTTCTTTACCAATACCTTTTGTATGAATAATTATAGAAATATTTAACACACGATTAAAAAAATAAAAATAATAGTTCTCTTACAGCCTCATAAATGATTTATGTACCGATAAGTACCTACTGTCCTTAACCATAGATTTTAATTAATTTGGTAAGTTATTGTGATATTTAATGCATACTACATGTATGGAGACTTTTTAAAAAACGAATATTAATATATAGGCGCTAAGGACTGATTATTTTGAAAAAACTGAGGTTATACGGCACTCTTCTTTCAATTCTTCTGTTTACAGCATGGACTTCGGGCCAGCTGGCTCCAGCATCCAATCGGTTGCCGGGGTTATCCGAAACCTACGTACGAGCTATCCGGCCAGAAGTACTTCTAACTTCACGTTATCACGAGTTGTTCAAAGCCCCCCAAAAAAATTCTGGCCTGTCTTCCCTCACGTACAAGAGGATGTGGTTATAACCTCACTTCTTCTAACTCGTGTTTTCGGAGTAGTTCGCTAAAATTTTAAAAAGGATAAAAATTACTTAAAATGTTCTCCAGAAAACGTAATATACGTGCATCATTGTCTAAAGAAGACGAGGTAGGCTTCTGGTATGTATATTTTTCTTTTAGCATAAATTAAAGATATTGACTGTAGATGTAGGTTGTATGGTTCAGCGGTCCTGCATATTAGAACTTATTCTATTTTTATTTTAGCTTAAATTAAAAGGTCCTTCTGCCTAGATTTGATAAAATAGGTCTGTGTGAACTTTAGTACACACTTTTTCTTTATTTTGAAAATTTTGGGGAAAGTGCAAGTGACTTTATGTCAGCCATTCTACGCACTTTTTCTGATGATTATTTTACACACAATAAAAGAAATAAACCAGCTGATGATGACAGGGATACGTCAATATGTTTCTTTGCAATATTTTTGATTAAAAAGTTGAAAACCTTGAAAATGTAAGTGTACTGATTTGCTGTTTAAGGGTTTGAACTCAGAAATAAGATCCACACTTATAAAGAAGTTTCCAGTATTTTTAAATCATGTTATCATCTTTCGTAGATATGGATTAAGGAAAACCTCTGTTAGGTTTGCTAGCGGGTGAGCTTTTGTTTCGTCTCTATTTGGCAGAGAAAGTTAAGACATTGGTTAAGGCTGTACATTTATCCAATTGTTTGGTTGGAGCTACATCCAAATGTTAAAAATTTTATTTTTTTTATATATCTACTATTTATTTAGTTCTAAAGGCTAGTGAATGGAGACAAGGAGCTAGAGATACTGATATTTTAGATATCAATAGGGGTTACCCTATTATTCTCACCGAGCTTTTTTGGTAGTTGTAGTTGTTTCTAGACTACTGGACATTGGATCTACATCCAAATGTTAAAAATTTGATGTTTTTTTATATATCTACTATTTATTTAGTTCTAAAGGCTCAAGTTCAGATTGAAAGCTGTACAGGATTCGACTGCAAGCATGATGGTATTCTAAATATCACAGTTCACACTTAAAACAATATGAAGTTGCATAAAAAGTAATGGAATTTTTGTTTGAAACATAACAAAAATGTTTTTAAAGCAGAAGACCGGATTGTCGATTTTAGATTGACTCCATAAATAGTTTTCCTCAGGTTTGTTTTTAAGTTCTTAGACCAGAGTTATAGCAGTCAACCAAAGAGTTTAAAAGGGGGATATAACTTAACACCTCAAAAAGCAAAAATGAGACTGTAGGGGGCAGGTGAGGTTATATCCGTTTTAGTAGGTAACCCATTAAAAATGTGAATCTTTGTTAATAGAAATGTTGCTTGGATATTGGTTATGGCACATAGAATAGATAATTTTTCTGCGATTATGCTATCTAAAAGTTTAAAAATTATGGGCAATATTAAAATTTCGTCAAGAATAAAGATCTTCCTTAAAAATATAGTTCATTTTATAAATAAAAGGTTACCATCTGCCCATCAGTTACTACTTTACTCTCATATTAAAAAGTAGAAGACATCAGATCTCAAGATGCTAATAAAAACTGTTGTTCGGCGCATAAAACTCGACACTCAGACTCTTCTATTGCACAAGGAGCAGTTAATCTGGATTCCATCCAAACAGCAGCAAATTGGTCCAAAGAATCTATCACTTTTGCTAGATCATATACATAATAGACCAATTTTTGATAAAATTTTATTTGCTAGAAATGTTTTATAATTTTTAGAGTTCACATGTTTTAATTTTGAGTTTTATGAGTAGAGAAGAATAAAACTCTTTGTCTTTATGATTTTGCTTCTTCCAATTTTATTTGATGTTTCTTAAATAAAGTGTTGCCTGAATGTGATAACTTTATTTTGGAGTGTCGCAAAAGGCTTTAAACGGCTACAGTTTACCAAATAATTAATCACTATCGAGGGAGACCAGTATAATTGAAAGATCAAACGAACTTCTTAAAGTGAAGTTGGATCTTAATTATACTGTTCTCTCTCGATAGTGAGGCTCTTTTTAAAAGTAAATAATTGAAGAATTAATTTTTCGTGCCTTTTTCGTATTGCTTTTGCGATACGGCTTTAAAATAAGTGAGGTTATAACCATATCTTCTTGTACGTGAGGGCAGACAGGCCAGAATTTTTTTGAGGGCTTTGAACTACTCGTGATAACGTGAAGTTAGAAGTACTACTACAGTTTACCAAATAATTAATCACTATCGAGGAGGGAGACCAGTATAATTAAGATCGAACTTCACTTTAAAAAGTTCGTTTGATCTTTCAATAATAATGTTTGTGTCGGCCTTCAATAGAGACTTATCGGTACACAGGCAGAGCCTAACTGGGCACCATTTTCGACAGTTCCGCACGAAATTTAAAAGGTTTTTGACATTTTTGTCACATAAATATGTCATGTAAACATGCTCATATTGTGCCATCCATAAAGTTGAAAAATTAAAGTTAATGTCGTCCTTTATTTTGACAGCGCCGCCATCAAAAAAGCTCTTGCTGGATAGCCCAAACGTAGGTTTTGGATAGCCCCAACAACCACGAAGAGCGCAACTACGCCGCCGTCTCATAACAGTAAGTGCCTAGAAATATATAGTAATTGTTTACTTTTATGTGGAACTGTAAAAAATAGTCAGCCTATAATTTCCGATCCGACCCAATAAGTTTCTAATAAGGCATTAACTTTAATTATGTCAGCCTTAAAGAGGCATGATATGAGCATGCTTAGATGACAACTATGTCAGAAATAGTAGCAAGGACCTTAGATGACCAAGTTAGGGCCCTCAGCAAGGTGGAGAGAGAGAAGTAGCTGAAAGAATTATAACGTATTTTAAGGGGGGAGCGGGGATTCACGCGAAAAATGTGAGAGTAGATAAATTGCCTAAAAATATGTAGTAGTAAATTTTTATTCAAAAAAAAACTTTTAAAGAGCTAACTTTTATTAAATGCACTCAAAAGTAGAAAATAATTTTTTATCTTTCTTATACCATGGTACAAGCGATGGGCTTATGGTGACAAAGAGAGAACTACAAAAGAAGAACGAAATTCTTGCCGTGCCGTGCTCGCCAAGCCTTTGAAAATGTCCTAGATTATAGAGTAATACAATTGTTTCTAAGACGAATCGTCGATGTGACCGATATATACGATACCTAAAGTTAAAATTTTTAATTCTACCTTTCAGTGCATTTAATAAAAGCTTGTTCTTTAACGGTGGGATTTACTAAAAAGGTTTAGTCTATTTTAGAACTGTCCTAAGTTTAAGTGAACTTTTTGGTTTTAAGCATTTTAAACCAACTCTCCTTGACTTGGACATGGTTTGATTTATAAGAAGAAATTTAATAAATTTGTTTATTGAATAATCATCTTAACAAAATCTTTTGTTGGATTTAAGAGGAAATTTTTAATTTAGAAGAAAAGAAAATTAAAAAATTTAAACCCACGCGATGTTTGAAGGGTAAACACTCTGTAGAATAAATTAACACTGGGGATATATGTCACTCTAATTAAAGCTTACCCTTTAATTAATTTTTCCAATTAATACTTGATGTCACACAACGATTTAAATGAGTAATAATAAAATAAGGAGTAGATTAATTTTGTATTTATTTAAAAGGTGTTTTTATTTATGAAATGTATTAACTGTCGCTGTCGAAATGTCAGTTTAAGAATTATTAGCGCTGCGTTCAATCACAGACAGCGAGTTCGGATCTGATACCTCTGCTTGCACCTTGACTTGCATCAAACTCTACTGATGAAAGCTACAGCTTTAAAATGAGTGGACTTTGAGTATAACCCAAATTTTAATATGTTCTACAGAATGTTTGCCATTTAGACCCCGAGTAAAATGGTTTAAACTTTATAATTTTTTTTCTAAATTGAAACTTTGTTTATGTGTTAAGATGACTATTTACTAAAGAAATTAAAAAAAACTCAAGGAAAGTTTGTTTAAAATGCTTAAAACCGAAAATTGCACTTAAAGTTAGGACCGTTCTAATATGGGTGAATCTCCAAAATAAACGGCAATTCGTGTCACTCCCTTTTTTCTCAAATGTGTTTCAAATAAATTGTCTAAGTTTAGCTCGACATTTCATAAATTTGGGCCATTAAAAATTAATATTGAAAAAATATTTTTGCAAAAATATTTTACTTAAAACTTAAAAGAATCTCTATCTTTTGCCTAGTAATATATTTTTTAACATTTAGCCCTCAAAATCTGCTATAAAAAACTCTCTCCAGCTTTGTACATCAACACCGAAACGTCGAAAAATGTAAACATTTAGGGCAGTACTATACTTTCGTGTTGCCAGCCACCTTAAAATGAGAGCAAAGGTTCAGTCGAGTCGAAACTCGCAAGAGAGTGGAAATGCGCTGCATCGTTAAGTGATCAAAATATTCAAAGTTCCCCTGAGATAAGCGTATGTTTTTATTCCGTCAACACCGAACATGTTTGTTATTTTTTTATTCTTTTTTTTAAACATGTACTATAAATTCATTTTGATACTCTTCAAACTATGTTGGGACTTTGGAACCTTTGGTTGCACTAAATCAAAATTATGATTGTTTTCCACAAACCAAAACTACACTTTTATGCACTCGACGCGCATTTCGCTAACAACGTTAGCATCATCAGGAGACGATAAACAATGATCTAATAGAGCAATGAACTAGATAGAGCGTATATTAATTTAGTTCATTGTTTATCGTCTCCTGATGATGCTAACGTTGTTAGCGAAACGCGCGTCGAGTGCATAAAAGTGTAGTTTTGGTTTGTGGAAAACAATCATAATTTTGACTCTTCAAACTAGGTAAAAACAACGTCTAAAATCGTCAAATCCGAGACAGTCAACTCCAAAGCCCAGACACTTCGTTAGCTTGCTACAGTAAGTATACCTAATCAAAAACTTGAGAAAAAACGGTAAATTATTATTTTTAGTTAATAAAATATATGACAAAATCTACTCAAATCAAGTTTAGTCAAAGCGAGGCTGATAGAAATCAACACTGGGCAATTAATATTTTGCTTACTTTTGTAAGAGCTTTAGTTATTTATGATAAAATGGAAGCGTTGATTGTACCCCATTTTACTTCAATTTTTAACCACTTAAATTTAAATAAATAATGATTTACGTCAATTTAGTAAACTCCGAAGTCACAACTTCTCAGTTTTTGATGAAATGATCTCTGCACACGAGTAAGTTAAGTTGCTCATTTTATAAAAGTTCTGCAAAAATTAAGTCTTTAGAAATAAATTTTTATTAAAAAAAACTTTTAAAGAACACGCTTTCATTAAATGCACTAAAAAGTAGAAAATATTTTTTTTATCTTTCTGATACCATAATAAAAGAGATGGGCTTAAATTAAAAATTCTAACTTTACGGTGACAAGGAGAACTACAAAAGAAGAACTACATTCTTCTTCTTCTATTCGAATGATAAACATAATGCTTTCATCTAAAGAAGCTGAGAACGGGTGAGATTACCGTGCTTGCCAAGTAATACATCTGTCTTTTAGGTAAATCGTAGATGTGACCGATATACGAGTGAATATGTCATACCTAAAGCTAAAATTTTTAATTTGTGCCCATCGCTTTTATTATGGTATCAGAAGGAGAAAAAATATTTTCTTTTCTTTAGTGCACTTAATAAAAGCTTGTTCTTTAAAAGTTTTTTTTCTAAAAACTTCTTTTATGATTTTTAGTTTTGTCTTAGCCTATGCATTTCTGATAATGCTTTGGTATTACAAGATATTTTTCCTGTTAGTTTTAAACTATCTAGCTCTTCAATGAGAAGTCCTTCCAAACCTCCTTAAGCCGGAGAAGTAGAAATTAGTCAAAACTGACTTGAAAAATTTGACGCACAACCTGCCATTTTAAACCCACCAAATTCAAAATTTAGAAATTCCTTATCGTCATCCTCAAATGTCCCCACACACCAAATTTGAACGAAATCTGGCATACTTCAACTGTAACCCCTCCACCTACTTCGAAAAGGGGGGAGCTGTCAATTTCGTGGCACTATATTATTGTGTTATCACCGCAATTATATAAGCATTCCAAATTTCAAGCCGATCAAACATGTGGAAGTTACTACGCAATCGAGAATACGTAAGCTATTTTCCCCCTCCCCTATCCTTAAAGGGGGGAGATGTAAACCTACTAATACGACAGTTGTATATTGTCATGTGAGGCATAAACGCGTAACAAGTTTGAAGACAATCGGACAAGTAGAAGTTGGTCAAAATTAAGCTACATGATTTCATTACATACAAATATATACAGGGTGTAATTAGTTTGAGTACAAATATTTTAAGAGGTGCCTAGAAACATCAAAACAAATAAAACATATCCTATCGTCGTTCCAAAACTGCTTAATTTTCGAGATATTCGAGCATGAAAAATAATACCTAAGCTTAAAATTGGCAAAAGTTGCGTATGTACGACTTTTACAATAAAGGCACGGGTATAGCGGAAATATAAGGGTTTAAAAAAGTATTGTATCTCTCTTAAAAATATTAAATGATGAACTTACCGAAAAAAATTACAAAAGGTGTTCAAAGTGACGTCGTTCGGCTTCGACACATGCCATCAATAGGTCCCGCAATTGTCCTAATTTGATTTATTCCATCAAGAATTCTTTGTTTTAAAGTTTGAGACAATGATGAGTTTGAAATTAACTCTGTGTTTCGGACTTTCATTGTCTATATTTTATTTATACACGACATTTCAATCAGTACAATCTCTGATCGTCTTTAGGTGCAAACCACAATCTATCCCTAAGTACTTATATACTATGGGAAATCACTCAACCGCCCAAGGAGGGGCTTCCAAATATTTGGAATTTCAACACTTGGCTTACTGAAAACACTCTGATTCTGCCCGATAAAGGCAGCTTCAAGGAATTTTCGTTTCTTCCAGTGTGACTCCTTGTGCAAAACCTTTGCTTCTGTCCACTTCATTCGGTGTTGTTTTGACCATGCGTCTTCGGCGATTCCTGATTGCGTTGTTTCACCTCTTTGGGTATTCGTCTGATGTTCTTTAAGCCTAACAAATAGTGGTCTTTTTGTTTTACCTATGTATGATTCACCACACTCACAAGGAACTTGTCCGGTTTTGTTTTACTAAGAAGGCTTCGAATTGTATTATTAGATTTAAAAGCTGTTTTGATATTAAACTTGTTCGCTACTCTTCGAATTTTCTCTGATACTCCTTTAATGTATGAAATTGTAAGGAATGCTTTTGCCTGGTTCTGGTCTTGTAATATCTGTCCTGTGTGCGGAAATTTAAAAATAGTATCTGTTATAAGTTTAAGGCCGTAACCAGTCTGCTGCAGATCCTTTTTGATGTTTCTTATTTCGATTTTCAAGTCATGAGAATTATTACAAATTTGAATGGCTCTATTATAAAAAGTTCTTATTATACCTCGTTTGGTTGTAGCAGAATGATTTGAACCTTGATTTAAATATTGTCCTGTGTGAGTCGTTTTACGATAGACTGTTGTTCTGATGTCGCTTTCTGCTCGTTTGACAAGTACATCAAGAAAAGGAATTTGACAATTGTGCTCCAACTCCATTGTGAATTTAATGGTGTGTCTTATATTATTTAGGTGGTGAAAAAATTCTGAAAGTTGTTGATCATTCCCGGTCCAGACAATAAAAGTATCATCAACATATCTTAGCCAGAGCTTAGGTTTATATGTTGAGGTATCAACAGCGTGTAATTCGAACCACTCCATGTAAATATTGGCCACCACTGGCGAAAGCGATGAATCCATTGGCAGGCCATCATTCTGAGCATAAAATCTATCTTTCGCCTGAAAAGAAGAGTTATGTAGACAGCACTCCAACAACTCCATCTTTCCTTCCAGCGGCAGGCTTATACGTTCATGAAGGGACTCGTCATCAACCAGTCTCTGTCTAATAATATCTAGCGATTCCTTTATCGGGACATTGGTGTATAGACTTCCAACACCAAACCTGACAAATCTATCCTCGGGTCCTAAAGCAAAAGATTTAAGAATACTAACAAAATTGTTGGAATTTTCTACAAATGAAGCTGTCTTCCCTACAAGAGGTTGAATAATTTTCAAAAGGAATTTAGACAGATTGCTTGTTGGAGAATTTCTGGAACTTGTGATTGGGCATAAGGGCATTGCATCATTGTGAATTTTGGGGAGTCCGTATAGATGAAAAGGCTTGCTAAAATGTGGTGTAAGTTGAGACCTTGTGTTGCCGGAATATATCTGGAATACTTTTTTAGAGTTCCATATACCTTACTTTCGTTTGATTGCGTCGGGTCTTTTGGGAGACGTTTATAGTTTCCTTTGCAAGTACCTCTTCAACTTTCTGGTAATAGGTTTCCGTGCCAAAATCACTGTTGCATTGCCCTTATCTGCCGGTAAGATTTTAACAGATTTGTCCTTTTGAAGATTCTTCAACGCGATTTCCTCTGACTTGCTTATGTTAGAGGTATGTTTAATAGGTTTATTAATAATGGTCTTTACTTGATGTCTGAATTCGTCGGCGTCCTGTCGTGGAAGAGAAAGAATTTATCCAACAAGCAATCTGTCTAAGTTCCTTTTGAAAATCATTCAACCTCTTGCAGGGAAGACCGCTTTATTTGCAGAAAATTCCAACCATTTTGTTAATATTATTAAATCTTTTGCTTTAGGAGCCGAGGATAGATTTGCAGTTTTGATGTCGGAAGTCTATACACCAATGTCCCGATAAAGGAATCGCTAGATATTATTAGACAGAAACTGGTTGATGACGAATCCCTTCATGAACGTACAAGCCTGCCGCTGGAAGGAGTGATTGAGTTGTTGGAGTGCTGTCTACATAACTCTTATTTTCAGGTGAAAGATAGGTTTTATGCTCAGAATGACGGTCTGCCAATGGGTTCATCGCTTTCGCCAGTGGTGGCTAATATTTACATGGAGTGGTTCGAATCACACGCTGTTGATACCGCAACATATAAACCTAAGCTCTGGCTAAGATATGTTAATGATACTTTTATTGTCTGGACCAAGAATGACCAACAACTTTCAAAATTTCTTCACCACCTAAATAATTAAATTCACAATGGAGTTGGAGCAAAATTTTGAAATTCCTTTTCTTGATGTATTTGTCAAACGAGCAGAGAGCGACATCAGAACAATAGTCTATCGTAAACATACTCACACAGGACAACATTTAAATCAAGGTTCAAATCATTCTGCTACAACCAAAACGAGGCATAATAAGAACTTTGTATAATAGAGCCATTCAAATTTGTAACAATTCTTATGACTTGGATATTGAAATAAGAAACATCAAAAAGGATCTGCAGCAGAATGGTTACGGCCTTAAACTTATAACAGATACTATTTTTAAATTTCAGCAAACAGGACAGATATTACAAGACCAGAACTAGGTAAATGCATTCCTTACAATTCCATGCATTAAAGGAGTATCAGAGAAAATTTGAAGAGTAGCGAACAACTTTAATATCAAAGCAGCTTTTCGAAGCCTTCTTAGTAAAACAAAACCGGAGAACAAACAAAATAAGGAATGCATTTACCAAGTTCCTTGTGAGTGTGGTGAATCATACATAGGTGAAACAAAAAGACTACTATCTGTTAGGCTAAAAGAACACCAGACGAATACCCAAACAGGTGAAACAACGAAATCAGGAATCGCCGAACACGCATGGTCAAAACAACACCGAATGAAGTGGACATAAGGTTTTGCACAAGGAGTCACACTGGAAGAAACGAAAATTCCTTGAAGCTGCCTTTATTGGGAAGAATCAGGGGGTTTTCAGTAAGCCAAGTGTTGAAATTCCAAATATTTGGAAGCCCCTCCTTGGGCGGAGCCAAGTTCTTAAACTTCACGGTTGAGTGATTTCCCATAGTATATAAGTACTTAGTAATAGATTGTTGTTTGCACCTGAAGACGATCAGAGATTTTACTGATCGAAACGTCGTGTATAAATAAAATATAGACAATGGAAGTCCGAAACACAGAGTGAATTTCAAGAATTCTTTGCCTTAATGCGTTAATATTGAGGATTGGGATCAGGTGAGCGAGGTGCCCATGGGTGTGGTCCAAACCTACCGATGCAATGATTTCCAAAAATTCAAATATTTTTGACCATTTAAATTTTCTTCTTTGAAAATACGATAAACGAACTGGTTTTCAATAATACCAGTCCAAATATTCACTTTCCAACGGTGTTGGTGATTAGATTCAACGATCTAATGAGGATTTTCTGCGGCGTAAAAGTGCATATTATGAAAGTTTACAATTCCAACATGTGTAAAGCAAGCTTCATCAGTATCCAAAATTCTATTTAAAAAATTTCTGTTTTGCCGGGTTTTACCTAACAGAGACTCGCAAAAAGTCTGTCTTAGACCATAATCAACTGGATTCAGACCCTGAACTCTTTGCAAATGATACGGATACAGTAACTGTTCCTTAAAAGTTCTGTGTAACACGTAATGGGATACGAAACTTGCCTCCCTATAATTCGTGTAGTAAGTCGAGGATTTTCGTGAATAAGATCCAAAATCTGTTCTTGGGTTTTTCGATTAATTTGTCTATCAGGGCCATGATTTTGAAATTTTGACTGTATGCTTAGTCTGGTATCCAATATTACTTGGAAGCAGGCGAAAATCGTTCGGGCATTTTGAAAACGCCTATTAGGAAATCATTCAATGTAAATCTGCCTAGCTACATTGGCATGTTGATTACCTTCACCATAAATTAAAATTATATCCAAATATTAGCTTAGCTTAGCTGATAAGCACTGCATTGGCTCCTTTAGAGGTGTTTGTCACATACACTCAAAGTTTTCTACACAAGCTCAAAACGTACTACAAGAAGTCCGCCATAAGACTAAAATACTAAGATACGTAATAAATAATAATTTAGGGTTGTTGTTAATCTTCAAATTCTCACTGTAAAACAAACACTAAAAATACTCTTGTCAAAAGTGCCGCCAAAGATTTATTGCATTCAGCAGTGCAGTGTTTTTATTTACAAGAACAAAAGGTTGTAAAAAATGCTTAATTACAAAAATTTCTTATTTTTTAGTTATTTATTTCAAAAAGCAAATGTTTTTGCACAACTACAAGAACGTTTTCTTCAAAAATTATTTTCAGTAGTTTAGAAAATATAGAGTTAAACTTTAACCCTATTTTTCTCCATAAATATGCATTATTGGGCACTACCTTATAGGAATATTTTTATTCGTTTTGATATTTACAGCTACCACTTAAAATATTTGCACTCAAACCAATTACACCCTTTATATATGACATACGAGTTTAGTGAAATACAAGCTTGTAAAAAGTTTTCAATGTAATTTTATCTTCCTTTAAACTGCTGCCTATTTTGAAGAATCACTCATATAGGTTAAACCCTTTTGGTAAATCTCACTGTAAGGGTCTATTAATTGGCTGTTAAATGGGTCACTTAACCCTTATAATAAAGTCAACAAAAACATTTACCAATGTTAACTCGTTGAAACGTAATTGTCTCTCATTATTATAAAAACCATTTTTTAGCCTTGTTACCCTTTTCCAAGAAAATGTCAAGGGAAGCTTAAGCTTTTTAAGCGCTCAACGATCTCAAGTTGTCTCTTGAAAAGTTCAATTACCTAAAAGCACTACCTACTTAACCAAATTAAGATAAAGTTCAGTAAAAGTTTTTGAAGAGCGAGCGAGCAGCAAGTTTTTTACCGACATAAAATGAAACTACTTTTGCTGCTATCGAATAAATTGGATATTTTTAAAACTCATAAATGACAAAGATAGGGGCATATACACTGATAAAATTAAATTTACAAAATCAAATCAAGATTGGATAATGTCAAATTACTTGCTACATGTCATTTTACAAAAAGCTTGTGAATCTACATAGTAATTTTTCAACTCTCTTTTAATTTAGAACTTATGTATGTATTTCTGGACATAGTAGATATTGTCAAATAACTTGCTGCATGTGATTTTAAAAAAAGCTTTGTATTTACCTAGTAATTTTTCAACTCTCTTGTAATTTACATAATATTTTTACATAGTACTCATGTGTATTTACATTTAAATTATATTCTTTTAAATTCACATTTAGTGTGCTTTCATGATAAAGTTAAATAGGTATTGAAATGGTTGCATCTTGTTTTTTTATAGCCCTAAAGAATGATGCAGTGATTTTAAAACGGATTTAACCCCATCATAAAAACGTACTAAATAATTAGTTGATTATAGGAATAAAAAATAGTAGTATTTGCAACTAGTGGCTAAAATAGTGTTTTTTTTACCTGCGTTGGTTTAAATAACGAGCGTAGTAAAAGCTAGTAAAAAAACACAGTTTAGTCGCGAGTTGTGAACACTATTTTTTTAATACCTTCCAAGAAAAACAGGAAAATACTTTTAAAAATTTCTGATGAAGATCACTTTTCGCAACACACCATCTTTTGTTCATTATTGCGACATTTTAATCTTTGATAGTTTGATATTTTGACGATGTTTTTGAATGATTTTTTCGTAAATACTTGTTGAAAACTGACGGAAATGGCTTAATTCTTATGCAAAAATAATTATATTTTTTCAATATTACTATTTTCCACTATTTTCCTTTAATTTTGGGTAGAAAACGGACAGAAATATTTTTTTCCACCCGCGACCAAAAAAAAGTTTTTTTGCATCGTTGACCAAAAAAGCCATGCTTTAGTTATCTGCAGACAGTTACTAAAGTCATGTTTTTGATGAAGGTATAAAAAAAAAGGAAGGAAACAGCAAAAATGTAGACCAAAATAACAAAATTTTAGTTACTTTATTATACTAGTTAACAATCTTTGTCGCAAAAGTATCAGTTAGCTCGAGTTTTATAGATTCATGCTAATTATCATAATTACTCATCTGCCCTTAAATGGGAGATACCTGGATTTATTATACCAATTGTACAGTATGTCCCCAATTAGGCATTTTTGGGTTTAAGGTACTTCCAGGCGAGATAGAACAAAACCGACCCCCACTTGCGAGGCTCGATTTTGAAGAGAAGATCGAATGTGAAAACTGCATCTTCATATTATGTAAAGCTATTTACAAACTACGAGGGGAGTTTTGAAAAGTCTGCATTTTGGGAGAGGGTCTGTAACTTCGTTATTACTAAAAATTTTATTTTAATGTAAAGAGCTTTTTTATAAACTTTTAGACAAAGAATTTAACTGTCTTTTCAGATTTTTTCCACCATCTTTAGTTTCCAAGATATAAGCCAAAGTTAGTATTTTTCTTATGGAAGACATGAATTTGTGATAAATTTTCCTTTTAAGCAATATAACCTATGTAATAGGGCCGTTTTTGAGATATTTAATATGAGAAAAGTCAAAACTGCTTCCTGTCATAGCCTGCTTTTTAAAACTACAAAGATTTCATTTGAATGTAACGTTATCATTATTTATAGAAGCACGTTTCAAGTGATAGGTAATAAAAAGGTAGATACTTAGTATAGGTTATGAGAAATAAATAATTATACCGTTTTTGTTAGTTAGTATGTTCTGTGTTCTGACAAAGAGCGTGATATACGAAAGAACATGATGCTTGATTTTCGATATGTATTGAGTACGATATGGAAAGATAGTAATTAGTATGGTAGGCCATGGCAGCAATGCAATAATTAATTGTCAGAATGGTTTGACTATGCCATAACATACTAGACAGAAATTCAAAATATTAAATATCTCAAAAACGACTCCACCAAACTATGACATATGCTATACTGATTAATTAATTAAAAAGTACTAACTTTAACTTATATTTTGGAAACTAAAGACGGCGAAAAAAATCTGGAAAGATAGCTTAATTATTTTTCAAAAAGTCTATAAAAAAGGTCTGTACATCAAAACGAAATGTAACAACGAAATTATAAACCCTCTCCCAAAATGCAAACTTTTCAACCACCCCCTCCCCCCCGTAGCTTGTAAACGGCTTGACATATCAAGATGCCGTTTTCACCCTCAAACTCTCGAAAATCGAGCCGCGCAAGTGAAGGTCAGATTTTTTTTATCTCGCCTGGAAAATAATTTTAGTTTAATAACTTATAAATAAAGCTCAGAAGTAAAATCCAAAATTATACAAAATCCTATATAGATTTAATTTAGTGGTATATTTTTGTTACTTGGGTGTAGGTGAACCCAAAAAAATAGTTTTTGTTTAGGAAACAAGATAAAAGTTGGAATTTGTTCTCTAGTGTAAATATAAGAACAATATTTTATTTTATTTAAAAGTTTTCCGGTAACTAAAAAATAATCCTCCAATGGTTTAAGATTTAAACTCAAAACTAATTATTTTAACATTAAAATCTACTAAAAAATTTCTGCTGTTCAACTGTTCGAGCCAAACTCCAAGCTTTAGGTCCTTGCTTTTAAAGTTAAAAAAAATTAAAAACCAATTTTCCTCCAAAGGGAAATACAATTAATAATAACTACAGATGGATACAAGTTTTAAAACTCCGATATATTTTAAATTGTATCCCACAGTCGGGATGATACATATCAAAGTTATTATTTTGGTCAAAACATGCTTGTTTTCCATACCCTTTAACCAAAATAAATAGTTTTTCACATGACTTAGAAGCAAACATTCTTATTTACCTACTTACCCAAGCTTTATTTTATACAAAAAAAGTCACTAAAAATGAAAAGAATTTGCAAGAAACACCAACAGAACTTGGATGGCGAAAATGCTGGCAGCGGTGCTTCAAAGCACAGCATCATCATATTACATAGGTCATGTTTTTAAGGTCAACGCTTTTTCGAGTTCGATGACATCGACTTATGGACAACAGATGAATTTTGATGACATCATCAATGTCAGATTAGCCATCAAATGCCGAAAAAAAAACGCCCCGGTGTACATGATATTTGACATAACCATAGTTACTAAAATACTAAAAACACACCCTTGATTTACTCTTGTTAATTTTAAATCCTGAAGGCGATTATTGCGTGTTCATGCGATGGTTCAAAAAGGCACTTAATTAATGAAAATTGGTCAACGTATACAAATCCGAGGTCTAGTACTCACAGTTGGTCTAGAGAGGGGTTTTAATTAAAAAATGTATAGTCTTTAAAACATAAATTTTTTTTAGATACATCGCCAACTACCACTTACCGTAAAAAGTAAAATCCCCTATGTCTCCGTTTTCTGGGGGGCGATTTTTGGGAAAATATTCTGAGAACCTTAAATAGCAACCTTCTATTTTGACTTCATATTTGAATTCTCGCTGATATTCTCTTTCCAACGGTACCCCATATCATAGGGTTTACTTCACAAACTTAACTAACACAAAAATTCAATTTTTAAATGCCCATATCTTAGAAATTAAAGCAAATATTTCTATTATTTTTATTATCGATTTTGAGGGTTTTTCAAGAGCAAATAAAAAATGACAACGGTTTGACGTATGCACATTCCTATTTTGAGTTTATTGATTTTTAATTATTTTTACTATTATTCCAAAAATATGAAGTAGAAGGTCCAATTGTCAAACTGTTGTCATTTTTTATTTCCTATTTCCTCCTCCTTATTTCCTCGTAAAAGACCCCTAAAATCGATATTATGTACAATAGAGATATTTGCTTTAGTTTCTAAGATATGGTCATTTAAAAATTGAATTTTTGGCTTTTTAAAAGCCAATATCTCGAAAACTACTAAGGTAACCTTATGATATGGGGTACCATTGGAAAAGAATTTCAGCGAGAATTGAAATATGAAGTTAAAATGGGGAGTTGCTATATTTAAGATTTTCAGAATATTTTCCAAAAATAGCCCCCCAGAAAAGAGCTACATAGGAGATTTTACTTTATACGGCAAATGGTAGTTGGCTATGTAACTAAAACAAAAATCTATGTTTTAAAGATTATATATTTTTTTTCTTAAAACCCCTTTCTTAAAACATATATTCAACTACAGCTGTCTTCGATATTCTAAAGTACGATCTAAAGTCTTAAATATTGTAAAGATAGGAGGCAGTTTTAGGTCCGAGCTTCACAGGTGATGGGAATTTTGGAAAATAAACTACGTAGTTTTGTTAAAAATTAAGTTCGTTACCAGAGAATCAAGAATTGTGGACAATAAAAACGAACTTAATTTTTAACAAAACTACGTTATTTATTTTCCAAAATTCTTATCACCTGTGGAGCTAGGACTTAAAACTACGTCCTATCTTTATAAAATGCTCCACTGAAAGAAGATTAAAATATCGTAGTTGAGAATTGTGTTCTCTATATAATTCTCGATTTTGATGTGTTATTTTCCGTTTTACCCTTAGATTAAAAAGAGACAAGATATCTGGTCCAACGAAAACTCCTTAGCAAATAATAACCATTTTTTATGTACAAATAAAATCACAACTAAACAAAGGTGAGATATATCGATTATTTTTCTATCCTTTTAAACGAAGTTAGAACGATAAGGAGAGATAATTCTGTCTCAACCACTTTAGGTCGTGATTGGCTTATGGGTGGGGAAAGTCGGCAGAGCACAGACGGTCGGATAATATTTTTATTGATATAAGCTTTGTCGTGTTATTTATTTTAAAATTTCAGGATGTTTTCAACAGTTTGTAAGTAATTTTAAAACCACACTTTGTCAAAAAAACGTTTATAGTGTGTTTTTTTACCAGTAGGAGAATATATCAGTGCATTTAAAGTGATATTTTGGAACAAATCGTCCAATGTTTTGAAAAAAAAGGGAGAGCAAGTGAAATCAGTCAGTGACGGTACATGCCCGTAGGTACACAGAAAATAAAAAAAAAGTTAATGAAATATACTTCAATTGGTAGATCCTTGGATTAAAATATCAAGAAACACAATTTTTTTAATTAATTTTTAAAATTTAAAATACTTTTGATGAAGTAGTTAATGCTCAGGGCGTCAAATGATATATTGTCGAACGTTTTTATAAGGTTTTTTAAGACGATAAAATAAAGCGTACTTTGATGAAGTAGTTAATGTGCAAATGAGATATTTTCGAAGGATTTTTTTATAAAGACTATAAAATAAAGGTGGCTAAAGTCCCTAAACCAACTTGCAAATAACAATAAAAGTTAATTCACATGTGTTCAGGTTTGTAAGAATATTGAGATTGATTTGTACTGCCGCCGCACTGTTGCCATCTGCGCTCGTCCTTTGAATTGATATTTAAATCTTTTTGTCTCTCCTAGATGTCTCTATATACCCATAGCATTATTGACTTTATTGTGTACTGAAAAAGTCAGTATAAGTAAGTTTCTGCTAGTGACCAAAAAAAATTGCAAAATTAACAAACACAATAACATAATTTTTAGCTAGTGGGTAATGTCATTTTTTTTATTTTCCAGGTGCTGTGAACTGTGTTTCTTTATGGTTTTAATGTTTGGCATAATTTTATTGTGTTGAAAATTGAAATTGTCATAAATCATATACAAAAGTTGTAATAAATTTATTTTGTATAATTTTCTCCTACACACATTTATTGTTGGAAAGCTTCCAAAGCTCAAATTGACAGAATTTTTTTTTGCATGTTTTTTAAATTATTTTGCAGATTTAATATTATACTAAAATTTTAATAATATAATCCACTAAAAACTAATAAATGTAAATTTATATTTAAGGTACACCACTGTTGTGTTTACTGTAAACAACAAAAAAGTAAACATTGTTCCATATAATAGTATAACAAAAGTCTCCGTAAGTGTCAGGTATCTTGCCTCTTTTTACCAGTAGGAGAGGTAATGTAAGGTTTTACCCATTAAAATTAATCAAGCTCATCTTTCGAAAAACTGTCTCCAAAATAGTCGCTAGATTTTTACTGCCATTTGGAGGCTAATGAGTTTGGTTGTTAAAATTTTTTTAAATAATACTTTTTCTATGGTTATTTTTTGAGATTGATTTTGTTATTTATTCACCCTCGCTGAATCCCTTTGTAAATTTATCAACTCCAGAGCTTAGGATATCTGTAAAGATAATTATATCTGTCTTCATAGAGACGCTTAATTTTCCTTCAAATTGAAGGTACACTTCCGGCCACATAAAATGCCTAAGCCGATTATATACATTTTATTATGTGCCTCGCGGCTCAGTAACCTTTTAGGTATTTCAAATTGACAAAAAATGTGACCGTCAGATTTTGTTGTTGTCATACGCTTATATTTAAAAACGCTTCGACTCAACTAATTCGAAAAAGCCCAAATTTTGGCAAAATTAACGGTGGTTGGTCGGTTCGAAGAGTAGCGGCCCATTATGAACGAAACAAGGCTACAATTGTAAAAATAAGAACAAAGTATCAAGAAGAAGGAACTGTTCGACGAAGGCGAGGCACTGGCTTGACCCAAGTCAGTATGCCTCAGCAGGATCAGCAACTGATCGACTTTCTGAAAGACCACCCATTTACGATGGTCCCAGGTAGGAGGAATTTCGGTGAAGTGTGGAGTTGGATATAGGCGAGAGGACATGAGGCTCTTTTTAGAATCAATGGAAGATTTACGGCTGAGGTTTATAAGAAATGTTATGCTTCTAGAAGCAACCTTTCTTCATCCAGAAGGTTTTGTATATCAACAGGATAACTATCCTATCCCTACCGCACGCATTTCTACACAGTGGTTCCAGCAAAACAACATCCAGGTTTTGCCACGAGGCGCAAGAACTCCTGACGCCAATCCCATGGAAAATGTGTGGGGCTTTATAGCAACAAAGTCAACACGAATGACTTGTTCTCAGAAATTCCAACCACTTAATGGAGCTCGTAGTCAGTACGATGAAGTCATTACTTCAAAACCAAATTTATTTCAAGATTTAGCAGATGACGGGGCAATGATACGGTACTGAAGAAACATTTTCAATTTTTTTTTAATTTACGTAGTGTTTTTTTGATAATTCCTTTTTGATTTTGAACATTTTTGGTTGTCTGCAAATACTTAGATTACTAAAATTTACCGATCCTGCAGGCGCGCTGATTATGATTAAGTTATTGCGTTCTTTTCTCCAAACATTTCCTTCTTCTTGATACTTTTTTCTTATTCGCATAATTGTGGTTTGTTTCGTTGAATAATTTATAAAAATTGTTTTATTCATTAGTATATTAGTCTTATAGGAAACTGACCAGTCTCCTTATTTTTGTATTTAAAATGTCAAAAGATCTAACCTGTAATTCGAAAACGTCAAAGTCAGTTACAATAAGTAAAGCAATTAGCAAAACTTAATTTCAATAGACGTGCAGCCAGTTTCTGCTGTACGCATTTTATGTGGCCGGAAGTGTACATCTGCCGATTCTATAATTTGAGTGATTGAGTGAGCATCACAAGTGCGAAACCATTTTGAGGGAAAGCTTGCCATTCATTGATTTTGAAAAATAGTATCATTTGGCACTTGTCAGCTGTAATTGATCAAAATGTCAAATAAAAAGTAGCCTGTTTCAATGTAGGTTGCACCTTATCTTCTTACCAATTTTTTTTAAAATCGATCTAGCGGTTCATGTGTGATTGAGAAACAAACACATACGCACCCACAAACACCACCTAAACTAAAACGCCAGTTAAATTCTATCGCCTCAGCGCTCTTTAGCCTGCCATTTTTATAATTGACAAGTAAAACATGAATTTTCTGTCAATTTGGTGTCAATATGGCGTTGACAATAGGCCAAAGGATACTAAAACGAAAATGAGTTAGCTGGCTTTTTAGTTGAGAACGGTGTTGAAACCATACACACATGCATTTGCATTTTAAAAATCAGCACCATATCCTACTAAATATAAAAACGTTTTTATTTTTTCCGCACTACGTACAGAATAATTTTATTTGATATACGTATTTTACACAGTGCTTATTCATAACATAAATTCGCGGTTAGGTTTAAACTTAAAATCGCCTTATATCTTTAACCTTTCAAATTAGGAAGTAGTTACGGTTGAACCCAGACCTGAAAGCTGAATATTTGTAGGAGGTTTAATTCAAAAGTAATAAATTTTTAAATATATCATTCCCCTTTTACCTCCTCAGGCACCATTACCAACGTACTTTTTTCGATCCAAATGTAGCAAATCTTTAGAGAAACTCAACCCTAAAAACTGAATATTTGTATAGCAGTTGGTACATTACCAAAGCCAAAAAAATATATCAACACTCTTTTAACTCCTGAATAATCCCCTACCAACATTGTTTTTTAACAATATTTTATTATCACCGCACCTAACTAAGAGCTTTTTTTAATAACTATTTAATTTGAGCGATCTTAACACACCTCCACCTCTTAAGATTCACACAAAATTTGGGCATTTTAGATGGTTTACAAAAAAGTATCTTTTTGGATGCTAATTGTGCCGCCATTCATTAAGGGGGCGGAGACAATATTTTTTTAAAATAAGATACCCTGTATATTTTTTAAAATTTAAAATGAGCTTTTGGATCTGTTTTTAAAAAGACCTAATATATTACCTTTCTCTCTAACGGTTTTTAAATTTTAAAAAAAACTATAAAGTTGATAGCTTCTCGCTGAATTGGGGGAGGACTAAGAATTTTCGATCAGATTTGAAAAAATATAAAGTTGATAACTTCCTTCTGAGTTATATAAACGTAGTTGCAAATCATAAAACGGAAGAAAATATGAAAGGCAGTTCGAAAAGGCGCAAAAATTGTCACAAAATTTTGCAAGTTAGAATTTTTGGCATTCCGTTAAAACTTACTGCTGCCACCTTTCTGGGTCTTGTTCCGATGTCGGACAGATTTCGTGGAGGAATCTTTTTTGAAAGCAAAGTTCTCTAAACAGATTAAGGTAACCAAACACCACCAGAGGTCAGACCCACCAGATCTCAACCCTAAAAACTGAATATTTGTATAGCAGTTGGTACATTACCAAAGCCAAAAAAATATATCAACCCCCTTTTAACTCCTGAATCATCCCCTACCAACATTGTTTTTTAACAATATTTTATTATCACCGCACCTAACTAAGAGCTTTTTTTTAATAACTATTTAATTTGAGCGATCTTAACACACCTCCACCTCTCAAGATTGACACAAAATTTAGGCATTTTAGATGGTTTACAAAAAAGTATCTTTTTGGATGCTAATTGTGCCGCCATTCATTAAGGGGGCGGAGACAATATTTTTTTTAAATCAGATACCCTGTATATTTTTTAAAATTTAAACTGAGCTTTTGGATCTGTTTCCAAAAATACCTAATATATTACCTTTCTCTCTAACGGTTTTTAAATAAAATTACAAAAGCTTTTAAATAAGAGCAATGATGATTTAGACAAAGAACCACCGAATATCTGTTTTCCTGTTTAAGTCATTGGTCTTATGAAGATGATTTTTCCCATTTTATTTAAAAACTGTTAAAGAAAAAGGTAACATATAAGTATTTTTAAAAACAGAATGAAGAGCTCTTTTCAAATTTTACAAAATATACAGGGCATCTCATTCAAAAAAGTATTTCCTCCGCCGTAGCTCCTCCCCCTTAATAAATGAAGGCACAATTAGCATTCAAAATAATACTTTTTTGTAAACCATCTAATTATGTGAAATTTTACTTCTCTGTACCTTTTGGTTCTGGAGGTACTAGGTGGTACTCGAACTTTTGGGACATCAGAAATTAGCATTTTTTCGTCTTCCGACTGGTTTTGTATGTTACCTAATATCAGAGGGAGTATACAATATAGTCAGTTGACGACTTTGGTGGTCTAAGTCAAAGATTATACATTATCTTTCGTTGCTACGACGAGTACGACGTCTTAGCTTGTATAAATGGACGTAAGTCGTCGAGATAACGTTTTGAGCCGTTGTGTGTAGTTTAGTGTCGATTCTCGACAACGCTTCGACGTCGTTAAGGAGAACGTTGGCAACTACTGTCTAACGGTTTTTCAACGTTAGGGTTTGAAATCCAACTCAAAGTAGTGAAAATTAGACTTCCTTTTTGTATTTTCTAATAATGTAATACACCACATGCCCTCAAATTAGACAATTTTTTTAGGATAGAAATTTATCAAACCAATAATTATATTTTTATCCCAGTGGCTATTGGCAGTATCGAGAGGAGAATCTCGCATATTTCGTGCGCCGGGCATTGTGTGTGCTTGTCCAATGAGAGATCGGATACTTCTCGGTTGAGTGAGATGCATAATGGTCACCTTATTTTATACTATGGTTTGAGAGACAATTATTTTTTGGTGTCTACGTGTGAACACGTGTTTCGTTCTCTGACAATGTTAAAAAAAGACAAAAGGCTAGGCTAAACCTGGAAAAAGTCGTAGATTTAGACTTCCTTCAACCCGAAAAAGTACACTTTTTTTTGACTTCTTAATTTTACCTTTACAATATTTTGGTTGCAAATATTGTTTGCTATATAATTTATATTATTGTAATACATACATATATACATAGAGCATGAAATAGCATTTTTTTCCATCTATACCAGTATCGAGCGTATTGGGATGGACATTTTTTTATTTCCGCTAAAAATAAGTAATTTGTGTCCAAAAGAGACATAAATATAAATTTTGTGGCAGTTATTTAAACTTGAATTTCAATGGAAGTGAAATTTTAATACTTCTCTCACTTTTTGCCATTTACAACAAAAATGTGTGCATAAAAAGGAGTTTAGTGCACAATTTTCTACACCATTTTTAGTATTTTATGAAAAGTTCTTTGTAGAGGCCATTACTAATGGCTCATTAGGACACAAAATCCCACGTCGACTGATTTTTTTAGGGCTGCTAGGGGCGGTTGGATTGTAATTTTTTAGTTGTTTTGGGTTGGTATGGGTTGGTTTGATTTGGTTAATGTTAGGCCCCGAAATTTTTCATAAAAACAACAAAATAGCACATTAATTATCAATTTTGTATAGTTCAATTTTGCCCCTGAAAACACATTTTTTTTGTTGTCAACAGTTCGCATGTCAAATAATTTGAAAAACTATAAAGTTGACAGCTTTTCGCTGAGTTGGGGGGTTACCATCTAAATCTTCGATTTCGTTCAAAATTGGTATATAGCGGTTTTTGGGGTCGAGGATTACGAATTTTCGATCAGACTTGAAAAACTATAAAGTTGATAACTTCTCGCTGAGTTATATAAACGTAGTTGCAAATCATAAAACGGAAGAAAAAATGAAAGGCAGTTGGAAAAGGCGCAAAAATTGTCACAAAATTTTGCAGGTTAGAATTTTTGGCATTTCGTTAAAACTTACTGCTGCCACCTTTCTGGGTCTTGTTCCGATGTCTAACAGATGTCGTGGAGGAATCATTTTTGAAAGCAAAGTTCTCTAAACAGATTAAGGTAACCAAACACCACCAGAGGTCAGACCCACTAGATCGAGTCAAACCATATAATTATAAGTTAACTATAAAGGCTCTGCCCGTATATTTGCCCATTTAAAAAGCGTCGCGGCAACCCCTGAGAAAACAAGTTGGCCGAGAAAAATGGTGAAAAAAAGTGATTCTTCTGCGCATGCGTCAATTTTCGTGCGCAGACATCGAAATCCTTGACACTTCTCCATTATGGGTTATGATAGCATTTTGTGTTTATTTTTCTGAAAGTTAAAAAAATCTCTTTTTTTAAAGAGAAAATGGTGCAAATAAGTGAAAAACAGGTCTCGCCTAATTAAGTAGCAAAGTTTTTAGTTAAAAAGCGTAGTGAAAAATATGGAGAAAATAGTTATTGCCGTTGTTTTGGTTGAAATGTGGACAGAAAAATAGACTGAAGAGCGAATTTAATTGTCTTTTAAGTATGAATTTTGCAAGTTTTAAAGAAAGGCTTTGACTTCACAACACCTCATAGAAAAAAAACCTGGATTCGGTCTGTTAAGAAATACTGGTTTTGCTATGCAACACTTCGTCCTACACCGAAACACGAAATCTAAAAATAGCAAAACCAATATTTACACTGTATAATCTACCTTCGCCGCCATTTTCACTCAAAAGTGACAAAAAATTGATTAATTTTTTGTCAATATGGTGGCGAAGGTCAAAAAAACAACACTAAAATGGTAGGATTTGATCGGTCTATGTAGAGAGGGTATTGATTGACGATGTTTTTTTAGTCCACCATACCAATGTAGAATGGGGGACTATTAAAATCGTGAAATTTTGACTTTTCTTAATTTTATCAAAAATGAGTTACTTAGGTTCCTAAACCCCTTAATCGACAAAAAAAAAGTTGTCTAGATGTCTGTCGTTGTGTCGATCAGTTGTCTGTCTGTATACGCGATAACTCAAGAACGCCTTGATCGATCTTAACAAAATTTAACATAAAAATTCTCTATCGGCTGACCATACACTGATTAACTTTTGGATAGGGTGATAAGGGGTTGAAGGTTGGAAAAGGGGGATAAAATATTTAAAAAACTTTTAACTTTAGAACAAAAGCAAGTAGCGATATACGGTTTTCAGATTTAAGTTTCCATGAATATGTGCTGCAAATTTTATTATCAAGTTCAAATTTGTGGGAGCTATAGTTTCCGAGTTATTTGAAAAAACGTTAAAATATATAAAAAAATCATAACTTTAGCAAAAAATATGTTATAAGGTTCAAATCTTTCAAAGCTACAGTTTTCGAGATATTTTCATATCCATTCAACATAAAATAGTTGATTGTATGGTGGAGTTTCCGTGCTTTCTAGCACCTTTTTTTTATAATTTGCCATATTTTAAATTTTAATAAAAAAATAAAATGCAACAAAGAATCAACTATAAATCCCGAATATTGGTTGTCACGATGTGTGTACCGGATCTCCGTCACACCAAATTTAAGTTGTAAAACTGGTGGCGGTATCTGCAAATAAAATAAATCTGATTTTGTTGCCGGGCGTCAGTACATTCGTCAGAAAGAACGAGTTTAGACATGGTCCTTTTTTGAGCGATTTGTTTGATAAAAACAGATAAGATTTGGCAGTTTTTTCTCCTCGCTTTTCCGTCCCACGCGATATTTTTGTTACAACACTAATTAGCAACACCCTGGACAATGTTTAAATACCTAACCTTATTTTTATATAGCATGTGTATTAATGTGAAGGTCTATTTTAAGTAAATCATCACCGTCACGTCGGATCTCCGTCACATATTTCTTAAAGAATTCAAATTTACTTCGGTATTTAGCGGAAATTAAATATATTTTATTTTTTTTGCATTGTTCTTATTTTTCTAATTTGCCTGGTTTTTTAAGTAAATGTTTTAAGTTATCTAAGAATAAATTAGAGTATTTTCTTTTCTTTTAATATTTCCGTCACATTTTCATATCTCTTACCGACTTTCCATTTCCATCACCTGATGTTTTATTCAAATTGTTCTACTAAGGCAGCAAGAGTTAATATTGCCGGTGTGTCGTGGGTTCAAATCCCGCGCAGTTCTAAACACATTTTCCAAAAAAGTGTTCAGCTTTAGATAAAACTTAATAGGCTAAAAAAAACAGGGAAGAGTGTATGTTATGTTATTCCGTGGAGGCGGCCCTAGTTACACACTCTCCAAGTCGGTAGACTACTGAAGGACAAAAATAGTAGTAGTGTCCGATCCGAATTCGAATGTATTTTAAATAAAACTTTTTAAAAAACGTACAATGAAATATTTTCGAAATTTAACCAAAATAAAGAAAGTCTGTTTGCAAAACTTCATCAGTTTAGCAAATTTTTACAAATTGTGACAAAAGTAATATAAAAGCGGTTACTATTACGACGTTTTCACTTGGAACTGAAGACCTGTTCGATACGATTTTTTTTTGGTTTTCATGAAGCGATTTGAACGCGTTTTGAACAAGACTTTAGTTTTTGACATTTTTTTTTCATATTGTAAATATCGTTTTTTTTTCGAAAATTCGAAAACACACATAAACCGAATTATCTCACCCAAAGAATAAACTGACAAATCCAGTCTGCTTAAAACTTTCAGTCGTTTTCGATATTATCCGCATTTTCACGAAAGCCAGATTCCGATACGATCCCTGAAAAAGCGTATTGAAACTTTGATTCGCTTTTTGATTCGCACTTTCACGGTAGTTTTGAAAGTGAATCCTATAGAAAACGCATTCGGTTCTATAAAGTGGGCCAAAAAAAACCATACATTTTTTTCGGATATGATTTTGCTACCGTAAGCCTGATTTTAGCTACTGCAAACAGCTAAGGCTTTAGACTATGTGAAACGTTTGTCAAATTTGACATTTCGTTAAAATCCAAGATGGGGCATGATTTTTAAATTTCTTCATTTGCGACACTCTACTCGATTTTAGACATTTGCCATAAAGACACGTCTTTGTTGTGCACAGAGAGGCATCCCTTCTAAAAATCGCACAAGAAGTAATAAAGCTCGACGCCAACGAAGTAAGTGATGTTTTAACCCTTTGTAAAGTATATATATATATAAAATAAATATAAATATATATAAAAAAGTATAATATATATAAAAAATTTTTTTTTTAACTTATCCGAAGTTGTTATTTTACACAGAGTGTCCAGAAAACTAAAATGACATGGCAACCTAGTTTTGACAAAACAGCAATGGCGTACTAGATTGGATTTAATACAATGGTGTTCTTAGGTCCACTGTTAACAGGGTTAACAATGAAAAGATGTGGCTTTCCGCATGATTGAAATCAGGTACATTAGCTTAAAAAAAAGTTTGGCAGAAATAAGTTAAAAATATCTAAGTTTCAAAAGCATGCGCCATTTTGGATTTTCATAAAATGTCAAATTTGACAGATGGCGTATATAGCCCAGAGCATTAGCTTCCCGCAGAGATGCTCAAAATCTAAAGAATCGGACGAGATTTAACAAATCCCTAGTAGAACAAAAACTAGAAATTAGGGTTAAAACAGTACTTAATACGTCCAGTGGCGGCTCGTGACTAGCAACTTAGAGGGGTGCTGGCTTTAAGTAACTTTATAATTCATCAAAACGTATAAATTTCAAAATCAATAAATCGAAAACAAAAGCGAACTATTAACTATTGGGTGGAAAATCTGGAGCCCATACGTGCAGCTTGTTGTGCAATGTGAAAGTTCAGCCACGCCTCCGTAGTCATAACAACCGACTTAAGTAGCAATAGTTGCATCGGGACGGATATCTCGCCACCCAGAGTCAGATTCAGATTTTATTGTTTCTAAAAACATAACAGTTTTATGACAATGAAATTTGGCTTAAAATTACGCTAAATTACACAAAATATTTCTTAATTCTAAAAAGATATTCCTGGTATTCAACTACGAAAGTTTAATCAGTTAAGATAGTTCATTACAAAATAGTTTCCTTTTTTTTCAGCATTGATTAATGATTTTACCTCCACCAAACATATTAAAAAATAAAAATAACAGCTAAATTTGCTCAAAAAAGTAGGTAAACCACAATTATAAACCCAAAACAAAAATCATAAAAATATGATTATAATAATGTCTAAAAATAACCTTATAACTGTAATTAAAAAAAAATGTTTCGGGATAAAAAATTGACAATAAGAGGAGCGATAATAATTAAAAAAACCTGTTGCCTGTATCTTCTTCATTCATGATGAATCCTCTGAGCATTAGAATATTGCAAATTTGGGTAGTAGTAATTTTTGCATTTACATTTATGATATTATTGAGGGTTAAAGTTAGGTGGTCAAGCCGCCCACGCTTGTTAGGAATAGAAAATGATCGGTATAACCACAGTGTAAGGAAAGGTAGGCTGTGGTATAGTTCAAATTATTTTAATTAATTGCTAACATAAATTGTGTTGTTGGTGTTTTAAGTACAGTATTTTTTGATTATGTTTTGTTTTGAAATAATTACAATGAGGGCGCCGCCCCATAGCCCCTCATTGACGAGCCGCCACTGGATACGTCTCCGTACACGGCAAAGACGTGCTTTATGGCAAATGTCTAAAATACAGTACAGTGGCGGATATAAAATTATGACGGGGGGTGTTAAAAATGGGAAAATTTCAAAATCATGCGGCATCTTGGATTTTTAACGAAATCTTAATTTTGACAAAAGTTTTACATAGTCTAAAGCTTTAGCTTTTTGAAAAAACTAAAATCACAAAAATACAACTTATGGTAGCAAAACTACAGCCAAAAAAAGAATGTACGATTATTTTTGGCCCACCTTAGACTTGAAAAAGTAGTATATAATTAATTGTAAAAAATCCCAATCTTTTTTGGTTATAGGCAAGTACTTGCAACTCCTATGTAATAGGTAAACTAATAATAAGTTTGTTGGCCTAGTCCTTTGAGTCTGACGGATAACCAGAGGAAGTTCAGAACTGAGAGATAATTAAATGGGTTTTGAACGTGTTTCAGGGGTAATATGATGGTGAACTCAAATTAATACACTACTCACCGCGCCGGTTATTAAACATAAATGTGTCTTGGTTTTCGGGGTTTAAACACAGATGACAAAAATTTAATTAAATGGTAGGTTAAGATGAAGACGATTGCCTTAATGAAGAAAAACTTTATCGGCGCAGTTTACTTTGCACTGATTTTCATAAATCATTGAATTTGCGGTGAACCTGACTGTACTTAAGACAAAATCCCATATAGTTGATTCAGAACAAACTTACAGGCTTTCTTGGACAATTTTTTATTACAGAGCTAAAATTTTTTGATATTTAAGTATTTATGCCTAATTTAGTATAATTATAGATAGCTCTTTCACTTAAGAATAAGATGTTAAAATCTAGCTTAAAAATGTCAAAAAAGTCTTTAAAAAAACACGCTAACAAAAGATCGAGAACAAAACAAATAAAAAAGGTTTATATAAAAAAAATATGAATTTGAGCAGGTAAAAAAGATATGGTATGTACATAATAGAGCATTTAAGGTTAAAAATATTAAATAAGAGACAAAACTGTAACGAATACACATTTTACAATAAGTAATATTTACATAGTTGAAACAGTGAAAAATACCAAAAACTTACCTGGATAAATAGAGTTACAGCACAAATTATTTTTATTTTCAAAATGAAGGGAAAATTTAGCGCCCTAATAAATTTACAGAAAATATTTGTGTCGTACACGGCAAAGGGTGAGGGAATAAATCGGAAAAGTTTTTTCTCGACCAGGATTTGAAGCCGAGACCTCTAGAATACCAGTCTAATGCTCTACTATCTGAGCTACCGAGGAACTGGGGTTTTAACTGGCTATTCGGAAATCCTTTCGTCCGATTTATTTGTTAGTAGTGGGGAGATATTTGAAGCCTACTGCGGCTTTAAAAACCTAGACATATTATAAAGACAAGGAGATAAACATTCGCGATTATTAGTTGTACGAAATTTCTATTTATCTATCAACCAACGATACACGACATATAGCGTTTTATTGGAGGTGTCAGATGGCGACTTTTCAACTAATAATTTTAGCCAAACATATTTACAAAATGAAGGGAAAATTTAGCGCCCTAATAAATTTACAGAAAAGATTTGTGGCGTACACGGCAAAGGGTAAGGGAATAAATCGGAAAAAAGTTTTTTCTCGACCAGGATTTGAACCCGGGACCTCCAGAATAATAGAATATCCAGTTAAAACCCCAGTTCCTCGGTAGCTCAGTTGGTAGAGAATTAGACTGGTATTCTAAAGGTCCCGGGTTCAAATCCTGGCCGAGAAAAAACTTTTTTCCGATTTATTCTCTCACCCTTTGCCGTGTACGCCACAAATATTTTCTGTATTTTTATTTTATTCAACATTCTCATATAGTTGTGTATTTCGCGCAGAAAAAACATGAAAGATGCATGAAAGCAGTTTTTTAATGCAACAGCTCTGAGGGAAGATTTTCTGATTATTTTTCCATCCCGAGAGTTAGTTTGTAGATTTCTAAGAAAAGTGTGATTTTGGAAAATCACAGCGATTACTTACGTCAAAAGTGATAAAAATTACACCCGATAACTTTTTCTTCCAAAATTGAATTGCTATTTTCATTGAATTGTTTATGTATAAATCGTTATGGAGCTGTTAGTGATAATACCCACGGTAATTTAGCGAATATATTAACAAAAATAGACACCCAACCCAACCCAACCTTTAAACAAAAAAAGAATTTGACAATAAAACACCGATTGTTATATATATGTAATGTAAATTATCAAGGTTAATTGTATAAGTTCATCAAAATTTCCGGTGGTTTTTGCATGATATGTGTTTTTTTATAATTACAAGTATTGTACTATAGCGCAGAAAGTTTTAAAACAATGTGATTGAAATTTAATTTTTTATCTACTGTCTCCTCATTAAAAATAACCAATCAAAACTATAGCAATGTAACTCTTACATTAATTGCCAGAAGCTGACATGTTTTGACGGTATGGAAACAATAGGAACATGCGGTACAATTTTCGTTTTCTTCAAAGCAATTACCGCTGTAAGCTTGCGAAAATTGCACACCTCTATATATATATATATATATATATATATATATATATACAGTTTTGGTTTTCACTTATTAATCAGTTAAAAATCAAGCTTTTATGATAGATCAGGTAAATAATCGAATAAAAATCTTTGTTAATGACCACTGGATAATATATATACTACGGTAACAGGAGTGTTTCCGCAAATGTAAGACCTCCTATAACACGAACTTGTTTTTAAAAATATTGCCAAGCATATATTTTTATCCTATTTTTCTCTCTCCTTATTAACAGTGAATATTTCTGATTTATTACAATTCGATATCCACCCACATTGAAAATATAGGTCTCTCCAAACATTTTCTGAAATTTCAGATCGTTGCATTTTTCTGTGTAAATGTGCGGAAACAAAATGCAAACACCGAGTACCGAAACAGTAAAAAAAAGCAGAAAAAAAATTCTTGGACAAAAAACCCCGAAAAAAAACTTTACAAATTAAAAAATAAGTTAAAATACGTGAAAACCAAAACATATTAGAGACATAAAGCTATTGGTAACTCATTGCGGTATACGTATCCGCATCTAGCGACAACTAAGCACAGAAACTTGTAGCATGTTCGAAAAGAGCAGATATATGCTAATTTAAGGTGTTTCTGAACGCAATAGGTGCTGAGATACGATACGTGTGCTGTAACGATACGTGATATCTAACGCATCTCAACACCTATCGCGTTCAAGAACACCTTAGATTAGCATATATCTGCTCTTTTCGAACGTCGTATAAGTTTCTGACCAATTAATGTGCTTGGTTCTCGCTAGATGCGGATACGTATACCGCGATGAGTAACAAATAGCTTTATGTCTCTATTATGTTGTTGTGGTTGGGTGGGTCTACCTTGAGTTCGGTTGGGTTTGGGTTAGTTATAAGAACTTTTTGTTAACATTTTTTTCGGTGCTTTTTTGCCGGTTTTTTTTCCAGGATTTTTTTTTCTGGGGGGATCCTTTCCTAGATTCAAATATTTTGCAGCCCCAAAGAAGATTTTTTTAATTTTGATGTTCTGGAAGCCAAATTTCATATTGTAGGTGCATAGTGCTTTTTCCGTGGTAAACCAATCCGGCAGGAAGTATAGGATGATTTTTTATAAACGTTCCTACTCACCATAACTTCTTTACTGTTTAAAACAACAAAAGATTAAAAGATCTTGGGTGGAGAAAAACGAAAATTCAAACTTGTGTTATAGGTTTTGTCTGGTCCTTACTGAAAAATACATATGAAATAACTTTTTTTTCATTCATTATATCAAGGTGATCATTACCGAGGACATAAACTAATGCAGTGCGATTAGAAACAGTCCACACAACCAACCCTCATTTAAAACAAAGAAGAAGTTAAAAAACCTCCAAATCAGTTACTTCAACCGAAAAGAAACTAAAAAACAAAAGATCAAAAGATCTTGGGTGGAAATAACGAAAATTCAAACCAGTGAAAAAAAAGGTGACCAGTGAAACTACTGATGAGCCCACGCTGGTTACCCAGGGCGAAACATCGTTTAATCATTTCTCTTTTCGCTTTGATCTTTTGTGTGTTCCTTGTGGGATGCTCATCCAAGTTTGAATTTTCGTTATTTCCACCCAAGATCTTTTGATCTTTTGTTTTTTAAACCCTCATTTGTTGCCGCCACGCCGCTTCCAACAAGAAAAAAGTGCATTTGAACTTTTTAAATTAAATAAAAAATATGTTCCCCACCCTCACATATAAGATAAATTAAATGGGCCTTGGGTTCCTTATTGCCATCGCCATATGCAAGGCTTAAATATATTCTACGTTTTCACGTGGAATGCCTTTTCAAAACGATTCACTTTTCGATTTTCTGAAAGCGATTGAACGCGTTTTGAAAGCGATTTGAGATTTTGATATTTGCCTGATTTATGTTGAAGTTAGTTTTTGTGAATTTTACCTCTTTGTTTGCTTTTTTAAAGCCAATAAATTTACAGGTCAATAATATAATTAAAATAAAGGTATTTACCTACATTTTGCAGAAATATTGGAAGTTATTGTTGGTGTCATCAGTCAGCTCGATACGATACGAGTTTTCGTGCCGTTGGATCCCGATACGATCCCAAAAAAGCGATATTGAACTTGGCCAGAGCCAACGAAAAAAACGTTCGATTCGCCACGTTTTCAGGGAAGGTTTGAAAGTGAATCATATTGAAAGCATATTCAGTTCTATGTGAAAACGTAGTAATAATTATATTCTTTACATAAGAAACCCGGTAATTTGAAATATTTTCTTGTAGTTTTAAGTAAAAATAGCAACAAAACGTGTTGGACAATGAATAATCTTAGCTTTTATTTTGTTCCAACATACTTTTAAGAATTACCAGTAAGGGTTTTAGTATTTTTTGTTACAATTTACTAAAAATAGCGGTAAACAGAAATTAGTTATATATAGAAACTCATGAATAGAATGTAAGCTTTTTGTCAAGCAACTTTTTTTCTTAACTACTATAAAAACTAGAAAAATTTACATTTTAGCCAGTTTTTGTTGGAATTTTTTCTTAGTTTAGTTGTGGAGAAGAGTTATATATGATCATTCGCATCACCAGATATATTAAAAAACAAACATTTTTTAATTAAAAAATTTTGATGTTGACATTTTTCAGATTCCTAAATTATTTGATTAATTTATAATATTTTATGGCTTTTTAACACTATTGTGTAAAAAGCTCAGCTGAAAGAAGAAGCGTAGCCAGGGGAGTTTGGGGGTTAAACCCCCCCCCAGGAGGTCCAACTCAATCTATAATAAATTAATCATGATCAAGGGCCCCAGGGAGAGCTATAGCTCCCCCACTTTTTTGACCCTTTACTCCGGTTTGTGACGTATGTTTGGTGTAATGTCTTAAATTTTAAAAATTTTGCCTGTGGTGCTATGAAGCCATTAATTGTTATAATTTTAGTTAATCCTAAGGAATTTTTCTCACTAGCATTCAAAACCTGTAATAAATGGCATTCTTAGTATAACCGCAACTCACCCAATCTACTTTTCAAAAATTTTCAAAACCAATAGAATTACTTTCGATCATTATCGTGCAAAAGTGAGAGAAACCCATTTAAACTGAAGACTTGAACCAATGAGATGCATAGTAGCTTGATAATTTGACTCCCTGGGAGCAAATTTACTCTCGATTCAAGAATAGACGCACAGAAGAGATTTTGGCTCTGCATTTTTTCCAGGTTAACTCGATTAGGATAGTTATTAGACACTTAAAGTTGGAAAACTGACAGAGGTGGGCGTTTCCAGCTCGACTAACGCGATTTCCGCTACCGGGTCAGGCGACGCGACGTAACGATTAGTGAAGGGGCATGTGTAAGTCCGTGGGAGTTTTAATGAAGGAGTTTTGTGACTATATGGGAATGATAGGTCTTTAGTCACACAATCAACTGCTACTGGGTGTTTTGTGCTTATCCGTGTAGAGGGGGTTGATATGACGTCATCTTTCAAGATGGCGTCCAGAAATCATAAAAAATACAAATTTCGCAATCAGGCCATGCTTATACTCGATTCCATATAACTCGAGGACGAGGATTCCAAAAAATTTACTTTTAAGGTCATCGGACATTAAATGACCGTGAAAATCACAAAAAACAAGATTTTTACCATTTTCTCTTCAAAAAATCTTAATAATTCGATGTTTTGTCAGGCCAACTTTAAATGTACCTCAAACTATTAGGCATGTATGCCAAACTCGATCCTTAGAGTTTGATGCAGTTTGAGCTTCATTATCTTGAAAAATACCCCGGTAAAATTAACAAATTGCAAAAATAATATACTAAAGGACGCTACTCATCAACTATTCAAGCGAAGAGAACCAAATTGGCAACAAAGATAAGAAGATCAAGTCCAACAATTTTGTTAAAAAAAATTTTGTTCAGCTTTGACGTGTTTCAATAAGGCGGCCGATAGATCAAAATGGCGACCTATAACCACATTTTATTTTATCCAATTTCGTAAAAAACTAAAAATGACAAGGTGGCTATCAATTCTTATTGACATATCAGCTTACTATATATCAGCTTACTATAAAAAAAAAAGTTATAAAAAGTTATACCATGTATAATTTAAAAACCCGCTTTTTGTAGTGTTTTTTAGAATTTGCCATTGCGCAAAAACTTTAAGTGCCGGAGATGAAATTAACATCTTAGCCATAAAAAAACACTTCGTTTTAAACCTGCCTACCATTTTTTTGATTTGGCGTACCTGATGTTGGTGTAACAAAACGTTAAATGATGGAGATTTTATTAAAGAGAAAATGGCAAAAATCGTTTTTTTGCAATTTTCAAGGTCATTTGAGGTCGTATGATTTCGAAAGTGATTTTTTTGCAATTCTCGTCCTCGAGTTATATGAAATCGAGTATAATCAGGCACCGATTGCAAAATTGTAGTCCAGAATATGGTAATGTATTTCTAACTTCAACAAGTGAGTAGAACATAAAATTCACAGTTCCGAAAGTAAAAACAACAGGCATATAGGTCATTTTTACCGGGGTATAGCATAAACATCTGGGACGCCAGATAAAAAAAAATGGTAGATGGGTTTAAAATTAAGTGTTTGTTTATGGCTAAGATGTTAATTTCATCTTCGGCACTTAAAGTTTTTGCGTAATTGTTCATTGTAAAGAAACACTACAAAAAGCTGGTTTTTCAATTTTAAATGGTATTTTAAATTCAATCAAGGTTATGCATCAACTAATTTTTTTTTCATATAACATAAGCAGAGTCAACAAGAATTGATGGTTACCTTGTTATTTTTACTTTTTACGTAATTGGATAAAGTAAAGTGTGGTTATAGGTCTCTATTTTGAGATATCAGCTGCCATATTAAAACGCGTCATAGCTGAACAAAATTTTTTTTAACAAAATTTTTGGACTTGACCTTCTTATCTTCGTTACCCAATTTGGTTCACTTGGCTTTAATAATTGATGAATACCACCCTTTAGTATGTTATTTTTGCCATTTGTTAATTTTGCTGAGGTACTTTTCAAGGTCATGAAGCTTCAAACTGCATCAAACTCTAAGGACCCAATTTGGCATACATGCTTAATAGTTTGGGGTACATTTGCAGTTGGTCTGACAAAACATCGAATTATTAAGATTTTTTTGAAGAGAAAATGGCAAAAATCTTGTTTTTTTCGATTTTCATGGTCATTTAAGGTCCGATGACCCTGAAAGTAAATTTTTTAGAATCCTGGTCCTCGAATTATATGGAATCGAGTATAATCATTCCCCGGTTGTAATTTTTTACTTGAGGGAAATTATTTAGAAAAAGGAAAAATTGTTGTTAAAATTTGGCTCTTTTTCTTTGTATTTTATAATAATAAAAATGAATTTATTCCTTCTTTCTTTTAATTAAATGCCTAGGTATGACTCAATGTTTTGTAATGAGAGCACAGGGCGTGGGTTCAAACCTAAGTTGCAAATATAAAAAAAAGAATTTTGAAATAAGAATTTTTAATATTAATTTTGAAAAATTTTACTTAAGTAACAGGTTGTATCTTCTTTAATTTTATCTTTTACCAAACTATTTTGTGGGCGCCCTGTCTATTAGTTGCAAAGACAGAAAATTGAACTGCTCAATTTATTCAAATATTTATTTCAGAGTACGATTTTAAGTTGAGCCTCTTAAAATCTATTTTCAAAGATTCATATTATGAAATTAAACAAAAATATCTCAACTAGTAAATGTATTAACAAAATAATTTTATAAAAAAATTAACAAGATTTGAAAAAAAATCAATAAATAATTTACAATGACTAAAATCTCATATTAATTAATATAGTTAACTTAGCATAGTGTATATAACGGTATATGACAGTATATATTACACGCAGACAACTTTGTGGTCTTTCCACGAAAAGAGATGCATCAATATATTACACAAGGTACAAAAGTGTGGTCTTTCCACAAAAAGAAATGCATAAATATATTACACAAGGTAAGAAGTGTGGTCTTTCCACCAAATAAATGTGAAGTGAAACTTATATGTTACACAAGATAATAAAGTGTGGTCTTTCCACAAAATAAATGTAAAGTGAAACTTATATGTTACACAAGATAATAAAGTGTGGTCTTTCCACAAAAAAACATAACATGGTTTAAAACCAATAAAGGCAAAGGAAAACAACTTAAGGACAAAAATAAGTTGCCTGGGCAATCTTGACACATCAATAAGTTCTTATAGTCAAATAACGTGCTAAACACCTAGTTTCTGTAGTACAGAAAAACTTGACTATAGAAAATATTGTGTTGCCAGATTTTAAAACAGCAATTTTAGGTAGGCAGATTTGCCCAAAGAAACAATCTAGCACATCAACAACCCCTACATAATCTGTAACGTGCTAAACACATCCTTGGCCTCCCAAAAATCAGAATTATGAAAAGTTATTGTGATACTAGATCATGCATATGCCTTCTTAAGACCATATTAACGCACTATACCAAGTTGGCATAACCAACCCTAGGAGTATGAATGGACACACTATAAATAGTCATACTCTAGGTCAATTACTTAAATTTAAAAGTATATAACTCCACCCAGTATCCATTTATCAAAAAAGTAATAAACTGCAAAACTATATTACCAAAACAAAGGTTAAATAAAACCAAAAAGGTCACACGGTTTATAATTCTGAAGGAATTATAAACCAACATTTATGGGTGTAGGTAAACACACTAAACTATACAATAGTTAGTTACACTCCGTAAATAACGAAACTTAAATATATTTGGCTTCACCACTTCCAAATATAAGTGCCAAAAAAATTTATAAAAAAATCAAAAAAATTGTGAAAAAGGCAAATTTGACCATGTTGACCGCTTGAGTTGAAGAAATTAAGACGCAAGGAAAGTTAGTAAGAATAAAAGCAGGTGTACTTAGCTTTTAACCGTAGATCCTAATCGCACCAGACATCAGTACCCCTCCCTGGACTCTCGATAAAACTGCTGACGCAATCCATGCCACATGGAAACTCAAGAACTCCGGGTGGACACAGGAAGTTGGATGATTGGATTGGAAATCTCTGAACTTGGTCTTAATTCATCGTAGAAGTAAAAAGATGGAAAGTAGCTTGACGGAAACGCTGGTTAAAGAGTTGGTCGTAGGCTTTAAACCATGATGTGGCAGTTTAAGCCTAGGTGGTCATTATGAGAAGTGTGGTCAGTAGAAAGGTGATCTTAGAAGTTGGTAGAAGGGTAGCCCTTGAAGTTGGTAGAAGGTTAGCCCTTAAAGTTGGTAGAAGGTTAGCCCTTAAAGTTGGTAGACGGTTCGCCCTTAAAGCCTATTAATAAAAAACTTACATCAGCCCCCACTATTCTATGAGTTAATAAAAATCAAGGTTTACAAAAAAAATTAATTTTTACAAATTTTTCTTACTGATTTTTAAGGTTATTCCTTGAATCTTGTTTTCTTCCAAATATATTTTAGGTCTTACAAACTGTGCAGTGGATTTGAATAATTATGACACTGCTCTAACTACCAATTTCTAACAGAAATAAAAAATAAAATTTAATGAACTATAAAAATATGCTTGTTATATTATAAAAAATTAAGTGAACTGCACACTGACCAGTTTTAAAGGTACCTAATAAAACTTTACAAAAATTTCAAAAAAATGGTTTTGAGCTATTTAAAAAAATAATATAATTCAAAAATCAGTAATCCTCAATTTTGTAAGTAATAGTAAGAAATCAAAAAAATAATTTAGGCTTATAGAAAATAGAAAAACATACCGGTTGTTCTGGCTTATGAATCTGTCAGATTACATTTTTCACTTTGTTGAAAATTTTTTGGACACCACTTAGTGCTGCATTTCTAGTGTTGAAAAGAGCTCATCTTTTGGTGTCTTTCTATTTTATAGTAGTCACTCCCTTTACCCCGGGACCCCTTAAAATTCACTGGTTCCCCAACTACACTCCGACTTGACTGTTTTTTTATTAAATTTTTTACACTAACCAAGACGACTGCTTCGTCGAATTTAACACTTTAAATGCATTTATAATATTAAAATTTTAAATAGTAAAGATTACCGTTCTACGTAGGCTGTCTTTATTACATGGAGAAAGATGAAAAAGGATAGATATTCTCTCGCATTATCTGCTTCGACGTATGTGATTCCTGTACCTTTTTACGTATGTTCGACAAAGACAACTAGATGGATGGCTTTCGCATACGTTGATTAGGCTAGTAAAAACCGGCTTTGCGACGATTTTGTAGCATGCTGGAGTTAATAGCAAGATTAGTGTAGGAATTCAGGTTGAGGTATTGAGAAAATTGGTAGGTTTGCTTTTATTAATTTGACTTGTAATGTTTTGACTAAAAAAACATTACAAATACCCCCCTTCTACGAAAAAATAAGATTTGCCTTTGACACTTACAAAATAATAGTTAAAAGGGTACATCATTTAGGTTTTCTTATAATTACTTAGTTACTAGTACAAACTAACTGACTTAAAGGCTAGGGATGCTCACTTTCAGAGTCAGATTCACTCAAGGTTGGTTTTAAGTCTTTAACATGGATCCGGGTAAAAACCTGACCTTTACCGTCCAGAAGATCATATATTAAAGGACTGATTTTCTTGGTAACTTGACATTTAATAAAACGCTGAGCAAGTCCAGCAGCAAAAGCTTTAGACGCACTGGAGAGAACATAATTTTTCTTGTAAACCGTATCACCCACCTGAAATTCAATGTTTCTCTTTCGGAGATTGTAATATTTTTCATTCGTTTGGTGTGATTTTTGAAAAGTATGGGTATCTTTTTCTCCACAATTCCAACAAATTAAACTGTTTAGGGCACTAATGTTTGGTTCAAGGTTTTCAGTTTGACTTGGGGAATTTGATTGAAGTTGAATATTAGAAGTTGAAACGCTTGTACCTTGAGAATTTTCATTTGTAAGACTTGGATTTTGGTAAAAAGGATCATCACAGGAAATTTCATTAATCTTAAAATTGTTCTTTGGTCGTTGATAGGCTAATTCTGGTGCCATTAAGTTTATATTATTATTTGTAGAAGGAGTCTGAAAGTTTTGTGATCTAATTTTTGTTTCCTCTATCATTCTACACAAATAAGTCAATTCATCGAGGTTCATAACTTGTTTCAATGCCAAATGATTCTGGTAGTAAGGTTGCAAATTTTTTATTACAATTTGGACCTGTTCCCATTCACTAACTTGTCTCGTTAAGCGAGTAAATAAAGTTTGCATAATACTAATGAAAATGATTGGCCTTTCGTTAGGTCCCTGAGTCCTAGAATGTATTTCTTGCCAAAGTTGATTTTCAAAATTAGTCGGTAAAAAGTTTATTTTTAATTCCCTAACCAAATCGTCCCAAGAATTTATTCTTTGCTTTATTTGTCGATACCAAGTTCTAATTTGACCCTCAAAAAATTCATGTGCAAATGTTAGAAGTTGATTTTTATCAATGTTGTATGACAACACAAACTCTTCGACTTTATCTAAAAATGTCAGTACACTCCCACTACCAGTAAATTTAATATTGTTTTGATGAATATAACCTATTTTTCTGAATAAATTCGCATCATTGCTATGTTGACCAGAATAATTTTTTGAATGAGAAAATTGTTGGATCCCATACTGGGGTAGTTGAGTAGGAACTTGAGGCAAGGGATTGGCAAAATTTAAATTATTATTGTTGTTTTGAAAATATTGACGTGGAACAAAATTTGGGTGGTTACTGGTTAAAGGAAATTGTGAAAAAGTATTAGTATTTAAATTTTGAGAATTAAAATTTTGATTAGATAAAATCTGATGCTGAGAGTTTAATTGAGTTTGACCAAATGTTTGATGGGTAAACTGTTGACTAGGTATTTGGTTGGTAGCAGGCTGAAAGTTTAAATTTTGGTTGGAAAAATGTTGTGAGTTGTTCAAGGTTGGGTTGGTCTGATAATTACCTATTGGGTTTGATAATTGTTGGTTAAAATTGACCTGAGGATTAAGTGGACAACCTGACGTCTGATTATATAACTGGTTTTGGTTTGAATTTAAATTTAAATTGGGTAAAAAATTAGAGGCTGGATTTATACCGCTACTTAGAGTAGGTTGGTAGTTGATATTTTGATTACCAAGGTTTTGATTTTGACATGGTTGATAAAAATTTGAGCCCATCATGGATTGATAGTTTAAAATTTGACCAGCATTGCTTTGATTCAAGTTGGCGTTGGGGTTGTTTGGATTGTTTATAGCCTGTATTTGTAAGGGTTGGTTGATATTTAAGCTTTGACTAGTCTGATTTTGGTTTGACATATTTTGGCCTGGATTTGACATTGAAATTTGACCTACATTGCTTTGATTTAAATTTGTATTGGGGTTATTCATAGGCATAATTTGTAAAGGTTGACTAAAATTTGAACTTTGAATAGTTTGAACTTGGTTTGACATATTTTGACATTGATTTGACATCGGGTTTTGACCTACATTGCTTTGATTTAAGTTAAAGTTGGGGATAATGGTGTTATTTATAGGCAGCGTTTGCAAGGGATGATGGAAATTTAAACTTTGACTAGTTTGATTTTGGTTTGCCATATTTTGACATTGGTTTGACATTGAATTTTGACCTAAATTATTTTGATTTAAATTAGCATTGGTGTTGATCGGGTTGTTTATAGACGGTGATTGCAAAGGTTGGTTAAAATTTAAGCTTTGGCCAGTTTGACTTTGGTTTGACATATTTTGACACGGGTTTGACATGGGATTTTGACCTATATTGTTTGGGTTTACATTGGCCATGGGATTAATGGGGTTATTTAAAGGCAATGTTTGCAAGGGTTGATTAAAATTTAAACTTTGACTCGTTTGATTTGGGTTTGACATATTTTGACATGGACTTGACATGGAGTTTGGTGCCGATGTACCAGCTGTTTGCGATGTGGGCTGATTTGTTGGAGTTAAACTTGTTCCTGGTATAGTTTGGGTTGAAATTTGAATGTTAGGTTTCGGGTCTTTTTTGGTATAACTAGCAATTCTATCTAATATTTGGGAGAGGTCTAATTGAGAAATATTCTGGGGGGTTGACTCTACTTGATTTTCCGTACCGTCGTCTAAAGGAGAAACATGTTGGGTGCTTGACATTAAAACCAATTCGAGATTTTCGTCATCTGACGAGTCATGCACACTTTCAGTCTCACTATCTTTATATACTTCAGATTCATAGTTATCTTCTTCAATTATAGATTCTCTTAAGCTTGGGGATTTTAATAATAATAAAGATTTGTTGGCTTTGGCCTTTTGATTTAAAACTGTCAAGAGGAAGGAGACTTTCGAAGAAAGTTCCTGTTTGGTTTCTGATTTTGCTTCAGGGAACCTTGAAATTCGGTTTAGAATATGCGCTAGGCGATTTGTTATAACCCGATATTTAGTATGGCGCTTGGTGAGATTAAACTTAACTACCATACTCTCCAATGTTTCCAGCTTATCCCTGCATAGGCCATTCTCATTGTCAAAGTCGAGGCTCACTTCTGGGTAGTTGATAGGTCCTGCTTTTTCCGTTTTCCGAAGTTCTCTCAGCAACTTGTTCTTTTCTTTCCGCTCACCTTGAGTGTCTCTGGATCTGATCATCAGCTCCCAATCCAATTCGTCAATCAAAAGGTATGAGGGTTCCATTTTATCTAAAATCGTTACAAAAATGTGAATAAAAGACAACTCAGTAATAGAAAATCAGGGAAAATTTTATCAATTTAATGAAAGTTGAACAATAATGATCAAAAAAATTTAAATTAAAACGTTGAGATATTTTGTTGAGTTTGGTATAAGATACCCAGCCACTATAAGTACTTAAGTAAATTGTTCTACGTAAACTTTAAACTTGGAATGTCTTTAAATTTACAAAGGCATTACAAACACCCCCTTTCAAGGGAAATAAAAACTCAGAAAAATACCTGTAAGATTACAAAAAACTTTAGGAAAAAAAAACAACGCCCCACGTTTACAGCGCCATTTGTAATTTTTTACTTGAGGGAAATTATTTAGAAAAAGGAAAAATTGTTGTTAAAATTTGGCTCTTTTTCTTTGTATTTTATAATAATAAAAATGAATTTATTCCTTCTTTCTTTTAATTAAATGCCTAGGTATGACTCAATGTTTTGTAATGAGAGCACAGGGCGTGGGTTCAAACCTAAGTTGCAAATATAAAAAAAAGAATTTTGAAATAAGAATTTTTAATATTAATTTTGAAAAATTTTACTTAAGTAACAGGTTGTATCTTCTTTAATTTTATCTTTTACCAAACTATTTTGTGGGCGCCCTGTCTATTAGTTGCAAAGACAGAAAATTGAACTGCTCAATTTATTCAAATATTTATTTCAGAGTACGATTTTAAGTTGAGCCTCTTAAAATCTATTTTCAAAGATTCATATTATGAAATTAAACAAAAATATCTCAACTAGTAAATGTATTAACAAAATAATTTTATAAAAAAATTAACAAGATTTGAAAAAAAATCAATAAATAATTTACAATGACTAAAATCTCATATTAATTAATATAGTTAACTTAGCATAGTGTATATAACGGTATATGACAGTATATATTACACGCAGACAACTTTGTGGTCTTTCCACGAAAAGAGATGCATCAATATATTACACAAGGTACAAAAGTGTGGTCTTTCCACAAAAAGAAATGCATAAATATATTACACAAGGTAAGAAGTGTGGTCTTTCCACCAAATAAATGTGAAGTGAAACTTATATGTTACACAAGATAATAAAGTGTGGTCTTTCCACAAAATAAATGTAAAGTGAAACTTATATGTTACACAAGATAATAAAGTGTGGTCTTTCCACAAAAAAACATAACATGGTTTAAAACCAATAAAGGCAAAGGAAAACAACTTAAGGACAAAAATAAGTTGCCTGGGCAATCTTGACACATCAATAAGTTCTTATAGTCAAATAACGTGCTAAACACCTAGTTTCTGTAGTACAGAAAAACTTGACTATAGAAAATATTGTGTTGCCAGATTTTAAAACAGCAATTTTAGGTAGGCAGATTTGCCCAAAGAAACAATCTAGCACATCAACAACCCCTACATAATCTGTAACGTGCTAAACACATCCTTGGCCTCCCAAAAATCAGAATTATGAAAAGTTATTGTGATACTAGATCATGCATATGCCTTCTTAAGACCATATTAACGCACTATACCAAGTTGGCATAACCAACCCTAGGAGTATGAATGGACACACTATAAATAGTCATACTCTAGGTCAATTACTTAAATTTAAAAGTATATAACTCCACCCAGTATCCATTTATCAAAAAAGTAATAAACTGCAAAACTATATTACCAAAACAAAGGTTAAATAAAACCAAAAAGGTCACACGGTTTATAATTCTGAAGGAATTATAAACCAACATTTATGGGTGTAGGTAAACACACTAAACTATACAATAGTTAGTTACACTCCGTAAATAACGAAACTTAAATATATTTGGCTTCACCACTTCCAAATATAAGTGCCAAAAAAATTTATAAAAAAATCAAAAAAATTGTGAAAAAGGCAAATTTGACCATGTTGACCGCTTGAGTTGAAGAAATTAAGACGCAAGGAAAGTTAGTAAGAATAAAAGCAGGTGTACTTAGCTTTTAACCGTAGATCCTAATCGCACCAGACATCAGTACCCCTCCCTGGACTCTCGATAAAACTGCTGACGCAATCCATGCCACATGGAAACTCAAGAACTCCGGGTGGACACAGGAAGTTGGATGATTGGATTGGAAATCTCTGAACTTGGTCTTAATTCATCGTAGAAGTAAAAAGATGGAAAGTAGCTTGACGGAAACGCTGGTTAAAGAGTTGGTCGTAGGCTTTAAACCATGATGTGGCAGTTTAAGCCTAGGTGGTCATTATGAGAAGTGTGGTCAGTAGAAAGGTGATCTTAGAAGTTGGTAGAAGGGTAGCCCTTGAAGTTGGTAGAAGGTTAGCCCTTAAAGTTGGTAGAAGGTTAGCCCTTAAAGTTGGTAGACGGTTCGCCCTTAAAGCCTATTAATAAAAAACTTACATCAGCCCCCACTATTCTATGAGTTAATAAAAATCAAGGTTTACAAAAAAAATTAATTTTTACAAATTTTTCTTACTGATTTTTAAGGTTATTCCTTGAATCTTGTTTTCTTCCAAATATATTTTAGGTCTTACAAACTGTGCAGTGGATTTGAATAATTATGACACTGCTCTAACTACCAATTTCTAACAGAAATAAAAAATAAAATTTAATGAACTATAAAAATATGCTTGTTATATTATAAAAAATTAAGTGAACTGCACACTGACCAGTTTTAAAGGTACCTAATAAAACTTTACAAAAATTTCAAAAAAATGGTTTTGAGCTATTTAAAAAAATAATATAATTCAAAAATCAGTAATCCTCAATTTTGTAAGTAATAGTAAGAAATCAAAAAAATAATTTAGGCTTATAGAAAATAGAAAAACATACCGGTTGTTCTGGCTTATGAATCTGTCAGATTACATTTTTCACTTTGTTGAAAATTTTTTGGACACCACTTAGTGCTGCATTTCTAGTGTTGAAAAGAGCTCATCTTTTGGTGTCTTTCTATTTTATAGTAGTCACTCCCTTTACCCCGGGACCCCTTAAAATTCACTGGTTCCCCAACTACACTCCGACTTGACTGTTTTTTTATTAAATTTTTTACACTAACCAAGACGACTGCTTCGTCGAATTTAACACTTTAAATGCATTTATAATATTAAAATTTTAAATAGTAAAGATTACCGTTCTACGTAGGCTGTCTTTATTACATGGAGAAAGATGAAAAAGGATAGATATTCTCTCGCATTATCTGCTTCGACGTATGTGATTCCTGTACCTTTTTACGTATGTTCGACAAAGACAACTAGATGGATGGCTTTCGCATACGTTGATTAGGCTAGTAAAAACCGGCTTTGCGACGATTTTGTAGCATGCTGGAGTTAATAGCAAGATTAGTGTAGGAATTCAGGTTGAGGTATTGAGAAAATTGGTAGGTTTGCTTTTATTAATTTGACTTGTAATGTTTTGACTAAAAAAACATTACACGGTTGCGAAAGTTAGTTGTATTTTTTATAATTTTTAGCCGCCATCTTGAAAGATGTCGTCACATCAACCCCTTCTACAAGGCTGTGAACAAAATACCCGGTAACACTTTATTGTATGACTAAAGAGCTATCAATCCCTTATAGTCACAAAACCCCTTTCTTAAATTATCGACATATGCCCCTACACTAGATGCACCACCTAGCGCGCGCCGGCGTCCGTATCTCATGAAAACCAGTCTTGCTCGACATGCGATTGACAACTTCTAACGGATTTGATCAATGAGGTTACTGTAAATCGGCGTACGATACGTTCAAGTAGAGTGGCGTGGCTTTTAGTGTCTAGTGTCTATTATCGCTACGGCCTTATATTATCTTATAGTTATATACTGGTAATACATATACAAAATTCCTTGGCAGTACTGCCAGATTTATATCGAGATTTACACGGCATCACTGGCACTACATGCACAAATTTTGGGTCAGCTTTTTTACCCCCTGGGTTGTAAACTACCTACTAAAAAACATGTCCCTAATTTATCGTTCTATCGTTAGTATATTTCACGCTCAATAGTGCTGTCTGGTATTGATCAAACCCTGAGTTAAACTAAAGAGTAAGATTAAATAGGTAAAAATAAATTTTACTTACCTCATACATCTATTCATTTTTTTTTAATGCTTTAAAAATTAAATCCTTTTTATTTTCCAATAAATCCTTTAGGCAGTTCGTTTAGCTAGATTTGGAACCTGACGGGTCTGTGTTCATCTCATTCTTTTACTCGTGGAGAAAGTCCAGCATACCGGAAAAATACTCGTCTGTACTCCCTTCGACCCCGCATGTCTTACTATCTTCTTGAGAAAGTTGTCCCTGACAGAAAGCCGGGGTCGAAGAGTGTAAAGGCGTGTATTTTCTTGGTATGGTGTAGCATGCCGGAGATGTTTTCTCACATTGAGCCTACTTTTTCAATAAATACGTCATTGATTAGTGACGTCGTAACTCTGAAATCTCGTGTTATTGGTGCTTAAAAATCATTTACAACCCAGAAAATTCTATATTGCTTTCCAACAATTTAGTAAAATCCGCATAAAATTGAAAAGGTTTTGTTTTTTTTATTATGTATAGAATCAATTTAAAAGTCAATTTTTCCCGCTTGTTATCAATGACGTCACTTTTCCACCAATTTGAATGGTTTTGAAACGAGATTTTTGTTCGTTTCGAAATAGCGCATGCGTCTTTTGCCTAGACTCCACATTGAAATGTTGTGCCGCTGCCATTTATTGCTTCTCACTCTTTTCGACAAAGAGAGAAATAGAAATCAGTGGCAAGACGTTGGACTGTAGACTAGGCATTAGTTAACTGTAAAATACTGTGGCTAACTTCTCGTCATATCTTAGCATCTTTATTTTGGTTTTTCCACCTTTTCCACAGAAATTTTTTTATATAAATATCTTTGTGAAAAGATTCCTTCTATGTTTTTGGTTTTTTCAAGGTGGTGCCGCTAAAACATTAGTTTATTCGAGTCACAAGCGCCATGTCAAACTATGACATAGTATGTGACGTCATTGTTTTGAAACTTTTTTGAAATAGTTCCATTTGAAAAAACGCCTCGGATCTCTCTCAGACGAATACATTTAGACAATTGGTTTTGAGCGACGCAAACCCAGGACCAGAATTTTTGAAAGTGCGATAAGGGAGTACTCACATCTCACGAGGGTCCGTATTCTTGACTGGCGCGCCATCCTTTGGTGAGGATTTTTTTCTCTGGATTTATAGCAAAAGAGACGGCTACTCTAATTTTTATAAACATTAATTTTGGTTCAGTCCATTACATTGTTTAAAATGGCTTTGTTTCGTCTCTGTTTCTATCAAAATTTCAAATCAAATCAAATCAAAATTAGCTTTATTGAGCAAAAATACAATTACAGTATTTACAGTCAAAGCCTTGCTAAAGTTATACCTTAGTTAATCAATAGTTAAGGCAGTACCCTATGCTAAATGCTTCTAAATTTAAAATGGGAAATAAACATGCTTGGTATATTCATACTATACCGATATTGAACTTTTTAAAAGTGATATACCCGAAGACTTTTCCATTTCATTTGCTTTTGAAAACGAAACCGGGTGCGAAAGTTCTTTCTTGTTGTATTTTACGGTTTTCTTTTATTGTGTGTTCATGCACGATGTCAGTATTTTTGTCCTTACAAAAGTTGCACTCTTTTCTGCAACGCTGCGTTGGCGTTGGCGTTGGATAACTCGGATGTATTTTTCTGTTTGGTAGAATGAAAATAAATTCACACGGGAATAAAAAATGTATTTTTAAACAGTTTTCAAGTTTATTCTTAAGACTATTTGTGAGACTTGTATAGAACTATTACTTTTATTTATTTAATCGTTTCCCTGTGTTTAATATGGCAGATATTGTCAAATTATTAGAATTCATCAAATTTTATGTAGATTAGCCTTTTTCATTATGGGTGCCGATGTCAAAAAGAGGTATGTCTAAATTACGAAAAATCGTCGTTATTTTCATTCCGTCACTTTTTGTCATTCTATTGGTAAAGATGAAATGTTTGAGCCACGTTAAGCGCAAAAAATTTGTGATGTTTATTTATTTCTACTATTATTTTATTTTGTGGGTTATTTCACTTCAAATTCCACGTAACCTGGTCGCTCAGTATTGCCAATTTTAGAGCATTAGAGCGTGAGTTCATATTTGGTAAAATTCAAAATAAATAAGGCGCTATCTTGCCAGAGAAGCAAGTAAAGAAAGTCTCAAGTCTATTTTAAGTAGCTTTAAATAATGAACTAATTGGCTCTGTTTTGTTCTGGCCTTCTATAAAATAAAGAAAGGTAGTTAAATGATAAATTTTAACTTATTTTAAAAGTATAATCATTGATATAATTCACAAGACCTTTAAAATGTACACAGGGTTTTAAAATGAGTAACAAAGATTATAAAACACCTATTTTTTTTAAATGGGCAAAAATTACAAATATTCACACAAGGAACTAACATAGAATAAAGTTTGACTTATGCCAAAAGTAAAAATTACAAATATTCACACCAGGAAACTAACCGGGAATTAAGTTAACTTATACCGAAAGTAAGGGAAAGCTCGGCACATAAATCATTACACAAGTAACATTTAGGTATAGTAATGCTTACTGTATTCTCGCCTCAGGGGATTTCTAATAAAGAATTAAAATGTAAGCTTATTCGCATAGCGCAATAAATATCTTAATCGCAATTTGCATACAAAAAATAGCTAAAACTACGCCGCAAAGCAAGCAAAATATAATACAACGCCACCAGGCAAATACTTAACTTTTAAAATAAGGCCACACGGCACAACCTACCAATAAACATTACTAATACGAATACGTACACCAAAATATGTAACATGACATATTGCCATAAATGAGTCTATAAATATGATCCTTAGATCTGAAATCGGCAAAAGCCTACAGTATAAATCAGTCTATAAAAAAAGATCCTTAGATCTGAAATCGGCAAAAGCCTACAGTATAAATGAGTCTATAAAAAATATGATCCTTAGATCTGAAATCGGCAAAAGCCTACAGTATAAATGAGTCTATAAAAAAAAAAGATCCTTAGATCTTATGTTCGGAAAAAGCCTACTTCTATCGGGTTATTTGTGTTTTAATATCCAGAAGCAAACCACCTCTCCCCTTAAAATAACTTCGATATAAAGTTCTGATAAAAAGAACATAAAAAATGTGGCAAAAAAACCCAAAAAAAGTGGAAAATGCATTAAGCGAAGGGTGAAAGCCTCAAAAAAAGTACTTAGCCTTGATTCTACAACGACCAGCACGCCTGCTCCACAGACAAGGTTTTGTACAGCTTCCAAACGTCAGGGACCAGCAGCACACGCCAAACAAAGGTCTCCCCACATGAAGGTACGAAGTCTGACAAACGATCTCAAAGAATTGGCCTCACTGAAACAAAGCTAGGTAGGTATGGGGCAGGACGTCACGAAAATTATGGTGTCTTTCTCCGCAATTAAAAGCCTGAATGGGAGGAAAACCCATTGTAAAAAAATGCAAGGAAATACACAGAAGTAACTTGAAAATGATAGATAAAAAATGCAAAAAACGTGTTTAACAAAATGGTGGAAACATACCTGGTGTTCGGTTTTCTTCAAGCAGTTCTCCACGCCATCGTTAACCACTATAATTAAATAGCAGCAAACTCAACAAACTAAAGATCACAAAGCTAACTTTGTTTCACTATTTCCGCATAATGCGCAGTTTCAACGAACTTTTTTAGATTGTTAACATGGCGGTGGAGGTCCGTAGGAATGTACGTCTACAGATGGAAAGGACGTCTTGCCATACAGCAATGACTTTTATGGAAAGAAGATGTTCGACGTCACTTCCGCATGGGGAAGGGTTCGCAGGCACGAATTCACATCGCCGGCACTCGCCGATGAATGACACTCGCGGGGTTTTTGAAAATGGTAGTTGGAACGCTGGATTTCTATCACTTACGCCAAGATTTCGTTTAAATTAAAAGAAGAATTGCATGATTTTTCATGCGAAATATCATGACAATAACAAGAAAGTGAGGTTAAAACGATGTATCAAAACCAAGGCAAAACGAGATGAAATTAGGCGGTTCTGCATTACAGCAATATAGGCACAGATATTCACCGTAAAAGAGAGAGAAACGAGATGGCAGTCAGGCAGTTTTGGTTAGATCTAATTCGAGTGAGTTATTAGGCAGTTAGTGTAATTTCGTTCCCAAGGTCTTACGTTAAACTTGTAACGATCAAAATGAACGTTATAAAGAAAATAATCATTTCCCGAGCAAAACTCTAAATTTTCAGACACACTCTAGCTTTGATTATTTCCAGCAGCTCTCAAAGATGTTAGCGTTGTGGTCGGTGGCTGGTAATTTTTTTCGTTATAATATTTTGCTTTTTGTTTTACAAGATCAGTGCCTTATGTGGCGAAAATGGTTTAAGATTCGTCGTCGACGTTTTGCTCTTTAGAAAATTTTTATTTTAACGGGACATTAAGTTTTTATTAAAGGAGACCAAAGGGAATCGCCGACGTTTAGAATGTGGAAAAGGAATACATGACAAAGCGAAAACGAGGCAGTAAAATTGCAGCTCACAAATGGGCTTTCGTGTGTTGATTTTGGTTTTATTTAAATAGATCACTATATTTCTATAAACAAACACCCTTTATATTTAATATTTTTTAAATATTAGACCATAATCCTAACTTAGTACAACTCGTTCTGACTAATTCCATATGACAAAGACAGCTATACATAATAAAAGACAAGTCAAACAAACAATTTTTAATTCTGAAACCTACAATAAACAAACAAGCACTACAAGCTGCATATCCACTTGTCTCGATCACAACTACTTTTACATTTGAACGCATGAATCTTTTGGATCCGTTCGAAAAAAAAGTATGATCGCGTAAGTACTGTCACGATCTAAGCGACTTTTGCGGTTTTAAGGGCGCAACAACAAAAGTAAAAAACCATAACTACAAAAAAAGAACATCAGAAAATGTGATTTTAGATAAAAATTTGAATCTATATTCAACTTGCTGAATCTGCATGTATCTGTTGTGTTAGTTTGGTGGAACGACCGCAACAGAAAAAAAAACGTTACTAACAGTAAAAGAGTAAAAATCAAGGTAAAAATAGATATATGGTTAACTTTTCATAAAGGATAGAAAGTACAGATATAACGTTTAAATATTTTAGCGAATATTATTCCTTAAAGGGAAATTGTAAGTAGGTACATTAAAGTGTAAAAACAAGTTTGGGACTGTCTATTATTGGAAAGAAACGTCCAATTTTTTTTGTTTGTTTTTTTCATACTTAAAGTCTGTTTTTTGTATTTTTATTATTTTCGTTATTTTAAAATTAAAAGTGTAGCAATATAACAACAATACTCAATTCACCTAAAGATAAAGAAGGTATTAGCTGAAAAAATTATGGCTCATTTCATGCTACTTGTACAGGGTGTCCCAAATTGGGCACTTTTATGGGGTTTAAGGTACTTCCAGGCAAGAGAAGTTCGACGGTAAAAACCGTGTCTCGATATGTCAAGTTTACAAGCTACGGGGGGGGGGGAGGGGGTTTGAAAAGTGTGCATTTTGAGAGAGGGTCTATAACTTCGTTATTACTGAAAATTTAGTTTTGATATAAATAGATTTTTTTGTAGACTCTTTGACAAAGAATTTATTTCCAGATTTTTTTTAACGTCTTTAGTTACCAAGATATAAGTCAAAGTTAGTATTTTTCTTATGGAACACCTCATAATTTATTTAATTTTTGAATTTGTGATGAAATTTCCTTTTAATTAATATAGCATATATGATAGTTTGGTAGAGCCGTTTTTGAGATATTTAATATTTTTCATATCTGTCTAGTATGCCATGGCATAGTCAAACCACTCTGACAATGGCTTATTGCATTGGTGCCGTGGCCTGCTGAAATAATTAGTATGTTTTCATATAATACTCAATACGTATCGAAAATCAAGCATCATGTTCTTTCATATATTATGTTCTTTGTCAAAACACAGAACATACTAACTAACAAAAATGGTTCATTGATTTATTTGTTATAAAAATGATAAACTAAATATCTACTTTTTTTTAAGCCTATCCCTTGAAACGTGCTTCTATAAAAATAACGTTACATTCAAATGAAAGCTTTGTAGTTTTAAAAAGCAGGCCATGACAGGAAGCAATTTTGACTTTTCACATATTATGGTCTATTTCCAGAAATATGATGACATAAATGACTAACACACTGTGAAGCTATCAAAATAAAGTCACAGCAAACTGGACAGAAATGGAAAATACTAAATATCTCAAAAACAGACCAACCAAACTATCAATCAAAATTAAATAAAATATGGGGTGTTTTATAAGAAAAATACTAACTTTGGCTTATATCTTGAAAACCAAAGACGGTGGAAAAAATCTGGTGAGATAGTTAAATTTTATTTAAGAAAAAGTCTATAAATCTTCTTCGATCGTCTCTTGAAAATCGAGCATCGCAAATGGGGGTCAGTTTTGTTCTATCTCGCCTGGAAGTACCTTAAAACCCCCAAAAGCGCCCAATTTGGGATACCCTGTACAATATGTACTGTACTGTCCACCACCATAGTTACTCATCATTAATTTTTTATATCTTTTAAGTGAAAAATGATAATGACCCGTTTTTCAAAAGGTCACACAACAAAAAAGAAATAAATAAGGATTTTTCGGGCTACCAGAAAAACATTTCGTAGGAAGTACATTCGTTGGAAAAATATTTTGATATGAAATACATTTGGTAGAAAAAAATTGATAGAAAGGTATTTGACAGAAAAACAATTTATGGAAAATACATTTGGTAGAAAAGAGATTTGATATTATTTGAAAATACATTTTTTAGAAAAGCATTTGGTAGAAAATACATTTGGTAAAAAATATTGTACGATAAAACCAGGCAAAACGGGTTCACAGCAGCCTGCTGGTAGGCAAAGGTTGGTTTCATCGTGAAGAGTGAAGGGACGAAAAATACATATTATAAAATTGAGCACAGCAGTAGGCATTTTTGTAAAATTGTTGCAAATTATTTTTTTTTTGGCACATGGAAGTTATGTAATCGAGAATTTGTTCGAGTTTGGTAATTTGTTTTTATAGTTACCAGTAGGCATTTTTGTAAAATTATTGCTAATTATTTATTTTTTTGGCACATGGAGGTTTGTTTTTATAGTTATATATTGGTACTTCGGTAAGTAAAAACTCTTCTCATATAATTTTTTGTTCGTTCATATTTTGTTAATTTTTTATTTGGTCTCAATTATTTTTACGCTTTTCGTTATTTTAAACAGTCCAAAAACTTTATTTTCTACAGTACGATGTTATCATTAAATTGGCGACAAAGTTAATTATGTCTTCAAACCCTTTAGCATAATGACTATTTAAAAATTAAATTTATTTGTAATGTGTAGTCAGTTTTATTCTACTCTGGCACTAACAATAGCAGATTCTTTAAGATTTTCGCACTTTTGATACAAAAAAGTTAACTTTTTATTCCTCATTTTAATGAGTAAAGTGAGATAGAAAGTAGAAATAGGAGTAAAAAGTGAGAACGAGGGATATAAATTAAAAAGAAGGGACAAAAAGTATAAAAGTAGAGATAAAAATTAAAATTTACAAAAGCTATTAACCCATCAAAGCTTATTGTGACCATTTGGTCCCCTAAACACTTACCTTCTTTTAGACATCTCTAAACCTAATCCCGGGTAACATCAAGATCGGTTCAGTGAGCTTTGAGAAATGGACCTTCATAAAAATCATCCATGAATGACAGGTTTTATATTATTTTAAAGTAAAGTTTCGCGTCAAGTACCTGCCGCCAGCTTTTTAAGGTTAACAGTCGCTAGGTCGTAGGTTCATTAAGGAAGGATGTATTAAATGTTTGAGCGCGACGTATTTAAAGACACCGCACGAGGACTGATGTTATCAAAAATGTTAAGATTCGATGAAACTATTAAGTCACCAAAAGAACAAATCAACATTAAATACGAACTGACTACCTGTTTCTTTTAATGCTTACCAAACCTTGTAACCTGTAAAATGACTAAACTTCAATCTCAAGAATTGACTTCCTTCTCTTTCTGCTAAGTACCTTATTTATTCTACTTTGAAGACATGGGGTTATTGTACTACTTCTCTTAATAAAAAAAAACTGACAAAATAGCTCAATAAAACTTTTAACTAGGTATTTAAAATAAAATGTCTTTTGAAAAGCTAGGGTTGGACGAAGGAAAATGAACACAATTTTTCAGTACAGGCTGCTTTATTCTAATCCAGTTGTTTTCCCCCCATCCCATCAGTTTTATAAAACAAAATAACCATACGTAAGCAACTAATTAAGTTCAAAAATTATTTCTTAATAAAAAAAAATAAGAAACGAATAATGGTTATTATAACTAACCTCAAAATTTAAATGTTAAATAATAGGTTCTAATAATAGATTCTATAAGAATCAAAAAGGCGCTTTACCGATTTATGAGCTCATACTTCGTTTACATGGACACATATAAAAATATAACCGCTAGACATATAAACCGCAAACTAATAACAGTGACTGTCATCCGACAAAATTCCGCCAATAAATGCAATAATTATTTATGTTAATAAAATATGTCAAAAATCATGTTGAACAGAAATTAAAAAAACTGTTTAACCAACCTTGTCAAAAGTACCCACTAAACTCAAAAAAACCAATGCAAGGGATGACACAGAGAGGGTCCGACTGCCAGTCCTCAGTAAACCATCTTTTGCAAAGAGCCAGCCTTTAATGTCAAATATTGGCCCGACAGTCAGAGACCTCCCGAATGTCACCCTTGACATTGATGTCAAAACGGTCCACTAAACTATTTGTGGATCACGGTACTGACCAGTGTAGCCCGGTCCACCAGTCACAGGATAGTGCAGCCTTAGCAACGAGCCAGCCTTGAGCCACACTATCTGTGCCGATTTCCCACGACCAACTGTCCAGTCCCCACCACAACAAAAAAAAATTACTTTTGACAGGTTGAATTTTTAAAATAATTGATAAAAAGAATGAAAACAAAATAAATTCAGGAGTTACTTGACCGTTGCCTAGAAGTAGGACACTCGCAGTGACCATTACCAAATATACCAAATTTAATACAAAATAAACCAAACTGCTAGCTGGTCAAGATAACTTCTCAATTGTTAAAATAAGTATATATTTTTAAGCTAACCAAACCGGTAACTCCTTGGCGACGATCTTGGTGCACTATATCAAAAACTGATGAAACTAGACATTCCCAACAACAGCAACACCAATGTCATTAGAAGGATGAAAACACCATACTCCCAATTACTCGTACCTGGCCCATCAACAAAACTCATACAGCATAAAAACCCTGGAACAAAAAGACACAACCTTTAGTATTTCAGTAAACACAATTAACCTCAAATTACACATTTATGTGGACAACAGGCAGGTAAAGACTGAAAATAAAATACCAAATAAACCAAAAAAACATCTTACCTTATACAAGGGTTTCCATGCGCTCTCCTCCAGCGACACATGGTGGATAGAGGGTGGATGGCGGCCTGCGGCCGCCTACGTCCTGCTTAGCAGCCCATCCTGCTACGGCAGCCCATGGTCAGCGATTCCTTGAAAAGGAGAACGGAAGCATAAAAACCAAGCCCACAATAAATGGTCAAAAAAATACCACTTCCAAAAAAAAATACAAAACTTGAGAGTTGAAAGATCAGGATTTTACAAAATCGAAATAAACTTACCAACTTAATGGACCCACTGCACTGCCGGAGTTATCGAGGGTTCCAGCCCGTGGATGTTGGAAAAAGGGCTAAGGAAAAGCGAACACGTGTGGTGGTGGAGGTTAGAAATAATAATCCGACACTTGGTCGAGCAAAACTCTGCTACAAAATACGTCAAAAGATACCAAAACTACTCGAGTCTTTGCTTAAAGGTTTACTGGATTAATCCCCCATCAACTCGGGGTAAAAAACCCCTTCTGGATTTTTTTTAAAATTGAAAAACCTCGCTAACCTCTCACCACACGGAACCCTCAATGGAACTGAGGAAGGGAACCAACCCCCTCTCCGAGGAAACTTCGCTTTCTCCACCGGAAATACATCACTAGCAAATTTCCCTTTCCTCAACTAATTTTCCGTCATTAGGATTCAAAAATCTTATTTATAAAAAATCAAAACAACCGAATCGCTTCCTCCAACGTTGCCAAGTGGACAACCTAAAATCCTGAAAAGCCGATAAGGTCACTCCTATCCAACAGTACAAGAAGGAAAATGTCAAAATCAAGAGAATTGTCAAAATCGGGTAGAGAAGTCAAAATTGTGATTTTTGTAAGCGAGTCGCATTACACCCTCGCTTACGCGTCATTATTGAGAATTATGGTTAGAGAATTATTACAAATCTTCGAACCGATTGAAAAAATAGTGAAGCTGACAACATCGCATTTAGAGTGGGATAATCGACGAAAAATCAATCGTGCCAACATGACCAAAATACGCACATAGTGCGTAAGTTCATAAACTACGAATATACAAAGCATGGACAATTGCAATACGCTTCAATTAATGAAATCTTCAACAAGTTACAACAAAACAGTCATAACCGCTTTCCAGGAAGACATAATCATGCTGGTTACTTTTCTGTTTTTCACTAGAATGTTGAAAACACTGTGATCGAGCAATATCAATGTTGGGAACATTGCGAACCCGGCAAATTGACCCATGTTTTCGTCCACCCTTAGCCTGTCGACGCGAAGTACAAAATACACCAGCTACACAATTAATATATAAATCACAATTTTATATTTAGCCCATAAAGTGTACCAATCGTCCGTAGTTAGCGATAAACAAGAACACTACTGCAAATATAATACAAATAATCTAAAAAATTACATTTACTTATTTTTTCCCAGACGATGTTTAATAAATAGGTGTAACTAACACTTGAAATTATTTGGAAAATTAAAGAATTTGTTGTTATTATATTTAATAAATAAAAAGAGATAAGAAAAGTAAATAAATAAACGTATTATTAAAATTAGCAGTGCTCTACTGATATCGACAGAAAAGGTGCGCGCGCGCTGGCGCTTAAGGGTAAAAGTTTCCGTACTTTTGTTTATCGAATTATAACCTCACAATATTTGATGTCGTGACAGAAATAAATAAGAGGTGTTATTTTAATTATTTACCCAATAATAATGATTAAGAAAATTAATACAACTCAGTGCCAATCTTGTTCAACCCCGGGAAAATTGATGCAAGACGTAGCACTAAGAAAAATCTGCAATGTGCCAGTAAAAAGGTCAAAATAAGTAAATAAATTTAACAGCAGACAGATTCTATTGACGACATTACTAAATACCTATGGTTTTCATGCTAGAATATTATTACTAGAGTTAAGTTAAACTGATCTGCGTAAACTAGTAAACATTTGTGAAGTGAAAAATTCTAGTAAATGTCGTAAAGCGAATTTTGCACGTAACACTTGCTGTATAATTATCGGGTTAGGTTGAATATTCTGTTAATGAATGACCTAAGGGAAAACAATATAGCAAGTTTTATGCAATTATTAGGCGGTCTGTAAAATATCGTGGTCTAATGTACCGCTACAATTAATTTGATCAAAACAATGGAGCCGGGGTGTGTAAAGTATTTTCTTCTTTGTAATAGAAGTTACCTCAGTTTTATGTGATTGTAAGTTTGAGTCATCTTAGCCAATCCATAAACATGTGCGCTACCTATATAACAAAATATTAAAAAACTTGTCCCTTACGCATGTGGATACTGAGAATGCCATAAAAGCGAAAGATCTCCACCTGAACATAAAATATAAAAAATTGGCACGAAATAAAAAAAAAATCACACCTCCCCGTTAAACTACAAAGTGCAGGTAGCCAGTTGAAATATGTTACCCCTGAAAAGTACGGGTTTCCAAATATCCTGGTTGGATTTTTTTGTATGAATGCTGTTTCGTTGTTGAACTTCCACTTGAATAGATTTTCCTCCTTGAGATTAGGTATTCTTAGTTTTTTTGGTAATATTGCAGATACATAATTACACAATTGAAGTTCGAAACTTTACTTTACTCTCATGTTACCATTTGGTCACGCTAGGCTAATATGTTAATTAATGCATTTTCATACGAACATTGGAAAAAAGTAACTGACAGTTCTTTAGGCTATATCTTTTGACAAAACTTCTACAGAGAGATTTAAAAAAATTAAATATCGCATGCGCGTGGTACAAACCTGCTTGTATCTCTTTAGTGAGGCTTCGTAGAAAAAAACATAATATCACCATGAGTTGCAAAACATCCTTTAAGCCCAACTTGTCATTTTGGTAAACTACCCCTATAAAAAAACCTTGATTCTTAATTTAACAAAATTATTCATCTTTTTACAAGCTGATTACTCACGATTTGTTGACTTAAGCCCAACAGAGTTATTTTAGTTTTTCATTGATGATGAGGTAATGCTGCTTCCTATAAGATCTGGAAGGCCTAGTGTGACCATATGGACACATGATCTCCTTTAATTGTCTTACAAAAAAATAAAAAAAATTGCTATTTTATTTAATTTTGTTACCCTAAAAAAACATAATCCGAGACATAATTATATATTTTTTAATAAGCTACCAGGGCCTGTGATCTTTAATTTCGGGGAAGAGAATGCTCCCGGAAATTAGAAACGCACATGATTGACCGAATTCTTATTTTTTTGTCACATTCGAATTTGAAGAATACGGGCCTAGATAGTTTTTTAACTAACTAAATAACTAACTATTTGTAAACTACATGAATGTCACATAATCCAAATAGTATCTTATTTGGCTACAAATTTTTCGCCTCAGATAAAAAGTGACACTTTAGTCGCTGGCTTTATGATACAATATTTTCGTATTTTTTCGTTATTTTCTCATTATTAAAGCGCAAAACTTTGGTGTTAAAAGGAATAAAGACAAAATCAACCGTCACAAGGCAAGATCTTTAAACTGTACTGTTATTAAAGTTTCAGGAAACAATTTTTAGATACTTTGAGACATTTATTTAAATCCTTGTTTAAAAAAAAAACTCGTTTCGTCTTTTATTAGGACTTTTTCAGCCCTATGAGAGAAGTTATTAATCCATGAAAATGGAGACTTACGCAAAGAATATTTAAGTCATACAGCCTTGTTCTGGTCGTTGGTGTGGGCTTACTAGCATCGAGTTATCAAACATATTATTTTGACAAACAAAAGTTTTTATTTTTTCCCCGGGTTCGACGCGTTTCTTTTTGTGGTTATGTTACATGTTGGTTGGCTGATTGTAGGCAACTTTTCTACAAATTACTAATTTTAATTTGTAAGCTATCACCCAGTCTGCCCCAACAGAGGTTGTTCTTTCCAAGTACCCCCCCCCCCCCGATACTAACCAATTAAAAGAATTTATTGATTACTTCACTGTATGCGACATAATGGTACTTTTATACCACAAGCATACCCCAAACAACGACCAGGTCCAAGCCATATCAAGCACTGAGGCACAACCAGCTTTTCAATAGAAACTTATAAAATCTTATATAAAAAATTAAAATTATTTTAAAATTAAAAAATAAATTTCACAGTTTTCACAGAATTGGTTATCACTTCACTCATCAATCTCTTGGTTTAGTTTGGTTCATTAAGAAGTGGTGTGATGTTTCGGAATTGGAAATTATGGTGTAACTTAAAGATTTGATTTTTTGAGATAGGCCTTCGACATATGGGAACTTGAATATTTTTGTCTGTTTTAGTAGTTTGAGTAGTTGTTACTTTTTACTAGTGATTTTAGTTTTTAAAATTTTTTATATGAAATTTTGGACTGCTTAACCGTGTTGCTTGACACAGAAGTCCATTTATGATATCTACCTTATTTATTAAAAAAATTTAATATTCTACCTGACCTTGTAAGTTTTGAATACCAATTTTTTGTGATTGAATCATTTGGTTCCCTATGAAACTCGGTATCCAGGAAATACAATTTGCCTTTACTGTCTATCTGCATAGTGAACTGTAAGGACTGATGGTAACCACTGAATGTATTTAGAAAAAAATTAAAAAATGGTAAAGAAAATGGTAAGCGCCAATTCCAAAACATCACAATCGTTGATAATGAGTCAAACTGTATCAAAAGATTAATGAATGAAATAATTCAAATACAATTACATGACATATATTAGACACTAAGTTAATTTTCAGTTTTATTAGCATTCGTATCCTTATTTCTATCGAGTCGACCAATCAAGCAGGTGCTCTTTTAAAATCATGGCGAATGTGTGACAGCTCCAGCTGATTAAATGCACAAATACTTCGTTAGGTATGATAAGGGAGTGGTAACATTACGACCGTCCCTGTATACGAAACGATGTTTTGACGCATTTGATCAGCTGGAGCTGTCACGCATTCACCATTAGTTTAAAAGTACACCTGCTCGATAGGTCGACTCGATAGAGATAAAGATGCGAATGCCGATAAACGCGAAAATTAACTTTAAGTCTCTATTAAGGGTCTCAGTACGGTATATTGTAATATTCTATGATAACCGTAGAACATGTGATTTTTGACTGTAATTGAGATTTTTAATTTTAGTTTAATTTTAATTATTTTGAATTTTTATGTTCTTGTGTACAATTTTATAAGTTTGTATTGGAGAGCTGGTTGCGTCGCAGTGTTTCATGTGGCTTGGACCTGTTCGTTGTTTGGGGTGTGCTTGTGGTATAAAAGTACCGTAAACAGCCCTAAATATATTGTGTTTTGATCAAATATTCAATAAGTCCTTTTAATTTGTTACTATGGAGGGAGGTACTTAAAAATAAGGGAAAAGAAACATTTTCTAACCTCTGTTGGCGCAGACGGAGCTTCTGGGTCGCAGCTTAACAATTAAAATCGGTAATGTGTGTAATTTTTCAACAAAAAGGGTGTCACCGCCTTTACACTCAAAAAACCAGGCCAGGTGACGTGACTACTTAGCTATTTTTATTAGTCTACGACCTGCCTAGACCCGAGTTTGTTAACCCTTGGTGATTTAACTACTTACTAATATGTGAGAAAGTCACTTAACTTTCCCTTCCTTACTGTTAGTGAATTTTTCTACTAAGAACAGGTAAAGGGATCAAATATTGAAAAACCATGCGAAAGAATATATTCGTCCTAATAATAATGCACGCGATGCCTATAATGATTTGTCAACGTATTGCCATCATAAGAATTCTATAAGAAGAATAAGAAATCTAATCTAAAAGCTCGAAAAAAAATCGATGACCGGAAGTAAACTCGGTAACCCTTGGTTTAGAAATACTTGTCCATATATATCCACCAAACGTGAAAATTCTCTGATTAAGCTTTAATCATGATTAACACTTTTCTCAATCGACTAATAAGAATCCGCCAAACTGTTTATATTCCGCGGTTTGAACCCATTTCTTTATAAGCGCAGGGTATAGTAGATAAAGCAGTGGTCTATTAGCCTATAGTTTGTCGGTTCGAACCTCGTCGGCGCGTCGAACTTTTTTTTATTATTGTTTTTTTTTGTTAAGATGTATTGTGATAGAACATGATTTTTAGAGCTCAAAAATATTTGTTTTATTTTATTTAAAGCCATATTTTAGGAGTTATACTGGTTTTGCGCTACTATAGATTTACTAACGGTTAGTAGATACGTCACTTACGGTAAGTGAAGTTTTTACCTATGGTTAATATGTTATTTATATATAAGAATGAATTCTTACTTGGGATTAGTAAATATTTTTTTTAGTGTAGTGACTGGCGTCAAGATGCTTTTCTGTAAGCCATCTAAGTATGTGAAGTTTGTTTCGTTACATCATATGTCAAGCACTAATAAGCCTATATTTTTATTAGTGATATTATTTTGAAGCAAATTAGTTTTCTATAATACATGACTTTTTTATTTTGCAAACTTTTGTCTAGGTGCGCCTGAACACCATTAGTATAATCTGTGGAAAACAAGTTAAACCTGAAACTAGATATACCAATATTAACAAAAAGGATATGAATCGGAAATATCTACGGGGGAGGGAGAGGTCGGGTCAGATTGGCTTTTGCTCTAAATGGTTTACTTCTTTAATTTAAAAGTTGATTTGAAAAAAATACTGTCGTAGACCGTCCTTATAATATTAAAAAAAACAACGACATGGAAAACTAAATCCCAATTCTCTGATGCACTAAACGAAACTCTTAAATGCATTGGGATTTAGGTAATTCCCAAACCTTTTGAGAAATAATATTCGTTCAATAAAAGCTTTTGGCACAATGTTGTTGAAAAAGGATCATTAATACAGGGCGGTCTTATGGAATAGTGTCATAACCTAATTAATCTATATTTTATCGGCTAAGTGCGACAAATTTCAAATATTGCCGTCGGTAAAACGCCATTTCTAGCTATCTAATCACAAAATATACATCTGCAGAATTTTAACTTAAATTGATAATAAATAATTGATGAGACGTTGTTTTGGGCTCTCTCAGAGATAAAGTCCAATACATCTGGTATTGATGATTACCCTTGATTGTGTTGTCCGACCATTTTACCGGCCCTTATCAAATGTAAGCAGCTCTTAGGATGTCTTCAAACTTCAAACCTTATTTACAGACAAATTATTCAGTATTTTGCCGTTACTAATTTATTACTTCAATTATACTCTGGGTTCCGCAAAAGGTTCAGTACATCTTCAGCATAGCTAAAAGTTCTGGATGGCATTATTTTGGTTACAGATACCATTCTATGATTTATGCCAAGTTAAATTACTATGGTTTTCAATTTAAAACAATTCAATTTATGCACAGCTCTTTGGGAGATAGATCACAACTAGTAACACTTGACGACGTGAACTCGAGGATCTTAAAAGTAGATACAGGAGCTCCTCAGGAATCGCTTATAGGTCCTCTTTTTTTATTGTTTTAGTAGTAGTCACAAATACGCTGAGGATGCAGCTGAAGTGGCAAGAAGGCTTAATAAATGTTTGGAGTCAGTTTTTATATATTCTTTTAACTGTAAATCCAAAACAATCACCCATTATCTACTTTGGACCACCCAGAGATTGGGCAGCCCAAAACTTTATTTATATTTATTGATAGAGTAAAAATTACAGTTGTTAAAAAATATAAAAATATGGGTATCGTTGATAATTAATAAAGTTAGATTTTGTAGTCAAGTTTGAAATATTTTCCAAAAAGCTTATGTAAATCTTCGCAACCTCTATAAAAGTAAAGACATTTTAAACTGTAAGTTGAAGAAAAATCTGTTGAACCACTAATCCTGTGTCACATTCATTATTGCAAATTTGATCATGGACCCTACTTAGATGTTTTTACTAAACATAAATTACAAAAAATTATAAATTTCGGTAACCGTTTTACATTTATCAGCTCAAAAGCAATGACCATTTTAGCCACAAACTTCAAAATTTATAATGTTTGAATATCTTAAGTGGAGGAAAACTACCATTTTGCTTGCTTTCTTCATAAAACTATTCAAAAATTAAAGCCCTTTTTATCTGTTTAGAAAAATTAGTAGTAGAGATTTTATTCATTCCCACGTAAACCGATTTAATACGAACTATCAAATACCTAAAATAAATAAAACTATGACTCAGAGCTCCTTCTTTTATACATCTATTTAACCTTTAAATCAATGTCCTGATATCATTCACATGAAAAATATGTCCACTAGTCTCTTTAAACCTAAACTTAAACCAAAACTTTTTCAAAATAAAGCCTTAACCTTTTTTTATATGAAAATTTTATCTATCTAGTTTAAATGTATTTATTTATTTACAATTGTTTTTATTAGATTTACTGGCAATAAATACAAGTGAAAATCAACAATAAAATGCAAGAAATAAATAAAATTGTGAAGCTCAAAACAAAATTTAACAACAACATTTTTTTTTTCTAAACAAGAATCATCTGGGATTGTTCCTAGAATGGAAGCTGCGTTAGCGCGTTGAATCGCGTTGTTTAATAAAGCAATTTGCGTTTTTATTGTTCATTAATTTTGATAATTTATTAACAAGAGATTTTTCTTGTTCACCCCAGGGTCCCAAAGTTTCGATACTGAAGGGTACAAAAATGTACCCTTTGGCTTCCAGCTCTTCATATTTTTTTATTTTTTGATTTTCTCCGACACGTGCAGCTTCTCCTGATTTTTTGGATGTTTTGTTGAGATAAGATCATGCAAAAGTATCTCTGCAAGTGGCGTTCCAAATTAGGGGTTTTCCTCTTTACCAGGAAACACTTTTCCCACGTGTATTTTTAATAGTAAAATTTAAAAAAATGTAAGTAGATAGTTCAGCTTTTTTTGTTTTTTTTTTAATTTTTTTTGGATCCAAAATAGAATTTTAAAATCTCTTTTAAATTTTAACTTAGTTATTTAATATATTCTGAATGCTAGGTTTTGTAAAGGGGATTTTCTTTAGTAAATTTTTACTAGATTTTCTTTTTAATGAAATTGCACTTCAACTTGAAATTAAACTTTTGATGTAAAATACCTTTTAGATTTACTAGAGAAATAAACTACAAAATTTGGTAATCCTAATTCCTGTTCATTTCGTTTATTTTTCGTACACCCTCATTGACAACCTGAGGTAACGTTACGCCGGGACGTACGCCAGGAATATCTAACTAAGTACAGGCAGAAAAAGACGGTAGCTGGGATACTGCGGTTGAGCAGTGCTGTTTTAAGATTGGCACCAAGGTAAAAGAAGTAGAAGGAAGATTACCAAAAAAAAAGTTAAATTCATTTTATGTATTAAAAACAAAAGTTTTAATACATTAGATTTTTCTATTTTCTAAAACAAAATCTTTCATTTTAAAGCCCCATTTTTTTACACCCTATTTGTGAAACAGTTGTTGCAATATTGCAATGACAAATAATGTGATGTTTTTTTTTTAAAGTGAAAATAATTGGAAGAACAAAAACATCTAAATAGGTAGGTAAGTGAAATTTATCTCCTTAATTGAGTGAAATTCACGAATCCTGAGAAAATTTATTTGAGCAAAATAAAATCTTAATATAATAGAAAATATATAACTTTTTCATGCATTAAATTTTAAATCATTACAAATTGATGCCAAACTTTTAATCATAACAAATGTTTTACGTCTACTTTTTATGTAAAACTTGTTTATTATTTTTGTATTATAAGATTTCTTTGTAATTTTTGCATTATCGGCTAAGTTAACAGCTTAGGTGCCCTTCGCCATAGTTAAAATATGGCGTTTTTATTTTTTTTTCAAAATGACTATGTATGGTACCTACCATTAACTTAAAATGAGAAAGAAGGTCTCAATTTTGCTGATTTTCTGATAAGTTTTTACTCTTGATCCCCTTGAAAATTAAACATTTGTGTCAGGTTCTTTTTAAGATATATTAGTGTGTCCCTTTTCCACGTCTTGCGCAGTTTAAGCTAAGCTAAATACTTTTTAAGCACTAGCTTTTTTAGCAGCCAATAATTGCAAAGTAGTAGGTAGGAGCTACTTAATAAGAGTAATAATTTATATTATATTAAATATACTAATAATTAGTAGGAAGTACTTTCATAAAAAGATAAGGCCTACACCTGATTCCAAATTCTCCGTACCAATTTCAATATGGCGGATGACAATTAAATACAGAAGCTAAATGGAACTGTCATTGTCAGTGACAAAAAACTGGTCCACAGCAGTTTGGAATGGAGTGTACATTCCATTTTCTCAACTCGATTAAAACGATTTAACTAAGGAAATTATCAAAAATAAATTTAATAAATCAAAAACATCGTTCTGATGATGCTAACCTTGTTAGCGAAACGCGCGTCGAGTGCAAAAAAGTGTAGTTTTGGTTTGTGGAAAACAATCGTAACTTTGTTTTAGTGCAACCAAAGGTTCCAAATTCCCAACATAGTAAATTTAATAAATGCCTAAAAAATAGTTATTTATATGCATACTTCTCTCGAAATTAAGTCAAGTTCGCACGGTTTTTGGGTGAATATGATTGGTGAATGCTGGTTCAAGAATACTACAATTATTAATCCGTGTGCGCACGCATATGCGTTCACACGTCAAGAATTCGGCTCCTAAAGAATTTGTGGATCTGCATTTTCTCCTAATTAGATTAAGAGAATTTTGGTCACTACGGCTTTTTATCCAAAAATGCAAGAGCAGGGCCGTTAAAGTATATCATAGTTATATGATTAATCCCAACTATAGAGGAAGAAGAGTGCACTTGCTTCGATAGGCCGGCATACTGAAGTGCGTAAAGAAGGCCCGGAGAGAACGTCGCAGCGCACGTAGCAGGAGTTGAAAGATAGGGGTGCAAAATCGGGTATTGCATAAAGGGCTTATAAAGCGGCCTAATTGCGCCTCACGGACCTCTCTCCTACTACTAATACTACGAGGTTTTAAATAATAGACACTTAAAGTTAAATTTCGAGTCTATCGGCATTCGTATCCTTATCTCTATCGAGTCAACCTATCGAGCAGGTGTACTTTTAAACTAATGGCGAATGCGGGACAGCTCCAGCTGATCAAATGCGTCAAAACATCATTTCGTATGCAGGGACGGTCGAAATGTTACGACTCCCTAATCGTACCTAACGAGGTTTTCGTGCATTTAATCAGCTGGAGCTGTCACGCATTCGCCATGATTTTAAAAGTGCACCTGTTTGATTGGTCGACTTGATATAGATAAGGATACGATTACTGATAATTTTGATTTTGTCATTTTTCTTGGCTGCATTAAGCATTTTTTTAAAAATAAGGTGCTATATTTTACTTACTAAGATTCTTGCATTTTTTTTCACTTTCAAGTTAAACGCGTCTCTTTTGAACCAACCAACTTTGGTATATTTGCTTGAGGGTAGAAATGTCACACATAACCTTTATCGTTGCTTGTTTATTTATATTTCAGTTTATTTTTTTTTTTTATTTTCAAGCACTGTATTTTGTAAAATTTTACATTATGATCCGCCATCCCTATATCTTCTGCAAAGGTCTTACTTAGGGTATAACAGTATTAATAATCGCGCAATGTCGTCCTGAGGCAGCCAGTAAGTTGACCAACTCCCAAACAACAAAATACCGGACGCGGTAAAAATTTTTGTCTAGTTTTAACAGATTAAAAATAACAAAAAAAATACATTTTTTTTTATTTATTAAAATATATTTCTTAAAAATGATGCGTCATTACTGCACAGTAAAAATACTTATGTATGATCTTAATCAAATAATAAACCTTAACAAATCATTACTTAATAAATCTATAAATCTACTCTACCTAACTAATTTTTATTTTAAAATTTGTACTTGGTTTGTCCATGTATAGCACGTAGTGCGTTAACATTTTCCTAAACTCTGCTAGTCCCAGGTAAGGCCAAAGAGACTTCGCTGTTGATTATGCCAAATAATATTATAAACCTTTGATATTATAAAACCACACAACTATAAACGAGACAAAAAGACTTACAGAGTTACTTATTCTAAAATAAAAAAAATTAAATCTTCTAAGAACTAACAGGCGGCTCTCTTTACGCAGAGTTACGCAACTGTGAAAATAGTTACAGACGAGCAGCGTTGCTATGTGCAGTATTGCAACTGTGAAATACCGGACTTTATTGGACAACGTGAAAAAATACCGGACGTATTTTTTAACTGGACAATTCATCAAAATACCGGACTGTTCGGTCAAATACCGTACGGTTGGTCACCATACCTATAATCTCTCTGTCTTGCTATTCACGCAGAAGTAGTCTTGAGGACCCAAGACAGTTTGGAACCTCAACGGACTCTTAAAAACAGTTTGAGGTTCCTAACGGAGTCCTAAAAATAGTTTGAGACCTTACTAGAGTTCTTAAGATAGCTTGAGGTCCCAGCGTAGTCTTAAAAACAGTGTGAGAGCTTAATGGAGTTTTAAAGACAGTTTGGGATTCCAGCGTAGTCTTGCTTGGTGCCACAATGAAATCTTAAGACAGTTTGAGGTTACAGAGTAATCTTGGGGCCCCAACCGAGTGTCAAAGACAGTTTGGGACCTCAATGGAGTCCTAAAGATAGTTTGAAATCTCAACGTAGTCCTAAAGACAGTATGGGATCCCATCGGAGTTCTAAAGACAGTTTGGGACCTCAACGGAGTTGAGACAGTTTGGGGTTCCAGCGTAGAATTGGTGCCCCAACAGAATCTGAATGACAGTTTGGGCCTTTAACAGAGTTTTCCACCTCCCTCTCCCTCAAAGGTAGCGGTGGGGGTACTATAATCAAGTGCTAATCAGGATCTTTGATTGCGGCAACAGTGCGGAAAGTACACACGTTCCATACAATTTTTTTAAAGTTTACAAAAATTGGACTGGAAAATAAAACATAGCCCGGAAAATGAAGAAGAGGCCAGAAAATGATTATTTTCCAGTCCCATTTTTTCTTATGTTGCCTATGACTTGTGTTGACAGTTTTCAAACTTTTTTGATTTTTTTTTGGATAATTTTTTTTTATTATTTTTTATATTTTTAATTTTTTTCTAAATTTTTTTATCATTATTTTTTTTTTATTTTTTTTATGTTTTTCAATTTTGTGTTTTAAACAAAATTATATATATACAAATATTGGTCAACAAAAAAAACTATAAATTGAAAGAAAAACTTTTAAAATTGACTGGTTGGTTTGGTTATGAATTATTTTCAAGAATGACCAAAAAATCGGGTGGACCAATTCAATTTTTTTAAGCAGTTATACAGGGTGTTTATTTGAAAACTTCCCACCCAAGATTTTTTGTTCAAGGAAGACACATTTTATTATCTTGAAATTTTTCTTCGAGGTGTATACTTTAAACCTAAATTTTAAAAAGAGAAAGTGATTTGAATGATACTTTTCTTAAAGGTATCTTAAATGTCTTTACAACCGTGTAAAAATTTTGAAAATCTATGGATTCCGTTTTGAGACATTCAATTTCAAAATTAACTCAAATTGTACAGATAAATTTCACTTCTAGTAAGAATGTAACATAAAAGAGAAAATGCAATGATAAAATGTAAGTATCTTTAACAAAAACAAAGTCGACATGCCCCGGAAAATATTTTTGCATAGGTCAATGCAACTGTAAAAGTAAATATCTCAAAAACGAATGGATGTATTTTCAAAATTGCAATTGCAATTGCAATTGCATTAATGGACACACTTTCCCTATTCAAAATATAGAAGTAAAGTTTACCTCTCGAAGAGGGTGCGTGTGACAAAAATTTCAGGATAGACAAAATGTGTCCTCTTTGAAAAAAAAATCGACGTGTCCCAGGATTTTTCTAAAATCAAACTATACGTGAATAATACGTGAATACAAATACGTGAATCTTTGGTGGGAAGGTAAATGAACAACCTGTTGTTCTGTTACCTTATTTTTTGCTGTTTAGTGTTTAATATTTTAAACGCAAAGTGCGACAAGGGTTTGTGGTAAAATTATTTGTTTTTATTTTTTTCCAACCCTGTTTGTGGTTTAGGCTTCATTATACCGATATACGTGATAATACTATTTTTGGGGTAAAGTTAGGTTAACGCGAAAAGCAAAACTTTCTTTCCACAGTTTTATGGTCGTTTATTGTCGCGCTCATTTTCTATGGCCGTGATTCCACCTGTCACTTTTTGAAGTTGAATCGACCACAAAAAATGGTTCGTTTGTGGCCTACTGTCGCCAGCTTGCAGTTCCATTTAACGGCAATGTATTAACTTTGATGCTTTTTACACGAGCGTTTTCTCGACCACCATTAAACTTCTAGCGCCGCCGTGAGCGGTCGAACCCGTTTATACATTGCCCTAGAGTAAAAGTGACTGAAACGGCTGCTCCAAGCGAACCAATTTTTGTGGTCGATGTCAGCTTTAAAAAGTGGCCTGTGGAAACACAGCCTATCAATTTAGATGATAATGGGGGCTCGTTTAATCTGTTTAAATGTCAACAACTAATAAATGCTTGTTTAAAGGCAAATTAAGTTAGCAACGGTTTTGTTGTAAAACATAAGTGGCCCTTAAATATACATATTTTTAAATGAGGGGCTAAAAGATTTTACGACGATACATACACACTTAGTATAGGTAAGTATCTGCATCTGAGCGTAAAAATCATTAAATTTTCGATAAGCCATTCAATTTTGAATTTTATGCTTCCGGTTTTGCCATAGAAAAGTTTATGGGTTTATTTTTACTATAGACATAAAATTCAGAACATTAGGGATATCGGAAAAAAATAAACTTAAATAGTATGAGCATTCTGTTGTGAATTATAATAGCATTTTTATAGAACGGCTATTGACCATACGTTAAACGAGCAATACAAACTTGAAAATAATTTTATTTTTTCAGCTATGTATATCATTTTGACATTTATGAGTTGTTTGTCACTTTTTGACTTATTTTACAAAAAGTTGAATAAAGGGGTATTTTTGGCAAATTTTATAGTCGCTGTTACTTCTCAAGCTTCTTTTCTAAATAAGAGGAGAATGAGTTTTTAAAAAAGTGGCACCAGCAGGCACGTATATAACAATTATCTATCTTAATGTGAAAACCGCGTGTCGCCAGCTGCTACGGTTCGTGATTTAAGATAGATAATTGCATTTTCAACCAAAACAGAAAAAAAAATTGATTAAAATTTTTTTTCAGAAAATGTTTTCAACGGGGTGGTTCAAAGGGGTTTTCATCAGTTTCGGCTGATTCCTCGGCTTACGTCATACGTCTTTAGTCGAGGCAACCGTGTTTTCGTTTGTGCTGCACGTATTTTTCACTGTCAAAATTAGAAAAAAGTAAATTAAAGGATGGCGCTGCCTAAAAAGACCATACCATCGGAAGTATCGAGGGAAGAAGATCCAGAGTTTGGTAGCTTTTTTTTTTGGAAAGCTGCAGTTATCAACGGGATCATGTATCTTCCTCCGTGGCACACATTTATCTTTTTTTCTTGAAAAGAAAATACAAAAATTCAGTATTTTTGAGAAAAGTAATCAAATACAAGACAAATAGCGATTTATTCCTGTCAAACCTCAGCAAACACGAATTAAAAAAATAGTATTTTTAAGTACTAGCTTTCCAAGCTGTCAATATCGGCAAAGCACTAAGTAGGAAGTACTTAGTTAGTATTGATTTGGAACAACGACCAGCATTAGGCCAGCAGGTATATTTTTAGTACAAAGAAAGCTGTACTTTTACTTTAATATTTTCTTTGCATTTCTTTAATAATGGTAAAAACGTAACGAATAAGTACTAACTAGATTGTAGTTTCAGAAAAAAATAAAATAAAAATAAAACAACATAATCTTAAACCCTAATAGCAAAATTAATCCCAGAAGCATCCCCAGAATGACCTATATTTGAGATGTTTATAACCATCCCAAGGATATGTCCTAAAGGTCCCAGAGGAATTCACAGAAGTCTCGATCAGGTCAAACCTCAAATCCCAACCAACTCGCTTAAAGTCAGAAGATAATTAATGGTTCCTAGATCATCATGTTCCTAAACCTCTTGATATTATTCAAGTTCACAGTTTAATAACTTGTCGCTGTTTATATAAATATATATAATAATAGTATCTTCTATAGAGAAAAAATATTGAAACTAGCGGCATCTACTCACAATACATACAAACTAACTATTTTCTAACAAGATGCAATTGTTGCGGACAATACTTGCTGATTTTCATTTTAGTTGTACATGTTTGCAACTACTAATATTATGCTTGATTTTTTTTGTACATATATTTTCATAATTTATTTTTACATTTAAAAGTTTATTTATTTCTTGCTTATGCTAAAATAATTTTAAATCACTTGTTTGGATATACTTAGAGAATATTTTTTTGCGATTAAATCTGGCTGCACGTAGAATTTTTTAAAAATAAAGTAGAGTTTTTTGCTTTATTGAAAACAAAGTACTAAAATATTGCTTTTTTGGCACTTTTTTAGAGTGTGCAAGCTATCCATATAATAATAATAAAAAAAATGTACATTATTGCCGGTGCCAGCAGTTGCCAATAGTTAAAGTAGAATTTTAGTAAAGTACCAGCAGATCGATGTTAGCTGGGACAACAACGATCGGCTGCCTTCCTGGATTCGGATGTTAACCGATGCCGCTGGTGCGGCGCATGTGCGGAACAGTGTTGCCAAGCCAAACGAGATAATAGAGAGAGAAAGAGATAAATAACTAGCGTTGCCAAGGCCTTAATTAAGAGTGACCAAATTTATTCTGACGGTTTTCCACCAAACGAGTTAATTAGTAAAAAATTACGAACACGAAGTTTTAGCCCTATAATTAAAAAATATACTTAATGACAGAATATTATTTTTATTATTTCTTATTTCATTATAAAATTATTAAGTGGTTAAATATTACGAATAAGTGTTGTTAAATTAGTAGTAAATTTACACTATTACCAAAAAAATATTAACAAATTTTAAGTTAAGGAATACTTACCCTTCAATTAATGAAATTTATAGATTTGGCAACAACGAGTCTGTGCTCTTAAACGTAGCTTAATTATTAACCAAATAAGATTTAGCATCTTTGCCTAAGAAACTGCATTAATTCTCACAAAGTGACATGTGAGTAAATGAGAAAAATTTTCTATTAGATATGTGAATCTTATGCGAGTCAAGATAACATTATATTAGTGGTTAATTCGTTGTAGTTAAATTTGGGTTGTATGTCATAGTCTCCTTAAGATGCAGTTAGACTGTGGTAGTGTAGTCGTCGATAATGTGTTCTGATATTTTACAGATAAATAGTTCACAATATTTTTTGGTACACACTTTTTAATATAATTTACCTTGTTTAATGTTTTAAACAAATATTGGTGATAATAGACCCTCTTGCAAAATTTTTCTACATGTTAAAAGATCCACCTTTATACATATTTCTTTTGTATTAACCGAGAAAGTTCCGTTTTTTATAAAACCGCAGGCAAAGCGGCGCCGCGGTGTCTAGTGTGTAATAAAAGTAATATGTCTAGTGGGTAATATAAATAATATTTAAGGGAAAATGTTCTTTAAAAAAGTTACTTTTAAACAGTTTTGTAAACAATTTTAGAAAATTACTAGTTTGACGTAGAAAAGGGGAGAGGGGTAATATAGCGCCGCTGTTTATTGTAGGTAGGTACCATTATTAATTATTAACTTCGGCTGGCCAGGGGATAGGGACATAAGTAAATATAATACTTTGTTCATTTGTTGAAAATATCGACTGTCTGCATTTCCACGAAATATCTCCCATGCTTAAAGTTGGTGTGTTCTCTCTTTCATGTGCGCCCGAAAATATCTAGCTATCTCTGTGTGAGTTTTTTTCGCTACAACCACCGTGCACTGCTGATAATACGGTACTTTAACTTTTCTAAAGGTTATTACTAAAGCAATATATAAGATTAAGAAGGTAAATTATTTGATATAATTTGTTCATCCAAGCGAAGTAATGCCAAAAGTAAGCGCTTTTTGCCACTTAGAAAAAAGGCTCTAATTTCTTCACAATTATAATAAACCAGAATGATTAAACAGCGGATCAGATATAACTACTATAGTACCTTGTTAATTTATCGCTAATACCACTGAACACACTATTGACTGTATGTATATGTGCAAATACAAAATAACCACATTTTTTTCTTTCCCAAGTTTTATTTTATCCATCTTTGGTACCCAATCAAACCAAATTTTAAAACTAAAGTATTTTTGAACTTATATTAGGAAAAAACGGAACTTTCCTGGTTAATACAAAAGAAATATGTAAGGTGGATCTTTTAACATGTTCAAAAATTTAGCAAGATGTTCTATTATCACCAATATTTGTTTAAAACATTAAACAAGGTAAATTATATTAAAAAGTGTGTACCAAAAAATATTGTCTGTAAAATATCCTGTTCTGCATTATCTACGGAAAAAAAAATTCACTACATCTGCAATGCAACGACGACTACACTACCACAGTTTAACTGCATCTGTATGTTATAGTTTAGTTTGATTTGTTGGTTTAAGAGTACATTCTTTTTGAATCAAAAACAGAATTCTTTGATTCTTGGATTTCTTATTCTTAATTTAAATAAAAATTGCATGTTAGATTAAGTATAACAATTATTATTCGAAGCAGACAATCTGGTCGAATAAAAGACAATATTTCTTTAATTCAAGTAAAATAATAAATAATTGATTGCATGCCTTAAGAAGGGCCTAAATATCCATCCAAGTTATTCTTTATACTTGTTCCAACGACTCACTACTATTGAGGACTCTCAAAACGAAGTTATGTTTGAATGAACAAGTATCCTCTTGGTACCGTGTACTTACCTATTTCCCTACTTAACCTATTTTACAAGATAATTTTTTATTAACGTAGTAACGTACATAGAAATAGAAGGGATTAAAGAATGGGCTTTAACCTGCGCAAAAGAATCAACAAAGAGGGCAGCCATCTACACCAGAGAAAAACAGTTAGTTGGATGTGTTGTTTCAGCATTACACTGTTTACATCGAAACTTAAATAAAATTAAAAATAAACAAATGAGTCATTTTAATTAAAGTTTTTACAGTGTTTATTATAAAAATGGTAAACTTTTGTAATTTGATCATTAAATCATTAACTAAAAGTTAGATTTGACAATTTTACTTTAATTTATGTAGTTAGTTTAAAAGTTGAAGTCTATTTGAACTTTGTTTGTAAACAAGAGTAGGCCTTCTTGACAGGCGGGAAATTTAAATTTGCAACAGATGTATTCATCAAATTATATTTTTATTTTCTTTTCCAAACTAAACAAAGTGTATTATTTTAAAGTGCGTTAATGAAAAGAAGTTTGTGGATGTTTTAATAAACTGAATGAAACTAAAAATTTGAAAATGTTAAGCTCGCAGAAACGCGCCTTAAGTCTTTCAAAAGCCATGCAGTTACCCAAGTAAAAGATTCCTATATTTAAATATTTTGTTCTATATTTGACTAGAGTATGTAGTTCATTTTGTGAATGGGATTGCCCTGTTCAAAATATTTACTTTTTATTGCTGTTAAATTATACTAAAATCGTGATTATTTTAAATGGATGCATTTTATTCTAGTAAACTTTTAAAATAAACTGAAATATTTAAAATAAAACAACATTGAAATCTCGGACTTCCATTTTCTATATTTTATTTATACACGACGTTTCGATCAATAAAATCTCTGATCGTCTTCAGGTGAAACGATCAGAGATTGTACTGATCGAAACGTCGTGTATAAATAAAATATAGACAATTGAAGTCCGAAACACAGACTTAATTTCAAATACAACATTGAAATCTTCCTAGTAAAAATGTTAATTTAATTACCAAGTATATTAAATAAAATGTATTATTTTATATACTAATATTTATTAACTAATTATCAAGTCAAAGTCAAATGGAAATTTATCCAATAGTCAACTTGTTCACATCTCAAAAAGGTTGCTCTGGCCTCCGCAGTATCCTGAAACAAAGAAAAACAATATAACTTAAGACCCTGTCGGTCATCCTACCTCAAAGTTCAAACTCGTTAGAAGAACCATGTCAATTCTTAAAACCCAAAAGTAAAGAAGATAATAATACATTATAGGGACTTATCGGTACATAAAGTAGGCATAGCCTGACTCGGCACTATTTCTGACAGTTGTGCACGAAGGTTGAAAGGTTTCTGACATTTTCGTCATGTAAACTTGTCATCTAAACATGCTCATATAGTGCCATTCTTAAAGTTGACAAATTAAAGTGAATGCCGTCCTTTATTAAAGGCAGGCACAAATACTATGAAAGTCGACATTATTTTGATAGCAAAGATGACATATTTAGACAACAGCAATGTCAGAATCCCTTTAAACTTTGTGGGGAATCGTCAAAAATAGTGCCATCGTTATTAAAAACAGGCTATGCCGAATTTATGTAGCGATAAGTCCCTAGTGACTTAGTTTTTTTGTGTAGGTACTTACAGAAACTGGTGTCCGTCCAGTTTTTTGTTGTCATAGAAATATAAGAGTTTAGCTATTGTTCATCCTTGAACTTGTATATAGTCAAGGACTCCTTATATTTTATAAAAATAACTTAAGCAAGTTTATCACAAACATTTGGGCAGTTTACGAAAATAACAACTTTTGTGGCTATCATTATTTGTCAAGCCATCAGGAATAAAGTTATTTCAGTTATTTTCCTAGCTATTTCTACGCTTACCTATGAAACAATATATTCAGTGTCTCCCTCAATCAAAAACTAACGATTCTAAACAACGTTTTGAAAAAAATTGCCAAAAACACAGACTTTGAAACTGATTGACAGAAGAATATGGAAATATGCATAAAAATTGTAGATAAAGATAAACAAGGTGCTTATTAGCTGCAAAATCATGTAATTTTTGTTGTTAACTTTATTTTGTTTATATTGACTTCTGTCAATCCATGTCAAAGTCTTTTGCTATTTTGCTTTATAGGTAAGCATAAAAATAGTTGGGAAAATAAACCGTAATAACTTTATTGCTGACTGTTTGTCAAATAATGATAGCCACAAAAGTTGTTGTTTTTGTATCCTAATATGGTATTGATTATACAAAATGGCTTTTTTTTGTCGTCAATTGTCAAAACACCCACCTGTTAGATCGGTTTGGATGTCAACAGTCCTCAACCTTCCTATGGAGCATTGTCCACTCACTTAGAGCTGGGCCAGATTAAGTTTGGAGTGTCTTGCGTCTTTGTGCTTGTTTTCCACTTTAATTTTATAATATTTCCTGCTCTATATACTTGGGTTTTGCCCACATCATTGGGTAACATTTTGAATGTTCTTTGCTTTATTTATCTGGGTGAGGCAACCATCTACCCATAGAAATAAAAGGGGGAATTTGAGATAGGTATTTATCAAAAATCCGTACGGTAGCTACAACGGTGTAATTTGTGACTTACCTAGATTATTTTTGAAGGTTTTTAGAGCCGGAAGGTGGTCTTTTTTTGGCGAAAATAAGTAAATAATTTTAGCATTTGATTGTTTGTCAAAATAATATGACAAACTTCAACTAGAGTATAAAAATTGGTTTGCTATACTCGGTGTGGCTAACTGTAAAAATAGGCGCTACGACCAATTTTGTTCTATGGTGTAGTTTAAAATGGCTGACTCCTTTGCGTTCCTCGAAAATTGGATGCGCAGTCGTCTTTGCCCATTCTCAACTTCTTCTATTTCTATGGTAGCCTATCAGCCTGCAGAACGAAAGATGCATGGATAATTTGTATTTGTCTTTAACTTTGCAAAAATTTTGCTAGACTGGGAATTGATCCATAATGGATTGAAAAGTTCCAGTATACAAAAAGAAAATGTAAAAAAATTATACCATTATTTCCACTTTTTTTTTTAACTTCTACACTGAGAAAAATGGTGGGCTACGAGAACTCAAATATGAGTTTTCCTAGACCCAGCCGTGTTACTAATAGAGGACAGCCCAGGCCTCTGGGCTGTAAGAACCAAGTCCAAAATATGCATAAATACTGAACGTATTTTTTTGGCCATTTGGGCTGTCAGAACTCAACATCTAGGTTGTCGTGACTCATGATCTAGGCTGGGAGAATCCTGCCTTTGGGCTACCAGAACTCAGCACCTGGGTGGTTGTGATAACTCATGATCTGGGCTGGAAGAACCCTGCTGTCGGGCTACCAAAATCCAGCGCCTGGGTTGTGGTAACTCATGGTCTGGGCTGGGAGAACCCTACCATTGGGCGGCTATCAGAAATCAGCATCTGAGTTGTAGTATATCGTCAGTCGGGTTAACTTTGAACCATTATGGGCAACTTTGAGCCACTTGGAAAATTCAGTGAAGACACGTAAAAAGTACCAACCTATAATTTTCCAAGTTGCTCAAAGTTACCCACAGTGGTTCAAAGTCCAAATGACTGTACTAGTGTTTTGAAAACAAAACTAAAACTTATTTTTATGTTTTATTTTATTTTTATTAGAAACTACAAGGTTAAAAATGTTTTTTTTTATACCTTCATTAAAAAGATGATTTTTGTTGCCGATGCAAAAAAAAATTTTTTTTATCACGAGTGCAAAAAAAGATTTCTGTCCGTTTTTTACCCAAAGTTAAAGAGAAATAGCGGAAAATATTAATATTGAAAAAAACTAATTATTCTTGCCTAAGAATTAACCATTTTCGCCAGTTTTCACCAAGTATTTACGAAAAAATCATTTAAAAATATCATCAAAATATTAAATTGTCAAAGATTAAAATGTCGCAAACAATGAATGTCACCGAGTAAAAAGACACATCGCTATGGAAACAATTGTTATTTCATTTACCAGCCGCCTTGATTTATAGTTTAAAGATGGTGTGTTGCGAGAAGTTCTCTTCGTTTGAGATTTTTAAGAATTTTCCTGTTTTTCTTGGATGTTATACTAAAGCTATTAAAAAAAAATAATGTTAACAACTCGCGGCTAAACTGTGCTTTTTTTTACTCGCGTTTTTAAATACCTCGCTGCGCTTGTCATTTAAACCAACGCTTGTAAAAAAAAGCACTATTTTAGCTACTAGTTGTTAAAGCTACTATAGTCGAAATAAATGCAAATGCAAAAAAAAAATCTTGATTTTCGTCTCCAGCACGAACGCTACTAGAGTTAGAAAATACCGTCAACTGGTAGCATTAAAAATGTTTCGAAAATAAAAGAAAATTCAACGAAGCCTTGACTCTCAAGTCGTCCCGGCTGACTGTATTATTGTTTTTGAGTGTATTTATTGTTAGAGTATAGGCAACCAATTCTACCTTTCTTGAAAGATTAATCACTTAATATACTTTCAGTCAAGGAACTTAAAAAAAAAAACAGGTTGGAATAAAAATGGGGCACATATAAGTTCACGTTTCTAATAAAATATAAAACAATAAAACCGTATGTCATTATGTATTTTTCTTATGATAATAAATGCAATTAAAAAAAAATATTGTAGATTTTTTGATGACAGCACAGTTTTAAAAAAATGGGGTTATGTAAGTGTCAAAAAGGTAGTTGCATTTTTAGGTTTAAAGTAAGGTAAATGATAAAAGTCAATACCAAAGTTTCTTTGAAAAAATATTTAAAAACAAATAAAATGTTAAACAAATGCAATATTTTATTACTTATTTAGTGCACTTCTTATAAAAGGAGCACCTGAGTCAAAATTATGAAGTTGAACCCAGAAATCTTTGGCTTAAGGTCCACCTAACCAGCAGCGGTCGCAGATGCTACTGTAGGGGAGGGTATTAATAAGTCACTGTGTTACAAATACTTATTTATATTTAAAAGCAAGGGCATCACCTGTGTGGTTCTAGGTACAATTTTAGGCAAGGTTATAACTTAAATTTGTTGTCAAAATCATTGCGAACAATTTGAGCTAATTATACCGAAAATTATTTATTTTTTTTTTGTTTTAAGTACTGCTAAAATATTTGTAAAGGTTGGTTGGGTTAGCTGATAAGATGGGGAACTCGCTACTAAATTAACTACCTCATTACTATCCTAATATACAAAACTATATCGTCGATTGCTTAATGAAAATGCTAGAAAAGGTGCGCTAACACAAACGCAGATGCAGACTTTGACATGCGGATTTGGAAATTGATTGATGCAGGCACTGGATTGTGTATAGTGTTATCGGTAGATAAAGTCGGCATAGACTGACTCGGCGGCACTATTTCTGACAGTTCCGCACGAAGGTTGAAAGGTTTCTGACATTTCTGTCATGTAAACATGTCATCTAAACATGTTCATATTGGGGCCGATTCTTAGGCAAACGCCACAAATTCTGACGCGCCAGAATTTCTGACGTGTCAAAAGTTATTGAGGTATTTTACAGCAGTAATAAATTACCTGAGATATATGTAGCTTAATTTTCATTCCTTGTACTTGATTACACATTTTTTCATCGAGCACAAATGATTTTAGTGCAACTTTAAGGGGTTTAATAAAGATTTTCAAATGAAAACATTTCCACTCGCCATTTTCTACTCAGTTTGTGATAACAAATGTCATCTATTTGGGGTATGTCCCTGCAGTCCCCAAATTGTCGGTTGCTTTTTAATTAAGATAGGGGTTAAAAATAGTTTACTGCCCATAAAAAAATTAGAAAAATAGCTAAATGATGCTAGAGATGATTAAATACTTAAATTTATGGTTTACTAGTATTTTTATAAATGAAATTTGCGTAATATTTTGAGCCCACGAGAAGCCGGTCGGAATTTTGAACGGTATCATGACGATTTTTATCCCTTTCCGGTGTTGCCATATTTTGTTCGTAGAGGTTCAAACTGCCAAAATTTTGGAATCTAGTAGGCCGTTTTCGTCAAATATTTTGTCGTTTATTTTTGGCGACGAATTTTCTGACGCGACATTTCGTTCAGTATTGGGGATTCCTGCAAGTTTATAACGAGTAAAGAACTATGAACTACAAAGCTTCTCAAATTTTTCTCCTAAACGCATGGAAAAGGGAATAGCTTAATTTTAAGCTACACCATCACCTGATATTTTTCAAGGACAAAACTAGTAGCTATTCTGATGATCTGATGCAAGCAAAGTTAGGTTTTTATTTAAATTTTAAGTAAATCTCAAAATTGTTTTTTTTTGCCAACTATTTACATATATTTTTATTGAAATTTAAAAGTAAATTTACTTTAAGTTACATTTTGAAGGTCATCAATTGCTTGCAAATTTACTGAACAGCCTGGGCACCGCTAATCTGAAATAAAAAAAAAGAAATGGTGTTAAATTTTAGGGTTTGAACCTTACAGAAATTTAATTTTCTTAATTAATAATACATTTAAGTTTTATGAAAGAATTAACTATTTCACCAATTTTTTTGACTACCTGCGATATATTAAATTTTTTTAATGTTAAAAAAGTAAAAATGTGTAATTTGATTTCAAAATAAAACTTTCGCCATGCTGGTTTAAAGAAATTATGTAACCGGTAGTGAAATAAATTATCAATATGGAATATTGATATTCCAGTATTTCCAGGATTTTTAAAAATGTTATCTTGTGTGGTGTAGTTAAACAGGGGTCAAACTAAAGTTACTGTGGTCATTAGTGATCACTTGGTCACTAAGTAATTAACGTAAAAATCAAACTATTGAATAACATTTTTGATTTGTATCTTCTCCACTACACTACTACGCAAATAGGTAATTAGGCTTGGTTGAAAGTCGGTAAAACTCACTTTTATTAAAAGCATCAAAAAATGACGACTTCAAGATGATGCTTTAAACTAAACATTAAAAATGTGTTGGCAATTTATTGTTGCACCCTGTTTACTACTGGAAATCATTAAATAATTATATATTTTTTTTGGCAAAATTAAAAGTTCTGTTATGTATATGGTTGGCTCCGAGATATATGGACGTCGCAAAACAATCTTCATTATCACTATCGGTTGGTTTCTATAATACCTATTATGAAGAAATAATCCCGGCAGCAAAAAAGTGTCTGCAGCAAAATAGTGACTACAGGTAGGCAGAGGCGCTTTTTAAATATCTATTATTGTTGTTTTAATAAATACAACTTGCATGTTCCCTGTAATCCTGGTCATGAATATTTTGTTTGCACCGGCGATCCCTTGGGGGGGGGGGTCCTCCCAATGTTGATTTCCAGTTGCTTGGTCTTGGGAAATATTAAGGTTCAGTTTGGAAATACATTACATTACATTTTACAAAATATTTTGTATTTCTAATTTCTTCAAACAACAATAAAAAATTTTTTAAAAGTTTCAGGTAACTTGGGAATCGCTTTTAATATTAGTTGAGAAAATGGCTTTTATCCCTCCCTTCCTCCCACTGAATGCCTTCGAATCGCCAGTGTTTATTTGTCCGATTTGTCGGATTAAGTGATTTGTGTTTTTCATATGTCTCGTTGCCAAATATAATTATTTTTGTCGATATTTTTTTACTCACCCTGTATATTTTATAAAAAGGGTAAAGCCTCATTTTTTTTTAAACTATATAATTTTCTCATGATTTTTTTTACGAATAACCGATATAAGTGTGGAGAAATAAATCAGCCTTTATTATCTAGTTGTTTTTTTAATCGATTTTTTTTATTACAAAACATTGTATCGCAAGCGCCAATTTTTTTCAAAAGAGAGCTTTATTTTTTTTGCGATACAAAATTAGCACCAAATTGCTCCAATTAGCTATACTTACAGGTTGGAATAAAAAAATCAAGTGATGGGCTGCTAGCTTCATGGGCGCTATTATTTTACGAAAAAATATACAAACACTGTCATTGGGACACAAATGCAATCTTGGGTTTGTGCAAAATGTCATGATGTCTGAGAGGGATGTCTTTGCCAGTAAAGTATCATTTTCCTCTTAACACTGCAGCAATTATTCCACTTTTTCTAATTTATCCAGTATCTGCAAGAAAAAAATCGGTATAAAATCCAGGGTAGATAATAAATTTCAAACGAGCTTTCAAAAGTTTTGGATACAGATGTAAAAAAATTAAAACTAAAAATTTTAGAAAAATAAGGGAGCAGAAAAAAATATGTTGATCAAGTTTTTCAACTAAAAAAACTATGGGAGCTTCAGATATTTTTTAGAAAATTCATTGACTTTTCGCTAAAATTCCCGAACAACGTGGTTATAAACTTTAAAGATCAAAAGTAGCTTTTTAATTCCTGTTTTTAAGGAGTAAAGTGGGGTATTTAATCCCTGGATTAAATATTTACTGTATTTTCTAGAGATTAAATTTGTACTTTATTTCCCAAGCATTAAATTTTACTACTAGAAAACATTAAATTATTATGTTTTAAATTTTTACTTTGCTTGTCGGGAATTAAATATTTGCTTTATTTCCCAGGAATTAAATTTTGACTTTATTTCTCCAGGATTGTATTGTACTACTAGAAATCTTTTTCTAAAGCATAAAATAGTGTGTACACCTCAGGACTCCGGAAATGGTTTCTAATCCCTTGACAAATTAAATTACATATTTTTTAATTGGGGCATAGTTTTGCATGGCTAAAAACAAAAATTTGAAACAAAATATTGATACTACACCGTAATCCGAAATGACATATGCCTACTATTTTTCCTCCTTATAATTGCCTTTTAATATAATAGGTAATTGTTGTCGAAATAGTCCAGTTCAGTAGTTTTCCTAAAAATATATAAAAAAAAACTTAATTATTGTTCTTCATACAGAGGCGGTCGCAGATTTTGTTTACAGACGGGAAGTGATGGGGGCTATTTAGTAGGTTTTTGGTTTTAGTAAGTTTTTATAAACAAATCTTAATTCTAGATTTTTTGCCTAAATATGCGTCACATCATCTTTAAGTTTTTTTTTTATAATATTTTAAGTAAAGTGGGTCGGGTTAGCTGGAAAAGTTTTTTTTAAAGTAATGATCATGATGGTCATTTAAGGCTTAAACTATTTTAGTGTAATTTAAGGGGTAAAACACTCAAATTTTTCAAGTTTCGACTGTTTTTCAGGAGTTCAAAAAAAGTACTGCCATAAAATTTTTTCTCTGTTAACATAAAAAATATTTAGAGAGAGAGAGAGAGAGAGAGCGAGGGCAGAATTTTAGAGGTAGATGTAGAGATAATTTAGTGACGTGCAAAAAAATTTAAGGTTGTGGACATAATTTAAGGCAATTGTTTACTAAAAATTTCTGTTATGTCATCTTGAGTGGTGTCGTGCATATGATTTTTATTTTGCCATGTTTATCCAAAAAACAGCAAAAATTGTAATTTTACAAAGCTTAAAGTGTGTAAAACATAAGGTGGTATTAATTTATTTCAAAGTTCTTTACGGTCTTTAAATTTACCAAAAATCGTGTCCTGCTAAAGTGTAATTAAGCAGATCTAAGTATCATTTAAAAGGTATTTAATGGTAGAGCCATGATGAAACTTAAAATAATTTTGTTAAATACCTGTTAAATTATTTTTAGATGTGCTAAAATACACTTTAGTAGGACACGTTTTTTGGTAAATTTAAAGACTGTAAATACCATACCAATACCACTCTATGTTTTACACACTCTACACTTTAAAAAAATACAATTTTTGCTGTTTTTGGGATAAAAATGGCAAAATAAAATCATACGCACGACACCACTCAAGATGACAGACAGATGAAATATCAGAAATTTTTAGTAAACAATTGCCTTAAATAATGTCCATCTTTCTCTAAAATCCTTTTTTATAGCCTGCTGTCTCTTTTCAACAACCTTAAATATTTTTGCACTTTACCAAAATATCTCTTCATCTACCTCTAAAATTCTGCCCTCTCTCTCTAAATATTTTTCATTTTAACAGAGAAAAAATGGTTTTTGGCATAACTCTTTTTGAACGCTAAAAAACAGTGAAAACTTGAAAAACCTGAGGGTTTTATTGTAGAAATCGAAAGCTTGGAATTAAAGCTTTAAAATGTGAGCAAAATCATGGCATAAAAATGTGAAAAACATAGTAAAAATAGCTTAATCAAAAACGTTACTCCTTAAATTATGCTAAAATATTTTAAACCCTAAATTACCATCATGGCTTGACCATAACTACATTATTTTAAGGGTCATCATGACTTTAACATAAGAAAATTATTTTAAGGGTCATCATGAGACAACGATAAAAAATCAAAAAAATAAACTTGCTTTAATTTTAAAAATTGGGTAATAAAAAACAGGTCATTTGACTTAATAAATAGGTACCTACCAAACCCAGGACGACCCGCTTTTATTTTTACTCATGCAAATATTCTACATAAAAAGTAATACAATAGTAATTCTGATTATGTACCTAGGTCCCTCTAAAATTTTAATAAAAACACACAACATAAAATAAATGGCTTACTTTCAAAATGAAAAACGCTAAGCGCTTTCCAAAACAAATCGCAGAACACCCTGCAATAGCTTGCGGTTCTCCATTCGCTTTGAGAAGCGCTTACCTTTTTCACAAAACCTCTACCAACCACGTGATGTTTTGCCTATAGTTCTGGAAAACGCTTAGCGTTTTGATAACTACGAGAATACGGGCCTAGGTACAAGTGTAAAAGGCTTTTATTTAAGACTAATTTAACCTGCGACTTACTGTAAATATGCGTGGCATTCCCAAAATATTTCTTTATGATTTTTGTTGGTCCATCTGTGTCTTCTTCAAATCTACACATAGTCTGGTCTTTCCCAACACATTTTCTTTAAAAATGGACCAAAAATACTCCGATGATAGCAAAACAGAAATTTTAATCAAAATATAACCCAAAAGTGACTTTGACATTTAGGAGTCAGAAGTTTCGGTCATGGCCAACTTGATGGTTTTAACCTTGGTATGATACAGGCGCATTTGGCAGAGCCGGCGTTGCCACATAGTAGTAGTAGTAGTAGAGAAGGGGCGGTGCGAAGCCTGGCAAGTAGGCCTCCCTGGGCCCTTTCTGCCCTACCCCGAGACTGCACCACTAGTCTGGCAGTCTGCTCATTTGGTTTCACTGTTCTTTTTGCAAAGTCCATTATTTGGTCCCATTTGAGCATGTGCAGATCCTCCTCATCCAGGGTAAGGAAACCGAATATCTGATATCTCGTCCTCTGGTATGCCTCGCAGTTCGCTATAACGTGTCTAGGTGTCTCTTCTGCCCGCCCGCAGGCCCTGCAGGTCGAGTCATTCTCCACCGCGATCCGGGTCATGTGCTTCCTTAGTCGGTTGTGACCCGTTATGATACCTGTCAGCAGACCAGCGTCCCTTCGCGATCTCCCCAGAAGCCATTTTTGTCTGGCTACATCTGGGCCCTTCACGAAGTCCTTGGTCTGTCTGCATCCTGTTCCTCCTCTCCAAGCGGTCGTCATGGCATCGTTGGCCTATTTATTGAGTCGACTTTGCAATTGTCTTTTGGTTGTTCCTAGGAGTGGTTCCGGCCCTAAATAATGGGTGCTTGCCCCGATCCTGGCGAGCTCGTCGGCCATCTCGTTACCCGGCACCTCCATATGTCCCGGTACCCACATAAGTGTCACTTGTTTGCCCTCTCCCAAGGATTCTAGTGCATCCGCACATTTCTTCACCAGGGTGTTGTTGATTTAGGGCTGATTGGCTGTCGGAGCATATATAAACATGCTCCTCCCTACCGTTCTTTATTTCTTCCATGGTTGCAGCCATTATTATGGCATACACCTCTGCCTGAAAGACCGTGGCTTGCTCTCCGAGCGGGTAGCTCTTTCGAACCTCCTGGTCTTCCACATAAACCCCCGATCCTGTGGTTTGCCTCTCCGACAGTTTCGACCCGTCGGTGTAGCAAATCACGGGGTTCTCCTCGAACTTTGAACCTCTTGTTGAATCTCCCGGGGATTTTTGATCTTTTTGTTTTAATCGCTGCCATCGTTGCCACATACCTGACGCACCAGAATTTCTGTCGTTTGCCTAAGAATTGGTCCCTATGTGCCATTCTTAAAGTTGACCAATTAAAGTTAATGCCGTGCTTTATTAAAGGCAGGCACAAACATTATGAAAGTTGACATTATTTTGATAGCAAAGATGACATATTTAGACAACAACAATGTCAGAATCCCTTTAAACTTCGTGCGGAATTGTCAAAAATAGTGCCGTCTTTATTAAAGACAGGCTATGCCGACTTTATGTACCGATATGTCTCTAAAATATTGACTAAGTATGGCACAATAATAGTTATAATAATATAATAGCTCAAGCGGTTTAAGAAAAAATCCGGCAGGCATAAAAATTATGAAAGTTGACATTATTTTGATAGCAAAGATGACCTATTTAGACAACAACAATGTCAGAATCCCTTTAAACTTCATGCGGAATTGTCAAGAATAGTGCCGTCTTTATTAGAGACAGACTGTGCCGACTTTATGTACCGATATGTCCCTAAAATATTGACTAAGTATGGCATAATAATAGTTATATTAATATAATAGCTCAGGCGGGTAAAAAAAAATTGTATTAGCTAATTAACATGATGTGAAGTAACGAATGCAGTTATTAGAATAAGAATCATCGTAGCTTAGTCAAAGTTTATAGAATATGGGAACTGATTTTTCGGTCTTGTACAGGGTGGTCCAAATTCAAGGGGATTGTGGCGTTTTGGGTATTTTCCGGGAAGATAGAGAAAAACTAATATACATGTTGGCTTGATTTATAAGAAATTATTTTTAGTGAAAATCGCATGTCACTTTGTCAACTCGTTTTCGAGCTACAGTGGATTTTTTTTTTAATATTATAGAATTTTGCCTATAACATTTTACGGATGAAAATTTCTTTTTGGTGTAAATTGCTTTTTTATAGATAATTTAAAGAAAAATATTTGTGTCAAACTGGATTTTATCTGTAACCTTTAGTTTTTAGGTTATATCACTAAGGTGGTATTTTTCTTAGAATTACTTATTTTTTACTCGATTTTTATAATCAGCATAAAATTCCTTTTAAACGGTGTATACATAATATTTTTTTTTTTATGTATTTTTATTTATCTTTACAGCATACCTTTTAAAGTAAAAAAACAGAAAAAAAGTATTAAGAATTCCCGATTTTGATAATTTTCGGTACAGTTAAGGGTCATTTAGAATAGCACAAAAGTGCTATTTACAAGGCATCTTCAAAATCAGAGCCCCACAAAAATTTGCACAGTTCACCATAAATTAACAAATAACATCTGTCAGCGTAAGCTGCTGCATGCTATGAGCCTTTATTCTATTCATAAAGTAGATGAAAATTTTAATCTTGAAAATTTTCGGCCCATGTTATTAATTTTTGAAAATAATAAAATTACCAAGATTTGCTCTTACATAGGTATAGATAAATAGGAATATCTTTAAAACTACTTTTCAGAAATGCATGGGCGTTACTTTCTTGGAAAGACCTTTTAAAGACCTTTTAAATGATGTATCACATGAAACATTTTAGATATAAGAATTTAAAAAAAAATAAATTTTTTTCAAAAACCTCATTTTTCTTTTAAATATATATTTTTTATTAATATTTTAGTGAGATACTGACCAATTTTCAAGATGGAGAAATTACGGGTTTAGGTACTTAATTTTAAAAATATACTTTTTATTAGACATATTTGGTTTCTCTTGGTTTTTGTAAAATTCATTTCGTTACTGTGAACTACTTTTGTAAGTAGATAGGTGAGTCTTATAAATTAAAAACAATTAGAAAAATGCAGAAAAAATCTTGCATAAAATGAAATGTGTATAAATTTCGGTGTGTGAGGAAAACTGAAAAAAAAAACTAAAGTTTTGCAAAAGTGTTCAGCATTTAGTGTGTGGAAAATATTGACTTAGGAGGTACGGCAAAACAATGTCTGAAAACCAGGCAAAAGAATGGTACAAGCATTCAACTAAGTGCTATTATTATGTTACTAAAGTTAGATGCAAATGCATATACATAAAAAAGGAATAAAGACTTGTAAAGGGTGTAGGCTAAAGTACATGATGACTTTAAAAAATGCTGAATCCCCTAAAGCTGGGTAAGTTTTAATTTATTTTTTTACGAACTTAAACACTTACTTTTTTTCTTGTTATATAGACATAAACTATTAACTATTTCATTAATTTTCTAAACTCTTTTAAAAATGTTTAACAATGCGACGTAAGACTTATACAATTATTTTTTTTCAAACCTTCAACACACAACCCATCCCTAAATTTAAAGCCGAACCTAAGGTTGTGCTCGACCAGACTTTAGGACTACTTGACAATACAGAAAGCAGAAAAGGTTAAAACTGTTACTGAGAGAAAATTAAGAGAGAAAAGAAAAGCTGAAACTGAAAAGCCACTTGTTGAAGCTGCAAAAAAACCATGATTGCCAGATATTACAGCACCAGCTAACATGATTGCCAGGCATTGAGTGCTTAAAAAACACTTAGTACCCAGTAGAAAAAAGCGCAGCGTCTATTAAGCGCTGGTATGGAGCATTTTTTTGTATTAACAAAAAAATACTTTTCTAGCTAGGCTAGGTAAAATATTTTTTTTTAAATTTGCCTCTCACTTGTTAGATATTGGTTCACACAAGATAACAAATATACTTTTGTGCTTTAAAATCTCTGATCTTCGTAGTTACATCTTAAACAAATAAAATAAAAATAAAAATTAAAGAAAAAAAAATGCGTTGATGGGACTCGAAACCTTGCTCTAAAGGTGATACACGAGGGTTTCAGCGCCTTAGACCACTAGACCATCTCGGTTTTGTTAAAAATTGTCACCAATTCACGGTATATTAATGCCGTGGTGTGTCATTGGTTAGGATTTTTAAAGAAAATAAAAGATTGGTTTCTTTATTATTAATTTAATTAATTGTTTTTAATAAACAAAATACATATAAAAAGGTTTCAATTCCAATACAAAAAATTATATACAAATATTGAATCACAATAATAAATAAATAAATAAAAAATAGAGAAAGAATTTGGAGTCAGTCAGTATATGGCAAGAGCTAAGAAGATGGTAAAAGAAAAAGGGATTTTGTCCATTCCAAATGCAAAGCCAGGAAAAATGGTTTCCCTTGAAATAGTCAATTTAGTTTCAGAATTTTATTTAAGAGATGACATAAGAGCTATCATACCAGGAAAAAGAATGCTGTGTTGTGGTCAAACAGGAAAACAAGAAATAACCTGTTGCAAAACGCATACCTTTAGCCAACTTAAAATAAATGTATGCCCTATTTAAAAAAAGATATTCTGGGGTTAAGGTAAGATTTACAAAATTTTATAAGTTAAAAGCATATTAGCAGAATAAAGTGAAGCACACTCAGTAATTGTTTGGACCTTAGATTAAAATGTTTACCTTTCTGTTGTTTACAGTAAACACACCAGTTCCGTACCTACTCAAATTTAAATTTACAAATGAATTATATTATTAACATTTTACTATAATATGAAATCTGCAAAATAATTGAAATAATATGCAAAAATAATTCTACTAATTTGAGGTATGCAATTTCAATTTTCAATACAATAAAATTATGGCAAACGTTAAAACAAACCCAGTTCATATCACCTGGAACATCAAGAAGAAAGAAGAAAGGAAAATAATATAATATTGTGTTTGTGAAATATTGTAATTTTTGCTCTTGTGATCCATGACTTAATACCCTACAATAATATAAGTAAGTAATACATCTAAAAACAGCTAACTCCTTGTTCTAAAGAGCCAAGTTTTAACTAAAGTTTACTGCTATTTACAAAATAAACCCTTCACATATCAAGAGGGAGTAAACTGGTACATCTTGTGCTAATGTGCAATTTTAAGAATTATATTAAGGTATATAATGTAGGTATGTATCTATGTAATATACGGTCACGAGGCAAAAAATTTATAACCTGAGCAAAGCGATGTACCAACTATGATTTTAGTTCAAAATTTTAACTATGATTAAAATTATTAAGTCTTAGAATTACTGACAATAAAAAAAAAATTCAAAAATATGCAAAGCATTTTTTTTCATAAGCAGCATGATAATATACTATTTTATAAACGGCTATAAAAATTTGTGCTAAATTTCAGTTAAACCAGATTCTAATATGCAATTTTACAAAAAATTCCATAGGTACCAGTAAAAGTTAAAATATGAACAAAATAAAGAACAACTTTAAATACATGTACTTATTATCTTGCTTAATATGGTTTGATATTCATTTTGAACAACATAACAGAGAGAAACTTACCAGTCTTCACACTCATCTTTGTATCACAAAGATTTATGCTGACGCCGTCTAAGTTCACAGAGATGACTTATTTGTTATTTTTTTCTGGTCATTAGCAGAAACTTACTTACACTGACTTCTTTGGTATACAATAAAAAGTCAGTAATGCTTAGGTTATATAGAAGAGCCATCTAGGACAGACGAAAAGATTCAAATATCAATTCGAACGTCGAGCGCAGGTGGCAATGGCGGCAGTATAAATCAACCTTAATATTCTGAACACATGTGAATTAACTTTTATTGTTGTTGGCAATTTTATTTAAAGACTTTACCTACCTTTATTTTATCGTCTACCGGCATGTACCGCCACTGACTGATTTCACTTGCTCTCCCTTCGTTTTCAAAACAATGGACGATTTCTTCCAAAATATCAGTTTAAATGCACTGATATCTTCTCCTACTGGTAAAAAAACACTAAAAACGTTTTTTGACAAAATGTGGTTTTAAAAAGAGATCCAAACTGCTTAAAACATCCTGAAATTTGAAAACAAATAACACGAAAAAGTTGCCGGACCTTCCCGACCACAAGCCGATCACGACCAAAAGCGGTTCACTCAGAATTCTCTGTCTGTATCTAGGCCAGTCAAATTAGGTCGAAAAAGGCAGTTTTGGAGAGTTAATTCCCAGCGAGCTAGAAATCATTTTGATACCTCTATTTGGTCCTAAATGTGAGTAATCTGAGTTTGCACCATCCCGGGAGCTGATTTTTTGACAGCCTTTTTGTAGGTATTTTGTTATGGTTAAATTAATATTGCAGCTGCAGCCATTTTCTGGAAAACGGCTACCAAAAGTTAAGCTCACCACCTGGGATAGTGCAAATTCAGATTACACACATTTAGGACCGAATAAATGTATTTAAATGATTTCCGAGGTCTTTTAAAAGGATAAAAAGTAATCGATATTTCTCACCTTCGTTTTGTTTTGATTGTATTTGTAAATAAGCATTGGTTATTATTTGCCAAGGAGTTTTCGTTGGAGCAGATATCTTGTCTCTTTTTAATCTAAGGTTTGTACTATTCATCAGAACATTAAATTAATGATTAATTGTTCAAAACTCAATAAAATAATAAAACTGTATGTATAGATTACTATGCTTGCTTATTGCTAATTGCACCGAAGTGTTAAACCTGGTTTAAATTTAATTGATGTTTAGAGTGTGATACCTTCCTATTTTAAGTTCATTATGGATGCATGCTCTAAACACCAATTAAATTTAAACCAGGTTTAAAACTACGGTGTCATTGACAATTCACAAAAATAATGTGTAATCCCCCAAATGTTGATTTTTATTTGGACGATGCCCAACATGTCTTGGCATAGAGAATTTGAAAAAACCATCTAATGGAAAAGTTCAGCGAATCCTTCATTGATAATATACTTCTTACATAAAGTGGGTTTCTATTGACTGGTGTAATCTGTAAAAGGACCAGCAAACATCTATCTGCTGGTACTTTACTAATATTGTACTTTAACTATTGGCAACTGCTGGCACCGGCAATAATGTGCATTTTTTAAATTATTTTTATATGGTATAATTTGATCATTCTAAAAAAGTGCCCAAAAAGCTACATTTTAGTGTACTTTGTGTTTAATAAAGCAAGAAATTCTACTTTATTTAAAAAAAAGTCTAAGTGCAGCCAGAGTTAATAAAAGAAAATCTTTCTCTAAGCATATCCAAACAAGTGATTTAAAATTATTTTAGTATAAGAAAAAAATTAATAAACTTTTACATGCAAACACGTACAACAGAGGTGAAAATCAGCAAGTATTGTACATAACAATTGCATCTTGTTAGAAAATAGTTAGTTTGCATCCACTGTTAGTAGATGGCGCTAGTTTCAATTTCATTTCTCTAGAGAAGTTACTATTATTATATATATTTGTATAGAGAACGAAAAATTTTTTAACTGTGAATATTATCATCAATTAAGAGAATAGCAAATAGAGACCTGTTAAAAGACCAAGAGGTAATACATCTACGATTCACTATTCTCTTCTGACATTTAGCGGGTTGGGATTTGACCTTAATGGGACTTTTGTGGGATATTTAGGACATCCTTGGGATAATTCTAAACATACCAAATAGGTAATTCTGGGTATGTTCCTGGGATGAATTGTGCTATTAAAGTGTGAGAATACGTTGTTTTAATTTTATTAAATTTAATTTTTTTTCTTAAACTCCTTTCTACTTAGTACTTATACTTTGTGTTATTTCCATTATTAAAAAAGTATAAATAAATTATTAAATAAAAATACAGGTTTTTTTATACTAAAAATATAACTGTTGGTCTAGTGCGGCCGTTTTCCCTAATCCAATAAAAAGAAACCAATTTTAATTTTTTAAAGAACCCCGCACGAAATACATGGCATTTTGGTTGATTGCAACATTTAGTCAAAGATACAAGAGGATTTCTAGTAGTAGTAGTAGTATTTACCAAAAAGTGAAAAAATCGTCATATGTTTTATTAATAAGTTTTTTGTGAGTTTTCTAAGAAGATTCAGTTGACTGTTACTATGTATGGGCACAACCGTTTTTAATTAGAGGTAAGATTTTAGTGTACCGGGGTCATCACAAAAGTATTCACTTTAGAGAATTTATTTATATTTAATTGTTATGTACATATTTTTTTTTGTCTTTTTAAAACTAACCATCAGGCAGGTTATCAAGAACATTCTGTTGGTAATTTGAGTTACAGGAGAAGTACCAAAAGTACTATACTAAACTACGTTTTTACAGTTTAATATTTGGCGTGAAATGTAATTAAGCGCTAGAATTTTAATTAAACTTGTTGCATGGTTTACTTGAGACGTCTTTAAAATAAAAATAATGAAAGAGCCGGTTGGTGATTAATAGGGATGATACGTTCTTTACCTAGGTGTTTCAGGGTCATTATAGGTAGCTGTATATGCTGTTTATTTTCAGTTAACTAGATGAGCTAAGTCAAATCATCAATCATTATTATCATCGTTATTTAATATGTGATCAGAATCACAAAATTAAAATCTAGACAACATATCTACCAAAATTTTATTGATATCTACACCCAATCATTTTTCGATGTATCTATTCTTATAGATGTACTTACAAAAGTAGGTATTAGACACTTTTGGTTGTTCAATTGTAACTAAAAGAACGAAGATAATGATCTTATTAATCTGCCTCGTCAACTAAACGTATTAATCTAATACTTAAGATAATCCTTAAGTATATGGGATAAACACATAACAAATAAACATAAATTCTCTAAAGAGAATAATTTTGTGATGACCTAGGTACCCTACAATGTCACCCCTGAATAACAATGGTTGTGCGCATACATAATGATACCAATACTCAACTGAATCTTGTTAGAAAACTCACAAAAGTTTCCCTGTATCTTTGAAACTAATCATACGATTTGATTATGTTATTTATTTAAAGTGTGATCAGTAGGTCGATATCTACAACATACCAAAATTTTATTAAATTCTGCAATCAACCAAAATGCTATGTATTTCTCGTGCGCAGTTCTTTAAAAGATCTACTCACAATTGTACTGGAAATGAACGTCAAAATATAGTAGTAATTATTTTTTTTCTAAGTGGTTTAGATATTCGAATGTTTAAAAAGATATTATATTATTGCTGTCTCGTATACAAATTTAGAATTTAAAATTATTTTGTTATTATTTAAATGAAAACGGGCAATCTCAATACTCTCGAGAGCGTTCAAAGTTTTCCCTTTAGAAGAACGATGTAGAACCATAAAATGACCATCGGTGCTAAAATAATGCCTTTTTACCTTAAGGTTTTAAAAGATGATTTGTTGTGAAAAAATATTTTTGTGGACCTTAATACCTTGAATACATTTTGGAAACGATCTTCCTGATTCGTTGAAAGGCTGAAAGAAATTTAACATTTAAGGTTTAAATTATTGTATAGTAAGGACAATCCCCCTTCTGTTTCCTTATTAAAAAAATGTCTCTAACTATAAAAGTAAGCTACTTGGTAAAAACTAAATATATTTAAGCTTCAAATTCGCCTCAGAATAAAAAAAAAACGATAATAATTTTGTAGCCAAATTAGCCATTATTCAACCTATTTGCGGTACAGCATAGAAATATTTCTTATAAAAGATTATTAAAAGGTAAAAAAGGGGATCTTTTCGCTCGAAACTCTCCCTTATCCTATTAGGCCACATTTATGGAGAAAAAAACGATAACACTTTACCTAATTAGGACCTAATTATTTTATTACTGTTAACTAAACCTGGAATGCTGCTTGACATTTTTTCGTGTATCAGATTGAGTCATATTCCTTCAGCTAAACTCCAAGCCCTTTAACATCATTATTACTGAGGTACTTGTACCGATCACTAAAGATGATGACGAGAGTCATTTTACGACCAAGTTTAAACTGCCTTATATTAATTGATAAATCATAAAAAAAAATCCATTAAATCTACGGAAACTTACCCTGGTGTAGACGTTGGCTCGGATCACAATTTACTTGTGGTCAAAATTAAATGCGCTAACTAAACAAAAAGCTTTGAAATATTAAAACACTTGAGTCGCTGGCCTTAGAAATAAATTTTAGCTTATTCGGCAAAAAATAAAAAAAGTGCTCCAAGCCGCAAGCAAGATTTTACAAAATGTACTTTCCATTCAACGATCAGTCAATTCTTATCCTAATTTCACTCCAAAAAATTTGGATACCACATGGACCGTTTTGAATGTCACTTTGGCATTTCCTGAGCTAAGGCTACTGAAATAAAAAAATATATTAATGAGTTCACCGAGCAGGATGCAGAAATGGCTTGAACAGATGTCAAAAGTGTTGAGAGCACAAAAATTTTGTGCAAGAGTGAATAAAAAAAGATAGTTTGGATGATCGAAAAAATCCTGGATTTAATAAATAAAAGACGCAGTAAAAGGCAGTAGTGGTACTTTGAAATAAATAAAGAAATAAAAAACAAGATAAGATCAGCAAAACAAGACTGTTAACAAAACAATGGCAAGATATAGAAGATCTCAAACCATGACGCTTTTAATTTACACAAAAGAAAAAAGAAGCAGCCGGATTATTTGGTCAAAGACAAGTTGAAATCCCGGTGGACAACCAGGGCATCATACAGAGTGCCAAAGAAAAATTGAAAGAATTGTGTTACTGCATAGAGAATATATCTAGCGATACTCGATCCAAATATCCAGAGGAATTCTCAACCAAGGAACAGATATAACACCGTAGGAGTAACAGCAAGCAATATCTTCAACCAAAAATAAAAAACGTGGTGGAATAGGACGAAGTATACTAAGAGGTTTTAAAGCTTATAAAAAACGATGATTTGCTGAATACGATGATCAAACATTTTAACTTGATTTGTCGCAGCGGTAAAATCGCAACGGACCGACTGAAATCAACATTTGTTACACTGTTTTAAACTACAGCAAAGAGGTGCAGCGACTACTGTCAAATCCGCCTAATGAGCCATATGATCAAAATATTTGTTAGGATAATCCATGAATGAATTTATGGAAAATTAGAATCCTTTATGGGCAACACACAGTTTGGTTGGCCTTGGTTCAACGGTCTGGGTATGTGTTAGTTCCTGTACATGCCTGTTTTATAGATGATTAGAAGGCTTTTGATCGGAAAAGTTTATAGAATCCCTAAAAGGAGTTGGCCTGGATAATCGAGATCTAAAGATAACTGCCAATCTATAATGGTTGTGAATAAAACACGAGTGTTTTATTTTGTATTAGTGCAATTTTTAATTTTTAATTGATTAGCAGCTTTCGGTCCAAACGACCATCATCAAATCAATAAATTCCTTGCTTCTTTTTCATTTTTTGTTCCTTGTCTAAGATTCGCGTTCTTGTTGATTTGAGCATTTGGTCCTTTTATATTTATTTTGAGTCGTAAAATGAAGAATAGAAAAATCGTTTAAGTCAAATGGCTCGTGTCCAGCTTAATATTGTTTTGTCTTTTTTATTTAATTTAAATGAAATAATTTTTAAAATGACAAAAATACAATTTCAAGCAGGACATGAGCCTTTTTTTTCTATTTTTTTTTCTATTCTTCCTTTTACATAGGTGCTAGAAAGCACAGATAGGCCACCACACAATCAATTATTTTATGTTGAAAGGAAACTAAAATATCTCTAAAAGTGTAGTTTTCAAAGATGTGAACCTTATAACAAAATTTTTTGGTAATATTTACGAAAAATTAAATCTGAAAACCGCGTATCAATAGCTGCTTTACTTCTAAAGTTATGATTTTTAGTCCATAATACCAATATGGTATGGGGGACTATTAAAATCGTGAAATTTTGTCTTTTCTTAATTTTATTAAAAATGAGTTACTAAGGTTCCAAAACACCTTAATCGACGAAAAAGTTGTATGTCGGTCTGTTGTCTGCCTTTATACACGATAACTCAAGAACGCCTCAATCGATTTTAACAAAATTGAGTACAAAAATCTTCTATAAGCTGATCAAGAACTGGTTAACTTTTGGGTAGGGTGGTGGGGGGTTAAAGGGGGGGAAAGGGGGAAAAAGGAAGATACAATATTTAAACTTAAATATCGCTACTTGCTTTTGTTCCAAAGTTACTATTTTTTTAAATATTTTATCCCTCTTTTCCTCCCTTCAACCCCCCAACCCCTACTCAAAAGTCAGTCAGTTTATGGCCAGCCGATGGAGGATTTTTTTACCAAATTTCGTTAAAATCAATTAAGGCGTTCTTGAATTATCGTGTATACAGACAGACAACAGGCAAAAAATAACAGACAGCAGATAACAGACCGACAGACCGACAGACAGACAGACAACTTTTTTTTTTGTCGATTTAGTTGTTTTGGAACCTCATTAACTCAGTTCTGATAAAATTAGGAAAAGTCAAATTTTAATAGTCCTCCGTACCAAATTGGTATGGTGGAGTAAAAAAACAAATGTTCAAATCAACAAGAACGTGAATGCCGGAGAAAAAACAAAAAGTAAAAAAAAAACGAGAAAGCTGTTAATCTCAAAACTTCTGATGATGGCCGTTTAAGCCAATAGCTGCTAATCAATTAAAAATTGCACTAATGCAAAATAAAACACTCGTGTTTTATTCTGAATCATTTTGACTAAGGGCACACAACCACAACCCCTTCAAATCTATAATGAGACCAGATAGCTCAAATAAAAGCCAACTGTCCCAAGAGGTCCGAATAAGAAGAGGTGTGCGCCAAGGTTGAATTTTATCTCCGCTGTAATATCTACAGTAACTGCAAAGAAGGTCTAACTAGAACCGGCATTAAAATCAGCAACCTTAGATATGCTGACGGCACTGTGTCATAACTGCAGACACGCTGGAAGGTCTGCAAGAGTTGTTATATCAAATAGGGGTCAAAACTTCGCAATTTGGGCTTAATTTGAAGTTTGAAAACCAAAGTGGACCGTCGTAGCAAAGGAAAAATATTAGAGGCATATTACGAGTAAATGGCCACCAAGTCGACCGCATCGAAGAAGTCGGTGAATTGAAATAAAGTCAGTATTGTGTACTCGCGATCTTAATAATACTCTCCGAATTTGTCTACTTTGTTGTTATGTTTTAATATCTTATATTACAGCGTGAATGCATTTGAGATGTGTTGTTACCGTAGAATGCTCAGGATATCTTGGATGGACGTGGCACGTATATCTTGAGGTCTTAATTTACAGAGAGACTCGTCGACTTTTTTCCTTTTAAGAATGTTAAAACCTGTTCACCAGGAGTTAATTTAAAGTGGTTTACCAAAGATCTTAAGCAATTCAAAAATCAAGTTTCTGCTCTAAAAGCTATAATTTTAGTAAAGCGTTGCTCCCCTGTATATACAGATGTATAAAATTCGATTAAAACAATATAGGAACGGCATCATAAACCCAAAAAAGAATGGATGGAAATAAATAAACAGCGAAAGAAACAAAAGCATATATAACAAAAAGAGTGACAACAACACTTTTTTCAGTAGAATAGCTGGGGAAGTTGATAAACGCTTACCGAGTGCTGATTCCCTTGCATTAGATCCTCTCTCAAATGTGGCATTTATATAAAAAAAATATTATTTCTACACCCCGTGGTCAAAGAGGAAGTCATGGTAGCCTTTTTGGAAATGAACAATTCCTCTTCAATAGATATTTACAGCTTAAACTACACCGTTCTTAAAAATACAGTTGAAATAATTACATTAAAAAGGCGTCAGAAGTAACGTTGACAATTATCGCTTAATCGTTTAATGTCCTTCTTGAAAAGCAATGACAACAGACCAATTTGGATTTGAAACAGGGTCATCCACCAAGAAGGCTGTGCTTAAAGTCTTGCGGGACGTGGTCGAGGGTCTTGAGAGGGGCGAACACAGCGTCTTATCAATATGTGATCTGTCCAAGGCCTTGGTATGGTGTGAGGGGAGTGCCGTTAGGCTTGTTAAGATCTTATCTGTCCTTTCGAACTCAGTATGTTCAAATGGGTGAAGATATTTCTAAGGCTGAGGAAATAAATACAGGGGTTATTGAGGGTTTCATCTAGGTGCCGCTTTTGTTTATTGTTTTTACAAATGATTTGTGTTTACATATGGGCAACACACCTACTGCAAAGTTCACAGGTGACACAACCTTTGTATCGTTTTGCAAAATGCTAGCTGCCTTGGGTCGGATATCAAAAAACATAATAATAATAATAATAATAATAATAATAATAATAATAATAATAATAATAATAATAATAATAATAATAATAATAATAATAATAATAATAATAATAATAATAATAATAATAATAATAATAATAATAATAATAATAATAATAATAATAATAATAATAATAATAATAATAATAATAATAATAATAATAATAATAATAATAATAATGATAATAATAAAAATAATAATAATAATAATAAACACAGATTTTGGTCATTCCAACAGGCAACCGCCGCTGCGTGGGAAAAAGTGCCAAAATGTGGAACAACTGTGCTCTGAGCTTTCCAGAACTATATTTCTAATTAGAAGGCTTAAAACATTTGTTAATTTAAATATACTAAATATGTGTTATTTTGGCCTTTTCCACTCTGGGCTATCCTATGGAATCATAGTTTAGGGTAACAGCACAGCTGCAAAAAATGCGTTTATAATGCTTCGTGTACTGGCTGATTCGCGATTTCGCGAGCCTTCTCAACCTCTTGTCCGTAAACACAAAATTATGCCTTTACCGTGCATATACCTGCTTTGTGAACTAATACAAATTTAGTGTTTAAAGGATATAAGGTAAGAGATATAATTTAAGGAATTTCAACATCAAAATTCCAAAATATAGATTATCAAAATGCAAAAAAAACTGTCTAGACCTTCAAATTTTTAACTGTTTGCCAAATAAAATTAAAAATCTAGATTTTTAGTAGTGAGATTTACTAAGCTCTAAGATAGTACCACCCACAGGCCTAAATATTTACACCTGTGGAAGGTACTAAATTTTAAAACCAACAAAAAAGACACACTTTTTTTTCTCAAATTACACCATATTTTAGAATAAAATGCCCTAGAATTAATTTTTTTAAACAGGTTTCAAAATGGCAAATGGTGAATACGCCAAAAGTTTGGCACATAATAGCTTCATTATTTGTGTTTGAGGTTATAAAGACTTTTTAGACCACCTCAGGGGGGTGGTTTAAATTTATAGCTACCAGAAAGGATTGTTTTTTGGCATTTGGTAATAAGTTCGTTTATAATTTCCCTAAGTAACCGCTTTTACAAAGATTAATTTACCTTATTTAAAATCCCAAGTTGTTCATTACCCAATAAAGCACGTCCTATTTTGTCCAGGAAAACGCCATATTTTGAACCTGTTTTCAGCACGAAAAATATATTTATGAGGGCAATATGAGGCAAAACAAACATAAGTAAAGATCACTGATTATGCACGAAATATATACCAAACAAAAAAAATCCAAAACAACTATATCAATTTATTTACAAACTCAAAGTAAAACATTGAGGTTATCTAAAAGCTCAGTCAATAAAACTTTCCTTACTCAAAGCCCACTCATTTTAAAGCTGTAGCTTTCATCAGTAGAGGTTGGTGCAAGCCAAGGTGCAAGCATAGGTAAAAGATCCGAACTAGCTGTTTGTGATTGAACGCAGCGCTAATATTTTTAAACTGGCATTTCGACAGTGACAGAAATGTAAAAAAAAACTTGCATTTAATTTTTTTAATATATTTCATAAATAAAAACAACTTTTAAATAAATATAAAATTAATCTACTCCTTATATATCGTTGTGTGACATCAGGTATTAATTGGAAAAATTAATTAACAAGGGTAAGTTTTAATTAGAGTGATATATAGCTCCAATGTCAATTTATTCTACAGAGTGTTTTATTATATATATATATATATATATACTATTTAAACCTCGCGTGGGTTTAAATTTTTTAATTTTCTTTTGTTCTAAATTGAAAATTTCTTCTTAAATCCAACAAAAGGTTGTATTAAGATGATTATTCAATAAAGAAATTTATTAAAATTCTTCTTATAAATCAAACTATGTCCAAAACTCAAGGAGGATTGGTTTAAAATGCTTAAAACCAAAAAGTTCAGTTACATTTAGGACTCTTCTAAAATAGACTAAACCTTTTTAATAAATCCCACCGTAAAAGTTTTGAACAAATAATTAAAGCTTATCTTCTTGATCGCGATTTTTATAACATTGAGAAATATTTAGGATCTGACTTCAACGTGTAATTTTATTTTGTCTTTATATAAGTTGTCCGTAAATAGTGTTTTATATTGTAATGTCTTTGTCTTTATACACATTTTATACAGATTTGTAGTACCTACCTTTCTCTCCAACTTAAACTGATCAGTTTACTTAAGTTTTTTCTTTCACTATCATGAATTACTATAATGTACTTTTAAAACTGTATAAACATAGTCAATAAAATTCTATTCTATTCTATTCTATTCTACATTTTAAGAAACGATAAATATGACTCTTAAAATTGTTTTAAGAAAGAAAAACTTTGACGCAGAAAAGGTCCGGGTCGCAGAGGTATATATCAGATAGCGGTGGTATGGTGTAAGTAATACGACACTCTCCAGAGAAGTGAACAGAGTAAAGATCCCGATGATGATAGCCAACGTTCAAAGAGAGTATGGCACTAAAAGAAGAACACTACCTTTCTAAAAATCTATTTTTTAAGAAACCGGTGAATATGGAACTCTACAAAACGATTTTCGTTTGGTTGGCAGTTAGGACCGTTTTTTTTTTAACAAAATTATTCCGTATATTTGCTGAGTATGCGTTAGGGAACAGATTATCCTCGAAGGAAACTATAAACGGAAAGCAATCTTAATCTTGCGGCGCGGCATACCTCAATGATTAAGATGCCCGTCAAAATGCGGGCAAAACTTAAACAAGTGTGATTAAAGTTCACTTAACGCCATGTTTTCTCCTTCACGTTGTTTGCCTTATTTCTCAATCAATCATATCCCGGAAATCTGAGGATTTTGAAGTTTTTCCAGAGTTTCCGTATTATTAATAAAAACATGAAAACCCTGTGCTTTACTTCCCAACTCAAATGTTTTATTTTTTCTATCATTAAAAAGCATGTGGGTTTGGTATTAAATCGAGGAAAAATTCCAATTATTAATTTTTTGAAATGTCATGTTCCCATTGGATTATCCAAATCTAGAATCTATTTTGTCCATAAAGCTCAGATATGTCAATCTAAAAAATTTTGTTTGTAATCAAATAAAACACAAACTGAAAAAGGTACCTAAGGAGGACTTTTAGCCGAGCTTTTACCACAAAAAGACAGCGGTTTTATCAGAGATGTATAACTTTTTTAATCCATGAACATACGTTTTTTTTTAAGATGTAAACGTTTTGCGTGTTTTTAAAATTTGTAACTTTTGGAATATTTAAAGTTAAAGCCTCAGTGCCGTTTGATTCTGTACCACGAGGCCCGAAGATGCCAGTCGTGGTGAAACACGTATCACGAACATACTATTTGATGAAATACATTTCATTTTCGAGACTTAAGTCTTGTTTCCTGATCCTCCAGGTTCGGATCTCAGTTGCGTCCACCACTTCCTAAAGTCGGTTCGCTGTATGAAGTCTGATATCGGATTAAATCTCCAAAAGATGTTATCGCTTTTTGAACAGTAAGTCAGTTAAGTTAGAATTTCCTCGCTGTACCGTGTCAGACATCCCACTGGTTCACTGTATGTATCAGCGGTCTTAAAACAAAATTATTTAAGAATAACGCATTACACTTACACCACGATATATATTTCTATTATTTTTCACTCATACTTTTAAAAAAAAATTTGCGTCAATAAGTTAAAGATTGTGACAGGTATATTTTCCGAGAATTTAATTATTTTGGGGTCATTATAGGTAAATCTGAAGCTGTCGTCAATGCTAATAATCACTTCAAATAGGTTTTATTGCTTCCAAGAAATAATTAAAATTTGCTCCAGTTGGGGATGGTATGTTCTATATTTAAAATAGAACATACCATGAACATACAGTGAACCAGTGGGACGTCTGACACGGTACAGCGAGGGAATTCTAACTAACTAGTGGATCCACTGACGAGCCCACGCTGGTCACCCCGAGCGAAACATCGTTTAATTGTTTCTCCTTTCGCTTTGGTCTTTTGTGTGTTCCTTGTGGGACACTCATACAATTTTGAATTTTCGTTCTTTCCTCACAAGATCTTTTGATATTCTCTTTTTTAGATTCTTTTCGGTTGATGTAACTCATTTGGAAGTTTAACTTCTTGTTTTAATTGTCTTAGGAGCATATTCCTATTGGAAAGATTAACACGCCAGGACGAACCGTATTTTTGAGTGATTCATAGTTGGAAGTCAGAGTGTGCGATGGTGTTAAATGATGTCTGGATTGAGTGTGACTAGTGAATCCACTGAAGAGCCCACGCTGGTCACCCCGGGCGAAACATCGTTTAATTGTTTCTCCTTTCGCTTTAGTCTTTTGTGTGTTCCTTGTGGGACACTCATTCAATTTTGAATTTTCGTTCTTTCCTTCCAAGATCTTTTGATCTTCCCTTTTTTAAGAGCGTGGTTATTAAAGAAAAACATAAACAATAAAAATTTATTTTTAAAAAGTGATCTTTTAAGTGTAAAGAGCAGCCATTTAAAAAACATATATTGTTGACGAATTAGCACTGAAATATGGACAGCAAGTTTTGAGATTACCACCATACCATTGCCATTACAACGCAATTGAATTAATATGGGATATTACCAAAAATTATTATGACAAATATGCCTGTAAAAATATCGGTGACCCTAGCGTTATAAAGTTGTGGGAGGAGGCACTTAGCAAAGTGAGCAAAGAAGAATGGCAGAAATGCATTGAACACACGAAAAAAAATATTTTTGAATCTTATGAGACAGAACAGGTTATAGACGAAATAAGACCGTTAATTATTACGGATGATGATAATGATTCTGAAAGCATGGATGATATTTTTAGTATGCATTTATAAGTAGGTGTGTTCTATCCCAAGACTGCAATATCGGTTCTTTTGAGAACCAAAACTTTATAAAAAAGAATTCGTAAAACTTAATTGCCTAAATACTATAAAAGCTAAGAAATAATATTTTTTTAAATAATTATTTTTTATTAACTTTAAATGATTTTTTAGGTATTGTGTACAAATGTCCAAACCATGACTTTCCTAATTACCGATGCAAAAATAGTAGTTTTCACAACTTGTGGCTAAAATAGTGCTTTTTTTACAAGCGTTGGTTTAAATAACGAGCGCAGCGAGGATTTAAAAATGCGAGTAAAAAAAAGCACAGTTTATCCACGAGTTGTGAACTCTAATTTTTTCAATCAAGGTGGCTGATAAATGAAATAACAATGGTTGCCATAGCGATGTGTCTTTTTATCGGTGACGTTCGTTGCTGGAACATTTTAATATTTGACAGTTTAATATTTTTACGATGTTTCTAAATGATTCTTTCGTAGCTACTTGGTAAAAACTGGTGGAAATGGCTTTGTTTTTAGACAAGAAAAATTAGATTTTTTGAATATTACTACTTTCCGCTATTTCTCTTTAATTTTGGGAAAAAATGGACAGAAATCTTTTTTTGCACCCGTGATCAAAAAGGTATAAAAAAATTTGTCTCCGCTTGTTATTTAAACCAACGCTTTTAAAAAAAGCACTATTTTAGCCACTAGATGTAAAAAGTACTATTATTTAGAAAATATAATTTGTCATGTTCCAAAAATATAATTTATTGTTTGAGAACCACCGACTTACCTGCTCGAGAGGTTTTATTGATTAGCGGACTTTTTAGAACGAATGCACTTTAGTTGTTGAAAATATTTAAATTGTTTTTAGTTTGTATTTGTTAATTTTTTTGAATGACGCAAAAATGGTATTTATTTATATTTAGCACAGTAACACCTAACACCAAAGGCTAAATTTTTAGTCGTGGATGCCCCATTTTCAGACCTCAGAAACCAAGATGGCGGTTTTCGAAGCTAGGAAAAAATGTGATCTTTACGTTTTTGAAAAAAATCAAATTAATATTAGAGTAGACATATATCTCATGTTAAAGCTACTGAGCAGCTCTTTAGTCTCCCAGTAATAGCTATTTATGTATCTAGGTCATAAAGGAGGCGTTTAACGCCCGCAGCGTGGAAATAAAAACACCAGCCGCCAGGCGAGGATTTTTACACGCTGAGGGTGTTAAACGCATTTTATGACTGAGATACATTCACATACATTATGCACAAACACATGATTTTTGGAAAAAAAAATATTTGAAAATATTTTTTTTTGGTGTCAAAATATCTCTAATATTTTGAAAATAGATAAATCACCAGTTGATATTCTCAATCAAGCAATCTGAAACACAAACAGTTGCTTGTCATTACTCACCATATTAACATCATCATCATTACAAATAATGTTGCGTTTTAGTCCCTATTTTTACCGTGTTTCTTGTAAAATATTATGCAATTTCAAGGAAAAGTAATCCCTAGAGATATACTGGAGGCCGCTGAAGAGGCGAAGACGAATCTTTTGCCGGAGTTCACATAGAAAAATAACATAAAATAAGAGATCAGTTCCGGGCAATCAAAACGCGAATTTTTGCGCATGCGATTTTGAATTTTACTATCACATTCATTCGTTTCTTCGCGATGGACGTCACGGTCATGCGCGGAACGCGATTTCGGATAAAATAAAATAAGAAGATAAAAGTTTGCCATCTTTCTGTTATGTTATGTTATCTTATCTTATTTTTCTGTCAGTATGAACGCCATCAAGCAGTCCCATAAGGTGAACTCTAATTCTTTATTTTATTTTTCATTTTCTCTCATCTTATGTTATCTAATGTTATTTTTATTTCTGTATGCACCCAGTGTTACTTGCATACTTCAACAAAAAAGTGGAGTTATTATAGTTAGTTATTATTATTATAGTTATTATTTAATAAAAATTATTAAAACAAAAATTTGCATTTTTTCGTCTACAAATTCAAGAAAAGAGTATTACAAAAAACTATAGAATGACTGCTTTTCATAAATAATTAAAAAAGCCCCTAAATTTAACACATGCGAGCCTTAAAATAACTTTTAACGCCCGCGAGCGGCAAAGTACGGTTTTAACGCTCACGGGTGTTAAAGTGCTTTATTACGCCCTAAAATGCGGGCGTTAAAGTGCACTTTGAACCAAGTCTAGTATTTAGTGAAGTGTTTTTCGTTTAACTAACGCAGAAAACAAAAAAGCACTTTTTTAGTCCACCATATTAATATATTTAGTACACCATACCAGGTATAGTATGTTAGTCCTCCATACCAATATGGTTTCGGGGACTAGTAAAATCGTGAAATTTTGACTTTTCTCAATTTTATCAAAGATGAGTTACTAAGGTTCCAAAACACCTTATTCGACGAAAAAAAAAAGTTTTCTGTAGGTCTCTCGGTCTGTTGTCTGTGTGTATACACGATAACTCAAGAACGCCTTAATCGATTTCAACAAAATTTGGTGCAAAAATCCTCTATCGTCTGGTCATGCACTGATTCACTTTTAGGTGGGGTGCTGGGGGCCTGAAGGGGAGAAAATGGAGATAAAATATTTAAAATAATTGTAACTTTGGAACAAAAGCAGCGATATGCAATTTTCAGGTTTAAGTTTCCATGAATATGGACTCCAAATTTTGTTATAAAGTTCAAGTTCGTGGGAGCTTTAGGATTTTCGTTTTCGTAAACACTACCCAAAAATTTTGTTATAAGGTTCAAATCTTTCAAAGCTATAGTTTTCGAGATATTTTCATTTATTTTTCTAATGCAATATTTCTGAATTTAATTTTTGCCATTTTTACTCCCTGGGGACTAAAAGTGCCATTTATTTTCTAGGGACGAAAAGGAAAATACAAATTTTGATCTTTTTTATTTTGAAAAGATTTAATATCAGGGTTGGATAATTATACCCCTGATTAATGTTATGTTCATATAGTTCCAATATTTTAAACAAATTATTAATAATATAATAGTATATTTACAATTTTCAACAAGCTACAAAAGCTTTTTAGTCTTAACAGTATACTATGTAAGTAGTTATATGATATTTGTAAAAAATGCCGCCCTTTTCCAGAATTGGATTTCAAGAAACTTATGGAATGTGTTATAACTATATGTATATAAATAGAGGAGATAAAGCAAATAAAAATTGACCTTGTAGCATTAATTTCTAAAGTTTATTTTTAATATAACCCGCCGTGCCGTGGCGCGTGTGTCATGGCGACAAATTGTGTTCGTTTTTACGTTAGGTAATCCGGAAGATAGCTAAAATGTCCAGTTTAATTTATTGTCTTTATCATTCTGGTTTTAGCTTTATCATCCGAGATATTTATCTGGCCAGTGAAGCGGCGGCTCAAAATAATATTTGTTTTTAAACAAAAAAAAATACAAATGACTTCTGAGACCAGCGGCAATGATAATAAAAAACAACATTATTTTTCTATGCGTTCCCATTTTTGCACAAACCAAAGCAGTTTTAGGAAGACCTAAGTTATGTTTAAATTTTTGTTTAAAAAAAGTTACATTTTATTAGCTTATATAACAGTATTTTTACAATTTTCAACAAGTTACAAAAGCTTTTTATGTCTTAACAGTATACTATGTAAGTAGTTATCTGATATTCCTAAAAAATGTTGGATTGTGCCGCCCTTTTCCAGAACTTGATTTGAAAAAACTTATGGAATGGGTTATAAGTATATGTATATAAATTGAGAAGATAAAGCAAATAAAAATTTACCTTGTAGCATTAATTTGTAAAGGTAATTTTTAGTATAACCCGAAGTGCCGTGGCGCGTGTGTCATGGCGACAAATTGTGGTCGTTTTTACATTAGGTAATCCGGAAGATAGCTAGAATGTCCAGTTTAATTTATTGTCTTTGTCGTTCTGGTTTTAGCTTTGTCATTCAAGATATTTATCTGGCCAGTGAAGTTGGGGCTCAAAATAATATTTGTTTTTAAACAAAAAAAAATACAAATGACTTCTGAGAACAGTCACCGTTTTTAAATCACTCGCTGAGCTCCTTATTTAAAACCAAAGTTCTAAAGAGAAGCACTATTTTAGCCACTAGTTGTGAACTGCTATTTTGGGTCATTTCATATTAGATAACGCCACAAAAGGAAAGGAACCCCGGAAAACAACCCAACCCAACATTCGAATTCGTCTATTGGAAATATTAACATGCCAGGATGAATCCATATCAGGTAACTTGGATAAGTACCAGTGCGGAACGATGCCCATTTGTGAGTGATTCAAAGTTGGAAATCAAAGTGTAAGATGGTTTTTAATGATGTATGGGGATGGTGACCAGTGGAACCACTGACGACCTTACGCTGGTTACCCAGAGCGAAATATCGTTTAATCATTTCTCTTTTCACTTTGGTTCTTTGTGAGTTCCTTGTGGGATGCTCATACAGGTTTGAATTTTCATTATTTCCATCCAAAATCTTTTAATTAGAGCTTGTCAAAAACAAAAGAAATATATCATTAGTAAAGCTGTGATCTTAAAACATTTTAAAATGTTATTTTTCTGCTATTAACTTCTGAACTAGTAAAAATTTTATGGTGACCAATTGATCAAAGCAAATTTTTAAAGAACTAAATTACCAACATTATCCAGACTTTTTGTTATGTAATTCAAGAGATATTTGCACATATCGCTTAAAACCCTCTCTCATTTTTTTAGCTTTTGGCTTTAAGCTACCGTACTATTAAACATTTCAACATTCCCTGCAAAGATAAATATTTTAGAGAATTAAATACTACTCCATATAATATAATAATAAATTATTAATTTGAACAGAAAGAAAGATAGATGGCCCACATAATTCTTAAACTCTTAAAAATGGGGTCGGTTAAGGTAGGAAACCATTATAAGGAGGCCAAAAAATTTTGATTCCACGATTTGTTGCTCATTTGTTGCTATTGTGTTGCGGTAAAATAAAATTTGATATATCTGTATCTTCCGTTTGGTTAATGTTACAAAATTAATTTAGAAGCCATAATTTGTTGCTCATGGGGCCCAAAAGTATTCATAAATAAAGATTTCGAAAACATTTAGATATTTTTTTATGAACACAAAACTGTAACTTTGAAGTAATGTCCAAAGAAAAGCTAAAGGTATTTAACATAAAAATCCTCCTCGAATTTGTGTCCAAGGTATAATAGTAGTTTTCACAACTAGTGGCTAGGGCTAAAATAGTGCTTTTTTTACAAGCGTTGGTTTAAATAACGAGGAACACAAAACTGTAATTTTGAAGTAATGCCCAAAGAAAAGCTAAAGATATTTAACACAAAAATCCCCCCTCGAATTTGTGTCGATGGTTTACCTTTATCAGAAAATCCAAGAAAAACAGGAAAATACTTTTAAAATTCTCGAACGAAGAGCATTTCTCGTAACGCACCGGTCCCCCTAACTTAAGCGACCTCGTAAAATCCAACCTGGCACTTGGGCTAATCTAATATTTTCATATTTTGGTAAACTTATGACATGTTTTTAAGGTACCCAGCTACATAATAATCCGTTAAAAAATCTCTTATTTCAACTTAAGGAAGCAGGTTTCTGACAATGCGAGTTTGGTAGCGATATACATACGAAACCACCATGGTTTTGAAGCTTATCTCGCGTGGAAATAGAGCATGTTATTATTGTCATGCGATTTTCACTCACTCGCACCGCATGGATGCCCAAAAAGTAAGGCAATTTGCAAGTCGCGAACAAATCGCTCTTAAAAACCTCATCGTCAGAAAGCAGTAGGTAATTTTTTTTATAACGGCAATAGTCTACTAATGGTCCCGCGACGCAGCATGTCGAATAAAAGTCAAGAGAGCTTATTTGCTTTTATAAATTCAGCCTGTTAAATACATTTGGCACCAATTTTTAATTTTTGATATACTTTAAATACTTATGGCTAACAATCCCAAAATGTTCTATTTTCTTTTTGGTCGGTTCATATCTAAAATAACCGTTTTTTAACAGGAGCAGGCAACTTTTTTTTCTCGCAGGCTACAAACATAATGCTTTTTGGCACATTTATGTTAAAAATTGACAAAATATTTCGATGAAAGCTTAAATGCAAACTAATAAATTCACATAAAAATATAACCTCAAAATTACTTATTTGCGGTCCGATGGGTTATGGCCTGCTTAACAGTTTCTTGTTTGCAGTAATTTAACTTTGCAGCGTAGCCAGCTTTTACACATAGTAGATAAAAAATTTGTCGACAAATATTTCTCTAGATGCGCTAAATCGGCCTCCAGGTTCTGTCTCACACATTTTAATTAAGGCTAATGCTCTTTTAACACATTTTTCTTGTAAATTAACAAAATATTCCAAAAAAATGGAAAATAACAAATTTAAATAAAAACATAAACTACAAACTACTTTGACATTTGCCAGCACCTTGATATTTTATATAGAGGTGGAAGTCGATTTTTTCGTCGTCGACATTTCCACCTAATTCATATTTGCTATTAATTATTTTTAAATATAAAAATATAAATAAAGCGTCAGTTTTTTACATGTGTCAATATAAAACGTTAATAAAAGTGTTGTAAAAACTAAAAATTTAGTTTTTGTCTAATTAACCTATATTGTAAAGTATAAATAAGCCATATTGTAAACCTTCAAAAAGTCCCTAATATCTATTTTAAAGTGACTTTGTTTATAAGAGGCTTAATTTTCCTAAAATTTATATTTCAAACAAACCATTTACGCCAATAAATATCTTGCTTTTAAAACAAAGTCGATAGTTAAAAGTAATAAAAGCCTCAAAATGCATGCACATGTTGAAAATTCAGCATTTTACACCTTGTTTTCCTTATTTACAAATACGTTAAATATAAAAAATATTGCATTGCATTTTAACTTTGAGGGTGTTTTACGCACTTTCGAAAGGTAAGAATAATCTTGTTTAGTAATTAAGCAGTTTTTTATTAAGTTTTGAATGTAATAAAAAGTAAATTAACTTCATTGCTCTTCTTATGTTTTTAATTTTAATTTTTACTAAAAAAATTCATCAACTTGCCCCAAATTTAATTCGCGCTAAGTTGGACAAAAATGGATTAGCAGCATGTTTTTTTTTTTTGTTGCGAATGGTCTGAAATTACAAAAAGCGAACTGATAGATCTTGGTCGGAGAATGCACTTATCGCTGCAATGTATTCTGTTTTGGAACAACAATGTTTAGTTAAAAGAGCAAGCAAGCTACATGACATTTCAGAAGCCACACTCCGACGACACATAAAGAAACAAAACAACACTCAGAAACTTATTGTTGGTGGTGAGCTGGTTTTGTACATTAAAGATATTAGTGTAAGAGCTTTTGGTCTGACATCCATGGAATGTTCTTAAACTCGTTTACGAATATGCAACGCAAAATAATATAAGCTATCAGTTTAATGCAACAACAAAATTAGCTGGGAAGGACAAGTTAAAATCATTTAGGAATCGTCATAAAATAAGATTAAGAACACCAGAGGCTATATCTTTGGAAAGATTAATGGGCATTAACAAAGTAGAAGTCACGAGATTTTTTGACTTGCTTCGAGAAGTTAGGCTGAAATATAAATTTACTTCTGATCGCATTTACAATGCCGATGAACCCGGATTGTCTACAGTTCCTATCAAAAAACCAAAAATATTAACGCCCACTGGGTCCATACCAAAAGGGTAGCCAAAGTTGCTAGCGGTTAATATAAAAATAATACTACAGTGGTATGTGCCATAACCGCACAGAGAACGAATATTCCGCCTTTTTTATATTTTTATATTTGCTAGATCAAGAATACTTATGGCATAGCCCAATCAAGCAGATGGATGAATTCAGTATCCTTTGTCCAATACCGGCAACATTTTGTTAAATATGCTCGCCCATCCAAAGAAGTTCCAGTTCTGTTAATTGTTGATATTCATTCTTAGCTCACCTCCTTGGAGGCTGTCAATTTCTGCAAAGAAAATGATTAAGCTACCCGCTCACTGTACCCATCGATTACAACCATTGAACGTTGGATTCTTTGAACCTTTAAAGACATTTCATAGCCAAGTGTGCGACAATTATTTGGGTAACAATCCGAAAATCCCAATTACAGAGAAGGAAGTAGCGCAACTGTTTGGAGCAGCTTTTCAAAAGGCAGCGACATTTCTCTAGATGCGCTAAATCAACCTCCAGGTTCTGTCTCACACATTTTAATTAAGGCTAATGCTCTTTTAACACATTTTTCTTGTAAATTAACAAAATATTCCAAAAAAATGGAAAATAACAAATTTAAATAAAAACATAAACTACAAACTACTTGGACATTTGCCGGCACCTTGATATTTTATATAGAGGTGGAAGTCGATGTTGAACAGCATTGCTCGTTCACCAAATCTTCCTCTCCTCATTAAATATTTCCTATAACATTACCAGTCATATTTTTTCATTTTCCACATTTCCACCTAATTCATATTTGCTATTAATTATTTTTAAATTTAAAAATATAAATAAAGCGTCAGTTTTTTACATTTGTCAATATAAAACGTTAATAAAAGTGTTGTAAAAACTAAAAATTTAGTTTTTCTCTAATTAACCTATATTGTAAAGTATAAATAAGCTATATTGTAAACCTTCAAAAAGTCCCTAATATCTATTTTAAAGTGACTTTGTTTATAAGAGGCTTAATTTTCCTAAAATTTATATTTCAAACAAACCATTTACGCCAATAAATATCTTGCTTTTAAAACAAAGTCGATAGTTAAAACTAATAAAAGCCTCAAAATGCATGCACATGTTGAACATTCAGCATTTTACACCTTGTTTAACTTATTTACAAATACGTTAAATATAAAAAATATTGCATTGCATTTTAATTTTGAAGGTGTTTTACGCACTTTCGAAAGGTAAAAATAATCTTGTTTAGTAATTAAGCAGTTTTTTATTAAGTTTTGAATGTAATAAAAAGTAAATTAACTTCTTTGCTCTTCTTATGTTTTTAATTTTAATTTTTACTAAAAAAATTCATCAACTTGCCCCAAATTTAATTCGCGCTAAGTTGGACAAAAATGGATTAGCAGCATGTTTTTTTTTTGTTGCGAATGGTCCGAAATTACAAAAGCGAACTGATCTTGGTCGGAGAATGCACTTATCGCTGCAATGTATTCTGTTTTGGAACAACAATATTTAGGGCTCAGTTAAGTTTGCCCCCCCCCAGATCGATTTTCTCAAAAAATTTTATGCCATAATTTTGCACACATTTTGCACAATTTTGCACACCACAAATCAAATTTTGCACACCTTCCTACGAGAAACTACAGCCCATTTTCTATGGGGGGGGGGCAAACTTGACGTTGCCCCCCCCCCAGTCAATATTTTTCAAAAATTATGATGTCCTTTGAAAGGTCTTATTTTGCACAATTTTGCACACCCATTTTAAAATTTTGCACACCTCCCTGTAACCCACACGAGGGTTCTGAAAATATCAAGTTTGCCCCCCCCCCAGTCAATATTTTTCAAAAAGTTTAGTGTCGTTAGAAAGGTCTTATTTTGCACAATTTTGCACACCCATTTTAAAATTTTGCACACCTCCCTGTAACCCACACGAGGGTTCTGAAAATATCAAGTTTGCACCCCCCCCAGTCAATATTTTTCAAAAAGTTTGGTGTCGTTAGAAAGGTCTTACTTTGCACAATTTGGACACTCATTTTAAAATTTTGCACACCTCCCTGAAACCTACACGAGGGTTCTGAAAATATCAAGTTTGCCCCCCTGTCAATATTTTTTAAAAATTTTGGAGTCATTATAAAGGTCTAATTTTGCATCATTTTGTACACCCATTTTAAAATTTTGCACACCTCCCTCTAACCCACACGAAGATTCTGAAAATATCAAGTTTGCCCCCCCCACCGTCGATATTTTTCAAAAAATTTTGTGTCATTCGAAAAGTCTATTTTGCGCAATTTTGCACACCCTTCAGTACCCCACAAGAGCGTTCTTAAAAAAGTTTGCCCCCCCCCCCCAGTTAATATTTTTCAAAAAATTTATGTCATTCGAGAAGCCTAATTTTGCACAACTATTTTTAAATTTTGCACACTTCCCATGCCGTTTTCTTTTTGTGGCGTTTACGGTTAAACTTGGTCTTAAAATTTCCCAGAAGTATAAGCAAACGAAGGAGACCTCGATTGTGTAATATCTTTGAATATTGTTTAAATTTACAGATAATTGGTTATGTTTACATTTGTATATAATCAAAAGTTTTTAATTTTTATGAATTTCCGGATTATACTTAAATTTTCATATCAAAAATGAACAGAAAAAATCGATGTAGACAGCGCATCCTGTCATGTTCGATGCCTTGAGAATCGGAACCAGCCTATTTTGCCGGTTCAGAATGGTTGCGGTTCTCAAGGTATGGATCTTCACAGGATGAAACCCAATTCTTTACTGATTTGTTGTCTGTCTGTCTGTCCGTCGCCTCGATATGCGCCACTGTAACTCAAAAACTCCTGCACCGATCATAACGAAATTTTACACAACGATTACGTGTATTGACGCGCGGAGCCCTATTGTTTTTGAACTTTCCTCCATTTCTCCCTTCGGAACTACCCCCAAAATACCTCATCCCTAAAAAAATCTTAAGACGTATCTCTATCTTGTCGGACAAGTAACCAAGTATACTTTTAAATTTATGGCGAATGCATGACATCTCCAGCTGATCGAAATGACACGTTTTTGTTGATAGAGCAACGTCTTGGGTGAAAACTACGTAACGTCTTGTCTTCTTAGGTGTTATCCTGACACGTATTGCAGGACAGGGTACCTATTCTTCAGTTTCGAGAGAACACTCCTATAGAAATGCTCACATTAGTGATTTGGACCAATAGGATAGTTTGACTGCTTGCACTAGCCATCCGATATCAGTCGAGCACCGCCGAATATTACCGGGCTACCGCATATCAAGAGAACTCTCCTACAACTTACATCTGCTGGTTATGGGAAGAGAGCGGGTTCTCCTGCGCGGGCGCCGTGGAGCTTTTCAGCTTATCGAACGTTTCGTAACCGCATTGGGGCTTGCCTAATGGTTGAAATAAAGGATGTGATCGTTCCTACACGAAAGTTTCTCTCGAAACTGAAGAATGGGTATCCAGGGGTACTTTGATCAGCTGGAGCTGTCTCGCATTCCCCATATATTTAAACCTGTACATGGTTGATTTGTCCACTCGACAGAGATACGTCTTAGGATAGTGTTAACTTTGATAATTGGCTTTAAGAGTCTAATAAAATAAAAACGTTAATTTTAAGTTCCATAAAAGTCTTTGTCACGCAAGTTAGTGGAAAGTAAGTAAATCGTATTTGCGTGTTGTTGCACTTCTAATAGTAAACTTCGTTGATAGATAAAATAAACACTTTCTTTTAAAAAAAACGACGCTTTGTTTTCTTTCAGATCTTTCTACTTTCCCGCACGCATATTTTACTTCAATAATAAACCAAAATAAAAGTTATATATATAATACTTACGGGACCGTGGTTAATAGGAGTACGCTCTAATTCACTCCACGATTCCGTAAGCTTGTTTTTATACAACCTACACTTTTTTAACCTATATAGTTAACTTATAAAAAAAAACAGAATTTTTTTCACGCCCAGACGTTTTCGTGCTTCTCGTCCATCAAATTCATTTCTTCCACAAATACACACTGCAAAGTGTAAAGACAAGATGACCAAGGTCCAAGAAACGTCAAAATTTGGTGCAGAACACCCAAAAATTTAGGTAGGTCCATTTGGGGAGTGAAGGACGAGGAAACTGTCACTTTCTATGAAGCTCTTACCGAAAATGACTAAGAACGCCTATAACGCCGCATTTCTATCTTTCTCTTTTACATGTCAAGAATACCAAAGACTTATCAAATTTCTAGAGGGCTGCACTTACCCATTTTGGGGCAAGTTTCACCCGAGGTCGAACGCGCCTCCGATTTCATGGGTGCGTCCGAAAATTTTCATCTGGATAATGGTGGGATCACACCTTGCTATTTGCGGACAGCGGCTACGGTAATGACGCCCGCCTTGATTTTGCAGTTCACACCACGCGTTTGGCGTCTTGGTGTGTCATTAACTAGGTTTACATCAAAAAATTCCGTCCGTCAATAATTATAATTAGAAGAAGTCGTTTATTTATTTCTACACATGAACATTTTAGACATTTTGTTTTTGTATTTCATGCACTTAAAATGGCAAATAAGAAAAAAATTATTATTCCTTTTATAGATCGAAAAAAAAATCAAATCGAGTTCAAAATATATGTCATGTAAATTTGACTCAATTCTCAACCCAAAAACGGAAACAACGCCTGCTGCAAATGGGATGACACCAATAGGTAGAAAGTTAAAGTTCCATTCACACTTAAGATCTTTGTTTAATTGGTCAGTGTTTTTGTCTCTTTCCTTATTATTATTGTTACTTCTGCGACTGCGCAGTTCCATAACAGAGTTCGGAATTTCCGGAGGAATTACTTTATGGTTATCGTTATTTTATTTTTTTCGTAATATTTTTGGAAAATTGATTGATGAGGTACGTATCATCGACTAAAAAAAGTAAAAAGTAAGTAAGAACGTTAGGTTATATTTACCGATAACCACAAAGTAATTGCGTAAACTGAGAGGTAGTACACTTATTACGTAACCCTTATTTTGCCCAATTTTGACCCCAACCCGCGACCCCCTATATAACGCTTTGTAACGTTTGGGACTACGCCAGTCTAAAATAACAAAACGTTTTGCTGCCAGAGACCCTCTCTTTTTTTTCTTTTTCACTCGAAAAATCCAAAAAGTTGTTTTATTTCACAATAATAATTTAAAAATTGCGTTACGTAATGGAACCGCGAAACCCCGCTCACCCCTACATAACCCCTATTAGCGTTACGCCTAGTTGCCACCTATGCGTGCTCACCCTGACATTAAAAACGCATCACGCGACACTTTTAAAAAATCGGCAAATGCATGGCTGATCACGTGATGCATTTTTAGAGTCAGAGTGGGCACGCATAGGTGAGAACCAGGCGTTACGTAATGTTATGTATTTTAAATATAGGCGTTCACATTGACTTTCCTGCCGAAATGGAACGCCACCATTTAAAATACACGTTGCAAACTTCGGAAATTTCACCCGAAGTCATTCTGAATCATGAACACAAATAAAACTAGGCATTGCTACATTTCAATATATTACATAAAAGGCCTTCGCGCGTGGTAGGTGTAGGTACGCACGCATTCCTCTTTACGGCACGTACAACCTCCCGCCTCCCGCGGATACCTGTCCCGAATTCAGATATAGGTGCATATACCTACCTACTAGTTTCTGGAGCTGTTTTCTTTTTGTAGCGGTTACGGTTAATCTTGGTCCTAAAATTTCCCAGAAGTATAAGCAAAATAAGGAGACCTCGATTGTGTAATATTGTTTAAATTTACATATAATTGCTTATGCTTACATATATGTGTCTATAATCAAAAGTTTTTAATTTTTATGAATTTCCGGATTATACTTAATTTTTCACATGCTATGACATCATCTAACAAATGGACGTAGATAGCACATCCTGTGAAGATCCATACCTTGAGAACCGCAACCATTCTGAACCGGCAAAATAGGCTGGTTCCGATTCTCAAGGCATCGAACATGACAGGATGCGCTGTCTACATCGATTTTTTCTGTTCATTTTTGATATGAAAATTTAAGTATAAATATAAATAATTATCTGTAAATTTAAACAATATTTAAAGATATTACACAATCGAGGTCTCCTTCGTTTGCTTATACTTCTGGGAAATTTTAGGACCAAGTTTAACCGTAAACGCCACAAAAAGAAAACGGCATGGGAGTGTGCAAAATTTAAAAATAGTTGTGCAAAATTAGGCTTCTCGAATGACATAAATTTTTTGAAAAATATTAACTGGGGGGGGGCAAACTTTTTTGAGAACGCTCTTGTGGGGTACTGAAGGGTGTGCAAAATTGCGCAAAATAGACTTTTCGAATGACACAAAAATTTTTGAAAAATATCGACGGTGGGGGGGGGGGCAAAATTCATATTTTCAGAATCTTCGTGTGGGTGAGAGGGAGGTGTGCAAAATTTTAAAATGGGTGTGCAAAATGATGCAAAACTAGACCTTTCTAATGACTCCAAAATTTTTAAAAAATATTGACTGGGGGGCAAACTTGATATTTTCAGAACCCTCGTGTAGGTTACAGGGAGGTGTGCAAAATTTTAAAATGGGTGTGCAAAATTGTGCAAAATAAGACCTTTCTAACGACACCAAACTTTTTGAAAAATATTGACTGGGGAGGGGCAAACTTGATATTTTGAGAACCCTCGTGTGGGTTACGGGGAGGTGTGCCAAATTTTAAAATGGGTGTGCAAAATTGTGCAAAATAAGACCTTTCTAACGACACCAAAATTTTTAAAAAATGTTGACTGGGGGGGGCAAACTTGATATTTTCAGAACCCTCGTGTGGGTTACAGGGAGGTGTGCAAAATTTTAAAATGGGTGTGCAAAATTGTGCAAAATAAGACCTTTCTAAGGACACCAAACTTTTTGAAAAATATTGACTGGGGGGGGCAGACTTGATATTTTCAGAACCCTCGTGTGGGTTAAAGGGAGGTGTGCAAAATTTTAAAATGGGTGTGCAAAATTATGCAAAATAAGACCTTTCTAACGACACCAAACTTTTTGAAAAATATTGACTGGGGGGGGGCAAACTTGATATTTTCAGAACCCTCGTGTGGGTTACAGGGAGGTGTGCAAAATTTTAAAATGGGTGTGCAAAATAAGACCTTTCAAATGACATCATAATTTTTGAAAAATATTGACTGGGGGGGGGCAACGTCAAGTTTGCCATAAAAATTTTTGAGAAAATCGATCTGGAGGGGGGCAAACTTAACTGAGCCAATATTTAGTTAAAAGAGCAAGCAAGCTACATGACATTTCAGAAGCCACACTCCGACGACACATAAAGAAACAAAACAACACTCAGAAACTTATTGTTGGTGGTGAGCTGGTTTTGTACATTAAAGATATTAGGGTAAGAGCTTTTGGTCTGACATCCATGGAATGTTCTTAAACTCGTTTACGAATATGCAACGCAAAATAATATAAGCTATCAGTTTAATGCAACAACAAAATTAGCTGGGAAGGACAAGTTAAAATCATTTAGGAATCGTCATAAAATAAGATTAAGAACACCAGAGTCTATATCTTTGGAAAGATTAATGGGCTTTAACAAAGTAGAAGTCACGAGATTTTTTGACTTGCTTCGAGAAGTTAGTCTGAAATATAAATTTACTTCTGATCGCATTTACAATGCCGATGAACCCGGATTGTCTACAGTTCCTATCAAAAAACCAAAAATATTAAGCCCACTGGCTCCATACCAAAAGGGTAGCCAAAGTTGCTAGCGGTTAATATAAAAATAATACTACAATGGTGTGTGCCATAACCGCACAGGGAACGAATATTCCGCCTTTTTTATATTTTCTAGATCAAGAATACTTATGGCATAGCCCAATCAAGCAGATGGATGATTTCAGTATCCTTTGTCCAATACCGGCAACATTTTGTTAAATATGCTCGCCCATCCAAAGAAGTTCCAGTTCTGTTAATTGTTGATATTCATTCTTAGCTCACCTCCTTGGAGGCTGTCAATTTCTGCAAAGAAAATGATTAAGCTACCCGCTCACTGTACCCATCGATTACAACCATTGAACGTTGGATTCTTTGAACCTTCAAAGACATTTCATAGCCAAGTGTGCGACAATTATTTGGGTAACAATCCGAAAATCCCAATTACAGACAAGGAAGTAGCGCAACTGTTTGGAACAGCTTTTCAAAAGGCAGCGACAGTTGGAGCAGCTGTTAATAGTTATTTACCTAACAAGTGCGGAAAGTGATACTTTACCGCAGTCAATCCGTCAAGGGCGGTAAAGGCACTTTACTTACTTTATTACATTTTAAAACTATAAAAATGTATATATATATATTATCTAGTTCAGAATTAATATTTACGGTAAACTGTATCAGTTGTGTAAAATTTTACTTTACAGCACGGCCTACGGTAAAGTGAAATTCTAGAAAATATGCATGATTTGGCATGATATGTAGGTAACAACTTGCATTTACACTCTTAGTAATATTATTAATTTTGAAACTGAATGACCTGAAATTAATTGATTTTAAAAAATGGTTGGAATTATTATTAATTTTTAAATTGAGCGACCTGAAAAAAAAAACGGTTACACATACTCTATTAAATAAATATTTTGAAAGGTATTTATTCTGTAAAGGTGATGACCCGATTTTTTGTGTCAGCGCTTTACCTGTCACTAGACAGGTGGTGCAACTGTGCCTAGATTTGAGTTGGCTGTCCCATAAGAGTCCAACCTCTGTTGAGAAAATTTGTCTTACATATTGCCCTTGACAACAAAGTAAACAACGCTTCCGTGTTTCAAAAAGTTAGCTTTTGTCATTTTACGCCAAAAAAATGGCTTCTACTGATCAAGACATTTCTCCAGAAATTCTAGCTGCGGCGAACGAGGCAAGTTAATCCCATCCAAGTCAAAAGCAAGGTACGCGAAAAAAAGTCTCCAGGAAGTTTTTATGGCTTAGTTCAACGAAACTTCAAAAAAGTTTTTACCATCGTCACTTTGGTCAAAATATTAAATGATCAAGGCTTCAGTTAAAATATAGAAAGACCTTGATTTGAGTAAATATTGTAAACTTACAAGTTATTTAAAAACCCTAAGTGAAAGATACAAGCCTAAAAAGTCAAAAATATTAGAAAAATGTCATATCGACAAATTTCTTCTAGAGGCCCCAGACATCGTTTATTTAATGACAAAAGTAGCTACAATCTTGGGGACTGCGGGTGCCTGCCGTCAGGTTGAATTGACGAAACTAAACATGGACGATATAGGAAAAAAAGAGAATGTCTTACCGGTGACTATTCCAGACAAAAAAACAAGTTTCCAGAAAATTTGTCGTCATAGATTCAGACAAAAAAATTGACTACATCAGTTTATATCGTAAATATAAATCCCTACGTCGTCCCAAAGATATCCCTCACAGCAGATTTTTCATCCAATACCATGAAGGAAAATGTTCCAAACAAGTTGTTGGCATCAACACCATAGGAAAGATACCGGCAAATATTTCGGGGTTTCTTCGACTCTCAAACCCCGAGCTATACACGGGCCATTACTTCAGAAGATCTTCGGCTAGAATGCTGGCCAACTCAGGCACAAACATCACAAATGTCAAGCGGCACGACGGCGCGCGGCGGGTGGAAGTCGTCCACCGTTGCAGAGTCTTACATAGAAGACTCCATCGAGAACAAGAAAAAAATGCAAACCGTATCCTTAACACTTCGAACGAACCAGAAAGCTGCTCGTGTAGCAGCCAAAAATTAAAACCTCAAGCCTTTGCGATGACTCAGATAGACTCAATTTTGATGTGTACAAAGACGCACGACTCAGGTCAATCCGTTACCATTGCAAGTAAGGACTGACAGAAGGCAAAATTCCCGAAGCTGTTATTTCGGCGATGAGTTTGCAATGTGCAACTAATTGAACTTTTAATTTTAATTTTAATTATAATTGATTACTGATTTTCTTGTTGTGTTGTTTTGATAAATTTATAATTAGTTAAAAATTTATTTTTTTTCAGATTAAAATGTGTCAATTTTTAAATATTTTTACTTTACCGCCCGGCGTACGGTAAAGTAACTTTACCGCACGGCCGTATGTAAAAACTTCAAATAATATGAAATTTTTATAACTATTCTACATTACAGCAAGCTAATATAGAAACTTCGATTTTATTAAGATTTTTACATAAAATAACGTAAAGTTTTAATAAATTTTTATGATTTTACTTTACACCACGCCTTGCTGTAAAGTAAAACTATATCGAAATTTCGATTTACATACAATTTACAAAATTGTAACAAAATCGTATAATTTTACTTTACAGCACAGCGTGCGGTAAAGTAAAACTATATAAAATTTTCTATTTAAATAAAATTTTTGAGTAAAATACCGCCAATTAATATAAAATTCTACATTACAGCACGCCGTGCTGTAAAGTAAAATTATGCGATTTTGTTACATTTTTGTAAATCGTATTTTAATCGAAATTTCTATATAGTTTTACTTTACCGCACGCCGTGCGTCATAAGAATTTAGCATAATTATTTATAATCATAAAAAATCGCCCTAATTCGAAGATTCTATATAAGTAAACTTTACAGCCCGGCGTGCTGTAGTGTAAAATTATAACAATTTCATATTATTTGGTATTATTTTACGTAAAAATTATATTTAAATTGAAATTTAGTTTTTATGTAAAATACCTCAATTATTATTAAATTCTACATTTCAGCACGCCGTGCTGTAAAGTAAAATTATGTGATTTTGTTACAATTATTTATAATTTTTCAAATTCATTCATTCAATTTATTTCTAAGAACAACGTATTTAGTATAATGTATTATATCAAAAATGCTCCCAGAACAGACCATTTTCCTAAAGACAGACGTCGCGCTAGGATTTTTGTTCCGTCATACAAGCACAATAATACAATACACCACACTGTTTAAAAAAAACACATACAAAATATTTCTAAACCTACAGAACAATATTTATACTTACTTTAATAAAAAATTATAGATAAATAAAATAAAATAGGCATTTAGCAATACATTTTTAGACATTAGAATTCATTAAAATTTAAACATTAAACTTTTTATACAATAATTGATTTTAAACATTAACAACATTATTGATTTCCTTTCGAGAAAGGTTTTAAATTGTTTGAATTTTATTTGATCTTCAAATACCTCTTTTTTTAAATTTATAGGCAAGTGGTTGAAAACTTTTGGTATAAGATGGGTATGAAACCTCTGTGCAATATTTTTTGGAGCTCTATGTTCCTGGACGTTATACTGAGACGTGTATCTTGTATTTTGACTATGTTTGTAAGGATGTAATAGTTCATTTTTATTTTTAAAGTAATGAAGACAAATTTGAAAGTAGTATGTTTTTCTTATATCCAACATAGTTGTTTCCTTGTACAATAAATCTGAGGGATAACGATAATTCTTAGAGTACATAATTTTTAAAATTCTTTTTTAAACAATTTTAAGTTTGTTTAGATGGGAATTATAAGCCCCACCCCATGCTAAAATTCCGTATTGGGATCTACTTTCGACGAGAGCATAGTACAAAATTTTAAGTTGATGTACATCAAGTATTCGTCTTAGATACTTAAATCTAAAAAGCATGACCCTGATGGAATTTTCTTCTCTTTTAGTGTGAATATTTCATTTTAGTTGCGAATCAAAATATATTCCTAAGTATTTTATGGTGTCAGTAAGTTTAATTTTGATTTCGTTTACAGTAAACGTTTCATAATCAGGAAGACTTCTACTATTGCAAGCACATGGCATAAAATATGTCTTTGAGTAGTTCGCTGACAAAAGTTTGTAGTTCAAAATGTTGAAGACCTCTTCCAGTTTTTTTTCAGCGACTCTCTTTAATTCCCGCCATCAGTCTGCAACAAAATATATGACAGTATCGTCACAATAGCTAAACATTTCTCCCTGCAAAGAATGTTCAAGAATGGCATTGATATAAATAGTAAAGAGAGTGGGACCTATCACTGTGCCTTGAGGAATGCCGCAGAGTACCCTCCCTTGTCTGCTAACTTGATTTTTAATACTTGTGTTTTGTTTTCTGTCAGTCAAGTACGACTGAAATAGTCTCCAGGGCACCCCCTTACTCCAAGATCCCGCAAAGTCCCCAACAATTGTGAATGGCTCACCGTTTCGAAGGCCTTCGCAAGATCCAGGAACACACACAGTGAAGGTTTGCTTTTTTCAAGGGAATCATAAGTTTTTAAGGTGAGAGCAGCAATTGCATCTGGTGTACTTTTGACCTTTTGAAAGCCATATTGCCTTTTAGATATTAAGGAATATTTTTTTAAATATCGTTGTAACCTTTCATTAAGGACTTTCTCATAGATTTTAGAAAAGTGGGTGATAAGTGATATTGGTCGCAAGTTTGACATACTATTTTTGTCGCCAGCCTTAAAAATTAGTTTTATAGTGGCTATTTTAAACTTTGTAGGCACCACTCCCGCTTTAAATTAACTATGTATTAAATGAGATAAGGGATCAACTAAATAACTGATATATTTTTAATGGTTTCAGTTTTAATTTTATCTATGCCCGTTGCTTTTTAATTTTTTAGATTTTTTATAATGTTTGTAATTTCTTCTCCCTTTGTAAATTTTAGATTAAAGTTGTTTCTAACAAATTGTCTATTATTTAGAGGATTCCTGTTGGGTTTTTTTTAATTTTCTTAGCCAAGTTGGTACTCACATTAGCAAAATAATTATTAAATGAATTTGCGACTTCTTGTGAGTTCGTCAATAGTTGATGGTTGTCGTCATATATTTGATTCATTTCGTTTCCTCTGGACTCCGAGTAAATATCTTTTACTGTTTTCCATATCGCTTTAGAGCAACCTTGACTGTTAGTTATTTTTGTTTTGAAATACGCAATCTTGGCTTCTTTAAGCAAAATATTTAGTTGCGTACGGTAACGTGTAAAGTGATTTCTTGTGTGGTCATTAGGATGTTTTTGATAGATTTTATAAAGACTATTTTTTCTATTTACCGATTTTACTAAAGCCTGTGTTATCCAGAGTTTACGTTTAATATTTTGTCTTGTAGGTTTTATATAAGTTGAACATTGTTTGATGGCTAATGTTATTTTGTCTAAAAATTGTTCTGTAATTTCATCCGTGTTTTCAATTGTATACAAAAATTTCCAACTTAGATTTGACATGAGTTTTTTTGTCTTTTTTCGTTTATTATTCCGTGTACACAAGTAGATAATTGATTAGTTTATAGCTATTGAATAATGATCAGTTATGCTACTTTGAATTATTACCGGTAAAATTTTTCAAACAACAAGCGATTCCGACATTTTACATGTATATGATCTATACATGTTTTTGACTCTGGTCGAGTTACTTTATTTATTAATGATTTAAAATTGTGTGAATAAAGTATGTTTAAAACCTCAAAACTTATTTCCTCTCCACCCAGAAGGTCTATGTTTAAGTCACCCACTACAAAATGCATATCAACTTTTTGTTTTATATTTTCCAAGTAGTTGCCTAAAGCTACAATAAAATTAATAGAATCCTGAGCAGGTGGTTTGTATATAGCAGTTATTAGAACCTTTTTTTTTGTATGGTGTGGTAATTTCAATTTCGAGGACTTTACATTTATACAGAAGTATTGTGCCAAAAGAGTAGCTTAAGGAATTTTTTATGTAAACGGCAACCCTGTCATTTTTATTGATATCTCCCTCACTAAATAAAAAATCATAATTTTCAAGATTAAATTGAGATTGGATTTTCGAGTTATGAAAGACTGACTAAAAGCTCGTCAGCTCGTCGGCTTGTGGAAGTTGATACTGTTTAGTGTTTTTTTGTAATCACAAAAATTTTCAACCTACCTGGTATCTACAAACTCGTATGTAAAATCATTTTTGAATTGTTTCATTTTCACTAAATCATAACAATAATATGTATATAATTAAGCTTCTACTGCCAATAAAACTTACAAAAATAAACATATAAAAAAAACAGGTAGGTAAATTTGAAATGAGATGCTTACAGTGTTTTTTATGTTTTTAAATAAGTTAAAATGTTTTTTAAAAATAGTATACCTAAATCAAAATTACTTAAATGACCAAAATAATAATTATTTATTTTTGTTTATTTTTGACTACTTGATGATCCGTCCTTTGAGTTTTTTTCTTGTCGACCACACCGGCAGCAATGTTTATCAGAAGTTTGTTGTTTCCAAGGGACCGCATTTTGGGACCTTTTGGCGTCTCAATTGCTTTATTTTGCGATTTTTTTTTGTTATCTACTGGCGGTTTTTTGTTAACTACCTCTATCTCCTCCTCTTCATATTCAAAAGTTTGCCTGTTTTCTACTGTGGGAGTTGGTGGTTCACTATTCGTGTGGCGGGATTCTGTCTGGCACTCCAAAAATAAAATATCATCAACTGAGAATAATTGCCCGCCTTCTGTATACAGCTTTTCTCTCTTACTGTAGACTTTATCGTCCGTGCTGCTCTTTGAAGATGTCTGTGCAGTACTTTTTGAAAGGTCATCTGGTCTTCTGTACGGTCGTGCCAGAAAACAATTCCTATGCCCTTTCATTTTTTGCAATGTGTGCAATAATAATAAAAAATCAAACTATATCGAAGATTGTATACACTTAAACTTTACAGCCCGTCGTGCTGTAAAATTATAAGAATTTTATTTTATTTGGCGTTATTTTACATAAAAATTATATTTAAATTAAAATTTTCATATAGTTTTCTTTACCGCACGGTGGGAGGTAAAGTAACTTTACCGCACACCGTGTATGTATGTAAATCATGCAAATTTATTATAATTTTTTAGAAATAATTAACAGATTTAAAAATCCTGAATGGGAGGCTGGTGGGCAAAGAATCTGCCGTGTTAAGTAAAAACTTTTTAGTTGGTTTTGAGATGTATTTCGTTATATTTATTAGTGCCAAATTTACCAAATTACGCGTTTTTTCTTAACAAGTCGGTTTGGTTATCTGGCTTTTAAAAAAGCAAACGGTGTGCGGTAAAGTTACCTTACGGCATCGCGCCTTGTAAAGTACTACTTTCTGCATGCAAATGAACCCTGTAAAGTGCCATTTACGTACGCGACTAGGTTAAAGTTTTAAAACCTGTGAAATTGAACCGTACAACCCTCAGAAATTTGATGAGGCGGATTTTACAACTTTCATGATTAGTGAACGACATATAACCGCCGAAATTAACTTCTTGTTAGGATAAAAAAAATATTAGAAATTCAAAAGTCAGTCATACCATAAAGAAAGATAAAAATTCAGATGATTCCTGTAATCTTCCAAGTACTTCAGGCGTTGATTTTAAATCTTACAAAGAGATAATATATGACCCACCAATACCCAAAACTTCACCAGTTGTAAGAACCCCACCTGATCCAACCCCTTATGATACCATATCAATCTTCAAAATAAGACCATTGCCCAAATATAATTGTCCAGTGAAAATTACCAAAACAGTAAAGCAGAGAGCTTCCATTCCAAAGCAAGGCTTAAAAGAATCCTTGGAAAATTGAACAAGAAAATAAAAAGAAAACGCATGCTTAAGTCTCAAAAGTAAAAAAGAAAGTTTTTAACGATGTAAATCAAAACAGAAAAAAAATTATTAAAATATTTTGTGTCTAGGGTGCCAGGAACCTTACACTGAATATCCAGTTGAGGGCTGGATTCTATATAGAGACTGCAAGGATGGGTGGCATAAGGCGTGCACGTCATACGAGAACAAGAAGACGTTTATTTTTTACCTCTGCGCTTATTCGTTATTTTGCCTCAATACGCTCGTCAACTTACCTCGCTGGTGGCAGGATGACGAAAATGCATTTTTTTGTTTTGTTTTGTAGTTTTTTTTGGGGATTATTTTCTTAATATTGCTTGTTAACCAAAAAGTTGATCTAACAGTTATAGTTATTTTTTTGGTCAAAATCGGATTTGTGTATTTTCTAGGGAGCCTTATTCCTTAACATCGTCATCTTGCCGTACAACAAGTACAATTATCCTTCAAAAAAAAAACTATATTTTTTTTAGATATCTATTTATTGTATTTAAAGTTTTGCAAGGTTTTTTTTGTAAATTTTGCACAGTTAAAGACAACCACAAAATATCCATGCACCTAGCCGGGATTCGATTCCGAGAACTTCCGTTCCAGCACTGAATTAAAGTACCTACCAAATAAAGCATGAATAACTATGGGTAAGTTCGGTATAAGGAATTGAAAAAAAAACAAGGTAAATGTAAGTAAAACTCCAAAAATATAAAAAAAAAATTTTCCCGACCCAACCCACCGCTCCTATAGTCGTGCGGCTTAAAAGCCCAATTTATAAGTATTTTGTTGATAATTTAAAATATAAATTTTTGTCTACATTTTGGTCAATAATTTTTATAGCTTATAAAATTGTCTTGTCTCAAGTGTTTCTTGCATTTTCTTTTGAATGGTAGAAATTCTTACTTTTGGATTAAGTATACAAAAGCACTATAATAGGTTACCTACAAATTTGAAAATTGGGGATTAGTTTTACTTTATTTTGTAGAAGCTCTCCAATAATTTTAGGAATTTGACAAGGGATTTAGAAAAAATTGCCTCTTTATAATTAACCAACATGCGTTTAAGCGCGTTTAAGTGGTTGTTCTAACCCCCATTTTTTTCTGAATTTTAAAAGCACCGGTCGGTTTATTTAGAACCTAAATTCGCAGTATTAGCATTATCTTAATTCGAAACGAGAACTACCTAATTAATATTTGTCAGTTACTTGTGCCCATCCGGAAACAGAATCATCCCTGAGGGATTAAAAAAATTTAATCCCTAAGAGATTAAAATTAAATAGGGGATTAAAAGTAAATTTAATCCTCCAGACTAGGGATTAGAAGTACATTTAATTCCCCAGCCTAGGGATTACAAGTAAATTTAATCCCCTAAAGATTAAAAACAAAATAATCCCTGGAAAATTATAATTAAATTTATCGAAAGTGAAGCCAAACAGCACTACTTACTCTGGGTCAAGATTTCATTCTTAGCATTCTCTCTTTTAGTCGACGAACCATTTGGCGTAGAAATAACGTGATTTTGACAATAATCTTTTCCTAAAGTGTATAATAGTATTTTACATAACAAACATGTTATCGTGGTCACTAAACGCAAAGATGAAGTTTGGGATGCGAGCCGCAGGCAAGTGTCTTAATTTATCTGAGCGTGGTGTAATGACCATAACATGCGAGTTAGTGTACTATACATTTTTTTCAAACGACCGGAAAATAGCCACTTTCCGTACGATTTTTCATACGGAAAGTTCTACATTACAAGGCATGTTCTTTCGAAATATTTCCACACTCCAGAAAGGACCTTTTTGTTCAATTTTCCGGTCCCTTGATCCTTTTCCGGTCCTATTTTTGGCCAAGTTGGCTATGACTTCTTGTTGACAGCGTTTAGCTTGTTTTTTTGGGCAGTTTTGATACTTCTAAAAAAGCTGTTTTAAATTTGTTTTAAAAGTTTTGTTTACAAAAATGGACTCAGATCTAGAAAATGAGTTGAATCCGGAGGAAATAATAAAAGCTGCTTCAAGAGTCACATACACCGAAAAATCGACCACACATTTTTAATTCTCAAAGTAAGAGTATACTATAAATATAGGTAAATAAAGAACAAACCTAGAAATCTGCCTTTTATGAGCTCTTTTATCATTACTTTGCTTGATAAGTTGGCCATGGTTGGCCATAGTTGGACTGATTTAGCTGTGTGAAGCTAATAGGCACTACACTATAATTTTTCTAATGTTTTATACAATTTTGCACAAGTTAAAAATACAAAAATAATTTCTAACCACAAAACTTTACTTGTTTTTCTTAGTTTTTATCTTAAAAACTACCGGCCTTAGCGGCAATGGCTATCTAGCCAACAAGAAGCAGAAACTATCAGGGGACTGTTCATAAATTGCGCAACACGGCTAGGCGTCGACGAAAGTGATAGATACTAAAATGTTATTAAAAATATCAAACGCGAACACTCTTAAATCAACAACCTTCATAACCTGAAGTTTCAATGTCGTTCAATCTAAAATGTCAAAACAAATAAGGTTACTAAGGGACTTTTCATGTATATTTTTAAAAACAAGATTTTTTTTTCTTAAAAATGTGTATTATGTCAATTTAACGGGATTTGCTTTTGGTTAGGTAATAAAATTATATTGGATTAACTTACCTTTAATAAATATTTATTGTCTCAAAAATATAGAAAAGTAATTATAATTTTTATGTCAAGTAGTGCTCTTATAAAATAAAGTTTCATCGCTTGTCACGCCATCTTGTGGAGTACGTCTAGGATTCATTATTATCCTAGGATCGTAAATGGTCCATTACAGTCATGTTGGGATGCAAGTTAAATTAGTATTATGGATTAGTCGTAGGTAAAATAGTTTATAAACCTCGGGACTGAAGCGCCTTTAAATCCCTTAGCGAATTGTACAAAGCTTTCGTCGCGGGATTAAAAGTAGCACTTTAGTCTCTAGATTTATAATGTACTATTAACTAATTTAAATTTTAAACCAACATAATGACAGATTTCTTAAATATTTTGGATGTTATATAGGCTTAAGTACAAAAAAAAAACACCCGAAAAATACGCATTTGCTGTTTTACTTCATAATGTCTTATATTCGGAGTAAATTTAAGAGGTAGGAAAGGGAGTTAGGGTTATACTTGGTATGTATAAAAGTAAAGATAATTTTGTAAACTACCGAAGGGATTTAACCTCGTTTTCAAAAAACTTTTAGTTTTTGAATTACAATGGGTTACAAATTAAAAAGAAGTATCTACCCACTTTAATTCTCCCTGTTTATTTATTCATACACATCACTAAATAAGAGCACATAAGTACTTTTGTCTATCAGGTGCTGTTTTTTAGGTACGGTACCTAGGTAAAAAACAAATAAAAAATAAACGTCCAGCATACATATAGCTTTATTTAATAATCAAATTAATTCGAATAAAGCTGACAACTAAACTAAGGATATGGTAAAAAGTTTACAGCATACAAAAAAAATTAAATATTTATAAGTTTTTCTTTTGTGTTGAGAAGTATCTTCTTCCTTTAAACGCCAGCAGTATATCCTGATGAAACCATTCCTGCTGTTCGTCACTCACAGCTCCAAGATTTGAAGGAAAAAAAGAGAATCTTTTTATATGCACTCAATAAATCACTCAAAATCCTGCTTAACGAATATACAACCAAAAAATAAAATACCCACGTGATATGAATCTATTTTCTCAATAACGATTACATCTATACATATAATAAATCTCCAAATTTTATCTCTTTCTATTTGTCTGGCTATTTGTTCAGTATCACGCAAAAGGTAATAAACGGAAATAAAAGTTACGAATAACGTAAAACCGGGAAAAAAATAGGGAACAAAGCCGGTATTCGACTGAATTGTACGGTTTTAAGACCAGAATGTAAGGGTCAAGGAGTAGATGCGTGAGGTAGAGGGGGAAAGCTATAATTTGAAACACACGAACGAAGTTGCGGGCAATAGCTAATTTACTAATATGGACATTGAGGATCGCCTAAACAAAAAGGGTATCGGTGTGCACCTCAAAAACCAAACGTGATAAAAGCAAAAGACATCCACTGTTAACATACTTGAACTAATTGAAAACTCTAATAGCAATCAATTTTTCGTGTACCGGAATCGTGTCATGCAGTGTTATCCTCAAAAAAATAACAAATTACACTTTTAAGCGGTAATCCTTGCCTCATGACTATGGGAGTCGTAGGTAGGGGATTTTTCCTCAGAAATATTTTTTGAGCTTAACTTTACCCTTAGGTACCTTTAATTTTTTTTTATTTTAATTCCTCTAGTTATTTGTGCTTTATTTGGTAGGTGCCCAATTCAGCGGTAGTGTTGTTAAAGGCCACAAGGGTTACTTAAAAATAACGAATGGTACACAAATTTGTTTAAAATATATCTAGGAAGTAAAATTGGGAGATATTAAATTTTTATCATACTCAAAAAACAGCTTCAAAGTTGGTAGACAACTATATACCTATATCAAAAATAGTTTTTTTGAAGGTAGAAATGAGGATAAAGGAGAAGACCTACCCATGCTTGTTATACTTCAGGTTAAGGATAATCTTAGGCACAAGTATTTTATCAATGTTATAGTTTTTAAGATATTAACAAAAAAACTGAAAAATTTTCCTTTAAGGAGGTTATTTCACTCCCATCGTAAGGGTCGAGGGGTGGATTTTTTTCCCAAAATAATCGGGGGGTCCCTAATATATAATCATACAAAGTGTGTTGCTTCTTTCATAAAACGCCCAAAAAAAAAGTTTAACTATTTAAATAAGAGTTGTTGCTCGTAATTAATTTTCAGCACATTTTGAAATAAGCCTGCTACAAAATGATAATCATTAAGGTTGGTACTAAAAGATTGATTCAAAACAAAATTTCTAAAAACGTTCAGTCAAAATATTTATAGTACGGTGCTTGTAATTTACTGAAATTCAGACTAACAGATTTAAAAAAATAAATCTTACTTTTTCGTCATTGCCTGACATAGAGGAGTAGCCGATTTTTTTTTACCAATCAAGCGCACAAGGATTACAAAATTTGCACCTAACAATAATAGTAACGTTAAAAAAAAAAACAAAGGGAAAAGGCAAAAAATCGAATACCCGTTGTACCATAAAAAAAATTCTATAAATTTTACAATTTTAGTTGCTTTAAATCCAACAAAGTAATAGTTTAAGTGCTTTTTAAATGCATTGAGGTCGTCTAAAATTAAAATTTATCCGATTCGAAAAAGAGACGTTAAAAAAAATACCGAAATTAATTGATTGAAAAACTTTTTGCGCAACTTAGCAACAACACAAATTTACTTTACTTACTACTTTACATCTTACTACTACTTTTCTGACAAATGCCTTGGTCCAACACCATTCCACAGTATAATATAATATAATAGAAGATAGACTGTGATCATACCATTTTCTAAGATTTTTTAGTCAAGATATTGGTCTCCCGCACTCAAAAGTTCATATGCCCACATGCTCAGGTTGGTTTAAATCCTCTGTTCCATGTTTTCTTAATTTATTATTATATTTGTTAATATTTTAAAATCTCTAGGATAATACCTAATTTTCTATTGATATCCGACTAAATTATGTTAAACTAGCTACGCAATATCCACCATTACGAAAAAGCAGTAATAAAAGGACAATAATATTTAACATTACCTCAATTTTTCAACAGTTCGCTCAGTGTTTTACTAATTAAAATCTTACAGTGGGATTTACTAAGGTCCAAAATAGTACCCCCCACAGGTCTAAATATTTACACCTGTGAAGGGTACTAAATTTTAAAACCAATTTTCAAAAAACATTTACTCATACACAAAAGACACAAAGTTATTGAATATTTTGTATTGTTATTGCAAAATACCACTGAAAAACTGCTTTTTTTCTCAAAATATACCATATTTTACGAGAAAATGTCCTAAAACTAATTTTTTTTGACAGGTTTCAAAATGGCAAATGGTGAATACGCCAAAAATTTGGCACATAATAGCTTCATTATCTGTGTTTGAGGTTATAAAGTTGATGATTTTTTAGACCACCTCCGGAGGGTAGTTTAAGTTTATAGCCCCCAGAAAGAATTGTTTTGTGGCAATTGGTAATAAGTTCGTTTATAATTTTCCTAAGTATCCGTTTTTACAAGGATTAATTTAACTTATTTAATATCCCAAGTTGTGCATCAATCAATAAAACACCTCCAATTTTGTCCAGAAAACGCCATATTTTGAACCCGTTTTCAGAACAAAAAATATATTTATGAGGGCACTACGAGGCAGAACAAACATAAGTGAAGGTCACTAATTATGCACGAAAAATATACCAAACAAAAAAACCCAAAACAACTATATTAATTTATTTACAAACTGAAATTAAAATTTGAGTTTATCTAAAAGCTGAGTCAAGAAAACTTTTCTTACTGAAAGCCCACTCATATTTAAAGCTGTAGCTTTCATCAGTAGAAGTTGGTGCAAGCCAAGGTGCAAGCAGAGGTAAGAGATCCGAACTCGCTGTTTTGGATTTTAATGCAGATAATATTTTGAAACTAACATTTCGACAGTGACAGAAATGTAAACAAAACTTGCATTTAAGTTTTTTTAATACATTTCATAAATAAATATTATTACCCATCTAAATCGATGTGTAATATTACGTATTAATTAGAAAAATTAATAAGCAAGGGTAAGTTTTAATTAGAGTGACATATAACCCCAATTTTAATTTGTTCTACAGAGTGTTTACTATTTAAACCCCGCATGGGTTTAAATTTTTTAATTTTCTTTTTTTCTAAATTGAAAATTTTTCCTTAAATCCAACAAAAGATTATGTTAAGATGATTATTCAATAAAAAAATTTATTAAAATTCTTCTCTTAAATCAAACTATGTCCAAAACTCAAGGAGGGTGGTAAAATTTCACTTAAACTTAGGACCGTTGTAAAATAGACTAAACTCTTTTAGTAAATCCCACCGTATATGTTTGTGACGGATTCATAATGTTGAAAATATTTTGGGTTTTTCGCCACTAAGTTAAGGAATTTTTTTTAAAAGTATGGTAAAAACTACTGCGTAAATTCGAACTAGTAGAAGGGTTTGAGCGGTAAAAGTTGAGCGGAAGAGTCACAATTTTAAACACGCGAATGAAGCCGCGGAAAATATCTAGTTTATAATAAGGTTTTTTTAAAAAAGCAGTAGTTCAATATTGCATGGAATTTCAGCGTAAGGTTACTTTATAAGACTAATGGGTTATCACTCAGCTGTATCTATTACTTGGGGTATTGAAAATTACTCCCTCTTTGACCTTATAAATACCTATATTATAACACAGGCAACAGTATTCCAGTACTTTAAAAATTTCTACTATGCCCCCCCCCCCGCTTCCCCTGTAAATGAAGTTAAACTTCGTGTTCGTAGATATGCGTATACAAAAGTCGTCTTCACACTTGAAGCACGTAGGAAAACGCTACTTTCAGATTATGTCCCTTTTAAGAAGAAAGTCAGTGGCAGAAGAATACGAAAAACTTCTTAATTATGGAAGGAACTAAAACGTATAAAAATATAAGTTTATAAAAAATTTACACTTAATTTTTTCTAACTACGTTTTCTTGTAAAATAAATAAATAAATAAATAAATAAATAAATAAATAAATAAATAAATAAATAAATAAATAAATAAATAAATAAATAAATAAATAAATAAATAAATAAATAAATAAATAAATAAATAAATAAATAAATAAATAAATAAATAAATAAATAAATAAATAAATAAATAAATAAATAAATAAATAAATAAATAAATAAATAAATAAATAAATAAATAAATAAATAAATAAATAAATAAATAAATAAATAAATAAATAAATAAATAAATAAATAAATAAATAAATAAATAAATAAATAAATAAATAAATAAATAAATAAATAAATAAATAAATAAATAAATAAATAAATAAATAAATAAATAAATAAATAAATAAATAAATAAATAAATAAATAACTAAATAAATAACTAAATAACTAAATAACTAAATAACTAAGTAAGTAAGTAAGTAAGTAAGTAAGTAAGTAAGTAAGTAAGTAAGTAAGTAAGTAAGTAAGTAAGTAAGTAAGTAAGTAAGTAAGTAAGTAAGTAAGTAAGTAAGTAAGTAAGTAAGTAAGTAAGTAAGTAAGTAAGTAAGTAAGTAAGTAAGTAAGTAAGTAAGTAAGTAAGTAAGTAAGTAAGTAAGTAAGTAAGTAAGTAAGTAAGTAAGTAAGTAAGTAAGTAAGTAAGTAAGTAAGTAAGTAAGTAAGTAAGTAAGTAAGTAAGTAAGTAAGTAAGTAAGTAAGTAAGTAAGTAAGTAAGTAAGTAAGTAAGTAAGTAAGTAAGTAAGTAAGTAAGTAAGTAAGTAAGTAAGTAAGTAAGTAAGTAAGTAAGTAAGTAAGTAAGTAAGTAAGTAAGTAAGTAAGTAAGTAAGTAAGTAAGTAAGTAAGTAAGTAAGTAAGTAAGTAAGTAAGTAAGTAAGTAAGTAAGTAAGTAAGTAAGTAAGTAAGTAAGTAAGTAAGTAAGTAAGTAAGTAAGTAAGTAAGTAAGTAAGTAAGTAAGTAAGTAAGTAAGTAAGTAAGTAAGTAAATAAATAAATAAATAAATAAATAAATAAATAAATAAATAAATAAATAAATAAATAAATAAATAAATAAATAAATAAATAAATAAATAAATAAATAAATAAATAAATAAATAAATAAATAAATAAATAAATAAATAAATAAATAAATAAATAAATAAATAAATAAATAAATAAATAAATAAATAAATAAATAAATAAATAAATAAATAAATAAATAAATAAATAAATAAATAAATAAATAAATAAATAAATAAATAAATAAATAAATAAATAAATAAATAAATAAATAAATAAATAAATAAATAAATAAATAAATAAATATGATCTGTATTGAAAGAAATGCTTAGTTTACAATAGTGATAATCAATATAAATTAAAACTAACTTTAAGTAAATAAAATATTCTGTGATTACGTTAAAAAGTGTTCGCTTTAAGTCGCCGTTCGTTACCAACCCTAGCAAAAAAAATCAAAAAAATACATGTGTTGCCATGATCACCTGTAAAAAAACTATTTTAATTGGTTGCCAAACATTGTGCAATTTTCCTTTGAATACCACTTAAGCTTCAATTAATAACACTACAATTTTGCCATACAATGAATGATTTTTCTGCTGAATCTGTAATCTGACATCAGTTGGTTGTTTTATGATTCCTTTTTTATATTTTTTATCATCATTTCAGCTCCCATTTTCATTAGGTTACATTTTTTAAGGAAATGTTCTATTGTTTTTATTTTATTTCTTATAAATATACTTACTTTATTCTGTAGGCAATCATTAAACACTTACAGTGGGATTTACTAAGATCTAAAATAGTACCCCCCATAGGTCTAAATATTTACACCTGTGGGGGGTACTAAATTTTAAAACTAATTTTCAAAAAACAATTACCCATACAGAAAAGACACAAAGTTATTGATTATTTTGTATTTTTATTGCAAAATACCACTGAAAAACTGCTTTTTTTCTCAAAATATACCGTATTTTAGGAGAAAATTCCCTTAAAATATATTTTTTTTGACAGGTTTCAAAATGGCTAATGGTGAATACGCCAAAAATTTGGCACATAATAGCTTCATTATCTGTGTTTGAGGTTATAAAGTTGGTGATTTTTTAGACCACCTTTGGGGGTGGTTTAAATTTATAGCCCTCAGTAAGGATTGTTTTGCGGCAATTAGTAATAAGTTTGTTCATAATTTCCCTAAGTAACCGCTCTTAAAGAATTAATTTACTTTATTTAATATACCAAGTTGTTCATTAATCAATAACATGCCTCCAATTTTGTCCAGAAAAACGCCATATTTTGAACCCGTTTTGAGCACAAAAAATATATTCATGAGGGTACTACGAGGCAAAACATACATAAGTGAAAGTCACTGATTACGCACGAAAACTGTTTCCAATGAAAAAAATTCAAAACAACTGTTCTTATAACTGAAATTAAAACATTGGCTTTATCTAAAAGCTTAATCATCAAAAAAAACTTTCCACTGAAAGTTCACACTCAAAAGTCTCAAAGCTGCAGTTTTTCATCGGTACATTTTCTCATGTTCTACCAGAAAACCGGGCACCGTCCATTTCGTTGAGTCGACATAAGTCTTTTGTGAACGCATCAGTTGGATTCAGGTCTGTTTTTAGCCGCATTTGTTTACATAACCTCCTTTAATGAATAATTCTTATTTGTGGTTTGCGATTGCGATGGCTTTGTGATTTTAAAGCTTTTTCATACTTTCGATAGTTAAAAACCCCTTTTAAATAAATACAAAGTTAATCTAATCCTTATTTTATGATTACATTTCGAAATGGTTTTGTGACAGTGAGTATTAATCGCGAAAATCAATAAACAAGGGTAAGTTTTGATAAGACTGACATATAACGTGAATTTTTATTTGCTCAACAGAGTGTTTACCATTTAGATCCCCCCCCCCAGGGTTAAAAAAAGACTTCTTTTAAATTGATATTTTCTTCTTAAATCCAACAAAAGGTTGTGTTAAAATGATTCTTCACTAAAAAAAAATAATTAAAATTATTCTTATAAATCCAACTATGCCCAAAACTCAAGGAAGTTGGTATAAAATGCTTAAAACCAACAATTTCACTTGTTAAAGTTGCAGAAATAGGGAGTACATAATCGTAATCGTATCTCAGTGCGCATGCTCAGAACGGATATGTCGTACAACAGCGACTACGTCTCACCTATCTCTACGACCACCGGTGCAGTATTCGTACGCAGCTAGCGTATCCTAACTATCTTGTTATCTGTTGGTTTTCATAAATGCCTGATGCACATTTTCATTCCTTCTATTATTTGATTCTATTGCACTCTCACTTTTTTCGACAAGGAAGGGAATAGAAGTCAGCGGCATAAAGTAAAACTGTGTGTGTACGTCGTATGTTTTAAGCACAACTTTAACTCCTTTTATTTATTCAAATTGTGAAATTTTGAGTTTTCTTAATTAAAAATAATTTACTAAGGTTCCAAACAAATCCACGAAAAAACAGTTGTCTGTCAGTCTGTCGGTCTGTTGTCTGTTGTCTGTCTATATGCACGATAACTCAGGAACGCCGCAAACGATTTTAACGAAATTTGGTATAAAATCCTCTATCGGCTACCCATGAACTGATTAACTTTTGGGCAGCAACTAGCAACTAGCGATGAACAAGCGACTACAAATTTTGATATAAAGTCCAAATTCGTGGGAGCTTTAGTTTCCGAGTTATTTAAAGAAAACTTTAAAATATATAAAAAAAAATGATAACTTTAGAAGTAAAGCAGCTATTGATATGCGGTTTTCAGATTTTGGTTTTCGTAAATATTACCAAAACGTTTTTCGAGATATTTTCATTTCCTTTCAATATAAAATAATTGGTTGTATGGTGGACTACACATGCTTTCTAGCACCAATTTTTTAAGGAAGCTTTCACAAACGCATCAAAGTTATGCTAACAACAAGGAATCAAAAAGAGCTTGGCAACTTTAAGTGTCTAGGAACCAATCTCCCAAGTTCCGTTTTATTTTTGTCATCTTTACAAGTTTTATGATAAAAAGTATTTTCAATTAAGTCGTGTGAAAAGTTTTATAGGTTTCCTCTTTATTGTTTGTTTTCTCTCGAGATACACACCGCGTGCCTTGTCAGTTGTCTGTTACAAATGATGTCATTATTATAACTTCTGATCTGATATTCGCTTGTTTTAAGAGATGGGCGAGCATCAATCTCTATAATACAATTTACCTCATCCTATCTCCCTCATTCCTTCTTTTTTATTTGCATTTTTTTTACTGGAACAATATTATAGCAGAAACACGTTTTAAAATAAACCAGATTTTTTAAAATAAATTCCAGTAATACAAGTGACAAAAATTATTTTTAAGATTGCAGACGTACGCGTGACTTGACATGATTAAGGTCGTTAGAATGCTGTATTGACAATATAAAGGGTATTTATTTCAAAACTTCTCACACAAGATTTCTTAAAACCAGAATTTCTTTGGAAAAAAGCGAGGACAAATCAATTAGTTTCTTGAGGGTAACATACTTTGGTGTGATTACCATACTGGTGGGGTCAACCGTCTGCAACCTACCACGTTTGACCCAAAAATCTTAAACTGCAATGTGGGTCACTCTTTTTAAAGATATTTGAATTCTCTAAATGTTGCTATGGAAATTTTTTAAATCGAGTTAGTTGCTTATAAGTTAATGACAAAAAGCTCTTTTTATACAAAAAAAGTAAAATACACAAACACATCGTCAAAATTTGTTAAACAAATTATTATTTTTCTAACAAAATTAAATATTTTGTCATGTTCAGCCCTATTCTCGTGTCTATTGAATATTGGATATGAAGAATGGGTTTTTGTGATTAATTATTGAGTGTTGAAATTAAAAATTGCGTAACGTTTCTTGAATATTGAAATTATAAATTATTTATTGATTTTTTTTTTGTCTAAAACATCATTATGATGCTGTCAGTCTACTTCAAGTCTAAATTTTCAAAATCAATATTAATTTCCAAATTTCTTCTTTCTTAAATATTGCAAAGATATAAAAATACAAAACTCAATGAACAATAACAAGATTCAATTGGATTGGAACCGACAATTTTATTATGATAAGAAATAGGTCTTTTCAGAGAAAAAATAATTTTAATTCGTTTAGAGGTAGAGGCCAAAATAGACAAAATTTTAGAGAATCTAGTAATGGCAATCAAAGGGGATAACATAAAAGGTATTATTTTAATAGAAAATTGACAGATCAGGTTAGTTCAGATAAGGTTAACGAACCGCAGACATAGGAATGCGAAAATCAGAAAAAAAAATTTTGAGTCAACTAAAAATAATAAATTAAATAATTTTAGACAAATTTTTGATATTAATGGATTAAATTTTATTTATGTTTGGTATAAAAATAATACTTAAAAAGTATTATTAGAACCAGGAACATCGGTAAGTACATCGGTAAGTATTTTCTTTCAAATGTTATTGGGTCGCAAAATATAAACACTACGAACAAGGTCACAATAAAAGGTATCTCTGTCAGTTGTTACTCATAACTTTTTAATAATAAATGAATTTGGCAATAATATACGGGATGTGTTAGGAGCTGGAAATTTCACCTTTTCGTGCTGGGTTAATGACAACAAAATATTGGTGCCTTTGCAGTGTAATCAAGAAAAATCCACAATTATTCCTGCTAGTTGCGAAGTGATTAGGTGTTTTCAAGTTATTTCTGAAACCGATTGCATAGTTTTGATTTACATTGTATATGTCAGGTCGGACAGGTCAGGCCACTGTCGCATGAATCTGTCCACTATGGGAAGTTGGGCGACCCATACTGCCTGTAGCCTGTATGCGGTAGGATGTAGCCCCCCGCCTACGATTCGAGTCTAGTGCTCAATAGTGCAATCAGCTGGCCTAATCTCGAGGGACCCAATCGTCGTATTCCTTACGCCATTGGGTCGTCACTCTTTATTAGAGACCGTGGGCTTGCTGACTGTGCATCAGCATGTCCACGTTAATAAAAGTCTCGCACAGCAGCTCTTAGTGACAATCCGGCACGAAAGCGGCGGAAGCGTGATCATCATTAAGTTCAAGGACTGGCTGTAGAGCAACTCGTGTGCTGCATCCATGACTGAGCAGCTCTATTTAGGACCCACTCTGCTCACCCCGAAAGAGAAGGGGCTATAAAAGGTGCCGTAAGCATAGCCAGCCAACAATTGCCCGACTGGATAACCGCATCCAGTGGGTACACCACATAGATAAATAAATAAATAAACTTTTATTGTGGCACAACAATTATTACAATAGATAAAAAAACTGTATAAAAGAATTCCACAAAAGGACTAAAAAGGTTGTATATATCTATTTGTATTTCGTAATGTTGTAACTTTTTTATTTTATTAAAACTGATATTAAATTTTAGCCCTGATAAAAGAAATTGTGTAGATTTATATTAATCTAACTGCAGAACATATCCAAGAAATTTTTACATTGCAAAAAAACTAGCAAATTATGATTTTATTAAGTTCAGTATTACTTGGTTCAAAAGTATTAATATAAGTGAAGTAAAAGAGATGACAAAATTTTATTTATTGTTTAGATCATTAAGTAATAAAATAAATTAATTTTTACTTGTTATTCAAGATTAAGAAGATAACGATGATAGGCTTTTTTAAATTGTGTAGGCTTAAGTTCTTTTATAAAACTAGGAATATCATTGTAAATTTTACAAATATTATAAGAAAAGAAGCGTTGAAAAATAGTTTTATGAGACTGCTTTTTTGAACTTTTTGAATTCTTTGTTTATCTTCATGAGTAAGGCACATGGACCATAAGCGACATCGCAGAAAGTAAAATGTGATAACACAAAAATATCACAAAGTTGTCCTGTAAGTTTATCGTTTAGTTTGTGGTGGTGTTGATAAAGCATTTTTAAATTCATGTAAGCAGATTTTATGCACTTGGTAATATGATCAGAGACCCTAAGATAGGTATCTAGAATAAGTCGAAGATTTTTAACGGACCTAGTGGAAGACAATTGCACGTCTAAAATATGAATTTGGAGGGAGTTTTCGACATCTATTTTATTTTTTCAAACACCATGACACTGGACTTTGCTGGATTAATCGAAAGCTGATGTTTTTCTGAGTAATTGAAAATTTGATTTAAATCAGACCTAATCTCTTCTTCACCCAGGTTGGATCTGTTTGAACAAATTGTTTTCTGTAGGTTAGGTACGATTCTATCAAGCTGACTGCGAATTCAGAAAATCCTATAAAATGCAGATTTGAGAGTAATATTTCATGGTTAATGGTATCAAATGCCTTCGAATAATCCAGAAAAACTAATACGGTTGTTTGTCCATTATCTATGTCTTTTAAAATGTCATCTACTAGATCCAGCATGGCTGTGGCACAACTATATCCCGGACGAAAGCCGGACTGTCTAACTGGAAGTATATTGTAATAGTTAATGTGCTGTCTAATTTGATACAATAGAAATAGGCCTAAGATCGTTATAAGTGGAAGCATCTGGTCTTTTAGCTAATGGCGTGACCCTTGAAATTTTCCAAAAATGAGGAAAGTAATTGCCCAATATACAAGAGTTTATAATGTGAGTTTATAGAGTAATAAATGGCAAGATGTGGGGACAACAGATCACTAACATCTCGATATTAATTTCGTCTACTCCAGTGGCATTCGATTTAATATCCAACATATATTTATAGATTTTATCCTCATCCAATAAGCTAAAATTTAATTTATTCTTAACTTAGTGAAGCCATAACATCTCTACCTAAATCTGACAAACTTATTATACTAGGTGCTTTCAATGCTCGAGTTGGTACGAATTCAAATCTATGGAAGGGCGCCATTGGCAAGAAAGTTGTTGAAAACATAAACTTAAACGAACTGCGTCTAATAACCTTATGTTCGGAATTTTCCGACAAAAAGACAAATTCAAAACCTCCTGACATCATCCAAGGTCAAACAGAGAACAAAAAGACGTGAACATGATAAGAGCAATAACAAGTGCAGGCGATTGCTGGACATCGCCTGATACGAGCCAAAATGAACTTGCAGATTCCACCAAGAAGTAGCCGTCAAAAAAAGCAAATCAGAAGAAGATTCAATGTAGAACGCCTTAAAGATGATCAAACCAGAAAAAAATTCCAAGTCTCTCTGAATCAAAAGCTGGGTACTTTCGAATACCTCGAGAATATTGACGATCACTGAAGAATGTTGAAAACAGTAATAACATCTGCTTCCAAAGAAACGGTCGGCTATACACAAAGAAAACATCAAGACTGGTTTAATGAGCACGACAAAGAAATTCAAAACCTTACTGAAAGAAAGAGAAAAGCCCATAATGCTTGGAAAAGCCACCATAACTCTAACGAAAAGAAAATGCAATATCAAGAAGTCAAAGCAGAAATACAAAGGCAAACACGTAGATTAAAAAGCCAATGGTGGACGACAACAAAATCACATGAAATGCAACATCTACCTGAGTCCAGTAACACTAGACCCTTCTTTTAAGCTACTAAGATGATATATGGTCCCACTACACAAGGTATCAATCCCCTACGAACCAAAGATAGAACAAGGCTGCTTAAAGACAGATCCTCTATCAACTCACGATGGAAAGAACACTTTAAAGAACTGCTTAACAGAGAGTATCAGGTCGATAATGACATCTTCGACAAAATTCCGGAGAAAATTACACAACAACACCTAAGTGAGATTCCTAGATTAGAGGAGGTCGAAAAGGCAATCACACAGCTAAAGAATAAGTCAGCAGGCACAGATGGTATCGATGCTGAACTCTACAAACAAGGCGGTCCCGCACTTAATTCCCAAATGCACACTCTATTAAGTAAAATATGGACCACTGAGACCATTCCTGCCGAACTCAAAGACCCCTCTATAGTTACCATTTTCAAAAAAGGCGACAAGGCCCAATGTGGAAACTACAGAGGTATATCTCTTCTTTCTGTTGCTGGAAAGATACTTGCATGGATAATATCAGACCGATTAATTCTGATTACTGAACAAAATCTGCCAGAGACACAGTATGGATTTAGGCCCAATCGAGGCACAGCTGACATGATCTTCAGTGCCAGACGAATGCAAGAGAAATCTAGAGATCAAAATCGCCCCCTCTTCATGGTCTTCATAGACCTAGTAAAAGCATCTGACTCGGTCAACAGAGAAGCTCTTTGACAAATACTGGCAAAAGTTGAATGCACTCAAAAATATATTTAAATTCTTAGACTACTAGATGACAATGGACCAGGAGAGTCATTCCAAATTACGACAGGCGTTAAACAAGGGTGTGTTATTGCGCCCACCCTATTCTCTATATTTTTAAATACCATGCTTCCCCTTGTTGAGGAACCGCCGAGAGTGGAAATTCTATATAGATGCGACGGTGGCCTACTTAACCTAGGCAGACTGCGAACAAAAACTAAGGTCTCGACGACCTCGGTAATCGAACTGCAGTACGCCGATGACAACGTCGTTATGGCCGATACAGAGGAAGATCAACAGCTGGTAATCAACGTATTTGTTGCCAAAACGCAAATTCTTCACCAACCAGAACCAGATACAAATCCCCAAGCTCCAAACATTTCCATAAATGGCCATCCTCTGCAGAACGTGGAACATTACCCATATCTTAGAAGCCACCTATCATCAAATGTATCTATTGATGCAGAAATACAGCATCGCCCAAAATGTGCTAGCGCAGCGTTCGGATGGCGTTCAGAGAGAGTCTTCAACAATCACAATGTCAAAGCGGAGACCAAGCTCTTTAACTAACTAACTCTAACATACGCATGCGAAACGTGGACCACCTACAGACAAACTACGACTAGAAAAATTTCACCAAAGTTGTTTAAGACGAATCCTGAAAATCAAATGGCAAGACCGACGAACCAACATAAGTGTTTTAGAAGAAGCCAGAACAACTAGTATAGAAGCCCTTATAACACGTCTCCCTAAACAGATATTTCATGGACAACTGAAGGAGGGAAAGAGAAATCAAGGAGGTCAACAAAAAAGGTACAATGGTATTCTCAAAGGCAATACGATCAAGGGTCACATCGATATAAACAACTTCGAGACCACGGCAAACAATAGGGCTTCATGGCGCCGAACAGTTTATGAGGGAGCATAAACTTTTGAAGAGCAATCACGTAGACTAGAGACGAAAAAGAGAGAACGTAGAAAGGAGCGAGAAAATAGAAGGATGGATGACCAACAACACCCGGCTGCTGCAGTAGACTGGGTGAGCTAGGACTGCGGAAGGGTGTGTGACTCGATAATTGCCTTACATAGCCATCAAAAAACGCACAACAGATAGCGATGATACAGAATAGAGGAAAATCATACTCGGTATCGAGTGATTGCCTATGATGATGATGTTTTACCCAACAAAATTTGTCAGGGAATATTTGTTGCTGGAAGTTTAGTTAAGCCTCTTTCGAATAATATACCCGTCCGAATTTTGAATACTAGAGAACAAGATATAAAAATTAAAAACTTTTTTTCAAAAATAGAACCTATTGAAAAACTATTAAAAGCTATATGTTTACCAAGACTGGAACTTTTAGGCAGCGCCCTACTTAGTGACATGCTTAGTTTTGTTAAAAAAACATACTCACCCTTAGTCACAATCGACTCAGTTTACGCCTTTACAGATTTGTTTTATATTGGGTCTCTACATCACCCTATATGTGCAAAACTTTTGTGGCGAACAGAGTTAGCTACATACAACAAAATATACTAGATGTAAAGTGGTATCACGTAAAATCAGAGGAAAATCCAGCGGACGCCGCCAGTCGCGGCGTTACCCCAGCTAATTTAATAAATCATCCCTTATGGTTTACGGGCCCCAGGTGGCTCAGTTTACCTTGTTCCACCTGGAACTTAAAAAATCCTGCTTTGGAGGAAGGCGAATTAAATTTATCTAAAATTCTTCAAGAACAAAAAACGACCTCACTTGCAGTTACTCTAAAGAAAATGAGGGAATTTTTCTTGATACTTTACTTCAAAGATTTTCTTTTCTTATTCATATACAACAAATTTTATGTCATTGCCGTAGAGTTTTTTATAATTTTAAAAATAAAGAAGCACCCTTAAAGGGACCTATGTCTATTTTTGAGCTACAACAATCCTTGTTAATTCTTGTAAAACGTACTCAAATCTTACATTTTTCTGAAATAATCGATCAGATAAAAAATAATCAGTTAGTACCTAAATCTTCTAGAAGGCTCGCACCCTTCCTAGACAGAAAGGGTTTTATCAGGGTGGGCGATCGTCTTCGACACACGAATGAACTCTCCTTTGAGGCAAAACACCCTCTTTTAATTGCTAGGTCTGATAGATTAACATCTCTTCTCATTGAACATATCCATAAAGAAAATATGCATCCAGGCTTAAACAGAGTCCAATACTTATTACGACAACAATTTTGGGTCTTGTCTCCACGTAAAGCAATTCAGTCTGTATTGTCAAAGTGTCTTAGATGCTATCGGCTCAAACCAAAAGCTTACACGCCATACCAAGGCGACTTACCCCCCTTTTGAGTATCGCAGCTTAAATGTTTTTCACATTGCACTCTCGATTATGCAGGTACTATACAGATTTTAACTGGGCAACATCATCGCATGAACTCTCAAAACACGCAGCCGAGCATCTCTACATAAAATGGCATTTTTTTCCAAGTGCCACCCCACATTTCAACGGCTTCGCAGAGGCAGGTGTCAAATCAGTAAAAACACATATCTATCGTATTATCGGTGATCAAAAATTAATCTATGAAGAGCTGAATACTTTGCTTGTCCAGATTGAGGCTCTATTAAATAGTCGCCCTATTTTAGCTCAATCTTCAGACCCAAACGATTTGTCACCACTTACCCCCGGCCAGTTTCTTACGATGGAACCACTTAACTCATGTCCCGATCCGGACTTATCCCACTTAAAAATAAACACTCTCTCGCGATAGCAATTAGTACAGCGCCTTAATTCCGATTTTTGGTAACGCTGGAAGGATGAATACTTAAATACCCTTCAGCAGCGATCCAAATGGATAGATAATACGTCAAAAATTAATTTAAATTCTTTGGTTTTAATTAAAAACGAAAATAAACCAGATGGTCACGTTCGTGTCGTAACCGTAAGGACACAACAAGGGTTGTTTAGGCGGCCTATTGTTAAGTTGTGTCCCCTGCCGTTAAATTAGAATTGACTCGCGTCAGCAGTGAGCCATTCTCGTTTTTACCGTTTTAGAATATTATATATATATTTTTTTAATTGTCATATTAGGAAAATCGGCATTTTGGTTTGGGAAAATGAAAGAACATTTACTGATCCGGCTCTAAACAATAGTTTTAGGTGGGCGGTAAGTCTTGCATGTTAATTATATTTCAAATCATATTTCTTATAAATTTTAAATTTAAATATGAACATACAGTGGCGCCTCCACGAAACTCAATGGAAGGTGTTAGAGGCTGCGCGAACGACCTCTTCAAAAAGCGCCCGTTGCACCGGTCGGACACCAAAATTTCTAAAATAATAAATCTCGTATTTACATGTGATTAATTTACAATTAAAAGCTACATATAGTGCTACAATTACGCTTTCAACCCCTCAAGCCAATGGAAGACAGCACTGGGTACCCAGACGCCGGACAACTACGATAAAGCAGGCGAGTGTCTTATAGCGTTATCTGTATGTTTCGAGTGTCATCTATTTTAATGGGTCCGCTATCGAAGGAAACTATTTTTCTACTCAAACACACACAGATATATGACAATGGCGACCTATAACCACATTTTATCTTCCATCAATTCTTGTTGACTTATCGCCACTTATTATGAAAAAAAAGTTTAGTTGATGCATGACCTTGATTGACCTTGAAAATACCAGATACAAGTGAAAAACCAGCTTTTTGTTGTAATTTTTTCAATTTACCACTAAGCAAAAACTTTAATTGCCAGAAATCATATTAACATCCTAGCCATATCTAAAAACTTCATTTTGAAACTCCATACCATTTTTTTTTATCTGGCGTCCAAGATGTTTATGCTATACCCCGGTAAAAATGATCTAAATGCCTGTCGTTTTTATTACGTTTAGGAACTTTCTACACGGATGCGAACAAAATACCCAGTAGCACATGAATGTGTGACTAAATAGCTGTAACTTCATCCTTGAATTTTATTATGAATGTTAATAAACAAGTATAGTCATGCCCTACTGGCATAATTAGAATTTTTTATGATATTTTGGACCGCCATATTAGAAAATAGCATCTAAAACACCTGGTCATAGGTAATTTAAATGACTTTGTTGGCTAGAGAAGTGAATAGAACATAAAATTCACAGTTCCGAAACTGAATAAAAATTAAATATTGGTCATTTTTACCGGGATATAGCATAAACAACTTGGACGACAGATAAAAAAAAATTATAGGGAGGTTTAAAATGATGTGTTTAGTTATGGCTAAGATGTTAATTTCACCTCGGCTACTTAAAGTTTTTGCGTAGTGGTTAATTGGAAAAAACACTACAAAAACCTGGTTTTTTACTTGTTCACGGTATTTTTACAATCAATCAAGGTCACACATCAACTAAACTTGTTTTTCATAGTTAGCGGCGATAAATCAACAATAATTGATGGCCACCTTGTCATTTTTGTTTTTTTACGAAATTGGATAAAGTAAAATGTGTTTGTAGGTCGCCATTTTGATATATCAGTCGTCATATTAAAAAGCATCATAGCTGAACCAAATTTTTGTAACATTTCAACTCGACCTTCTTACCTTTCCTACCGAATTTGGTCTTCTTCGCTTTATTAGTGGATTAATAGCGCTCTTTAGTATGTTATTTTTACAATCTGTTAATTATACTGGGGTATTTTTCAAGTTCATAAAGCTTCAAACTGCATCAAAGTAGTAAAATCGAATTTGCCATTTATGCCTAATAGTTTGAGGTAAATTGAAAGTTAGTGTAACAAAATGTCGAATTATTAAGATTTTTTTGAAGAGAAAATCGCAAAAATCTTGTTTTTTGCAATTTTTAAGATCGCTTAAGGTCGGATGACCTTGAAAGTTAATTTTTTGAAATCCTCATCCTCAAATTATATGGTGTCGAGTATAATCATGGCCCGGTTGCAAAAGTTGTATTTTTTATGATTTTTGCCCGCCACCTTGAAAGATGACGTCATATCAACCTCTTCTACACGGATGCAAACAAAACACCCGGTAACACTTGATTGTGTGAGTAAAGAGCTATCAATCCCATATAGTCAAAATCCCCCGGGATACAAATTATCGACATATGCCCCTACACTAAATAAGGAATTCACAAAAATAAGGAACAAGAAATTCTACCTACAGTTACCCTGTATAGTTTAAGGATTGTGTTCTTCAGTAAAAATGGGTTAAAAAGGACTAAAAACACACAAAGTATCCTTTAATAAAGAAATTATCATTTAAAAAAGTTTTTGTTAAAATATTTAATTAATTTATTGACAAAATTTTAGTTAATTGTTCATTTTAAAATGCCATACATCGTGCGGATTGGTAAAAAAACCTACGTATTGACTAAAAATGTTTCTAATTAAGAATCATTATTGTTTTTAGATAGTTTTTTTTTAAATACAATTTTTTTTTTAATATGCAATATATATTTCTAACCAATTTTTACATTTCCGCACGCCGTATAGCAAAGTATCTTTACTGCACAGCGAGCAGAAAAGTAAAATATTGGTATAAACCCTATCGTTTTGACTAAAAATGTCTCGAATTTAAAATCACAAATGGAGAAGATTGTTTCTACAACCAATTTTGCTCTTTGTTTTTGAAGCGCAAACATGGTACTTTTCAATCGGTTCTAGAAAAAGGATTTTTGTGCACTTCAGGGATTAAATAGGTAATTTTAATCTCTCTTTTTAGGGACTAAAGTGACACTTTTAATCCCTAAGGGATTCAAAGAAAATTTAATCCCTAAGATATTAAAACTAAATTTAATCATTCAGCTTTGGGATTAGAAGTAAATTTAATCCCGCAGGGATTAAAAAAAACTACTCACTTGAAAATTATAATTAAATTAAACAGCACTTGCTCTTGGCCAAAATTTCATTCTTAGCACCCTTTCTTGTAGTTGACGAACCATTTGGCGTCGAAATAACGTAATTTTAACAAAGATATTTTCCTAAAGTGTATAAAATAGTATATAAACCTCGGGACTAAAGTGTCTTTTAATCCCTTAGCGAATTGTAGCCCTCCCTACGGTCGGTCTACAAACCTTTCGCCGCGGGATTAAATGTGGCAATTTAGTCCCTAGGTTTATAATGTACTATTAACAATTTTTACTTTTCCGCATGCCGTCCGTCAAAGTTACTTCGCCACCAAACTTTTATATTTTTTTATGTTTTTAGATAGGTATTTTTTTTGAAATACATCTTTTTCTGTTTCATGTGCTACAGCAGTTAAAATCTACGTTTTTAACCAATATTTACTTTTCCGCCAAAGTTGGTCTAGAGAGGGGATTTAAGAAAAAAAATATATAATCTTTAAAACATACCCTTTTGTTTTTGATCCATTGGCAACTACTATTTACCGTAAAAAGTAAAATCCCCTATGCAGCCCTTTTCTGGGGGGCTATTTTTGGAAAATATTCTGGGAACCTTAAATAGCAACCCCCTATTTTGACTTCATATTTGAATTCTCGCTGAAATTCTCTTTCTAATGGTACCCCATATCATAAGGTTTACTTTACTAATTTTCGATATATTCGCTTTCAAACTGTCAAAAATTCAATTTTTAAAGGCCCGTATCTTAGAAAGTAAACAAAATATCTCAATTGTGTTTATTGTTGATTTTAGGGATTTTTTACGAGGAAATAAAAAATGACAACAGTTTGACAATTTCTACTTCATATTTTTGGAATAATATCGTCAAAATCACTGAAAATCAATAAACTCTAAATAGGAATGTGCAAACGTCAAACTATTGTTATTTTTTATTTGCTCTTATAAAACCCCTTAAAATCGATAATAAACACAATAGAGATATTTTGTTTAGTTTCTAAGATATGGGCCTTTGAAAATTGAATTTTGGACATTTTGAAAGCCAATATTTCGAAAATTAGTAAAGCAAACTTTATGACATGGGGTACCACTGGAAAGAGAATTTCAGCGAAAATTCAAACATGAAGTCAAAATAGGGAGTTACTATTTAAGGTTTTTAGAATATTTTCAAAAAATAGCCCTCTAGAAAAGGGCTACATAGGAGATTTTACTTTTTACGGTAAATAGTAGTTGCCGATGTATCAAAAACAAAAATCTATGTTTTAAAGATTATATATTTTTTTTCTTAAAACCCATGTCTACACCAACTGTGCCGCACGCCGTGCGGCAAAATTACTTTGCCGCACAGCATGCAGAAAAGTAAAAAATGGCAAAAAACCCTAATTTTTACTAAATATGTCTCTAACTAAGAATCACAAATGGCCAAAATTTTATATTTTGTTATGGTTTTAGATATGTAGTTTTTCTGAAAAATAATCTTTTTAATTACGTTTTTAACCAATATTTACTTTTCCGCACGCCGTGTGGCAAAGTTACTTTGCCACACATCGTGGTTAAAAGCGTACACTTATTTAACTAAAAGTTTTTCGGCTCATGAAAAAGTTTTGTCATCTGGAAAATTTATATTTCATATTCATAATTGTACACTTAGCTGCACAGAAATAACGTACGTCAATTAAAATTGACAAAAATCACACAAAGTAAAATATCAGTTGTATGCATTTTTTGCTGCAAGTGTACATAGCATATACCAATTTAACAAAGATATCACTTTCAGTCAAAATTGGTTAAAAACGTACGTTTTGACTAAGTTAGCCTCCGAAAAAATAATAGTTGTTTGAAAACGAATATTTTATCTAAAAAGTAATAATTTATTTGTTCTGAAAGTTCTATTTAAAATAGGTAATTTTTTTTTAATTTAAAATTTATTTTAAAATTTAAAAAAATATGTTATAATTGGTTTGTTAGATACCTCGTTTGAGATGATTTTTTGTTTCGTGCGCTAGTAGAAAAAATACTGTTCCTAACTCTCGTGTAAACTGTTTTTTCCACACTTGACTGCTGCAGTCGCGAGCGCAAAAGTACTACTTTCCACACTTGTTAGGAAAATAACTATTTTTGCATCTGTTATCTGCAGACAGTTACTAAAATAATTTTTTTGATGAAGTTATAAAAAAAATTTAAGTAAGATATCTTCTCGTGCAAAAGATAATTTGCATAAAACGCCCTTAAACACATTTAATCATCAGTAATAACAAAGACATATTGCGTCAAAAAATTGTGCATGCACTTTTGTTCATGTGACATATAAAAAAAAGTGAATATCAGTCACATTTCTGCTTATGACTCTAAGTGCACTACTGCTTGCAAATTTTTTTAACGCTGTGTGTATCTTACTTTTTGTAATTACGTTTAAAACTCTTTATAATAAGTTGATATCAGTGCTATTATTTTAATGGCTGCTGAGCATTAACAAATAAATCAAGAGGTTATATTTACCATATCTTACAGCATCAAAGCATTTACAAACATTTTTATTAAAAAAGTATAAATCCATGCATGTTACACCATCGGTATCACTATGTAATCCCACTTATAGACCAAAATCCAATGCCAAAAACACTTACCTTCAATTTTCTTAAACAAAGTCATAGCTTTTTAGACAGCATACTTAGCTCTCTCTATAGGCAGATCTTAGAAAAGCTAACCCAACAACAATAAAATAATAACCACTAAAGCAATTTTTCTCAAGATTTTCAGGCATGAAAAGGCTGTAAAGTCTTGTATTTTTGAGATGCTCTTCATCGAAGCTACTGTTATCTGAAACCAAAGTTTGCAGCTTTACATAAAATGATGCAACATGCGAGATTTTTTTTTCTGCTCCACGTTGAGCCGCCTGTTTAGGTTACACATATAGGACAAGCGATCATATTTATACTTAATAAGAAAAAACATACGTACCTTGTTGTTAACAAGTTAGCAAAACTTTAAAATCAGCTAAAAATACTGCAAAAGCAATGCGGACCAAGCACCACGCCGAACTGAAATGTTTGGTTATGTATACAACTTGACTTGTCAGTTTGCACGCAGCTGCACGGTTATTAATTGATGCTTGTTTAGATGGCCGCGGAATATTCTGTGTATGCGTGGCGCAACTGGTAAGGAAATAATTTTTTTTATTTTTGGAACTAAAATAATATTTTACTAGTTTTTATCTATTTATTAAATTAAACCGAAGCGAACTTAGGCCAAAGCGACACCCTAAATACGCCATTAGAAAACAGCTAGAAAGATACGGCGATCTATACGATTTACAAGTGCATTTTTCGTTCTAGATAGTGTAGAGGTATATGTCGATAATTTCTATCCCGTGGGATTTTAAATGAAAGAGTTTTGTGACTATGTGGGATTGATAGCTCCTTAGTCACACGAAGTTGATATGACGTCATCTTTCAAGATGGCGTCCAAAAATCATAAAAGATACAACTTTCGCAACCTGGGCATGAATATACTCCCTTCCATATAAATCGAGAACGATGATTTCAAAAAATTTACTTTCAAGGTCATCTGAACTTAAATGACCTTGAAAATTGAAAAAAATCCGTTTTTTCCATTTTCTCTTCTGAAAATATTAATAATTCGAGGTTTTGTCAGTCCACCTTCAAATGCACCTGAACCTAATTGGCATATATGCCAAATTCGATCCTTAGAATTTGATGCAGTTTGAAGCTTCATGACCTCGAAAAATACCCCGGTAAAATTAACACATTGGCAAAATAACATACTAAAGGGCGCTATTTATCAACTAGTGAAGCGAAGAGGACCAAATTACTAATACAGAAAAGAGGAGGAGGTCCAACAATATTGTTAAAAAAATTGTTCAGCTATGACGCATTTCAATATGGCGGCTGACATATCAATATGGCGACCTATAACCTCATTTTATTTTATCCATTTTCGTAAAAAAGCAAAAATGACAAGTTGGCTACCAATTCTTGTTGAATTGTCGCCTCTTCCTGTAAAAAAAAAAGTTTAGTTGATGCGTGACCTTGATTGACTTTGAAAACCAGCTTTTTGTGATGTTTTTTCTGATTAACGGAGATGAAATTAACATCTTAGTCCCAGTCCCAGATGTTTATGCTATACCCCGGTAAAAATGACCTATATGTCTGTCGTTTTTATTAAGTTTCGGAACTTCGACAGGGATGCGGTGGCACATGAATGTTTGACTAACAATCTGTTAAATCCTCATTCATGAATTTTATTATGAAAGTTAATAAACAAGTGAAGTCATGCTCTAGTAGCATAAGTTGGCTAGACAAATGAGTAGAACATAAAATTTACAGTTCCGAAACTTAATAGAAACGACATGCTAATAGGTCATTTTTACCGGGGTATAGCATAAACATCTGGGACACCATCTAAAAAAATGGTGGGAAGGTTTAAAATGAAGTGTTTATTTATGGATAAGATGTTAATTTCATCGCCTGCACTTAAAGTTTTTGCGTAGTGGTAAATTGGAAAAAACATCAAAAAAGCTGGTTTTCATTTGTACATATTATTTTTAAGGTCAATCAAGGTCATGCATCAACTAAACTTTTTTTAACAAGAATTCGTGGCCACCTTGTCGTTTTTGCTTTTGACGAAATTGGATAAAATAAAATGTGGCTATAGGTCGCCATTTTGATATATCAGCCGCCATAATGAAACGCGTCTTAGCTGAACCAAATTGTTTTTAACAATATTGTTGGACTTGACCTTTTTATCTTTTTTATAATAGTTAATGAATAGCGCAATTTAGTATGTTATTTTTGTAATATGTTCATTTTACTGGGGTATTTTTCAAGATCATGAAGCTTCAAACTGAATCAAACTATAAGGATCAAATTTGGCATATATTTCTAATAGTTTGAGGTAGATTTGAAGTTGGACTGACTAAACCTCGAACTATTAAGATTTTTTTAAGAGAAAAAGGCAAAAATCTTGTTTTTTGCGATTTTCAATGACTTTTAAGGTCCAATGACCTTGAAAGTGAATATTTTTTAAATCCTCGCTCTCGAGTTATATGAAATCGAGTATAGTCATGCCCCGGTTGCGAAAGTTGTATTTTTTATGGTTTTCTGCCGTCATCTTGAAAGATGACGTCAAATCAACCCCTTCTACACGGATGCGAATAAAACACCCGGTAACACTCGATTGTGTAACTAAAGAGCTGTCAATCCCACATAGTCACAAAACTACTTCATTCAAAATCCCACGGACTTACACATGCCCCTTCACTAAGATGTGAATGGAACTAATCCACAAAACACTGCTTTTGAGTAAAATAAGATTAAACATTTTTTTTAGCATAAAAATGGTTATTCTTTTGTTCACTATCATAAAAAAAAGTAATAAGTAAAAAAGTAAACGAAGGTTAAAGCTTTTGTCAACATAGAATATCGACATTTTTAAAGTAGTTGCCATCATTAACTCAAAATTGCTTATTTTGTGGATTAGGACTATTCACATCTAGGGCGACGATTTGGTACACTACGAGCAAGCCAAACTGTGCCATTATTAATTGATTAGTAATGATGGAATTACTTTACGTCTGACCAAAACGTTTTTTTAGGCCTTATTGGAACGTTCAGGGAACTTAGTAATAATTAAATAATTTTTATTAACAAAGCTAAAGAAGATAACTTATTAGAAAATAAAATAATATGCCAAGTTATAACAAATACAGCTCATCTGGTGATAGGTAAGAAGAAAAAAATACGCTATATAGTCGAGCGTCCTCTCAAAAGATTCCAAGTATGGAATGAACTCGAAACATGTCATGGTACAAAATGAAATAGGTATCTAAAGTAGAATCTGTTCAGTCAGATTGTATTCAAAGCATTTTAAAGATCAAAGCAGGTTTCAGCCCGTCAAAGAACCTTTTAGTTATTTGCATAAAATAGAAAATTCATACGAATATTGAAAGTCATAATCATATTATTTCCTATAGAAAAGTTTTCGAATGATTTCGGAAATTTATTTTTTTTGACTTTTATTTCATACAAGCGGTGGCAAAGCTGAAATGCAACAACCTAATTACGATCTTTCACATATAGGGGAGAGCGGGGATAGTTCGGACACTTTTTAAAGAACCCCGCACGAAATACATTGAAAAATTATTTCGGTGAAATTTGATAAAATTTAGTATGTTGTAGTATGGGGCCATAAGAAAAAATGTGGGAATATATTATGATTTATATGCCTAGTTCCAGAGATATAGTCGGTCAAAGTTTAAAAAAACGTCGTTTTTCCTGACCGAAATAAAATAAGTTATCGACGAATATGGGTTACTGAGGAACCACACATTAACTTTCTTATTATTACATAAAATGTTAACAGGTTGTATACAGGGGCTAGTCAAAAAAATAATTTTTGACAATTTTTATTTTCCCCGATAAAAAAATAATTTTTCAGCAAACATTAATGTTTTAGTATTTTCTAGATAAACTGAAAAAGTTTTTCTTCCCAGTAACAGTTACTTTTTGTTATTTTTTTTTTTTTTTTTTGAAACTATAAAAACTTGACAAGAATTGTTTTCTACTAGGAAATAATTATTTTGCAACTTAAAAATCTAAATATCCTTTTGCATTCAGTGAAAGTGATAAGTAAATAAACTTTAAATAAAATGAATTTTATTTATATATTTTTCAGTTTCATTTTTCATAGCTATGGGGTACATGCCAAAAGTTCTATATCATTAATTTTTACAAGAAAGTAATCAATATTTAATTTCTTTAAAACTAAATGAGGGATTTTAATTTCATTTTGCGTACACCTTTATCATACTTTTATCTAACAAAGGGTGCAATTATTTTACTACTTCTTTATGTTTTGCATTGGGGATTATGATTTTTTAAAGTTTTTCAAGATTCTCTAAACTAAATAATAACACTTTTGGTGGGTCTGCAATATCAAACAAACAATATGCTGTAAATTATGATTACAGATAATTGCTCTCCCTCATACCTCTACTACTACTCTATTAGGTACTAGGCAAAGTCAGTGGTTTTTAATAAAAAAAGGTTGGTAATCAAAAAAGACAGAAGAAGGATACATCTAAAAAACGATTTTTCACTTTTTTATTAGTAACAAGATATCCAAGATTTATACTTATGATAATAATTCTTCATCCTTCTTCGGCAAGCCACTGAGTTTGACTAGTACTCAAGGGAGTATGTAGGTACAGTGGCGTAGCTAGAAATTAGCTCTGGGGGGTTTCGTCATTTAATGAACTAATGAAGCTTTTATGGGGTTACAGAGTTACTTTTATTAATATGGGTTAGGCTCTCTTGGGGAGGGGAGTTAACCACGAAAACCTTCCTCTGGCTACACTACTGTGTATGTATAAGGAAGAGCAATTACCCATAATCATAATTTATAGCATATTATTGGTTTTTTTTATAATTCCACCCCACCAAAAGTAGTATTATTTAGTTTAGAGAACCTTTAGAAACTTTTAAAAAAATCATCACCCTAGATGCAAAACATAAAGGAGTGATAAAAAAATTGCACCTTGTATTCGATAAAAGTATGACAAAGGGATACGCAAAATTAAATTAAAATTCCTCGATCAGTTTTAAAGGAATTGAATATTTATAACTTTTTTTTTTTAATTTTGCATGTACCCCGTAGCTAGGAAAAAAAATTATTTACTTATCACTTCAACTGAATGCAAAAGAATATTTAGATTTTTAATTGGCAAAATAATTATTTCGAAGTAGAAAACAATTTTTGTCAAGTTTTGATGGTTTAAAAAAATAAAAAAACATGTAACACAAAGTAACTGTTACTAGGAAGAAAAACTTCTTCAGTTTATCTAGAAAATACTAAAATATTAGTGTTTCCTGGTAATGAAGTATAATATTACTCAACTACTGTTTTTTGCAATACTTTCTATATAGCTATAAAATTGTAAAATTTGGTTTAAAACTAAAAAAAAATCAAATCTAAAATTAACCATAAAAAAACTATAAATAAAAAACATTTTCCAATCCTTGTCCTTCGGATAAGGTCCCCAGCACTGAGGCCGCATTCCCCCTTTGAATGGCGATACTGATCCGTTGGGTGATGAAACTTCTAGCATTTTTTGTTTCAATTTTTTTTTGCTATTTCAGAAATTAATTTTTAAGCTTCATCATCCCATGGACCTAGGGTTTCCACTGCAAAAGTGTAAAACAAAAATCCTCTGACTTCTAGCCCTTTATATTTTGTCCTTCTTTGTATTTCTCCTATCTTAGCCGTTTCTCTCGATTTATGAGAAGTTTTACCAAGATAGGAGCTGCAAAGCGTGTCCCTGCAGGTGGAATGTCAAACTAAAGTTTTTCCCTCCTTCCAAGGAATCAAACTGATCCCGTTTGCCCGTTTTCTGTCACTCCTACAAATACCGTACGATTCTAGTTTCGCTGGAAATTCTGCTGAAACCAGAGACCGCTTTATAATGTCGTTGATCAAACTGTGACAAGTCCATCGACCTGCACTTTTTTACAGCTAAGGCCATTAAGACCCAATTTACTCACTATTTCGCCACAAGTGCAGAAGTGGGACTCGCAAACAGGAAGACCAAGACAAAGAGTGACAGAAATATGAAAAGACGAGTCATCCAATAAATTTCCTAAAGAAGAGGAGGGCAAAGCATTAAGCCACGCATTACTCTCGGGCTCATTAAGAGCTAGAAGACGTGTTTAATCAAGTTGAGATTTTGAGGATAAAAAAATTGCTGAAAGAATACATCGCACATTGCATTATCGAAATCTCTTTGTGATTTTAAATTAGAAGTATCCGAAATGCCTGTTAGATTTTGATATTTATGTGATGCTTCGATCAAAGCAAAGTTTGGTGCAAAATAATTTCCTCAGGAAGAATTTGTGGAAAAAGATATGATGAATCATTCAAAGAACCAAGAAAAGCTGAGTAACAAAGAGATGAGCTATTTCTGATTCCTAAACCACCTAATTTAATTGGAAGAATGCACAGTGACCAAGCATTTGAATCAATTTTACAGTTTATAATATTTTCTAAACTAAATTTCAGTAGATCGTCAAATTTTTCTAAACATTCCAGCATCCTCCAACATGGCGCTGTTCAAAGTAAATAAGTGATTCTTGGAATCGAAACTGAATGTTTTAACAAATACTAGGCAGTATGAAAATTTAGAGTCGGAAAATTTTGTAAAAACATCAATCTTTGAGGAAAAAATTTTGCCAATTTCCTTTTCAAAGAAAGGTACTCCTAAAAGAGTAAGATTTTCAAGATCAACTTTTGATAAACTGTCAATATTTGAGTCATAGTCTGTAATATTTAAATTGTGTCAAATGTGAAAATTCACACTTTGCTAAATTAATTTTTAAGCCAATACTCAAACATTCTTTCCTCAAAAATTCAAAATCTTTGAGTACGCTACAAGGATCCCCAGCTAAAGTTCCGTCATCAAGATACCATAAATTGATATCAGATTTTAATTTTAAAATTATAGAATGTAGAGATAAGCAGAATAATGGTGGACCCAAAGGATCACCTTGCTGGACTCCTCTTTGTGATAAAAATGGTTTTTTCTCCAAATGATAAAAATGAAGGATTTCTATAACACTGTGAAATGAAACTGAAAAATTGTGGTATGTGCTTGTTAACTTGTGATAATACAAATTCTCGATTGGTTATATTAAAGACGTTATAAAAGTCTATTTTCAAAATAATTTTTGTTTTTATTTTTTTATGGGGGAAAATAAAAAAATTGTCAAAAAATGATTTTTTTGACTAGCCCCTGTATACAACCTGTTAACATTTTACCAACATAATAATAAGAAAGTCCATGTGTGTTTTCTCAGTAACCCATATTCGTCAATAACTTATTTTAGTTCGGTCAGGAAATGCGTTTTTGAGCGTGCCCAATATACCCCAAAACGACATTTTTTTTTAAATTTCGACCGTCTATATATCTGGAACTAGACATAGAAATCATTTTATATTTCCACATTTTTCTTATCTCGTAACCCTCTATATAACACACTAAAATTTTGTCAAATTTCACCGAAACAAATTTTCAGTGTATTTCGTGAGGGGTTCTTTTTGATTGTAAAATCATAATCTTCAAAGAGAATTTAATAATTTACATTAATATTTAAATATACATGTCTGGTAGTCTTAGTAGGGTAGGGAGGCTCTGGACAGTAAATCAAAAAGTGGTTGAACGTGAACAATAATTTATATCAACGAATAATAGTAAAACCGATTTAAGAATAATTATCTTGCAAAGACACTATATGCAAAATATAAACATTTTGCACTATACATATAAACAGAAATTTTATATTCAATTTTTTTTTAAAGGAATCTGTCATAACAAATAGACCTACGCTATATATATAACTTTAAATGTAAACTTTAAACTTTCAGTTAACAATCCTAATACTAACAACAAATTTATGTATATAAAAATAGATTTTAAACGGAAACTCTAAATTCTTTCAACACATGTCCGAATTCTCCCGCATCCTCAATTTAAAAAAAAAATGTTTTTTTTTCACATAAAAAATTCAACTTATAAATACACTTCTCTCCACATAAAACTGGTACAGCAGAAGTTAGCAGCCTATTTAATTTTTAAAATTTTTATAGTACGGCATTTTCTTCCTATAAGTGACGATGTCACAGACTCTTGACAACATCATGTTTTGCATGCCACTGTCATCCAAATTTTAAAAAATGCCGCCGCACCTATCCGAATTTGATAAAGCTCAAATCTTAGCAAAACTAGACGGTGGTTGGTCTATTCGGTAAGTAGCTGTTCATTATGGGAGAAGCAAGTCTACGATAGATAGATATAGATAAAAACCGATTTCAAGAGTAGAGAACTATCCACCGAAAGGAGGCACCGGTTTGACGAAAGTTACTAGCCAAGAGGCAATCAATTTTCTGGAAAATCATTCATTTGCCGAAGCGAAAGAAGTCCAAATTAAATGAAATTTTCCAGGATCCATAACAATATTAGAGAGGAGGATTAAACGTTGGAGGCTAAGGTATCGCATTGCGGCAAAAAAAATTAAACTAAGTGAGGAAAAGAAGCAGTCTCGATTAATTTTTGCGTTGAATTATTATCTGAGGGACGCAGAATTTTGGCAAGAGGTGGTTTTCACAGATGAAAAGATCATCAAGTCCAACAGCGAAAAAAAAAGACAATTTCTGGTTTATCGATCGGGCAGGAAGATTTTCGGTAAATGTTTAGGGCTGGTGATCGGCTGGAGGACATGGCACTCTATTTAGAATTAATGGACGATTTACCGCCGAAGTTTATGTTAATATGCTGAAAAACGTAATGCTTCCAGAGGGGAGAGCCCTTATCCAGATCATTTTGTATTCCAACAAGATAACTGTCCAGTTCATACGGCCATAATTGCGCAGCGATGGTTCCAGGATAATAATATCGAAGTTTTGCCTTGGCCTGCAAAAACCCTTGATGCGAATCCAATAGAGAATGTTTGGGGACTTTTTGAAATGAAATTAGCAAGTTTTAATATCATTCTCAGGAATTCAAAATATCTTGTGATATAGGGAAGTTATTGCTGAAAACCCGAACTTATTTGAAAATCTAGCCAAGTCAATGCCCAGAAAATGAAGAACGGTGCAATGACGCGCTATTAAAAATAGTAATTTTTTTAATGTTTTTAATTTTGTTTTTTTTTTGTTTATTTCGCAACTTTCGTAAAACCGGTGCCTTCCTTTCGAGGGACAGTTCCTTTTTCTTGAAACCGATTTATTATGGTTACCATCGTAGACTTGCTTCTTTCATAATCAGCTAGTCGATTAGACCAATTACTGTGTAGCTTTTGTCTAGTTAATAAAATTATTTTGCTTTTTTGAAATGCGATTTTTATTTCTAGTGGCCTTATATTTTTAATTAGTAAAAAATAAACAAGCCGTCTCATAAGAAGTTTATATATGCCAAAAATATATCCTAAAATGACAAAGTCAAAAAGTCAGGTGTACAACACTATAAGCATTTTAAATAAGACTTATTCCTTTGCTCCACAAGTATCCTTCGATAATTTTCACACTTAAACTGCAAAATTTTTGAGCACATTTGTTGATGACAAAATTTAAATCGTCTAAAGAAAACTGTGTCGTAATTACTGATATATTCTACGAAAGCGTAGAAGGGCCAAAAAGCAATTTTTATTGTAATTCCGACTTTGAACTCGGAATCCCGACTTTAAAATCAGAATTCCGAGTTATAACTTGGAATTTCGCGTAATTGGGAAATCAATTTAACCGTGGCGACCTGATTTTTTTGCAAAACTTTACGTCATTGCATTTGTTTTCCATGGCAACGCGGAGAGTTTATTTATTTTTGTCCACAGTGGGACCCCAGAGCTTTTTTTGCACCGGGTCAAAAATTTGGCGATAGTTTACTTATTTTGATTTCGCATTCCGCGCTGCTAAAGCACATAAGTTTTTTTTACTTTCGCTTCCGTGTAACTCATGATTCGTTGCTGTAGCCCGAAATTGCCTTGCATCATCATTACCGCCGCTGTACGGTACCAGCGCGCAAATAAACCTTTTGGTCCATGTGACTGCGTGTTTATTTTTCAGGCAAAAACAATAAGTTTTTCTATTTGTCCCTCGGTTTTTGCTAATGTAGTACATTATTTGCCTCTTGGTGTGCTTAAAGACTCCGAAAATATGCAATGGATCAAGAAAAAATAAAAGGAAGCAAATTCTTAAGGTAAGACCTCGGGTTGACTATACATTTTTTGAATAAGTATTGTGGTCTTTATAAGGGTTTTTCCCTTGGTTTTTCCTTGGAAGGTAATTATGCACTATACGGTTTTCTGCCATTTTTAATTTTTTATGAAAAATTCTTTATGGGGGCACCTACTAGGGTCCCTAGGGCCCCAAATCCGGCTGCGCCCGATTTTTTTTTTTAAAGAGAAAAAAGGGTGCCTGGAGGGGTGTTGTAATGTGTTTTTTTCATTGTTTTGGGTTGGACTGTGTTGGATTGGGTTGTTTTGGTGAAAAAAAAATTAAAAAAAAAATCAAAAATGACAGAAAACCGTATACTGCATAATTACCCCTTGAAATAACTACAAGGGACTAGGCAACATTGTTAGGTACTCATTTTTAGTTTAAGGAAATTTCTTCCTTCTAGATTTTTTTTAGGTGTATTCAGCTACTATAGCAAGCATATGCTGCTGTCCTCAGTTACTACGTTTATATGCACCTAAAAGCGCTTTTATATATTGATGGTTTTAAATAAAATCGCTTTTTTCTAGGGTATGTCCTTCATTAAATGTCAGTTTAAAGAAAAAACAAATAAAACAACATAATTAATTAATTAATTAATTAACAACAGATTTTTTGAAAGACTAGGGTTTAGTATTTTCTTTAGGTTAGAAGAAATGCACTAAAGTGTTTATAACGACCCTAAAATGGGCCAACACTGTTCTCAACTAAAACAACCAGTTAACTCATTTTCATTTTAGTATCCTTTGGCCTATGATCAATGCCATATTGACACTAAACTGACAGAAAATCTACGTTTTACTTGTCAATTTGGTTATAAAAATGGCAGCCACAGTAGGCTAAAGGGCACTGAGGCCGTAGAATTTAACTGACCTTTTAGTTGAGAATGGTGTTGAATGGGTTTTTTTTGAGTGATAAACTGCTTCCAAGTTCAAAAGCAACTTTAATTAAGCATAAAAAAAGTAAAATAAATATAAAAGTCAATGGTGAAATTATAGAAGAGGTAAATAAGCATAAATATCTTGGTGTGTTTATTGATAAACAACTAAATTTAAAAGAGCACTGTAGTTATATTAAAAAAAAAGTTGCCAAAAAAGTTTATTTTTTCTATAGATTGAATAATAAAGTATCTAGATTTTCAAAACTAATACTATATAAGACCATAATTGCCCCACATTTTGATTACTGTTCGACACTATTGTACTTTTTAAACAGTGAAGAGAAAAAGGCATTGCAAAATATTCAAAACAGAGCTTTAAGAGCTATTTTACTTTGCAAAGAAAAGAATGCCAATTAGAAATATGCTGGAAAAGCTTACGTTAATGAGTATTAATCAGAGATTGGCTTACAATATGTTGATTTTTATTTTTAAATTAAAAAATAAAATTCTTCCAGGATATCTAAGCGAGGAATTAAAGTCTACCAAAGATATACACTCATATAACACTAGGGCAAGAAATAACAATGATTTTTACATAAGTAATTCTGAAAACAGAGTAGACACAATTTTTAGTAAAGGACTTATTTTATATAACACACTACCTGGAGAAATAAAAAAAATACAATCATTACATATTTTTAAGCAAAAATGTACAAATTATGTATTTCAAAGAATCGAAATTTAATTAACATTTTGATTGAAACTAAATTGACATTTTAATTAATTAGCAGAGATTTTATCTAAGGTGATTGATTAAATAAGTAGATTAAATTATAATTATTTAGATTTTTTTTCTTTTCATATTTTGGTTAGTAACTACATTTTTTTACTTAAGTTATGCATAAGTTAGAATTAGTATTGTAAAATCTATAACTTATTGTAAATTGCAAATTGTAAGAGCTTACTTTCTTGTAGCTAATAAAGTGTGATATATATATATATATATATGACAACATTTTCAAACCATCCTTATATAAAAGCGCTTTAAGAGGCCTATATAAACAAAGTAAGTGTTCCATAAGCCACAAGTGGTATGCAGTAAAAGCAGCATGCATTTGTTATTGTTTATTTTCCTTGCATCTTACCTCATACCACTTGCCTTACGGAACTCTAAATACGCCTTTATTCCTCTGCAAAACAAGTTATTTTATGTAGGTACCTATATATAATAAGTATGTTTTTCCTTTTTGACTACCACTAACATATGTGGAATTAGGTACCATACAAATTAATAGTCCCACAGCCCATAACTTAAACTGTTAAGACCTTGCCGGACTTTGCATAATATTTATTTTTTATGTCCACTCAGATGACATTTTAAACATATATATACTTTTTACTGTAACTTTTTTAACAAGAAATGGACAAAAATTTTGTCAAAAAAATATATGTTGTCATTAAGCCCCTCTTGATAGCATCGAAAAGTTAAATTAAGCTCCTCAGAGCTGATTTTTCAAGGATTGCTTTATAAGTATTTAAAACACATGGACCTTAACTTAAGGGCTCAGTTAAGGGTTAAGTTTGGAGGGGTCTCTAAAAATACCCCTTAGAACATCTTGAAGAACACATACAAAGTCTCAACGGTGAGGTAGTCATAAATTTTCATAGGCCTGGGCTCACGTACTATAGTGAAAATATTAGGTAAAGAATAAAAACATTATACAAAAAAATAGTGAGACACATTTTGCTCACTTTGGCTCATTTACTTATTTCTAAGTTTTCTCTACAGTAAAGCTAGAGAAAGTCCAGTTTTAATACCTACCTCTATGCACTTTTTAAGAGTTGAAAATAAAATTAGGACCTGAATATTTTTGTAAATTTAAGGTGTCTAAGATAAAGGACCGAGAGGTGAGGTGAGCGAAATTCCCCTCACGTTTGTTCAAGATTAAGCATACTGGCCTGAGGAAACTGTCTAGGAGGGAGGGTTCCTGAAAATACTAATAAGAAGGCTGCTCCACCTGGCAAAAAAAACACCTATGTGAACAGTAGAAAAGAATATGCAATGAGGAATACAATAAGCCTTGCAATCTATCAAGATGGAATGACACTGCTTTTCTTGTCTTCAAGGTATATATATAAAATTCAAAATTTAAATTCTTATTGTAACAATTTTAATCAGTCAGAGTATGTATGAAACTGAAAAACCGAGAAAAGTTGAGAAATTTATTCTTTGAAAAGGTCAGAAAATTTGACAAAAAAATATACGAAAACAAGGAAAATCTGGATGCCCATCTGGAAAAAATTGATTTAAAAACAAATTAGAATCATGAAATTTGTCAAACTAAAATTTTGCAGCTGTTTTCTTTTATACAAAATTCTTGAAAAAATTATGATAAGTTTTTTACAAATGGTTAGGAATAACTGGGAGACATCAGAGAATCCAATTAAAGGTTTTCTGTACAAACTCTGTTATTGACCTTATGTACTGATGCCTTTTTCATTTAAATCTCTTACCCAAAATTATGACTTCTTGTGCAAACTCAAAAATAAATAATTCAAATAAAATCCAAAAACTTAATATTTAATATGCTTGCACACACAGAAATACTACCTATTTATTTTTGTTGGCATATAGGCAGGTACCAAATGTAATGTTACATCTCTTGCTATCTTTTATGTAAACTTGTGTTTTCTGTTAGTGAATCATTTATTGTTTAAAAATTTGAAATGTGTAGCTTCTGAAAGAGATACCTACAGGTCCAAAAATCTCTAATTTCCTAACAAAAGATCCTTTAACTAAAACTCTAATGCCCAATGTAGTTAAAAATGCATAAGATAAGGTTGCAGCATAGATAGGGTTGCAGAAATACTTTCTCTTTTTTGGAGTTCTGTTTTGGTTGTAAGTGAACATTTATTAAAGTACTCCTTACTAGTACTAAAAAAAGCGTTGTAGCTAAATTAGACAAATGTTTACCTCTAATTTTTTTTATTTTCAGATTTTGGAATTTAGGCAAGAAAACTACCAGAATGAACAATACAATTTTTATACATTTTAGTTATTCACAGAACAATAACAACTATATGGGTAGAATACTTTAGCATTTTTGTGTCGTAGAAATATTTTTAGCAATTTTAATTAACTATATATAATAAAATTTCAATCAAATTCATTCCAAATTCTCCGGACCCATTTCATTATGGCGGCTGATAATTAAACACAGAAGCTAAATGGAACTGTCATTGTCAGTGTCAAAAAACTGGTCTGCAGCAATTTGGAATGGAGTGTAATAAATATTTCAATTTAAAACATAATTAAATGTATTTGTTGTTTAGAATGTGACACCCTCCTATTAACACATTGCCCATGCTCACATGTGGGCATTTCTGTTTTACGTCTCAGGACCGCGTGCCTGCCGATGGTCACAAAACAGCGGAGGATTTGTGTCCACCGGTGGGCATCTGGTCCTTGGAAGTAAAACTAAATGCACACATGGCTCAACTTGTTGAGGTGATTATGGCCACAACATTATAAAAACCTATAGATATGCAATTAAATAAATTAATTTAAAAACTTATCTCAAAAATACTTATTAATAATCATTTAAATTAAATCTAACTTAAAAAAGAAAAGAATAACATGTTATTTTTTCCTTCTTTGGAACCGCAAACTAGTAGCTGTAGTTTCAAATATCAGGCTTCATGTGGTTAGGTTCTGAAATTTAAAAAAAAAGTATATGTGTATGAACTGAAAAAATATTTTCTTTAGAGAAAACAACAAAATTGAAGAAAGAGCTTGATAACAGATATTTTTTTACTGATTTTGGGGAACTTGAATCCAGATATTCAAGGTGGTGACCATTTTTAAAAAATAACTAATAAAAAAAATAAAACAAAATATAGGCATCTGATACATCAATTCAGGGGTTTTTGGGTTCCCTTAATCCATTTATGTCATTTAAAAATTCTTAGAAGTATCTAAGGGTTCTAGTAGCAGTTTTAAAAGTAAACATTTTGCATGCATGGTTGACTAATTTCAGTTTTTTTAGTTGATTTTAATTGGTACAGCTGGACATTTTATGAATGCGATTAATGCCACTCTGATACCCTTGTAAAACTCAAAATATTTAAGATGGGACACAAACATTTTAGAAGAAACCAGATCAAATACAGACATCCACTGATATCATTCTTTGGATAAAAAAAAATCTGGAGATAATAAAAGGATCTTAGGACAAAATTTTGGGACCTAGCCCAAACTTATATTACCTCTTAACATATATACAACTTAACATATAAACTACCTCTAAATCCTCGTCTGAATCCCTATTTTAATAATTGGAACACCAAAATTAATTTTGGAAGACCCAAAAGACCCATAAATTAATATATCACATATCTTTTACACCAATAATTTTTTATGTTGCCCTTTCAGGCTCCTTACATTACCCCTAAAAACTGTTTAACCCCCAAAATGAATTTAGTTAACCCCAGAATCTCCAAAGTGATGTCTTTCTATCAATAGTATGTTGTTTTTACCACTTTACCCCTAAAACTCACCTTTAGGCCCCTTAAATTACCCCTACAAATTTTTTTTTTACACCAAAAATGAATTCAGTTAATCCAAAAATTTCTTAATTGAGGTCACAAGTTTTTTTGTCATTTACGATTCTTTTTGCCCCTAGGAACCTTAATTATATTATTCCCAAAAAATGTTTATTCTAGAAAATGGAATCAGTGTTTCCAAAAACCCTGAGTTTAATGTATTATACGTGTGTACTTGATCTAGTTTCTCATGAAAATTTTGTGCTTTTAAGTCGCCGTCATCGCCATCTGGAATATTTGGGGTGTCAAAAAAAATATATATTCCGACAAAAATGGATTTATATATAGTTCATTTTTGATGTGTTTATTTAAAAAAATGTTTACTGTTAAATCTGTTCTTAGAACCCTTATGGTGCCTATATTATGTTTTATTTTTTTGGAGTTCTCCCAACAAAAAAAAAATCACTTGGATTTGTAAAATAGACCCCCTTAGATACCAAAATCCGTCAAAAAACCTTTATTATCAAGCGCTCCCTTCAAACATGGAAAAAAGCCCATTGGCACCTTGATTTATGCTTGAAATAATTCAAATTCATGTTCAACGAAAAACATTATACAATTTTAGTAGTCTAGAAATTACTTTTTAATATATTTTTTTCCATAAACAGGCTTTTTGGGGGTTACTTGAGGGATATGAGTTTTTCCAGGAGAAATTATATAAAAAAGTGGCTCGAATGACATCTTATTAGAAGATAAATTTGTCAAGGAGCGACAAATAAACAATTTCTTGCACAAAATTCAGGAAAAAACGTTGGTTTTAAAGTTACATTTTTCATAATAAAAAAGAGAATAAACATTTCATGATTTTTTTCTGATTGTTTTCTCAAACATATCATCCAAATAAGCCTACTTTTATTCTTTAAATTTTGGTGGTCAAACTGATCCGCTGAAAAGGTTCAAACCTTTTCTTCATTCCATCCCAAATTTAAAAGCAAATATCTTAAACACCAGTCATCCTAGCTTTTTAAAATTTTGACATAATTAATAGTAAAGACCTTTCCCCTTTTAAATTCCAGAGATAAAAATTACCCTATGAAATTTCCAACAGAGCCAAAAAGTATCTGTGAGTGTCCCCCTTCAAAATTGTTCTCTGTTTTGTTCTTTGTGTATAGTTTTTCTTTTTTTTCCTAATGAAATTGAAATAGATGAGGGGAGGCTCAAAATATATCCAGAAATAGGTCCAGGAAATTTGCAATAAACAATAAGAGTTAAATTAATATTTGATATCGGATCTAGACTATAATAAATTTTGTTTATTTAAGGAAGTTTCACCAAATATAATTGAAATCAGAAGCAAAAACTTACTTTGAGTTTATAGATTATTATTCTTTGTTTGGTGCTGACTCTATAGAACCATCTTGTTTTGCTATACATTTTAGTTGGCAAAATATCCACTGCTCTGTATGTTTGGGTACAAATTGTAGACTTTTTAATTTATAGATTATTATTCTTCTCTGGGTGGTGGCACTTTCATTTAAGGTAGTTGCCTAAATATCCACTGCTCCATATGTTTTGTTATTATATACAGCTTCTAAAATAATAATAAAAATAACAAGAAATATTCTATCTCTAAATTTTGTTTCTATATTTTGCACTTTAGGCGAGGACAACCAATATTTCTTAAAAATTTTCTCTTGAGTGGCACATGTTTATAAACTGTTTAAAATATTTTTTGAATAATAATTTTTTAGTTACAGAAGCAGAGGTTTGGTTTTGTTATCTAAGTTATAAGTTAGAGACAAAAGTATCAAGCCAAAGTAAATCAAGTTTTGTAATCTGCAGTTTTATTTTCCTGTGTTATGAGTTTTAAAATCTAAGCAGGTTCACAGTGCATGATTCAACTTTCATAGAAGTGTTCACTAACCACCAGTTATGACATATACACATAGTATTTGATCCTGTGTATTTAATTTATTTGAAAGATGAGTGAGCAACTATTTATATTTTAAAGAATTTTTCCTGATTAATTTTCTCCAATTTTCAAGTCACTAACCTATTTTATTCAAAAAACAAGAGAGACTAAGGGCCGGTTTCTCAAAAGCGAGTTTGTGTTAACTCAAGCAACATAACCTAGTAAAAATCTTTAAAAATCAGGTTAAAATTAACTCCAGGATAACCAGGGCTTCAAGGTGAGGGTAAGTTACATTGCCTCAGGGTTAACCTAAAAAAAATATTGGCTTAAAAACAGCAAGGAAACTGGGATTTATAGCGCGCGAGTTACTTTAATTTTCTGATAATCCGCTATTGAGAAACTGGCCCTAAGAATAACTTTTTATCAGTAAAATTTTCTACAGTATTATTTCATGCTGCTCACTTAATATATTAAGGCTAAACGGTATTAGTGTAGTAAACAGTTTTCTTTAGATACCTATTCAGCACTTACCTGAGCCCCTAGGAAGTTCAAATTTACCAATGATGAAACTTTTTTCTTTTTTTTTAACTAAAGCTGGAACTAAACCACCCAAATCCTGAACTCAAACCAACCCAGCACTTTTTAGCAATTCCAGCGCTCATAAATTTTAACTCTTTAGGGACCCTAGTTAGTGCCTACATACAAGATTTTTTTCATAAAAAAAAACCGAGTAAAATACTAAAATAAAAAAAAACCATTTACTGCACAATTACTTGCTAAAAAAACGCTACCCAACTACATATTAAAGTAACTGGGTTTAGTGTTTAAGGTTGCATTTACAAGTGCATTTATAATTGAATTTGAAACACTCCTGCTAGCTGTTGCCACTGATTTAAGGACAACAGGATAACTTAAAAAGCATGCAGATTTAAAAATCGGCTGCTGATGCAGCTGTAAATGCAGCTTTACTGACCTGTTTTGTTAATACTCAAGTATCCGTGTGTTTTTGAAACTGCTGTTGGGATCTAAAATATATCCTTAGGCCTCTAATATTTCACTAGTAAACTTGCACATAACTTATGCCTCAATAATTTAAATTTAAAAAAAAATTGAATCAAAATAAAAACAAAATTATGTGAAGTTATCGGAATGTTTCTAGGCGAATTCCTAGTAATTCCAGCGAGCCAGTAAAGTTCTATTGGTTCTTTGATAAACTCGGGGTAATGCTCGCGCAGCGCTAGGCCATTTTCGGCGGGCGACCGCACACGCGGAGTGGTTTCATATTCGTTTTTGAAAAAATATTTTTGAAAGATAAACATAACCTCGAATGGTTTTCTGTCAGAAAACGTAAAAATACCCTTTTGCCTACTGTGGGCCTTGTTGACAAAACACCTGCAGTTGCCATGGTATCGGGGGCTTTAGGATAGTTGGGGGCTTTAGGTTAGAGGGCGCTTTGCTTATCTTGATTTCCCAATAACTTGGAATTCCGACTTAAAACTCGGAATTCCGACTTACAGCTCAGAATTTCGACTTTAAACTCGGAATTCCGACTTAGAACTCGGAATTCCGAGTTATAACTCGGAATTTGACTTTAAACAGCCCCAAAAAAATAAAACAATAAAAAAATTAAATATTTTTATAACCCAAAAATTCGGCAAAAACTGGTTAATTTTTTTGATATAAATTATGCTTAAAAAACTGAACATTGCTTATATTTAACTTTTGTTTCTAACTGTTACATAGTTTCGGCTGGAAAAAATTGAGGGGGGATCAAAGCAGCCTTTTTTTATTCTTAAACTGTTGCACTTACAACAAAAACAATGAAAGTCTTTTCTATGGAGAAAAAAAAACATTTAATAGTATTTTTTTCTTTTACTATTTTTCTAACCTAGAAAATTTTTTTGTCATAATCCGTTAAATATAACTTATTTCGAAAAATGACAGATATAAAAAAAAAATAATTTTTTTAGTACTGTAAATGTCAAAAATCAGAGGGGCCAGTGTTATGAAAGTTAGACTTTTAAAAAACAATAACATTTATAATATAGACTCTTCATAACCTATTTTTCTGGATGTTTTTAAATTTTTTATCTTTTGTGAACCTTTTCTGGAAAACTTTCAGTGGGAAGGGGGTTAATAAAAATCATATTCATTATCAGAAATAGTTGTAGATTGCCCGAATCGTATTGAGAATTCCAGTGTTCATTATATTATTTTTTTTTCTTTATAAAGTTCAAATGGGGGGGGGTTAATTTTTTTTTTGTTTTCTTTAAACTGGCGACCAAAATATTTTAAAAAATCCGAGTATTATGACACTTTCGATTTGGTTTCTCGTAAGCTATCTGTAAATTTCTGGAGGGAAAAAATAATCTCTGGTAATTTAAAATTATCCCATAGGCGCTTGGTCGATATCGGAGACCACTAAGACCTTCAAATAAGTGCCTGAATCCCTTACGTAACTTCTGTGAAAAACTGCCAGGAGAGGGTCTTTTTCTTTAATCGACTAATAACCTAGATTGCCCGAATCTGGGTCTCCAATCTGGATCTGTTTTGGTTTCGAAAATATTTAAAAAAAAAATGGTGGGGGGCCACAAGGACACCTATGGGCTCCATCAGATTTTTTTGTATATTTAGCATGTATGCCATGACTTTCGAGTATCTCAACCGTTTGTATTTGAAAAATTACGCTCATCCCCTCCGATTTTTTTTTGGTGCGCGACTAGCACTAGCAATATACATAGACTTTAATCCTTTTCTTTCAATGACACTCGTTTGGAAAATATCGAATTTTCGAACTTTTTCTTGGGGGTGTTTTCGACCTTTCTCAAAAAAAATTGGTTGGTTGGTCGCCAGTTTGAAAACAAACAAAAAAATTACTTTAAAAAATAAATAAACTTTATGCAATAAATTTTTAATATAATGAGGACTGGAATTCTCAATACGATTCGGGCAATCTACGACTATGTCTTATAACGAATATAATTTTTATTAACCCCCCCCCACTGAAAGTTTTCCAGAAAAGGTAGGTACGCAAAAGATTAAAAATTTAAAAACATACAGAAGAATAGGTTATGAAGATATTATAAAAATTATTATTATTCAAAAGTGTAACTTTCATATCACTGGCCTGCCATTTTTTCGAAATAACCTAACGGGTAATGAAAAACAATTATCTCGGGTAAAGAGTAAGAGAAAAAAAATACTATTAAATGTATTTTTTCCCTATTGAAAAGACTTTCATCGTTTTTGTTGTAAGCATAACCGTTTAAGAATAAAAAAACAGTTTTGGACTCCGCCCCCTCAATTTTTTTGGAGTGTTTAAGCTCAAATTCCGAGTTTAAAGTCGGAATTCCGAGTTTAAAGTCGGAATTCCGAGTTTAAAGTCGAAATTCCGAGTTTTAAGTCAAAATTTTGAGTTGTAAGTCGGAATTCTGAGTTCTAAGTCGGAATTTCGAATTCAAAGTCAGAATTAAAATAAAAATTGCTTTGTGGACCTTCTACGCTTTCGTAGTTGTCTGCGCAACGGCTATGCGAGTTCTATCAGGATGTGTATTCTCGAACAGGGAGCGGCATAGATATATGGCGAATGATTACATGGGACGAAAACGTTATATTCTTGAGCGATGATCCGATCTTACGGACCTCATGAAAATCATACGTTCCCGATCGCATGGTCCAAAACCGGGGAACAGCGTGGAATCTAGTGACGCCTGCGCAATAAAAGGTTTTTGTTTAAATTTTTTGCTTCCCAAACTACTTTTTATTCGTGGAAGGTGATAGATCCCATGCGATAGATCCCGTCGCACGAGAGAAATACTAGATCGCATTCTAAGTAGAATGTAGTTTCAGATAAAAAAAATATTAAATAAATCTAAAACAAACAACATAATCTCACACCCTAATAGCATAGAGTGATCTATTTGGGATGTTCGAAACATCCCAGGCATCGCCCAAATATCCCACAGAAGTCCAATTTAGGTCAAATCTCAACACGCATAACTCCATTATCCTAAACATCTTAATAATTACTACTGTTAAGTTCACAGTTCTCACCGTCTATAGAAATATATCTAATAATAGTACCTTCAATAGAATAAAAGTATTAAAACTAGCGCCATCTACTTAAAATAGATGCAAGCTAATTATTGTTTAACGAGATATGAGTATTTTGTACAATAATAGCTGATTTTCACCTCTATTGTACTTGTTTGTCACTACTAATAATATGCTTGATTTTTTTGTACTTTTTATGTACAAATGTTTACATAATCTATTTTTGCTTCCGGAAGTTTACATATTTTTTGCTTATACCAAAATACTTTTAAATCACTTTTTTTGGATATACTTAGAGAAGATTTTATTGCCATTAGCTCTGCTGCACTAAACTTTTTTTAGAAATAAAGTGCAATTCCTTGAATTATTAAAAACAAAGTACTAAAATGTTGCTTCTCCGTAACTCTGCCGTATAAAAATAATTTTAAAAAAATGCATGTCATTGCGAAGCGAGCAGTTTCCAGCAGCAATATTAATAAAGTACCAGTAGATCGATGTTTGCTGGGAAATTACTTTTATTTACATTGACTTATGCCTAAGGATCAAATAAGTGTTTTGTTTTGGGTGCAGTAGTTTTCGTGTTCCTTCTGAACTGCACCCATATTGCAGTGACGGAATTTTGACAGCACCATACCTGCGTTAAGGTCCGTTTTTGCGAACTTAACATAGTGTTGTGACGCTCCTTGGAGCTACACAACTATGGAACTAGTATAAATAATACAAGCATTTAAATATGTCGTTCGGTTACTCTAACTTTATTCTAAAGTATCGGGTCACTACTGATACTAACTCTGGACCTCTCTCAAACATTTTTATAAACCTGTTCTAATATTGATAGTTCATTCAACGCCCTGTTGACTCTCTCTCGACCTTTCGTTGAACTAGGATGTTAGGATAGTTAGTTATTCTAAAAGACGGAAAATTTTCAATTAATAACAATTGATAGTTAAAACACTAGATATGTTAATCGCCAGTTTATCCTTAAACGTTGAACAGTTTTTAGTATATGTAATTTTAATAGGTAACAAGTCGCGGATTGAATTATGTTATTAAATTTAACTCTTTGTAATTATTGAAAATTACCTTTATGATAATGGTTACTATTGTTCTCTTTTTCTAAATGCATGCGCCTGAGAGAGATCCGTTATACTACCCTTCCCAGGAAAAACACCACCTGCACATGTATAAGTATCGTCTTGAGATAGTTGTCCCTGAAAAATATGCGGGTTCGAAGGGTGTACAGGCACGTATTTTTCTGGTATGGTGTAGTATGCAGAATCTCTATCAGATGAATACATTTAAAAAAAGAAAACAATAGTAACTATGTTAATTTCGCAAAAACGGACCTTTGGTGTACCAACTACGAGTGAATATAACAAATATACTTTGTTTTTAATATGATTTCACGGTGATGCTCTAAAAAAGTATATTTTCATGTAAAGCACCCTTTTATGTTTGCCGCAACTTGGGACTGTTCATTAAAATTTTAATAAGATCAACAACTCCCTTACCTACATGTTTATAAAAACCTGGAAAAGCCTTTTAGGGTTAATGTGCCTATCATGGCCAAAGATCTAATTTCGTAAATTAACCGCTTTACTTCGCAGCTCTAATACACAAATTAAGAAGACGTTAAGGTTTTTTGCAGTTTATTTTATACTTTCCCATTAGGGTTAGTCGATTGTGCAATTTTAAAAAGTTTTAAAAATATTATTTTCGGCCGAATATCTATTCACGCAAGGTTTGTCCACAGACAGAAGAAAACTCTGTTTCCAAACAAGTACATAAAAAAATACTCATTTCCTCCCTATTAGGCAGTTAATTTGGTCATTGAATGTACTCGATCTGGTATTAAGCTTTTTCATTAAGGTCACGTTTATAATATGTATAAGGTTCGTAAGGAGATAGTTTAAGTTGGTCATAGGACGTATGGGCTGCGTTGTAGAGGTAGTATCTCTTGTTTAAGACAGTTGCATCGAGAATCATAGACTGGAGATGGTTTTGAACAATTGGTCCTCACAGGGCGGTCAACTCTCACATATGGCTCCACGTGCCACACCCCGGTAACTGCATCAACCTGCAGGCGAAACTATGTGAGGTTAGCCAGATATGGCGAGAAAATTAGTGTTGGGAAGCAGTAACACTAAAAGTAATTTTTCGGTGTACTTCTAGATATGGAAAGAAAAAGGCAACAAATTACATAGTTAAAGGCGTGACAAGGATTGCTTTCACGGTTTTAATGATGCGATGAGGAAAGCAACGGGAAACCATCTTATTACGGTCCCCAGGAAATATCATCATCATGACTGGAAAACCAAAAGCCCGGTTCCCCAGTCCCCGGCAGGTCTTAAGTGACCAGAGGGTGCTAAAAATCTCCGAACTAGTCATGAAGAAGATTGCTACATAGAACGCACAAAGTATGTTTCAGGCTGGAAAGGTCCACAATGTCATCAGAGAAATGGAACGATTGGACATAAAGATCTTGGGAGTTAGCGAGGTTAGATGGCCTAACTCAGGTAAATGCCAGATAGACGACTACCAAATCTACTACGCAGGTAATGACAGAGAAAACCACTATAAAGGCGTCGCAATCATTTTGAATAAAGAAATTCAAAAATCTGTTATCTCTTTTGTCCCTGTGTCGGATCGAGTCATATTTCGTCAGCTAAACTCTTTTTAAGTCTTTCAATTTCAATATTGTTCAAGTATCGCTCCAACCAAGAAATATTCAGATGATGACGTAGAGGCATTCTACGACCAAGTTTAGATTGCCCTTAATTTTACAAAAAAAAGAGAAATCACCATTGTTATGGGAGACGTCAACACAAAACTTGGAAACGCCCCAAGGAAAGACATTGTTGGGAGATACAGTCTTGGTACATCAAATGAACGTGGAGATCGCGTTTTCCAGTTCTGTCAGGAAAGAGATTTTATCTTGTCAAATACTTCCTTTAAACTTCCAGCTAGAGCCTTTATTGGACTTTCAAATCTAACATTCCTCAGAATATCATTAGAAACCAGATAGACTTTATGTTAATTAATAAACGATTTGGAAACATTATTAAATCTGCAAAAACTTATCCTGTTGCAGACGTAGGCTCGGACCACAATCCAGTTGTGGCGAAAATTAAATTTACCCTCAAGAAAAATCATCCCCCAAATAACAAACCCAGACCCAGGTTGGACAAACTTTAAGATAACATGATAGCAACTAAACTTAAAGTCAAACTTAACAAAAAGCTTAAAGATATTGATGAGTCTACCGAACAAGATGCAGAAATGGTCTGGACAAAGGTTAAAAGTGCCATAGTTGAAAGCACAACACTCTTAGGCAAGGATGAAATAAGAAATAAAGAAAGTTTCGATGAACGATGAAATCCTGGAGTTGATGGATAAAAGACTCAGTAAAAAAGGCAACGATCAGTATCAAGAAATGAATAGAGCAATAAAAAACAAGGTAAGGTCAGCAAAACAGGACTGGATAACACAGCAATATCAAGAAATAGAAGATTTAAATGGTAAACATCACACTTTCAATTTACACAAACACATAGAGGAAGCGGTTGTATTATTTAATAAAAGACAAGGAATCCTTGTGGACAATCAAGGCAAAATCATACCGGATACCAAAGAAAAACTAAAAGAATGGGGTAGCTATATAGAACATCTCTTTACCGATAACCGATCCGAACAGCCAGAAGAATTCTCAAACCAAGGCATAGATATAACACCATAGGAAGTAAAACACGCAATATCTTCAGCTAGAAACAGAAAAGCAGTAGGGCAATATGAAGTATACACTGAGGTTTTAAAGCTAATAAAAACGAAGATTCGCTAAATAAATTGGTCAAATTTTTTAACTTGATTTATCGTAGCGGTAAAATCCCTGCTGACTGGCTAAAATCATCCTTTATTACGCTGCCTAAAACACATTCGGCGAAGAAGTGTAGTGATTACCGCCTAATTAGCCTAATGAGCCATATGTTAAAAATATTTCTAAAGATTATCCACAAAAGAATTTATAGGAAATGCAAATCATTTATGGGCGACACGCAGTTTGGATTTCGTGGTGGGTTCGCGACAAGAGAGGCCTTGTTTGGCATTCAAGTCTTAGTTCAGCGGTCTAGGGATGTGTCGGTGCCAGTATATGCCTATTTCATAGATTACGAGAAAGCATTTGATCGAGTCCAACACGAAAAGCTCATAGAATCGCTAAAAGAAGTTGGTCTAGATGACCGAGATCTAAAGATAATCGCCAATCTCTAGTGGAATCAGACTGCTCAAATAAAGTTTGATGGCCAAATGTCAGAAGAGGTCCAAATAAGAAGAGGAGTACGCTAAGGTTGTATATTGTCTCCGCTGTTGTTTAATATCTATAGTAACAAAATAATAGAGAATGCACTTCATAACTGTGAAAAGGGTTTGACCATAAACGGCATAAAAATCACCAGCATACGATATGCCGACGACACTGTCATAATAGCAGACACGCTGGAAGGCCTACAAGAGTTATTGAATCAAATTGCTGCCAAAAGTTCGCAATTCGGGCTTAACTTAAATGTTTGAAAAACAAAATGGATGGTCATATCCAAGGAAAAGAACATCCGAGGCATGCTAGAAGTAAATGGGCAGCAAGTAGAACGCCTGGATTCATACAAATACTTAGGTTGTCTCCTCAATGAGAACTGGGACAACATGCAAGAAGTTCGTCCAAGAATTGAACAGGCTAGATCATCTTTTATCAAAATTAAATCAGTGTTGTGTAGTCGCGATCTTAATACCACTCTCCAAATTCGTGTGCTTCGGTGTTATGTTTTTAGCATCTTATATTATGGTATGGAAGCATGGACACTGACTGAGGCCATGTGCAAAAAGTTGGAGACATTCGAGATGTGGTGTTATCCTAGAATATTAAGGATATCTTGGATATACCGAGTAACTAATATGGATGTTCTGCTTAGAATAAATAAGGAGCTTAAAGTTTTATTTACCATCAAAAAACGAAAACTTGAATATTTTGGCCTAATTTTGAGAAATGACAAATATAAACTCTTAAAATTGATAATAGATGGCAAAATTGAAGGCAGAAGAGGTCCGGGTCATAGACGGATATCATGGCTTAAAAATCTTAGACAATGGTATGGTGTTACTACTACGACACTTTTCCGAAAAGCAGTGGACAGGGTGCAGATCGCGCTGATGATAGCCAACGTTCGAAGAGAGCATGGCACTTGAAGAAGAGGATAGGACGTACGCGTGAACTTAGAATGTAGCGTAATATTATGTCTTTCATTTTATCTGTAAAAAAACAAAGACTTCTGCTCGAATATACATATCAGAATACATTATCTACGGTGTAGCGTTCAGCTTTTTCATCAAAGTCAAATATTCAGCATGTATAACGTTTAGACCAGACGCAAGCTTATATTCTATAACTTGAGCTCTATGTTGCTAAGCAGATATATGAAACAAAACGTAGCGAATTTTGCTGAAGGGAGTCAAAACATCAATAGATTGCAAATACGATCGGCCGAACTAAAGAAATCAAGATAGAAATACATGATAATAAAATTTGAAAAACAGATACTTTTAGGCACTATGAAGAACTTCTGAGGTTTGCTGTCGATTTATATATTGTCATAAGTGGTAATTTTGGGATACTTTCTGTCATTAAAAAAGTCTTATTTGTCATCACTTTGCTTGTTTTGTATCAATTCAAATAGTTTGTTCACTTTCCAGCCTTTTTATAACCTGTCAGTATGAAAAAGTGCAAACAATGAAAAATAAAACGAATGCATGTCACACTAGGATTAATTATATAATTTTATTTTTAAGAGTCTTGCATGGCCAAAAGGTAAATAAATAAGCCTAATAACACATGGTCGTTTCAAACCTTTTTTTTTAAAACGTCCCAGTCGAACTTACCGGACGTGTCGAGGACGTACTCTTGGGGAACAATATGTGTTAAAGACGTTTTTAAGACATCTCGGGGACGTTTTTGTGTAGTCCTAGGTGGTCTCGGGGATGTCCATCCAAAACGTTTTTTGAAGGTTTTAAAACTGGTTTTGCACATCCCTAAATTATAATTTTTCCAGCATTTATTAGGACGATTTCGGACTTTTAAAAGACGTACTCGGAACGTTCTCAGGACCTAGAAAGAATTTTCCAGGACAAAAAAAAGACATCCCTTGGATGTCTCTCAGAGACCCAATAAAGTTTTTAAAAGAGGTTTTTGAAACGTTTTGAAACTTCTATTAACATTTTTAAAACGTTTTAAAGTTCCTGTCGGACTTACCGGACGCTCCAGGGACGTACTTTTGAGGACCTATATGTATAAAAGACGTTGTCACGACGTCTCGGATACTACCACCTTTCTTACAGCCTGGGACGTCCACTGAGAAAGTTTTTTGCACTTTTTAAAATGGTTTTAGACACGACATTAAGAAACGTTTTTCAAACCGTAACTGTAACTTCTAGTAATTCAATTTAATTCTAAATAAAAAATCTTTTTCAATTTACTTAAAACGATAAAATATCTTGCCACAAAAATGTCTTTAAAAATATTGTATACGGTCAGCTGCACCAAATCATATTTCTATTTTGTACGCCCATTTTGATCAAATTAAATAAAAACCCAACCTAACTTCTCCTTGCTGTTTGAACTTTGAAGTTACGCCTTCCAGTGTAAAAATTTTACCTAATATTTTTTTGATTATATAGTAATATCTATATGACAAACTTTCTCGACAAAAAAGAACGTCTTTAAAACGGCCAATATTGAGGGTTGTTAAAAATGTGGTATACATGTGGTATACTTTTTATGAGTTGCTTGATATGGAGCTTTGCTTAAAAAATTTGAAGTATGAAGTACCTATTTTATTCCTTTTATATATCAAAGTATTAAAGTATTCAAATTACGATATTTCTAAAAAGAGAAAACTAACCATCCAGTGTACAAATTTTACATAGTATTTTTTTGTTTATAAAATGACGAACTCTCTGGACAAAAATAAAGAAAATTTTTAAAACCTCAAAATTGAACGTTGTAAAAACGTCCAATACAGTACATTTTAAAGACTTATGCCCATATCCACCATTAAACACTCTAATCAGGGCTAGCTAATTTGAATTAACTTGCTAATCGCGGCTAAACAAGTTTACCTATCCACCAACTTTTTTTATGAAATAATTACCTAATCAGGGTTAATTAACTCGATTAAAAAAAAGAGCTGGCAACGCAGCATATTTGGTGTGTATCTATTGGTAACACTGGATATGTCAAAAAAATTTTGATGTAAAAGGTTATCTTTTCTGTTTACTTTTTAATTTTCTTTCAGTTTTTGTTTATTTATTTTTAAAACCTATCAGAAAATACGTTCCCCAGCTGTTTCCACTGAAACTCAAGTTAAACGGGGATGGCCGAATCGGTGCTGTTTGGAGCTGATCACTTTCTTGTCGCCAGCATTATTTACAATAATTAACTGCCACATTTTCAATTGTGTAGTGTAAAAAAGTGGATTTGCCGAAAGTTTGTTTTTGAACAGTATGCTGGGTGCATATAACTATGAAACACTATAATGGACCAAGGATTGCAAAATGTGTATATAAATGGCCTTTTCAAAAATAAGTCCTTTGCAACGAAGTCAACATAGTACAACAACTTTTTGTAACTCACATGCGTTCAGATAATAGGGTTAAGTTAAAGTAAAAGTGCCTTAAATTTTATCAGCCCAACAAGTCGTTAAAAACAAATAAAAAAATATAGTTTAGACGGTTCGTTAATGTGAATTTTTATGTGATATGAAATGTTTGGGAGAATTATCAGGAGGAAAAACTATTAGCCATCTTGTGACTGGATTAGATGTTTGAAAATATTTGTTATGTTTATTTTTTAATTTTTTTTTAAGTCACTTTCGGTTTTTGTATAGTTTTAGAATAGGATACTTATACCCTTTTATTACTTGACAAGTCCCCATTGCAAAATCTACTTAAAAAATGTTAATAAAGCAAGACTGCCAAAATTATGGTAGGTGCTGCAATGGTGCATTTTACTTGAGGAGGAGCACAACCCACTTTTGATAATAAAATGTCAAAAAAGTTTGTTTCCAGTTATCATCGACCTAGAAGATCTGTGGGTAATAATCTTCTCAGCTTAAAAGTGATTTATTTAGGATGTTTGTTAATTTTTAGATATATTTAGTACCTTATAATTAAGAAAGTAGTTCATAAGGTTGTGATATTTTTTATATCAACAAAAACATGTTGATCTTCCAAATTTTAATGAAATTATTTAAATTCTACATTTTTTGACGGTTTTATTTTGAAACTGTTATCCCCAAAAATTATGCCCTAGGTGACAGAACAGAACAAAATGTAATTTTGTACACACTGGTTGCAGATTCGTGTATTTAATTTTCTGTTCCTCTTCTTAAAAATTTCTTGTCTTTCAAAAAAATGTTTTTTTTTTATATTATAAAGAGAAAAAATAACCTAAAAGTTTTAGATTAAAATGTTTCAGGATCTTCAATATTTTTTTTTTTCATTGTTATTACTTTAAAATTTTAGGTAGGGTAGACTTTTTATGATGACTGATGATTGACAGTGTCAAAAAGAGTTTTTTCTCGAAGTAACCACGAGTTACCAGGTAAACCAGTTGCTCGTTTTCAATTTTTCTTTGTACAGTAATCCAAGTCATGACGTCACGAATAACCAGACTATGTTACCAGCCTATGGGACATGGTTACTTAAAAAATGTAAGGTTCAAAGTGCGGTTTACTGATTGTTTATGGTTTTTTAATTTGTATTTTTTTTATAAATCTCATGTTTTTCTATGATGATGTCATAACTATGCCTAGTCACTGAAAGTAACCGTGACGTCATGATAAGTAACCCAAACAAATTACTATTGTCCTTGAGCAAAAAGCCTATATGTAAACCATTAAACCATGTAGACAGTTTTAAAAACTTAAACAAAATTATTTATATAGTATTTTCTGCTGTTGAAAGACAATGTTTTCTGTGATATGCAATATCTAACTGACCAATGTGATTTATTTAGGCATATCTGTGTGCAATAGTTGTCTGCATTTGTTCTTTGTTTTATTAATGTATTTATTTGGTTTTTAGATAAATAAAACATCTACTTCACTTTTAATTGTATTTGTTTTTACTTTATGAAAATTATTAACTACAAACGTTAATCCACACTTAAATAAAAGGGGTAATTATGCAGTATAATTTTCTGCCATTTTTAATTTATTATGAAAAATTCTTTATGGGGGCACCTACTAGGGTCCCTAGGATCCCAAATCCGCCTGCGCCCGATTTTTTTTAAAGAGAAAAAATGGGTTGTTTTAGTGAAGAAAAAATAAAAAAAAACCAACCGGCGAAGCCAGATTTGGGGTCCTAGGGACCCTAGTAGGTGCCCCCCTAAAAAATTCATCATAAAAATCAAAAATTGCAGAAAACTGTATTCTGCATAATTACCATAAAAGGTGAAACAAATAAAAAAAAACTTAAAAGAAGCTTATGAAAGTGAAATAAGTTTGAAGTCTGAAAGCTTTGTGAGCCGAAACCTTCTAAAGAACCCCCTGTTGTCCATAGTCTCAAGATAATTTGGTTTCTCGTTCCATCGCTTTGGAAGTCGATCATTGATTAGGTCCAACACATCCAAATCGTCATGATACAATATATCTTCCACATTTAAAAAAAAAACAATGCAACAAATCAAACTGGAAATCAAAATAAAAAGAAAACATAACCAACAAAATGAATATGACAGCGACTTAATTGCTCAATTAAGCTTTAATCGCCCAGCATCGGCCGGGTTGGTAAACGGCGCGATTAACGCAAAAATTTTGTTGGTGGATATCGAATTTACTCGCTAACCGTAATTAAAAGTTAAAGCGAGAAAGAATGCTTTGGTGGATACGGGCATTACTTTCTAAGAGTTGTTTAATACGGATCTTTGCTTAAAAAGTATATTTTTAAAAATTTTAAATAAAAGCTTTCTAAAACGTACTGACATTTTAAGTATACCTAAATTTGAAGTTTTTAAAATGTTTCAAAAAGTACGTTCTAAAAACGTAGTTTTAAGGTTCCGGAACGTCGGGACCTAAGAGGACCTAAAAAGGACGTCCCGGGGACGTCATATGTTATTAGAACCACTGTCCTCTATAACATCTGTCAGAAAAACTCTAACCTAAATACTTCAAATTTGGCAACAACAACAATCTAGGGCGTTTGGATTTCTGTCAACTTTCAAACCTGGTTTTATTATTATAATAAAAATGAAACGGACCAGTACTCATCTATCTATAAGGTTTCTCCACCATTCTGTAATAAGCCAGGGATCAAAAGTACCTACCTACACCTAAACTAGCAAAAAGAAGAGCGGAAGCTGCTTTGCAAAATATATTATGAAAAAAAGGATGCCACAACTTGCCGCTCCTACTCCTTTCAAAATTAAACAAATAATTAGTAATATTTCACTGCGAGCAAAAAAAATCCTTGTTATAAAAATGCATAATTATTTTGAAAAAAAAAAGGTAATAAATTTACACAGGAATCAAAGAGTTGGATTGGATTAGAGCGCTAAAACTAGATCTAGAATATGTATATACATTAAATACCTATATGTTTTTTTAAATTTTTTGTTGCCTTTTTATATCCCACCTTCAGTCTTTTGTCTGATTGTTTCAGCATTTGGAAAAAACTATTGGATTGATTTTTATGGAAGTTTCCATACAGCATTTTTTGTATTCCTGGGCAGTACATTGGAGCAGTCGTGCAATCTTAGACATTGAACTACTAGAAGAAGCTTTTTTTCAGACCTAGGGCAGGGTGTTTGAGTTCAACATCTTCATCCCGTTGTTGTCATGTTAAACTAATACGTTTTCCCCTGTTTTTAGTATTATTTAAAATACCTTCAATAATTTTTAGTTCCGTTTAATTAAAATATATTTAAGTAGGATGTACAACTATAAAAATAAGAAAAAGGTGCTATCTAAATCCCTATTCACACTGAAATTAATGACAAGCCAGCAACACAGATTTCCTGCCTTTGTTTACCAAGCGAACGAAACGAATTCCAATCTAACATTTAGTTACTATTTTAATTTAACGTATCTGTGAAACGAAATACCGTGGTCCCCCGGCTTCTGTTTCAACTTGCATATAATAATACACTTCGGAACCATTTTTCGCCACAAACTTTTCACAAAAATATCAAAAAAACACTATTGACAAGAGCTAAAACTTTCACTTTCAGAACAATAATGACTAAAAGCAAGGAAAAATCGAGAAACCGCAACAAACAGTCAATGTTGCCACATTGACTACAAAAGACGATGTTTAAGGAAAACAACATTAAATTTTCAAAAAACGTCGAAAGTTTTAATGTTGTTTTGTGAGTACTATATATTGTGTATATTAGCTTTTTCAACATATATCCTAAACCACATTAATTAATTAATAAATAAGCGTCAAAACTTAATCCAAATTTAATAAGTTTTTTGTTGCATAATTTTGGTATTAAAATTGGCAACACAGATTTCTTTCTCCCCTTTCCCCACTGTAGATGTTGCACTCAAACAACCATTGAGACCAGACAGACCAGACTCCTTCTATTAGTTCAATCTTCTAAGCGTGCAATAATACTAATAAATTTAAAGAGCTAAAATCTTTCTCTTGTGAAGGCCATCACTTTTATTTGTATATTATATAAATTAATTTCTAATAAAAAAAAGTTTTAAAGAACAAGCTTTTATTAAATGCACTCAAAAGTGGAAAATAATTTTTTATCTTTCTTATACCATAATAAAAGCGATGGGCGCAAATTAAACATTTTAACAAGTGGCACTTTTAATCTCGAGGCGAAGGACTTTTAGCCCGACCACCGCGCATCGGAGGGATTAAAAAAAACTTTATACGCGTGGTTTTTGTACTATTTTATGCGTTTTAAGACTAGAACGACTAAAAATTAAATAATCATAAAAATAATGAAAGACTCGACAGTATCCTCTTTCTCGTAGCGGTACCCTAGTTGAGTGGTTATCAAAATGTTGTTGATGACAACAAAAAGTGATTTGCCTTAAAAGCATTACAGCCTATATAAGGGGGGGGTAATTACTCCCCTCGAGTGTAAATCAATAGCTGATAATAAATAATTGCTCAGGTGTAGTTAAATATTCTTTTCAAAATATACAGTATCTAGTAAGTTTATATTCTGTTAGCTGGCCCAACTATAAGACGCTGGCGTTCCAGTTTAACTTTGACCTTTACGGAAAGTGGCATGTCAACAATCGCATCAAATCATTATAATTTTCAAAATATTGGATTTGACTAAAAAGGCGCAAATTCATAGAACTGGAGAAGAAGAAAAATTTTAATTAGAAAGCCAGCAAAAATTTTGGTTTCTGAATATTATTTACAAGATTGGTGAGCAAAAATAATGGAAGCAGAGGCTGTGACATTTTCAATAATTAATCAGACTATTTTTTCTCATAAAAATCACATGTATAATGAATTTAAGATGAATTTGTTGTTTGTTCATCCAGTTCGTTCACATTAAGCCAACCTCATCCACTCGAAGTAATGCGATGTCACCACCGACTTTTTAATGTGAGCGTACCCCAGTGCACTTCAGTCTACTGTTGTTGCTATTTTTATAACCAAATTGACGAGTAAAACATAGATTTTTTTGTCAGTTTGTTGTTAATACGGCTACGATAAAGAGTAGTTTTTAATTCTAATGGTGTTGCACAGAAGTTAAAAAAAATGTGTATAGATAATGCCCCCGAGGAATTTCACAAATATGACAGACAGATGACAGACAGACACAGAAAAACGTAGTCACATCAATCGAATCGACTTGACATTATATTTTTTTCTTAAATTTTGCTTCCAAAATCAGTAAATGATATTTTTCGGAATATATTATTATTAGAAAAAGTCAACCCAAGTAACAATTTTTGGTGGAACTAGACGAATTAACTAACAAATGCACACATTTCAACATTGCATTATGTGCAAAAACTATAAGTTCTATGGGTGACGTTGTGCTAATAACGTCTACGTTTAAGACACAGCAACGTTGCGTTTAACAAGTTGCTTATTAAGGATGCCTATGACGTTCTAAGAACGTCCTTCCAACGTTCTATTGACAGGAACAGCGATGTTCCTTTATCTCCGTAAATTGCAACGTTTTCTGGCCAGTAATGCAATGTAGGCATATGTGCATTTTTTCGTTGCTATGAACCAATTTTTTCAACAGTGTAAATGTGATCAATACTCGACAACTTTTTAAAGCGCGAAGCACCAAATGACAAGACACGATGACGTAAAATGTAATTTCTGTCATGCTGATCTTCAACGTTACTTCTTGCCGCTACTTTTCTGCTGCCCTCTCACTCTTTGACACAAAGAAAGAAATAGAACTGAGCGGCAAGAAGTGACAATGTGGATCAGGCTTTTTCTTCTTTAGTCGTTTTTTGGGGCCAACATGGTTGCGAGCGCTAATTAGAAAACGGCCATTCTAAAGTTTTTCAGCCATTTTGGTTTTGAAATATTGATAAAGCAAATTTCAGTAATTGTGGATTATATTGACCACCTTTCATTTTTTTTAGCCTAATATTTGACATGGTACCAATTTCTATACATTTTAAATGATGAATCATTTTGTTAGCGTGTTGTGTTTTTCTTAGTCAAAGTAAAGTGTTTTCGGGCTTTTCGGGCGTTTTTTCTAAAAATATAGTGTTTTGGTTAGTTAAGTGCAGTTATATAACCATAATGATCAGTTTCTTACTTTTTATTAAGTGCTGTGGGAAAACCCTTTTTGTTATCAGCCTTAGAGTTAAGGGAATTTTGTCAAAACCAACTGATTTAGACTTACAAATATCCAAGACATATAACTTTGATTTTTTTATAGGGGATTATCTTCCCACCTTTGTTTCCGTTTACCTTGGTCAATAAAACACCCCCCCCCCCCCCAGACGCCTGGGGAGGATAGCCGCTATCTTTGCTATGGCGAGAAAGCTGCAGAAGAAGCTGTAGGCCAGCTCCACCTCTCACAAAAATCTTGGGTAATGTATCTGCTCCATATACATTTCCCAAGATTTTTGTGATGTGTGTCAGATGTGGTCTTAAATTTAAAAAAATGTATTTGGTAAATAAGTAAGTTAGTAAGACGTTTATATTCTTCTTCACCAATTATTACAATACATGCCTTATATCTAAAAAATATTAAAAAATAATGCTGAGACAACAATGCGCCGAGGTTTCAGCATGTTAACCCACAAGGTGGTGTTGGCTGTTAGAGCGCAATTTTTATAAATTGAGTTGTGATTGTAGAATTGATTGCGATGGTTAAATATGTAAGTTTTTTGCTTTTAAAACTTAAAAAAACAGGAGTGTAGGGGGCGTCGATTAAGCATAGGTATTAAGCTAATCTTAAGGTCATTAAGCTTATGAGAGATTCTCTGTCTGTGTCTTATAACAACTGCCGTCATCGTCAGAAGGAAAAACCCCGCAACCCACAAATTTTTCAAAAATGACTTTTTTGGTTTTTTAAACTTACTGGTTGGTTTACAATAGATTTCAATTTTGACTTTAAAAAAAAAACTCATGAAACTTCGTAAAGACTGTGGATTTACGTGGATCTTTCTTAGTATTTATGGCTTTTGCCCAGAAGAACTACTCCAATAGGATATGTTATGTGCAAAACGCACAATTATTAATTATTGTGTTTAATTTTTAGGTATTTTGATATTTTGAATCTCTCTATAGCCAAAAAAATCATTTGTCTGTATTAGACCTAGAACGTTTTTAGAGACTTTATTACAATTCAAAGCTTCTTTTCTATTTTTCTACAAATCAAGTTTAGGTCGATCACGGGGTTTTTCCTTCTGACGGCAGTATAAATCTCAGACAGGCGTTTTGAGCTTTTTGTATTTTTCCTCTTGGATTCAAAATCAAGAAAACCATATCGCAAAAGTTAAAATGTGAAACGACGAGCGAACCACATAATAGTAGTTTTAACAACTAGTGACTAATATAGTGCTTTTTTTTACAAGCGTTGGTTTAAATAACGAGCGCAGCGACTTATTTAAAAACGCGAGTAAAAAAAAGCACAGTTTAGCCACACTATTTTTTTTAATATCTTTATTAAAAAATCCAAGAAAAACAGGAAAATACTTTTAAAAATCTCGAACGAAGAGAATTTCTAGCAACACACCATCTTTACACTATAAATGAAGGCGGCTCTGAAATGAAATAACAATCGTTTCCATAGCGATGTGTCTTTTTACTCGGTGACGTCCATTGTTGCGACATTTTAATCTTTGACAATTTGAAATTTTGACGAAATTTTTAAATGATTTTTTCGTAAATACTTGGTGAAAACTGGCGGAAATGGCTTAATTCTTAGGCAAGATTAATTAATTTTTTTCAATATTACTATTTTCCGCGATTTCTCTTTAACTTTGAGTAAAAATCGTACAGAAATCTTTTCTTGCATCCGTGATCAAAAAAAAAGTTTTTTTGCATCGGTAGAAGGTTCAGTTGGGAAATATGAAGGTAGAGTTGGGAAATTTAAGTACATTTGACCAAAAATTTTGTATTTGTAGTTTCTTCAAACACCGAAAAAAAAATCTCAAAGTTTCAGGTACCTTCGAAATCGCTTTTAATATTAAATCAAATGCCTTCGGATTGCCGGTGGACAAAACATAAGGCTTTTGTGCCGTTTGGTTCTAAAATTGTCAATTATGTGTCCTAAAGTGATTCAAACATGATAAAATATAAAATATCCCAACTTAGGGACTTATTGAGTAAAATTTTATAACTTTTGGATTCCAGTGGTGATTTTTGTAAAAAAAAACATTCAGTAGGATTAGAAAGGACAACCTCACCTAACTTTTGGTGACTACCTTATTTTTTATAAGTTTAAAATTGTCAAAATATACAAATCCTTTCATATAAATATTGATATGTACCTAAAATTAAAGTTAGAAAACAAAGATATTTATAGGTTTTTGGTGTAGTTTTTTACTTAAAAGATATATTAACGAGTTCAGTGTATAATTTATAAAACATTGTGCTTTGGCGACTGATTTGACCTAATGACTAATTAGAAATGTTGATTACTAAAATCATGAAGCAGAAAATCGATACATTACATAGCGAAAAGCCAGTTCAAACTGAAAATCTCCTATCAAACCTGGACCTGTATTATAGAGCTCTGTGTAATGACGGCAATTTAATCTCTCTAATTAACACATTTGCCATTAAGCACAGGATTTGCAGCAATGAGGAGTTATTAGAGCTGCATTTTCCATAAGATTCGAGCATTTGTCAAAGTATGGAGTCGATGACCTTTGTTTTACTTTACAGAGTGTCCCAACAAAAATTTACATTGGGCATTTTTAAGTATTTTTGGTTTCAAGACGGACCCTTTTTTTGGCTGTATTGGAATTTATATAGGACCCTACACCACCAAAACTTACATAAAGAAAGTGGATCAAATGACAATTTATTTTGAAGGTTTTCGAAATGCCATAACGAAAATGATTAAAATTTTAAAAATCTAGAAGTTAGCTTTCTAGATATTTACTTTTAAAGTTGCTTGGACTAATACAAAATCGTTTTTTTTTCTTACGAAATTATTTATTTTTTAAGAAATCCCAGGATACGTAGATTTTGTTTTCGTTAATATTACATTTTATTATTTCAGTTTTTCTTCTAAGAAAATTTATATGAGCTTGTAAAATTTGAACTTATTTGAGTGAATCTCCCTTAAGGACTAATTGCTAGATTTTTTAAACTTTGACTTTTTTTAAAAGTTATTTAAAATACCTTTAAAATAAGGTGTAAATTGACACACGCCTCCTATTTAAATTCTGATAGTGAAACTCACCCCTCAAAAGGGCTGATTCTACAAAAGTTTCATTATAGTCAAAAAGTGTCTCCCTTAAATCAAAAATGGACATGTTCATTTTTTTTTTAATTCTTTTCCAAATACTTAAAAAAATAATTAATGTTTGACACTCTGTATAATTCGTGCATAAGTATGTATGGAAGTTGATTGAATAGAGTGGTTTATCGTTTCATATGCAACCACAATATTGTATGTAATTACTAAATAAAGAAAACAACAACTAGCAGAGGCGAATAAAGCACGCTACAAAAAGTGGGATAAAAAAATTAATCCGCTAGCACTTTCCCTAACGTTTTTTAGGTTTATTTGTAACAATATCTTACAAACTAAAGCTCCAAAAATTGGACGAAAAAATGGCTCTCCCAAGAACTAAAACCACATTTATGCCCGCTGGCCCAACATACAACAAAATCACGATAAGTAAGTTCAATTTAGCTACGACTTTCCTATGTCTGAATGAATTATCAGAGATGTTTAAGTATAGCTAACTTGAAAACGTCAGTTTATGACGCTCAAAACAAACTTAAAAAGTTATTCTAATAAAATTTAACATTCTACTTGGGACTGCTTAAAGTGTGTTTTTGCAGTTTGTGCCCTGCGTTTGTATGCAGGAAATTGGATAAGTGATGATAATTTCGATTTGGTGGATGTATTATTATAGTAGAGCATGGATTTCTTTCGAGAATATATGATAGATAAGATTTGTGGACTAGCTTAGGGAGTCTAAGCGAAAACGAAGCTTCGCTTTTTCCTTGCAGGGTTCGAAGTTATTTTTAATTTTAAAATTCCCTGACTTCCAGGTTTCCCCAAACCATTTTTATAAAAATTTCCTGACATTTCTGTCCATGTTTTTTCAAATTAAGTCAAACATAGTCTGTGTAAATTATTTTTTCCCCTACTAGTTCAGTTATTATTTGAAACAACTGTTACAACAGCCTTCACCAAACTGCAAAATATAAGCAAATTTACTTTTTTCTAACGCATTCGCCAAATATTTAATATTGTTATGAAACCACCGATGAGCCCACGCTGGTTGGCCAGGGTGAAACATCATTTAATGATTTCCTTTTTTCGCTTTGGTCCTTTGTGTGTTCCTTGTGGGATGCTCATCCAAGTTTGAATTTTCGTTTTTTTTTAACAGAATATAATAAGCACCACAATATCTCGTCATCTACAACGTCTGGTTTTAGAATAAAATCTGTCATAAATACACATTTCTGAGTATCACAAATATTATTAGAATTTTTTGAGGTACCAATATTTGCGTTTTTTAAAAAAGTTCAACTTTATTTTTGTGTCTGGATCCTTCAAAGTGGGATTTTACTGCCCAGCGGTCCATGTTAGACAATTCCAAAGGCTTATTTTTATTACACTGGCTTAAGCCACTTTACCCAATCAGGTGGAGCTTTCGCATCAGGATGAATCCAATCCATACTAAAATTAGTTTTTCTATTTGACATTTTTTAAATTCTTCCACCAGCAAAAAACACAGAACAAAAAATAGATTTCTGCAGGAAAACAGGAAAATTTTTACGCGCTTTAATTATAACAACCCATATAACAATTAAACATTTCTGTAATGTAATAGTCATATTCTTAGAGAACAAAGAATGTGATAGGAAGGTTACATTTTATCATTGTTACGTTTTAGCTCATAGAAATTATGTAAATGGGATAGAAACGTGACGTGAAACATGAGTATATTGTTATTAATAAATTATAGTTTTATACCTAAGCACTTCCCCAAAATATTACTATAATATTCCCAGAATTATTTTTTGACAAAATGGTGATTTTGTGATTCAAAACATGTCAGAAGGCCACGAGATGGATATCCTAGAATATGCTACTAAAGTGCAAGACTATAGCTAAAACTTCATGCGGGGTATATCAATATATCACCATTATATTGATGTACTACTTGAGATTAGGTATGAAAAGATTATCTAAATATTATTTTGCTTTCTTATATGTATGGTAAATATTACCTGCTACATAGGGAACGTATTGATTCCAGTGCAATCTACCTACAATAGATGACATTAAACTAAATTACAATAATAAATCATCTAAATCGCGTTCTTTTAACAAGATAGTAAAATTTTCAGCAAACATGCCAAAATCCTGACAAAAATATTATTTTTGGAAATATTCACAAAAATAATTTGATTATCACGTTATCATTGGAATATTACTATCTTGTTACCAAAGAAATATAACTATCACAAAACTCTTAAAGAATATTCAACAAAAAATAGGTCTATAACATTCCTGTCATATTCGCAATGTGATATTCCAAAAATCACTTTGAGGTTATATTCCTACAACATGAATATCCCTCCAGTGTTATGCGGGAAGCAATGAGTCTCTAACCCCCATTTGCACCGAATATTTTTTATCTGTCGTTTTCTAAAACACTCTTTAACATCAAGTGCGCAAAAGACGAACAGAATCTCTCTCGTTTGTTAGTGGACGTTTTCGAGAATGGTCACATAAAACTAAGTCGGTGAAAATGGAGTCGATGCCATAAGGGTGGAATCAAACAACAAATACACTGGCACGTTTTTTACATCCTCATTGGTGCGGACAAAAATACGAATATAGCTCGAGCAAACGTAGTGACTATCTATTTCTTTTTTTTGCACTATGCCGCACGGTTGCGAAAGAATTTCGTTTAGAATTATCTGCGCACGCCCGATTCGTCACGAGGTGTTGACATACAATAAACAATTCAAACATACCAAATATTTTGATTGTACCAGGTTTATTTCTAAAATATTCATAAACCGTTGCACACTATGGGTGTCTTATTCCCTGACTTTTAGGTCATTTTTGGGTTTTTACTGACTTTTCCAGGTTTTCTCTGACCACTTTGAATCCTGCCTTGACAGCGCTGATAGTGTCACCGGCGATTGTGGTGAAAAGCATAGAGAAAGTAATAGCTACGCGAGAGTGACCGAAACTGTGTTATACTTGGGGAACTAATTTTTTACAGACACTTACTTATTTAATAATAAAAAGATATAAAAAAGACTTAACAGGTGCAGTTTATTCATACTTTTTAGTGTTAAAAAAGGTTTTAGCTCTATACAAACCTTAACAAACTTTACTGTTCTATGCAGCTAAAAGCTTTCTTTAGCTTACAAAAAGTTTTTTGGACCCTTTAAAAATCTAAAATAGGAGGAGGAGGTTATAAATATGTTGAGGAATATTATCAAATATTAACAACATTTTATTATATTATTTTCTTTTATTAATTAGGAAAAAATCCCAGTATAAAAGTCTTACATATTTTATAATTTTCGGCACTCTTCAAATAGTCCCATGCGGTTAACGGTAGTGATCCGGCCTGATTTTAATGGCATTTTAGATTTTACAATAAGTGGCTAATCCACTATATAGCTAATCCCATTAACTCGCGAGATTTACAACCAAAACTGATTAAAATAACTCACTTTTGAAAATCTAAAAAAACCGCTTGCTAGGGTTGAACTTTGAGAAGCGGTGGCAAAAACCGACAGGTACTAAATTAAAAAAAAGGAATTTATTGTTCGTCAAAAATAAATAAAAACGACCGAACGAATATAACGACCAGGCCTCCAAGATCTAATGGATAGTCCTACAGGCCCGTTTCACCCTTGTTAGGAATCATCAGGGTGACATAGGACTGTACCTGGCGTAAATAACATAAACAACCACACTCAGCGAATTTAAACAACTTTCGTCATCAAACAACGCGGGATAAACCGAAAAGCAAAACGTTAAAGGATGCAAATATCAATAAGAATGAAACTTGCGAGCAGGACAAAAAAAAATAAATTTGGGAAACTGTACCGGCTACTGGAAGAAGACCGTTCAAAATACAACGTTTGCAGCAACTCCACCACCAATTGGAGTTTATACTACGTTACCTTATATTAAGGCTCAGCAAAAATCACTCCGGAGGCCAAGTGAAATAAAAAAAAGGAATTTATTGTCCGTCAAAAATAAATAAAAAGAAAGGTTCGTGGCATATCGGAAGCACATTTTGCTTTTCAATTCATTACGACCAGGCCTCCAAGATCTAATCGATAGTCCAGAAACTTACAGGCCCGTTTTATCCTTGTTAGGAATCATCAGGACAACATAGGACTGTACCTGGCATATGAAGCATAACATAAACAACCACACCCAGCGAATTCAAACAACTTTCGTCGTCAAACAACGCGGTATGTTGGATGGCTATATGCAGTGCGGCGCCTATCGGAATAAACCGAAAAGTAAAACGTTAAAGGATGCAAATAGCAATAATAATGAAACTTGCGAGCAGGACAAAAAAAAAGAAACCTGCGAAACTGTACCGGTTACTGAAAGAAGACCGTTCAAAATACAACGTTCGCAGCAACTCCAACCCCAATTGGAGTTTATACTACGTCGCCTTATATTAAGGCTCAGCAAAAATCACTCCGGAGGAGGCTTGATGCGCAAAACAAAGCCAAGTGAAATTAAAAAAAAGGAATTTATTGTCCGTCAAAAATAAATAAAAAGAAAGGTTCGTGGCATATCGGAAGCACATTTTGCTTTTCAATTCATTACGACCAGGCCTCCAAGATCTAATCGATAGTCCAGAAACTTACAGGCCCGTTTTAGCCTTGTTAGGAATCATCAGGACAACATAGGACTGTACCTGGCATATGAAGCATAACATAAACAACCACACCCAGCGAATTTAAACAACTTTCGTCGTCAAACAACGCGGTATGTTGGATGGCTATATGCAGAGCGGCGCCTATCGGAATAAACCGAAAAGTAAAACGTTAAAGGATGCAAATAGCAATAAGAATGAAACTTGCGAGCAGGACAAAAAAAAAAAGAAACCTGCGAAACTGTACCGGTTACTGAAAGAAGACCGTTCAAAATACAACGTTCGCAGCAACTCCAACGCCAGTTGGAGTTTATACTACGTCGCCTTATATTAAGGCTCAGCAAAAATCACTCCGGAGGAGGCTTGATGCGCAAAACAAAGCCAAGTGAAATTAAAAAAAAGGAATTTATTGTCCGTCAAAAATAAATAAAAAGAAAGGTTCGTGGCATATCGGACACACATTTTGCTTTTCAATTTATAACGATCAGGCCTCCAAGATCTAATGGATAGTCCAGAACCCTACAGGCCCGTTTCATCCTTGTTAGGAATCATCAGGGTACATAGGACTGTACCTGGCGTATGAAGCATAACACAAACAAGCACACTTAGCGAATTTAAACAACTTTCGTCGTCAAACAACGCGGGATAAACCGAAAAGCAAAACGTTAAAGGATGCAAATATCAATAAGAATGAAACTTGCGAGCAGGACAAAATAAAAGAAATTTGCCAAACTGTACCGGCTACTGGAAGAAGACCGTTCAAAATACAACGTTCGCAGCAACTCCATCCCCAATTGGAGTTTACTCTAAGTCGCCTTATATTAAGGCTCAGCAAAAATCACTCCGGAGGAGGCTTGTTGCGCAAAACAAAGCCAAGTGAAATTAAAAAAAAGGAATTTATTGTCCGTCAAAAATAAATAAAAAGAAAGGTTCGTGGCATATCGGACACACATTTTGCTTTTCAATTCATTACGACCAGGCCTCCAAGATCTAATGGATAGTCCAGAAACTTACAGGCCCGTTTCATCCTTGTTAGGAATCATCAGGGTAACATAGGACTGTACCTGGCATATGAAGCATAACATAAACAAGCACACCCAGCGAATTTAAACAACTTTCGCCGTCAACAACGCGGGATGTTGGGTGGCTATATGCAGCGCGCTGCCTATCGGAATAAAGCGAAAACCAAAACGTTAAAGGATGCAAATACCAATAAGAAAGAAATTTGCGAGCAGGACAAAAAAAAAGAAACCTGCGAAACTGTACCGGTTACTGAGAGAAGACCGTTCAAAATACAACGTTCGCAGCAACTTCACCCCCAATTGGAGTTTATACTGCGTCGCCTAAAATCCAGGATTTTTCAGAAAAGTAAAAAAATACATGACAAAAGTCGAATTCCTTCTGTCAAATAACAACGATCGGCTGCCTTTGTGGCTTTGGGTCTTAGCCGATGACATTTGCGCGGCGCATTTGCAGAACAGCGTTACTAAGCCAAACGAAATAATAGAGAGAGAAAGAGAGATAAATAAAAGAGAAAGTAGAGGGACATCTTGCTTACAACTTCGTGCATGATGAAATGTTTGGAAGGGCGTATATTTAAGCTAATACTAGGTATATGGTGCTTTCTTATAGAATTTAATAATAATTATTTTTTCTCTTTACCTACCTGTAATACTAAAAATGTTACAATATCCGAGTGTTGAAAATAATATTAATTTATTTAACTTAAAAATTATTCCTTTTTACCCATACTTCTATTAATTTACAGTTTTTCATGCATAAATCCATTTATGAAATAATAAATTATTGAGGTCATAGTAATAGAGAATATTTAAATATACAAATAAAAAATATGCGATATCTACATAAATATATGCGCTGCATATCCACCGAATATGCAATTGGTCATCTAATAAAGTGCAATTATGATGGCCTTTAGGCTTATTTGTACTTCTGCGGGGAAAAGAGAAGAATTAAATGAAATAGGCATAACGACAAACTTGACACTGCCTTTGTACTTATTTCTGACTAAATTTTTATTTGTAATTTTGATTTTGTGAAAAAAAATTATAATTTCTGTTACCATTAATGTTATAATAGAAGAAGTAAAGTTTGCCATCATCAGGTAAATGATCTTTATTCGACAGATGGCAGCGTGTTATCTTTAGCATTTCTGGCGTCCCAAAATCTAGAGCTCTTAAAAATGCTTTGAATGTTATCTTTATCCTTAATAAATATAAGCATAACTACTGTCAAATTTCATCTTATTTCCGTTGGACCAATGCAAAAACTCCCAAACAATAAGCTGTATTTCTTCTTTTGTGACATTGATGGTAACGCAAATTACAAAATATTTTCGCAAATAACATATAAAAAATTTAAGTAAAAAACATGCACTAAGGCCGTGTCTAATAAAGTTTGTCGTTATGTCTATTTCATTAACACAAAGTTATGATTGTTTTCCACAAACCAATTATTATTATTAATTATTGTTTATCGTCTCCTGATGATGCTAACGTTGTTAACGAAACGTGCGTTGAGTGCAAAAATGTGAAATTAATAATAATAATTATTGTTTATCGTCTTCTGATGATGCTGACGTTGTTAGCGAAACGTGCGTCGAGTGCAAAAAAATTAAGTTTTGGTTTGTGGAAAACAATCATAACTTTCATTTAGTGCAAACAACGGTTCCAAATTCCCAACATATTTCATTAACCTCCCCTTTTTTTCCTTAGTGCATGGCCGTACAAATAAGCATAAGCACAGAAAATGTTACTTTATGTGGCCGAAAAAGTCTGTGATTTCAGCTCGCCTCTAAAAGGGTTAAAAATGCATTTGTAAAAAATATTGTTTTTTACCTTTTTACTATAAAAAACAGTAAAAAAAAACAAAAAAATTAACCTGTAAGAGGTTTAAGCCTCTTAGCCCAATCTCTGCCAAATATGCCTAATGCCAATACTTTGCATGTTGGCTAAAAGCAGCTCTTAAAAACTTTAACACATACCCGATTGTTATTCAAAAATGTATATTATTCTCCTGTTCACATAGATTATTTTGGCTCTTAATTGTAAACTGTTTGAGATATTTTAAATATTTAGCGTTGAGGAGTTAAGTCATACTGAAGCGCCTCTCTGGGGTTATGGGGCGACTGATTCACAAACTAACGATTTAGGTCATTTGATTTGATTTGAGAATTTAAAAATAAACTGAACTTCTTGATAAATCACGGTAAGATTTATCGCGTATTAAGTTTATAATACAAAGATAAAATATGGATCGAAAACAATACTTGATCCCACCTGATTGTTTTTGAAATTTCGCACGCTTTTGGATGATAAATGGCTAAATGAGTCGTTTATAAAATATTTTAGCCATGCTCATTGTTACCATACCCTTTTTCCGTGAATCTTTGGGGGAGACCTACAAGCCGTTTTATAGGCATAACTTTAGAAAATCACCTTCCGTGACTTAGTTAAGGAGCCACAACAACAAATTGAGTTCTTTGTAATGCCTGAACTTAGTGTTGAAGCTAGTGACTTTACAAGCTGAAGCCGAGCATTTTTAGTTTGCCTATGTATATTGGTACAACACCATTCTCAACACCCGCGAATAGGGAACGTGAGCTGGATTTAGACCGTCGCGAGACAGGTTAGTTTTACCCTACTGATGACTCATCGTTGCGATAGTATCCTGCTCAGTACGCGAGGAACCGCAGGTTCGGACATTTGCTTCACGCACTAGCTCGAGCGGGCTATGGTGCGAAGCTACCATCCGTTGGTTTATGCCTGAACGCCTCTAAGGCCGTATCCTTTTTAGTCAAAGGTGGCAACGATATCTCTCGGAGTTCCGAGAGTCGAAAGGCTCAAAACAATGTGACTTTACTAGGCGGTCGGCTCTCGAGCCGATCGTTGCACGAGCCCGATTACCGAGTGTGGTCATCGGTCGGCGCAACACCTGCTTAACTAAAATGCCAGTTAACTCTTTTTCGATTTAGTATCCTTTGACCTACTATAGTGGTCATATTGACACCCAACTGACAGAAAATCCATGTTTTACCTGTCAATTTGGTTATAAAAATGGCGGCAATCTTTGGCTAAAGGGCACTGAAGAGATAAGAGTTAACTGGTTTTTTAGTTGAGAACGGTGTTGGTCGGCGGCGGGATCGATCCTTGCCACGGGTCTTACAATCATTTCGATGTTGAAACTCGGAATTGTCTGTAGACGACTTACGTACCTGGCAGGGTGTTGTGTGTTTCACGCTGCGACCTGTTGAGACTCAGCCCTTAGCTTGGGGATTCGTCTTTTCGGTGAGACGAGACCCCTGTACAGTCCAGCTATTGCTGTCGCTTTTACTGTCTTAGCGCTGTTAGCAAAGATTGGTAAGTAGGTGGTGGTGATGGTTGTCATAGAAAAAAGGCGAACCTAGCGATTCATTTCGTTTAGGTTCGCCTTTTTTATTTCAATGTTTTTATGAACCTCACATAGACCGCCTCGGATCAACACCGTTCTTAACTAAAATGCCTGTTAACTCCTACCGCCTCAGTGCCCTTTAGCCTAATTTGGCTGCCATTTTTATGACCAAATTGACAAGTAAAATATGGATTTTCTGTCAATTTGGTGTCAATATGGCACCGATCATAAGCCAAAGGAAACTAAAAGGAAAATGAGTTAACTGGCTTTTTAGTTAAGAACGGTGTTGCTCCGATATAAAGGAAGTTGAAAACGGTGTTGAATTGACACAAGTTATTATTTTGATATATGTTTGTCAGTAGTTGAATAGATGTCATAAAAAAAAGATTCAATTTATGTCAGTAGTTTTTCTTTTAACTTCGTCTCCTAAAATATTACAAGAACCATACAATATCAAAAGGTTATGGGCCCAGGCCCCCAGAATTGTTTTCTGTAACCAAGAACTTCGAATGTAATCAGAAATTACTAAGAATTTCAAGTGGAAAAAGTCAAGACAAAATCCGAAGTTATGGAAAATTTTGATGCACATCGAGTTCAAATTGGACTTTTGGAAAGTCGAACTGGACAACGTGAAAATATAAGATCTTGATATTGCTAAGAAGTATTCCAGCCGCGCTAGAGCTTCTAGAAGGTAAATTAATTAGACCTAAGCCTCTAGATGGAACTGCTAGTGCAGCTGGTAAGAAAAAGTATGAAGATAGCTTATTAAAATACACAAAAGCAGATAGCAATACTCTACTTATAATTACGACGAACTTAACTGAAGAAACTTTGACAAAAGTAATGAGATTTACAACTGCTTACGAAGTTTTGATGGTAACGTTGGAGATAAAACCTACGATCTGTTTTCTCAGTTTTTCACGTACAAAAGAGAAAATGGGGATGACTTAGCTATCCATATGTCAAAACTGAAAAATATTTGGAACCAACTTCAAACAGAAATTTCAAAGGACAAGTTAGCTGGAGAAAATTCTTGTAAATATTATTTACTACATACTAGCGACAGACTTTCAAAGCCGTTAGATAAATGCTTTAAATTAATATATTAATACTAAATGTAGGCTACTAGTGACAGATACAAAATTCCAAAACTGGTGCAAAAAAAGTGAGGTTAGAGACCACTGTAATTTGTATTTAGTCTCTTGTATTTTCAATATTGCCTTCAGCTTAAGCAAAAATGAATGTTTTTTATTTTTTAATGCTTACGTCTTACGGCTTACTCTTTACGATGCAGCAACTCTAGACTGCAGCCAGAAAAGCTCCCAAAGTAAAGCAATACAAAAATGGTAACCAAAAAATTATAAACAATACTTACATATTTTCATTCTCCTCCTGTTGTCTCATTTTTTGTGTTTGTATTTTATAAAAAACCAAAAAATAATTCAAAATTATGATTGTTTTCCACAAACCAAAACTACACTTTTTTGAACTCGACGCGCGTTTTGCTAACAACGTTAGAGTTAGCATCATCAGGAGACGATAAACAATGATTGTTTATCGTCTCCTGATGATGCTAACGTTGTTAGCGAAACGCACGTCGAGTGCAAAAAAGTGTAGTTTTGGTTTGTGGAAAACAATCATAATTTTGTTTTAGTGCAACCAAAGGTTCCAAATTCCCAACATAAACAAAAAATAATTGAAAAAACTCCAATCAAAACATTCCGAAAACGACGCTTTCTTGAAAAATGTCACATGATCACTCAAATGTCAACGGAAAAAGGCGCCAAAATTAAGAAATTTCTTGTGAAATGGGTACGGCAACTCCATTCGGTTCACACTTTTCAGGCCCCGTTCTGTGAAGTAGGAGCATGCACGTGTTGTTTTGGCCTATCTCGTGCCGAATGCCGTTGGATACACGTAAATTTGGTAGGTAAATTTGAAGGCAGCAGCCGCCTTTGGCTAGAATGAATATTACCATATAGTGAAATGCCGAAGTACTACCGAATGCTTATCGTATCTGTCCAGCCGAGCCGCGTGCCTGCCGCCTGTGCCGAAATTAGCCCGCCTTTCTTCCGAAGGTCTTGTGTTTACTGGGAAGTCATTCTATTTACGATTTTTATTTAATTTTATACAACTTTTATTAGCCAGCAATGAAAATGTGTTAAAAATGCCGCAAAAGTTTAAGGTACACAAACATCTCGAAATTCAATTACCCCTTTCCCCTAAATTTGAGTTTTTTTCAAAAATTTAGTAACCACTCAACTATTGTTCATTCCAAATTCTCCGCACTAATTTCAATACAGTGGTGGCCGTTATTTTAAGATGGAACTTAAAATGGAACTCTCATTGTCACTGCCAAAAATTGGTTCAATTGAGTTTGTAAGAAGGTGTAGATTATATTGTAAACACCCCCCCCCCCTACAAATATTTTTTGGGTGTACCACTGCTAATATTATTAATTATAAATATTATTTTAACCACCTGGATCTAAGTTTTTTACAAAGGCATTCAAAAAATTAAAAATTTTAAGAACTTTTTGCTGAAGCTGCACAAATAATCAATGACATATGTCAAAAATTAAATTATTAGTTTAGTTTTCTTAAAATTCAACAAAAACAAACAACTCAAAGTCTGATAATATCTTTCCTCACATCTAAGGCCAGGACTGTCCGTGATGTACTTTTTTTGCACCCTTTAGGTGGTACTGGGATATTAGTATCCCACCATGCCCAGCTCAGGCCCTTAATCTTTTAGAGGAACGAAATTTTCCCTGAGCAGTCTTACTTACTTATGCATTTTTTTATGAAGATTGATTGAAGTTGCAGAATACTTGGTGGGAAATTATTATCCCAATGATTCATCAAACGAGGCAATTCTTTGGGAAAACGGTAGAAAATCATGTTTTCGTTGTATTTTTATTCTTTTTTTTTAAGTGCAAAAATAAAGCGAAAAAAAGGATGTACCTATTGCAGAAAGTTAGTAGTTAAAAAATAGTTTAAACTAAGGATATTTTTTTTATAATTAGTATTAGGAAAGGAAAACTTTAAAAAAATATATTTTAGGTAACATTTGGTATATTTTTTTTTTTTAATGGCATGTCGTTTCGGCACAAGCTGCCGCCGGTGCGTGCTAAAAAGTTTAATTTTCCGCACTTGTTAGGTAATAGTTATTTACCTAACAAATCCGGAAAGTTATACTTTTCCGCACGCACCGGCGTTTGCACGAACGACGCGCCAGCGGAGTTTGGGCAAGCCGTAAGTGCGGAAAATACTTTTTGCACGCGTTTGGTACAACATTTTTCGTACGAGGGTGCGGAATATCAAAATATTTTGTCATTATTTTCGTTAAACCTAAAAATGAAAAACTATGAATTTTATGTTTTATACAGAACTTAACTTTAACAAGCTTAAAAAATTAATTTTTATGGTAATTATTAATCACGGTGACATTGAAAGTACCACTGCTCGTGTTTCTTAATGCCATCGTCGACTTCAAGTCTTCCTGATTCATCACTGAGCAACAGCGTGCTCAACATTAAGCAAGCGTGAAAATTTGTTTTGCTCTTTATCGTTTGGCTTAGTAACGCTGTACTGCACATGCGCCGCGCCAATGTCATCGGCTAAGACCGAAAGCCACAAAGGTAGCCGACAGAAGGAATTCTGATAGGCATAAGGAAAGCACCGACTTAAACAATTAAACTATTTAAAAAAATAATATGACACGTAAAACCTTTTAAATACATTTACAATATAAATATAGATACACAAGATTAATTTTCAATTTAGTTAATAATATAAATTAGGTAATTTGACAGCTCAAAGTAGTTTTTTTAAAACAAGAACAGAAATAAGTTAAAAATTATTAGTTTTATGGATTAATTAATATTATTTCTGACAACACAGTGTATCCTAACGTTTTTGAACAGGTACAAGCATAGTCCATTAGAAGTGTTTTTAAAATATTAACTACATGTTTAATTTATTATTATAATTATGAAGTTATACACTTAATGAGGGATTTGTACTTTGTGTAATTACTCTATTTTTTAATTTAATTTTGAAACACTCATTTTCATAATATTATAGAATGCACACTTGAAAATGATGTTAAAAAATCGAAATACGGCGTGTTTGATGAAATGAAAAATTTGTGAAGCATACAGGAATTTCTACCTTTTATGATTCTACCGCTTCACTCTGGAGAAATCTACGATTCTAACGATAACTTCAACGCCATTTGACAGTTGAAAATAGCCTTTTTGGTACAGGTTTTACGTTAATTTACTAGTTATTGTTTTTCATTTGCTATTAAAAATTATTTTAGTGTGGTTTTCCATTCCAAGATAAAATTTATGCTTTCTTAATTAAGCTCCGAGAAAATTTATAGAAAGAAATTTATTGCGGTTTTTAAAACGAGCACCTAGTTAATTATTCATTAAAGAACTCTCAAACAGGAAAACACGATTGGGTCTGTCTTGGGTACTGACAGCAGCGCCAAACGGTCCGAAATTTCAATACACACTATTTCGGCTTGTATTGTTGTTGTAGACTTGTAATAAATTCTGCTGCAAATTTAATATAAAAAACATCTCATACCAGTTTAGGCAGGAGGAACTTTGTTCTGTTTGCAATATGGATGAACCGGAAACGTTCAATCACATCTTTTTTATATGCCCTTTATATAAACATTTGCGTCCTTTAAATCGGAACAACAACAATTTTGCCATAGCCTTAGATAATCTAACCCAAGATTCCGCGAAGAAAGTCTATAACACTGTTGCAAATGTTTTAAAATTAAGATCTTTTTTTTGCGAAACGAGTAGAGTGGGTGTCTTATTTTGCATGTTACCCTGCTGCTATATACATACCTTTATTATTTATTTATAGTATTTCAATTAGTTACTTACTACTAATTACTAAAATTCCATTAGTACTTTTTTTCTCTTTTCTTTTCTTAATTATTCCACTTTTAACTAAATGCTGCTTTAGTCTTAGTGAATTATTTATTATTCTTTATTATTAGCTATTTCAATATTTTCGCTTTAGTTATATTGCTTAATTTTTCCTTGTTAATGTGAAATCCTGCTCATAAGATTGTATTTTCTTTTAAGAACATTAAATAAATTGAATTGAATTGAATTGAATTGGCATCCTAGACCAGAACTGTCGAGCACTGTATATCGGCTACAATATTATTCAAATTGCTTAATAACTATTTGGCAAAGCATTTGGGAAATCCGATATGTAACAACACATGGAGGAGATTTCGTGATTACCCGCTAAGGGAAAGGGAAGGGAGTCTGTGTCCGATTTAGAAATTTCTTGGCAAATTAAACATTTACGAGTAATATACAGAATGGATTCTTTAAATGAAATGGTGCTTCTAGCGGCTTTAGGGAAGAATGCTAAAAGCGAATCTTTAATGATTTTTTACGGACTTTCCGCCCATAATAAAAAAAAAATTTGGGGCCCCCAACTGGAGGCCCAGGGCTCACCAACTATTTTTTTTTAAATAAGAAGGTATCACTTGTGGCATCTTTTTGCAACCTTGTTAAAAAATAAATTTTTGCACTACAGGGACTAAGAACATATTTCACTCCCTCATTTCAAGGACTAAAATTGTACTTTTTATCCCCGGAGCTAAAATATTTTATCCCCGGAGCTAAAATATTTTAGTCTCCCGGACTAGAATATTTTAGTCCCCGAGACTAAAATATCTTAGTCCCGCTCCTTATTATCAGGCTATATAAATTAACTTAACGTCAGAACGAATGGAGGTTTGGTAATTAGAAACATTTATATTTATTTGTAACATCCGAAAATAGGCATGAACACAATATGAAAAAGAACTAACCTAACCTATAAATTCTTAAATTATTTGATATTATTTTGCGTAAAACTACAGCCAAGTAAATAAAGTAATGGTCCCAAATCTGAAGCGGTTCCGCTTCGATGTTGTATTGGAGTTTGAAAGATTGCCGATTGGGTATGTTCAGTGGCGAAATCTTCAGTGATTGCAGTGCATATGGTGCCTGATGTATCTTCGTTTTAATAAAAACGGTGCCCAAAAGTGCAAAAAATAGTATATATACCATTTGACTAAAGTGCCCTTTATCCCTCAGCGAATTGTAGCCCTCCCTCCGGTCGGGTTACAAACATTTTGCCTCGGGATAAAAAGTACCACTTTAGTCTAATAAACTACATATTTTTCTATTTACTAAACGGAATAAAGAAAATACCACACAAGGACATTATTGGCGTCCCATTTGGGGGCCCTCACTGAAGGCCCATGGCCCACTAACATTTTTTCATGAGGTAATACCGCTGGTTACAAAATAAAGTGGATTAAATAACTTTTTTTGACATCTTTTACCCCATGTGTTAAAAATATTAAAAAAATCTCTTTTTTGTCAATTATTTTAGCTTCAAAATAAACTATATATTTCTTTATTTACTAAGTGGAATAAAGAAACTACCACACAAAGATATTATTGACGTCCTATTTGGCGGCGCAGCCTAATTACCTTTTTTTTTAATTTACTAGATAATAGATAAAAGGGAAATAGATTCAAAGCACACCTCGATTTTCTTTTCACTCAACCGTCCTCAACGATAACAAATAGGTTTTTTTTTAATTTTTAACATGGGTTGACAGATGTCAAAAAAATGTAATTAATCGAATTTCTTTTTTAACAAGCTTTTCAGAAAAATACCACAAGTAGTAACCATAGAAATCAGAGGGGAGACTAGAAAACGCTCCTACCTGCGCGAACGTTGAGATTTGTTGGTCGGCCATTTTGACGGTAGAAACGTCAAGATCGGCAACATAACCTCGCTTTCTTTAAGAGCAATCAACTGTTGACTTTAATGTTTGTTTATTTTTATTTCTACGAGTTCTAAAAATTAATAAGATTTATAAAAAATATTTAAGTAAAACTGCATGGTTTTCCCAAAATAATGCGCTTTTTTAGAACTATTAAAATCAAGGAGGTAATCACAAAATGTGACATGGTCATGTGTATACCAAACCAGACACCCTAGGAAGTTGCAAGATATATCCATATATTTGCAAAGGATTTGTGACAAGACTAAAAATGTAGATAGAGAATACACATCTCTATCCACACTGAAAACTATAAAAATTACCCGATTTGTATTCTAATGATACCAGCTGTAGGTCCTACCATCTCGTTAAATTAATTTTAGTAACATTTTGCCTCAATCATAGAAATAGAAGAAGTTGCCACAATGGTCCAATTTGGTTTTAATTTATATTTTCTAAAAACATAATGCAAAATGTGCACTTTAAAAACTAAGTAGGTACATGTGTTAGAGCAGCAGTAGTTTAAGAAACAGCACTGCATTTTTTTATGAATTTTATAGTACTACTGCGTTTTAACTTCATATTATTACGTCAATTGGAAAGAAAGTCCCTCACACAGAATTTATATTACGCTCTGAGAAAAAAAGTTTATTTTTGCTTATTTAAATACTTTTAAATTCGATGTCTAAGAAATTATTAAGGGTGACTAAATGAAAATAATTTAGGTTGATTATGGTATTTTTTATTTGATCAGGAATAGAAAAAAAAATTCAACCAATTATTGCCATGTATACATGTGACTGAGTCCATTTTTAGTCAAGACTGAGTCCCAATGAAACCCTTATCTTTTTAGTATTCAAATCGATTTAAGTTTAAAGTCAATTACTAACATCTCCTAATTCAAATATATACAGTTAATTATATACAAAACAGTATTTAAAACGAACCTGGTCACATATATTTATTTATTTCAACGTCAGAGCCAATTACAAAAGTAAAAATACAAAAATAATAATTAAACTAAAAATAAATATACATAACAATAAAATAAGTATACTAGGACAGTTGATAAAAATTGCACAAAAACAGCACAAATAAATAACCATAAAAAATTGGTCTTATTGTATTTCTTTAAGCCTATTTTTGAAGGAACAAATACCACATGAAAATGGATCAATATTGTGGGTATAAGCTTTTATATCAACATCATGTAAGCTTTCATTCACAATATTGGCTTTTTCTTCTCCCGAAAGTCCTTTTACAAAAAAGTAACCAATTGGCAATTTCCAATATCCTTGGTTACCAACCACCATGACAACCAACACCTCCGATGCAGGATGTAATTCGTCATTATCTGTGGGAACGCCAATATTTACATACCCCCTATTTTATTGTTGTCAAATTCAATTTGTTTCTGTATTGACATTTCATCCATCATTAAAGAACAAATGAGCTCATGGCCATTTGCTTTTGCCTCTTCGGCTTTTTGATTCAAACAATTAAACACTGGAGCAATAAAGCCTGGTGAACAGTCAACATTTGCGTACCACTTTCTTAGTGTACTTGGATGAGGAAGAGTCAAGGAAAACTCTTCGCGGACAAAATTATATGCTTTGCCGGGCCATCAAAAGTGCTGGAATGCTATCATATGTTTTTTGAACATGTTGCAAAGAATTTTTAAAGAATTTATAACCATTCTTAAATTTGTCACCTTCTGTTTTAGTTTTTTAGTTTTGTACCTCTCTGAGTACAATTTTCTTTTGACAATCTTATGCTTCTGCTTCAAAACTTTAGACTTTCTTTTTAAAGTTGAGGGAGAAGCACTAAAAAAAATAATAACTAGAGAAAATCACTTTTTATAGTACATGGTGTTTCAATATATTTTACCACCCATACATTATCCCCATAATTATTATGTAAGGTAAAAAAAGGTTCATATTCAGAATATGCATAATTTTTTATAAACGAAATTACATAATGCAAAGTTGGCAACTGTCCCTGGAAATGTCTCATTTTAAATAGAATGCTCCAATCCTGATTCAAAATTGTGTTGTAAATATATCAATAATAATACTTAATAATACAAAAAATATTTTTTTTGTTAATGGAGTGACCAACAGTCCTTTCCAAATTCTCCAAACCAGTTTTAATATAATGGCTGACATTTAAACAAAGAAACTAAATGAAACTGTTTTGGTGAGTGTCAAAAAACTGTTCTAGAGAATTTGAAATGGAGTGTACTTTGTATGCAATATTTTCTAAAAATTAATTTGATCTCTTGAGGAAGCTTTGACCTTAAGTTATTAATAAGTTTGTTTTTTGCTAATAAATACTACCAACCTGTAAGAATGAAATTCTGTTACTATCCTTATTCTCCTACTCTTGGTGCTGCTATCAGTAGCAGTACTCTTATCTGAACTGGAAGTTTTTTTCCCAGGTGAGATTTTCTTTAGTCTAGGGCTACTATCAGTATCACTACTTTGTTCCAAGGCAGATGTTTGCTTTGTAGCCCAAGAAGTTTTCCTTTTTTTAGATGTTCCATCAGAGGTGCACCTAGAAGCTTTTCCTGTAGTGCTAAAAATTAAATAAAAGTTGGGCTTAATTCATCGCAAAAAAAATCCAACTACTTACAACCAACATCATATTTTTATGATGTGTTAAAAAAATAATATATGTATGCATTTTTCTTATTCATTGAAATTTAGTGGCTTAGTCTTAATTCCACAGAAAAAAGGGTATAGACCTGTGTAGTGTGTATTATTGTTAACTTCATACCTTCTCTTTTTTTAGTAGCCGCAAAGTTTTTTTCTGAGCATCAGATTCCACAGATAATGTTGACTGCTCTGAGGAAATATTAAAACTTGGGCTCGTTGCCAAAGAGTGTTCTGATATATTTGATGTTCCTGCCTCAGAGTTCTCAATAATTGGCCTCAACTGGAAAGAGGGCACAACATTTCGTTTTAGATCCTTCCTAGAACCTTGCAATTGTATAAAATCCTCTGGCTTAAAATGCCTTGAACACATAACTTTAGATTTTATCCAAGTCCATTGGCTTGGGTCAATTTGTAAGGCAACCAGCCAATTTCTCTGAACTGTTAAATCTCATGGAAATCTAAAAAAAATCGTAAATATATTTTTGCGGGAAAATAATAAAAATTAGGCACTATAGATAGATAGAAAAAAATCTTTATTGAACTATTAGAAAATTACAAAAATATTCAAATTTGGTTCCACCACTACAAAGTTCTTAAGTGTCGGTAAAAGAAATAATAAACAATTCTAAATAACACTAAAAAGAAAAGAAATATTTATCTCCTAAAATCAATAATTAGGAACTTGACCATGTAGCAAATAAAAATAAATAGAATAATGGATTTGTGGTGGCTACCTGCACTATCTTGAAATTGAAGATGATAAAGAAAAAAAGTCTATTTTGTGCAATATCTTTATTAAAAAATTCAAATGGAGATCTTTCGCCCTTGGGGAATCATCAGCATCTATGTTAGGTTAGATAGCTATAGACCGAACATTTTTCTTTGAGGGACAATGGTTTCTAAGGTACATTCGTTTCATTTAAAATTATAAAATATTTAGTTGCTTTATAAAATCAAAGATTTAGTAAGTATCATACTATTTTCATTAAAAATTCTTAAAACCTAACCTAATGTACATGCTGATGATGCCCCAAGGGCGAAAGATATCCATCTGAATTTTTAATAAAGATATTGCACAAAATAGACTTTTTTCCTTCAACACCTTCAAATAAAATAATACAATATAATAGCATTCAGAATATCTATCTATAGCATTTTCTTTTAAATAAATATATAATAACTTTATTGCTAACAAAATTATTAATCATCAAACCTGGATCAATATTTCCAATGCTTTGTCGAAAACAGTACTTTAAATCTAATTTTGTAAACCGTTATTTTAGTAGAGTTAAGTATTTCATAAGAAATGATTTATATAGGCACTTACTAGAATCCGAATAACTAGAGCTCAAGACTGATGATGCTGAAACATTTTTTTTCTGAAACAGGGTACCTACTAGGTTGGGTGATTTGAGTTTTTTTTTGAGGTTTCTGACATTTTTTCAATAGAACCCCAAATCCATGTCTGACAGGTTTTTTTTAATGCAAAAAAAGGTGCTGGGGGGGGGGCTTGGTAATGTCTTTTTGTGTGTTTTGGGTTCGTCTGAGTTTGTTTAAGTTAAATTGGGTTGAGTTTGTTAAAGAAAATAAACAAAAAACAAAAATCTAATTAAAAAAAACCTCTCTGAGGTGGCTTTGGGATCCTACAGACACAACAATTCATAGTCATTCCTCGGACCTTCCTCCTTGCAGAGGATCTCTATGAATATGGCACTAAGTGCCCCATTAATGGTAAAGCCATGATGATCCTTAAAATAATTTAGTTAAATACATGTTAAATGTTTTTTACACTTATAGTAGGACATGTTTTTTGATAAATAAGACTGTAAAGAACTTTGATTGAAAGAAATTAATACCACCTTATGTCTCACACACTTTATGCTTTGAAAAATTACAATTTTTGCTTGCATAACAAAATTTTTTATTAAACAATTGCCTTAAATTATTTTCATCTTTCTCTAAAATACTTTTTTATAGCTGTCTCTCTGCAACAACCTTAAATATTTTTGCATGTCACTAAAATATCTCTCCATCTACCTCTAAGATTCTGCTCTCTCTCTCTTTAAATATTTTTCATATTAACAGAGAAAAAAATGTTTTTGCTAATACTTTTTTTGAACGCTAAAAAAATGGTGGAAACTGGAAAAATTTGAGTGTTTTATTCTAAAAATCAAAAGTTTGGAAACAAAACTTTAAAATGTGTGCAAAATCATGGCATAAAAATGAGGAAAACATAGTAAAAACTGCTTAATTAAAATCGGTACCCCTTAAATTATGCTAAAATATTTTAAGAACCATGATGGTAATTTAAGCCTTTCTAGAATAAAACACTCAAATTGTTTTTTAGGCATTTAAAAAAAGTACTGCCAAAAAACATTTTTCCTATGTTAAAATGAAAAATATTTAGAGAGAGAGGAGAGAATTTTAGAGGTAGATGGAGGGATAATTTTTAATTAAAGTTGTTGAAGAGACACAGCAGGCTATAAAGTATTTTAGAGAAAGATGGATATAATTTAAGGCAAATCTTTATTAAAAATTTCTTTTATGTCATCTGTCTGTCATCTTGAGTAGTGTCATGCATATGGTTTTTATTTTGCCATTTTTATCCAAAAAACAGCAAAAATTGTAATTTTTCAAAGTGTAAAGTGGGTGTGTAAGGTGGTATTAATTTCTTTCAATCAAAGTTCTTTACAGTCTTTAAATTTACCAAAAAACGTGTTCTACTAAAGTGTATCTTAGCAAATCTAAAAATAATTTAACATGTATATAAGAAAATTGTATCATCATGGCTTTACCATTTAAATTACCATCATGGCTTGACCATAAGAATATTTCATCAAAGACCAAAAATGGCAGAAACCTGTATAGGAAATAATTACCTAATTTTAGTTGAGATGAAATTGTTAAGAAAATAAATTAAAAAAATGTTTCAACCCCAGCAAATTTGCCTAGTGCCTACATAACAATATTCCACTAAAAAGTTAAAATAAAAGAAAGGGAGGGTCTAAAGAGCCGACACTTCAGCTAAATAGTCGTGAGGCTAAAGAGGCGACAATAATTATTGATGTGTTTTTCATATTTTCATTTTTTTTTTAAACTAAATTTACCCAACCTAACCTAAACACACTTAAACCAACTTATTCAAAGCCAAAACAACCCAAAAAAACAATACAACCCCTACATGTTTTTTTTGGCATAAAAAAAATGGAGGCACCTTCTAGGGCCCCTAAAGGACCCCGAATCCTTGTCTGGCGTTTTTTTAATGCAAAAAAATAGGTTTAGGGTGGGGTTAGTGGTTTTTTTTTTTGGTGTTTGTTTAAATCTGTTTCAGTTGGGTTGGGTTCATTTAGTTAAAAATATACTAAATAATTACTGTTGGATTTTTAGTCTAAAAGAAAACCCTATACGGTATTGTTACCAAAAAAATAACAAGAAACTTACGTATGAAAACGAAATATTATTATCCAATAACAAGCGTCTTACGCTCTTGCACCCCTTTACGGAACAAGACATCTTCTGAAAAACGGGGCCCTAAAGACACAATCCACAGCACAAAGTCAAAGTATATAAAATGCACAATAAACTTAACTAAAAAAAGTCAAAAAACGTTTAAAAACAGATGAAAATCACGCATCGCTTTTGTTCGCTTTTGTGGCCAAAACAAAACAAACCAAAATCGAGGTTAGTCCCGCGCGAGTGACAACTGACAGAGAAGTGAAGTCAGCAATTGAATCACAGATAAAGGTTGGTTGGTTTAATAAATGGCGTCCGGAGGAGAATTTCAGGGGAGGCTACCAGCAAAATGGCGGCACTGATGGTGTTCCCGAAAATTTGGATGCGCAGTCGTCGATAATCGTTCTATTCCCCTCTGATTTCTATGGTAGTAACACCTCATGAAAAAAATGTTGGCAGGCCCTAGGCCTTCAGTAAGGGCCCCCAAATGTGCCACCAATAATGTGGTATTTTCTTTATTATGCTTAGTAAATAGAGAAATATGTAGTTTATTTTGCAGATCGAACAATTGACAAAAAAATAAGATTTTTTAAATTTTTGACACATTTGTTGACAGATGTAAAAAAAAACTAGTGCGTTAAATTTCTTTTTTAACAAACTTTTCAAAAAGATGCCACAAGTAGTACCTTTTAATTGAAAAAAAAAATAGTTGGTAAGCCCTGGGCCTCCACTTGGGGGCCCCAAATTTTTTTTCATCACTGGCGAAAAGTCCGTAAAAAATCATTATAGATTTGCTTTGAGCTTTTTTAAGAAACTCTTCTCCAAAGCCGCTAGAAGCACCGTTCTATTTAAAGAATCCACCCTGTATATATCCTACTTTTAAAAACGGGTGACAACATTATATGTTTTATTTAAAAGAACAAACAAATAAAGTTTTTTTAAACATTTCGTAACGCTTATTTGACACTTTCTGATTTTTATATTTGCCACCAACAACTTAAAAAACGTTCTGTTAATTAAGGAGACCTTTAGGTATTGTCTTATCCATTATGTATTAAGCCTGATACACAGTTTCATTTCTAGCCGCTACTTCTATTTCTCTCTTTATCGAAAAAAGTGAGATGGAAATAGAAAATATATTTTTCTCGTTCTCTAAACGATGAAAAGGGAAATAGAAGTGAACTCAAAGAAGTGAAACTGTGCATCAGGCGTTACACAGTGTAAGTCGGACATGACACGTACGAGGTACCTAGCGGTGAACGTAAAATTTGCCGGATGGGACATTTCTGTCTTTTACATTTTATTACCATGTATTTCTATCTTTCTTTCTTTGGTTCGGCCGTTCGTATTATCAATCTATTAATTTTTTGATTAGTACCGACAAAACTCGCTATACGTTTTTTCTCATATCTCTGAGTTAGCAACATAGAACAGACGTTATAGAACGTAAGCTTGCGTATGCAGATGATCTTGATAAAAAAGCTCAAGGCTAGACCGCCAAAATTAAACTGTATGTGTTTTTTTACAGATAGAAGGAAGACAGAATATTGCGCTTTATTCCTCGTTTATGCGTACGTCCTATGACTTAAACTGTCTGTTATCCTCACTCTATATAGCTAGCCAGTTTTTCTATAAGTTGGACCGGGGATATGATTTATTGCTGATTTTAAAAGTTTTTTTTGTGTTTTTTTACGAGCAAAATAGAAAGAACATAACGCTAATCGGAAAAACTTTTTGGAACTGAAATTTTTATGTGCCAAGGTTGTCTAAAACAAGCTAATATCGTAAAAATCAGGATACGTTTGCCACTTACATAAACATTTGATACCTTTTTTTGGAAATGAAAAACGATAACAAAAAAGAAAAGTCAGCATTCCAAAATATACCTACAATAAAAGAATGTTTCTTACTAGAGCCTTAACCCTGCTTTAAGTGGAAAAAAATATGCGGAGCCGTTTTTGTTCTATTTTTTTAATTTCCTATTTGGCAAGCATATATTGAAAATTATTATCTCAAAATACTTTGAAGTTAATTACGATATAAAAAATTCAGTGGGAAAATAAGAGATTTTCGATATGTCTCTGAATTCTTGGTAAACTTCTTCTGTAGTTTCCATTTCAGCTGCAAAAATTGCTTTCATAATCAAACTCTTTAACTTTAAGTTTTTTTAATGTAAAACTACATTTTTTAGTTTGGGATAGGGGTTCATAATCTGAGTCGGCTACAGAGTCATGTGAATCTTCATAAAAGCCTCCATTAGAGAGAGAGGGCATTATCATTTTCCGCGAGATATGGATTGATCATACCCCCTTTTTTTGTAGATGGGATATTTCTTAACTACATTGTTGGTTGATCACTAAGTCATCTGCGGTAGGGGGCGATTTTTGAGATTAACAGATGTAGAACTGGCTCTACTTGTTGTTTCCGGCATATCATATTCTGATTCTATAAGGTCATATTTTCTGTTGATGGTTTTGATCTTCTTCATACATAAGTTTTTCATCCCTTTTGGAATAAATATTTTCGGCGCCACATAGTAAATATTTTATACCAATATTTAGACTGAAAATAAGATCACCAAATTGGCACTTGAGGCTAATTCCAGCCTGACCGAATATAGCATGGTTTAATAGTTATTTACAAGAAGACTCAAGAGCTTTTCTTCATCTGATATTACCCAAAGACATGCATCAAAAACATACCTTAAACTTAAAAAACTTTAAGACTAGCCACAGATACGTTTCGAATTTATTTTGATCTCATCAGTGTGGCACAAGTGAGTTTAGCCGTATGGATTAAAATTCCTGGCCGGCAATTTGTTAAAACAAAAATCAAATAAATTGTAAAAACAACAAAGCTATATGGACCAAAATGCCTGGTCAGCTATTTGTAAAACAAAACTAAACTTGTGTTACACTGATGAGACCAAAATAAGTTTAAAACACGTGTATGTGGCTACGCCAAAGATTTTCTAAGTTTTAAGGTATGTTTTTCGAGAATATCGCGAAGCCCGGTATGTTTATTGAGTTTTATAACCCCGATGCCATATCCTTGAGTAATACTAAGTGAAGAAGGGCCCTTGAGTTTTTATTGTAAAAATTTTACGAACTCCAGCGTGCAAAAAAACACTTTTCTTGCACTCATTTCCGTGCGGAAAGTGCTACTTTTCCGCATGCCGTGCGTGAAAAAACTTTCCGCACACCGTGCGTGAAAAAAAATTTCAGCGTGAAAATAATGCTCAGTGCCTGAGCTGTGCTCCGTCCTTAACTAAAAAGCCATTTAACTCATTTTCGTTTTAGTATCCTTTGACCTATTGTCCGTGCCATATTGACACCAAACTGACAGAAAATCCATGTTTTACTTGTCAATTTGGTTATAAAAATGGTAGCCACCGTAGGCTAAAGGCTACTGAGGCGGTAGGAGTTAACTGGCTTGCTGGGCGTGGTGGGATACTTGCGATACTATTATCCCAGTACCACCTAAAGGGTTAATAAAACCTGACACGTCTTTTTCCTAGACCATATACCGACACGCGGAGTCTGATAGACTTCTGAATCTAATATTTGTGGTTAAACCTTAAAATAGCAGGACCATATTTTTTGCAGCAAAAAAAGTACATCACGGGCAGTCCTGGACTTAGATGTGAGGAAAGATATTATCAGATTTTAATTTGTTTGCCTTAAATGCGCTGCAAGTAAAAATTTTAAGAAAAGTAAACTAAAAATTCCATTTTTGACATGTCTCATTGATTGCTGGCGCAGGCCAAATTTTGGGCAGCTTAAGCAAAAAATTCTTAAAGTTTATAATTTTTTGATTGTCTTTGTAAACAACTTTAGATCCAGGTGGCTAAAATAATACTTATAATTAATAATATTAGCAGTGGTACACCCAGAAAATATTTGTAGAGGGAGGGGGGAGTTCCATTTAAGGTTCTATCTTAAAATAATCGACGCAACCGTATTGAAATTAGTGCGGAGAATTTGGAATGAACAATAGTTTAGGGGAAGGGGGTAATTGAATTTCGAGATGTTTGTTAACCTTAAACTTGTGCGCCATTTTTGTTGTGCTGTGTAAAATTAAATAAAAATCGTAAATAGAATGACTTTTAATTTATGCAGGAAGTTTTAAGAATATTTGATTTTTTTGTGCCTATGGTGTAATTTATTTTGGTCTGAAAACAATATAACCTGTGATTCAAAAAATATTATACCTAGTTATTATTAGGAAATTATTATTATTGAATATGGTTGTGATGTGGAGAAAAAGAGTACCGTAGGTACTCTCAAAACGAGTATAAATGGTCACTCTACTTAAAATATACTTTTATTAGAACAAAATAAAACAAAACTTATCGTCAAACAATCTTATTCTAAATCTCTGAAAGAGCGGGAAGTGGAGAAATAGGGGGAAAGTTACAATTTTATTCTTTGTCTTCACCTCCGCTCCAATCCTCATCGCCGTGGTCAATTTGTTTATTCCAGTTAAGGTTATCTTTCAATTTGGTTATATATGTTGGTAACAAGCAACAAGTAACTCGATACATAATCTTCTATTTTGTAACCCGTAAAAACAAAAGTTAAATGGCTTTTTTAATATATCGTAAAAAATACACTATTTGTTTTCTATTTCTAGTGCTACTGGTGCAGTTTAAAATTTATTTCAACACACTACATGCAAATTGTTAATTTAATAAATATACTTTTACGAGCTTATTCCATATTTCGCAAAAACGTTTGGACTTTCAAAATAAAAACTAATTAAAATAAATGTTAATATTTAGTGTACTATTCCTCAATAATAATAAAAAAAGCAAAGTGCCCAAACGTTAGCCCAAAGTTAAACATACCGTTGTTAACCAAACTACTTTTCGCTTTTGAGGTTGCTTTATCCTTGTTATCAATCATCAGTTATGTAAATTTTTATAAACGTAGGGAACATGATTTTTAAAATTTTTTGATTAAGATAAATGGATGGATATTCAAGAACAGAAGCTGACGTAAACTTAAAATTGTTTATTTTAAAATCTTACTTTGTAGGTAAACAGGTTAACGGATTACACAAAGACATTCAAAAACTACTCGTAGATTTTTAGTTGGGGCTAATATAAATAAATTTTGGTAGTAGTTCTTAGAACAAGCGGTCATAAAACAGTATTTTTTTGCAAACTTTAGTTTAAATAACGGACGAAATATTGCAAGTTATAAAAACTTTAGCCACGAGTTATTTACACAACTTTTTTATTATTTTATGAAAAAAATAGAAAATAAATCGAGTAAAAGTTTACTCTAAAACTTCCCTCGCTCAAGAACTTATATAAAAAGCTACTACTTGTATACACATGGGTTAGATTGGGTCGGTCAGACTTTTCCAGGGTATATCCAGACCAGAATTTTCCAGGATGTATCCAGATGTTTTCTGCGCGTATTCAGATATTTTCAGAATATATCCAGACTTTTTCTGGGTATATCTAGACTTTCCAGCTTGTATTCACAAACTTTTTTTGGTTGTATCCAGAATTTTCCAGGGTCTTTCCAGATTGTGTGTGTATTCAAAATTTTCCAGCATGTATCCAGACGTTTCCTGAGTGTATCCAGACTTTTCCAGGATGTATCCAGACTTTTTTGTGTGTATCCAGACTTTCCAGCTTGTATTCAGACGTTTCCAGGGTGTATCCAGAATTTTTCAGAATGCATCCATACTTCTTCTGGGTGTATCCAGACTTTTTCAGGGCCTTTCCAGACTTTTTCTAGGTGTATCCAGACTTTTCTACGATATCTCCAGACTTTTCCAGAGTCTTTTGAGACTTTTCCAGGGTCTTTGCAGACTTTTCAGAGTGTATCCAGACTTTTCCAGAGTCTTCCCAGACTTTTCTTTTCTTTCCAGATTTTTCCAGGGCGTATACAGACTTTTCCAGGGTCTTCCCAGACTTTTCCAGCGTCTTCTCAGACTGTTCCAGAGTGTATCCAGACTTTTCCAGGGTCTTTCCAGATTTTTCCAGAGTGTATAGAGGCTTTTCCAGGGTCTTTCCAGACTATTCCAGTGTGTATTCAGACTTTTTGGGTGTATTCAGTCTTTGGGTGTATCCAGACTTTTTCAGGCTCTTTCCAGACTTTTCTATGGTCTTCTCAGACTTTTTCAGGGTCTTTTCAGATTTTTACAGGGTGTATCCAGACTTTTCCAGGGTCTTCCCAGACTTTTCCAGAGTGTATCCAGACTTTTCCAGGGTCTTTTGAGGTTGGTAAGGTAATTTTCGTAAAAATAATAAATATTGGGTTCCACGGCATCGCCACCTTTAAGGACCATCAGCCATTTGCACCAACATATTTAAGGGTAACCTAGCATTAGGTGGCACCTAAATCTGGTTTGGTTTTCGGTTAGGGGAGCGCTAGGGGACCAAAAACGGTCACCTAGATTTAGGGATCACCTAAGGTAGTTTAGGGGAGTTCTAAATACAAACGAAATTCTTCGCTAACCTAGGCCACCTTATTCTAGGTGACCCCTAAATAAGTAAATATGTTGGTAAAAATGGCTGCATATGCGTGACTCGTAGGGTGAAGTATGGAGGAATCAAAGACGGGTCTTCAATTCAATTACGTCTTGAAGTTGTGTAGCAATGGTTGCATAAAAACATTCCAATGCTTTCCACCAGTAGTTGAAGATCCTTTCAACACAAGAAAGAGTCCAGTTTTTAGCTTTTTAAGTGCCGTTATTATATCTTCAAGGGTAATTTTTTCGTTTGTTACGGGGAGATTAGATTTAGATATTTTTTCTTTCTAATTTTTAATCCAATACATAGTTATTCCAGAAATTTGTCCAAAATCTTGTCATGTCCTTTTCGTTTGGAGTGCTTGAAGGTTGTGTGTTAGTTGGTTTCTCCAGGTTTCGTTAAAATCTCTTTAGCGCAAAAGAAACGAGTTGTTTTGGCGGTATCTCTGAAATCTCTCTTTCTACCGTCTGATGCGATTTCCGAAGGCAGCAATTTTTTGTTCTTCTTTACTTTCTTACTGCGCTCGGAGGTGTGCAGGTTTTGTTTATCCGTTCTTGTAGGCGTTTTTCCCATAGTGGTCTTGTTTTGTTTTTTACAATTGAATGTTTTTCTACAAATTTTTTGACAAAATTGCTACTGATTGCAGATGCTGTGCTGTATATATTGTGACAAGTTTCTAGGAGACTGGTACATTCTCGTGCTATACTTCTTAATGCTTTGTTTATCCTTGCGACTACGTTACGCACCTCTTCATTGACGGTAGTTTTTGTGAGTTTGAGTCTTACTTCAAATGGAAATCCTTGATACTTAACGTCATATTCTATAAATTTCTACATCCGGTTGATTTTCCACATCCATTTGTGGTGGTTGAATGTTACTTATTCTAACGGCAATAATTCGGCGTCTCATATCGGTTTTAATGTTGTTTAGTTCCGCATCAGTCAGACCTTTTCTTTTACGTATTGATCGGACTTGATCAGAGAGTCGCTCGGCTTTGTGGGTATTTGTTTTTCCATATACCCAATAGTCTCTATAGCCGGTCTTGTTGATTTCTAAGTCGGTTGCTGTGTATTATTATTGTTATTATTATAATTTTTTTTCACACCGATATGTGGTTGGTTTAGATTTGTTGCCGGTTGCAAACATCAAGGCATCAACCTATGTGTCTAGGGGACTAGTGTTCGTCATACAATTGCAGTTGTTCTCAGAACTACTGCTTTCTGCATCTGACTGCAGACATGAGAAAGTAAGTCTAATTCTTCTAGATGTTTTAAGAGTTTTGTATGCACAATGCTGTTTGCAGAAATTATAAATGGTTGAATTTGCACACTTTTTAAGTTCCACAGATCCTGAATCTCGTTTTCAAGCGGTCGATACTGGAGTTTCTTGTCTTTATACGATTTTCCCAGATTTTCGTCTAACGGTACTGCAAAGTCAATAATTATGACAGTTTGTTGTTTTTGTCTAGTAGGATCATATCCGGCTTTTTATGTTGAACTTTGCGATCTGTTATAATTATAAGGGTTTTTTCTGTTTTTAGGTTTAGTCGTTACAGTACAGCCAGATGTGGTTCCCTTCCCATGTTGCTATGTCTGATCAGGTAAGCGGTAGGGTCTGATTAAATACACGCTGAGATCAGGTGCGGAATCGTTTCCTGTTTTTTGTTACATTGTTTGCAGCGCGCATTCTGAACATTCACTTTCATGATGTATATCTGATGGCATCGAATGACTATCACTTGGTCCTGGATGGCATGGAGTGCACCTTCCCTCTCAGCGAATAAGTACCCTTGTATGAGGTAAGTTAACTACGACCTGAGATCTGCATTTGCTTGATGCAGTGCAGTGTAATACCTAACGCGCAGAACTTTTCTGCAGCATTTTTTTTTCAGGTTCCCCGTCGGCAAGGCTTAAATCGTATAAACCTTCAAACGCATCAATCAATTTACAATACAAGAAAAAAATCCGATTATAATTCCTCAGCATGGGCTCACCTTCACACAATTTTTTTTTTAAATACTGTCAATAAGACTTTTTAACTGTTTTTCAGAAGAAATTAAAAATCTTCCTATAAATAAATATACATTTAAAATAAAACCAATACTGCATTACATAAGCCCATATGAAATGCAAACTAGTTTCTTACAATTGTAAACTTGCCTGTCACATATTGTACAATTTTATGTTGTAATTTGCAAATAAATTTCATTCATTCGTGAAGGCCGAGTATCCACAATCCACTACGACTGGGCACTGGAAAACTGGTAGTTTTTTATTCCTAAAGTATTTCTTCAGATTCTGGATTTCATCGAAAAGCACGCTCTCTAGATTAGATAGACCGCGGCCACCTACTTTCCTTGGTATGTATAGTCGTTCAACAGCTGATTTAGGATGGTGCATTCAGAATTTGGTAAATGTTGTCCGGACTTATATAAGTGTTATATTTCTGCATTTGTTCAGTCTATTATTGCAAATGAGTATATTATCACGTAGGGGTTTTCGTGACGGGGTTGTTCTTATTAATTGACTTAATAAACCAACCGTACCGGGTTTTAATGAATTTTTTATAACAAAATATAAAAACGTTACTTACTTGTACAGCAGCGTCACAGTTCTATCTTAGGGGTAGGTCGTGGTTCAGCAGTTTATCTTATTCTTGAAAAATACATCACAACTTTCTCACTTAGTGAACTTACTAAACTTACTGACCCCTTCTTGCTGTTCTCGATTGGTTTTATAGGATGTATGTGATAACAAAACGTGAGTTTACAAAAACATCTATTCATTGAACTTAAAACATCACATACTTCCTAATGCTAACTGTTAGGTTGATAACCTGAGTCGTTAACATTTAAAAACCAAGCAAGGGCAAGATAGAATGCCTAAAGAACATTCACGACAATATTAACCCTGACATTTTTATTATTATTATTATTTTTAACTATCACAGGTTTTCCGCGGTGATACCGCTAATCGGGCAAAATTTGCCAAAAATTAACGGCGACTTTAAGGAGACACTATTCGCCGGACTATGCTTGTTTTCCCCAACATAACTGCCTTTTGCATGGCACCAATGAATTTTTCTGACAGCCCAATGATTTTCAGGTAAGTTGATAGGTTTTTATGCACTAATCCATTAGCCGTGATAATCACGGGCTTTATTTCTGTACGCTTCAAATGCCAAATTCCTTTTAGCTCTCGTGATAACAGTTCGTATTTTTCAAATTTTTCTGCGTGTACTCTATCAATATTTTTATTAAGAGGCACGGCAAAATCGATAATCTAAACAGTCCTGTTTATTTGGTCAACAATAATCAGGTCTGGCCCATTATGTTCCACGGTCAGGCATGTAATGATGTTCATATCGCACAATATTTTCACGCTTTCATTCTCCTTAACAGAAGCTGCCTAGTTAAAGAACTACAATCTAGTTAAAGAACACTTAACCACGTATTCTTCAGTGTCTCCTTGAAGTCGCCGTTAATATTTGGCAAATTTTGCCCGATTAGCGGTATCACCGCGGAAAACCTGTGTAAGTTAAAAATAATAATAATAATAAAAATGCCAGGGTTAATATACTCATTTGCAATAATGTACTGAACAAATGCAGAAATATAACACTTATATAAGTCCGGACAACATTTACCAAATTCTGAATGCACCATCCTAAATCAGCTGTTGAACGACTATACATAACAAGGAAAGTAGGTGGCCGCGGTCTATCCAATCTAGAGAGCGTGCTTTTCGATGAAATACAGAATCTGAAAAAATACTTTAGGAATAAAAAATTACCAGTTTTCCAGTGCCTAATTGTAGTGGATTGTGGATACTCGGCCTTGATGAATGAATGAAATTTATTTGCAAATTACAACATAAAATTGTACAGTGTGTGACAGGCAAGTTTACAATTGCAAGAAACTAGTTTGCATTTCATATGGGCTTATGTAATGCAGTATTGGTTTTATTTAAAATTTATATTTATTTATAGGAAGATTTTTAATTTCTTCTGAAAAACAGTTAAAAAGTCTTACTAACAGTATTTAACTAAAAATTTGCGTGAAGGTGAGCCCATGCTGAGGATTTTTTTTCTTGTATTGTAAATTGATTGATTCGTTTGAAGGTTTATACGATTTAAGCCTTGCCGACGGGGAACCTGAAAAAAAAACACTGATGCAGAAAAGTTCTGCACGTTAGGTATTACACTGCACTGCATCAAGAAGATGCAGATCTCAGGTTGTAGTTAACTTACCTCATACAAGGGTACTTATTCGCTGAGAGTGAAGGTGCACTCCATGCCATCCAGGACAAAGTGATAGTCATTCGATGCCATCAGAAATACATCATGAAAATGAATGTTCAGAATGCGCGCTGCAGACAATGTAACAAAAAACAGGAAACGATTCCGCACCTGATCTCAGCGTGTATTTAATTAGACCCTACCGCTTACCTGAACAGACATAGCAACATGGGAAGGGAACTACATCTGGCTGTACTGTAACGACTAAACCTAAAAACCTAGATTGTACTTTAGGCACACTGTCTTGGTAGTTAAGATATTGTGTGGGGACGAGAAGTCTGCATCCTAATATAATATTCCGGATACTCTTCTCAGCATTACATCCTAACTGCATTTGGTGTTAGCACATTTTCCTTAAGTATGTGTTTGCTATAGGTACGGGTACAAACCACATGATCTAAATTTTAATCAGTGCTCCCTCTGTTTCAGGGAATAAATAACCTTGTTTAAATTAAGTGACTGAATATGAAGTGTCTACGGTTTCCTGTTCTAGAGCGGCAGGAAATCTTTCGTGCTGTATTCCTCTTTATATTTCTCTACAAGAGGTTGCGATAAGTTAAGATGGATAAGGGTCTGATCAACGTGTATTAAATTTTCTATGAAAGATAGGATTTTATTTTAAAAATATTTTATTAATTTTTCTATTTGTTGCAGGTGTGCCAGCTTCAGGTTGATGGGACCCCTTCCTCCTTCACTTCTTGGAAGTACAATCTTTTCCATTGCGGCTTTTGGACGACTTTTCTATCCAGCTCACGTTATTCAGTAATGGACCAAATGTGAAGGTAAGTGTTGGTACTGCCCATGTTTTTATGGCACTGAAATAGTTTTTCGCATTGAGGTAAGTACTAAGTTTTACTTTCAGTCCACGGAAAAATATTTGTATTCTCCCTCTATTCCAATTCTTTTAATCTCCGTTCCATCCATAAGCGTCATTGTTTCCTGATCTTGAACTTTTCCTCTCTCCACATGAAGGACCGCACATTTATCAGTACCCAGCTCCATGTGCGCCATCCTGGTGAACACCGCAAAACTGGTGGCTAATTTTTTGGTAATATTGTATTCATTTGGCGAGCTATTTAACATCTTACCGATCGAATAGTTTTGCACAGTTCCCACTCAGGGCCTATCATTAATATGTTGTTTCTTCTAACTTTTTAACTAACAATAACCATCGATACGATCGTCACGGACTCCATATTCCACATCTCACTGATTTCGTCCGGCAGAGGTAAGCTTCTATTAATTTTTTCTGCATAGGTTTTCGCGACATTGGTGGCTAAAGAAACAGCAAAATTCACAAAGTAAGTCTTCTTTTTTTTAAACGTGACCACTAGATCAGGTATGCTATTGGGAATCGTTTTATCGGTCTATTGCAAGGTTAGTAGAAACGGTGTTCCGCATCGTACGCTGTGAGCAGACGCAATGATCCGAGAATGACCGTTTTCTGCATTGTGCCAACAAAGTTGCTGCAGGCTGGCAAGGTCTTGAGAGCTAAGAGCAGTATTTGCCGTGCACCTCCGAGAGCTTCAATTACCAAAAGCACTAGCTTAACTGTATAGCCCCGGTACATTCGGCGAAGGTCAAAGAGAAGATCCTGATATTTCGCCCGCTTCTCTTCCTCCTTAACAATGATGTTTGTCTCGGCAGGAGGCGCGAATTCAATGATATACATAATTTTATCATTCTTGTCAGAAAGTAGTATATCCGTCTTGTTAACGTTTACAAGCCGCACGGTGGGGAATGCGAAATTCCAGTATATTCTAGTTAATACTGGAGTATCGTCAACACCATACGAGTGCCTTAGTTGGTAATACAGCATCTGTAATGCCGCATTATGTCGATATACGCGGAGATCGCATACCGTCCGCAAGCCCAGCAAATGATATAGGCTCTCTGGCGCCCTATGACAGGAACTACAGCTTGTGTCAGGAAGCTGTATACCCATTACGCGACTTTGGGTTCCAAAGTGTTGACGACTTCATCTTGCCAAGCAATGAAAAACTCCTCAGTTTCCGACGTTAATGTACCAGAGTTTAAGAATGCAAACCTTAACTTTGTGGATAAGGTAGTGTTTTCAATGGTTTTAAAGAAAATACTGTTCAATGGCCTACCCATATGTAAACGTATGAAGTCCTCTACCTCTGCACTCTTTAACGTGGTTTTAAGTCTTTGACTGGTCAACTTTGTAATGGAGTTTTTCTGCCGCCGACTTTTGTCGAAAACTATTTGGAGCTCATCCGATGCCCTTTTTGCTGCTTTAAAACGAAATGCCCTTAACTGTTTCATGGTTACGCACGCAGTGGAAACAAAGTGACTCGTTGCCAGGAAAGTAGTCCTTCATGAGCTCTTTTTATCCCACCCAGTGCTTTCCCTTATTAAAAGATGAGCAAGTAAAAATATTAATAATAAAACTTTTATTGAAAAACTTTATATTTGTAATTTTAGCACTACTAACAAAGATGAAGCAGATTAAAAATAAAGGATACCTATTGTACCGGCGATATTTTGATTTTCGTTGTTTTGATCACGCATAATTTTTTTATGCGCTGTACTGATAAAGCGTCTATTCTTTTACAAAAAATCAAATATGTAAAAAACAACATACACACGAATCGAAAAAATTATCGAAACATTAACAAAAATGTGAATTGCGGTTTTGATTGGTATTTACCAAAAGCAAAATAGTTTCATTGGGATAAATCACTTCATATACATATTTAGCACGGCCAATAAAATTATTTGTTTTAAAAAAAGAATAACAAATAAGACTTTAAGAAAAGACACTAAAGCCAAAGGTGTAACGAAACCTAACTTAAATCTTAAGTTTTAAAATCAAATAAACAACTGCGCTCCGCGTTCGTTCCGGATAAAGCAACAAGAAGAAAATCTGATCTAAAACTTTTGCTGGCGCGGATAAAAACCGCGCACTTGTCAAAGATAACTTCGGGCCGTTTGCGAAAAATTAATTTTGCTCAACTGAGCTTTTAAAATTTAAAAAGTGCACTCAGTTTGCCTTTTTTATCTTTTTAACTATTTTATGCAGATCGCAGTCAAGTGCAACTTTTTTTCTATTTCTTTTTCGTTGCATCACCCATATTAGTAAAGTATAACATTTTTTTATTTCTTTGTCATTTTCACGTTTACTTATCCCACACTAGTATGAAAACCACACCGCAGAGTCATCTTAATCTAGACTTGGCTGTGTGTGGTTTTGCATTCTTTTTTTTGTTTTTCATTCTATTTGGTTCTTCATTAGAATTAGGACACTAAACAAAATTTCGGGGTAAAAAGACATCGCACCCGACACAGGGCAGCGCCGACATCGACCGATTTCTTTCATTTTAGGATATGTTATAGCCTTTGACAAAGCATTCTCAAAAATGTGTGAAAGAATGTGGTGGAGCCTTTGGTTTGGCCACAGGGGCGTATCAAGTGGAAATCATAATATTTACAGGAGTTGCATTTTATAACGATAAACGCTCAAAATTGTATGCTTTTTACCAAAAATGTGACAGTTATTTTTAGAAAACAAGTGATGATATCGAGTGACATATAAAAAATATAAAATATATGTTAAATACATTTATTCGGTATTTTCGTAGAAACTGCAAGTGTATATTTCAGTAAAAATAATTCACCAACATTTAAATGCTAATTATTAAAAATAAACCGCAAGGATACGACAATTTTAGTAAAAATGCGATAAGTATAGGAACTTTTAGGTCGCAGTATCGGCAAAGTGTCAACGTTGTTATCGGGCTCGAAGGGATACTAGTTATCAGTAATACAACGACAAGGGCTGTTAAAACTGTCAAAATTGTAGGTGACCCAAAAGCTGCAGTAGCGTAGAATAAGTGTATGAAATCATATACATTGGTAGTGTGTTTTGACTAAATTTGACATTAATGCCCATTAAAACAAAAATATTTATAAAAGATAGGTATGAAAGTGTACAATCCCTGTTTCTACAAAACCACCAAATAAATAAATGTTATAAATAAAGGTACATTTTGGTAACTAACTTGTCAACAGATAAGTGTCAAATATTAAAGTTATAAATGTTAAAATAAAAAAATTCTTTTTTCAAGCAAAAACAATAGTATAGTTTAGAAAAATGCTGGTAATATTTAAGAGCTAATTTCTGCGCCACTGCTCTTAGTAAATAGCATTTAAATGTTGGTGAATTATTTTTACTGAAATATACACTTGCAGTTGCTACGAAAATACCGAATAAATGTATTTAACATATATTTTATAATTTTTACGGTACGCCCCTGGAACTAAATGTCACTCGATATCATCACTTGTTTTCTAAAAATAACTGTCACATTTTTGGTAAAAAAAACATAAAATTTGGAGCTTTTATCGTTCTAAAATGCAACTCCTGTAAATATTATGATTTCCACTTGATACGTCCCTGTGGCCAAACCAAAGCCGCCACCACATTATTTCATACATTTTTGAGAATGATTTGTCAGGGGCTATAACACATCGAAAAATGAAAAAAATCGGTCATTGTCGGCGCTCCCCCGTGTCGGGTGCGGTATCCTTTATTTTCAGAGTTTTTTGATCGTTTAATTTCTGTTCAATTTTAATCAGTTTGAATGATGACGCCGGGAAAACTTGCCAAAAGTATAATGTTTTATTACCCATTTTTATGTTTCGCTTTATGATCAGTGCTAGAAATTGTAACGCAAGAATCGTGTTGATTTAAGCCTCTGCAAATTTGAATTAAGCGGTCCCATAATTTTCTGATAATAACAAAAAATCATATGAGTTCAATCAAAAGCCATTAAAATATGACCTTTACTTTGCAAATATCTGTGACTAAGATGCGTGTTTGTTCTTAAATTTATACAAATGCTGTATATTCCGGTGTCTACACCCTCCCACAAACACTAGAGTGACGAAAAACACTCGGCCGCTACAACAAACTGGCAGATTAGTGACGGTTCGTTTAGGCAACAGCGAGTTGGTACGATGACGACAAAGTACCAGTGGAAATTGCCGGCCCTCATGACTCAAAAGAAGGTCGACAACGCACCAATCAAAGCATCGCTCTTGCCGCTTGCTATGCGCGTGCTTTTACCAGACTATAATAGCGACACAGATAAAGTTTAAAACGTTGATAATATATGACGCTGTGAAACGTCTTGTGTTGTTTGATGTTGAGTTATGGCGCATTTATGGTATTTTCGCTGGACCACCAGGAAAAAGAGTGGAATATTTTGATAATTGTAAGTTTAAATAATAGCTATATTTTTCTAACAAGGGTAAAATGAAAAATTTTCGGCACGAGGGTGCGTTGTACCCGAGCGTCAGAAAATTATTTCCGCAAGTGTTAGGAAATACTGCCGCTACATTCGAAAACTGCAAAATATGCAATTTCGTGATCTATATTTCATGTAATTATTTTACACAATGGTCGCGATTATTCAAAATCCGTCAGAAAATCTCGCACTTACAAAAAATCTGACGATTTTTAAACTCAAGTTAACAGTAACTGCGTTTTTTAGCTTCTTAATACTGTGCCAGTAAATAAAAAAATTGCCAATTAAAATTTTTGTAGGCAAATCTTGTGAAAAGCTTTTTTTTTTAAAAAAAAATGTATGTTATTAAGCTTTCTTTTGTGTGGTTACAAACCTTTAAAACTTTTAACGTACAAAATCATAGATTGCCATGGAATATGTCGCAGTCAGTGTTCAGAAAAGTAACACAAATTCTGTCTTTCCTTTTACATGGTGAGCATTTTCGACACTTTTTTACGTTTATTGATACACGTAGTAGCAATTTACCTCCGCCGTGAAACTAGTCCTGCAGAATATGTTTAAAATATTAAATTTACAAAATTTTATTAAAACATGACGCAGCTTCTCCTACATAGTTAGGATAGATATTAGGGCCATTTTGGACCATCTAAAATAACAGCAAATAAAAATAACTACTTTTGTGGTTATAGTAATTAACGATAAGGATAACAACTGTCCATTTTAAAAGAAACATAACCTAACTTTTGTGAGGGTGTGGTGTGAATTTTGTTCATTTTTTCTTTTTATTTAGTATATACCGGGTGTAACAAGGGATAGGTACGGCGACTTAGCGTCTTTATTTTTAAGAATAGAATTCTGAAAATTTGGAACCTTATAGAACTAATAAAAGCACAAAATTGTGTCATGTTGGAAGATATCAAACTCACAGTTTCCATGAAAACGAGGTTAACTTTTGATTTATAAATGAAGCGCTCTGTTTATGTCATTACGCCTGAAGACGTGAAGGAATTCTAAATACGTTTTGTGATCCATATGTCATTTTGAAAAGTTTGAAAAAATATATATCTTTTTACATTTTACAGTTTTTTCTAATATTTTTCGATGGGTGGCAATGCAAATGCCTACCAAAAAGGAATCTTTAAAATACGGGAGAAATTAATAGCTAAATATTTCATTTGCATTTTCATTTTCTACTTCAAGACGAATTAAAACCTTGTGTTACATTAACTTTTTCTGAAATTATATTTTGTTACACATCAGTTAGAGTCTTCCGATTTAACTTATGATAAGAATTACTTGATTAATAAAAGATAAAATATTTAAACTTATTAAATTTTTAATAAGTAGAAAGCACGCCACTGTCATCCAGAAAAAAGACACTCTCTCTTGTCAGAATTCTAGGTGACATGACTTTAGGTTGACACATTAAAAATTGTCACTTTCTTTCTTAGTGTTGTCTACTTATTAAAAATTCAATAAGTTTACATATTTTACCTTTTGTACCTTAAGCAATTTTTATTGTAACTTAAATTAAAAACTCAATTTGATGTGTAAGAAAATGTCGTCAGAAAAAGTAGGTATACCAAAGGGTTTTCATTCGTCTTAAAGTAGAAAAATGTAAATTAAATCTTTAGCTATTAAACTAATAGTATTAAATTGATAGCTAAAGATTTAATTTAACTTTTTCTGACGACATTTTATATCTCCTCTATTTTAAAGATTCTTTTAAGCCGTAGGTATTGGTAGATGTTTTTACTGCTGCCAATCGTAATGTGTCAGTAGCACACAGTTTTGAGCTTTTACCAATTCTGTATAATTCCAAAATTTTAGAATTCTATATTCTTAAAAATAAAGTCCCTAAGTTGCCGTACCTATCTCTTGTTACACCCGGTATATAGGTAAAAAATATTGAATAACAATTAGTACTTAGAAGATGATGAGAAATATCTGTTCTTACGAAAAGAGAAATACGAATTACTCAACCATTTTTTAGTCTGTGATAAAGATAACCACAAAAATCGTTATTCCTATTTGGCGTAAATAAAGTCCGCAAAAAATGTTATTTTAAGTGGTCCAAAAATGTCCTTATTAAGGATGCTGAGTTTTTATTTTAAATGAGAAAATAGGGAAAAATATCCAATTTCCAGAATTGTGACGGGTGAAATTTTCTGTCTATTCTGAAGAATCGCGACAAATCTTAATTAGATGTGAGCAGCTTCTATCAACTTCTTACTACTCATCATGCTTTTACCTTTGTTAAACCTTCCTACGCTAGTGCGGAAATGCATCTTCTTGCACGTCAATTTATTAATTTTTTGTAAAAATAAAAAAAATGGGCATAGCCATGATTTTTCTCAAGAGGAAGGAAGGCCAATTACTCTGAAGGAAGTAATCATAGTTGAGGGGCCGACCTGGCCTCAAATCTAAATAAAAAACTTCGCAAAATTATACCTGTTAAACTTTGAATTTATAAGCCATAAATCCAGGCGAAAATTTTGGAAAAATTATACTAAAAATGCAATTATTTAGGAGTTTTAACTGCTGCTGATAAAAATCGTTTAAAATTAAACTACAATCGTACATATTTACGGTGTTACAGTGCCGCAGCCAACAATTTTTTTTAAGTAGGAAGTTTTTTAAAATTATTTTAGGTGCGCCTATTTTGGGAAAATGTTATTAAAAATGCTATTTTTCAGGCGTTTGAAATTCTGCTGATAAAAAATTAACTAGACTCGTAATTATTAACGGTGTGATGCTGCGACAGGCAAAAATTGTAGGAAAATTATACTAAAAATGTTACTTTTGAGAAGTTTTAAATGCTGCTGATATTAAAATTGTTTAAAATTAAGGTTGTTTTGGAATAAAAAACTTCTACAAATATACGTACTTCTCTGTCTGTTGGACTTTCATTTTAAAATTTAATTAAAAAAAAATTGTCTTCTCTAATGGTTTTTTAATTAACTTAATGCCCCTGGATCGTTGTGCACTGGGCAGTAGCCCTGGTTGCCCCGCTCTTGATATTATATGTGTGAATCTTAAAAAATGGAGATAATACACATTGTACTCACTTTAGTAACTACACAATGACAATACTTGAGGAGCTGCATAAATTTCTCAGACATTTAGTAGTCAAAAATGTCACAAAGTTGAATAACTGCGTTCTAGCTATTCAAAAATGGCAAAATGTTGAGCTTGTGGCTCAAAGATAGAGCATAATGGAGGAGGCTTCAAATTCAAATTTCGGTGGCGTCCGCCATTTTTTTTTTAATTACTGGTGAAATACCCACGCCTGACTATCTGTCGTTCGATCCGATATCAAGCGGACATCTGTTTAATGTAAATCGCTACATCCGTAGTCGGTTAGACTCAAGCGTTTTTTCTTAAAATGGTACTGGTAGATATCACGCGGTTGACTTCTTCTTCAAACATGCATGCATCTGAAAATCTTATTTTGCTAAAAGAGGAATCTCTACGATTTAAAAAAAAAAGCTCGGGACGAAAGCTATATGTCATCCTGTTTGACAGTTATGACGTCATAAAATTAATATTAATCGTCAGATATTCCAGTCAAATAACGATTATTTTAGTTTAGGCTATTTGGCTTTTTAGAAAATTTATGTGCATAAGAAAATATCATAATTGAAAAGTTTTGCAGAAAACAAAATTTTCTTTCAAACCGTTATGTCCTTCGTCTGCCTACGGCTTGTCTTAGTGGGTCCAAAGGGTCAGGTATGCCGCTTTTAGATTTAGAAAAAAACTGTGAAAGTCTTTTTACTTTTTAATTTCTTATACTGGTTGAAGAAGTTAAAGTCGAACGAAAATTTAATAGCGGTAAAATTGTCCCAGACCTCCCAGCAGAAAGAAGAGTTTAACCATAAATATGCACTTAGGCCTTTCATCCAGATGTCCGTAAATCCAGTTTCTAGCTAACAAATATTAATGAAAGGCTGTCAAAAAATTGACTAATAAACTAATTTGACAATGGAGCGTCTCCCTCTCTCTTTACCAACGTTTTTTATAAATATGGGAACGTATAAAATTGACCAATGTGATCAAAATTGGGCGGAAAGACAACGCTACGTTTGATGGTTTCACAAAGACTAATTTATTGTGATCAATTCAGGTTACAAAACTAATACGTGACAAGTTTTTTTGATATTTCTTAACACCCCCACTCATCAAAAAATTCTTAAACCTAAACTCACTGAAAACTTAAGTATTTACTAAGGACTATAGTTTATCGAAAGTTTGGTCTGAAGGCTGACATATACATGGGTATAGAAAAATTTATTTTAAGCCGAACCAAACCACAATTTATAAGATAATTTTACCTGGATAGCCGTCAAAATGTACTGGAATTGGGCCATTTTTTTCTTAAAACTGTCCAAATAATCCGTAAATATTAATAAAATATGGGTAAACAAAAAATTTGAGAAATGTCAAAGTGACACGGGATGTTGTATTTTGAGTAAAATCATCGTATATTATTGACCACCGCCAGGAGTTGGTTTAAGTGCTTTAAATTTTAAAGCAATCACGATTTGGTTGATTTTTTGTTCAAAATAAATATTTTTAAGTATTTTAATTACTAAATAACCAAATTTCAGGCTTTCTTTTGCTTCAATTGGGTATTCCAGCGCGGTTTTTAAGACAATGTATAGGGACGTATGGTATCTCACTTTAAGTTGATTCAGGAAGATCACTGCTCTCTTAAATCAAGAAAAAAGCCTTACACAGATAAGTTTAAAATTAATTTTCAGTAATTAAATGAAAACAAAGATTTCTTACATACACACATCTGGTTTGCTTAGGCGTTGGCACACCTTGTCAAAGGCGATTGACTACACGCCTAAAAAATTAAGAAGTTAAAATTTTTGTGGTAACTGATAGCGCGGTACAAATCTTGCGCTATAAACGCTGTGCTATTTTTGAAGCAAGCATTTATAGTGTAAAACTGATTCCGGCATATTCACAAACCTTGCAAACGTAACAATCTTTGCCTAAATAATATTTGATTCAGCGAAAATTAAAGAATAGCGTATGTAAACAATACTGATAATACAAGTTCCGCGGCTTTTTTGGGTTTTTGGGGATTTGCTTATTTTTTTATTGTTTTGGTGATTTTGCGCGGTTTTGTGATTTGTGCGGTGATGTCATATTACGCGCCGGTAAAAGTCTTCAGCGGTAAATTCTTGCGCGTTAGGGGTAAGAAGAACGTGTGATTTTAGCAATTTTTCTAAATTTTTATGAAAATTCGGATATTTTTTGCAGAAGCATGGAAGAGGGAGAGCAATTGCCTACTGTCGTTCCTTCCTGCATTTCTCCCAGACCTTGCCTTACGCCTAAATTCAAATTGCAACCTCTTGGTAGAATCTATAAATTAAGTAATGGCGCGGGGGTGTAGGTAAGTGTTAGAAGGGGGGGGGAGAATTCGTAACTGCTTTTCGTTACCATTTTTAACTGAAAATGATAAGTAAAATAATAAAGTAACTAAATACTTCAACACTAAAAATAATTGTTACCTATTTAAAGAGGATGGAGGGGGAGGGGAAGAAAGGTATAGAAAATTTTATAAAGATGGACAAATTAAAATTTATCAAAATTGGTGGTTCACGTGTTTATAGATGTAGAAGGCTTTCTTTTATTTTAGAAGGTACGGTTCTCGTTCAAAACGAGCAAAACGTCAGCGAGCGAAACGTCAGTAAGTAAGTATCGATAAAAATACATGAATTAAAAATTGTTAATTTAATATTTTCATCATATTGAAGAAGTGTTGTGTAAGAATATATCTTTTCTTATGGACCTCTGCAAATTTAGGGATAAAAAGCGATAAAAAAATAAAAGTCAGTAACCCATTTAACAGAGTATTTTTAGTTAAAAAGCCCACTATATGGGGATAAACCCACCGTCAATTTGCTTTTTTTCCATTTTTTTCACGAAATTTTTGGAAAACCTTTGTTTTCTCCTTGCGAAATGATTTATATGATTATAGTAAGTCCAAAATTCCAACAAGTTTTATTTCAATTTAAAGAAAAACCCACAAAATTAGATTAAAAACCACATACGTCCCATAGTCCTAAACCCTAACCCATCTTAGTAAATATCGCCCAGAATGTTTAACATTTTTTAAGTCTTTTGTAAGCACATCTGCCAAAATTTTGACAGTACTTAAATACTTATTAATATTTATAATTTAATTTTCAACAGCTTCTCTGACAACATGATGCGTTATGTCAATGTACTTTGTGTTTTCGTAGAATACTGGATTGTGCCATAATTGTCATTAGACAGTACATACGATCGAGTATTCCTTGAATTTCTGACAGCAAATTTCTAAGGCAAATAGCCTATTATACTGTTACAATATCTCTAACAAGGAAAAGGATGTACTAAGAAAGTTCTAAATTGGCACTTAAATATTCGAAGCACGTTCCGCCCTAATCACAATCATGTTCTGATATAGACCTTCTTATCATATACTTAACATGTACCCTACCACATATTTAAAGTTCAATGCGTTAATGTTTTTACCATCTACGTAAAATTTCCTTAAAACATAGAGAATATGTTAAGGATATTTCAAACGATAATCATAAATAATTATCAGAATCGGAAGGGCTCCAGGGATATCCCCAATTAGCATTTGGACGTCGTTTCGACATTTGCGTTGACAACCTGACGTCAGGAAGCAACGTCAGATCGACCGCGCACCAACTTAAATTTATACCAAAATGACGGCGACGTCACCATACGTAGAGTCCATAGAGGGAATACAGAAATTTGTACTACAAACTAAGTCGTGCTTTGCAATATCCTTACTTTTTCAATAAAAAATAAGATAATATTGAAAAAAAAACTTCACTATTCTTTTTAAAATATCCCTAAATGATGTATTTAGACATTACAACAATATTTTATAGCAAAGTTCTTGGGATTTCATGATATTTCACACAAAAATACAAAATTTCCGATTAACTTTGTTAGTTATCTACAACTATCGCAAAGAAAAGATGGCTACTGCAGAGAACTCCAATAAACTTGCCCGATTTCTACTGAAACTCCAGTTTCATTTTTAAAATCTGATTGGTCCTGACCCATAGTGAATTTTTGTTTACTTACCCCCAGATACACCCTAAAAATATTTGGATTAGTTTAGCTAATCCATGCTTCCTCTTTGTTCATTTATGTGAGATCAAGAAAGAAAAAGAATGGATTAGATAGCCAATCGCGATTAAGTTCCTACGGTGCATTTAGGGGTTAGTCGGTCGCCCGTTCTGACGAAACGTTGCTTTCATCTACAGTAACGCCACTGCAAGTTCCTAGAAATCGCCGTTTGACTCGATTGCTTCTAAAAAAGATTTCTCCACTGCTTCTGTCCGACATCGGAACAAGACCCAAAAAGATGGCAGCAGTGAGTTTTAACGGAATGCCAAAAATTCTAACCTGCAAAATTTTGGGAAAATTTTGGCGACTTTTCCAACTGCCTTTCATTTTTTCTTCCGTTTTATGTTTTGCAACCACGGTACGTTTATATAAAACGCTAAGTCATCGACAAATTGGCTAAAGACCAAATTTTGAAAAATTTCCATTAGAAAATATTTTATGCACATGTTATATTTTGATCGGAAATTTCCCGAGCTGATAAAAGTTTATTTAAACATTACCGAAACGGGCCATTTCTGTTTTTTGTTTAAAAATTTCAAAATGACTTTGAAAACGACGACCAAATCGAAACAGCATGTACTTTATTTACTGTAGCAATTTTGTTTTAGCTCCATAGCAGCTAATTACATACAATAAACAAAGTTTATGCTGATTTTAAATTTTGACAGGTCGACTGTTTTGATGTTTTGAAACTATGAATGTCAAAAATGACAATTATCTCCGGGATATTTCCAGATGCGATTTTCAAAACGGATGCAATTCCACTTATCAATTTTTGAAAATTTTCGTGTAAAATTTTCAGTTAAATTGACACTAGGGAAATTTCCGCTGTAATAGCATGCGCTGTTTTTGCATACGAAACAGTCCAAACATTAGTGGTGTGTAGCGCAAAAATAGTACCGCAAATTTTTATATACAGTGAACACCATTTACTGCGAATTTGTTTCTTTTAATTAGATACTTAAATAGTAGTTTTAACAACTAGTGGCTAAAATAGTGCTTTTTTTACAAGCGTTGGTACGCGAGTAAAATAAAGCATAGTTTAGCCGCGAGTTGTTAAGATTATTTTTTTTAAATACCTTTATCAAAAAATCCAAGAAAAACAGAAAAATACTTTTAAAAATCTCGAACGAAAAGAACTTCTCGCTACACACCATCTTTACACTATAAATCAAGGCGGCTAGTAAATGGAATAACAATCGTTGCCACAGCGATGTGTCTTTACTCGGTGACGTTCATTGTTGCGACATTTTAATCTTTGAAAATTTGATATTTTGACGATATACCTATTTAAATTATTTTTTCGTAAATACTTGATGAAAACTGGCGGAAATGGCTTAATTCTTAGGCAAGAATAATTAGATTTTTTCAATACTATCATTTTCCGCTATTTCTCTTAAACCTTGGGTAAAAAACGGACAGAAATTTTTTTTTACACCCGTGATCAAAAAAAAAAATTTCTTTGCATCGATAACCAAAAAAACCATGCTTTAGTTATCTGCAGACAGTTACTAAAATCATGTTTCTGATAAAGGTATAAAAAAATTAATTTTAAACATATGTAAAAGACTATTTTCTTGATTTAATGTCCTTGAATCAACATAAAGTGAAACCTAATACGTTCCTTTACAAGGACTTAAAGAACGGCCTGGAATAGCCAATTAAAGCAGAAGGAAGTCTGGAATTTGATTTTTTTATAAATAAAATACTTCAAAATTTACATTTGAACTACCTCTCGTTCTATAACATATGATGATGTTACTCGAAATACGATATCGCGTTGTAACGAAGTTACTAATTTTATTTATTTATTTTAGCTTTTCTTTTCTTTTTAGGTACTTCATGTCTCATAATTTCTGTAATTTCTATGACGTTTTATTATTTTCTATTCTTAGACTCTAGACATCGCTTTGACTCGCCACGTTTCCCTTTCCTGCTATGCTGCACGGTCAGCGAGCTACACCCCACCGCTTTGCGCGCACAGCCTGCTCGACGGGAGTATGGTAGGTGGGGATACGCGAGGCTATTTAAAGCGATGTCGAGCGCGTTTCATGGCATTCATTCTGCCGACCGCCCGCCGTAAACTATTCCACCTGGGCATTCATTCTGCCGACCGTCCGCTACCAACAACTCCTCCGACCGACCGCACCGAAAACCTGCCAGATAGGTAAGCACCTGACCAGTATAGCGGGGTTTCCTATACATACCGTAAAATGTAGTTTTCCGTATGGTAAGTAGAGGTGAGATGGGTTACCGCTGGCTCGGAATACGGGTAACACATCTCTCTCTCTAGCACCAGGCGAAGCTATTAATGGGTTTGTCTTGCGCTGTCTGACCGGTTAGTGAGTGAGAGGGAGACAGTGCTATCGCTGGATCGGAATACCTTTAGGACTGTCTTTTCCTCTCGGCATCTCTCTCTAACACACGGTTTGACAGCGTATGGAGTAATTCATTGAGAAGCAGCGCCACCGGATCGTTTTATTTAAGCATGTGACGACAAAGGCACTGTAATTGGAGGTTAGGTGTATTATCGCTGTTTCGGAATACGGGTAATACATCTCTCTCTCTAACACATGGCTAAACTACCTAAGTAGGTCGATCCTGTGTTGTTTGACCGGTTAGTGAGTGAGAGGGAGACAGTGCTATCGCTGGATCGGAATACCTTTAGGACTGTCTTTTCCTCTTTTCATCTCTCTCTAACACACGGTGGAACAGCATATGGAGTGACTTATGGAGTAGTGGTGCTATAAAGGTATCTTTGTCTGACACACTAATTTCTTATTTCTCTAAACCTGCTATGAATTCTATATATGTAAATTCCGCTATGTTGGGGGTGCCGTATTAAGGAGTTTTCTACCGTTAACATTAAATATCAAATACCGGGGTTTACCGTAAACGTTATGAGACATGCAAGTTACCGATTATTTCTAATATTTTCCGTCCTTTTCTATTGTATACCGTTGAATGCTAAATAGAGACCTGTTGAGAATAAATTAATAAGTTATAATAAATCCGCCATGTTGGAAAATTGGTTGTTTTACTCGTGTTACTTAGGTTAAGAATCGAGACAGCTAGACCCCTGGTTTAACCGTCTCCACTGTTTAAAAGCTACCCGACGCTGTGGGCCCTCTACCACATAAATCCAGAGGGTGGCGCCCGAGATGCCTGTTGGATTATCTCTCAGAGGAGTAGTTAATCCAACAGAAACCGATGCCTACCGCTTTAAAACGTAAACAACGTTACAGCGTGTCACTTGTATAGTTTTGAGATTTCTTGTTTACCCAGATTTTATTAATTTTTACTTTTTATTTGGACTGTTTTAACAAAGAATTTTCTTACGCGTCTCATTCCAGTGAATTTTGACATCAATCTAAGTGAAATTGCGGTATCTTTCAGTTTAATAGTAATTTACGTTACCAGGCCGGGAAATGCTCTATTAAAGTACAAATCTAGATGTTTACGGACAAGGCAACGAAGGAGCCAAGTCCGGAATTATTAGCCGAGCATTTTAATGACATTTCACGGCCGTGTGTCGTACAATGTTTTATTTCATTCTGTAAGTGGGAAATCCATTATTTTATTCTTATTTTTTTTAGTTACTTAACCGGAATAGTAATGTTATGTATCATTTCATGGACTAAAATATCGATTCCAGTCTTTCAGTCCGAGAAAATTACTGTCCCGGACTAGTAATGTAATGTATCATTTCCGGGACTGAAACCGATAACGTAATAAAATAAAATAAATTTTTAAATACCCATGTATATGACAGTTTTCTTCCAACCAACCAAACTTTCTTTCTCCTTCGTAAGTAAGTAAAGTAAAGAAGTACCACAATTTAATTAAATAAAAAACCGTGAAAATCTAAGATTCTAAGGTTCCACTGTTTGTAACTATTCTATGCGTATGTGAGTTTGTGTGTATCGTGGGCAACGCCATGGGTCTACCACTAGTATTACATATATGGAGGTAAAAAGCTATCCAGGGAGTCAAAGAGGGGATCTCTATGACGGATATTTGGCGCAAGTTTGATATGCTTTTGGAGGCATAACTTCCTCAAACATAAAACTATTTTGACAATTTTTTTTTTGCTTTATTGACAGTGATATTCTGATCCATACCCCCCTGCCCCGTACAACCATATCATGTGACACACCAGAGAAAAATTTTTAAATAAAAAAACTTCCCGCTTGCCTTTAGGCACCCTAACGAATTCAATTGGAGGCATGCGACTACAAGATATTTCTCTACACTAAACTAGAGTTAGTGTGTCATATTTTTATTTTCAAAAATCGGGAGTTTTGAAAATGTATATCTTACTTAATTATGATTTTAGAAGAACTAATAGCGCAACTTACATTTTTTACCCTTTTATAACTCGTGCTTTGTAGTTTTAAACCACAATAAAAAAAATTGAGCCCGAACCAAAGGCAAAGTGTTTTAAACATTTTTCTTCAACATTTAAAAAAATAAAATGTGAAATCTTGTTAAAATAGTACCATTACGGTCAAAATCTGAAAACGACTCAGAGATCAAACAAAGTATAAAAGACTACGTTGCAAACTTATAATGCAAGAAGAGGCTGTTGGGCCAGTCGACAAGTACGTTGATAGCGGAAGCAAATCCGGACCAGTTGGAATAAATTTTATTTTGTTTGTTTGGTTATAAAAAAGCACACATTGATTTTGCACCCCTCCCTGAGCCCGCATTTGGCCGCCATCTTGGAAAAAGTGTCTAAAAATTGCTTTTTTTTTCATTTTTTGCCAATAACTTGATTTCTATAAGCTTTAGGGCAAAATATGTAGTTATCAAAATTAAGGAAGAGTAAAAACTCTATAAAAAATGTTCTATTTGTTTTTTATGTATGACTACCCGTTTCCAAGTTATAACGGCTTTAAAAAGCTGAATATATTGTAGACAATTATTATTTTCTCTATTCTAGACATATATCATGCTACTACTTCTGCGGGGGATTTCTACTTCATAAAATTGTCTGGCATCCAGGAAAATCATATTCTGCCATTTTAGATAAATATGTTGAGTATGTAAAAAGACATTATTTAGCAAATGCAATAATAGTTTTTGATGGATACCCCGAGGATATTGCGTTAAAAAGCACTAAGACAGCTGAGCGACTTCGTCGATTAAGGACTGCTTTATCACCAGAAATTCATTTTGATGAAAAAATTATCGCAACAGTGTCTCAGGGAAAATTCTTGTCAAATGAGAGGAACAAATGTCGACTTATCTCAATGATGTGTAATCGTTTGAAGAACGAGGGGTTCGGAGTCAAGCAGGCTGATGAAGATGCTGACACATTTATTGAAATTATACGGTAATTATAGTCGGAGAAGATACCGATTTATTCGTCATTGTCACAGCCTTAAATGGGTCTCGCTCAAATATTTATTTGCAAAAGCCAGGCAAGGGAAAGACGCAAAGTAGAATGTATGCACCCCATAATATGCATATAGATATTTCAGTTATGGACAACATTTCATTTCTACACGCATTTAGTGGCTGCGACACCACATCCGCATTATACAGACAAGGAAAAATAAAATTTGCTAAAGTTTTACAGAAAAATAAAGAATTACAGAAAGCTGTACAAATATTTAAAGAGCCAAACGCATCTCCAGAAGATATAGAGAAAGTTAGAGAACAAATTTTCCTTCACCTATATAGATACAAAGAATGCGACTCATTAAAGAAATACAGATACCAGTGTTTCGTAAAATCTATTACCAAATGCTTGCCATTACCGCCGAGCAAAGACGCCGCTCGCTTCCACTCATTTCGTACTTACTATCAAGTACAGCTATGGTATGGAAATGAAAAATCTGCTCTGGACGCTTATTCTTGACGGCTCGTGAGGTCAGGTGAGTTCATTTCCCCATGTAAATAGATGGTGAAAGTAAGCTCACCTCACCTCATGGGCCGTCAAGAATAAGCGTCTTGGATTGGGGATGGAAAAATTCAAAGAATGGGTTGATGCCTATTGCTACTTTACAAGATGCAGCTCCACAAGAATTATTAAATCTTATATCTTGTAAATGCGGCAAGGGTTGTAATGTGTAATTAGAGACACCACTTAAAAAAAAACGTGCCGAGTACTTTGCCTCAAGGCAGCACCCTGAGAGATAATCGTTAAACTTGATTTTTGACCATTCGCACAACAATAAAAATTTAGCTACATATTTATAGAAACTTTTATATGGCCCCGACATTAGGCCTGATTAACCAGTATCCAGTGGCGGTCTCAGACTTTCACAAATAGAGGGGGGGAGAGGTGGTCTAAGATTATTTTATTAATACAAAACTAATAAAAAAACATATTGTTTTATTAATAACTTGAAACAAAGGTTATTCAAATAAGTGGATTTAGTTGCAAGTTATTTTTATTACATGCGTTTTGACCTGCCTCATAGGGGGGGGGCTTAAGCCCCCAAAATCCCCCCGCTTGGGACCGCCAGTACCAGTAGCAAACTAAGATCTTAGACCTTATTTCTCGGGGGTGCCGCTCAAGGTGGTGTGAAAACAAGTACAGTTAACCCCGGATATATCCAACACATATATTATATCAAACTTGTTCCCTCAAAATTCGATATATATCGGGTATTCGTACGGAAAAAACACATGGAACATTTTTTATAGAGTTTTTGTTCTTCTTTAATTTTTCTAACTACATATTTGTTCTAAAGTTTACAGAAATCGAGTTATGACAAAAAATAAAAAAAAAGCAATTTTTTAAAGACTTTTTCCAAGATGGCGGCCAAATCCGTGCAAAATGAATGTGTGCTTTCTTACATCCAATCAAACAAAATAAAATTTATTCCAGCTTGTCCGGATTTGCTCCCGCCAACAGCTATTTTACACTACTTACCAACTGGCCTATGTGTCTACTAGTAAACTAGTAGTCGGGCAGTATCTTTTATTTATTTTTTTTTATTATTTCCCCCAAAAAATTAAAATGTCAGTGAGTCACACTGGATAGGAAGTAAGAGTAGAGTTTAATTTTTGAATGAGTTATAATTTTATGAAGAGAAAAAAAGTCATGCTGCTTATCGTTCTCTTAAGAGTCTAGGGTCAAATATAAAACGGCTGGAAAAGGGAGTGTTTAGGTAAAAAGTCTCACTCGTAAAACCTTAGGTGTACACTTCGCAAAGCTTAATCCAGCTTTTTGTAGGTTCTTTCAACTCTGTATAGCCATGCTTAGAACTGAACTTTGGAAATAAGTAAGGACATTAAAAATGCCTGTCTCTCCGTCTGCATGTTAGGTAATAAAAAGAATTTATATAATTTTAATTGGATTGCAATTAGACCCTACTAGACTGGAAAATATTGATGCGATTGTTAAAATTAATTTTTCTGGAAAATTAACTGATTTTTAAAAAACTTACTGCTCTCCTAAATACCTAAAACTTTTTTAAAATTTGTATAGGGCGTTCTGTTTCCCCTATCCGCTTTACTTGAACTGAAAACAACAAATCAACTGGTCTATAATTTTTAATTTTTAGAACCGTAAACTTATACAGCCTATAAAAAGTTTATTTTTATTCTTATTTTTACCAGTATGATCCTACATATAAACATTTTTTGGCAAAAAAATACTATGTGTTGGGAAATTATATAATTAGTTCCACCTGGCATTATCTAGAGTGTAATGAACCAATAATAATCCCGATTGAAATAATAAAAATAAAAAAAGTTTTGTTATTTTTATTGGTTGATAAAACAAAATCCAATAAGTATCAGTAATAATAACAGCTAACACTGACCACAGGTCGGCTTTAATTTAAGTAAAGTGTGAGTTTAAAATTTTTTTGGTTCAAATAAAATATTAAGTCTGAATAAAGAGAAAAAAACCGACGTTTCTGAGTATTTTTTTAAATTATTTATCCGATTCGCGAAAGCTATAAATTTGATCTTATTTTAATTAAAAACACACTTTCCTCATCACTTTCATGACAAAATCAACAAAATCTATGGTATAAATGGTAATTAAAAAAGCCTAAAAAGTATCTTAGAAAAGCTTTTTTCTAATGATAATTAAAAATTAAAAAGATATTAGCCAGTTTCAAAAATACCTACTCTGTAAGGTATAAATAATAAATAAATAAATAAATAATTCTATTCTTAAAAGGCGAAATCTAGGAAGTATGCTACTCTAATTTAACCTTTAAACAAAAAAGAAAGAAATATATAAGTATTTACTTATTATGGAAAACAAAAGTTTGCGGAACAAATTTTAACATGATATGTGTTTTTTTTATTTCTTGGTCTCAGAGTTAGTTATCAAACAATAGAATTTTAACATTTTTCCTGAAAACCGCTACAGGAGAAACCAAATTCAGGTTCAGTTAATATTCATTATACAATTTTGTTGCGTTGTAAGTAAATCCTCTTTGAAACAAGCTGGTATGATATCGTGGTAAAGCTAAGGTATTTGATCTAATAGGTACATTGTGTAATTGTTTGCGAAATACCCCTTAGCCAGTTAAGATTTTTTAAATTTTCTGAAACATGACTACAGTGTCTCAAACCATAAATGAACCAAACACAGTTATTTTGTATCTTTTGCAGCGTATTTTTATCTTCTTGCGTCAAACACGGGTAATACACAATTAAACAATAACAGTGGGATTTATTAAGATCTAAAATGGTACCCCTCACAGATCTAAATATTTACACCTGTGGGGAGCACTAAATTTTAAAACCAAATTTAGGAAAACACTTAACCATACCGAAAAGACACAAAGTTATTTATTATTTTGCATTACTATTTACTATACCATTGAAAAACAGGTTTTTTTGTCTAAAAATATACCATATTTTAGGAGAAAATGCTGTAAAACTATTTTTTTTTGACAGGCTTCAAAATGGCATATGGTGAATACGCCAAAAATTTGGCACATAGTAGCTTCATCATCTGTGTTTGAGGTTATAAAGTTGGAGAGTTTTTAGACCACCTCTAGGGGGTGGTTTAAGTTTATAGCCCCCAGAAAGGATTGTTTTGTGGCAATTGGTAATAAGTTCGTTTAAAATTCCCCTAAGTAACCGTTTTTACAAGAAGTAATTTACCTTATTTAATATCCTAAGTTGTTCATTAATCAATAAACCACCTCCAATTTTGTCCAGAAAAACGCCATATTTTCAACCCGTTTTCAGCACAAAAAATATATTTATGAGGGCACTACGAGGCAAAACAAACATAAGTGAAGGTCACTGATTATGCACGAAAAATATACCAAATAAAAAAACCCAAAACAACTATATTAATTTACTTACAAACTGAAAGTAAAACATTGAGGTTATCTAAAAGCTCAGTCAAAATCACTTTCCTTACTCAAAGCCCACTCGTTTTAAAGCTGTAGCTTTCATTAGTAGAGGTTGGTGCAAGCTGAGGTGCAAGCAGAGGTAAAAGATCCGAACTCGCTGTTTGTGATTGAACGCAGCGCTAATATTTTTAAACTGACATTTCGACAGTGACAGAAATGTAACAAACACTTGCATTTAAGTTTTTTAATACATTTCATAAATAAAAACACCTTTTAAATAAATACAAAATTAATCTACTCCTTATTTTATTATCACCTATCTAAGTCGTTGTGTGAGATCAAGTATTAATTGGAAAAATCAATTATCAAAGGTAAGTTTTAATTAGAGTGATATATAACCTCAATTTTAATTTATTCTACAGTGTTTACTATTTAAGCCCCGCGTGGGTTTCAATTTTTAAATTTTCTTTTTTTCTAAATTGAAACTTTCTTCTTAAAGCCAACAAAAGATTGTGTTAAGATGATTATTCAATAAAAAAATTTATTAAAATTCTTCTTATAATTCAAACTATGTCCAAAACTCAAGGAGGGTTGGTTTAAAATGCTTAAAACCAAAAATTTCACTTAAACTTAGGACCCTTCTAAAATAGACTAAACCCTTTTAGTAAATCCCACCGTAAGAGATTGAAGACAAAACATACTATTCGCAGTTTTTTGCACACTTTAAAATTTAGGATGTGTCTATTTGCATATAATAATTTTAAGGCTAAATATGACTTTTTACTGAGGATTGAGATATGTTGGTTAAATCTAATTGAAGTTTCAAATTTTTAGCCTTGATTTCTGGCCATTATCCATCCCTAGATTAAGATGTTCTTTAAAAAATGCATTGCAGTTTGATAATGCGAACAGTAAAACTTTAGTTTTATCTGCATTTATTTAAGATTATGTTTGTTGCTGTATCGAACAACCTTTTCAAGATCTGAATTTGCATCAGCCTCGATAGTTTTGTAGTCATGCGGGTCAAATGAAAAGGTGAGTTGCACATCGTCTGCATATGATTTAGTTTTGAAAATTTTTTTAATATTTTTCACATCGCCCTGAGGAACACCCGAGGTCATCTTCCCTACTTCTGATATTTTAGATCTCATGCGAACCATTTGTTCCCTGCCTACCAAGTAACTCTCAAAAAAAGAAGAGGATTGATCTGTACATCCAAAAAAGTGTAGTTTGGCCAGCGGTAAATTAGAGTCAACACGATCAAATGCCTTGGAATAATCAAGCAATACTAAAAGAGTTGCTTGTTTGTTATCCATGTGACCTATTATCTCGTCAGCTACATCTGATCAAAGGGTACCAGTGCTATGACCAGAACGAAAACCCGATTGGTTTTCTGGAAAAAATCCGCAATCGATAGCATATTTAAATAGCTGTTGACACACAACGTTTTCCAGAACTTTACTTAAAATTGGCAATAAACTAATTGGCCTAAGATAATTTAGAGATGGTGGTTAGTTGACCTTTGGAATTGGGCAGATGATTGCTGCCTTCCAACATTTTGGAAAGTAGCCTTTTTCCAGACACGTGTTTAGAATATGGGTTATTTGATTTTTATAAGGGATAAACTTAGTTTAAGCATATTTAAAGTAATGCCATCAATGCCTGCGGAGTTTGATTTTAAGGTTTGTATAACTTGACAGATATCTAGAACTAATGGTAGACTAAAGCAAAACCTATTTATTGAAAATGATTGTTGGAAAAATTCTCGATTAATTCTGTGTCCGCACCTGTGTTTGAAAAAGCTGTGAGGAAATGATTGTTTATTACGTTGACATCCTGAAAGTTACTGGGCAGGTCAGGTTTAGGTTTGGACATTACGTTTGCAATTTTTAAATAATTATAATAATAATAATAATTTTTTAATAAATTTTTAAATAAAACAATTTTTATTTTTATGTAAGACGCAACATATTTAAAGTCGGTGCCAAAATTTTACCAAATTTAATTCACTAGAAACTTAACAAAAAAAAATTGATTTTTACATAAAAATTTTTTTTTTTATATCAACAACATTGCTTTTTATAACATTTTGCACCCAAATAATGTCAAAAAATTAACTATACAACAAAAACGAACCGGTCAGTGGCTAAATAAATGGTTTTGTGTTCCAGTTTTTTGTATATTTTTTCAGTTTTTTAATTTTTATGATGAGGGTATCAAAAAAACAGTGTTTACAACTCGCGCCTAAACTCGCTTTTTAAATTACTAGCTGCGCCCGTTCTTTAAAATCACGCTTGTAATAAAAGCACTATTTTACCCACTAGTTGAAAAAATACTATTTATTTTATACTTTCCGCCTATTTTTTGAAGTCGCGAGGCGGCCCAATTTTTTTTAGTTGTGATTTATTATTTAATCAAACATGCTATGATCTTAAATATACTATTTATATATTTGCTTTACAAACCGGCTTTTAAAAGAAAACAAAAGTAAAAAAATTACAATATTTGCTCTAATCACTTACCTAAAATTGATACGATGCTGGCACAACGGTAAGAGGTAAAAACTTGGCTCTAATGTCTATCACAATGTATCAGCTGAAACATATTGAGACGGTGGTTTATAAATTACGGTAATGTTTGGGCGTCGCGGCGGCGTTAATCAACTGGCGTCGAGAGCGTCGCTTGCACAACTGGTCCTTCGATAAGAGGCGTCTTCGTCGCGACGCGCGTTATCCACGCGGCGAGTCTGTTTTTGTCTAAACTTTATCATACATTCAACTACATCAAACCGCAAGCAAACACAGAGTGTTTTAAAAAAGATAGGATTTTTTTTATTGGACCTTTTAGGCATATTATATTATACCTCACTTCAAGCACGACTTTTTTTAAGTTTACAGGCGGCCTAGGGTTTAGGCTTTAGTATATTGTAAACCAAAATATTCTCGCCTCAAATAACTGTAATAAACTTAATTTTCAAATAAAAGTTTAAAAGTAATTATTGAATACTCCATGATCGATGATCTACTCGAGAAAGATAATAAGGAAATTTTTGACATTTTCAAAGAAGGCCAAAAACAATTCGTCCCGAATAATTTTGAGATGCTATGATGGCCTAAATATGTAACAATAATAATTTTTAAAAAATTGAAAATAATTTAAAAATCACGATTGACCCCACAGACCAAGCCTTGGATATTGTATACTACAAAGATATTTAAAATTAGGATATACGTTTTGTATGTTATATGTATATTTTATATATATTAGAAAAAAAAAACATGATTCGTTTCTAAAAAAAGGAAACATGAACGGATATTTACTGTATATTCAGTGTATATACGCTATCGTACATCCTAAATATATGTTTTTTGTGTATAAGCTTTATATTTTTTAACCGAATATCAGTTAATATTTTAAAATAAAATATTACCCAAATATGTGTTTTTTTAATATAAACTAAATATATAAATTTTATAATTATCACGTAACATTCTCTAAAAAAGGTTTCTAATATTCCCCTCTGCATTTTTTTACATAAAATTTATTGCAAGAAACTATATCAAAAAAATATGACTATTTTCCAAATATTCAGTGTGTATCTGTTTAGTATACCTATTCTGTTTATCTGTTTTTTGTATTTAAGGCAGCCATATCCTAGCCAAATATCATTTGAATATTTGCACAATAAATAAGCCTAAATATTTGTTTCATCACATTCTCTCCGAGTGGCCACTTAACTTATCGGTGCACATGGTCCCTAGTCTTATATATATTTTCTTATCTCAGTGAATCAAAAACCACTAAATTGATGAAAGGGTTGCTTTGTGAGGGAGCCTTAAATAATTACCACTTAGCGGTGTATACGACCCTACGAGTTCGGTGTTCCTCTACGCATTTTGATTCGTTAGTGCGTGTACCACGTGGTTTCAATTCAACCAATCAGATATGAGATTAATAAATCCTTCCTCTTGCAAATACGGAACTAAGCTTGTTTAGCTTGTTTCGCTTGTTTATCGACTTGTGTGCAGTGACTTTGTGCCGTTTTCTAAAGTTTTGTAGCAAAAAACCATATTTTTTATTATCGGTTGGATTAAACTACAATGGACTATCCCCCTGGGAATTGCTATCTTACATCCAGTTGTTGCAGGTAAGTAGATAAACGCGATTGAAGGTGTTTTATTCGTGTGGGCTCAAAATGGTGGCGTCAGATGAAATAAATGCATCTATATATATGGCTGAATTTCAACTTGACGACCCAGCAAACACAAATCGTCGGCATTGAATCGGGCCAATGTCGACAACGTCGGCAGTGTGTCGGCATCGGCGACTATAGTCTGGCCCGATGTTGGTCAGATTGCGATTTTCAGTTTTCGGTCAATAATCGGCAACTGACGGAAGTCCACATTACTACAGTCAAATTTATGCCAACACCACTTTAGGACCGATGATGGTCCGATTGAAACTTTGTTTAATCGGTTGAACATCGGCAATTGAGGCTGGCCCAATTTACTATAGTCCACTTTACGCCGAAGCCCACTTTATCTGCTTTAGGGCCGATGATGGTCCGATAGGAACTTTCTTTAATCGGTCGAGAATCGGCAACTGACGATGGCCCGATTTACTATAGTCGACATTATGCCAACGAAACCTTATCTGCTATAGGACCGATGATGGTCCGATTAGAACTTTCTTTAATCGGTCGAGAATCCGCAACTGACGATGGCCCGATTGACTATAGTCGACTTTATGCCGACACCTACCTTATCTGCTTTAGAACCGATGACGGTCCGATTGGAACTTTTTTTAATCGGACGAGAATCGGCAACTGACAATGGCCCGATTTGCTATAGTCGACATTATGCCAACGACCACTTTATCTGCTTTAGGGCTGACGATGGTCCGATTGGAACTTTGTTTGATTGGTGGAGAATCGGCATTCGACGATGGTTCGATTACGTCACCTCTTAATTTTTAAACTGCTTAATAGTTTCCTCCTAGTATGTAGAGATGGCGCTAATGTCGCTATGTTCCCTTTAGAGTGGAGGATAATATTATATATATAAATAAACAAAGATATTTCAAAACTATAATGCGGAGTTCTCTACAAAAATCACCTCTTCTGCCACTTAAACCAGCCCGACTGGTTAAGCACCCGCATTATCGAAACTTTGTAGTTTACCAATGTCGGGCTGCTTTAAGCTACCACCGACGGACCTCCGTCAATCGCTGACGTCGGACCTCTTTAGGAAACCAATGTCGGACTTGAATAGTTTACCGATGTCGGGCCGAAACCAGTTTGCCTATGTTAGACCGACCAAATCCATATCGGCCCTGAATCGTACGGCGAAAGTATGCCGATGTCAGCAAAAAGTAAAATTTACTACCTCCTACGGCGGACTACAGTCTAACGCTGCGTCGGCAAACATACATTGGGCCTACATTGCAAAGCGGACAAAAAATACTGGTGGTCCGATGTCGTAAATCGACGTCGTGCCGATGACGACAAATTCGGCAATCGACATCGGACTGACGAAGGCCCGAGTGAACCGTGTTTGCTGGGGATATATGTTGCTTCTCGACGTTGACGCACTGCGTAAAAAAGGGACAGAGAAGGCAATGTCAATCAGAAACAGCAGGTTTTGTGTTATCTAAAGCTAGGTTTATACTTGGCTTGTTCGGGTTCGTCGAAATTTCCTGTTCTAAGCAGTCCGGAGCATGCGCGCTTAAAAAAACGGGTTCTGGTTTGACCACAACTGTTCTGAACTGAAAAGTTTTGTGTTCGGGTTACTACCGAAAATTTGTCCAGGACCGGTTCAATACTGTTCTGTACAGTTCCGTGAAGCCGGACGGAATTAAATGGAACTGTTTAGGACTATTTTCTGACGTATGTGCAAATTCATTTATGCATGTAAAGTTTGTGCGAAAAAATAACATAGACAAACTCTGCCAGCCAGACCGAACCCAATTTTTTTTTCTATGATTAATATTTCGTTCCTTGAAAATATACCCAAATAAATCGGTTTTTATCAAAAATAATAAAAAGCTAGAGTGTAATCTTGTATTATTTTATTCTCCGCGTGTGTTTTTATAAAGGTTTTGTCGAGGGTTTTGCTTGGTGTGACCTAAACCTAACCCAAAAATTCAGCTTTTTTAGTGTTAAATTTTCAGAATTTCACTTTGGAAGAATTAAGGCAAAATTCTACCTCGTTATCAAGTACTGGTGATGATGAAGCCATTGGCAGATTTTTAAATGCAATGTAAAAAAATATGAAGATATGAATTTTGTAGAAACATAAAAGCTATGAATATTGTAGAAGAAAATGATGAGAACCAAGTCATGTAAAATTTTCGGTAAAATATTTATTTTATGCTAAAAATAAAGAGATAAACTTAAGACACTCTGGATCACATTAAGTGCTTCTTCTTCTTATTATGGCTTGCTATCAATGTATATGCGGCAATTTTGTGAAAATGCATTCGGGGGTAATTATGCAGTATACGGTTTTCTACCATTTTCGATTTTTTATGAAAAATTCTTTATGGGGGCACCTACTAAGCTCCCTAGGACCCCAAATCCACCTGCGCTCGATGTTTTTTTTTTAAGGGAAGAAAGGGTGTTCCCGGGGGGGGGGGGTGGTTGTAATGTGTTTTTTATGGTTTTGGGTTGGGTTGGATTAGATTGGGTTGGACTATGTTGGATTGGGTTGTTTTAGTGAAAAAAAAATACAAAAAAACCAACCGGCGCAGACGAATTTGGGGTCCTAGGGACCCTAGTAAGTGTTCATAAAGAATTTTTTATATAAAATCAAAAATGCCAGAAAACCGTATACTGCATAATTACCCGTTCGGGTTCGTCCAAAAATTGTAAACTGTTAAGAACAGTCCCATCGATTGCGCAACTATCACGCGCAGTTCTAAAACGTTCTAGGACAGTTTTAAAATTCGGAACCCGAACAAATCAGCTGTAAAATTAAAAGAAACATTGGCCTATATGGAAGGCAGTGTATTTTGCATTTTTGTTTCACAGTGTCTGCAGTTACGACGGTTATATCTAGAGCGAAAATAACCTTTTTTAGGGTTGAGTTGGGTTTGCTGGGGTTGTGTTGCTTGGTTTTCTTGTGAAAATGTAAAAAAAACTGGTTTTTGTGTTTAACAAATATTAAATTAGAAAGCTTATAAATCACCTCGTAAATCACTGACACCCACATTTCTGTACATTTATAAAAGTTTTGTGCTGATTAATTTAAAGTTATTAACCCATATTTTTATTTTATTTATTTATGTGTATTGTAAAAGAAGAATCCTTTTGAAACTTTTATTTTTCTGCTTTCCTATTAGACCTCTAAAAGCAAATATATAAGTTGTATGGTTTTATTTTTTGTTTCAGATAGACACTTGATGAAAATTTGGTTGGTTGATTCCACCATCTTTGGTAACTTTACATCTCTGGGACTGCAGGGTAAGTAGATAAAGCCGATTAAAGTTTTTTAATTCATAAATGGTTGAGTTCAAAAAAAATGCCCCTTGGCCATTTTTTTCATACCAAAAATCAGGCCATTTTATAAACATAAATAATTTAGGTAAACATTTCAGTCTGATCCAAATCTGGACGAGGTTTCAGGAAATTAAATACTTACCTATATGGAGACCCACGAACAATATTTATTATCAATTGATTATTATTTCTAAGTTATAATTTTTATTTTTTCTCGATTTTTTATCCAAATAAATAAGTGACTTTAGCAGTACATAATTCATTTTCTTGGATTATCTGTGAAAATTCCCTGTGTGAAGTATTAAAGTTTTATTTTACTCTTAGCAACAATTTAAGGATTTTGCGAAATTAAGACTACTCAAAAATAAGTTCTGCCCTGATAAATCCGGTAGGAATGGTAACTGTTAATCACCAAATTTCTATTTCAGGTGGACTTTTGATGGAAATATGGGTAGTTTTTACCATGCCTCTCAATTTTTAAACAACAAAAATTATATTTTTGTTTCCTTTACATGGAAAAAGACTTTGCAGGGTAAGTAGTATAAACTGTCGAGAACTTTTTTTAAAATTCAGTTTAAAGCAGAATTGAGACCCTACAAAAGATTTTTTGTGTGTGTGCCTTATTATAGACTGTTCCTTTTAGTTTTTTATATATTACTTTTGTTAAAAACTAAAACGAGGATGTCCGAAAGGTCCCATATAAAAGTACTCACCCATAAATTTGCCAGAAATTGGCATAATCATTTTTTGTTGAGTCTATAGAACTTGTATAATTTTTTTCTTTACTTATATTTGTTACTAAAGTCAAACATTACTTTTTTAAAAGTCTTAGTTTTATATTTTTTTTATAAAATTAATTTTTTCTAAAATTTTACAGCATTGTATTTAAAAGATTAAAATAACAATTTTTTAGAAAATTTTTGCTCATGGCATTTTTATACGTTTTTTTTTATTATAAAATGTTGCTTTGTAGCACCAGCAAACTGAACAAAAACTCATAAAAATTGATTAAAAAATGAATATGCCACGTATTATCTGTTTATAAGAATATTTTATTTCTAGATGTAGCTGCAGCAAGAAGAAATTCCCTTTCTTTACGCACCACCCCGAATACAAAGCTTTATATTGTCATAGAAAACTGATTAGAGATGCTGCAGATAGAGACAGATATCTACCACCAAAAAGAATAGAGCTAAACATGAGGATATGTACTGGTAATAATGCGATATGGGCCTGCGAGTCTTAATATAATGCTTTGCTCTCTTTGACTTATATTAAATTTTTTATAAATTTTTCTAAATAAAATTAAAAAAAATGCAATTCAATTAACTGCTTAAATTAAAAAATGAGAAAGAAGTGTTTGTTTATTATTAAAAAACCTTTAAAAATTTGAATCTATTGTTGGTAAAAAATTTTAGTTGTCCAATGCTTTTTTATTTTTTTAAAAAATTAGGCATTTTAGGTTTTTTACTAACAAACAGCACTTTTTTACGTGATACCGTATATTTTTGGATATATAAATAACGTAAAAAACGATATTTTCTATCATTTTAAAGTACATCTAAAAAATGCTTATTTATGTGAGAGCATGTATTTCTGATGTTAAATTTACTCACGTTAATTTTTCTAAATTTAAGATGCGACCTATTATTGTTATTGTGCTAAGTGAGTATATTATTGTAATATAAATGACAATATATTCAGGGTATCTACAAAACCTACTAAATATATCTTATATATATGATAATAGATTTGTAAAGGACATTCTTCATTGAATACATCAGTGTTATAAGGATTAGTATATTGCAGTAATATAAATCTTATATATACCCTCAATAAAATGTTATGGATACGAAAAGAATATACTTTTATGTATACCAAGGTTATATATAAACTAAAATTTGGACAAATATACATTTTGTATATCGTGACGGATATCGACAGGATATAATAAATAAATATATACCATAATGGATATACCATAGAACATCAAATTTGGTGTAATAGAATATAACTCGAATATTTTTGTGGATTAATTAATCATTTTCAGAATATACTTATAACGTATATTCAGTGGATGTTACCTAATGGGTACCTCTGGATCTAATTTGGATCTTTTTTGGAGCTCCTTTGCACGTCAGGTGAATATCTGTGTGATATCCAGTGCAATATCCTTCTCCTTTTTTTGCTATGTGGGACACTGGTCAAAGCCAAAGGCGAAAAATCTACTGCGCATACCTGACGCAGTCGACTCGCGCCTCTGCATTTTTACAGGCTAACTTGATTGGGGGAGTTATTATTGGTATGGCTTTTTCTTTAGAGAATGCAAAGGCAGGGACGTTCTAGTATCTCAAAGTTATATGGGTTATTTAAAAAGAAATGCTAAATTGTAACAATGCGCATAAGTAGCGTTTTCCCGCACGCAAAAGCACTCACAGGAACGTCACGAAAATATTATTTCGTATACGCTCGGGGTAAAGTCTCGTGTCACGAGGAACAGCTACTTTGTACTTTTGTATCTATAGGTTCCTGGGTGTCGGTCATTTAAAGAAAAACAAGTAAATTTGTAACGTTTCGGTTATTTACTAACCATCATCAGACATATTTCTAAAATAAAAGACAAATAATTTATACAGTATTAAGCGTATTAGGATAATTTTTTTTAAGTTCCTGTTTTTCATTTTAGACAAGATATTATTTTTATTTTGTGTATGATACTATTTTCTTACCATTTTTTTATGGTATGGTCAACCATTGATGAAACAATTTTTATTTGAAATAAAGTATAAACTACTAAAAAATTTTGTTGTTTTATATAAATTTTCGTGTAAAATGATATTTACTTATTTTTGAAACGAATGTTATTCCAAGTATAATTTAGATTTAAAAGACGAGTGATTTTTCTGTCTTATCTCTTTGATTATGCATTTTTTTGCTTTTATTTATATTATTAGTTTTTGTATTTCAACGTTTTTTTTTATACTGAAAATTAAAAATATGTCAGTTTTGGTGTGCATGATATGTTGATGCTATTTTACGTTCGTTGTCTTGCTTTAAGCTACATTTATTTTGTGTTTATATATTATTTTTTTAAAGTATTTCTTTACTCTATATTAGTTAATTAGTAAACGAATAGTGTGAGGCCAGGTTTTAAAATAAAAACCGAAAGGACGTTATTGATATAACGCTGGTATCAAGAGGCTTACTTCACGACATGGAAAGTTACGAAGGAGATCGCCTCTTTTGATTATCGGATGATCACCTTTGAGGTGAAAACCGACGAAACAACCCAGAAACTCCAAGGGAACCCACGATTCGCGGATGGGGACGCTACCAAGTAGAACCCAGGGGACCTCGGAAGAAGGAGCTTAAAAAAGAGGTGATAAATCTGAAGCAGGTGATTCTGACCAGCTTCAAAGCAGCCTCTGTTTTAAATGGTACGGTACCTTGATGGAACAACGAGGTCGAAAGACTTCGTAAGAAAAGAAAACCAAGAGGGCTCTTAACAGGGTAACGACAAAAAAGACGACGCAACTTGGGAAGATTATAGGGAGGCAAGAAAAGCGTTTAAAATCAGGTAACGCGTAGCAAAAGGGAGGGCTCGATAACATACTGTGATGAAAACGACTCACTGCCGGAGGTCTTCAGACTCTTAAAAATCTTAAACAATGAAACAAGGCACACCCTAAGTTCACTGAAAAGGCAAGACGGATTCTGGACCACCTCTGTGGAGGAGTCACTCAGACACCTCCTAGAGGTACATTTCTGAGGGAACAGACACCAACGTGGCTAGCTAGCGCCTGACGAGGTTGCACCAAATTGGGAGCGGGCAGACCGCATAGTCACAGAGAGCACAATAACCTGGGCAATAAAAGAGTTCAGTCCCTACAAGTCACCTGGTCCGGTCGGAATCTTCCCAGAGCCTCTACAGCGGGACCTAAAAATACTACTTCCTCACACGAGGAGAGTGTTAAGGGCCAGCGTAACCCTGGGATACGTTTTTGCTTCATGGAGGAAGGCCAATGTAGTTTTTATCCCGAAACCGGGAAAAAAGGACTACACCACGGCTAAATCCTTCAGACCGATAAGTCTCACATCATTTATCATGAAGGCACTGGAAAAAATGGTCGACAGGTACCTCCTTGAGAAAACACTGGCTAACAGACCATTCCATAGGGTCCAGGACGAGTACAAGGAGGGCAGATCTACGGATTCAGCCCTTCGCACAGTAGTGCAAAAGTCAGAAAAGGCACTTCAGCACAAATAATATGCACTAATGGTCTTCTTCGATGTGGAAGAAGCCTTCGAAAAGGCAAGAACATCTGCCCTTCAGGACAGAGGAGCGGATGTGACTGAATGGGTCAAATAATCCGCGTTAATAGAGAATAACATATAATGTAATTTATTTGATTTGTTACAATATTTTTGTTAAAAAAACATTGTATACCCTATAATGGTGTAAATATTGTCATATTAAATATAAATAAATTTAAATTAAAACTAGTCTCAATAGTATCACAAACATTCCTTAAATCTGAGTATACAATATACAACAAAAAAATAAAATAATTTTTACATTTTTCTTACAAAAACATAGTTTACATTCACTTTCACAAAGATAAAAGTACAGGAATAGCAAATTTGTATTTATTTTTTTTTTAATTTAACCAGAAAGTACAAACAAAAAATGTAGAATCCAACAATTTTATACAGAAGGTGCATCTTACTTTCCCACTTATTAGCTTAAATTTTTTACTTCTGCATCTTCATAAAATTCTTTGAGGCTATAATATGATTTATTTTTAAAAAACTTTTTAATTTATTTTCCAGTGATTTTTGTGATAATTTTTTAAAAACAATTGGTAGGTGATTCCATATTTCCAAAATACTGCATTTGACACTTCTCTGGACAAACGTAAGTGTGCTATTTCTGACGTTAGAGTTTTCTTATTTCTAGTTGCATAAGGATGATTCAATTTTTGATCTACAAAAAGATCTGAATTTTTTAGAATAAAGGCGACATATTTCAATATATATATATTAAAGATAGTACGAATGTTGTTGTCTATAAAATGTTGCCTGCAGCTATCTTTATGTATTAGGTTTACAACGACCTTTAGGCATTTTTTTTGTAGTTTAAGGATTCTTGTAGCACCACTTGAATTTCCCCAGAAAATGACGCCTGAACCTAGTCTGCACAAAAGCATGGTAGGACAGGAGCGATGCATTTAGGTCAACTCTATCTCCAAGCAATCTTAGAGCATATACTTGTCTGCCAAGAGCAGTTGACAATTGGTCAATGTGTTCTCTCCAGGCCAGCATTTTGTTAGATACCACCCCCAGATACTTAACACTATCTAGTGCCCCGAGGTCCTCTGCTTCACATCTTACACACAATTTTTCAGTTTTAGGTCTAAAATGTATAAGTGGTGATTTGCAAGTTGGAAGCACAGGGCAGCTTAGAAGAGTTCAAGGTGAAGGTGGATGTAACGGGAGGCTGCCCCCAAGATAGCTGCTTGTCTCCCCCCTTGTGCTGCCTAATAATGGATGATCTACTGAATCGCCTGACGCAGGAGGGATTCGACGCACAAGCATATGCGGACGACGGTGTAGTGAAAGTGAACGGCGGCTTTCTAGCCACAGTCTGCAAAAGAATGCAAAGGGCGGTAAGAATCATAGAATACTGGTGCAGGCAGAATGGTATGAAAGCGTAGAAGGGCCACAAAGCAATTTTTATTTTAATTCCGACTTACAACTCGGAATTCCGACTTATAACTCGGAATTTTGACTTAGAACTCGGAATTTTACTTTAAACATCCCAAAAATATAAAACAATAAAAAATACAATATTTTTATAACCCAAAAATTCAACAAAAATTAATTCCTTTTTTTTATTTAAATTATCCTTAAAAAACTGAACAAAAAAATTGAGGGGGAACAAAACAGCGTCTTTTTTATTCTTAAACTGTTACACTTACAACAAAGTCTTTTCTATGGAGAAAAAAAAATACATTTAATATAAAAAAAATATTTTTTTTCCAACATTTCATAAGGGGCCAGTGTTATGAAAGTTAGACTTTTGAAAAACAATAACATTTATAATATCACGGACTCTCCATAACCTATTTTTCTGGGTGTTTTTAAATTTTTTATCTTTAGTGGACCTTTTCTGGAAAACTTTCAGTGGGAAGGGGGTTAATAAAATTCGTATTCATTATCAGAAATAGTTGTAGATTGCCCGAATCGTATTGAGAATTCCAGTGTTCATTATATTATTTTTTTTTTCTTTATAAAGTTTAAAAGGGGGGGGGGGTTTAATTTTTTTATGTTTTTTTTTTTAAACTGGCGGCCAAAATATTTTAAAAAATTCGAGTATTATAACACTTTCGATTTGGTTTCTCGTAAGCTATCTGCAAATTTCGTTTTACTGGGGGGACAAATAATCTCTGGTAATTTAAAATTATCCCATAGGCGCTTGGTCGGTATCGGAGACCACTAAGACCTTCAAATAAGTTCCTGAATCCTTTGCTTACCTACCTTCTCTGAAAAACTGGCAGGAGGCGGTCTTTTTCTTTAATCGACTAATAACCTAGATTGCCCGAATTTGGGTCTTCAATCTGTATCTTTGTATCTTTTTGTATCTTTGGCAACAGTCGTATGCTATGACTTTCGATTATCTTAATCGTTTGTATTTGAAAAATTACGCTCATCCCCACCCGATTTTTTTTGGTACGCGACTAGCCCCATTATGGTTGGCAAAATACACAGACTCTAATCCTTTTCTTTCCACGCCACTCGTTTGGAAAATATCGAACTTTCGAACTTTTTTTTGGAGGTGTTTTCGACCTTTCTCAAGAAAAATTGGTTTTTTGGTCGCCAGTTTAAAAACAAACATAAAAAAATTAGCCCCCCCCTTATAAACTTTATAAAATAAATTTTTAATATAATGAGGGCTGAAATTCTCAATACGATTTGGGCAATCTACGAATATGATTTTTATTAACCCCCCTCCACCGCCAAAACATTCAAAATTTAAAAACACACATGAGAATAGGTTATGAAGATATTATAAAAATTATTCACGGGTTATGAAAAAAAAATAATCTCGGGTAAATAAAGAGTAAGAGAAAAAAAAATACTTTTAAATGTATTTTTCCCCCATTGAAAAGACTTTCATCGTTTTTATTGTAAGTGTAACAGTTTAAGAATTAAAAAAACAGTTTTGGAGCCCCTCCTCAACTTTTTGGGGTGTTTAAGGTCAAATTCCGAGTTGTAAGTCGGAATTCCGAGTTTGAAGTCGGAATTCCGAGTTTTAAGTCGGAATTCCGAGTTCAAAGTCGGAATTAAAATAAAAATTGCTTTGTGGCCCTTCTACGCTTTCGTAGTATGGTTATTCAGTGAATTCACCAGAAAGAAGAAACTAGAGGGATTCAGAGCTCCCATAATGAACGGCAGACCAATATTTTTGGTATCACAGCTTAATTATTTGGGAGTGACGCTGGACAAGGTACACAAGTGGAGCGAGCATGTTGCCAGAATGACTGCTAAAGTCCAGGCAACTTTGTGGCAGTTGCGTCGAGTGGTCTGTCGAACCTGTGGCATTAGCCCGAGGATCCTACACTGGATATACACGGCCATCATAAAACCAAGGATTTAATACGGATCAGTGGTCTGGGGGCCCGCTGTAGAGAAGCTGATTATATCCAAAAAGCTCACGAGTCTACAAAGGCTCTTCTGCAGAGGCATAACCGGCGCAATGAGGACGACCCCCATTCACGCCCTGGAAAACAATCTTGGGTCTTCCCTCGCTTCCAACTTGGATCAAGAAGGAGGCGATGACGTCGCACCTGCGATTAAAGGACCAGGGAGGAAAGAGGGGTCCATCTGGCGGTCGAGGGACTGGTGACGAAAGAGTTGCCCCTCCTAAGACTGCCAGTGAAAGTACCGCTTAAACGTTGGAGGTTCGATAAAAAGTAAAAAGTCACAATACCAGAATGGAATGAGTGGCAAAGGGAAGAATTCCGAACGGAATTAAACAGAGAGGCGACGGTCTGCTATACGGATGACTCTAAACCGTCAGCCAGGCATACAACAGGCGCAGAAGTGTACGCGGAAAGCCTAGAAGTTCAGAAAAGTTATCCACTTGGAGTACACGCTACGTGTTTCAAGCGGAGGTGTGTGCCATTGTAATGGCAGCAAACCTACCGCAGTTCAGGGATGGCAGGAGGGACATGTACATATTATCCGACAGCCAGGCTGCGCTCAAGGCTTTAAGTGCACCCAAAATAGTCAGTAGGCTGGTGGAAGAGTGCGCTGAAGCACTGCAAATACTGGCTCAAAACAAGAGGGTGGCACTGATGTGGGTCCCAGGTCATGAGGGAATACCAGGGAACGAGAAAGTGGACAAACTTGCCAGGCTAGAGGCCAGAATCCAATACATTGGAATGGAACAGGTACAAAGTTAGCTCAAAAAATGGGCGAACAATGAACCGAAGACGTCCTGGAGGCAAGAGTCAAAGTGCAGACAGTACTATTCGTGGATGATCAGAATGTAGCCAGAACTAAATGGCTCTTAGGCAGGACCCGAAAGGACATTGGACTGCTGACAGGGATGCTGATTGCTCATAATCGGCTGTACAAACATCTGACGCAAGTAAGAGTAGCAGGAGATCCCGTGGGTACCGCTTGCGGGCTCGAAGAGGAATCGGTGTAGCATTTGATAACAGTGGTGAAGTGCTGAAGTGGAGATTTCCCACGATAATGGGCCGAAATACTGAACTTCGTAAAGAAGACAGAGAAGCCCGGAGAGAGAGCTGCAGCGGAAGTGGGGACATAGGGTTAAGGAACGGGGTATGGCAGAAATGGACCATGAAGAGACCTAATTGCCAGGCCCACGGGACGCCCCTATACTACTGCTATTTGCTCTATATACGTTTTATCAGTTTTATAGACCACATTTGGGGTATCGGTTTTACAAATTTTTGGTTTGAATTTTGTAAAAAAAAATTGGAGAGGTTGCTGGTGAATTTTTGAGCAATTTCAATATTATGCGGTTTTGATATTTATTATTTATCTCAGGAATATATGGTAGTGAAATAAATTTGTATGTATTTTTGATTTTTTCCTATGATATTAGGTTATATACTTTGTGTAATCTATTTTTAATTATAGGTTCGTAAAAATTAACCATTGTAGTTGTTTTTATTTATTAATTCTTAATTTTTTTAAGTTTTTGGTTCTATATTCAGGATATGATAACATTATGGTACGATCAGTAAGTGCTGTGGCTACGCTTTTCTTATGTCACCGATAGCGACCACACCGGACATTTTTTTTGGACCAGTTTGTTTTTATTTTATCATTCTTTTTATAATTTATTTTTAGATCCAAAAAAAAATTATTGTTTTATTTTGGTCGTATTCAATGGCAGTAAAGTTTATCTATAACTGTTTTTTCTACACATTCCATTACCAAGTCAGCAATGATCGCTGATACGGAGGCTTCCATTGCTACTCCATATATTTCTGAAAAAAAGTATTTTTAAATTGAAAATATGTAGAATTTAAGCATAATTCAGTGGCTTCAATTAATTATTTTTAAGGCGATGTTGTGTATTGTTTAATTTCTTCACATTTATTTTGTATACATTTTATTGCATAATCAACCGGAATGTTTGAGACAATGATGTGTTTGAAATTAACTCTGTGTTTCGGACTTCACTGTCTATGTTTTATTTAAACACGACGTTTTGATCTGATCGTCTTGAGGTGCAAACTACAATCTATTCCTAAGGCTAAATGTCAGGCCGGACAGATCAGGCCACTGTTGCATGAATCTGTTCCCTATGGAAAGTTGGGCGAACCATATTGCCTGTAGCCCACGATTCGAGTCTAGTGCTCAATCGTGCAATCAGCTGGACTAATCTCGAGGGACCCAATCGTCGTATTCCTTACGCCATTGGGTCGTCACTCATTATTAGGGACCGTGGGATTGTTGACTGTTCATCAGCATATCCACGTTAATAAAAGTCTCGCAGCGGCATTCTCTACCCTGAGATCCTATACTTTCTAGGACACATAAGACCTGCTTCGACTTCATCAAGCACATCAAAGTCTTTCGGCGATCGGCAAGTTGCGACGGGAGCAGGACAGTGTAGTCTGGAAACTCTTAGTGACAAATCGGCACGAAAGCGGCGGAAGCATGATCGCCGTTTTGCCCAAGGATTGGCTGAGGAGCAACTCGTGTGCTGCATCCGTGACTGAGCAGCTCTATTTAGGACCCACCCTGCTCACCCTGAAAGAGAATGGGCTATAAAAGAGGCGCCCTAAACATAGCCAGCCAACAACTGCCCGACTGGACAACCGCATCCAGTGGGTACACCACATGCGGTCAAAACAAAAGAAAAAGAAATCCAATGAACTTTACCACATAAAACATCCGTACACTTATGGTTACAGATACAACCTCAAGACCACAAAGAAGAACGGTAATAGTTGCACTTGAACTAAGGAAATATAACATCGATATCGCTGCTCTCAGTGAAACTAGAAGATCAGGTTAAGGCCAACTTAAAGAACACGGATGAGGCTACACATTTTTTTGGAAAGGAAAAGAAGAAGATAAACAACGTATTCACGGCGTTGGTTTGGCTATAAAAATTGAGATTGTGGACCACCTAACCGAATTTCCATCTGGAATAAGCGAAAGATTGATGACATTGTGCCTAAACCTTAGCAACCACCAACACGCTACTATAATCAGCGCCTACGCTCCAAATCTTGCAGCTGATGAAAATCAAAAAGATGAATTTTATTCTCAACTTAGTGAAACCATAACATCTGTAATTAAATCTGATAAACTTATCATCCTAGGCGACTTCAATGCTCAAGTTGGTACGAATTTAAACCTATGGAAGGGCGTCATTGGCAAGGAAGGTGTTGGAAACATGAACTCAAAAGGACTGCGCCTATTAACCTTATGTTCGGAATATGACCTCATAATCTCAAATACAATTTTCCGACAAAAAGACAAATTCCGCCGGACAGACCATCGCCTGATACGAGCCAAAATGAACTTGCACATTCCACCACAAAGTAGCCGTCAAAAAAAGCAAATGTAGAACGCCTTAAAGATGATCAAACCAGAACAAAATTCCAAGTCTCCCTGAATCAAAAATTGGGTACTTTAGAATACCCGGAGAATATTGACGATCACCTCCGAAGAAACGGTCGGCTACACACAGAGAAAACATCAAGACTGGTTTGATGAGCACGACAAAGAAATTTAATACCTTATTGAGAGAAAGAGAAACGCCCATAATGCTTGGAAAAGCCACCCTAACTCTAACGAAAAGAAAAGGCAATATCAAGAAGCCAAAGCAGAAGTACAAAGGCAAACACGTAGAATAAAAAACCAATGGTGGACAACAAAATCACACGAAATGCAGCATCCAACAACACCAGAACCTTCTTTCACGCTACTAAGATGATATATGGTCCTACTACACACGGTATCAATCCCCTACGATCCAAATATAGAACAAGGCTGCTTAAAGACAGATCCTCTATCAATTCACGATGGAAAGAACACTTACAAGAAATACTCAACAGAGAGTCTCAGTTTGATAATGACATCTTCGACAAAATTCCGGAGAAAACTACACAACAACACCTAAGTGAGATTCCAAGATTAGAGGAGGTCGAAAAGGCAATCACACAGCTAAAGAATAACAAGTCAGCAGGCACAGATGGTATCGCTGCTGAACTCTATAAAGGGGTTCCGCACTTAATTCCCAAATGCACATTCTTCATGGCCTTCATAGACCTAGTCAACGCGTTTGACTCGGTCAACAGAGAAGCTCTTTGGAAAATACTGGCCCTTAAAAATATATTCAAATTCTTAGACTACTACACGACAATATGAATGCAACTGTCCTGAGCAACGATGGATCAGAAGAGTCATTCCAGATTACGACAGGCGTTAAACAAGGGTGTGTTATTGCGCCCACTCTATTCTTTATATTTTTAGGTGCCATGCTTCACCTTATTGAGGAACATCTACTGCCGGGAGTGGAAATTCTATATAGATTCGACGGTGGTCTACTTAACCTAGGCAGACTGCGAGCAAAAACTAAGGTCTCGACTGCCTCGGTAATCGAACTGCAGTACGCCGATGACAACGTCGTTATGGCCGATACAGAGGAAGGTTTACAGCTGGTAATCAACGCATTTAACCAAGCCTACAAAAGCATTGGCCTAGAGGTCAATCTTGCCAAAACGCAAATTCTTCATCAACTAGAACCAGTTACGAATCCCGAAACTCCAAACATTTTCATAAATGGCCATCCTCTGCAGAACGTGGAACATTACCCGTACCTTGGGAGCCACTTATCATCAAATGCAACTATTGACGAAAAAACACAGCATCGCCTAAAATGTGCTAGCGCAGCGTTCGGACGGCTTTCGGAGAGAGTCTTCAGCAATCATGACATCAATGCGGAGACCAAGCTTCATGTCTACAACACAGTTATAATACCAACTCTAACATACGGATGCGAAACGTGGACCACCTACAGAGGGCATATCAAACGACTAGAAAAATATCACCAAAGTTGTTTAAGACGAATACTGATAATCAAATGGCAAGCCCGACGAACAAACTTAAGTGTTTTAGAAGAAGCCAGAACAACTAGTATATAAGCCCTTATCTTTAAGCACCAGCTTCGTTGGACTGGTCACATTATCCGCATGCCCGAAACACGTCTTCCAAAGCAGATATGTTATGGACATGAAGGAGGGAAAGAGAAATCAAGGAGGTCAACAAAAAAGGTAATATGATGTAGGATCACATCGACAAATCGACAAAATAGAAAAATGTACTCGGTATCGAGTGATTGCCTATGATGATGATGATTCCTAAGGCTACGTACTTATATACTATGGGAAATCACTTAACCTTAAATTTTAATAAAAGTGCATACACGTTCGGCGATTCCTGATTTCGTTGTTTCACCTTTTTGGGTATTCGTCTGATGTTCCTTAAGCTTAACAAATAGTGGTCTTTTGGTTTCGCCTCCGGTTTTATTTTACTAAGAAGGCTTCGAATTGTGTTATTTGATTTAGAAGCTGTTAATCGGGACATTGGTGTATAGATTTTCGACATCAAAACTGACAAATCTATCCTCGATTGGAATTTTTTACAAATGAAGCGATCTTGCCTGCAAGAGGTTAAATAATTTTCAGAAGGAATTTAGACAGATTGCTTGTTGAAAAATTGTAGGGTATTGTATCATTGTGAATTTTGGAAAGTGTAAGTTGAGACCTTGTGTTGTCCGGAATATATCTTTAATGATTTTTTAAAATTCTATAAACCTTTCTTTTGATTGATTGCGATCAAGTCTTTTGGGAGAACTTTATAGTTTCCCTTAACAAGTACCTCTTTAACTTTCTGGTCATAGGTTTCCATGTCCAGAATCACTGTTGCATCGCCCTTCACTACCGGTAAGAGTGTATGCTTTGTCCTTTTGAAGATTCTTCAACGTGATTTCGTCTGTCTTGCTAATGTTAGTGGTATGCTTAATAGGTTTGTCAATAATGGTGCTTACTTGATGTCTGAACTCGTCGGCGTCTTGTCGGTGATGATATCGATAATGGGTACCTTCTTAGGAGCGATGGAAAAGTTAAGTCCTTTGGCAAGTAAGTTTTCTTCTATGGGTATCAATATCTTCTTTGATGATAATGGTTCTTACAGAGTCGGTGGTCCATTGACTTTGTGGCTGTTAATGGGCGAATTTTGTTTAGTGCTTTACTTGCTAAGTCTGTCATAGATGGTCGCAGGTTCGTGTGATTTTGTCCAGAATCGGATGATAATCTTCCTCTATAGTATTTTCTAGAATCTTCTAAAACCGTTGTCCCAGTTCTTCTGTCAGTAAGGATTTATTCTAGTGATGAAAGCCAATTTGAGATCGTGAGAGAAATGCTTTACTGGTGTCATCTAGAATCCGCTGAACTCTTTGTTTTAGAAATAATGCCTTAAGACGAAACGCAAACGGAATAATGTTGCTGTCTCTGGCTTGACATTGGAACCTATAACCCTGCGCAGCTCATCCACACTTCGTTTGAGTCTCTGGCACCATAGTGGTTATTATAATTACTATTATTAATATTACCTTTTTTTGGTGGATCTAATCTGCAGTCCCGCCCCGCGGCTCCGACTTACACGGGTGCGATAGGCCAGACGTTCCATTCCGCATCGTATGCTCTGAGCAGCAGTGTTTTCAATACTTTTAAAGAAAGCATTGTGCAATGGCTTATCCATATGTAGACTCATTAAGTAGAATAGAATAGAATAGAATAGAATGTAATATAATATAATATAATATAATATAATATAATATAATATAATATAATATAATATAATATAATATAATATAATATAATATAATATAATATAATATAATATAATATAATATAATATAATATAATATAATATAATATAATATAATATAATATAATATAATATAATATAATATAATATAATATAATATAATATAATATAATATAATATAATATAATATAATATAATGTAATGTAATGTAATGGAAAGACAAAGACAAAGTGTAACGGTTCAATAATTCCCTAACAATATCCCTTAGAAAAAAAAATAATTCTTCAAAACACCCTTCTAATACCCTGGAAAAATCTTTAAGTCATTCATCTTTACTATATGTCTGAGCATTTTGTTTATTCTATATCCTACTATTTTATGGCGAATGCACTGGAAAAACAATATTTACTGTTGGACTGAGGTTGAATTACACTAAAATCATGATTATTTTATGTGGAGGCATTTTACTCTGCTTAACTTTTTTTCAAAACAAAGCAAACCTCAATATTTCAAATAAAACACCATTGAACCCTTTCTAATAAACCAATAAATTTAATTACAGTGGCAAATCATGTGTTTTCCAAAAATAACATTACAACATCCATCTTTCTTTTATATTAACTAATGATATACAGTCTACAGTTCAATGAAACTTCGTATTTTTCTTGTATAATTTAACCAGTCCAAGAAAGGTTGCTCTGGCTCTGCAGTAACCTGAAACAAGGAAAAAATAACATAATTATATCAAATTCTCCTTCCGTCAACTACTTAACACCCGAAAATAAAGTAGATAATAAAGGTTAGTTTTATAAACCGTGTCAAACAAAGAGAGACTTAGCGGTCTTATACTTACTAGAAACTAGTGTCGGTTCATTTGTTGAGTGGTAGATTCTTGTCACTAGTAATGTGTCAGTGGTTGGCAGTTTCTGTTACTGATCGGTCCCCAATTTGCACATGTCAGGCTTTAGGGGGTCCAATAAGTCCTAAAAATAACAGGACCAAGGTTGTCACCAATCATATGGTATTGATATTACAAAATTACTCTACCTTTGTCGTCAGTTGACACAACACTCACCTGTTGGTTTTATTTTGGTTTCAAGTATGCGTGAATTCCTTAAAGGGCATTGCCCAACCTCGTACAGCCTAGCCATGTCAAGTGTGGACCGTCTTGCTTGTCTCTGTGTGCATTGTTGGTCTGTAGGGTCCATATTTCCTGTGGTTTATACGACAGGCTGTGCAGACTTTAACAGGTTAAATTTTGATAGATATTCAGTTTATTTATTCAAACGAGGCGATCATCTGTCCTCATACGACTCGAGACTGGCCTAAAAGTATAAGAAATTCGAAATAAAAGAGGTTTATAGTCGTTCTAAAGAGGTAAACAAACAGTAAAGGGGAGAGATATATTTATCAAGGATCCGTATGTTACCTACACGGAAGGAAACTGTGACTCACCTGGATTATTTGGGAAGGCTTGGAGTGCCGGAAAGTGGTCTTTTTCTTGGCGAAAATCCGTGGTTTTCTTTAGACATTTTATGGTTTTTCAAAATTAAATTCGACCGCCAGCTGACCGTGACGCTTGGGACGCTAATTGCCAGATTGTCATAGGCGAAATCCTGGGAGTATACAGTGACTAACTTCACGTCACATAACTGCGATTTAAAGTTGCACATTACGTTACTGCTGAGTCGTTTTCGAGAAAACCAAGTGTCTACACTTATTGTTTATTGTTTCTCCCAAAAAGATAAAGTCCATTTCTTGCTCACTACTGCAACCAATGCCTTGTTGTTAACTTCTGTTCGTCACGTGATCTCTCCCTATCCCGCTGATACAGAAGGAAATCTGACAACACCGCTTCGTTGTCTTTGTCTGTCTTAGGTTGATGAATAGAGACTTCCGACTTGAACCTGTCGCATTCGAAAAGTAGAATTTGGACCCCAGCCCCCATTGTAATGCGTTTTCAGCAGCATCACCTAATATGATAATCAGGATAAGCGATTTTCGACTGTAGTTTTCGCGCCTCTGAGGTTTTTTACCAATCGTTTGCCCGCAGGAAGCTTCTTTTTTAGCGTCTGAGATTTCCTGGAGGGAAGGAAACACTTCTTTTCCGGCACCGTTTTGAGTGCCACGTTTAAATTTTCTTTTCCAAGAATACCGAAAAGAAGTCGTGCCCATGGCGACCTTTGCAACCTGAAATCGTCGTAGACGGAATCCGCAGAGGTCCCATCAAAAGAAGAAAGTCTTCGTGGAAGTGCCCGTTGCCTGTGTTTGGCGTTTGAGGTGGCGATTTTTGAAGATTTCTTTTTGACCGTATAGGATACGGAAAATGGCCGGATAGACCGTGGCTTATCAGCCGATCGATGGTAATTATATTCGATTTTTTTTAAGCGTTTTCCCTCCAGTTTATTTCAATATTGACCATTTTTGATTCTGTATTTTTCTTTGTGCTACAGATTGAGGAGGCCTCACGTCAACTCCCTGTTCGCCTGGGAGGTATTAGGTTACCTGCCATGCGGAATGTCGCCCTCAGGATGATTTGAGGTAAATATTTGCTGCGTGTGTATCTTGATTATTTTTGCCCTTGTAAGAAATTAGACTGTTTTCTGTCGTTTTAAGTAATTTTTAGTTTTATCGTCCGTGGTACCCACTATACAATAGAGTGTGGACTTAAATGTTTTTTTTTTATGCTTTTTTGGCGTATGTACTTTGAGTGTTGCCCCTCAGGTATGCCCCGTACAATAAGTAAACAGTAGTTTTGTTGTGTTGCTGTTTTACTTCTTTTTTTCCTGTGTAAAATACATGTCCGTTATTAGAAATTAGTTATAAATGATACGTTAGGGTGTTCTCCCTTGTTCTAGAAGGTTGTTTTTATTTCTGTCTAGGGTGCTTGGTTCCGGTGCACAGCCATGGGTGGTCCTAGTGCCGACTTTCAACACCATACATTCGACTTTCCATCCTAAGTGCTGCTTTGCCCTGGCCTAAGATGCCTAGTCCAGTCATGGGTCCTGTGTACCTGTTCCAGTGATGTTTAGCCCTGTCATCGGCTAGCTATGTGGAAACAGATAAGAAATATTTCCCTGTCCAAACGTTTTCTCTTTAAAAACCTTCATAAAAAAAAAACTCATAAAATTTTATCAAAACTTATCCAAACAAGCTTCAACTTTATTTTTTTTATATGAGAACCATTTCAACTTTTTCACCTTTGATAAAAGAACTTTCCCTTATTGAAATTAATCATAAAAACAAGAGGAAAGACCCCTAAAATGTTAGTTTTAAAAAAAAACTATTTTATTTGTTAAAATTTACATTTATTGTTTTACAAATATTGCATGCCTTTTCTAACCTTTAAGATTACAACAATATATTTTGAGACTGTATAACCTGGTGTTTCATTGCTAAGTGCCCACAACTGTGTGCTTACTCAAGTTGGCAAGAATGCAAGGCTCGATAGGACCTAAAGTATAGGAAGTTGTCATCTCTTCTATTTTGTATGATTTATTTTTTTACGTAACAAAAGACAAAGACAAAGACAAAGACAAGACAAGACAAGAAAAGACAAGACAAGACAAGACAAGACAAGGCAAGACAAGACAGTACAGGAAATAATAGGAAATAATAGAATAGAAGAGAATAGGACAGAACAGAACAGAACAGAACCGAGCAGAACAGAACAGAGCAGAACAGAATATAATAAAATAGAATAGAATAGAATGGAATAGAATAGAATAGGATAGATGTTTATTTTGCAAGGTATACATTATTAAGTTAAATGAAGAGTTAAAACAATTTTTTTTGTACAAATAAACATACAAATCACCGTTTAATTGATATAAACACTTGTAGGAGCATAAAAGTTTTTGCCAAATTCTGTTTATTTGGTCGCGACTGGGTATAATTGCACCATTCGGTTAAAAGACACTATAGAGGAAAAAACGTCACATTTGAGTTTAAGACACAATCATAAAAAAATTGTCACATTTAATTATAATAATAAAATAAGAAACAAAAAATATTTAGGTAGGTACCTAAATATATAAATAAATAAATAGTAATCATTGTTTCAGTTAAACAATAATTGTTTGTAAATAAAAAGGGAGTTTTACTAACAGAAGACTATTGGATTTTCGCCTTCTCCACCAGTTTTACCACTGACTAGTTTCAGACACAGTCCATCCACCAGTCGGGCTTTCTACTATGATGAATCGATAGAAAAAAACGAATTTTATAAAATACATCGGAGTGCCACAAGAATACATTCCGGGTGCGACTTGTTGACAAATGTTAAATAATTGTTTGTTTCAAAGATATCAATATAACTTATTTCCGTTTGAAGTAAAAATACTATAACGGCATTTTTGAACTTTTATAAACTTTGTTCGTGTTAAATGGATTTAGGTAGAATGTTAAGAGCTCTTAGTATAAGATAACTAGCATTTCTTTTACCAAGGTTTAGAGTTGATTTTGCTGTGGCATATAACTGAAAATTTCTGGTTGAGTAATTATGCTTGGGTAATATAAGTTGATTTTTACTTTTAAAGCCTCTCCGCTGGAGAAACGATAATGTTTATTAAAAATAATTCTAAAAATCCATCTAAGGATAAAAATCAAATTTTCAGGATAAGTGTCACATACTGTTCCCCAGCCAATTATGCCATAAGTTAGATGCAAATTTATTAGCGAAAAGTACAGTGTTTTAAGTAAGTTTGTGCTAAAAATATTTCTTAAAACTTTAAATCTGGAGATCATGCATCGAAGCCTTTTACCAATTATATTCACATGAAAATTCAACCTTAAGTGGTTCTTAATGGTAATTCCCAAATACTTAACATTATCTGTACTTTTTTATTATTAAACCGTTATGCAAGGTAAGGAAGTCAAAATTTGAAAGTTTATCCTCATTTTGGTTTTCTTTAAGATTATTGTAAGGGTATTTAGATCAAACTTTAATAATGTAATTTTCCGTTCAGCAAGCTCTATTAATTCAATCCATAAATCAGATTTAAACATCACATCCCCGTCATCTGCAAAATGTGCCATGAGGCCCTCCAAGTCAATTTCTAGTAAGTCGTTAAGGTAAATTGTGAACAGAAGGGAGCCCAACACTGTCCCCTGAGGAACGCCATATTTGACTCTCTTACGGTCACTGTAGCTACTACCAGTTTGAACATATTCAGTTTTGTTCTCTAAATAGCTTTTTATAGACTCAAGACATTTGCTCTAAAACCATATTGTTCCAATTTTATAAACGCCTTAGTAAGGTCTAAGAACACAACCAAACAGGGGGTTTACTCTTATCTAAAGAAGCATATATATTTTTTAGAACATGATCAATGGCGTCTTCCGTGAAAATACTTTTTCTAAAGCCGAACTGTTTTGAAGATATTAGCTTACTTATCTATAAATGAAGAAAACCCCGCTTTAATTATTTATTCAAAAATGTTTGCAAAATAAGAAATTAACGTAATTGGTCTATAATTAATAACCTTCTGTTTATTTCCGCTATTAAATAAGGGCTTAACAACTCCAGTTTTTAATCTTTCGGGAAAAACTCGTAATTGTACCGATCAATGAATGACCTGAAGCATTTAAAAAAGCCACTGCATTAGATAAATTCAATGTCAAATTTGACATTTTAATAAATTTCAATATGACGCAAAATAAATTTGATTTTTCCTGTAAAAATAGGACCTAATTTAATTATTTTTAACGCTTTTATTTCATCGACGACTTCTATACGTGAAAAATTTTCATGTTCTTACTGCAACTTTTTCGTCATTTTTGACACTTTTTCTGATAAATATGAATTACAATTTTACCAGACATATAATTTGTTTTTTATACCACTGTCTTAAAAAAGGGGGTTTGCGCACGGAGAACACGATCTAAAAACGGCATTTTGCGCACGCTTACTTTATTTTTGCACACGGGTCTTCCGTTATTGTGATTTTTGTTGTTGTCACCCAATAATATAAGTGTCCGTCACGGCTCCTTTGTTTTGTTGATTAGATACTTCAAATAGAATATTATATATTTTTTTAATAAAACGAGTTAAATTGAAATTTGATTTTTCTGGTCTCTGTTTGTTTGCAGACGTATAAAAAGTATCGTAAAAAACTCGTTTGAAAACCTCTTTGCAGACTCCCTCGACTTGTGGACCTCGCCTTTGGCTTGGTCCACCAAACTGTCTCGATCGTGTGCAAAGAATCCTTTTCAAACCTTGTTGTTTAAATAACTATTTTAGTTCTAAAATTATAGGCATTCCAGAAAATCTAATTTTTTATTGCCCACCCTTTATATTCATACAAAAGTGATTTTAAGGTTAGACTATGACTAAAGAATAACCGTGACCCCACGAACCGTTCGCTTGGATGGAACGGTCAAACTAACTGTTTGTCAAATCGATTGTTTATAGAATTTATGTGATAACCTTTAGGACCCACCCAATTTCTTAAGTTCAGCGGTAACACAGTGTAGTCAGCAGTCCTATAATCCCCAGGTATTTTCTCACACAAAACCTTGAATCACCTTTAAATCTGATCGAATCGAAAGACATAACTCACCTTTAGGATCTAGATTCTCATCGAAGTTCGTGCATGGCGCAAAGCACTAAAATAAATTTAAAAATCGCTATTTGAAAATATACCTAATCTCTCCGAAACTAATGACCGGAACCATAACTCACCTCCCGAGCACGGTCATCTTTGGTCAAGACTAAAAGTAAAACAGTTGATCAACGACGTCACAATTTTCCCTATTTTGGTTAAAACCGGTGTCGCTTAGATGCATTGGTCTTGACCACATATGACCGGTCATTATTGGTCAATGGCTTATACATCACTAAAGTGTATTGCTTCTTTTCTAAATCTCCCAAAAAAAAGTTGTAGTGCGTCGACTATTACTAAAAACTAACTATTAGTATGTTTCCGATCCGAGCGAGTTCATCTACCTTTTCGTTGCCCGACTCTACCGTATGTCCCGGTACCTACATCACTGTAACTCTCTTGTCTTGACTTAAGGCTTCCACCAGAGTATTGGCAATTTTTGGCGCACTAAGTGCCTTTAGAGCCGCTTGGCTGTCGGAGCATATGTATACATGCTTCTCCAGACCATTGCGAACCTCTTCTAGTGTTGCCGCCATTATAATGGCGTATACCTCGGCTTGGAAGACGGTAGCTTGCTCTTCGAGCGGGTAGCTCATCCGAACTTCTCGGTCTTGCACGTAGACCCCCGCCCCTATTGTCTACCTCTCCGATAGCTTAGGGTTAAACTCAACCAGATACGTATTGGGAAATCAAGATAAGCAAAGCGCCCTCTAACCTAAAGCCCCCAACTATCCTAAAGCCCCCGATACCATGGCAACTGCAGGTGTTTTGTCAACAAGGCCCACAGTAGGCAGAAGGGTATTTTTACGTTTTCTGACAGAAAACCATTCGAGGTTATGTTTATCTTTCAAAAATATTTTTTCAAAAACGAATATGAAACCACCCCGCGTGTGCGGTCGCCCGCCGAAAATGGCCTAGCGCTGCGCGAGCATTACCCCGAGTTTATCAAAGAACCAAGAGAACTTTACTGGCTCGCTGGAATTCGCCTAGAAACATTCCCATAACTTCACATAATTTTGTTTTTATTTTGATTCACTTTTTTTTTAAATTTAAATCATTGCGGCATAAGTTATGTGCAAGTTTACTAGTGAAATCTTAGAGGCCTAAGGATATATTTTAGATCCCAACAGCAGTTTCAAAAACACACGGATACTTGAGTATTAACAAAACAGGTCAGTAAAGCTCCATTTAGAGGTTGAAGAGACTCTTGCTAGTCGTTGATGCTCCTGTTTAAAATAGAATATGATTATTTCGTTTAGCGTCAGCAGCCGATTTTTAAATATGCATGCTTTTTAAGTTAACCTGTTGTCCTTAAATCAGTGGTAACAGCTAGCAGGAGTGTTTCAAATTCAATTATAAATGCACTTGTAAATGCAACCTTAAACACTACACCCAGTTACTTTAATATGTAGTTGGGTAGCGTTTTTTTAGCAAGTAATTCTGCAGTAAATGTTTTTTTTTATGAAAAAAATCTTGTATGTTGGCACTGACTAGGGTCCCTAAAGAGTTAAAATTTATAAGTGCTGGAATTGCTAAAAAGTGCTGGGTTACTTTGAGTTCAGGATTTGGGTGGTTTAGTTCCCGCTTTAGTTAAAAAAAAATGAAAAAAGTTTCATCACTGGTAAATTTGAACTTCCTAGGGGCTCAGGCAAGTGCTAAATAGGTATCTAAAGAAAACTGTTTACTACACTAATACCGTTTAGCCTTAATATATTAAGTGAGCAGCATGAAATAATAGTGTGGAAAATTTTACTGATAAAAAGTTATTCTTAGGGCCAGTTTCTCATTAGCAGATTATCAGAAACTTAAAGTAACTTGTGAGCTATAAATCCCAGTTTTCTTGCTGTTTTAAGCCAATATTTTTTTTACGTTAACCCTAACTTACCCTTGAAGCCCTGGTTATCCTGGAGTTAATTTTAACCTGATTTTTAAAGATTTTTACTAGGTTATGTTGCTTGAGTTAACACAAACTCGCTTTTGAGAAACCGGTCCTTAGTCTCTCTTGTTTTTTGAATAAAATAGGTTAGTGACTTGAAAATTGGAGAATATTAATCAAGAAAAATTCTTTAAAATATAAATAGTTGCTCATTCATCTTTCAAATAAATTAAATACACAGGATCAAATACTATGTGTGTATGTCATAACTGGTGGTTAGTGAACACTTCTATGAAATTTGAATCATGCACTGTGAACCTGATTAGATTTTGAAACTCATATAACACAGGAAAATAAAACTGCAGATTACAAAACTTGATTTACTTTGGCTTGATACTTTTGTCTCTAACTTATAACTTAGATAACAAAACTAAACCTCTGCTTCTGTAACTAAAAAATTATTATGCAAAAAATATTTTAAACAGTTTATAAACATGTGCCAAACAAGAGAAAATTTTTAAGAAATATTGGTTGTCCTCGCCTAAAGTGCAAAATATAGAAACAAAATTTAGAGATAGAATATTTCTTGTTATTTTTATTATTCTTTTAGGAGCTGTATATAATAACAAAACATATGGAGCAGTGGATATTTAAGCAATTACCTAAAATGAAAAAGAAGAAGATTCCAAAGTGCCACCACCCAGAGAAGAATAATAATCTATAAATTAAAAAGTCTACAATTTGTACCCAAACATACAGAGCAGTGGATATTTTGCCAACTAAAATGTATAGCAAAACAAGATGGTTCTATAGAGTCAGCACCAAACAAAGAATAATAACCTATAAACTCAAAGTAAGTTTTCTGATTTCAATTATATTTGGTAAAACTTCCTTAAATAAACAAAATTTATTATAGTCTAGATCCAATATCAAAAATTAATTTAACTCTTATTGTTTATTGCAAATTTTCTGGACATATTTTGAGCCTCCCCTCATCTATTTCAATTACATTACGAAAAACAGAAAAACTATACACAAAGAACAAAACAGAGAACAATTTTGAAGGGGGACACTCACAGATACTTTTTGGCTCTGTTGGAAATAAATGTCTTTACTATTAATTATGTCAAAATTTTAAAAAGCTAGGATTACTGGTGTTTAAGATATTTGTTTTTAAATTTGGTATGGAATGAAGAAAAGGTTTGAACCTTTTCAGCGGATCAGTTTGACCACCAAAATTTTGTTTGAGTTTGAGAAAAAAATCATGAAATGTTTATTCCCTTTTTTATTATGAAAAATGTAACTTTAAAAACCAACGTTTTTTCCTGACTTTTGTGCAAGAAATTGTTTTTTTGTCGCTGCTTGACAAATTTAAACTTAATATCTTGCATGTTTGTAAAGCAATTTAAACGATCTTCTAAATAAGATGTCATTCGAGCCACTTTTTTTATATAATTTCTCCTGGAAAAACTCATATCCCTCAAGTCACTCCCAAAAAGCTTGTGTATGGAAAAAAATATATTAAAAAGTAATTTCTAGACTACTAAAATTGTATGTTTTTCAAGTGTTCACCAAATACTCAAAAACACCTCTGTTATGTTTTCGTTGAACATGAATTTGAATTATTTCAAGCATAAGTCAAGGTGCCAATGGGCTTTTTTCCATGTTTGAAGGGAGCGCTTGATAATAGGTTTTTTTGACGGATTTTGGTAGCTAAGGAGGTCTATTTTACAAATCCAAGTGATTTTTTTTTTTTTGGGAGAACTCCAAAAAATAAAACATAATATAGGCACCATAAGGGTTCTAAGAACAGATTTAACAGTAAACATTTTTTTAAATAAACACATCAAAAATGGACTATATATAAATCCATTTTTGTTGGAATATATACTTTTTTTTGACACCCCAAATATTCCAGATGGCGATGACGGCGACTTAAAAGCACAAAATTTTGATGAGAAACTAGATCAAGTACACACGTATAATACATTAACCTCAGGGTTTTTGGAAACACTGATTCCATTTTTTAGAATGAACATTTTTTGGGAATAATATAATTAAGGTTCCTAGGGGCAAAAAGAATCGTAAATGACAAAAAAACTTGTGACCTCAATTAAGAAATTTTTGGATCAACTGAATTCATTTTTGGTGTAAAAAAAAATATTAAGGGGCCTAAGGGTGAGTTTTAGGGGTAAAGTGGTAAAAACAACATACTATTGATAGAAAGACATCACTTTGGAGATACTGGGCAAGATAAAAAATTATTGGTGTAAAAGATATGTGATATATTGATTTAGGGGTTTTTTGGGTGTTCCAAAATTAATTTTGGTGTTCCAATTATTACAATAGGGATTCAGACGAGGATTTAGAGGTAGTTTTAGGGAAATATATCGATTTGGATATTTTTAAGTCTTCTAAAGTTGTATATATGTTAAGAGGTAATATAAGTTTGGGCTGGGTCCCAAAATTTTGTCCTAAGATCCTTCTATTATCTTCAGAATTTTTTTTTATCCAAAGAATGATATCAGTGGATCCCAAAACCCTCAGTTTCTTCTAAAACGTTTTTGTCCCATCTTAAATATTTTGAGTTTTACAAGGGTATCAGAGTGGAATTAATCGGATTCATAAAATACACCTGTACCAATTAAAATCAACTAAAAAAACTGAAATTAGTCAACCATGCATGCAAAATGTTTACTTTTAAAACTGCTACTAGAACCCTTAGATACTTCTAAGAATTTTTAAATCACATAAATAGATTACGGGAACCCAAAAACCCCTGAATTGATGTATCAGATGCCTATATTTTGTTTAATTTTTTTTATTAGTTATTTTTAAAAAATGGTCACCACCTTGAATATCTGGGTTCAAGTTCCCCAAAATCAGTAAAAAAATATCTGTTATCAAGCTCTTTCTTCAATTTTGTTGTTTTCTCTAAAGAAAATATTTTTTCAGTTCATACACTTTGTTTTTTTTTAAATTTCAGAACCTAACCACATGAAGCCTGATATGTGAAACTACAGCTACTAGTTTGCGGTTCCAAAGAAGGAAAAAATAACATGTTATTCTTTTCTTTTTTAATTTAGATTTAATTTAAATGATTATTAATAAGTATTTTTGAGATAAGTTTTTAATTTATTATATTATTTATTATAAAATTCAATTTATTTAATTGCATATCTATAGGTGTTTATAATGTTGTGGCCATAATCACCTCAACAAGTTGAGCCATGTGTGCATTTAGTTTTACTTCCAAGGACCAGATGTCCACCGGTGGACACAAATCCTCCGCTGTTTTGTGACCATTGGTAGGCACATGGTCCTGGAAGTAAAACAGAAATGTCCACATGTGGGCATGGGCAATGTGTTAATAGGAGGGTGTCACATTCTAAACACCAAATACATTTAATTATGTTTTACATTGAAATATTTATTACACTACATTCCAAATTGCTGCAGACCAGTTTTTTGACACTGACAATGACAGTTCCATTTAGCTTCTGTGTTTAATTATCAGCCGCCATATTGAAATGGGTCTGTAGAATTTGGAATGAGGTGTATATGTAAAAATGTAATTTTTCAGCATATTTTTTAAAATTTTATTTATTTATTTCTACAACATAAAAATGCTATAGTATTCTACCCATATAGTTGTTATTGTTCTGTGAATAACTAAAATGTATAAAAATTGTATTGTTCATTCTGGTAGTTTTCTTGCCTAAATTCCAAAATCTGAAAATAAAAAAAATTAGAGGTAAACATTTGTCTAATTTAGCTACAATGCTTTTTTTAGTACTAGTAAGGAGTGCTTTAATAACTGTTCACTTACAACCAAAACAGAACTCCAAAAAAGAGAAAGTATTTCTGCAACCCTATCTTTGCCGCAACCTTATCTTATGCATTTTTAACTACATTGGGCATTGGTAATTAGAGTTTTAGTTAAAGGATCTTTTATTAGGAAATTATAGAGATTTTTGGACCTCTAGGTATCTCTTTCAGAAGCTACACATTTCAAATTTTTACACAATAAATGATTCACTAACAGAAAACACAAGTTTACATAAAAGATAGCAAGAGATGTAACATTACATTTGGTACCTACCTATATGCCAACAAGAATAAATAGGTAGTATTTCTGTGTGTGCAAGCATATTAAATATTAAGTTTTTGGATTTTATTTGAATTATTTATTTTTGAGTTTGCACAAGAAGTAATAATTTTGGGTAAGGGATTTAAATGAGAAAAGCATCAGTACATAAGGTCAATAACAGAGTTTGTACAGAAAACCTTTAATTGGATTCTCTGATGTCTCCCAGTTTTTCCTAACAATTTGTTAAAAACTTATCATAATTTTTTGAAGAATTTTGTATAAAAGAAAACAGCTGCAAAATTTCATTTTGACAAATTTCATGATTCTAATTTGTTTTTAAATCATTTTTTTCCAGATGGGCTTCCAGATTTTCCTTGTTTTTGTATATTTTTTTGTCAAATTTACTGACCTTTTCAAAGAATAAATTTCTCAACTTTTCTGGGTTTTTCAGTTCCATACATACTCTGATTAAAATTGTTACAATAAGAATTTTAATTTTGAATTTTATATATATACCTTGAAGACAAGAAAAGCAGTGTCATTCCATCTTGATAGATTTCTTTCCTACAATAAGGCATGATTTAGGAAATCCCTGACACTGCAGCTAGTTTGCATATTCTTTTCTACTGTTCACATAGGTGTTTTTTTGCCAGGTGGAGCAGCCTTCTTATTAGTATTTTCAGGAACCCTCCCTCCTAGACAGTTTTCTTCAGGCCAATATGCTTATTCTTGAACAAACGTGAGGGGAATTTCGCTCACCTCACCTCACGGTTCTTTATCTTGGACGCCTTAAATTTACAAAAATATTCAGGTCCTAATTTTATTTTCAACTCTTAAAAAGTGCATAGAGGTAGGTATTAAAAACTGGAGTTTCTCTAGCTTTACTGTAGAGAAAACTTAGAAATAAGTAAATGAGCCAAAGTGAGCAAAATGTGCCTCACTATTTTTTTGTATAATGTTTTTATTTTTTACCTAATATTTTCATTATAGTCCGTGAGCCCAGGCCTATGAAAATTTATGACTACCTCACCGTTGAGACTTCGTATGTGTTCTTCAAGATGTTCTAAGGGGTATTTTTAGAGACCCCTTCAAACTTAACCCTTAACTGAGCCCTTAAGTTAAGGTCCTTTCAACAGAATTTCTGGGAAATATTTAAATTAGATAATGTGACCATGTGTTTTAAATACTTATAAAGCAATCCTTGAAAAATCAGCTGTGAGGAGCTTAATTTAAGTTTTCGATGATATCAAGAGGGGCTTAATGACAAAATATATTTTTTTGACAAAATGTTTGTCCATTTCTTGTTAAAAAAGTTACAAATTTAAGAATATATATGTTTAAAATGTCATCTGAGTCGACATAAAGAATAAATATTATGCAAAGTCCGGCAAGGTCTTAACAGTTTAAGTTATGGGCTGTGGGACTATTAATTTGTATGGTACCTAATTCCACATATGTTAGTGGTAGTCAACTGAGTAGTCCACCCTTCAAAGAGAAAAAACATACTTATTATATATAGGTACCTACATAAAATAACTTGTTTTGCAGAGGAATAAAGGAGTATTTAGAGTTCTGTAAGGCAAGTGGTACGAGGTAAGATGCAAGGAAAATAAACAATAACAAATGCATGCTCCTCTTACTGCATACCACTTGTGGCTTACAGAACACTTACTTTGTTTATATAGGCCTCTTAAAGCGCTTTTATATAAGGATGGTTTGAAAATGTTGTCATATAAACACCACTAAAACCGATTTAAGGACTAAATTGATTTTATTTGGAAGCAGTTTATCACTCAAAAGCCCATTCAACGCCATTCTCAACTAAAAAGTCAGTTAAATCCTACTGCCTCAGTGCCCTTTAGCCTACTGTGACTGCCATTTTTATAACCAATTGGCAAGTAAAACATAGATTTTCTGTCAGTTTGGTGTCAATGTGGCATTGATCATAGGCCAAAGGATACTAAAATGAAAATGAGTTAACTGGTTGTTTTAGTTAAGAACAGTGTTGGCCCATTTTAGGGACATTATAAACACTTTAGTGCATTTCTTCTAATCTAAAGAAAATACTAAACCCTAGTCTTTCAAAAAATCTGTTGTTAATTAATTAATTATGTTGTTTTATTTGTTTTTTCTTTAAACTGACATTTAATGAAGGACATAACCCTTGAAGAAAGCGATTTTATTTAAAACCATCCTTATATAAAAGCGCTTTTAGGTGCGTATAAACGTAGTAACTGAGAACAGCAGCATATGCTTGCTATAGTTATGGAACTCTGAATACACCTTAAAAGAATCTAAAAGGAAGAAATTTCCTTAAACTAAAAATGAGTATCTAACAATGTTGCCTAGTCACTTGTAGTTATTTCAAGGGGTAATTATGCAGTATACAGTTTTCTGCCATTTTTGATTTTTTATGAAAAATTCTTTATGGGGGCACCTACTAGGGTCCCTAGGACCCCAAATCCGCCTGCGCCCGTTGGTTTTTTTTTGTTTTTTTAAAAAATTTTTTCACCAAAACAATCCAATCCAACACAGTCCAACCCAAACTAATCCAACCCAACCCAAAACAATGAAAAAAACACATTACAACCCCCGTCCAGGCACCCTTTTTTCTCTTTTTAAAAAAAATCGGGCGCAGCCGGATTTGGGGCCCTAGGGACCCTAGTAGGTGCCCCCATAAAGAATTTTTCATAAAAAATCAAAAATGGCAGAAAACCGTATAGTGCATAATTACCTTTCAAGGAAAAACCAAGGGAAAAATCCTTATAAAGACAACAATACTTATTCAAAAAATGTATAGTCAACCCGAGGTCTTACCTTAAAAATTTGCTTTCTTTTATTTTTTCTTGATCAATTGCATATTTTCGGAGTCTTTAAGCACACCAAGAGGCAAATAATGTACTACATTAGCAAAAACCGAGGCACAAATAGAAAAACTTATTGTTTTTGTCTGAAAAATAAACACGTAGTCACATGGACCTAAAGGTTTATTTGCGCGGTGGTACCGTACAGCGGCGGTAATCATGATAGCAAGGCAAGTTCGGGCTACAGCAACGCATCATGAGTTACACGGAAGCGAAAGTAAAAAAGGCGCGGAATGCGAAATCAAAATAAGTAAACTACCCCCAAATTTTTGACCCGGTGCAAAAAAAGCTCTGGTGTCCCACTGTGGACAAAAATAAATAAACTCTCCGCGTTGCCATGGAAAACAAATGCAATGACGTAAAGTTTTGCAAAAAAATCAGGTCGCCACGGTTAAATTGATTTCCCAATAGCGGTTAAAAAGATTGTCTTCTTTTTCTTTTATAGAGCATGTTCTCTGTTTCGACACAGAGCGTGATATATGAAAGAATAAGATGCCCGATTTTCGATATGTATTGAATATGATATGAAAACATACTTACTAAATAATAAGGCGGTCTATTTATTGTATAAGTGTCTTGTCGACGAAAAAAAGCATTTAATTTGGAGGGTGCGTGTTTCGGTGAAGAGATGCGTGATTTTTGCACATTATTTTAATTTCCGCATAGACACACAACGCCCACAAGATTCTTTTAGCGTCGCGCAAAATTAAATGATTATTATCGGAAAATTTATTCCTTGCTTTGGGAAACCCATGGATTTTGATATTGGCATGAGATTCTAAAGAAGTGGTTTATAACAGTAAATTCAAACATAGGTATTAAAGGGTCAAAGGTAGGTATTATTCTCAAACATTTTATAACTATAGGAAAGGACAGTGTAAGAAATACCCCCTCACCCCCCGTGAAAACTTCTGACACATATTTTTTACCACTTGTCAATTGCAGCGTTTTCCCAGGGGGCGCGGGGAACCCCCCAGATAGAAGTTTAAAAAGGAAAAAAGTCACAAGAAGGCTACTTTTTCCTTGAAAGGAATGTCACTTAATTTTCCAGATATCAGCGTTTTTTTTTTTAAATCGTTAACTTTAAAGCAACATGGAAACTAATAGACCCATTGTAACCGGACTGCTTGGTGTTGCACTTTTGACTTTTCCCTTCAATAGTCGGGCAGTAGAAAGTGAAGTTGTGGTGATTTTGATGCAAATTGGCATAGTTGTAAAATAGACCAAAACTAATTTAAAAAGAATATTTTTTAGTTTGGCGTCACATAACAGATGGTGCGGCGGTGCCCTAAATTACTTAAATGTTGCTATATTAGTTTTTATATATATATATATATATATATATATATATATATATATATCTCAAAAACTAAAGAGCTCGACACAATTTTTTTTGCAGATTTTGTGACCAATAAAATTATCTTTTTATTCCTGTATTACAATTAATTGGTGCTTTTCACCACGGTGCATAATATTGGATCAAAATACAATATATGTAAAATTCAGTCTTTTCAGTTTTTCTTGAAATCCAGTTAATTGATTTTTTGGAAGCCATTTTAGGGGTGATTTGGGTTTACCATACAGATTATTGTTTCTTTTAAGTTTCTAAAAATTAACCGTTTTTAGCAAAGACCATATCTCATCAGATAAAGTGATGACAAAATCGCAAAGTTACCAATGTCACATGTTTACTAATTATCATAGTTTTTTTAAAATTTTTGTTAGCGTAAGAGAAAATAGTGCAAAAAAATTAACTTAGATCATCTTTATCATTTAAGTGTTCAAATTTTGTTTTTATACATCTTTAAACATAAATAAAAATATGGAAGAAAAAAACGATTTTTGGCTCCAAATTGACATACTTTTACTTTTGTCCCTGGAACTTTTACATTTTTCATCTGATTATGATGCTCCCATCAAAAAACTGCTCCCTAGAGTACCAGTATTTAAGCTATATAAAAAATATCGAATAAAAATGAATTTCATTCAACGGGACGGGTGCGAAAGTTGGTATTTTTGCAGATTTCTCTAAATTCATCATTATATCAACACAATTTTGTAAAATGTATATGTTTTTGTTTTAATTGAGGTACAAATATAACTAAAACTTATTATTAACATTTTAAAAGGTACAACCAAAGTTTAACTTAAACTATTGCATTTATTATATTAGTATGGGTGCAAACGTCAATTTTATATTTTTATATTAATTTGGAAACAAAATGTTAGTATATTGATTGGATAATATTTGATTTATATATTAAGCTGTCAATTATTTTTAAACATAATTGAACTTTAATAGGGGTCCCGACTACAATGTCAATTTTGCTTCCTAATAAACAAAGCACAGCCAACATAAAGAGACTACCAAGTGGAGCAATAAAAATTGTTAATCAAATATCTACTTACTTTATTTTAGCATGACTTAGTTGCGTCTGCAAACTTTACTTAAAATCGTTAGAATTTAAGTAAAAACATAAGTTGTTTAAACTTATCGTTGTTATGTTATTGCTTAAATTTAATAATAGTACAGTGTTATGCTTTTTCGTGCATAAAGTGACTATTTTATTCCTATCACTTACTTACAGAAAATATATTATTTTAAAGTAATATAATACGAACACAACATTCTTTGTACATATGTGACTTCTACTACTATGTCCACTTATCATTCTTAATTTGAATAACATAAAGGTTGAAATCAATTTCTTACCCTATTTTTTAGTAAGCTTACGTTTCGACGTAATTTTTAGGAGTGAATTTGAATAAAAAAAGCGTTCTTCATTAAACCGTACTTCAGCAACACACCATTTTTGCATTGGACGCTTATTCTTGAACGACCGTGAGGTAAGGTGAGCTTTTTTCACGGGGAATTTCGCTCATCTCACGTCACGGTCGGTCAAGAATAAGTGTCCAGTGCACATGGTTTGTTGCTGAAGTAGGGTTTATTGAGGAACGCTTTTTTTATTCAAATTCACTCCTAAAAATTACATTTGAACGTAAGCTAACTAAAAAATAAGGTAAGAGCTCCATTTCAATCTTTACTTTACTTTAATTAAAAATGATAAGTGAACATAGTTAGTAGTAGAAGTCACATATGTAAGTATATAACAAATAATTATATAGTTGTATTATTTGCATTTAGCAGTTATTAAAATAAAAACTCATCTATAAAAAAAAAATAAAAATTTATTGTAAAAAAATAATATTATACTTTAGCTAAAGAACCTGGATAAAAAAACACACAATTTAACATTGGCGTGGTAATTAAATATTTTCAAACATAGATTTTAAATAGGTACCTGTTTTCCCTAAAATAATAAGTAACAAAATTAACAAAAAAAAAACCTATAAAAAAAACAGTTAGATACCTACCTAAATATACTTATAGCGAACTCCATTAGGAAGAAAATGTAGCATTTGCTAGTGCAAAAACGACCACAGTGCATAAGTAAATTTTTAACAAAACCAAGTAGTCCGGGCAAGATTCGACCTCGCGCTGCATTTTTTTCTCGATGAAATTCGCTATAAAGTTATATTTAAAAAAATTTCCTCCTGGCTTTTTGCTCCGCAAAAGTTTTAACTAATTTATCAATATCTCATTTAGAAGCTATGACGTATTCTATAGAAATTGTTGGAAGTCCCTGTATCATTGTCGACCTGAAATAAGTTTTAATAAGTTTAGGTTTCGAAAAACTGCGTTCGTCACTTGCTACGGTAATAGGTAATGTCAAAAGAATCCTCAGTGCTATAACCACTTTTGAAGCAATATCCATTTAACATAAATAATAACACTTAAAGCTGATTTTTTAGGTTTAATAAATATTAATAGATATAATTAATTAACAAAATTAATGTATAGAAGATAGAATAATATGTTTTTTTGTATGTACTTAAATTAAAGTATAGTTGATAGGAATAAAATAGTAACTTTATATTTTGTACGTAAAAGCATAATACAGTTCTATTATTAGATTTAAGCAATACATTTGTCTTACATAACGTAACAACGATACTTTTAAGCAACTTATGTTTTTATTTAAATTCTAACGATTTTAAGTAAAGTTTGCAGACCAAACTGAGTCATGCTAAAATAAAAGTAAGTAGATATTTGATTGTCAATTTTTATAGCTCCAATTGGTTGTTTGGCTGTGCTTTTTTTATTAGGAAGCAAAGTTAACATTGTAGTCGGGACCCCTACTAAAGTTTAATTCTGATTAAAAATAATTGGCAGCCTAATCTAAATCAAATCTGATCCAATCAATGTAATAACATTTTCTTTCCAAATTAATATAAAAATTATAAAATTGAGGTTTGCACCCATACTAATATAATAAATGCAATAGTTTAAGTTAAACTTTGGTTTTGCTTTTCAAAATGTTAATACTAATTTTTACTTACATTTGTACCTCAATTAAAACAAAAACATATACATTTTACAAAATTTTGTTATGATGGTGTGATGAATTTAGAGAAATCTGCAAAAATACCAACTTTTGCACCCCTCCGGTTAATGAAATTCATTTTTATTTGATATTTTTTTAAATGGTTTAAATACTAGTACTCTACGGAGCAGTTTTGTGAAAGGCGCATCATAATCAGATGAAAAATGTAAAAGTTCCAGGGACAAAAGTAAAAGTATGTCAATTTGGAGCCAAAAATCGTTTTTCTCTTCTATATTTTTTTTTTGTTTGAAGATGTATAAAAACAAAATTTGAATACTTAAATGATAAACATGATCTAATTAAACTTTCTTGCACTATTTTCTTTTACGTTAACAAAAATTTTTGACCAATTAAGCTAGAGTAAAGTGTAACAAAAAAAATAAGAAATGATGACAAAAACTACGATAATTAGTAAGAATGTGACATTCACCACTTTACGATTTTGTAATCACTTTATCTGATGAGATATGGTCTTTCCCAAAAATGAATAATTTTCAGGAGCTCAAAAGAAAAAATTATTTGTACCGTACACCAAAACCACCATAATACAATATATGTAAAATTCCGTCTTTTCAGTTTTTCTTGAAATCCAGTAAATTGATTTTTTTTAGAGCCATTTTAGGGCTCTAAAAAAAATCAATTTACTGGATTTCAAGAAAAACTGAAAAGACGGAATTTTACATATATTGTATTATGATCCAATATTATACACAGTGGTGAAAAGCACGTATAAATTGTAACCCATGAATAAAAATGTAATTTTATTTAAGTAATTTAGGGCGCCGCGACGCCACCTGTAATGGGACGCTGAACTAAAAAATATTATTTTCGGATTTGTTTTGGTCTACTATATTATCGTACCAAAATATATCAAAATCAATATCAATAGGTTTCTACTGTCCGATTACAAGTACAGACCCTATGTTTCGCTTTCTTTCTGTGGAGGTTGTTGGTGTTGCCGTCTGACTTTTTGGATTATTCTAACACAAGCGGTCGACCCGCGGCATTGCCCGCAATATCCAAAAATAATGTGATTTGAAAGCGACTATATTTCAATCCAGGTCCCACCCTCCCTTCTTACCAAATTTTATTCAAAGCGGTGATTGACGGACAAACACATACACACACACATAAACTTTAGCATTTACAATATTAATAGGAATAATATAAATTAAACGCCATTTTCTATCGCTATTTTTAATTGGAAAAGCCAACCAGATCATCCTTTTGCAAAACGTAATCTGTCTGCCAAATTTGACCAACGACAACCAACTAAAGCTTTAATTCAGGAAAACCAACCAAAAATATTTTATTTTCAATTCTCACAGAGAGGTGACGGAACGCAGGGTGTACAGGATGTTCCATTTTCGATGGGTCCTTATGGAAAACTCCGTTAATATTAAAGATATCAAGATGCCGTTTGCATATTACTGCCCTACTTTTTCGAGACTTGAAAAACTATGTTATCAGATTTTGGATGGCCCTTGTAGTTTCTGGCAATTTGGCAATTTTAATAATTTGCCATATCTTCCTTAATATGCAAAATATTGTGATTCTGTAAAAACTATTTTATTGCAACTTTTGAGCGGAAACAAAATGGCGTACTCAAAATTTTAATTCAACGTTTCGTTTTTAACTGACCATTATCAGGACCGAAAACTTAAATTCGGACCTAAACTTTTTTTTGCTAAATCTTGTATAATTTTTACTGATTTTTTTATCTGGTTTAACTTACATTTAATTTTACGACATTTCGACACCAAAAACCATCATCATATACTTTAAGTTTTAGTATTAGTAACGGCTCTGGAAAATCGAATCTGGTTTTTATTTGAAAGTTATTGTTTTAGATGCTTTAAACTCCATGTAATAATCCAACTACCCACCACGGAGATATTTATTTGTTTAGTTTTATTAATAAAAAGTACCTATACAATAATTTAGATATGAAGAAACAAACAGAAACAAACTTAAACCGCTTACATAAAACTAACAACTTAATTTAATTCAAATGTTCATATTGTTGTCCGTTGACGTCAATGCACAACTCACATTTTCTTAAAATTTTCTTAAGGTAATTTATTATTGTCATTCTTTTTGCTCTTGGGAAAATTCAAAGAAAATGTGAAATGTTCATTGACGTCAACGGACAACAATTTGAACATTTGAATTAAATGAGGTTGTTAGTATGTAAGCAGGTTAAGTTTGTTTCTGTTAGTTTTTTCATATTTAAATTATTGTATAGGTATTTTTTATTAATAAAACCAAAGAAAAATATATCTTCGTGGTGGGTAGTTAGATTATTACAGTAACAAACAATAAGTTAAAAATAAAAAACAGATTCGATTTTCCAGAGCCATCAATAAATCTCAAAATATAGCACTGACAATGGTTTTTGGGGTCGAATTTGGGGTCGAAACGTCGCAGTTAAACCAGTTAAAAAAGCACTAGCAACTATAGAAAATTGCGCAAAAAAATTTTTAGGTCCCTATTTAAGTTTTCGGTCCCGATGATGGTCAGTTAAAAACGAAACGTTGCTTTAAAATTTTGAGTCCACCATTTTGTTTCTGTTAACAAGTTGCTTTCAAAAAGCTTTTACAGAATCAAAATATCTTGCATATTAAGGAAGATATGGCAAATTATTAAAAGTGCCAAATTTTAGATTTCCCCCTGTAGCTCAGAAACTACAAGGGCCATCCAAAATTTGATAACACCATTTTTCAAGTCTCGGGAAAGTAGGGCAGTAATGTGTAAAAGGCATCTTGATGTCTTCAATATTAACGGAGTTTTCCATAAGGACCCATCGAAATTGGGACACCCTGTACACCCTCAAAATATTAGTTTTAGAGATATCTTTGTCTTTTTTTTGTCTAAGTGTTGCCAGCCGATTCAGTTATGTGGGTGAGATTTTCTGGGAGAAATAGTCAAAATAAAATGCCACCAACAAATAAATGCTAAAATAATGATTGGCAATTATTTATTTACATTGTTATATGATTTACTAGTAACCGACAATGAATAAAGTTCTTCCAAAAGTTTCTTATAAAACAGTTCCAGATCTCGACCCAAAAAGAAATCGTTATGTGCAAAAGGAAACCGGAAAATATCTGCCTGCGTGTATGACTTTCCACTGTTGATTCTGTCCATAAGAATTTTAGCATCCTAAAATATAATAAAAATTTTAATTATAGTATCCATATGCCCAATAAAAATTTCTTTACCAATACAGTAAGTTAAGTATTAGAAAATGCACTTCACTGCAAAGAGAGCATTACAGTTTTCAATATCTACAAGAGTTGTTGAATCAAATTGCAGACAAAAGTTCACGATTTGAGCCTAACTTGAATCGTGGAAAAAGAAAATGGATGGTTGTTGCCAAAAAAAAAATAAAAGTTGAGCTCAGTAAGAAATAAAAAACCATGCAAGAAGTCCGTGCTCGTATTCTGCCAATTGATGGGACCTAAGCACACACGATTGAAACCTCATGTATATTTACGACAGTTACTAAACAAATATTTTTTTTACTCCAGACTCAATTACCAAACATCTGATACCTACCATGCAAGTCATATTTTATAGAAAAATGTATTTTTCACGATCCTTTCGCCGTCCCTCATTGTACCACATTGACTTAAAAAAATAATTTTAACTCTAGACTCAACTACTCATTTGATACCATACGTATGTTGAAAAAAATTTTAGTTTTTGAAAATTTCCTCCACCCTTTTTATTGGCTTATATGGGGTTGATTTAAATTATCTTAAAGTCGGCCCAACTGAGTTCAAATTCAGCATAGGCACCAAATGTTTTCAGAATCGATCAAATAGTTTTCGATATATGAGCCTTGGTTATAGACAGACACACAGACACCCAGAGAGACAGACAGAGAGACGGCGCGACACAAAATAGATATATAAAAAATTTCAAATCGGAGCAAATTTTTTTTTTCTTGTTTTTGGTACGATCACCATAGCTCACAATAGACTATAGAACCGAACATTAACAATATAAGAAGGCTCACTCTAAGCTCCTCCCCTTGATATGCATCTCTAACTCGAACATAAAATGCTACTCTTTCTTGGTCCGTCGAAGTCGCCGCTGCACAATGGATCGACTCAGTGCTAATATAGGGACATTGGCCGTTTTTGAGAGGAGCCAAATTTAAACTTTTTGTTACATATTTGGATTAAAGATATATTGGTGTTCTTGAAACCCTTTAGTATATATGTGTGTTGGTTATTAACTCATCGAGCAGGCAAGCATGATTTAAAGCAAACTAATATTTTAAAATGGATGAAACAAATATCACGTTCCCACATATAGCAAGTAGCATTCTTGGGCTACAGTATTAGGTCATTATTTTTTTTAATGTCACACTAGATGTAACTTACTTATTATTTTTAATTAATGTCAAAAGTATTAAAGATCAAAAGCTTCTTTGTCTTACAACAAATGTAACAAAAAGTAATTGGAGATATTGAATGCAATGGAAAGAACCAAACTGAGTGCAATATACTGCAAAAAAAATCCTGCCTCAAGATGCCACTTTCTCAAATATATGGTTTTTGAGGTAAATGTACTATAAGTAATAAGAGTGGCCACAAGGTTCGTCACTTTTTGAATTTGCTATAACTCTTGGCCTGAATGGTCGATTTTCAAAACTTTTCCAAAAAGTAAAGCACATTTTTAAATATGGGTAATTTTTCCCTTTAAAAAAATTGGTGTGCGATAGTGAACCAAATTAAAGTCATTGCCACAGAATCTCAATCCTTTCTTTATATCTTGACGTATTATTAGTTTAAATCAAAATTTGCAAAATTACCTATATCTTGACTTTACCTCTTAAAAATAGCCGCAAAAATGTAAATTTAACAAATTGAAAATATTTGTAACTGAAAAAATTGTGCCAAAAAGGTTGCGATTCTTCAAAAACCGTCAGAAAATCTCGCCCTTAGAAAAACACAAGCTTACACTGGCTGATTTTTTGTCAGGACTTATTTGCTAATATTCCTTAAAATTTAGTTTCTTAATACTGTACCAGTAAATAAAAAATATGTCATTTTAAATTTTTGTAAGCATTTCATGTGAAAAACCCTTTTTTTATTTAAAAATGTAAGCTTATTTTTGTGTGTAAACAAACCTTTAAAACTTTTAACATATAAAACCATAGATAGCCGGAATATTTCGCTGTCACTGTTCAGAAAAGTCACATAAATTCTGTCTTTAGTTTTACATGGTGAGAATTTTCGACACTTTGGTCGCGATTCTTCAGAGACGACAGAAAATCTCTCACAATTCTGGAAAGTGGCGGTTTTTACTTATTGTAAGAGAAACTGCGTCATTTTTTTAATAACATTTTGTAAATTTAGTATTTTAAAAATATTCTGCAGAACTAGTTTATGGCGGAGCTAAATTGCTACTACGCATAGCAATGAACGTCAAAAAGTGTCGAAAATTCTCACCATGTAAAAGGAAAGACAGACTTTGTGTGACATTTCTGAACAGTGAAAGCGACGATGGAATATGTAACAATTAAGCTCCGCCATAAACTAATCCTGCAGAATATCTTTAAAATATTAAATTTACAAAATGTTATTAAGAAAATGACGCAGTTTCTCTTGCAACTTTAGGATAGATATGTACGACGCTGTGTTTTTATTTTAAATGGGGCGATAAGTAAAAATTGCCACTTTCCAGAATTCTGACGGGCGAGATTCTCTGCCGTCTCTTAAAAATGATTCTTTTGTACGAAAGCGTAGTAGCATAGCAATTTTTATTTTAATTTCGACTTTGAACTCGGAATTCCGACTTACAAATCAGAATTCTGACTTTAAACTCAAAGTTCCGACTTATAACTTTAAAGTCGGAATTCCGAGTCATAACTCGGAATTTGCCTTTACAAACCCCAAAAAAATTGAAGGGTGGTCCAAAACTGTTTTTTTTATTCTTAAACGGTTCTACTTGCAACAGAAACGATGAAAGTCTTTTCAAAGGGGAAAAAAAATTAATTTAATACTATTTTTTTTCTCTTTTTTTTTTATCTTTATTTACCCGAGATAATTTTTTTTTTCAAAACCCGTGAAATATAGGTTATTTCGAAAAAATTACAGGCCAGTGTTATGAAGTTGAACAATAATATTTTTTTTCTGGAAAAATTTCAGTGAGGGGGGGGGGTTAATAAAAATCATATTCATTATCAGACATAGTCGTAGATTGCCCGAATCGTATTGAGAATTCCAGTCTTCATTATATTAAAAACTTATTTTATGAAGTTTATAAGGGAGGAGGGTGGCAGGACTTAATGAACAAACCTTGTTCAAGTTTTGTTGCAGATTTCGATAGCTCTGATCAACCCCATGACCCCATAAATACCCCCCTACTCCTTCAAATTACCCAATTTTTTTTTAAACTACAAATTGTATTCAGCGGACCGAACTAAAAATCGATGTATAACAGGCCTATGTTAGTGGGTCGATTTTTTTCATATAATGAAGCCCCCCTTTGTTCGAGTACCCCCCAGAATAAAAATAATACCGGATTTGGATTTAGGCGACTCAAAGACGACTAAAATGATGTGCCAAATACCAATATTTTGTTCAGATATATTTTTCTGTAGTTTTTTCGCTTAAAAATGACCGCTATCTTGGATTTTTCAAAATGCCCAAGGGTGCCAGAGTGACATCAATCGGATTCTTAAAATAGTACATCTTGGCTAACAAAATCAGCAAAAAAATTTTCTCTACCATTCATTGCCACCTTTTTTTATTTCTTCCAGACATGGGATAATTTTAAATATGACAGAGATTATTTTTTCCCCCAGAAAAACGAAATTTGCAGATAGCTTACAAGAAACCATATCGAAAGTGTCATAATACTCGGATTCTTTTAAATATTTTGGTTGCCATTTTAAAAAGAATTAAAAAAAATGACCCCCTCCCTTTTAAACTTTATAAAGAAAAAAATTTATTATTATGAGCACTGAAATTCTCAATACGATTCGGGCAATCTACAACTATTTCTGAAAATGAATATGATTTTTGTTAATCTCCTCCTCACTGAAAGTTTTCTAGAAAAGGTCCACAAAATATAGAAAATTTTGATATTTAATATTGTTTTTTAAAAGTCTAACTTTCATAACACTGGCCCCCTCTGTCTCTTTCAGTACTAAAAAAATATATATTCACCAATAATATATTGGAAAAATGTTGAAAATTTTTTGAAATAAATTATATTTAACGGATTATGACTAAAAAATTATCTCGGGTAGATAAATAGTAAAAGAAAAAGACTTTCATCGTTTCTGTTGTAAGTGTAACAGTTTAAGAATAAAAAAAAACAATTTTTTGCAGCCGAAACTATATAGGGGTTAGAAAAAGAAGTTAAATATAAGAAATGTTCAGTTTTTTAAGGATAACTTATATAAAAAAAAGTAATTAATTTTTGCTGAATTTTTGAGTTACAACAAAATGGTATTTTTTTATTGTTTTATTTTTTTGGGAGTGTTTCCGAGTTCTAAGTCGGAATTCCGAGTTTTAGGTCGGAATTCCGAGTTCTAAGTCGAAATTCCGAGTTCAAAGTCGGAATTAAAACAAAAATTGCTGTATGGCCCTTCTACGCCTGTGTGTGTGTATCTTAAACTATATTCGTTTGCCTTTAAATCTAAGAAAATATTATTATGAGCTAAGATTTTTAAGGCACCCTCCATATTTTTTCATCCACGTGGTACAATAAAAAGGTCTAATAATTTTGCTGTTTGTTATATTTATTTAAAACGAGTATAAAAAGCAACAAAAAATAATAGTATTATTGCTGAAATAGGTCTATGTCCCTATATTTTCTTATACTTCGATCCATTGTGCGCTGGGCGATATCCATAAACCGGCTGTCCTTCGCGTCGCACAGTGGTCGATTTTCAGAAAAAAACACTGAAATCAGAAGGTATCTAAATTTACTCCTTCATTGTTTTCAAGATACTTGGCGAATAGTTGGTCAAAGAATAAACTATATTGTTTACGAGTTTGACATTATGCAAATATTTAAAAGACGGGTGGGTGTACTTAAACTTTTGACAGGTAAGTTTGTTTTAAATATAACTTTAAGTAAATGATTGCTTTATTCAAAAGTCAAGGTAGGGTTTTATAATTATTTTTTCGACGAGTATTTTTTTTTGGTTAATTTATCCGAATAATATATATATATGTATCTTAACTATTAAAAATGTTGTTGGATAAATGTGAAAATTCCCACGACCCTCCTGTATATCAGATAAATAAGAACGAATGCATGAAACAAAATATTTATTTTTAATAAAAACTAAATATTTATTTATTTTTAATAAAAACTAAATATTTTGTAGAATTAAATAACAATGTGGAAGTTTTTTTTTAATCTCCACGTTTTTACAAAAATCGACCACCGTGTGTCGTAGAGAAATCTACACCTGCATATTTCTCTCTTGTCGGAATCGTCGGTGCGTTCTTATAAGCACAACATCAAAGTTCCGACAGACTGTGAACCTTCTTATTTTGTTAATGTTTGGTGAATATAGTCAATATATAAACATATGAGCTAAAAAACTCATCCCAAAGAATAGTTATAACCGAACACCTAGTATATATTTCGTCAATTTATTATTATTAACTAAAGATGTGATTTATAACAGTAAATTCAAACATAGGTATTATAGAGAGAAACGTTTGTAAAAATTTTTAATGGGATCAAATGTAGGTATTATTGTTCAGGATTTTATAATTATAGGGAAAGAAAGTGTAGGGGTTCCTTCCCATCCCCCGTGAAAATTTCTGACACATTTTTTTGTTGCTATTGGGATTTTACATGTTTACCGCTTGTCAATTTTATCGTACACCCAGGGGGGTCGGGGGGACTCCCCCAGATAAAAGTTTATAAAGTAAAAAAGTTACGACGGAAACTTATAGAAGACTACATGTTCATTGAAAAAAATGTCCAAATATGCTTGGGCAAAACTTTTGACTACTACGTACCTGAATATTCCCAACAATATCGTTTTCTCCAACAAACAAGTGAACGGGTAATTGTATACTATTTATCTCATAATCTGGTGGCGTTTCTTGATTATAAACTTTAAAATTTTTCTTTGATCCATGGTCGTAATGCCTAAATTCGCCTGTGTTTATCAGTTGGGCGAAATGGCCTAAAGTTTTAATGCTTAACCCTGACGGGTAATAACTTAAAAACACTGGTAGAATTTCCTAAAATAAAAACATTTGTAACTGTGTAAATTTTTGGTTGCATTTGCCTACTTTTCATATCAGAGGAATCTCTAAATTACGTAATGCAAGAATTTTCACTTTTCCTTTTTCACTCATCACGTGATGTGACATGCCGTCATGGGTTTTTGGACTTAGGGTGCCCACGTACGGGAACCGGGTGTACCACAACTTTAAAGCCAAATTCCGAGTCATATAAGGGGACTCTCTTTTTCACTCATTACGTGGTGTGACATGTACACTTCTCTCCACATAAAACTGGTACAGCAGAAGTTAGCAGAATGTTTGATTTTAAAAATTTTTTTGTACGGCATTATTTTGCTATAAGTGACATATCACAGACTCTTGACAACACCATTTTTTGCTTGTCAGTGTCATCCAAATTAAAAAAATACCGCCGCATCTTTCCAAATTTCATAAAGCTCAAATCTTAGCAAAACTACACCGTGGTTGGTCTATTCCGCAAGAAGCTGTTCATTATGGGAGAAGCAAGTCTACGATAGTAAACATAAAAAACCGATTTCAAGAGAAGGGAACTATCCGTCGAAAGGAAGGCACCGGTTTGACGAAAGTTACTAGTACAGAGGAAGACCAAGTAGCAATCCATTTTCTGGAAAATCATTCGTTTGTGAAAGCGAAAGAAGTAAAAATTGAATTAAATGTTTCAAGATTCGTTACAACATTAGGCAGGAGGATTACGCGTTCGAGACTAAGGTGTCGCATTGCGCTATTAAAAACAAGAATTTTTTTATATGTTTTTAATTTTGTTATTTTTTTTAAATTTTATTTATTTTGTTAACTTGATCTGGCCTTTTAAATGTTTTGTGCTTGTTACTTTCGTCAAACCGGTGCCTTCCTTTCAAGGGACAGTTCCTTCTTCTTGAAATCGATTTATTATGGTTACTATCGTAGACTTGCTTCTTTCATAATCAGCTAGTCGAATAGACCAATTACTGTGTAGCTTTTGTTTGGTTAATAAAATATTTTTGCTTTTTTGAAAAATGGTTTTTATTTTTAGTGGCTTTAGAATTAGTAAAAAATAAACAAGCCGTGTCCTTATAAAAAGTCTATACATGCCAAAAATCTAACCTAAAATGACAAAGTCAAAAAGTCAGTGTTGCACATAGGAAAATATAAAAAATCGCATTTGCAGCTACCTTCTGCTGTACCAGTTTTATGTGGAGAGAAGTATACACTTCTCTCCACATAGAACTGTTACAGCAAAAGTTAGCAGCCTGTTTAATTTTTAAAACTTTTATAGTACGGCATTGTCTTCCTATAAGTGACAATGTCACAGACTCCTGACAACATCATGTTTTTCATTTTAGTGTCATCCAAATTTAAAAAAATGCCGCCGCAATTTTCCGAATTTGATAAAGCTTAAATCTTATCAAAACTAGACGCTGATACGATAGTAAACATAAACAACCGATTTCAAAAGGAAGGAACTATCCACCGAAAGGAAAGCACCAGTTTGACGAAAGTTACTAGCCTAGAGGACGCAATCAATTTTCTGGGAAATCATCCGTTTGCCAAAGCGAAAGAGGTAACAATTGAAGCCAATTTTCCAGAATCCATCACAACATTAGGCAGGAGGATTAAACGTTCGAGGCTAAGGTGTCGCATCGCGGCAAAAAAAACTAAGTGTTTAAAAGAAGCAGTCTCGATTAATTTTTGCGTTGAATTATTCTCTGAGGGACGAAGAATTTTGGCAGCAAGTGGTTTTTACAGATGAGAAAATCTTTAAGTCCAACAGCAATAATAAACAAATTCTGGTTTATCGACCGCGAAGACCGGGCGGGAAGATTTTCGGTAAATGTTTAGAGATGGATATCGGCTAGAGGACATTGTACTCTATTTAGAATTAATGGGCCATTTACAGCCAAATTTTACTTTAATATGCTGGAAAATGTAATTATTCCAGAGATGAGAGTCCCTTATCCAGTTCATTTTGTATTTCAACAAGATAGTTGTCGATAGAGAGCGTTTGGGGACATATCGCAAAGAAATTAGCAAGTTTTAATATCATTCTTAGGATTTCAGAACATCTAATGGAACTCACCGTAAGGGCATATAGGGAAGTTGTTGCTGAAAATCCAAACTTATTTGAAAATTTAGCCAATTCAATGCCCAGAAGACTTCAAAACATCATTGCATTAATTGTTTTGGACTAGTAACTTTCGTGAAACCAGTGCCTTTCTTTTGAGGACAGTACTTCTTCTTGAAATCGATTTCTTATGGCTACTATGGTAGACTTGTTTCTTTTATAATTAGCTAGTCGAATAAACCCATTACTGTGTATTTTTTGTTTAGTTAATAAAACAGTTTCGTTTCTTCAAAATGTGGGGTTTATTTTTAGTGGCCTTATATTTAGAATTAGTAAAAAATAAACAAGCCGTCTTCTTATAAATAGTTTATATATGCCATAAATATAACCTAAAATGGCAAAGTCAAAAAGTCAGTGTTGCACATAGGAAAATATAAAATATCGTATTTGCAGCTACCTTCTGCTGTACACGTTTTATGCGGTTTCGGACTACGTCGTGCATTTTTGGACTCAGGGTGCCCACGTGTATGTAGATGGAAACCGGGTGTAACACAACCTTAAAGCCAAATTCCCTGACTCTTGAAGCTTTATTTATTTGCTGTGTCTGAAAGTGCCGAGGGAAATGTTTTTTAAGAAACCGAACCCAAACTGAAGTTCTCATAGTTCCTGTGTCTTACTATTGACCATCAACGTAAATCTGATTTGCATATTTTCACCTTATCCGGATGTTATGCAGTTAATGCTATTGGAATCTGGAGATATACCAAAAGCCAACTTTCAGATATAGTTTTCGCACTCCCGACAGCGCCGTTCAATAGACACTTGAATTAAACATTTCAACGCATCGGTATCGGTATACCTAACGCGTTCGAAAGAAAGTCAAAACACACTACACTTTTGACTTGTTCATGCCATATTTCGAACGATGCCTGCTTCTTTGACGGATGCGATGATAGTACAGCTGATTCCACTCGTTGCGTACGGAGGGATGTACGTAACGCTACGGACCCACGAACATACGCAACGATTTCAATTAGCAGTTCTGTCATCGCACCCTTCAAAAAAGCGTACATCGTTCAAAAAAACACATAAACAAGTCAAAAATGTAGTGTATTTTAGCTTTATTTCGAACGCTTTAGGTATACCGATAAGGATGCGTTAAAATATTTACTTTATGTGTCTGTTATCTTTGCCATATGCACTTTATGGACTCATAATTTGAGCATTCCTAAGCCTCAACGTAAAAAGCCTTTAGTTTATAAATGTATGGGATATGAACCTGGAAAAATGTCAACCTAAATAGTAAGTTTCTAAGCTAATAGAAACGATTCTTTATCTGACCCAATAACCAAATTCATTAGTCTACCGTTACCACAGTGGCGTTGGGTCCGGTAAAACTCCCCAGGGGGTCCAACCCAATCTACAACAAATTACTATTGCGAGGGTGTAACGTCGAAGGCGCCAGGGGAAGCTATAGTCCCGTCCCACTGTTTTGATACTTAACTCCGTTTTGTGATGTGTGATTTTGCGGCGCTAAGCAAACATTTTTAGTATAATACTTCTGAAATTTTCTATCTATCCATGTGTACCTTGGTATCGAACCCAATCTACTTTTTTAAAAATATTTTGCAAAAAACGTAAGAAATAAAAATTTTGGAAGAATTTTTTAACATTATTATTCATTAAAATTTTGTTTAACTTTAAGCAATTTTTTTGTCAACAACATATCCAACGTGTAAGAAATAGAATTTTAGTCTATTTTTATCCAAATTTTTACCAGCGGCCCAAAACTTATTTTTGAAAAAAATCTGCTGTGACTTGACCTGCTAAACTACTTATTACGTCGTCTCCCCTCCCTTCAGAGAGCTCAGACCACCCGAGGCGACGCCGCTAAACCCATTAGTAAAAATCAATTTCTGACTCCGCCACTGTTAGTGCGTTACCATTACGCAGCCAGACAGCTGGACATCATTTTAACATGAACAGCGGTTCGAAAGTAATGTAATATTGTAAAGATATCTTTGATTTTACTCAAAAAAAGACTACCTTTAATTTTGCAAAATTTAAGGGGTTATGTGTACAACCAAAGGGCCGAACCAACGTCCCAGGCTGGTTCTAAAATTTTATAACCGAGTTACAACTGTGACGTCATTGTTTTAAAACGAAAGGACCGGTTCTGGGTTTGGTTCAACCAGAACCAGGACCAACTGTAAATCGAAAAGCCTTTTTGTCCTGCAGATTTAATATGCGTCTGCCAGTTTTATATTGAGTTTTAATTCCTCCTAAATGACAAACAAGGACGGGCAGACAATTACTTAATATTACTTAACAATATTTAACCCCCTCCCCAGCTTTTCGGAAGATTGACGGACTATCGAGTTTGGTTATTAGGATAAAAAATTCTTTTTAATAGGTTGGAAACGTATTATTTAGTTTGACACTTTTTTAGGTCCATAGGTCCTTTTTGGAAAATTCTGTACTATAAGGCTTATGCGTGCGTATAAAATAAATTACCAACAAATAAATTCCTTATTAATTTGTACTTACAGGTTGTAATTGTGCTGGAGCAACGCCAGAAAATAATTCCAAAACGCTGCTACATGTAATGATAAAAGGAAAAACTCCGCAAGTAAGTCTAAATATTAAATTCTGCAGTTGATGAAACTGGCCAACTGCTTCTAGTCCAGACGATCGTACTAATTTCTGAAAATAAACAAAAGTATCAAATAATAGTTGCATTTGCAGCATCAGGTATATATAGGGTGATTTAAAGAAAGCATTTTTAATAGGTTTAAGAAGGTATTTCCAGGACAGAAAGAAAAAAATTGATCCCCACTTTCGAGATTTTTATAGATTTAGACTCGTGTGATCGATTTACATACTTCCACGATAAATCTAACTCTGGACTCTTATTCTTGACGGCCCGTGAGGTGAGGTAAGTTCATTTCCCCGTGGAAATAGGTGGTGAAAGTAAGCTCACCTCACCTCACGGGCCAACAAGAACAAGCGTCCTGGAACGTTACTGTATTAAAAGTTAGAAGCGAATTTACAATAGTCGCATGTCGAGGTATCATTTGGAACCATAAAGTCCTATCAATAGGCCAGATATAGGGTCAAATGGTGTAAAAATGACACACCCGAAATAAATATTGCGTAGTAAATATTTATTTATTTAAAGTGATTTTAAAACGTAAATAGGGCATAACAATCATATATACATGATGTATATCTACACTGAGAGAAATGGATTTATGTAACAGGTTGTATAAAAAAGAGTTGTATACTAATGAAATAGTCTATGTTCGGTATGGAATCTGTTTCATAAGGCTTATGCAACCCTATTTTATTTATTTATGGAAAAAATTAATACTAGTTATGATATGATATTTACTTATAAATAATTCACAAGACTTACAAATATTAAGTAACTATTTCTATACCCAGCATGGAATTGTCGAATATAAATCAATTCACTAACCATTAGTAGAATTTGGAACATATCCTTTATAAACCTAAATTCAAAAATGAAACTATAAACGAATTGGTAAACCGACACCACATCAATTCAATTCATGCCATTCCGTGACTTTCCCACATAATCAAAAGAGAGAAAAAGTCACACGAAATGTTCTTCTTTGTTAAGCTGTCGAATCGCTCTCGCGCCCCCTGGCTGTGTTATTTCTGGATCGATATGGATTGGTGGCCATTATTAGTGCAAAATTGGTTTTAAGGAAGAGTTCATGGAAATATTTTACGAAAAGTGTTATTTTTTGACAAAATTTTATGGTTTTATCGTAGCTTTTTGGAAAATTCTGGTCGTGAGTGCATGCATGGCCATCGTTCATCGGTCGCTAGGTCGGCGCCGGCATAGTGCACCGTCAACACGAAAAGTTGTAGAGGTTTTTTTAAAAGTTTTTTTTGTTCCGAGGAGTGAACGAATCTGGCAGGAGATGTACAAATTCTTGACAGGAATGTTTTAGGACTAAGCAGTTTCTGTTGGGTCCCCGTTGAAAAATATGAATGTTTCAGGTTCTACTGTATCCTGACAGGACCTGCAGGGGGAGGCTTAATAAGCCCTCGCTTGAGCCTATAAGTACCCGCCCGCGCCCCCTGCGTACGCCGGTAATACACATACATATTCCTGGTGACACAGGGTATTGGTATACCTACCCCCTTATTTGTTTTTTTTTATTTGCTGCATTCCCAGAGGTCTATTTTCTTTAAAAAAATCTAAACAGATGGTAAGTAACCCTGTAGCTTACCTAAACAGCTAAGCTAACTACTGATAGTTCGTTCTGCTTGGAATTGAGCCACATTTATTTAGGCTTAGAAATATTTATACCAATAATAAGAATAAATATGATTCTTCGCTTATGTTCTAATTTTTCATAAAAAAATTCTTTGTACTTTAATTTTAATTCAGTATTAGTTTTTGTTATGCTATTTAACTATGGGTAGCTAAATAGATAAATATTGATCTAGATATGTTTTTCAAAGAGAAAAACCTCCTTTTATAAAATTATAAGTTAATTATATTGTTAAATGACTTTCTAGCTACACGTATCATAATTGTATATTTAGTTGTGCCCAGGAAGCATAGTACAGTTTGGACCATGACTTATCAGACACCCTGTATATACCTTTATCACCACTGGAAAAGTCTGAATAGACCCTGGAAAAGTCTGGATCTACCCTGGAAAAGTCAAGAAAATCCTGGAAAAGTCTAGATACACAATGGAAAAGTCTTAATACACCCTTAAAAAGTCTGGATACACCTCGGAAAAGTCTGGAGCACCCTGGAAAAGTCTCAATACACCCTGGGAAAGTCTAAATACACCATGGAAAAGTCTGGACATAATCTAAAAAAAGTCTGGATACACCCTGGCAAAGTCTGGAACATCCTGGAAAAGTTTGGATACATTCTAAAAAAATAATTTTTAATAAATTGTTATTAAGAATTTTTTTTTTAGTTTGAATGCACATCTAAAGCTATTTTTCATTCCACACCATTCTGTCACAAAACTTTTCCCACTATACAGCAAAATGAAAATAAATATGTAGTGACTGAATATTAAAATTTGTTTAAAAGTAGAAAAGTACTTCTTTTGATTTCTTTTGTATGCTTGTATGAGTTTTTATGCTTATTTTGTGTTAGTTTTGTATTCGTTTTGCATAAGTTCATCAAGGTGTTCATAGGCCCGACTCCCCATACATCATTAAGTTTGAGGTAACCACAACCGGTTGAGGTAACTGATTTGAAGGTGTTTTAACTTCTTTTTTGTGTTTTAATTGCCTTAGGAGCATAATCCTATTGGAAATATTAACACGCCAGGACGAATTCATATCAGGTAACTTGGATAAGTACCAGTACGATGCCTATTTGTGAGTGATTCAAGGTTGGAAATCAAAAGTGTATGATGGTGTTTAATGATATATGGGGAGGGTGACCAGTGAAACCACTGATGAGTTCACGCTGGTTACCCAGAGCAAATAATCGTTTAATCATTTCTCTCTTCACTTTGGTCCTTTGTGTGTTACTTGTGGGATGCTCATCCAAGTTTGAATTTTCGTTATTTCCACCCAAGATCTTTCGACAAAAATAGCAATTAAACAGGAAACTGTTTCTCACCTAACTCTATCGTATCAGGGCGAGAGAGCTGAAAGAACAGGGCATTGCCTCTTCAAACTTGCAAAAAGGATTAGGCCGGGTTGGTTTGTTGGGTAGGGTTGGTTATTATTAGAAAGTTAATAAAATCAAAATATATCTATAACATTACATTCGTATAACCTTGAGTCAACCAATGAAAACGTGAAACGCAAAGTGGGTCCTAGTCTCTCGTTTTAAAACTACCGTAACCTCGCGCGACTTTTTAGACTGAAACGTCAAACCGCTCAAACGTCGCCTATTGTTTCCACCGTACGGCAGCAATCTGCATATAAATTGAGAATTGTGCCCAAGTACTGTCAAAACATTTTTTTTTTTTACTTACAGAAAGTATATTGAAACTAGGAGCGAGCAACTTAAAGCCTCCCCTTACATGTTTCATGTACGCCACCGGAGCTAGCGAAATAAGTCCTTTTAGATTTTCCATGGCATGTTGCTTCTTGGTAATGGCATATATGAAGGATATCGTCGTACCCATGGAGTGGCCAATGTATATCAAATTACCCTTTTGATTTGTTTTATTTGCAATAAAATCTATACAGGCTGGCAGGTCGTAGACAGCTATCTCGTGAAACCTGGAGACAAGTAATGAATTTAGATGGGAATTTCATGTAATATACGGTAAAAAATTATTGAGAAGTAGGTAACGCATTTATGTTATGATAAGGAGGTCACGAAAAAACCGGACTATTTGTATCATTGAATTACTTTTTTACATTTAACGCTCAATCAAACGAATTAATTTTTTAAATTAATCCAATTAGGAACATGTTGTAGGTGTAACCAAAAAATTTCGAGTACATTTTTTCTTTTTCAAAAACCAAAAAGCACCTACGTTAATAATTAAATAAAGCTAAAGTCCAGAGGAGCTCCTAAAATTTACAAGAAAAACTCAAGGGCCTTTTACCACTTGGTATTACCCAAGGATATGCATTGGGGCCTTAAAACTCCATCAACTTAACAGGTTTCGCAGATGTTCTCAAAGACATACCTTAAAACTTAGAAAACCTTAACACTAGTGTGGCACAAGTCAGGTTAGCAATATGCACCAAAATGTCTGCCCAATAATTTTAAAAAATCAAAAATTAACAAAGTTGTACAAATAACAAAGCTGGTATTTGGTATTTCTCAAGGATATGCATCTGGGCTATAAAACTTTATCAACATACCGGGTTTCGCAGATTTTTTCGAACACATACTTTAAAACTTAGAAAATCTTAGTACTAGAATACATTCCTACGAGGAGGAAATTTACCTCTACAATATTTCAAAAAACAATTAAACGAAGGACCTTCAAAATGAGGTATAACTTGACCCACTTTTCCTATTTACATTTTGGTAATAAAACGGACCCCTCCAAAGAGGAATGACGTACGAAAATTTCAATATAGACATAAAGTGCATCTTTTATATAACAAATCGACGAGTTCAAGGGTTTTTTGAAAATCGTACTCTAAATACTCGAAAACTCCTCTGTTTGGTGTTCGTGGAAAACACTCTATAATAAATCTCTAAATTGATTTTTTTTTTAAATTTTAATAATATTAATTTTTGTCTGTTCGTTTGTCTGTCTGTCTGTTTGTTCCAGCATCACACAAAAACTACTAAAAGGTTTTTTTAATATATTTTAACGTTTTTTCAAATAACTCGGAAACTGAAGCTCCCACGAATTTGGACTTTATAACCAAATTTATAGTCCATATTCATGGAAACTTAAATCTGAAAACCCTATATCGCTACTTGCTTTATTTCCAAAGTTTACCAAAGCAGATAGAGGATTTTTGTTCCAAATTTCGTTTCGTGTATACAGACAGACATCAGACCGACAGACAACTTTTTTTTTCGTCGATTAAGGTGTTTTGGAACTTTAGTAACGCATTTTTGATAAAATTAAGAAAAGTAGTATGGCGGACTAATAAACTATTTCCAGCAAATACGATGCTAACTTCACACTCCTCAGACTCAACTGATTTCTAGTATTTGGAGCGCCAAACGACTTGCCATATTATTGAATTCTATTTAATAGAATATATCAAATAATAGTAGTTTATATAACAAGCATGTATTGATGGTTATTAAACGCGAAGATGAAGTTTGAGATGACCATAACATGCGAGTTAGTTTACTATACTTTACCAAGGACCAACAAAAATGTCATCATAAATATCAGAAATTATTAAAAATATCAAACGCGAATACTTTTAAATCAATGACGTTCTATCTAATGTCAAAACAAATAAGGTTACTAAGGGACTTTTCCTATACTTATCGTTTTAAAAACAAAGTTTTTTTCTTAAAAATGCTTAATATGTCAATTTAACGGGACTTATTTTTGGTTAGATACTAAAATTATATTGGATTTATTTATTTATTGTCTTAAAAATAATTCACATTTTTGCGTCAAATAGTGCCTTTATAAAATAAAGTTTCATCGCTTCATCGTGGTTTAGGTCTAAGTTTCATTATTATCCTAGGAGCGTAAATGGTCCATTACAGTCGTGTTGAGGTGCTCGTTAAATTAGTATTATGAATTGGTCGTAATTTTTAGTAACTGTCTGCAGATAACTAAAGCAAGCAAAAAAACTTTTTTCTTGATCACGGTCCAAAAAAAGATTTCTGTCCGTTTTTTACCCAAAATTAAAGAGAAATAGCGGAAAATAGTAATATTGAAAAAATCTAATTATTCTTGCCTAAAAATTAAGCAATTTCCGGCAGTTTTCATCTAAGTATTTACAAAAAAATCATTTAAAAACATCGTCACAATCTCAAACTGTCAAAGATTAAGATTTGGCAACAATGAACGTCGCCCAGTAAAAAGGCACATCGACATAGAAACCATTGTTATTTCATTTACCAGCCGCCTTGATTTATAGTGTAAAGATGGTGTGTTGCGAGAAGTGCTCTTCGTTTGAGATTTTTAAAATTATTGAACTTTTTTACTGGATTTTTTGATAAAGATATTAAAAAATATAGTGTTAACAACTCGCGGCTAAACTGTGCTTTTTCTACTCGCGTAAAAAAAGCACTATTTTAGCCAGTGATTGTGAAAACTTCTATTTAACTTTTAGTGCTGAAATAAACAAGATTTCTCTAAGTGGGTAATTTAATAATAATTAATTAATTTGAACTTTTTGGGCGTCTTAGGGGCACTGATGATGATCGCGATGTTGATCCGCTTTGTATTTACATAGTACACTTAACTGTGTCTTATTTAAAATTAAATTCATGAATCAAAAGAAACAATTAAATGTGTTTCCGATATTTCAACGAAAAGCAAGGTGCGCCTTTGTTGTGAAACAAAGCAAATTTTATTATGTTTCTCTCCCTCAGAGGGAAACTTTTTTTGTTACAAAATACGATGAGGATACACTAACATTTGTCAGAAATCCAGCTTCATCCGGAAAAATTCCCCTAAATTTGGTAACGGGCTTGTGCTATTTTGCTTTTTAGTCCTAATTTTATGATATTATTGGTGACTATCATGTCACCAAATTTATTTTAAAATTATAATTATTTGATGAACCCCCGACCGAAATTAAAAATAAACAGGGGCTTTTTCCAGTATTTAGAGTCTGATTTAGGATAAATCATCGAAAACATTGATAATAATTCTATTGTCACAAATTTTTTAAATTACAATAAACCTTAGAACCTAGAGAAAACACTGCGACAAAAGGCACTACCCTATTGAGAAATATATAAATTGAAATTTTTGTAGCACGCATTCCCTTCAAGGGGTAATCTTTGCCCCTATATTTTGAATAGACAAAGTGTTAAAACTTTAATTTTAATGTTGCATGGACCAATGCTAAAATAATTTTTTACCAAACTAAAATAATTTGATTTCTGAGGAATCCCGTGACACGTCCGTCGATTTTGTTTTCGTTAGGATATAATCCTAGGTGGGGGAAAATATTTAACTGTGCATACAATTTAAGCTTAATCTGAAAGTAAATATCTCGAAACCGAATCGATAGATTTTAAAAATTTTTACACGGTTGTAAAGACATTCAAGAAAACTTCAAAACAAAATATCGCTCGATGCACTTTCCTTTTTTAAAGTATAGAATAGAGGTAAAGTTTACCCCACGCAGGGGGTACGTGATACAAACATTTCAAGAAAAAGTGAATCAAAAAATCGACGTGTCCGAGGATTTTTAGACAATTAGGCTCTGAATACGTGAAAACGCCTCTGTTTGATTTTCGTTGGAACACACTGTTTAAATAAATTAATCAATTCACTAAATACATTTATTGGATGAACAGCCATACGTGGATTAAAATATTTTAGTTCGCGCTACAACCCGGTCTTTGGTAAATTTGGGTAAATTATTGACACTAACCTCCAATTTTACTGACTGCTTATACAAATGCCCACTACTTAAATTTTGAATTCTACTTTGTTCGAAAGTAAATCACCAGAAATATATTTCTGCCGAAACTAACACACAGATCGAAAATATTTTATATAAAAATAATTCGGTTGAAAAACATTAAGGATCAGCATTCCAGCATGACTTTTTGATTTATCATATTATTAAGAAATTTCCTCCTTATTTTCACATGATTTTAGGTGTACAAATGGGACTCATTATCTTTTTGACTTTCTTGTACTCATATTAAAAAAAGTTAATTTTTTAGTGTTTTGCAGATAAAATATTGAATAGACGAATGTTAATAATTCATTTACAAAAAGCCGAGCTGTTCCCTGGACTATTTATTTATTGTTTTATCCAAAATAATGTTATTACGAGAATCGCTCCAATTTTGTTAACTTAAAAGAAAAAAAAGGAAATAAAATTTAAGCCAATGTAAAGAAACGTATGAGATATCACTTTAAGTTGGTTAAATTTTACATATTAATTTAAAATTAATTTTAAATAATTATAAGAAGTATAATTCGCGCTAAATGGTTTGCGCTGTATTCGCGGTAACTTTTTCGAAAACAATTTATCCGAAAAATTTTTTCCGAAATCATTTTGTTCGAACCCATCGTTTTCGAAAACCACTTTGTTCGAAAGCAACTTTTTCTAAAGCATATTGTTTGAATGACAATTTCTTCGAAAGCATCGTTTTCGTATGACACTATGTTCGAATGACACTTTTTTCTAAAGTATTTTGTTTCAATGATAACTTTTTCGAAAGCAATTTGTTCGAAAACAGTTTTTTCGAATGGCAATTTCTTCAAAAGTAGGTATGTACCTCCCTATATCTATATTGTTTGGGGGTGTCAAAAATATGGGTTGGGTTGGGTTGGGTTTAGTTTGGGTTAATTTGGTGGGTTGGGTTAGTTTGGTTCGTTTTGGGGTTTGGTTTGGCTTGGTTTGGTTTGGTGGGTTTGGTTCGTTTTGGTTGGTAATGTTGGTTTGGTGAGTTTGGTTCGGTTGGTTTTCAATCACTTTCATCACCTTTCTCTGTAAAGCATGCATTCCATAGCCCTAAACCTTAGTCCGTCTCAGTAAATATTATCGTATAAGTTTTTATGGTCTCTGCTCATATAAAGAACCCCGCACGAAATACATGGGACAATGGACTTCACCCGAATTTCATGTTTCTTTGATATAGTACTAATCATGGTTTAAGAGATGTGCAACTTTTATCGAGATTGTATGTCTAGTTCTTGAGATATTGGGCGTCAAATTTCGGAAAAATGCGGTGCAGTGGCAACTTTGCTGACAAACAAGAACTATTTCTCAGCTGAAATAGTGACAGGTATAAATTAATTTTTGTTGCTGAAGAATGGTCCATATTCAACAATATACAGGGTTTGTTCAAAAAAATATAAGTTTTTGAATATGCATTTGACATTAGTTTAGAAGAAAAAACCAAACATGCACCAGGATTCTTCTATCTTTTCCGAACTTGATCTCGTTAGATAGTTGAAATAGGATAACTTCATTTTTCGCGCATGCTTTTCACGGTACAATTTTTTGAAGTTTGACTGTTTTTAATCGCTTTAAAAACTCGACATTGTTTAGATCTTTCCATTGTAAATCGACTATTTGCCATTGTTAACACGATCTTCGTGTTAATTTTTAGCATGAAAAGTTGGTGACAGAAAGTCTTTGTTTTATTACGGGGTCCATTCAAAAAACATTTTTTGTTCAACGTTTTTTGAACATTTACTTTTTTTCTGTGGTCAGTGAGTGAGTAAGTCAATTTTCACAATATTTTATTCAAATGATACTATTTGTATGACTTTGACCAACTTTCTATTTCTGATTTTTGAACTATGAAGTTTTGAAGTTAAAAGAATAGTACATTATAAACCTAGAGATTAAAAGAGGAACCGGAGGATTCGCCAAGAGATTAAAACACACGCAAAACTAACAGTAGACCACTTAACGGTACTCTAGTTTCAAGATTGACAGCTCGTATTACTGATAGTTGTCATTGACTGTTGTTGGCATGGTGGATTTACTCAAAATTTATTGTGCCATGGAAGTGTTGTTATGGCACAAAACAAATGTCAGTCAGTCGTTGTTATCAGCATTTTTTTAAAAATGAACATTAAAGAGGCCGCGGAAGAGGCCATCGCTAGCCTTCTTCCCCAAAAATCTCGCGAGGTTTACAAGAAACAGTTTCGTGATTACCGAAAATGGTGCGCTGAACAGCATGCAGAGAATTTTACGCATGAAAAGATGCTCCTGGCATACTTCCTACAGAAGTCTAAGAACCTTAAGGCATCTTCTGTATGGAACCAATATTCCATGATCAAAGCCACGATAATATCTGAAGCAGACGTCGACATCAGCACATATAGTAAACTCACGGCATTTCTAAAGAGACAGAATGATCGCACTAGATTTAAGTAATGCATATGCTAATTATTTTTTTCGTTCATACATTTTAACAAATAAATAAAATTTTAATAAAATTATTGTTTAATTTGGAAAAATTTACTTTAAATCTCCCAGAGATTAAAATTATTTTTGATCCCTGATGAATTAAAAGTGTCCCTTTTATCCCTAAAGTGCATAAAAGTATTTTTTTGTATCTTCATGCGATAAAACAAAAATAAACAACATCTGTTTTTTGGCTAGCAACTTGACCAACTGCGTTTTTATTATAAAGGGATAATTGAGTAAGCCACAATAGACCCGCTTGGGGTCACAGTGGTCACTGTTTTAGTCCATTTACATTCAAATGAATAATACTTTCCTTTTAACTTCAAAAATTTATAGATCAAAAACCAAAAATAGAAAGTTGGTCAAACTTATACAAATGGTATATACCTGTCATGGTATCATTGGAGTAAGGTATTGTGAAAATTGACTTACTCACTGACTGACCACAGAAAAAAAGTAAATATTCAAAAAACCTTAAACAAAAAAAAAAATTTTGAATGGACCTCGTAGTAAAACAAAGCTTTGTGTCACCAACTTTTCATGTTAAAAATTAATACGAAGATCGTGTTAACCATGGCAAATAGTCGATTTAGGATAGGTTTTAAAAGTGGGACAAAATTGCTTAAAGATCTGAACCATGTCAAGTTTTTGAAGCGATGAAAAACAGTCAAAATTCAAAAAATTATACCGTGAAAAGCATGGGATCCTATTTTAACTATCTAAAATAGATGCAGACAGAAGAATTCTGGTGCATGTTTGGTTTTTTCTACTAAACTAATATCAAATGCATATCCAAAATTTATATTTTTTTGAACACACCCGGTATAAGAACTAACCATTTTTTAGCAGTAGTGTTTATTTGGTGAATACGAACCATCCTTCAGCCACAAAAATTTATTTATATCTGTCACGATTACAGCTGAGAAATAGTTCTTTTTTGTCAGCAAGGTTACCACTGCAACGCGTTTTTCCGAACTTTGACAACCAATATCTCAAGAACTAGATAAAAAATCTCAAGAAAAGTTGTGCGTGCGGGTTTCTTTACGATATTTTGTAATTTTTGACTAGCGAAAGGACTTCATTCAAGTTTTTTTTTTATAAATATTACATCAAAATATTTCCATACAATTTACTTAAACATTATATTTACCTCAGTAAATGTATAATGTAAATATGAGGCAAAAATTATGTTGTAAAATATATATGAATAAATTATATAAATATTATGTCAAAACCTACGTCTATCATAAATATTTGAAAAATGACAATTATTATTTATAAACGTGCATGCCACGCACAAGGAAGGTTTGTAATATAAAGGCAAAAATAAAAATTGCGATATAAACTTTACATACTATGTGAAAACCTACATGTCATATGAATATTCATTAATTAAAGCATTAAAATAAAACTTAGTATATTAACAAAAATAATCTAATAAATCCAAAGCACTGAACTAGAGACAGAACACCCCGTCCAAAGGCTGTAGGTCCGAGAGTGTTCCCAAAACATGTGCCGCGCTCTCTCTTTGAATTCCGAGGCTAAACCTTCCCATCAAAAAATAGATGAATCTTGGTTTATGACTAGATGCGGATTTTAGCTTCAAGCTCTTTTATGAAAATTGTTGCTTTTTCCCCCAAGGACCAAATGTTTTGACACAAAATGGAATAAATAAATAATTTAAAGATATTTCAAAAACGTAAAAGTACCCTTCTGCCTACTGTGGGCCTTGTTGACAAAACACCCGCAGTTGCCATGGTATCGGAGGCCTTAGGATAGTTGGGGGCTTTAGGTTAGATGGCGCTTTGCTTATTTTGATTTCCCAATAACAACAAAATTTTTCACCAAGTCACTGATTAACTTGAAACTAAAAATAGTAACATAAAACTTTTAAATTTTAGTTCAATTTTTTACGCGATTGAATCTACCTACTTTGTGAGAAATTCTATCTATTTATATCAAACAGGTCTATAAACACAGTTCATCGAAATTTTAATTCGAAATTTTTTTGTTAATGTTAAATTAAATCTAATCTCCATAAATCGTACCGCAAGTAGTGCTCAACGTTCTTTAGCTCTTTATCAGAAAAAATGGAGAAAGATGAGACAGAAATAAATAGTTTATTAGAAAAGAGTAATTTAGAAGAAAATTGTTTAGATGTATAGGTAAAATTTTTTTAAAAACTACAAAAATATATACAAACAAATACTTGAATTAGCAAAAGAAGTGTACTACAAGGATAGGTTAAATAAAGCTTCTAATAAATCTAGAGAAAACTGGAAGATTATCAACACACACGCGGAAAACATATCTCTTACAATCCCAAACTATTGAATGTGTTTCTTACACCAAGTTCTTGGGTTGGACGATGGACGGGGATCTTAAATTTAGACTACATATTGATAACCTAAAGGCAAAAGTTTCGTCTTCCTGCTATGTGGTATAAGTGGCAGTTACGGAATACCCTTTTGAGGTTTCTGTGCTAATTACCTTTGCGATTTAGTTTTTACATTGCAAAAAAGGGCAGTTCGCTATTTGCACAAAAAAGGAGTTTCAGGCCGCTGTATACCACTGCTCCTACAAGCAAAAATGTTAACCTTAGCCTGCCTTTTAATACTGGAGATCGTGTGTATAAAAATACCTTAACACTACTATTGTTCCAAGAAGACAAATAAGGCAATCACAAAACCCAATACCCAGATTATCCTTAACAAAAAACTCATTAATTTATATGAGTATCAAATTGTATAACCACTTTCCATTAGCTTTGAGAACGGTTAAAAATTTAAAATATTTTAGACTATCAATAACCAAACTTTTAGAGGATAGAGCTTACTATAGTTTAAATGAGTATTTTAGTGCAAATTTTAATTAATTTTAAGAGTTTTTGCCTTGTTAATTTTTGTTTCAATGCTTAAAAAACTAAAAGTTACAGTTTCTCTTATTTGCATGTTTGAAAGGAAGTATTAAAAAAGTGACTACTCATTTAAAAATGTTTTTATTAGTTTTGTTTGTTGTTATTAGGTTTTTTACATATTTTTAGTTATTTTTTGATTATTATATTTTTTATTCAACTTTAAGTTTAATTTTAATTTTATTGACTAGCTCTTAATCCAATAACTTAGCGTTAAAAAACCTTTTGGTAATGCAGTACTTTTTACTTTAAAATTATTTATGCTTTGTCCACGAGGTTATTTTAATATATTATTGTAATGTTTATGACAATAAATTAAAGATCATTTGTAATGGCACACACAGTTTGTAGATTCCGTCTCTTACAAGAAAAGCCGGAATTTTATCAGGACCAGACGTTACTTCAGGTTTTATTTTTTTTTTATTTAATTTTCAATTTCAATAATACTAAGGAAAGGAATAGAAATATTTTCGTTAAAATCAAAGTCAGGTAATAGTTGTTCGCATTAATATTTTGCAGGATACAAACTACTAAAATACGATGCAAAGGTATTAACAATTTCACTAGGTTCTGAAAATTTTTGATCATTAAAAATTGGAGTTCCTGGGATACGTGTGACATTTTTCTTAGTGTTTATATATGACCAGAGCAGTTTGGAATTCCCAGGTAAGCCATTTTGAATAGAAGTTAAAAAGTTTTTATACCCTACTGATATTTGCTGCTTTAGTATATATGATGATAATCAGAATCTGTTTGTACTTTTTAAACAATTTGTTTTTTGTTTTGATATTATTTATAATTTCTTTCGAGTACCATTTGGGGTAACTATTTCTCCTTCTAATATTATAAAGCGGTACATATAAGTCAAAGATGGTGTATAAAACTTTATAAAATTCATTTACTGCTAAGTTAACATCACCATAAGATAACAGAAAAGTCCAATCCGTTCGTGATATTTCATTGTAGAGTCCAACGAAATCAGCTTTTGAAAAGTTGTAATTTGTCTCAAACATATTTGCAGTCCAGTTTTTTTGTTTTGTTTTTATTTGGCATTCAATAAATAAAGAGGGATGGTAGCTGTATTCAGCCGCAAGAGGTGTACTATTTTAAGATACCGTACATGTAAAATTATACAACACTAAATCAAGTAATTTATCTATACTGTTTTCGATCTCGTTGAATTAATAAATGTCAAAAAAATATTGAAAATTTAAAATCTGACTAACTTTCGAAACACTGATATTTTGCGTTACGAATTCGGGAATGTTAACGTCGTCCATTATAAGGATATTATTTCCATATAAAAATTCCAAATTTTTGAATATCTCAAAAAATAACTTGTACTGTTGTAGTGGTGTTGCCGGTCGAAAATAAACAACAAATATATACACCTCAGTAAAATTACATAAAAACTTACAGTTTTGTTGTTAATATCAATAAAGATTAAAGATTTGAGTATTGTATGCAAGATTAAAAAAAATTAAGCTGGACCCAGGGGGTGCCTCTACTGTATACGGTCGGTGCTGGGAAAGAATAGAGCGATCATTAAAAGACGGTAAAGATGGGTTAGAATCTGATTGACATTTTTTTAAATTTTAAATTTCCATTATTGTTACATAAAGTTGCCTATCTAAAACGTACGTAAGGTGTAATGTACTATTGAGGTAAAACGTAAAATATACTTTACATTTACATGAACAAAATTATTCATTAAAATATTACATTCCTTCATCTGATACTCATTATAATACTTTTCTTGCAGTAAGTCCGCCGTTAAATTCCATAAAATTTTTGTAGTAAAATATTTATACCCCTCATCGCTCTGCTTCTTCATGTTGAAAGCTCAATCTTGGAGTATGTCGGCAAGTTCTTTAATATGCGTTTCCTTCGTTAAAATATGCTTCCTTTCTTCACAAAACGACATGCATTGCCGTCAGAGCCAGATATTGCTTGCTATTCTTAGTGTGTTTTGGTACACTATCTGCTAATTTTTGTTCCATGGATTCTATGGATTCTGTTCCAAAGCACGACATTTTTTTTACTTAAAAAATCTTTGAAATAATGAAATTGTCAAACTGACATATTATTCAAATGATGGGCGTTGTTGGGGGGTTACTATGAATGGCAAATAAGATTTATTTTTTTAAACGTTATAAACTTTCGTTATTTGTATCAATAATCAATAAAAATTGAGCAGGTCGTTTTCGACAGCTACTAGGGCGATTTTCGTTAGCTACAAGGGTTGTTTTAAGTAAATGTATGAGTGTAATTTTCATCGTAAGAACAGTTTACCTAAAGAAACTGAATTCGTCAAACCCATTTTCCATTAGAACAGCAATTTGTAGAATCAATTCTTTGTAAGACCATTAGGTCATCCGGATCAGTTATGTATGTGGCCGTTTTATGTGTCTGCCCCACGAGATTACTTTGACCCGAATGCCAAAGGCGATCCTAATTCAGAACCCAATCGATGTATTCCGGTATTTCCATGCGCCTAAAGTTCGGCCAGAAACGGAAGTGTCTTATTAAAAAAATGACTGACAACCCAACCCAAACAATCTAATCCAACTCAATCCAGATCCTTAGATATTTTTTGTTCCCGACGTATTTCCCTAAAGTTCGATTTATTGCTGTAAAAGAGAGCATGACGGAGTCACATTTGACTGACCCATATCACCTCGAGAGACATGATCGGTTGATTCTGATGGATTACGATTCTCTTAAAAACGGTCCTACAAAGAATAGATTCCACAAATTGCAATTCTGATGGGTTGACGAATTACGGTTTTTATGATAACTTGTTACTACAAAAAATGTTCTTGCATTTAATGATTCTGATCTTGAAAATTCTGACAAACTATGGGTTATTCCTGTTTTTTGGGTAGGAACTAAATTCCCAAAACACAAATAATCGAGGCTAGCAAAAGTCAACCAACCTAGGTAAAATTTAAGGTAATACTACAGTGTGCTTTTATCTCAATAAGTATGTCTAAAATTTTATGAATTGTGTTAAAATAATGATGTAATGGTATTTAATTATAAAATATTTCGGACTTTTGTATCGTTTGGTATTTGTATAGATAATGTTTTTTGGTCGTTTTAAAACCAAAATTTGACATCGGTCGTTTTTGGACTTTGAGTTCGACAAATGCACTTTACCCGAAATTAACAAAAAATATGCATATCTCTACTACCAGGTGCGTATAAAGCAACAAAGGTGTAGTTGGAGGAGGAGAAGATTTTTGTTATAATTTTGCACTTAATTTTATTTCAAAATTAATGCCGTTATTTATGCACCTAGGTCAAAAAGTACAGTTTTAGCGCCCGCAGTGTGTAATAGCGATCTCCGTAGCGCAGTGGGTAGCGTATTTACCTATCGCACGGAAGATTCCGGGTTCGAATCCCGGCTGAGGTACATGGATTTTTGTGTTTGTCCCAACCAAAGAAAAAATATATATATACACAACAGTTTATGGAAGACGAGCATGTGGTCATTTTATTATTTAAAAAATAATCATTTATAATTTTGTAATGTCAGTAAAAATACTTGAAAATATAAACTTCAAACAATAACAAACGATTGCATTGGACACCTAGTCTTTTTTAGAACTTTAAGATCCGAGGCCAAAAAAGGCGCCCTAGGTCGTTAGAGTACCACTTCATGCTTGAAAATTTTTATTTTTCACTTACTACGTTTATACGCGCCTATACGTCCTTTATTATATGTCAATAAATGTCAGCTTAAAAAGAAAAAAAATAAAATAACATATCAAATCAAAAAACAGATTTTTCGGTAAAATTAGGGTTGAGTATCCTTTTGGGTTGTAAGCAATGCACTAAAGCAATTTTATAGTGTTTATTTAGACCCTGAAATCGGTTTTAAAGCGATAAACAGCTTTCGTAAATCGCTTTCAAATAAAATCGAATTAATGTTTAAAACGGTTTTAAAGTCTGTTTATAAAGAAGAGAGAGTAATAAAAATGCAAATTTGGATAAATTTTGTACTGAGTGATCAATCAATCAATTTTTCTTCTATTTCAAAAACTTTTCTAATGTACCTCAGGTAAAAATCCTTTATTTTTATATACCTCACTCTGTTTGACCGGAGAATACAATAGAACCCAAAACCGAGAAAAATAGAAGGCAAGCGATAAACTACTCTCATAGGGGAAACTTACATTTTAATTATCGTGGTATAGGTATTAGTGAAGAAAATAGTAATTAATAAAACAAATTACTTTATTAGAAAAAATTAGTAAATTAAATAATAAAAATACATTTTAGGAATAAAAACAATATTATAATATATATACAAAAACGGATTGGCGCTTTAACTATAATTAATGAGCACACCTAAAAATTAAATTAAGGCTAAACAAATGGTTGGTACATAAAAAAAATGTTACGGTTGTCAATGATTATAACTACAAAAATAATTTAAATGAAATGGAGGTAGATACGTTCTTTAAAACCAGTCAAAAATAAAATAGGAATAAATTAATCAGATTCAGAAGAACAGTAAATGCAATCATCATCACTCTCATTTTCTTCCAAAGAAATAATTAACAGTTCCAGTGTTTCTTCGATTAAACAATGAAGTTTCCACATTTTTTCTTTTACTTTTAAAACATGTTGTACATATTTATGCCAATTATCTGAAGTAATTTTTTTAACTTAACACATCCTTTAATATATAGGTAGTATTATTCCTTGCTATATACCCCTTCATTTGAGCCCATATTAATTCTTTTGGATTAAATTCAATGGTAAGGCGGCAGTCTTAAAACTGTTATGTTTCGTTTTTCAGCCATATCATCGACAACTTTCTTATTGAATCTTTCTTTGTGACTATTTACCAATGATAGTAGTTCTTTTTTTACCATATCTGCCTCAAAATTTATATTTTTTTCTGTAAGCCACTAACAAATATCATTTTCTCTATGCTGTGCTTGGTATTTTTTCAAGGTTTCTGAAATGGTAAATGGCGTTGTTCATTACTATTACTGAACCAGGAGGTCTAATATTTGCTGAAAGTATTATTCAAATGTATCGCCATTCATGTCCTCGTGATAATCGCCAGTATGGTTTGACGGAAAGACCAAAAGACCTCCCCTAAAATTATATTATTACTTAAACTTAATCCTCTAATTATGCACCTGAAACAATTATGGCATTATCTGCATACCTACGTATTATAGTGCAAAAATAGAACACGCATAATAAACAATTTCTCTATCAGGTTAAAATATAATATATATTTTTAACTGCTGTCTTTTTTCTATTTTCTTTTTAGTTTAAATGTTGGCAAAACACCTACGCCAATATTACGCTCGAGAAAATGGGTTTTAAATCGTTTTATTGGTCTCTCTTCTTTATGAATGGACTATAGTGGTGTTTATACGATAACATTTTCAATCAAACCGTCCTTATATAAAAGCACCTTAACAGGTCTGTATCAGTGGCGGCTCGTAACTTTACAAATAGGTGACGCAGCATCGCCGAACTCCCTCCCTCTCCCAGTAAAACACAAACTTCATCATACACAGGAAACATTGTCAAAAAAAAAAACGAATACCGCAAGTGAAGAGAAACAATAGCAATATCCGGCACGCGACGTTTGATATTACAGTCACAAAATTATGATAGAGCCATCTTGAAAGTTTTCATCACATGCAAACACGCCTAAAGCTCGGCGGAAACGAGACGCGCGTGCCGTCGTCACCAATTTATTTCGGGAATTTACACTGAACCCAGCCTGAAAGACACGAGGAAGCTGCTGCACAGAGTGCCTTGCCGTTTGTTTTGACTCGTGGAGAGTTTGCGCATCTCGGACACGCGGTCGTTCCGCTCGATCCTGATGATCGAATAAAAGATACAATATTTGGAAACGTTATTTTATGGAAGCGGAAGGTTTAATTTTTTCAGAAATATTTAAATGAAAATTATTTAGTTAGACTGCAAATAAGAGGTGAAGCAGCGCTCGACCTGCTTTATCGGGCGAGCCGCCACTGGTCTGTATAACAATGAAATGAGAAAAGTAATGGTTAATTTCACATAAAGCGAATATTATTTTAACAGTCGTTTCTGGACTTATTGAGTCGAACAACACTTTACCCGAAATTCCAAAAGGATGGATCCTGAATACTCAGCGTTTGGTGTTTCGTTGAGTAGTACGTTCCCCTTGCGTTTAGCATCCAAACATCGTAACCATTGTCTGCTAAAGTAAAAGCTAAAAAAGAATGTATGGATGCTTAAATTTATACATATCTGTTACTTATAATCTCCCTAGTATACTTAAATTATTTTTGGAATTTCTAGGAAATTCCCTCAGCACTGTTTTAACTAAAAAGCCAGTTAACTCATTATCGTTTAAGTATCTTTTGTCATACTATCGCGGCTATATTGACACCAAACTGACAGAAAATTCATGTTTTACCTGTCATTTTGGTAGTGGAGTAAATTCGTAAAAAGAAACTGCAAAAAGAATATATTTTTTATATTTGGCATATTAATATCTAATACCAAAAGCTAAAATTCTAATCGAGGATCCTCCATTTTCATGCCCTAGAAACCAAGATGGCAGCTATCAAAATTAGGAAACAATGTGTTTCCTTCGTTTTCAAAAAAATCAAATCGAAATCAATTGGGTAATAGTAAGGAGGTCCCACCGATACCTCCGACATGGAGGCCAACCAGCCTTCTGTTTAGGTACCCTTTTACGCGTATGCCGTCGCCATTTTTGACACTGTTAACAGTTATTACATTAGTTATATGTCAAAATGGCCGCCACATACGTTCAAAGCTCACTAAAACGCGAGTAGATGGAAGGCCTGTTAAATATCGGAGGCATCGGTCCCACTTAATACAAAAAAAAAATCTAAAAAAAGTTGACATTTATCACTTCAAAACAAAATGGCGGTCAGATTTCAAAAATTTAGTTTTTCTTTAAGTTTTAAGTGATGATCTCTTTTAATGTCTTATATTAAAGCTACTGACCGGCTTCTTGATATGACAGTAGGATAGATTAGAGGTTATAAGCGGGTACAAAGATGGCGCTTGATATGTCAAAAATATAAGAGACTTTATTAACCTATAGAAAACATTAAAAAAAATGTTTTCAGTAGTATTAGTATACTATTAGCGATGAGTTCGTCTATGCTAAAATCTTAAGAAACATTTGATTTGACATTTGATATTCAAAATGGCGGCCAAACTATCTAGAAAAAAGTAATTTTCGTATTTTGGTGCGCAATTTACACTAACTAAAATCGAGGACGCTTGTCTCAAAAATTAAGAAACGTCATTCTTTTTCTGCACTTCAGCAATTTTGCATAAACCAAAGCAATTCTAGTATGACTTAAATTATTTTTTAAATTTTTGTGTCAAAAAAAAAGAGAAATTTTAATGCTTCAGTTAACATGGAGGACGATAAAGTAAAAAAAAGTGTTTTTTTTTGTTTTTTCCTCAAGTTAAACACAAAGCAATTTAAATATAAATTGGTTTTAAATTTTTGTGTCAAAAAAAAGAAATTTTAATACTTCAGTTAAAATGGCGGACGATTAAGTAAAAAACATGTTTTTTTTATGTTTCTTCCCCAAGTTAAACACAAAGCACACAAAAATTTAAAAAAAGTGATATATGTCATTCACAAATCAAGATGGCGGCGACTAAAATAGAAAACAACATTATTTTTCTGTCCGTTTACATTTTTCATAAAAAAAACAAATTTTAGGATGAGCTAAATTAGTTTTAAATTTTTGTGTCAGCAAATAATAAATTTTTATACCTGAGTTAAAATGGCGGACATTGAAGTTAAAAAAAAATATTTTTTCGTACGATAAACAAAAAACACTTGGCACAATATGGGACACATGGTCAAATTGCGTTTTAAATTATCTCCAGAAAAGCAATGTAATATCTAAATAAAATTCAAAAAATTTATTTTTTCTTTAACCCAGTTCATATTATTAAGAATGACGTAATGTTACAATTAGAACTTAAGTTTTTTTAAAGAAACGCATATCAGATATAAAAGTTTTTAGCAAGTATCCAGTACCTAGGTAATCATCCGCGTAGGAATATTTAGAAATGCCGATCATCCCTATTGGGAAATCAATTTAACCGTGGCGACCTGATTTTTTTGCAAAACTTTACGTCATTGCATTTGTTTTCCATGGCAACGCGGAGAGTTTATTTATTTTTGTCCACAGTGGGACACCAGAGCTTTTTTTGCACCGGGCCAAAAATTTGGCGATAGTTTACTTATTTTGATTTCGCATTCCGCGCTGCTAAAGCACATAATTTTTTTTTACTTTCGCTTCCGTGTAACTCATGATTCGTTGCTGTAGCCCGAAATTGCCTTGCATCATCATTACCGCCGCTGTACGGTACCACCGCGCAAATAAACCTTTAGGTCCATGTGACTGCCTGTTTATTTTTCAGGCAAAAACAATATTGAAACTTTTTTAAAACATTTTAAACAATTTCAACGCGAGAATACGCCTTAAGTTTTTTTATTTGTCCCTCGGTTTTTGCTAATTTTTTGTATTTGTAATGTTTGCTAAAGACTCCGAAAATATGCAATAGATCAAGAAAAAATAAAAGGAAGCAAATTCTTAAGGTAAGACCTCGGGTTGACTATACATTTTTTGAATAAGTATTGTTGTCTTTATAAGGGTTTTTTCCTTGGAAGGTAATTATGCACTATACGGTTTTCTGCCATTTTTTATGAAAAATTCTTTATGGGGCCCCAAATCCGGCTGCGCCCGATTTTTTTTTTTTAAAGAGAAAAAAGGGTGTCTGGAGGGGGGTTGTAATGTTTTTTTCATTGTTTTGGGTTGGACTATGTTGGATTGGGTTGTTTTGGTGAAAAAAAATTTAAAAAAAAAATCAAAAATGGCAGAAAACCGTATACTGCATAATTACCCCTTGAAATAACTATAAGGGACTAGGCAACGTTGTTAGGTACTCATTTTTAGTTTAAGGAAATTTCTTCCTTCTAGATTCTTTTAAGGTGTATTCAGAGTTCCATAACTATAGCAAGCATAGGCTGCTGTCCTCAGTTACTACGTTTATATGCACCTAAAAGCGCTTTTATATATTGATGGTTTTAAATAAAATCGCTTTCTTCGAGGGTTATGTCCTTCATTAAATGTCAGTTTAAAGAAAAAACAAATAAAACAACATAATTAATTAATTAATTAATTAACAACAGATTTTTTGAAAGACTAGGGTTTAGTATTTTCTTTAGGTTAGAAGAAATGCACTAAAGTGTTTATAACGACCCTAAAATGGGCCAACACTGTTCTTAACTAAAACAACCAGTTAACTCATTTTCATTTTAGTATCCTTTGGCCTATGATCAATGCCATATTGACACCAAACTGACAGAAAATCTACGTTTTACTTGTCAATTTGGTTATAAAAATGGCAGCCACAGTAGGCTAAAGGGCACTGAGGCCGTAGAATTGAACTGACCTTTTAGTTGAGAATGGTGTTGAATGGGCTTTTTTTGAGTGATAAACTGCTTCCAAATAAAATCAATTTAGTGCTTAAATCGGTTTTAGTGGTGTTTATATGACAACATTTTCAAACCATCCTTATATAAAAGCGCTTTAAGAGGCCTATATAAACAAAGTAAGTGTTCCATAAGCCACAAGTGGTATGCAGTAAAAGCAGCATGCATTTGTTATTGTTTATTTTCCTTGCATCTTACCTCATACCACTTGCCTTATGGAACTCTAAATACGCCTTTATTCCTCTGCAAAACAAGTTATTTTATGTAGGTACCTATATATAATAAGTATGTTTTTCCTTTTTGACTACCACTAACATATGTGGAATTAGGTACCATACAAATTAATAGTCCCACAGCCCATAACTTAAACTGTTAAGACCTTGCCGGACTTTGCATAATATTTATTTTTTATGTCCACTCAGATGATATTTTAAACATATATATACTTAAATTTGTAACTTTTTTAACAAGAAATGGACAAAAATTTTGTCAAAAAAATATATTTTGTCATTAAGCCCCTCTTGATAGCATCGAAAAGTTAAATTAAGCTCCTCACAGCTGATTTTTCAAGGATTGCTTTATAAGTATTTAAAACACATGGTCACATTATCTAATTTAAACATTTCCGAGAAATTCTGTTGAAAGGACCTTAACTTAAGGGCTCAGTTAAGGGTTAAGTTCGGAGGGGTCTCTAAAAATACCCCTTAGAACATCTTGAAGAACACATACAAAGTCTCAACGGTGAGGTAGTCATAAATTTTCATAGGCCTGGGCTCACGGACTATAGTGAAAATATTAGGTAAAGAATAAAAACATTATACAAAAAAATAGTGAGGCACATTTTGCTCACTTTGGCTCATTTACTTATTTCTAAGTTTTCTCTACAGTAAAGCTAGAGAAAGTCCAGTTTTAATACCTACCTCTATGCACTTTTTAAGAGTTGAAAATAAAATTAGGACCTGAATATTTTTGTAAATTTAAGGTGTCCAAGATAAAGGACCGAGAGGTGAGGTGAGCGAAATTCCCCTCACGTTTGTTCAAGATTAAGCATACTGGCCTGAGGAAAATGTCTAGGAGGGAGGGTTCCTGAAAATACTAATAAGAAGGCTGCTCCACCTGGCAAAAAAAAACACCTATGTGAACAGTAGAAAAGAATATGCAATGAGGAATACAATAAGCCTTGCAATAAGCAAACTAGCTGCAGTATCAGGGATTTCCTAAGTCATGCCTTATTGTAGGAAAGAAATCTATCAAGATGGAATGACACTGCTTTTCTTGTCTTCAAGGTATATATATAAAATTCAAAATTTAAATTCTTATTGTAACAATTTTAATCAGTCAGAGTATGTATGGAACTGAAAAACCGAGAAAAGTTGAGAAATGTATTCTTTGAAAAGGTCAGGAAATTTGACAAAAAAATATACAAAAACAAGGAAAATCTGGAAGCCCATTTGGAAAAAATTGATTTAAAAACAAATTAGAATCATGAAATTTGTCAAACTAAAATTTTGCAGCTGTTTTCTTTTATACAAAATTCTTGAAAAAATTATAAGTTTTTTACAAATGGTTAGGAATAACTGGGAGACATCAGAGAATCCAATTAAAGGTTTTCTGTACAAACTCTGTTATTGACCTTATGTACTGATGCCTTTTTCATTTAAATCTCTTACCCAAAATTATTACTTCTTGTGCAAACTCAAAAATAAATAATTCAAATAAAATCCAAAAACTTAATATTTAATATGCTTGCACACACAGAAATACTACCTATTTATTTTTGTTGGCATATAGGTAGGTACCAAATGTAATGTTACATCTCTTGCTATCTTTTATGTAAACTTGTGTTTTCTGTTAGTGAATCATTTATTGTTTAAAAATTTGAAATGTGTAGCTTCTGAAAGAGATACCTACAGGTCCAAAAATCTCTAATTTCCTAATAAAAGATCCTTTAACTAAAACTCTAATTACCAATGCCCAATGTAGTTAAAAATGCATAAGAGAAGGTTGCGGCATAGATAGGGTTGCAGAAATAATTTCTCTTTTTTGGAGTTCTGTTTTGGTTGTAAGTGAACATTTATTAAAGTACTCCTTACTAGTACTAAAAAAAGCGTTGTAGCTAAATTAGACAAATGTTTACCTCTAATTTTTTTTATTTTCAGATTTTCGAATTTAGGCAAGAAAACTACCAGAATGAACAATACAATTTTTATATATTTTAGTTATTCACAAAACAATAACAACTATATGGGTAGAATACTTTAGCATTTTTGTGTCGTAGAAATATTTTTAGCAATTTTAATTAACTATATATAATAAAATTTTAAAAAATATGCTGAAAAATTACATTTTTACATATACACCTCATTCCAAATTCTCTGGACCCATTTCAATATGGCGGCTGATAATTAAACACAGAAGCTAAATGGAACTGTCATTGTCAGTGTCAAAAAACTGGTCTGCAGCAATTTGGAATGGAGTATAATAAATATTTCAATTTAAAACATAATTAAATGTATTTGGTGTTTAGAATGTGACACCCTCCTATTAACACATTGCCCATGCTCACATGTGGGCATTTCTGTTTTACGTCTCAGGACCGCGTGCCTACCGATGGTTACAAAACAGTGGAGGATTTGTGTCCACTGGTGGGCATCTGTCCTTGGAAGTAAAACTAAATGCACACATGGCTCAACTTGTTGAGGTGATTATGGCCACAACATTATAAAAACCTATGCAATTAAATAAATTAATTTAAAAACTTATCTCAAAAATACTTATTAATAATCATTTAAATTAAATCTAACTTAAAAAAGAAAAGAATAACATGTTATTTTTTCCTTCTTTGGAACCGCAAACTAGTAGCTGTTCTGAAATTAAAAAAAAAAAAGTATACATGTATGAACTGAAAAAATATTTTCTTTAGAGAAAACAACAAAATTGAAGAAAGAGCTTGATAACAGATATTTTTTTACTGATTTTGGGAAACTTGAATCCAGATATTCAAGGTGGTGACCATTTTTTAAAAATAACTAATAAAAAAAATAAAACAAAATATAGGCATCTGATATATCAATTCAGGGGTTTTTGGGTTCCTTTAATCCATTTATGTGATTTAAAAATTCTTAGAAGTATCTAAGGGTTCTAGTAGCAGTTTTAAAAGTAAACATTTTGCATGCATGGTTGACTAATTTCAGTTTTTTTAGTTGATTTTAATTGGTACAGCTGTAAAACTCAAAATATTTAAGATGGGACACAAACATTTTAGAAGAAACCAGATCAAATACAGACATCCACTGATATCATTCTTTGGATAAAAAAAAATCTGGAGACAATAAAAGGATCTTAGGACAAAATTTTGGGACCTAGCCCAAACTTATATTACCTCTTAACATATATACAACTTTAGAAGACTTAAAAATATCCAAATCGATATATTTCCCTAAAACTACCTCTAAATCCTCGTCTGAATCCCTATTGTAATAATTGGAACACCAAAATTAATTTTGGAAGACCCAAAAGACCCCTAAATTAATATATCACATATCTTTTACACCAATAATTTTTTATGTTGCCCTTTCAGGCTCCTTACATTACCCCTAAAAACTGTTTAACCCCCAAAATGAATTTAGTTAACCCCAGAATCTCCAAAGTGATGTCTTTCTATCAATAGTATGTTGTTTTTACCCCTAAAACTCACCCTTAGGCCCCTTAAATTACCCCTAAAATTTTTTTTTACACCAAAAATGAATTCAGTTAATCCAAAAATTTCTTAATTGAGGTCACAAGTTTTTTTGTCATTTACGATTCTTTTTGCCCCTAGGAACCTTAATTATATTACTCCCAAAAAATGTTTATTCTAAAAAATGGAATCAGTGTTTCCAAAAATCCTGAGGTTAATGTATTATACGTCTGTACTTGATCTAGTTTCTCATGAAAATTTTGTGCTTTTAAGTCGCCGTCATCGCCATCTGGAATATTTGGGGTGTCAAAAAAAATATATATTCCGACAAAAATGGATTTATATATAGTTCATTTTTGATGTGTTTATTTAAAAAAATGTTTACTGTTAAATCTGTTCTTAGAACCCTTATGGTGCCTATATTATGTTTTATTTTTTGGAGTTCTCCCAAAGGAGCCAGAGTTTCATCACTTGGATTTGTAAAATAGACCCCCTTAGCTACCAAAATCCGTCAAAAAACCTTTATTATCAAGCGCTCCCTTCAAACATGGAAAAAAGCCCATTGGCACCTTGATTTATGCTTGAAATAATTCAAATTCATGTTCAACGAAAACATAACAGAAGTGTTTTTGAGTATTTGGTGAACACTTGAAAAACATTATACAATTTTAGTAGTCTAGAAATTACTTTTTAATATCTTTTTTTCCATAAACAGGCTTTTTGGGGGTGACTTGAGGGATATGAGTTTTTCCAGGAGAAATTATATAAAAAAGTGGCTCGAATGACATCTTATTTAGAAGATCGTTTAAATTGCTTTACAAACATGCAAGATATTAAGTTTAAATTTGTCAAGGAGCGACAAATAAACAATTTCTTGCACAAAATTCAGGAAAAAACGTTGGTTTTAAAGTTTCATTTTTCATAATAAAAAAGGGAATAAACATTTCATGATTTTTTTCTGATTGTTTTCGCAAACATATCATCCAAATAAGCCTACTTTTATTCTTAAAATTTTGGTGGTCAAACTGATCCGCTGAAAAGGTTCAAACCTTTTCTTCATTCCATACCAAATTTAAAAGCAAATATCTTAAACACCAGTCATCCTAGCTTTTTAAAATTTTGACATAATTAATAGTAAAGACGTTTCCCCTTTTAAATTCCAGAGATAAAAATTACCCTATGAAATTTCCAACAGAGCCAAAAAGTATCTGTGAGTCCCCCTTCAAAATTGTTCTGTTTTGTTCTTTGTGTATAGTTTTTCTTTTTTTTTTAATGGAATTGAAATAGATGAGGGGAGGCTCAAAATATGTCCAGAAATAGGTCCAGGAAATTTGCAATAAACAATAACAGTTAAATTAATTTTTGATATCGGATCTAGACTACAATAAATTTTGTTTATTTAAGGAAGTTTCACCAAATATAATTGAAATCAGAAGCAAAAACTTACTTTGAGTTTATAGATTATTATTCTTTGTTTGGTGTTGACTCTATAGAACCATCTTGTTTTGCTATACATTTTAGTTGGCAAAATATCCACTGCTCTGTATGTTTGGGTACAAATTGTAGACTTTTTAATTTATAGATTATTATTCTTCTCTGGGTGGTGGCACTTTAGAATCTTCTTCTTTTTCATTTAAGGTAGTTGCCTAAATATCCACTGCTCCATATGTTTTGTTGTTATATACAGCTCCTAAAAGAATAATAAAAATAACAAGAAATATTCTATCTCTAAATTTTGTTTCTATATTTTGCACTTTAGGCGAGGACAACCAATATTTCTTAAAAATTTTCTCTTGAGTGGCACATGTTTATAAACTGTTTAAAAGATTTTTTGCATAATAATTTTTTAGTTACAGAAGCAGAGGTTTGGTTTTGTTATCTAAGTTATAAGTTAGAGACAAAAGTATCAAGCCAAAGAAAATCAAGTTTTGTAATCTGCAGTTTTATTTTCCTGTGTTATGAGTTTTAAAATCTAAGCAGGTTCACAGTGCATGATTCAACTTTCATAGAAGTGTTCACTAACCACCAGTTATGACATATACACATAGTATTTGATCCTGTGTATTTAATTTATTTGAAAGGTGAGTGAGCAACTATTTATATTTTAAAGAATTTTTCCTGATTAATATTCTCCAATTTTCAAGTCACTAACCTATTTTATTCAAAAAACAAGAGAGACTAAGGGCCGGTTTCTCAAAAGCGAGTTTGTGTTAACTCAAGCAACATAACCTAGTAAAAATCTTTAAAAATCAGGTTAAAATTAACTCCAGGATAACCAGGGCTTCAAGGTGAGGGTAAGTTACATTGCCTCAGGGTTAACCTAAAAAAAATATTGGCTTAAAAACAGCAAGGAAACTGGGATTTATAGCGCGCGAGTTACTTTAAGTTTCTGATAATCCGCTATTGAGAAACTGGCCCTAAGGATAACTTTTTCTCAGTAAAATTTTCTACAGTATTATTTCATGCTGCTCACTTAATATATTAAGGCTAAACGGTATTAGTGTAGTAAACAGTTTTCTTTAGATACCTATTTAGCACTTACCTGAGCCCCTAGGAAGTTCAAATTTACCAGTGATAAAACTTTTTTGATTTTTTTTTAACCAAAGCAGGAACTAAACCACCCAAATCCTGAACTCAAACCAACCCAGCACTTTTTAGCAATTCCAGCGATCATAAATTTTAACTCTTTAGGGACCCTAGTTAGTGCCTACATACAGATATTTTTCATAAAAAAAACTGAGTAAAATACTAAAATAAAAAAAAACCATTTACTGCACAATTACTTGCTAAAAAAACGCTACCCAACTACATATTAAAGTAACTGGGTTTAGTGTTTAAGGTTGCATTTACAAGTGCATTTATAATTGAATTTGAAACACTCCTGCTAGCTGTTGCCACTGATTTAAGGACAACAAATTAACTTAAAAAGCATGCAGATTTAAAAATCGGCTGCTGACGCTAAACGAAATAATCATATTCTATTTTAAACAGGAGCATCAACGACTAGCAAGAGTCTCTTCAACCTGTAAATGGAGCTTTACTGACCTGTTTTGTTAATACTCAAGTATCCGTGTGTTTTTGAAACTGCTGTTGGGATCTAAAATATATCCTTAGGCCTCTAAGATTTCACTAGTAAACTTGCACATAACTTATGCCGCAATAATTTAAATTTAAAAAAAAAATGAATCAAAATAAAAACAAAATTATGTGAAGTTATCGGAATGTTTCTAGGCGAATTCCTAGTAATTCCAGCGAGCCAGTAAAGTTCTCTTGGTTCTTTGATAAACTCGGGGTAATGCTCGTGCAGCGCTAGACCATTTTCGGCGGGCGACCGCACACGCGGAGTGGTTTCATATTCGTTTTTGAAAAAATATTTTTGAAAGATAAACATAACCTCGAATGGTTTTCTGTCAGAAAACGTAAAAATACCCTTCTGCCTACTGTGGGCCTTGTTGACAAAACACCTGCAGTTGCCATGGTATCGGGGGCTTTAGGATAGTTGGGGGCTTTAGGTTAGAGGGCGCTTTGCTTATCTTGATTTCCCAATACTATACGACTATAAGATGACATGGCACTTGTTTTTAAATATTTTGCCAAGTGTTTTTTGTTTATCTTACGAAAAAATGAAAAAAAAAACACTCTTTTCTAAATTAATTTTCCGCCATTTTAACTGAGGTATTAATTTTTTTTATACAAAAATTTAAAATTAACTTAGCTCATCCTAAAACTACTTTTGTATATGAAGATCGAAATGTAAACAAGCAGAAAAATGACATATCAATTTTTTTTTAAATCTGTATCTTCAATGTGATATTTTTGGAATAGCTATGTCTTACTTAGCGCAAGGCAATATTCTTCCACCTGCTTTTTATTTAACTTAAGGAACAAATTAAAAAAAAAAAACACTTTTTTTTACTAAATTGTCCGCCAATTTAACTGCATCATCAAAATTTGTTTTTTATTACCCAAAAATATAAAACCAATTTAACTTTTAGTGGCGGCCATCTTGATTTGAGAATGACATGTGTAAGTTTTTTTTTCAATTTTTAAGACAAGGGTCCTTGATTTAGTATAAATTGATATATTGCATGACGTTAGTGTAAATACCACACCAGAAGAAAAATTAATTTTTCTCGACAGTTTGGCCGCCATTTTAAATATCAAGTGTCAAATCAGATGTTTTATAAAATTATAGCAGAGACGAGCTTATCGTTAATAGCATTCTACTAAAAAGAATTAAAAAGAAAACGTTTCCTATAAATTTAAGGTCTCTTATATTTTTGACATATCAAACGCCATCTTTGTACCCGCATATAAACATATATTTTTTTTATTTATTTCTTCATCATCATTTAACAACCATAAGTGCGAAATCCGGATCTACGGTTAACATTACCTTTTTTGAGGCAAAGCTCGCTGTTCATTGATTTTGATATATTTTTTACTTTGAAAACAAGAAGCCGGTCAGTAGCTTTAATATGAGATATCAGAAAAGATCATCACTTACAAAGTAAAAAAAAAATCAAAGAGAAACTGAATTTTTTAAATCTGGATTTCTTTTTGGATTAAGTGGGACCTATACCCAATTAATTGTGATGTGATTTTTCTGAAAACGCAGAAAACACATTTTTTCCTAACTTTGACAGCCGCCATTTTAGTTTCTGGAGCCGGAAAATGGGAGATCCTCGACTTTGATATGAGGTATCACTATGCCAAACATAAAAAAAATATACTCTTTTTGCAGCTTTCTCTTGAAAATCCCTACGAATTTACTCCACTAGTTGGCAAACACTAAAGCGAGAGGAGTGAAGTGGCTTTTTAGTTGAAACGGTATCGATTTGATCGAACTGGCAACATTGACATGCTAACAAAGTACGCGTTAAAGGTCAAAGTCACTCATTTTCGTAAATGTTACATATATAGCACAAGCGTTCGCAGTAAAAATTAACTAAATAAATAAATAACCCTCACCATTTTTTGATAAGATGTGCATTTTCTCGTCCTGAATACGAAATGGACGATCCTGTACCTTAAAATTGTGGATAAGGACTCGGCACACCAATCCAAAGGTGGGCAATTTTAGAGGGGGTAGGGTAACCCCCACTATTTTCACATATATGATGTAGTAATACCACCAGACCAAAAATCACCTGGTGTACCGGACACTCTAAAAGTGTGCATTTTTATAGTGGTGTGCCGAACCATTATCCTTGAATGAGGTCTGGCACAAGTTGATTTTTGGTCTGGGGTACTACTACATCATATATATAAAAACGGTGGGGGTACCCTGCCCCCTTTAAAATTGCCTACCTTTGGATTGGTGTGCCGAGCCCTTATCCACAATTTTGGGGTACAGGAATATCCATTTCGTATTCAGGACGAGAAAATGCACATATTTTCAAAAAATGGCGAGGGTTACGTATCCATCTTATTTTATACCTTCAACTCTTGCTCTAATATGATAAGAGTAGAGATTTTTTTCTGTTAGTGACGTTGGCTCAGGAAACGCAGACATGGCTGACCTTTGTTCCAAAAGCACATTTTGTAAAAACTAATACACGGCTCGGAGCACTTTTTTCATTTTTTGCCGAATAAGGTAAAATTTTTTAATATTAATTACACGTTCATCATTAAAATTACAAAACAGATTTTGTAATTTTCTTCGATTCATATCGTAATGATTTAAATAACTCTTTTTTAATTAAAAGCATTACATTTTTATCTACTTTTTTAACCCGTAAACGCCTCAGAAAGTTTTATATTTCACACGCATATCAATTTTATTTTCGTCTCTAGAGACGAAAATGTTTTCTTCTCTAGTGACGAAAATTAATGACAGCAAACCATCCAAACAATGAAGGTATCTAGCGGGCTATGATTTGTAGAAGTGTCGGAAATGGACCGAAACCATTTTCGTCCGTAGAGAAGAAAATACTTTCTTCTCTTGAGATGAAAATGAAAAAAAATTTAATAGTAGTAACACATTTTGATCAAATCAACTGCATGGCAAAATTATTAAAAGAGCAATTTGATACAAATGACATGCTATCAAACTATTTATTTCAAGTTCTGAAACTGAATTATATCCTAAAGTGGTCGTACGAAAAATAGTGTACAAAACTCGATAGAAAGTAACTTTCTTACACTCGCGTGTTGTTTCTATCTCTCGCTATGTAATATACTATTTTAACTTCGATAAGGAGAGTATAATAAAATTTCTGAGATAAGAGAAAAAATATGTTTGGTATTGTTATCAAATTGTAAAAAAAATATTAGATAAACTAAGGTGCCTTTACAAATAAAGCAAAGTTTCGCTTTGATCTTTTGTGTGTTCCTTGTGGGATGCTCATCCAAGTTTGAATTTTCGTTATTTCGACCCAAGATCTATTGATTTTTTGTTTTTTAGTTTATTTTTGGTTGAAGTAACTGATTTGGAGGTTTTTTTAACTTCTTTTTTGTTTTAATTGCCTTAGAAGCATAATCCTACTGGAAATTTTAACACGCCAGGACGAATTCGTATCAGGTAACTTGGATAAGTACCAATGCGGAACGATGCCTATTTGTGAGTGGTTCAAGGTTGGAAATCAAAGTGTATGATGGTGTTTAATGATGTATAGTGGAGGGTGACCAGTGAAACTACTGATGAGCCCACGCTGGTTACCCAGGGCGAAACACCGTTTAATCATTTCTTTTTTCGCTTTGATCTTTTGTGTGTTCCTTGTGGGATGCTCATCCAAGTTTGAATTTTCGTTATGTCCAACCAAGATCTTTTGATCTTTTGTTTCAAAGCAAAGTTGTTTTTGATAGACCTATGTTTTTAATTTTTAGGTAGCTTACTAAATTGATGAGGTTGCTGAGATGCAAGACTTTGAAAGTGGCGAGGCAGCAAGGAGAATAGTATAGCATATTACGACTTGCTATAATTAATAAACTGCTTATTTATGAAACAAGCAGTTTATTATACTTCGATTGGGCACATCCTATTAGATATACCAGGTAGTGAAACTTCGTAGCACGTCATACGCAAGTTTTAAAGATAAGAAAAACATACCGCCCCTGCAGCCTACCTAATCTCTGCTAGGTAATTCAGTATACTTCTTGCGCTGTCATGCGACAAGTGAGGACCGTATCGTGCGCGCGAATTGTGAAAATACGCTTTTAAAGAAAAAAGCCAACAAAAGAAAATGTGAAAAGCAAACGGATTACCTAAAGAAGAAAATGAGGGACCGGAAAAAGGAAATGAAAAGGGAGCATCGTGTTTCAAGTAAGAAAGATACAAGCAAACTGTCAGTTTTTAAACAGTGGAGTGAGACAAATATTATGCTTCTGGCTAATATTTTTTGGCATGGGTTTGTTTATTCTGTAAACACACATTTGTTTTTATTACTCATAAAAACTTAAACCCTGCATAGTTTCTGACTTATGCCCGCTAAATTAGTCTCAGTAAAAAAATTCCATATGTATATTTACTAGCATGTCGTTTTTCATATATTATATGTGACGACGAATCTGACAGAACGAATAAAATGCCGAAAAAGTCTAACAAATAAAAACGTGAAAAGCAAATGGATTACCCAAAGAAGAAAATGAGGAAACAGGAAAAGGGAAGGAAAAGGAAGCGTCGTGACTCAAGTAAGTAAGGCGCATTGTCAGTTTTAAACAGTGGAGAGAGAAAAATATTAGGCTATTGGCTAATATTTTTTGGCATGGGTTTGTTTATTCTGCAAACACACATTTGTTTTAATGACTCATAAAAACTTAAACCCTGCATAGTTTTCCCGCCATATTAGTCTTAATAAAAAACTCCATAATGTTAATAAAATCCCTTTCCAAAATATCACATTTTAATTTCCAGAATAATTATTATAACAAAAACCCTTCACCCGTCGTAATTTAACAAAAATTCTTAACCGAATTTTTTCATGTAGCCGGAGCATGACTCAGAATTTTTGTTCCTAGCACGCTATGTCCTATATGCTGGACGTAAAAACAAATACTATCATATCTCACCCATGCTCCCGATGCATGGTTTACTCTACCGGGTGTCCAATTTTCTAAGTAGATTATAATATGTTTACTTAAAAAAGTATTATCAGCACATCGTTTTTCATATTATTATATGTGACGACGAATCTGAAAGTTCTTCAACTCTTCAGACCCTAGTAGTTCCTCGAACTCTAGCATAGAGAGGCACCCCTTAGAAAGTATATTAGGGGGGACAGATGATAGTACATTGAGTTCAGATATATCAGCAGAGCTAGATTGCAGATGGAAGAAGCATCTTTCTATGGGAAAATGTAGATAAGGAAACTAAAAATAATCTCCTTGAAAAATACAAAATTTCCGTAAAAATTGCCAAATTCTTCAAGGACCCAAATTAAATCCAGGATGCTAGCATCCACAGACAGCCTTAGAGCGGCTTTTCTCTAATTTGGCCTAAATAAAGAAGGGAGAGACGAAGCACTTAATAAAGATCTTTTGGGTCTTGCCGAATCGGCGCAGTTGTTTTGCATTGGCCACAATATTGTTTCATGCAAAAATATAATAAATTGCTACTGCGCAAAATTTAGATCTTTTCTTTTTTAGCGAAGGTTTTGCCGAAAGTTACAAAAATATAAAAAAGGCGCCGAGAGGAAATATTAGAGTTAAAACAGTGAAAGAACGTATTCTTATCGAATAAAACTTTTTTTGAGAAGAGTGGAATCAAATAACTCAAAATAAATTAGTTTTTAGTTGGAAAAAAGGTTACAAAATTCCCTTTGTGGACAAACCTTTTCAAGTTTTCACCCCCAAAACCTCAAAATTTACCAAAAATGAGTTAAAAACCTATTCGAAAAGCATACAGCATTTAAAAGTAGGAGTAGTTAAAACTGTTAATAACTGTCAAGATCAGTTTTTGTTCAGCTATTTTTTAAGACAGAACGATAACAGAGGATTTTAGGTTTATCTTTAGTTCTAGAAACATAAATAAATTTCTTTTGCCCACCTCATTCTCAACTGGAAGATATTAGAGAACTTAATTACTAAAAACTCCTTCCTTGCGACATTAGATCTTAAAGATGCATATTATTTAGTTCCAATGTTGGATGAATATAAAAAATATTTAAGATTTTCTTTTCAAAACAAAAGTTGAATTCCAATGTTTGCCATTCGGTCTAGCCACTGCACTTTTTTGTTCCACCCTTTTTAATCTAAGGTTTCAGGCCTGTTTCTCTTATCTAAGAGAAACCATACACAACCGACTCAAGAGATACAATTTTTAGGACAAAAAAGAAAAACAAAAATAAAACCAGCCATTAAGATTATTTAAAAACCCTTTAGCGAGCGTACTTTAAAGGCTAACTGGAACAACTATAATAAGAAACTGCTTTTAGGTTCTTAGTTAAAAATGATCTTGAGTGGTGGTTACAGCACATAGACCAAGCCAAACATACTATTTTGCAGCCTAATTACAACATTAATATTTTCTCCGATCCATACAAATCAGGATGGGGGCGTGTTGCAATGGAGAGGAAGCAAAAGGAGGTTTTTTGGCAACGAGGTGAACAGGAGAAACACATAAAAAAAATTGTCATATTTTACTAAGAATTGATTGCTATTGGGAAAATGATGTGGCAGTGAGCTTAGGTATATTTTTTGTATTTGCAACGTACATAAATACGTTGGATAATCATATAGCGGACATAAATCTGGTATAAAAGTTTTATAATTATTTGCAAGCTATCTGAACAAAAAATGCCACCGGTTTGTGTCGTGGCTTCAAGTGGAGGCATTCACAATGAACTTTCCTCCTTCCTCACTGTTTCCAAAAATGTAAAAAAAGAAAAAATTGAAAACGATAATGTGATATGTTTCGTGGTTTATTCTATTTGGAAAACTCAAGAATTGTATCCAAAATTAGAATCCATGATTCGCTTAAAAGTTATCGTTTTAAATCCGAAAGGTGATTTACTCTTATCCTCGTTAAGGGAACCCCACAAACTCTGAAAGAATCTTTCCCTGGGGGTAGCAATCTTATCAAATTGGCCTAGAGTAACAGGGGCGCTTAGGAGGATTCAATTTATTTTTTCCAAATGATGGGAGTTTTGCGACAATAATATTGAGACTATCTTGCAGCCTAATGTAAATCAAGTTTCTGTTCTAGAAACAGAATCTCAAAATACTGGGAAATATTCAACCGTTAAGACACATAGGTCTGCCTTAAATTTAATTTGCGAGCAGAAAAATCAGATATGGCATTTTTAAGCTGCGCGCTCAGTTTCCGAAATATAAACTTGGTATTCGGAACCAGTGTTACCTTATATAGGTAACTTGTACCCTTTGGTAAATTTAACATTCGGGTTATTAACTATAAAAATGGTACTTCTTTTGATTCTTTGTTCTGCTCAAAGAGTTCAGACATAGAGTTCATCTATAAGTTAAGTAACATCAAAGCTAACGAAGAGGGCATAGAAATAATTCTTGAAGATATTTTAAAAATATCTGGACCCAGAAGGCCTAGGTTACCTTTTACAAAGAAAATTTACAGTTCTATTTGTGTTTTATCATTATATATTGCATACAGAAAACAAAACTATTTCGAGGAACAGAAGATACACTTATTTTAACAATTAAAAAGCCTCATAAGCCCGCTACATTCAAAGCATTAGCAGCTGGATTTAAAAAGGTCTAAAAAACGCAGAAATAGAATCAAATTTTTAAGGACATAGCACAGGAAATGGGGTGTCTTCCACAGCATTAAGGCACGGATACCTAGCAGTACTCTGTTATTAAGGGTTGGTGCATCAATCAAAAGTATTAGAAAGGCTGCGGGATGCTCCGAAAAAAGGAAAACGTTCAATCGATTTTATAATAAACCCTTAATTTCAAAAGATTTCTTAGTTAATTATATTAAAAAATATATTTAACCACATTTAAATTTTAAACCTTGTGGTTTCCTTATTATTATTTAACTTTTTAACTAATATCGCCATATTCTCTAAACAACTACCTGGTATATCTAATAAGATGTGCTCAATCGAAGTATAATTAAGGATTAAACTACTTACCAGTAAGGAAGTTCAATCCAAATTTTACGAGATTGGTCACATCCTATTAGACACCCTTCCATTTATGTATTCTTCATGCAATCTATTTAAGTACTAGTCAACCCGCCCTATATATCTCTAAAACTTGCGTATGACGTGCTACGAAGTATCACTACCTGGTATATCTAATAGGATGTGACCAATCTCGTATAATTTGGATTGAACTTCCTTACAGGTAAGTCGTTTAATCCTTAATTAAAAATCTTACAAGGTTTTAAATAACCGTTTTTCATTTATTGCTTTAAATTTTTGTCGTTGTTACTTTAAATTATTTGATGTAGTTAAGCTAGAAACCTTGATTATAAAAAAGTGAGTTTGTTATCAATAATTATCAATGTGGTTTTGTAAATCTCAATAATTATATAGATATTCAAGCCAAATCTTTGTTTATTTAAACTAATAATTTTAAGAATAAAGAAACAAAAACTTAGGTTCCCATTTCTCCAAAACAATCCTGTTTCTAATAATATCTTTTCAAATATATTGTTATACTTACTTCAAACTTTAAAAAATAGCGAAAATTTTAAAATAGAATGCTTTTCATTTAACCAATTGAAATTTAGAAAAAAAAACTTAAAATGTGACTAAAATTATAGTTTACAACGTAAAAAACCTAGAAGTACAAAAAACAAAAGTTAAAAAAGTTTTAAAAATACGTGAAAATATTTTAAGCCTTAAAATACCATTATGGCACTTACTACGACTAAAATCGGTTTTATAAAAGGACGGTTTTAAATAAAATCGCTTTCTCCGAGTCTGTGTACGTCCTTTATTATGAACGATGTATACTAAAGACTATAGTTTAAGAAAAGTTTAGTTTGAAGGCTGACAAATATATGGATATTTAAAATTAATTTTAAGCCTAACTATACCGCAATTCATAAAACAGTACAAATAATCCGTAAAAATTAATAAAATCGGGGTAAACAAGGAATCTGAGAACTGTCAAAATGTCACGGAATGTTGTATTTTGAGTAAAATCATTGTACATTATAGACCACCGCCAAGAGGTGGTTTATCTGCTTTAAATTGAAAACAATCACGATTTGGTTGATTGTTTTTGTTCAAAATAGATATTTTCAAGTATATTTTAATTACAAAAAAGCAAATTCCAGGCCTTTTTTTGCTTCAATTGGGTATTCCAGCGCGTTTTTTAAGTCAATGTATAGGAACGTATGGTATCTCACTTTTAAGTTGATTCAGATAAATAATTAAACGAAAACAAAGGTTTCTTACATACACCCATCTGGTTTGCCTAGGCGTTTGCACACCTTCAAAGGCGATCAAATACGCGCCTAGGTAAAAAATTAAGAAGTATAAATTTTTGAGATAACTGGTAGGACGCGGTATCTTAAAATGGAGTTTTTCACGGTATAAATCTTGCGCTGTCACCGCTGTCCGCTGTTATTTTTCAAGCAAGCAAGCAATTACAGTGTAAAACTGATACCGGCATATTCACAAACCGCGTAAACATGACCATCTTCGCCTAAATAATATATGATTCAGCGCAAATTAAAGAATAGCGTATGTAAAAAATACTAATAATAAAAGGTCCGCGGCTTTAACTGCGCAGAATATACCGCGCAAGCAAATAAATGCATTGGTCGTTGGGGATTTGCTTATTTTTTGTTTTGTTTTGGTGGTCTTGCCCGGTTTTGTGATTGGTACATACAGTGATGTCCTAATAGATTTGTGGCGTAGAGGGCAAAGGGTAAGGGAATAAATTGGAAAAAAGTTTTTCCTCGACAAGGATTTGAATCCGGGACCTCTAGAATACCAATCTAAAGCTCTACCAACTGAACTACCGTGGAACTGGGGTTTTAAGTGGCTATTTGGAAATCCTTTCATACGATGCATTTTTTAGTAGTGGGGAGATTTTTGAAGCCCACTGCGGCTTTAAAAACCTAGACATGTTATAAAGACAAGGAGGTATACATTCACGATTATTAGTTGTACGAAATTTATATTTATCTATCAATCAACGATACGTGACATATAACGTTTTATTGGAGGCGTCAGAAGTTCCAACTAATAACTTCAGCCAAACATATTTTACAAAATGAAGGGAAAATTTAGCGCCCTAATAAATTTACAGAAAAGATTTGTTGCGTAGAGGGCAAACGGTAAGGGAATAAATCGGAAAAAAGTTTTCCCTCGACCCGGATTTGAACCCGGGGCCTCTAGAATACCAGTCTAATGCTCTACCAACTGAGCTACCGAGGAAATCCTGGTCGAGGAAAAACTTTTTTCCGATTTATTCCCTTACCCTTTGCCCTCTACGCCACAAATCTTTTCCGTTCGGCTTAGTCGATCAACATGTCTCGCTCCTGTTCAACGAGTCGTTTTTAAACCTTGTTTTTAAATATGCTATCAAATGTCTATGATGTTTGAAGAAACTGTAAGTTTTATTGTTATCAGCCAGAATTTCAAAAACAGCTATAGTATTACGTTTTTGAAAGAAATTTTTGGAAAATGATAAGAAACTTTAAGTTAATAACTAAACGTATCCGCATACGTTTATCTAACGCATTCAAAACAATGCCACTACATTGACATCGACAACGTTACGTCCATCCGTACGGACACAACCAGTGCGGTCCCAAAGCACAAATATACAAACTACCAAATCATTTCACTGCAAACTATAAATTCAAATTTTACAGAATAGTCTTGATCACACCAACAAACAGTGCCATTATAAATATTTTTGTAGCAAAGAAAAATATTCATATAGTTTGTGAGTTTATACCTTCATCTTTTCATTTTTGCTCTTGCACACGGGTGAAAAATTTTTTTTATATCACACGGAAAACTCAATCTGAAATCGGTACTTTGCACATACGGTGTGCAAATTATTCTGTACACTGATAACACTTACGAAAAAAACAAAAAAAAAACGATCTGGCTCTGATTTGCAATCGTATAAAAAGTAGATTTTTTGCCCAAATTTTAAGAAAAAATCCTACCTAAAAAAATTACTTTGATAACACAAAAAAATAACAACTGTAAAAAAACTCAAATAATAGGCAACATATCGATTCCTGGAAAAGATATTTTTATAATTTGGGTAAAGTCGTCAACATTACAAACATAAAGCAATACAATCAAAATTAAATCAAGAAATCCTTTAAATTAATTACTTTGTTACTTAAACTTCATTAAAAATTCAATCTGACCACATCTTTGACAGTGGCAATGACAGTTTTAATTAGTTTCTGTGTTTAAATGTCAGCCGCTATATTAAAATTGGTCCGGAGAATTTGGACTGAATAGTACTCATGAAAGGTTAGTTATCGGAATAGAACACGTGGATGCAGGAACGGCCCTGGGAAACCTAAATTTAGCGTGCCGCTTTAGAAATTTTTCTAGAAGAAGAAAAAAAAGTACAAAAACATGGAAAATATCGACTCTGTGTTCAGTGATTCGAAAATTGTAGAAAACTACTGATTATTCTATGGCAGCGTTTAAAGGGCTATGACAGGTTCAATATAACTAGATCTTTTTTTTAATAATAAATAATCAAGATTTTTCTCAAACGCGGAAGAAGGGGGCAATTGCTCTTGGGGAGGTAATCATAGTTTAGGGACGGACCTGGCCTCAAATCTAAATAATAAAAGATTTGGACAAAAAATTGTTTAAAATGGAAGTATCGTCATAAATATGAACGGTGTTAGAGCGTCGCAGGCTCGGTCGCAAAAAATGTTCGCAATTTAAACAGGAGTTTTAAAAAATTAAACTACAATTGTAAAATATTAACCGTGTTATAGTGCCGCTGGTGAAATGATGTACAATTTAAGAAAATAATTTTAAAAATTTTTTCATACGCACCGCACACGAAAATTTTGGGATAATAATGCTATGAACGCCGTCTTTGAGAAGTTTTCAGTTTCGCTGAAAAAAATTGTTTAAAATTAAATGGTGGTATATATCCGCAAGCAAAAATTTAATCAATTTAAGCAGTAAGGTTTTAAGAATTCTTGAAAAATTTAGGTGCACTGCAATTATATTAATTATAATATAAATTACATTTTTGAGACGTTCTAAATGCTCCTGATGGAAATTGTTCTAAATTTAACTAAACTCGCAAATATTAACGGTGGTATAGTGCCGCATGCGAAAATTTCGGGAAAGTTATTCTAAAAATGTTATTTTTGAGAAGTTTTATCGCATCTAATTTAATGATTTTGGCGCCAGTGGATCGTTGCGTCCTGGGGGCTGATTCTTGAATTTCGTAGGAAAGATCGCACGGGAACGGTCCTCTCCCTGATATCGAGCAATAGTAAGCTTTGAAGCGATCACGAGTTATCTGAAACCTATCCGACCATGACCGAAGTTCACCCGATTGCCGTGTATATTCTTACAATTTCATACACCTGCCCCCGGGCCAGGTGTATGAAATTGTAAGAAAGTTCCTACGATACACGACAATCGGTTGAGGTTCGGTCGTGGTCGGTTAGGTTTCGCATAACTCTTGATCGCTTCAAAGCCGTCGATATCAAGGGCTCGATTCTGGGCGTAATAGAATGATCATACCCTGAGAAGTGATCCATCGTACAAGTCATGCGAATAACGCACGGTGGTCGGTTTTCAGAAAAACGCGGACATAACTTGAAAAATTTAAAAATTCAAAATGTTTCTTAATGTCCTTATTTGGTTGTCAAGATACCAGGCGAATAGTTGGCCAAAAAATAAACGATGCTTTTTACGAGTTTGATATTACGCATCAGTATTCAACATCAAATTTCAAATAGAAGACCCAGAGTATGACAGTATTCAACTGTTGATATCTCGAAAACAGGTGAAGATCGACATAGGGTATGTTATATAAAAATTCTTAGAATTTCAAAACAGAATGCAAAAATGCAATAATATACTAGGTGTTTCATTTGAAAGTTTCAGTTGGCATTCTTTTAATATACCCTATATACATAAAAATATACTAGTATACTGTAACACTTATATATTGTGTCAATTACTTTAAAGTAAATTTGATTGTCCTAAACTAACATTTTTAGTTTATTTTAGCCAATTAATAAATACGTAACTTTTACCTTCTTAAAAATTTCTTAAGGTAAATGTTAAAATTCAGACGATCATCCTGTGTATCAGCAAAAAAAAATAAATCCTTACTTATTTTTTATAATGTCCGCGTTTTTACAAAAATCGACCACTGTGCGACATCGTACTTTACGAGACGGTCAAGTTGGCCGTAGCATGCGCATTAGCGAGATCTGTCACGTGATGATTTCATCCAATAACGTGCTGTGAAATCATACGAGAGACGTTTTTCACACGAGCTTTCCTACAAGTTCATACTACTGGGTCTAGTCAAGAGAACGGCTTCGCTCAAAAATTTTTGTTGGAGGCAGCTCTGCGCATGCCCATAATAGATTGGTGATTCTTCGATCGTCTCGTCACTGCTTTTAAGCGCGTTTATTGGTTGAACCTGCTTCCCTTCTCTCAGGCGAACGATCACTTCCTATGACTTCCAGAATCGGTACCCAGAGAGAGGACCGTTCCCGTGCGATCTTTCCTACGAAATTCAAGAATAAGCCCCCTGGGCAGTTGTCCTAGTTACTCCGCCCATGGAGCCGGAGCTGTTGGAAGTAAATGTATAAGTGCTAAATTTAAAATCGAAGAAGGCTGTGAAAAAATCCGAATGGGGCTAATGTTTTTGTTTTGTCCATTAGCCGTGATTTATAGTATATATAAAATAAAGATTTTATGCATTGAGGAAATATTTGCAATGTACTTAATAAACAGTAAAACCGGCCAGAATAAAAACTATTGATATTGTCAGATCTTGTCAATTTTAAGTGTGAAAAATTTGTCGGGAAAATACCGATGTATTTTCACGAATACGTGTTTTCTATAAGTTCACATTAGTGACTATAGCACACAAAAAATTGCTAATTATTAGGGGCGTATTAGGCATATAGCCGCAAGAGTAGCAAGATCGATAGAAGTCTGTCACGGCAAAGTTTTAAGTTTAAGGCAAATCTACCCAGCAAACACGGTTCCCTCGGACCTTCGTCGGTCCGATGTCGATTGCCGAATTTGTCACGTCGATTTACGACATCGGACCAGCAGTATTTTTTGTCCGCTTTGCGATGTAGGCCCAACGTATGTTTGCCGATGCAGCGTTAGACTGTGGCCCGTCGTCGGACCAATGGTATATTTTACTTTTTACTGACATCGGCATACCGTCGCCGTACGATTATGGTCCGATATGGTTTAACCACATGGTACCGACCATTCGCCCATAACTGCTTAATTTGGTCAGTCTAACGTAGGAAAGCTGGTCTCGGCCCGACATCGGTAAACTATTCAAGTCCGACATTGGTTTCCTAAAGCGGTCCAACGTCGGCGATTGACGGAAGTCCGTCGGTGATAGCTTAAACCGGTCCGACATAGGCCAACTACAAGGTTTCGATAATGGGTGCTTAACCAGTCCTGGTTTAAGTTGCAAAAGAAGTGATTCTTGTAGAGAATTACCAAAAGAAACTATTAAGCAGTTTAAAAATTTTAAGGTGACGTAATCGGACCATCGTCGGTTGCCGATTCTCGACCAATCAAACAAAGTTCCAATCAGACCATCGTCGGCCCTAAAACAGATAAGGTTTGCGTTGTCATAATGTCGACTATAGTAAATCGGGCCATCGTCGGTTGCCGATTCTTGTCCGATTAAACCGGCACTAAAGCAGATAAAGTAGGCGTCTGCATAAAGTCGACTATAGTAAATCGAGTCATCGTCAGTTGCTGATTCTCGACCGATTAAAAAAAGTTAATATCGGACCATCATCGGCCCTAACGCAGATAAAGTTGGCGTTGGCATAAAGTCGGCTATAGTAAATCGGGCCATCGTCAGTTTCCGATTTTCGACCGATTGAACAAAGTTTCAATCGGACCATCGTCGGTGCTAAAGTGGTGTCGGTATAAAGTCGACTGTAGTAATGTGGACCTCCGTCAGTTGCCGATTATTAACCGAAAACTGAAAATCGCAATCTGACCAACATCGGGCCAAAGTGTAGTCGCGGATGCCGATACACTGCCGACGTTGTTCAATGCCGATGATTTGTGTTTGCTGGGTATTAATAAATAAGGAAGTCCGCCATTTTGATTTTTTTTGTTTCAGTCAAAAACTCTATTGCGTAAACTTAAACACCATAAACTTTAAGAAAAATTGATTTATAAATTAGAATGTTTGTCACTTTAGATCAGCCATTTTGTAAAGTTTGTTTCAAAAATTTTATTGAGTGACTTTAAAGACCGCAAAGATTCAAGTTTGAGATATATAAGTTGATTATAAATAAGAATGTGCGCCGTTTTGGATCCGCCAATATTTTTTTTTTTAAGTTTAAGCCAAAAATTGTATTGAGTCAACTTAAACATCGCAAACTTTCAAGTTTATGACAAATCGAACTATAAATAAGTAAGTCCGCCATTTCGATTTTTTTAAAGTTTGAATCAAAAATTGTATTGACTGACCTTAAATTTTGGCTCCGCTATTTTTAGTTTTTGTGACCTTAAGCACCGCAAAGTTCGTCATTTTATTTTTTTTTAAAAATAAGCTCCGCTATTTTGAATGGTTTTACAATAATGATTTTTTAATTGTATTTTCACAGGTTGGTAAGTAGTTCCAAAGGCAACGATCCGCAACAAGAGAAGGAAAAGCTCGGTCAATAAAAATCCGCAAAATAAAAAGCCGGTTCTGTAATTTTAAACGTCTAAATTGAATTTAAATTAATTATTTTTTGGGTGACTTCCCTCACCAGTTTGGGTCTTTCCGTCTCTCTTAGGCATATTGGGTGTGGCATCGTTACGTTCAATATACAAACAAAACCGAATACCATAGCCGCCTTAACAAGCATAGCCATTTTTCATTCATAAAGTATCCCTGGCATCATGTTGTGTCACTGTGGTGCATTTGATTCATATGAAAGCGTAATGTGAGGGGTTATTCGGAGTGATTTAAGGTTAGCAGTAGTTATAATGCCGATTACCAAAGTCTAGGGGCGTTAGATTTTGGCAACTTAAAAATCTGTTTTTTTTCTTTTGGTCATTATGTTTTATCTAAATAAAAATGGAATGGACTACAGACTCGCGAACCTGATTTTTATTTTTTTTTTTTTTTTAAAGTTTTTGTTGTTACGGATTTTGCAATAATTGAGCTATTATAATATCTTATAGTTATATGGAAACTCAGTTTTTGTGGTAATAAAGTACCACAAAGTAAACAAGGAAATAGTTATCGTTCATAATATTAAAGGATAGAAAATTTTGCCGGCAAAATATTCGACTGGTATGAAAGAAACTAAGAGAGTATTTTGATGTTACAAAATTTTCTCTTGCGTTATATTCGACAAGACTATTTCGCAGGATAAACAAGACAAGACACTTTCATGATGTTTCTCAAAGTGACAATAATTGTATTGTATATGTATAATTGTATCAGTTAAAACACTCTCTAGAGAAATAGTCAGTGTAATTTTTGACGTATATCGATAATTCTAAAAAAACGTGTTTTTTGAAAACTGCACGAGTTTATTTTTTCCATTGTGTCAAAGCAGAAATTGCCCGACTCAGCAGGAGGAGAGCTATTTTTTTATATAACCGAAAAAAGAATTGAGTGCGGTTTTCAACATAAACACGTTTTTTCAGAATTAGTTCTCAAAGCACCAATGGCATTCGGTAGAAAATTTCAAGAATATAGAAATTAGACTATTTATTGTAATTAATTGTACAATTATTTTATTATAGGAAACTGAGCGCGTCGGCGAATTTGTTTACTCCAGGTATGCGTTGCTAAGGCCTTAAGTCGTTCTGTTTATTCCATAGCAATCGCGATACACATATAATGCTTTGCGGAAGGGTGACCTGCAGCGCTATATATTAATGAGATGGTGTCGGGAATTATAACCCACTGGGGAATTATCACTCAGCGATAATTCCACACCTCTTATGGACAGTTTTACATATAAGGGAAATTTTCGATATAATTTTTGAAAATCACACTTGTCTTATGGGACTTTTAACACATGAGTTGAATAATCAGGAAAATTTCAACTAAAAATAAACCATGAATGTCGCAGATCATTTTGCAGCTGTATTTCCCGACCACACCACATCTCACAAGCTTTAAATGATTCAAAAGGTTACCAGAAAATCACAATGTATACATCTATGAATAAACATTTACAAAGTACTGGGAAAAAAATAGAGGTTGCGAAGTCAAATGCATAACCCGGTAAATTTTTCCGTTTTTGTCTGGATTTTTTCATAAGGGTCTAAAAAAACTGTTTCAATTTCGCGCTAAATGGTGCTTTTTTTTACTTTCGTTAAACCAACGCTCGTAAAAAAAACATTATTTTAGCTGCTTGTAGCAAAATATACTTTGCTTATAGTATAATAATTTGCTATAATTTTCGTTAGTTTGTTTGTCACAGAAAAGGTTTAATAATACTTTGTATCCTATTGAACTGCTTACTTACCAAGTGACCTATTACCCTGCAATACCCAAAAAGCAGAACTACCTCCGGCACCATGTTGTATTAAAACTGGAGTTCTTCGATTTTCTACGGATTTGTCTTTCAATCCCCTAGGTATTCTGTGAAGGGTAAGGAGATATCCGTCTTCTGTGGTGACAGTGTGTACCTCAAAAGGGTATCCGAGCCTATTGGCTATTAATTTCTACAAAGACGATAGTATAATTTAGAATTAGTGGCGGATATAACATTTTACACCTATTAATAAAGTAATCAAGAGGCTGAACTACAAACATAGCACTGATAGTAGTGTTGTCTCTGTTCTAAAAAAAAATAAGGTACGTCACTGTTTGGATTTTCCACGAGACACATCCCGCTTTCGATGAAGAGGAGGTAAGGCCAACACACCTTTAAAAAAGACAAATTCTAGAGTTGACAAGCTGATGGTCGCAATTCTAACCAAATAGATACTGAGTGTTTAAAAAAATATATTTATCTGCGCTAGTAAGGTAAGAGTGATTCATATTTTATTAAAGTTTTTGTGTTATTTTTTTTATTTCTTTATTTTATTGCTTTTAAATAATAATTTCAACAACTAAAATATTTTGTGAGAGGTAGGGACAGGTATTTTCTGTTGCAAGTCTTATAATTTAACTTGGACTTTTCCTGCAACTGTCTGCCAAATGTCATATTTCAATGGCGTACGGCGGCGATCCAAGATATATATTTTAATCTCTTAGCTTTTTTAATTATTTCTCAAAAACAATCTATTATTCATCATACAGCAAGGGGTAATTTGTTTCCTATTACTATAATTATGAAAATATAAGCATCGGCGAAGCTAGCATATTGGTACTTTTTTCATAATGTGTTTGTTTGTTTGTTTATTTATAATGGTTTTATTGTCATCTATAAAAAATTCAAAATACAATTCATAATATTAAAACTACCTAAACGTGAAAAAAAAAATGCGACAAAAGGCAGACTTCACACTCTCCTATTAAGAAATAGGGAGCAGTATTCTTCCAATCAACATTTTGTAAAATAAATTAAACAAAAAAGATAAAATATAATCAAAACAAAATATATAATATAGCTAATACTCTTATAAACAAAATTTATTAATATAATTATCTGTGTATTACTAGGTATTGCAAAAATAACATTTGGAACGTCATTATTCCTGAAATTCCTTTTAAGATGATTTTTTATTTGTTTTTTATAGAGACGGGAAGTTAAGTTTTTGTATTTATCTGGTATTTTATTATAAAGTACAAAAACGTAATAACTAAAAGCCCCACGATATTTTGTCTTGTATTTAAGCTGTGAATCTCATGCCTAAATTTAATTTTTTAAAATAAGTAAGATAGTTTCTTTGTTTTAATCACTTTATGAAAAAAGAAAGCGGTGTGCAGTAATCACCTTTGCTCCATATTAAGCCAGCCCAATGATTTAAGCGCCCCTGAAACAAAGAAGGGATCTTTTAAGGCCAGATATTATCCTGACACAAGCATGTTCTAAAAATCGAAGTGTTCTTTGTTCCATGTTTGTAATGTATTGGCCTTAAATAATATCGCATAATTAGTCACTAATGATTCCACCCACCTTGGTGTATGATGAATAATATTAGGTTGGTACTACTTTTGTAAAAATTGGGTAAAGCTTGAAAAAATAGTTCTCGAAAAATTATTAAAAAGTATTAAGATAAAAAACATTAATTACAAAGATATCTTGGATCTCCCCCGTATGCAGACAAATATTAAATTTGACAGAGAGCTCAATGAAAAGTTCAAAATAACCTTAAGATTGTTAAAATAACAGCTTCGAATGAAAATTCGAAAATTAGATACCTTATTTTTGACTTGACTTGACTGTCCCCCGTATAGAAACTGCTCCATGTGTCTAGAATGACAATAGACTTTTGCGCACAAGGGTTGAATTCTTGCTACTTAAGCGCACGAACGTTCACTTCTTTGAAGTGAACGCTGCCCGGTGAAGAACAACAGAATTATCAAAAATAAATTAAATAAATTATTATAAAATAGTTATTAGGGACTTATTGGGCGTAACTTTTCGCGTTCCCTTATTAAGGCCAATTAACATTTGACATCTAAACATGCGCGTGACCTGAGTTTTTATTAAGGGAAACGTAATAAAATACAGTCTTCCCTTAATTCAGTACAGTTACCGTACGTCCCTTATCTTTAAACATAACCTCAATTAGCTCAGATAATAGTGATTGTTGGTTTGTTTTTCGACACGACTTTTTAATATTCTTTGCATTTTTAGTTTCTTGTTTATAAACAAAAACAATCTTGTGGATTTTTAAAATTTATGTGAAAAAATTAATAAATTGGAGAAACCTACAAGGTGGAGGTTCAGCTACACTGACGATATAATTCTATTGCGAGAATTTATCAGAGAAAATCCTTACAAGGTTAGAAGTTTTTGGTTAGGAATAAGGAAAAGTAATGCGACTTCCAATAACACTTTTTTTAAAGTATGGTTAAGGTTCAACCTAAATAAAATACGGTTTTCCCTTATTATGGTAAAACCTTATAGAATAACGCCCAATAAGTCCCTATTTGTAAGCAAAAGTCTCGCGGAATAAAGCTGTCAAGCGATCAAGATTACACAATGTGTTCGATGGACGCTGATTCAAGAATATTACAGTTATAAAGCGTATGAGAATTCACATGCGTTCAAAGGTCAAGAATCCGGCCCAAGATTTTCTTCTGTTTACCAATTTTTGCCATTTATTTTAGGGAGACCCGTATTTTTCCATTTAAACATAACAGTGTGCCCCTTTTCAAACTTTAATATTTCAAACTTTAATAGTATCTCAAAAACTTTAATAGTATCTGAAAAACTAGTCATATACTAACGAAATAAAAATTATCTAATGCTACTATAATACGCTTAGTTTTTTTGTTTATTAGTTAAACATTAGTTTATTTGTACTGTAATAGGAATGTCCTCTGCACTTATTGCAATAAAATAATAATAATATTTCTTGACCTTCTACAAAATACCACAAATTAGTTGAAATCGATTTAGATATATTTTCTAAGAGTGTCCAGTGCGTGGTTCTTTAAATATTCTAAATATCTAAGAAAATAACACACATACAGAAGTATAGATCTCGATGGTAAATATCGCATAAGAGTTAATCTGAAATAAATCCCAAATCTGCTATTGGTAACTTTACAATATTACTACGTTTATTCGCGCCTAAAACCGGGTTTGTATAAGGATGGTTTTAAATAAAATCGCTTTCTCCGAGGATTTTTACGTGCTCCATTAAATATCTGTAAAAAAAAACAAGTAGAACAGAGTCAGTTTTGCATCAAAAGTTCTGTGACGCGGCACAGCGTGATCCAAATGATTCAATTCGATCAAGATGATTTCTACTTACTTATCTACCCTAGTTATAGCGAACTGCGAGGCATACCAGAGGACGAGATATCAGGTATTCGGTTTCCCGACCCTGGATGAGAAGGACCTGCACATGCTGAAATGGGACAAAATACTGGACTTTGCAAAAAGAACAGTGAAACCAAATGAGCAGACTGCCAGACTAGTGGTGCAGGCAGTGGATTAGGGGCAGGCTAGGGGTAGAGCAGAAAGGGCCCAGGGAGGCCTACTTGCCAGACTTCGCGTCGCCCCTTCTCTACTACTATCTACCCTAGTTACGCTTAAAATAATATACTATTTAATTTTACATAAACTTGAAGTTAGTAAGAATGGTAGAAAATTTGTCAGTAAAATGGATAAAAATATAAATTTATTAAAATTAATACCTTATTTTGATCAACTGTATTTTTGCGAAGTGTAAACACAGTTAAATAAATTGAAACTAACAAGTTAAAAACATATTCTGTGATTACGTCAAAAAATTTCCGCGAAAAAAAATTCCAAAAAAAACATGTTTTGCCATGGTGACTTTTTAAAAAAACCCATTTTTGATTAGTTGAAAAGTATTAATATGGAATTTTTAGGTAAAAACGCTAAAATACTGTTTGATAAAAACAAAGTTTTCCAAAGCTCATTTCAAAATAAAAATTTCTCTTCTTACTTAAAATGTATGAAACTAAAGTGTTAAGCCAAACGGAGTTAAATTATAGGTACTTACCGGTGAGGACTCAACATCGGGATTGTACCAACATTGTTTATTATATTTAATAGTAGCATAATCTTTAAAAGATTGGCAAACATTATTTGCATGTACAAAACAGTCACAACTTGTTACTAATAATAACACTGCAAAACTGACTACACCAAACATTTTTTTTTTCAATTTTTTTGGGAAACTCACACTCTAAAAACAATTAAAGTTAAGGCTGCAAAATTACCAAATACTAAAAAAACTGTTGATTGTTGTCGACGGTAAATATATTTTGGCCAAGATCAGTGAATTAGTACGGTTTCAAATGATATCTCATAAGGACAAGCCAAAATTTTTTTTTAGATATTCTAATGCGGCTGCTGCCAAAAGTTTTAAATAGTATTCAAAAGATCTCACACCAAATTTGGACCGGTTTGAAAAAAAAAATTACCGGGCCCCTAGGCCTCCAAAAATTGTTTTTTTTTTTATTTTCAAAAAAACGGGAGTGCTAGCCAAAAATTATTAGAAATCAGCCCAAATAGTAGTTTTTACAACTAGTGGCTAAAATGGTGCTTTTTTACAAGCGTTAGTTTAAATAACGAGCGCAGCGAGGTATTTAAACTAGCACAGCAAGCACAGTTAAGCCACGAGTTGTTAACACTATTTTTTTTAATACCTTTGTCAAAATATCCAAGAAAAACAGGAAAATACTTTTAAAAATCTCGAACGAAGATCACTTCTCGCAACACAACATCTTTAGACTAGTTATAAATCAAGGCGCCTGGCAAATGAAAGAACACTGGTTTCCACAGCAACGTGCCTTTTTACTCGGTGTGGTTCCATATTGCGAAATTTTAATCTTTGACAGTTTGATATTTTGACGATGTTTTTAAATGATATTTTCGTAAATACTTGGTAAAAACTGGCGAAAATGGCTTAATTTTTAGGCAAGAATAATTGGGTTTTTTCGATATTACCATTTTCCGCTGTTTCTCTTTAATTTTGGGTAAAAACAGACTTTTTTTTGCAAAAAAGCCATGCTTTAGTTATTTGCAGACGGAAGCTAAAATTCTCATATTTTTGATGTATCTACATTTTACACCGGGGACCTTTAAAAATTAAATTTTCTGTCTACAACTATTGTTGTGGGCGGTCGATTCAAATTCCGTATTCCATTGTAAAATCCAATCTTCATCGCTGATAGTTAATCTCTCACGCTTGCCATTTTTGCTGTTCGCAATGGAATTTTTAATGACGGGAAACAGTTTTGCCCCCAGAGTTGGTGCCGATTGCCTTAAAGCAAAGTAGCGATGATCAGTGGCTTGGTTGCCAACCGTACGGTAATTTTACCAAATGTGCGAGATAGGAGTTAAACCTATTACCGTACAGCAACAGTGCGGTAATTAGAGCTAATCCACAATTTCTTTAAATGATGTATATAAGTATTTTGAAAACACAAATATGTGTTTGATTAACCCCCAGATGCACCGTAAAAATATTCGGATTAGTTTAGCTAATCCATGCTTCCTCTTTGTTCATTTATATGGAATTAAGAGAGAAAAAGAATGGATTAGATAGCCAATCGCGATTAGGTGCCTACGGTGCATTTAGAGGTTAAATAATCTGTATATCATGAACTTGAATCTAGCCAATCAATTGATGATCAGAGGCCACTTTCACCGAATAACGTTAAAGTCGATATAGACGTTTTTGACTTTTTGGGGAGTTAATTTTCAGATGAAAATGATACTTTGGTGTTTACAGATCTAGCGTAGCTTGTTTTAAATATTCTTTTATTGCCACATTTCAACGACGCGTCGACGTTTGTGAACGGGTATTTTCGGAATCAAAATCAAAACTAACTTAAGGAACAAATTAATCACAGACACCTTAAATGGTACTAAGCAAGCAATGCGTTAGAATTGCCAGAAACTGCATTAAATTTGAACCAAGTAAAAAAATGTTAAACCAAATGTCTACAAATCAATGGTATCAGAAACATTTTACCTCTAAATCCAGTAGGGTGGAAGATGAGAAAGTCGAGTCAGATAATGATTTCACCATCGACATTAAATAGAAGTATGGGAATATTATTACTGGGTTTATTATAACTCATACCTTAATAAAAATTTACTATTTACCACGCATTTTTTTATTTTTTTTCCAGTTTTTTTTGGTACTGTAATTTAAAGCCCCAAAAATATTTGACGCGGTACGGTATTATGCTGTCGAAAAGTTGGCAACTCTGGTTCGTTGTCACCGCAACAAGCGATTAGTCGGATTTCGTACAGTTTGAATTTTATTAAATTTGGTTAAAATATTTTGTATTATGACCACCATACACAAGTTTTGTTTACTAGCCCATCCCAAGAAACAAAAACAAAATTTTAGACCATAGTGGCCCGCTTAAAAATAGTTTAATCCGGTCCAAATTTTATATGGAGTTTTATGACCATCATACACAAGTTTTGTTTACTAGGCCACACCAAAAAACTAAATAAAAATTTTTAGGTCCCAGGGGCCCGGTTAAAAATAATTTAATCCGCCCCAAATTTTATATGAACAGAACAGAAATATTCTCGAAAAAAATTTTTTCGGTGGTTTTTCGGCCCAGACCTACATATACTGATGCAGGATTTAAAATCAATAATAATAATTGTAAAATTTTTAGGCAAGAATAATTGGGTTTTTTGGATATTACCATTTTCCGCTGTTTCTCTTTAATTTTGGGTAAAAAACAGACTTTTTTTGCAAAAAAGCCATGCTTTAGTTATTTGCAGACAGAAGCTAAAATTCTCATATTTTTGATGTATCTACATTTTACACCGGGGCCCTTTAAAAATTAAATTTTCTGTCTGCAACTATTGGTGCGGGCGGTTGATTCAAATTCCGTATTCCATTGTAAAATCCAGTCTTCATCGCTGATAGTTAATCTCTCACGCTTGCCATTTTTGCTGTTCGCAATGGAATTTTTAGTGACGGGAAACAGTTTTGGGTGCGGCACAAGCCCTCAGAGTTGGTGCCGAAAAAAGGCACTCGGTGCCACACTGAAGGCGTCAGTTCTCCAATGGAGGGAAAACTGAAAATGTGCCTGTCAATGGAACACAAAAACCGAACAAGTTGCGCACCAGTGGCGACCGATTGCCTTAAAGCAAAGTAGCGATGATCAGTGGCTTGGTTGCCAACCGTACGGTAATTCTGGTTTACTAGGCCACACCAAAAAACTAAATAAAAATTTTTAGGTCCCAGGGGCCCGGTTAAAAATAATTTAATGCGCCCCAAATTTTATATGAAGTATTATGATCATCATACACAAGTTTTATTTACTAGCCCAACAGAAATATTCTCGAAAAAAAAATTTTCGGTGATTTTTCGGCCCAGACCTACATATACTGATGCAGGATTTAAAATCAATAATAATAATTGTAAAATTTTGGTGGTAATGTTGCCAATTTTTTAAGATAAATATACATATACTGATGCAGGATTTAAAATCAATAATAATAATTGTAAAATTTTGGTGGTAATGTTGCCAATTTTTTAAGATAAATATCTCCCTAGAATTAATCTGCCAGTGTTATTTTTCTATTTTTTTTTAGAGCTTATAGGTATTGTTGTATTTTAAGTCTGTTTTTATAGGGAGTGTACTAGCAGTGAATCCATAGGTATTAAAAGCACCTTCAAATTACTAAAATTGGAAAGATACCTAATATTTTTAGATATCAATTGACCCTTCCCGGATGGCGCGGCGCTTCTCGACAACTTTCATAGATTTTGCAGTGACAGATAGGCGGTTGTTGTACACGTCACTTTCCTATCAGTCCAACTCGCAGCATCACCAGCTAATTTCTGTTGTTTTTGCCAATTTAAAAAATAGTCCATAGCAAATGTAACTGCAGGCGTCCAGCGACCACAGCCGCAGCCGCCTATCAAAAGAGTCGTTTAGGGTATGGCGGCGGCGGCCGACCGGAAACGGTTGTAGGTACCTACACTTCCGGTCACATAAAATGCGTACGCCAATTTTATATAGTGTCATACGCTTATAATTACAAATGCCCCAACTAAACGAATTCGAAAAAGCCCAAATTTCGACAAAATTAGACGGTGGTTGGTCGGGTCGAAGAGTAGCGGCCCCTTATGGATAAAACAAGGCTACAATTGTAAGAATAAGAAGAGAGTATCAAGAAGAAGGAACTGTTCGACTAAGGCGAGGCACTGGCCTGACCCAGTACGCTTCAGCAGGATCAGCAACTGATCGACTTTCTTGAAGACCACACAGTTGCGATGGCCCTAGAGGTGAAAATTGAGGCATATTTTCCTGGATCCATAAGAACGACGCGCAGACGGATAAGCCGTTCTAGGCTTAGATGTCGCGTTGCTGTCAAGAAAATATTACTTGGTGCGAAAAAGAAGCAAGCCAGGTTAATTTTTGCACTAATCTATTCACTACAAGAAGAAGAATTTTGGCATCAAAAATCAGTCCCACTTTGACAGCAAACAAATTTTGGTATATCGCCCGCCACGCACATGCGAAAATATATTGCTGGGAACGAAGACCAGGTTGGAAGATTTTCCATGAATCTGTGGAGTTGGATATCGACGAAAGGACATGGGCTCTTTTTAGAATTGATGGAAGATTTACGACTGAGGTTTATGTTGATATGATGAGAAATATTATGCTTCCAGTTTTGTGTTATCAACAGAATAACTGTCCAACACCGTTCTCAACTAAAAAGTCAGTTAACTCTTATCTTTTCAGTGCTCTTTAGCCAAAGATTGCCGCCATTTTTATAACCAAATTGATAGCAGCCTGTTTAATTTTTAAAATTTTTATAGTATGACATTGTATGTCTATAAGTGACAATGTCACAGACTCCTGACAACATCATGTTTTGCTTGTCAGTGTCATCCAAATTTAAAAAAATGCCGCTACATCTTTCCGAATTTGATAAAGCTCCAATCTTATCAAAACTAGACGGTGGTTGGTCTATTCGGCAAGTAGTTGTTCATTATGGAAGAAGCGAGTCTCTAAATATAAAAAACCGATTTCAACAAGACGGAACTATCCACCGAAAGGAAGGCACAGGTTTGACGAAAGTTACTAGCCCAGAGGAAGACCAAGAAGCAATAAATTTTCTGGAAAATCATCCATTTGCCAAAGAGAAAGAAGTAAAAATTGAATCAAGTTTTTCAGGATCCCTAACAACACTAGGCAGGAGATTTAAACTTTCGAGGCCGAGGTGTCGCATTATGGCAAAAAAAACTAAATGAGGAAAATAAGCAGTCTCGATTAATTTTTGCGTTGAATTATTTTCTGAGGGACGAACAATTTTAGCAGCAGGTGGTTTTCACAGACGAAAAGATCTACGAAGATCGAGCGGGAAGATTGTCGGTAAATGTTTGGAGCTGGATATCGACTAGAAGACATGGCACTCTTTTTAGAATTAATGAGTGATTTACAGCCGAAATTTACGTTGAGGACTTATCGCAAAGAAACTACCAAGTTTTAATATCATTTCCAGGAATTCAGAACATCTAATGGAATTCATCGTAAGGACATATAGGGAAGGTTTTTCTAAAAATCCAAACTTATTTGAAAATTTAGTCAATTCAATGCCCAGAAGACTTCAAAACATCATTGCAGACAAGCAACGGTGCAATAACGCGTTATTAAAAATAAGTATTTCTTTTAAATTGTTTTTAATTTTGTTATTTTTTTTTTAATTTTATTTATTTCGTTAGCTTGATCGTGTAAATTTCGTCAAACCGGTGTTAAATTCCTTCTTCTTGAAATCGATTTATTATGGTTACTATTGTAGACTGACTTCTTTCATTGTCTAGTCGAATAGACCAATTACTGTGTAGCTTTTGTTTAGTTAATAAAATATTTTTGCATTTTTGAAATGTGGTTTTTATTTCTAGTGGCCTTATATTTTGAATTAGTAAAAAATAAACAAGCCGTCTCCCCATAAAAAGTTTATGTATGCCAAAAATATAACCTAAAATGACAGTCAAAAAGTCAGTGTTGCAAATAGGAAAATAAAAAAATCGTATTTGCAGCTACCTTCTGCTGTACCAGTTTTATGTGAAGAGAAGTGTAAAACATGAATTTTCTGTCAGTTGGGTGTCAATATGACCGCTATAGTAGGCTAAAAGATACTAAATCGAAAAATAATCAACTCGCTTTTTAGTTAAGCAAGTGTTGAACTGTCCTATCCACATTTCTTAAAAAGTGGTTCCAGCAAAACAACATCGAGGTTTTTCCATGGCCGGCAAAAACTCCTGACGCCAATCCCATGGAAAATGTGTGGGGCTTTGTTATAGCAAAAAAGTTAGCACGAATGAATATTGTTCCCAGTAATTCCAACCACTTAATGCAGCTCATAGTCAGAAGGTACGACAAAGTCATTGTTTCAAATCCAAATTTTCCAAAATTTTGAACATTTTTGGTTGTCTCTAAAAAGACTTAGATTATTCAAATTTACCAATCCTGCAGAAGTGCGGCGACTATAATTAAGTTATTGCTGTCCCTTCACCAAACAGTTTCTTCTTCTTGATACATTTTTCTTATTCGTACAATTGTGGTTTTGTTTCGTCCATAATGAGCTTTAAGAATAACTTTGTATAATAAATTTTGAAATTAATAATAATATATTAGTCTATTAGTAAAGTGTGACCAGTCTCCTTATTTTTGTGTTTACAATGTCAAAAGATCTAACCTGTAATTCGAAAACGTCAAAGTCAGTTACAATAAGCAACGCAATTAGCAAAACTTAAATTCAACAGACCGGCAGCTAACTTCTGCTGTACGCATTCTATGTGACCGAAAGTGTACTTACCCCTAAATGCACCGTAGGCACTTAATTGCGATTGGCTATCTAATCCATTCTTTTTCTCTTTTAATCCTTCATAAATAAACGAAGAGGAAGCATTCATCAGCTAAACTAATCCCAATATTTTTACGGTGCATCTGGGGGTTAATGTCACACTCTATACTTCTACTTTTGGCCCTTGAGGAAAACATAATTTTAAAAAATCCTAAATTTTGGTTTTATTGAAAGTACAATGGTTAATTATTAAATAAATGGAATCTTATAAACACTACGCTTTCTTTCAATCATTTAGGTCAAAGGTAAAAAATATTTCTTAATTCTTTTGTGACAAAAGTATTAGTTAAGTTTTAGAGAAAGTACTAATTAAACTTAAAAAAAAGTTGAAGAACAAGATTTATGCTTCTTTGAATCAATAATGCCGGCTTACACTCAACTGGTTTTTATATCCTTTGAGCGTGGCCAAATCCCTAACTCTTACGGATTTTGTTAAAATTTGGAAGAAAAATTCCTTGTTGCTACCGTAACGTGATTTTTTGCAGGTTCAGACGTAGTTATGAGTTGCAAATTAAGGGTTGATTTCTAGAAATATATAATTTCAATAAATTTTAAGGCAAAAAATTTATTGTGGAAGGAATTTAAGGATAAAGTAATAAAATTATGTTATTTGAGCCTGGCTCATAAAGCGACTGTTCAAAAAGTTCAAATTTTGTGAATTTCGAAAAAAGATCTATAAAATCGCAAATTTGTTCTTTTTGATATTGGAAATAACAACTTTTATTTTTTTGTAAATAATGACTAAATTTCTTTAATGAAAATTAAAAAAACCGATATATAAATATAAAACGTAAAAAAAAATCACATATTTGTCACTATGTCATAATTTTGATTTACCTTCCCAAAAAAAGACTACTAAAAATAAACCATTTGTTTATAATTTTCTTACTGGCATTTATTTAGAGTGGTAACCCTGCTGTATGCAGCGCTTGCGCATTAGTCATTGGTGTTAAAAATAGTGCCGGCCTAGCCTATGCCAATTTAACTTAATCGTTCCTTTCGTTCCCTAAAAGTAATAACGGTAATTATTTTTTGGAACATCACTGCTTGTTTTGCTAATTATTTTCGGTATTGATCAAAAATATCAAATTAGGTATCTACAAAAAGGTATTAGGTATTTTATTCTGTTAACAGTTAAACATGTCTAGCTGCCTTGAAAATAGAGAATTATCGTGACGCCAAAGTGAAATTACCGTAAGCTAAATTGACTCTATAGTAGGACGTAAGAATTCGCAACTATGTACCTAAGTGAGTAATATCATTTAATTTTTTTAAATTTTTCTTGACTTGTTATCATTTTTAACTGTTAGAAATAAAAAAATAGTTTTGTATTTCTCATTAATATAATTTTACCTTTAAAAAAATGCTTCTGTCTATGCAGTTTCCCTATTGAAAAATGACAAACAACGGACAATAACAAAGAACGCAAATAAAACCAAGCATCTTCCATATTTCTTTTTTCAAATTTAAACATTGGTATCTCAAAAATTATGTTAAGTGGCATTTTTGAAAATATTAGACAATTAAAGTAAATATTTCAACGCATCGGTATCGGTATACGTAACGCGTTCGAAACAAAGTCAAAATACACTGCATTTTTGACTTGTTTTTGCGATGTTTCGAACGATGCCCGCTTTTTTGAAGGGTGCGATGACAGAACTGCTGATTGAAATCGTTGCGTATATTCGTGGATCCGTAACGATACGTACATCCTTCCGTACGCAACGAGATTCTGTCATCACACCCGTCAAAGAAGCAGGCATCGTTCGAAACATGGCATGAACAAGTCAAAAATGTAGCGTATTTTGACTTTGTTTCGAACGCGTTACGTATACCGATACCGATGCGTTGAAATATTTACTTTAAGTGTCTATTATTGATTAAATCTTAATCAACTAATCGCATGTGTGTCAGTGTCAATGTAGGGTATAAATTTTGGACCTTTTTATTATCTAAATAAGTACGTATGAAACAAATTTCGACCGTTTCTATACAGCCACACTCTTGCTGTAGGTAAATTGTAACCCTGGTTGGCAGATATTTTTTCTTATGCATCCTTAAAACTAGAACTCTTATTACCACAAGAACCAAAAAAAAATCTAGACATCCCATCTGGTCGCTGCAGATGGGCTAAGTTACGTTTTTCTGGGAATGGAAAAAATTATTTTGAACCGGATTTAAAATGTTTTATAGTAAATGCACCCATACTAAACGAAACAGTTTTCTTGTAGAGATGGAACATGTATGGCAAGGTAATTTACTTTTTCAAAGTTCAAAAATTGTTTTTAGAAGTGAAGGTGAGCATAACGTTTAATCAGGTGGTGCCTGCCGTTTAACATGCAATAATAAAAATATTCTATCAACCAGGTATATTTATACACTGATAAAAATTTTCTTTCGGATCGTTTGAAATTATTTTATTTATATATCTATATTTGAGAAGATTTTCTTGCATGTTTGAATTGTGGAATCATTTATATCAACTAGTAGGTATCGTAATTTTTAGAAGATTCTATGAAAAATTATATTTGCCAAGTTGTTTCGTAGTCTCTTCTGGGACGTTCCTGGGCACTTCTAGCACTAGCCGCGGATCCAGGATTTTAAAAAGAAAAATGCCACTTTTGACACAATTTTAATGTTCAAAATGTTTGACCAAGCAGAAACTTTTTCAAGAGGATCATGCTATTGGCCAAGTTTCTACGAGGTTTCTTCTTGGGATTGGCCTGGACACTTCTAGTACCCGATCCAGGATTGTCAGAGAAGGGATGGGGGTAAAACATATAAATTTAGATTTATATACTCTCTACTTACACCAAAGAATTTTTTAGGGCGATATTTACTAATATGGGTTAGGGTTTAGGACTATACGGCGCCTTTGGTTTTAATGTAATTTTGCGGGTTTTTCTTTAAATTTGAGTAAACCTTATTGGAATTTTGGATTTACTAAAATCATATAAGTGATTTCGCCAAGAGAACACACAGATTTTCTAAAAATTTCGCGAAAAAAATTGGAAAAAAGAAACTTGACGGTGGGTTTGTCCTTATATAGTCCTTTTAACTAAAAATACTCTGTTAATTGGGTCATTTACTCACATTTTTTTTATTGATTTTTATCTTTTAATTTGCCGAGATCCATAAGAGAAGAAATATACTCACACAACACATCTTCAATATGATGAAAATAAAATTAAAAACTTTAATTCATATATTTTTTTCGACTGAGAAATGTCAAAACACTTAACTGAAATTTTGGATGAGAACCATACCTTCTGAAATCAAAAAAAGCCGACCACATCTGTAAACGCATGAAACACAATTTCGTCCATCTTCATAACATTTTCTATACCTTTCTTTCCTTCCCCTCCCCCCTCTTAAAATTAGGTACAAATATTTTTAATTTTAAAGTATTTAGTTATTTTATTATTTCTTACGTCACCAAGAGATACAATACGTTGCAGGCGTAAAGCCAAGGTCTGGGAGAAATGCAGAGATGAAGAGGAGTGGTCAATTTCTCTCACTCTTGTCGGATTCTGCAAAAAATCTCCGAATTTTCAAAAAAAGTTAGTAAACTTGCTAAAATCACAGGTTACTTTTCCAGCCCCTAGGGCAAAAATTTACTGCGAAAGACTTTTAACGGCGCGTAATATGAAATCACCACACAAATAACAAAACCGCGCAAGATCATCAAAACAAAAATAAGCACGTACTTAAGAACCCAAAAATACATTTTTCTGCTATATATGTATTATGTAGGCGACGATGATCACGTTTGCGCGGTTTGCGATAATAGATAATACACTTAAAGTAAATATTTACGGTATACGTAACGCGTTCGAAACAAAGTCAAAATACACTACATTTTTGACTTGTTCGTGCCATGTTTCGAACGATGCCTGTTTCTTTGACGGGTGTGATGACAGAATCTCGTTGCGTACGGAAGGATGTACGTATCGTTACGGACCCACGAATATACGCAACGATTTCAATCAACTTTCGAAACATCGCATAAAAAAGTCAAAAATGTAGTGTATTTTGTGCCAAAAGCCTCAAAATAATTGCGGTTTAGAACAAACCCGATTTACAAAAAAATAGAGAAATACTCATAATTTCCTTTGGATTACGTTTTTCCTTTTTATATTTCCTTGCTTCAGCGAAAATAAAAACTAAGTTTCCTTTTTTCTAAAAGCCTGTGCACTCTGGAAAGGAAAACCGATCAATCAATCACACTTCATTGAATTTGCGAGACACACGCAGTTCAAGTGTTGGCCGATAGACCGCAGAATTTATACGATTCCATGGCAACTGCAGGTGTTTTGTCAACAAACTTTAAATCGGGCCGCAGTGGGACAGAAGAATATTTTTACGTTTTCTGACAGAAAACCATTCGTGGTTATGTTTATCTTTCAAAAGTGTGTTTTCAAAAACATTGTTCTGAAACAAATATGAAACCACTCCGCGTGTGCGGTCGCCCGCCGAAAAAGGACTAGCGCTGCGCGGGCATTACCCCGAGTCTATCAAAGAACAAAGAGAAGTTTACTGGCTCGCTGACATTACTAGGAATTCGCATAGAAACTAGCGCCAGTAGCCGATTTTTAAATTTGCATGCTTTTAAGTGAAGCTGTTGTCAGTATCAGCTAGCGGGAGTGTTTCTAATTCAATTATAAATGCACCTGTAAATGCAACCTTAATTCTGCAATAAATGGTTTCAAATTCAATAACGTAAAATTTTGCAAAAAAATCAGGTTGACATAGAGTTAAATTGATTTCCTGTACATTGTTGCTAAAAAAAAATCCGCAGATTGTAACTACGACCTTAACATCAGTTTTTTGATACCCATGTATATGTCAGCCCACAAACAAAACTTTCCTTAAACTAGTCCTTATAGTCGCGGGTTTTTCATTCATATCTTTTTTTCAATGTATAGGAAGATTAGTTTTTTGGCGACGTCGCGGCGTACATTAGGCGTCGCGACGTCCTAGATATTTTTACAGCTGTATCTCGGTCAAGTGTCAACATTTTGAAATTTTGGTTAAAGCTCTTAAAAGGCTATGAAATGGCCTTTTGATTGCATAAAAAAATAATTAATTTGAAATTTGCATTTTTTTTTAACAATTAAAAAAAATGTATTCTCTAAATCTAGAACGGGATTGTGCAAATTCATTTTGAAGTGACCATAAGAAGGTGCTAGCTATTCGCCGATATAAAAAAAAACTGCAAATTCATTTATTTATTTATTGTATACTTTACAGACACCGTATAAAAACAGTAATTACATGCAAAGGTACTATTATTAGTAAAAACTAGCAACTAAATAACAAATCTACAAGAGAAAATAGAAACTAGAAAAAGTGAGAATAGAAAAAAAAAAAATAACAACTATAACACAGCCTTTAAGTTTTTAAGACTAATACAGAACAAATCTGTTTGGACCTCACTGAGTACCTCATTTGCTACTACCATCATTTTGTTGAAAGGAGATATACTATTTGGATCTACACTAAATACTTTCTGATTGTTAGGAATTCTTAAAATAATCTTTGGTACAGTAAAATTTATAAAATTAATTAAGCTACAATCTTTATATTTTACATTATTTAAGATAGAATACAGATATATCACAGCATGTTTTTGTCTTCTTTGTAACAGAGTTTTGAACCTAAAACCATCCAACATGGATTTATATGATATTTTCAATGGATATGTGTTGTTTTTCAAAACATAGAGATAACGGAGGAATCTTTTCTGCACCTTTTCAACACAATCTATATGTGTGGCTTCCATTGGCATCCAGATTTGAGATGCATACTCTAGATGTGGCCTAACCAAAGCATTATATAATTTAATTATAGTTGAAATCTTAAAATTTTTTGTGTTTCTAATAAGAAAGCCTAGAGCCTTGATAGATTTATTCTTTATATGATTAAAATGATTATTAAATTTTAAATTTGACTGAAAGAAAACTCCTAAGTCCTTCACATCACTGTCACGCTTGATTATGATATCAAGAATTTTGTAGTTATGTGAAATAGGACTGGTTTTTCTGGTAAATGTTACAATTGAACATTTTGTTATATTGAGAAACATTTTATTATTTGAGAACCATTTAATTACTTTATTAATATCAAGCTGGAGCAAATCACAGTCTGATTTTGTTCTTATAACTCGATAAAGTTTGAAATCATCTGCAAAAAGCAAACCTGTGGAGTTTGACAGGCACTCTGGCAGTGAATTAATGAAACACAAAAAAAGTAAAGGGCCCAAATTGCTACCTTGCGGCACGCCTGAGGTTGCAATGAAAGGTTCTGATTCACAGGTACCAATTCTGACACACTGCACTCTGCCCGAAAGATACGATTTAAAGAAATAGTAAATGTCCTCTGTCACGCCCAATTCTACAAGTTTGTGTAGCAATAGTTCATGATTTACTTTGTCAAATGCTTTCTCGCAATCTGTATAGACAACATCTAACTGGTTTTTATTCAAGATAGCGTCAGCTGCAGCTTCAGATATTATTGACAAATTTGTAACAGTGGATTTATCTTTCATAAATCCGTGCTGAAAGTTAGAAATCTTTGGTTTTAGAAAATCATATAAATCGTCAAATAAGATGCTTTCCAATATTTTTGCCAAGATATTGATTAAGCCACGGAAAAATCAGAAAAAAATTGGAAATTGACGCATGTTCAGAAAATTAACAAAATTTCAATTTTTTGACCCCGGCTGTTCAACCTCTAGTTTTTTAACCCACATTCCCCTTACAGACCTGCCAAATATGTTTTTTAAAAGGCTATATAATACGCTAGAATATTTAATGTAACATGTCACGATGGGCCCCCAAGTTTTAATAAAATTAAACAACGTTCATAAAAAAAGCTTTTTGCTAAAAACTTAAAAAATAACAAAAATTATGTCACGCTTTATATTTTGTCGTGTATTTAGAATTTTTTTTAGGGGATTTCTGAAATTTTTGCAGCTGCTTGAAGGCACTGAATTATTCTTTTAAAAACACAACTTGAATTTTGAGCAATCAAACATAGATGATTTTTACAAGTTGTCCAATTTTACTTCAAAAACCATTGCTAATTTTGTTATTTTATTCAGTTTTGAGCAGGTAAGTATTGTTTATCGATGGAGGTGCAGCTAATCGGCAATACGTACATAAAAATAACATTCCATACCGCCCCCTCTTCACTTGTCTCTCTCATTTGATGGTTTAATCCATAATAATATACAGGATGTTTCAAATTCAATGCTCACCATGGGGATCTCCTAAACGGTAGAAGATACGAAAAGGTTTAAATTAGAGAAAAGTTGCGCAATTTTATGCTTTGCTCAAAATTTAAAAAAAAGTTTACAAATTCCGGATAGTTTTGGAGAGAGAAAAAAAAATCTTCATTTTTAGTTTTTATTAAACGCTTAAAACTTTCTGCAGGCACTTTTTTAGATCTACCTAGTGAGAGGTCCCTTCATTGTTTCTTATGGACACATCCTTTTTTTCGTCTGCCGTTTGGTTCATAAATGTTGACAGATAACATTTTGCAACCTTATTTTCACAAGTTACTTGACGTTTTGTGTTTATTGACCAACATCAGCCCAAATTTACGTTTTGCTTTTAACTTACACAATATATTTTGGAAAACCTAATATTTTAAAAATACGTTTTTTCTTTGTTTTTTAATCTTTGAATTTGGGCTGTCGAATTTGGAACATCCTGTATAAGGAGAGCGAGATAATTTTGCACTGTTTTAATTTTCTTACTTTTTCGTTCCTTAGCCGAATTTTATAAAGTTTGGCATTTTAAAAAGTTAAAAGAACAAAGTTTACTATTTTTTTACAAAAGATGTAAAATATCAAAAATTCAAAATGGCGAACGTAGTCAACAATTTAGTCAGGAAAAAAGATCTGAAACTGTTCTTCGACCTAACGAGGTACGACACATAAAATTCGGTTAAGTAGTACAAAAGTTGCATTGGCTCAACATATCGCATAACGTTACAACCAACAAATAATGTCTCTTTTTATTTACCAAAAACTTTCTTATTTTTCATCGAATTTTTACAAGTGTATCCTTCCTACAAAGGTAAGTAAACCAAGTCAAAATTTCAAATGTCAAAAACCCAAGATGGCAGCCATACCTCAATAATTAATTTTCCTAAGAAAAAGCTAATTTTAACGAAAACGACGATTTTTATACTTTTGTACTACTTAACCGAATTTTATGAGTGATATCTCGTTAAACGCGAAATTGTTTTCTAGATTTGCAATAAAAGATAACAGGAAGGTAAAAAAGTGATTTTATGCTATGTCCGTTATCTTTGGGTTTTTGACATTTGACGTTTCGATGGTTTATTTATTTTTCCAGAATTAATATAAATTTGTAAAAATCCGATAAGATATAAGAAAGTTTTTCGGAAACAAAAACATACATTTTTTTGGGGTGGTTATAATATGCGAAATTTTGCGCCAATGCACCTTTTGTACTACCTAATCCAATTTAATGTGTGTTACCTCGTTAGACGTGAAAGTGCATAAAGTTTTCTATTTTGGCAATAAAAAATTACAAGAAGGCAAATACGCTACCCACGGCACTACGGAGAGCGACTCATCCTTTATGAACCAAAAGGCAAGAGAAAAAAAGCATGTGTCCATAAGAAAAAATGAACTTGACAGTCCTCCTGTCACACTGAAATGTCCAATTTGTAAAACGAACCTCTCATTAGGTATAGATCTTAAAAAAGGGCCTGTAGAAAGTTTTAAGCGTTTTTTGACAGCCTTTAGAAATAAGGGCGCAAAAAAAAATAAAAACTAGAAATAAAGATTTCCTGAATTGGTAACTTTTTTTTTTGGTTTTGAGCAAAGCGTCAAATTGCGCAACTTTGCCCTAATTTGTTTACGAGATCCCCATGGTGAGCGTCGAATTTGGAACATCCTGTATAGGGAGAGCCAGAAAATTTTGGACTGATTTAATTTTCTTACTTTTTCGTTCCTTAGCCGAATTTTATAAAGTTAGGCATTTTAGAAAGTTAAAAGAACAATGTTTACTATTTTTTTACAAAAGGTGTAAAATGTCAAAAATTCAAAATGGCGAACGTAGTCAATAATTTAGTCTGAAAAAAAGATCTGAAACTGTTCTTCGACCTTCTACTTCTAATTTGTTTACGAGATCCCCATGGTGAGCGTCGAATTTGGAACATCCTGTATAGGGAGAGCCAGAAAATTTTGGACTGATTTAATTTTCTTACTTTTTCGTTCCTTAGCCGAATTTTATAAATCTTGACATTTTAGAAAGTTAAAAGAACAATGTTTTCTATTTTTTTACAAAAGGTGTAAAATGTCAAAAATTCAAAATGTCGAACGTAGTCAACAATTTAGTCTGGAAAAAAATCTGAAATTGTTCTTCGACCTAACGAGGTACGACACATAAAATTCGGTTAAGTAGTACAAAAGTTGCATTGGCTCAACATATCGCATAAAGTTACAACCAACAAATAATGTCTCTTTTTATTTACCAAAAACTTTCTTATTTTTCATCGAATTTTTACAAGTGTATCCTTCCTACAAAGGTAAGTAAACCAAGTCAAAATTTCAAGTGTCAAAAACCCAAGATGGCAGCCATACCTCAATAATTACTTTTCCTAAAAAAAAGCTAATTTTAACGACGATTCTTATACTTTTGTACTACTTAACCGAATTTTATGAGTGATATCTCGTTAAACGTGAAATTGTTTTCTAGATTTGCAATAAAAGATAACAGGAAGGTAAAAAAAGTGATTTTATGCTATGTCCGTTATCTTTGGGTTTTTGACATTTAACGTTTCGATGGTTTATTTATTTTTCTAGAATTAATATAAATTTGTAAAAATCCGATAAGATATAAGAAAGTTTTTGGGAAACAAAAACATACATTATTTTGGGGTGGTTAGAATATGCGAAATTTTGCGCCAATGCAACTTTTGTACTACCTAACTGAATTTAATGTGTGCTACCTCGTTAGACGTGAAAAGGCATAAAGTTTTCTATTTTGGCAATAAAAAATTACAGGAAGGTCGAAAAAAAGTTTCAGATCTTTTTTTCCAGACTAAATTTTTTACTACGTCCGCCATCTTGAATTTTTGACATTTTACATCTCTTGTACAAAAATAGTAAGCTTTGCTCTTTTAACTTCCTAAAATGACAAACTTTATAAAAATCGGCTAAGGAACAAAAAAGTAATTAAAAAATTAAATCAGTCCAAGATTTTCTGGCTCTTTCCATATATAATTATTGTTTAAACCATCAAATGGGAGAGACGAGTGAAGAGAGGGCGGTAAGGAATGTTATTTTTATGTACGTATTGCCGATTAGGTGCACCCAAACCGATAAAAAATACTCACCTGCTCAAAACTGAATAAAAATAATGTTTTAAGTAAAATTGGTCGACTTGTAAAAATCTTCTATTTTTGGCAGCTCACAGACAAAAATCCTAAAGCTTTCAAGATTCAAGTTTGGTGTTTTTAGAAGGATATTTAAATTTCTTCAAGCAGCTGTAAAAATTACAGGAATCCCCAAAAAAAATTCTATAATCATGACAAAATATAAAGCGTGATATAATTTTTGTTATTTTTGAAGTTTTAGGTATCTTGTTTAATTTTATCAAAACTTGGGGACCCATCGTGGCTTGTTACATTTAATATTCTAGCGTGTTATATAGCATTTTAGAAAATATATTTGGCAGATCTGTAAAGGGAATGTGGATAAAAAAATTTGAAGTTAAGCAGCCGGGGTCAAAAAATTGAGATTTTTTAAATTTTTGTGGTTTTTCCGTGGCTTGAATTTGCATTTTTTTTGATAGCGGCGAATAGCTTGGACCTTCTTACAGTCACTTCAAAATCCCGTTCATAAATGCTGAATAAGACTTTTTTTTAATTTTTAGAAAAAAAAACATTTTTTTTTAAATTTCAAATTGATTATTTTTTTATGCAATCAACCGGAAGTAAAAAATCATGTTTTGCATATTGTATTCAAGGCCATTTCGTAACTTTTGAAGAAGTTTAACCAAAATATTGATACATGACCGAAATACAGCTGTCAAAAAGGCCCTATGTCCGAAAAAAAGTTTAGGGCGTCGCCACGCCTAACGTACGCCGTCGCCGAAAAAATTTATATTGGTTTGGTGGTCCCCGGAGTCATCCTTAAGTGTGTGCGAAATTAGAACAAAATCAGCAAAAATCTTCCTATAGTTTTGTTAAAACCCCCGACTATTAGTAAATATCGTCCTTACACGGAAAAAAAGCAATAAAGCTAGATCTAAGCCTATGTTAGCATCATACAGACCACTTCAAGCTACTGCGAACATAGGGGGAATCAAGTCCAATTTACTCTCCGTGCCGTACGACCGAGGTGGATTCGAAGCACGCTACAGTGTTATCTTTTGGAAATTCATTTTGTTTTTATTATTTTGTTTTATTTCTGCCTTGCTCGAGAAACAGATGGGTAAGTTCTTAATTGAAATAATACATTTTTAAAACTAAAAATGGATGTCTACGAAGTTGCCGAAAAAGTGCAGATGGTCAAATGGTCAAATCGTCATAACCCAACACACGTGCGATATTGGTCGAGGGAAAATTTGCATTTATATTTTGACGTAAGAACACAGTATCCCCAAAAACTAAATGTTTGGGGGGGGGGGGGGTATTGTAGGGGAACACGTAATTGGGCCATTTTTTATTAACGGCAATTGCAATTTGAATGGTCCTAGATACTTGGATCTACTGCAGCAGCACATTATTCCAACTGCTAGGCAGTTGTTAGGTATAAGATTTGGTGAAACATGGTTTCAACAAGATGGTTGTTCCGCTCACAATGTTGGCTTGTTAGGGAATATCTTGATAATGTATTTCCTAATCGGGTTATAAGTACACGGGGAACTATTTTATGGCCAGCTCGATCTCCCGATCTTGCTCCTAATGACTTCTATCTGTTTTTGAAGAAGCTTTTCAAATTATCACCCCTAACATGCTTGGAAACGTTAGAAGGGGTTTTTATAGTAGGCTCGGATATTGTCTAGCCGAGCAAGGAGGACTTTTCGTTCAGCAGAACATTTGCTTTAATTTATTTTTTGACTGGGAGAATCTTTTTGGTTTTTAGAATGTACTATTTTATTTTGAGAACTTGCTTTTATTTTGTTTCTCCTTATTATTTTCATTGTAACACGTCGTCACTGATAAATCTGAGCAGTTGACAATAAAACGCTCTTATTTATCAGTGACAAAAAATAAGAAAATTACGTTATAAAAATTTGCGTATTTATTGACCAAATTCCGGTTTCATTGACTACGCTCCACACATCACCGTGGGTAGAGGCGTACTAAATACAAGGCGAACGGCGGCGAATGGCAGCGAATGGCGATCGGAAGCCTGAGTGTTGGTTGCTTCACTGATAGGCGTGCGGTGTCTCTGCATGTACGTACACTGGCAAATTAGACTTCTTCCGCCCTATGTTCGCAGTAGCTTGAAGCGGTCTGTATATACGCGAGACGATATTTTTTTTGAACTAAGAATATGAAATTCTCAAATTACCTTCTTCCGATTAAAAATACATAATTTTATTTAAAGTATACATCTTCACCTTATTCCTAAAATAATATTTTAATGTGAAATATTAAAAATCTCAATTTTGTATCTTTTTTAATTTTGTTTTGAACGTACTAATCTTTAATACATGTATTATAAATGTCTAAAGCGAAAACTAGTTATTTTTCTATTTGAGAATATGCCTTTCTCAAACTGAACATTTTTATTCGCATTTTCATCTTAAATCAATTATATTTTATTTCATATTTAAGATATAGATCTGTCTTTATATACTTATTTTGAAAATGTTATTTTTATTATATTTTAAAATTAATTAAGTGTGTAACCTAACAGCACATAATTCTTAAAACAAAAATGAATATTTTTCAATTTAAGTACATGGGTTATTTAAAAAAAGAATTCATATTCTTATTTTAAAATATAGAAAAAACACTGTATCCTTAAAGGGAGTTAACATCAAGTCAGTTAAGCTGCCTTCCCACTTTAAAAAAATGGACTTATTTGCGCATCTTTTGCGCAAACACTTTTATCTTTTGCACAGCAACCGAATGGAAAATGTGGGTATTTTTTTGTGGGTGGGGTGTTTTCCGCAGTTATTAAAACATTTTGCGCAGCAACTCCTCGAATCTAGTGACACTTGTAATAAAGAGGTGTTTTTAATTTATTGCTTCTTAAAGTGCTTTTCGATCGGCGGAGGTGATAGATCCCATCGCACGAGAGAAACACCGGATCGTATGACTTTAAAGAATATACGTTCAGATGGTTGCAAAAGGTAAAAGTGGTTGCGCGATACTGCGCAAAATATGCGCAAATAAGTCTAATATATTTTTTTTAATTTTAAGTGGGGGGCAGCTTCACTAACCTGTTATCATCAATATTCCTGAATGGTAACTCCCATTGAGGATACCGAAGTGTTTTATCTGTGGGATGTAATAATAATTACTGAAGTGAAAAAAAATATACAGGTATATAAAAAGTACAAAATATATTATCTACTTCCATTTTCTACAATAACTTCTTACGTTTTAGAAAAGAAACAAATATAGTAAAGGATACGAAATCTTATTTAAAAAGAAACTGCGGTAAAACTCAAGGACACGTCAATTGTGTTTGGGAGCAGGATATTTTTGAAAATGGTTTTAGGGCAAGACCCAAAGCTTATTAAAACTATTTTAATTTCAAACATGAAACTTTCAACAAGGTGATATCTACCTAAAAATATCAAATCTTGCGTTTGACCCTTTAAGTGACCGTTTAAAAAAGGTTTTTTCCATTTTTACAAATAGTTTTTGGTGTTTTTTAGTTAGCTAATCCAAAGCAGAATCAACGTGTGCAAGGTTTTTTTTTATATAACACCCTTTATACAGGGTTCCTAAGATTTTCCTTAGGGATAGGATTTCAATAAATCAAACAGAAATGGCATAGAAAGTTCTGCGCGCACAAAAGAAATAGGTATATTGAGCAATGGTGCCAGTTTGTTATTATCTCCGGACTGCTTTCATGAGAAAGAATTGTCGCCACTCTTTCATTGTGAGCATAAATGATAGTTGCAATAATAACTGTTGACAAGATGTCTGCAAATTCCGCTAGATGGCGGCCACACCATGAGATGATCTAATTAAAAATTAGATGTTTTCAGGTCCAGACCACAGCTTTTTCTTGCTTAAAGGAAGCGGAAGGGTCCATTATTTACGATACTGAGCGATAAACTCGTGAGGTTGTTAACATTAGAAAGAAATATCTTCGCTTTTAATTAAATTTCTTTCCATTCTGTTCTACTAGTGACATCTATCCGGAAACGGCCAAACCATGCAGCTAGCACTAACAGCCAAAGAAATCAATAAACGGTGCTGTTTTTCCTGCAGAGCTTTTTGCTTGCGATATTATTGATTGATAAAGCTGGCCCAACACTACATTTGATATTTTCGAGGTGTTTTATGACATGATCTCGAAACATGTAGCGAACCAATTCTTCAAAACTAGCGGGAGGGTAAAAGCGAAAAATAAGGGGCTGCCAATATTTGTAACACCCAAAAAGGGGTGAAAAGATTTATTTTGCTCTGTTTCTTTACAAAAAACGTTTTTTTTTACGAAAAACTTGAGCTCTGCCACTTTTTTTATTTTTTTCTTCAACTTTCTCGAAATTTTCGTCATACCGTAGAAAAAAATTATTTCCCCCATGGTCATACTCTACTTTTATTCGAAAAAATTTAGAAACAGAGACGGGATCAATTTTCCTAAAACGGGGGATCTTGGTTTCGAGTGAGAAGATAAAGGGCGCCGCAGACAAAAATTTTTCAATTAAATTAGCCGAACGCAAAAATGTTAGTAAAACAAAGCACGAAATAAAAAGGGCGACGCTTACAATTTTTTTTTTAAAAAATTACGTAACGCAAAGAAATAGGTCTAAAGAGTATAATTTTTAAGAAAAAAATATCAATTTTCTCGCCCTCATCCACTGAGACTACAGGGGCCGTGCACAAATTACGTAATGGTCATAGGGGGGAGGGGGGTTACAAAACGTTACGTAGGGGGGAGGAGGGTTTTCGACAGCGTTTACATTTGTGTGAAACTAAGAAAATTTGGAATGAAAATAAGTTTTTTTTTTGGGGGGGGGGGGTAGTGGTCTTGAAATCGTTACGGAATATTAGGGGAGTGGCGTGCCAAACCGTTACAAAACATTACATAGGGAGGGGGTCAAAAATTGGTAAAATCACCGTTACGTAATTTGTGCACGGCTTCACATCTGACTGTTCCTCCTTTTTGATTTCGAATCAAAGTGCAAAACCCGCGTTGGACGTTCGAAGGCGTCAACCCGTCCTATTTCCTTGATAAAGTTTCTACGAAAATATCTCAGTCGATTTCTCCGCCCGTGTATGAACGCTTTAGGTTAGGCATTTGCATGTATCTCAGTCCCCAGCCTGTAAACAGTGCGTAAGGACAATGGTTACAAAATGAAAAGCCGAAAAATATTTTTTTTTACGATATCTTTCATCAGTTTGGTATTAAAGTCGAGCAAAAACAATTTTTATTCCAGTCCTAAAGGTATGAAAATGGAAAACATTAGAAAACAACAACCTGGAATAGATTTACTACGTGTAAGATGTAGTGACAACATCGCCCCATGCCCATCCTTTTCCGCCTAATATGCTTTTCCGTTTATCTGCGTCTTATACACGGCTGCTTGGCCCCCTAAGGATTTTCTTAGGAACCCTGTATATATTATAAGGCAATTAAGGTATTCCAAAAAAAATCATAACTTTATATATTAGTTAAGTATCGAAAATTTGAAATTTGAATTATTTTTAAAAAGAGAACCTTTAAACTATATACCCTCGATGTCAAAACTGAAATTTCTTTAAAATTTAAAAGTGCGAACAGATTTAAAATGTGGATCATTTTAACCCTTCCTGAAAAAAAAATGTTTGAGCCACTGTAAAAAATATAAGGTGTTAGCTAAATAGCCTTATTCTTTTAATGTATAAACACGTTTCCTCTATTTAAATCGGTTAAGAAATAAGCAAGTTCTGTAGTGTTACGATGCTCCTTGTGTGTTAAGACTGTCCCATTATAAGTCATCTTCTATTCGACGTCTTGAATTTTGCGTGCCATTTTGGACATTGGGCGCATAACATTTTTAGCTTGCCAAAAGGCTTAAAATCTTTATATCCTGATCATTCTTGACAAAACTGCATCCCGTTAAAAAGAAAATGACTTATAGCGAGACAGTCTTGACCACACAAAAAGCATCAAACGTAACATTCTAGAACTTTCTTACTTCTTAACCGATTTTAATAACGGATACGTTAAGAGAATAAGGCTATTTCGCAAACTTCTCAATTTTCAAAACTGTTCTCCTCGCTTTCAAAAAACTTTAATTTTAAATTTCGGATGATCAATACGAAAGTTTTACTTTAACTTATAAACTAAGAATCAACTAAAAAAAACACAGATTAAAACATAGTATATCTAACTAACTACACTAACTGCCGCTCCGCACACAGGCGAATTCCGAAGAAAAGCTGGTCAAAAATCAGAAATTCCGAATTTAAAATTATTGGAAAAACCAATTTTATAATTTTATTACCTAGTTAAAACCACCACCCTTTTTTTAATATTCTGGTCCCTCTTAAAAATATTTTACTTTAAATTTGACCTTTGATGAGACTTTTATAAGTGTTAATAAAATGTGTTAAATATTTCCTGAATTGAGTGTTCCGTTATCCGCAGGTTATTGAGAAAATTTAAAGATATCGTTATGGAGCCTATTACTGGTGGCAAGTAGAATCTTAAAAAAAAATTTTATACCTTCATCAAAAACATGATTTTAGTAACTGTCTGCAGATACTTAAAGCATGGCTTGTTGGTTACCGATGCAAAAAGACTTTTTTTTATCACGGGTGCAAAAAAAGATTTCTGTCCATTTTTTACCCAAAATTAAAGAGAAATACCGGAAAGACCGCAAATTACCGCAGGAACTAAAGGTTGGATTATTTCCAGGAGAGTTTATTTAAATACCTTGCTGCGCTCGTTATTTATACCAACGCTTGTAAAAAAGCACTATTTTAGCGACTAGTTGTTAAAACTACTATTTTTGATCACGGGTGCAAAAAAATATTTCTGTCCGTTTTTTACCCAAAATTAAAGAGAAATAGCTGAAAATAGTAACATTGAAATAATCTGATTATTCTTTCACAACGTCTTTATGAAAAAATCATTTAAAAACATCGTCAAAATATTAAACTATCAAAGATTAAAATGTCGCAACAATGAACGTCACCGAGTAAAAAGGCAAATCGCTAGGGAAATCATTGTTATTTCATTTATCATCTGCATTGATTTATAGCGTAAAGATGCTGTGTTGCGAGAAGTGCTCTTCGTTCGAGATTTTTAAAAGTATTTTCCTGTTTTTTTTTTGGATTTTGTGATAAAGGAATTAAAAAAATAGTATTAACAACTCGCAACTACACTGTGCTTTTTTTACTCGTGTTTCTAAATATTTCGCTGCTTATTCATAAAAAAGCACAGTTTAGTAGCGAGTTGTTAACACTATTTTTTTTAATACCTTTAAAACTATAAATCAAGGCGGCTGGTAAATGAAATAAAGGGTTGCCATAGCGATATGCCTTTTTACTCGGTGACGTTCATTCTTGCTACATTTTAATCTTTGAAAGTTTGTTATTTTGACGATATTTTTAAATAATTTGGTCGTAAATACTTAATGAAAACTGGTGGAGATGGCTTAATTTTTAGGCAAGAATAATTGGATTTTTTTCCATATTACTAGTTTCCTCTATTTCCTGTTAATTTTGGGTAAAAAACGGACAGAAATATTTTTTTGCACCCGTGACCAAAAGTTTCTTTTTGCATCGGTAACCAAAAAGGCCATGCTTTAGTTATTTGCAGACAGTTATTAAAATCAAGTTTTTCATGAAGGTATAAAAACACTACTATATTGAATTGATATATCCACAGAACTTTTTTAATTTTAATTTTTTTAAACTATATAGTAAAAAATAAAAATAGGAATTTTTTTCCTTTTCTAGCCATAAAGTACATTTCCCAAAATACATATTTAAAAAATGGGGTAATGCGGGTAAATGTACTTTATGTTTAGAAAAGGACGAAAAATTCCTATTTTTATTTTTTACGTCATTATAAAGTTTTAAAAAATCAAAATTAAAAAAGTTCTTTGGATATTTCAATTCAACAAAATTTTTGAGATTCTACTTACCACCAGCAGCAATAGACTCCATGACGATATCTTGAAATTTTCTCAATAAGTTGCGGAAAACGAAACGTTCAATTCACGAAATATTTAACACACAAAATTCTCATCAAAGGTCAACTTTAAACTAAAATATTTTTAAGAGGGACGAGAATATTAATAAAAGTGTGGTGATTTATTATACCTAGGTAACTATATAATAAAATTATAATTGGTGTTCCCAATAATTTTCAATTCCAAATTTCTGATTTTTGACGAGCTTTTCCTCGAAATTCTACTGTATGCAATTCCCTTACATTAAAAGACTGACAGGCTCTTACGTCCTACCTCGGAACCGAGAATCCCCGAGCGTTTGAGATCTACATTTTAAGAATAAAACGATAAGAATTTTCTTCAATTAGGCATCTGAAGGTTATAGTTAATTTTAGTATTTTAAATACTTATTTTGAACCTAAAGAACAAAATTTATGTTAATATTAAAATTACAATAGTGTCATGTCAAAATTTGCAATGTTTTAAAATAAAAAATACTTTTTTGCCTAATTTAAAGATATGCTCTTAAAATGAAAATAAACGGAGTTTCATAATAAACAATTAAAAGACAATAAAATTATAAAATTTTTAAACAGATAGTTTTTACTTGAATCAAAGAAAACATTTGAGAAAATTAAATTTTGTATTTAAGTATAACAATATGTTTATTTTAAAATAATCTCTTTAAAATAAAATTCTAGATTTTCATTTTAATGATGCAGTTTTGAGCATACCGAAATACTCATTTGTAGAAATTTTTTTTATAAACATCAAGTTATCTATTTTTGAGAAAACCTATTTTAAATTTTGTCAAAAAATAAATTTCTTTTAAACTTTATATGGTAACGGATACGTCATAAACACCAATAGGTGACACGTATGATTATAAAAAGTTAATACTACGTTTACCTTGAATCTTTTAAAATTTAATATTATATACAAAATATACCAATACCTGAACTATAATACACTCGGAACTACATTAATAAACTAGTGACCAAGTATCAATCCTTAACCAGTTTTTGTTTGCCTATTTTTTAGTATACAGGCACCAATCGGTATTATGTTTTTTTTTGTGTAACAAGTAATGGTACCCCTGATGTTTTATAAAAAAGTTGTTTACCCCCGACCAACCCTTAATTGGTTTTTCAATTTTTAAAATATGAATTTTATTCCTTTTACATAGTTCCCAATGATTTAAGGGAGAAGAAAATTAGAAAACAAAAAGCAGGATCTTTGATGCTTAATTGATATGTATTATTTAATTTTTCGAATCACAGAAAATACCTCCACACAATTTTTAGACACGAAAACGCCACAATAACATAAACAAAATGGCAAAACCACACCTCGTCAAAAATTTAAACTTTTCGACGATGGCGAGCTTTCTCAAGAAGTGCACCCAGGAATTGGCTTAAGGGGGGGGGCTTTAAGGATAAATGATAAAAAAACTTAATTTGAAGTAAAAATGTGACCATAATTGATACAAGGACATACTTAAAAGCGCGGACCTGAGCACAAATGTAAAGGGGGAGGGAGTGTTAACCAAATTTAAAATTGTTTATTTATCCAAAAATTTATGTCAAAATCATAATTCAGAGCGCCGCAGGCAAAATTAATATATCGCAATAATTGATGGGATTTTGGGAATTTGAGCTTTTAATTTACTCTTCATTTGTTTGTAAAAAATGGTAAATGCACCGCAGGCAAAAATTTTTTGCGAAAATGACACTTAAAATGCCATTTTTGACACCAAATCGCAGGAAAAATGTTTCGATAAAATTAAACAAATTCAAAAATCAAACATTTTTATAGCGCACATGAACGAAAGAAATCGCAAAAAAAAAGTTGTTTTATAGCGCCGCAAGCGAAAATTTTTGCAATATTTGTTTTTTAAATATTTTTGTTAAAAATTAAGGTCCAGGCTCTTATATTTTATTCCCTATATATTTTATTTCTGCTGTTAAATAAAATCAAAGTTTTCGGACAGATTATGTCGTAGTCCCCGTAACGCAAATAAATACCTTGTCATTAAATTATCGTAAGGTCGCTACGATACTGGCATGGCTTTGTTAGTGCATGCGCAGTAGATTTTTTTGCCCATGGCATATTTTACAACACTGGGGCCGTTATAGTGGGCCACTTTCTGACTTTGGATTATCTTAAGATTTAACTTAAGTAGTAGCATCTCTTAAGTACCAAACTCAGCTTGCCAAACTTTTAATTATCTTTTATTTAACTTAAGTTCCAAACAAGCTGGCAACGCTGCAGACTGATGACAGATTGTTAGGGATTTTGGAATTGTACCAAACTATCATCAAATAAATGACATTTGACAGCAGGTTTTTTCAGTTTTTGTTGTTGATCAGTGAATGAATTTGTTTATGCTGGGACTGGGGCCGCTGGAGGTCTGTGTATTGTTTGCAGGGATAATTCCAACTAGAGGATCTAAATTTTCATCTGACTGGGACCGCAGTAGATGAAAAGACGAACAACCTGCTATTGTGGCATGTAGCTGGGGGTATGTGTATTGTCTGACAGAAACCTAGGTCTCTTTCTTTTCATGGAGGGTAAAGGCAGAGTTTTGTAAGCGGTAAGACCAGCATGTGTTTGCTATATCTATATTTTCCTTGCATACCTCATACCGCTTATCTTACGGAACTCTGAATCTGCCTTATGAATACTCAATTCAATTCAATTCAATTTATTAGTCATAACAAAATATGCATTTTTATCGACACGTCATATTGATTAATATTACATCATAAATTATTTAAATTTGTCTATAGAAGTTAGACTGACTAAATTTTACTATAACAATAATAAACATCCTACAATAAATAGCCACAGCCTGTTTTTCCTAGCTTAATAATGTTACAATTGCGGATAAACTTTTCAATTAAAAAATCACCCAACATTTCATAAGCTGAAATTATACTTAATAAATTATTTGAGATTTTTTACAGAAAAAGAAACAGTATCAAAGGACATAACAACAATAATAAACAGAAATAGGTAAATGCTTAACATAGGCTACAGAAAAACAAAAAAAAAACAGACAAGCCTAAATCATTTACGTTTGATTAAAGTGTTTTTCCACAAAATATAAAATTTCCTTTACACTGTAGGGACAGGCATCTATTAAAATGTACTTTAAAAATATTTTACATTTCCTAAGATTCATGTTTCTGACTTCAATAGGTAAAGAATTAAATAAATGTATTCCCAGCTAATTATTCTTTTCAATCCTAAGTTTGGATACGACAAGGTCTTCTTTATTTCTGGTTTTGTATTGATGCTGATTAGACTGCTGTATATGATTCTGAGTTTTAACCCTGCACAGTTTGTTAAGAATTATCTCCCCGAACAGAGTCAAGATGCTGCGTTCTACAAACAAAGTTCTACAAGTCTCCCCCCTCTGCTGCACACTGGCGATTATTCTTATTGCTGATTTTTGCTTTAAGAATACCTTTTGAAGGAAATGGTGGGCAGGATTTCCCCACCCTACAATGCCATATGTCATTATTGAGTGGAAAAATGCAAAGTAGGCAGCTCTTGCAGCTCCCCTGTTTATAACTGATACTATCTTTCGTAGGGCATACACTGATTTTGCCAACCTGTTACACATACTTATTATGTGAGGACACCGCAAGAAAGACTTGGATCCAGCAGCACCCATAAGAACTTTGCATTATTTTCTTGCTTGACGAGTTGGCTTACCCTAATTTGAAAGTCGACAATCACAGTCTTAGTTATATTCAATGCCAAGCGATTTGCCGAAAACCACTGGTTAGCTGCCCGCAATACCTTATCGCTTGCTGTGACAATATTTTGTTCTCTTCTCAATCTTGTTATGAAACCATTATTATTTGCATATTGTACGGCTATGCTGTTGTCGTTTTTAAATGTGTCAGGAAGGTCAAGCAAATAGACTATCAAGAAAAATGGTCCTAATAAAGATCCCTGCCGAACCCCTCGAGTGATTGTTTTTTGTACTCACTAGTCATAAGGGTGCTCAATTTGAGCCTCGATCAAGTGGAGCACAAATATCTTGTCCTAAAATTGTGATCGTCGAAACGATTAAAATAGTCATAGCGGACAAATCTATATAGATATTCCATTGATGAAAAACAGTTCGTCGTTCTCTCGTCGTCCCGTACCAACTGCATTTCCTAAAAACTGCCTTCAGTAGCAATGCAAAACAATTTCCTATAGCATAAAACCAGCCTAAAATTCAGATACAAAATTTTCACGACACATGTAAACAAAAACCTTTATATAGGTTATGTGTCTATTTTCCAAATTTTCTTCCCGAATTGTTTGGCATGAGTCTTGGAATATTTCTTTTATAGTAAAAAAGACGATTTTAGGCCGAATAAACTTCAAAAAACACCACAAACGGAAAAAAATAATTGAAGTAAAACTTAAGTAGTCAAATTTTACCACTTAAGCCAAGTGTGAAAATTTGGTACTTAAGTGGAACTTTGACAGCACTTGCAACCAATTAAATTAAGATAAGTTTAACTTAGGACTTCAGTGAAAGGTGAGAAAGTGGCCCAATATCTCATAGTTATATGGTCTCAACCTACGCATTTCTGATAACACACATGGTTGCAGAAAAACGCATACATGCCCTACCACCAAATCGATCCACCATAATACTCTAGCATTGTTTATAGACAGAGAGGTGGTGGCAATGGAGGTGTATGATTTCATCTACATTATAACTAGTATGAAACTGTAGTTTACATCCACACGAATTAAGTAAAAATATTATGATGCTCAGGTGGTGGGGATTTTTTCACAGGGAGGCCCTAAAACTTGCAAAAAATAATAGCGCTATGAAGTCATTTCATCTTTTTTCTGATTATTGCTATTCTGGTAAGAGCCACACGAATATACCAAAAAAATATATTGCACGCCCCTAGGTGGGGGGCTTTTCTTACAGGGAAGCCTCAAACTTGTAAAAAATAATAGCTATATGAAGTCATTTCATCTCTTTTTTGATTAGTGCTACACCGAGTAAAATGAGCTTTCTAGGAACTTTAGTCACGGGTTTACTAGTTAACATGACTACCTACCGGGTGGGCCATAAAAAACCGTAAAAAAGATTTTTCGCTATAACTTTTAAAGTACTAAACCGATTTTTACAAAACTGGAGGTATTGTGTAGATATTAATAAGGTTTTTTGCTGCGTACTAAAAAAATGTCGCCATCTTGAAATTTAAAATGGCGCATTAAAACAAACAAAAGCCTTTTTTTATCTCGTTGTTTTTAATGTTGTCAATTTTTTTTTTATTTTTAGTTTTTTCATTCATGCTAATTTTAAAAATCTATCATTCATCAAAATTGGATAATTTTGAAATTATTTTTTATTTTGGTATCATTTTTCAAATCCATCTTTTAGTTTTTTCGGTTTTCATCGTTATTTTTTTACCGTAACTTTCTTATTTCTTACCCGATTTTTACAAAGTTGGTGGTATTATGTAGATAATTAATAAGGTATTTTGCTGCGCACTAAAAAAAAGTCGCCATCTTAAAATTTAAAATGGCGCATTAAAACAAACGAAAGCCATTTTTTAATATTGTTGTTTGCAATGTTGTCAATTTTTTTTTTAATTTTTAGTTTTTTTAAAACATTCATGCTTATTTAAAAAATCTATCACTCACCAAAGTCGGATAAACACTTTTAGAGATATTAGATTTTATTTTGGTATCATTTTTCAAATCCATCTCTTGGTTTTTTCGGTTTTCATCATTATTTTTTTACCGTAGCTTTCTTATTTCTTAACCGATTTTTACCAAACAAACCTTGTTGAAAACAAAAAAGCTGTACTTTATTATCCTTTTTTAAAAAAATAGACCATTCTGAAATTTAGTATGGCGGACTTAATAAAATAAAAGCTTTTATTTCAACTTCTTCTTTTTAGTATTTGACAATCTTATTTTTTAATTTTTAGTATTTTTAATTAGACCACTGTTTGTGCTTAATCAAATAGGCTAATAAGCATCAAAATCGAATTAAACTTTTTGATACTCAATTTTTTTCGTTTTTCTTAACTGCTTTTCTTGCTTTAACTTTTTAAATTTCAAACCAATTTTTACAAAACTTAAGAGTTTTTGGCAAAAAAACTGTGATTTAGTTTTTTTAGTAAAAAAATCGCAATTCCAAAATTAAATAAAGCGGACGCAGTAATATCTTTATTCCAACTCGACCTTTTTAGCGTTTTTAATTAGACTGCTAATTATGCTTATATATCATTAAAATCGGATAAATACTTTTTGATATAGGTAAAACTAAACCAAAGTTGTTAGGCATGGAATGATTAAGCGCTATAAGGATACGGACGCGGTAAGTGATAAGTATATTTCCGATGGCTTAATAGACACTATAACATAACACAATAAGTATCTAATGACACCATAACAACTTTGTTGCAAATGGACACTATTGATTTTTAAGAAATGTTGTTAAATAAATATAGGAAAGATATGGAGTTTAATTAAAGCTTTTTATTTTAAATTTAAGATTTGTTTACCTCACAGTCCTTAAACTTTAGCTTAATGATTATTATAATTTATTTAACTACCAAAACTAAATTATTATAATGAGAAATGACTAACCAATAATAAACTAAAAAACTACCTACACTGAGAAAAATGAGCTTACTAGGAACTTCATTCTATTTGAAACAACTGATTTGATCTTGTTAACGTAAAACTGGTAACCGTAACCAGTTTTTTTAGTTACTTTAACCACATTTTTACTTACTTTTACTAAAGTTTTGTGGTCACAGCAACTAAAGTCATCTTGAACCATTTCATATGGTAACCCTTACTGAATATTCTAGTAGGTTTTAACCAGATTTCATAGTAGGAGCAACTGCAGAACTTTTAACCAAAGTATTATGGTAATGGTTACTAGGAATTCTGGTTGGAACAACCAGATTTTCTGTCGTTTGTGAACGCGCATCCACGGGTTTCGCACCGATGTGGTTTGACGTTTGACAAAATATCAGACGTCAATCATCGAGCATCGTCGTCGAACTCAAAAGTTTTTTTTTTATATTTTTCAAAATTCGAAATTTTTAATCAGTAAATCAGTTGCCCCGTTTTATCATTAACATTTCGATACATCATTTTCATATGATACTCTCACAATTGTGCTGTTTCAGTGCAGAAAATTCCACTAGGCATGAAGGTAAGTCATTTCAATATGGTCAAGAAAATTTCTAAATTTAATTTGGGATTATCTTTAATCATCAGGCTTCCTTTAGACCCTCGATCTGCTGCTGGGACTTTCTACTTCCTCCTGGAGACAAGTTCGCCCATTTTCCGTTCATCGTTGTTTGCCTTATCGGGTGAGTTTAAAATTACAAACTAACGTAACTTACCAGTGTTATAATTGGTATTTTCGCTTTAAATAAAAGGTTTTATCAAGAGTTCAAACTAATTGCAAAGCCTTTGAACCCCGATGCCTGTGAACCAGCCTACAAAAGGTCCGCGGTGCGTCTGTCATATTCCTGCCCCGCAACCCCTTATGACCATCTCATGGTCCAGGATGACTACAGGTTTGCTAAATACACGACTACCTGAAGGTAGATGTTGCCCTTTTCCCCTGTGTTCTGCAGATGTTTATCTGTATTGAATTTTTGTTAAATTACTTAGATAAATTTAGTATGAAAAAATTTGTATAAATAGTGGATGGTGGTGGGATTTACTAAAAGGGTTTAGTCTATTTTAGAACGGTCCTAAGTTTAAGTGAAATTTTTGGTTTTAAGCACTTTAAACCAACCGGCCTTGAATTTTAGACATAATTTGATTTATAAGAAGAATATGAATAAATTTGTTTTTTGAATAATCATCCTGACACAATCTCTTGTTGGATTTGAGAAGAAAGTTTTAATTTAGAAGAAAAGAAAATTAAAAAATTTAAACCCACGCGGGTTTTAAATAGTAAACACTCTGTAGAACAAATTAAAATTTGGGTTATATGTCACTCTAATTAAAACTTACCCTTGTTCATTAATTTTTCCAATTAATACTTGATGTCACACTACGATTTAGATGGGTAATAATAAAATAAGGAGTTTATGAAATGAATTAAAAAACTTAAATAAAAGTTTTATCTACATTTCTGTCACTGTCGAAATGTCAGTTTCTAAATAATAGCTGCGTTGAAATCACAAACAGCGAGTTCGGATTTCTTTCTTGCTTGTACCTTGGCTTGCACGAACCTCTACTGATGAAGGCTCTACAGCTTTGAAATGGGTTTCTAGTAAGGAAAGTTTTCTTGAGTGCGCTTTTAGATAACCTCATTGTTTTAATTTCAGTTTGTAAATAGATTAATATAGTTGTTTTGGGTTTTTTTGTTTGGTTTACTTTTCGTGCATAATGTTTTGCCTAGTAGTGCCTTCATAGATATATTTTTTGTACTGAAAACGGGTTCAAAATATGGCGTTTTTCTGGCAAAATTGGTCAATGAACAACTTGGTAAATTCATCCTTGTAAAAACGGTTACTTAGGGAAATTATAAACGAACTTATTACCAATTGCTAAAAAACAATCTTTTCTGAGGGCTATAAATATATACCACCCCCCAGAGGTGGTCTAAAAAATCACCAACTTTCTAACCTAACACAGATAATAAAGATATTATGTGCCAAATTTTTGGCGTATTCACCATTTGCCATTTGAAACCTAGTTTTAGGGTATTTTCTCTTAGAATAGGGTACATTTTGAGAAAAAAAGCAGTTTTTCCGTGGTATTTTGCAAGGAAAAATAATCAATAAATTTGTGTAACTTCTGTATGGGTAAGTGTTTTTGAAAATTGGTTTTAAAATTTAATAGCCCCCACAGGTGTAAATATTTAGCCCATATTATTTTATTATCCAACTTTTTAGGCCTAAAATGCTACATAGGTAATCATTTTGATATCATTATATTTTGCAATTGTGACACCAGACCGAAATCATAAAAAAATTGAGTTTAAGTTAAGTTTTTTATACACCGAGAAAAATATCTAGTAACTCTGACTAGAAATTGGGTCAGCCTTACTAATAGGCGTCAACTAAACTTCTAGTTGTTTTGACTAGACTCAGTTAGAATTTGACTTATAACTGCAAACTATAGTTGCAGTTACCCAAGTATCTAGTTACCCTAACTAAACTATCTAGTAAATGTTGCTACGAATATAGGTTCAGAATAACAACTCGGTAGCCATTACCGGATTGTCTAGTTGTTTTAACTGGATACTTTAGTAACGCTTACCATATTGTTTGGTAAGATTCCAACTCTTTTTAACTACTTTAAACACATTGAAAAGCTAAAACAAACGCATTTTTTGCTCATCCTAATAAATGCTGTTTGGTCATTATGACTATACAGGGTGTCCCAAAAGTTCGAGTCCACCCTAATATCTCCAAAACCAAAAGAGGCAGAGAAGTAAAATTTCACACGATTAGACGGTTTTCAAAAGAGTATCTTTTTGAGGGCTAATAATCGCACCCGTCATTAAGGAGGCGGAGCTAGGGAGGGCGTCGACGATATATTTTGGAAAATTTCAATAAAGCTTTTCCTTCTGTTTCCAAAAACACCTAATGTTACTTTTTTCTCTAACGGTTTTTAAATAAAATTATAAAATCATCTCCATAAGACCAATGAGTTAAACAAGAAAGAGATATTCTTTGTCTACTCTTATTTAAAAGTTTTTATTAGTCATTTTATTTAAAAACCGTTAGAGAAAAAGATAAAATATTAGGCATTTTTGGAAACAGAAGGAAAAGCTTTATTTACATTTTCCAAAATATATCGTAGACGCCCTAGCACTTACCTTCACGACGGGTGCGATGATTAGCATCCAAAAACCCTGTATAGTCATAATGACCAAACAGCATTTATTAGGATCAGCAAAATATCCGTTAGTTTTAGCTTTTCGTGCATTAAATAATGTGCACTTTTACATGTTTTATAAGATTGAACGAGGCAATTTAAAAAGAAAAATAGGTTTTTACGCGACTCTACGAGATTGTCTGATAAATTAGGCACATTTTTAAGAGTTTTTAAAAGATTTTACGCCAGAAATTTATTTTTACTAGTTTTTATAAGATTATGTATTAAATAATGTGCATTTTTACAAGTTTTTAAATTTAACAAGGCAAAAAACAGTTACGCAACACAAGTTGTTATATTTTCATCTCTGTTACTGTCGCCAGTAGGTCAATTGTCATTCTCCTTAACGTAACAGAGTTATATTCTTACTTTTGTTACATTTTTTTAACAAATATGTATCATTTATTGTTACATAGTCAGGTAAAATTTCTAAAGAAATGTAACATTTTTAAAAAAAACGTTTAATATTTCATATGAAAAACTATTCATACATTTTGTAAACATTGTTTTAATAACCTACTTGTTACTTTTTTATGAGAAAAAAAAAACAAAATTTTAAGAAGTACTTAAAAGTTACTGGTAATATTTTTTTGTGTAAAAATGTTGACAAAATATATTGTACATTTCACTTACCTTTAACTGCTTTTATACTACTATTTAAGAAAAATTAATATTAAAAGCAATATTTTATTCACTATATTTTAACAACAATAATACTCAAAATTATTAATGAACATTAAAGACTTATTAATAAAAAAATTAAATTGAATTATTTATTATTAGTTCTACAGATAATTACCTGTCAAAAATCAGTTTTAAATAAAAAAAATGTTCATTAATAATACAGATAAAGTCATATCAAAGCTTGTAAAAAGTAAAGAAGCCTAATTTGGATGTGCTTTTTTATTTAATTGTCATCATTTGTTAAAATTGTTCAAGAAATAAAATAAACTGTAGTAACTATAGGGCCATTAAGGGGAGATTTAAAACTCAACTTTTCAATAATAAAACTTTTAATAATAAGAAACAAAACTGGCTAAAACATTTTACAAAAATTCAGTGCTCAAAATCCCTCTAAAAAATATGACAATTAACAGTTTTTCTTTTCTGACACATGTCTTAAGGGCTAATGAGAAAAACAACAACTTAAACCTATTATGTTAAAAAAAGGCAAAAAATTAATTTTGGTTCCTACATAACGGAAAATATCGATTCTCTTACACCGTAGGTGTGGCATACGTCAATGTAAAGTCATTGCATAAAAGACAAGGTAATTAAAAGATTAAATAAAAATGTAATGCTGACTTATTATAATCACGTAATTAATACCCTAGTAGTATTAGTAAAGGACGTTTAAAACTTTAATGTTTTATATAAATATGACAGTTTTTTATATTTTATGCACATCCGGCAGTAAAAGTCAGGCGTAAAGTAGTACCTAGGGCATTTTTTGTGCCCGCGGACCTTAAAAACCTAAAATTTTCCATGCAGTCGTTTGTTGTGGTTGTTTTCCCAAAATTATAAATTACTATTTTTTAAATACTATGAAAAACTGACAACTTCTGAAGCAAGTTACCACAATTCAGATGCTGGTTGTAACAACAGCCCTCTGCTTACACCTCAGGCTGTTATTTTAAATCAAAGTGATCAGAACTTTGGCTCAAAGTTAGATGAAGTTATCATCACTTTGAAAATTCCAAATAAATGATAAGTTTGCGAAGAACTGCTATTTGTTCTGCCGCATCCAACTATGCTATTAGTTTGAGACAAAGTAGTCTGCTTTGAGACCAAGTGCTCCGCTTTGTGAAAAAGTAATTCTTTTATCAGTGTGCGAGCATTAAAGCTGCATTTTTTGACTTAGGGGCATGAATAACTATTATTTAGGTACCGACAGGACAGATTTCCAAAAAGCGTCAAGAAAGTTTAAAGAAGTTGTGTTCAAAAAACCTTCACTGATCGAAAAGTATTCTTCATGGGTTGTGACATCATGTAATATGTTTTAAAAACGGTTAGTGTATGAGTAAATTTACGGTAGGCTACAATAATGCATTAACCGAGTTAGAATGACCCAATTATATGTGTTTCTTGAAACCATAATATGTTTTGTCACAACTAACATCTGAGTTGTGGTAAATTACGCTATAACAATCAGCATCTGAATTGTGGTAATCCACTTTATAAGTTGTCACAACCAGTAATCAAGTTGTGCTATAAGATATTTTTTTCACTGGCAATGACAGTATTGAACCAAAAGAACGCCAACTGTGAATTTTTGGCATTTCTGTCACTGCGTCTTTTATGCATAAAATTATCTGATCCTCGCGAATACATCCTAAAAACACTAAAAAAATAAAATAAAATGCGCGTGACGGAATACGAACACCCATCAAGTGGCTGGATTACTAGACCTACGCCTTAGACCATTCGGCGAGCTTAATAGACAGTAGTATACAATATGAAAATTTCTTAACACGTGGGCGTTTTGATGATGGAAATTTGTGTGATTTTTTCGAAATATTTCTAGATAACAAAATGCGATGGTGGAAATCTGGATTATTTTCGGAGGAGGAGATAACCCCTCTTAAGAGGTTTGACGGGTGATTGTTACACCAAAAAACCGATGGTTAGCATATTTATACTATCGCAAAAACATATTTGTGTGTTTTTGTATTTTAAAGGTGTTCCCCCCCTCCAAAATGATCCAAACTTTTTTTTTATTTAAATACATTTTTAAGGAAAGTAAAATATGACCCAGCCCCATCATTTTTTGGTGTAAAGACCACCCATCCCCGGCCCACTTAAGAACGATTATCTCCTACCCCGAAGAAAATTTAGTTTTCCAAAATCGCATTTCGTAACCCAGAAATATTTCCAAAAGCTTGGATGTTTTACACATATTTCCACTATCAATACGCAAACGGCAAACATACAGGAACTGACTATAAATGTTACCGAAGAGTATAAATAACCTCCAAAAGCTGTTGATAAAATTCATCCATATTTTTTCCAATAACAAAATCAATGTGAGCTAACGGCAGCGGGTGTATCCAGGCTTGAGTTTTCGATTTGTTGGCATTGATTTTGTCTAACAAAATCATAGAATCCTGCAATAGTATTAAAATACATGCGAAATGAGAAGAAGGGCGCAAAAGCAAAGAGTGTATATTGAATATTTACATTTTTGTAATATCACAATAACCAACATAAGCTTTTTCAATGACCCCAAGTTTAAAGCAAAAAAAAAGGCTGAGTTTTCCTGAAATTGACAGCTATCTGCTCTTCGCAGTTGATCGATCAAAATAAAAATAATGCAAATGTCAACCTCCCCCCCTCAGTGGTATCTTTTAATTTTAATAAGATAATTTTCGTTATAAACAAGTAACTCAAATTTCCATTTCTCTTCACGCAACGCGAATTAAGAGTATAGTCTTCGCTAAAAAAACGGTCCGATGCAGAGGTATTTTTGCCCAAAATTTTTCTATCTTAGCCAAGGAATTTTTTGATAATTTTGGTATCGTTTTAAAGATAAAGGATAAATTTAGGGTTCTCTAGTGGTAGTTTTTCGATTTTTTTTGTTATTTTTGTACAATTTTGGTAAAATATGACATATTTTGTCCATTTTCAGCACTGTGCACACGAAATCAGAAACAAAAATGAAAAAATTAACACTAGACAACCCTAAGCTATCAAAAAAAAAAAAATGAAAAAAAAAATTTTTGTCGCCTAAATTTAGGGACAAATTAACCGTTACAAGCGAAATTTATGAATTACAATTCTATACCGAAAGTGGAAGGGCAGACTCTGTAGGAGAAACAATTTATAGGCCAGTCAAGAGATGATTAACACTTGATTTAAAAAAAAACGCATATTTGCAGTCATAAAATTAACCTTACTAAAAGTGTATAATATATACGGACTACTAGCTAAAATGCCTTAAAACTTCAAAAGTAGGACAATTTGTCATATTGTTTAAAAAAGATCTCTAAAACTGAAAATATTTTTTTACTTAAATTAAAGGCAACCTTATTTTTATATTAACTTTTACATAATACTAAAAAATCAGCAAAAATAATGTTTTAGTAAAGTCTTTATTAAACAATATCAAATTATCACTCGAGTAACGGACGAAGGCTGTTCTATAAAGAGGGCGGTAACCCATTTTGGAGTTGATAAAATAACAATAATACGACGGAAACAGCGCTGGATTGAAAACAATTTGACGAATAGGAAACTTGGATTAGGAGAAAAACGATGGTAAATTTAATACTAATTATTTTAACTTAAAAAAGAACTAAAATAAATAATTTAGTATTTAATAGGATTAACATTTTTTTCTAGTACAAGCTGCAAACGTCTGGGCATTAAAAAGGTTAAATTTTGAAAATACTGAAGGTCTTCTGAGAGCTGATCCAATGCGCGATAAAAAGCATCGCTTAATTCTTCAGCATTTCGTGGTCTCCAAATCCTTTGGTATATTATTTTAACGATTCGACCCCATATATTTTCCATTAGGTTAAGGTCAGGGCTGTTTTTATTTGGTTTGTATATTCGGGTTCAAATCTAGAATTTGGTGGACGATAAAGTAAAACTCTCATGCTACTTGAAGATGATGGAAAATTTTTTTCGTCAGTGAAAACCACCCCCTCCCAGAAGTCATTATCACGAAGTACGTTGTTCAGTGCAAAAATCAATCTGGCCTGTTTTTGTTCTTCTGTTAGAAAAGGCTTCTTTGCAGCAACTCGACAAGAGACTTCTGATTTCGTTACTCTTCTATTTACTGTTGCTAAAGAACTCGGAAATAATGTTACATTAGCTGCTTCAACCGACGTTGAAAAAGGATTTTGTCTGAAATGGTCAGTAAGTCTCTCATCTTGCACTTCAGAACTTACTTTTGGTCGTCCTAATCCATCTTTCCTATCCGTAGAATTATTTTCGATCCAGTGCTTTTTCCATCGCATTATCGTCATTTTATCAACTCCAAAATGTGTGGTCGCTCTTCTTGTAGACCAGCCGTCTTCTATAACTCGAGTGATAATTTGAACTTTTGTAAATGTTGATATCTGTGGCATTTTTAATTTTAAGCTATCTGAGTGGCAATTCCAGTGGGCTATCGTTATGAGATAACGATCGCTATCGGCATTATTTTCACTGTTACGGCAACATCGCTTATTGTTAATAAAAAAAAAGGCTTGAATGGCACGCAACCCGCAATACTTTCCCAAAAATAACTGTCAAATGCCGACAGTCACTCAAGTTTATTTACCTTTTTAATAATAATTTTCATGAACTTTTTGCATGTAATATGGACTAAAAATCTTATCACAATGTGATAGTGGACGACTGTTATCAATTTTTGAGTGAATTTTGTTTGGAAAAGTCACGTTCTTTGTGAAGAAAAACCCACATGGGCCTTGTGTGGAAGTGCCACAAGATTTTTTGTTTGAGTAAGTACCTATACCTACTTTATCTTATGTCCTATCCTGTTCTTTTTGATGCTTAAAGACCACTACTTTATATTGTAAACAAATAGTACATTATAAACCTAGGGACTAAAGTGCCATATCTAATCCCGCGGCGAAAGGTTTGTACAATTGGCTAAGGGATTAAACGACACTTTAGTCCGGAACCACAGGAAAGGGTGCTTAGTATGAAATCTTGGCCAAGAGCAAGAGCTGTTTGGCTTGACTTGCCATAAATTTAATTATAATTTTCCAGGGATTAGTTTTTTTTTTAATCCCTGAGGGATTAAATTTACTTCTAATCCCTAATCTGAGGGATTAAAAGTAACTATTTAATCCCTAAAGTGCATAAAAGATGTAGGTCAGTTTAAGTTCAGACGGCTGATTCTGAATTGCTATATGCACCACCCAGCAAAAACTTTGCATTCCTTCTCATGCTGTCCCCCCTTCTCCAATGATTTTTTTGGCACAGGCCATTTAAATCAATAAATGACAGACGAGAATCATGTACTTAACTTTCGTACATTCAAATTGATTTTGCTAAAACAAATTCTGATGTACACATTTCCTTTTTTTAAGGTTTGCAAAGTTTTAATGTTTTAATGTAGCACTGTTCTTTTTTTTTAGGTCAACTGTTGAAAATCGACAAGAGCAGGACCCATGTTGTAGTGCTAATAAGAGAGAAAATAAATTATGAAGTTTGGGAATAAACATTTGCCATAGCTGCTCAATGTATATTGATAAATTATCCATAGAAATCAGTGTTGGTAAGTTTTCAATTCAACACCTGATTTTAAATTTGTAGGTCAAGTAATGAAAACTATCCTAAGATTAGGGTATTATCGAGTTTTCGTACACCTATTGGAGGTGTTCACCTCTCGCATTCTAAGTTTTGAAAATTTTTCATTAAATCTCGGATTAATAATAAGGCATGTTTCAAAAGTAAACAAAAACTTCTAGTAAATTTTACCATCAGTACATCAGCCATTGGGTTATTACTTTTTAAATCGACCAATTTGGGAATTTATAATTTTTGACACTTATATACTATAATTTACATGCATTGGTTAAAAAAAAAACCAAGATTAGTTTTTTTTTCTCTGTTTGTAAATATGTACTTACTTGCTTATCATTTAATATTGTGGTTTCAATAAAACCAAGATATCTGAAATTACATACAGAATGGCTAGGCTAACAGTAGCTTCTAAAAGACCCTGTTTAATCGTTCTAATTTTTTAAAATATATTTTTTAGTGAAAAGAAAAAATTTTGTGTAAATATAATATTTTTGTGTAAAAGTAAAGTATTGTGGTTTTTAATGAATCATTATTTTAAGTTTCGCAATTATGTCTGAGTAACTTTAATACCAATTTTCTCACCTTTGTCAAAATCAGAAGAATAACAATATATGAAAAGTTTTATTCATTTTGATTCAGACCTAGATGAGAAAATTAACTTTAAATTTAGCACAAAATTTGAAAAATATTGGGAAAAAAAAATAGCACATTATATTGTTATTGTCTGAAGTATTAATTCAAGTGAGCTAACTGGTTAGCTGCTTAGACTATACATACATCACACATTATAAATTATTTGTTTAATTTCAGATCAATCATTTTTCGTAATTATTAAGATGTATGATGAAGACATTTAAGCAGACAGCACCTCACCCCACGCATTTTAGCAAAATCCGGCAAAATCATATGAAGGACAAAACACATGGTAAGCTACCATAACCACATTAAAAAGAAAACATTTTAAAATTCAAGAATTCGTCAGTAAAATTAAAAAAATTGGCTACTTTGTGGAGAATTGTTGTCGTTTCAACCAAATATAAATTTCTACTTCTTTATTGCTGTAATTTAAGTTTTTGTTTTCTACTATTTTTATTAGCCACCAAAACATAAATATTTCAAATTTCATTAGTTAAATCCAAGGTGGGATAAATTTTTAAGGTAAATTTGTATGTCCATTGAAGGTAACTAGGGGATAAGCCACACTTATTTCGTTAATTTACAAGAAAAATTCAAGAGTCTTTTTCCACTTGGATCCCAACAAAAGTTACTATATAAACCAAACCTTAAAGCTTTCAATCCTAAGTAGCCATTTTACTGGCGTACATTTTGAAATACATCTTATTTTTTGTTTCAGGTTAGCAGTGCTCAAGCTGATGAAAGAAAAGATGCAATCCACCAATTATTGAAATATTGGAAAACATTTTTTAATTCTAAATAACATTTAAAGCAATAAGTAAAAATAAATCAGTTTTGTTTACCAAATTTTATTGTTTTTTAATGTCAATGCTAGGAGTGACAAAATCAGGTCAAATCAATTTTTTCTTTGGTACATCATAAATTGGTAATATTAATTTAAAAACTAAGTATAAATCTAGCCAAAAAATTAAATTTACTTACCTATGTCAGTCAGTAAACTATTAAAGTTAATTTAAAATGCGGAATACATTTTAGGCACTTTAGTTTAAGTAATAGTTTTTCAAGGGTATTATTTATAAAAATAGGTCTTTCAAGTAACCGTTTATTTTATTATTTAGAATCTATAACCTTGAGTTATTAGTTTTTTTGCTAGCCCTAACAATAAGTTGATAGTGCAAATATTATAAAACTATTAAAATAATTTGCATAAATAGGCAACTGCTAGAAATATCATTTAGGTAACTTTAAAATGGATGTAAAATAATGAAGAAAAATAATTTAGGTAAATATTAAATCACATCAGTTCAATTTTTTAAAACATCATTAAGTTTTTTTTTAAGCAACCAGAGCTTGAAATAACCTAATACTGTACTTAACTTACCCCACCCATATAAATGCTCTTGATTTATCTGCTCTGCTGATAATTTAAAATGACAATTATAGGACATAAAAAACCCTGCCTTATTTTAAAAAGTTTGCAATAAGTTAAATTAATATGTTTAGAATAAAGTGGTTTTACAGTGTGGCAGTGAACAGTAACTGTGACCCACTCTTTCGACGATTCCCCTAAAAAATCTCCAAATTTTCACGAAAAAGTTCCAAAATTCCAGTTACAATAGGTACAATGTTCCATAACCTTAGGGACATGTAAATAAAGTATTCAAGTTATGCTCTGGCAGATTTAAACAAATGTGGCCTAAGAGGATTAAATAATGAAATTTTATTTTTGTACTATATTTTACACAACTGTTTAATAGGTATATTAAAGTTATCTTATATTTTTTTTGATGGGATAATGAATAGCATTTAGCATACATGTGTGTCTATTGAACATCTATGTCTAGGTTCCATCCATATTTAATAGGTGCTTTCGTTAAAGGGTTGTGGCCCGGGCTGTGGTACTTGATTGGAGACTTGATCCTACTAGAAGGTTTCTTACATGTAGCTCTATTCACATACCCTCGCACATTATACTTATCCAAAATCCACAATTTAAGTATTTTTTCTTTGGTAAACTGTAAGACTCTAAGTCAGTAGTTTTCATTTTAATTAAACTATCTCAGTAAATTATATGAATGGACTCCAGCTATTAGCATGCATGGTTTGCATGGTCCCTACATAGATGCAAAGCATATATAAGTCATACATGCTCACTTGTTAACTTTAAGACCAAAATCAGTAAAGTATGTTGCATAAAGTGAGCTTTAATTTCTCTTTAAAAAAATTGGAATTACCTTTTACTGCATAAATTTAAAGCATTTTTTAGCTAACAGAATAGTGCAACCGGTTTTTTGTTTTAATTTATTATATTTATATTCTTGATAAAGACACCGAACATTCGGTAATAAAGAGTTAAATACTAACAATTAAAGCCAAACATTTTATGTATCCGAAGCAAATAATCACCTCAAAGTATCACCTTCTCACCCACCCTGACTTTAAGTAGGCAATAAATTTTAGCAAACTCATCTATGCAGGTTGTGCCATACATATCTATTCTGCCATAAAGGCTTACGATTTCTTTTACAGAAGAGTATAAAATATAAACCCACCTTAAAAGTGCACTTTCATAAATAGCTAGTCGGGAACTTTTGATATCCAAGTTTAGGGTGAGAAACCAGTATAACAAAAGCTAGTTTTACTTACTGTGCTGCTCTTTGTGGGCTCCAAATATAATGTAAACTTATTTTCGTCCTCCATTCGGGTGGTTATAGAAACACAAGATCACAGGGGAAACTAGTCGGCAGGAATTATAAAAAGTTTATTCTTTCTCGACGTCTGCAACCATCGCAGAAGAAATCATGTTAATTTTTCTCAATCATTATAGTCAAAAGTTGTATTTTTGTGCGAGTTTAGTCGTCAAAGTCGAATTGACACGGCCGCGGCCATTGTGAAACTGGTAAACCAAACAAACCGCGGTGTTGTCGCGATAACGAATTCGCTTCGTGACGATATCGGTATGAGCCACTGGAATAGCCCCCCAGGAATACTAAGGTGGTGGTGCCTTATAATAGTATACACTAATGGAAAGCTAAATTTTGTGGCATAGGAAAAAATACTCCTCACACCTCAATTGTACACTTGTGTCTACTATTATAAAGCACGACCAGCTTAGTATGCCTGACAGCTTAAAATTCAGTGTGACATCCTTAAAAGTGCCACAGATATCAACATTTACAAAAGTTAAAATTATCACTCGAGTTATAGAAGCCGGCTGGTCTATGAGAAGAGCGGCCACCCATTTTGGAGTTAATAAAATGACGATAATGCGATGGAAAAGGCGCTGGATTGAAAATAATTCTACGAATAGGAAAGATCAGGACGACCAAAAGTAAGTTCTGAAGTGCAAGATGAGAGACTTATTAACCATCTCAGACAAAATCTTTTTTCAACGTCGGTTGAAGCAGCTAATATAATATTATTTCCGGGTTCTTTAGCAACAGTAAATAGAAGAGTAACGAAATCAGAAGTCTCTTGTCGAGTTGCTGCAAAGAAGCCTTTTCTAACAGAAGAACAAAAACAGGCCAGAGTGATTTTTGCACTGAACAACGTTCTTCGTGATAATGACTTCTGGGACCGGGTTGTTTTTACTGACGAAAAAATTTTTCAATCATCTTCAAGCAGCAGAAAAATTTTAGTTTATCGTCGAAGGAAGATTCAATAGTGAACGATACATTGAAATCCTTGAAAACGCTATGCTGCCAGGTTTCACTTGAAAATAATGACTTCGTTTATCAGTAGGACAACTGTCCAGTACACACGGATAATGTTGTTCGCCAATGGTTTCAGAATAATAATATAGAAACACTTCCTTGGCCAGCCAACAGCCCTGACCTTAACCCAATGGAAAATATATGGGGTCGAGTCGTTAAAATAATATACCAAAGGAATTGGAGACCACGAAATGCCGAAGAGTTAAGCGATGCTATTTATCGCGCATTGGATCAGCTCTCCGAAGACCATCAGTATTTTCAAAATTTAACCTTTTCAATACCCAGATGTTTGCAGCTTGTAATAGAGAAAAATGGTGATCCTATTAAATACAAAATTATTTATTTTAGTTCTTTTTTAAGTTAAAATAATTAGTATTAATTTTACCATAGTTTTTGTCCTAATCCAAGTTTCCTATTCGTCGAATTGTTTTCAATCCAGCGCTGTTTCCATCGTATTATTGTTACTTTATCAACTCCAAAATGGGTTACCGCCCTCTTTATAGAACAGCCTTCGTCCGTTACTCGAGTGATAATTTGATATTGTTCAATAAAGACTTTACTAAAATATTATTTTTGCTGATTTTTTAATATTATGCAAAATTAATTATAAAAATAAGGTTGCCTTTAATTTAAGTAAAAAAATATTTTTAGTTTCAGAGAGCTTTTTTGAACAATATATCAAATTGTTGAAGTTTGTAGGCATTTTAGCTGGTAGTCCGTATATATTATACACTTTTAGAAAGGTCAATTTTGTGACTGCATGTATGCGTTTTTTTTTTAATCAACTGTACATGTAAAAAATTAGATTCGTGCTGTAAATTATTCGTGTTTTAATTGGATTTTTTTAATCTATTTTATGTGGACACAAATTTTATATACAGAGTGTTTATTTCACTAATAAATAACAATGTATAAATATTATTTATTAATTCTGAGTAACCTTTGAAATAAATAATTTGTTTAGAAAGTCTCGGTAATAATATGGTCAGAATCACCATGTACACTTCTCTCCACATAAAACTGGTACAGCAGAAGTTAGCAGCCTGTTTAATTTTTAAAATTTTTATAGTACGGCATTGTCTTCCTATAAGTGACAATATTATAGACGCCTGAGAACATCATATTTTGCATGTCGGTGCAACAACGTACTCAACTAAATAGCCAGTTAACTCATTTTCGTTTTAGTATCCTTTGGCCTATGATCGGTGCCATATTGACACCAAACTGACCGAAAATCCATGTTTTACTTGTCAATTTGGTTATAAAAATGGCAGCCACAATAGGCTAAAGGGCACTGAGACGGTAGGAGTTAACAGGCTTTTTAGTTGAGAATGGTGTTGGTCGGTGTCATCCCAATTTAGGAAAATTCCGCCGCATCTTTCCGAATTTCATAAAGCTCAAATATTAGCAAACCTAGACGGCGCGCGGCGGTTGTTCTATTCGGCAAGTAGCTGTTCATTATTTAAAAAAAAAACGATTTCAAGAGGAGGAAACCACCCACCGAAAGGAAGGCACCGATTTGACCAAAGTTACTAGCCCACAGGAAGACCAAGAGGCAATCAATTTTTTGGAAAAACATCCATTTGCCAAAGCGAAAGAAGTAAAAATTGAATCAAATTTTCCAGGATCCATAAAAACATTAGGCAGGAGGATTAAACGTTCGAGGATAAGGTGTCGCATTGCGGCAAAAAAAAATTAAACTAAGTGAGGAAAAGAAGCAGTCTCGATTCATTTTTGCGTTGAATTATTCATTGAGGGAAAAAGAATTTTGGCAACAGGTGGTTTTCACAAATGAGAAGATCTTTAATTCCAACAGCGATAAGAAAACAAATTCTGGTTTATCGACCGCCAAGAACCCGATACGAAGAACGATATATTGCTGGAAACGAAGACCGGGCGGGAAGATTTTCGGTAAATGTTTGGAGCTGGATATCGGCTAAAGGACATGTCGCTCTATTTGGAATTATTGGGCGATTTACAGACGTAGTTTATGTTAATATGCTAGAAAATGTAATATTTCCAGAGGTGAGAGTCTCTCATCCAGATCATTTTGTATTCGAACAAGATAACTAGTGCATATATGGTCAGAATTGCGCAGCGATTATTCCAGGATAATAATATCAAAGTTTTGCCTTGGCTTGCAAAAACCCCTGATGCGAATCCAATAGAGAACGTTTGGGGACTTATCGTAAAGAAATTAGCAAGTTTTAATATCATTCCCAGAAATTCAAAACATCTAATGGAACTCATCGTAAGGGCGTATAGGGAAGTTATTGCTAAAAATCCAAACTTATTTGAAAATTTAGCTAATTCAATGCCCAGAAGACTTCAAAACATCATTGCAGCCAACGGTGCAATGACGCGCTATTAAAAATAAGTATTCTTTTATATGTTTTTAATTTTGTTATGTTTTTAAGTTTTATTTATTTCGTTAACTTGATCTGGGCTTTTTATTGTTTTAGGCTTTCGTCAAACCGGTGCCTTCTTTTCGAGGGACAGTTCCTTCTTCTTGAAATTGATTTATGCTGGTTATAGAGCAGGAGTTCATGTAGTTGAAGTTCTGAACGTTCAGTGAATGACACGGCCTCTCATATTAACAGGCTTGATAAAAAAATAACCCATTTTTCTAAAATACCTTAAAACGTGTAAGTACGTTATAGTGGTTTCGTGTTATTGAAATGTAAATATTACTTGCTTAACTGTCAGTTGCAATATCAATTTACATATTTTGCTATTTATTTGTAGTATATAAGGACACTAAATCTCCAGAACAAGTTTTAACCTCTGGAATTGCTACTAAGGGTGTATAACTCACTCAAACAATAAAACACTAAATTCAATATAAAACTGTAATGCCCCACCAAAAAACTTTTCATCTTTCACCGTTTGCTAGGCCTAAGGTCACTAATATAATATAAGTTTTAACCTCCGGAACTGATACTCAAGGCACAAAACGCACCCAAACAATACAACGCTAAATTCAATAAAAAACTGTGATGATCCTCCCCAAAACTGTTCGTGTTTCACCGTTTGCTAGGCCTAAAGTCACTGATATAGTATTAATTTTAACCTCTGAAATGACTAAGTAGTCAAAGCTGAAAAGACACCCAAACAAGAAAACTGTTCGCGTTGTACTATTCGCTCGGCCTGAAGGTCACTAAATCCACAGTGCTTATAAGTTTTAACCTCCAGAATTGCTACTGAGGGCGCAACACCCACACACAGTAGAACGCCGTATGTCTATTTATTTGTAATGCATAAGGACACTAACTCTCCAGCACAAATTACAGTATAAGTTTTATCGGCCTGAATAGTTACTTAGGGCGCAAAACGCACACAAACAGTAAAACGCTAAATTCAACATATAACTGTTATGCCCCTCCCAAAAAATAGTTTTCTTTCAACGTTTGCTAGTCTTCAGGTCACTAAATCTACAGAAAAAGCACATTACCGTGATGACCCTCCTCAAAAATTGTTTTTCTTTCACCGATTGCTAGCCTTAATGTCACTAAATCTACAGTATAAGTTTTATATTTCCGAATTCCCATTAAGGGTGCAACCAAACAGTAAAACGCTAAATTTACCGTTTTTTAGGCCTAAGATCACTAAAGCTACAGTATAAGTTTTATCTTCCGGAATTACTACTAAGGGCGCAAAACCCACCTAAACAGTAAGACGCTAAATTCAGCATATGACCGTGATGCCCCTCCCCAAAAATTAACTTTATTTCACCGTTTACTAGATCTAAGGTCACTAAATCTACAGTATCAATTTTATCATCCGGAATTGCTACTAAGGGCGCAAAACGCACACAAACAGTAAAACGCCAAATTCATCATATGACCGTGATGCCCCTCCCCAAAAATTGTTTTTCTTTCACCGCTCGCTAGGACAAAGGTCACTAAATCTACAGTATAAGTTTTATCTTCCGGAATGGTTATACTGAGGGCGCAAAACGCACCTAAACAGTACAACGCTAAATTCAGCATATGACCGTGATGCCCCTCCCCAAAAACTATTTTTCTTTCACCGCTCGCTAGGCCGAATGTCAGTAAATCTACAGTATAAGTTTTATCTTCCGGAATTGCTATTAAGGGCGCAAAACGCACACAAACAGCAAAACATTAAATTCAACATATAACCGTTACGCCCCACCCCAAAAAGCGTTTTTTTTTTCACCGTTTGCTAGGTCTAAGGTCAATAAATCTTCAGGAAAAGTTTTAACCGCCAGAATCCGAAAAAATACTTTTCCATTCACTGTTTGCTGGGCCTAAGGTCACTAAATTTGAAGTATAATAGCAAATGGTGAAAGAATACCAATTTTTGGGGAGGGTCCTCACGGTCATATGTTGAGTTAAGCATTGTACTGTTTAGGTGCGTTTTGCTCCCTTAGTAGCAATTCCGGAAGATAAAACTTATACTGTAGATTTATTGACATAAGATCTAGTAAACGGTGAAAAAAAAATTTTTTTTTGGGAAAGGGCATCACGGTCATATGCTGAATTTATCGTTTGTGTGCGTTTTGCGCCCTTAGTAGCAATTCCAGAAGTTAAAACTTATACTGTAGGATTAGTGACCTTAGACCGAGCAAACTGTGAAAGAAAACCAATTTTTGGGGAGGCGCCTCAGGGTCATGTGTTGAATTTAGTATTTTACTCTTTGGGCGCGTTCTGCGCCCTTAATAGCAATTCCGGAGGCTAAAACATATACTGCAGGATCAGTGACCTTAGACTGAGCGTACAGTGAAAGAAAACCAATTTTTGGGGAGGGGCCTCAGGGTCATATGTTGAATTTAGCATTGTACTGTTTGGGTGCGTTCTGCGCCCTTAATAGCAATTCACGAAGACAAAACTTATACTGTAGGATTAGTGACCTTAGGCCGAGAAAACAGTGAAAGAAAACCAATTTTTGGGGAGGGGCCTCACGGTAATATGTTGAATTTAGCATTGTACTGTTTAGGTGCGTTTTGCGCCCTCAGAATAACCATTCCGGAAGATAAAACATATACTGTGGATTTAGTGATCTTTGTCCTAGCGAGCGGTAAAAGAAAAACAATTTTTGGGGAGGGGCATCACGGTCATATGCTGAATTTAGCGTTGTAATGTTTAGGTGCGTTTTGCGCCCTTAGTAGCAATTCCGGAAAATAAAACTTATACTGTAGGATAAGTGAACTTAGGTCTAGTAAACGGTGAAATAAAATAAATTTTTGGGGAGGGGCATCACGGTCATATGCTCAATTTAGCGTTGTAATGTTTAGGTGCGTTTTGCACCCTTAGTAGCAATTCCGGAAGATAAAACTTATACTGTAATTAGACCGAGCGAACGGTAAAAGAAAACCAATTTTTGGGGAGGGGCCTCACGGTTATATGCTGAATTTAGCGTTGTAATGTTTGGTCATGTTTGCGTTAGATAAGAAAAATTTGGTACAAGAAAAAAAAAGGTATCACTTGAAAATTAGCAAATTTGGAAAATATTGGCAAACGGTCTCACGAACGACTTACCAGTCTTTCTGTCGATGTCTTGCAGGATTATTGGCCGTCCATTCTCTGTTTCTGCCTCTGGATGTGTAGGAAATCGTGTCTTTTCTTACCGCGCCGTGGTTAGCATGCCGGTTTTTTTTCGAAGAAGTGAAATTTGCGCACGTCCTTGTCAAAAGCCGATCGTAAGAGCATGCGCGATTAAAAATCAGTATTGCCAATTGCTCAAAAATTAAAATGAATAAAATGGGCGCAAAATTCAAATTAATGTTATTCATGAACATTACCGCTCACAAAAAAATACATTTACTTTTTTCAAAAAAAGTTTAAATAACATGAGAAACCATGTGATTCCTTTGGTTTCCTTATCGCAGTTTTACCCCAAAAAAACTAAAGAAAAATTCTATATTACGATACAATACACGGAGAAGTTGGTTGTTGGTTGGTGACGTTATTATTTAGAGGGTAGTGGACAAACCTTCACTAGGAACCGGTCCAAAAAACCCTTTGACGTCCTAACCTTCACAACCCGGGGAATGGTATCCAGACTTGGATATATTTTTTCAATTCTACCCATCACCCAACGAAGTGGAGGTTGATTATTGTCCTTTATAACAACCAATGAACCCACTGTGGGAGGGGAACCAGGAAGTTTCCATTTTTGTCGCTGTTCAAGCGCAGTTAAGTATTCCAACGACCACCTCTTCCAGAAACTTGAAAGATCTGTTGGATCATCTGCCATCTTTTAAGTCGATTTGCAGGAACATCAATTACATTCATTTGGAGGGGCCGTTAGAGCCTCAAGCGTGAGGAAGTGGCATGGGGTTAGGCGCTCGAAGTCATTTGGATCTGGGCTTAACTCGCAGAGAGGACGCGAGTTGAGCTCTGCCTCACATTGAGCTAACACAGTTGATATCTCCTCAAAAGATAAAACTTGATGACCAATAACATGGTACAGTTGAGTTTTCACGGACTTTACTCCGGACTCCCACAAACCTCCGAAGTGGGGAGCTGAAGGCGGGTTGAAATGCCACTTAATGGACAATTTCTCCTCCTAGCATTGAAGATACGACCTCATTAAACCAAGTGCCCCTAGAAAGTTTGACCCCTCGTCACTGTAAACATCATTACATCAGCCACGTCGAGCCACAAATCGCCGAAAGGCACCTAAAAATGCCTCCGATATTAAATCAGACACAGCCTTGAGATGAATGGCTTTTGTGGACATACAGATGAAGATACATATATAGCCCTTTTGGCTTTGTACGCAACGTCTTCTCGACATGGTTATTGCAATTGGACCTATGTAGTCCACTCCACAATGCGAGAAAGGTTTTACTTGAGACACTCTAATTTGGGGTATAAATCACCCACAAAGGGAGAAAAGGGGCTTGGCTTCACTCGAGCACACCTGAAACATTTTGAAATTACGGAATGTACTGCTCGACCTACGGACATTATCCAATACTGTTGTCTCAACAAGTATTGAAGGTGTCGAGGACCTGGATGGCCATGATTTTGGTGAACGTACTCAATAATCAAAAAAGTTAGATGGTGATCCTTTGGAAGAAGCATAGGGTGCTTGGTGTGAAACTTCAAGTCCGCGTTGCGCAGCCTGCCGCCCACCCTGATAACTCCCGCTGAGTCCAAAAAAGGAGCTAACTTTCTAAGTGGCTTGGAGCAAGGTTTATTTTCACGCAGATTCTTCAGGATCTCGGGTAAAGACTCCTCTTGTACTAATTTCACAATTAAACACGTAGAGTTATAGAGTTCATCAGAACTCAAAGCCTGGGATTCTGGGGCAGATTGTTTCTTAAGAACACTAATAAAACGAAGACAATATGCAACAATGGCCTTTATGTTTTTCAAAGATGAAAACTTTTCAAATAATGGCAGAAGAAACAATCCTTTTGAGCAAGCCACAGTCAACACAACTTTTCGTTCTTCTTGGGAAATGCTGGGATTGGATTTTGGATCAAAATCAAAAGTAGTTGGCCGCAATTCATTGGACGCTTTCAACCATGGAGGTCCGGTAAACCACAATGGGTGATCAATAAATTGACTAGGCAACAGACTCCTCGATAAACAGTCGGTTGGATTTTCAGTACCACTGATATGGAACCAACGGTTTGGAGGGACTTTATCCTGAATTTGGGATACACTGTTAGCCACGAAAGGTCGGTATTGGGATGGATGATTTTTTATCCAATAAAGAGACACACTGGAATCTGACCAAGCATAACTATAATCAAATTTTATTGGAGAGGTAGTCACAACATAGTGCATAAGATTGGAAAGCAATAGAGCGGCACGGAGTTCAAGTCTTGGAACTGACACTATTTTCAATGGACAAACTTTACTTTTGGCACAAAGCAAGAAAATAAATATTGTCGTGAATGCCCTTTAGGCGTTCTATCTTGCCCTTGCTTGGTTTGTAAATGTTAACGACTCAGGCTATGAACCTAACAGTTAGCATTAGGAAGTATGTGATGTTTTAAGTTCAATGAATAGATGTTTTTGTAAACTCACGTTTTGTTATCACATACATCCTATAAAACTAATCGAGACCAGCAAGAAGCGGTCAGTAAGTTTAGTAAGTTCATTAAGTCAGTAAGTTTAGTAAGTTCATTAAGTCAGAAAGTTGTGATGTATTTCTCAAGAATAAGATAAACTGCTGAAACACGACCTACCCCTAAGATAGAACTGTGAAGCTGCTGTATTAAGACTGTTGGATTTTAATTAATTACAAGTAAGTAACGTTTTTGTACTTTGTTATAATAAATTCATTAAAACCCGGTACGGTTGGTTTATTAAGTCAATTAATAAGAACAACCCCGTCACGAAAACCCCTACGTGACATATGGTGGAGGCGCCGTTGTCTTTTTTGTAAGGCTATTTCTCAAATTAGAAAATCAATTTTTTTTTCAAAAACGATTTATTTAATAAAGTAATGTTGTTATAATTCTATTTTATATATACCATACAAGGTATAAATATAAATAGTTAAGGATTGGCATTGATAGGTTACTGTCTAAGGGTTAAAATTGGTAGGTCGTTATTGAAATCATCCACGGTAAATAATTTTTTTAAGGACAGTGCATATGTTTTTAAAAACATTTTCGTAGGTTCTTAATAGTTACAGTTTAATTTATATTTTTTATATACGTGGTGTAAATTACTTTTAATTTAAATTTAAATATGGATCAACTTAGCAACGCTTTTAAAATAACTCAAAACGCTATTACTCCTCAATTTACACAACCACCTACATTTGATCCAATTTGTGATTGTCCGGTTAAATTTATTCACAATTATGACAAAATATGTGACAAAAATTTTTGGTCAGATTGTCTGAAAATGCGGCACTTGAGCGTTTTTCTAAAAAGTCCAGCCAATTTTTGGTATTTAAGCTATGTGGAAAAGTCCGAAAATGTCAGTAAAACGTGGAAAGACATTAAAGAGGATTTTATTAAATATTTTGGAGGTGATTATACTTACAAGAAATTGAAATCTAATTTTAAAAATAGAAAACAGCTGGTTCATGAAAGCATAAAAACTTACTATTTCAATCTCTTAACGTTGGCATATGAACTAGAAACAAAAATCTCCTTTTCTGATTTTCTCGAAGTTTTTGAAGATGGGTTACTCTCTGAGTATTACGAAAATTTTAGAATTTTATCTGATTCCAACATAACACAAGACAATTTAAAAGATATTGTTTTACGACTGAACCATATTTCCGAATGTAAAAATAAAAATTCATCTGAAAAATTGGATCAAAATTTCAGGTTTAAAGAGGAGGATTATCTTAATGGCGAATATGAGGACGATTTAAATTTGTCTTCTTTCACAACAGACTCCAATATCCTTCAAATAAAAGGGTCTATAAATGAGCATAATAATGTCAATATTCTGCTTGATACAGGGTCAAGTCAAAATATAATACATAAAGCATTCGCGGAAAAAATTAATAAAATTGAATACGACAAAAAATTGTCTACTGCTGGTGGTCATTTTATTTCTCCTATTGGAACAACAAACATTGAAATAAAATTTGGTTTTTTAAAATATAAAATAGCTGCTCTTGTTGTTGATAAACTACCCGTGTCGTTAATCCTAGGCACATCATTTCTGAGTGAAAAGAAAGTGGTTATTGACTATAGCAAAAATAAAGTATCGTTTGAAGACGATTTTTCAACTTTTTTTAGTTGCCACGAAATTAATTATCTAGAATCATGTCTTTCTGTCTCACAAAATGATCGTTGCATTAAAAATGTATTTTTAAAGTCCCCAAAAATGTATTATTTAGTGTCAAATCAAGTACTATCTATAAAATTAATAAATAAAATTTCAAATCGAATTGGAAGATGTTATTTTAAACTCACTAAAGGCCTTAGAAGAAAAAATTTGGAGCTGGTCTCGGAGCCGCAAATATCAAAAGATTATATTTCTATGCAAATTTTATCAAGAAATCATAAGCTTGTCAAAATTTATAAGATACTAATTTTAATTCTTATTTTCAAAACAAAAAATGTATTTTAAAGAATAAAAATAGCAACAAAAGTCAATCACATTCTACTAAAACTTTTAGTCATACGAAACCATATGACATTGGCCTTAAAAATAATCAAAAACAAAACCGAAAAGTAAACGTTCGACCTAGTAGTGTTACGATTTCGCAGCGGAATCAAAATGTTTATCAACATAGTAAATTAAATTTCATAAATAAATACAGGAGCGAACAAAATTATTATGACCAATACTCTTCATTGCAATTTTTAAAGAATATAAAAGTAAAACATCATCAGGAACAACCACCGAAAGGAGATATCAATGACTGTCCCCATTATTTAACTCCCCGCCTTTACCTTAACTAATGTTTTTATTGCCATTTTATTGGTTGGTGTAGTGTTTATATCACGCACTAAATATGTTGTATTATTTAAATAATGACATCTATTCTGAGTTTTAGGTAATTTTAGCACATGTCACAGAATTAAAAAGGCCTATCTATGAAAAATAGGACATGCCAAAAAGCATAATTTGGGCCTTATGATCAATCTAAGCAGGTGGTATATTTTCATTTTTAATTTAAATGTGACTTGTTTTTAATTATTGTTACATTTTAACAAAACTTGTAACTCCATGGCGGAATAGTATAATTCTCACGTTAAAAAAAAAAAACAATTTAGGCAAAGAAATTTGGGCGTTAAACGCCTTTGCCATCGACCTCCTATAAAAACGGTAAATACAGGACAATTTACAAAAGAAGAGCAATGCATTGCGTCAAAAAAAAAAAAAAATACTTGGGTTGTCTAAATGTTCGTCATCCGCACGTGCTAACTAGAGAAATTGTTTTTATGAAGACTTGTGAAAACAAAAATATATAGTACTTTTAAATACTTTAGATTTGAGGAAATACTCTCCCCGTAAGCACCCTATGGTTTTATCTTTTTATTTACGCCAGTGTCTGGGCCCACTAAAAGACATTTGGATAAATATTAAGGTACATCCGTCTGCTATAAAGTGAACAGGGCATGATCATGCAAGGTGCTAGGTTCACCTAAGAAAAATAGTGTTAAATTGTAAGTAATTGTGAAGCCTGACAAATGTAAGGAACAATAAACAGTATATATATATACCTATGGTTTTAGTTATAACTTTGAGCTAAGTATAGTAAAGAGGGTAAAAGTAAAGAAAAATAATAAGTATAGTTTTGATTATTGAGATATAGTGAGAGAATGTAAGTGCAAATCAAATAAACAATAATAAGTATTTTGAGAATATGGTTACGATCTAGTGGCATATAAGTAGTAGAAATTAGTATTATTATTATATTTTGCCAGTATTAAAAAGAGGTGTTTATTGAAATCTTTCCACTTTAGTATTATCATAGTTACCTTATTAGCTCATCTAGGTAGCGTAAAATTGCAATATGTAAACAGATTTCAAAACATTGAGTATTTTTTAAATTTTTTGGGTGTGCAGACAAAAACAGTAAATAGTGATATAAGTATGCTCTACCTAAGCATATAAGTTTTAATAGCTACAGCATAATTTAGAAAAAAAAAATGTATTCCACAAAATCACTATTTTCTTGCGAATTAAGTCAAAAATTAATTAATAATAATATAGTATTTTGGTATTTACGTTAAAATCTTTACATACCGTAAAACCTTATTAAATGAGGGTTAATCATTTTAATAAAAATCAGAGCATCAAAATAAATATTCACTTATTTTTTTTTTCTCTCGGTTACCAGAAATTCAGATTTAAAATCCTTTTGGGGTTAAATATGCGCAAGTAAATATTACTATAATGTTAGATTTTTTAAGGAGTATGTTTGTTTAATTTTTTTAGAGTCGCCGGCACCGCTTGCTTCCTAAGAAGATAATACAGGAAGAGACTAATGATGACCAACAACTCCAAGGTCTTGCATAGTCAGAGGCATAGCGCAGGAAAGCTCACAACATGATAGTAAAAATTATAGTGGTAAAATCCAGTATCACGTATGGAGATCCAAAGGAAATTCTTTAGAAACACAAGGGTTACCATTCAGGCTGTATCAGCGAGAGATGTCTTATATAGATCCACACATCTTTGAAGAAAAGGGACAAGTATTATTCATCACACTCCATTTGGAAAATATAAATTTATTACTACATGGTAATGGGAATGATGTATTCAAAATGACCATATTGGAAGTACCTGTTGAATGAAATTATGAGCAAGTACCGCAAATCCACTGACAAAGCAAGACCTAAGTTAAAGGCACAAATCGGCACAAATCACGTACCATGCTTTCCGGTGAAGAGAAGGTCATCAGTGAAGAAAGAAGAACAGGGAGCAAGTGGGTCGAGCGAATTATGTTTTTGATTTGATGTTGTGTATTTTTTTAAAATTGTAATTCAGCTACAATTCCTTTATTTTGAAAAACTTTAATTTTATATAACTGTGGGTCCAGTTTTATTTAAAACGCGGGGATATGTCGTGAATGCCCTTTAGGCCTTCTATCTTGCCCTTGCTTGGTTTGTAAATGTTAACGACTCAGGCTATGAACCTAACAGTTAGCATTAGGAAGTATGTGATGTTTTAAGTTCAATGAATAGATGTTTTTGTAAACTCACGTTTTGTTATCACATACATCCTATAAAACCAATCGAGACCAGCAAGAAGGGGTCAGTAAGTTTAGTAAGTTCATTAAGTCAGTAAGTTTAGTAAGTTCATTAAGTCAGAAAGTTGTGATGTATTTCTCAAGAATAAGATAAACTGCTGAACCACGACCTACCCCTAAGATAGAACTGTGAAGCTGCTGTATTAAGACTGTTGGATTTTAATTAATTACAAGTAAGTAACGTTTTTGTACTTTGTTATAATAAATTCATTAAAACCCGGTACGGTTGGTTTATTAAGTCAATTAATAAGAACAACCCCGTCACGAAAACCCCTACGTGACAATATTTCACCTTGCGAATCAATTTGTCTTACATAAATAACCCCACCGTAAGCTAACAAAGATGCATCACTGAAGCCATGCAATTCAGTGACAACAGAGGAATCGAAACAGAAGACAATAATGGGAGTTCAGAGAGAGACATATAATTGCCATTTATTGAGTATATCCAAGGACGGAACTTCATCCCAATCAACCCCTTGAATCCACAAACGCTGGATCAAACATTTGGCCACTAACACAACTGGGGCAACAAATCCTAGGGGGTCATAGATGTTGGCAATCTCGGATAGGATGACACGTTTTGTACAGTTTCTAGCTACGGGCTTTATGGAATAGGAGAACACATCAGAAATGAAGTTCCACCGAAGACCTAGAATTTTTAGGAGAGAATTGTCCTTATCTGAGAAAGAAATATTTTTTTGATGATTTTCTGGTACAGAAATTAAAAAATCCTTGAAATTTGAAGTCCATTTTCGCAATTTAAACTTTGCACAACTCAATAAACCAATTAGTTGCCTCTGTAACTCTAAAGCTTCGGCAATGGAGTTGGCAAATCCAATTATATCATCCACGTATGTGGAATGGATAAGAATGTTTGAGGCCAATGGATATTCCTTTCCATGGTCTGCTGCTAGTTGGTGCAATGTGCGAATGGCCAGATAAGGACTGCAGTTTAACCCATAGGTCACAGTAAGTAGATTGAACTCTTGGAAGATAAAACTTATATTGTAGATTTAGTGACCTTAGACTTAGTATAGAATAAATAGAATTTAGCGTTCCATTGTTTGGGTGTCTTGTGACCTTTAAGTAGTCGTTTCAGAGGTAAAAACTAATACTATATTAGTGACCTTAGGCCTAGCAAACGGTGAAACACGAACAGTTTTGGGGAGGGGCGTCACAGTTTTATATTGAATGTAGCGTTGTATTGTTTGGGTGCGTTTTGTGCCTTGAGTATCAGTTCCGAAGGTTAAAATTTATATTATATTAGAGACTTTAGGCCTAGCAAACGGTGAAAGACAAACAGTTTTTGGGAGGGGCATTACAGTTTTATATTGAATTTAGTGTTTTATTGTTTGGATGAGTTATGCGCCCTTAGTAGAAATTCCAAAGGTTAAAATTTTTGCTGGAGATTTAGTGTCCTTATACACTAGAAATAAATAGCAAAATATGTAAATTAATATTGCAGCTGACAGATAAGCAAGTAATATTTACATTTCAATAACACGAAACCACTATGAAAGCCGTTTAAAGATATTTTAGAAAAATGGGATATTTTTTGATCAAGCCTGTTAATATGAGAGGCCTGGTCATTCACTGAACGTTTAGAACTTCAGCTACATAAGAATTTAAGGTACGAATTATGATGAATAGGTAACCCTCGCCATTTTTTGATAATATGTGCATTTTCTCGTCCTGAATACGAAATGGACAATCCTGTACCTCAAAATTGTGGATAAGGGCTCGGCACACCAATCCAAAGGTGGGAATTTTAGAGGGGGTAGGGTAACCCCAGACCAAAAATCAACTGGTGTGCCGAACCTCATTCATGAATAAGGGTTCGGCACACCACTCTCAAAATGCCTACTGTTAGTGGTGTGCCGAACCCTTATCCATGAATGAGGTCCGGTACATAAGGTTATTTTTGGACTTGTGGCACTACTACATCATATATATGAAAATGGTGGAGGTTACCCTATCCATCACGTGACCTCTAACCCACCTTTGAATTGGTGTGCCGAGTCCTTATCCACAATTTTGAGGTATAGAATTGTCCATTTCGTACTCAGGACGAGAAAATTCACATCTTATCAAAAATGGCGAGGGTTACCTATCCATCATAATTTTTACTGCGAACGCTTGTACTATTTCTATCGTAGACATTGAGCCACTTTCTCACCTTCCACTTAAATTCTAAGTGCCACTTATCTTACAATCTATCTTTTTCTCCCTTTGATTTTTAAAAAGAGACAGCAAGCACTTAAGTCTAAGTTATAACTTAATCCAAAGTGAGAAAGTGGGCCTTCTTTCATAATAAGCTAGTCGAAATATAACCTAACATGACAGTCAAAAAGTCAGTGTTGCACATAGGAAGTGTAGGTAAAATAATATTGATCTTATTTTTATAACGTGTGGTGTGCCGCATAGTTTCGGTGAGAAAACAATGTTTACAAAAAACTTCATTCGTAGGGAGTGAGTCAGAGGGCGAGAGAGGGTTAATATATTTGAAGATTCATAACTTTTGAACCAAAGCTGGTAAGAATATGGAGTTTTCATATTTGGGTTTCAAACAAAAAAAGGCGTATATAAGTAACTGTGGCACATGTTTTTGCGCGCGCAATCATTTGACCAAAGATGCGTTTATGATCGCGATTAGATTTGAAAAAATAAAGTTGACAGCTTCCCGCTGAGTTAGGGGGGGGTACCATCTAGTATCTTCTAATTTGTTTTTGGGGTCGAGGATTACGAATTTTTCATCAGAACTGAAAAACTATAAAGTTCCTCTGCGTTTATGATCGCGATTAGATTTGAAAAAATAAAGTTGACAGCTCCTCGCTGAGTTGGGGGAAGGGTACCATCTAGATCTTCGATTCCGTTCAAAATTGGTTTACAGCGGTTTTTGGGGCCGAAGAATACGAACTTTCGATCAGATTTCAAAAATTATAGAGTTGATAGCTTCCCGCTGAGTTGGAGGGGGAGGGAACCATCTAGTATCTTCGATTTCATTCAAAATTGGTATATAGCGGTTTTTGGGATCGAAGATTATGAATTTTCGATCAGTGGGGTTATTCTTGAATCAAGAAAAAATTTTCCCCCAGGGAGACAAATTCTCTCGCTACTATGCATCTCATTGGTCCAAATTTTCGGTTCAAATCGGTTTCTCTTACTTTTGCCTGATATTGATCGAAAGTAATTCTCTTAATCAAGACCAATAGAATTGCTTTCGATCAATATCGGGCAAAAGTGAGAAAAACCGATTTGAACCGAAAATGTGGACCAATGAGATGCATAGTAGCGAGAGAATTTGTTTCCCTGGGAGCAAATTTTCTCTCGAGTCAAGAATAACCCCACAGAAATGAAAAACTATAAAGTTGATAGCTTCTCGTTGAGTTGGGGGGGGGTACCATCTAGTATCTTCGATTTCGTTCAAATTTGATATATAGCGGTTTTTGGGGTCGAGGATTATGAATTTTCGATCAGAATTTAAAAACTATAAAGGTGATAGTTTCTCGCTGAGTTAGGGGGTAAAATTGGTATATAGCGGTTTTTGGTGTCAGGTTTTACGATTTTTCGATCAGATTTGAATAATTATAAAGTTGATAGGTTACCGCTGAGTTGGGGGGGGATACCATCTGGTATCTCCGAATTTGTTTAAAAGTTGTATATAGCGGTTTTTGGTGTCAATGATTACGAATTTTTGATCAGATTTGAATAACTATAGAGTTGATAGCTTCTCGCTGAATTGAGAGGGAGTACCATCTAGTATCTCCGAATTTGTTTAAAGGTGGAATATAGCGGTTTTTGGTGTCGAGGATTACGAATTTTCGATCAGAATTTAAAAACTAAAAAGTTGATAGTTTCTCACTGAGTTGCGGGGTACCATCCAGTACCTCCGATTTTGTTTAAAATTGGTATATAGCGGTTTTTGGTATCAATTATTACGAATTTTTGATCAGATTTGAATAACTATAAAGTTGATAGGTTACCGCTGAGTTGGGGGGGTACCATCTGGTATCTCGGAATTTGTTTAAAAGTGGTATATAGCGGTTTTTGGTGTCGAGGATTACGAATTTTCGATCAGTTTTTATAAACTATAAATTTGATAGCTTCTCGCTAAATTGGGGGGTACATGGTAATTCACTATATTTTGAACCCCTGGTTAGCGCCTTTATTGTTGATGATAGAAAAAAGTTTAAATGGAAAAGTTTTATACTTTTTTAAAATCCTTCTAACCCATATGACAGATGTTGTCAAGTGTCATTCTATATGTCAAATTTAGACATCAACTTTCTTATATTAAATTTAACACCCTATATGTTTTTTAAAACTTCGATAGATCTTTTCTTCCTGATTCCAAAAATATAACATGTTGTTGTTGTTGAATTTGGCATGTCTTCTGTTTTAAAATTTATAAATATCCATCGTAACGTTGTCACGCCATACGGTATACACGTATCGGTAACTGTCAAAATTTCATCGTTGATAGCTAACGATTCGCATATACCGTATGGAGTGACAAGGTCACGATTGGTATTTAGAAATTTTAAAACTTTAAAAAACTTACAAAATTCAAGCATTTTCTGAATTTATGGGTGTTTTTGCGAAAAAAGAATTATGCATATTAAAAAGCCAGTTTGACAGTTACCGATTTGTGTATACCGTATGGCGTAACAACGTCACGATTGGTATTTAGAAATTTTAAAACTTTAAAAAACATGCAAAATTCAAAAATTTTCTGAATTTAGGGGTGTTTTCCGTACTTTAGGGTGTGGTGTCGAAAAAAAAATTATGCCTGTAAAATGAGAAATTTGACAGCTATTGATTCGTGTATATCGTATGGGGTGACAACGTCACGACTGGTATTTAGATGTGTTTTTCTGTACTTTAAACCGGAGATATTTATAGATAGTACACCCCTTGTGTTCGACTAGCTGTCAACTTCATAATTTTTGAAATCTGTTCTAAAATTTTTAATTCTCGGCCCCCAAAATCCCAACATACCAATTTAAAAAAAAAATCTGAGATGCTTAGATGGAACCCTCCCACCCTTCGGGGTGCTGTTAACTTTATAATTTGTGGAAGTTGAGAAAATTCGTAACTTTCAGCTCCCAAAACCTCTATATACCAATTTTGGAGAAAATCTATTGTACTTAGATCCCCCTTAGAGAACTGTTAACTTTATAATTTGTGAAATCGGAACCAATACACCAATTTTGAACAACCCCCCCCCTCCAACTCAGCGAGAAGCTATCAACTTTATAGTTTTTCAATTCTGATCGAAAATTCGTAATCCTCGACCCCAAAAACCGCTATATCCCAATTTTAAACAAAATTGGAGATACTAGATGGTACTCCCCCCTTCAACTCAGGGACAACCTATCAATTTTATAGTTTTTCAATTCTGATCGAAAATTGGTGATCCTTGACCCCAAAAACCGCTACATACCAATTTTAAACAAAATCGGAGATACTAGATGGTACCCCCCCCCCAACTCAGCGAGATTTATAGTTTTTCAATTCTGATCGAAAATTCGTAATCCTCGAGCCCAAAAATCGCTATATACCAATTTTGAACGAAATCGAATATCTAGATTTTACTCCCTCCCCCCCACCTCAGCGAGAAGCTATCAATTTTATAGTTTTTCAATTCTGATCGAAAATTCGTAATCCTCGACCCCGAAAACCGCTATATACCAATTTTAAACAAAATCGGAGATACTAAATGGTACCTCCCCCCCCAGCTCAGCGAGAAGCTATCAACTTTATAGTTTTTCAATTCTGATCGAAAATTTGTAATCTCCGACCCTAAAAACCGCCATATAACATTTTTAAACAAAATCAGAGATACTAGATGGTACCCTCTCCCCCCCCCCCAACTCAGTGAGAAGTTATTACGCACATTGTTAATTATTGTATTGAGCACTCTTTTTTCCCAACTTCATGGAAACATGCGCTAATATGCCCCATACCTAAAAAAATCCAACCCAGAAAATTTTTCTCATCTTCGGTATATTTCAGTGTTGCCAATTCTATCTAAAGTCCTTGAAAAAATTATAGAAAAACAAATTAATTTATATTTACATCAAAATAACCTGCTTCCTGAGAAACAATCCGGGTTTCGAGCCGGTCATAGTTGTGTAACGGCTTTATCTGAAGTTTCAAATAATATCTATCAATGCTTAGATGATAGTAAAGCAGTGGTGCTTATTTTCCTAGACTACACCAAGGCATTTGATATGCTAAATCATAAAACTCTTTTATCTATCTTAAAATTTGTTGGTTTTAGTTTAAAATCTATTAATTTAATCTGCTCTTTTTTGACAGGCCGGACACAGTCTGTGGTTTTGGGCAAAAATACGTCAGAAAAACGCAACATAGAGCAAGGTGTACCCCAAGGGAGCATAGTAGGTCCTTTGTTGTACTCAATTTACACCAAAAACTTTTATAAATGTCTACGTTTTTACGACTATCACATGTACTGTGACGATACACAATTAATATTTTCATTTAAACCTTCTGACGTTGTCAACGCTGTTAATTGTATAAATCTGGACTTGGCTAGGTTATTTAGAGAGTCTCGGGCACATCGTTTAAAATTAAATCCCACCAAGTCAACTGCAATTCTCTTTTGCAGTGATACTATACGTACCCATCTTCTTCATAACCTAAAAATTTAAGTTAATACCGCACCTATCATTTTTCAAAATTCGACAAAAAATTTGGGGGTTATCTTTGACTATAAACATAGATTTAGCAAACATATTTCTGCCAAACTTAAGAACGCTTATTCTTCACTAAAATCATTATACTCACACCGGCATTATCTTAATCAAAGTACCAAAAAAATGTTACGTGAAAGTCTTTGTCTCTCACAATTGAACTTCTGTGATAGTCTTTATGGTCCAGCGTTAGACTCCATAAAAACTAGAAAGATTTATACATGGAATTCGTCGCCATCAAGGAATATCCCATAAACTTATTGACGCTAATTGGCTTAACATGTTTAACAGACGCCTACACCATTCGTTGTGCTTTTTCTACAAAATTATTAAAACGAAAACCCCATCTTATCTTTTCACAAAAATACATTTTCGTTCTCAATCTCATGATCGCAACTTAAGATTCTCTGTTCCATTCTCAATTCCAAGGCATCATAAAGAGCTTTTTAAAGGCTCCTTTTCTTATAATGCAGCAACTCTTCTTAACAAATACAAAATTACTAATTTTTCCGTCACAATAAACCATTTTAAATTAAAATTGAAATCAACAATTTTTTATAAACAGCGGACAAACTTATAATTTATAAATTTATAATACAGCTAAATTTATAATATAATATAGCTAAAATGACTCTATTTCTATCACTTTATCCTCGGGATAGTTTTATTTTATTTTTAAATGTGTAAAATCATGTTTTCTTTTTTTGTCAAATTTGTGATTAAATTTTTTTAATCTTTAAAATTTGTTGAAAATAGTACGAAATTTTTATTTTCTAAGGCTTACACTTATGTAGTTGTAGTAGTAGTAGAAAAACTCATATTGTAAAATGCTAGCTTTAAGTGCTTGTCATTAGATTAAGAAGTGCTTAAGTTAAGAACAAAATGTTTGAAAATATGGTTCTAATGGCTTAAACAGCACCTAGGTTGTAAAGCCCGGGAGGCTGCCATAATAGCCAATTAATCTATTGTATTTCTTTTGGATTAATAAACGTCTTTAAATTAAATTAAATCAATTTTATAGTTTTTCAATTCTGATCGAAATTTCGTAATCCTCGATCCCAAAAACCGTTATATCCAATTTTTAACGAAATCGGAGATACTAGATTGTACCCCCCCCCCCCCCGACTTTGGGATCTGACAACTTCATATTTTTTGAAATTTGATAGAAAATTTGAAATCTAACTTCAACGACGTTCGCTATTGACCGGCCCTGAATGTGATAACCGTTTTTCGCTAGCTGCTACAGTTTATCAGTTACAATTTTTATAACGTTATCTGTTTGAATATGTCAAAAAAGACTTCGAAGAAGTACAATTTTTGTTGAAAGAGAAAGTATCCATTTAAATCTGAAAACGGTATGTTGATTTTCCCCTTACCACCATTTAAAAACTAATCCGCTTATCATATCGTATCAAATTTAAAATTTGCCCCAGACAGTCAGACACCATTACAAAATTGGTAATTATTATGCGGTTTTGTGCCATATTTGTTGTTTTTATGAAAAATTTCGGGAATTAACTTTAACCAACTCAAACCAACCCAAAACAACTAAAAAATCACAATCCAACCGTCCCTGGCAGCCCTTTTTGCATAAAAAAACCAATCGTCGTGGGATTTGGTGTCCTACCGAGTCACTAGTAAGTGCCTATACAAAGAATTTTTTATAACATACTGAAAAGGGTGTAGAAAATTGTAAACTACACTCTTTTTGAGAGTGAGAGAATTAATAAAATTGCACTTTCATTGGAATGCAAGTTTATATAACTACCACAAAATTTAATATTTATGTCTCTTTTGGACAAAAATAACTTATTTTTAGTGGAAATAAAAAAATGCCCACCTCAATACGCTCGATACTGGTACGGATTGAAAAAAATGCTGTTTTCTGCTATATGTATTTATGTATTATATCAATATAAACTATATAGTAAAAAATATTTCCAACCAAAATAAAAATATTGTAAAGCCAAAATTAAGAAGTCAAAAAAAATTCTATTTTTTTTCGGTTGAAGAAAATCTAAGTTTACGACTTTTTCAAGAAACATTTTTAGACAACAAAACACTTGTTCACACGTAGACACCAAAAATAAACTGTCTCTCGAACCATAATAAAAAATTAGTAATAATCTACCTGTTTGTTCTCGGATCACGGCCAATCCGTAGCTTATTTCTTTTCTTTACACACAGGTAATCACTATGCATCTCACTCAACGGAGAAGTATCCGATCTCTCATTGGATAAGCACACACAAGGCCCGGTGCGCGAAAGGTGCGAGATTCTCATCTCGATACCGCAAACACCCACTGGGATAAAAAAATAATTATTTGTTTTATAAATTTCTACCCTAAAAATATTGTCGAACTTGAGGGCATGTGGTGTATTACAATACAAATAATTGGCAAAAAAATAGTATCGTAGTATTTAAAACATACAAGAAATAAAAGGCAGGATTTATTTAGATGCTTATTTAACTGGTCTATATTACCTGCAGACAAGGAGAGTATCTACGCTCACAAAACTTTTAGGTGTGGGAGGCCTCTCCGTGCCCCGCGACTTGTGACGTCACGTTCAGCCCAAGGCCTCGGTAAAGACTATACTCTTCATAAAAATTTATCAATCATGACGGGGTGGTGCTTAAAATACAATATAATTTGTTGGATGAAATTAACTCTGTGTTTCGGACTTCCATTGTCTATATTTTATTTATACACGACATTTTCGATCAGTACAATCTCTGATCATCTTCAGGTGCAAACTACAATCAATTCCTAAGGCTACGTACTTATATACTTTGAAAAATCACTCAAACTTAAAGTTTAAGAAGTTGGCGCCGCCCAAGGAGGGGCTTCCAAATATTTGGATTTCAACACTTGGTTTACTGAAAATACCCTGGTTCTGCCCAATAAAGGCAGCTTCAAGGTATTTTCGTTTCTTCCAGTGTGACTCCTTGTGCAAAACCTTTGCTTCTGCCCACTTCATTCGGTGTTATTTTGACCATGCATATTCGGCGATTACTGATTTCACCTTTTTGAATATTCGTCTGATGTTCCTTAAGCCTAACAGATAGTGGTCTTTTAGTTTCGCCAATGTACGTTTCACCACACTCACAAGGAACTTGGTAAATGCATTCCTTATTTTGTTTATTCTCTGTTTTTTTTTTACTAAGAAGGCTTCGAATTGTATTACTAGATTTAAAAGCTGTTTTAATATTAAAAGTTTTTCGCTACTCTTAGAATTTTCTCTGATACTCCTTTAACATATGGGATTGTAAGGAATGCATTTGCCTGGTTTTGGTCTTGTAATCTCTGTCCTGTTTGTTGACATTTAGAAATAGTATCTTTTATAAGTTTAACGCTGTAACCACTCTGCTGCAGATCCTTCCTAATATTTCTTATTTCAATTTCCAACTCATGAGAATTGTTACAAATTTGAACGGCTCTGTTATGCAAAGTTTTGATTATGCCTCGTTTGGTTGTAGCAGAATGGTTACAGCCCTAAACTTATACAAGATACTATTTCTAAATTTCAACAGATAGGACAGAGATTAAAAGACCAAAACCAGGCAAATGCATTCCTTACAATCCCATACGTTAAAGGAGTATCAGAGAAAATTCGAAGAGTAGTGAAAACCTTTAATATTAAAACAGCTTTTAAATCTAGTAATACAATTCGAAGCCCCCTTAGTAAAACGAAACCAGAGAACAAACAATATACGGAATGCATTTACCAAGTTCCTTGTGAGTGTGGTGAATCACACATAGGCGAAACTAAAACACCACTTCTGTTAGGCTTAAGGAACATCAGACGAATATCCAAAAAGGTGAAACCACGAAATCAGGAATCGCCAAACATGCGTGGTCAAAACAACACGGAATGAAGTGAGCAGAAACAAAGGTTTTGCACAAGGAGTCACACTGGAAGAAACAAAAATTCTTTGAAGCTGCCTTTATTGGGTAGAATCAAGGTATTTTCAGTAAACCGAGTGTTGAAATCCCAAATATTTGGAAGCCCCTCCTTGGGCGGAGCCAACTTCTTAAACTTCAAGGTTGAGTGATTTCTCACAGTATATAAGTACGTAGTATTAGGAATTGATTGTAGTTTGCACCTGAAGACGATCAGAGATTGTACTGATCACAACGTCGTGTATAAATGAAGTATAGACAATAGAAGTCCGAAACACAGAGTTAATTTCAAACACATCATTGTCTCACACTTTCAAACAATTTGTCCTCTCTCCAAAAAAAAATCTCAGACGGCCAAAGGTCTAAAGCCGGTTCTGCTAAGTAAAGTCCTTTTTTGCAGAAGTTCTCGAAATTGCTAAAAAATGCATTTTTAAAAGTTTTTCAAATAAAAACAGAGCTATTAATGTCCAGGCACACCTAAGTACCCAAGAGAAAATAATGCCTCCTCTAGGTGGACCTAATTTAAGTAGTAGTAGCCTAAGATCACTACATCACGAAACTGCATCTCTAGAGTCGCCAGGCTTCAGGATGCAGTGAAACTAGCTTTGCTGAGTTTTTTTTTCAAAGTACTGTATTTTAAATGGGACTTTCTTGAGTAAAGTAAAGGTTTCGCTAAATAACAAAAGAGCGGCTAATAATTTTTTAACTTGATTCCGGATATACCACTTTTGAATGTTGTTCAAAGACCCCATTTTGAATTCGGGTGGGGTTTGACCTATAATAAGTAAATCAATTTTAACCCAACTTACCTTGAGACCAGATAAATAGTCATAAACACCAACAAACAAATGAACAGGCAGTGAAATTATATTTGTGTCATATTCTGGTGGTTCCTCTTGAGCATGGTATTTCCGGTTCGTTTCGTAGCCAAAATCAAATCCTCTAAATTCTCCATTGCTATTCACAAATTGAACGAGGTGATTTATGGTTCTTAGGCTTAAACCTGCTGGATAGTAGCTAAATAGCACGGGTAGGATTTCCTAAAAGCAGGGACCTATATAAATTTAGACGTTCAATCCCGCGTACCGTTTTGACCGCCAGTCAAAATATATATAAATACAAGAAAAATCAATTTTCTTAAAAATCAATATAACATGTACACTATCGCTCGTTGAGCGAGTACGGGTTTCTATTTCACCATGTGACATTTATTGGTTGAGTCTCATAAGCCCCGCCTTCTACCATTAAGGGTTGTTTTCGTGTCATCATTCATTCATAAAAACTGACGAATCGTATCACCTAGCGAAACACGATTTTCACATTTAGATGGAGAATTACACTTTTGACAAAATCCGTTATAACGTTAGGCCCTTCGATTTTCAGTTATTGACTTTACGTTTTTCAAGTTTTTTTAGTGGAGGCCGTCAAATCCGTTTCAGATATTTAAGAACAGGTTTTATGGAGGGCTATACATGCCTGCTGGTACCATTTATTTGTTTTCCCAACAGTGGATCCAACTGGAGGCCGCGCCCCCCTCCTTGGCTTTAAATCAAAAATAATAGGCGCCCCAGTTCTATTAATCGCTCTATACGAAACCAAAAAAATAGGAAAAACCCCGTTTAAAACTTCATAGACTAATCCGATTAAATCGTTTGTAGGTAAATATACTTAAATAAATTACTTTACACTAGCAGATAGGTAGAAGCGAGAGTAGAAGAGAGATATATGAGACTACAGGCGAAGGAAAGAGATAATAAAATTATGATTGCCCCGAACAGAGAGCGCTTAAGAACTAAAAGGGTGGTACTTTCTTGCCCAGTAAACACAAGCGGTACATTTACATTCATGGAATATTCATTAGATATATTCTCAGAATATTTGAGTAAGAATATTCTAAGGATATTATCGTATATTATTGTCACATTCTTTTATTATTCTAGAAATATTCTAAACTGGATGTTCTTTTCGGTATATTCTAAGAACATTCGATTTTTGAATATTTTCTTAAGAATATTCTAAGTATATTTTAAAAAGAATATTCCTCTTACAAATTATTCTAAGAATTTTTTTATAAATAAATATTTTTTACTGATTTTATCTCTATATTACATTCAATCCATAATATGTTACATTAAGCAAAAATAATGTTTAATAATCCTTAAGGATATTCAAAAATTAGGACTTTTTTAAAAGAACATAAATATCATATTCACTAAATGTCCCGTCAATATATTCTTAGAATATGTCCTTGGGTAATATTCCATGAATCCACTCTAAACGTTAAACATATTCTATATAGAAATTTTCGCGAGCCATATTTAATTTTAATAATATATATTCTTAATTAGAAAAATTTCAAACATATATATATATAGATATATATAAAGGATATAGTCATGAACTTTCCTCCAAAATATTCATGAAATACATATGTTTGAAGATTATAAGAATTAACATTTTTTGTTAATTTAGCAATTATTTCTCTTTCAGTTGTTTATTTATTTTATAAAAATTTTCTTCAATAATATCTCAAAAATTATATCTTCTCTAAAGGAAGAAAAATAGCATATTCGTGGAATATCCCGGAAAAATATTCTTAGAATGTTCATGGTAATAAAATTCTAAATGTCCTGATAGTGAAAAAATTATTTTATAAGTTCATTCAGCAATTATTTTTATATATTTTATTTTATAAAAATTGTCTTCAATAATCTTTAAAAACACCTTGCTGTAAGCTATTCCTTTCAAATTCTATGAATGTGCGTCGAACTTTTACGGATTATTCTAAAAATGTTCTAATCACGTGAAAACAACTTGCTGTAAGCTATTCCTTTCACATTCTATGAATGTGCGTCGAACTTTTACAGATTATTCTAAGAATGTTCCATTATACTCTTTAAGAAAAAATTTGAAGAATATTCCAGTAATTTTTCCAAAGAATATTATTATCATGTTCGAAGAATATTTATTTCACATTCTAAAAATGTTTTAATCACGTGAAAACACCTTACTGTAAGCTATTCCCTTAACATTCTATGAATGTGCGTCGAACTTTTACGGATTATTCTAAGAATGTTCCATTATACTCTTTAGAAAAAATTTGAAGAATATTCCAGTAATTTTTCCAAAGAATATTATTATCATATTCGAAGAATATTTATTTCACTTTCTAAAAATGTTCTAATCACGTGAAAACACCTTGCTGTAAGCTATTTCTTTCACATTCTATGAATGTGCGTCGAACTTTTACGGATTATTCTAAGACTGTTCCATTATACTCTTTAGAAAAAATGTGAAGAATATTCCAGCAATTTTTCCAAATAATATTATTTTCATGTTTGAAGAATATTTATTTCACATTCTAAGAATTTTCTAATCACGTGAAAACATCTTGCTGTAAGGTATTCCTTTCACATTCCATGAATGTGCGTCGAACTTTTACGGAATATTCTAAGAATTTTTCAATATACCCGATGAATATTCTTAGAATGTTCTATGAATATTTTTTTGTTTACTGGGTGCGGTCTTATTAATTTGCATGGAAAGAATTGGCCGCTGTTTTGTCGGCAATAAGAAAAATCAGATGATTTCTTAAAGCTTCTTGTTTAATTAGTGCGATCGATATGTTAAATTAAAGTGTGCGTTATAGTGGCGGAGGACTTTATTGTAGGTATCGTTGCTATAAAGAAGTGGTACACTTGCTTTTTGCATGTTCACCAAAAATACTCCTTTACCACCGCAGAAGCAATTTTTTACAGCAGTAAAATCTAGAATTGAGTCTATAGATACCATTCTTAACAGCTAATTCAAGCCACTATATTTTTATTTTTTTTTTCATAAAAAAACGTGAACTTGAAATTTATAAAGAACAAGCTGAAGACCCGCAGCTTTGCTTGCGGTTTTTGCCGTTTTTTTTTTTTAAAGATTAGTAGTGTCTAACAAAATTCCCATCAAAATCGGTTTAGTGCGTTTTGCTAAAAAAATGTGTTTTTCGTATCGATATCATTTTGTTACAAGCCCACACCATCTCATTTTTAATAAATAGCAGCTTTTTCTGCAGTTTTTTCCCGGTTTTAGGTTTTTAAATGCTTATAACTTTTGTGTCTGTGAACCGATTTTAATAAACTAAAGCCCTTGTGTTGCGAGGACTCCAAGAAATCCATAAAATTCAGTTTAGAAGTTTTTGCGTTATACAGGATAAGGCAGATAGTCCGACAAACAAAAATGGTAAAAATTGAATTTTTGTTTTTTTTTCATATCGTTTGGTTAGAAGCCAACAACAACAATTTTTAAAAAATATTCAATATAGAGACATGGTATTTTTAGAGAATTAATATATGTTTAGATTTTCTACCTATATCGTTGCTTATTATAATTTTTAGCAATTTTTGTCAAGACCATATTAAAAACTAGCTAGTATATGGGGGCAACGATTAAGCAATTTGCCCCGGACGGACAAAAGTCTAAAAGACGCCTCTGCTTTGTTTTATAGGTTTTAAGTTTTAAGAGAATGAATCTTGTTTAAAATTTGCTTCCCCGCCCTATAGAAAAATTTCAGGATCCGCGTCTGTGTTTTTCTGCCAATAATTAACCCGCACAAAATTCATAGCTTATGATGACAAAGTATCATTGTTACTTTATGCTTTTGATCTATGAACCCGTTCTTAAAAAAAAATTATTTTAACATTTGTGACGAATAAAAATTCTTATACTAAACTAAACTAACTAATTTCTTTTAATTAAAGAGATATTAAACTCAATTCTTTAGTGTCCCATATAAACAAAAAATTTTGAAGGGTGTAAAAATCATTGATTAGTATAAAAGTGTCCACCATTTTGTTTTTTCAAATGTAATGATTCTAGATTAAGAGTTACCCCAAGTTTAAAATATACAAAATTTTGCAGACTACTATCAGGGACATATACAGGGTGTTCCAAATTCAATTCTCCCCATGGCGATCTCCTAAACGGTACGAGATACGAAAAGGTTTAAATTAAAGCAAAGTTGCGCAATTTGACGCTTTGCTCGAAACCAGAAAAAAAGTTTACAAATTTCGGGTAGTTCCGGAGATAAACGAAAAAAACCGAAATCTTTATTTTTAGTTTCATTTTCATGCGCCCTTACAATTAAAGCTGTCAAAAACGCTTAAGACTTTCTACAGGCACTTTTTTAAGGTCTACCCAATGGCCCGTTTTCAAAATTTGACATTTTAGTGTGACAGGAGCACTGCCGTTTGGTTCATAAAGGATGATAGATATTTTAAAACCTTATTTTGAGAAATAACTGACAAATAAAAAACAAAGGAAAAAACCTATTTTTAAAATATTAGGTAAAGTTATTTTGCTATAACAAAATGTCAACAAAACTTTCATTTTTAAAATGTTAAAGCAAAACTTAAATTTGGTGATCAATAAAACCAAAACTTCAGGTCAAAATAAGGTTGCAAAATGAACCAAACGGTAGGAGAAAAAAGGATGTGTCCTTAAGAAAAAATGAACTTGCCATTGTTCCTGTCACACTGAAACGTCAAGTCCCAAAAATGGACCTCTCACTAGGTAGATCTTAGAAAAGTGCCTGTAGAAAGTTTTAAGCGTTTTTTAACCGCTTTAAGAATAAGGGCGCAGAAAAATTAAAACTAAAATGAAGATTTCGGTTTTTTTCGCCTCCGGAACTATCCGTAATTTGTAAACTTTTTTTTTAGTTTTGAGAAAAGCGTGAAATTGCGCCACTTTGCCTTAATTTAAACCTTTTCGTATCCCCTACCGTTTAGGAGATCCCCATGGTGGGCATCGAATTTAAAACACCCTGTATATAACTTTTAATAAGTTATATAGTTATATAGGTCACTGCTACTGTTTCAAAGATCCTATTTTGTTTTTTTATTTTTATTTATACCTAGTAATAGTCAGATAGTTCGCTTAGCTTCGGATATCTGATCTTCTGGCCACAAAGAACAAGACTCGCAAGTTGGGTCACATGCTACCTTTATATTTTGCATTTGTTGAGAACTTCAAAAAGAGAAATGAACCAAACAAGCATTGCCTTGCTACTCAAAAAGCAGATACTTTTCACTGCACCAATCAGAACAAAGCCGGCCCATGCCTATACCAAAATACCCTGCTGCAACGTTGGCCTGAGTAAACGGCATCTGTCGCCAAAACTGTCCTAAGATCCAAAATACCCAATATCTTTGATTTGCTTTGACCAGAATAGTACCCTGTTTTCGACACCAGAGGCCACACTCGGTCAAAGCTTAATACGGGGATTGAAAGTCTTAAGTTATATAGGTCCCTGCTAAAATACTAGTCCGGTAAAGTAACTTTACCGGACTAAAATTTAGTGTTTTAACTAAAGTGCTATCAACCTAGGAGGGCTCGCGGAAAGAATATGTAGAGAAAACAGTTTCTATCTATCTCCCTCTTATTTTTATCTACTCTTATTCTTTTTATTCTTACCTATCCCCCTCCTACGGATACCCCGGATACCTTCCTATGCTGTTCGCACTTTAACACAGGGTTATTTCTGAACCTTTTTAATATAAACGTTAATGGTGATACTGCATTTTGAATGATTTGAAATATTTACAGAGGCAGCATCAGATAAATCTTCGGATTTATCTTTGGTTACCTATCCATTAAAGTAGAAAATTTCTACTACTTTTCAATATCCAGTGGAATCTCACAGCTATTTCGCTTTTGCCCAATTCCACGCGAGATAAAAGCTTTTGGCATTTTTTAGATTTTGTATTTAAATAATTACAACCACCAAAGATGTGTCTGGAGTATCAGTAAACGTGTACAATAATTGTTATTATTCTCCAAATCATAAAATAATAGCTACTAGCCAAAATATAGGCAAACAAAATATTAGCGTTTTAAAAGAAATGTCCCGTCAGTTATCACAAAATTACATTTAACTTATGCTCGTATCCACCAAACTAAAAATTGTCCGATTAGGCTTTAATCGTGATTATTTACTAATCAGAGTTTAGAATGTGGTCTTTTACCTTGCAAACTTGTTTACCAAGACCCATTCCAAACTTCTATTAGTGTTAATCATGATTAAAGCTTAATCGGAGAATTTTCACGTTGGTGGATATGGACATTAAAATCAAGGCAAGCAAAGAAAAAAATATCATACCCTTTTTTTATATCTAGGGAACAAAAGTACATTTTGAAACAACTAATTTAAAAATACTTTTATATTAAGAGCAAAAGCATTTTATAGTCCATGCTTTTTCTCTGCCCGTTTTTCATGTCCCGTCAGTTATCACCAATTTTTTGTTATATCTTGGATCCTAAATAAAAAATTAATTGGCCGTTACTTTTAAATTATTCTGACAACCCTCTCCATAATGTATTAAGATGTGGTCGTTCTGGAATATCTTTAAAAGGGAGAAAAATGAGATCAAAAAATTAATTACTTAAGATTTGTCCGGTCAGTTATCATGGAATTGACTTTGCCTACTAAATCGCTTCGTGCCAATTTTCACGGTTTAAATTGTAAAAATGGCATCTTCAAAAGTTTGACAATAATATGATGGAAATTTTGTAATAAGTAATACTTGAAACAATTAAAAATGACATGCCTTTTTTTGGTATAATTATTGTCGCTGACTAAATATATATATATATATATATTTATTAAATAAAATATAAAACAGTATGAAATAAAACGATGTACGATATACGGACGTGAAATGTCATTAAAGTACTCGTCTAGAAATTCTGGTCTCGGCTCCTTCGCCGCCTTGTCCGTAAAAATGTACCGTAATAGATCGTTTCACGGCCTTGTAGCGTAAATCACTATTCCGGTTTTTCAGTTCAGATATTTTTAATATTTTTTTCCTAAACCCAAAATATATTGTTTATAATTAACTGAACATACAAAAGATAATCAAGTCTTTTGAAAAACCTTCGCAGCGAGCCGAAAACAAACAAATTGTTAGCGCCTTGAGGTCGGTACCCAAAGAAAACTTCATAGGGCGACTTATTCGTAGATGATTTAACAGTGGAATTAATTCCCCACTTTACTTTGCTTAAGGCTTTATCCCATCTTGTTTCGTCCACCGTAGAGCCTTTCAGAGCGGAAAGCATTGAACGGTTCATGCGTTCTACCTGCCCGCGGAGTCGCTCTAGCGCATAATACCCGTTTAATTCCCAAACCGCTACAAATATCCGTAAAATTTTTACTCGTGAAACTTATGCCCCGATCAGTCGTCTTGGTACTTCAAACATGTCTAAGATTTTTTCAAGAAATCTCGTGACGTAAATAGTTTTTCTACTGGGTAGTGCCTTTATAAACGTAAATTTCGTAGAACCATCTATTACAACAATTAGGTAGGCATTTTGCTTTCTACTAGTAACAAAAGGTCCCAGGTGATCGATATGCAATATATCAATAGGAGCTGGTTCCTTAGGAATTATATTAAGACGACCCTTTCCCGATGGTGTTTTGTTGTATGAGCAGCCAAGGGAAGATTTAATGTAGATTTTCACATACTGTCTTATTTTGGCAAACTAGTTATTCGTCTTATCGACATCAAAATGTCTTGCATCATCATGGTAGTATAACAATACTCTTCTTCTAGCTGTTTTAGGTAGTACCCACCTTTTTCCTTATCACGATATAAGCGACCATATTTTAAGGAGTAGTTTTTATGAATTTTTTTTGTTTCTGAGTCTACTGGAGTAATCTACAACACTTCTATAAGTTTCCTGCATTGTAAATCCTGTAGTTGAACTGATAAAACCCAATCATCTTCAGACACATTAACATTTATGACGTTAATGTTATTATCTATTTCGACAGGATGCTTACTTAATGCGTCGACGTGGGCCATTTTAGTTCCTGGTCGATATTCAACGTCAAAATCGAATTCCTGAATAGTTAACCAAACTAACTCTATGTTTCAGACTTACAGTCTATATTTTATTTACAAATGACGTTTCGATCAGTCCATTCTTTCAGGTGCAAACTACAATCTATTCCTAAGGCTACGTACTTATATACTATGGGAAATCACTCAACCGTGAAGTTTAAGAAGTTGGCCCCGTCCAAAGAGGAGATTCCAAATATTTGGAATGTCAACACTTTACCGAAAATTCCCTGATCCTGCTCAATAAAGGCAGCTCCAAGGAATTTTCGTTTCTTCAAGTGTGACTCCTTGTGCAAAACCTTTGCTTTTTTCCACTTCATTCGGGGTTGTTTTGAGCATGCGTGTTCGGCGATTCCTGATTTCGTTGTTTTACCTCTTTGAATATTCATCTGATGTTCCTTAAGCTTAGCAGATAGCGGTCTTTTTGTTTCGCTTATATATGATTCAACACACTCACAAGGAACTTGGTAAATGCATTCCTTATTTTTTTTGTTCTTCGGTTTTGTTTTACAAATAAGGCTTCGAATTGTATTGTTAGATTTAAAAGCTGTTTTATTATTAAAGTTGTTCGCTACCCTTCGAATTTTCTCTGATTCTCCTTTAATGTATGGAATTGTAAGGAGTGCATTTGCCTGGTTTTGGTCTTTTAATCTCTGTCCTGTTTGCTGAAATTTAAAAATAGTATCTGTAATAAGTTTAAGGCTGTAACCATTCTACTGCAGATTTCTCTTAATGTTTCTTATTTCGATTTCCCAGTCATGACAATAGTTATAAATTCAAACGGCTCTGTTATACCAAGTTATTAATGTGGCTCGTTTGGTTGTAACGGAATGATTTGAACCTTGATTAAAATATTGTCCTGTATGAGTGGGTTTACGATAGACTGCTGTTCTGATGTCGCTTTCTACTCGTTTGACAAATACATCAAGAAAAGGAACTTGACAATTTTGCTCGAACTTCATTGTGAACTTAATGGTGGGTCTTATGTTATTTAGGTGGTAAAGAAATTCTGAAAATTGTTGGTCAATCCCGGTCCAGCCCAATGAGCATTTTTGTCTATATAAAAGTTACAGCAAATAATATAAAACCTTCATAAAATAACCAAAAGTTATATTATTTAGTGTTGGTGATAATTTTATAAATCTAATATATCTCTTAAATGAGTAAAAAAGACTTGAAAAATAACTGTTCAACACCAGCTTATAAAAATTTATGGTACATAGTAATGGATAGAAAAACAACATATAGATTTTATAGAACTTCCTTATGAGCCCTCAAGTATAGAGATTATTATAAAAAGGTTTTACAACTGTTCTAACAACACTACATAACAAATTAAAGGTTTTTATGGATTTAGAAATATAGATTTTCCATCTTTCTTGCCTTTGCTTGTTATGTATTATTCTTTTTCTTTTTACAATAAAAAAATTTATAAAATGGTGTTTAGCAATCTTCTAAAATAAATAAAAATGAAAGTGAGATAAGCTGAAGCAGGAATATGAATATTTATATATTATAGTCAAATAAAAGCTGTTTTTCAAGTCATCCTACTCTGAAAATCAGCTGCGGTCCCGTGTGTACTGTATAATATTCGAATACACTCACGTAAATTTCATGCGCTTCAAAATACTTGAGAAAACGAGAAAAAAAAATATTAATTTAAATATCGGTTTTTTTTCATACGCGTTTTTTTCTTTCTGGGACAAATATTGAATTTTGTATGTTGTTTTTAACCCTAACAAGCAATATTTCGATTGAAACACATGTTGAAACCCCATAAATAACGTTTTTATTTAGGTCAAAAACCTATTTTTGTAATCCAAAATGGCGAAAATTTCCGACAATTCTATAAAAAAAACAATACAACTATACCACTGTTTAGCTCGTCAACACTATTTTATAACCCTTTTAAAAAATGATGCTACTTGGAACAAAGGGCTACAGATGGCGCAGTGTTGAACACTGATGGTCTGTTTTTGCGAGCTTAACATAGTTACCATTGTTCTCTTTTCCTAAATGCATTCCTCGAGAGATCCAGCATACTACACATACCAGGAAAAATACCCGCCTCCACACACTTCAAGCCCGCATAACTATCAGAGGTAACTATCTCAAGAATATAGTTAGATTGCGGGGTCGAAGGGTGTACAGGCGAGTATTTTCCGGGGTGTTCACATTTGCCGCCGACCAGCAGTATCAGCGTATGCGCTCGACGTTTCACGGTGCGTTTTTGCGACCTTAACACGGTTACTATATTGTTCTTTTTTTTTAAACACGGTTCCCATCTATGCGTTTCTCATTCGTGGGTTCCCCGAATCAAAACACGTATCACGTAGTCTAAGCGAGATTTGCCTATACAAGTTCATGTCGGACCACGTGATGAGTTTTTTGAGTCAGGGTGACTGCACATGGGAAACGCTGGTGGGAATCGGGTGTAAAATGCATTCGATCCCGATATCTGTCATCGGCAAATATCTCAAAAAGATTTGGATCTCTTATCTCTCTCAGATTGATGTAATTAAAACAAGATAATAATGGTATGGTATCTCGCGAAAACGTGCCTTTTGATGTCGCAAAAACGCTCCTTTTGAGGTCGCAAAAACGCGCCTTTTGATGTTACAAAATTAACCTTAAAAAATCTTATTTGTTTTGTTTTTATAAATTAATAACAAAATTATAGAAAAAACCTTATGGGCAAAAAAAGTTTATGAATGAGTTCATAAGAATATTACAGACACCAATTTATATAAGTGTCTCTCGAAATATTTTCAATCTTATCTTATATAAATTTGTTGTTGGTTAATTAAGTTTTATAAGTGGGTTGATAGCAACATTTTAAAAACCAATCTATTATATATCTTTAATTGATAGTTACTTACGGTTTTATAGGTGGGTTGACAGAAAGATTTCAAACACCAATTTATATAACTTTTGTCACTGATGACTTATATTTTTATAAATATGTTGGTGGAAACATTGTTAACACCAATTTATATAACATTTGAACCGATGACTTCAATTTTTATAATGATGTCCGTGGAAATATTGTTAACGCCAGTTTTATGTTACTTTAGGGTACCATCAATTTAGAGCCTTTAATAAAACAAATATACAAACTCAATTCTTGTAGGAAACTTCTAAATACCTTAGGGTATCAATGGAACCCTCTTTATAATAATTATATAAATATCTGTCACCAGAAGTTTCTGAAAATGCTCATTGGGAGACAATAAAAGAATCATCAACATATCTTAGCCAGAGCTTAGGTTTGTATGTTGCGGTATTAATCGCGTGTGATTTGAACCACTCCATATAAATATTAACCACCACTGGCGCAAGCGACGAACCCATTGGTAAACCGTCATCCTGAGCATAAAATCTATCTTTCACCTGAAAATAGGTATTGCTTGCTAAAGAATTTTCCATCGCTCCTAGGAAGATACCCACTATCGATATCACCACCGCCATAGAAAGTCATCCTCTTCCACGACAGCAAATTCCAGCAAATTCCAGAAATTCCTTTTCTTGATGTACTTGTCAAACGAGTAGAAAGTGACATCAGAACAACAGTCTATCGTAAACCCACTCACACAGGACAATATTTAAATCAAGGTTCAAATCATTTCACTACAACCGAACGAGGCATAATAAGAACTTTGTATAACACAGCCGTTCAAATTTGATTCAATTCTCATGACTTGAAAATCGAAATAAGCCTTAAACTTATAATAGATACTCTTTCTAAATTTCAGCAAACAGGACAGAAATTACAAGACCAAAACCAGGCGAATGCATTTCTTACAATTCCATACATTAAAAGTTTATCAGAGAAAATTCGAAGGGTAGCGAGCAAATTTAATATTAAAACAGCCTTTTAATCTAACAATACAATTCCAAACTTTCTTAGTAAAACTAAACCGGAGAACAACCCAAATCAGGAATGCATTTACCAAGTTCCTTGTGAGTGTGGTGAATCATACATAGGCGAAACCACTATCTGTTAGGTGTAAGGAACATCCGACAAATACATAAAGGGGTGAAACAACGAAATCCGGAATCGCCGAATACGCAGAGTCAAAACAACACCAAATAAAGTGGACAGAAGCAAAGGTTTTATACAAGGAGTCATACTCAAAGAAATTGGGCAGAATCAGGGTATCTTTAGTAAACCATGTGTTGACATTCCAAATATTTCTAAAACTTCACGGTTGAGTGATTTCCCATAGTATATAGGTACGTAGCCTTAGAAATAGATTGTAGTTTGCATCTGAAAACAGACAAAGATTTTACTGATTGAAACGTCGTGTGTAAATAAAATATAGACAAAGAATTCCAAAACACAGAGTTAATTTAAAATATATCATTGTCTCAAACTTTCAAACACCATCTAGCTATTCGCAGAACTAAATCTCTTTTTAATAAAGTCTGACGTATGGAGTTGCAATCCGTAACTACTTTAAATTTAATTCCTACTAGGTAGATGCGAAACTTCTTGGAAGGAATGGTAATTTTGTTCTTCTTTAGTGGCTAAAATATTGAACCGGTTTTAAAGTTCTGTTTTCTTGCTTCTGAATCAATATACTTTGGTTGCGGCTTCTCGATTATAAAAAGCGAGAACTGGTTGCACAAGTTTTGATTTAATTATTTCAAAAGCAGAACTTTGACTCCAGTCCAGTTCAATACAATATCTTTTTGAGTTAAGAAGGATATTGGCTTGCCAACAGAAGCAAATCCTTTAATGTATTTTTGGCGGATATTATATCGTATATCCTAAATATTCAAGTTTATCTCGTGGAAAATAACATTTGTTTAGACGTAACGTTAAATATGTTTTCCGAAACAATTTTAGTACCATCTCAAGTCGCACCAGCATCTCGTCCATACTACTAGATTTGATAATTACATCGTCCATAGCAATATCAAAAGTAATTTTTCCAAAACTTGATGTATTCTCCTTTGAAAAACAGCCGAAGCATTGACGAGTCCAAAAAGCATTCTAACAAATGCTGTTTTTGGAATAGCTTCTTCATCTAGAGGTAATTGGTGATATCCAAAGTTTAAATCTAGGCTTGTGAAATATTTAATATCTTTAGGTGAATCCAAACGGCCGTCGATTCTTGGTAAAAGATATTTATCTTTCACGGTTTTTTTATTAAGGGCTCTGAAATCAACACACATACGCTTCTCACTATTCTTTTTTTTTAACAAGTATGATTGAGCTAGCATAAAGAGGACGAATCTTGGATTATATTATTTTGCTTACTTCTTTACGTTTTGTAAAAACCATTCCATATGGTCGATACGTTATAGGAACATCATCAGTCGATTGACCCACTACTGCCAAATTAGTTGCAAAGAAGTCACCATATTGATTCAGTAAATTTAGCAATCGCTCACTATCGTTGTTAAAGAGGTTTGAATAAATTTGGACTTCCATGTCCTTAAGTATAAAATACTTTAAGTTTTCAACGTTAACTTGAAACATGCCGGAGATAGAATCTCTATTTTATTCAAAACAAACGTAATCTCTTGCCACTACCATGTCTTTTTTGTAACAAACATCATTATCCGAAATATTCAAAATTGGTATTACAACTTCAGTATTGAAATTTATAACGCACCTTGGGAGAACGTGAAATTTTCCCGTCGATACTACTTCAGGACGTCTAAGTTGACCAACTGTACATCTATTAGCTTCTTGAATTGAACATGTCCTTTTTCTTTACAATTGTAACACACTATATATTTATTGTCCATTTTTCTGGTATTCATTAGCATCATATTTGGGTTTTGCGTCTACTCTAAGACTTCTTTTAGGTATTTCAGCACGTGATATCCTGCTGGTATTTTTGAGCAAGTGATTCGTCGCGTAACATGGACAAAAATTCCTCATAGAGATCTTCGGGAGTTTTGTAGCGGCCCGCTCTAGCTCCATTCTGTACCGTAACATTTGTTCCATCATCTTCCTGAAATAATAAGCTGTCATTGTTTCATTTCTAAGTTTAGTTCTATTCAACATTTTTCTTAGCGCTATAGCATAATCCACATGATCAGGGAAAGTTTTGCAAATTAATGAACTCGGATAATTAATAAGACTATGGTACCACGTTCGTGCCATGGCAGATAAACTGCTGTATGCTGTTCTTGCGTCTTCCCAATAATTTATTTTTTTAAACTGATCGATTTTCACAAACCACTTAATAGCGGAAAAATTATCGTTTTCAGGATTAAATAACGGAATACAGTTACTTTTTGCTGCTAAATAACGACTTTCTTGTTGTGATACTTGATTCGCAATAGTGTTCAATAGTGTTGAACTGTAATCTACTTTAAATTAAAACTGCCGTATTCCCAAAAACCAAAAATATATTGTTAATTAAGTCTCTTGAAAAACCTTCGCAGCGTGCCGAAAACAAAGGAATTTGTGGTTGTGTGTCACAGCCAACCGTCGGACGCTGGTTTTCTTCTCGCCTCTTTATATCCCCGCTACTGATCTCTCTACAGCCTTGTTGCGCTTCTTACCATCTCAGACGTCATGTTATACTCATGTCATGGTTACACTAGTGCTAAAATGTATGCTTTTCCGCACTCGGTTACTGGTGTACGAACGATGTTAAGCTAAGCAAATCCTTTGCGCTTGTTAGCTATGTATTTTTATTAAATGGGTAAGGGATATCCGATTTTTTTCTTGTCATTTTAGGTCACGAATTTTGGACTATTGTACAATAGGTGGAAAAAGCTTACTATTTCAATGAAACTAAATATATATGGTCTAAAATATGACATTACCTTTGTTTATCAAACCTAAAAATAAAATCTACATAAGCCAGTTATATATAAGTACAGGGGCGTAAGAAAGAAAAATATTAAAATAAACTTTTACCGAGAAAAGACGTATTTTATGAGAAATCGAATTAAGGCTATAGTTTCTCCCCAGATATTAAAGAAAAAAAAACTACTACTTAAAGCGCCTTGTTCTTTTATTTTATGAATCTTTGAAAGAGTGCACAAAGAAAACTAAACATCAGCTTTAGATGAAATTTTGCAGGTTTGTTTATTTTTAAAGGCTTAACAAAAGCATCTGAAGAATTTTTCAAAATTCTCGATTATTTTTCGTCAAAATAAGAGCTGTGGTGCTACCATCTATCTGAAAAATCTCACAATAATTGAGGTTTGGAACAAACCCGATTTAAAAAAAAAATAGAGAAATACTAACAATTTCCTCTGGATTATATTTTTCCTTTTTATATTTCTCTGCTTTAGCGAAAATAAAAACGTTGGCGAGTATTGGCCGACAGATCGCAGACTTACGGAGCGAGAGTTCGTTTCGTTCGAGATCATTTAGTGGATTATTATACTGCCGTTGTATTTGTAAACATCGACATAACCTACATGTTTGTTTTACGTATTATATTATTTATACGTATTAAAAAGATGGTCTTCTTTTTCTATCATAGAGTATATTCTCTATTCCAACAAAGAGCGTGATATATGAAAGAACAAGATGCTTGATTTTCAATACATATTAAATACGATGTGAAAACATACTAACTCTCTCTCTTCTCATTTGATTACCGTCACTTTTTTGAGTCCCATAGGCACTATTAACTAAATCGGACGAGTCATCAACTACTTTCGTAGTTTACCGAATTATGGAGTGTGTATATAGGTCCGCCTCTACGTGATATCCGATCCCATCCGGCCTGGATACCGGCGTTAATAGAGGGGTAGGGCCTAAGATATATTTTACACTTATTTTCCTTGGGTTCTCCCCTTACCCCGCTAATCAAACCGGTCTGATATGGATCACACGGGATCGTCCTCTTAACGTCCTCTCCGAGGGACGGTATGAAATCGAATTAGCCTGCCTTCTAGCTAACTCGGCCTACTGCACTTCATACTGCGTTTTACCTTAATCTTAGTAGTTGACTACCTGCAAGACCCGGGACTTGAACCCGGCATCTCCTGCTTGAAAGTCGCGGCGTTAACCCCGACACCAAGCAGGCAGGTTGAAAACATACTAAATTATCTCAAAAGATTTGTCTACTAACTAGGTACTACTGCCTCCCCAGTTAAAAAGGCTGACAGTCTGTATCTTTTTTACACAGGCTGTCCATAGCTTTAGTGGTAAAAACAAACCATTTTCACATGTTTACAAGAATTGCAATGCAACCCAACCACATAAACGGCAAACTGTCGAACGGCAGTACTGTTGTAACTTTCGCCACAGCCTTTAAAAACTTGATGGTATATTTAGGGCACCCTGATACAGCTTGACATTGATGCGACGTAGAATGTTCTAGAATTAAAAAAAAAGGTATCTGCCCTTTTTATTTACTATAGTATTATTTACTAAGTGAGTTTATAAAATTGGGGTAACCCTCAAAATATAACCTTAAAACAGGCCCTTGCTTATAATTTTACTTACCAACTTATAAAAGAAATGAAAAATGTTAATATTGAAGATGTAATTATCCAAAAACTAAAACTTGTTCTTCGACAAAAAAAAAACGTGGGCAAACGCGGCTGTGCGTGCCATATTTTAGAAAATTATTCATCGGGGTAAGTCCATCTGCCTCTGGTATGTATTGGTCAGGTATCCAGAGAAAGAGTGCGAATTTTATCGGTTAGCTTTACTGTGTAAATAGTTTTTCTATTAGTAAATAGAGTTCCTGTAAAGTCTCGACAAGGTTTTCAAAGGCACCTTCGATGAAGAAGTGGTACCATAAAAAATTTATTAAAAAAATTAGGCTCTGCATAAGCTCTAGGTATAGAAAATTCTTAAAATCTGGTAGTTATAATATCAACTTAACTCGTAGATTTTAGTAATGTTTCCAACTTTTGTTGATGGACGTAGCAATTTTTTTTCCATTTTTCTTGCAGTATTTTATCATTTGGTTAATTAAAAAACCTATACCAGCCATTTATGGAATTTTTACCACAAGTTGGTATAAAACAGTGCATGGATTCGTAGATGTTATAAAACAATATAAAATATTGTTAAAATGTGACGGGAGGTATGTGAGAAAGAGACTAATTGATCGTTTTTCTTTATAAAGACGGACAAATAACTTTGTCGCGACTCTTTTTCTTTTACTGATATCTGTCACATACAGGGACTCTAGCTTGTATTGGCTATGTTGAAGCTAGGGTGCACAAGGTATCGAAAATCTTTTTCAGACATACATAAAGTAAAAGTGATTGCATAGGGTTAGCAAGGCAATGATTTTTGGCGTATTTCAATTAGTTATATATTTTTTCTATTTCGATGTAATTGAGGGGCACGATAATTGCTAAGTTTGGTATTTACATCGCGGAGGAGACGGATTTGCTCTACGTACTTTTATTCGTTAGCGCGTGTACCACGTGGTGTAATTCAATCAGATACGTGATCAAAAATTCGTCTGCTTGGCGATGTAAATACTCACCCTAGCTGTTGCTATGGAAGAGGCAGATTTTCTTTCTGGCAATAATATAATGCCATTTGGACAGTCAGCGCCATCTGTGATTTATAAGTTTGTGAAAAATTATTGATTTGCGTACAGTGTTGCTAAAAACCAGTTCTCCAGATTGTAACTACGACCTTTAAGCAAAACAAACGGTGATTTTTCTTTATTTTTTAGCACAAATAAAAAATAATGTAAAGGTGTCAGAATATTATCTTACATCCTACCAGTTCACAATATTTATTGGCTGAAACAGGGTACACCTTAAAAAAAAAATAAAAAAATAAAAAAATTTTAAGTTTCACCCTGTCTTACAAAAAAAATATTGTGGACTATAGAAGAGAAATCACCATTCTGATACCTTGTTGTGCCAAAAAATAAAGAAAAAAATCACCGTTGGCTTTACTTTAATCGATTTTTTTGTTAAGTTCCTCTTTTTTCGGTAATTTTCTTACAATGTTTTTCTTTCACACGCCCCTGCACTTTCTTAATCGGCTTTCTAATTATCATAAATACACCATAATCTAAGGTCTAATTTCATTAAAATATCACCGAGGGCCTTTCTCCATTGCTTTGGAGCAGGATCCTTTCTGAACTTTCATATAGCGGGTTGAGAATTAAACACGAAAATTAAATGTCAATATTATTGCTAAAAAAATACAAAGTCGTTTACCAAGTTGCTACAAATCGGTTGGCAAAACGTTTTGCTAGTTAAATTCGGTGCACCCATATGTGGTTTTGCCTTTTGCAACAGTATTTTATGCACTTTACGGAACAAATAATAATAATCGTTTGAAGGACTTAACTGAAACTTTTATTATCCCAAGGATTAAAAGTTAATTTAATCCCAGAGAGATTAAAAGTAGAAAAGTACATCTACTTTTTGAAATTTAAGACAAAATTTGAAATTCCCAAGATTTTTTGTGAGGAGCAGGACTCTTCTGCATCGATAAAAAACGAAAGAATGGTCATATTTGACAACTTAGTTTATTACCGTGATAGGTAGTGGCATTTTTTCTCAAACGTCATGGTAATGTTATCACGGCACATCACTTTTTGATGTTAAGAGTTGATATTTTACGAATACAAGAGTGCTGTCTTTCATGCGCTTATTTTCATGGTTATTTTATTTTTAGTTCTTCCAGTTCTAAAGTGCCCAAAATCATATACATTTGAATATATATAAACCACGGCAATAAAGGTATTTTTAATCCCTCAGCGAATTGTAGCCCACCCTCCGATGAGATTACAAACTTTTCGCCTCGGGGTTAAAGGTGTGACTATACTATACTACTATATAATTTATAATCTAATATTAGGTAATTTAGAGACTAAAAATACCACTTTTAGTCCATAGGGAATAAAATGAAAAAAGTACGGTAGCAGTGCTTTTTTTTGTTATGTGCATTATTTTTTAATGTTTGAAACTTGAAAATTTTGACAGTGAAGTTGTGTGTAAGTTGTTACACAGTCCCTTGGCAGCCAACTATTAATATATAATTTGACAAAACGTTAGATAATGATTGGTGGTTTTGTTAGCAACTAAAGTGTCATTTATTATTCCTTGCCGAAAAATATTTAGCTTTGGGATAAAAAGACACTCTAGTTATGTGGCTTATATAATAGAATGACAAGGACTCTTCTAAAATTTTCTCAAAATTTCTTTAAAAATCATATTTTTGTTTACCAAATCTGGTGGTGAAGTAGGATTCTTTCTAAATCCTCTGGCTTCCAAATAGAACATCGTAGAATGTTCTAGAATTTTTTTAAAATTTTTTCAAAAATCTTGGGTTTGCGAGTGCAATCCGATTTTTTCAGGTCGGGTCTTACTTCGGAATTTTTCTACTACTAGATTAGATATCTTACTTCTGACGCCAACTGTTACGGGTTCTCTAGTTCTTAATGCATCATCTCGTTAAATAATCACTGGTCTCCAAATATAACCAACATTATTGTATAATTCCTTTTTACAACGCTAACTAAATAGACTGAACCGAGGACACACAGCAGGCAGCCTCTTACAATTTTAATCTGTGTTGCTTTCGGTGAATAAGTTTGGGTGCCTCCTGCAGGCTATGGGATAGGTCATGGTTCTTCGAACTAGTGGGTGCGGGTGGACTTCAGCTTTTTCGAAGAAGGTCATCTTGAGTTGGTTCATATGTTCTAGGATGTTTCTTTCAAACTCTAGGTCGCGCCTGATCTGTTCATTGCGAACAAACCAGGGCGCGCCGCAGATTAGCCGAAGGATTTTGTTTTCAAGTGTAAGAAGTTTGGCTGCTGTTGTTCTTCCATGTTGGGCACCCATAGGTCAGGGCTGGTCTGATGATGGTCTTGTATATTTTAATGGTGAAATCGCTAAGCCCTGCGGGACCCCTGCCATGATGGGCCTGATGGTTGATTTTTGGCCATCCATTTTGATTCTGAAGCTTCTGCCGGTGATGTAGGATTGTATTAGTTTCGGTACATGGTCAGGGAATCCCTGATTTCGTAGTTTCAGCGCGAAGCCCCCGTGCCAGACCCGGTCGAACGCTGTTTCGATGTCTAGCAGCACGGCGCCGGTGTGGACTCTTCTGTTGAAATTTCTGACGATTTCATCTGCCAGTCTGGTGGTTTGGAGGACAGTTCCAAGATTGTGCCGGAAGCCCTACTGCTCTGGAGGTAGTATGTTGTCTGTTATCGGGATTTCCTGCAATCTGCTGAGAAGAATTTTTTCGAAAATTCTTGCCAATGTAGGTAGGAGACATATTGGTCTGTAGCTGGAGGGCTGGTTTGAAGGTTTGTTCTTTTTTAAAATGGGTATAACTTCGGCTAGTTTCCATCGCATTGGAAAATGATGTAATCGAAACACTGCACTCGTGATTTTGACGATCTCTGCTATTTGCTTCGATGTAATGATTTTCAGCATGGACTTTGTTATGCCATCGTAGCCCGGGACCTTTTTTCTGACGGAAATCTTTATGTATGATTTCACCTCTTGCGGCGTAGTGTGTCGGAAACTGATGTTGGGAAGCGTTGTTCTGATTCGTGCGGGGTTTCTTGGACTAAACGGTCTAGTTGCTGTGATCTTAAATTTTGATTCTGCCTGTTGTTTTCGGTGAACTGCGATTGGAAGGAGTTGGCGAAAATTTCTGCCTTTTCTTGCGTGGTTTCTATTGTTTGCCCATTGTGAATAAGTGCAGGAATCGGGGTCCTTGGGTCCCTTGTTAAACATTTTGTCGTTTTCCAGTAGGATGCGGTGTCGTGGTTAAGTGATTCTAATTTTTCGTCTCATTGTTATTGTCTAAAAATTCTTATTTTTTTGCTTGAGATTATTTTGCAGCCTGTTCGCTGTTCTGATATCTGTCGGGTCTCTTGTTGTTCTCGCCCTTCTCGTGGCCCTGTTTTTCTCTCTCGCCAGTTCTTTGAGTTCTGGGCTGAAGCTGCAAGGATTTTCTGTGTTTCTGTGCGTGAATGTTGTGGCAGATCGCTAATTCGAGCTGTTCTGCGTTGTTAGTCAGTAGTATGGGTCCCGTATTTTTCAAATTTTCTTGAAAAACGTTCCAGTCGGTGGTGGTTCTTGGCCTTCGTGATATAATCTGATTTGCCGGGTTTTCCATAATTATAGAGACAGACGCTCTGTTGGTATTTCTTAGCAGGAATATGTCCAACGTTGAAGGTCTGGCATTTGTTCCATATCTGGTGGGCTCCAAGGGGGGTCGGTAAATTAAGTTGTGTCTATCCATAATCCTGTTCAAACCTGGGCCGTATCTGTTCGTACGGGAGCATCCCCAAGAAGTATGCATGGCGGTCAAGTCCCCTCCCACGATCAGCGGTTTTGTGCGGTGTTGTTCAAAATTGTTGTCGTAATCTTGATAAGGAAATGGTCGACTCGGACGATGGCTGAGATGATTCGAATGTTGCTGTTGTTTTCTAGTTTTACCAAAATTTGCGTTGTTTCTATGATCTGAAGATCGGGATTTGCAATGCTGTGGTGGTCAATATGTTGTTTGATGGCTATTAGTGTGTTGCCATCAGCCTGGTTGATTCTATCGTTTCGGTAGACGGTGTAGTTCGGCATCGAAAATCGGGGGGGGGGGGCTTCAAAAACGTTTCTTGCTCTAGTAGCACGTCTATGTTTTCTCTATGGATCAGGTCTAGAAGTTCCATTTTCTTGGAGGTTATGCCATCGGCGTTCCAGGTAAGGATTCTAAGAACCGATGGCTTTGTTTTCTCAATGTTGTGCTACATTGTTGGTGGGAGCAGGGAATAGCTGTGCTAACAAATCGAATTGCTGTTTCATTTGGGTCATCATTTGGTACAGTTGGTCAAAAGATGGTGTCAGTGGGGCTGTTAGAGCTTTGTTGATGGTGCTATTTTTGCCATCCCATACTGGCTTCTGTGGGTCTCGTATCTGGAAAGTTCTTGGTTGTCTGGATTTGGTGGCCAGTGGTGAAGGTCTCTTTGGGCAGATCCTTGCGTTCGCCGTGCCTTGGAAGTTGCAATATTTTGCAGGCTTGTTTCGTGGTTTTTTGCACTCGGATGTGTGGTGCTGTCTGGCGCATTTGGCGCATCTCGCGTCCGCCTTGCAGTTCCCAGCGTTGTGGCCGAACAGTTGGCATCGGTGGCACTGAGCTCGCTTGGGTGTCCTTTTCAGGGCCTCGACTTTGACCCGCAGATTGAAAATGTTATCCAGATCATAGATGGTCTTCTGTGATCTAGGTAGGGCGACTAGAACCATTCTCATCTTTATTCTTTGGCCATTTGAGAGCTTTGTAATTCTATGGATGTTTGAGGGAGTAAAACCGGCATCGGTCAGATAGTTCATGACTTCTTCGTCGGAGTAGTCGGGGGTAATTCCTTTGATGACGATTCTGAGCTTCTTTTCCTCTTGTATAGAGTAGGTGTGCTATTGTAATTTCTTGACATCCATCAGCTTAGTAAGAAGGCGGTAGTCGTCTATTGACTTTGTTTGAATCTTGATCCCCTGATCGGTGGTTTTGGCTGGATCAATTTGTATTTTGTTTGCCGTAATTTCGGCGGCTAACTTCTTTCATTCATGATCCTGTCTTAGCAAGATTGGCGGGATTCTAATTTTTCTGGCTGGGGGTGTGCCATCCATTTCGATGGTGTTTTCAATTGGCTTCTCAACTGCCGGGGGTGCAGTTGAACTGTCGGTTTTCTTGGCTGGTGGGCCTCCTGCATCGTGCTGGGACCTCTTGTTTGTCTGACTTTGGCTGGCTGACGGTGGCTTGCCATCGCTTGACTGGTTTTGGTTTGCTGGCTTTGTTCCAGTTGGTTTAATCGGGCGTGTAGCTGATTGTACGCTGCAACCAGGTTGTTGTGCTTGGCAACTATCGCATGATATTGTATGGCGGTTGATTTCAGTTGGCCCTCGGATGTCTGGAGCTTGGATTTTAGTTCCTCGTTCTCGTTGAGCAAGGACTCGTCTGGACCATCTGACATGTCTTCATCGTCCGCCATCCTTAAAAAAGTCTGGCGAGAGACTGCTTTTGTGATTGAATTCTTTTACAACAGAACCGAGGACGCAACGGCTAGCGCATATATAGGAGAAGAGAACATGCTATTCGCGAACTGCCTCGACCCTTCGATATATAACTTAAATTAAAACAAAGGTATATGGGCCTACAAATACAACACTTAACACACACAAATAAAGTCGTTCCTAAATACTTAAATAACTTTAAACAAAACCTAATACTATATAGCCTACAACCTAATAAAATATATAACGCCTAATACTGTTTTATGCAATTAAGAAAAAGAAAAAAACCAAATTAAAGGAAAATATATTAAAAAATAATTAAATTCCATTAATAATACTCTATTTAGAAAACAATTGCATTAAATCCAGCTGCTTTTCCATCTGCTCCATTTCTTCAGCCGACCCAACTATTTTGAGAAAGAACCAAATTTACTTTAAATCCCTTTGGGATTTAAAATCAAGTTTGTGACCCGACCAGAGGGAGAGCTACAATTCTCCGAGCGATAAAATGACACTTTATTCTCATGAATTATTTTTTGCAATTTTGGTATTTATTTTTATGAAAATTTTTGCAACCACGAAAAACAGCCGAATCATACTGGTCTAACAAAATTGACACAAAACAAAACCACCAATCATTATCTGACGTTTTGTTAAATTATATATTAATAGTTGGTTGCCAAAGGACTGCGTAACAACTTACACACAACTTCACTGTCAAGATTTTCAAGTTTCAAATATTTTAAAATAATGCACATAACAAAAGAGAAACTTCTGTTAGCGTACTTTTTTCATTTTATTCCCTATGGACTAAAAGTGGTATTTTAAGTCACTAAAGTACCAAATATTAGATTATAAACCTAGGGAGTTAAGTCACTCTTTTAATCCCGAAGCGAAAAGTTCCTAATGATATCGAAGGGTGGGCTACAATTCGCTGAGGGATTAAAAATACCTTTATTCCCGTGGTTTATAAAATAACCATGAAAATAAGCGCATGAAAGACAGCACTTTCGTATTCGTAAAATATCAACTCTGCTGAATGATGGGTGGCTATCTTAACATCAGAAAGTGATGTGTCTTAAAAGCATTGCCATGCCGTTTGAGAAGAAATGTCAGTATCTATCACGGTGATAAACTAAGTTGTCAAAAACGACCATTCTTTCGTTTTGTATCGATGCAGTCGTCGACATTGAAAAAGCCGCAGAAGAGTCTATAAGCCAGCTCCTGTCACAAAAATCTTGGGAAATATATATGATGCAGTTTTCAGATTTTGCCTTCAATTAAAAAAAAATATATGTACTTTTGTACTTTTAATCCCTGTGGGATTAAATTAACTTTTAATCCTTGGGATAATAAAAGTTTCAGTTTAGTCCTTCAAATGATTATAATATTTATTCCGTAAAGTACATAAAATACTGTTGTTGCAAAAGGCAAAACCACATATAGGTGCCGCCGAATTTGACTAGCAAAACGTTTTGCCAACCGATTTGTAGCAACTTTTAAACTACTTTTTTTGCAATAATATTGATATTTAATTTCCATGTTTAATTCTCAACCCGCTATATGAAAAGTGGTCCAGAAAGGATCCTGCCCCAAAGCAATGAAGAAAGGCCCTCGGTGATATTTTAATGAAATTAGACCTTAGATTAGGGTGTACTTAAGCCAATTAAATAAATTAACCGTACACAAAGCCGATTAAGGAAGTGCAGGGGTGTGTGAAAGAAAAACATTGTAAGAAACTTGCCGAAAAAAGAGGAATTTCACAAGAAATCGATTAAAGTAAAACCAACGGTAAGTTTTTTCTTTATTTTTTGGCTCAATAAAAAAATATCGTAAAAGAATCAGAATGGTGATCTCTCTTCTAAAAGTCCATAATTTTTTTTGGATAAGAAAGGGTCAAACTTAAAACTTTTTACTTTTAATATTATGTAATCATCAGCACATCTTCAACATTAACATTTTTAAGATTTTTTGATTTTGGTTTCTGATGGTAACAAGTCATTGTCTGTAGACTGGCTCCGAGCCTTGAGCCAAGTTGGTAGGTAAAATTATGAGTAAAGTTATAAGCAAGGGCTTGTTTTACCACCATTTTATAAACTCACTGATATTAAGGTTTTCGTTTATTTTTCCACGATTATCAAACCCAACAGGACATATCAAACCTAACACGACACATCAAACCTTCCTTTCACAGTAAATAAAAGGGCAGATACCTAAGTTTTTAAAAGCTGCGGCGAAAGTTACAACAGTACTGCCGTTCGACAGTTTGCCGTTCATGTGGTTGAGTTGCATTGGTTAGCGATTTGTAGTGTTTGGTTATGTTATCGATTTTAGTTATAATTCAGTTTTGTTGGTTTTCTTGTAGACATGCGAAAAATCGTTTTTTTGCCACTACAGCTATGGACAACTTGCGTAAAAAAGATACGGCAGTAATGCAGTACAGTACCTAGTTAGTAGAAAAAATCTTTTGGGGTAATTTATTATGCTTTCACATCATATTAAATGTGTATCGAAAGCATCTTGTTCTTTTATATATCACGCTCTTTGTTGGAATAGAGAACATGCTCTATGAAAGAAAAAGAAGACAATCTTTTTAATACATATTGATGTGAAAACATCTTGACTAACCGCCTTATGTATGAACATGTATTATTTGGTATGCCAACAAATGTCTTGAATTTATTCAGTTTCCTTTTGTTGCATTGTGTTATGGGAAACACTCTGCATATCTACTATACTATCTATGGGTCTTGCAGTCAGTGTATTATATTTACAAATTGAAAAGCCTCAGCAAATTTTGAAATAGGTATTTTGAAGTTTTGTAAGGCAAAATATTCGAAGGCCCTGGGTTAGTTTTTGTCACCAGAATTACCAAATGTTATGTTCCACTTATTTTAGCTAGCTGGGTATTATAATTTCAACAATTTCAAAACGATCAAAATGCGAAAGCTTAGAAAATATTGAATTATTAAAAAGAAAACAAACATGTAGGTTATGTCGATGTTTACAAATACAACGGCTGTATAATTATACTTCGATTGGCCACATCTGATTAGATACACCAGGTAGTGATACTTCGTAGCACGTCATACGCAGGTTTTAGAGATAAGAAAAACATACCGCCATGGCAGCCTGCCTGATCTTTGCTAGGTACTTCAGTATACTTCTTGCGCTGTCATGCGACTAATGAAGACGGTATCGCGTGCGCGAATTGTGAAAATAATCTTTTAAAGAAAAAAAATCTAACAAAAAGGAAACGTGAAAAGCAAATACATTACCTAAAGAAGAAAATGAGGAACCTGAAAAGGGAAATGAAGAGGGAGTGTTCAAGATATAGGCAAACTGTCAGTTTTTAAACAATGGAGTGAGATTAGCTTTTGACTAATATTTTTTGGAATGGGTTTGTTTAATCTGTAAACACACATTTGTTTTTATTACGCATAAAAACTTAAACCCTGCATAGTTTGTGACTTATGCCCGCCAAATTATTCTCAATAAAAAATTCCATATGTTTACTTACTAGCGCGTAGTTTTTCATATATTATATGTGGCGACGAATCTGACAGAACGAAAAATGCCGAAAAAATCTAACAAAAGAAAACGTGAAAAGCAAGTGGATTACCCAAAGAAGAAAATGAGGAAACTGGAAAAGGAAAGATAAAGGAAGCATCCTGATTCAAGTAAGTAAGGCGCATTGTCAGTTTTAAACAGTAGAGTGAAATAAATACTAGGCTATTGGCTAATATTTTTTGGCATGGGCTTGTTTATTCTGTAAGAACACATTTGTTTTTATGACTCATAGAAACTTAAACCCTGCATAGTTTTTGACTTATGCGCGCCATAGTAGTCTCAATAAAAAACTCCATAATGTTAATAAAATCCCTTTCCAAAATATGACATTTTAATTTCCAGAATAATTATTATAACAAAAACCCTTCACCCGTCGTAATTTAACAAAAATTCTTAACCGAATTTTTCATGTAGCCGGAGCATTACTCAGAACTTTTTTTTTGCCTAGCGCGAGTTATATCCCTTAATATAATAACATATATTGTTAATTAATTACGCATAGATTTAGTTTTGCTAAGCTTGCATTTATATGTTATAAATAAGAGTACCTTAGATTTTAAGTTTCACTTTATAGGCAGTACTTGTATTAGCCATAGCTCTCCAATAAAAAGTTTTTTTAAAACAATCACGTCGCCTACGCTTATTCAACTGGCGCAGTCGGTAGCATATTTTGAGGCAGTTCCTAAAGTACGACAAAAATCGCGTCGGGGCTGTTGAGTATTACCTCTTTACTCAAAAATCGAACAAACAATAACGTGGGTCCGTGAATTATTGGATAAATCTCCAGGGAGTTGGCAGCATTGGTCATTCCTCTTGGATCCCTAGGTTAAGCTAGAGTTAAGAAACCAAAAAAGAAGAGAACAAACGAAGAATGAAAATTGTAGTGCTGTAAGTAGCTTATTTTCCTTTTGACCATTTATCCAAATTTTGTCTGTTTGCTTTTTCTAGTTGTAGGAATTTCTTTTTATGTCAAACTTTAACATAGAACAAGTTATTAAGAAATTTAGGGGAATAAATATAACTGACAACATGCCTATAAGTACTAACATGAGCCTTTTGAGGTATAAATCAGATAATATTGCGCCTTATGATGGCAACCCAAAACTTTTGAATCGTTTTTTGAATAGTTGTCAGAATCTATATGATAACTTTAGAAATCCTGACAGTGAGACTGATCCCTTGAATGTAGTTTTGACTGATACAATTCTAAGCAAACTCCGCGATAGAGCAGCTGATTTAATCAGTTCACGATCAGATTTAAATACTTGGGTCAAAATTAAAAGTGCTCTAGAACTGTGTCTCGCTGATCAAAGAGATATTGATTGCTTGACACAAGATTTAACAGCAATGAAACCACTCAAAAACAAAAGTCCTGTTCAATTTGGTATGAGAATTCAGGATATTCGATCTTTGCTCTTGACTAAATTATCAGCTACACCAGAACCTCTGAAGTCCCTCAAAACTACTCATTTTTAGGATCTATCCTTAAAAACGTACATAAATGGGTTACCATATAATTTGCAGTTAATAATTTGATTAAAAACACTTAAAATTAAATCTGTGGAAAAAGCTATACAGGCTGTCCTTGAAGAGGAAAGCTTTATTTATTATAGCACATGAAAAAATCAAAATTTGAATCAAAACCAGTTTTATCGAACACCAAACAAATTTAATTCTGTCTCTCCTCAATTTAACTCAAAACCAATATTTCAAATGCCCAATTTTGCACTAACATCTCATCTAATCAATCAATACTTTGGTCCACCAAGAAATTTTAATTATTTTGGTCAACAAAGACCCCCTTTTCAAAATTTTCAGCAAAGATTTTTCCAATAATCAGGTTCCATGGAATTATCCACAATTTCGAAATTTTCAAAATAATCAACCGTTTCGGGGTAATAACAGCCAAGTAAGTAAAAATCAAAGGAGAAACGTTGAGCCAATGGATACTAGCTCCAGTAACTCTCCTATAGTCAAAAAACCTTACTCTGGACCAATTATTGAAGAGGTTTTCCACCAAAATATTGACAACCCTACTTCGAGTGCGACCGTTTCCAATGAACCGTCTATATCCTCTTCCCCTCAAAATCAGAATAATGATAGTTCTGAGGACAATCAGTATAATAATGTATTTGTTCATCTATACTACGCTTCATACGATGATTCACAGTTACAATCTGAATTACAATATTATCAACAATGTCAAGAAAATTCCGATTATTACGCTGAGTGTCAAGATCCGTATTACTCCAATTACACACAGTATAACTACTATTCGCCGGAGTATGAGACGAATGTAAATTTTTCCCCGGATGTGACAAACGATTCAGTAACATAATATTTTTAAATATAATGCGAAATGATCTTCCGTTTATAAAAATACCTAATATTGGCAATTTTTTGATAGATACCGGAAGTAGTAAAAGTTTACTTTCTCCTAAAATTACAAAACAAAATTATTCAAATTATATTCGTAACGAAGGGTTTAATATTCAAACTCCTCATGCAAAAAGTTTCCATAATAAAGTAGCTGACATTCCAGTTTTTCCAGTTTTTAAAACTCCAAATTTTAATCACACTTTTTATCTTTTTGACTTTTCACCAAGGTATCAGGGCCTTATAGGTGCTGATTTGTTATCAACTATAAGTGCAAATGTAAATTTTGCCTCAAATACTTTGGACACACTTAAAACTAAAATACCAATTTATTTTGAAATGGTAGAAAATCATATTGATATTCAAAATAGTTTTCCAGAGTTTTCTTTTGAAATACCTGAAAGGACTAAACAAGTAGTTAAAATTCCAGTTACTGAACAAGAAGGTTTAGGAATTTTGGAATATGTTAATTTTGGTAAAAATATTGAGATACCTATGGCACTTGTGAATATTGAAAATTATTATGCTTATACAACTTTAATTAATCCTAATGAAACTGATTTAAAACTACCTTTTCATGAACCTATAAATATTAAACTTGTTAATACTTTAGAAGTTAATTTCCTAGAGAAAATGGATGTGGATTAGTATCAATCTGATAAAGAAAAAAATCAATATGACAATTTATTAAAATCTAATTTAAAAAATTTAAGGTTAGATCATTGTAATAGTGAAGAAAAAGAACAAATAAAATCTTTGTGCCTTGAATTTAGGGACATTTTTTATTGTGAAAAAATACCGTTGACCTTTACAAATAAAATTTGACATAAAATTAATTTAACAAATCAGTCTCCTATTTTTACTAAAAGCTATAGATATCCAGAAGTGCATAGACAAGAGGTTAAAAGTCAAATTTCTAAAATGTTAAATCAAAGCATTATTCAGGATTCTAAAAAATTAAATGCCAGTGGAAAAAGAAAGTGGAGAATCGTGATTGATTATAGAAAACTCAATGAAAGAACTATAAACGACAAATACCTCTTACCTAACATTAATGACATTCTGGATAAATTAGGACGCAGTCAATATTTCAGTACTCTAGATTTAGCAAATGGATTTCATCAAATTGAAATGGATCCAGATGACATTAATAAGACTGCATTTTCCTGTGAAAATGGACATTATGAGTTTTTACGAATGCCATTTGGTCTAAAAAATGCTCTATCTACTTTTCAACGAGTAATGGACAATATTTTGCGAGGTTTAAAAGGAGACAGACTTAAACAGGTTTTCAATCGACTTAGAGATGCTAACTTTAAGGTACAGCTTGACAAGTCAGAATTTTTAAGGAAAGAAGTTAAGTATTTAGGTCATGTTATCACTTCAGATGGTGTCAAACCAAATCCTGAAAAAATATCTGTTGTTAAAAATTTACCTCTACCAAAAACACAAAATAATATAAAATCAGTTTTAGGACTAATCGGTTATTATCGAAGATTTATCCCTGAATTTGCCAAAGTTACCAAACCTCTTACAAAATGCTTGAAGAAAAATGCTAAAATTGAGCACACCGCAGAATTTATGACTGCTTTTGATCACATTAAAAATTTATTAATAAATGCCCCCATTTTTCAATATCCAGATTTTACCAAACCATTTATTTTGACAACCGATGCGAGTAATTATGCAATTGGTGCTGTTTTATCCCAAGGTGAATTTCCTTATGATCGTCCAATAGCATATGCTTCCCGAACTTTAAATCATAGTGAATGTAAATTAAGTACAATAGAAAAGGAGTTATTAGCAATTGTTTATTTTACAAAATATTTCAGACTTTACTTATTTGGACGTAAATTCACAGTGTATACAGATCGCAAACCACTCTCTTGGCTAATGCGTATAAAAGAACCTAATAGCAAACTTTTAAGATGGCGTCTTAAATTGGAGGAATATAATTTTACTACAGTTTATAAAAAAGGGAAACAAAATAGTAACGCTGATGCTTTGTCTAGAATTGATTTAAATGCTCTTGAAAAGTTCCAGCTCAAACTTTACCACCACAAACTTTATGTCAACCATTGAATTCTGAACCATTACGCAAAGAATCTAAAATTAAAATATTAAGAGTAGATACTGTTGTTCCTCCACGAATTCCTCCACAAATTCTTACTCCAGTTCCTCAGAGTGATAATCAAAGTACTGTACATACTGGTAATGATGCAGATATGGTAAACTATAGGGGTATAAAAATTTTAGATGATATAATTAACAATAAAACCTATCAAATAATAATATCCTCATATCCAATGGATAAGTTGAAGGTAACTCTGGAAAATTTCGAAAAACTTCATATTTGGCATGTTAGAATTCCCAAAAATAATAAAAATGTAATATTAGATTTTCTTAAGAATTACACAACAGATAATAAAACTTTTTTCCTGTTTTTCTATGATAAATCTATGTATAATGATTTTAATAATGTTTTCCGAGCAAATATTTATGATTCCGGATTAAAATTAGTTTACTGTACCAAAATGGTTAATACCGTGAAAAATAATGAGAAAAGACTTTTGTTAATTAAATATCAACATGAAACAAAAACTAATCACCGCGGAATTAATGAAACTCTTGAAAAATTAAAAAGAAATTATTACTGGCCATCAATGAAAAACAATGTTATAAGTTATATTAATGATTGTGAATTGTGTCAAAGAGCAAAATATGCCAGACATACCCGATATGTTCCTTTAGTTTTGACAGAAGCTTTGAGTAAACCGTTTCAACTATTACGTGTTGACGTTTTTAAGTTTCATAACCAAGAATTTGTTACACTAATAGATCCATTTTTTAAATTAGGTCAAGCTTTTCCGATTGACGCTAGAACAGCAATTAAAGTTGTAGAATGTCTTATTACTTATTTTTCAAATTATGGTGTTCCAGAGACTATTACAATGGATAGTGGAACTGAATTTAAAAATGAAACAGTAAAAGAACTTCTTAGAGGATATAAAATTCCTGTACATGTTACAACTCTAACTCATCATGAGTCGAACTCTGATATTGAATACATTCTAGTTTAATTGAACATTTAAGGCTTTTACGGGAAAAACATAAAAATGATAATGTCGTTACTCTTATGAAGTATGCTATAATTGCTTATAACAGCTCAATTCATTCCTCAACAAATTTAACCCCATTTGAAGTTGTTTTTGGACATACTAATTTAAGAAATCCAACTGAATTAATTCAAACGTCTTTCTATTCAGAGTACGTTCAAAACCATAAAGACATTACTAAACATCTATATGAAAATATAACTCAAAAGTTACAACAAAAGAAAGAAAAGGTTTTCGATAAAGTAAATAAGAAAGGTCCTGAACAAACTGTTTTTAAAGTAGGACAAACAGTTTATAAGTCAAATCAAAAACGGAATAAAAAAGAAAATAAATGTTTAGGCCCCTTTGAAATAATAGAAATGTTAGAACATAATAAAGTAAAAATCAAAAATAAAAGCAATAATAAAATACAAATAATACATATAAAGGAGTTAAAACGACCACCCCTTGTTGCAGGTACATCCTCTGCCTCATTGGAAGTGGAATCGAACTCTCAACCCCAATCATAACAGACTTACATGACAATCCAGGACTTCTCCCAATTCGCCTTGGAAACACTCAGAATGTAATAGACTATTGGTCTTTTATTCAGATTTTTGATATTTCCATAATTATTGATGACTTGTCAAAATTACAAAACAGTTATGTAACTTTAAAAAATGAAATTCAAAATTCAAGTTCTTTCCATCAAGAATTCTATAATTCATATAACTTAATTCAAAATTATGAAAATAAAATTAGAAATCAAATTTTCCAAATTAACCCAAGCTTCAGAGTGAAAAGAGGTTTAGTTGATGGTTTAGGTTCAATAATTAAATCAATAACTGGAAATTTAGATGTCAATGATGCTAAAAGGTATGACAAAGCAATCAATAATATCATAAAAAATAAAAATAAAATGAAATCAGTAGTTCAAGAGCAGATTTCAATTTTGCAAGATTCCATTACAAAGTTTAAAGTTTCAAAAAATATAACTCATAATCAAGAAAAGTTAGAATCACAAATTTTATATGTTCAAGGAATGGTTAAAACTCTGCAAGTTAAAAATCTTAATAACTTTCAATATTTTCTTATCACTACTACAATGTCACAGTTATTGACTAGTTTCCAAGTTATATATGACATTTTTGAAAAACTACAAACAGCTATTACATTTTCAAAGTTAAATACTTTTCATAATACTATAGTAGAACCAAAAGAACTTCTAGATATGATTCAGACTATTTCTGTTTAAATTTAAAATGGGAAATTACCTTTTGAAAGTAATATTGAGAATATACTAAATTTTAAAAAGATTTTGGAAATTAAAAGTTCTGTAAAGAGGAATCAACTTATTTTTATAATAGAAGTTCCTATTGTAGAAAACGAAAACTATGCCTATTACCGACTTTATGCCCTTCCGACTCCTTTTGATTCCAACTCCTTTAAAATGATTATTCCGCAAAGTAAATACCTTATCCTAAATAAGCTAAAGTATGGATTAAAAGAAGAAAAATGTAAAGAAATCAGTCCTGAAGAATTTATCTGTCATGAAGAAAACACAATATTGCTGAACCAGGAACTTCCTTGTGAGATTCAACTCTTGAAGTTCTCCAAGAATGTAACCAGCTGCACGCAAATACCACTACAAATAACTCACACAAAAATCCAGAAGTTAGAAAAGTATGGATGGATATTAATTGCCCCTGACCAAACTGTAGGAGTTCAAAAATGTGGCAACTCCAAAGAAAATCTACCATTTCAAGGTACGTTCCTAGTAGCACTTCAATCCGACTGTGAGCTCTCCATTGAAAATTTCCAACTGAAGAAAACCAACTTACCAAGAATGTTTTATAAGAAGATTGAATTACCAAAACTTCAACTTCAACTTTCCTCATCAGTTAAGCAAGACGATATAAAACCTCTTAAGCTGAATACCATCAATTTAGAAAACTTCAATCAGTTGCAGAGTAATTTAAATTTACAAAGACAAAAACGGAATGAAATTGTTTTCGAAAATCCAATTAAAAATCGTAATATTTGGACAATAATTTTTTATATATTTTTCTTTTTTTGATTAAGTGTTATTGCCTTTAAAAAATTAAAAACTCTATTTTTTCAATCAAGACTAAGAAAAAAAAACAAAAGAAAGAAGATCAGAAAAAAGAATACCAGAAGAAATAACCCTTCAATATTTCGAAATCAAGAAGAAGAAGATGTATAACTCGCTATTGCTCGAACTTAGGGTAGAGGAGTTATATCCCTTAATGTAATAACATATATTGTTAATTAATTACGCATAGATTTAGTTTTGCTAAGCTTGCATTTATATGTTATAAATAAGAGTACCTTAGATTTTAAGTTTCAGTTTATAGGCAGTACTTGTATTAGCCATAGCTCTCCAATAAAAAGTTTTTTTAAAACAATCACCTCGCCTACGCTTATTTAACTCGCGCTATATCCGCATGCTATATGGCATGCTCACGATGCATGGTTTACTCTACCGGGTGTTCAACTTTATAAGTAGATTATAATATGTTTACTTAAAAAAGTATTATTAGCCCATCGTCTTTCATATTATTATATGTGACGACGAATCTGACAGTTCCTCAACTCGTCAGACACTATTAGTTCCTCGAACTCTAGCATAGAGAGGCACCCCTTAGAAAGTATATTAGGGGGGACAGATGATAGTATATTGAGTCCAGATATATCAGCAGAGCTAGCTTGCGGATGGCAGAAGCATCTTTCTATGGGAATATATAGATAAGGAAACTAAAAATAATCTCTTCCAAAAATACAAAATTCCCGGAAAAATTGCAGAATTCTTCAAGGACCCAAATTAGATCCAGGATGCTATTATCCACAGAGCAAAAAAGAGATACGTAATTCTTGAAATTGTAAACCATTTTGGGAAAAGGTTTGACAGCCTTCCTTAGAGCGGATTTTCTCTAATTTGGCCTCAACAAAAAAGGGAGAGACGAAGCACTTGATGAAGATCTTTTGGGTCTTGCCGAATCGGCGCAGTTGTTTTGCATTGCATATAAAAAACTGCTACTGCGCAAAATCCAGATCTTTCCTTTTTTAGCGAACGTTTTGCCGAAAATTGCAAAAATATAAAAAAGGCCCTGAGAGGAAATATTAGTGCTAAACAGTGAAAGAACGTATTCCTGTGGATTTTTTTTTTCAGAAGAGTGGAATCAAATAACTCAAAATAAATTAGCTTTAAGTTGGACAAAAAATTACAAAATTCCCTTTGTGGAAAAACCTTTTCAAGTTTTCACCCCCACCCCAACATCAAAATTTACCAAAAATGAGTTCAAAATTTATTCGAAAGGCATACAACATTTATAAGTTGGAGCAGTTAAAACTGTTAATAAAGGTCAAGATCAGTTTTTCTTAAGCTATTTTTTAAGACAGAACGACAACAGGAGATTTACGGTTTATCTTTAATCCTAGAAGAAGAAGAACTGAAAGATATTAGAGAACTGAATTATTAAAAACTACTTCCAAAAATATTGAAGATTTTCTTTTCAAAACAAAAGTTGAATTCCATTGTTTACCATTCGGTCTAGCCACTGCACTTTTTTGTTCCACCCTTTCAGGCCTATTTCTCTTATCTAAAAGATTAGGTTTTTTATTAGCAATTAAAAAACCATACACGACCGACTCAAAAAATACAATTTTTAGCATTTATCCTTAATGCAAAAAAGATGTCGATATATATCGCACAAAAAAGAATAACAAAAATAAAAACAGCCATTAAGATTATTCAAATTATAGGAAGGCTAGCCTCGGTTTGTACAGAGTACGGCTTGTTGTACGTAAAAACACTTGAGCGAGAAAAATATTGTGCCTTAAATGCTAACAGGAACAACTAAAACAAAAAGATGCTTGTTAGGTTCTTAGTTAAAAATAAACTTGAGTGGTGGTTAAAGCACATACTATTTTACACCCTAATTATAACATTTGGTGGTTAAAGCACATACTATTTTACAGCCTAATTATAACATTAAAATTTTCTCCGATGCATACAAATCGGAATGGGGGCATGGAAAGCAAACTAAGTCAAATGGGGTTTTTTGGTAACAAGGTGAACAGGAGAAATACATAAACATTCTTAAAATGAAGGCAGCTTTTTATGGCTTAACAAGCTTTGTAAATTTTTTTAATAAATTGTCATATTTTGCTAAGAATTTATTTCTATTGGCAGAATGATGTATTTTTTGTATTTGCCACGTACATAAATACGTTGGATAATCATATAGCAGACAAGAAATCTGGTATAAAAATTGTATATTTATTTGTAAGCTATCTGAACAAAAAATACCACCGGTTTGTGTCGTAGCTTCCAGTGGATGCATTCATAATGAATTAGAAAAACCTTAATTCTTAGATATTTCCTCCTTCCTCGTTTCCAAAAATGTTAAAAAAAAAGAAAAAATTGAAAACGATAATGCGATAATTTGGTGGTTTATTATATCTGGAGAACTCAAGCATGGTATCCAAAATTAGAATCCATGATTCGCTTAAAAGTTATCGGTTTAAATCCGAAAGGTGATTTACTCTTATCCTCGTTTAGGGAACCCCACCCACTATGAAAGAATTTTGCCCTGGGGGTAGCAATCTTATCAGGTTGGCCTATAGTAAAAGGGGCGTTTGGAAGAATGCAATTTATTTTTTCCAAAAGATGGAAGTTTTGCGACAATAATATTGAGACATTCTTGCAGCCTAATGTAAATCAAGTTGTATCCGCTTTAGAAACAGAATCTTAAAATACTGAGAAATATTGAACTCTTAACACACATAGGTCTGCCTTAAATTTAATTTGCGCGCAGAAAAATCAGAAACGGTAGATAGGTTTATGAGACGCATTTTTAAGCTGCGCCCTCAGTTTTCTTTTTATAAACTTGGTATCCGGAACCAGTGTTACCTTATATAGGTAAATTGTACCCTTTGGTAAATTTAACATTCGGAATATTAACTTGTTCTGCTCAAACAGTTCAGACATTTTCTATAAGTTAACTAACATTAAGGCTAACGGAAAGGGCATATAAATAATCCTTAAAAATAAAAATATCTGGACCCAGAAGAATTCAGCCTTGGCTTAGGTTCCCTTTTTCAAAGAAAATTTACAGTTCTATTTGTGTTTTACCATTATATATTGCATACAGAAAACAAAACTATTTCGAGGAACAGAGGATACAGTTATTTTAACAATTAAAAAGCCTCATAAGCCCGCTGCATCCCAAAGCATTAGCAGGTGGATTTAAAAAGGTCTAAAAAACGCAGAAATAGAATAAAATTTTAAAGAAAATAGCACAGAACATGGGGTGTCTTCCGCAGCATTAAGGGTTGGTGCATCAATCAAAAGTATTAGAAAGGCTGCGGGATGTTCGGAAAAAAGGAAAACGTTCAATCGATTTTATAACAAACCTTTAATTTCAAAAGATTTCTTAGCTAATTATATTAAGAAATATAATTGAAACACATTTAAATTTTAAACCTTGTGGTTTTCTTATTATTATTTTACCTTTTAACTAATATCGCCATATTGTCTAAACAATTACCTGGTGTATCTAATAGTATGTGCCCAATCAAAGTATAATTAAGGATTAAACGACTTACCTGTAAGGAAATTCAATCCAAATTATACGAGATTGGTCACATCTTATTAGACGCCCTTTCATTTATATATTCATGTATTTTTCATTCAATTTATTTAACTTAAAGCTTTCGGAGTATACTGAAGTACCTAGCAGAGATCAGGCAGGCTGCCATGGCGGTATGTTTTTCTTATCTCTAAAACTTGCGTATGACTTGCTACGAAGTATCACTACCTGGTGTATCTAATAGGATGTGATCAATCTCGTATAATTTGGATTGAACTTCCTTACAGGTAAGTAGTTTAATCCTTAATAATCCACTAAATGATCTCGAACGAAACGAACTCTCGCTCCGTAAAGTCTGTCGGCCAACACTTGAACTGCGTGTGTCTCCCAAATTCAGAGAAGTGTAAACGTTTATGATTGATTGATTGGTTTTCTTTATCGGAGTGCGCAGGCTTTTAGAAAAAAGAAAACTTAGTTTTTATTTTTGCTAAAGCAGGGAAATATAAAAAGGAAAAATGTAATCCAGAAGAAATGGTTAGTATTTCTCTATTTTTTTTTTAAATCGGGTTTGTTCTAAACCGCAATGATTGTCATAGTTTTCGGACAGATGGCTGCACCAGAGCTTTTATTTTGACGAAAAAATAATCAAGAATTTTGAAAAATCTTTCAGATATTTTTGCTAAGTTTTTAAAAATGAACAAACCTGCAAAATTTCAGCTAATTCTGATGTTACTTTTCCCTGTGCACTCTTTCAAAGATTTATAAAATTAAAGAACACGGCATTGCCAGTAGCAGTTTTTTTCTTTAAAATCTGAAAGGTTTGATAAATAAAGTTAACGTCATATATTAGACCTTATATTTAATTTCATTGAAATAACAAGCTTTTTCCACCTATTGTACGATAGTCCAAAAGGTAAATTTTATCGTGACCTAAAACGACAAGAAGAAAGATAGATTTCTCTTACCCATTTAATAAAAATACATAGATAACAAGCGCAAAAGATTTCCTTAGCTTAACTTCGTTCGTGCACCAGCAACCGAGTGCGAAAAAGCATAAATTTTAGCACTAGTGAAACCATGCCCTTAATGTTGGCTCTTTTAATCTTTGTTTTATGACATGACAACTGAGATAGTAGAAAGCGCAACAAGGCTGTAGAGAGATAAGTAGCGGTGATATAAGTGCAGGAGAAGAAAACCAGCTTTCGACTGTCGGCTGTGACACACACCCACACATTCCTTTGTTTTTGGCTCGCTGCGAAAGTTTTTCAAAAGGCTTGATTATCTTTTGTATGTTCAATTAATTATAAACAATATATTTTTGGTTTTTGGGACTACGGCAGTTTTAATTTAAAGTAGATTACAGTTCAGGTTTCTTGGTGAACTAGTGATTTCGGTTTCGTGTTTAGTATAAACGTTAATTGTCTTTTTAGTATTAAGTAAATATCGATTTTTTACGTTTTCGTAAAAATGGGTCGTGGACGCCATAGCAGCACCACGAGCAGTAGTGCTTCAAGTAAAAGTGCGAGATCTGAGAAAAGTTCGGGCCGATATAAACACCGTTCGCAACGAAAAAAGGAAAAATCAAAAAAAGACCTAATAAACAATCCTTAGACGGGGGTAAATCAAAAAGACTTTGTGACGGGCAGTTACGTACGCCCCCAATAAGTGAAAACTGTTCTTCAGAACATACAACTGTAATTGTTTCGATGCCACGAACTTCAAATAGTAACTTTAATTATCAGTTAAATTCCACAAATGCATTGAGTAACAAACAGGCGAGCGTCTACGTCTGGTAAATCGCTGGATAATTTAGTTGTGTTACGTGTGAATCGATTATAATATTTTTTGAGCACTATTGCGAATCAAGTACCACAACAGGAAAGCCGTTATTTACTAGCAAAAAGTAACCGTATTCCGTTATTTATTCCTGAAAACCATAATCTTTCCGCTTTTAAGTGGTTGGAGAAAATCGATCAATTAAAAAAAATAAATTATTGGGACGACGCAACAACAGCATACCACATGCAATCACGTTTATCTGGCATGGCACGAACGTGGTAACATAGTCTTATTAATTATCCGAATTCATGGATCGAGTGGAAACATTTAACTTGCAAAACTTTCCCTGATCATGTGGATTATGATGTAGCGCTAAGAAAAATTTTAAAACCCCATATGACGGTTATTCTCGTATCTACCAACGCAAAAATTCCCATAGGCTTTAATCATGATTAGATACTAATCGGCGTTTACATTGTTTTGTTTTATATTGAAACTTCTTTTGCCAAGACTCATTCCATACTACCTATTAGCGTCAATCGTCGGAGATATTTCACTTTGGTAGATATGTTTTTAGCGGTTTTTGGTAATCATTCGAATAACTCAGAAGAATATTGCTTAAAAACATAGAAGTGATCAGGACTGAACTAATTTAGATTTAATAAATTCTAAAATTTCAACTAAATACTAAAAATATTATGGGGTGATAACAACAGTTAGATTTAAAAAATATGACTGTCGAGTCTATATAATTTGAGGTAAAAAATTCATACCACTAAGTTGATTGGAACTTTGTTGTGAACGATTAATTCTAAAGCGTTTTACCATTTTCCAGAAACCTGACATATTTGTAAGCGCATTGTTTTATCTACACGTGTTTCGCTAAGTTAAAACTATTTATGCAAATAAAAATCTATTCTATTCTAAGTTAGCATTTTCAGAATAAGAGTAAAATTCGTTGCAGATACGTAAAAAAACAAACATTACCTGTCATATTGGCTAATGTTCAAAATTTATTAGAAAAAGTTGGAGATTATAGGAAAATAGTTGGATAATACTATACTAAAGTTATTAGCATTCAGATGGTTGACATAGGTTTTTAAAAATTAGTTTATTTTTAGCAAACATGGAGAATAAAACTTACCCCAGAAAAAAAGTTAAATAATAAAAAACTAATATTTGTATTGTTGACATTTTTAACCAAATAAAAACACTTGGATTAAATTCAATAGTAGTTTTATTTAAAAAAAACTATCCTTTTATTTTATTAATAAAAAACACATGCAAGTCAATAAAAACTGATTTATAGTACAAATGTACTAGAACTTTTTAATACACACGACCAAATTACCTAGACTTAGATTTTATTTGTTATAATGGCACTTATGATCCTATAGATTCATTCACTATCATTCTCTCTCACAAATCTCTACAAAGAAAAAATATTCTGCATTAAAATTTAAAATCATAGGGTTATTTTAAAAATATCTGCCATAGAGTTCGCGATTCTTCAAAAACCGTCAGAAAATCTCGCCTCTACAAAAAATCTGACGATTTTTAAGCACAAGTTTACACTTAATGCTTTTTTGTCAGGACTATTTGCTCTTTAAAATTTAGTTTCTTAGTTTCTTCTAGTAAATAAACAATACGTCAATTTTAATTTTTGTAGGCTGTTTTTCTGAAAAACCTTGTAAACAAACCTTTAAAACTTTTACCATACAAAACCATAGGTAGCCATGGAATATTTCGCTGTCATTGTTCAGGAAAGTCACACAAATTCCATTTTTCCTTTTACATGGTGAGAATTTTCGACACATTTTGACGTTTATTAGAACGCGTAGTAACAATTTAGCTCCGCCGTAAACTAGTTCTGCAGAATATCTTTAAAATATGAAATTTATAAAATTTTATTAAAAAGATGACGCAGTTTCTCTTACAACAATAGGATAAATATGAAAGACGGTGTATTTTCATTTTAAATGAGGCAATTAAAAAATCAGTAAAAGTCGCCACTTTCCAGAATTGTGACGGGTTAGATTTTCTGTCGTTTATGCATTTATTATCCTTGGTTTGCATGACCAGCCTAACTTGACTGACGGAAAACTAATTTTAACCTGCCTGACCAAAAAAAACTAAGCCGAGCTTAGCTATAAAAAGTGAGTATATCAAAAGATAGCTATCTGACAACATAGAAACACAAATCTAACCTCTTTTCACAACTTCAACCAAAATATGTGTGAATTTACCGACCTTAATTAACTTCTTTGATATCAGTTTTTCTTTGAACATTTTACCAGGTTTTATTTAACCCAAAGTGTTGGCTATGCAGCATACGAGTTGAATACAATGTAGTTGGCTAGACCAATTGATCCATCTCCATGGATCACATTTTCATGGTGATTGACCATATAAAAAGTTCTGATATTTGGGCATTCCGATAAAAATACCCTGCTGAGTTTTAGGACATTTAAAAAAAGTCTGAAGCATGTACTAGGAGGCCTGGAACAATAGAAGGGGCTCCTTAGTATCTATTTTTTTTAATTTACAATAATAACAAAAAACGTGAGGTTATTTTTAGCACATGTTCAGCCAGTTCCTAATACTGATAAAATTAATTAAAACATACCTAACGTTGTAGACCTTTTCGCGGACCAATGAGTGTTTTAAATCCCGTAAAAATGGTATATTAAATGGAAAATTAATCCATTTAAGTGAAACTTTTTTTTGTAAAAAAAAGTAAAAAATGCACAAGTAAAATGGCTTCCGCTCTTGCTGCTGCGGTTGAAGTTTGTAGAAAGAGGGACTTGCTTCCCTTCCTCACATTTTTATCACCTCGGTCATTACAAAAACTTTGGCGCCAATACGCCCAAAACATGGCGTTAACTTGAAATTTAAATAAACCGAGCCCTATTTGGAGACTCTCACATTTTCTTCAGCACCAAAAATTAATTTTCGTACACAAAATTGAGGTTAATTATTAATTTTACCGGCTTCTACTATTAAAAACATTCTGATAATACCGAAAAAATCTGTATAGAAAGAATTTAAAAAGTATTGACCTCGTGCAAGAGTTTACCTTGACTATCGGGTAAACATAATATGTAACGATCTCCAAATTCACTAAAAGTATTACCTAAATTAAATATTTAATTTCCTTAAAAGTGCTATTTTATTAATATTTTAATAATTACAATTTTAACTACTTGCGCCATCTAGGTAACCCCCAAATGAACTTGTGTATTGATTCGCCCCGAATTTATAGGAAAGGATGATTTAAATAATGTCTAAATATGAGATACCTACCCAGCTGTTTAGTGTGTTACCTTTTTCTTATGATTAAAATTGTTTAAAATACTAAAGTAAAATTTTCAATTCGCTTTCAAGATTTTTATGATGTATTAACTAAAACACTCAATTTTGCTCACAGGATTTTTTTTAGATGAATTAGTCGTAACGTTTTTCCTATAGAACGGTATTATATTAAAATGCTAAGAACAGTTTTTCTAATCTATTTTAATTGATTCTTTTATGTCATTTACAATAAAATTAAAGTGCTTTTTACTGATTTCTGTTGGGTTTTGGGTGAATTAAACTCTCAGTTGCCACGCCGAGTAGTTGGTCGAAAAAAAACATTAGCTTAATAGATAGGTCACCTAAGTATTTATTATTAAGGATGGAACTTTTGTTATGTGCTATGGTAATAATGACAACTGTACTTAATCACCCTGGTAGTTCCCTCTCTTATATTTATATGATATCAAAAAGGTAAAGTGGGTCCTAACCTATATCATAGGTGGAGTCTTAAATAGAAAGATACACCTATGATACCTATAAACTCATGTCACATGGATCTACGAAGGGCCGATTGTTTGAGCCTTGCCTGTTGTTTGAGTCTTGAGTCTTGTCAAGATTTATTGTGAGTAGTTAAGAGTGATTGTCAGCTTGTTTTCTTCCCTTTTATGTGAGGTTCGCCCCTGAATTCTTAGGTTAAAGCAGGGCTGAGTAATTAAGTAAATAAAATGGCATAACGCTACATTGTTTTGAAAAATAAAGGAATAACACTTGACAGAATTCTATTAGTTACCTGTGCACGATGCCCTGGTTTTTCACCATTTTCCGTAGGAGAACCCAAGAATTTTCACTTGTTTTCATTGTTTACATGTGACGTGACTGGCGATTTTCGGCTGTCAGTTAGCATTCGTTAGTTGGCGGTGTCTCTATCCCTTACACTTGTGTCGTATTCGCCCTTCTCTGGGGAAAAACATCCTTATCTAACATCACATTTTTACTGGCCTCTCTTTCTTGTATACGGATTAGAAGAGATTAGAGAGTTGTTGTCTGCCTGTCGACGGCTCCAATTTAATTTTCCGTTATGCCTATCGCTATTTCTAGTTGCTCTCGCGCCTGCGTGTTGGGCAAGACTAGTTATTATATGTCATAGTTTTGCGAAATAAAGTAAATTGAAATCTTTTTTTTTATGATTCTTGTTGAGGTTAAGGGAGGGGAACAGAATGGCTTAGGCTTAGTTCCGCTGTCCCAAAATTGACCATAACGTTAGTGAGGTTGGTCATCCGAAAATATATTTTCTAGTAGATAATAAATCTCTATTGACTCTCGAAAATGCATACCTTCTTGGTGGAGGGGTAATTTTCGTGGCTAAACGGTGACGAAATAAGGTAATCCTTTGCATCGCGCTCCCTGATTGGTCATTTTTATCACAGTTCGAGGCTTCAGCGTTGAGAAGGTGGAACAGGAGACACGTGTACATATGGCGTCCGCCAGTGCGGGATTTTCTTCACTTTTTTTGGCTATGTGTTGCCATTTTTTTAAGAGAAAGAAAATTTAAAAAAAAATAATTTTAGTTTATTTTTGTGGAAACAGTTCCTAGTAAGAAGTTTCTGAAAAAGATTAGTTTTTTATGGATTTCATTCCGATTAAAATGTACTAAAGACGCCACACGGCACTTCAACCAAAAAAAGTTCCAAATTCCCAACATAGTTTTTGTTGGTTGTCATAGAGATCACCTGGGGGCCACTCAGATCACCTGGGGCCACCCATATCACCTGGGGCTACCCATATCACTTTAGGCCACCCATATCAACCTCGATCTCTGACATCACCCTGAGCCACCCACTTCACCCTTGAGGGCTGAGACACCTACTACAGGCTGATGCGTCATCGTTTGCTTTGTTGTCTCACCTATGGAGCCTCCTACGCAGATGGTTGGTGGCAGATATGGTCCTATACTGACAGATAAGCAAATTAAACATAAAATCCATTTTTGGGTCTTATTTTTTTCTATATTTATTATTAATTTGCTTATAACCTCAAAATTTGATTTTTCAACCAACACAACCACCAAAAATTTAAAAAATTACCTAGTCACTTTCCATAATGTGTTTTTTTAGATATAAAATTGAGTAAATTTATTACTCTTGTTTATCTACTGTCAATCGCCATATTATGTGCCAGGGCCCCCGAGCACATAATATTGCCATTGATACCCAATTTTCATTAATTTAAATGATAGCCGATAATAGGAAGGCCCCCTAGTTCCCTACTCTACCTGTGATAAATTTTAGTTATGCCTTATGCCCCAATGTTATTTTAATATTTAATAAATTTCTTGTATCTTTAAGGTACTAACCCCTTTACCAAAATAAACATTGTATTGATATTTTTTTTATATACCTACACAATATATTTTTTGTAAATTTTTTTATGAACTTTAGTGTCTTACTACACAATCCATCCTTCTTGACAAAATGGTGACTTACTTAAATTAACACCAAAATAAATATTCTATTTACAACAAGGCCGCGTCCTGTGAGATAAGAGCTCGTGTCAAATGTTCTCGCTTTAACTCATAGAAAAACAAAGATCACCAGAGAATTTTAAACCACGTGAATGTTTTGCGGAACGAGTCACTAATGGCTTATTTTTCCTACCATTTAAACGCATATTTGAATTTATTTGATATGAGGTCTAACTGAAAACGGTAGTAAGTTGGTTTCTATACCAGAATGATTTTAAATTACGACGTGATCAGAAAAACTTCTTCTATATATGAATTTTTAATAGTTGCATATCATAAAATCTAAAGAAGTTGAAGGTTATTTATCCAGAATAATATTAAAATGCAAAAATTTCAAAATTTAAACTTGATTTAGAAAACTATATCCTTGTAACGAATATGACTAAAATATCGTTACAATAACTCTGGTCTGAACGTTATACATGCTAAAGACGTGAATTTGATGAAAAAGCTCATCACTAGACCGCAGAGATTGGATTCCGATATCTGTATTCGAGTGGAAGTATTTGTTTCTTTTACAGATAAAAGGAAGAAAGAATATTGGGCTATATTAAACGTTTATGCGTACGTCCTATGACCAACTTAAACTGTGTAGTTGCTCTCTTTGGTTCGGCCGTTCGTATTACCAATTTATTGATTTCTTAACTTCCTTCGGTAAAACTAGCTACGTTTTTTACATAACTCTACTCTAGTAAGGGAAGTGGAGTGAGAAAAAATTTAGTTTGTTCGATTTTAATCAAAATTGGCATACAAGGGTTTTTAAGGAGAGGGATTATGAATTTTTGATCAGATTTGAAAATTTCAATGTGGCGGATTCAAAATAGACGATTTAGGGTACAAATCTAAAAATTAAGAAATAATTTTACACGCTTTTATTAAATGCACTCAAAAGTAGGAAATAATTTTTCATCTTTCTTTTACCATAATAAAAGACATGGGCGCCAATTAAAAATTTTAACTTTACGGTGACAAAGAGAGACTTGCAAAAGAAGAACAATTCTTGTTTTATTCGAATGATAAACATAATGCTTTCTTTTAAAGAAGCTGAGATTGGGTAAGACTGCCGTGCTTGCCAAGATTTTGAAAATGTCCTTAGGTAGAGTAATACAACTGTTTCTTAGGTTAATCGTCGATGTGACCGATATACGATTCCTAAAATTAAAATTTTAAATTTGCGCCCATCGCTTTTATTATGGTATAATAAAATCAATTATTTTCCACTTTTGAGTGCATTTAATAAAAGCCTGTTCTTTAAAAGTTTTTTTAATAAAAATTTATTTTACATATAATGATGCGTATGCCTATCTTAAACTTCCCACATACCAATTTCTCATCCTTAGTGGGTGCATAGAATATCCCTTAGAAGGAAAAGGATATGGTAAGGAAGTTCTAAATTATTCTAAAATATCGAAGCAGATGCTAATAATAGGTTACGTTCCGGCCTAATCACATACTATAGCAGCTCCAAAAGATGTTCTGATATAGCTATTACTAGCATGTACCATCGATATCTTCAGGTATATATGGTTTTCTTGGCCTTACCATATACGTAGAACTTCCTTAAAAAATTAGATATGCTAAGGATATTTTAAATGCCTATCACGTACTTAGCACATTCATAAACGTTAAGTTATACTGTTATACCAAGTAAATTGTTTGCATGTACTATTTAATCCGTTTGTGTCTGCAAAATAGACATCCTTGGAATGTCCAAAGAAAACATTAATACAAGAAACGACATGCCTGAGATGTGTAATGAGGACATTCTTAGAATACCTAAATAAAGACATCTGGGAATATCCCTAAAAATTAATTTTAGGATGATATGGATGTTAAAGAGAATAATCTTGCATAGATGTATCACTATCGTCTTCATTTAATTATTACATTCATGGTTTAAACAATTTTGCTACTACAATTACTTTAGTGACAGAGAGATTCATTAAACTACAGAACCCCAGGATGTTCCAAAGAAGATGTTCCCAAAATGTCCAGAAAGAGCATCCTTAAAATGTCTTGGGAAGATGTTTCCAGAATGTACAAATGAGGACATACGGAGAATATCTCAATTAGTGCATACTGATCGAAAATTTCTTAAAATATTCTTTTAATGGGATAGGACTTTTACACATTTAGATCTGAATGATCTAATATTATATATAATCTAACAATGTTATATATACTTAACATGTACTAGGAATGTACTCAAAAGAAAATACTATTGATGTCTTTTGGCTGAATTTTTTTGCAACTATATATTTTATACTTTGTATATTCAAAAGTAATACTAAAAATATTTTTCCCTAATCGTTTATTTTTGACATGTTCTATGCACGTCTTTATAAGTTCATTCTTAAATGTAGCCAGTATATGTCAGACGCATATTCTTATCATGTAAATCGGTGGCGGTCCCAGCCATTTGAAAAAGGGGGGCGGCTTCGATACGAAAAAAAAAACTTGAATAAAAGCATAGCTTTTAGCAGGAAAAAATCAATATATGCAAATAAAACGTAGTAACTACAAGCGGGGAAAAATTTAAAGCAAGGGTAGGGGGGTTAACTACCCCCCTATCCCTTTAAAAACCACGCTTGAATAACTACGTATAATTTTCTCAGTTATAAAAAACATAGATAACAAACAAACCACAAACAAAACGTAATATCTAAATACTTTTTTTTAGGTCTAAAAAGCTTTTTAAGTTGAAACATTACCTAATATGTTTAAGGATTAAACGACTTACCTGTAAGGAAGTTCAATTCAAATTATACGAGATTGGTCACATCCTGTTAGATACAACAGGTAGTGATACTTCGTAGCACCTCATACGCAAGTTTTAGAGATAAGAAAAACATACCGCCATGGCAGCCGGCCTGATCTCTGATAGGTACTTCAGTATACTTCTAAAGCTTTCCTGAAATACTAAGATCGCCAAGGGCGGGTTGACTAGTGCTTAAGTAAATTGCATAAAAAATACATGAATATATAAATGGGAGGGCGTCTAATAGGATGTGACCAATCTCGTATAATTTGGATTGAACTTCCTTACAGGTAAGTCGTTTAATCCTTAATTATACTTCGATTGGGCAAATCCTATTAGATACACCAGGTAGTTGTTTACAGAATATGGCGATATTAGTTAAAAGATAAAATAATGATAAGGAAACCACAAGGTTTAAAATTAAAATGGGTTTAAAATAGATTTCTTAATATAATTAGCTAAGAAATATTTTGAAATTAAAGGTTTAATAGAATAGAAAAATAGAACTGTAAATTTTCTTTGAAACAGGGTACTTAAGCCAAGGCTGAATTCTTCTGGGTCCAGATATTTTAAAAATATCTTTAAGAATTATTTTTATGCCCTCTTCGTTAGCCTTGATGTTACTTAACTTATAGAAAATGTCTGAACTCTTTGAGCAAAACAAAAAGTTAAAAGAAGTACCATTTTTATAGTTCGTAACCCGAATGTTAAATTTACCAAAGGGTACAGGTTACCAATAAAAGGTAACACTGGTTCCAGATACCCAGTTTATATTTCGGAACCTGAGGGCGCAGCTTAAAAATGCGTCTCATAAACCTATCTACCATTACTGATTTTTCTGCTCGCAAATTAAATTTAAGGCAGACCTATGTGTGTTAAGACTTCAACATTTCCCAGTATTTTGAGATTCTGTTTTTAAAACGGATACAACTTGATTTACATTAGGCTGCAGGATGGTCTCAATTTTATTGTCGCAAAACTTCCATCATTTGGAAAAAATATGTTGCATCCTCCCAAACGCCCCTTTTACTATAGGCCACCTTGATAAGATTGCTACCCCCAGGGAAAGATTCTTTCATAGTAGGTGGGGTTACCTAAACGAGGATAAGAGTAAATCACCTTTCGGATTTAAAAGGATAACTTTTAAGCGAATCACGTATTCTAATTTTGGATACCATGCTTGAGTTCTCCAAATAGAATAAACCACCAGACATATCGCATTATCGTTTTCAATTTTTTCTCTTTTTTTTTACATTTTTGGAAACAGCGAGGAAGGGGAAATATATAAGAATTAAGGTTATTCTAATTCATTGTGAACGCATCCACTGGAAGCCACGACACAAACCGGCGGCATTTTTTGTTCAGGTAGCTTGCAAATAAATATAAAATTTTTATACCAGATTTCTTGTCCGCTATATTATTATCCAACGTATTTATGTACGTGGCAAATACAAAAAAAAACCTAAAATATGACAATTTTTTAAAATCTTTTACAAAGCTTGTTAATCCATAAAAGGCTGCCTTCATTTCAAAAATGTTTTTTGTTTCTCCTGTTCACCTTGTAGCCACAACACCCCCTTTCCGATTTGTATGCATCGGAGAAAATTTTAATGTTATAATTATGCTGTAAAATAGTATGTGCTTTAACCACCACTCAAGTTCATTTTGAACTAAGAACCTAATAAGCATCTTTTTGTTATAGTTGTTCCTGTTAGCCTTTAAGGCACGATATTTTTCTCGCTCAAGAGTTTTTACGTACAACAAGCCGTACTCTATACAAACCGAGGCTAGCCTTCCTATAATTTGCGAAACCTCTTTAATTGTTATTTTATTTTTTCCTTTCAATAATCTGAATGGCTGTTTTTATTTTTGTTATTCTTTTTTGTGCGATATATATCCACATCTTTCTTGCATTAAGGATAAATGCTAAAAATTGTATCTCTTGAGTCGGTTGTGTATGGTTTTTTAATTGTTAATAAAAAAACCTAATCTTTTAGATAAGAGAAACAGGCCTGAAAGGGTGGAACAAAAAAGTGCAGTGGCTAAACCGAATGAAATTGAAATTGAAAAGAATATCTTAAATATTTTTTATATTCATCAAACATTGGAACTAAAAAATATGCATCTTTAAGATCTAATATCGCAAGGAAGCAGTTTTTAGTAATTAAGTTCTCTAATATCTGCCAGTTAAAAATGAGACGGGCGAAGGAACTTTATGTATGTTTCTAGGATTAAAGATAAACCTAAAATCCCCTGTTATCGTTTTGTCTTAAAAAATAGGTTAAAAAAAACTGACCTTGACAGTTATTAACAGTTTTAACTGCTTCTACTTATTAATGTTATATGCTTTTCGAATAAATTTTTAACTCATTTTTGGTAAATTTTGAGGTTTTGGGGGTGAAAACTTCAAAAAAGGTTTTTTCACAAAAGGGAATTTTGTAACCTTTTGTCCAACTCAAAGCTAATTTATTTTGAGTTATTTGATTCCACTCTTCTGAAAAAAAGTTTTTCGACAGGAATACGTTCGTTCACTGTTTAGCTCTAATATTTCCTCTCGGCGCGTGTTTTATATTTTTGCAATTTTCGGCAAAACCTTCGCTAAAAAAGAAAAGATCTGGATTTTGCGCAGTAGCAATTTATTATATTTTTGCATGAAACAATATTGTGGCCAATGCAAAACAACTGCGCCGATTCGGCAAGATCCAGAAGATCTTCATCAAGTGCTTCGTCTCTCCCTTTTTTGTTTAGGTCAAATTAGAGAAACCCCGCTCTAAGGCTGTCAAGGCTGTTTCGTATCTCTTTTTGGATGCTAGCATCCTGGATTTAATTTGGGTCCTTGAAGAATTTGCAAATTTTTCCGGGAATTTTGTATTTTTCGAGGAGATTATTTTTAGTTTCCTTATCTATATATTCCCATAGAAAGATGCTTCTTCTGCTATCTGCAAGCTAGCTCTGCTGACATATCTGGACTCAATGTACTATCATCTCTCCCCCCTAATATACTTCCTAATATTTGTCTCACTCCACTGTTTAAAACTGAAAATGCGCCTTACTTACTTGAATCACGACGCCTCCTTTTCCCTTCCTTTCCCAGTTTCCTCATTTTCTTCTTTGGGTAATCCATTTGCTTTTCACGTTTTCTTTTATTAAAATTTTTCGGAATTTTATTCGATCTGTCAGATTCGTCGTCACATATATTATATGAAAAACGACGTGCTAGTAAAACTAGTAAACTATGCAGGGTTTAAGTTTTTATGCGTAATAAAAACAAATGTGAGTTTACAGAATAAACAAACTCATGCCAAAAAATATTAGCCAAAAGCATAATATTTGTCTCACCCATTCTTTAAAAACTGACAGTTTGCTGCCCTTTTAATTTCCTTTTCCAGGTTCCTCCTTTTCTTCTTTAGGTAATCCATTTTCTTTTCACGTTTTCTTTTGTTAGATTATTTCTTTAAAAGCGTATTTTCACAATTCGCGCGCGCGATACCGTAACTAATCGCAAGAAGTATACTGAAGTACCTAGCAGAGATCAGGCCGGCTGCCATGGCGGTATGTTTTTCTTATCTCTAAAACTTGCGTATGACGTGCTACGATCGAAGTATAATGCATATCTCCAATCATAATATGCCTATCTAAAAAAAATCGTTTCCGGTTTTTTTAGGCAACCGGTCAATGACTCGCTCAATGTCAATTTCAACATTTCTTTTGATATGCAGCAACGCTAAGCCCGTCAGACGAGTTTCCATCTTAATAATGTTTTAAAGTATTTTTTTAATTGTCTGAAGCATGAGAAGCTTCTTTCTGACGAAGCATTGCTTACTGGCAAACATCGAAGAATGTTTTATCAACGGAAAAATATCGCCACACTTGCTCATTGCCCCGAAAACGTTATCAACTATGCTTTGAATTAAGCTTTTGCCTACTTAGCATTACTTACTGGCAAACATCCAAGAATGTTTTTAACAACGGAAAAAAAAATAATAAAAAACAATAAGCTTTTGCCTACTTCTGACTAATATTGTTTCCAAATACTGACTTCTCCCAATAAAAGTTCAAGAATTTGTGTTTTGGATTAATCAAACAGTTTATGGTATTAAACGACTTTAGTTAACTTTGTCTTGATTTTGGCTCCAAGTTGTATAAACCTTGGTATGATTTTGTCTAAAACTTGTTTATAAATAGAAACTCTATAATACTGTTGTGTATTTCCAATGATTTTTGCAGTAAGCGCGTTTGTTTATTCTTGGTGTGAAGAATTGAAGGTCAAACTGTCTCAAAATCAAAATACTGTGGAAGGATTCTAGAATGTACTTAAATGAACTACAATTTCTCGTTTTTTCTCCAATGAATTCAGGGTTACCACCAGCATCTTCTTTTCTCTAAAGCAAAGGGTGGGCTATCGTCCCCCCCCCTGCTCACCCTGGGGCGCCCCTGTGTAAATGCATGTTTTTTTGTCGCTACGTGGGTTTCTACTATCAGTGTTATCCTAAAGTCTTTAAGTTTCAAATAGCTTTGCTTACCGGTTGTAATTGGTTTGGAGCTATGCCAGAGAAAATGTCTAGCAAAAAACTGCATGTCCTAATGAGATAACGACCACAAGTTATCTCCAAAAGACCACTTTGAACTTCGTGAAATTGACTTACTGCCGCCAAGCCAAAATACTGCAGCAATTTCTAAAAAGATATAATTATTTTATCTATTCAGTATTTCAAGTTTTAAGCCTTTCAAAATAATTTGATTGTTCTAGCAAAACGAACGTATTTTTTTTTGTAAGTCCAATTTTACACAATAAATTGAAAAACGTTTCCTTGCGGAAAATAAGTTAAATTTCAGTTTAAAAGGTTTGTTCCAAATAATTTTGACTTTGGCCGAGACTGCGATCTTTTACTTTAATTTTTGTATCTTAACGTTTGTCAACAGTCTCATTTTTTTTGTTTTTCTTTTAATTGCAAAGAGTGACAATGGTTATTTAAGCTAAACGCAAGTTAGAGTACCAATTTGTATTTATTTTATTTTCCTTTTCCTTTGTACTTAATTCTTTTTCTTCCCGAACAAAGCTTTGGGTTAAAATAAAGTTAATGTAAAAAGTAAACTTTTGTTAAAGTTAACAGTCTGCGCTCAATAGGTATAATAAATGAGCAGGGAAATGTTTTTAAAATAAAATATTCGACTTACCGACAGATCTGGCACAATCACTGACGCAATTTTAAACGCCCCCTGTACATTTTTCATATACGCTACTGGAGCGAGGGAAATTATTCCTTTTAAGTTTTTCATTGCGTGTTGTTTCTTCTTAATAGCATAAATATATGAGGTTGTAGTACCTAAAAGTTAAAAAAGCCCTTATAACTATACTTTGAGAAGGTTAAGGGGCAAAAAAATATTTTGAATAAAAAGCATGCCCCAATGTATAGTCGGTTGCAAGTTGCTAATGAATACAAATTCCAACTAACCCAAAGAGTGTCCAATATAAATTAATTTGCCCCTTCGTCCTGTCTTCTTTGCAACAAAGTCTATACAAATCGGTAGGTCGTAGATGGCCATTTCGTTTATGCTGAAAACATTCGAAAGAATTTAGTGAAGTATTGGCTTATTTCTCATCTGGAGCTTATACCTACATAGCAAAAGAATATTCAAATTTAATATTCATTTGGTATGTTCAAGGATATTCTGGAAATATTATTAACCGTTTTAGAATTTGCCAAAAACAGACACAGTTTGACTTAGATTGACAGAAGTAAATATAAAGAAAATAAAGGTACTATAAAAATTGTTGTTATTAGGGTGATTTTAGTCAGGTTGTTTGCATAATCACTCTTTAGACCCTAATTGAACTTAGCTTTATTTTGATAGGAAAGTTAATTATACAGGGTGATCCAAGAAGAATAGTTGGGGACTAATCTAACTAAAAAGAACCTCGATCGGGATCTGCTTTGTGTGGTTCTAGGTAAAAGCAAAGGGAACAGTTTTTTTTTTGTTCCTGAAAATTGTTCTACCTTTTCCCTATAGAAAATAACTATATAAGCAAAGCCAAATAGACTCAAATTTGTTTTTGATAATTTCAATTTTTTTTTCTGAATATTTTTTTTGCTAATTCTAATCAAAAATTTAATATTTTTTTTCTCTCTGTCTTAATTCTCTCTTTATAATTAAAAAAGAAGTTGTTTTTGGGTCTGAATTTTTTTTGCTAGTGCAAATCAATTTTTTTTATTTCTGTCTGGTTTAATGATCAAATCACTTTTTGTTTTTTTTTCTAAATAAAAAAATCCCGTGTTAAGCTTTATCGCTTTATATTTGCTGCCTAATTGCTATTTAGTAACCATTCAGTTAGTATTTATTATTTAAAGTAACACTCGTGGCATATCGGACAAAGCGTTTTTGTGTCTCACTTCATTACGACCAGGCCTTTAATATCTAATAGAGAATTCAGACACCTACAGACAGAATATTTATTATTGCCCTTGACTTTGAATCGGTTGAACATTGTTTTCTCTTACCCTTTTTATAGTGGTTTTGTTGATCCTAAGTGTTGATTATAGTGTTGAACTTTCGGTACTGGCTAAAGCATTACCAGTTTAAAAGTGAATTTAAAAAGTGCTTTATTTGAGTTAAAGCTTTAAAATTTAAGTTTCGAGTATTTTATAAATTTTACTCGTTTTTAAGTGTTATATATATTTTAAAGTCAAACGTGCGGAATGCGAGCCTGGTAGCGGGAACTAACGATTGACTTAATGGAGCCTGCTTTTGTTGGGATATCTGTTTTGGTTGGCAATTTTCAATCATTTTAGAGTCACTTAAAGGAAAGGAGGGGAAGTTTTATTGCATTTATTTTGGTTCTTTTGCATTGATTTTTGACAAAGTTTCTTTGGTGCCAAATGGATCTATACCGGCTGACAAGTAACGACTTAGTCTGGGAGCTAACGATTCGAGGTATAGAAAACAGTGGAAAATTGGAGGACAAAATAGATCGGTTGAGACTGGCCCTACTGGATAACAGATCAGATGATCCTGAAGTTCAAATTGACACTGCTTTGGAACTCGCTATTAGTCAAATCAAACTAGACCATTTAATAGAAAGGATCCAATATGTAGAGAAAAGCCATAGAATGAATGAATACCGAAGAATATGTTCCCGGCTAGCTCATGTTCTAAAGAAGTCAGCCTTAATGATATTGTTGGAAGAGGCTTTCGATTTATTAAGAAGAGTGGAGGCACCAGTTAAATCCTAATGATACTAGACGTGCTTGCGAATAACTATCTGAGCATTGGCAACCGCTTAATTTTGTCACTGAAAAGTCCAGACAACATAATAGTAGCCCGAACATCAACATACCAGATTTAACTTATCGAGTTTCACATCCACCTGCGAAATCAAACCGCGGACGTGTCATCGAAATATTGTCCTTTTATACCCACCCCACTGTTGATCGATTAGATGGTCCCAGGTAGGATGACTGCGAGTTCATGGAATCAAGTCGGTGTGTCTCTTTGGCAGACCCCGTTCCAAAAACTTTCTAAAGAACCTGGATGCAGAACTTAAACTTTAAAAACCAACCAGGGCAAAGTAGCGCTCGAGAACCATCGATGCGATCTAATTTTTATCAGAGTATGGACTCCAACAACTGGAAGCAAGGGAAAGATTTTGCTACTTTAGCTAGGGTATCGCAAGTGCAGTCTGCTAATCATTGCAGCTCCAATTCCAAGTTTCCTGCCCATAGATGGAATGTATCCTTTGATGGTTTGGGTAACTTGGTCAAATTTATCGATGAAATCGAACGCCTAGCAGAGGCCAGAGAAGTTTCCAAGACTGAACTGTTTCGTTCTGCCTACAATTTTCTGACAGGGGATGCCAAGGACTGGTACATGCCCCACATTAATAGCTTTAGAAACTGGATCTTTGGACGGTTGTTGGACATGTACCTCCCAATAAATTTTGAAGAAGATATGCTGTGTGATATTAAGAAATGCACTTAAGGGGCAGACGAGAAAATTGTCTTCTACCTTACCCGAAAGCAAAGCCTTTTCCGGCAGTTAGTTCGAAATCGATACCCGGAGGAAAGACAAGTAAGAATCATTAGGAAAAATATTTTACCTTCCTTACAAACCGCATTGGCGTTTCACGATGCACCTACTATCGAAGACTTATTGTGTAAGGGGAAGGAAGCGGAAAAAATAATGTGGCAGGTTCAACAATACTGTCCACCCCCGCAAAAGTCTCGCATCCAATTGCAGGAACCAAGCCTGTCTTATACTAGCAAGACAAAAAAAAGTGTGCCTGTAAGAGTAGTGTAAAACGGTGAATACTTCACCAGTAAAAGATGTACCGGCGAATTCTCGACCCCTAAAGCGCTACAATTGTAGACAGACCGGCCATAGATGAACAGAGTGTGACGAACCAGTTCGAGCGCAATACTGGGGTTGTGGGGTTGTCACACAAAAAAATATATCGCAGTGTCATTGTAGCCATGCACTTTAATTCATTTGAAGAACGAAGGGCTTTAGTTAATTACATGCTCTCCTACGCAGAATGGGATTAACGTCCTTTTCTGGAAGTTATTATTTTTGGACACAGTTTTAGGTCTCTTAGATTCTGGTAGCAGCGCAACATTAGTAGGTCAAAAAGTGTTTGAGCTTCTGGTGAGTATCGGTCTTGTATCAGATAAATCTAGAGTTGTAAAATGTACCGTAGCAAATGGACAGTCTTGTGCCAGTATTGCTCATGTCAAAGCTCCAATGTGTTTAATGAATAGAGCATGTGTTATCGAGATACTGGTGGTGCCGCAACTTCCAAACATGTTGCTCTTAGGAACGGATGCCTGGATGTCCATGGACTTGGTCCCGAATTTAAAGAAAATTGTATGGCATTTCAGTGATGAAGCGTCCGTCAGTTTAGTAAGTCTACAAAACAGCGACGGTATTCGTGACAGTAAAATTCTAACTTTGGAGTTATTAGAAGAAAATTGGTCAAAATGGGAGAAGTACTGGAAAACACTACTGTGACCTAGCAAGAAATCATTATAAAAAATAATGTTTGTCCCACAAAACAACGGTACTACCCTGTGTCGCGCCACCAGCAAAAGATTTTAGATGAATAAATACAGGCCATGCTTAAATCTGGAATTACCACACCACCCAAGAGTGTATGGTCTTCATTGGTTATACTCATTCCAAAAGGAGATAATACCTATCGGTTTCGTGTAGATTACAGATAAATTAACAATTTTAACAATTTACAATAATATATTTCTATTATTTTAGAGAAATTGGAGTGCTGGCAAGTGGGTGTTAAACCAGAAAGTCAAGAATATACTGCATTTACATTGCCTGAAAGAGGATTGATTATATGAGTAAGAAAATGCCCTTTGGACTGTCAAACGTCCCAGCAACCTGGCAAAGGTTGATTGACAATTTATTGAGTAATTTATATGGTGACGTCATGATATATCCAGACGATATAATCCTCCATTGAAATTACGGGGAAAAAATTGCATCTTCTATTAAATATTTTGAATATTTTTGCCTATCAATAATGGATGGTCTTGTTGATAAAGGAAAGTCAAGAAAAAGGTCCAGGATGCGCTCCATGCTCAGATGCATTACCATCCCGTCCATCTTTAGCAAAACATGTTCAGCTTTAAACCATCCGTCCTTTCTGTCCTGCTAAGAGGCGATTTTTTTCTGCTTTTTTAAGTTCTTTGTATTGAAAAATGAAGTAGCTTTTTTGTGGGCAGTTGCTAAAGTTACAGTTACGGCCTGTTCTGTTTTCGTTTATGTGGTTGGTTTGCATTAAGTGTTAGATTAGCTAAGCTAGTAGCATTTGCTGCATGCTATATAACTACGACAGTTGTTTGAAGGTAGCAGACAATGTTGAACTTGAGAGTACAATAGACTTTCAAACTTTCATTGTCTTTATTTCTTACTTTTTCACAATGTTTCGAATGCTTATGTATATGTAATCATCATCAGTATTCACCTGATGATGATGGCAGATACGAAACGTTGTAAAAAGTAATAAATAAAGAAAATAGTAGTTTGAAACTCTAGTTTACTCTTATGACTAATACAGCATGTTCAAAAAAGGATAGGAATAGCCCCTATTTCTGTATTTTTAAAGTAACAATGTATTTATTTTATGTAATTTTAACTTTTGGTATTTTTTTTAATAAAAATATTTTTTTTGTTTATCTAGTAAGATTAGGTTTTGTTTAGTGTACTCTTTATTGCAATCAAATCATTAACAAATGCAAAGACAAGTCTTAACTATGATGGAAAAGTACTGTTTCCTTTTCTTCTTTGAGAGCAAAATGGATTGCTACCATCAAGACTCTACTATTGTTTCGTGTAAAAGAGTCACAATCCAAGTTTCTGAGTATTTAACCAATAACCCAAAATCTAGAAATGAATAAAAAATAACATTACTAACAGCTTTAAATTTAGGCACAGGGTGATTTTTATAAATGCACTATTTGTCGTAAAAAGATGAATCAGTGAATTAGGTACTCACTAAAAAAAAATAGCTGATTATTCAGGGAAGGGCAACCTGTAATTTTTTTAAAACGTTGCCCTATAGTAGGGCAGTTGCCCCACGTAAAATAAGTTTTACCGTAGGCTGGAAATGCCCTTTTAATAGGAGGCCCGAGAACCTTAGTTGATTACAAAACAAATATTTTTTTTTATATATACACGCGCAAGAGGAGGCAGGGTGCGGGGAAGTTTTAATTTCTTTTTTTACATGCAATTATTTCATAATTTATATTTCAAAAACTTCTTAACTAATGTAGTTAAAGGTAAGCCAGAAGCCGAAGGTAGCCACAAAATTACAAAATTTTGATTTAAAAAAGCAACAAAAAGTTTTAGTTTTTAAAATCAAAGTTTGATGTAGCCTAACAATTTTAATTCATAAGTTAGAATACAACTAGTCAACTGTTAATTATCCCTAAAATATATTGCGTATAAAATGATATAAAAATGTTTCATAGATTTGTTTGAGTATTAAAAGAAATATATTTTTTGTCTTGGGAACATCACATTTTACTTATTTTTACTTAATTGACTCTCATTTAAAAATATGTTTTTCCTGGTAAAATAAAAAAAAATTGTTCAGAATTATATTTTTTGTCCTTCCATTAGTTGGCCAAAATAAAAAGTAGCCGCAATATTGACCTTAATGACCTTGTGGTTGTCTACATGTTGCCAAATTTCTATTTTGAATGCATTTGTGAAAGGTGATTCTGGTTTTGACTAAAAGCCCTATATACGATTTTTTACAGTTATTTTTTCACCAGAGGTAAGCTACTGGATTTTTCTTTCAATTATTGAGGAAGACCTGGAATATGATGAATATGAATTTAATTTGTAAGTTTGTTGAATTCAGTATCGTGGTACCTACTCTGTTAGATTCAGTGTAAGAGCCAAGGGGATAACAACTGACCCAAAATTTGTACATAAATTGCCAGTCAAAATAGAAGGGGGGCATGAGCAAGGATTAAATGGGCCTTTCCAATAATAAAAGCATAAAACCAACAAAAAAAATTTAAATTATATGACCAAACATACGAAAAAAGTAGAACCACGGTGGAAAAATGTTCATTCGGCAATCACTTTTCATTGAACTACATTGGCAATCATGTCATATTTTTTTGAACTAGGGATTACTCCCTCGTTAAAAGTAATTACATAACATAATATTTATTTCCCAAAATCCATGTACAAAGTTACAACGATTAATAATCCACTTAGTACGGTTGCTAGAAGATTCTTGTGAAAAAAAATGTACTGCCACTGACATGGTTAATAATGGTTTGTGCGTGGAGAAAGTGCAAAAATTTCCTTTGCAGTTTTTGTTTTCCACTCACTCATACCTTATAAATTGATGAGTACTATATGTAACAATTAAATAGCATAACTATAACTGTGATAAAGTTATTGTCTGTGATATAATTGAACTAATGTTACAATAAAAGTAATAACAAAAATCACTGTCTTCTCTTGTCAAATAAAATATTTAAAGAAAACCATAATCTGAATATTTGAAAGTGGCCCTCCATCTGTTTTATGTATTTTTCTTTGATAGTCAGCCAGCTTCCTTCTCAATTCCTTTTTTTTTGTTTTCATACAGTCTAAAAAAAATAAAATTATTGAAAAAATTATAAGAATGATATGAAAAAAAAAGTAACATTAAATAATAAACCAAAAGTTTTGCAAAACACTATACAAGTGTTTGGCTTTTTTTTACTTGAGTTATATTACTCTGTAAAAGAAATACCTACCTATAAACTTTTAATAGAACTCTAGGTAGGTAGCTAGAGACCCTTTATACATTGGTAGTTGATTTGGTACCTACATGACTACTGTCACTGTATAGAAGGTCTCTAGTGGTAGGGATACATGTTAAAAAAAGATCTTTATATCCCATAGCAAGTCACATACCGTATTATAATCAACAAACTGAGAGTGAGGCCACTTTTTCCTCAAGTTTTCTGTTCAGTAAATTTGGTCAGGTCATATGTATTATTTTCAATATGTTATAAAATTAGTTAACACCGAGTTAAAACCTGATACCTATTTAGTTCTTGAAAACACTAGATTGGACACATTATACAACACAGAAGGGTATTTTATAAGTAGGTAGTACTGACCTTCTCGATTGATCAATTTTTCTGTAAGCTACGAATGGGGCCCGATTAGTGAATTTTGTTTCAATTTGTTTCCAGATCTCATTTTTTTTCTCTATTGTTCCCCTATTCGTCTTTTTGTCCTCCAACACATCGCCATATTTATGCCCCAGACCAAACAAGATCTCTTTTTTAGCTTGATTAAAATTGGGGGTGCAGTTATTTGCCATTATTTTTGTTTTTTTTTATGAAAAACTGAAAGAATACTCTACTTTACCAAACACCAAAAAAATATCCTACGATAAGCACGCGAAGGCTGGAAAAAATTCTATAATTCCGGCGTTGCCACTTTTCTGATCTGATCTTTTCTGTCATCAGTAATAACAAAAATCAGTATCTTAAAATTTCTTTATCATTCGCCATCTTGTCAAATAAAATATTCAAAGAAAACCAGAATCTGAATATATAAAAGTGGCCCTCCACCTGTTTTATGGATTTTTCTTTGATAGTCAGCCAGCTTTCTTCTTAATTCCTTTTTCTTTATTTTCATACAGTCTAAAAAAAAACTAAATTATGGAAAAAATTATAAGAATAATATTGAAAAAAGTAACATTAAATAACAAACCAAAAGTTTTGGAAAACACTATACAAGTGTTTGGCTTTCTTTTACTTGAGTTTTATTACTCTAGGTAAAAGAAATACCTACCTATAAACTTTTAATAGAACCCTAGGTAGGTAGCTAGAGACCCCTTATACATTGGCAGTTGATTTGGTACCTATATGACTACTGTCACTGTATAGAAGGTCTCTAGTGGTAGGGATACATGTTAAATAAAGATCTTTATATTCCATACCAAGTCCCATACCTTATTGTAATCAAGAAACTGAGAGTGAGGCCACTTTTTCCTCGAGTTTTCTGTTCCGTATAATTTGGTCAGGTCCTATGGATTATATTAACATTATGTTGATTAACACAGAGTTAAAGCCTGATACCTATTTAGTTCTTGAAAACACTAGGTTGTACACATTGTACAACACAGAAATGTATTTTTTAAGTAGGTAGTACTGACCTTCTCGATTAATTAATTTTTCTGTAAGCTTCAAATGGGGCCCGATTAGTGAATTCTGTTTGAATTTGTTTCCAGATCTCATTTTTTTCTCTATTGTTCCTCTAATCGTCTTCTTGTCCTCCAACACATTGCCATATTTATGCCCCAAACTAAACAAGGTCTATTTTTTAGCTTGAGTAAAATTGGGGGTGCAGTTATTTGCCAGTATTTTTGTTTTCTTTTATGAAAAATTAAAAAAAAACACTCTACTTTACCAAACATCAAAAATATAAAAAAGTAAGGATATATGGCCTAAAAATTACGTACGTATCCTACGATATGCACGCGAAGATCGGAAAAAATTCTATAAATGCGGCGTTGCAACTTTTCCGATCTGGTTTGTCCGATCCGCCTAGGGTGCATCCCATTGAGCAAGGATTGACTTGAGCGGGATTCGCCGATCTGGACAGGAGTGCTAAAAACGGTGCATTTGAGCGTTATTATATAAGTATGTATACACTTTATTTCAAATTCAATCAAACCAGTTTTTTAACTATCTTGGGAATTTGGAACCTTTGGTTGCACTAAAACAAAGTTATGATTGTTTTCCACAAACTACACTTTTTTGCACTCGACGCGCGTTTCGTTCACAACGTTAGCATCACCAGGAGACGATAAACAATGAACTAAATTATTCTACGCTCTATCTTATATACAATCCTTTAGTGGGCGGAGATAAGACTAATAATTTGTCACTGGTCACGATTTTTAATCCTATGTCCCCTCAACCAAAGAATAAATTGTACTAAACGGGATTGGTCCTCTATCTTTATTTAAACTATTTCTGGATTTAATGATTTCCATACTTCCATATGCATTCAAAAGTCTTTTGTTTGGTACACTTTTTAGAAGTTTTAGGTTATCTAATGTGAATCTATGATTGTTTTCAAAAGAATGCTCGGCCACACTTGACTTTTCTGTTCTTCCGTATTTTAAGTGTGCTAAGTGTTCTTTATAACGTGTTTGAATAGAGCGTCTCGTTTGGCCAACATATTTTTTGTCACAATTCATGCAACTAATTTCGTAAATTCCACTTTTTTCTAGAACTGTAGTTTTATCCTTGGGATTTCCTAGTAAGCTTCTTATTGTGTTACCGGATTGATATACTAATTTAAGACCGGTGTTATTAAATACTTTTGGGAATCCTTTCATATAATTAAGTTTATAATATAATTATAAAGTGTCTAGAAATGGCAGTGTACCATTGTTCTCTGTTTCATAATTAAATTGAATTGTGGGAAATTTGTTATTTATTTTTTCCATAAAATTTTCAACTCTAGTTACTTTAGTGTTGAATACTGCAAACACATCGTCTACATACCTGAACCATACTCTGGGGAAATACTCAAATTCTTAACTTATATCTGATTCAAATTTGCTCATAAATAGGTTTGCGATAAAAGGTGATAAACTATTACCCATTGTGGTTCCTTCTAATTGCTGGTAGTAGCTATTTTTATATTGAAAGTAATTTTGTTTCATGCAGAGTTTTGTTAAAGATAGGTATTCTAAAGTTTGTTTGTCTTCTAAATTGTTTTTTCTTAGTAGTTCCTCCAGTCATTGTAAGGTATTGGGGATCGGCACACTAGGGAACAACGAACTAACATCAAACGAGATTAAAATTTCACCTTCTTGGAGTGAAATATCTTTAATTTTGTTAATAAATTCAAGGGAATTTTGAACAGAAAAACCTTTTTCCTTTATAAGTAAATTTTCAAACTCGTTTGCTAGCTATTTCGAAATGTTGTAAGTAGGTGATCCTGCAGCAGAAACTATAGGTCTAACCGATTTTCCAGGCTTATATTTAATATTGTCAGTAATAATATTGTTACATTTTTTAATTGTGTTTTTTACTTCATTAATCATTTTTGGTAAGGGGTTCTTTGAGACTTGTTTGTAGGGTCCATTTTTTATTAGGTTATCTACCCTTTCCAAATAATCTGTTTTATCTAATATAACAACTTTATTACCCTTGTCAGACTTTAGATAGAAAACATTTTTTCTCTCAAACTTTTAATAGTTTTATTGTGATTTACTGTACTATTTTTATTGTTTTGAATGATGTTTTGAGAGATCTGATATCGGCAAGCATCTCGCACATAGCCCTTTGTGCCTTCTGAAAGATTAGAGATTGAACTTTCAATATTTGCAATAATGTCACTTAAATTATCTTTTTGTGGGGGCAGAGCAAAATTAAGACCTTTGTATAAAAGTGATATATCTCTGTTATTAAAAGTTTGAGAGGATAGGTTTTCTACAATGTTTGCGATTTCCTTCGACTTTTTTGGTTTTGGTTCAGAACGTTTTAACTTTTGTAGCTTTTTATTTAGTGAAGACATCTTCTTCGTAAATTTTTTCTCAATTACTACAAACATATGTGTTTGGAAATCGCACCATTCTTCAAAGTTCTTATCACTAAGTCTAAATGTGAACTTTTTAAACAGTCGGTATGCTTCAAGCTCAAACATACTTCATTTTGCGTACAAATTTTTGATTTCTAAATCTAACCATTTCTGTTTTGCAAACAGGGCTACTTTTGAAGAAACTGTAGATTTCGGCAACTTTACTTGAACAAAGTTTACTAAACTTACGATAGAGATTCAGTTCCGTTGACCGTGAAGCCATCTCAACTATGTTGGGAATTTGGAACCTTTAGTTGCACTAAAACAAAGTTATGATTGTTTTCCACAAACCAAAACTACACTTTTTGCACTCTACCCGCGTTTCGCTAACAACGTTATCATCATCAGGAGACGATAAAGAATGAACTAAATTAATCTGCGCTCTATCTTATATACAATCCTTTAGTAGGCGGAGATGAAAGTATATATATATAAATAAATCCAGAAATAGTTTAAATAAAGATAGAGGACCCATTCCGTTTAGTGCACTTTATTACGCAAAATTCCCTTGAATTTATCAACAAAGTCCCAAGATGGTGAAATTTTAATCTCGTTTGATGTTAGTTCGTTGTTCCCTAGTGTGCCGATCCCCAATATCTGAAGGAACTACTAAGAAAAAACAATCTAGAAGATAAACAGACTTTAGAATACCTATCTTTAACAAAACTCTGCATGAAACCAAATTACTTTTAATATAAAAATAACTACCAACAGCAATTAGAAGGAACCACAATGGGTAATAGTTTATCACCTTTTATCGCAAACCTATTTTTGAGCAAATTTAAATCAGATATAAGTAAAGAATTTGAGTATTTCCCCAGAGTATGGTTCAGGTATGTAGACGATATGTTTGCAGTATTCAACACTAAAGTAACTAGTGTTGAAAATTTTATAGAAAAAATAAATAATAAATTTCCCACAGTTCAATTTACTTATGAAACAGAGAACAACGGTACACTGCCATTTTTGGACACTTTAGTTATAAGAAATAAAAATAAATTGGACTTTGACCTATATAGAAAAGGAACGGCCACCAACAGGTATATTCCAAATGATTCTTTTTATTGCCTACAACATAAGCTTGCAAGTTTGCACTTTTTAAAATATAGATTGGTAAATTTCCCCTTAAACAAAGAAAGATTTGAAGCAGAAAAGAATAGGATTAGGAATATAGCTGCCGAAAACGGTTACAACGAAGGCTTAATAAATAAGCTGATAAATAGACATTCTTTTCAAAAGACCTTTCGGAATTCCACTTTTTTCAGACAAAAAGATACCTGCGACTCAAAATTTGTATCAATTCCTTATAATCCTATTTTTATTTCTTATAGCTTAATTATCTGAAAGTATTACGTTTAAGTATTTAATAACACCGGTCTTAAATTAATATATCAATCCGGTAACACAATAAGAAGCTTACTAGGAAATCCCAAGGATAAAACTACAGTTCTAGAAAAAAGTGGAATTTACGAAATTAGTTGCATGGATTGTGACAAAAAATATTTTGGCCAAATGAGACGCTCTATTCAAACACGTTTTAAAGAACACTTAGCACACTTAAAATAGGGAAGAACAGAAAAGTCAAGTGTGGCCGAGCATGCTTTTGTGTAAAAAGTGTACCAAACAAAAGACTTTTGAATGCATATGAAAGTATGGAAATCACTAAATCCAGAAATAGTTTAAATAAAGATAAAGAATCCATCCCGTTTAGTACACTTTATTCTTTGGGCTAACGTTGTTATCCAAACGCGCGTCGAGTGCAAAAAAGTGTAGTTTTGGTTTGTGGAAAACAATCATAACTTTGAAACCAGTTTTTTGTATACTGACACATGTATACTCCATTTAGTTTCTGTGTGTAAATGTCAGCCAAAAAATTAGTTTGGATAATTTGGAATGAATAGTAGATTTCAATGATCAATCACTTTGTAATACCTAATCGAGGTAATACATATACCTTTTACCCCCAACCTTACCTTAATGGTGTCTGTATTTTTCCTATCATCTATTTATTTATAGTTTTCTCTCATTTTGTTCTCTATTTATTGATCTTTTTGGTTTCTTTGCATCTAATATTTTTCTAGTTGATTTCGTTATGGATTTATTTTGGATGCCTAAAATATTAACAAATTAATTCTAAATTTATTTAGCTTTTGCATTCCTTTGCTATTGTTTTTATTATTATTTGCTTTACTCATTTTATTTTCAAATGCTACTATTCACTAAATCACCAAGTATGTTTTTGGAGTGGAGATGTTCGGTTTGGAAAAAAACAGTTCTTTCAATTTTCTCAACAGTCAGTGATTACTAGTAAGCACTGAGGTATCAAAGCTTTTTACCACACAAACCAGCGCTGTGTTTTATTTGTAAAAACAATTAAAGATGGAGTCTTAAAGGATGGCAGAAAATTATTTCTTTCTCAAAGAAAAATTGAAAGGAAAGGAAAATATACTTTCAATAATGGGAAAGCCATGATGGTAATTTAGGGCTTAAATTATTTTAGCATAATTTAGGGAGAAACGTTTTTGTTTAAGAAATTTTGACTATTTTTTTCACATTTTTATGCCATGATTTTACTCACATTTTAAAGCTTTTTTCTAATCTTTCTATTTCTAGAATAAAACACTCAAATTTTTCAAGTTTTCACTGTTTTTTTAGTGTTTACAAAAAGTACTGCCAAAAAATATTTTTCTCTGTTAAAATGAAAAATATTTAGAGAGAGAAGGCATAATTTTCGAGATAGATGGAGGGATAATTTAATGAGGTGAAAAAATATTTTTGGTTGTTGAAGAGAGACAGCAGGCTATAAAAATTATTTTAGAGAAAGATAAAAAAAAATTCTGTTGTCATCTGTCTGTCATCTTGAGTGTGTGAATATGATTTTTATTTTGCCATTTTAATACAAGAAACAGCTAATATTTCAAAGCATAAAGTGTGTGAGACATAAAGTGGTACTAATTTCTTTAAATGAAAGTTTGTTACAGTCTTTAAATTTATCAAAAAACCGTCCTTCTATAAGTGTATTTAAGCACATCTAAAAATAATATGGCTTTACTATAACTTACCTTTCTTTCAGGGTACTCTTCTAACTGGAATTGCATCCTGGTATGGAACATATTCTTGGAATTTTTCTGTACTTTTCTATATCGACCATATCATCCATTTTGAATTCTTTGAAAAACTCATATACACATATAAAATTGAACAGAAAACGCCACTAATAATGTCTATTTTGAAACATAAATTGATATTTTTCACTTCAAATGAAGCGCAGTTTATTATAAAGAAATTTTATTACCCTGGCAAGTTGATTTCGATAAGCCATTTTTGTTGCAGTGTGATGCCTCAGCTTATGGTGTTGGAACGTTATTAACTCAAGAGTTCGACGAGGGCGAGAAGGTAATTTGTTTTTGTCTCGAACATTGACTAAAGCAGAGTGCAATTTCAGCACCACCGAACAGGAATATCTGAGCGTCATTGGGGCAGTGGAAAAGTTACGTCACTACTTGGAGGGCACTTATTTACAGTAACTACTGATCACGCCGCCCTAATCTGGCTGAACAATCTAAAAGAGCCAACTGGCCAACTAGCCAGATGGGTATTGCGATTACAACCCTATGACTATACCATCATTCACCGAAAATGTAAAGATAACATAGTCTCAGATTTTTTGTCTAGGAGCGTGCCTATGGCTGAACACGGTGTGCCTGAATGGGCTATAGAACACATGAAAATGCTACCAAAATTCTTCTTAGGATAATTGTTAGGGACCATTCCGTAAGCTCAAAACTGGATTCCATGATATCCTAGCTGATCCCTTTTTTGAAATTTTGCAAAAAATATTGCTTTTTTGAGAAAAAAAATAAAAATTAAAAAAAAAGTTAATCAAATTATGCTAAAATATATAAATTTAATATTTTGTTGTAGACCGAAACAACAATTTACTGAAAATTGATTCTATGGACATAGAAATCTCTTCTGAGAAACATAAACATTTATTTGAAATAATTTTGAAAACTGAGATAACCAAAGATTTTGATTTGGTAATATAAGCTTAAACAATTAGCAACTAGGTACTGTAAACTTCAACTTTCAACAATTAACAAAAAATATAACCTTTATTTGATAGTTTAACTTCAACATATAAAACCATTTTCAGCAATTAAATATTTTTTGAAGAAAACTTTACCAAGGTGATTTCTAGCATACCTTGATATGTATTTTTACCAGTACTTTAAAAACTCCTGCTGAACCAGGTGTGTGTGGTAATAAATTAACTTTTTAAAACGCCTATTTGATTCTTAAGTTCTGCAGTATCGGGTCGTTTACTCGAAAAACTGATTTTCACTATGGAATCCATGGCTTTGAATGACTGAACAAATAATACGACCACCAATGGACTGATAGTTTTCAAGATTTGTTAAAAAATAGCAGGTTGGAGTGCTTTAAGAGGTTTCGGCACGCATTGCTTTCAAAAATTTGATAGTTTTTGCTGATAAGATTGAGCTTCTTTGGTTACACACAGGCTGATAAATCGGTTTACCGGAAGTTTTTGAAATACTGTTCAACGTAAAAAATTAATTTTCATGAAAATCAGAGGTATGCTAGAAATATTTTCCTTGCTGTGGTAGAATTTTCTTCAAGAAATATTTAATTGCTGAAAATGGTTTTTTATATGTTGGAGTTAATCTATCAAATAAAGGTTATATTTTTTGATGAAAGTTGATGTTTATAGTACCAAGTTGCTAATTTTTTAAGCTTATATTACCAAATAAAAATCTTTAGTTATCTCAGATTTCTAAATTATTTTCAATAAATTTTTATGGTTCTCAGAAGATATAGCATCAATTTTCAGTAAATTTTTGTTTTGGTCTACAATAAAATATTGAATTTAAATATTTTAGAATAATTTCATCAACTTCCGTTTTATATTTATTTTTCTCAAAAAATTAATGTTTTGTGCATAATTTAAAAAAAGGGATCAGCTAGGATTTTATGGAATCCAATTTTGAGCTTACGGAATGGCCCCTAATAATTATAACAATACGAATTTTGGTGGCATTTTCATGACGTGTGAAGTAGACGTGATTAACATTAACGCTAATTCCATATACACCCAAATGACAAACACCACTGACAAATGGTATCATATCATGTATCAAAAAGTAATCGAAACACCCAATAAGTATCCTCAGTGACGTGCGGAAAATAGTCGTCTATACATATGAAATATTTCAAATGTTCTTTTCCAGAGCTCTCCAATACGGCAGATTTATTGGAAGATCGTAATGTCCAAAGACAAACGAAAAGATATTTTCCTTCTACATCATGAGGCAAAAGCAAAAGCTGATAAATAGGGACACGACCGAAAGTTGATTATACCTGGAAAACCATTAGCCTAGATTTCATGGACCTTATCATTCATGTTTTACAAGTGTGCGATACTTTCAGTAAATATGTCCTTCTATGTCCTCTACGACCTGCTACCGCTAAAGCCTTAGTCCGGTTTGTCGAACAACAGGTTTTCTGTGTCTATGGAATCCCAAAATATCTGATATATGACAATGGTACTTAGAGAATATATTGGAAGCGAGGCAGATTATGATGAGTAACGCCGAAAGAAACTGACCAAAACAGATATATTGACGGATTTAAGAAACTTTCTGATCAGGTCCGTAAGCGCTTGGTGAAAGTCCAGAAAACCACTCGCAAAGTTTGCAACTGGGGAAGACTGCCGATCACTTTTAGCAAAGGAGATAAAGTCTGGAGGAGGAATAAGGTGTTATCAGCAAAATTGTGTCCCAGATTTGTGGTGCCTTTCATTGTAAATCGTAGGATTGGTACAGTGATCAATGAGGTAACAGATAAGGCTGGCAAGATACGTGGAAATTGGCATATTGAGGACATGAAATCATACAGTAACGAGACTGATGTAGCTGAGTATTTTTTTTGTGTATAAAGTTGTGTATTTTTCCGGTTTTAAATAGTTTTTTTTTAAGTATTGATTAGGGAGTTGTATATAGATTTTCTTTTCCCTCCGTTCACATTGTGCTATGCTTAAGGTTTGGTTTTGCCAAGATCGGTGTTCACCTCTTTCAGAGGAGAAGGGGGTTCGACGGTCTGATTTTGATCTTGGGATTGCCAACTAATCAACATTAACTTTTCAGTTATTGGTTCATTTTTCTACTTTTAAAATTAAAAATAAATTTTGTATAACCTTTACCTAATAGTATTTTTGATAAAAATAAATGAAACAATTAAGATGTCTTTTATAATATTGTAACGGAGTTTTTTGTTATTGGGAGCATTGGTTTAGCGAGAATGGTGAAAGTCTAGAGAGAGAGGCTGCGCAAGGTAAGTGATCTACTCATTAATTAAAATTACTATAATATTATCTTACAAAATTTTCATAAATATAAAGATTATAATTCAACATTAAATTTACTTGATTTCCCTTAGTTCCAATAAAAATAGACTCTTATACACCGCTATATCGTTTACTGAGCTAAATCTCTCGCAAATGTTTGACGGAGCACACTTTGGGCGATTTCGGATCGTCCCGTATTCAGTTAGAAGTGTCCCTTGTTCGAAACTTTCAATATCAATGAGTTTTCGTCTTAGTCAAAGTTTCTTTCTAATATCCAAGCATCAATCTCTTTTATTGGAAAGAACTAGTCTGTTTCGAATAATATCGAGTAGATTTTTCCCATTTTTCATCAATCTCTTAATAACTTCCAGGTACTCTTCGTGCATCTTACTCAACCAAACTTATTAACCATGGTCAAGGAAGAGAAGTCATTTTTTAATTTTCGGTCACTTACTTTTTTAGCGGCAAAACTTGAAGCGTTTGGGTGTGCAATGATCTGTTCTAGTTAACTTACTAGTTTTTCAATAATGTCGATTTATTGAACCCGCCGATCAGTGATCAGATACATTTTCATGACTGTTGTTTGATTAAAAATTTACTCCCCGCACGAGAGAGTTTGAGAACTCAAGCGCACGTAACTCTTATTTATATTGTATGATATTTCCCTAATTCTACAGTTGTATTATTGGGTGGATCCCACATTTTCCTTAGTTTTCTCCAATAAATCTCGTAAAATGACAAAAAAAATATTATAGAGTAAACTATATTCGAAAAGTAAACTATATGAAAAGGAAAAAAGTAAACTATATTAAAAAAAAAGAGTGGTATTTTCCTTTCTTACAGCGTATATCCACAACATCAAGATGTCGTCGTAATAAAACCTATTTTTTTTTCAAAAGTACATGAGCATCTTGATATGAAATTTATCTATGAATCTGCCCCTTCTCACATAACATATATATTCTTTTCTTCTTTTGTCGTAGAGTCTTTCCCCAGGGTCCCCTCCCCCAACTTGTCGCATGATAGTGGTTAATATTTTCAACCAGCGATGAAAATGAGGTACACCATGGATTAAGGCTGCTTGGAGTCTTCCCTCATCGCATTCCACTTATTAACTTCCACATCCAGAGAAACTTCGATAATATAGGTAACATAAAAAAACAAAATTATGATTGTTTTCCACAAACCAAAACTACACTTTTTTGAAGTCGACGCGCGTTTCGCTAACAACGTTAGCATCATCAGGAGATGATAAACAATGATTTTGTTTTGTTTGTTTGTTTATCGTCTCCTGATGATGCTAACGTTGTTAGCGAAACGCGCGTCGAGTGCAAAAAAGTGTAGTTTTGGTTTGTGGAAAACAATCATAATTTTGTTTTAGTGCAACCAAAGGTTCCAAATTCCCAACATAATATAGGTAACATAGAAAATAAGATATTTTATTGCTACCCAAAAGGTCGAAGGTTTGCTAAAAATTGGGTGGAAAAAAAGAAAATTCAAGCTTGGATGAGTATCCCACAAGGAACACACAAAGGACCAAAGCGCAAAAAGAAAAGATCACCCTCCCCAAAACATCATTTAACACCATCAGACACTTTGATTTCCAACTTTGAATCACTCACAAAAAGGAATCGTTCCGCACTGGCACTTATCTAAGTCACCTGATACGGATTCGTCCTGGCGTGTTAATCTTTCCAATAGGGTTACGCTCCTAAGGCGATTAAAACAAAAAGAATTAAAAGAAATCTCCGAATCAGTTACGTAACCTGAAAAGAAACTAAAAACAAAAGATCAAAAAGATCTTGGGTGGAAAAACGAAAATTCAAACTTCGATGAGTAGCCCACAAGGAACACACAAAGGATCCAAGCGAAAAAAGAAGAGATCAAGTGATGTTTCACTCTAGGCAACCAGCGTGGGCTCATCAGTGGTTCCACTGGTCATTCTTCCCACACATCATTCGACACCATCATACACTTTGATTTCCAACTTTGAATCACTCACAAATATGCATCATTCCGCACTGCCACTTATCTAAGTCACCTGATACGGGTTCGTCCTGACATGTTAATCTTTCCAATAGGGTTACGCTCCTAAGGAGAATAAAAAAAAAGAAGTTAAAAAAAACCTCCGAATCAGTTACTTTAACCGAAAAGAATCCAAAAACAAAAGATTAAAAAGATCTTGGCTCTTTTTTTTCCACCCAAGATCTTCCGTTTTTAGATTCTTTTCGGTTGAAGTAACTGATTCGGATGTTTTTTAAATTCTTTTTTTTTATCGCGTTAGGAGCGTAACCTTATTTAACCTTAAGTTGGAAATCAAAGTGTATGATGGTGTTGAATGATGTTTGAGGAGGGTGACCAGTGAAACCACTGATGAGCCCACGCTGGTTGCCCCTTTGTTCCTTTGTGTGTTCCTTGTGGGATATTCATCCAAGTTTGAATTTTCGTTTTTATGAACTTTTGTTTTTAGATTTTTTTCGGTTGAAGTAACTGATTCGGGAGGTTTTTTAACTTCTTTATATTGTCTCTTCTTTTCGTATTTAAAATTAAAGTTTGTTATTAATATTATTAAACAAGTTGGTTAATGTCTCTCTTAAAACAACAAGTCGGTTAATATCTCTCTTAAAACAACCATCGTCAACTACCTGCCACTGCAAAGCCATGCCAATATGTAACTTTTGAATTTTAATAGTAGTCAATTTTTGTTGGCTTTTCTCTGTACTTTTACCCATATATTTCTATTTAATAAAAGACATTGATTTGAAACCAAATTATTATTATTTCTCCTATCGATTATTATTTCTCTCCCTATCTAAGGTTGGTATATCGATGTGCACAATATATTGCTTTATGGGTAAGCGTGAAAACAGTTAAAAGAATAACTCAAAATAATTAACTCTGCGTTTCGAACTTCCATTGTCTATATTTTATTTATACACGACGTTTCGATCAGTACAATCTCTGATCGTCTTCAGGTGCAAACTACAATCAATTCCTAAGGCTACGTACTTATATACCGTGGGAAATCACTCAACCTTGAAGTTTAAGAAGTTGGTTCCGCCCAAGGAGGGGCTTCCAAATATTTGGGATTTCAACACTTGGTTTACTGGAAATACCCTGATTCTGCCCAATAAAGGCAGCTTCAAGGAATTTTCGTTTTTTCCAGTGTGACTCCTTGTGCAAAACCTTTGCTTCTGCCCACTTCATTCGGTGTTGTTTTGACCATGCATGTTCGGCAATTCCTGATTTCGTGGTTTCACCTTTTTGGGTATTCGTCTGATGTTCCTTAAGCCTAACAGATAGTGGTCTTTTAGTTTCGCCTATGTATGATTCACCACACTCACAAGGAACTTGGTAAATGCATTCCTTATTTTGTTTGTTCTCCGGTTTTGTTTTACTAAGAAGGCTTCGAATTGTATTACTAGATTTAAAAGCTGTTTTAATATTAAAGTTTTTCGCTACTCTTCGAATTTTCTCTGATACTCCTTTAACGTATGGGATTGTAAGGAATGCATTTGCCTGGTTTTGGTCTTGTAATCTATGTCCTGTTTGTTGAAATTTAGAAATAGTATCTGTTATAAGTTTCAGGCTGTAACCATTCTGCTGCAGATCCTTCTTAATGTTTCTTATTTCGATTTCCAAGTCATGAGAATTGTTACAAATTTGAACGGCTCTGTTATACAAAGTTTTGATTATGCCTCGTGTGGTTGTAGCAGAATGATTTGAACCTTGATTTAAATATTGTCCTGTGTGAGTGGGTTTACGATAGAATGTCCCAATAAAGGAATCGCTAGATATTATTAGAAAGAGACTGGTTGATGACGAATCCCTTTATGAACGTACCAGCCTACCGACGGTCTGCCAATGGGTTCATCGCTTTCGCCAGTGGTGGCCAATATTTACATGGAGTGGTTCGAATCACACGCGGTTGATACCGCAGCATATAAACCTAAGCTCTGGCTGAGATATGTTGATGATACTTTTATTGTCTGGACAGGGAATGACCAACAATTTTCAGAATTTCTTCACCACCTAAATAACATAAGACCCACCATTAAATTCACAATGGAGCTGGAGCAAAATTTTCAAATTCCTTTTCTTGATGTACTTGTCACACGAGTAGAAAGCGACATCAGAACAACAGTCTATCGTAAACCCACTCACACAGGACAATATTTAAATCAAGGTTCAAATCATTCTGCTACAACCAAACGAGGCATAATCAAAACTTTGTATAACAGAGCCGTTCAAATTTGTAACAATTCTCATGACTTGGAAATCGAAATAAGAAACATTAAGAAGGATCTGCAGCAGAATGGTTACAGCCTGAAACTTATAACAGATACTATTTCTAAATTTCAAAAAACAGGACAGAGATTACAAGACCAAAACCAGGCAAATGCATTCCTTACAATCCCATACGTTAAAGGAGTATCAGAGAAAATTCGAAGAGTAGCGAAAAACTTTAATATTAAAACAGCTTTTAAATCTAGTAATACAATTCGAAGCCTTCTTAGTAAAACAAAACCGGAGAACAAACAAAATAAGGAATGCATTTACCAAGTTCCTTGTGAGTGTGGTGAATCATACATAGGCGAAATTAAAAGACCACTATCTGTTAGGCTTAAGGAACATCAGACGAATACCCAAAAAGGTGAAACCACGAAATCAGGAATTGCCGAACATGCATGGTCAAAACAACACCGAATGAAGTGGGCAGAAGCAAAGGTTTTGCACAAGGAGTCACACTGGAAGAAACGAAAATTCCTTGAAGCTGCCCTTATTGGGCAGAATCAGGGTATTTTCAGTAAACCAAGTGTTGAAATCCCAAATATTTGGAAGCCCCTCCTTGGGCGGAGCCAACTTCTTAAACTTCAAGGGTGAGTGATTTCCCACGGTATATAAGTACGTAGCCTTAGGAATTGATTGTAGTTTGCACCTGAAGACGATCAGAGATTGTACTGATCGAAACGTCGTGTATAAATAAAATATAGACAATGGAAGTCCGAAACACAGAGTTAATTTCAAACACATCATTGTCTCAAACTTTCAAACAAACTCAAAATAACTTCATTCTTGACGGCTTGTCAAATAACGATTTATTATTGTATATTTTTTGGAATACTTTAGTATACTCAGCAGACATGGAGGACGCGGGTCAATGTCAGACGTATGTACATCAGTTACCACAGCCCTCGACATCAGTAACCGACATCGAACCATCAGTATTTTTGGTCGCATATCATTTATCGACATGGCAAGTACGACAAATAAAGAAATGTGTGCACAATTATTATAGCGGCAGTAGTAGTAGTAATAAGCATTTGTATTCCCAAACTAAATTTAAACGACACCCAAGCATCCTAAATTTAATCTATATACAAAAGCTATACACATATCTAGTAGCAAATTAAATATTATAATTTACATATTATTATTATAAGTAGATATTTTGCCTGGGACAAAGTGAGAGAAATGCTACTCACGTATTTTGTTTGATATATGGTTAGTTTTGCACGGCACGTTCGCAATGAATTGTCGGTATTATTCATGTCCTTATTGATGTGAGGATACTACATCGGACTCTTATCGGGCCATGCAAATTATTTTTCATATGCTTAACGATTGATAGGTGATGGAAGTCGGTAATTGATCGAACATCGGTCCACGATTAATTACCAATGCTGACCTAACGCCAACATTGCTGACGTCGGTCGCTCCGATTGTTTATTTACCGATTTTCTGTGTTTGCTGGGTATCCTACTTTTTACTTCCCTCGCTAAGGGAAGTAATGTAATCAACTAAAAATCGCACTTCGAGATTTTCATGATCCTCCACGAATTTTGAGGTTCCGAATAGTGATAAGCACGAATCCAGACGCCGTCGCTATGTCTGTCGGTCGGTCTGTCTGTCGCCTACTCTATAGCCACTCTAGCATAGTGATTACTTGTGTTGACGCGCAGACCCCTATTGTTTTTGAGCGGTCTCCGATTAGACCCTTCGGAGCTACCCCCAAAAAACTTCATCCCTAAAAAAAATATTTTTTTTTACCATGTGATACCTCTTTGGAAAGCCTATAAAAATCGTAGTTGAATTGCACCAAAATTTATGACTACATATATTTATACCACATAAAAATTTTTAAAAACTCTTGAAAAATTAAATTTGCTGTGTAGTTTAGAAAATGATCCAGATTACACCCTATTGTCTTATCAAATTTCATACAAATCATTTTAGCAGTTTTTGCTTGATTACTGGACAAAAATCTTATGCATACTAGTATATATAGATATATAAATATATAGATATATAGATATATAGATATATAGGTATATAGATATATAGGTATATAGATATATAGATATATAGATATATAGATATATAGATATATAGATATATAGATATATAGATATATAGATATATAGATATATAGATATATAGATATATAGATATATAGATATATAGATATATAGATATATAGATATATAGATATATAGATATATAGATATATAGATATATATAGATATATATATATATATATATATATATATATATATAGCACACATAAAATGTATTGCAAGAGCCCGTTTACTCGAAATAAATTCTGGATACACCATGGAAAAGTCTGGATAAACCCCGTAAAACTCTGGATACTCCTTGGAATGTCTGAATACAACCAAGAAAAATCCGAATACGCCATGGAAAAGTCTGGAAACACCCAGGAAAAGTCAGGATACGCTGTGAAAAAGTCTAAAAAGACCCTGGAAAAGTCCAGATACACCTGGTCTGGAGTCTGGATACATACAGGAAAAGTCTAGATAAACTCTAAAAAAGTCTAAATACATACTGGAAAAGTCTGTAAAGACTCTAGAAAAGTCTGGAGGGACCCTGGAAAAGTCTGTATACACTCTGGAAAGTCTGAATAGACCCTGTAAAAGTCTAGATACACTCTGTAAAAGTCTGGAAAGACCCTGGAAAAGCCTGGATATACTCTGGAAAAGTCTGAAAAGACTCTGGAAAATTCTAGAAACTCGCTGGAAAAGTCTGGAACGACCCTGGAAAATTCAGAATACACTTTGGAAAAGTTTGGAAAGACCCCGAAAAAGTCTGGATACACACTGGAAAAGTCTGGAAAGACCCTGGAAAAGTTCGGATACACTCTGGAAAAGTCTGGATAATTTCTGGAAAAGTCTGAAAAGACCCTGGAAAAGTCAGTAAACACGCTGAAAAAGTCTAGAAAGATCCTGGAAAAGTCTGGATACACTCTGGAAAAGTCTGGAAAGACCCTGGAAAAGTCTGGAAACACTCTGTAAGTGGAAATATCCTGGAAAAGTCTGGAGATACTCTGGAAAAGTCTGGAAAGAGCCTGTAAGAGTCTGGATACACTCTGGAAAAATCTGGAAATACTCCGGAAAAGTCTGGATATACTCTGGAAAGGTCTAGAAAGATCCTCGAAAAGTCTGACTACACTCTCTAAAAGTCTGGAAACCCCCTGGAAAAGTCTGGGTGCACTCTAAAAAAGTCTGGAAGAACCCCGGTAAAGTCTGGATACACTCTGGAAAAACTTGGATACACTGTCAAAATGTGCGAGTACCCAATCTAACCGATGTATATATGAGTAGTGGTTTTTTATATATGTTTTTCTGAGCGAAGGAAGTTTTAGAGTAAACCTTTAACAGATTTATTTTAAATTCTATTTTTATAACTTTTTATCAAATTAAATGACATAAGGATAAAAGATCTTTTTCAGTTACCATTTTTACAAAATAGGTTTTTAAAAAAATATTGCGGAAAAAAAAATAAACACAACCATAAAATAATTCCTCATTAAGTACCGGATGCCATAACGGAATGACTTTAGCAACTCCGCAGTTGGAAAAATAACCAGAACAAAAAGTCAAAAACACTGACCGAAAAGATTTAAATGAGTTACATTACCCAAAATTCCAATAACTGGGCTGAGATTGGTTCATCATTAAATGTGTTGAATAGTAACTTTCTCTCGAATTCAAAAGCCATACGTCATATCCATTCGTCGCCAGTATAAAAGCTAAAAAAAACATATATATACACTCCATTCCAAATTGCTGCGTACCAGTTTTTGACACTGACAATGACAGTACCATTTAGCTTCTGTGTTTAACTGTCAGCCAGCTTATTGAAATTGGTCCGGGAATTTGGAATGAGGTGTACGTTAAAAACCACAGTATTTTTGACTGTTTAGACGCGATTCTTCAAAAACTGTCAGGAAATCTCGCCCTTACAAAAAACTGACGATTTTTAAACATAAATTTACAATAACTGCTTTTTTGTAAGAAGTAATTTGCTAATATTTCCTTAAATTCAGTTTCTTAATGTTGTTCCAGTATGTAAAAAATATATCAATTTTAAGCCTTAGCCACGTTTTTTACTTAAAAATGTAAATTAATAAGCTTATTTTTGTGTGTAAACAAACCTTTAAACCTTTTTACATAAAAAAACCATAGATAACCATGGAATATGTCTGTATGTGAAATTCTGTAATTCCTTTTACTTGGTGAGAATTTTCGTCAACTTTAAATATTTATTGTTACGCATAGTAGCAATTTCGCTCCGCCATAAAACTAGTCCGACAGAATTTCTTTAAAATATTAAATTTATAAAATGATATCAGAAAAATAACAAAGTTTGTCTTCCAACGTTACGATAAATAAAAATAAGGATATTGGTTTTTTATTAAGGCAATAAGTAAATATCGTCACTTTCCCTAATTGTGACAGGTGAAATTTTCTGTCGTTTCTGAAGAATCGCGAACAATTTATGCTATGTTTCAAACGAAGCTCGCTTCTTTTGAGAAATAAATTAACTGTGTCGACTTGATTTTTTTGGCTTTTTTTAAGTTATTGCATTTGTTATAAAAGGTAACTAGAATTTTTTATTTACTTCACTGTCCGGTAAGACAGAATAGAGTTTTTAGAATTTTTAACGTGATTGCAAACAAACCTTTTGTAAAAAGGCATTTTTATTTTTTAAGCCTTTTTGAACCTGCGTTTCAAAATTTCGAGATGCGGTCAGCATTTCAACTCTTAAAAATAGTAAGTTTGTTGGTTGTTTTGACGTTGTATCAAAATTTAACTGATTTTATAGGAACAAATTGATAAGAAAACGTTTCAAATGTTTACAAAAATTAATGTAACACTACTATAGACCTCTCACTATTACGATTGACTTCCATAGAAATGGGAAAAAAGCCAAGCATGGTTCAAGAAGTCTCGTAGATCATATAAAGACCATACATATTACATAGGCAAGAAAATATGAAATTTCGAGACCATTGACTCCATTTCTAAGAGATTAAAACTATGGTAAGTTTAAAGGCAAATTCAGACTTCCGTGGACAATATAAGAATTTTTGGATCAATTTATCTGCAAAAAAAATTTGCATACATTTATAGCTTTGGAATTTGATTTTTTTAAATAGACCCCTATAACTAAAAAATATACCTATCGATTTTTGTCTAAAGGATATTTCTTGATCTTATGGCAAGAAAAGAATTTTTTAATTAGACTTTACATTCGCGCGCTTCGGTAAAATCGTATGCTACTTTAAAATTCTATACATGAGTAAAAAAAGAGAGAAAGTTTAAAAACTCCAATTTTTATGTTAAGCGCATGTTGTGTAAAATTTATTAATCAAATCATTTTGGTTAATAAACTTCAAATTCAAGCTTACGTGTGTTATTAGGCATCAAAAAAATTATATACATTTTTTTGAATAAGTAACTGAGTATTGCCTTGTTTAATAGAGCAATGTATTCAAATATTATATTTTTTTTTACTTTGGGCCACTTTATCTCAAACACCTATTTTTTTATTTTTTTATAACTAAAAAAAAATGCACCTGTCAGTTTTTAGCTGAAAAATATTTCTTGATCTTGTCGCAAAAAAACAATTTTTTAATTAGGCTTTACCCTCGCGCGCTTAGGTAAAATGATATGCAAAGTGTACCATCTAGTAAGTACCACAAAAAAACATTTAGCAAGATTTTTTTTTATCTTTGTCGTATGGACATGTTTTCAGTTGTTTGGCGGATGAAGGTATCAGGATCCAATAAATATCAAGACATTCAAATATTTAAAAAGTAAAGTAACCAAAAGTCTAGGTCTAAAGTAACAATTAAAAAAAAACTTTAAACACTGGACAGAAATTAAACAAAGAGGGTCTTATATTACTGTGCTTATTGTTACTTTTATTACTATTTGCGCGTATTATTGTTTAATATTACTTTATTATGCTATATATTTAATGTGGATTACCTGCCAATTTTTTTTATATTAAGTGGTATTTAAAAATAACTGAAAACTGAATAACTTATAGGTCTGGTGAGGGGGGGCGGAAACAGTAAAATGATTTTAAGACGGAGACGTTGTCTCTGGTTCTAAAAAAAGTGAACTAATAACCCGTTAAGAAAATCATAACTTTTGCAATTTAATTTTTATGTTAAATTACCAAGTTACAAAACAAAAGAGAGGTTCTTGAAATGCAGGGGTATAAGTAGTGTTAAAATTAAAAAAATTTCGAATATTGGTATATTCGACATGGATTTACCTAACTGATAATTTTATTTGTGCCATTTTTTTAATAGAAATGTTGTCCCTAAGATTTGTTTTAAATGGTTTTATACCAAAAATAAAATATTAATACATTTTAGTAGTTTTAAACCATCAAAAAATATATGCTTTTAGGTTCTTTTTACCTAGCCTGTAGAAACCGTTAAAACGACGCGACATATTTTTTTAAAGGCTTAAAATAAAGAGTATAGCTAAAAAGTACTGTTAAGTTGGTTTTTGAATAAATTGGCGTATTTAATAGTACATTATAAACCTAGGGACTAAAGTGCCTCTTTACAATTCGTCAAAGGATTAAAATACACTTTAGTCACGAGGTTTACATACTATTTTATGTACTTTAGAATACGAGAAGCTAAAATCAAAAAATCACAAAACTAACAGTAGACACCTTAACGGTACTCTAGTTACAAGATTGACAGCTCGTATTGCTGATAGTTGTCATTGATTGTTGTTGGCATGGTGGATTCACTCAAAATTTATTGAGCGGCGTCATCAAACGGTGAGTGAAGAGGCCGCGGAAGAGGCCATCGCTAGCCTTCTTCCACAAAAATCTCGCGAGGTTTACAAGAAACAGTTTCGTGATTACGGAAAATGGTGCGCTGAACAGCATGCAGAGAATTTTACGGATGAAATGTGCTCCTGGCATACTTTCTACATAAGTCTAAGAATCTCAAGGCATCTTCTGTAGGGAGCCAATATTCCATAATCAAAACCACGAAAATATCTGTGGACATCAGCAAATATAGCAAACTCACGGCATTTTTAACAAATAAATAAAATTTCAATAAAATTATTATTTAATTTCGAAAAATTTACTTTATATCCCCAGGGATTAAAATTATTCTTAATCCCTGAGGGATTAAAAGTGCCAATTTTATCCCTAAAATGAGGGATTAAAAGTGCACTTTTAATCCATAAAGTGCATACATGTATTTTTTATATTTTAATAAGTAGAAGGGATATTCTAAAGTTGCATATTTTTGTGAGGTGGTGAGCAAAAAAAAATTAAAACAATATTTTTGGATCCAACTTGAGAAATGTAATGAGATAAAAAAATTTCAAATTTTTTAAAATGTATACAGCGACCTTCATTGGGTGTAATTCAATGGAATGGCCCTCCTGCAGCTGTTAGGTATATAATAGATAGTTTTTGTTGTGCCAATTTACAGCCCGATAACTTTGCCAAGAACGATAACTTCAACACTATTTAAAGGAGCAATTACACAGACGAACATGCTCAAACAAAAGCTTGTGCAAAAGATCTAAAATTTTTTGCGTGAACATTTTTGTGAGCTTTTCTTTGAACATTTTGTTCGGGTAAATTTTTGAGCAAATTATTGCTATCTGTTTTGGGAACATATTTTTAAAGATGAGAATAAATAAAATTTCACATCAGTGATCAGTGATCTCAATTCTTTAAAAAAATGGAACACCAACTTTTATTTTAAATTTTTGTGAAAAAAAGCCGACGGCAAGCGAAACATTATTCTTGGCTATCAGTTTTGTCAGATGGATTAGGGTTACTTACAATATTTTTTTCTTAGGATTTTTCCCTGATTTTTTTGCCCGGGTGTTTTTTTTATTTCCAAGGGTTTTTTCCTAAATTCGAAAAACAACCCAGGAAAATTTTTCTTTTCCAAAAAAATTTTCAGTTTTTCAAATATCGACAAAAACTCAAAAATTGCACTTTTAAGCGGTAATCCGCGCCTCACGACTATGAGGAGTGGTGGGGAGGGGATTTTTTTTTAAATATATTTTTGTAACTTTACTTTACCCTTAGCTTTGATTGTTTTTTTTAAATTCCTCACACCAGATTTACCTAGTTAGTTTAAGATGAAGATAGATATTTAATGTAATAATCAAGGTCGATTACTGACACTGAACAACAATATGCAAAGGAGCAACATTCCGATTTAGAAGTCTAGTCTATTACTGCTAAATTATATTTTTTTAGACAAGGGTCGGGATCGTAGGGTTGTAAAAGTGGGTAATAAATGGGTATTATTTAGACCAAACGTGCTTTTGTTCATATATTTGAGATTTGATAAAATGTATATAGGTTTTTTAATTTGACTTAATTATTATTGTATGTGTTTTAAACTAGGAAGTAAAATAAAGAGATATTCTTTTAAACGTAAATTTTTATCATAACATTTTACAGGCAACAGCAATAAATAAGTGCCAATTATTATTTTTTTATTCTCGTTTTTTTACAACCCCAAAAAAGTTACAAGTATACTGGCATATCCCCTATAAAAATCAGGTCAATCGAAGTTGCTTATGAGGTAAAATGTGAATTTCGACATCAAATCGTTTTTCCGTCGGAAAGCACTTAATTAAAAATACCTTGTTTTAAAACTTAGTCTTTCTATTTTCAGTTAAGTTCAATGAATTCCCATAAAACTATAAAATTTAAATTTGTAAGAAATTTTTATACCAACATTTCTTCAAACAAATTTTGCTTAACATTCCCTCCAAAATTTCCTTGAGTCTTTTTGTACGAGATTTTGCTCGAACTTTTTTTTGAACATTTTGCTCAAGAGCATCGTGTAAATGTTTGTCGGCATTTCAATATCAAAGGAAAGTTTGTCTGTGTAAATGCGCCTTAACAGTTCAAAATTGTCTTTTTGGTACAGGTTTTACGTCGTCGGTACGGTTATTTTTTCAAAATAATATTAGTTTATAGTCGTAGCGCCCAAAAATGCCATACAAAAAAGGGTAATAAAATTTGAAGTGTGAAACCCATTAAGGAATCGTAAACAAATAAAAAGGGATATGGGTCGAACTGGCTGTGAAATAAATTTTTTAAATAAAGGGTATATTATGCTAAAACAAAACAACGCTTTACACGTAGGTAAAATACTTAAAATATTAATTATTTTAGATTGTTTTAGTTTTAAATCATATAAACTAGGTAATAAATTAGAGGTAGAACGGTAGTCATCATCAACTATAAACGGCGAGGTGTGCAAATTAGTATGTAGATTCTTGATCCGTGTTTGGCGTTTTTAGAAGTTTCAACTGGGGGTGGAGAAATAGGGGTAATTCGATTTCGAAGCGGGTAATCTTCTATATCTCAGAAGAAAAAAGTCACAGAGATCTAGAAATTGCTATTATAGCCTCTACCAATAAAATAAATGGACACTTGTTTCAGTGTTTTTATACCAACCACTAATTAATAGTGGGGATATTATATTATATTTGATGAAAATTTTGTTGTGTTAAAATATGGGTTGTTGGGTATCAAACTGAAGGAAATAAAGTCCGGTATTGAAAAAAGTGTTTTTCTAATAACTTTTGCAATTTTTTATTAATCGTCTCTCCCTCCCAACCCTTAATGAAAATATTGGCCGACTAAAATATGTGTTATATGGTATCAAACTAAAGAAAATAAAGTCCGAAATCGATAAAAGTGCTTCTTCTATTATTTTTACTATTTTTTTGTTACCCCTCTCCTCCTCCCCACCCCACCATGTTCGATAAAAACAATGAACTGTTAAAAAATAAGTTACCTATAATACCGAAATCAAAGAAAAAAAAAATTTTAAGAAGAATTTTTTTACATTACTTTGATTTCTGGAGAGTAAGTAGGCTTTATTTTATCAAAATCGGTTTAAGGGAACAGTTATGACAAAAAAAACCAGGAAAAACTCTTCAGGCAAGGCACTACTCGAGTAGATAGAAGGGTTTAACAAGCTAATGATTTGAGGGCATGAAAGTGGGGTAAGATGGAGAAAAAGGAGGAATTTACAATTTTAAACACGCGAACAAAGTCGCGGGCGGATCTTAGGAAAGTTGATTGCTTTTTATCACTACCGAAGTCAACAGTACTCTCGTCCATATAAATACTGTATAGACACTCTTAGAAACACTATCAGTTTTAAAATGAGTGTGGTCCTGTCTCAAGAGGTGAAGGTAGTACCTAGCCTTAAATCTTCCAAGGAGTGATTAGGCACGTTCGATACTTTAACACAAACGAATTAGGAATACTTACGGCGCGTTTCTGCGAGCTTAACATAGTTACTATTATTTTCTCTTTCTAAATGCATTCATCTAAAAGAGATCCAGCATACTACACCATCATAAAAAATACCCGCCTTTACATCCTTCGACCCCGCATATCTGTCAGGGGATAACTATCTCAAAAAGGTAGTTAGACAGCGGGGTCGAAGGGTGTACAGGCGTATGTTCCTGGTATGCTGGGTCTCTCTCAGATGAATGAATTTAGAAAAAGAGAATATTGGTAACTGTGTTAACCTCGCAGAAACGCGCCTTTAGACGTATTTAAAATACTGAGATGTTTAAAAAAATTAATTTTCAATTTTTACACGTACTCCTGGAAACTCAAAATTTGTATTATGATTACGGTAGCGCATGCCACTTTTATGGCTAGTTTTTATATGGCATTTTGCGGCGCTGCGACTACTGTGGTTTTTCATTTCAATACAAAATATATACCTACTTAATTAAGTTCCGAAAAAGTAGAGAATAAAACCACAGTGTATATAATATAATTTAGCCTTAGTAGACTGTGATAAAACCTAAACCTACCCAAATTGATTACTTTTATTTAAATGCGTTTTAGAGCAGGTACCTATTTAATTATTCATGAAATAACGCTCAAACAAAAAAATGGAATTGGGTGTTTTTTTTGCCTTAATGTAAACCTTTTCGTATCTCCTATCGTTTAGGAGATCCCCATGGTGATCATCGAATTTGAAACACAACATGAAGTTCAAATGTCAGCAGGGTAAAATAGTGTTAATTTCGTTAAACAGCTGCAGCCGGGATTTTAATAAATACGGTTTTCTGGTTATGGAAGCGTTGTTATTCATAAAGTACAATTAGTTTTTGGACTCAGTTTTATGTGATTTTATTCGTGACCACTGTGACTAAACTTTTTTAATTATAAAAAGATATGGTTAGGATGTTTCCTTTACCGCGTTCTAATTTATTTGCCGGTTAACCATCGCAATTTCGCCGGTGACAAAAAAACTTTCTCTCTATGTGTATGCCAACGGTGAAAAATGTTTTAAAAAATCTACTCTTTCTTTTATCACAAAAAATCGATAAAAAATAGGCAGACAAAATTAATTAACTAAGCCTAAGTAAACTTACAAAACTTTGTAACACCTCGGTTCACCTTCGGTGACAAATTCTTGAAACAAAAATGCTTTGTCCGATATGCCACGAGTGTTGGTTTTCCTTTTTATTTACGTACACGATATTCCCTTTTTTTATTCTATATCTCATTCCAGAAAAATACAAAATCATAAATTCCTTAAAATAACTATCCAAAAATTTGATATGCATCAAATAGGACGGAAAGAATTTTCCTACAATAACTTTTTTTCCTTTTCTCTTCGGATAACTTTTGTCTTAGGTTAGATTAAATCGTTTTAGGTAAAATTTATCTCATACTCCCCTTGTGTATCTCTGCCAAAATTTCCGCACAAAATCTGGTCAAATATATATACAAATTGTACAAGTTTTTGTAGACTTTTCTATAAAGTGTTCTTACCTTTTAAAGATCCAGAAAAATATAATTTTAAGGGATAATTTGGTAAGTTTTCATGAATTTTTATAACATTTTAGGATCTTTAATGAGAAATTTCATGGGTTATATGGTGTTATGGTATTTATTTGTGGTATTGTATGTTCATATATATGGCAAACTTGATGGATTTATATAATCTTTTTTAAGAATTAATGGTAATCTTTGCAATGATATATTATATAAATTTTTTAAATATACGTAGTCGTGTACAAAGTTTTTATTAACTACGACCACTATTTTTCATTATAAAAAATTCCATTTCAAATAAATATTAAATTTATCTGGTTTGTAAGGGCTTGTATATACTATTTAATTTTGATGAAATATCTCCATATTACTCCAATATTCTAAATAACTCTTTGATTTACTTAACCATACTTGACGTTAAATACTTACTTCTTCTTATTCTTTAAGTGCCATTCTCTTTCCGAACGTTGACTCAGCGCCCTGTCCACTGCTTTTCGGAAAAGTGTCGTTGTTCTAACACCATACCATTGTCTAAGATTTTTAAGCCATAATATCCGTCTACAACCCGGACCTCTTCTGCCTTCAATTTTGCCTTCTGTTATCAATTCTAAAATATTTGTCATTTCTCAAAATATGGCCAAAATATTCAAGTTTTCGTTTTTTGATGGTAAATAAAACTTCGATATCTTATTTATTCTAAGCAAAACATCCACATTAGTTACTATGTTCATCCAGGATATCCTTTGTATTCTACGATAACACCACATCTCGAATGCCTCTAACTTTTTGCACATGGCCTCAGTCAGTGTCCACGCTTCCATGCCATAATATAAGATGCTAAAAACATAACACCGAACCACATGAATTCGGAGAGTGATAAAAAGATCGCGAGTACACACCACTGATTTCATTTTGATAAAAGATGATCTGCCCTGTTCAATTCTTGTACGAACTTCTTGCATGTTGTCCCAGTTCCCATTGAGGAGGCAACCCAAGTATTTGTATGAATCCACGCGTTCGACTTGCTGCTCATTTACTTCATGCCTCTGATGTTCTTTTCTTTGGATATGACCATCCATTTTGTTTCCCAACATATAAGTTAAGCCCGAATTGCGAACCTTTGACAGCAATTTGATTCAACAAATCTTGCAGGCCTTCCAACGTGTCTGCTGCTATTATGACCTTGACGTCGGCATTTTTATGGTCAGACCGTCTTCGAAGTTATAAAGTGCATTATCTATTATTTACCTTGGCGCACACCTCTTCTTATTTGGACCTCTTCGGACAGTTGGCCATCAACCTTTATTTGAGCAGTCTGGTTTCAGTATAGATTAACGATTCTCTTTAGATCTCGGTCATCTCGACCAACTTCTTTCATCGATTCTATGAGCTTTTCGTGTTGGACTCGATCAAACGCTTTCTCATAATCTATGAAACAGGCATATACTGGCACCGATACATCCCTAGATCGCTGAACTAAGACTTGAATGCCAAACAGGGTCGTTCTTGTGCCGAACCCACTACGAAATCCAAACTGCGTGTCACCCATAAAGAATTCGCATTTTGCATAAATTATTTTATGGATAATCTTTAGAAATATTTTTAACATATTGCTCATTAGTTTGACCAGCATATTTACCGAATCTTTGTATTTCATTAGCTTTAAAGATATTTCGTATTGTACTTCCCCTGGTTATACCTATCTCGCAGTTATATCCATGCCATTGATTAAAGGAAAAATAAAAAGATGGACGAAGTCTAAGTAAAATATCGTGGATGCTTTTTGGTCCTGGCGCTGAGATGGCGCTCGCGTTCTCCTGGCACGTCATTCATCGGATGGCTTGGTAGTTTCCCGCAATGCTGTTTTCCTTCGCTTCGAGCTCGAGTTTATACACGTTCGGCGCTCCCATATTGTATCGCATTAAAAAATTGTCTTAGAATTTTAAAAATGTCAATATACTACTCCTACTGGAGCCTGGGTCTGGGTCTCAATCGTAAAGCAAAAAAAAATATTTTGTAAGTTCACAGGGGATAACAAAAAAATGGAGTGAGTGTTCATACGAGTACGCGTGCTAGTAACAAGGCGAGTGTAGACGTTTTAGTTATCTGATAATAGGAAAAATCCAATTAGTTTAGCTTAAGTTAACCTAGTATGTCCATATTTGACATAGAGTGTCCATACGAGTACGCGTGCGAGTAACAAGGCGAGTGTCGGCGTTTTAGTTATCTGATAATAGGAAAAATCCAATTAGTTTAGCTTAAGTTATCCTAGTACATCCATATTTGACATAGAGTGTCCATACGAGTACGCGTGCGAGTAACGAGGCGAGTAGGCGTTTGACTTATCTGATAATGGGAAAAATCCAATTAGTTTTGCTAAACTTAACCTAGCATGTCAAGATTTAAACAAGAGTGTCTATACGAGCACGCGTGCGAGTAACAAGGCGAGTAGGCGTTCAACTTAACTGATAATGGAAAAAATCCAATTAGTTTTGCTAAACTTACTCTACCATGTCAAGATTTAAACAAGAGTGCCCATACGAATGTCCGAGTAAAAGTGCGAGTAACAAGGCGAGTAGGCGTTTAACTTAACTGATAATGGGAAAATCCAGTTGGTTTTGCCAAATTTCACCCAGCAGATCAGGACTTAAACAAGAGTGTTCATACGAGTAAGCGTGCAAGTAACAAGGCGAGTAGGCGTTTGACTTATCTGATAATGGGAAAAATCCAATTAGTTTTGCTAAACTTAACCTAGCATGTCAAGATTTAAACAAGAGTGTCTATAGGAGCACGCGTGCGAGTAACAAGGCGAGTAGGCGTTCAACTTAACTGATAATGGAAAAAATCCAATTAGTTTTGCTAAACTTACTCTACCATGTCAAGATTTAAACAAGAGTGCCCATACGAATGTCCGAGTAAAAGTGCGAGTAACAAGGCGAGTAGGCGTTTATCTTAACTGATAATGGGAAAATCCAGTTGGTTTTGCCAAATTTCACCCAGCATATCAGGACTTAAACAAGAGTGTTCATACGAGTAAGCGTGCAAGTAACAAGGCGAGTGGGAGTTTAACTTATCTGATAATGGGAAAAATTGAATTAGTTTTGCTAAAATTAACCCAGCATGTCAAGACTTAAACAAGAGTGTCCATACGAGTACGCGTGCGAGTAACAAGGCGAGTGTAGGCGTTTTAGTTATCTGATAATAGGAAAAATCCAATTAGTTTAGCTTAAGTTAACCTAGTATGTCCATATTTGACATAGAGTGTCCATACGAGTACGCGTGCGAGTAACAAGGCGAGTAGGCGTTTAATCTATTTGATAATGGTAAAAATCGAATTAGATTTGCTTAACTTAACCTACCATGTCAAGACTTAAACAACAAGAGTTTCTATACGAGAAAGCGTGCAAGTAACGAGGTGAGTAGTCTTTTAACTTATTTGATAATGGGAAAAGTACAATTAGTTTTGCTAAACCTAACCTAGCATGTCAAGATTTAAACAAAAGTGCGAGAAACAAGGCGAGTAGGCGTTTAACTTATCTGATAGTGGGCAAAAACAAATTAGTTTTGCTAAACTTAACCAAGAATGTCAAGACTTCAACGAATGTCTATACGAGTAGGCGTGCGAGCAACAAGGCGAGTAGGCATTTAACTTATCACAGCATGTCAAGATTTAAACAAGAATGTCCGAGTAAACGTGCGAGTAATAAGGCGAGTAGGCGTTTAACTTAACTGATAATAGGAAAATCCAGTTGGTTTTGCTAAATTTCACCCTGCATGTCAGGACTTAAACAAGAGCGTTCATACGAGTAAGCGTGCGAGTAACAAGGCGAGTGGCAGTTTAACTTATTTGATAATGGGAAAAATGCAAAAAAAAGGGTGTCCATACAAGTACGCGTGCCAGTAATAAGATGAGTAGCCATTTAACTTATCTGATAATGGGAAAAATCGAATTGTTTTTGCTGAATTTAAAGAAGCATGTCAAGAGTTAAACAAGAATGTCCATACAAATACGCGTGCGAGTAACAAGGCGAGTAGGCGTTTAACTTATCTGATAATGGGAAAAATCGAATTGGTTTTGCTAAACTTAACTGAGCAAGTCAAGAATTAAACAAGAGTGTCCATACGAGTACGCGTGCGAGTAACAATGCGAGTAAGCGTTTAACCTATTTGATAATGGAAAAAATTCAATTAGTTTCGGTAACCTTAACCCAGCATGTGAATACCTAAACAAGAGTGTTTAGACGAGTAAGCGTGCGAGTAACAAGGCTAGTAGGCGTTTAACCTATTTGATAATGGTAAAAACGGAATTGGATTTGCTTAACTTAACCTACCATGTCAAGACTTAAACAAGAGTGTCTATACGAGTAAGCGTGCAAGTAACGAGGCGAGTAGCCTTTTAACTTGTTTGATAATGGGAAAAATCAAACTAGTTTTGCTAAACTTAATCCAGCATGTCAAGACTTAAACAAGAGTGTCCATACGAGTACGCGTGCGAACGCATGCGTACTCATATGGACACTCTTGTTTAAGTCTTGCCATGCTGGGTTAAGTTTAGCGAAACTAATTCGATTTTTCCCATTATCAGATAAGTTAAACGCCTACTCGCCTTGTTACTCGCACGCGTATTCGTATGGACATTCTTGTTTAAGTCTTGACATGCTGCGTTAAATTCAGCAAAATCAATTCGATTTGTCCCATTATCAGATAAGTTAAACGGCTACTCGTCTTATTACTCGCACGCGTACTCGTATGGACACCCTTGTTTAAGTCTTGACATGCTAGCTTACGTTTAGCAAAACTATTTCAATTTTTCCCATTATCAGATAAGTTAAACGCCTACTCGCCTTGTTACTCGCGCGCGTACTCGTATGGACACTCTTGTTTAAGCCTTGACATGCTGGGTTAGGTTTAGCAAAACTAATTCGATTTTTCACATTATCAGATAAGTTAAACGCCTACTCGCCTTGTTACTTGTACGCGTACTCGTATGGACACTCTTGTTTATGTCTTGGCATGGTGGGTTAAGTCGTAGATAGAGGAAACACCGAAAATATGTAACCTTACGGGCTAAAATGTTAGCAAAAATTGGAAGGTCGTGGATAACTCCCCAGAGCGCGCATAGTCGCTTTTGGACAACTCGACTGTCATCAGCCCAGTGCATTTCGCTGCAGCTAAATCTGTAAGGATAGAAGACATAATCAATTTCCCTTTGCAATCTGTAATAACTCTCCAATGTTTCACTTGACTTCGTATAGGTGGCGCTATTAACTTGGCATTAACATTTCTCCTGCGCTAGATAGCGTAGAAAATAGATATATCACTGCCATTATTAAGATTTGAAGTCGTATATATTTGAAATTACCTTTTTATGACGACATAGAGAACATTCTTCTTGTTTTCATCAGTACTTTTTTTTTGTGTGATTTAGTGTTGGAATAAAAAAGAATATTATCATGTTGATTGTGTGATTTTTTTTAACAAAAACAGTTTTATTCTTGTGATTTATTAACGCTTACATACAGGTGCCTGTTTTATGCAGTCTAATTTTTTGATGAGCGGACTGACGTCATTTTTGTCTCTGAAAACGTATTTCTTTGTTGTCAACAGTTCGCCTGTCAAATAATTTGTTGTTGTCAATTTGAAGTAACAGTTAACACAATCAACGACATGACTTTTTTTACATATTTATTGTCGCTGTCTGAAACAATGCATCAAATAGAGACCCAAAAAAATGACGTCAGTCCGCTTATCAAAAAATTGGACTATACTAACAAAAAATGTTGGTAAGTTATTTTCCCCCAAATCCGCCTGCGCCCGATTTTTGTTTTGTTTTAAAGAGAAAAAAGGGTGCCCGATGGGGGTTGTAATGTATTTTTCTGATTGTTTTGGGTTGGGTTGGATTAGGTTGGGTTGGACTGTGTTGGATTGGGTTGTTTTAGTGAAAAAAAAATTAAAAAAAAAACAAAAAAAAATTTAAAAAAAAACACCAGTCCAGGCGGATTTGGGGTCTTAGGGACCCTAGTAGGTGCCCCCATAAATAATTTTTCATAAAAAATTAAAAATGGCAAAAAACCGTATAGTGCATAATTACCGTTTTTTCGCATTAATAATTAAGTAGGTAGGAACTATTTAAAAAAAAAACATCCGGCAGTTTGGAAATTTCCTAGAAAATTTCAGTTATAAAGAAAATATTAAATATAAATAAATTTGGCTTAGAATATTTTAGCATAATTAAAGGGGTAATGTTTTTGTTTAAGCAATTTTTATGACATGATTTTGCTCCCATTGTATAGCCTTCTTTCCAAACTTTCGATTTTTCGAATAAAACACTCCGTTTTCTCAAGTTTTCAATGTTTTTTTTAGCGTTCAAAAAAGTACTGTTAAAATGAAAAATAATTAAGGTTGTTGAAGAGAGACAGCAGGCTACTAAAAAGTATTTTAGAGAAAGATGGAAATAATTTAAGGCAATTGTTTATTAAAAATTTCTGTTTTGTCATCTGTCTGTCATCTTGAGTGGTGTCGTGCATATAATTTTTATTTTGCCATTTTTATCCAAAAACCGACAAAAATTGTAATTGTTTATTATGTAAGTCATAAGGTGATATTAATTTCTTCCAATCAAAGTTCTTATAGTGTTTAAAATTACCAAAACGTGTCGTACTATAAGTGTATTTTAGCACATTTAAAAATAATTGAACAGGTATTTAACTATATTATTTTAAAGTAGACGTTTCTATTTTGTAATGTGGCCACTAAATATTTAAATTTGAAAGCAAATTAAGTTAGTTAAAATAAATTAAATTAATATAATTAAATTAAAATAATATAATAAAATTAAAATAAAATAAGTTAAAATAAAAAAGCATATTTAAAAAATTAAATACAATAAATAAATACCTATAATAGAAATAAGATTATAGCATTTATTATATTTATGATCATCAACTAATATAATATATAATAAAATAATTTTTTCCGAAATACTTTTGGAATGCTTAAATGCGACACTCTTGTATACCAAAACTAAATTTTTGGAAAAAAGGTACTTTCAATCCAAATAGCTACTGTTATAGGGAGGAGAATTTATGCTAAATGCATAATAAAGATATTAGACAAAGTTAGGAGTAAAAAAAGAAAGTTTCGCATTTTGCTAACTTATTGTAAATTATCATAAACTTTTGATATTCACAAATACCAATCGAAATGTTTGTCACACACATAAAATCGAATATATATTTGACAAAAAAATGCACCATTATAGTGCGCAACTGGGGCAATTTTTGACTCTACCATGATGAACCTGATAATTGTTAAATATCTGTTAAATTATTTTTAGATGTGCTAAAATACACTTTAGGAGGACTGGTTTTTTGGTAAATTAAAAGACTGCAAAGAATTTTGATTGAAAGAATACCACCTTATGTTTTACACACTTTACGCTTTGATAAATTTAATTTTTGCTGTTTTTTGGATAAAAATGTAAAAAAAAATCATATGCACAACACCACTAAAGATGACAGACAGATGACATAACTAAAAGTTAGTTAGTAAACAATTGCCTTAAAATATTTTCATCTTTCTCTGAAATAATTTTTATAGCCTGCTGTCTCTCTTCAGCAACCTTAAATATTTTTGCACTTAACTAAATTATTTCTCCATCTACCTCTAAAATTCTGCTCTCTTCTCATTAAATATTGTTTTGAACGCTCAAGAAACCGTGAAAGCTTAAAAAATTTGACTGTTTTATTCTAGAAATCGAAAGTTTGGAAAGAAAGCTTTAAAATATGAGCAAAATCATAGCATAAAAATGTGAAAAACATAGTTAAAATAATAAAATACTAAAATTTGTGCGAAGTTGTTCTATTTGAGTTTGGGATCAACGTTTATATCGCGGTCAGCAAAATTTCGATCTAGAAATTCCCGGTCAGCAAGTTTTTATATAACTTTTGTGGATATATTTAAATGGGTGGTGGGTGGGAATTTGTGTGAAGGTTATTCTATTTGAGTTTCGGATCAACGTGTATATCGTGGTCAGCAAAATTTCGATCTAGAAATGCCCGGTCAGCAAGCTTTTATATAAGTTTTGTGGATATCTTTAAAGGTGTGGGGGTGGGGAGGTAAAATTTGTGCGAGGGTTTTCTGTTTGAGTTAAGGATCAACGTATATATCGTGGTCAGCAGAATTTTTGGCCGAAAGTACCCGGTCAGCAGAATTCGACCAGGTCAGCAAAAAAATATTTTGGACGTGTTTCGCGTGGGTTCATTGAACTTCATTTGATTACCCGCGTCGCGCTGCAGGGGACACACATCGGAGCAGCCTCGTGCCCCGCCGGGGTTTCACAGGTGCGTTAGTTTACGATACAGTGCTTTCGTGTTGCTTACTATTTTTGTTGAATTGTCTGGTGAATTACAATCGAAATAAATTACAAAATGTCAACAAGGTGTTGTTCGCATTGGAACTACTCCAACCATAAAAATAAAAACGAAGATGTTGCTTTTTTATTTTCCAATTAACGACATTGTAAGATTGGAAAAAAACCATTCGGGACGCTTAAACATTCTTTGTAAAACCGAGGAAGAACTGAAAAATTTTGTCATTTGTAAAAAACATTTTGCCCCAAATTTTATATTGATCAGCAATGCAAAAAATTCAAAATCACGTTGATTAAAATCTGTTATTACCTTTATTCAAAATTTGTATTAACTTATTTTTAAAAGAAGACACTCAATATATTTTTTAGTTTTTTTTTTAATCTATGGAAAATTTCAGTTTATCTCTCCTGCTTGAGCTAAAAAAATTAACGAGTTTCTGCATTTTTTAAATTGTTTGCTTAATTTTATATAAAGACCCGCGGGTTCTTTAAGAAAGCCAAAAAGGTCATTAGGAAAGCCTTTCATTTGGGTGTTGTGATGTGAAAAGCCACAGAAGCTCATTCTCTCTAGTGAAAAAGAAGAAGAAAAGCCTTTGACTGCTAAAATTTAAATTATTTTGATGTTTATAATAAAACCCAACTTTTTTTAATTTGGCGTGTTTTTATACTTTCATGAAAAAGAGGATTTTACTCAATGTTCGCATAAAACCAAAATATGGCTTTATTGAATACCGATGCAAAACATTTTTTTTAGGGGCTCAAATTATTTTTTTTTATACCTTCATTGAAAACACGATTTTAGCCACTATCCGCAATGTACCCAACCATAAAAGCCATGGTTGGGTACATTGCGGTTCTTTTTTTTTTGATCACGGGTGCGAAAAAAAATTTACGTCTTTTTTTTACCGAAATTTGGAGAAAAATAGCTTTAAATGTTAATACTAAGAAATTCTTATTATTCTTACCTAGAAATTAAATCAAATATATTCACAAGAAGAACGTTCGGAAAATACGAGAAAATTACAAACTGTCAAAAATTAAAATGTAAGGTTAGCAAGGTTACCATAGAAACCATTGTTTTGTCATGTACGCAGTCACCATTGATATTGCTAATATAAAAGTTGCGAGCTTTCAGTGGATGTTGTATTTGAATTTTATTTTGCAAGTTTTTTTCCTGTTTTTTTAGGAGTTTTTGATAAAGGTATTAAAAAAATAGTGTTGCCAACTCCCGGCTAAACTCTGTTTTCTTTTACTCGGGTTTCTAAAATCGGTTTACGGGAAGTGTGTCAAAAACGAATTGCAAAATTTGATAGTCAGGCAGACTGTAAAGTTAAATATAATCGTTTAATAATAATAAAAACTGTCTTGCTTCATTCAGCATATTCATGAATTTATATTATGATCTCTCTACCAGCTCCCATTCCCTTAGCAACAAGTTCATTCATTTACGCTACTGATAAACCGGTATTCAGCAAAGAATCAAAAACTTGCGGTAATTCCCCTTTCATGGCTTGGCTTACTGTTCGGATACCGTCGGCTTGCGTCGGATATTAGCACGTGTCTTCTCTATCCTCGTTGCCAGCACTACCTATTAATTGCGGTCTCCACTAGCGCCCTCTAACAGTTACTCGGCAAAACAAAATTTTTGGTTTCCATACTTTCCGCAAGGTAAATGGGGGGCACCAGTTGCCTGATCAGGGTTTATAACGAGTGGAAGTGCAACGGAATATTCTCACTTCCACTTATCAGTTACATATCTTGGGTAGTTTCTATCTACGGTTAAGGTTAACAAATCTAATTCGATTTTTTCCATTATCAGATAAGTTAAACACCTACTCGCCTTTGTACTCGCACACATACTCGTACGGACACCCTTGTTTAAGTCTTGACATGCTAGGTTAAGTTTAACAAAACTAATTGGATTTTATCCATTATCAGATAACTTAAACGCCTAGTATATCACTATCGGGATTCTTAGCACTCCAGCGATACCACTGTTATCAAAATCGGTTCACCGGTTTGGCTTCTAGCGTGGCACATATATACTTCAACTCCAAAGATAACGAACTCCTTAATGGAAATATTTTTCCTGATAATCAAATTTTAACAGGCACCTACATAATTTTAAAAGCACTTTAAAAATTGTAAAAAAAACGTTTGTATTTAATTTTTGTCATATTATTCATAAAAACGTCGCTCGCTTCCTTGGAGGATTTAAATATTACAAGCATGTAGGAAAAAAAACACCATAAAAACCATTATACCTGAAAAAGGCAGAAATAATTTAAATTAGATCCTCTATTATTATAGAGTTTATTTAGCAATCAGTTTAGTAAAATAGATGCGTAAAGAAAATCCATTGTACAGATTTAATATTTTATTATCAGTAGTTTCATCTAAATCTAATGCGTTCTCACATTTTCGATTGCCGACACGCATCAATTATAATCCCGCTGCCAAAGTGATTTCGCTAGCTACCGAAACAATATTTTACACCAGTCGAGGGCACGCCGCGGGGCAGCCAGCTGCGCGGGTGTAGGGGTCGGCGTCCACGCTGAAGCCTATACCTTCGCTCCTCTTTTTATTTTTCTTTTACTCTAATGTCCATGCCTTGGTTTGAGAATTCTTCTGGCTGTTCGGATCGGTTATCGGTAAAGAGATGTTCTATGTAGCTACACCATTCTTTTAGTTTTTATTTGGTATCAATCAAAGATTCCATCTTGTATTTTATTAAATAATCCTGCTGCTTCCTTTATCCGTTTGTGCAAATTGAAAGGGTCAAGTTTAGCAACTAGATCTTCTATTTCTTGACATTGCTGTGTTATCCAGTCTTGTTTTGCTGACCTTATCTTGTTTGTTATTTCTCTGTTGTTTCATGGTACTGATCGCTGCCTTTTTTACTGCGTCTTTTATCCATCAACTCAAGGATTTCAGTGGTCATCCAAACTTTCTTTTTATTTCTGGTTTCATCCTTACCTAAAAGTCTTGCGCTCTTGACTATGGCACTTTTAATCTTTGACCAAACCATTTCTGCATCTTGCTCGGTAGACTCATTGATGTCTTTAAGCTTTTTATTAAGTTCGACTTTAGGTTCAGTTGCTACCATGTTATCTTGAAGTTCGTCCAAACTGGGTCTGGGTTTGTTATTTGGTGAACGATTTTTCTTGAGGCAAAAGTTAATTTTGGTAATAACTGGATTTAATTTACTTTCTAAATCGTGTATTCATTAATATAAAGTCTAATTGGTTTTTAATGATAGTCTCAGATTTGTCGAATTTATAATCCTAGTATAAAGTCGTCTAGATGGAAGTTTAAAGAAAGTATTTGACACGACAAAATCTCTTTTCTGACAGAACTGGAAAAGGCGATCTCCACGTTCATTTGATGTACCAAGACTGTACCTTGCAAAAATGTCTTCTCTTGGTGATTTAAAAAGGCTTAGAGTTTATCTGAAGAAATGTGACTCGATCCGACACAAAAACAAAATAAATAACGGATTTTGGAATTTCTTATTTCAAAATTACTGCTACGCCGCTATAGTGGTTTTGGCCGTCATTGCCTGCGTAGTAGACATAGTAGTCATCTATCTGGCATTTACCTGAGTTAGGCCATCCACCTCGCTAACTCCTAAGATCTCTATGTCTAATCGTTCCATTTCTCTGGTGACATTTTGGACTTTTCCAGCCTAAAAGATAATTTGTACGTTCCATGTAGCAATCTTCTTCTTGACTGGTCCGGAGATGATTAGCACCCTCTGGTCACTTAAGAGTCGGGGACTGAGAGCCTTGACTTTTAGTTTTCCAGTCATGATGATAATATTTCCTGGGGATGGTAATGAGATGGTTTCCCATTTTTTTCTTCATTGCAGCATTAAAACCGTTAAAACAATCCTTGTCACGCCTTTAACTATGTAATTTGTTGCCGTCTATATCTAGAAGTACGCCGAACAATTACTTTTAGTGTTGCTGCTTCCCAACACTAATTTTCTCGCCATATCTGGCTACCCTCACTTGGCCTGCAGGTTGATGCAGTTACCGGGGTATGGAGCAATATGTGAGAGCTGACCGCTCTGTGAGGACCAATTGTTTAAAACCACTTCCAATCTATGACTCAGGATTCAACCATCTTAAGCATGAGATACGACCTCTACAGCGTAGCCCATACAACCCATACTAGAAACTTGAAATGAATAGGTTATTGCTAGAATATAGCTAAAACAAGGGTATTTTTTAATATTTTAATAGAGCCTTGTTTGTTACAAAAAACTCACTCAAATTTTTTTTTAAAACAGAACAAAATTTCTTTAGTTTTATAAGTAGGAACAACAAGTTACTACTATCATCACACAAACTATAGGTCTTACAACTAGAAACAGAAATCTTAAGCTGTGTTTTAATTAATTAAGTTGTAAAATTGTCCTAACTTTAAAGTTAGTCAATACAGACTATCAGTACTTTTACTTTAATAATTATTTATTAATATTATAATTTTATTAATTATTTTGCTCTAACCTAACCTATAAAATAAAACTTTTTTTTATGGTAAAATAAAACATTTCAATTATTTATTTGTCTAATATTTATAAAAAAAAAACTTTAAATGAATTAAGTTTTGACACTATAAAAACTTTTGTAATTATATTGGAAAATTATAATTGTTTCCTATAATATCTCATTAAATCTCTTCAAAAGGGACAACGAAAAACTTCATGATCAAAAAATACTCTGAAAATTTGTATTTAGCAACTCCTGAAAAATCATCATAAAAGTTATACACATAAATTTATGACAAAATTTCTCTTTTCCTTGTTATATCTCTTAACAATCATGTTTATAAAATCTCGCAAAATCTTCTAAAAAAGAGAAAATTAAAAACGTTGTGATTATAAAAAAGTTTCTTCGGTAAATCATTATAAAAATGTGCTTCATAAACTTCTTATTAAATTTTCTAAAATAGAGAATATATCGAGCTCGATTACCTTTAAATCCCAATACTGTTTTTGGATTTTTAAAAGTAAGAATCCTTTACAGAACATTAAAAGGCTATACAATTTGTACAATTTGTATATATATATTTTAACAGATTTCATGAGGGATTTTTGGCAGGGATGCACAAGGGGAGTATGAGATAAATTTTACCTAAAACGGTTTAATCTAACCTAAGACAAAATTTATCCAAATATAAACGATCAATTCCTATAAAACCTATGTAAACCCATTAATATTATCATTATATTTCTCGTCCATTCCAATTAAAGATTATAAAAACTCGTAAAGTTACATCAAAATTTTAGACAACTTCTAAATGGTTGTAAAAAATTTTATATTCTTATAAGTTATTCTTTAAAAATACTGTATATATATATATATATATATATATATATAGTATATACTGTATGACTCTAGAAATATTATTTTTATCCTATCTTGACTTTTGTCGTAAACGAAGGTTAAGTTAAGTAAAAGACGTCCATTTTTGTAAATTCTAGTCTTATTTCTAGCTCACCCTGTACATATTGGGGGAAGAGCCCATGACGAAAATTTCTCATTGAGACCCCCTCTATAATATATTAAAATATAAAAAAAAACAACCGAAAAACAGTCACCATAAGAAAATATCAGGGTTCTTTATGGCGAATGAGTGAAAGCACCAGCTAATTGAAACTCGAGTCTACACAGCAAAAACACTTTGCTAGTATCACTATTCTTATTCCTGAATTAAATTAGTATCACTATTCCTATTCCTGAATTAAATTTAAATCAAAAACAACGCCTGTTTGATATAAAGTTGTTCAGTCATTCAGGAATATGGATGGGAACCACGCTACCCCATCGGTTACCATTTCGTTTTTTAAGAGAATACTCAAAACTCTATTGTGTTTGAAAATGTCAGTTTTTCATTTACTGAGCTATGTTTTATTTTTTTTATTATCCTTATGCCTCTAATTACCAAGAGAATTATTTCCCTGCATCATCATTAGTGCTGAACTACCAGCTGCTCCGTGTTGGATTAAAACGGGCTGTCCAAATTTGTGCAGTTGATTGTCAGTTCTTCCTGAGATTCTATGAAGGCTTAACAGGTATCCATCCTTTGTAACCAGCTTGTGCTGTTCAAAATGGTATCCGTATCGTTCGGCTATGAGTTTCTAATGTTTAAATATAACTTATTATTATTAGGGACTTATCGGTACATACAGTCGGCATATTTCTGACAGTTCCGCACAGAGGTTGAAATGTTTTTGACATTTTTGTCATGTAAACATATCATCTAAACATGCTCATATTGTGCCATTCTTAAAGCTGACAAATTAAAGTTAATGCCGTCCTTTATTAAAGGTAGGCGCAAACATTATGAAAGTCGACATTATATTGATAGCAAAGATGACATATTTAGACAAAAACAATGTCAGAATCCCTTTAAACTTCGCGCGGAATTGTCAAAAATAGTGTCGTCTTTATTAAAGACAGGCTATGCCGACTTTATGTACCGATAAGTCCCTATTAACTTAAAAAAAAGCTTTTATTTTAAATGGTAAAAATTATTCCAAAGAAACAGCAGTTTCCTGCCGACCCATCCTAACCCACCAACCCCCACTAAACGTTATGCGCGGTATTGATCTTACGCGGTAAACGTTATGGGCGCAGTTTTGGTTCGCGCAGTAAAGACCGCATTTATTTTTTTATTTTACTTCTGACGGCCTCCCGTAAATACAGCGCGTCGTTTTCCTTAAAAGATAACACTATGACAGACCGCTAGGCCTTCGACGCAGAATAAGTTTAAGGATAACAAAGACGCAAAAAGAACGGTTCAAAAACACTCTGCTGGTATGTTTCCTTTGAATCTTAAATCAGAAATAGGTGGATAAAACTGATCCTTCTAACTTTAAACCAAATGTACTCTTAAATAGAAAAGGCATTTTATTCAAACGTAGTAGTATAATTAAGGCGTTCAAATCAAATCCAAATGTTACTACAGATTTTTGACTTGTTCATACCATATTTCGAACTAGGTTTGTTTGCTTTTCTGTCGGATCCTATAACAGAACACCTGACTGCATTCAAATATTTCTCTGTCGCAAAAGAATGTTTTTGTGTCCTAAATTGCAACAACCCAGCACAAAGTTGACTTTTTAGGAACAAATAAATCAAAATTGTTATCAAATTAATGTAATCCAGGAAAAATAATCATGTGTGACAAATATATATTCGTTCGGCAATATTCAAAATTGCCCAGATACATTGAAATAGGTAAAATATTTTTTTTACTAATTATCTAGGTACTTTGCTTATATTTATTGAAAAACTATCCAAAATTCATGTAATGTTATTATTATTATTATTAAAACCGTAGATAGGAAATACCCCTATAACCATCACTATACGCAGGGGAAGAGGCTTATGGGCTTAATCCCCCCCCCCCCAGAGCCACTGAGAATCGATTTCCTAAAGGTTAAAAATATTTTGTTAATCAAGTCTTCCCCCAGGAACAACTTCTGCTTACGCCACTGCTATAACCCCCCCGCCCCCCCAACATAGAAAGTTTAGTGATTTTAAAGAGAAGAGGTATATTATTGGCACCAACTGTTTTACTTGCTTGAAAGTTTGCTTTCATCTATTGATAATTCTGCTTCTGCCTTTTGTAACTTGGCAAAAGACTTGAATTTGTTAAATATTCCATTATTTTGGTTTGTGTTTTTCTGACTTTACTTTTTGTATTATTGCAGATTAAAAATTTTAATAACAAAAATATAATCTTACGGGTGAGGAGTTTACATCAGGATTAAACCAACAGTTTTTATGTAAACATATCATCTAAACATGCTCATATTGTGCCATTCTTAAAGCTGACAAATTAAAGTTAATGCCGTCCTTTATTAAAGGTAGGCGCAAACATTATGAAAGTCGACATTATACTGCCATCAAAGATGACATATTTAGACAAAAACAATGTCAGAATCCCTTTAAACTTCGCGCGGAATTATCAAAAATTGTGTCGTCTTTATTAAAGACAGGCTATGCCGACTTTATGTACCGATAAGTCCCTATTAACTTAAAAAAAAAAGCTTTTATTTTAAATGGTAAAAATTATTCCAAAGAAAAAGCAGTTTCCTGCCGACCCATCCTAACCCACCAACCCCCACTAAACGTTATGCGCGGTATTGATCTTACGCGGTAAACGTTATGGACGCAGTTTTGGTTCGCGCAGGAAAGACCGCATTTATTTTTTTATTTTACTTCTGACGGCCTCCCGTAAATACAGCGCGTCGTTTTCCTTAAAAGATAACACCATGACAGACCGCTAGGCCTTCGACGCAGAATAAGTTGGTTGAAAATATTTTGTTAATCAAGTCTTCCCCCAGGAACAACTTCTGCTTACGCCACCGTTCTGCTATAACCCCCCCGCCCCCCCAACATAGAAAGTTTAGTGATTTTAAAGAGAAGAGGTATATTATTGGCACCAACTGTTTTACTTGCTTGAAAGTTTGCTTTCATCTATTGATAATTCTGCTTCTGCCTTTTGTAACTTGGCAAAAGACTTGAATTTGTTAAATATTCCATTATTTTGGTTTATGTTCTTCTGACTTTACTTTTTGTATTATTGCAGATTAAAAATTTTAATAACAAAAATATAATCTTACCGGTGAGGAGTTTACATCAGGATTAAACCAACAGTTTTTATTTCCATGAATCTTAGAATAATCATTCAGAGATTTACACACATTATTTTCTAAAATAGGCCCAGAAACAAAACACTGACTTCTACGAAAATTAAAAATTATTATTCCTGACACTGGCAAAAGAATTGATATCAAAAACATTATATTAAAAAGTATATTAACTGATTATTTTATTGTTTTTAAGTAAAAATCGCACACTAATGCTTTAGATATAATGTTTATATTTGTTAATATTTTTAAAATACCGAGAACTAAACTGATCATTATTTATGAAATATAGCCTTGGTTTAAAAAATATTAAAATTTAATTTCGAATTTGCCTAAATGACACTGAGAAAAATTACTATAATTTTCGGTATTTTTTGTTGGTTTTAGATTAAGATTATTGTTTATTATGAATTAATAAAAGTTGTTATTTAAAAAAATGCTAATAAGTACTAAGAAAAGAGGTCGGTAAAGGTCACGGAGTTGACCAATTAATTTTAAATATTTATTTAGTAGGTACAATTTTTATCGCCTGTTAGTTGGAACAGAATTATAATTCTAGCGTCAAAAGATAGATGCCGCTAAATTTTAATCTATGGATTCGTTAATATCTGTGCGAAGGTATCCCTGTCAAAAATACTGCATAAAATCTTGTAAAATAAATATGTATCTAAATTGACAAGTTTTTTATAGACTTTAATGGTTCTATGAGAGGTATTTCTTACCTTTTTAAAATTCATAAAATTTTATGTATAAATTCCTGATTTTGTCAAAGGACCCTGCACAAATTACATTGGGAATGGCTTTCGGCTAAATGTCATAATTTTTTTATATGTTGTAGTACTGGATCAAGAAAGCACAAAAATAAAAAAAACGAGGTAGGGAGCAGGATTACTTTCTGAGATATGACGCTTTGACGTGTTTTAAGGCTTTATTTTTGGACTTGGTCCAAGTTTTTTTCCCACAACTTTGTTGATTACCGCCAAAATAAAACGATTCTTTTTTTTTGTTTGTCATGAATAAAACACCCTTTCCATCCATGTAAAAATATTTTTATAAGGGTTCTTTAGTACCACCAGAAAAGTCACCGATTTGTAAATTTTAAAAATGAAAAAAAATGAAATTACAATTTTTATTTTCTTTAAAAAAAAACGGCCAGATTTTAATAGATTTACATATGTTAATAAAAATAATGTTAGTAAGCTAAAAAAAATATTTTTGCTTGAGTGGTACCATTAATTGGGAAAATGGTAGGTATCATTAATGCCTTTTAATATATTTTTGAAATATTGTGATAAAGTGATTTAAAATACCTTATGGATAGGTTATACAAATTTTTTCTGCACAAATTAAATTTAAAAGCTTGACACGAATATGTTGGTACCGATAGGTATCCGTTGGTACCTGTATTTGACCAATCAAATTGCTCGTGTGTTATATGCTTTTAGGCTAACTTGGAGTTGCCGGTAACGAATATGATTACATTTTTTCGGTTGTTTACACTGGATTTCCAATAGAATGCGTAAAATTATTTTGCAGAAAATGACGCCGTTTCTTAAGAAAAAGTTTCATGCTGTCAAGACTACCTTGATTTTGAATACAAAGCCGCCGCATGCGGCCATATTAAACATATCTTAAGAGTTTTAAATTTTTGCACGCAAATCCATACGTAAAAACCATTTTTCCACACTTAAGTAGGAAAAACATTCTGACTCGTTTTTTTCTCGAAGAAAAACGGTAATAACAAACGGAAAAATATTATCCAATTCGTTACCGGCGACCCTAAGTTATCCTAAAAGCATATACCACATGAGCAATTTGATTGGTCAAATACAGAATGGGTACTAATTGGTACCAACATATTGGTATTTAGCTTTCGGATATAATATATTTAAAATCACTTTTTGGTATTTCTCTAGTATCAAAAATATTAAAAAACCTTAAAAAACATTAAAGGTTTGTTTTAAAGAAAATGAGCATTGTAACTTTTTTTTAAATGGTCATTTTCTTTCCTTTTTAAAACTTACAAAACAGTGAATTTACTTGTGGTAACACAGAAACCATATAAAAACATTTTTATATGGGTGGAAGGGGTGTTTCATTCCAGATAAATAGAGATTCGAATCATTTTATTTCGGCAGTAATTAACAAAGTTGGCGAAAAAACCTTGGACTATGTCCAAAAATATACCCTAAACACACGTCAACTTTAGAGCTCCATATCTCAGAAAGTAATCCTGCTCCCTATCTCGTTTTTTCCATTTTTATATTTTGTTGATCGAGTACTACAATATATAAAAAAAATTATGACATTTAGCCTAAAGCCATTTCCAATGTAATTTGTGCAGGGTTCTTTGATATGAAGTGTATGTGGCAATTTTTTTAAAGGATTTGCCGTATAAACTTTTACAATATATTTGATCAACAAGTTTTTAATTGGTAAGGAAATTAAACGGCAATCCTGTTCCCATAAAGAAAATTTTATCGTTTCATATATTACGTTATATTTATTTTTGTAAGATATTTACACACAAATTTTAACAGTATTTTATGATCAAGAAGTTTATCGTTGTCCCTTAAGAGATTTTATGAGATTTTATAAGCTTGAGTTTTAAGAGACATAGATAATTTAACCCATATAGTTTTAAAAGTTTTTATGGTGTTAAAATTTTATTATAAAAAACTTTATATGCTAGAGTAGGCAAAGTAATAAATATTATTAAATAATTATTAAAGTAAAAGTATTATTATAAATTATCTGGACCAATTTCAATATGGCGGCTGCCAATTAAGCACAAAAAACTGGTCCGCATCAATTTGGAATGGAGTGTAGATGATGATGATTCATTTGTGAGTGTGACAGTCTTGCTCTGTCCACTGCGACCACTATTGGGTCGATTGTGGCGCATTACTTAGATTGTTTGTTGCTACAGAATATGAGGCTTCCAATTTGCTTTGGTGACGCATCTTTTAGATCCAGCGCGTCGATCTGTGGTTTGCCGAAAATAAGTTGACGTTGAATGGCCTAACACTCACACAGCACATGTCTGGCCGTCTCGTCCTCCTCCATACGGAGCCCACATTCGGTGTCGTCACTTAGACCCATTCTGTGTAATGGTACTTTCAGTCTGCAGTGTCCGGTATATAGATTAACCATTGTCCGGATCTGCTTCCTGGTGAGCTCAATGAGTTTCCCGGCCCTCTTCCTGCAGAGTTCGGTAATGAACTCTTTGGAATGTGCCAGTCCTGGCAATTCTCTCCAGTATTAGTGGCAGCTATTCTCCATTCAGCTCGAGAGAGAGAGAGAGAGAGCAGTGTTGATTGTGTTGTATATCACAAACGAAAAAGTGGCAAATTTTGAACGAGCAGATGAATCAATCTAAGAGGCATAAGGGTTAGGTAAATTTATATTCCCTGGGTAAATTTAATCTTTGGCTCGACTTGACGAATAACCCTACTTTTTTGTTTACTATTTCTTTTGTGTTGTTTACTTTTTAAAGTTAGAATTTGCAGGTCTTTTTTTGAGTTTATTTCTATAAAATATCTAACAAATTGTTCCATTTCAACTTCTAGAGTTCTTCTTCTTCGCGGATTGTTAAAAATTCCACACAAAGTAAGTATTTTCTGCAAAGAACAGATGAGGTATCAATAATGTGTTAATTTTTAATTCTAAACTCACTGGCTATCGTAAATCCCTCAAAATTAAAAAAAAATGTAAGAAAATTATTGTCATGAAAACTAAAGTCGTTGTCGACCCCTTGTGTCAAAGCATAGAAAAAATGACATTTCCCCAACCGTTAAGTTATGTTTAGCTATGAAACTGTCAATCGCATCGTTACCCCTAATTTTTTAGCTTGATCGGTTGGGATATTCATTCCCTATGTTCTATTTTCCCTGGTTCGGGGCCAACGAAGACGGCGCAGGCCGTTTCGCGCGCCGCAAGCCGGCCTCCGTAGCGCAGTGGGTAGCGTATCGGCCTGCCGCACGGGAGGTCTCGGATTCCAATCTTGGCTAGGTGCATGGATATTTTGTGTTTGTCTTTAACTCTGCAGAAAGACTTGGTATAATCATACATATTGTTTTTAATATCTCCAAAAGTACGGATCTAACAAACTTTAAAGTTAGCACAATTTTACAAATTAATTGATTAAAAAACAGCGTAGTTTAATAGAAATAGTAAGAGTTCTCTTTTCTGTTCTAATATTTTTAGTGTAGATTTTTTTGTGAAAATCTTTTCAAGTACAACAGTTACCAGTAAGTTGTAATTTCTACCTAAAGAGAGAAAGTAAGCTTACTAGGATTATTAAGAGGTCTCTTTTTAATTGTAAGATTTTTTTTATTTAGTTTCTTAATGACAAACGTGACTTTATTATAATAATACAATTACCAGTGACTTGTTTTTCCTACCTTTAGAATTAAAGATTTTGTTCTGTTAGTTGGTGGACAAACAGTGAACTGATTTTTAATATCTTATAGTTAAAAGAATTTTTGAATATGTTTTTTAGGACATAAAATAATATTAAAATAACTTGTTTTTAGTTATTTTCTAGCTATAACTTATATATTTTAAGTTTCTAAAATTGAACTCAACAAGTTATTGGAGTAATATGGAGATCTTTTACTTAAAAGAAAGTTTTGCAAGCCCTTACAGATCAGGTAAATTTAATATTTATTTAAAATGGAAATTTTATTTATTTAAAATGGAAATTTTCATACTGAAAAATTGTGGTCGTACTCAATAATCATTTTGTACTTGAATACATACCTACCTTTAAAAGATTTATATAATATATTATTGTGGGGACTACCATCAATCAAAATTTATACTGCACTAAAAATAACACTACAAAAAAAATTCCATAAATTCCTATAAAAACGTATGGAAGTCCATTTTATCATTAAATTCTTCGTCTATTGCCATGAGAAACTATAAAAATATAACAAGACTATATGTTCTTATAAGTTATTCTTTAAAAAAAAAGCCATCGATAAACTACAGACTGTAAGACCCTAAAAAAATAATTTCCTTGTGTTCATGAACTTTTCGGAACACTTGAAGTAACAAATCTTTTAAAAAGTTATAAAAGTTTATCAGGGACACTGTAAACCCTTATAAACTTTTACAAGCTTTGACTAGTATCGTGCCTTTTTAACCACTATAAAAATTGTATGATATTTTACAACGGTTTTTGTTTTATTTTCCGTAGGTGACAACTTAAAAAAACATTAATATGTATGAGGTTTTTTCTTTTTTTATAAGTTTTTATAAGCGATTTTTGTCAGTGATATGTCATGATCCAACTTACCTTTTTTTAAATGGAACTACATGCATCCAATACATTTTTTTAAAGGCCTAAAAAATTCTCTTCTCGAAAATATATTGCTTGCCTGGGTTTTGATTTTTAGTTTGCGAGATGTTTGCAAAAAAACTCAGGAAATAAATAAAATTGTACAAAAAATCGATATAACAACAATACCCAAAATTTCAGTTGCAGTAAGCAACACAAAACGGGTATAGAAGGCGATCTGATGACTTAGGGCCCTGTTATAAGTTTTTTGCTACAGTTGCGTCTCTAGTGACTCAGTCTCGAAGCTTGAATTAGGGTAGCGGCGCTGGTGCCGGGAAATTTTGAATTCGGGTATTTTTTAAACTATTTCAGTTCATTAGAAACAACATTATTTTGGAAAACCTAATTCATCAATAATTAATTTTATTTTCCAAAATATTTTTGATTCTAATGACTATAAATTTAAGAAATAAACCAAATACGTCGTATTTAATATATTATATTATTCTTTTAAGATGATATATACATATCGAAACTATTGTATTTATTATGCTTCCCAAGTCGGCCTCAATAGCAGCAATAATTTTCAAAAAATTCTGTGTAACTGGTTACCCATCAGCATTTTTAAACGGAGTGGGCTAAAAAAAATGTAATTAACAAATAGGCTAAATAAATGCCCTATTCGAGCATTAATAGACCATCAAAATTAGTGATACCGTAGGCAAAATCAATTATTTTTCTCCCGTATCCAAAAATAACCGAACCGAAATACGTTACTTACGGAGGCTTAACGGGGCACACTTGGTTATTTTTTGCAACCAACCAGATTTATTTCTGATCAAAATCTGCAGCTGATAGGTGATAAAACGTTTTTTTGTTTAGTTAGGTTTTTAGTTTTTTTGTGAAAGTTAATTTTCAAAAACAGGAATTGTTGTTTACTTTTCTATTCTATTTAAATTAGCAGTTTGTATGTAGGCAAAAGAATACGGTTACGGTAATTTGTGTTTGTGGTTTAAAAACTTTTTTTAGCATCTCAATTACAGTAATACGTTAAGCGAATAAGGTGAAGATAAGTAGTCTATTAACTCTCTATTGAATAGGCTGTTTTTCCTTTTGGTGCCGATTCTTGAATTTCGAGAGAATGGTCGAATTCGTTTCGGCCAATAAGAAGGCTCAGAAGCTGCCAAGCTTCTACAGTGCACGCGCAAAGGTAACTCGATTATCATTTTTCAAGAACACCCGTTCTCCTACTCAGACGGAGGTGTATGAAAGTGTAGGAGTTCCTTCGGTACACGGCAATCGGGCGGGGTGGAGGTTCAGCCGTGGTCGGATGGGTTTCAGATAACTCGTGATAGATTTAAAGCCCATTATTGGTCGATATGAAGGAGGTGACCGTTCCCGTACGACCTTTCCTACAAAATTCCAGAATCGGCACCCAGATGTAGAAACGTTGCACGGTACTTACCCTTAAAGTCTGTTTCAGATTCTGGCGGTAAATGCGAGGATGTAAAATGTCGGGTGCGTCCTCTAAACCTATAAAGCATTTCAGATGGCAAACCATTGTCTTTGGCGACCTTGATCTCTAGGGTGTGGAAAGCGATGAAGCAGAGTATCACTGGGACACAATACTTGGGCATAGTTTTCCAATTGTACGTATTACCAAAATCCAAGAAGTTACTGTAACAGTCCAAAAACACACAAAACTAAAAAACGTCAATAAAAAGACCTCATGAAAGGAACGAAAAAACGATGACACAGAGGCGCTGTAATTTATTTTTGGCGATGCCCTTAGTAAGAGTTTTCTCTAAGTCCGTAGGTATTTGCTTTGTGGTAAGCAACTGTGACGAAAGCAACTTTGATATTTGTCACTTAGATTTCGTCAACTTTCATGTAAAAAACTTTCAATGTTGTGCAAAGTTTAAAAAAAAATAAATATTCATTACGTTTTATTTGCAGATATCTCGCGGTTAAATAAACCATATTACGCAATATATTTTTGGAAATGATTCCCCAAAATAATCTATTAGGAGCATATGGTTCCATTCAATGGTAAGATTTGTTATCAGCATCTATTTTTTAACACAAGAATCGCAATTCTATCCTATCTCTAGTTATTGAGGTGTAAGTATAATGTGACCTTTTATTCATCGATGACAACCAATTGAGTTTTCATCATTTTAGGTAGTTTGTTTGGACTATCATAAGCACTATTTGTACTTTCTCTACACTGCTAAAAGATATGTTTAGGTTTATTGATGGTGAATAAAACTTTAAGCACGGATCACCCTGTTCGGTACTCTGTGCTTTAAGATCCTAATCCTGTCTATCCAAGAAACCTGAGCATTCTACCATAGTACCATATCTCTTCATGCCTTTACGAAGTAATATAAAATACTAAACACATAACACCGAAGGATGCAAATTCGGAGAGTGAGATTAACATACTATTTTACATAGCACTGATGGGCCACAAAGCAATTTTTATGTTTATAACGACTTACAAGTCGGAATTTCGACGAACCCAAAAATTCAGCAATAATTAATTACTTTTTTTTTGTTATAAATTAACCTTAAAAAACTGAAAATTTCTTACATTTAACTTTTTTTCTAACTCTTATATAGTTGTGTCCAGAGTTGAGTTTATTTATAATAATTTTGTTTTATTCAATGTTTAGTTGAATTGAAATACATCTTTCTGTAGGGAAAAATATGAATTTTGAAACAGTTTAATATTCCTAATTATTATAAATACCCAAAACTAGCAATTGTGACGGTTAGTTGAACGGGGCATTAATCTGAGTAAATGAGATTAGGCGAGAATGAAAATAATAACTCCTGTCGACAATCGCAGAAACCCAAATTTCGAAGGGAGCGAGCTAAGGTTCTTGATGGTTTAAAACATTTTATTAATAATAAAATCTATACATACCTTTTCACGTTGACTTTATTATTTTAACTTTATCTTATATTTTTGTTTTTAACTAAATGTGCTTCCTAAATTTGTATCATTTTATAACTAGTTTAATATCAAACTAATCAATATTAACTTTATATATTTTTCTTCCTTTAATATTACTTGAATATTATTTCTCGTTAACAAATTATTGTTCTTCTTAATTCAGATTTTATTGGTAATAACTTAGACCAAGACACCGTTATTCAATTTGATTTAGTTTACTAACATCTATCTGATTTCAGTTCTTAAAGAAAATACATTAAATTTTAAGTTTAACTAAAAATCAGAAGTTGTAGCAACGTAAGAGATTTTAATGTTTATGTAGTGTAGAACAAATTTGGAACAAATAAAATGAAATAACAGAATTTATGAAATAGTGGTCAAGTACAAAACATATTACTGAAAACTTTATAAAACCAAAAATGTGAAAAATAATAAAAGAAAGTAACCAAAGAAAACTATGTGACAATTAGATTTTCTGTCCTTAGCAAACAATATTGGGAAATCAAAATAAGCAAAGCGCCCCCTAACCTAAAGCCCCCAACTATCCTAAAGCCAAAAGTCAACAAGGCCCACAGTAGGCAGAAGGGTATTTTTACGTTTTCTGACAGAAAACCATTCGAGGTTATGTTTATCTTTCAAAAATATTTTTTCAAAAACGAATATGAAACCACTCCGCCTGTGCGGTCGCCCGCCGAAAATGGCCCTATGAAATGGCCTAGCGCTGCATGAACATTACCGCGAGTTTATCAAAGAACCAAGAGAACTTTACTGGCTCGCTGGAATTACTAGGAATTCGCCTAGAAACATTCCCATAACTTCACATAATTTTGTTTTTATTTTGATTCAATTTTTTTTTAATTTAAATTATTGCGGCATAAGTTATGTGCAAGTTTACTGGTGAAATCTTAGAGGCCTAAGGATATATTTTAGATCCCAACAGCAGTTTCAAAAACACACGGATACTTGAGTATTAACAAAACAGGTCAGTAAAGCTCCATTTAGAGGTTGAAGAGACTCTTGCTAGTCCTTGTTGCTCCTGTTTAAAATAGAATATGATTATTTCGTTTAGCGTCAGCAGCCGATTTTTAAATCTGCATGCTTTTTAAGTTAACCTGTTGTCCTTAAATCAGTGGTAACAGCTAGCAGGAGTGTTTCAAATTCAATTATAAATGCACTTGTAAATGCAACCTTAAACACTAAACCCACTTACTTTAATATGTAGTTGGGTAGCGTTTTTTTAGCAAGTAATTCTGCAGTAAATGGGTTTTTTTTATTTTAGTATTTTACTCGTTTTTTTTATGAAAAAAATCTTGTATGTAGGCACTGACTAGGGTCCCTAAAGTTAAAATTTATGAGCGCTGGAATTGCTAAAAAGTGCTGGGTTGGTTTGAGTTCAGGATTTTGGTGGTTTAGTTCCCTCTTTAGTTTAAAAAAATGAAAAAAGTTTCATCACTGGTAAATTTGAACTTCCTAGGGGCTAAGGTAAGTGCTAAATAGGTATCTAAAGAAAACTGTTTACTACACTAATACCGTTCAGCCTTAATATATTAAGTGAGCAGTATGAAATAATACTGTGGAAAATTTTACTAATAAAAAGTTATTCTTAGGGCCAGTTTCTCAATAGCGGATTATCAGTAACTCGCGAGCTATAAATCCCAGTTTTCTTGCTGTTTTTAAGTTAGGTTAACCCTGAAGTAAGGTAACTTACCCTCACCTTGAAGCCCTGGTTATCCTAGAGTTAATTTTAACCTGATTTTTAAAGATTTTTACTAGGTTATGTTGCTTGAGTTAACACAAACTCGCTTTTGAGAAACCGGCCCTTAGTCTCTCTTGTTTTCTGAATAAAATAGGTTAGTGACTTGAAAATTGGAGAATATTAATCAGGAAAAATTCTTTAAAATATAAATAGTTGCTCATTCATCTTTCAAATAAATTAAATACACAGGATCAAATACTATGTGTGTATGTCATAACTGGTGTTTAGTGAACACTTCTATGAAAGTTGAATGCAATGCAATGCATGCATGCAAAAAATCTTTTAAACAGTTTATAAACGTGCCACTCAAGAGAAAATTTTTAAGAAATATTCGTTGTCCTCGCCTAAAGTGCAAAATATAGAAACAAAATTTAGAGATAGAATATTTCTTGTTATTTTTATTATTCTTTTAGGAGCTGTATATAATAACAAAACATATGGAGCAGTAGATATTTAGGCAACTACCTAAAATGAAAAAGAAGAAGATTCTAAAGTGCCACCACCCAGAGAAGAATAATAATCTATAAATTAAAAAGTCTACAATTTGTACCCAAACATACAAAGCGGTGGATATTTTTCCAACTAAAATGTATAGCAAAACAAGATGGTTCTATAGAGTCAGCACCAAACAAAGAATAATAATCTATAAACTCAAAGTAAGTTTTTGCTTCTGATTTCAATTATATTTGGTAAAACTTCCTTAAATAAACAAAATTTATTATAGTCTAGATCCGATATCAAAAATTAATTTAACTCTTATTGTTTATTGCAAATTTCCTGGACCTATTTCTGGACATATTTTGAGCCTCCCGTCATCTATTTCAATTCCATTAGAAAAAACAGAAAAACTATACACAAAGAACAAAACAGAGAACAATTTTGAAGGGGGACACTCACAGATACTTTTTGGCTGTGTTGGAAATTTCATAGGGTAATTTTTATCTCTGGAATTTAAAAAGGGAAAGGTCTTTTAAACGTCTTTACTATTAATTATGTCAAAATTTTAAAAAGCTAGGATGACTGGTGTTTAAGATATTTGCTTTTAAATTTGGTATGGAATGAAGAAAAGGTTTGAACCTTTTCAGCGGATCAGTTTGACCACCAAAATTTAAAGAATAAAAGTAGGCTTATTTGGATGGTATGTTTGAGAAAACAATCAGAAAAAAATCATGAAATGTTATTCCTTTTTTATTATAAAAAATGTAACTTTAAAACCAACGTTTTTTCCTGACTTTTGTGCAAGAAATTGTTTATTTGTTGCTTCTTGACAAATTTAAACTTAATATCTTGCATGTTTGTAAAGCAATTTAAACAATCTTCTAAATAAGATGTCATTCAAGCCACTTTTTTTATATAATTTCTCCTGGAAAAACTCATATCCCTCAAGTCACCCCCAAAAAGCCTGTTTATGGAAAAAAATATATTAAAAAGTAATTTCTAGACTACTAAAATTGTATAATGTTTTTCAAGTGTTCATCAAATACTCAAAAATCCCTCTGTTATGTTTTCGTTGAACATGAATTTGAATTATTTCAAGCATAAGTCAAGGTGTTAATGGGCTTTTTTCCATGTTTGAAGGGAGCGCTTGATAATAAAGGTTTTTTTGACGGATTTTGGTAGCTAAGGGGGTCTATTTTACAAATATAAGTGATGAAACTCTGACTCCTTTGGGAGAACTTCAAAAAATAAAACATAATATAGGCACCATAAGGATTCTAAGCACAGATTTAACAGTAAACATTTTTTTAAATAAATAAATGGATTACAGGAAGGCAAAAACCCCTGAATTGATGTATCAGATGCCTATATTTGGTTTTATTCTTTTTATTAGTGATTTTTAAAAAATGGTCACCACCTTGAATATCTGGATTCAAGTTCTCCAAAATCAGTAAAAAAATATCTGTTATCAAGCTCTTTCTTCAATTTTGTTGTTTTCTCTAAAGAAAATATTTTTTTCAGTTCATATACTTATACTTTTTTTTTTTAATTTCAGAACCTAACCACATGAAGCCTGATATTTGAAACTACAGCTACTAGTTTGCGGTTCCAAAGAAGGAAAAAATAACATAATATTCTTTTCTTTTTTAAGTTAGATTTAATTTAAATGATTATTAATAAGTATTTTTGAGGCACGCGGTCCTGAGACGTAAAACAGAAATGCCCACATGTGGGCATGGGCAATGTGTTAATAGGAGGGTGTCACATTCTAAACATTAAATACATTTAATTATGTTTTACATTGAAATATTTATTACACTCCATTCCAAATTGCTGCAGACCAGTTTTTTGACACTGACAATGACAGTTCCATTTAGCTTCTGTGTTTAATTATCAGCCGCCATATTGAAATGGGTCCGGAGAATTTGGAATGATGTGTATATGTAAAAATGTAATTTTTCAGCATATTTTTTAAAATTTTATTATATATAGTTAATTAAAATTCCTAAAAATATTTCTACGACACAAAAATGCTATAGTATTCTACCCATATAGTTGTTATTGTTCTGTGAATAACTAAAATGTATAAAAATTGTATTGTTCATTCTGGTAGTTTTCTTGCCTAAATTCCAAAATCTGAAAATAAAAAAAATTGGAGGTAAACATTTGTCTAATTTAGCTACAACGCTTTTTTTAGTACTAGTAAGGAGTGCTTTAATAAATGTTCACTTACAACCAAAACAGAACTCCAAGAAAGAGAAAGTATTTCTGCAACCTTATCTTTGCCGCAACCTTATCTGTAGGTATCTCTTTCAGAAGCTACACATTTCAAATTTTTACACAATAAATGATTCACTAACAGAAAACACAAGTTTACATAAAAGATAGCAAGAGATGTAACATTACATTTCGTACCTACCTATATGCCAACAAAAATAAATAGGTAGTATTTCTGTGTGTGCAAGCATATTAAATATTAAGTTTTTAGATTTTATTTGAATTATTTATTTTTGGGTTTGCACAAGAAGTAATAATTTTGGGTAAGGGATTTAAATGAGAAAGGCATCAGTACATAAGGTCAATAACAGAGTTTGTACAGGAAAACCTTTAATTGGATTCTCTGATGTCTCCCAGTTTTTCCTAACAATTTGTAAAAAACTTATCATAATTTTTTCAAGAATTTTGTATAAAAGAAAACAGCTGCAAAATTTTATTTTGACAAATTTCATGATTCTAATTTGTTTTTAAATCAATTTTTTCCCGATGGGCTTCCATATTTTCTTTGTTTTTGTATATTTTTTTGTCAAATTTCCTGACCTTTTCAAAGAATAAATTTCTCAACTTTTCTCGGTTTTTCAGTTCCATACATACTCTGACTGATTAAAATTGTTACAATAAGAATTTTAATTTTGAATTTTATATATATACCTTGAAGACAAGAAAAGCAGTGTCATTCCATCTTGATAGATTTCTTTCCTACAATAAGGCATGATTTAGGAAATCCCTGTTGTTTTTTTGCCAGGTGGAGCAGCCTTCTTATTAGTATTTTCAGGAACCCTCCCTCCTAGACAGTTTCCTCAGGCCAGTATGCTTATTCTTGAACAAACGTGAGGGGAATTTCGCTCACCTCACCTCTCGGTCCCTTATCTTGGACACCTTAAATTTACAAAAATATTCAGGTCCTAATTTAATTTTCAACTCTTAAAAAGTGCATAGAGGTAGGTATTAAAAACTGGACTTTCTCTAGCTTTACTGTAGAGAAAACTTAGAAATAAGTAAATGAGCCAAAGTGAGCAAAATGTGCCTCACTATTTTTTTGTATAATGTTTTTATTCTTTACCTAATATATTCATTATAGTCCGTGAGCCCAGGCCTATGAAAATTTATGACTACCTCACCGTTGAGACTTTGTATGTGTTCTTTAAGATGTTCTAAGAGGTATTTTTAGAGACTCCTTAAGTTAAGGTCCTTTCAACAGAATTTCTCGGAAATGTTTAAATTAGATAATGTGACAATGTGTTTTAAATACTTATAAAGCAATCCTTGAAAAATCAGCTGTGAGGAGCTTAATTTAACTTTTCGATGTTATCAAGAGGGGCTTAATGACAAAATATATTTTTTTGACAAAATATTTGTCCATTTCTTGTTAAAAAAGTTACAAATTTAAGAATATATATGTTTAAAATGTCATCTGAGTGGACATAAAGAATAAATATTATGCAAAGTCTGGCAAGGTCTTAACAGTTTAAGTTATGGGCTGTGGGACTATTAATTTGCATGGTACCTAATTCCACATATGTTAGTGGTAGTCAACTGAGTAGTCCACCCTTCAAAAAGGAAAAACATACTTATTATATATAGGTACCTACATAAAATAACTTGTTTTGCAGAGGAATAAAGGCGTATTTAGAGTTCTGTAAGGCAAGTGGTATGAGGTAAGATGCAAGGAAAATAAACAATAACAAATGCATGCTGCTCTTACTGCATACCGCTTGTGGCTTACGGAACACTTACTTTGTTTATATAGGCAAAGCGCTTTTATATAAGGATGGTTTGAAAATGTTGTCATATAAACATCACTAAAAGCGATTTAAGCACTAAATCGATTTTATTTGGAAGCGGTTTATCACTCAAAAGCCCATTTAACACCATTCTCAACTAAAAGGTCAGTTAAATCCTACTGCCTCAGTGCCCTTTAGCCTACTGTGGCTGCCATTTTTATAACCAAATTGACAAGTAAAACATAGATTTTCTGTCAGTTTGGTGTCAATATGGCATTGATCATAGGCCAAAGGATACTAAAATGAAAATGAGTTAACTGGTTGTTTTAGTTAAGAACAGTGTTGGCCCATTTAGGGTCGTTATAAACACTTTAGTGCATTTCTTCTAACCTAAAGAAAATACTAAACCCTAGTCTTTAAAAAAATCTGTTGTTAATTAATTAATTAATTAATTATGTTGTTTTATTTGTTTTTTCTTTAAACTGACATTTAATGAAGGACATAACCCTCGAAGAAAGCGATTTTATTTAAAACCATCCATATATAAAAGCGCTTTTAGGTGCATATAAACATAGGGTAATTATGCAGTATACGGTTTTCTTCCATTTTTGATTTTTTTTGAAAAATTCTTCATGGGGGCACCTTCTAGGGTCCCTAGGACCCCAAATCCGCCTGCGCCCGTTTTTTTTTTTTAACGAGAAAAAAGGGTGCCCAGGGGGGGTTGTAAAGTGTTTTTTTAATTGTTTTGGGTTGGTTTGGATTAGGTTGGGTTGGACTGTGTTGGTTTGGTTTGTTTTAGTGAAAAAAAAAACAAAAAAAATAAAAAAAAAACTAACGGGCGCAGACGGATTTGGGGTCCTAGGGACCCTAGAAGGTGCCCCCATAAAGAATTTTTCAAAAAAAATCAAAAATGGCAGAAAACCATATACTGCATAATTACCAAACATAGTAACTGAGGACAGCAGCATATGCTTGCTATAGTTATGGAACTCTGAATACACCTTAAAAGAATCTAAAAGGAAGAAATTTCCTTAAACTAAAAATGAGTACCTAACAATGTTGCCTAGTCACTTGTAGTTATTTCAAGGGGTAATTATGCAGCATACGGTTTTCTACCATTTTTGATTTTTTATGAAAAATTCTTTATGTGGGCACCTACTAGGGTCCCTAGGACCCCAAATCCGCCTGCGCCCATTGTTTTTTTTTGTTTTTTTTTTAATTTTTTTTCACCAAAACAACCCAATCCAACACAGTCCAACCCAAACTAATCCAACCCAACCCAAAACTATGAAAAAAACACATTACAAACCCCCTCCAGGCACCCTTTTTTCTCTTAAAAAAAAAATCGGGCGCAACCGGATTTGGGGCCCTAGGGACCCTAGTAGGTGCCCCCATAAAGAATTTTTCATAAAAAATGGCAGAAAACCGTATAGTGCATAACTACCTTCCAAGGAAAAACCCTTATAAAGACAACAATACTTATTCAAAAAATGTATAGTCAACCCGAGGTCTTACCTTAAGAATTTGCTTCCTTTTATTTTTTCTTGATCCATTGCATATTTTCGGAGTCTCTAAGCACACCAAGAGGCAAATAATGTACTACATTAGCAAAAACCGAGGCACAAATAGCAAAACTTATTGTTTTTGTCTGAAAAATAAACAAGCAGTCACATGGACCTAAAGGTTTATTTGCGCGGTGGTACCGTACAGCGGCGGTAATGATGATGCAAGGCAAGTTCGGGCTACAGCAACGCATGATGAGTTACATGGAGGCGAAAGTAAAAAAATCTTATGTGCTTTAGCGGCGCGGAATGCGAAATCAAAATAAGTCAACTATCCCCAAATTTTTGACCCAGTGCAAAAAAAGCTCTGGTGTCCCACTGTGGACAAAAATAAATAAACTCTCCGCGTTGCCATGGAAAACAAATGCAATGACGTAAAGTTTTGCAAAAAAATCAGGTCGCCACGGTTAAATTGATTTCCCAATAGTCCAATTTTTTGATGAGCGGACTGACGTCATTTTTGACTTTGGAAATGTATTTCTTTGATCTTTGTTGTCAACAGTTTGCATGTCAAAGAATTTGTTGTTGTCAATTTAAATAAAAAGTTGAAACAATCAACGATATGACTTTTTTTGCATATTTATTGACGCTGCCTAAAACAATGTATCAAATAGAGATCCCAAAAAATGACGCCAGTCCGCTCATCAAAAAATTGGAGTATACTTTTCTCGGTAAACCTTCACCTCTGGAGTGAAAATGAGAAAAATTGCAAATCTTGGATCCTATTAGTGAGTAATAAAAACTCTCGTACAAAGCGTTGATGACTAATTCCCAAGTTCATTAAACGCGATTATTTACCATGGAAAATCAACTTCAAATTAGTTAAAATTTAAATAAATTCTCCAGATAAAGTTTACAAAATAAGATCCAAAATTATTCAAAAATTACAGAAAATACTAATTATTTCTAGACCAAGAAGTGGCTTTATCTTCAAAAAGAAGCAAAAGAAGTCATTTAAATATTCTAAAAATTTAACTTGAATTTCACTAAAAATCGCGATATTTAAATTAAGACTTATCTTAAATAAATCGAACTACCGATTAACTCAGAAATCTTAATTTTTGAAAAGCTTTTTCGAAAGTCGTGTCTAGAAATTCCCTACAAAAAATTGTACAGCCTATCATAGTTACCAGCCAGCAATCGGACTTTAAAATAAAAAAGGAAAACATATCATATTTTTGAAGAAGAAAGCGATACATATAAAAATATGAAATGCAGCTATTACGAAATTTCGGAAACATTTCTTCGTTTAGAAATTACTAAACGCATCACTCCACCAATTTGCTTTAAGTATACAAAAAAAAAGATAGAAAATATGAGGTGATCTCGTTTTCAAAATAGAACAAAAGGAGTAATAAAACAATTCCAGTTGCAATTGAAAAATGAAATTACCCTATAAAATAATTACTTGACCACCAATTGACCAATATAATAAAAATTGAATTAAAAGCTTACAATAAATAAAAATGTATTTGCGCTCGTACACGCACGAGGTTGGGTTCACATCTCTTATACGTCAAGGAAAAACCCAACCAAAAAATCTTGCACACGCATACTAAGAAACTAATACCATAGCTTGACGAACTTTTCATTTGCAAAATTTTATAAGAATATTTATTTAAAATATTATTCAAACGCAAAAGTCAGAAACAAGAGTTTTTGCTGTAAATGATTAAAAAAACACAGATATCCGAACAAAAGAAGAACTCTTTGAAAATACTGAAAAACTTCTATCAGTTCATTAATTTACAAAATTCTTACACCTGTAAGGTAAGACCAATTTGACTTGAACAAAAAGATACATATTGTTATGACATACCAAAATAATCAGAAAAGTGAACAGAAATAAAAATTGAAGTTTTCTACGGAAAAAGTATAATGAAAATTGTGAAAAACAGTTATTTTTCTACATCGAACAAAAAGGGCTCTGTTGTTTAACATGTGTTTCCATATTGAATTTCTTTTTTTAAAAGACACTAAACATTTGCAGTTGGGATAATAGTTGTGGCTCTATAATATCAACCCTTAGGAAACAAACACATAGAAAGTTTTAAAAATTATGAAAACAAATCAGGATTCTTTACGACTTACACATTTCTCTTGAAAAATAAAGCCGAAATTATTTTAAAATCAAAGATAGTTGAAATAAGGTAGAGTTCCACTTATTACATAGTTTCGGCTGGAAAAAATGGGGGGACCAAAACAGCGTTTTTTTATTCTTAAACAAAAACGATGAAAGTCTTTTCTATGGAGAAAAACAAAATACATTTAATAGTTTTTTTTTCTTTTACTATTTATTTATCCGAGATAATTTTTTTGTCATAATGCGTTAAATATAACTTACTTCGAAAAATGACAGAAATAAAAAAAAAATATGTTTTTTTAAAAGATATTATTTTCATAATATATATATTTTTTTTAGTACTGTAAATGTTTAAAAATCAGAGGGGGTCAGTGTTATTAAACTTAGACTTTTGACAAATAATAACATTTATAATATAACGGACCTTTTTTTCTGGGTGTTTTTAAATTTGTAACATTTGTGGACCTTTTCTGGAAAACTTTCAGGGGGGGGTTAATAAAAATCATATTCATTATCAGAAATAGTTGTAGATTGCCCGAATCGTATTGAAAATTCCAGTCCTCATTACATTAAATTTTTTTCTTTATAAAGTTTAAAAGGGGCAGGGGTTAATTTTTTTATGTTTGTTTTTACACTGGCAACCAAAATATTTAAAACAATCTAAGTATTATGACACTTTCGATTTGGTTTCTCGTAAGCTATCTGCAAGTTTCGTTTTTGTGGGGGGAAAAATAATCTTAAATTTAATAATAAAAAATAATTTAAAATTACACCATAGGCGCTTGGTCGGCATCAGAGACCACTAAGACCTTCAAATAAGCGCGTAAATCCGTTACGTACCTCCTCTGACTGGCAGGAAGAGGTCTTTTTCTTTAATCGACTAATACCCTAGATTTCCCGAATTTTGGTCTCCAATCTGGATCTGTTTTGGTTTCGAAAATATTCGAAAAAAAAAATGGTGGGGGCTAAAAGGAAACCTATGGGCTCCTTCAGATTATTTTTGTATCTTTGTCAAGAGTCGTATGTTACGAACGACTTTCGATCATCTCAATCGTTTGTATTTGAAAAATTACGCTCATCCCTCCGATTTTTTTTTGGTGCGCGTTCATGACTGAGGTTGGCCAAAATACACAGACTTTTTTTTGAGGGGTGTTTCCGACCTTTCTCAAGAAAAATTGGTTCGTAAGTCGCCGGTTTAAAAACAAACATAAAAAAATTCCCCCCCCCCCTCTTTATAAGCTTTATAAAATAATTTTTTATTATAATGAGGACTGGAATTCTCAATACGATTCGGGCAATCTACGACTATTTCTGATAATGAATATGATTAAAACCTCACCTCACTAAAAATTTTCCAGAAAGGATATGCAAAAGATTAAAAATTTAAAAACATCCAGAAGAATAGGTTATGCAGAGTCCGTGATGTTATAAAAGTTATTATTATTCAAAAGTCTAACCTTCAGAACACTGTTTCAAGTTATAACTCGGAATTCCGACTTTAAACTCGGAATTCCGAGTTATAACTTGGAATTAGAATTTAAACATCCCCAAAAGAATCCATTTTTTTATATATCTCAAAAAGTAAGCAACAATTATTTACTTTTCTGTTATAAATCACCCTTATAAAACTGAACATTTCTTATATTTAACTTTTTCTTTAGCTCTTATATAGTTTCAGATGGAAAAAATTGAGGGGGGGGGGGTCCAAAACAGCGTTTTTTTATAATTAAACGGTTACACTTACGATAAAAACGATAAAAATATTTTCAATGGGGAAAAAATATATTTAATAGTATTTTTATTCTCTTACTCTTTATTTACCCAAGATAATTTTTTTTCATAACCCTTGAAATATAGGTTATTTCGAAAAAATAAATTTCAATATATTTTTTTTAATATCATAAATATTCAAAAATCAGAGGAGTCCAGTGTTATGAAGGTTAGACTTTTGAATAATAATAACTTTTACAACATCACGGACTCTTCATAACCGATTCTTCTGGATGTTTTTAAATTTTTAATCTTTTGCATATCTTTTCTGGAAAAGGTCGGAAACACCTCTCAAAAAAAAGTCTGTGTATTTCTGCCAACCTCAGTCATGAACGCGCACCAAAAAAAAATCGGAGGAATGAGCGTAATTTTTCAAATACAAACGATTGAAATGATCGAGAGTCATAACATACGACTGTTGGCAAAGATACAAAAATAATCTGATGGAGCCCATAGGTATCCTTGTAGCCCCCCATCATTTTTTTTCGAATATTTTCGAAACCAAAACAGATCCACATTGGAGAACCAAATTCGGTAAATCTAGGGTATTAGTCGATTAAAGAAAAAGACCTCCTTCTGCCAGTCAGAGGAGGTACGTAAGGGATTTAAGCGCTTATTTGAAGGTCTTAGTGGTCTTTGATACCGATCAAGCGCCTATGGTGTAATTTTAAATTATTTTTTTATTATTAAATTTCAGATTATGTTTCCCCCCAGAAAAACGAAACTTGCAGATAGCTTACTAGAAACCAAATCGAAAGTGTCATAATACTTAGATTGTTTTAAATATTTTGTTCGCCAGTTTAAAACCAAACATTAAAAATTAACCCCCGCCCCTTTTAAACTTTATAAAGAAAAAAATTTAATGCAATGAGGACTGGAATTCTCAATACGATTCGGGCAATCTACAACTATTTCTAATAATGAATATGATTTTTATTAACCCCCCCCCACAGCTAAAATTTTTCCAGAAAAGGTCCACAAAAGTTAAAAATTTAAAAACACCAAACAACAAATTTTATGAAGAGTCCGTTATATTATAAATGTTATTATTTTTCAATAGTCTAACTAATTTTTGAACATTTACAGTACTAAAAAAAATATATATATTATGAAAATAATATCTTGTAAAAAAACATATTTTTTTTTATTTCTGTCATTTTTCAAAGTAAGTTATATTTAACGCATTATGACAAAAAAATTATCTCGGATAAATAAATAGTAAAAGAAAAAAAATACTATTAAATGTATTTTTTTTTCTCCATAGAAAAGACTTTCATCGTTTTTGTTTAAGAATAAAAAAAATTTGGTCCCCTCTCAATTTTTTCCAGCCGAAACTATATAAGAGTTAGAAAAAAAAGTTCAATATAAGAAATTTTCAGTTTTTTAAGGTTAATTTATAACAAAAGAAAGTAATTAATTATTGCTGAATTTTTGGGTTATAAAAAATGTAGTCGAAATTCCGAGTTGTAAGTCGTTATAAACATAAAAATTGCTTTGTGGCCCATCTACGCTGTCGTACCATTCAAATTAACTCAGTGCTATTCCGAAATTTCGAGTTTAAAGTCGGAATTCCGATTTTAAAGTCGGAGTTCCGAGTTCTAAGTCGGAATTCCCAGTTCTGAGACGGAATTCCTAGTTTTAAGTCGAAATTCTGAGTTTTAAGTCGGAATTCTGAGTTCCAATTCGAAATTCCCAGTTGTAAGTCGGAATTCCGAGTTAGTCGGAATTAAAATAAAAATTGCTTTGTGGCCTTTCTACGCTTTCGTAGAATGGCTTATTTTATTTTTGCATGTGGTCCTCGTCGTTTTCATTATACTTACAACTCAGATAGTTGTATGAATTGAAGCATTCCATTTGATTGTCCCTTTATAGTCGAGGCCTACGCGATAAAAAAATACTGTTTTGTGATTAAAATAAGCCGCTTCGATTAAACCAGACAAAACAAACTTTTCATCTGCCTCAGCCATAGCAAGAGAGGAAAGGAGAGGCGATCTCAAAGTAAAATTGTTCAGTTCTTTTGCAAGTTAGGCCAAAACTATACATTTTATAAAAAAATGTGAGGTAAGATATTTGGTAGGGTACATAAAATTCCCCATTTACTGATGTATTGTACTTTCAGCTGCACTCTTTTATTCGACGAATTAAAAATATAACAACATTATTCATAAAAAAATTAAAAAACAAATCAAACGTTGCTTGAAATTTATTTTTTAAAGATCTTCTGGATTCAACTCATTTATGAAATCTGACTTAATATTCTGTACATAAAACATTAAATAATGTTTTGTTTTAAACCAACCAAATCATCATCATCACCAACTTGATTAAAAAGGGGATCGGAAACGCAACAATTGCCCGGTAAATAAGGATTACTTACCTGTAAGGAAGTTCAATCCGAATTATACGAGAATGGTCACATCCTATTAGATACACTAGGTAGTGATACTTCGTAGCACGTCATACGCAAGTTTTAGAGATAAGAAAAACATACCGCCACTGCATCCTGCCTGATCTCTGCTAGGTACTTCAGTATACTTCTAAAGCTTTTCTGAAATACTAAGATCGCCAAGGGCGGGTTGACTAGTACTTAAATAGGTTGCATGAAAAATACATGAATATATAGATGGGACTGTGTCTAATAGGAAGTGACCAATCTCGTATAATTTGGATTAAACTTCCTTACAGGTTCCTAACCTGTAAGGAAGATCAATCCAAATTATACGAGATTGGTCACATCCTATTAGATACACTAGGTAGTGATACTTCGTAGCACGTCATACGCAAGTTTTAGAGATAAGAAAAACATACCGCCACTGCATCCTGCCTGATCTCTGCTAGGTACTTCAGTATACTTCTAAAGCTTTTCTGAAATACTAAGATCGCCAAGGGCGGGTTGACTAGTACTTAAATAGATTGCATGAAAAATACATGAATATATAAATGGGACCGTGTCTAATAGGATGTGACCAATCTCGTATAATTTGGATTAAACTTCCTTACAGGTAAGTCGTTTAATCCTTAATTATACTTCGATTGGGCACATCCTATTAGATACATCAGGTAGTTGTTTAGAAAGTCTAAATAATAATAAGGCAACCAAAAGGTATAAATTTAAATGTGTTTAAAACATATTTTTTATTATAATTAGCTAAGAAATATTTTGAAATTAAAGGTTTGTTATAAAATCGATTGAACGTTTTCCTTTCTTCCGAACATCCCGCAGCCTTTCTAATACTTTTGATTGATGCACCAACCCTTAATTCTGCGGAAGACACCCCATATTCTGTGCTATGTCCTTTAAAATTTGATTCTATTTCTGCGTTTTTTAGACCTTCTTAAATCCACCTGCTAATGCTTATGAGGTTTTTAATTGTTCCTCGAAATAGTTTTGTTTTCTGTATGAAATATATAATGGTAAAACACAAATGGAACTGTAAATTTTCCTAAGCCAAAGCTGATTTCTTCTGGATCCAGATATTTTTAAAATATCTTTAAGAATTATTTCTATGCGCTCTTCATTAGCCTTGATGTTACTTAACTTATAGAAAATGTCTGAACTCTTTGAGCAGAACAAAGAGTCAAAAGAAGTACCATTTTTATAGTTAATAACCCGAATTTTAAATTTACCAAAGGTTACAATTGACCTATATAAGGTAACACTGGTTCCGGATACCAAGTTTATATTTCGGAAACTGAGGGCGCAGCTTAAAAATGCGTCTCATAAACCTTTCTACCATTTCTGATTTTTCTACTCGCAAATTAAATTTAAGGCAGATCTATGTGTGTTAAGAGTTCAATATTTCCCAGTATTTTGAGATTCTGTTTCTAAAACGGATACAACTTGATTTACATTAGGCTGCAAGATGGTCTCAATATTATTGTCGCAAAACTTCCATCATTTGAAAAAAATAAATTGCATCCTCCCAAACGCCCCTTTTACTATAGGCCACCTTGATAAGATTGCTTCCTAGTGGTTGGGTTCCCTAAACGAGGATAAGAGTAAATCACCTTTCGGATTTAAAACGATAACTTTTAAGCGAATCATGGATTTTAATTTTGGATACCATGCTTGAGTTCTCCAGATAAAATAAACCACCAGACATATCGCATTATCGTTTTCAATTTTTTCTCTTTTTTTACATTTTTGCAAACAGTGAGGAAGGAGGAAATATATAAGAATTAAGGTTTTTCTAATTCATTATGAATACATCCACTGAAAGCCACGACACAAAACGGTGGCATTTTTTGTTCAGATAGCTTGCAAACAAACATAAAATTTTTATACCAGATTTCTCGTCCCCTATATGATTATCCAACGTATTTATGTACGTGGCAAATACAAAAAATATACCTAAGCTCACTCAATTCTGAGTAAAATATGACAATTTTTAAAAAAATTTTACAAAGCTTGTTAAGCCATAAAAAGCTGCCTTCATTTCAAGAATGTTTATGTGTTTCTCCTGTTTACCTTCTTGCCAAAAAAGCCCCTTTTGCTTCCTTTCCCTTTCCATCGGGGAAAATTTTAATGTTATAATTAGACTGTAAAATAGTATGTGCTTTAACCACCACTCAAGTTAATTTTTAACTAAGAACCTAACAAGCATATTTTTGTTATAGTTATTCCTGTTAGCCTTTAAGGCACGATATTTTTCTCGCTCAAGGATTTTTACGTATAACAAGCCGTACTCTGTACTAACCGAGGCTAGCCTTCCTATAATTTGCGAAACCTCTTTAATTGTTATTCTTTTTTGTGCGATATATATCCACATCTTTTTTGCATTAAGGAAAAATTGTATCTCTTGAGTCGGTTGTGTATGGTTTTTTAATTGTTAATAAAAAACCTAATCTTTTAGATAAGAGAAATAGGCCTCAAAGGGTGGAACAAAAAAGTGCAGTGGCTAGACCGAATGGTAAATATTGGAATTCAACTTTTGTTTTGAAAAGAAAATCTTTAATATTTTTGGAAGCAGTTTTTAGTAATTAAGTTCTCTAATATCTCCCAGTTGAAAATGAGGTGTGCGAAAGAAATTTATGTAGGTTTTTAGGATTAAAGGTAAACCTAAAATCCTCTGTTATCGTTCTGTCTTAAAAAATAGCTTAGATAAAACTGATTTTGCCAGTTATTAATAGTTTTAACTGCTCCTACTTATAAATGTTGTATGCTTTTCAAATAAATTTTTAACTAATTTTTGGTAAGTTTTGATGTTTTGGGGGTGAAAACTTGAAAAGGGAATTTTGTATCCTTTTATCCAACTCAAAGCTAATTTATTTTGAGTTATTTGATTCCACTCTTCTGAAAAAAAAAATATTCCACAGGAATACGTTCTTTCACTGTTTAGGTCTAATATTTCCTCTCTGCGCCTTTTTTATATTTTGCAATTTTTGGCAAAAGGTTCGCTAAAAAAGAAAAGATCTGGATTTTGCGCAGTAGCAATTTTTTACATTTTTGCATGAAACAATATTGTGGACAATGCAAAACAACTGCGCCGATTCGGCAAGACCCAAAAGATCTTCAAGTGCTTCAAGCTCAGTTATGTTTGCCCCCCCCCCCCAGATCGATTTTCTCAAAAATTTTTATGCCAAAATTTTGCACACATTTTGCACACCACAAATCAAATTTTGCACACCTTCCTACGAGAAACTACAGCCCATTTTCTGTGGGGGGGGGGGGGGCGCAAACTTGACGTTGCCAACCCCAGTCAATATTTTTCAAAAAGTTTAGTGTCGTTAGAAAGATCTTATTTTGCACAATTTTGCACACCCATTTTAAAATTTTGCACACCTCTCTGTAACCCACACGAGGGTTCTGAAAATATCAAGTTTGCCCCCCCCAGTCAATATTTCTCAAAAAGTTTGGTGTCGTTAGAAAGATCTTATTTTGCACACCCATTTTGAAATTTTGCACACCTCCCTGTAACCCACACGAAGGTTCTGAAAATATCAAGTTTGCCCCCCCCAGTCAACATTTAAAAAAAAAATTGGTGTCGTTCGAAAGGCCTTATACTGCACATTTTTGCACACAAATTTTAAAATTTTGCACACCTCCCTGGAACCCACACGAGGGTTCTGAAAATATCAAGTTTGCCCCCCCCCCCCAGTCAATATTTTTCAAAAAGTTTGGTGTCGTTAGAAAGATCTTATTTTGCACAATTTTGCACACCCATTTCAAAATTTTGCACACCTCCCTGTAACCCACACGAGGGTTCTGAAAATATCAAGTTTGCCCCCCCCCCAGTCAATATTTTTCAAAAAGTTTGGTGTCGTTAGAAAGGTCTAATTTTGCATCATTTTGCACACCCATTTTTAAATTTTGCACACCTCCCTCTAACCCACACGAAGATTCTGAAAATATCAAGTTTGACCCCACCACCCCACCACCGTCGATATTTCGAAAAATAAGGGTTACGTAATAAGTGCACTACCTCTCAGTTTACGCAATTACTTTGTGGTTGGCTGTAAATATAACCTAACTTTTTTGTTACTTTTTATATTTTTTAGTCGATGATACGTACCTCATCAATCAATTTTCCAAAAATATTACGAAAAAAATAAAATAACGATAACCACAAAGTAATTCCTCCGGAAATTCCGAACTCTGTTATGGAACTGCGCAGTCGCAGAAGTAACAATAATAATAAGGAAAGAGACAAAAACAATGACCAAAAAGACCTTAAGAATGGAACTTTAACTTTCTACCTATTGGTGTCATCTCATTTGCAGCAGGCGTTGTTTCCGTCTTTGGGTTGAGAATTGAGTCAAATTTACATGACGTACTTATTGAATTCGATTTCATTTTTTTTTCGATCTATAAAAGGAATAATTTTTTTCTTATTGGCCATTTTAAGTGCATGAAATATAAAAACAAAATGTCTAAAATGTTCATGTGTAGAAATAAATAAAAGACTTCTTCTAATTATAATTATTGACGGACGGATTTTTTGATGTGAACCTAGTTAATGACACACCAAGACGCCAAACGCGTGGTGTGAACTGCAAAATCAAGGCGGGCGTCATCACCGTAGCCGCTGTCTGCAAATAGCAAGGTGTGATCCCACCATTATCCAGATGAAAATTTTCGGACGCACCCATGAAATCGGAGGCGCGATCGACCTCGCTCTCTATAAATTTGATAAGCCTTTGGTATTCTTGACATGTAAAAGAGAAAGATAGAAATTCGGCGTTATAGGCATTCTTAGTCATTTTCGGTAAGATGTGTCTAAGCTTCATGGAAAGTGACAGTTTCCTCGTCCTTCACTCCCCAAATACAACTACCTAAATTTTTGGGTGTTCTGCGCCAAATTTTGACGTTTCTACGACTTTGGGCATCTTGTCTTTACACTTTGCAGTGTGTATTTGTGGAAGAAATGAATCTAATGCACGAGGCTGGGAATAACTAATTTTTTTTATTATTTCAGCAGAAGCACGAAACCGTCTGGAAGTGAAAAAAATTCTGTTTTTTTTATAAGTTAACTATACAGCTTAAAAAGGTGTGGGTTGTATAAAAACAAGCTTACGGAACCGTGGATTGAATTAGAGCGTACCCCTATTCACTCCACGTTCTCGTAAGTATAGGTATGTTTTTATACCATTTTTTTAGCTGTAACTTTTATTTTGGTTTATTATTGCAGTAAAATATGCGTGCGTGAAAGTAGAAAGATCTGAAAGAAAACAAAGTGTCGTTTTTTTTTTAAAGAAAGTGTTTATTTTATCTATCTAAGTTATTATTAGAAGTGCAACAACACGCAATTACGATTTACTTACTTTCGACTAACTTGCGTGACAAAGACTTTTATGGAACTTAAAATTAACATTTTTATTTTATTAGACAACTAAAGCCAATTATCAAAGTTAATACTATCCTAAGATGTATCTCTATCGAGTGGACCAATCAACCATGTGCAGTTTTAAATATATGGGGAATGCGAGATAGCTCCAGCTGATCAAAGTACGCCTGGATACCTATTCTTCAGTTTCGAGAGAAACTTTCGTGTAGGAACGATCACATCCTTTATTTCAACCAATAGGCAAACTCCAATGCGGTTACGAAACGTTCGATAAGCTGAAAAGCTCCACGGCGCCCGCGCAGGAGAACCCGCTCTTTTTTCCATAACCAGCAGATGTAAGTTGTAGGAGAGTTCTCTTGATATGCGGTAGCCCGGTAATGTCCGGAGGTGCTCGACTGATATCGGATGGCTAGTGCAAGCAGTGAAACCATCCTATTGGTCCAAATCACTGATGTGATCGTTCCTATAGGAGTGTTCTCTCGAAACTGAAGAATAGGTACCCTGTCCTGCAATACGTATCAGGATAACACGAAAGAAGACGTGACGTTACGTAGCTTTCACCCAAGACGTTGCTCTATCAACAAAAACGTGTCATTTCGATCAGTTGGAGATGTCATGCATTCGCCATAAATTTAAAAGTGTACTTGGTTAATTGGCCGACAAGATAGAGATACGTCTTAGGATATGTCTTAAGATTTTTGGGGGTAGTTCCGAAGGGAGAAATGGAGGAAAGTTCAAAAATAATAGGGCTCCGCGCGTCAATACACGTAATCGTTGTGTAAAATTTCGTTATGATCGGTGCACGAGTTTTTGAATTACAGTGGCGCATATCGAGGCGACGGACAGACAGACAGACAGACAGACCGATCGACAGATAGACAGAGCGACGGCGTCTGGATTCGTGCTCATCTGAAGTCAGATCCACCAAATTCCTTCGTCTTCCTCAAAATCTCGAAATGCGATTTTTTGACATTTACGTTACTTCCTTCTCTTAGAGCGAGGGAAGTAAAAAGTCAACGAAATTCTTTTTATTTTCTTTAAAATTACGTAAAGTAAAATTTATATTAGAAATCACGTAAGAAAAACTATTCTCATCTTTGTTGTACATTTAGAATATGTATTGCGCATAGTCTTTTTATTGGCTCAAAAATGGTACTTCTTATCTAACGCAAACTTATAAAAGGCTTTTTTCATTTAAGAACTTGCCCAAAAAAGTGTGGAGCAGCTTTACCTCGAAAGCGCCTCAGACCACATTGCACAAAGCTCAAAAGCACGTCCGTCGTCGTGCCATATTTTACGTTTTGTTTAATAAAATCAACGAGAATTACGTGGTGTCGTGTGCCGTTCAATCAGCATCAACATCATCAGCTTACCAGTTGCCAAACAAAATAAGGTAGGTTTATAGTTTACGTATATAGGCTCTATAATTCAGTGTCGTCACTGTCGGTCGGTATGTCTGTCTGTCTATCCGTCGCCTCGATATGCGCCACTGTAACTCAAAAAATCCTGCACCGATCATAACGAAATTTTACACAACGATTACGTGTATTGACGCGCGGAGCCCTATTGTTTTTGAACTCCTCCATTTCTCCCTTCGGAACTACCCCAAAAAATCTTAAGACATATCCTAAGGCGTATCTCTATCTTGTCGGCCAATTAACCAAGTACACTTTTAAATTTATGGCGAATGCATGACATCTCCAGCTGATCGAAATGACACGTTTTTGTTGATAGAGCAACGTCTTGTGTGAAAACTACGTACCGTCACATCTTCTTTCGTGTTATTCTGACACGTATTGCAGGGCAGGGTACCTATTCTTCAGTTTCGAGAGAACACTCCTATAGGAACGATCACATCAGTGATTTGGACTAATAGGATAGTTTGACTGCTTGCACTAGCCATCCGATATCAGTCGAGCACCTCCGGACATTACCGGGCTACCGCACCGGTTCTCCTGCGCGGGCGCCGTGGAGCTTTTCAGCTTATCGAACGTTTCGTAACCGCATTGGAGCTTGCCTATTGGTTGAAATAAAGGATGTGATCGTTCCTACACGAAAGTTTCTCTCGAAACTGATAAATAGGTATCCAGGCGTACTTTGATCAGCTGGAGCTGTCTCGCATTCCCCATATATTTAAAACTGCACATGGTTGATTGGTCCACTCGATAGAGATACATCTTAGGATAGTGTTAACTTTGATAATTGGCTTTCAGTGTCTAATAAAATAAAAATGTTAATTTTAAGTTCCATAAAAGTCTTTGTCACGCAAGTTAGTCGAAAGTAAGTAAATCGTAATTGCGTGTTGTTGCACTTCTAATAATAACCTAGATAGATAAAATAAACACTTTCTTTAAAAAAAAACGACGCTTTGTTTTCTTTCAGATCTTTCTACTTTCCCGCACGCATATTTTACTTCAATAATAAACCAAAATAAAAGTTACAGCTCAAAAAATGGGATAAAAACATACCTATACTTACAAGACCGTGGAGTGAATAGGGGTACGCTCTAATTCAATTTACGGTTCCGTAAGCTTGTTTTTATACAACCCACACTTTTTTAAGCTGTATGGTTAACTTATAAAAAAAACAGAATTTTTTTCACGCCCAGACGGTTTCGTGCTTCTGGTGAAATAATACAAAAAATAGTTATTCCCAGCCTCGTGCATTAAATTCATTTCTTCCACAAATACACACTGCAAAGTGTAAAGACAAGATGCCCAAGGTCGAAGAAACTGCCACTTTCTATGAAGCTCAGACACATCTTACCGAAAATGACTAACAATGCCTATAACGCCGCATTTCTATCTTTCTCTTTTACATGTCAAGAATACCAAAGGCTTATCAAATTTCTAGAGAGCTGCACTTACCCATTTTGGGGCAAGTTGCACCCGAGGTCGAACGCGCCTCCGATTTCATGGGTGCGTCCAAAAATTTTCATCTGGATAATGGTGGGATCACACCTTGCTATTTGCGGACAGCAGCTGCGGTGATGACGCCCGCCTTGATTTTGCAGTTCACACCACGCGTTTGGCGTCTTGGTGTGTCATTAACTAGGTTTACATCAAAAAATTCCGTCCGTCAATAATTATAATTAGAAGAAGTCGTTTATTTATTTCTACACATGAACATTTTAGACATTTTGTTTTTATATTTCATGCACTTAAAATGGCCAATAAGAAAAAAATTATTCCTTTTATAGATCGAAAAAAAAATGAAATCGAATTCAAAAAGTACGTAATGTAAATTTGACTCAATTCTCAACACAAAGACGGAAACAACACCTGCTGCAAATGGGATGACACCAATAGGTAGAAAGTTAAAGTTCTATTCTTAAGGTCTTTTTGATCAGTGTTTTTGTCTCTTTCCTTATTATTATTGTTACTTCTGCGACTGCGTTCCATAACAGAGTTCGGAATTTCCGGAGGAATTACTTTGTGGTTACCGTTATTTTATTTTTTTCGTAATATTTTTGGAAAATTGATTGATGAGGTACGTATCATCGACTAAAAAAAATAAAAAGTAACAAAAAAGTTAGGTTATATTTACAGTCAACCACAAAGTAATTGCGTAAACTGAGAGGAAGTGCACTTATTACGTAACCCTTATTTTTCACAATTTTGACCCCAACCCGCGACCCCTTATATAACGCTTTGTAACGTTTGGGACTACTCCAGTCTAAAATAACGTAACGTTTTGCTGCCAGATATTTTTCTCTTTCACTCGAAAAATCCAAAAAGTTGTTTTATTTCACAATAATAATTTAAAAATTGCGTTACGTAACGGAACCGCGAAACTCCGCTCACCCCTACATAACCCCTATAAGCGTTACGCCTAGTTGCCACCTATGCGTGCTTACCCTGACACTAAAAACGCATCACGCGACACTTTTAAAAAATCGGCAAATGCATGGCTGATCACGTGATGCATTTTTAGAGTCAGGGGGAGCACGCATAGGTGAGAACCAGGCGTTACGTAATGTTATGTATTTTAAATAGAGGCGTTCACATTGACTTTCCTGACGAAATGGAACAAAAATTAAAAACTTTTCATTATATACAACTGTAAACATAAACAATTATCTGTAAATTTAAACAATATTCAAAGATATTACACAATCGAGGTCTCCTTCGTTTGTTTATACTTCTGGGAAATTTTAGGACCAAGTTTAACCGTAAACGCCACAAAAAGAAAACGGCATTGAAAGTGTGCAAAATTTGAAAATAGTTGTGCAAAATTAGGCTTCCCGAATGACATAAATTTTTTGAAAAAAATTAACTGGGGGGGGGCAAACTTTTTTGAGAACGCTCTTGTGGGGTACTGAAGGGTGTGCAAAATTGCGCAAAATAGACCTTTCGAATGACACAAAGTTTTTTGAAAAATATCGACGGTGGTGGGGTGGTGGGGGCAAACTTGATATTTTCTGAACCCTCGTGTGGGTTACAGGGAGGTGTGCACAATTTCAAAATGGGTGTGCAAAATTGTGCAAAATAAGACCTTTCTAACGACACCAAACTTTTTGAAAAATATTGACTGGGGGGGGGGGCAAACTTGATATTTTCAGAACCCTCGTGTGGGTTACAGGGAGGTGTGCAAATTTTAAAATGGGTGTGCAAAATTGTGCAAAATAAGACCTTCCTAACGACACCAAAATTTTTGAAAAATATTGACTGGGGTGGCAAACTTGATATTTTCAGAACCCTCGTGTGGGTTACAGGGATGTGTGCAAAATTTTAAAATGGGTGTGCAAAATTGTGCAAAATAAGACCTTTCAAATGACGTCATAGTTTTTGAAAAATATTGACTGGGGGGGGCAACGTCAAGTTTGCCCCCCCCCACAGAAAACGGGCTGTAGTTTCTCGTAGGAAGGTGTGCAAAATTTGATTTGTGGTGTGCAAAAATTTGGCATAAAAATTTTTGAGAAAATTGATCTGGGGGGGGGCAAACTTAACTGAGCCAGTGCTTCGTCTCCGTTTTTTGTATAGGCCAAATTAGAGAAAACCCGCTCTAAGGCTGTCAAACCTTTTCTCAAAATGGTTTACAATTTCAAGAGTTACGTATCTCTTTTTTGCTCTGCGGATCCTGGATTTAATTTGGGTCCTTGAAGAATTTGGCAAATTTTCCGGGAATTTTGTATTTTTCGAGGAGATTATTTTGAGTATCCTTATCTATTTATTCCCATAGAAAGATGCTTCTTATAACTGCAAGATAGCTCTGCTGATATATCTGGACTCAATGTGCTATCATCTGTCACCCGTAATATAATTTCTAAGGGGTGCCTCCCTATGCTAGAGTTCGAGGAACTGCTAGTGTCTGACGAGTGAGTTTGTTATTTATTCACCCTCACTAAATCCCCTTTTTAAATTTATTAACTCCAGAGCTTAGGATATCTGTAAAGATAATTATATCTGTCTCCGTAGAGACGCTTAATTTTCCTTCAAAATGAAGGTACATCTGCCGATTCTGCATTTTGACAGATGGTTGTCCTTTACATGAATCCTGTTCCATCCATCCATCCATCCATCATCATTTCACACACAAGTGCGAAATCCGGATCTACGGTTACCATTACCTTTTTGAGGGAAAGCTCGCTATTCGTTGATTTTGTTATTTATTTACCCTCACTAAATCCCCTTTTTAAATTTATTAACTCCAGAGCTTAGGATATCTGTAAAGATAATTATATCTGTCTCCGTAGAGATGCTTAATTTTCCTTCAAAATGGAGGTACATCTGCCGATTCTGAAGTTTGACAGATGGTTGTCTTCTACATGAATCCTGTGTCATATTTTTCCATCATCATTTCATCATTTCATCTCCTAATTCCTAGCACCGTACTGATGAGCACCACAAGTGCGAAATCCGGATCTACGGTTACCATTACCTTTTTGAGGGAAAGCTCGCTATTCATTGATTTTGATACGTAAACATATTATAATCTACTTATAAAATTGGACTCCCGGTAGAGTAAACCATGCATCGGGAGCATGCAATATAGCATGCGGATATACCGCGCTAGGCAAAAAAATTCCTAGTCATGCACCGGCTACATGAAAAATTCGGTTGAGAATTTTTGTTAAATTACGACGGGTGAAGCGTTTTTGTTATAATAATTATTCTGCAAATTAAAATGTGATATTTTGGAAAGGGATTTTATTAACATTATGGAGTTTCTTATTGAGACTAATATGGCGCGCATAAGTCAAAAACTATGCAGGGTTTAAGTTTTTATGAGTCATACAAACAAATGTGTGTTTACACAATAAACAAACCCATGCCAAGAAATATTAGCCAATAGCCAATATTTGTCTCACTGCACTGTTTAAAATTGACAATGCGCCTTACTTATTTGAATCAGGACGATTCCTTTTCCTTTCGTTTTCCAGTTTCCTCATTTTCTTCTTTGGGTAATCCATTTGCTTTTCACGTTTTCTTTTGTTAGATTTTTTCGGCATTTTATTCGTTCTGTCAGATTCGTCGTCACATATAATATATAAAAAACGACGTGCTAGTAGGTAAAAATTTGGAGTTTTTTATTGAGACTCATTTAGCGGGCATAAGTCAGAAACTATGCAGGGTTCAAGTTTTTATGCGTAATTAAAACAAATTTTTGTTTACAGAATAAACAAACCCATGCCAAAAAATATTAGCCAAAAGTATAATATTTGTCTCACTCCATTGTTTAAAAACTGACAGGTTGCCTATATCTTGAACACTTGCTCCCTTTCGATTTCCTTTTTCAGGTTCCTCATTTTCATTTTTGTTAGATTTTTTTCTTTAAAAGCGTATTTTAACAATTCGCGCGCGCGATACCGTCTTCACGTGTCGCATGAAAGCGCAAGAAGTATACTGAAGTACCTAGCAGAGATCAGGCAGGCTGCAGAGGCGGTATGTTTTTCTTATTTCTAAAACTTGCGTATGACGTGCTGCGAAGTATTACTACCTGGTGCATCTAATAGGATGTGCCCAATCGAAGTATAATGAAAAAGGAATGATATATTTTCTGGTCGGCTAAAAACTAACTATGAGATACTATCGCAAAATGTGTAACAATAATAACGTTGAAAAATAAATAAAATAATGTAAAAATCAGGGTTGGCCCTGGACAATACCAAAGGCCAAAAATCTACTGCGCATGCCTGACGCAGTCAGCTTGCACCCAGAAAAGTTTTTGGCTCTTCATAATGTCATGATGCTAACTTGATTAGGGGAATTATTATCGCTACGGCGGCGCGCGGCGGACAGGGCTGTATATTGGTCGCGATTCTTTAAAAACCGTCAGAAAATCTCGCCCTTACAAAAAATCTGACGATTTTTAAACACAAGTTTACACTTAATGCTTTTTGTCAAGACTATTTGCTAATATTCCTTAAATATTTTTATGTGTAAACAAACCTTTAAAACTTTTAACATACAAAACCATAGATAGCCAAGAAATATTTAGCTATCACTGTCCAGAAAAGTCACACAAATTCTGTCTTTCCTTTCCACATTTTCGACGTTTATTGGTACGCGTAGTAACAATTTAGCTCCGCCATAAACTAGTCCGGCAGAATCTCTTTAAAATATTAAATTTACAAAATGTTAATAAAAAAATGACGCACTTTTTCTTACAACGTTAGGATAAATATGAAGGTTGCTGTGTTTTCATTTTAAATGAGGCCATAAGTAAAAATGGCCACTTTCCAGAATTCTGACTGACTGATTTTCTGTCGTTTCTGAAGGATCGCGACCTATTTGTCACAATGGTCATAATTCTGGAAAGTGACGATTTTTACTTATTGTCTCATTTAAAATAAAAACACAGCATCCTTAATATTCATCCGAAAGTAATAAGAAAAACTGCGTAATATTTAGAAATTTAATACTTTAAATAAATTCTGCAGGACTACTTTTACGGCGGAGCTAAATTGCTACTACGCGTACCAGTAAACGTCAAAAAGTGTCGAAAATTCTCACCATGTAACAGGAAAGACTGAATTTTTGTGACTTTTCTGAACAGTCACAGCGACATTTCCATCGCTATCTATCGTTTTGTATGTTAAAAGTTTTAGGGGTTTCTTTACACACAAAAATTAGCTTAATAACATACATTTTTAAATAAAAAAGGGGTTTTCAGAAAAACTGCCTACAAAAATTAAAATTGACATTTTTTATTTACTGGGACAGAATTAAAAAACTAAATTTTATGGAATATTAGTAAATAAGTCCTGACAAAAAAGCAGTTAGTGTAAACCTGTGTTTAAAAGTCATCAGTTTTTTTGTAAGGGCGAGATTTTCTGACGGTTTTTGAAGAATCGCGACCATAGTGCCAGCAACCAATAGCTAAGTACTAATCACAAAAATCTTGTATTTGGATTAAACACCGACTTCTTGTTACTTGTTGTAGTTTAATAATATTTTAATAATAAAAATCTTATCGTAAGTATATCTTCCCATTCCCAGCAAAATGATACAAATATTATTGTATTTACTCGTGTATATTTTTAAAGATTTGTGACTGGCCAGTCAGTGACGTCCTTGTTCTTCTGAATTCGTGCAGTAAAACTTGATTGGTAGGATATTTAAAAATTTTAGAATTCTGAGAAACTATGAGCCCTAGGAAGTTAGGGAAAATATTTTTATACAAATTGAAGCCTGTCATTTCACTAAAAATATTTTTCTGCGGCTCGGCCTTCTCATAGCCTAGTTGTAAAGGAACTAACTACATAGAATTCGGCCCTTGAGAAAAATTAAATTTTTTGTCCTTACATTTTTTCGCCTCAATCAAAAATGGCGAAAAATGACCAAACTGTGGGGAATCGCTAACTTTGGAATATTGTAGAATAGTGCTTTCTTATACTTTCTCTTATGTCATTCAAACGAATCTCTGCTTGCGAATGGGCTGGAGAGGGGTGGGGTGGGTTTAATTGTGAAAACCATGATTCAAAAATTATTACAGATTGACATTTATTTTTTCATGAAAAAAAAAACAAAGGAACTTAAATACGTACTACATCTACATAAAGAAATATCCTTTTGGATGTTAATCGTGCCGCCAGAGGAAGCTAGGCCGCAGTGAATACTTTTTTTTTAAATGAGATGCCCTGTATATTTTGGAAAATTTAAATTGAGCTTTTTCTTCTTTTTTCAAAAATACCTAATATGCTTCCTTTTTCTATAACGGTTTTTAAATAAAATGACAAAAACTTTTAAATATGTAAGTCAAACAATCACCGAATATCCTTTTGAGTCCAAGGATCAAGAAAAAACGTCTAACGTAATCAGTTGCACTTCCCCTAAGGAGAGAGCGGATTCAAAATCAATCGTATTTTTTGGTTTTGGAATTTTGGCTTTAAAACATTTTATTGATGCGACTATGATCTAAACAAATTACAAGAATTGCTACGATGTTCTTCGCACAGGCATCAAAAGATTTACAAATAAGTGACCCTATGATAAACGCAATCAGTTTGTATATTAATAACTGTTTAGTGCATCCAAATAAATAGTAAGAAAACGTATCTGGTGCCCTAAAACAATTAAAATTTATAGAAATTTGAAAATTAAAAAATGTGTTATTGATTAGGTTAAATTAAATTTTCTATTCTATATAAGAGACTTTCTGGTAAGTCATACAAAAATAATGCCGTTTTGTTAAAGTCGCTTAGATTGGTAGTTTATTCTCGTTTATTACAATTTTCCGTATTTAGAATAAAGTCCACTTTCTTGGGCTGTTTACCTTAAACCACTAAAATATTTTCTTGTAGAGCATCAGTTGAAAAACTAAATCGAGTTTTTCATGCAGAGGGAATGTTTGTACTGTAACCAGATTGATTTACAAAAAGTACCAATTCCAGAATTTTATATATTACTAGGAGTATGATAATTGGACAAATCTTTGAAGCATTGTTGGTATTTGCAACTTTTTAGATTTGAATTATAGCTTACTTTTAGTTTTTTGGGAAATTTGCCACTTTTAAGGGATATGTTACTTATTATTTGAAAACTCCAGCCAAAAGTTTCATTATCATTTGTCAAAAAAGCGATTTCTTTTAGTGTAGAACTTCTTTAGTTTACGTCAACCGACACGTTTCGGGACTACTGCCCCATTTTCAAGATTTGAGTGTTAAACGCCTGGCAAAAAAAAAACAAAAAATATTTGTATAATGACAAACTAACATACATATTAAACGAAACATACATATTAAAAAAATGTGTTTACATATAGAACTTATTTTGTACTTACTGGATTCAACCTTTTAAAAAGAGTTGTGAGTTTCTATTTTCCAATATTTTTCGAAATAAAAACTTTAAAAATTTTAAGAATTTTCGTGAAAAATTAATCAAAAAACCATCGGAACAAGAGACGTTGAGAGTAAAGTGTGGTTTTGTTGAACGTTTACCTTCTTTTCTGAAAGTTTACCAAACAAAGAGCTCTTGGTAAAGACGGATTATATAGAGATTCGTAAGAAGCGAATATGGTATTGCTTTCAATAAAAGTGGATAAATAAACAAATATTAGACTAAAACCAAAGTCTTGGAAATTATTTTTACCATAACAACAGGTATTACTTTCAAACATTATTTTCCTCTCAAAATATCCCTCCTTCATCCCCTTTACCAACAATAGAACATATCCAAAACTTTGATTTTAGTTTAATATTTGTTTATTTATTCACCTTTCTTAAAAGCAATACCATCTTTACTCCTTAAAAATCGCTATAAAATCCGTGCTTACCATAAACTCTTTGTTTGGTAAACTTTCAGAAACGAAGGTGAATTTTCAACATAAACACACGTTGCCCTCAACGTTTCTCTTGTTCCGATGGTTTTTTGAACAATTTTTCACAAAAATTCCTAAACTTTCAAGTTTTTATTTCGTAAAATGTTGGAAAATAAAAACTCACGACTCTTTTTGAAAGGTTGAGAACTTTTTAGTCATCGGGTAAGTACAAAATAAGTTCTACATTTTTGATCAATCTTGGAATTATAATTTCGAAATTTTGTATTAATATGCATGTTGATATAATATGTATGTTAGTTCACTTGTAACTTTATAAATATTTTTTCTTTTTTTTTGTTAGGCGTTTGGCATTCAAACAGTAGTCCCGAAACGCGTCGGTTGACTTAAAAGAAAGAAGTTTTTCTCTCAAAACAAGTCGCTTTCTTTCCTCTGATGCATTAATTAGATTTAGTAATGCATGCTCTATAGAAGCACTGATCGCAAGTTAGCATTCAGAAGTTCCCAACCACGTTTATTGCTTAAGAGATTGTTAATATCATTTAGTCTTAGTCTCAAAATAAGTCTGACATTTCAATTTTTCTAAATTCTAAGAACTAGTAGTTATTAGCTGGTTACCGTTAATTGAACCAAAAATGTCTGAAATACTGTCAATAAGATGTGAATTAAAATGCTCAGCAATCTCCACATCATTTTTGCTCACAACAGTCTGATAACCAATTTTAAATCGGATACCTCTACCAAACAGGGGAGATGATTTTGTATTTATAAAGGTTTTTTAAATTTTCCACATCATAAATCATAGTTTTTACAACTGCTTAAGTTTTAAAATAGAAAAACTCATTCCTAAATTTTTGTTACATAGGAATTTAGTAAAGGTAAAAAAAAGCAATTAAATAAGCTAAAGCTAAGGTAAAAGCTAACCTTGGACACGTCTTAAGAACTCGTGATGAAAATATTTGAAAAAAAAATCATGGTATGTGGATGAATGTAAAAGATAACTAACTATCATTTTGCAGTTTCGGTAGGGGTAACTTTATTTAGAAGTAAAATTAAGCGTCACCACAGAGAGTATTAAATGATTTAGTAATAATCCTATTGTAAAAAACTTTTAAAAAATTAGCCGGCCTTTACTCCTTTGGGTAGTGGGTAGCTTGCCATATGGAAGGGCCCGAGTTCGAATCCCGGCTAGGAGCAGGGACATTTTGTTTTTAACTTGCCAAAAGCTTGACTACTGTATATTAGTCCTTAATGAAGGAAAAGTTGTAGAGTTTTTCATTTTACTCCAAAAATTTTTATTTGCCTTTTTCTACCATGCTATGGCAAAATATTGGGTAAAAAATTTATCTTAATTCAATAAGTTACCTATATAGAGCTTTTTCTTTTTAGTATTGTCTGTTCTTACAATAAAATATGGAAAATTCTACTGTCAATCAATCAATACTTACGGAAGAAATGGTCCTGGATTATGCCGACGACTACCTGGAATATAAATACTACTCATGGATAGAAACCGCTATTGTCTTATCAGAATTTGTAAAAATTTTGTTTATTTTATGCATGATGGGCATCAGCAGTTACCTTATTTACGTGGTAGTTAAATTTAAAAAACTACAAAATCGAACAAACTATTTTATTTTACATTTTTGCGTATGTTACAACATTCATTGCATTTTTGAACTTATATTTACAATCTGTTTCGTCTTTACAGAAATAATATTAATATGCACCAGTATGTTACTTAAACATGTGGCATTAATTTGTTGTTTTATGTTTTCAATGGCATTACTATTTGATTGGTTGCTTGCCACATTTTATATAAATTCAAAATGGTTTTCCTGGCATATTAGGTATTCAAAATTTTTAAATGCAGCTATTTATTTACTTGGCCTCGCAAAAATATCGCTTTCAGTGGGTGGTTGTTATGGTTTGGGAGAATTTGAGTCATTTATAATAGGAAATATATTTGTGTATGCAGCTTTTTTCTTCACTTTGTTTGTATTGCTCATAGTTTTCATTATAGGAAAGTTAAGACGAAATTCGGCATCAAATAAATCTGATAAAATTAGTTATGCATTTACTCTGGCATCGACTACAATCCTATTATGGATACCTACATTTGCAATTCAGGTGATTATAGTGGTTTTCTATCGGGCTAGATTCATACCCTATTGGGCAGCTCAACTCACCTATTTCCTTAAATGGATACCACATTTTATGTCACTGGGTTCACCTGCAGTTATGCTTTTTCTTTTAAAGAAACACAATAAGAATTTTAAAATGGCATTTGACATTTTGTTTAAAAAATCTGTTAAGGATTATCAAAATGACGATCTCGACGAAGATTCGGAAGACGAGGAAAGGAGTGTTGAGGTAAAGGTTGCTAAAAATGGTCATCTTTCAATAAATATTGTAACAAATAACGAAACTGCTCATTTAAGTAATAAAAAAGAGTTTTCGGAATCCACCTCAGGTAATTTTTTGTAATAGCCAAATTTCGTCTTGAGCAAGCAGTATTTTTTATAATAAATTATTGTAATATTTTATAATTCTTAAATGATGATTAAATCCTAATGCCCTTAGCAAGTATAATATATAAGCGATAAGTTAGATATAAATAATATTATGCATATATTATTCTACCTACTGTTTCTATTCTTAACAATACATGAATATTTTGAAGTTGTTGTCTTTGCATGTCCACCAGTTAAAAGCTGTAAAATTAGCAACTTTTAGGGAAAAACTGACTTTTATAAAATTGATTTTTAAACTTTGGTATCTATTATAAAGTTTATGGCAAAATTTTATTTTAAACGACGTTGAGTAAAAACTGGTAAGATATTTACTAGTCTTTACAAGGTTTACAAGATGTTACTTGGCAACAAATAGTGTCATGTAAGAATGTATTAGTTTAGTATATTTTTTATGAGTCGAAAATTTAACTGTTTTACTGGGTCCATCTAATTTTTAGAAGATTTTATAAGCTAAAAGTGCACAAATTTTTAGTAGAATTTATTATAATATTTTTTAAAAGATTTTACAGGGCAAGACAGTAAACACAAATTAAAAAATAGTCCATATTTTCGAAGCACTGGCTTTCCTAGCTGCCAATAATGACAAAGTACTAAGTAGGATGATTTGGAACAACGCCGGCATCAGGCCAGCAGGTATATTGTTAGTACAAGAAAACTTGTAATTTTAAAATAAAATTTGCTTTCTACTTCTTTAATAAACGCAACAACTTCCTTAATAAAAAATAATCTTCAAGTTCATTCATTTAAAAACTTCTCGCTATGTATATAGTGCAGACGCCCTGCTAACTGTTGAGTTTGAGTGGATTGAGGTATCGACTTCAAATAAAAGACATGTTTAATGATAACACTTTTGCAACTTTTTAACATATCTTTCATAAGCGTCATATTGAATTAAGGAGTAGATAAAAAAGGGATCGAGTGCTACCTTGTTTAAAAGATATTTTAGATTCCTATTTAAAATTTAATTTTTTTAAAATCTGTTTATCACTCAGAGAGTTATGAGTGTTTTCGACTATAGTTTACGCACCTCTCCTTACTTTTGAATGAATTCAGTTCTCAACCTTTAATAAAAAACATGTTTAATGGTCACTACCAACCTAAAGTTTTTAATATTGTTGAGTAGTACCCTGTTGGAAAGTTAATGGGGAGCATTTTTAACACCTTCTAAAATAAATAGTTGCGCGAGCTATAGTCGAAAACACTCATTACTTTGTAATTACCATACCGTTTTTAAAAAAAGATTAATAATTTAAATAGATAATATTTAAAATACTATTCAAACGATTTGTATCTGCCTGCCGCACGGAAGTTCCGCTTTCGAATCCCGGCTAGGTGCATGTATATATATAAAAAAAAAAGTCAATATGAAGTAGTCAAATGGTTTTTGATGAATATATGAATTCCTTCAAAAAAGGAGGTGCGCTAGCTATAGCCGAAAACACTCATAACTCAATAAGTATCAAACCGGTTTTTAAAAGAATTAAGATTTTAAATAGGAAATTAAAATACCTACCAACGTATCACTCGCCCCCCTTTACATTTAAAATTTTAAAGTAGTTAGTGACCTTATAGACTTGAGCCAATAGGAGTCTTATAAAAAAAAGTGTTATCAAGTTGATACCTGAATCGTCTCAAAAGTTAGTAGGGGGAACTTTTTACGTCCGAGGTTCCTGTTAACACCATCAGGATGCTTAACATAAAATTTTGTTCAAATGTCACAACCTATGGCAGCGATAGACCGGTCATCGCATTTCTCTCCGAAGCCGCCATTTTGTAACATATGAAATGTCAAAATATTACCAAACGTTGTTGGCAATCAAAAAGGCAGAACCGGATAATTAGACACTTAAAATAAATATTTCAACGCATCCGTATCGGTATACGTAACGCGTTCGAAATATAGTCAAAATACGCTAAGTTTCGAACAATGCCTGTTTCTTTGACGGGTGTGATGACAGAATCTCGTTGCGTACAGAAGGATGTACGTATCGTTAGGGACCCACGAACGTACGCAACGATTTCAATCAGCAGTCCTGTCATCGCACCCTTCAAAAAAGCGGGCATCGTTCGAAACATCGCATAAACAAGTCAAAAATGTAGCGTATTTTGACTTTGTTTTTAACGCGTTACGTATACCGATACGGATGCATTGAAATATTTACTTTAAGTGTCTATTGTTTTATTTTGTCTGTGTTTAGGATGACATTTATTTTGTTTATACGGGTCTCCTAAGGCGCTGATATCTAAGTATTATTTGAAAATTTTGTCGTATAAACACCACTAAATCCGATTTAGGTACTAATCGATTTTATTTTAAAGCGATTTAAAAAGCGGTTTCTGCTTAAAAACCAAATCGATTTAGTTTTAAAGCGATTTAAGAAAGCGGTTTATCTCTTAAAAACCTATTTTAGGGTCGTTATAAATACTTTAAATACCCAAACTTGGTTATCCGAAAAATCTGTTGTTAACTAAGTTTTTTTATTTGTTTTTTCTTCAAATTGACAAAAATTAAATACATTTAATGAAGGACATATAATAAACCCGCGGAGAAAGCGCTTGTAGGTGCATATAAACGTAGTACCTGTATTTTGTTGTATTTTTTTGTCATATGAAAAAAAGGTCTTAGGGGTACCACAAACCTTGTAAGGACATAAAGAATGGGCGTAAACCTGCTTTGGTTGGCTGTGTTACTAAAGAATTACTCTATTTACATCGAAACTTACATAAAATTAAGAATGAATAAATGATTCATAAAGTCTATAGTGTTTTTCTATTAAAAAATTAAAAACTTTTATCATGTTTTTTTTTAAGCTTTAATTAAATGATGAATTTTGCAATTTTACTTTAATATATGTAGTTAATGTAAAATAATGTGTGAATTCTATTTAAACTTCGACTGTGAACAAAGGTATGTCTGCTTAACTGGCGGGAAATTTAATCTGACACATCTTCTCATACGAAAAGTAGATTTCAAGAAAGTTTTAAAACAATAACGTCACATCTACGTCATAACAAAGAAGTTAAAAAACCTCCAAGTCAGTTACTTCAACCGAAAAGAAACTAAAAAACAAAAGATCAAAAGATCTTGGGCGGAAATAACGAAAATTCAAACTTGGATGAGCATCCCACAAGGAACACACAAAAGATCAAAACGAAAAGAGAAACGATTAAACGATGTTTCGCCCTGGGTAACCAGCGTGGGCTCATCAGTAGTTTCACTGGTCACCCTCCACTATACATCATCAAAAACCATCATACACTTTGATTTCCAACCTTGAAACACTCACAAATAGGCATCGTTCCGCACTGGTACTTACTTATCCAAGTTACCTGATACGAATTCGTCCTGGCGTGTTAATATTTCCAGTAGGATTATGCCCCTAAGACAATTAAAACAAAGAAGAGGTTTTTTAACTTCATAATTTCTCTTTTCGTTTTGATCTTTTGTGTGTTTCTTGTGGGATGCTCATCCAAGTTTTAATTTTCGTTATTTCCACCCAAGATCTTTTGATCTTTTGTTTTTTAGTTTCTTTTCGGTTGAAGTAACTGACTTGGAGGTTTTTTAACTTCTTCTTTGTTTTAATTGCCTTAGAAGCATAATCCTACTGGAAACATTAACACGCCAGGACGAATTCGTATCAGGTAACTTGGATAAGTAAGTACCAGTGCGGAACGGTGCCTATTTGTGAGTGGTTCAAGGTTGGAAATCAAAGTGTATGATGGTGTTTAATGATGTATAGTGGAGGGTGACCAGTGAAACTACTGATGAGCCCACGCTGGTTACCCAGGGCGAAACATCGTTTAATCATTTCTCTTTTCGTTTTGATCTTTTGTGTGTTCCTTGTGGGATGCTCATCCAAGTTTGAATTTTCGTTATTTCCACCCAAGATCTTTTAATCTTTTGTTTTTTAATCTACGTCATAGTGTGACAACTCGCTTGTGTCTCGAATAAACTAATGTTTTATCGACTTTATCTCCAAAAACCAAAAATATAGAAGGAATCTTTTCACAAATATATTTATATAAAAAATGTTTATGGAAAAGGTGGAAAAACAATAATAAAGATGCTAAGAGTTAACGAGAAGTTAGCCACAGTATTTGACGTAACTAATGCCTGGTCTACAGTCCAACGTCTTGCCATTGATTTCTATTTTTCTCTTTGTAGAAAAGAGTAAGAAGCAAGAGAAGGCAGCGGCAAAAATTTTGTATGTGGAGTCTAGGTGAAAGACGCATGCGCTAGTTTGAAGCGAACAAAAAGCTCGAAACATTGAAATTGGCAGAAAACTACATTTTTCAAAAATAAAAATTAAAAACAAAGAAAGGTGTTCGAGACTACAAATTTAGTTCCGCGGCCTGCAGGCTTGCGGTTTCGGTCGGTCTCGGCACTAATGTCTCGCACTCAGCAGCCATTATAATTACAGACGCATACGTCTGCAGCGGAGACAGGACGGTTCAACGCGATTTGGTGATCGATAAGGGTGTTATGGTAAAAAAATGGATGTTTTAGTGATGAAAATGGACAAAGATTTGACACAATATCTTCGTAAATTTGGTCTTTCTCATCTGCTCAGCTATTTTACAGGTAAGTGGGAAGGTTTAATATATAAATATCAATATGAAAAGTTGAGTATAACCGCCTTTATAATTAGTGCAAATAGCTAAGGGCAAATTCCGTTACCTGTTAACGACAGATGATGCTGGATCGGAGGTAGTGTAAAGCAAATTTTATTATTTTATCGTCGCAAAATCGTAGGAGAAGAACTGAGTACCTGTAAATTATTTAAAATATATGAATGCCTGGTTTCTTGACTCGAGTACCCAGTTGCTTGGAAAAAATCCACTTGAGGCATTTTGGCGCCAATTTAATATTGTTTATGGGGTGTGCATGGAGGAGCACGTAGGTTATAACTTTGGTTTACCTATTATTTAAACATATATCTTTTCTTATCAAAATAAAGAGACAGACATAAATATTTGTATTTTTCTTGGCTTTAATTCACATATACCTAAACCAAGCCTTAATTATATCATTAAAGGGACACAAAGGTATATTAAATAAGGCAGGTTTAACCAGTAAAACAAATTAAAGATTAATTCATGCTCACAACTTGCATCAAATTGAGACAATCATACACATGTTTTTTACCCTATAAAAAGCTGTGCAATTTGACGTATGTTGACCTAGGTTGTGAGCATGAATTGACCTTAAAAGTCAATTCAGAGCCCGATTCTCTCGCGTCAAGGTAAAATTGCCTTGGCTTAAGAGATCTTTTTTTTCAGTGTGATGTCATTGGTAATGAGCGGTCAAAATTCATATTTGAACCAAGTCTATAAATAATTAAAGAAAACAAAACTTTTTCAACTTTATGTGGATTTTACTAAATTTTAGGAAGAAATACAGAATTTACTGGGTTGTAAATGGTTATTAATAGCACGAGATTTTAAATTTGTGACGTCACTAAAAAATAACTAAATTATTGAAAAAGTTTTACAAAAGTGGTTCAGTGTGAAAAACGCCTCTGGATTTAAACATTAACAGTGTTTTTTTATTGGTACAAAGTATTAAAGGAAACAAGCTTGTGGAGGTTTGAAAAAACTGAATAAAACAATGTTTCCCTAAAAATATACCTTAGAATTGGAAAATAATAATTAGTCTTTTCCCCATTAACATACACTTATTTTTTTTTTAACTAAAACGTCCTTTCACAAACAAGAAAGAAAGAGATGGGTAAAGTTTTCATCTTTTCCGTACTTGCTGTTTTAAAGAGTTTTAGAGTTAAGATACACATAAAAAAATAGTCGGTACAAATGGGGGTTTAAAAGCCATTGTTAAAAGATTCCTTTTTATTATTTAAATTACAGTTATCAAGTGCATGTCGTTCATTTTGTGGTAATAGAGACGCGAGCCGCAGGCGAATGTCTTAATTTATCTGAGATTTATTGTGGTAGAGGTGTCGTTCTTTTCCTCCTGTGAGAATTGGCAACATTTCACGGAGGAGGGAACATACTAGTTTTCTCGTAAAGTCGTCAAAACAAATATACCTGACTATTGTTAGAATATTTTTTACCTTTTTTTACCTACCTAGGTATAAGTAAAAACTTTTGAGCAAATGAAAACAAAGCTTACATTATTGAATTGAAAACCTATTGAATCAGTAGTTCTTATACATTTTTTTTCCTAAATGCTATAATAAAATAATAGGTAAGCTAAGAAATATAATTCTTTTAATGACCTTTGTCTATCTATTAAATTTAAAATATATAAAATAAAAATAAGCAAACTCTGTATTTTGTCACCACGACTTATACAGGGTGTTCCAAATCCTAAACTATCCTACGATATGCTAAAAGGTTTAAATTAGGGCAAAGTTGCGCATTTTGATGCTTTGTTCAAAACTAACAAAAAATTTATGAAATCCGGGTTGGTCCGGAGTTTGGCGAAAAAAGCCAAAATTTTTATTTTTTACTTTATATTTGTATGTGCTTTTATTCTAAAAGCTATCAAAAAACGCTCAAAATTTTCTATAGACACTTTTTCAAGATCTTCCTAAAGACTGGCTCGTTTTTGAGATATTTCAGTATGAAAGGACACGTGCTTTTTTCTCCTGCTGTTTGGTTCATAAAGAATGATATTTTGCAACCTTATTTTGACAGCTAATCTGACCTTTTGGGTTCATGTTTGAACATTTAGTATTCTTAGCCTTAGAAAAAAATTTTAGCTTATTCGGCAAAAAATCGAAAACGTCTCCGAGCCGTGTCTTAGTTTTTAACAAATGTGTCTTCCATTCAAAATGTATGCATATCCCGTTTCGAACGTTACTTCAACAATTCCTGAGCTAAGGTCTCTGACAGAAAAAAAAAGAATCTATACTCTTAAAGGTTGATGCACCCTTACCTAAGATTTTAAATTATATTGGAGTGGGTTGACGTAATTTGAACCAAAATAAATATTCGCTAAATCCATTCTGTCGCGTCTTTTTGGCCAAAAACCATATTTGCTTGGTCGACTGAGATTTATCGAGATGCAAGTCGTTTTTGGTTTTTGTTTTTCAAACACATAAAATCTGTAGGCTCTAGCGTCCATAAAGTTAAAATTTGCCCGTTTGTTATCTTTTTTTTTAACCAAACTAGTTCGTTACTAAACTTAAACCACCTCAGCCAAGGTAAATTTGAACTATTTTGGACCTAGTAACTGCCTACGTAATAAGCCAGCTACAGGGTGTTCTGTTATAAATATCACTTTGGAAATTTGAGTTGTCATTTCTGATTTGTTTGCCTCGCTTTTGTCATGTGCGACTCGTTCTTATTTTAAATATTTTAATAAATTATAAATAAGATAACAAAGTATTTCTCGAAAGCACGACTAGTCCATTATGATACAGTCGCGAGTTACTAAAGTAAAAAATATACGTAAAAATCATAAATCTAACAGATTTTACTCTTAGTCCGGGTTCTCTGTATTTTGATAAAGAAATAAAATGACAGGCATTCAGAATTACTAAAGTTATGAATAACTTAACAATACAAAAATTGGGTAAACCCTCTGTAAAACCGGACAAATTTTCAGGTAAGTACTATTCACAGGGAGATTCACAAGAACTAAAATCTGGAAACGTATATTGATGTCTGCTTCTTTGCTTCAAAAATTATGTTTTTAAAAAAATATATTTTAACACCTCTTTTAAATATTTTAAAAACTAAAGTTCTTAGTAATTTGAACCAAACTACAGGAAAATTTTTATTTCAAAGTTACAATCTTTTCAACTATTTCACACTTTTCTCTTCCTAAACCCCCATTATTCTATCCAACATTTACTTGGTGGGTGGCCAAAAAAACGCTTTGGTACAAAATTTTGGTTAAAATCATAATACATAATGCCTTCTCTATCATGTGTGCAGACCGACAGAAAATCCTTCTTTTTGTAGATGTAGGCGTTTTAGGACCCAAATAGTAACTAAATTTTTGATGAACTACCGTACCATACGTTGGTATGATGATGGTGTACTAATAACTCATTTTGTGGCACTATGTCAAGTAAGAATTAAAACAGTTTTTTTCTTTCTTTTGACTATTATATTTATACTTATACGTAAAAAAATAATTATTCCGTAATAATTACAGAAAACTGATTAAAGTTATCTTAATTATTCAAATGAACTTAAAACTACATTAGATTTATAATGTTTAAAATCTTTTACCAATACAACGCATTCTTATCACAGTAATATATGTTACCGTTAAAACCCGGTTATTCCCAGTAAAAAACTAGTTATAACTGTTAACTCTATATTAGATTAGATTAGACTAAATTATATAAGTTTAGATTATATTTTAATCTGACCTTATCCATCTGACCTAATCTAAACTAGTTTTTCCTAGGAAAACCAGGTTGTAACTGAAACGGTAACATATATACAGGCGAATACTTGCCCGAAAAGAAGTACTTAAATTCTTGCCATAAACTAAATAACTAGATGCCTATATCTTTAAAAAATGATTTTTTTTTTACCAAGAATAGCTAAACTCGACTAAAGATCAACTTTCACAACGCCGTAATAATTTTCTTACTAATTTCGGACATAAAATGAGACACACAAGTTCACACACCGGGCACGCAAATACACAACGGATCGAATTTTTACTTCCACTTTATTAAGCACTATCGTCGGGGCAAAAATAGGTACTGTTATAAAACTTGCCTCACAGATCCTTAAATTTTCGTGCTGCTTAAAGTCTTGTCCGAAGGCTTCCAGCCAAGCTCTCCTATTGCTGTTTGATTTTCCTAATAAAAATACTTCTTCACTCATTATGACTTACCTTTAATAGGTATTTGAAAGAGCTGAACTCTGTCGCAGGATTATTTTTTGCAGCCTGGCATACAACAGGAATAAATAATAAAATTAAATCGTTTCATAAAAAAAATATTTACAATAATAACGAGCCGCCGATGACAAAAGCGAGGCAAACAAATAAAAAATGATAACGCAAGTGTCAAAATAAATGTCAGGCTTCGCTTCTTTTAGAGCTTGCTCTAGGATTAGTGTCCTTAACTCTTCTCCCTTATTATGAAGGCTACAAAAAGTTTTAAATAAGTTATATAACTTTTAGCAATCTTTCGGAATATGTATGACAAATGGTCCAACCCAATTTACAATAAATTAATCATGATCAAGGCGCCCAGGAAGAGTCATGGCTCCCCCACTTTTTTGACCCTTTACTCTGGTTTGTGATATCTTTGGTGTGATGTGTTAAATATTAAAAATTTTGCCTGCGGTGCTATAAGGTCTTTTTCGTTTAAGAAATTTTTATCACCGGCATTCAAAACATATAATAAATGGCATTCTTAGTATAATTTTCCTTCAAATTTTTGTCTGCGGCGCAATTATGATTTAGCAACACATCTATACATACCACTGCAAGCCACCCCTTCTTGGTATCTAATCCAATCTACTTTTTTGAAAATATTTTATAAAAAAACCTAAAAAAAGATCAAGTTTTTAAAGAATTTTTTGTGTTTTGTCCAAATTTTCGCCAAATTTTTTTTGTCAACAAAATTTGAAACTCGTAAAAAATAGCATTTTAGTGTATTTTTTTCAAAATTTTTGCCTGCGGCGTAAGTTAATTTTGAAAAACATCTGAAAATAAGAGTAGATGAGACTGGCTTTGAAAAATAAGTATTTTTCTTTTGTATACACTAACCCAACACCTATTAAACCGTCTCTCTCGCCTCCCTTCAGTTCAAGAGCCCAAGCAATAGGCACATATCTAACTTTTAAAAATTTGCCATAGATAGACACCTATTTGATTTTTACTAAATGATGAAACCACTCCCAGAGTCGATTTCTGGCTACGCCACTGGAAATATTTGCCAGAAAACGGATGGGAACATAATGAAAATTTGTAAACTATCAGTTCAATATTTTAACTTTATTTGTTAACATTTAAGCAAATATATATTTGATGATAACATTTTTGAATCTCTTTGACATATTTTTCATAAGCCTCATATTGACTTAAGACTATAAGGCAAGCTATAAGGTTACTAACTACTTTCAAATTTTAAATCGAATGGAGCGATACCAACACCGTTCTCAACTAAAAAGCCAGTTAACTCTTATCTCTTCAGTGCCCTTTAACCAAAGATTGCCGCCATTTTTATAACCAAATTGACAGGTAAAACATGGATTTTCTGTCAGTTGGGTGTCAATATGGACGCTATGGTAGGCTAAAGGATACTAAATCGAAAAAGCCTGTTAACTCCTATCGCCTCAGTGCCCTTTAGCCTATTGTGGCTGCCATTTTTATAACCAAATTGACAAGGAAAACATGGATTTTCTGTCATTTTGGTGTCAATATGGCACCGATCATAGGCCAAAGAATACTAAAACGAAAATTAGTTAACTGGCTTTTTAGTTGAGAACGGTGTTGCTCCGACATGGAGGCCATCCAACACCTTCCGTTTTAGTACGCTTTTACACGTATGCCACCGCCATTTTTGACACTGTTGACAGTAACTACATTAGTTGATTGTCAAATGGCCGCCACATACGTTCAAAGCTCACTAAAACGCGAGTAGAAGGCTTATTAAATATCGGAGGCATCGAACGGAGGTAAAACTTACCTTAACCTATTGTTATTGCAAATAATTTTCATTTTTATAAAATATTGAGTAGCACCATCTAAGCAAAAATTTTAAAAGGTTTATGTTTCGTATTGCGTTTTCTTTTATTTAAAGTGAGTGAATATTAGTTTTTCTTTTTCAGTTTGGGCGATTCTTATCTGTTTAGCCACACAACTCTTGGTATGGGTGATTCATGACGAATAGAACATAGTCAAAACATAGGCACTATGGACTAAGCCCATTCACTATCTGGCAATAAAATTACCTGGTGGTGTTTTTAACGGATATAGAGGATGATTTATCAAAATATGCGAAAACTGTTCTTTTTAATATCTTAAAAACTAAACAACCAAAAATTATACGCCCCCGAAGATCAATAAACACGTTTTGAAAAATTTTGATTTCTCAGGTTCGGACTTGGTTGACACCCTGTAACTTACAATGAATACATTTTCTCATTTCCTCCAAAAAGTCTAGAATTAGTACTAATTACTAAAGAGAAAAAAAATTAACGCGCAACTTTTTGTTTTTGGTCTAAAAAAATTGTTTAAAAAAAAATACAAATCATCAAATTGACACAAAAATTATAAAAAAGGGTTATTTTAATAAAGTTTAAGTATTTTTTACAAAAAATAAACAAAAAATCCAGGTCCGGATTTATGATTTTATTTAATTATTATCTTTCGGTACATAATATTACAGCATAACTTCAGAAATACACACATCACATATTTTAGTAAAGTTTAGATGCTTTTTTATTAAAAGTAAAAAAAGGCGCAGACATTGTTTTTTTCTTGGCAATGGACACATAATAGAAAATAGGGCTTTTCCGCGGCAGTCGAAACGCGGTTCGGGATTTAGATACAATGCTTGTGAGTTTCTGAGTGGTGTTCCGTGAATCCTAGAATAGTTTCGGTTTATGAAGTTGGAATTAGTTCTTAGTCAAGAGCAGATATTTCGTAAAATTTGGATCTTCATACATCTCGGTTTCCGATTTTTGACTACTTTTGGATAGTTCTCGCACTAAACAAGTTCAAATAAAATGACAAACGGTTCTCTAAGGCTTCCGCGGAAAAGCCTTATTATGTTTCTATATTTTCCATTATTTTATTTCTTGAAAAATATAAAGAAAAAAAAACAATGTGGGAATTCGGATCTTCGTCTTTTTTTTTACTTTTTGGAAAAAGGCATCTAAACTTTGATCGATTGATCGAGAATCGGCAACCGACGATGGTCCGATTACGTCATCTTAAAATGTTTAAACTGCTTAATAATTTCTTCCTAGTATGTAGAGATTGCGCTAATGTCACTATGTTCCCTGTACAGTGGAAGATAATATTATATATATAATGAGCAAAGATATTTCAAAACTAGAATGCGGACTTGACAAGATGGTGGTACTTCTCTACAAGAATCACTTCTTCTGCCACTTAAACCAGCCCGACTAGTTAAGCACCCGCCTTATCGAAACTTTGTTGTTTGCCAATGTTGGGCCGCTTTAAGCTACCACCGACGGACCTACGTCAATCGCTGACGTTGGACCACTTTAGGAAACCAATGTCGGACTTGAATAGTTTACCGATGTCGGGCCGGGACCAGCTTGCCTACGTTAGACCGACCAAATTAAGCAGTTATGGGCGGATCGTCGGTACCATGTGATTAAACCATATCGGACCTTAACCATACGGCGACGGTATGCCGATGTCAGCAAAAAGGAAAATTTACCATTGGTCCGATGGCGGGCTACAGTCTAACGCTGCGTTGGCAAATATACATTGGGCCTACATCGCAAAGCGGACAAAAAATACTGCTGGTCCGATGTCGTAAATCGACGTCGTGCCGATGACGACAAATTCGGCAATCGACATCGAACCGACGAAGGCCCGAGGGAACCGTGCTTGCTGGGTAAACTTAATTAAAATAACCCTTTTTATATTTTTTTGTCAATTTGATGATTTGTTGATGCTGTAAATCTATGTGGCACCGGGTAAATTTACACATTTTTAAAAAAGAATATTTTTATAGCAAAAACAAACAGTTGCGCATTAATTTTTTTTTCTTCAGTAATTAGTACTAATCCTAGGCTTTTTGTCTTGGTTTTAAGTCAGGTTTAAAAATGAGAAAAAAACCGAGTTCGAACCTGAAAATTCAAAATCTTTTAAAACGTGTTTATTGATCTTCAGCAGTGTAATCACCCTGTATACCAACTCACCAACTTATCTGTTGACAAAATGGTTAAACTTGAAATTTAAATCTATAGTCAAATGCGAGTTCTAACATACAGTTTCAAATAACATTGAGCTAGTACAAAAATTCAAAACATTTATACACCTAGCGACTCCTTTTTAGTGTCATTTGACGTTACAAACCTCTTTACGAACATCCCAATTACTGAAGTTTTGCAGCTAATAAAAGGAAAACTAATTAGCTCACACATATCAGACCAAGAGGAATCAGAATATTTTGAACTTTCCAGCATTTGTTTTCAATAAAATTTTTTAAAATTTATTGATTTCACTTATAGACCAAAAGAAGGGCTAGCTATGGCCCTCCCTCTATGTCCGATGGCAGCAGATCCATTTTTAGGTAACGTTGAACCATCAAAAAACAGTAATCAATAACAATATAGTCTTTCTTTGAAATGAAACAGAAGAACAACTTCCAGATTTTACGAATTATATAAACACGTTACACCCAAAAATTCATTATAAAATAGAGATCTAGCGAAACTGCAGAATCAATTTTCTTGACCTCAAAATAATTAGATCAAATAATAAACATACATTTGAGATTTTTCGAAAATTATCCAAGGCTGCCATTCCAAAAAAAAAACACTTCAAAACTCTTAAAAACTGATCAAGTCTTGATGAGATTAAAAACTCTCAAGATTTCCAAAGATCCTATAAACAATAAAATTTCATGATTAGATGTTTTAGAAGATTATGTTACACCAGACACATGAGATTTCATGAGGTTTAGCAAGCATGACTTTTATAAGGTTTTACAAGATTTCATGAGAAATAGGGTTCTGAAGATTTCACAGGATTATATAAGTATTATATTATATTATTATTATATAATTATATAAGTATAAGTATATAATATAAGTATTATATTATTATATATAAGTATATAAGTATATAAGTATAGTATAAGTATAATTATTATATAAGTATTTTGTATGTATAAGTCACAGGATTATAAATGTAGAATATATACATGCAAGCACCACCAAATTTGACAAGTAAGATGAGAATATAAAAGATTTTATGAGTACCTATAAACATAAATTAAAAATAATATATAATCTATCAAGATATATGGACATTTCATAAATTTATATCAGAAACAGGAGATTTCATGAAATTTAGCAAGCAGGATTTTGAGGAGATTTTAAAAGTACAAATGAAGGGAAGATTTTACAAGATTTCATTTTGAAAAAAGTTTTCGACTTGTTTAAAATCTGAAAATTGGTAAATGTGAATGTTTCTCTTAAAATCTGTTAAAAACATGTGAATTCTTCCATGTAAACTTGTGACATCTGATGGAGGCTGGGTCTTTTTAAAACTTCTCAAAACTGCTGAAAACATGGGCAATCTCATGAAATCTTATAAACTTTATTTTATACTTGTATTAAAATCTGCTCAAATCTGCGGAAAACATGTCAAAAACATTGAAACTCTAGCAACTTGTTTCTCTTAAAATCTGCTGAAAACTGCTAAAAACATATGGATTTTCTCATGTAGTCTCGTGAAATCTGAAGGAGGGTGGGTCTTTAAAAACTGCTGAAAACATGTGTATTCTCATAAAACCTTGCGAAATCTTATTAACTTTGACTTAAATTTTGGTTAAAATCTGCTCAAAACTTAACAAAACTATCGGAAACAGAGCCTTTAAAATACTGGTGAAATCTTAACATCTCTTATCATAAATTATTTTAAAAACTTTTTAAAATTCCTAAAAACGAATGACAGCGCTCGTGTAAAACTCATGATGTTCGACGAGTTTTGAATCTTTTTCCGACATTGAAAGTTCATGAGATTTCACCCGAAAGTGATGTTTCGTAAACCGCATTAAATGCCGACCTGACCTTGTAAACTTTCATTAGTGTTTTGGTGCGGTATTTTTGGCAGGGTGGCCTTATAATAGACAACACATCTTTTCGTCCGTACAATCACAAAATAGCTGTTTTAAATAGCTACGTTCCATTCCAATGACGGAAGATGCCTTGCACAAACAAATAGCACGCCATTATCATTTTCCGGACAACCTGGTGGACAAATTAGTTTATAAACGTAAATCAAGAGATAGCTACGATATTGTTTACAACATATCAAACAATCCTACCCAGGGAGAACAAAAACACTGAGCTATAAATTTTAATGGGTCTGCGTCTTACAAAATTTCCAAAACTTTAAACAAGTACGGAAATAAAACAGACTTTTAGGACAAATCTTTTTTAACACCAAGCAAAGACAAAAATGATCCTTTGATTAATAAAGGAGTGTATCAACTCTCCTGGCCTCGCTCTGCAAAGTATGTTGGTGGCATTCATCGTAATTTTAGGAACATACGTTCACAAAAGACAACAAATCACATTTTGCATCTCACGTCTTAAACTGCGAAAAATGTGACCGTATGCCAGACATTTTTAACAGTTATAAAATTCTTCACATCAATAATAACTTAAGGGTCCAAGAATGATTTTATCTGTTATATATGTTAAATTTTCATAATGTTTATATTAGGGATGTTTCTTACGTCCTATTTCTGATTTTATTTTATTCAATGTTTTTATGCTTTAATCAGTTTTTAATTATTTTTTATCAAAACAATACTCTTTTACACTCTGTAATAATAAATTTTTTTAATTTTAATTTAGCAGGCGCCTTAATTTTAATTTTTGTTTCTCATAAAAATTAATCTTGGTTTTTTGTAGAGACATACCTTTATAACAAAAAAGCAAAATGAGAATTATTGTACCAATATTACTTGTAATTACCATTTCAATAATCAAAAACTATGCAATACAGCCATCGGTCTGAACAGATAATTATCGCCAAAACTGAAAAAGAAAAACTAATATTCATTCACTTTAAATAAAAGAAAATGCAATAAAATTTATGCTAAGATGGCCCTACATAAAATTTTATAAAAACGAGAATAAATTGCAATAAAAATAGGTTACAAAAATTGCACTCTCATCGCAAAATAACAAAAATTCCTTATAACAATAAAACTTAACAAGAAGAAATTAAAAACTGTGATGTGCAAAACACAAACCTTTTTCAATATTTGGACAATAATGCTTGAAACAAAGTTATGATTGTTTTCCACAAACGAAAACTACACTTTTTTGCACTCGACGCGCGTTTCGCTAACAAGTTTAGCATCATCAGGAGACGATAAACAATGAACTAAATTAATCTACGCTCTATCTTATATACAATCCTGTAGTGGGCGGAGATAAAAGTAATAATTTAATAAGCGAAACCTGTTAGCGAAACGCGCGTCGAGTGCAAAAAAGTGTAGTTTTGGTTTGTGGAAAACAATGATAACTTTGTTTTAGTGCAACCAAAGGTTCCAAATTCCCAACATAGAATAATTCTTGAATCATGATTTTTTTTAAGGTGGGTTCCTATAGAGAGGAAGATTGGTTGGGTAATTAAAAATATTGTATTTTTGTTAATAATTTGCATTTTCACTTGTGGTCATTGGGTCTGATGATGAGAATGTAACCATTTTGTAGAAAGTTGCTTTTCCACTTCATTTAAAAACGACCCACAAGGATACCTTGCAAAACAAGTATCTGTCTTACGGAGTCTGGCGATAAATAAGTACAATTTTCTATTAGATACTTATAAAGCTTGTGCGAGACCAAGGTGGTATTATATCAGTGGTTAGGTCGTCATAGTTTAATTTAGGTTTTATTTCATAGTTTAAGTTAGGTTATAGTTTAGTTAGATTTGTTGGTTTAAGAATACAAGCCATTTGGATCAAAGATATGATTCCACGATCCAATGAATTCCTAGTTTAAGCAAAAATTGCGCGTTCGATTACTTAAGTATAATAATTGTTTGAAACTAACTCTGTGTTTCGCACTTCCATTGTCTATTTTTTATCTATACACGACGTTTCGATCACCACAAACTCTGATCGTCTTCAGGTGCAAACTAAAATTTATTCCTAAGGCTACGTACTTATATACTATGGGAAATCACTCAACCGTGAAGTTTAAGAAGTTGGCTCCGCCCAAGGAGGGATTTCCAAATATTTGGAATTTCAAAACTTAGTTTACTGTGTGACCAGTGTGACTCCTTGTGCAAAATCTTTGCTTCTGTCCACTCCATTCGGTGTTGTTTTGATTCCTGATTTCGTTGTTCACCTCTTTGGGTAATCGTCTGATGTTTCTTAAGCCTAACAGATAGTGGTCTTTTTGTTTCACCTATGCATGATTCACCACACTCACAAGGAACTTGGTAAATGCATTGCTTATTTTGTTTGTTCTCCGGTTTTGTTTTACTATGAAGGCCTCGAATTGTAATATTGGATTTAAAAGCTGTTTTAATATTAAAGTTGTTCGCTACTCTTCTAATTTTCTTTGATACTTCTTAAATGTATGGAATTGCAAGAAATGTATTTGCCAGGTTTTGGTTTTGTAAACTCTACCCTGTTTGCTGAAATTTTAAAATAGTATCTGTTATAAGTTTAAGGCTGTAACCAATCTGCTGGAGATCCTTCTTAATGTAACGACTCTGTTATACAAAGTTTTTATTATGCGTTGTTTGGTTGTAGCAGAATGATTTGAACCTTGATTTAAATATTATCCTGTGTGAGTCGGTTTACGATAGACTATTGTTCTGATGTCGCTTTCTACTCATTTGACAAGTACATCAAGAAAAGAAATTTGACAATTTTGCTCCAACTCCATTGTGAATTCAATGGTGGGTCTTATATTATTTAGGTGATGAAAAAATTCTAAAAGTTATTGGTCACTCCCGGTCCAGACAATAAAAGTATCATCAACATATCTTAGCCAGAGCTTAGGTTTATATGTTGCGGTATCAACTGCGTGTGATTCAAACTACTTCATGTAAATATTGACCACCACTGGCGAAAGCGATGAACCCATTGGGAGACCGTCATCCTGAGCATAAAACCTATCTTTCACCTGAAAATAAGACTTGTGTAGACAGCACTCCGACAACTCTATCACTCCCTCCAAAGTCAGGATGGTACGTTCATAAAGAAATTCGTCATTAACCAGTCTCTGTCTAATAATATCTAGCGATTTCTTTATCGGAAAATTGTTGTATAGACTTTCAACATCAAAACTGACAAATCTATCCTCCTAAAACAAAACATTTAAGAATATTAACAAAATGGTTGGAATTTTCTACACGTGAAGCGGTCTTGCCTGCAAGAGGTTAAATAATTTTCAAAAAGAATTTAGGCAGAGACAGATAGATGCGTAGGCTTGCTATAATGTGGTGTAAGTTGAGACCTTGTGATGTCCGGAATATATCTGGAATACTTTTTAAAATTCTATAAACCTTACTTTCGATTGATTGCGTCGGGTCTTTTGAGCGAAGTTTATAGTTTCCTTTTGCAAGTACCTCACTCAAATCACTGTTGCATTGCCCTTATCTGCCGGTAAGATTTTAACTGATTTGTCCTTTTGAAGATTCTTCAACGTGATTTCCTATTATAATGGGTATGCTTAATAGGTTTGTGTATAATGGTCCTTACTAGATATCTGAACTCTTTGGCGTCTTGTTGTGAAAGAGGATAACTTTCTATGATGGTGATGATATCGATAGTGAGTATCTTCTCAGGAGCGATGGAAAAGTTAGCTTCTACGGGTGTCAATGTTTTTTTTGATGCATTAATGATGGTTCTTACAGTATCGGTAGTCGATTGGTTTTGTAGATGCTGATGGGCGAGTTTCCTTTGGTATTTCGTTTGCCAAGTCTGTCGTAGATAGTTGCAGGTTCGAGAAAACTGTAACAATTCGAAATCGAAATAAGAAACATCAAGAAGGATCTGCAGCAGAATGGTTACAGCCATATAAACTTTTAACAGATACTACTTCCAAATTTTAGCAAACAGGACAGAGATTTCAAGACAAAAACCAAGCAAATGCATTCCTTACAATTCCATACATTAAAGGAGTATCAGAGAAAGTTATCAGAGAAGAGTAGCGAACAACTTTAATATTATAACAGCTTTCAAATCTAATAATACAATTCGAAGCGTTTTTAATAAAACAAAGCCGGAGAACAAACAAAATAAGGAATGGATTTACCAAGTTCCTTGTGAGGGTGGTGAATCATCCATAGCTGAAACAAAAAGACCACTATCTGTTAGGCTTAGGAGAAACAATACCGAATGAAATGGACAGAGGTCAAGGTTTTGCACAAGAAGTCACACTAGAAGAGACGAAAATTCCTTGAAGCTGCCTTTATTGGGCAGAGCCAACTTCTTAAACTTCACGGATGAGTGATTTCCCATAGTATATAAGTACGTAGCCTTAAGAAAAGATTATAGTTTGCACCTGAAGACGATCCACAGTTAATTTCAAATACATTATTGTCTCAAACTTTCAAACAAACATAATAATTGTGGTTTTAAATACAGTCTCTTATGCTTGCCATAAGACGAGCATAAACATTACTTGTATATACTTGTACCAATGACTCACTAATATTAAGGACTATCAAAACGAAGTTATGCTGGGATCAATATGTACTATTGTTGGTTATATTAAAAATAGTACATGTTGATCCAAATTTTTGTGAATCATAAATAAATAACTGTTGTTTGAAGGTGGTAGACAATTTTAAACTTGATAGCAAAACAAGAGTTTCGAATTTCCATTGTCTTTCTTTTTTACTTTTTCACAACGTTTCAAATGCTTATGTATCTGCAATCGTCATCAGGTGAATACTGATAGTATTTCATTTTCATTTCATTTGCATCACGAAAACTCTATGCTTCATCGATCGGTTGCCTGCGTGGTTTAAAACTAAATTAGTACCGAATTTAGAAGAACCAAGTTTAATTATCATGGATAATCGTACCTATCATTCACGATTGGTCGAACCGATCCCCCGTTTTAGTTGGTCTAAAACAAAAATGTTGGAGTGGGCCAAGGCGGGACTTATAAAATATCAGTTATGGGAAGTCATAAAAACCAGACTACCTAAAAAAGCATACTACTTGGATCGGCATGCAGAAGAACAGGGACACAAAGTCTTGCGTTTACCTCCGTATCACTGCCAGTACAGCGGCATCGAATTGGATTGGTCAAAAAGCAAAAGGGAGTATGATAAAGAAGAGGTTAAAACTAATGGATATTCAAAGGCTATCACTCAAACATGGAATGAATCGCTAGAAAAAGTGAAGAAAACTCAATGGAAAAAGTACATGAAGCATTGTGAAGATCAGAAAAACGAAAAAGCTATTGATACATCTGAAAACGATCCTTTGGTAATAAAAGACGATGGCAGCTCGTCGGACGAGGACCATTTTTTTGCATTATTTCTGGTTTCAAAGTTGAAATTTTAGCAGCTAATGTTTTTCTGTTATTTTTTTTTTGTTAAGTTAAGTTCAATTAGCTTTTTATTGATCTGATCTTTTCTGAAAGGGTTGCTTTGAATTCAGGATCAGAAAGAGTCTGCTTTTTGAATGTTCTGTTCTGCAGTTTTTGTTGAAATTCCTAAAGTCTCTCCACTTAATTCATGTGTGTTCTTCCCTAGCTTTTTAAAAGGTCTCTTTGGTAAAATACAGATATTTTAAAAAAGTATTAAAAAAAAAACAATACATAAATTATTAATAAAGATAGAATATTTCTTATGCCTATATAATTTTATCCTAAATTTATTTGAAATCAGTTAAGTAATTTTACCCAAATTAATTTGGAATAAGTTAAGTATTTTTTAAAGACTCGAATATAGATGGAAGTAAAAATAACTATATCTAAAAGTAAATTTGCAGCTGTTAGATTTACCGTACCATAAAAAGTAAGCCGTTTTATGCAAGAAAAATAAACTATGGGTTATATCAATGTTAATGTGCATGAGCAAGAAGCACGTCGTTTCAAAATTTCAGGCGAATCTTTATTTTTGTTTATCCTTCCAACAGAGAAAAAAGATGTGTATATGTCACATTATGGCTGACTTTTGACGGTGCGGCGACTCTGACTGCACCCTAATAAAATACAAGATCTATACTTCATACCGAAAGTCATTTTTTGTTAGTATCTCTATAGGTGCTCTAGTTATCCTTTCAAATTTTCTGGGACTCGCTTAATTTCGAGATGGCCTCCAAAATATCAAACTTAACTGCACTAACAACTAAAGTTGGGCGATGCGACAATATATTAAATGGTACCAACTACAGATGACTAGAAATAATTTTTTAAAATTTTTCAAATAAATTACTAAATAATGTAATTTTTTTTTTCCTTTAAAGTCAAACATTTGAAAGCTAATGACAATTCAAAACTAAATAAAGAATACACCTGCGTTTTGTAACCAGAGTTAGAGAGTGGTCAAATAAAAGGACTAGCCCTATTTCTACGACTATAGATACCCTGATATGTATGACATTTATTGAACAAAAAGAGACGCGACAACCTCTCCTAAGACACTGAAACTGACATTTTTTGGTTATGTTATTTTTTTCTTAAAATGTCAAAAGTGCATTGGTGTGTGACAACGACAATAAATATGTAAAAGAGTCATGTCGCTGATTGTTTCAACTGTTACTTCAAATTGACAACAACAAACTATTTGACATGCTAACTGTAGACAACAAAGAAATACATTTTCAGAGGCAAATAGGCTCACCTTAATTCTAGATCCAAAGAGTTCGCAAATGGGGAAAAATATTATTTAAAAAAATTACTTTCTGTTTAAGGTGACAGAGGCGATAGTGAGATCAAGCATCAATAATTAAAAAAATAATTTCTTTGAAGAGTAAAGAGTTTAGTTTTTTTTGTTTAATTTTCCGATGCTTAGGGAAAAACAAGGACAAAAGGTGCTTTTCTCTCTAAACAATGCTAGAGAGACGATATTTCCATCCATTTTAATAAACTTAACTTTAATGGGGTTGTCGCATCTCTCCTTTATCAAAATAAGTTACGTACAGGCTCTCTAAATTGTATTAGACCTTTCGATAGTACAGAATGAATTAAAAATCGTGATAAAAATTTGGTAAGCGGAAGTAAAAAGTATTTTGGAGTAAAAAAAAATATTTTGTAAGTTAAATCTAGCTTAACATTTATTAACATTAACAGGATGAATTAGAAATTGTGTATTTATACTTATGGTTTATTTAACCTTAAAAATTGTTAAAAACCCATGTTTTAGATGTTCACCTGATAAATCTTTGATGCTTACATAAAATACTGAGAGTTATTTGTATAATTGCTAATACTAATAAATCCTGGACAACAAATGACATGCAAATTAAACTGCATAATATTGAATTTGTAAGGGATAGTAATAGGTAATTTATATTTGGATGTTACTTAGCAAAAGCACTTGACACCTCGTTTGACACCATGATTTTAGTTATTTTAATTTAAAATGTACGCAGTTTCATCAACATCCTCAGGCATTGAAATGTTTAATAAAGATGCGGCTTCAGCCCAAAGCACATCATTTTCCACGTGTCGTTCTTCATTGATTTTTGGGCTAGTAGGAGCAGAAATTGCATGCGAAGTGAATTGATGTGGAATGGATAAGTGACAGAATAGTGTTGGTACACTGTGACAGGTGTTTTTTGCTTGGCTTTTGTCCGGAAAGACCATTTGCGATTCTGGATTTTCTGGTAAATCTTCGATACATGGACAAGACACTGAGGTTTTTTTGACATCTGCATAAGGCTAAAGAAATAACAAAAGGAAACGTCACTGATGAGCTAAAGGCTAAAACACTGCCTCCTTCAACTAATTGAAGGAGGCAGTTGCTAAAATCATATAATTGTGGACTACTATATACAGTGGCGTATACTGTGCGGTATATCGGGAGCTAACCCCTCTCCCCCAAATCTAGTCATTTAAGAGGCATAAGACTATAGGTAACGGCGGAGACGAAGATTAGTATGTTTTTTATAGACTTGCGTATCCGATAAACCCGTATATTTGTAATGAAGAAAACGTCAAAAAATTATTTATTATGATTTTAAAAATTACCGTAGTTAAAACATTTACCAATTTTTCAAATCTGAATTAAAAAAAAAGTGAGAAATACAGACAAATGGAATTAATAGGCAATCACCTTTTCATTTTACGAATAAAATTCTAAAAAATCTCAAAACCTTCGAACTTGAAATTTTACAAAAGAAGATAATAAGAACTTCCTGCTTAAATTTCCAAAATTTACAATTTTGGTTTAGTTTTAAACAATTTTTTTATTGTTTTTGTGGTAGACAAAGTTGAACTTGAGAGTAAACTAGAGTTTCGAGCTTCCATTGTCTTTATTTTTTATTTTTTTAGAACGTTTTAAATGGCATGTATCTGCAATCGTCATCAGGTGACTACTAACAAAAACTGGAAAAAAATGTAAAAACCTAGTCCAGAACAAAGAAGAACAATTTAGCAACACCAATACCATCATCAACACTTTTTCCCGACCGCTTATACAGACCAAATATTCGTTACTCAGCTAAACACTTAACTACGCCATTGCACCAAACATAATACCAGCAGTCAACATCATCAAAGCCGTTGAATCTACAAACATCAATGAAAGAGACAGATTAAAAACAGAGAAATTTAGATGGAAGAAATGAAAGAATAATTGGACAAAAACTACAAGAAGACATACAGACATATAACTGAATACCCAACCATCATCATAAAAAGAAAAATCTACAAAATTCTCTACACTAGAAGATACTTTAACGATACTGAATGGAGCAAACTCACACCGCACTACAGCAAAGCACCGCACATGTATGGATTACTGAAAAGTCATAACTAGTTCTCGCAATTCTCCGACTTATAATGTTGCTAAATATCTTCTACCAATCATTTAGCGTCTTCAAGGAATGTCACCATCATTCGTCAAAAATTCAAACCTACAACCTGACCACCAGTTTGTTAGTTTTCTTCCATTGTCTTTATTTTTTTAGAACGTTTCAAATGGCTTGTATCTGCAATCGTGATCAGGTGAATACTAACAAAAACTGGAAAAAAAATGGAAAAACCTAGTCCAAAACAAAGTTTAATAATTTGGCAACACCAATACCATCATCAACATCTCTTCCCGACCGCTTAAAACTTAACTACGCTATTGCACCAAACATAATACCAGCAGTCAACATCGATGAAAGAGATAGATTGAAAACGGAGAAATTTAGATGGAAGAAATGAAAGAATTATTGGACAAAAACAACAAGAACAATCAACCCTCAAGGATCCTAGATCAGGTTAGTCGATCAAAATTCTTTCTGCAGATAAAGAAAATGCAACTATATATACTAATGGACCCCACCACCTACGAGCAGAAAATTGAAGAGGCTCTATAAAAAGGAAATTACAGACATATAACTGAATACCCCATAGACCAATAACTAGTTCTCGCAATTCTCCGACTTATAATCTTACTAAATATCTTCTACCAATCATTCAGCGTCTTCAAGAAATGTCACCATCATTCGTCAAAAATTCACAGCACTTCGTGGACCTCCTTAGAACCTACAACCTGAACACCAGTTTGTTAGTTTTGACGTCGAAAATTTGTACACGAACGTACCACTGGAAGAAGCACTCCAAATCATTGAACAGAAGGTACTCAAGGACAATCACTTCTCTAATAGAACCAATCCACCAATCAATGCCATTATGGATCTTTTGAAATACTGTTTGCAAAATTCTTACTTCTAGGAAAAGGACAGGTATTTTCTACAAGAAGATGGTCTACCCGTGAGATCTGGACTTTCGCTGGTAGTGGCCAACATCTTTGTGGAATCCTTTAAAAAACAAGTTCTGCGAATATCATGGCAGAGACTCAAACTATGGCTGAGATACATGGAAAATATATTTGTCATCTGGAAAAAGGACAACAATACACTAGAAAAATTCTTCAATTATGTCAACATCATAATAAACTGTATCACATTACCTTTGGAAAGAAAGAAAATTGCCAGCTCCCTTTTCTCGACATTCTAGTAACCAAAAAAAATTCAACCACAACCACTTCCGTATCCCAACTCATACTAGACAATATCTAAACTTCACCACTTCACATCAACCAAACTGGAAACTGTAAAATCTCTAGATAGAGATCGAGCCACCTACATCTGCAATAAAGAAAAAGCTTTAAATAAAGAAAAGGCAAAAATTCGATCTGATCTGAGAAGGAATGGTTTCTCCAACTACACGATCAATAACACTCTTCAGACCCCACCAACACAAAGAACGACAGACGTAAATACCAAAAGGATGACAACGCTTATAATTCCATACACCAAAGGGATTTCAGAAAAGATAAGAAGAATACCAATACCATCTTCGAACTATCTTCAAAACAACCACAACAATAAGAAGTCAAAAACAAAAGATCAAAAGATCTTGGGCGAAAAAAACGAAAATTCAAACTTGGATGAGTATCCCAGAAGAAACACACAAAGAATCAAAGCGAAAATATAAATGCGTGGCTGCGTGGGCTCATCAGTGGTTCCACTGAAACAAACGTTGTGGAAAAAATAATAAGGACAATGGAATTTCGAAACTCTGGTTTCCTCTCATTTTTTTTTATTACAAACTAACATAACGTAAAAATTTTCCTCTCCCTCCTCCACACACAAGACTTTAAATTTTTTACAAACTCCCTCAGGCCGAGTTCTGCTTACGCCACAGCTATGTGGTGACCCAAGGACTGCAAATCATGCACCAATAGCAAAAATTGGAAACGGGTGAAGACGAAAAATCTACTGCATGCCCATGCATTAATTTTAATGTCAATTTTGCTCGTTCTAAACTAAGAAAAAAGTTAGAAAAATCATATTTTACTTTAAATGTATTTTAGCTACTATACCGGGTGGGCCATAAAAACCGGACCAAATGTTTTCCGTTATAACTTTTAAACCATACCGATTTTAATGCAACAAACTGTCTTTGCAGGGAATTGAGCAAGACTTTGACTAGAAATATTTTTTTTCCGCCATCTTAAAATCTAGGATGGCGAACAGAAACAAACTTTACCCTTCAAAGAACCTCGTTCATTCTTATGTTAGGGAAAACTTTTGACTTTTTTTATGAAATCGTGAAAAAGCTTTTTTTCTGCCATGCAGAACGAGGTACGAATCATTCAAATCGGTTAAGCAGTTGCCCAAGAAAAATTAAAATTTTAAATCAGTGTTTTACGGATTTTGCGATTGCCGTCTCAATTGTATCTGCATACATTTTCTCATAAATTCATTACTATTAAACCGATTTTGATGAAATAAAAAGCTTCATAGCGAAAATCAATTATTCTTTAACTGCTGTTATTGAAATTTGTCGCCATCTTGAAATGCAACATGACGGAAAGAATCAAACTTGTCCCTTTAAAATATTTTTTTTAATTTGTACAAAAGTTCTGCGTTCGCCACCCACAACGAGGTATAAATGATCAAAATCGGTTTGTTAGTTCTCCAACAATTAATTTTTGTATCCAAAACTGTTTTCCAGATTATACGATTGCCTTCTCAAATTGATACTCAACCGATTTAAATAAAATTAAAAGCTTCAGGGCAGGACCCAATTAAATTTATCTCTTTAAAGAAGCTCGTTTATTCTTAGGTTTCAAGAACCTAAAAATACCCTTTATCCAATGCGCATAGCCAGGTACGAATCATTAAAATCGGTTTAGTGATTCTCAGAAAATGAATGGTTGTTTTAACCATTGTTTCCTCATAAACTCATTATTACTGAACTGATTTTGATAAAATAAAAAAAATCATGGTAAGAAATTTGCCACCATTTAAAAAAGCCGCTCTTTTTTTTCTGGCGAGTCATTTTTTTACCATTTTTTGAATTTATATTAATTTTTTAGGTTTGCCACGCCCCGCGCCATACATAACAAAAATCGCCTTATTAGTTCTTAAGATATCAGTGTGTCCTTTAACGATTGTTTGCATTTTAGACTCTTGCATCTCTGCATTGATTTCTTTATAAAATCATTATTACTAAACCGATTTTAATGATGCTATTTGTAAGCGTGAGGACTTAAACTATAAAAAAAACGAGGGAATTGAATTCAAAAATGTCATTTATTTTGACACCTGTATAACCCCGCTTTTTCAAAAATTCAACGTTTATCAACTATTTATTTATCATTTTAACAGGGGTGAAAATAAACGACCTTGATGTAGCATAGTGCGAGTCCCCACTCGTAAATATATGTCATCTTACCAGTAGTTTCCCCATGATAGTAAATGACACTTAAGACAACTCTATTTTTATGTTACGGTTTCCCATTTGATATCCTCAACAAAGTAAAAATCTTTGTCTTTACTGGCTTTTAAAGAAAGTCAAAATTTACAAAAAATTTGTTCGCCATTTTGACAGGGTTCTACAGATGTCAAAATAGATGTCATTTTTAAATGCAACGTTATCATTTTAGTATCAGAATTAAAGCTTTTTTTGTTGAAATAGGTGATCATAAGCACGATATTATTAATATTAATATGCTTATGCCAAACTTTGACAGGTACTATTGGTTTACCTTGTACATATCGGCAGCTGAGCCCATGAGACAAAATATTAACATACTTAAACGTCGTTCAATTCCCACTGAGATCTGGTTTTCATTTAAATTGTGCGTGTTTTTTTTTTAGCAAAAATGTCGTTATAGTAAGTAGCGCAAGGTCTCCTTCTGGCAAGGTAGAAATAAAAACTTTTGATCTATTGTTTAAAAAAACTCTTCTTTAGCCCTAAACGATTTTTTAAGCCAAACACCAATGGATTAAAATTATCTTCTCGTCATTGAATGATGAATTTTGCTAAAATGGACTTCATTACCCATAAATTATGGCTGTTAAGGGAAAACTTTAAAAAGTTGGCACTTATAAAATGATTAAAACTTTCTGCAACAAGCTTTTAAAAAGTTATTATAACATTTTCCAGCCTCTGACTTTGTAACATCCAAGGATGAGAAATTAAAATATAATAAAAAACTTTGCTATTAAATACGATTTTATCCATAAATAACTCAAGATAAAATTATTCGTCTCTTTAATGCACATTCAGAAAAACTGTTGGGCATTTACCAAATATAGGCAACTAAAGTCTAATAATTCATGTCATGATTTTCGATTTTTTTTTTGTAGTTTGGTAGCGACTGAAATTTATCTGTTTGTCATTCTTCTATGTGTTTAATTTGTGGTCTCTGTTACTTTTAAGGTACTTAAATTCATAGAGAGAGAGAGAAAACAAAAATATTTCCCAATTAATGTCAAACATGCTACTTATTAGACTTAGTCGAATATAAAAAGCAACCGTATTCAACAAAACTTGATTATAGTCGAAGAGGTCATACAATACTATTTTTCTACACAATTTAAAAACACGCCGTTTGGCGCACCAGGCGATTTTTTTCGTTATAAGCACACTATTATTCTTTCTTTTTCTGTGAGTGAGTGACTATTCTCGAACAAAAAAATAAAACGATATTTTTGCCTAGTGATGCAAATTCGTTCAGCGCTTATGACAAAAATTGAAATACCTATATGTTTTTATAATGACAGCAAATAAAAACTAGTAACTAAACACAGTAGTGAAATTTAAAAAGAATTTGGCACCATAATTTAAAATTTCGTTTAAAGCGGCATAAGAAATATTTCCAGCTAAATCATAGTCTTATAAAAAGTACTATTTCATAAGATATTGATTTTTTCTAAAAGTTATACTTTTATAAGTTGCTTTTACTGTTTCAGTACAATCACCGACTATATACACTCATTTGAAAAAATAGTACAACCCTGGCCGGGCAGATGGGATTTTTAGAGTCTATAGGAAGAACTAGATCGATTGGATTACCTTTTGTTATTATATAGCAATCAATTACTGCGTCACCAAACTTTAACAACAAAACTTAAAAAGCCATTAAAACTTTACAATTTTGTCTAGCGATGAAACACAGTGATACTCCTTTATTTATTTATTCTCTTTATATTTTTAAATTACAATCTTAAAATAAACCATCTCTCATTCGCAATCCACGTAGATATCTGGGATCCACGAATTTGAGAATCATCGCATTTTGGGGCGAACTCTTTCAATTTATGTTTCGTTTTGCTTTCCCAAGAAACTCGATCCTTCTCAATCTGAAAAAAAAGGTGGAAACAAAGAGCAATTAAAATACTAAAGGAAGCACTCAAGTTTTGAGCACAAACAATTTTTGCAACTACCCCCAACCCTTTTATTCGCTTATATGAAGTTGATTTAAACCATCTTTAAATGGGACTAACGAGAGCCCAAATCCAGCACAGGTACTCAGCAAATGGTTTTTTTAAGCTATGAGAGTTGATTACCGAAAGACAGACATTGTAGACAGATAGACGACACAACAAAAATGTTCAGAATGATCTGAAAACCAAAGATATAGGGGCTCAAGCCCCCACCAGAGTCACTGAAAATCAACTCCTTAAGGTAAATTGTTTCCAACCCCCAAAGAACGTAAACCCCTCCCCGAGAACAATTTCTGCGAACGGCACTGCCTTAATAATATTATTATAAAATTATGAATATTTTACTTACTCTTTTTTGTTATGGTGCTCGCTTATATTTCTTCTTGCTCTTTCTTCAAACACTGGGGCTTTTCTCCATTTTTAACCTATTTTAAAACGGTTTGTATTCGCTGCATCAAAGAATTCGTTTAACGAAGACTTACAGTGGTCAACAAATTTTATTTTTTTTTAAACATCGTAGCTAAAATTAGCATCGTTTGATTGTTTATGACTGAAATGGAGCCAAAATGTTTTTTGAAAAATTTTCTTAGGTCGTAAATAAAAAATAACACGCCATTTGAGAATTTTAGTATAAGATTTTTAACTAATAATTCGGGTTTTCATTTACCACCATATCTCTACATATTATAAGAACTACTATGCCTACTTATTGATTAGTCTAATATTATATCTAATAAATTAAACTAATCAATTTTCTTATTTTTGTTTTTAAGTTTCTCTTATTATAATACACAAGCTCTTGTTCCTCTCGACAAAGCGTCCAACAGTAATTCGCTAATATTAAATTCCCTTGGTACCTTTTTTCCATATTTGCAATTCCTTTCATGTTCGTCACTCACATCTCAGTAGTCTAAGTGGGACTGTAAAAAGTTTATCTTTAGGAACTATGTTACATTTAATATTTTCATATGTTGTAGTTTGTTTACAATCTTTGGATATTTTTCTGCCCTTTTATTTCCTAAAGCACAGCGTCAAATCCCGAATCCTCAAAAAGCTTTCTTATTTGGGGTCCCACAAAAATTCCCTCTTTAATCTTGACTTCACTTATTCTGAAAATGTTTGTTTTATGTGATTGAATGCAAGAAAATTTCTATTCATAGCTTTAACGTAGTTTTTAAATAAGCCAAGTTTGATATGTAACGGCGTAAGTAATATTTTATTTAAAGGAACTAAAGGATTGTTCGTAACATTTTTTACTCCCGTTATAAAAGATTGTCTTTGTGGCCAATTTCTTCTTTTATAGTAATCCTTTTAAGCTCGGCTATCCCATTCGCATAGAAAACAACAGTATTTTGTATGCCCCAACTGCATGCCAAGATACTACCTTCTTATCCGCACAAATTTGCCAACTATATTTTTTATATTGCACAGTTTCCAACAATAGCTTCATTTTGAGATATGTTTCTTTCATCTAAGCGGCATAACCAATAGGAACTAATCGAAATATGTTGGCATTATGTAGTAATACAGCTCTAAATATTTTAAGATACAGGATTATCCATTTCGTATTCAGGACGAGAAAATGCACATCTTATCAAAAAATGGCGAGGGTTACCTATCCATCATAATTTTTATTGCGAACGCTTGTACTACAAGGCTGCCATTAGACCATCAATATCTTGTTGCTTGAAGGTGGTAGACAATGATGAATTTAAGAGTAAGTTAGAGTTTCGAACTTTCATTATCTTTATTTTTTCACACTTTCACTTTAACAACTTTTCGAATCCTTATGTATATGCAATCGTCATCAGGTGAATACATCAATATCTTGGCAGTCTACTAAGTCGTTTTCCAATTTAATCATGTAAACCAGAACTAGAAAAATATTTTAAGCGATGGATTTGCATCGAGCAGGTCAAACTCTAGAAAACAGAGCTACTTTTATTGCTGACCTTTTTTTTGTGTTGACTAGTACCCGACGGGTGGCTCGGTAGTCATTTTGTGTACACCAGATTTTTCTGTTAAAAATCCCTCAGAATGCCATAAGTTACCTTAAAATGCATAGAATGCTTCTAAATACCCCCGAAATGCTTCAAAATCGGCGTGTATGTACATCAAGTGCATTACCTCGCTAGTACCAGTGACGCGGACGTGATGGCGTGACGCTTTAAAGTTTTTTTTGGGTGATTGGCTTTTAACATTCCATAAACAATATTGGTAACATATGGATAATTTTGTAAAATTAAAATATATTACTTTTTTATTTAGAGATAAAACTGGACTTAATATATCTACTAATTCTGCTATCTAGCTATTCTATTCTAATTTCTACTAATGGTACAGCCATGATGAAGCATAAATATTTTTATATTTTTGTTAAATACCTCTTCAAATATTTTTAGATGTGCTAATGGTAAAGCCATGATGGTAATTTATGGTTTAAAATATTTTAGCATAATCTAAGTCTTTACGTTTTTGCTCACATTTTAAAGATTTCTTTCCAAACTTTCGACTTATAGAATAAAACACTCACATTTTTCATTTTTACTGTTTTTAAGCGTTCAAAAGAAGTACTGCCAAAAAACATTTCTCTCTGTAAAAATGAAAAATATTTAGGGTTGTTGAAGAGAGACATCAGGCTATAAAAAAGAATTTTAGAGACAGATGGAAATAATTTAAGGCAATTGTTTAATAAAAATTTCTGTTTTGTCATCTGTCTGTCATCTTTAGTGGTGTCATGCGTGTGATTTTTATTTTGCATTGGCCCTTGACTTGTTGATTTGATCGTTCATATTATTCGTCTATAAAAAATTATGTCACACTGATGATCCCTAACAAGGGCGAAACACGTATTTAGTCTAGTCTCCAAGTCGCACCCGGTATGTATACTTGTGGTAATTCAGTTGATTTTCTATAGTTTGTTTTTTGCTATCGATTCGTCATAGTAAAAAGTCCGACTGGTGGATGGAACTAGAGAGGTGGATGGAACTAGAGACCCTGTATACGATTTAGGACAGTTATTGTTTTACCAGAGGTGAACAACTGCATTTGAGAGTTTGTTAGGAAAATGTTTGAAATTGTTTGTTCGCAATGATGGTTGGTAACCCCTGACAATAAATAACTTTGTCACTGTCAGATTTTTTATTAATAAACGTGCCGTTTATAAATGGAATTTTGCTGTATCAAAAACTGTAAAACGACGAATTTGTATTGTTCCTTTGTCCAAGGGAGAAAGAAAATCAGGAAAAGTGAAAAGAAAACATGCATTTATCTAGCTGGAAAATTAATAAAAATAGTCGAATTTGCGAGGTAAGTGAGCTACAAGTAGTAGGTACAAAACATACGCATTTAGCATGTACTTCGTTAATAAATAACACATTATGTTTCCATATTTTATTGTAAGAAAAAGAGTAACAAAAATATAGATCATAAGGGTCTTTACATTTTACCTATTAGTTACATTTTTAATATCTACCGTGTGTATTCAATGATTTTTTTTGTTTTTATTTGTCAAAGCTTGACATATTTAAGTAACCAAAAAAAAAATCAATCTTTAAAAAACTGTCTGGGGAAATTATAAAATCCGTTTTATATGAGAGAGGGCAATATGAGTTACCCACCTCTGGTAAAACAATAACTGTCAAATGTATAGAGGGCCTCTAGATGGAACTAGTGGAGGAGGCCAAATATCGAATAGTTTTTCTGTTGGCAAAATACTCTTTCTATTTATATATACCTCCATATGGACATTGGGAATTTACTTCTCATTCTGTTAAAATCGAAATTGGCAAAGCTACCAAAAACCACAATTTTATTTCGAGGAATTGCATGAGAGCGAATTCGATCAAAATCAATCGATCGAGCCTAATGAATATTTTGACGTTAATAATAAATATTTCGACGATCAATATTTTGACCCAAATAACTACTACTATCCATCACTCACCATACGAACCATCAACAAGCTCCACCGAGAACAGATTTGACATGTATTCTCGAAACGAGAATATCTCGGAAACTGAAAATCAAACATTGTTAAATTTTGAGGAACCGACCAAACCAGATCAATGTTCTTGGTAAAAATTAATATATCCGCTAACAACAACGTACTTTTAGGTTGGCAGTCAAATAACGCGATACAAAGCCTTAATACCAGCCTTCGAAGAATTTTGCACCAACGACAAAATTAAAGTGATTTTATTCGATTTTTATGACTATTTTGATGTCATGTTAAGAATGCCGGATTAAGAGAGCGCAAAATCAAATAAAAGATTTTATGACCAAAAAATCGGTAGGTCCTTCGTTAAAAAATGTGCCCGTAACAGTGTATCAGGGAGATATATTATCAATCGGTGGCACAATTAATATTTTCAAAATACCCCAAATTATGACTAAAGCACAAATTGGCTACGACCTAGTTGAATTTTAAAATTGAACAAAAAATAGGATACAGGAGTTTTTACAAAAACCAGAAACCTTTGGAGCCCCTCAGATCTAAAAAGAAACCAAAAATCAAACGCAAAATTTAATCGAAAGTAACCCGTCGATCGACAATCAATCGAAGACACATCCGCGGAAAGACCCAAAAATCAGATTATCATATCAATGGGTGATATTGATCAATTGCAATATCAATTTGACAAAGTTTTTCAAAACACTAGATTTTATGTAAAAGCTTGCGGCCAAATATAATTCAATTTGTAAATGAATTCGTAAACCCAATACAACGCTATGCCACTTTTTTAAAACCCAATTTCAGCATCATCTTTTACATCAACATTACAAAATCTAAAAAGTAACCCAAAATCAAACGCAAAATTTAATCGAAAGTAACTCGCCGATTCGAAATCAGATTATCATATCAATGGGTGATATTGATCAATTGCAATATCAATTTGACAAAGTTTTTCAAAACACTAGATTTTATGTAAAAGCTTGCGGCCAAATATAATTCAATTTGTAAATGAATTCGTAAACCCAATACAACGCTATGCCACTTTTTTAAAACCCAATTTCAGCATCATCTTTTACATCAACATTACAAAATCTAAAAAGTAACCCAAAATCAAACGCAAAATTTAATCGAAAGTAACTCGCCGATGGACAATCAATCGAACACACATCCGCGGAAAGACCAAAAATCAGATTATCATATCAATGGGTGATATTGATCGATTGCAATATCAATTTGACAAATTTTTTCAAAACACTAGATTTTATGTACAAACTTGCGGCCAAATATGAATTCATAAACCCAATACAACGCTATGCCATTTTCAGCATCATTTTTTACATTAAAATTACAAATTTCTTCTTACATTTTAATTCATTGTTCAAAAATATTGTAGGACATAGACACTTTATACCATAAGACAAAAACATGCCATAGGGGCACAAATTTTATTGGCTCAAAATGCAGTTTGTATTATTTGTTTGTTGTATATTTGAATTAGCAAAACACTTGTTGGTTCTTGAACTATTGTTTGAGATCCAAAGAAAGCTCCTGGACTATTGTGAACATGATGAAAACCACGTCATCGTCCAGCATTAGATTTCCCGACGTCACGATAAACTTGAGAGGGGATCACTGAATAGTTTCTAAGATTTACCCTCACTCCTAATTCAATTTCTTAGTCTCTTAAGGCTTCTCAATTGGTCATAATTGTAAGAGGTAGAACCTTTTAAAAAGATTATAAATTCATTAAACACGCCAAAATAGAGCGGACTTAGTTACAACTTTTAAGTTTAGTCACTTCAGTAATCATTTTTACCAGTATTTAATAAAAGATGAAATTTTCTTCTGAGAAGGTTTATTTCGGCGTTACAACATATTCTGTTTTATTTTATTTTATTTTACTGAGATTTACTTTCAAAGTGTTTTGAGTGGAAATAGTCAGAATTGTTATCGTTTATTTACGTCTATTTTATAAAAGTGTACAAGTAAGGGGAGATTTTGGTACGAAAATATTCAAGTGTTGGTTTGGGTCACTCACTACTAACCTAACATAAAAGTGAGTTTAACCCATTGAATTATTAACCAGACTGAGAAGGCGCAACGACGAGTGCGCATCCAATTTTTGTGCGACTCAATGCTCTGCACCATCAGGGGACAGCATTGATAAAAATTTTGTTAAACGCAACCAACCAAATGTCAAAATTTCTGTGCTTGACTTATAAACACACTTTTTTTCATATTGTCAAAGTTTGTTTTTGTTAGGTTTGTGATTAAAACAGTGAATTATACAGTTATTTTTATATAATATTACTTTATTTGTGGTTTCAAAAAAGACTTTAGAGCTTAAAGAAGTTTACTAAGACTGGTCTGGGTATTCTCGTAATATGTAACGTTTTGAAATCGCTAAGCGAAACGAATAGCGAACAGCGCGCTCAGCGGCACGCTGACCGAAGACTTTTCGTATTCGCTCTGCCGAACGCGCTGCCCTGCGAGCAGACAGAATCAAATTCGCTTAGCACATCTTGGCATCACCGAATTTTGCACTTTTATTTCTTGTTAGTTTTGTCGCTCCTTTTCTTTCTATGTGTAAGAAAGAGGCCATTACGTCATCGATTTCGATCCGTAGTTCAGAAAGGGTAAATCAAATGGTGACTTGCACAAGTGCATGTTGATCCTTTAAAAAATTACTTGATGGTTTGGTTTAGTTCAGTTAAACCCGCCCTTTGACGCTGTGATATAAACTAGTAGCACGTTCCCGCACAGTGTGCGGGAAAATGTTTACCCCGAGACTTAACCGCACACCTTCAAACAAATTCCGCACTTAAATTTATTCCGGCACTCAGTCAGGAAAAGTGGTGTTTCCGGCACGGTCGTATATTGATATTGATTTATGGTTAAAATGGTTTCACAATAGTTACTTATATATCTAGTAAGTTATACCTTTTAATTATAGTGAACATGCGTATTCTACATTTTAAGAAACAGAAAATAAAACTCTAAGGTATTTGTTACCCAAAAAATAACCTAACCAATTCAACAACAAACACAGAATTCATACATCCACAAGAGAAACCTTACGCGTGGAAAAATGTATGTTTTCATGGAACTGTTGAATTAAAAAAAGAAAATAGTAATTTTTAGTACATTTATGAATAAATAAAATGACAAAAGATAGAAAACATCAAAATGGTAATTAGTGTGACAAATGTGATATTTCAGAAAAGTAAAGAAAATACAGACGAAAGCACAGAAATAAAGGTAGTTACCTATATTGTTTACTAATTATTTTTTATATCAATTGAGCTATTTATTTCATGTTTGCTAATTTCATATTTCATGAAAGCTTTTAGTTTATTTTTGAAAGAAAACAATTAATGTGGGCAGGAGCCTAACAAAACCAGATATATTTTGGTACACATCCGATGAAAGATACAAAAATTAAGCACCGCTGACCAATGACTTTTTTTACCCTTAGTTTTACCGAATTTTTATTGCTTCTATTTCTAGTATTACACGGATGCTCAATTATTTCGATGTCGATTTTGATAAGAAAGGTTTTTGTTGCAATTTTTTGGAAAAAAAGTTATCTTACATCGAGCTTCAAATAGTAAGGTTGATATGTACGTGTTTGTCACCTGTCCCCAAGCTACTAATAAGAGATTTTTATTTTTCTTATTATTAATAAAAACGCAAACTGAAAAACCTACTATATTTTCTGCAGCACTCTACAAAGTATTGTAGGGTAGGAAAATCGTACGCGCGGAGGGCAAAACAGCTGGCAAATGGTAGGTGTTTCTCAAACGGTCGCCACGCGCTGAGCGCACTTCGTCGACGCCTTGCGTTCAATATACGTGAATACCATTTTTGTTACTTTGGTCACGTGTTATGCGAATATTACGTTATCATACGGTCAGTGAGTACGAAATGACGAGCGTATTTAGTTACGAGAATACCGGTCCTGTCAAGCGAGAGGCTGCCGTTCAAGCAGGTGGAAAGACGCAAATGTTGATGTAACATTTCACGTGTAAGTCTTATGTATGGTTTAGACAGGAAATAAAAGAAAATAAGAAATAAAATCAGCCAATAATAAGGACCTGTGTTTTTGATCAGATGATCAAAACCAATAGCAGTTCTGATTCTTATTTCTTGTCTTATTTTGTTTATTGTATAAATCCAGCTTTATTTACGTTTTAAACTCGACGTTGTCTTTGGCGCTGGCGTTGGAGTCGGCGTTCAAGATAAGTCTACGGTCTCAGCAGTTTAATTTATGTAGGTATATGCAAAAGCTGGATAAAGTAAGCCCTGAGAAGTAAGGTGGGTAATTATTTAGTATACATTTTTTGTGCCATTTTTGGTTTTTTATAAAAAATTCTTTAGGAAGGCCCTGATTGGGTGTCCCAAAAAGAGTATTCTTTAATTTTGCTTCTTTAACAAACTTGAACCAAATCCATACCAATCCAAAACAACTAAAAATACACAATACAAGTAATAAAACAACCCAGCCCCCCTTTTTGCATGAAATTTTTTTTTGAAGATTGGTAGGATGCTGATTAGTGACCCTAGTAATATAAAAAATTAAGAATGGCAGAAAAATGTATTCTAAATAATTATTGTAATGTGCATTGTGCTTTTAACCGAGGCTTTGAACATTTAAAATGACTTAATTAGACAATTTCAGTGACACAAAGCCAACTGAAATTACATTACTCAGCATTATCCATATAAATTAACATGACATACCAGAAATAAATGTACAAATTTTGTGTTCATGTATTCATGTTTCAAGTTTTGGTTTTAAATCTTTTAATTTATAAATCAGGACCAATGAAATATACCTTCAAAAATATTTAGATGTTAAATCAGAAAAAAACTAGAATTTTAAAATTCGATAAAATACAGGATGCTATGTATGTCTATGTTTCTGTAAATTTTTGACATTTGATATTAAACCTGATTTGAGCTACCTACTAATTTTAATTATTTTACAGAGTAAATCCAATATCACTAAAAAAAATTATTAAAATAAATATTCAGAATAAAACTATTTTTTATTTTTTAAATATTGCTATTCTAGTTTAATTGGTGAAAGCTCTGATTTTTTTTACACAACTTAAAAAAACTACCAATTTTATATGGGAGAGTATTATGAAATGTAGTATCTAGAAGACAATTTTTTTTTAGATTTCCTAAAGAATATCCAGCGTAAATTATGGTTAGAGGCAGTCGGTTTAGATCCAGAAGTGTGGCAGTGGGTCAAGCATAAATTAATCTGCTCTAGACATTCTATCTGGCTTTGTTTTCCATCACAGCCCAGGACAAAAATATAAGGAGAAAACTTATAAAACTAATTTTATTTAGCCATCGATATTCATTTCAAGCAGTGTAATTATGTTTATATTTAATGTTAAATAATAAAAAATATGTTTTTTAAATTGATTGTGTTTTTAGGGAGTGGGTAGGGTGACCATCAATCACTACCTATTTTCATTAACTTGCTTGCTTCATTAATTTATATTCCTTGATCCTTGAAACAGTTAAGTCCAAGATGGAATGGTGAAGTAGGGTGATTTTGGAAAACCAACAAAAGAGTGATTCCTCCCCACTCCCTAGTATCATTTAGTAAATGTGCCAAATGGAGTGAAATCACCAGATTCTACTAGTGCTTTTGACCCTTGAGATTACCCCTTTGGTCAATTTTCCAAAATTAGACTTACCCTGTTTTTTTGTTTGGATTTAACTGTTATACTTGTTCCAGTTTAAGCTGAATGGGAAAATGTTTTTTAAGTCAAAAGCGCTACTACTAAGATCCGGTGATTCCACCCTCTTATCTATTGTCATTTGGTGATGGTATTGAATGAGGTTTTTTTTCTCTGGTGCTCTTATTTGCATGATATGAAAAAAGTCTAATGCCGGATCCACAGTTTCACTTCTTCAGGCATAGTGCCTATAATTTGTTTGACAAGTCACCCTCCAACTTTTTGGTTCGACAAGATGTCCTTCATATTATTCGAAGAAAAAATATCTTTTTAATCTTGGGACCCTATAAGGTCAAAACTATCAAAAAGAAGGTATATCTAATTTATTTGTGATTTTTAGTTTTAAAATACTGACAATAAAGTATCGTTCATAATTGGAATAGTTCATTGCAATAGTCGTAGTTTGTGTCATAACGCACACCCTGTCACTGTCTTTCTTGTTAATAAGACAGACAGAGTGTGCGTTATAACAAAAATTACGACTATGGCAATGACTATTTCAATTATGAACGATACCTAATTTAACTATTTAAGGAAATTACTATGTTTTTGAGGGAGGACCTTACAAACATTGAATTATAAGTCGGGTTTATAATTCAATGCTTACAAAACAGCTTTGATATACTTAAACTAATCAAACATCTTTGCGTTTTATTCACAAACCATAGCGACCAATATTTTGCCTTCATTTCTCCATAATAACAAACTTCTTATTAGGATTGATAACCTCACACGACGTTTTTATTCTTCGTTATGTTCTTATGAAGAATATTTTGATGACGATTTCATTCATCGCAAAAAATCATAAATTATTTAAAATCGGTAGCCTAATAAACCAAAAAAAAAGTGTTTTTTTTTTTAATACTGCTGAATGTAAACAATAACGGTTACATCAAAATTTCAAAACGAATTTAAAATATGTCAAGAAACATTTTCGGACTTTTGTTGATAGAATTAGTTATTACGTTATGTTTAAAAATCTTGACAGTATTATCAAACATTTATTTTGAAATTTCACTTAATTTGCACAAAATGTAATTCTTTCTTAGTTTAAATGTGATTTAAAATTGAAATGCAAACGGAAGTACACATACAAATTCAACCAACCAATTTCCCAACTCTGCTGTCCGCTAACATGGCTGGGATTACGATTAGCCCGTTCGCGCAGGTTGTCGCCCCTTCTCTAATTAATAGTTCAATGGTTTAACCCCCCAAACTCACATTTGACAATATTTCCGAATTTATAAATAATTATGAAATGTGCCAGAAAAATTAATACGATAGAGACCCGCTGGTAATTAAATTTAATCTTACGGCCACGAATTGCAAGCCTCTTGACCACGTGCATTGCGATTCCTTTAAAATCTCAAACAAAATATTTCTCACACTTTATGACATCTTTTCGCGATACGGACAAGCTAATATCATAGAAACTTTAACCGGTACCGCGGTTATACTGAATTTAAAAATAAAGGTTTCCAAGATTTTTGTAAATTGCATAAAATTGAACAGCGTTTTCCAATAGCAAACAACTCAAATTCAAACTCTTCTATTGAGCGTTTTTACTCTTCTTTAATTGAGTTATTATATAGGTGTTTAAAGGCAAAAAACCTAAACTTCAACCTCACTCAACTCATGAAATGCGCATGTCTTGGTTATAATAAGTCGATACATTTTGTTTACAAATTTATACCATTTGAGGTCGTGAAAGATTATATATATAAATAGCACCGACTCCTTTAATATGTACGTCCGGCACTGCCATTATTTCAGATAATGTTTAAAAACATAAAGAAACCTAGAAAGCGCGAGCAAAAGACCTCAGTAAGTCACCAAAAACAAAAATTAAAAAACAAACCACTAAAAAAATCGTCACTTCCAAAGATACTTGCAATAAAGCGAACACAAATCTCCTTAACAGGCTCCCAATGAAGGCGATGAACCCTCTGGCGGGCAACCTTCTACTATCACTAATACTAATGATACTGGCACCCAAACAGTAAAACGACATACAAGTAACTCGCCTCATTTAATTAGGCAATTCCAAACAATTTTATACAATTCATTATACTGGGACTTTTCATCCATTATAGGATCAATGCCCAGTTTCAGCCAAGTTTTTGCAAAGTTAAAGACAAACACAATTCCAAATTCGAACCAGGAACCTTCCGTGAGTCAGGCAGATACGCTGCCCACTACGGCGGCCGGCTTATACAAAACAAACAATCTGAAAACTATCTGAAAACCTACTTTTAAGGACTCAGTGTTTCATGAGAAACACGAAAAATAAAATTATAAATTTACACCCAATCACAAGAAATAAAAAAAGCGTAATTAGTGTTGTCAAAAAAGTATTGTAAAAGGGGTAAATTTGCAAATTTCATTATCCAGAAATTTAATTCAAAGCTATAATAAAACTATATTAACAATTGCAGGAAATCAAAACAAGCTAGAAAATAGCTTTAAAATGCTTCAAGTACAGTATGGATACAATATTAAACGATTCAACAGTTTATTTAATAACACTTGAGAGTGTGTTCTCACAAATTAATCTGGACTGCCAAAATTTGATAATATTTCTTAATAATTTGGAGGACCCAATAGCGTTTGCAAGATTAAACCCTTTGGATAACTCAATTATTTCAAGCATTGAACTGATTAAATGATAGATTACTTAAAAACCATATATAAAAACAAACAAAATTCCAAATTTTGTTAATATTTTAACTTACTATCAATTCCTAGATCCATGTCCCAATTATCGAAACAAAAATCGCTTTGATTAGAGCAAAAATAAAAAGAAATAAATCCTTTTCAAAATTTTATGGCTTATTGGAGCGTTCTTATGCCCCTTAAGTAACTGTTACATTTTCGTGAAGCAACCTGCATTTGCTTTTAGTTTATTTGAATGTTAATGTACCCAAACTAAAAAAGTGACATAGTCAGCAATTTGCGCGATCGTTAACATAAAAAAATTATTGAAACTAGACAGTCGAAAAAGTAGATAGCATCATGCCAGATCCACAAATTTGCTTTTTGCTGCTCGATGCTATAGCCCTCTTTCTCTAATAGAGAGAGAGATGGAGAGCATTTTGAATTTGACAGCTTTTGCCGCCAAGAAGTAGGATCTCGCCCAACTTTTTTGCGTTTTTTGTTGAAAATACTGGAAATCTGACTTTACTTCGTTTAAACGTTTGCCAGTTTTATTTATAAGATAGAGAAAGAGATGACTTTGTTAATGTGGGGGAGGCGGAATAAAATCAAAAGAGCCATTTTGCTATATTCAATTGGTCAAAGGAGGAGACTGGCAACAAAACACGCGCTTGCTCGCTTTTTTACGCCAAACTGTAGACAACAAAAAAAAATCCGCTAGCTTTTTTGCTTTTTTTTATAAAGCTAGCTGCAAAAAGCAAATCTGTGGATGAGGCATGAGTGTGACGACTCAAGGAGTGACTGTAATGTAGAGATTAAGGTGTGACAAAAGTGCTTAAGTAAGTATCTGTTTTAATTATGTTTTTTTATTTGTAGGGTTCACAGTTGATTTGCAATTGCAATTATAGGGCCCTAGTTTGTAATTTTGTTATTTTTGGTTTCCTTTGAATAAACAAATAGTTGAAAAATTAATTATTGAACTAAATAGGCAACTAATTTCCTTGATAGCTGCACTAAACCTATTTTTGTTATTCATTAAAATTTAGGAGATTAGTTTAAACCTCCCTGTGCCACAAGTTAAGTGCTTCCCCCTTTTAAGCTATACTCTTAAATGTGATTAGGTAACTGTCGTACGTATTAACTATTCTTTGAAAATACTAATTGCGATTGCGTTTGGTACCCTCTTTTTGTGCGAAAGCTAAGAGGCTGTTGTTCAGTTTTAGAAAGAATAAAATAAATCAGGACAATATGCCCCAAATGGATACCAAAACAGCCCAATATCAACTATCTATCCAATTAGTTAATTGTAGCTTAAAAAATATTCTAAAAACCAATTTAAAACAGTTTTTTTTGCAAGGTGCGCTGAAAGCTAAAAAACAATTGTAATCCATCCACGGCTTTACTTTTCGGAACGCCATTATTGTATGTGAAATATTATTTATGAATATTAAAACCTTTTTTAAACAATGCTTAGAATGCAAATTTAAGAATGACCCTTACATTACATAAATCACGAATCGATTCGGAACATTTTGTAATATTCTTTGAAAAGCCCCATTGAAGAATAGTAATCATAAGAAACCTCAGAAAAATAATGATCAAAAAATCGCCAATTTTTTAAAACGCATTTATTTTGATGACGTAAAATTAATTAAATTTATCAGTACAGTGAGCTTGGCAGAAAGATATGTCATGGATAAACTTAAATATCGTCCACCATCTATATCGTAGGCCAACCAAAAAATGATCATTTACTTAATTTTTGATTTATAAATAAAAAAAGTAAATGATACCATTTTCGTTAGGTATAGATAAAGATGATTGACGATTATTTAAGTCACATATGAAGTAAGCGCTTAGAAGTTTGCCAATAATCATATTTTAATGCGACGCTCACAGCTCACTTTACTTTGTAAAACTATAGATAGTTAAAAAAAGAAGAATAATCCATATCCAGTAAAATTTTTTGGAAACATTATTAAAATACGTTGGAACTTCGGATAAATAAAACCCAAAACCCTGTACACTCGTGGCGAAAAAAAGGTAGGACACGGAATTAAAATATGGGTAAATATAACACCCTATATTAATGAAAATTTACATTGTTAGTTTTTTGTTAGTTAATTATTATTATTATTATTTTTTTTTTTTTGTCTTCAAGGTTTCCCTGTTGTTTCAGCCGCTACCGGAAAAAAATTCAAGGCAGCGACCTACATGATTTTTACTTTTCGAGGACATGACGTGCAATATGTGCTGCATCGAGTAGTACTGATTTTTGCAGTGCTTGGTAAGTATTTTAGTTTAATTCTAACTCTCTTAATATACATTTTAATTTCTTAGGTATGATTTTTAGAGCAGACAGCACAACGGGCATAATCTTAACGTTATCCGTATTCCACATGTACTTAATTTCACGTTTAAGCGGTAAGTATTTATTAATTTTTTCATTGTGTTTTGCTTCTAAGTTATTATTGTTTGTGATTGCTACATCTATTAAGTACACTATGTTGTTCTGTTTGTCTATCAGGGTAATATCCGGTCTATTGTGTTCGAGAGTCACATCAGATTGTATAGTTTTGTCCCAATACATTTTTGTCTTATCGTTTTCTACTACAGGGTCAGGTAGGTATTTGTAGTATGGCTGCTCTGAATTTGGTTCTAAGTCATATTTTTTTAAAAGCTCTAAGTAAATGATTTTTGCAACTTTATTATGTCGCTCGAGATATTTATTTCCCGCTAAATTTTGACACCCGCATAGTATATGTTCAATTGTTTCTGAACGAATAGCACATTTTCGGCACTTGTCTTCGTCTAGCTCTTTTAAAATGAATTTTCTGTAGTTTTTTGTTGCTACTACTTGATCTTGCATACTTATTATAAAACCTTCTGTTTCGGGGAACAATGCTCCAGATTTGAGCCAAGAAGTTGAAGCTCCTAGATCGACATACTCTTCATGCAGGTCACGATGAAATCTACCATGCAGTTCTTTTGAAGCCCAGATTTCGAGTTTTGACTGCTGGTCATCGTAGCTTTCGAAAGGCAAGTAATTAATATCTTTTAATTTTAGTGGTGTTGCCCGTTGGTCTGCTTGTACTACTAATCTATGTAAATTTGTGTGTTGGGCTTGAAAGTATTTTCTTAATTCAATAATTTGGTGTTTGCATGCTTCCACTATATCTGTTATTCCTCTTCCCCCTTTCTCCCTAGGTAAACATATTCTTTCTTTGCATGATCTTGGGTGGTGCATTTTGTATGTTGTTAGGCTAGTTCGAATAATTCTGTTAAGTTGTTCTAGATCAGTCAGTGTCCAGTTTATTATTCCAAAGGTGTATCCTAGAAGCGGTATGACATACGTATTTATTGATTTGGTGATATTTGCGGAGTTAAGCCCTGTTCGAAGTATCTGTTTTAATCGGTCTTCAAATTTTTTCATTATAATTTCTTTGATTTGTTTATGTTCTATTCTGTTTGTCTGTAAAATTCCCAAATACTTATATGCCTCATCTGTCATAGACGTAATTACTTGATTGTCGTCTATTTGTAAGTTTTCAGCTTGCACTAGTTTTCCTCTTACGACCTTTACAGTTTGACATTTACTAAGGCCAAAAGTCATTCCAATATCTGTGCTTATTTTGTGTACAACGTTAATTAACAATTCAAGCTTTTTTTGATCTGCTGCATACATTTTTAGATCATCCATGTAAAATAGATGAGTAACTTGTTTTGACTCATCTCTTGTTTTCAAGTTGAATCCATAGTTTGTTTGGTTAAGAGCATTAGATATAGGGTTAAGGGCGAGACAAAACCAAAGTGCACTTAGAGAGTCTCCTTGAAAAATACCTCTTTTGATGGGAATTGTTGAGGTTTCTATCATCGATGTTTGAGTCTTAAGAGAAAGTTTTGTTCTCCAGTTTTTCATAGTAAATTTCATAAAATTAGAAATCGATGGGTGTATTCCATAGATCTCGAGTACATGTATGAGCCAGGAATGTGGTACCGAGTCAAATGCTTTTTGATAGTCGATGTATGCCATACTGAGATTCTTAGTTTTTATTCTTGCTTGTTCTAATATTACGGTGTCTATGATGATTTGTTCTTTACATCCTAAAGCCTTTCTCTTGCATCCCTTTTGCTCTTCACTTAGTATGTCATTAGCTTCCAGATACTTGTACATTTTATTTGAAATTAACCCTGAGATAATTTTGTACAGTGTTGGTAAGCAGGTGATCGGCCTATATTGGGCAGGGTCATCGGTATTATCATTTTTTGGCAGTAAGTATGTAATGCCTTCCGTAAGAAATTTTGGCATTTTTTGAGGATTCAGGATTAGATTATTATTATTATTATTATTATTATTATTATTATTATTATTATTATTATTATTATTATTATTATTATTATTATTATTATTATTATTATTATTATTATTATTATTATTATTATTATTATTATTATTATTATTATTATTATTATTATTATTATTATTATTATTATTATTATTATTATTATTATTATTATTATTATTATTATTATTATTATTATTATTATTATTATTATTAACCTCTCGTTATTTACCTTGATACATTTGACACTTGTGTTTCTCATAATAGTAAATAAATCAAAGGAGATTTTTTAGAGTAATTTATTAAAAATTCCTTAAAATCCTATTTTAGGATCTAGTAGAGTTGCAAAATTCAAATTAAAAGTTGAGTTACGAAAAATAACTGGTCTATAAGAAGAGCGGCGAACCATTTTGGAGTTAATAAAAATACTTTACCACGCTGGGCAAAGCTGTGTAACAAAAAAAATACCACAGAGAAAAAACAAGAATACAATAAACTGCGATAAAAAAAACTGAACTTTTTGCAAATAAATAAAAACTATAATTTTTAATACTTAATGGGCTCGCCGTTATTGTCTAAAACAAGCTGCAGACGAGTCGGCATTGAAAAACTTAAATTTTGAAAATATTGCTCTTCTTCTGAGATGATATCTACGGCTCTTTCAATGGCTTCATTCAACTCGTTATCTTTACAATCCGTCCCCAAACATTTTCCATGGGATTTAAATCCAGGCTGTTGGATGGCCAAGGTAGAGTTTCAATATTGTTCTCTCGAAACCAAGTGTTCACTACATTCGCCGTGTGCACAGGGCAGTTATCTTGTTGGTAGATGAACTCATTATTTTCATACAAGGCCGAAACATATGGAAACATAATATTACGAAGAATTTCGATGTATCGTTCACCTTCTATTCTACAGCAAACCCCCATACCTCTCACACTAAACCATCCCCACATGTTGACGGAAAAATGTCCTGCTCTCTTGATGTTGTGTGTGTATTCTGAATCATACGTTGAATTTGGTAGACGATAAATCAAAATTTTCCTACTATCTGACGATGACTTCTCCCAAAAATCATTCCCTTCTAAAAGATGATTGACCGCAAAAATCTGCTCTTTCGTTAAAAGAGGCTTTTCTCCTGCAACTTTACACGATAGATTTGAATTTTGCATCCTACTACAAGCAGTTCACCGGGACCCTGGAAACATGCTTGCAGCGGTAGCATAGGGGCATGTGGTAAAAGGATTCTGTCTTAAATGATCAAGGAGTCGTCCGTCTTGCTCCACTGAACTAATTTTGTTTCGTCCTGATCCTTCCTTTCTCTTTGTGGTATTGTTTTCGGTCCAGCGCTTGGTCCAGCGTAGTACTGTATTTTTATTAACTCCAAAATGGTTCGCCGCTCTTCTTATAGACCAGTTATCTTCCGTAAGTTGAGTTATAATTTGAATTTTGGTAAATTCCAAAAATTGAGGCATTTTTTATTTAGTTTGAAGTATATTGCAAGAAACCGTCAGATAACTGTCAGATATCTCAAAATGTTGACGAATGGTGGCCAAACCATTAAATATCTGAACATATAGGGTGACATACTAAAAAACGCAAGTATATATTTTACATGTCCTACTTTTTTTTCGCCAGATCTGTACTTGCAGAATTTTGCCAGAAAAATTATTTGCTTTGACTGTTTTACAGCAATTGTTCTACTTGGGCGTCTTCTAAGTTAGATTTATTTACAAACTAATTTATTTTCGATATTTAGGCAGTGCTAGCGAATAATACACATACCACAAGCAGTAATTGTTCATCTGTCGGACAATGTAACAACATTGCGGCATGGTTTTCTTCCTGTTTTTCTTCATCGGAGGCAAATCTTAATCGTTTCGATATCTCAAATGAGGAACAACGCATTAAAGAACTTTTTGGAAATTTGGACTTGGTTTTAAGAGAGCTCCTAGTTAATATAAAAGAACCTAAAATTTAAATAAAGCTTGAGAAGAAATTATCAGTTATTGAAAGAAGCAAAACATTTTTTTCTAATCAATTTTATGCGAATATTTCACTAAATGTATCAAATGGGGCCCTTATTATTTTGATTTTAATAAAAAAAATTATAGAAATGAGTAGGGGAGTATGGTGCACATCTTAGCCCAAATTGGTTTGTTAAAAAATTAATGACGTTAGATAAATAAGTTTTAAATTAAAAAAAAACTTGTTGAAAACAATTTACTCCCGTACTAATTTTCACAGAATTAACTTTGACGATTGGTGTAATAAATTTAACAGTCTGGCTTATTTTCTTACCAAATTTACCTAAAAGAATTTTCCAAAAAAAACTGGTTTAAAATAAGTTACTCCCGTACGAACTTTTACAGTTGCCTAAAAAAAGTTCTTACAACTTAAGAAAAATCAGATTTGAATTAAAAAAAAAACTTGTTAAAAATAATTTACTCCCGGGTCATTTCATATCAAATCAACCAAAGGTTTGGCAGACCATCTCCCCGATTTCGATAATTTTTGGTACATTTTCGATACCTACTTAAGCCAGAAAAATGGTTTATAGCTCGTTTTAAAATTTTAGAAAAACATTAATTTTTTATTTTTTTTTATAAAATATATATTTTGTTTCTGGATATTTCGCTAAACTATTTACAAAATTTAAAAATGGAGACTTAATGGGTTCATCAAAAAAAAATATTTTACAAATTTTTCAAAGCAATTAAAAAAAAATAGGTTATGTGATACTTTATCAAAATAGGCTTAGAAGTACCTATAAAACAACGTATTACTCGCCTTTTTACGGAGAGTTCTCAAGATATTACTCTTTTTGTGTACCTGCACATTTGGTTAAAATTGACTGTCTTTACAGGCATTTATAAAAATATGAATATCTTGAGAACTATCCATACTACAAAAGTGCTTGTTTTAAAGGTATTTTAAACCCCATTTTAATGAAGTACCATTTGACCTTATTTTTTTTTAATTTTCAACATTTTTAAAATAATTTTACCTATCAAGTCTCCATCTTCAAACTTTGTAAATAGTTTGGCGAAATATGCAGAGAAAAAATATATTTTTATATTTTTATAAAAGAAAGATAAACTCTTTTAATTTCTATTTTTTTAAATAAAAATGTTCCAAAGGGTTTAATATTTAAATGGTATTTAAAGTACCTTAAACCTAGCTAAAAATCACTGTCCAAGTTTAAGTAGTGATCGAGATATTTTAATTTCTTTAAGTTCATGTTTGAGCAATTGGTAGTTTGGCGAAATATGCAGAAAAAAAAATATATTTTTATAAAAGAAAAATAAACAATGCCGCTTTTCATCACATCACAAAAAAGTTTCTTTTTTAATTTCTATTTTGTTTAAACGAAACGGTTGCAAAAGGGTTTTAAAAAAAAGATATTTAAAAAGTATTTAAAATACCTTAAAACAAGCTGAAAACCACTGTCCAAGTTTAAGTAATGCTCGAGTTATTTCAATTTTTTTAAGTTCATGTTTGAGCAAAATTGGTAGTTCTTGTGCGTTTTTTTTCATCAAAACTTAATTTTTTGGATATCCGGGGTAGCCACAAATTACCTTTTTTTGACCTAAATTTTGAATTGTCGTATTAGACAACTTTCTTGTCCGGCCAGACATCGATCGGACACTATGTTTTTTTTATTAAAAATTGATTTTTTTTTAACTTTTAAATTCGAAAAAAGAAGAAAACAATATTAATTATTATTTTTGTGGGTAGTATAAATGTACCAAAAATTATCGAAATCGGTTTTTAGTTGATTTCATATGATATTACCCCCCTACCGTACTAAAATTTACAGACCTAACGTTGATAGGTGCTGGGGTAAATATAATAACTTGCCTAAAAGAAGTTTTTACAACTTAAGATAAGTTTTAAATTAAAAGAAAACCGTACTTTCATAAAGTTTCGGATTTCAAGGAACAAAGCATCAACTTCAACTAAGCTGACAACGCTGAACTCAAAATTGTCAACTATTTCCAGTCTTCAAGCAAACGCTCTCAAAATAATGGATATAAATTTCTTCCATTAAAAATACTTTTACCGGAGAGTGCCCACTTTGTAGTATTCACATGAATCCCAATTTAAAACTGTCAAAAAAAAAATTAGACTTGTCGGGGCAAGTCACGTAATTTTTTGGTAATAAAATAAAAGCTTTAACGGTGAATTTTAATAAAAATGCGCTTTTTTCAATTAGTTAATCTAAAAAACTGTTAATCATATTTGTATCAAATTTTGTACGGTGAAAGTTTAAAGCATTATCCCGGAACCATTGAATCTTCTTAGGAATTTCCTAAACCTTTTTATTCTCTACGACTCTATGGCAGCCTCACTATAAACCAACGACAAAGTGGCTTGGCCGTAGTAGGTTTGATGAGTAACACAACGTTAGTAGTTGAATACTAAGTGAATACCGTTTTTATTATTTTTCTTACTACAATTTATATGTGAAATTTAATATAAACTAGCATTGAGCTAACCCTGGATGATCACGAAAGTTTTTTAAAAACCAGGAAAACCTTACTATTTTATAAAAAATCCCAAAACACCTAAATTCGTAACACATCACGCACTCTTAAATATTTGTATAACCTGCTGTTGCAAAAATAAAACCTTGATTTAAGGTTAATTATTGATTAACTAAATTTATGAATATCTGACTATTACTTAAAATTGCAAAGGAATCGAATTCTCTTAAAATTATGTAAAATTAATAAACTGTTGACTAAACATCCTTACTACCTTTACTTCTGTCTGCTTTGGGATATGCTGTATTATTTTGTTCTCTCAAAAAAAGTGCGCTGCATTTGAAAAAATACTTTTTAGTTCTTCTGCTAGTTTTTGCTATTTTTGGCTAATTCATTACATTCCTTCATTTTGTGTGGTTGGCTCTTTATCTACTGATAATTGTTTTAATAAGTGTCTTAAAGCGTGGGTGTTCCTGGTTCATTTTTCTTGGTCGGATGGGCGCTGTTGGCACGTTTGGCTTAATCCTGTGAAAGTTGTCTGGTGTAGCTGTGCGGACAAGGGCGTTGTGGATTGATTTGTTGGCGGCGACTTGGGCCTTGTGGTTGTTGGATGCTGTGATCCTGTGGGCGGCGACTTGGGCCCTGTGGATGTTGGACGCTATGATCCTGTGGGCGACGACATGGGGCATTGTTGATTGGGCGAGACTGGATTGGGCGGCAATTTGGGCCTTGTAGTTCTTGGACGCTGTGATCCTGTGGGCGGCGACTTAATTGGTCGTTCCTGTGGTGGTGACTTGAGACTTGTTGGTTTGGCGGCGACTTGGGGCCTTGTTGTTGTTGGAATCTGTGATCCTGTGGGCGGCGACTGGGCCTTGTTGATTAACGATCGAGGCTTTTGGTGGCGGGCTCCTGGATTATGATTGAGGACTATTCTTGTGGCAGCTTGTTGATGGAGGCGAGGCGGCTGGCTCCTGGAATCGGCTCTTTTACCGATCTTTGACTTTTGACCATAGGTCGCTGGTTCGAATCCGGCTCGAAAGACCATGAACTATCTTAGGGATTTCCTAAACCTTTTTATCCCCTACACTACTCTATATCAGCCTCACTATAGTAGTAGGTTTGGTCAGTAAAACAACGTTAGTAGTTTGATACTAAGTGAATACTGGTGTTATTATTTTTCTGACTACAATTTATATGTGAAATTTAATATAAACTAGCATTGAGCTAACCTGGATGATCACGCTAGTTTTTTAAAAGCCTAGGCAAACAACGCACTCTTAAATATTTGTATAACCTGCTGTTGTAAAAATAAAACTTTGATTTAAGGTTAGTTATTGTTTAACTAAATTTATCAATATCTGACTATTATTTAAAATTGTAAAGGAATTGAATTCTATTAAAAATATGTAAAATTAATCGACTGTTGACTAAACAACCATTCACGTAATTTTGCATAATTTTAAGATTTTTACATCATTTTACGTATCCTAAAAATATTTAATTCATGGTCCAAATTATCGATTATTTATTTTTTCAAAGACCACGCAAATGGTCTGTGGGGGTTAATTTTTTATATGCGGTTTATCTGTTTAAATAAACAAACCGTTTATAGGATTCAAATTCACTCTTAAGTGAGACTCACCAAAGTTTAAAATATTAAAAGTTTTGAGATCAGTCAAAAGATTTCCAATGGCATTTAGGTTTTTTAAAATATTTTGGTTTTAAAATGCAATAAGCTCGAACGTTGCCACCTGAAGTACTCGTAATTCGGAAATTAAGCTAAATACAAAAATGGAGGATCTGGTGTTTTAATCTAAATGACTCATATATGGGGTCACGAATATACTAAATATTATGATATTTTCAACGTGTGTCAAGTTCTGTCCAATGGCGCTTAACAGCACCTTCATGAATGCACTCGCTGCGATGGTCCTTGCCTCACATACAAACGACTCACACCTAAGCCAAAAATTGAACAACTATTAAGCGTTATTTAAAAATATTGTCATTTTTGTGATTAGCATCCTCAATTTAGTAAAATTCTACACCTCATGCACACAGTTATACAGATTAAAATAACAGATTCTCCCTCTCGACCACCAGTTGACATTTTATGAAATTTTCTCCTTGAGCATAGTTTCTGAATTACGCATACTTTAGATAGTCTGCGCAAGCTTATTGGGCATTAAAACAAAAAAAATTGAAAATATCTAAATGCCGTCTAGCAAACTTTTGACAGATGTCAAATCATATACCATTTCATTCTTTGGTGACTTCTACTAAGTAATGATAAAGCTGTTTTACCCGAGTCTAATTTAATGTATCCATTTTTTTACCGAAAAATCCTAAGGTATGCCCCGACACTATCAATTTTTGACAGTTTCATATTGAGAATCGCTTGAATAGTACAAGGTAGGCACTCTACGATAAAAGTATTGTAAATTAAAAAAAAAAAACAATTCGACAGCGTTTGACGGCTGCGAAAATAGTTGACAATTTTAAATATAGTGTTATCAATTTGGAATTGATGCTATTCTCATTGAAATCCGAAACTTTGACAGCGATTATCTGGTCACCTGTCAAACTCTGAAAAAGGAAGGAGTTTCATTTTTTCTTTAAATATTGCGTGCTCCTTTAATTGCTTAAATTATTTTATTTTCAAATTTGTATAAAAAGAAGTTCTTACAACGTTAAATTAAAAAAAAAGTTGTTTTTAATGTAGTCACCCCCTTATTCATAACGCATGCAATACTAAGACTTTGCTTTCTTAAATCTGATGATCGGGAAGATTTTTTACACTCTTTACAGAATAATAATGCTCTTCATAATTACCAATATTAAAATATAATGTTTCTTTTACAATCCCTTTTCTTTAATCTATTTTTTCCTCAAATTTACTTTAACATTTTTTTTAAACCTTTAAATAAAGTTTTTTCAGTTTTTAAGGAAAATCTAATTGGTCTCTAATCTAATGTAATCTGCTGAATCAGAAGCTAACTTCATTTAAGTCAAAATATATCTTTTAAATTAAAAAAAACAATTAGTGAAAAACCTCCAAAAATGTTATGTCGTCATATAATGTATTATAAGGTTTGAATAACCTTGGTGTGGAAAATGCACAACTATTGTTTTTTTTTCTTTTTTTTTATTTAGTCAAAATTTTTCTTTTTAAATTAATGTTTATACTTTTGATTTTTTTTTCTAGCATGAAAGTTTTTTTTTATTTAAAATTGTTATTATTTATTTTTTTAGCATAAAACACCGTGTGTCATTAGGAAAGGTTTATTTTTAAGATTTATTGGTAGGTTTATAATTTGAAAAAACGCCGTAGGCCTTAACTTTTATGTTAGTTATATGAATTAATTTGTTATCAGAAACAGTAAAGGAATTGCATTGAATTGAATAAAAAAAACTCACCATCAGAATCAGGATTGTTAATTCTTACATATTTTCCTTGTGACTCAGCTCTCCGCTTCTTTCTTAAAAGATCTCTTATGTTTCTCATTTGAGGGTCTTCACTAAGCAACCAAAATGTCTGTTGGTTGCCCTTTCCTTTAATATCAATGATTCCTCTTTCTATTAATTGGTAACCGCCCATGTTAACCAAGAGATCTCTACAAGTTTTGCTACAATGAATTCTTAACGCTAGAAAATAAAAGAAGCCATATTTCTTGGTGATCTAAATAATAGAGGTTAAAACAAACACAGTGTTTTTGCACAAAGTTGGCATTCAAAAACTATATCTTTCGGCCTTATTTTAAACTAGTGGCGCACCAAGAGCAGGGGGGGTTAGAAGGTTAAATCCTCCCCCCTCCGAGAAGTCTGGTCATATACAATTGGCCAAATCAAATAACAGCAGAAATAAAATATATGGGGAATAAAATAAAAGAGCCTACACTTTCATTTTTAAAAGAAATCTTTAGAAAAATTATAAATTCCTAAATTTTTTATCTGCGGCGCTATAACACCTTTCTTCTCTAAGATTTCGTTCGTTCATGACCGCTATAAAAATGTTTGATTTTTTTATTTGTTTTCAATTTGGATCACCATCAAAATAGTCTTTTTAAGTAATTTTTTGAAAACATTTTTCCTGCGATTTGGTGTCAAAAATTGCATTTTAAGTGTCATTTTATAATTTTTACAATTAAATTAAGGGTAAATAAACAACTCAAATTCTCAAAATCCCATCAGTATTTACGATTCTAATTTAATTATAAGTGAAAAATTGTTTTTAAGTATTATTTTCTCAGAAAATTTCGTCTGCGGCGAACGAACAAATTTTAAATTGAGTTAACACCCCCTCCCCCCTCTACATTTTAGCCCAGGTCCGCGCTTGTAAGCACCTGTTTCCTCGTATCAATTATGGTCACATTTTTACTTCAACATACGTTGTTTCTATTATTTATCCTTATCCGAAGCCAGTGTATTCCAATACTGATGCGTTGAAATATTTACTTTGAGTATTTATTATCTCAGGATGGAAAGGTTTTTAATTGTCACTTTGTATAGTATATAGGTACCCCATAAAATATTTAATCAGTTCTAACTAACTTTTGCCGCCGACTGGCAAAATGGTCAAAGTTTCAAAGAATCACACCTTAGGCAAGCAAAGTATACAGATGCCAAGTTTGTTTACTTACGTAAGCCTGTAGATTCCATTCTACTACTGGTATTTACTGTGTCACCAAATAAACAATACCTCGGCATTTTAAGACCCACAACTCCAGCACATACAGGACCTAAAGAAAAATCCAAAAACATTTTTTTTTAAATTTAGTACTAATTAATATTTTTCAAAAATATTTCATTTAAATTTGCCCAACCCTTTCCACCTCCACGGTGGCCATTCAACTTAATCCAATATGGCCGCCAACCTCGCATAAGGAATTCAAGAAACGAATACCAATAAAGTAAAGAATTTAGCACATGAAATCTAAAAATGGAAATTTTATCATAGACCTTAATTTTGCGGGCTGTTTATTAAAAATAATTCGACAGTTTTATTTTCCTAAGATGACCGAAAGTGGGTTAAACTTAATAAAAATTTTTTAACAAAAAATTGAACCCACTTCGAAAAAGTACACTAAAAAGTAAAAATTTATTTTATTTTACACTTTTTAATTTACCTTTTTGAAGTCGGTTCAATTTTGTGTTAGAAAGTTTTGATTTCTCAATTTTTAGCTTAAAACTTTTTTAATATTGTTCTTTATAATATAGATTGTGTCAATTTTGTCGCAAAAGTGGCAAGAACGGTATGCTTTTTTTTAAATAAAATAGGACCAAATTGGACCTCTCCTAAATCGATAAAAAAGAATGATGAAAATTGGATCAGCCATTTGAAAGTTATTAAACATCGTTTCCGTCTTGCCTTGTGTGTGACACAGGAAATATATATTTTTTTAAATCGGACCCTCGCAAGGCACTTTTGAATCGAAAAAAAAAACAATTATGAAGATCGGCGGAACTCTTTGGAAATTATGCTAAAAAAACATCTAAAAAACTAAGCGTCGGTTAAAAAGTATTAAACAAATTAGCCTTTTTAACGTTTACTTGTAGTTAATCTTTTTCGAGAACTTTGCCTTCTAAAGGATAAGGTAAGTAAATATTTTCTTACTTTTCTTATCAAAAAAATTGACAAAAATTTACCACGAAACACAGCATGCTCCAAAAAAAATATCCTACCTTACGCGGCTAGTGCCTGATATACTTCTAATTCTTTTTTTTTGTCTTTCTGTGTGCCCTTAGCTCAGGGTATGTCCAAGTGACGTTCAAAACGGGTCATGTGATGTCCTTACTTTTTACAGTCCAATAAACACCAGAATTAGCTGAACTTTGGATGGAAGGCATATTTTATAAAGACACAGCTCGGGGCACTTTTTTGATTTTTTGCCGAATAAGTTAAAATTTCTTTCTAAGGCCACAAATTCGAAATATTCAAAATCAAAACCGATCTTCGAGACGTGTCTTAGTTTTATTAAAATGTGCTTTTCATTCAAAGTTTAGCCATACATTCCTGATCTTTATTTTACTCCAAAAAGTATGGATATCACATGACCCGTTTTAAACATCACTTCGACATTTCCTGAGCTAAGGTCACCGATAGAAAAAAATAATCTCTACTCTTAAGACCATACAGAAAATTATCTAATACGTAGCATACTGCATAGAAAGCTTAACCTTATGGAAATATTTTATATAAGTATTCAACATAGCGGATCCAAGTCCGTCTCTGATTGGGTAAACTGTTATATGCTATGCGTTTGTGTGTAAAAAGCCTTTAAAAAGGAAACCTATTCTACATAAGTGCTTATTTTAAACGACGCAAATAAAATGTAATTTATCGATTTTTCAGAAAACTTTTTCCTAAACGCGAAAAACGTGTGGGTGTATTATCTAACTAACCTGAATGTATTCCAATTCTCAATTTCAGTTTTTCTTTCGGTTTATGCCTTATGGTAAAAGTTTTTACTTGCGATAATAAATGTAAAGACATGGATGCAATTTCTGAGGCGTGGTAATTTTCGTTTCTTATTGGAAGGCCGCTTACCTTAAAATATTGAATGTGTATTAAAGTCACATGTTAAAGAGTAAAACTATTAAAAGTTGCGACTGAAGGCCTTTACACAAAAACTTACGCAATCTCCGTAAACCGTTACGTAGATGTAGATGAAAAAGTTCTAACGCGCTACCAATATAGCGCGTTAGAACCGTCCATAAAATGGTCAATTTTACGAAAATTTCTTACGCATATCGAGTATTATTATGACGGCGTTTTTTGGACCGCTGATTGGTTAAACCCACGATACATCTAACACGGTATGCTGATTTTTTGTCACAGATTCGACAGGCGCCGCGCATGCCGTCACGCTGAAATCAGAATTGTTTGTTTACCACTGAGAGTTGGAACTTTTTTTGTGATTTCACTGATTTTTCGGTCGTATTTTTGTAATTATGATTATTCAGGACTATCAGAGAGTTTAACTAAATATTCTAGTTTTCGTTTATAACAGTGAAATATCAATTAAAGACCAAAATGCGGGGTTGTGCCGTAGCTACGTGCAAAAATACTAATCGGTATACCAAAGATACAAGGATAAAATATTAATAATATTATTCATATGTATATTTTTGTATACTTACTCACAGTTTAATATACGCACCTAATTCCTGAATAAAGTTTGATATTAATAATTATTATTACTGTATATTATTTTTAACGTTTTCAATTCTATTGTGAATTCTTATGACAAGGTAATAGAATTAGAGCATTTTTATTTACCTAGATAGTTACTGTCTTTATCTGTTTTCAAAAAAGTATAAATAGACTGAGTTTTAAGTTAAGGCATTTTTTCAAGAGGATCTAGAAATCGAAAAGATAAACAATATTTTAGCTTTTTTTTAAATCAAAACTCATTAATAATTAAAGCTGTACACAAATAAAAATGTGAACAATAGAAAATATCATAATTCACACAGTAGCGCACCCAGGAATTGACTTCGAGTGGGGGGGGGGTGTTGACGATAAATAAAAAAAAAATTAATTTGAAGTAAAAATGTGACAATAACCAGGCCGTCGGTGCGCCACTGATTCACAGTAGTCTTCCTGTTAGTTTTTTTTTTAAATATTGATAAATCTGGAAATATTAGCTTGGTCTAATGGATTTCTACACGCTGCGCCGTTTAAAAAAATGTCTCAACTCGAAATTCACCCTGTATACATCTGATAGGTTTAGATCCAATCATTCTAATCATACTTAAAAAATCTGATTTTACTCATAGTAAGCATTATTTTCTTTGTAAATTACTCCCTGCCTTACGTGAGTTTTTAACTGATAAATTCCATAAAAATATGTGTATAGTGTATTAAAAGACGTAATTTTATCACATATTACCTTAGATTAAAAAGATACAAGATACCTAACACCTAGGGAGACTTTGGTTATATTATTATATGGAACAATGTTGACCTTCCTGTTGTTTAGAGTAAACACACCAGTGGCGTACCTACCTACTTAAATATAAATTTACACATGGATTATATTATTAAAATGTTACTATAATATGAAATCTGCAAATTAATTTAAAAAACATGACAATCCTGCCAATTTGAGCTTTGGAGGCTTCCTAACAATAAATATTTGTAGTATAATTTTATACAAAATAAATTTATTTCAAAGTTTGTATATGAATTATTTCAATTTCAATTTTCAACGCAATAAAATTATGACAAATAAAATACTAGCTAAAAATTATGTTATTGTGTTTGTTAATTTTATTATTTTTTCTGGCAATTAGCAGAAACTTACTGAAACTGACTTCTTCAGTGCACTATAAAGTCAATAATGCTTAGGATATATAGAGACATCTAGGACAGACAAAAAGATTTAAATATCAATTCGAAGGGGAGTGCAGATGGCCACGGCGGCAATATAAATCAAACTTAATATTCTGATAAGAGGTAGGAATTCAATATTCTTACAAATCTAAAACCATGTAAATTAACTTTTATTGTTGTTTGCAAGTTTGTTTAAGGACTTTACCTACCTTTATAAAAAAATCTTCAAAAATATCTCATTTGCGCATTAAATACTTCATCAAAAGTATGCTTAATTTTATCGTTTTTATAAAGTAAACCTAAAAAATATTATTAATTTAAGTATATTTCATAAACTTTTTTTATTTTCTGTGTACCTACTGGCATGTACCACCACTGACCAATTTCACTTGCTCTCTCTTTTTTTTCAAAACATTGGACGATTTGTTCCAAAATATCACTTTAAATGCACTAAAATATTCTCCTACTGGTAAAAAAACACACCAGAAACGTTTTTTGGCCAAATGTAGGTCTAAAACGACTTCCAAATTATTTAAAATATCCTGAAATTTTAAAATAAATAACACGAAAAAGCTTATGTCAACAAAAATATCATCCGACCGTCTGCACTCTGCCGACTTTCCCCGCCCACAAGCCAATCACGACCTAAAGTGGTTGACACAGAATTCACTGTCCCTATCGTTCTAACGTCGCTCAAAAGGATAAAAAAAATAATCGATATTTCTCACCTTTATTTTGTTGTGAGTTTTCGTTGGACCAGACATCTTGTCTCTTTTTAATCTAAGCATATTACATTTGCAAAATCCAGTCGCTTTTCTATATTGCCAAATAAAAGATCATATAAAGCATACACTTGATATTGAAGATTTTAAATTATGATTCCAACGAGACGTCACATTGTGCCAGAGAGATAGCTAGACCCTGCGCGCTGGCATACCGTGTTAGGTGTATCGTGGTTAAACCTCTACATAAAGGCTTCCGGCGGGCGGCGCGGCGGCGCCTTGCGTAAGTTTCTGTATGAAATTATGGTGAGCTTCAATATACGGAATAGTCAGCTAGCGGGTCAGCGAAAAATCGGTTGATTTTTGACCTCTCCAATGGTCTGACTTGTTTGTTGTGCCTTTAAAAATAAACAATCGTTAGTAAAGTGGCAAATTTTTTAAACAGATGAAACAGGTAGTAAAACCTAAAACAAAGATTGGTTTCCAAAGTTGGCAATACATCTACGTATTAATTGTCGTTAAGCCCCTCCCCACAATAATTAAAAGTACTTACTCGTGACTTGCAAACTAGAAAAAATCAACAAGTTGATTTAGTATTTAATTGAGAAAAAAAAATAGCTTTAGAATCATATAGGGTGACTTGGACTGTTTTGATTTTATAATATTGTACCTCTTTAAAATGGTAAAAGAGCAAATTTTACACAGTTAAAAATTTAAGATGACTGAAAAAAAATTAAATCAGGTTTTTAAAAAACCAGCTGGAACTTTTTTTGACAACATTGTAATTTTTTCTTAAAAAAAATAGAAAAGTTCAAGCTCATATCCTGCACATGTTTCGAGGCACCCAAGAATATTTTATAAATATTCTTATTACATTTTGCTGAATATTCATTTCACATTTTGTCGAATGTTATTATGACATTTGGCAGATTATTCTTAAGAACTATTTTAAGAACATTGCCACTTGAATCGAAGTTTAATTAACAAAGTCCTCTCTTCTTTCCTATCCTAAAGAAACTTCTAGAAGACAATGTTTACCCTAATGCTCGTATCCACTAACGAAAAAAATACCCCGATTAGGCTTTAATGATTATCCTCCAAACCACTCCCCACCAAAATACATTATTTTTCTTAAATTATAAACATTAAGTTAAAGTCAACCTTGGAAACTTCATATCCGTAGCAGCTTTGGTTCGAAAGTTATAAATTTTTGAGTTTTCAAATATATTATCTTCCGCTCACCCAATCCGATCCAACCAACTTAATTTTTTTTAAAATGTTCCTATTATTATTACTAGTCTTTAGTTTAATTTTTGGCTCGTTGAACCTACGCAAACTACTCATCCTGTCCAACTATATCATTAATTTCTTAAGTTTAAGTCAAAAATTAAAGCGGATTATAAATAAGAAAGTGCGCCGTTTTGGATCCACCATTTAATTTTTTTTTAAAGTTTAACTCAAAAATTGTATTGAGGGACTTTAAACATCGCAAAGTTTCAAGTTTGAGATAAATCAAATTATAAATAATAGATAGAGAGGTGGTGGCAATTATAATAATAACTATAACTAATATAACACTATAGTTTACATCCATACAAATTATGTAAAAATTTTATGATGTTCAGGTGGTGGGGCTTTTTTTACCGGGAGACCCTAAAATTTGCAAAAAATAATTGCTCTATTAAGTAATTTAATATCTTTTCTGATTAGTGCTACTGGGTTAGGGGCCACACCAATATACCAAAAAAATATATTGCCCACACCTTGGGGGCTTTTTTTACAGGTAATTACAATATGAACTCATTTCATCTCTTTTCTGAATAGTGCTATTATGTTAAAGCAAGATAACAAAAAAAAATATTACACACCTCTGGGTGGGGGCTTTTTTTACAAGAAGGTCTTAAAACTTGCAAAAAATAATGGCTATATGTACCCATTTCATCTCCTTTCTGATTAGTGCTTTTATGTTAAGGGCCACACCAAGATAACAAAAAAAAACTCTTGTTGAGGGCGTGTTTTACAGGGAGGCCCCAAAACTTGCAATTGCAATTTCTATATGAACTTATTTCATCTCTTTTCTGATTAGTGCTATTTTGTTTAGAGTTCCACTAAGATTACAAAAGAAAATAGTATACACCTGTAGCCCTTAACATAATAGGACTAATGAGAAAAGAGATGAAATGAGTTCATATAGCAATTATTTTTGCAAGTTTTGGGGCCTCCTTGTAAAAGAAACCCCCATCTACAGGTGTATATTATATTTTTTTATTATCTTAGTGGGACGCTAAACATAATAGCGCTAATCAGAAAAGAGATAAAATGACTTCATATAGCTATTATTTTTCACAAGTATAAAGGTGTGTAATTTTTTTTTGATATCCTGGTGTGACCCTTAAAATAACAGCATAAATCAGATGAAATGACTTCATATAGCAAATATTTTTTGCAAGTTTTGAAGCCTTTCTGTAAAAGAAGCCCCCATCTTCAGGTGTATATTATTTTTTTAAATTATATTAGTGGGTCCCTTAACACAATAGCACTAATCAGAAAAGAGATGAAATGACTTCATAGAGCTATTAATTTTTGCAAGTTTTGGGACCTATCTGTAAAAAATGCCCCCACCTCTAGGCGTGCCATATTTTTTTGTTATCTCGGTGAGGACCTTAACATAATAGCACTAATTATGTTGATGTATCATAAATATTTGTAAAAATATTAACTACTCGTAAACGCCCCGCCATAGGCGGGTACCGTTTTATTTTTTTTTAAGTCTTGAGGTAAGTATATTATTTTGTTATAAATTGCAGAAGGAATGAAATGAGTTCATATAGCTATAATTTTTTGAAAGTTTCGAGGCCTCCCTGTAGAAAAGGCCCCACTTAAACGTTTGCCAATATTTTTTTTGTTATCTTTGGTGTGTTTTAATCAAAACGATATAAACCTTAAATGGGATGAAACGATTAATTTTTTTACTGCCACCACCTCTCTATCTATAAGAAAGTCAAGTCAAGTCCGTCATTTTCATATTTTTTTAAGTTTAAGACATTCGAAGTGATTCAAGGTTCGCAGTTATAATGCCGATTAGAAGGGCATTTGAATCTAACAACTTAAAAATTTGATTTTGTTCTGTGGGTCATTGAGGTTATGTTTGTCTAAATAAAAATGGAAATGAATTATTTTTGCGAAAATTAGGAAAGCTAATGATTTTTTACAATAAATATCGTACTACTTACAAAACGCTATTAGTTCGTAGAAAGTTACCACGATTCAAAATACTTTTACTTTAATGCAAATTCCTAATACCCAAAAATGTTAAAACGTGGTGTTTTTTAATAAGTTGTTTGAGTATATGTATAAATCGGTTTATACGAAAAAAATTTACAATGAATAAACTTATTCCACGGCATCATCTTGAATTTTTAAAGTTTGACGTTTCTTGCAAAAAAGTAATAAATTGCAATTCTTTGCTTTTTCAAAAAGTTAAGAGTGTAAATCTCGGGTAAAAAATAAACAAGTTATTAAAAAAAAACGTTTTTAAATTTTAGGAATTTGGTCTAAATTAACCCAGCGATATGTTTGGTGAATAATTTTTAACTCAAATACTGACGTACTACTTATAAAAATTGGTTCATTGGTAAAAAAATTACAATGACTTACAGTACCCTTCCCAGCAAACATCGAATTATTAGAAATGTAAAACATCCGCTGTTCAAAAAAAGGTACTAATTTGGAACATGGAATTTTACAATATTTGTGCAATTTGTACTACAAATACGCAGCAAGAGTTCATAAAATGCTTTATTTGTAATGACACCGCAAAGTGCAGCATCATATGTACAAACGCCATGTTCCAAATATTCACTTTTTTTGTATAGCGAGTGTTTTATATTTCTAGTAATCCGATGTTTGCTAGGAAGGAAATTTTGAGTCAATGTAACTTTTCTATCAATTATTTGATGTAGAAATTCAGCAGCATTCCTACTTTCTCAGAAAAGCATACAGGGTGGGCAGAAAAAACCTGTAAATTTTGTTATTTTGCCTATTTAAAAATGGAAAATCCGCGAAATAATATTTTTTGCTATTTAGAATAGGCTCTATATTGAAGGAAATTTGAGCTTATGCAACTATTGTGGAAATAAACCGAATTTTATCATTGGTACTTTGTTAAATGTTAAATGGCATGAGCTTTCTTATCTTTTTAATAGAAAATCACAGGGTGATCAATAAGAGCTCCTGCTCTTTTTTTGAAACCTAATTTTAGATTTTTGACATTTGACTTTTCTTTCATTTCAAACTTGGTTTTCTCAAAAAGCCAAAATTTATAAAAACAAAGCAGTAATTAGTAGTTCAAGACAGTGCAAGATTTTATTATGAGTTGGTTTAGTCTTTGCTGGCAGCTTCCCTTGTCTTAATCACCCTACTTTCGCTTGCAAGGGTATTTTTGCCCCTACATTTTTCTATCCAAATACAGAAATCTTTCAAACATTTTAGTCTCATCTTAAAGATAAAGCTTAAATCAAGGATCCTTTCTCTGTAGGTACTTTTTGCAGTTTTTATTAGTCGGATTTCTATTTCACAAAAATAAAAGTAAAAATTCAAAAACTATCACTAGAGGACCCTAGATTTAAGCTCTACCTTTAAAATGCAACAAAGATTTCTCAAAAATATAAAAATTTTTCTTTTTGGCCAGACTAATATGAGGACAAAATATATTGCAAGCGCAATTTTGCCTGAATAATACAAGGAAACTGCCATCGAAGATGATACTCTTAACTTATGTTTATTAAAATCGGTTGCTTTTGCAGTCAGACTATTACATTTCGATCACTGCAATTAAGTAAAATTTTCTTTATAATTTTGGGAAATGCTCTTGAGACTTTTTAAGGTTTTTTTGCGCTCAAGCACTCAACCTGAAAAAAAAGCTAATGCAAAGAAAATAAAATCCTGGACAATAGCTTCTGTAGTTTTCTGATATTTTTTGGTAACTGCTAACAAAAGGTAGTGGATAATGTTCGTTAACAAAAACAGATTTTTTTTTCAAACAATATAACGAACACTTTTTAATAAAAGTTTCACAAAATTACAAAAAAAATGTATCATTAATGCTAATCCACCACCACTAATTAATGTTCAAATCGCGCGTAGAATCTGCTTTATGAAAAGAAGCAAAAGAATCGTATTAAATTCAGAGTCAGTGGCTCCTGGCTCATAAAAGTTTACTTTGTAAGTTTGTCGTGACTGCGCACGACTTGAAATTGCAAATCAGAGATACATTTTTTCGCTGATGACAGCCAAAAACGCTAAAACGCTACAATTTTGCCTATGGAATCTTACCTAACCAAAGATTTTATGGACCCAATATCACTTTCTATACATACCACCATGTAAGCGTCTCCTATAGTTTCTACTTTATAAACGTCATAGCCACCAATAATTGAATCGAAACAGGTGTATAGGTCATTTAGGAAATTAACCACCTAAAAAAAATTCAAATTTTTTTGTAAGTACTTTTTTATACGACTGCTTTAGACAATGAGGTTTTGCACACAGAAAACTCAATTAGAAATCGGAACTTTGCACATACCCTGTGCGAAGCACGTTGCGCACGGATATGTCAACTTGGCACATGTATTCCATTCTTGCGCACAGTTTATAATTCACCAAAAAACGAAACCAATCGATTTGGTTTTTATTTGCAGTCATACAAAAAGTATTGTAGAATACTCGTTTTGAAAACCTCTTTGCACACTCACTCGACTTTTGGACCTCGCTTTTGGCTCAGTATTATACAGGATTCGACAGTTCATGTCTAGGTTTCCCAAATAGCGTGTATTGAAAAAGAAGTGCAATGGCTAGTAAATGAGAGCGAAAGAGAAAATAAACTTGAGAAACCGATACGCTGTTGCTGACATCACTCACAATTAACTAAAAGATTTCCAAGTAAGATCCCGTCAAATTAAACGATAAATTAAAATTTTCCGCAAACTTTTACTACCGATTGACGCTGCTCTTTCAATAAAGCTGCGAAAAGTCTGAGCCTGACCTCCATAACCAGTTACGCTAAGTCCCGACTCTAAGAGAAAATTTATAGTAGCAGTCTCGCGTCCTCACGAAATATCTTGCTGAAATAAATTTAAAACAAAATTATAGTTTTTGAAAGAATTAGAAAAATTAAAACAACGTAGCGTAGTCTTTCAATCTGCAACCCTCTACTCTTTCTACTTAGAACACTTTCTGTAACCGGGTTTACGTCTTATTTAACTGTAAAACGAATTTAAAGATGTTATTAAATTTAATAACAAAGACTATGTTGGGAATTTTGAACCTTTGGTTTTACTATAACAAAGTTATGATTATTTTCTACAGACCAAAACTACACTTTTTTGCACTCGACGCGCGTTTCGCTAACAACGTTAGCATCATCAAGAGATGATAAACAATAAACTAAATTAACCTACACTCTATTTTATATACTATTTTTTAGTGGGAGGAAATAAGACTAATAATTTCCACTCAACTAAAGAATAAAGTGCAGTAAACGGAATAGGGCCTCTATCTTCATTTAAACTATTTCTGGATTTAATGATTTTCATACTTTCATATGCATTGAAAAGTCTTTTGTTTGGTACACTTTTTAGAAGTTTTAGGTTATCTAATGTGAATCTATGATTGTTTTCAAAAGCATGCTCGGCCACACTTGACTATTCTGTTCTTCCGTATTGTAAGCGTGCTAAGTGTTCTTTAAATCGTGTTTGAATAGAGCGTCTCGTTTGGCCAACATATTTTTTGTCACAATCCATGCAACTAATTTCGCAAATTCCACTTTTTCCTAGAACTGTAGTTTTATCCTCGGGATTTCCTAGTAAACTTTTTATTGTGTTTCCGGATTGATATACTAATTTAAGACCGGTGTTATTAAATACTTTTTGTAATCCTTTCGTATAATAAGGATTTTAAGGAATTGATACAAATTTAGAGTCGGAGGTATCTTTTTGTCTGAAAAGAGTGTAATTCTGAAAGGTCTTTTGAAAAGAATGTCTATTTATCACCTTATTTATTAAGCCTTCGTTTTCGCCAGTTATATTCCTAAATCTATTATTTTCTGCTTCAAATCTTTCTTTGTTTAAGGTGAAATTTACTAATCTATATGTTAAAAAGTGCAATGAATGAGAAATAAATTCCCAATGTCCATGGTGGAGTTAAATACAAATAAAAAGAAAAGAAAATAGAAAAATTTTTCGCCTTCTCCACCAGTTCTACCACTGACTGGTTTGCTGCGTCTAGTACCCAAGTCGCACCCGGTGTGTATTCTTGTGGTACTCCGGTGTATTATATAAAGTTCGTCTTTTTTGCTATCGAATCGTCATAGTAGAAAGCCCGAAAATCCGACAGTTTTCTGTTGGTAAAACTTTCTTTTTATTTATTTGCAAGCTTATGTTGTAAGCAATGAAAAAAGTCATTTGGAATATACCTGTTGGTGGCCGTTCCTTTTCTGTATAGGTCAAATTTGTTTGTTGTTCTCTGTTTCATAAGTACACAACACACAAAAACGGTACACTGCCATTTCTAGACACTTTAGTTATAAGAAATAAAAATAAATTAGAATTTGAACTATACAGAAAAGGAACGGCCACCAACAGGTATATTCCAAATGACTCTTTTCATTGCTTACAACATAAGCTTGCAAGTTTGCACTTTTGAACTTATAGAATAGTAAATTTCCCCTTAAACAAAGAAAGACTTGAAGCAGAAAAGAATAGGATTAGGAATACAGCTGGCGAAAACGGTTACGACGAAGGCTTGATAAATAAACTGATAAATAGACATTCTTTTCAAAAGACCTTTCGAAATTCCACTTTTTTAAATTTGTATCAATTTCTTATAATCCTAATTATACGAAAGAATTACAAAAAGTATTTAATAACACCAGTTTTAAATTAGTATATCAATTCGGAAACACAATAAGAAGTTTACTAGGAAATCCCAAGTATAAAACTACAGTTCTAGAAAAAAGTGTAATTTACGAAATTAGTTGCATGGATTGTGAAAAAAAAATATGTTGGCCAAACGAGACGCTCTATTCAAACACGATTCAAAGAACACTTAGCACACTTAAAATACGGAAGAACAGAAAAGTCAAGTGTGGCCGAGCATGCTTTTAAAAACAATCATAGATTCACATTAGATAACCTAAAACTTATAAAAAGTGTACCAAACAAAAGTCTTTTGAATGCATATGAAAGTATGGAAATCATTAAATCCAGAAATAGTTTAAATAAAGATAGAGGCCCCATTCCCTTTAGTGCACTTTATTCTTTAGTTGAGTGGAGATAGGATTATAAAGCGTGACCAATCACAAATTATTAGTCTTATCTCCGCCCACTAAAAGGTAGTATATAAGATAGAGTGTAGGTTAATTTAGTTTATTGTTTGTCATCTCCTGATGATACTAACGTTGCTAGCGAAACGCGCGTCGAATGCAAAAAAGTGTAGTTTTGGTTTGTGGAAAACAATCATAACTTTGTTAATAACAAAGAGGTGTTTTTTTTAAATTCTGATTCTTAAAGACTCCTTTATTTTACCAAAATTTCCGAGGAAACGGGGCTCCTCTCCCTTCCTCAGATGGACAGAGTCGCGAAGGGATGCCTGCTCTTCAGGTCTTGTCTAAAAAATATGTTGTGGTATTTTAGTTGCATCATTTCAGTATGAAATAAATAAAAATAATCTCAAGACCTTTTAAGTGATTAATTGAGAAAAATTACGTCTATGATCTATTTCATGCTCGCGTAGTTGAATAAAACAAATAAAACTAAAGCGCTGGCTGGCGCTAATAAACGGCTTGCGGATGGAATTATCGATCGATACCTCTCGATTGTTCCATCAATGCGGGAAATATGGCGCTGCAAGTGCAAAAAATTTGCGATATGCAGAAATGGGTTCAATATTTTTTAATTATATTCATTAAAAACCTTTCGAGTCTCCCTTTTTCAGTTAAAAAAATTTGGTGTTTCAAAAATGAACACACACAAGCCTAATAAAATAAGGTCCAGTTATGTAATCACCAATGATCCCATGTGTCACCAGACGCAGATCTAATTAGTGTTTGATGGGGGGGAGTTGGCAAGAGAGTAGAAGGGGTAATTAAACTTTTAAAAAAATTGTAACTCATGAATTGTAGCAGCTAACGACACGCGGTTTTCACAAATAGATAATTTTCTTCAACCAAAAAAAAAAATTTTTTTTCGCTTTTTTCTTAAAGATTTTATGGCTATACGTTCCTGCTGGCGTAATTTTTTTAAATTAATTATTAGACTGATCGGATTGACTCATTTAGAAAGAAAGAAATTAAAATTTTTTAGCATTATTCTGATGAGTGGAAATGGTAAAGGGGCTGCAAATAACCGTTTAAAAAAAATGCATGAGTGGGGCTCTTGTGGGGTGGATTTGGTTGGGGGAAAGACGGAGAAAAATGGTATTATTGCAATTTCGGGCAAAACTGAACGTCATAGAGTGAAAATTTTAATACTCAAGTTGGAGACCGTGCAAAGATCTACGACTTTTTTAAAATCTTGATTTTTTGTTTTTTTTTTATTTTTTATTTTTCATATCCGCAAAAACAATTTTGTTTTCACGAAACTTGGTCAAAATATTCGGTACGAATCACTTTTTTTTAAAACAAAAATTCGACTCAGGAAAATTCTCGTAATATTTTTTGACATTGCTCATTCTCGTGTATGGAGGCTATTTTAACCTCTAAACGGATTCTTATCACATTTGGCCCAAAAGTTTTCAGACACCAGGCGGTGAGCTGATAAGTTTTTGATGGGATTGGGGGGTTGGTAAGAGGGTAGGAGGGAAGGTTAAACTATTAAAGAAAGTATAACTCACGAACCGTAGCAGCTAGCTACATGCAGTTTTCACATTAAGATAGATAATTGCATTTTTACCAAAAAAAAAATTGAAAAAATTATTTGAAAAAAACATTTTTTTAAAAAGATTATATGGATGGCTATAATGATACGTGCCAGCTGGTGCCATTTATTTTGTTTTGATATATACTTTTTGCTAAGACAATAAAAAATTATAGCTACAATTAAAAAACATGCTCAGAAATGCAAAAAAAAAACAAATGATTGCATTATCAACATTTTATTTTTCAGTAATTGTTTATAATTTCTTTCAGTTAAAAAGAAATCAAGAATTGATTACACTATTCAATTTTACGGAGAAAAATACAAAAACGCTATGTTTTATTCTTTTGACCAAAACGTTATTTTTGTGTAGTATTGCGATAATAGGTTTCTATGGATCTTTAGGCTTAAAAAATCAATCAACCTTTTTATTAACTTCTTTGTAAACTCTGTTTAAATTGTGATAATGTAAGAGGCGTATTTTTTCTACCGAAATAATTGTTTTTTATATTTTATGTTTTTTTTTTTAAATTAAAAAAACTAACATTTTAGCTTTTTGTTGGAAATTAAGAAATGGCCTCAGCAGGCACGTATATTTTTTTTTTGGTTTAAAATGCAACAGACAGACAGACAGACAGACAGACAGGCAGACAGGCAGGCAGGCAGACAGACAGACAGACAGACAGACAGACATCATGAGAAAATTTGGTATTTAGGTCTTTTTTGTCCCAAATAACTTATTTTTGTTGGAATTAAAAAAACTTTTGACGATCCCAATAGCCTCTCGGCCTCCATACTATATGTGGATGGCTAAAAATACATATACCTTAAATATTAAAATAAAAAACAAAATACGTGCAAAAATCAATTCTACGACAAACATTTTTTCTATAATAAGTAGTACGAAAACAGTAGCGGCTCGTTTTGGAAAAATGTTAAAATTTCAGCTTCTTCAACTTTTTTGCAAGTCAGTCAGACAGACAGACAGACAAACAGACAGACAGACATTATGAGAAAATTTGGTGTTTAGGTCTTTTTTGGCCCAAATATCTTATTTTTGTTGGAATTAAAAAAACTTTTGACGATCCCAATAGCCTCTCGGCCTCCATACTATATATTGATGGCTAAAAATACATATACCTTAAATATTAAAATAAAACACAAAATACGTGCAAAAATCAATTCTACGACAAACATTTTTTCTATAATAAGTAGTACGAAAACAGTAGCGGCTCGTTTTGGAAAAATGTTAAAATTTCAGCTTCTTCAACTTTTTTGCAAGTCTTATATTTATATAAATATAAATAACAACAAAAATGGCAACATATCCATAGGCAAAAAAAAATAAAGTCCCTGATGCTGCAGATTTAAAAAAAAATTATTTCGGTATCCTTTGTGGTAAAAAGGCCACGTGTAGCGTAAAGAAAATATTTTTAAAACAGCAAAAGAAAGGTAAGATAACGGATCAGTTTTTAAAGTCAATAAATATAATTTCGGAATTCAAACCTAAAAACTAGAACAAAGGAAATTAACTTACAAAGAAGTTGGAAAAGCTGAAATTTTAACATTTCTCCAAAACGAGCCGCTACTGTTTTCGTGCGATTTACTTTTAAACAAAAACGAATACCATGTTAAATAAACGAATGATGTGGCTTTCTGCTAATGAAAACCGTTCTTAAGTGGGTGTCTTAGTTCTTGAGATATTCATGATAAACTTGAGCAATGATTAGATTTTCCCCTTTTTTATTAAAAGTTCGATTACCGCCCCCCCCCCCCCAAGGAACGTAGGCCGAAATTATTTCACTTTTGATTGTAATATAGTCATGATGTCATGTCATAAAAGTTTAAACATTCTTACAAAATTTTAAAGAAATAAATAAAGAAATTAATCGACATGACATAAGATGTTCATAGCAATCCTGCATAAAAATCAAGTTTTAGGTCAAACAATTACTTTTTTATACGGTACCCTTAAAGCGCTTTTAAACAAAGAACGGTTTGAAAATGTTTGTCCTAAAAATAACATTAACATTAGATGTTTATAGGTCTACAACATATTACAGTATAAAGCAATTTAACCGTGACCGGTTTTTAATGTATTTAGTGCGTGGTTCTTTGTAAAAGAACGCGATATTTTAGATTTTTTAATGAAGAGAAATATTAAATGGAATTTTATTCCTGCTCGTTCCCCTCATCATGGTGGACTGTGAGAGAGTTCTGTTAAGCGTGCAAAATATCATATTAATAGAGTAGTCGCAAAAAACTTAATGTCGTTCGAGGACCATGCCACGCTTTTTACTCAGGTCGAGGCTGCAATAAATTCCTCTCCAATCACGCCCCTTTCCGATGATCCCTCTGATTTAAATGCCTAAAACTCTGGTCATTTTTTGATTGGTGAACCTTTGTTAACCTTACCTCAACACGACTTAGCCGAGTTACCGACCAATCGCTTGGATCAGTATCAGAAGTAACAACAAATATTCCAAGTGTTCTAGGAACGTTGTTCACATGACTACTTAACTAACCTTTAAGAGCGAAAACAGATTGAAAGCCGTTGTTGGAAATTGGTTCACTTGTTCTGTTAATAGATGACAATCTACCACCAATGTGTTGGCGCCTTGACAGAATTATGAGTGATTTATAAGCCAATGAGCAGTGAGAAGCGTTTTTGACCGCGGTTATTCTTTTGGTTATTGATTTTGAGGTTAGGCTATGACGTAGTTCACAATCACCGTAACTCAACGGACCGTTCGCTTGGATGGAACGGTCAAACTGACTAGTTGGAAAATTTTAGTAGTAGCGCCAAAAGCAAGAATTTTCAGCTTATGACCAACCCAAACTCTTAAGTTCAACGGTAACACAGTGCCCTAGATATTTTTCAAAAAAAAACCTTGAATCACCTTTAAATCTCACATCCAAAGACATAACTCACCTTCAGATCAAGATTCTCATCGAAGTTTGTAAAATAAATTTAAAAATCGGTCATCTTTGGTCAAGACCAAAAGTAAAACAGCTGATCAATGACGTACAATTTCCCCTATTTTGGTTAAAAGCGGTGTTGCTTAGACGTATTGGTCTTGACCAAATATGACCGGTCGTTATTGGTGAATGGCTTACAAATCATTATAGAGTTGCACTACGGAAAAGATGGCATACCTCGAGTTGTAAGGTTAAAGAATGCTAGTGGTTCAAAAACTCGTGCTGTTCAGAAAGTATGTTCTCAAGGCTGCTTATAAGTATTTAAATAAGTGAAATAAACTTTCTATGTATTGTGAATTCTGTCACAACCTATTAGATATACCTGGTAGTGATACTTCGTAGCACGTCATACGCAAGTTTTAGAGATAAGAAAAATATACCGCCCCTGCAACCTGCCTGATCTCTGGTAGGTACTTCAGTACATTTCTAAAGCTTTCCTGAAATACTAAGATCGCCAAGGGCGGGTTGACTAGTGATACTTAAATATATTGCATGAAAAATACATGAATATGTAAATGGAAGGGAGTCTAATAGGATGTCACCAATCTCGTATTTCTATTAGATATACCTGGTAGTTGTTTAGAGAACATGGCGATATTAGTTAAAAAGTTAAATAATTACAAGTAAACTACAAGGTTTCTAATTTAAATGTGTTTAAAATATATTTCTTAATATAATTATCTAAGAAATATTTTCGGAACATCCCGCAGCCTTTTTAATACTTTTGATTAATGCACCAACCCTTAATGCTGCGGGAGACGCCCCATGTCCTGTGCTATGTACTTTAAAGTTTGATTATATACCTGCGTTTTCTAGACCTTTTTTAATCCACCTGCTAATGCTTTGGGATGTAGCGGGCTTATGAGGCTTCTTAATTGTTAGAATAAGTGTATATTCTATTCCTCGAAATGGTTTTGTTTTCTATATGTAATATATAATGGTCAAATACAAACAGAACTATAAATTTTCTTTGAAAAAGGGAACCTAAGCAAAGGCTGAATTCTTCTGGGTCCAGATATTTTTAAAATATCTTTACTTATAGAAAATGTCTGAACTCTTTGAGCAGAACAAAGAGTCAAAAGAAATGCCATTTTTGTAGTTAATAATCCGAATGTTAAGTTTACCAAAGGGTACAAGTTACCTATATAAGGTAATACTGGTTCTGGATACCAAGTTTATATTTCGGAAACTGAGGGCGCAGCTTAAAAATGCCTCTTCTAAATTTAAATGTGTTAAGAGTTGAATATTTCTGTTTCTAAAAAGGATACAACTTGATTTATATTAGGCTGCAAGATAGTCTCAATAGTCGCAAAACTTCCATCATTTGGAAAAAATATATTGCATTCTTCCGAACACCCCTTTTACTATAGGCCAACTTGATAAGATTGCTACCTTCAGGGAAAGATTCTTTCATAGTGGGTGGGGTTCCCTAAACGGGGATAAAAATAAATCACATTTCGGATTTAAAACGATAACTTTTAAGCGAATCATGGATTTTAATTTTGAATACCATGCTTGAGTTTTCAAGATAGAATAACCCACCAGACATATCGCATTAAACAGTGAGGAACGAGGAAATATATTATATAAGAATTAAGGTCTTTCTAACTCATTGTAAATGCATCCACAGGAAGCGACGACACAAACCGATGGCAATTTTTGTTTAGATAGCTTGCAATACAATTTTTATACGAGATTTTTGTCCGCTATATAATTATCCAACGTATTTATGTACCTGGCAAATACAAAAATATTTGTAAGCTCACTGCCACCTCATTCTCGCAATAGCAATCAGTTTTTTATATATTATGCTGTTCATTTTGTTTATGACGGCTATAGCGACTATGCTGTCAATTCTTGTTAAGATATGACAATTTTTTAAATTTTTTACAAAGCTTGTTAAGTCATAAAACGCTGCCTTCATTTCAAACATTTTTATGTGTTTCTACTGTTCACCTTGTTGCCAAAAACCCTTTGGTTCCTTTCCGTTGCAACATGGCCCCCCATCCCGATTTGTATGCATCGGAGAAAATTTTAATGTTATAATTAGGCTGTAAAATAGTATTTTTGGCTTGGCGTATGTGCGTTAACCACCACTCAAGTTCATTTTTAACTAAGAACCTAACAAGCATCATTTTGTGATAGCTATTCCTGTAAGCTTTTAAGGCACGATATTTTTCTCGCTCAAGGGTTTTTACGAAGAACTTTTCTTTTCTTTTTTTCTTTAAACAATTTTAATGGCTGTTTTTTCTTATTCTTTTTTGTGCGATACATATCCACATCTTTTTTGCATTAAGGATAAATCCTAAAAATTGTATCTCTTGAGTCGTTTGTGTATGGCTTTTTAATTGTTAATAAAAAACATAATATTTTAAATAATGTTGATGTTTCTGACATTTTTTTTCTCCTGCCTTATCTCTTAGATAAGAGAAACAAGCCTGAGTAATTTGGTGAAACCTTAGAGTAAAATGCGTAGAACAAAAAGGTGCAGTAGCTAGACCGAATGGTAAATATTAGAATTCAACTTTTGTTTTGAAAAAAAAATCTTAAATATTTATTATATTCATCAAACATTGGAACTAAAAAATATGCATCTTTAAGATCTAATGTCGCAACGAAACAGTTTTTAGTAATTAATTTCTCTAATATCTTCCAGTTGAAAATGAGGTGGGCAAAAGAAATTTATTTAGGCTTTTAGGATTCAAAATAAACATAAATTCCCCGTTACCGTTCTGTCTTAAAAAATAGCTTAACAAAAACTGACCTTGACAGTTATTAACAATTTTAACTGCTCCTACTTATAAATGTTGTATGCTTTTCGAATAAATTTTTAATTCATTTTTGGTAGATTTTTAGGTTTTGGGGGTGAAAACTTGAAGAAGAATTTTGTAACCTTTTGTCCAACTCAAAGTTAATTTATTTTGAGATATTTGATTCCACTCTTCTGGAAAAAAAATTATTCGACCGGAATACGTTCTTTCACTATTTAACTCTAATATTTTCTCTCGGCGCCTTTCTTATATTTTTACAATTTTTGGCAAAATCTTCGCTAAAAAAGAAAATATCTGGATTTTATTGTGGAATATTGTGGCCAATGCAAAACAACTGCGCCGATTCGGCCAAAAGATCTTCATCAAGTGCTTCGTCTCTTCCTTTTTTGTATAGGCCAAATTAGAGAAATCCTGAGCTAAGTCTGTCAAACCTTTTCCCAAAATGGTTTACAATTCCAAGAGTTTCGTATCTCTTTTTTGCTCTGTGGATGCTAGCATTCTGGATTTAATTTGGGTCTTTTAAGAATTTGGCAATTTCCGGAAATTTTCTATTTTTTGAGGAGATTATTTTTGATTTCCTTATCTGTTCCCAATAGAAAGATGTACTATCATCTGGAAACATATGGAGATTTTAATCAAGACTAATATGGCGGGCATAAGTCAGAAACTTTGCAGAGTTTAAGTTTTTATGAATCATAAGAACAAATGTGTGTACAGAATAAACAAACCCATGCCAAAAAATATTAGCCAAAAGCATATTGGTCTCACTCCATTGTTTAAAACTGACAATGTGCCTTACTTACTTGAATCACGGCGCTTCCTTTTCCTTTCCCTTTCCAGTTTCCTCATTTTTTTCTTTAGGTAATCCATTTGCTTTTCACGTTTTCTTTTGTTAGATTTTTTCGGCATTTTATTCGTTTAACTGTCAGATTCGTCGTCGCATAAAATAATATGAAAAATGACGTGCTAATATTAATTTTTTAAGTAAACATATGGAGTTTTTTTATTGAGACTAATGTAAACAAATGTGTGTTTACAGAATAAAAAAACGCATGCCAAAAAATATTAGCCAAAAGCATAATATTTGTCTTGCTCCATTGTTTGAAACTGACAGTTTGCCTATATCTTCCTTACTTGAATCACGACACTTCCTTTCCCTTTCCTTTTTTAGTTTCCTCATTTTCTTCTTTAGGTAATCCATTTGCTCTTCACCTTTTCTTTTGTTAGATATTTTCTTTAAAAGCGTATTATCAAAATTCGCGCGAGTAAATAACTTTCGATAGCATGTTCACTTGTCACGTGACAGCGCAAGAAGTATACTGAAGTACCTAGCAGAGATCAGGCAGGGGCGGTATGTTTTTCTTGTCTCTACGAAGTATCACTACCAGGTATATCTAATAGGATGTGACCAATCGAAGTATAATAGTTTCTTAATCGAATCCACTAAGTTATCGTTTAGTGTTTGTTGTAGTCTGTAGACTAATATTACAAAAAATAATTAATAAAATAAGTGTTACGTGATTTGTAAGGACAATTTATATTGTATATTTTGAGGTACTCTGTCCATATTTAAAAGTTTATCGCTCATTTTGCGTGCATCCTTGTTAGGGTATTAAAAACCATTTTTATTCACTGCTCCTACAAGAATCAAATGTGCTTCTAAAATAAGGGATTTTGAGCAATTTCAGGGGTATTTTTTAGCTTACCCTGTTTACATACGGACACTAGTACTAACATCCTAAATGTAGGTTGTTACATGATGAATCAGATTTGCAGAAACCATTATTATCCTTCTTTAGTTTTGTCGTAAACGAAAGTTAAGTTTAGTAAAAAACGACCATTTTTTGTAATTTCTAGCTCACCCTATACATATTGGGGAAAGTGACCCATGACGAAAATTGTTTATCGGGGCCCCCTCTATAACATAAAAAAAAATTAACCAAAACACATCCTCCATAAGAATATGACAGGGTGTTTTAACTCTATGCCCTACAAAGTTAGTTGTAATTATGAGTTGAAAAATATCAGTTGTAATTTTTTTAGAAGAAGAAGTTTTAAGCCAAAACGTACAAGCTTTATGATGATTATTTAAGAAACAAGTCCTTATAACAATTCTTCAGAAAAAAAAATAACCGAAATTCTAATTTTGAGAGACCTCTTGCAACCACTTTGTCAGTTGATGACGCAAGCAATTCCTAGGCGAAAGATCTAAAACAGGGTAAAATCGCTTTTAATATATGTTTGGCTACTTTTTGGTATGTGATGCTTTGAGTCTTGGCCTAAACGATTTTTTAACTTAGTTGCTTTACCAAGAGCTTTACAGTATTTAATTTCTACTCCAGTATTTTGATGTTTTCTGCGATATCTATATTTATGTTTATTAGATTTCAGATATTGGAACCTTACCTCCAATGGAGTACTTTGAGCAGACATCTCCGTAAAGCCAACCACATCGCTAAAATAGATAGTAACGCAATCGAAACTTTCTGCCTTAACTTTTTTTTCCAGTTTTAGTTGTTCAGCCACAGGTCTGGGAAGCATTTCGTATAACAGTAACTCTATAAGAAAAAAAAGTGCATGTAGTATTTGAAATCTTAAAGCAAATGATATATATTATATAATAGGTACAACAAGATCTAAATTTTACTACGGGTCCAACCAAATTAAATTCAAGATAATAATATTTTGATAAAATTTCTAAAATAACATTTCTCCAAAGATTGTGAGCCGTTGCATATTCGAAAAGTTTCAAAATAAGTTCAGACTTTGTGTTTATGGAAACTAAACTCTAACGAAACAGAAAAAGGCTTTTTTCTACGACTACACACGAAACAAACTAAATCTGCACTCTATAATACCTCAGAAAGTTTTATATTTCTTACGCATAACAATTTTATCTTTTCGAAAATGTTTTCTTCTCTAGTGACGAAAATGAATGACAGCAAACCATCCAAACAATGTAGGTATCTAGTAAGCTGTAATTTGTAGAAGCGTCGGAAATAGACCGAAACGATTTTCGTCCCTAGAGAAGAAAATATTTTCTGTTCTTGAGATGAAAATGAAAAAAAATTAATAATGATAAAAAATACGAATTAAATCCTAAAGTGGTAGTAGGAAAAATAGCGTACAGAACTCGATAAAAAGTAACTTTCTTACACTCGCGTGTTGTTTCACTCGACTAGCGCCTCGTTCACAATATTCACGCTCGTGTAAAATATGTCACTTTCTTCTCTCGTTATGTAATATACTACTTCCTCGAAGACAATAGCACAGTGCATATAACATATATGTTATACTTTAAAGTACAAGTTTAACTTTTTAAAAACTATTTTATTTCTTAAAATACAAAAAGAGAACTTAAGCTTTCAAAAATACCTAGATAAAATAATAACGTTTTAATACAACGAATAATGGCTAAAAACTAAGTTATTTCTAACGAAGCATGTATACTTATAGGCTACAAAGGTGCTGAATTGGGTTTCTCATGGGTTCTTATCATCTCTGCTGGAATCGAGTAACGATAAGTTTCCTGGGACAGCAAGTCAGCGGAAATGCACCTGTGCTTCTTAAGTCTCTTCAAAGTCAAAGTATGGGAAGGAATTCTCATATAACAACTCCCCTTTTAAGTAAAAAGTTGGTGTTTAACAGAACAGCAACTTTTCAAGCGGTGCTTTTATTGGAATTCAATTCAAATGATTCTTCTTCGGCTTCGCCCAAGTGGATAGTGGGGCGTCTTTTTGGAAGCATATTGGAAAATCGTTTTTGTAGTGTGACGATTTTTAGATTCGGATATTGCGGATAGTCATCATTATCGGTATTATTGGTTGAGACAATACCAATTTTTGTTGTACTGCATCTTTGGCGGCATTTGCAAGTTATGTAAAGAATTATCAGCATCATAACCAATACAATTATAAGTATCGTAAACCAATCAATATGTTTTTCAATGAATGGTTGAATATTCAATTTATCAAGTTGATCAGAGTATTGAGCAATATTCAAATCTTCGACATTTAATTCGTTAATGTGTAGCGGTTTCAATTTTGGAATATCCAATTTTTCTGGTAGATGTTTGCAGCATGTGTATGAAGTCAGAATTGGTGACGGATTGGTTCTAAAAGAACTTTCTTTCATAGAACCATCTAACGTAGTTTCTGCTTGTATTCGAGTGCTACCTACGAAGGCGTTGCAGGTAAGCAATAGATTAATAATACTATTGGTTTCGATAATTTTCGTAACCATATCTTGATTTCCACATTTGATTGTGATTGGTTGAACATGGTAGCCATCAGCATAAAAGATTGAAGTTCTGCAGGTCTTAGGCAAGACCTATTCGATTATCTAGTATTGGTATTGAGTATAGTCTATACACAGTATAAATAGAGGGATCGATTAGTGGGATTTGTAAAATGAATACTATTTTTGTGTCTGTTTGCGCGCATCCAATTCAATTACATCGATATATTGAGCGATTTTTGAGGTTGATATGGGTAAAGGTAAATTATTCTTTTTTAATAATTGAGAGATTTGTTTTAAAGAATCTACCAAATCTGATGGTTTAATTATTGACCCGTGTAAGATTCTTAGACGTGCAAAAGTAATGTCTTTTAAAGCATCGTTTAATGTGTCTTTGATAAATGTATAGCTCTCCATTAGGGACTCACATAACTACAAGTGTTTTAATTTGCGCGCGATAGCTTAAATCATTAGAAAGCGTACCTATTAATTTCTGCATTTCAATGATATCTTTGTTAAATGTTTCTTCATCGATTCGAAGTTTTTGTATAGTTGAATTAAAACTTTTTATTACCGAAGTGGTTACCGAATTTGTTTTTGCATTAATTGTTCAATATTTCGTTCATCGTGAATGATTTTATCGATACAGTCATTAAAATAGTTTCCGTCCGATGCGTTTAAGTTTCCAGTTATGGTTTTCCAAAATGTTCCGAGGCCGTTAAAAATTCCTCTTTTAAATCGAAGATTGTAACTTTTAGTGTCTAGCATTATTTCCTGATACTTTGTTTTAGTAGACTTGCATGCGGTTGAACTTGTGTTTTAAAGGCTGTCATTCGCTTTGATTTTTGCGATAATAAACTTTCTGATAGAGTCTCCAAAATTTTATCATTATGTTCGATGGCCTTTTTAAAACGAAGTAAGTCTCTATAAACCAAAATTGTCCACTTATCATTAGATATTTTTATGTTAAAGTCCTCGTGGAAGAAGATTCCTATTGTATTATTTATTGGATCAATTCGGTATTCACTGCTGTAAGAAGAAATAAAACCTTATTCAAAATATGGTTTCGTTCTGTCAAAATTTACTTTTGTTTTTTGATTTGTTTTTGGATTTAATAACGTAGCGGAATTCGCATGAATTTCGATTGTTTCAAAATGACCGTTAAATTTTTTTTCAGATTTACTTTTGGGATTATTTTGTATAGACTTTATCACCTATTTTAAATTGGGGAAGGTTTTCAGCGACACGTGTTTGTTCTGTTTTTTCGCGAGCTATTCTACAAAAATAAGACATTCTATTATTTAGATCACGTACATGTTTAGAAATAAGTTGCTCCTGGTTATAAAGTTTTTCGGGAGGTCTGTTAGACGTGTGTCCAAAAACAAGCTCGTATGGTGTAAAACCATGTGTTTTATTTTTCGTGTTATTGTAGCAATTAACGCTATAAGGTAAGACTATTCAACTAAGGTAGCATGAAATCTTTCTAAGGACCCGCTTGATTGAGGATGACCGACACTTAAAAAAGTTACGTTGATATCAAAAAGTAAACAAAGATTCTTTAGCAAAGTATTGTAAAATTCTTTGCCAGAATCGCAATGAATTCTTAGGGGTGTACCGTAGTGTTGTAAATATAGTAAAAGGTTAGTAACAAGCGTGCTTGCTTTTTTATCAGGTAGAGGGTAGGCCTGAATAAATTTGGTTAATTCGTCACGAATTTTTAAAGCATAGTTTCTGGTGGGATATTCAAAAATATCGCTGTTTATGCGTTCAAATGGCGTTCGCGGTGTTTCCGTGATAACAAACGGTCTATTTAAACTTCTTCTAAGAATTTTAACTTTGTGACAGATGTCACATTTTTTAATTAAATCTTCTACGTCTTTATTTAAACCTTTCCAATTATATTTTTGTCTTATGCGCCTACAAGGTTCATTTATACCGCGATGTAGATTGCTTTTACCGAGGTAGTATTGTTCAAAAATTAAGGGTATTTGGTCTTCATCCGGTTACATTATTTTGACAAATTTTTAATTTTTAAGCTACTATAATTTTCTTCAAAAACTTCTTGATATCTCTACAACGGGAAAAATAAATGAGGCAAGCATTCCTCATTGTCAAAAGGTAATGGTATTTTCGATTTTTGACAGATTTATTATTAACAATATTAATTTTTAGTTCTGAAAAACTTATTTCTTCTTCTAGAATGTCGTCAATTATTTTGTAATGTAAATCTTCCATTTTATTTTGTCGAAAGAATGTAACTATGTTTTTCGTTTGAAACTTCGATTCTTGAATAATCAATTATTGATCTAGTCTTGTTATTTTCAACAAATCGATTAATTTTTTATCATCTTCTTCCGTAAGAAGATCGTCGTTAGGGATTGCATTTAGATTTTCCTCTTCTAAAGCAATTATTTTTGTTTTATTTTTAAAATCTATGGCTTGTTTGAAATGATTTATTTTTATTCGAGAGAGCGCGTCTGCGTTTTTGTTGTATTTGCCGGGTTTATATTCAATTTTATAATTATATTCTTCGATATTAAGACGCCATCGCGCTAATCTACTTCCGGGATCTTGTATAGACCACAACAATGTTATTGGACGATGGTCAGTAACAAGCGTAAATTTTCTACCGAATAGATAAAGGCGAAAATGTTTAACTGCCCATACAATGCCCAGTCATTCCTGTTCAATAGTTGGGTATTTGCTTTCCGCGCTACAGAGTGTTCTCGATGCGTAAGCAATCGGTAGGTCTTTACCTATCGGACCTTGTGATAAAACTGCTCCGATCACAAGGGCACTTGCGTCTGTAGTAAGAACGAATTCTTCTTCGACAGGGTACTGTAAAATAGGATCCGAAACTAATGCAATTTTTAATTCGTTAAAAGCATCTTGGCCAAAAATAAAAGGAGTATCTTTCTGTAAAAGTTTTGTTGTGGTTTTGAGATTTTAGCAAAATTAGAAATGAAATGGCGGTAGTAGCCAGCCAAACCAAGAAAAGATTTGATGTCTTTTTGATTTTTTGGTTCGGGAAAATTTTGAATGCATTCGATGTTCGCAGGGTTTGGTTTAACACCTTTTTCTGTAATTAAACGATCAAGATAAGCTACTTCTTTGCGTAGGAATTCGCACTTATCGGGCTGTATTTTAAGACTTGATTTTCTTAATCGATTGAATATTTCTTTTAGTCGAATTATATGATCGTAGATGTTAACACTATAGCATAAAATATCGTCAACGTAAACTAAGCATCTTTCGTTTAAAAGAGCGATAAGGACATTGTCCATCACACGTTGGAAAGTAGAAAGAGCATTTTTTAAACCGAAGGGCATTCTAACAAATTCGTAATGTCCGTTTTTAACTGAAAATTCGGTTTTTTGAATGTCTTTTGGATCAATAGGTCAAGGGTGGTAAATTATTGACATTTGCTGAACTGATCTAATAAGTCTGAAATTTTTAGTAATGGATATTTGTAGTCTACTGTTACGTCGTTCAATTTTCGATAGTCAATCACGACTCGCCATTTTTTGAACTACCCATACAGGGGCGAACCAAGGTAAGACTGAGGGTCTTATAATTTTTTAGAAATTTTTGTTTTAACTTCCTCTTTATGAATTTGGGGATACCGATAGGATTTAGCATGGATTGGTCTTGCGTTGCTTGTTTCGATTGAGTGTTTGATTTCGTTTGTAAAAGTTAATCGGTCACCTTCGACATAAAAAATATCAGAGTATTCAAAGCAGAGTTTTTCGATTTCTTCTCGCTCCTATTCATTAAGATGATCGAGTCTCAATTTTTCTCGAATTAATTGTTGTCTGTCAATTGATTCAAAATTTTCGGAAGAATTAAAACTATTAATTGATTCAAAATCGGGTAAGGGTTCAAAAGAAAATTCAGAAAAGTTGATTGTTTTTTCGATTTTGTTTGAGTTAAGTATTGTTGTCAAGAATTCACCGTGTTCATTAATATGACCTATAGCGGTTGGTAATCTAACTCTTTCTTTTTCTTGTCTTAATAAAATCACGTCTATGTTTTTTAAATCACATTTTAGTTTGTAGACTTTTTCTACTCGTGGTTCTATTGTAATTTGATTTTTAATTTTTTGTTTACTTGTTGGTTTGGGTGTAATGGTGGTGTTAGAATGTTGATTTAAATTTTATTTCGTTATTTCAATTTGGGGTGATTTTTGTGTTGGTTCATATTTATACATAGGGATATCTTTAAAATTGGTATTAAGCACTTTGGATTCCAAATCAATAATAGAATTATAATGCTCTAGAAAGTCTAGTCCCAATATTCCGTCAGATTCAATATCTAAATTGAAGATATAAACTTTAGAAGGATTGTTGGTGCAAAAAGGAACAAGGGTTGATTCTTGGATCAAATTTTTTTTGGTTTGTAATGCCTTGTACAATTATGTTTTCAGCAAAACGTGTTTTAAAATTTTTCGTAAATATAATAAAGGTTTTTAGAGCTTACTGTATGCAAATTGCTCAGATCTAAAGAAACTGCTGTTGGGGATTCGTCAAACATGGGAGTTTGTTGATCCGTACTGTACCAATTTTGGTTTCTGTTTGAGCTAACGATTGTTTTGTTTCGTTCGATGGGTGGTTTTGATTCGAGACCAGTGGAAAATTTGATGGTGGCGGCAATGCATTTGATTGGCAAGAGATGGAAAGATTATCAAATTGATTTTAAAATTGATAGTCCATTGGTGGGTCAAGCTGATATTCGATTTGATTGCCAGCGTACTGGTTATCAAAATTTTGTTTAGAAAAATGATCATAGTTGTTTTCAGGATAGTAGTTCCAATTTTCGAAACTGTTATCAGTATAACATGTTTCTTCACTACCTGTGTCATAAAATTGTGAAAAATCATCATAATGATTCATGTAATATGCTCTTTGCGGTTAGAAATTAGGGTTTCTTTGAATTACTGAGGGGCGATATTGGCTTTGATTATTTTGAGCAAAGTTAGGTCTGTATTGCGAATTATATGGACCTGGTTGTTGGTAATTAGATGGTTTTGATTGTTTTTGATAAAAAAGTCTTTGAAAAGTTTGGTTTGCATTTTGATTCGTATTTTGGTTTTAACTTTGGGGATTAATAGATGGTCTTTGAGCTTGGCATATGTTAGATGTATGGCCAATTCGACCGCATTTGAAACATAGGACGCATGCGTTGGTTTTGCTTTATTTGCGGAATGGGTGGTCGATTGTTCTTTTTTTGATTTTCAAAATACGTTAACTATAATTCGCGTCTAATTTTAACTGGCGCTTCTAATAAACTCATAGGACTAGCAGCAAGCAGCTGTTTTTAAGCCTGTTAAAAGAGCGTTTATAGCCATGGTTTTTTGGTTGGGCGTTAAATTTTGTTTATATACAGCAGAATGCATTTTTGAATTTAAAGTTTGCAAGCGACTGAAAAACGTTAAGGGTGATTCTCCGGGCAATTGTTTTAACCTTTGCAAATCTTGAATCAAAGAAGAAAGATCCCTGCTATCTCCGAAATGCAAATTTAATAGTTGGTTAATTTCTGTCCACGAAAACAGATTTCTAGAACTAATCAATTGTGCAGCGTTCGATCTTAATTTATTTTTTATGTGAATCACTAACAAATCGCGTTGTTCATCTACTGCCATGTTGTAAGCACAATCACATGCGTGTCCCTTGCATTTGCATGAATGTACTTAAAAATAAAGAATTACCATCAAATTCATTAAAAATATTTCGGATAATCGATATGGTTCTAAAACCGGATCTGGCGTATTTACGAGCATTTGTTGATGTTGTGTATTTGCACTGGTGTTTTCCAATGTAATTGTAAGTGCAGTTTGAGTAATAGTTGTTGCTGGTGTGGTTGTCATTTTTATTTATTCTGTTTAGACTTTCAGGTTAAATACTAGATAAATCAAAAAAATCTTATTTTTTATAAAACAAAATTTTTTTAAAAAAATTACAAAAATTGGTAAAACGTATGATTCACAATTTAAACACTTACATATAGACTTTTGGTGCCATTTGTCGTGTTCTTCGCTTGTTGAGTACCAGGAGCTTCACCAAGTGTTCCTTCCGTACACTTGTTGCAAAGTGAAGACACTTGGCGGCTTAGGAGCTATCTTCCTTGTTTAGCAATGCACTCGCGAATTAGACTGTCCTTGTTTCCGCGGCGTAGTGCTAAATGCGTCAGCGACTGCGCCAATGTTATACTTTAGAGTACAAGTTTAACTTTTTAAAAACTATTTTATTTCGTAAAATACAAAAATAGAACTTAAGCTTTCAAAAATACTTAGATAAAATAATTACGTTTTAATACAACGAATAATGGCTTAAGACTAACTTATTTTTCACAAAGCATGTTTACTTATAGGCTAAAAAGGTGCTGAATTGAGTTTCTCATGGGTTCTTATCTTCTCTTCTGGAATCGAGTAACGATAAGTTTCCTGGGATTTGCAAGATTGCATAAATGCACGTGGAGAATGGTTGTGGGAACAGCAAGTCAGCGGAAATGCACGTGTGCTTCTTGAGTCTCTTTAAAGTATGGGAAGGAATTCTCACATAACATATATATAGACTGTGACAATCGTAACTCATTTGGGTTCAGTGCTGGATTACAGGGTGTGGAGGCTCCGCGAGGAGAAAATGAGAAATTCTTCTTCTCTAACACCACGAATAAAAAATACATATTTTAAATGTTATAATTTCAAACTAAATTTCTATGAAGCATTAGGTACGTACTTACACTTACAAAGTAAAATAAAAGGTAGTAAACTGTACACTTAACTTTTTGATCGATTCCAAGAAAAAAAAAATATATTTCTTGAATTATACGTTTTTGTTTGTGTGCCATCCAGCATTATTATTTAAGGTAAAAATCAAAATATACCATATACATTTTAAAGGGTAACACTATAAATCTGTAAAAAAATGTTCCATAAAGCAAACTGAAAAATTTTGGGAACCACTGGCTTAGCCATTAAACCTTACGGACAAATCCTGTCACTTTGACAAAATGAACATTATTATATCTATTTTTTTAAGGCTTGCTGGTAGACAAAGAACACAGCTGCAGCAAGTGTAAATAAAATTAACTCTTTGTTTTGGACTTTCATTGTCTATATTTTTATACACGCCGTTTCGATCAGCACAATCTCTGATTGTCTTCAGGTGCAAACTACAATCTAGTCCTAACCGAAGACGATTAGAGATTTTACTGATCGAAACCTCGTGTATAAATAAAATATAGACAATAGAAGTCCGAAACACAGAGTTAATTTCAAACAAATCATTGTCTCAAACTTCCAAAAAAAAAGTGTAGATTCTACAAAAAACTGTATAAAATATTTTTAGCTCAGCATAAGATTCTATACAACCCAAAAAATTGGTTTTTAAAAAGTTTGTTTTTTTAATGAATGGTGTGTGGTGAGTGAAGTTTTAGTCACTTTTTACAAAATTTTGAAATAATTAAAAAAATTTCCCTAAAAAAACTAAACGTGCTAGAAAAAAGATAATTAGACATTTTTAACTTCAAATTAAAGGCTTTATTGTATGCTATTTTTTATTTTTTTTATGTAATTTTTTTAATTTTGAGAAATTTAAAAAAATGTAGCAATACTTTAGAATAGACGTTTTCGAATTTATTTATTATGATTAGGACTAAATTAAATTATTTTTTGAAAAGCAAAAAAGTATGTTTAGAAGTTTAAAAAAGTTTGGTGGGAATTATTAATCCCACTGCCCGACGCTATCCAGTATTTAACATATTTTGAAATAGGTTCAAGATTTTTTTTGTAAAGTGCACATAAAAGTTAATATTGACCTACAGATTTTTGGTACAGTTTCTGAAAACAAAAAGGTATACATATTGGAACCCTGCATTGCGAACATCTGTACGGGGTTCTTTTTTCATTAGCTTTGGTGCTACATGTGCGACATCTTCTGTACGATCCCTTTTCTAGAAAGTGCGATCCTTCCTCAGGTACACTTCTCTCCATATAAAACTGGTACAGCAGAAGTTAGCAGACTGCTTAATTTTTAAAATTTTTATAGTACGGCATTGACTTCCTATAAGTGACAATATCACAGACTCCTGACAACATCATGTTTTGGATGTCACTGTCATCCAAATTTTAAAAAATGCCGCCGTATCTTTCCGAATTTGCTAATGCTCAAATCTAAGCAAAACTAGACGATGCCGCGGTGGTTGGTCTATTCAGCAAGTAGCTGTTCATTATGGAAGAAGCAAGTCTATGATAGTAAACATAAAAATCCGATTTTAAGAGGAGGGAACTATCTACCGAAAGGAAGGCACCGGTTTGACGAAAATTACTAGCCCAGAGGAAAACCAAGAAGCAATTAATTTTCTGGAAAATCATCCGTTTGCCAAAGCGAAAGAAGTAAAAATTGAATCAAATTTTCCAGAATCCAAAACAACATTAGGCAGGTGGATTAAACGTTCGAGGCTAAGGTGTCGCATTGCGGCAAAAAAATTAAACTAAGTGAGGAAAGGAAGCAGTCTCGAGTAATTTTTGCGTTGAATTATTTTCTAAGGGACGAAGAATTTTCTCATCAGGTGGTTTTCACAGATGAGAAGATCTTTAAGTCCAACAGCGATAAAAAACAAATTCTGGTTTATCAACCGCTAACAACCCGACACGAAGGACGATATATTGCTGGAAACGAAGATCGGGCGGGAAGATTTTCGGTAAATGTTTGGAGCTGGATATCGGCTAGAGGACATGGCACTCTATTTAGAATTAATGGCCGAAGTTTACGTGTACGTGGAAAATGTAATGCTTCCAGAGGTGAGAGTCCATAATCCAGATCATTTTGTATTCCAACAAGATAACTGTCCAGTTCATACGGCCAGAATTGCGCAGCTATGGTTTCAGGATAATAATATCGAAGTTTTGCCTTGGCCTGCAAAAACCCCTAATGCGAATTCAATAGAGAATATTTGGGGAATTATCGCAAAGAAATTAGCAAGTTTGAATATCACTCCCAGAAATTCAGAACATCTAATGGAACTCATCTTAAGGGCATATAGGGAATTTATTGCTGAATATACAAACTGAAAACTTTAAAACATCATTGCAGCCAAGGGCAACGGTATTTTTTTATATGTTTTTACTTTTACAATTTTTTTTAACTTTATTTATTTCGTTAACTTGGTCTGGCATTTTAATTGTTTTGGGGTAGACTTGCTTCTTTCATAATCAGCTAGTCGAATAGACCAATTAATGTGTATAGTTTTTGTTTAGTTAATAAAACATTTCTGCTTTTTTGAAATATGGTTTTTATTTTTAGTGGCCTTATATTTTGAACTACTAAAAAATAAACAAGCTGTCTCCTTATAAAAAGTTTATATATGCTAAAACTATAAACTAAAATGTCAAAGTCAAAAAGTCAGTGTTTTTCTAAAGGATAGCTGATAGGATTTGTTTCTTTTTGATAGGCGATCGAGAGTCTATTTACGATGGCCAAATCAATCAAAAAATAAAAAATTCTATGCCACCATTTTATTGAGCATCGTCCTACCGCGTATCTCTCTTTTTTATCAAAATTATCGACCGCTTCCATATATTTTTTATACGAGTCTACCTCTTTCAAAATTTTTTTGAAATTAGTAATTTCTTTATTTTCATTTGAAAACAAAACACTTGGCTCTTCTTTAGAAGTAATATCAAGATTTTCAAATTAAAAATAATTTTCTGTCCAGTCCCAGTTTTTCCGAGCTTGTATATTTTTTCTGGTAATTGGCTCATGACTATACTATTCCCCAGGGATCTTCTTATTTCGAATTTCTAAAAAAAATGATTTGTACTAAATTTGAATGTAAAAAATAGAGGAAAGACAAGACATACCATTATTCGTATCAGATGGAGACGCCGTGCTGATGTTTTCCTCTGCTGTTTCGAGTCATAATCTGCAGTGACTGGTGAATTTGAAAAAATACTGCTACCCTCTCTGGAACTATTTGCGGAAAAAGGGGTTGAAGGCAACTCTTTTTCATCTAAACATCTCAATTCCTATTCTGCTTCAAAATCCGCTTCCTCTTCGAATAAAATTATTTCTCTGGCAAGCCATGAAGATAATCATAAATTAGACATCTGGACTAGGTGGTGGGAAGTATATTTCCCACCCAATCAAAGTCACGTTTTGAAGTTAATCTTAAATTTCTAATTATAATTTTCTGCTGTAAATACTCTTTTAACATTTATTAACAAAATATAACAAGCAAAATGCTTATCTCTCCTCTTTTCTAAAAAAAAAACACCCTTATCACTAAAAAAAGCACTTTATTTCTTAATGATTACGTAAAAAATGCCGGTGCCCGCCTAAAGTTGACATCTGTATTATTTAGTATAGCTTCTGGTAAAACGAAATCTGCAATATATATTTTTTCTAATGTTTACTAGATGACGCTACTAACATGTCATCTGAAAATTCATTAGAGTCTCTGCAAATCAGTTTTGAAAATGGTGGGAAATATCCCAATAAGCAAAGTCTGTCTGTTTACAGGTTTTTAACGTTGAAAAAATGTAGAATTGATGTAACTTTATATACGTTAAGAAAAATGTTTAAAAAAATAAAATGAAAGTTTAAAATTAACATTTTATATGAAAGTATCGCTGATACACGAAACGAAAGAAGCACTAATTTTACGTTAATATTTAATCTTAACAGGAAATGTAAAGGATAAAGTATCTGAACGTAAGTAAGTTTATTAAATGTCAAATTTAAAACAAATTTGGTTTTTTATTGTGACATGACAAAATACACTATTGTAAGTGTAATAAACATCAAAGTTAAAACAAGTTTAGTTTATTAATGATCGCATGAAAGCATCAGGAGTATTGTGAGCTGAATTAATGTCAACTTTAAAAAAAACTTGGTTGTTTATTGGAAAATGACCAAATACTAGTCATACATTCGTCTACATTTTTATGCAAAAATTGCAAAATTAACGAAATAGGGCGAAAATTTTTGCAAAAGTACTTCCCACAAAAGGGAAAATAAGTATAAATTTAAATATACATATTCGCAGTAACGTACGATCATTTTACGATTTGATTTTTTACGGTTCGACGAAATTATATAGGTAGGTATATTCAGTTTTTTTTTAATTTTGCCAAATTAGGATTCGATCAAATTATTGTGTTTCAATATTTGTATATACATTTTTTTTATTGCAAGTGAAACCTTTTGATATGTATTTCATTTAATAATAATTAATTAAATTAATAAAAAAAACAATTTCTTATTTTCTGTACACCACTGCATTGAGATACCATGAATTGGTGACAGTTCTTAACAAAGCCGAGATGGCCTAGTGGTCTAAGGCGCTAAAATCCTGGTGTATCGTCTTTAGAGTGAAAGTGCGAGTCCCGTTAGCGCACTTTTTTTTTTTTAATTTGAATATTTTTTTTAATTTGTTTAAGATGTAATCACGGAGATCAGATATTTTAAATTACAAAAATATATTGTTTATGTTGTTTGAACCAATATTTAACAAGTTAGCGGTAAATTAAAAAAAAATTACCTAGCCATGTAACATTAAATGCTACATGCAAGTCTGATACTTTTTAAAAAAATCGAATGTACGACTGTTACGTAAATGTTTAGGACAATTGATGTACTGGCAATGTAACATCCTCGTTAAGGTTACAAGCTGTTTTGAGTAACAGGTCACAAAAATACGTTAAGCTAATGTAAATGTAACAGGTTTCTGCTTAGTGGGATGTTTCCCACCGCCCACGAAAGGGTTAAATACCGACGAAAGAAAACACTTTGCCGCATTAAAATCGGTGCAGTCGTTCTTGGGTTATAAGCATTTGAAATTATTAATTTAAAAATTAGCATATCGAAAACTAAACAAGGCCCCATGATCCGGCGCTGTTTGGGTCACGGTTACTTTGTAACGTTTTACTTTTCCCTTAAAATAATATTAATAAAATAATTTATTTTTACGTCAGAGTAATCTTAGTTAAAACCGTTATTATTTAAGTTTGCTAGACTTATTTCAAATTTAAGTAATCCGAGCGCCTATTTAAAATTCAGCGCGCACCGGAGTTGCCGTCGCGACGACGCGATATGAGCGGTTAACTAAAAAATTTAGATGAAGGCATTGAAATAAATTGATATAAATGCCTAAGCTATATTCTTCTAGTTCTGATTACTTAATAATTGTTTTGTTAACATCTTCTCTATTGCCATCATAGTGTGATCTTTTTAAATTGTACTATCATGTCGTCATTCTCATATTCAGTTACTGAAACCATCAGTACACGATTCACATGTCGTTTCCGCGGCGGAAGTCTCCATTTTTAAAGGGAAAGGGACTTTAAAAATGGCAACTTCCGTCGCGGAAACGGCACATGAAGCATGTACTGATGGTTTCAGTAACTGAATATGAGAATGAACTTGTGATCGTGAACCCCGAAAAAGTAGTAGAAGATGGTAGCGTGCCCTTTTTTTCTCAATTTTTTGTCTATTTTTAGTTTTAGCCACCTTCAATTATTCATCTCGTGAAAGTTTCGGAGTTGCTGATAAAGTGCCTTTTAAAATACTTTCAAAAAATTAAATATAAAAAAGGAGATTGTCCTCATTGTTATTTCTATTCTTTACAGGTCGATGCCTGGTCTATTCTTTACTTACTGCAACCTGCGTAACTGCGTTGTTCCGGATGAGCTAATAGACACTTAAAGTCGATTTTATCAGCATTCGTATCTTTATCTCTATCGAGTCGACCTATCAAGCAGGTGTACTTTTAAACTAATGGCTAATGCAGCTTTTAGGCAGTCAATATTTTCATTTCAGTTTGTAAATAAATGAATAGGTACAGTTGTTTAGGATTTTTTTCATTGGACACAGTTTTTGTGCATAATCAGTGACCTTCACTTATGTTTGTTTTGCCTCGTAGTACCCTCAGAAATATATTTTTTGTGCTGAAAACGGGTTCAAAATATGACGTTTTTCTGGACAAAATTGAAAGTGTTTTATAGATTACTGAACAACTTGAAATATTAAATAAAGTAAATTAATTCTTGTAAAAACAGCTACTTAGGGAAATTATAAACGAACTTATTACCAATTGCCACGAAACAATCGTTTCTGGGAGCTGTGAATTTAAACCACCCCAAAAAATCACCAACTTTATAACCTCAAACACAGATAATGAAGCTATTATGTGTCAAGTTTTTACCGCATTCACCATTTTCCAAATTCAAACCTGTCAAAAATTAGTTTTAGGTCAATTTCTCCTAAAATATGGTATATTTTGAGAAAGAAAGCAGTTTTTCAGTGGTGTTTTGCAATAACAATACAAAATAATCAATAACTTTGTGTCTTTTCTGTATGGGTAAGTGTTTTTTGAAAATTGGTTTTAAAATGTAGTACCCCTCATAGGTGTAAATATTTAGATCTGTGGGGGGTACTATTTTAGATCTTAATAAATCCCACTGTAAAATTCTCTTTTAATTTGCATGCTAGTAATTATAAAAAATGAATTTTTAAAATTTGTTGTATAAGGCAATTTTGGTTTATAATCATTAATTACAGGTGTACTTTACTACGTAGAAAAACTAGAAAAACTTCTATAATTTTCAAGTTTACTAGATACAGATAGATAGATAGATAGATTCTTTATTTGGCTCTAGACCATATTTAAGGTATGGACATCGTCTTACAATCTTTAAAATAATTATACACTTCTATTGCTTTATATAAAAAATATTCAAAAGGTTTTGGCATCTGCCATCATTCACACACATCTTAACATAGAGGTAAAATAATATTCTCTAGGTTTAAGACTACGACTCTATATTTAAGAAAGTCAAGGTGTATACATTTTTTTGGTCAAAAGCGCCTTTTCAAAGAAAAATTTATGTAACTACAGACCTATAACAACTTTATTTATTTAGTTTTATTAACAGGTATCGTTTATGAAACATTCTACTTTAAATGTTCGGTATTGCCATTTTTTATAAATAAAAAAAGAGGATTTTCCAGTATGTGGTTTTTCTTTTACCGAGTCAGGTCTTATTTATGCAACTTTTATAATTTTACTAACAGTTTTTGGGAAAATAATAACCGTACTCAATTAATTGCCTACGCACTTCTTTTTATAATTATAATTTTAACAGAAACAATTAGAAACAATAGTGATGATTTATATTTCAAAATATTTTTCTACACGTTCATGTAATTTATTCATTTTCTTCTTGGTTTTCTCCATAAAATAAAAACTAAGTGGGGTCCATTCACAAATACCTCTAGAAATAAAAAAGTAAGTAACAACGTTTACCATTCATTCACTCTAGTATTTAGTATTTTGTAAACTAAATACAATTTAACGAACCTTGACCCAAAGCTTCTCCACGCGTAGATATGCCGGCTTTATGTATTTTGTTTATTTTTTTTTGACAATTATTATAAAAAAAATAAAATTACAACTTTCAGTCCGCGTAGTTGTGACATCATTATATAAAAACATGAGATTTATAAAACAAAATAATACAAATTAAAAAACCATAAACAAAACCAATAAACCTCACTTTAACCTCACGTTTTTCAAGAAACCACATCCTCTAGGCTGGTAATATATTCTGGTTACTCATGAAATTATAGCTTGGGTTACTCTGTGAAGAAAAACTGAAAACGACTGACCGGATTACCTGGTAACTTGTAGTTACTTCGAGAAAAAACCCAAGTTTCAATCAACTGCAGTGCCTACACCGGGATTAAGAAGAAAAACTTCCTAAATAAATTAAGCACGCTGAATGCTTATTAATCTCTCGAAGTTAATTTTCGCCACAATCATACCTATATGCAAACTATTATATTATAATATCTATTGTAAACGTTAAAGAAAACCAGCACAGTGCCATATAAGTAACTTAGAATTTCAATAGTTTTTAGCTTACAAAATAAAAAGACCGTAATGTGGGCGGTTATACCTGTTTTCTTCTTTTCTTCCTGTAATAAGTCAGTTCTTTCATCGACCAGTGCTTCCAAATTGGTGGCATACTTTTCCATCATAACCATCATGTTATCCAAAATATTTGGTTTCCTAAAATAAAAATCGTTATGATCAAAAGAAGTACTTGGAACATATTTTGCAAAGAACATAAGAAATCAAGAAAGCGTATATCTCTGTAGTTTGCCCCGACCTATTAATCGGGGTAAAATGGATCAGAGAATCACTTTATAAATAATAAATCAAAAAAACTATTTGGATAATTGAAAATCGAATTTAAGTAGTTTAATTTTTTTCTGTTCGATGGGAAATGCTTAATGCATACGAATGCCCTTATTCTCGAACTGATAGAAATTCTGCTCATAGGGAGTTAAATTCTCTCGATATCCAAATCTTCGGCTTAAATCGATTTCTCTCAATTTTTTCCCGATCTTGATTAAGAGAATAACTTTTGATCAATATCGTGCAAAAGTGAACCGAAAATTTGGACCAATTAGATGCATAGTAGCGAGAGAATTTGATTCTCTGGGAGCAGAATTTCTATCATTTGAAGAACAGTGGACCATACACCACGGTCTGGTAGTATGGGAATCTCCAGTTGCCTGGCATATCCACTAAAACCCCCCTTTCTTGCTACGGCTACTTGGTTTCGTTTTGCACATTATTTTCACGTAGTCACCGGTTGTCTCATTGTTAGTCTTCTATACGTATCTTCTCTAGCTTTTTCCTTCTTATCTGTTTCTTTTTGTTTCATTATTTTTTTCCATGAATGCGTTTGCTGCTTTCTGGTTTTCTGTCCGTTTTAGCATTTTTGTATATAGGTTTTTGCTATTTAGTTCTCCCATTCATGCCCTAAGCTCCATTTTTCCTGTTTCCAAGCGTAAGTTCTGCTGTATTTACTTCGATGTATTACATAAAAATATCTGATTGTCTCTTACTGACTATTTCTAGTTATGTCATAAAGCATCCGTGATCTGTGAAAAGTTGTGACATGTAATATGTTATGTTTTCATGTTTCCTTGTATAGTATAGTAGTAGTATACTATATTTATTTATCTTTTTGCTACAATTTGTAGATAAGACATGTCGAACTTAAGCTAGAAATAATAATAATAAATGTATAGGAGAGAATTCATCCTAGGTTGAAATTGTAAATTGAGTAAAAAACAAATAAATTAAAATTTTTGTTAAAAAAAACAGAAATTTAAAACAAAAAACAAAGATATGACAAATCAAAAGTATATAGGATAGCACAACAGTACTGTACTTCATGCTTTTATGTTTTATAAAGTCTTGTTATCTTGAGGAGTATTATTTTCACTCTCCTCTTTTATTATCTCTGTTTTGCTTGCGATTCTTTTCTGTGGGTCTTATGTTTGAAGGTCCGTGATTCTTTTTTCTATTTGTGATTTGCCTTTGATCTAAAGTTCTATTGGAATGCCGTTGCCATTTTAACACATTTTCAATTTTTTCTTATATTTTTTTTATTTGCAAGCAGTTTTTCCATATTATTACCGCGTATAGCAGAATGTATTTGTTGTCAAAGCCAATAGCATTCTTCTATAGTAGTTTGGGCCACCAGGATTTGGTAGGTATGTTTTCCAAATTTGAATACAAATAACTAAATACTTGCCTTTGTTTGATGATTCAGTCACACTATTTCCAAATCTTACTTTTCTTTTTCTATTTTTTTTTCCAGTTGTTTCCGAAAACGACTGTTATAGTTTTCTCAGTTGCGACTTATAATCTAGTAAGGTAACCTAAGTATCTTTACCCGAATCTTTACCATATATTTTTTCCAGACTTTTTTCTCTTTAAAAGATTATGAAAAAATACAAAATAGATTGAGGTTTTGACCCGCTTCAGCCCGTTTGGTGGTATATATATATATCAAAACTATGACTTACATGCCCTTTCTAAGTGGTCGAAGCTTAATTTTAATACTTTTAAAATCGGGACGTTCTTCTGGATTCTCTGTCCAACACTCTTTTAGGCAATCCTTAACAAAGTCTGGACAATTATCTAGATTGGACAGAGGAGGTCTAAAACAATAAACATGATCTTGTTTTATTTTTTCGACTGTACAATGCCTATATTATAACGGGTCTTCAAAAAAAACGTAAATCAAAGATGACTATCATTTTTTAAGTATACTAGCACGAAATTCAGCTGCAAATTTTTTGACCGATCGCGTAACTACTCAAAATATTTAAAAAGTTGCAGATTAGTACTCACCTTTCCCAGAAAGCTTATGCTGCCAGTGGGCATTTGGCCGGAGATGTCAAAAAAAAAATGTGTTATGGATCTCCTCGATACGAATATCAAATGATGCCACTCCAAATCTGGCCGGAAGTTTAGTGCCCGGAAGCAATGATTTTATACTCAAAACTCGCGGGCCGTTTACTATAGATGCGAGTTAGTTATTGCTATATATCTTCGAGAAATACATTGGTAGCCACAATTTTCCTTTATAAAGATGTTAGGAATACCAACCTTAATATTTCCTAATAAGTCCTCAAAAATTGGACTGGTACCAAAACCGCAATATTGAAAAAATGGAGGAAATAGGTTTTTTTTTGGGTTTGTCTCGAGATTTTTACTAATTATCTCGAAAACTGTTCGGTTCACAAAAAAACATATGGTGTCATGCTAAAAGCGTATAAAATTATCTCTCAAACAGTGTAACAACAATTAGGCTCAAACTACCAGTGGCGGAGATATTTTTTGTTAAAATATGTGTTTCTCCTTCTCTCCAAAATATCTCCTAGTACAATAAGAAATATAGGAGTTGAAAAAATAACTAGTTTTTTGCCCTTTCTATAATATGACATATTACATGTTAATATATATAACAACAGTGGCGCACCTGAAGTTTCTTAAAATAAAAAACATACTCTTTTTAATATGAGTTTTTTAATATTATATTTTATGTTTAGTGGTTAACATGTTGTCTCTGATTGCCCAAGTGTTAGTGTTTAGTAATCAAAAAAATTAATAAACAAATTACCCGATTACCAAATCTACTAGTAGCGGTTTTGTAAATAGACAACGTACCTACACAGTCGCATATTATATAGTCGCGTCGTACGAATGGGGATCCATGAAATGAGCAAAAATATAATAAATATAAACGACGAAATTTAACAACAACAACAATTTAATAGAATCGTAAAATGATCGAAAATACCAGGCTCAAAAATAATTTCGTCAAACACAAAAATTTTTTTTAAGGTGAAATAACCGAAAATATAAAAATCAAGAAAAATTTGATTAAACCGTAAAAAAGTCGAAACGTAAACTAAACGAAAATACAAAAAATTAATATAATTTCACCAAATCCTACAGCAGGTATTCGTGTTTTAGGTTAGGGTCACAGGGTACAAATCCGAGCTCAACCAAGTATTTGTCTTACAGTTTGGCAACCTTTCTGCGTACCGATAAAATTATAGTTCCTTCAAATTATTTTACATCTCTTTCGTGACCACTTATTTCATTTTTTATGGTCCCAGAAAATTAATGTCATTCTTTTATTTTTAATTTTTTTACGGTAATACGTCATATTTTAGAGGGAGCAAAAAACTAGTTTTAATCGAAACGTTATTTTGTCGCATGTAAAATAAGCAAACATTAAAAGACTTACATTTTAATCGAACCGTAAAAAAATTAAAAGTAAAAAATACTTAGTTGAGCTCGGATTTGTACCCTGTGACTCTACCCTAACCAACACGTAAGTCAAACCCATCTGAAACACGAATACCACCCTTGCAAAATTGTGCTTCACAAAGTCGCAATTCCAACCAATGCCAATGATTCGATTAATTTGCGATTTGATCAAATTATATTGAATTCTTGTTTTTTGGTTTAATTTACGTTTCGAAATTAAAATTTTATTTTAGGGTTTGACGAAATTATTTTTGAGCTTGGTGTTTTCGATTATTTTACGATTCGATTAAATTGTTGTTCGATCAATTTCCTTTCGGCAAAATTAAATTTTAACGTTTGTATTTATTATATTTTTGCTCATTGTATGAACCCCCTATTCGCGAATTTAACGCGACCATATAATATGCAGCTTTGTAGGTACATTGTTTTTTTTTTTTGCAAAAAACCGCTACTAGTGGATTTGTTAATCGGAAAATTATTTTATTAATTTTTTCGTTTACTAAACATGAAAATAGTAGCAATGAAAAGAAAGTAGCCAAATTCACAGGCTCATCGAGAACTACTCGTTCGAAAAAATTTGGTAAGTAGTTTATTTTTAAGCTGTCGTAGGTGGTCATTTGTCATTTATAAATTATTAGTATCCACCTCCACCTCCTAGAAGCCGAGAACGGGAGATGGGCTAATTAATTATATTTTAATTCTAGTTGTGGATAACTTAATGCAATCAGAGACAACATGTTAACCACTAAACATAAAATATAATATTAAAAAACCCATATTAAGAATATTATGTTTGTTTTGAAAAACCAAAATGGTTGTTAGAAAATTATAGAGATATATTTTGGAAAGAAGGAGACACACATATTTAAATAAAAAATATTCTATCTTCGCCACTGGTGGTGTGAGCCTAAAAGTTGTTACACTGTTTGAGAGATAATTTTATGTGCTTTTAGTTTGGCACCATAAGTTTTTTTGTGGACCGAACAGTTTTTGAGATAATTAGTAAAAAGCTCAAGACAAACCCAAAAAATTACTTATTTCCGCCATTTTTCCAATATGGCGGCGTTGGTATCAGTCGGATTTTTGAGGACTTATTAGGGAATATTAAGGTTATTATTCCTAGCGTCTTTATAAAAAAAAAATGGTAACTACTAATGTTTTTCTCGAAGAAATATAGCAATAACTAACTCGACTCTATAGTAAACGGCCCGCGAGGTTTGAGTATAAAAACGTTGGTGCCGGGCACTTCCGGTCAGATTTGCATCGAGGAGATCAGTAGCTTTAATTTGACACCTCAATCAAGTGGTTACGTTATGGATCGATTTTGCTTAAAAAAAGCACCTCTTCGGGCGATGGTGCCGCGGCAACGCGGCCGGATGCAGGAAGGCATCATTGCATTTTTGGTATCTCCTAAGTCTAATCCAAGTCCCAATACAAGTATTTTTTGATTACGTCAAAAAAAATTTTGAAAAAAATGGGTCAAAAACAATTTTTTTTCACATTTCCGACCAAATTCCGACTGGCACCATAAGTTTTCTGGGAATGGTGTCGGTCAAAAAATTTGCAACCGAATCTCGTACTATACCTATCAGCAATACTTTCCTATATTTTTGTAATGTCACGCTGAATTTGTCGTTTGAAAAAATAATGCCAAAAATGGGTCACTTTGACATTTATTTATAGAAAACGATGCGATGTACGTTTTTGTAAACAAAGTACCCTTTGATTTGTTTTTTTTTGTACACCCGTTGTTATCACGTCAGTTTTTAGAAGGTTTTTATTTACACTTTATTCCAGACTTAATTGGACCCTTTTTTTGACACTGATAATGGCAGTTCTTTGTTGATTTGATTCCTAATCACAGATACATTCATCACAGGGTATATTTATTATCGCATTCTAAAACAATGCAGCAAATATATAACCAAGAAGATGACATCACTTCCCTTATCGAAAAATCCGACTATACAATTTATTCCCGCTAAATATTTTCTGAGGGCCTATCCACATGCAAGTAACAGGAACAAAAGAAAGTAAATATTTCTTAGTTTTAAAAAGACACCAAGTTCGAAGAGGAGGGCGGCGTTAAGGGCTTAAGAAAGGGTTTTATAAATATGGATGTACAGGTTCCACATTTGAGTTCCATTTAATTTTTTTTTAAATTAGCGAGGAGAAAAAAACCTTGGTGGTGACTGCTTGAGAAATAATGCAAAAATAGGCTAAAGTTTTTTAATATCGGGTTATAGAAAAAAAAGTGTCTACCTAAATGATGGTTCAGAAGAAATCATTACTTGTCTAATAATCTGCCAAGGTGAAAGAGACGTATTCCCAAATGGACCTTGACGATTGTACAGTTCATAAAGAACAATTCCAAACGAATAAATATCTCCTTTCTGTGACCCAGAAGCGGCACTTATTGGAAATAAGCTAAGGTTTTTTCGAAGAACTTCCGGGGCACGATATAACAAATCTAAAAGAAAATGTGTTAACTGTATCAATTAAAAAAAAACCTTTATCAAAAGCACAATTTTATATTTTGTACCCAAATTTAAAGAAAATTAGTGCCAAATGGTAAATTTAAGAAAAACTAATAAATCCTACTTAAATATTGGGTGTTTTCCTCAATCACAAATATTAAAAATTAAAATGGAAAACAATGTAAGGTCACTGACTAAAAATAAGAGTAATTACAGAACCCTTAATTTTTTTCTGCTTCCACTACAAACTTTCGTTTAAAGTCTTAGAGACTCATTCTACATTTCGTACCTATCTGATTGATTTCTTAATCATCAAAAATTAGTTTTCTACTTACCAAATAGAGGCAAACATTAAAATTTGACCTCTTTACCTAGCATAAAAATGGTGACCCCTCAGGGTTTGTTGTATTATGTAAGGATTTCTTAGTCTTTTTTAAATTTTTTAATTAAGGTTTGAAAAAATAGTGTTTAGTACTCGCGGCTAACATATGCTATTTTGACCGGCGTTTCTAATAACTCACTGCGCTCGTTAGTTGAACCGACGCGAAACTTGTAAAAAGAAACACTATTTTTGCTGCTCGTGGTAAAAACTATTATATTATATTAACCCTTTTTATACCTTTATTAAAAACAGGACGGAGCAAATCATTTGTAGCGCCATTGCTGCTTTTGATTTATAGCATAAAAATTGTGACCTGTCAACGGTTTGTTTGCTTTAGCTTTTTGTGTAAGTTTTTTTCAGTTTTTGAATCTTTTCATGAACAACTTGCGGATAGACTGTGCTTTTTATACTCGCACTTTAAATTTTTTTTTTTTTTTAAACTACACTTGTATAAAAGCACTATTTAGCCATCATAGTTATTTTTTCTAATTAAATTTAAAAATATTAGACATTTTTCATAACCCCACGTAATCAGCGCTTTAAAAAATGTATTAAAATACTCTATATACGTACTTATACAGGTTTCTTTAATCTTATTAGGGTCTCTAAGGTAGTGATCGTTGGTTCCCGTCTTGAATTCCACCAGACCAAAATCGCTTAGTTTTACTACCCATCTCGAGTCAACTAGACAATTTCCTGAGTGAAGAGTCCCGTGGAAATGGATAGGCGATTCGTGTAAAAATATCATGCCCTAAAATAAATACGTTTTTTTAATTTTATTCCATCATATATCTCACCAAAGACTTGAGACACGTGGTTTGTATTTGATTTTTTTTTCCAATAAAAAGTTATTCTGGCTGCCCGAAGAACAAGCGCTTTTTTGTAAAATATTAGTACAAAAAAGTACCCAGTTTTTATGGCCTCAAGGGCAAAAAGTTTAGGAAACAAATCGTAAAAACGTTTTTGCCGCGACTGAGATTTGAACCCACAACCTTTAGAACACCAGTATTGTACTCTAATAGCTATCGAGGACAAGGATTTCGAAAGATTTAATTTCTTCTTTTCTGGAAACAAAATAATAATATAAGTAAAAATTAAAGGCTGAAGAAATCCGGGTCGCAGACGTCATATTATTTTTTTTTTACTTTTTCATAACCGTTCGATTGCTTATGTATCTACAAACGTCATCAGGTGAATACTAACAAAAACTGAGAATACCTCATCTTATATACTAGCAGGTGTTCAGTGAACCATGAATATACTTGGTGGGCTCCGCCTTTTCACAATTAAAATATGTTACCTCCGAAAAGTATGCGTTTCTAAATATCCTTGATGGTGACGCTCTGTTAAGAAAATATATTCTGGTTTCTCTGTATGAATGCTGTTTCTTTGAACTTCCGCTTGAATAGATTTTATTCCCTGGCGACGATCTTTGCCTCTTTCCATTACATATGATGTTGATTTTCCCAGCAACGTTGAGCTATTTTTGATCCAGTTGTATCCCCTTGTCGAGTTTTGCGTTTGTGTTATGTAAGGCAAACTTCCATTAATCGGCTTGTTTATCCGATTTAGATATCTCCTCACTCGCGTAGCACTTGATAGATGCAATTCTTGTTGTAGCGACGTTATGGTTTAGTTTTTGTTAACTGACTTCTTATTGTTGTGGTCGTTTTGAAGACAGTCCGAAGATGGTATTGATTGCCTATTCTTCTTATCTTTTCTGAGATTCTTTTGATGTATGGAATTATAAGTATCGCCTTCCTTTCAGTAATTACGCACGTCCTTTGTGTTGGTGTGAAGAAATTTATTGATCGTGTAGTTGGAGAAACCGTTTCTTCGCAGATCGTATCGAATTTTTGACTTTTCTTTATTTAAAGCTTCTTCTATATTGCAAATTTAGGTGGCTCGATCTATAAGAGATTTTGCAATTCACAGTTTGGTTGATGTGGAGTGGTTTGATTTGAAGTTTAGATATTTTTCAGTATGAGTAGGTTTGCGATATACAAAAGTGGTTATGGTTAAATCTTTTTTGGTGATCAGAACGTCGAGAAAAAAAGAGCTGACAATTTTCTTCTTTTTCCAGAGTTAGTGTGATGCAGTTTCTTATGCTGTTGACATGATTGAAGAATTGTTTTAGTCTATTGTTCTCCTTTTTCCATATATTTTGTCCATGTATCTTAGCCATAGTGTGTGTCTCTGTCATGATGTTCGCAGAGCTTTTTCTTAAAACGATTCCATAAAAATGTTGGCCACTACCGGCGAAAGTGGAGGTCCCATGGGTAGACCATCTTCCTGTCGAAAATACCTGTCCTTTTCTTGGAAGTAAGAATTCTGCAGGTAGCATTTCAACAAATTCATAATGGAATTGATTGAAATATTGGTTCTATCAGAGAGGTGGTTGTCCTTGAATAACTTCTCTTCAATGATTTTAAGTGATTTTTACAATGGTACGCTCGTGTCCAAACTTTTGACGTCAAAACTAACAAACTGGTCGTCAGGTTTTAAGTTGATGTCTCTAAGGAGGTCCAGGAAGTGCTTTAAATTTTTGTCGAATTATGGTGACTTTCCTTGAAGAGGCTGGATGATGAATAGAAGATATTTAGCAAGAGTATAAGTCGGAGAGTTGCGAGAACTGGTTATCGGTGGAAGGGGCATGTTTTCCTTATAAATTTTAGGCAGTTCATACATATGCGGTGCGTTGCTGTAGTGTGGTGCAAGTTTGCTCCTTTCAATGTCGTTAAAGTGTCTTCTGTGTTGGTAGAGAGTTTGATAGATTTTTTATTTCTGTGGTGGTGGTTGGGTCCTGAGTTATTTGTCTGTAATTTCCTTTTTGTAAAGCCTCTTTCATTTTCTGGTCGTAGGTGGTGGCATCTATTTCTACAGTTGCATTTCCTTTGTCTGCAGGAAGAATTTTGATCGACTGATCTGATTTAAGATCCTTGAGGGCTGATTCTTCTTACGGTGTTAGGTTTTTCTCCAATTTCGATTTGCTATCCAAAATTGTTCTGATATTTCATCTAAATTCCTCTGCTTTTAGTCTATCTCTTTCATCGGTGTTTGTAGATTCTATGGCTGTGATGATGTTAACTGCTGGAATGGTGTTAGGTGCAATAGCGTAGTTAAGTCTTTCGCTGACTAACGATGATTCAATCTGTGTAGGTGGTCGGGAAGAGATCACAGCCATTAAATCTACAAACATCGATGAAGGAGATAGAGTAAAAGCAAAGGAATTTAGAAAAAAGATCAGAACAAATTTGAATAACAAACCGAAACTGGAGAAAATCCCAACACCGCAAGAAGAATCAGCCCTCAAGAATTTTAAATTAGATCAGTCGATCAAAATTCTTCCTGCAGACAAAAGAAATGCAACAATAAAATTGAAGAGGCTCTGCAAAAAGGAAATTACAGACAAATAACTCAGGACCCAACCACCACAATAGAAAGAAAAATCTACAAAACTCTCTAACAACACAAAAGACCGACATTGAAGGAGGAAACTCACACCACACTACAGCAAAGCATTGCATATGTATGGACTGCCGAAAATTCATAAGGATAACATGCCTCTTCGATCGATAACCAGTTCTCGCAATTCTCCGACTTATAATCTTGCTAAATATTTTCTACTCATCATCCAGCCTCTTCAAGGATAGTCACCATCATTCGTCAAAAATTCAAAGCACTTCGTGGACCTCCTTGGAGATATCAACCTACAACCTGACGACCAGTTTGTTAGTTTTGACGTCGAAAGTTCACACTTCAAATCATTGAACAGAAGTTACTCAAGGACAACCGTCTCTTTGTTGAAATGCTGCCTGCAGAATTCTTAGTTCCAGGAAAAGGATAGGTATTATCGACAGAAAGATGGTCTTTCGCCGGTAGTGTCTAACATCTTTATGAAACCGTTTAAAGCAGAAGCTCTGCAAACATCATGGCAGAGATGCAAACTATAGCTAAGATACATGGACGACATATTTATCATCTGAACACATAGCAGCATAAGAAACTACATCACACTAACTCTGGAAAAATAAGAAAATTGTCAGCTCTCTTTTCTCGATGTTCTAGTCACCAAAAAGAATTCAACCATAACCACTTCTGTATATCTACTCATACTGGAAAATATCTAAATTTCAAATCAAACCACTCCACATCAACCAAACTGGGAATTGCAAAATATGTTATAGATCGAGCCACCTACATCTGCAATACAGAAGAAGCTTTAAATAAAGAAAATTCGATCCTTATCCTCCATACATCAAAGAATCTCAGAAAATATGCAAAGAATAGGCAACCAATACCATCTTCGTCTGCTAAACGACCACAACAATAAGAAACCAGTTAACAAAAACTAAACCATATCGTCGCAACACCAAGAACTGCATCTACCATACCATGTGAATGTAGGGATATCTACATTGGAGAAACCAGCCGACCCATGGAAGTTCGCGTTACAGAACACAAACGCAAAACTCGACAAGGGGACATAACTGGATGAAAAATAGCTCAACATTGCTGGGAAAATCAATATCATATGGAATGCAAAGACCGTTGCCAGGGAAGAAAATCTATTCAAGCTGAAGTTCAAAGAAACAGCATTCATACAGAGAAACCAGAATGTATTTTCTTAACAGAGCGTCACCATCAAGGATATTTGGAAACCCATACTTTTCGGAGGTAACATATTTCAACTGGAAAAGGGCGGAGGCAACCAGTGTAGTCATGGTTCACTGAACAGATGCTAGTATATAAGATCAGGTAGTCTTAGTTTGTGTTGTTATTCACCTGATGACGATTAAATAATATATATAAACTCTAGTTTACTCTCTAGTTCAACATTGTCTAACAACCTTCAAACAACAATGGTATATGGTGGTATACTATTAAAATACTTTTTAGAAAAACAATGTTTAAAGAGAGCACTTAGAGAAGAAGAAAAAGGAAGCGATCAAAATATTTAATTTAAAATTTTTACTATAGCTAGCTAATTTTTCCCCACTTTCTATTGGAACTGTTTTTGTCACTGCGAACTAACATAGTTTAATTCACAGCAAGCAAAAAAAAATTACTTACGTTTATTATATCACCTACAAGTGAAGCTAAGAATATATTATCCAATTTTACGTCTTCGTTTTCCAAAATATCCTAAAATTTTACAAAAATATAGGTAACGAGACAAAAGTTTAGCGTACGCCAACTTTCTTTTATAATGTACTAACCATTTGTGTATTTTGCTAGAAGCTATGGAATTGACACAAAAAGGAATAATAATAATACATACTCAGGCTTACAGGTAAAATTTTGTACCTAGCTCAGCTATGCGTCGTTCGGGTCCTAAATGATTCAAGGTCACATAAAAATGACACCAAAAAGAGTCAATCTTGATGCATAGCTGATCATTTTTTTGAAATTTTCCACACAGTTCTATGGTAAAAATTGCTCTTCACCAATTGAAAATGTTCTTGGTGTGACCAAAACACTTAATATTTTGTGGAAGCAAACATATTTTTTGACATGCCAACTGTGGTGTCTGATCATGGATACTTTCCTACAACGCCTAACAGAGAAAGGATTCGACGCCCACAACACGCCGACGACGGTGTCGTGGAGGTGGTGGGCCACCACCTAAACACTGTCTGTAATAGAATGCAAAGGGCGGTATGAATCATAGAAGACTGGTGTCAACAAAACGGTCTCTCTGTCAATCTAGGAAAGACAGAGATGATCCTGTTCACAAGAAAGAGGAAAATGGAGAAAAAAAAAATCAGAACTGAAGTACCTAGGGGTCACCCTAGACAAGGGGCTCACCTGGAAACCACACGTTGCGAAATTGACCAATAAGATGCAGGCAACGATGTGGCAACTGCGTCGAGTGGTTGGTCGCACCTGGGGTTTGAGCTCCAGAAACCTCCACTGGATGTAGACGGCAGTACTAAGACCAAGGATCCAGTACGGATCCACAGTCTGGTGACCAGTAGTGGAGAAGGTCACTACTACCCTCAAGCTTAGGAGCCTACAGGGAACCATATGCAGAGGGATAATCGGCGATATGAGGACGGCACCTATACAGGCACTCGAAACCATTCTGGGACTGCCGCCGCTTCCAATCTGGATCAGAAAAGAAGCGATGGCGACCCACCTCCGGCTGAGAGATACAGGTCAATGGAGAAGAAGAGGGGAAGCTGCGGGGCATCTTAGGATTGCCCAAATCGCCGAGAGAGAAATTTCAATAGCAGCGATCAAAACACAAAGACCAAAAAACCCCTGGAGATTCAACAAGAAGTACAAAGTAGTCATCCCAGACAGGGAACTGTGGCAGAGACGGGTCCAAACTGTCGGAGAAGTAAACCACAGGATCGGGGGTTTACGTTCGAAAGAGCTACCCGCTCGGAGAGCAGTATGCCATAATAATGGCTGCAACCATGGAGGAAATAAAGAAAGGTACTGAGGAGCATGTTTATATATGCTCCGACAGCCAATCGGCCCTAAAGGCACTAAGGGCGCCCATAATCAACAACATCCTGGTGGAGGAATGTGCGGATGCACTAGAACCGGGACATACGGGGGTAAGCACCCAGTATGTAGGGCCGGAACCACTCCTAGGAACAACCAAAAGGCAATTGCAAAGTCGATTCAATAAATGGGCCAATGATGCCATGGCGACCTCTTGGAGAGGAGGAACAGGATGCAGACAGACCAAAGACTTTGTGAAGGGCCCGGATGTAGCCAGAAAAAAATGGTTTCTGGGGTAATCACGAAGGGACGCTGGTCTGCTGACAGGAATCATAACAGGTCACAACCGACTAAGGAAGCACATGACCCGGATCGCGGAGGAAAATGACTTGACCTGCCGGGTCTGCGGGCGAGCAGAACAGACATCTCGACATGTTATAGCGAACTGCGAGGCATACCAGAGGACGAGATACCAGGTATTCGGTTCTCCGACCTTGGATCTGCACACGTTCAAATGGGATAAAATACTGAACTTTGCAAAAAGAACAATAAAACCAGATGAGCAGACTGCCAGACCAGTGGTGCAGGCGGCGGATTAGGGGCAGGCTCGGGGTAAGGCAGAAAGGGCCCAGGGAGGTCTACTTGCCAGGCTTCGCGCCGCCCCTTCTCTAATACTACTAAGGTATATTAGGCAATTTATGTCAATATTTTTAATCGTGTTTTTAACGTTATATTTTTACAGGGTTAGCTAAAAATTAATAACAGTGATTTCACCATAACTAATAATCCATAATTCTAAGGTCATCTTGTAGAATTATCAGGTCACCTAACAACATTCTGAAAAATCATTGAAATATTTTTTTTAGATACCGCTCATCCATTTTCGATAATGACACCTCACTTACCCTCTGCATACTTGTCACAACAAAATAGAGCTAAGAGTTGGCTATTTGCTCTTCCTGACTCTATCATGTTTATTTTGTTCGCTATGACGTTATTTTCTCAATTATATCGTGAAAAATTTATGCAAATAAAAGTCTACTCTACTCTAATCTACTCTATAAGGTTTCACTTTTAAGGGACGGGTTAAGCCAATAGAGTTGGCCTAAACCGGAAGTTTTGCTTAAGGGGTCGAGATACGGGATCTCCCCTGAGGATGTCAATTATACACGGGTGAGCCCACGTGTTCAGGATGACTCACCAAATTGGCTTTATTGCTAAACCTACACTGGCTTGAGTGTCCCTAAATGGAGAGAAATGATGATTTGACATTACGCAATTTACTATGATACCCAATTGACTACGCTGCTCGGCCTACCCGCTCTCACTCGCCGCTTTGTCTCCTTTTCGTAACAAGATGGATAAGGAGCTCTTTACGAGCCCGTACTTTTAATTTAAGTCACAAAATGCCACGCCCAATGGTATAGTAGTATGGCCGCCGAACCGACGTACTTTTTCGAGTTCGCCCGCAGAATTTTTGTTACCCACCAAAAACTGGATCCCAATTCTTTTTCCGATCAGCCACCATGTCAGCTTTCTCCAAATCTTTTGATCGTAAGTTTTCGCGATACAAAAAAATTTGGAGCAAACCTTAGCCCATTAACTGTGTTTTCGGTATTAAATAAGACTTTGTTAGTTTTTTCCATTACATATTCTTATTCCCTACTTCAGCCAATCGTTACATTCCCCCTCCTTCTAAAAGAACCCCTAGTTCTTGCAGCCGCCTAAAGACGCAAATTATTTTGACAAAAATGCAATTAGAGTAGCCCAGTTGCCTTTTTCGCCGGTATATTCATGAAGACCGCTTACGCTTCTATTGTTGCATGCTTTTTACAATACCAAGCCAAAGTTTTCTTACATAAAAGCAACACTGCTAGCACTCTTCTTCTGTGACATATCCCGATGCTCTCACCCGTTTTGTTTTCAAAATGCTTCCCTGCCACGTGCAAGTTAATTCTGTCTGAAATTTTGCGCGAATTTTTGTGCTACCTTGGTTCCCACTGGCTCAGAATCAAGATACGTACGCGTTCGTTCCAAAACTTGTCTCTCTGAGGAAATTTATTTTTGAGTCTTTCACGTCAACTCGTTTTGGTGCACCTATTGCTTCACGTGAGTCCCTTGAATAGTTCATATACACCGATTATTGCATAGCGTTTTCGAGCTACGCTCAAAAATCGCTTCCGAGTTCAATTAAAAACGAATCACGCTTCCACCGAGATCAGGACCGCTATTCTCGTAATACGTAACGTTTTGAAGTCGCTAAGAGAAACGAATAAAGAGCAGCTCGCCCAGCGGCATGCTTACCAAGGACTTTTCGTATTTGTTTTGCCGAAAGCGCTGCCCTGTGAGCAGACAGAATCGAATTTGCTTAGCACATCTTGGCATAACCGCATTTTGCATTTTTATTTCTTGTTAGCTTTGTTGTTCCTTTTTATTTTCTATCTGTAATGCCCTATTCTCACTACGCAACTTTTCAGATTTTCTAATAACCGGTTTAAAGAAGACACAAGCAGATCTTATCTTCTTTTAACCGTTATTAGAAAATTTGGTGCATGGAAAAGTTGCATAATGAGAACAGAGCATAAAAAAAGGCCCCTTCGTGGTCAATTTCTTGACTTGCACAAGATGATGGTTTTGTTTAGCTCAGTTAAACCTACCCTTTAACCCCGTGATATAAACTAAATAGCACATTCCAGCACAGTGTGCGGGAATGTGTTACTTAGTGCGGGAATTTATCCCGAGACTTCATATATTATATTGATGTTGTATATTGATATTGATGCTAATAAGAGATCTTAATTTCTTTATTATTGATAAAAACCCACTGAATACTTAAGAAAACCAAAAAAAAATTACTATATTTTCTGCAATACTATACAAAGTATTACAGGGTGGAAAAATCGTACAAGCGGAGGGCAAAACAGCTACCAAACGGTAGGTGTTTCTCAAAAGGTCGCCACGCGCTGAGTTGGTTTCGTTTACGCCCTGCGTTCAATATACGTATTCATTTTTCTTACTTTGGTCACGTGGTATGCGAATAGTACGTCATCACACGGTCAGCGAGTACGAAACGCCGAGCGTATTTAGTTACGAGAATAGCGATTCTGGCGTGTTCGATTTGTGTTACGTCAATCTTGACGGATCAAGGTGTTGGTTTAAAACAATAGACATAACCTTACTTTATTTTGTTTTCCTTTTATTTTTAAACGTTTAAGGCACATTTTTTGAAAAAAAATGGACAGAAAAAAGGGAAAAATGATGAATTTTCTGCAAACAGTGGTATCCGAATATACAGACAAAGTGATAGGGTAAAGCTTTGAGTGGAATTACATTGCTAAACACCCTTTGCATGAACCCCTAGGAGGCCCCACAAAAATATATTCCGAAGTTTAAAAAAATCCAAACAAAATCTGGGGTATGTAATGAATTTTAGAGCGTAAAGGCGTTCGATTGAAGATCGCCAGTCGAGTGCTCGTATTCGGATTCGAAATCGCCATCAGATCATTCCTTGATGTGTAGATGGAAAACGCTATGAATGTCATGTGGCATAGTTTCTTTCAAAAAAACTTATCTGGTTCATTTACGCACTTGTATTATTCTTGGCTCGCGCTTTTTGGCTGCTTATACACTCGGGAACTTGACCGTGCCTCTCCGAAGTCGGTTGACGCTGTAATCTTGCGCCTCTCTGTGTTGAAGGTGCTTATCGAATTCTATCGAGTTTTATCCCTATTGTCCAATATTTTTTAAGCGGAGTGTCTGACCTTATCTCTATAATCTTTTTATTTTCTGTATTTTTATTCCACCAGTCAAAATGCTACAATTTCTGCAGTAAAAGCACAACAAAAAAATATTTAAATTTCTTAATACTTTTCGGTAAAAAAAAATAAACAAGTGTTGACCGCTCCGTTAATTAAAAAAAGGGAGGCCACCGTAGACTAGTGAACATCGTCTTAGCCTGCAGAACAGATATCGCAGGATCGGACCTCGGCAAGTACACATTGCTTCACACAACACGGAATACGACTTGACACGACGACGGGCGGCCCCACTTTTTAGCAGCTCGAAGTTGTGCATAGAATAACAACAAACGAGGTAGAAGTAGGCGGCACGGTTGACACTACACCGAAAACTTGGCGGGACTCAAAGGTGGACGGCCGAGGACCTTACCAAACTGGGTAGAGAAGACTAGCCGGTGACCCAAAAAAAGGATACCTGGACTTCTCGGTGATCGGGACTCCATGGGACGCGGCTGGACTTCGACAAATTTGGTAGCGGGAGTCGACAGATGGTGACTTGAAAGAGGCGGTAGCACTTTCAGGTAGCAGCACCACTCGAAAACCTCGACCAGCGGAACCGGGACCTCGATTTTTCAGGTCAACCTATATGACGCCGAGCTGCTGAGGAGAAAAGTCTATCGTCAACCAAGTTCTGCTGGTACGGTAGCGATGTTGGATAGATGCAAGTCTAACATGCAGCAGGACCACCCTTCGGAGTGGGTGTAAAGCTGGCGGTCCACTGTGTATACTTGTTACGCAGTCTAAAGATCCCTGCCCACGACAAAGAGTTGTCAGGCAAAAATTAAGTCCTCTTAGAGAAAGAAAACTTGCATCCTAAGGGGCACGTGCATCAGTCGGCGGTGCACGGACGGTATGGCAGAAAGGGTCTAGTATTCGGGCTAATTGCCAGGCCTACGTCCGCCCAACTACTACTTCTACTACTACTAATTAAAGGAAATAAATTTAATTACCACCCAATTAAATTGCCATAAAAATCTTCCTCTTTCGGGCATTTAGGACGGTATATTATTGAAAAGTAAAAGAAAACGAACGCTTTTAAAAAATTTTACAAAAAATTAAATTTGACTTTAAAATCACAAATTGACTAACAAAGCAACAAAAAGGTGTGCCTTTTGCTCTAAAATTAGCGGAGTTAATCGTCACCTAAAAAAAATACAATAACATTTGGTTTCAACTTGGCAAATAATCCTTTCTGCTCAAAAATCGAGGTTTTATCTGCCTTCTTAATTTTTCTACTGGTGACTTACTTTTGTGTTTTCTGTTCTTCTCCCATAAATTTTCTCTGAGAAATGAAATATTTTGAGTTACCTTATAATGGGCAAGATGCTACCTTGCAACGTGAAATTTTTCTTGTTAGTTTCTATTTAATAATATTACGATAATATTATGAGTGCACCGACCGTTTATCAATTTGCTAATTCGACAGAAAAAGAAATATATGCGACAGTTTTGTTTCATGCCGCTCACTTCTATTTCCGCCGGCCGGTTAATATAATTCATATAATATGACCTCTTAGTGCAAACTACCGTCTTGTGTGACCTACACTGGGTATAATATTTTATTTGCACAATTTTATTACTGCTAGATTAGTTATGTTTTGAAAGCGGCAAAGTTTTTGCGCTCGAATTACACACACAATTTTTTCTACAACCGAGCGAAAAGTAGTTGCAAGAACAAGCGTTTTCTTACTTTGTCGCTCACCAAGCGGCTATTTGGTTACGCTTTGGAAACGCTCACTCCTCGGAAAAGTACAACTTGACGCTTTCTTTTGGAGGCGCAAAGATGGTACTTTTCGCTCGGTTGTAGAAAAAATATATTTTAAATTAAAAGTGGGCTAAAATTTTATTTTTTATTGCCGTTTTTGGTTCGCTTTCCCAAAAATACAATTTGGAAAACTAATACGAAATAGGAAAAAAAATTCTACATTCATCTACTTAAATTTATTTTTTTTATTTTACCAGTTTTGCAAACGGTTTTTTATTACTTTTTATTATTTATTACCTTAACGTAGGATATTTAATTTTTAATGATAATAATAATAATAAATGCTTTTATTACCACAAAAACGGTATTTACATTAGCTAGATTTCATATAGCTTATGGGCATTTTTAGTAATTTTTCTGACCAAAAATTTCCCAAAAAAAAAATTACTTAAAGAAACGTACACTTTTCGTGTAAATGAAAAAGAAATACGTAGAAGGAAAAAATAAGCCTCTCCATTTATCTTGAAAAGAAATTACCGCTTTGTGTGCGGAAAGAAAACTTTAAACCAACAATACTATTTTATGTTGGGAAAAAAGAAAATACCCTCTTCCTATTTTCGTGATTTTTACTGATTCTCGGCGATTTATTCTGGCCTAAATATCTCAAGTACCTTGCCTTCAAATATTACGTAACCACACTAAACAGGCCGGAATTACTGTTCGTTATTTCGTCTCTATTTTTTCGATAAATATCGTTGCTTTCGACTTCTTCGCACTTCTTTTGCTCAAAATTTTGTTTCTGGATTGGAAGCTGAAATTTTGTCTTATCCAGCGCGGGAGTTACCAGTAAACCCCATTCATAAATTTTAATATCAATTTCATCGTTTGGTCTCTCCCATGATTTATTTAAAATTTGTACGGTTTTTGCAATACATTTTGACTTTTTTTGTACTTATGTTGATTTTTTTTACCCATTCAATTTTATAGGATGATGCCGGGCAGCCTTAGCTATGAGCAGCTACCATCCTTTTTTATTTCTCTATATTTGTACTCACCAGCCGCAGTCCACTTCAAAGTAAATTCTAAGTAAGTTGTACTACTTACAAAAATATAGCGTAATCACAGCATAGTTCTGTTCAGTGCTAGGCAGTCGTAATTGCAAGACAATACTATCCTATTTTTTCCCTATAATAGACGCGATCTACTAGAAAATACATTCTAGTAGTAATAGATGGACGGCCGTAGGCCAGGTAATTAGGCCGCATAATGAACCCTTTCTGCCATACCCCCCGTGCACCCCCAACTGATGCACGTGCCCCTTAGGATGCAAGTTTTCTTTCTTTAAGAGGACTTAATTTTGACCTGACACCTCTTTGTCGAGGGCAGGGATCTTTAGACTGCTTAGCAAGTATACACAGTAAACCGCCAGCTTTATATCCCCTTCGAATGGTGGTCCTGCTACATGTTAGACTTGCATCTATCTAATATCGCTACTCTCCCAGCAGAACTTGGTCTAGAAGGTAGGCTATTTCTTCCCAGCAGCTCGAAGTCATATCATATAGGCCGTGTTTTGACTTGGAAATAGAAGGCAATGCAAACCTGGTTTCACTGTCGCAGGTTTTTTAACAGTCAGAATGATCAAAGTAGAACCAGTCACTCATCCAAAGTGCTCGAAGTCTCAGCCTTCTGCCTTGAAATGTTCCCCCTGCCTGAAAGCGCAGGTCAAATCTTTTGGCATCTTCGCTGTAGAGACCTCAAATCCGCGGCCGTCCAACATGTGAATCCGACAATTTCTCCGGCCAACCATACCTGCTGCTTCTACCTCGTTGTTGTAACTCTATGCACAACGTTGACTACATAGCAGCTGAGAAGTGGGGGCCGCCAACCGCCTCATGGAATTTCCTTCGGTGTTCCGCAGGCCAAGACGCTGCCGCTGTTCACTAGTTTACGGCGGTCCCTAAAAAATACATTCCAAGTAGGACGCACTATTCACCGAAATATAGCATGCATAATAGCTCGCCCACGTGAAAAAAAAAATGAAACTAATATAAGTCGTAGTCACACGATAACCCTAATCACAAAAATTCACATTTTCTCGCAGATATTTGGACAAAAATGACGTACTGCCTAAAATGTTTAAGTTAATTTGTTAACTTGGAGCCATTTAGCCCTCAAAGACAGAGACAAAACAAAATTATTTGCACAATCCACTAAATCACTAATGATCTTTAAAATCATTACACTCTGTAAAAAAGGCTAAATACAAACATATAGTTTTCTACAACAATCAAATCACTATTTCTATTTTATCTTAAATTTCACCCTAGTCTACAGCTCGGCCTAGTAAACCGCGTGTCCTTAGGATAGGTGCCTCCACCATGTACAACAAAATAGAAATAACGGTTGGCTACTTGCTCTCCTTGACTCTATCCTATTTATTTCGTTAGGAGCTTTCACTTTCAACGGCTGGTTAAGTCAACAGAGTGGCCTAAGCCGGACTATTTTGCATAGAAGGTCGAGATATGGGATCTCCCATAAGGATGCCAATTGTACACGGGCTAGCCCACGTGTCATTAAGCGCATAAGACCACCAAATGGGTTTTATTGATAAACATACAGAAACACTAGGGTTGGCCTGAGTCTCCGTAAATGAAGAGAGATGATTTGACGTTACATAATTTAAACTTACGTTATTTACAATTCGACGATGCCCAGTTGACTACGCTGCTCAGTCTAACCGCTCTCACTCGCCGCTTTGTCCTTTTTTCGTTACAAAATGGGTACCCCTTTTGGTTAGTCCGTACTTTTAATTCATGTCCCAAACTGCCACACCCACTGGCATGGTAGTTTCGCCCACATTTTCAAGTTCGCCCGAGAATCTTTGTTACTTAGCTTATTGCCAATAACCGAGTACCGATTAATTTTCCAATCAGCCGGCAGATCAGCTTTTTCCACAATCTTTTGATACTAACTTTTTCCGATACAAAAATCTGTTGGGCAAACCTTGTCCCGCTAACTGTGTTTTCGGCTCTAAATAAAACCTTGATAGTTTTGTTTATCATTACACGTTAACAATATATTAAAGAATTATTCACGACCTTATTCCCTACTTCGGCCAATCGTTACATAACGAAAGGTCTACCGCAAGTTATAGTTTTATAGGAGCATGTGCAAAATTTCACAAGAAAGATCAGCACTTTTGGGTGTCATTCTTATGTCACGTATGACTTGTTTAAGATGTCTATTTCGTGGAGATGTAAGCTTCAGCTTGTCGATTAGGTTTTTTGACTAATTTAAATAATTTGCCTCGAGTCGCCACTTATCAAGTGATCTGTTTGAAAACATATTTGTCCCGATTCATCCATTTGATGGCATTTTAGTCACCAGCAGTTGCTGTAAAAACCATGTTTGAGTGATTACACGCACGCTCATGGGCATTTTTTACATGTTTTAACAGACCTATTTAAACTAGCTGATTGACGTTAGTCATGATATATCTTTAAACTACTAGATACTCTTTTTCCTGGAGAAACTTTAAAAAAATAACATAACGGTAACAATCACTTACTCTTAAACTGCCTCTGGTGCAATATTCAGTTATAATGCAAATATTGGGTGGTTCTGTACATCCTCCTACAAATGGATTTAGGTTATCATGTCTTAAATCTTTCATCTAAAATTGTTAAAACAAGATAATTTTGTAGCGGCAAAATTTTTTTAGTTTAACTTCATGTCTATAGTCCTAAACACATAAAGTAAAATATTTTGATTCTGACTCAGATTCTAAAATGTTGTATTCTAATACAATAATTTTTTTTTAATGCAAAATAAAAAAGAAGCCATTCAAAGTAAATTAAAACTTTTATTTCCGCCGAGTAGAGAAAAATCAGGCAGATAAACCATAAATATGCCTGAAAAAATGCCCCTTTTATAAACACAAACTTTAAAAAGATGAGTTTTCCAAAAAACACAGAACTACCCTTATATTACTCCTAAAAACGTCTTGAATTTTAAAATTAATTTTAGGATACTAAAAAATACCCAAATTGATATGTATTACATGTGTCCTACAACCACCTGTTAATCCCTTATATCAACTAACTCTAAAAAAAGTTACCTTAAAACAAAATTGAGAAGACATAAAAGTTCCAAAATTAATATACCACATGTCTTTGGACCAATATTTTTATGTTATCTTTAAATTGCCCCTTGGCTATTTATTATTGTCCCAAAACATTTTTTATCCCAGAAGTTAAATTAAATAAAGCCAACATTCTCCAAAATGATGTATCATGCTGCTTACTCCCCTTTACCTAAAAAACTCGTCCTTAGACCCCTTGAAATTAAAATGGTTTTTGGATTGGGTTTAAGTGAGATTTGTATTAATTACCCCCAAAATTTTTCCCTATGACTCCAAAAACTGATGTCAATGGACCCATAAACAACCAAAGTTATGTTTCGTATGTCTGTATTTATGCAATTTAGATAAAATTTTTTAACACTTGTATGCCTTCAAGTCATCTTGAATATTTTGGGTTTTCCCAGGGTGATAAAGCATTATTCATCGGATTTATAAAACGAATAAAAAAAATCCCTCTAGCAATTAATTTCGATAAAAAAAGTCGACAAAAGCTTAAATTAATTAAGTAGGCAATTTTATGTGGTCCATGTTTCAGGTCTTTATTTTCTTAAATGTTTAGTTTTAAAACTGCCCCAAGGACCTTTTCGGTTTCTTTAGTTACAAAAATGTCTTCATTCAACTTAAAAACCTCTAGCTTGATATATCAAATGGCAATATTTTGTTTGTTTTTTCTTTTTTTTCCTAATAGTGGCCATCTGGAAAAACTGGAGTTGCTTAAGGATACCAGAGTTGCGTTAGTCTAATTTATAAAATAGATTAAAATTAGAAATATTTATTTGCCATAAGATAATATTTTCATCACAGATAATTATATTTACTTATTTAGACAAGAAGGTACCTTCCCTTGATTAAAAAACCGGTAACACTTACCTCCATTAATAGGGAATTTATGCAAAAAAATTCCTGAATATAAAAACCTTACTTATCTAAACTGCCTTAATTGTAAAGTTACATAAAAAAATTTTGGATATCATTTTCTTTTCTTTTCTAAACTAATGAACAAGGAAGCGACAAAGAACGCCAAGAGCTGACTCTGGCAGAGAGAAAAGCAATCCAAAATTAAGATGTTTGCCGACTCTTCGATTTATTTTTAACAACAAACCCCGATTCATACAAAATTATAGCGTTTTCGATTACCTTCCTCGTAAATCGCTCGGAGATTGCCTGGGATCAGAGCAACGTCACAGATCAATTTTAGGACGCTCCAAAGCCGATCACGAGCTGTCACGAGGTCAACGATCAGTTCAAATACGCGTTCGATTTGTTCTCTGGTCCGTTTTAAAGGCTAGAATTGTTTACAAACGATTTTTGTTTTCAAGTATGTTTCTGAAAGAAAATGAGTGGAAACGGAACTACAGGAACTATTTACGAGATCAACCATATTCTTGTCCAAATCGTAAATAATATATATATAATATGTATATAATTGTGGTGATTCTACTTCGATAATTTCTGCTCTGCTCGAGCTTGATCTGTAGAATTTCTAAGATCAAGTTCGAGCAATCCCGCTTGGAGCAGCGATCAATAATCGAAAACGCTAATCTGGCAGCGAGCAATGACAGTTGCCAAATCGAACACGCAAATCTTTTTCCGATTGATCCGGGAGCGCTCTAAATCAAGTTCCGAGCAATAATCGAAAACGCTATTATAGTCGATTCTCCTTTAGGGACATCTGACCGTAAAGTTATTAAAACAATCTGTAATATGGCGTTCCACCAATAGTCCAAGAGCTCGCGAAAAAAACCTGGAAGAGTTTTGGATTTCAGGATGAACTATACTTTGTCCATATAAAAGAACTGTAGAGTCAGCAAGCTGGGTATGGGGACACTCGGGGTGGGCGTTAGCGAAGGTGTTAAAATAATGGGTATCCTCAAACTGATTCGGAAAGGCTGAAACATTTCTTCTAAGGGGTGATGCACTACCAACCGCAAAACAAACATGTCAAAGAAATGAAGTCAATGCAACTGTTTTGGAAAAGTTAAGACTCAGCCATATGTTAGTTTCTGTAATTACATTTATGAAAAAAATAGTCAGACTTTCTGTTATTGGGACCAAAGCAGTCAGTAGTCAATTAAAGTAAAGGTATAACAATTTGCTTAATATTCTATACTCTCAGTTTTTTAAAAGAGAGTATAATAATTAATTTTTGGCCAAATTTATACCGACATGTTTATCGCTTTTCCTTATTTTTCGTGTGTATTTCTAGCTACCATCGACCGCTTGAAAATAATAGATTTTGAAGTTATCGGACCTTAAATACACAATATTAGAGAAGAAAGCAATTGAATACAGGCGTAGCAATAAAATTTGAAATAAATACTTTTGCCAATATGTTTTTGGTACGTAATTGTAAATTTTGGTTTCTTTACCTTTTCAAAATATAGTGTTACGATTCATATTTCTCCCATAACAAATTTACTTAGATCTTTGGGACTTACCCAGAGAAATCAAATAAAATCAATTTAATGTTTACTTTTATTTAGTAATCAATGAAATCACCAAACTGTGTATTTTTTTGTTCAAACATTGTTCCACCCGAAAACTAAAAGTTAACAGCAACCTTTCCTGTTGAAAGTCTTTTTGAAGAAGTGACCTTCTGATTATTTTGGAATATTGTCAACCTATTTTTATTAGTTTTGACAATGAAAATGTTTTTGATTTTGATTTTGTCAAATAATTCCGAAAAATACAGAAATTGTCAACTTTACTAAATACAACTATTTTATTATGGAAAGAATACAGAAACTTTTGGAGATTCACCGGATATCCTTTGACAAAGTACTGGATGTTATATTGAAGTTGATGCAGAACCCCAATCTGGATATGAATCTTATTCAAGGTAATTTTGAGACACTAACTAGTAAAAATTGAGCTTAATAAAAGGATGTTAGGCTGTATGCTTGATGCTGATTGTTCTGGTAGTGATATTGATTCAGAGGTTCAAACTGCAGATGACTACTTAGGAAAATATAACACTATTAAAAGTAGAATCGATGAAATTTTGAATTCGGAGCGTTTCTCATTGGCAAGCGTTAAATCCGGTTCACATAACAATTCAAAAACTACCTTGAAATATACTCGCATTGAATTAAAAAAAGTCGGAAGTGATCTAAAGGACTGTTTACCATTTTGGAGTCAATTTAAACGCATTGATTAAGATGATACTTTAGATTCCGAGGATAAATTCCAGTTTTTATTTCAATCAACTATCCCTAAATCTAGAGCTAGACAAATTGTAGAAAGTTATCCACAAACTGCTAAGAACTATAGTAAAGCAGACAGTTTAAAATGTCGATATGGGAAAGATGAACTACTTAGTAGAGTTCTATGTACGAGAACTTCTCAAAATCGTACTAGGAAATTTAGAATCAAAGTTCTATCTTGCTAATATTTATGACAAATTGGAAGCCCATTTAAGAGCCCTGGAAATTTTGAACGTGACGTCCGATAAGTACGCTTCTATGTTATTGGTCGAATCGTCTTTACCGGAAGATATTCTTCGTGCCTGGGAAGTTCTTCGAGTGATTCAAGTTCCAATTCAGAAAACAATAAGCTGACGAAGTTAATGGATTTTCTAAGTCGTGAGGTGGAAGGCCAGGAAAAAATTAATTTGGCTGTTTCTGGTTTTCATATCATTAAGAAGAAAAAAAGAGACATAGTCAATGTTAACAATGAAGGAAGATACGAAGTACTATTGCCTTGGAAAGAAGGTCATTCAACTTTACCCAGTAGTTTTTTAATTGCCAAAAAACGTCTTGACAATTTGATGATAAAATTTGAACAAGACGGTAATTATAAAAATTGCAAGAGAGATGGAATAATTCCTTCGACTACTTCTCGTTACTCTAAAGACTTTGTTGAAAAATTATCAAAACGTTTATATATCGACAATTGCGCCACCAGCTTAAATTTCGAAAAATACTATTCCTGCAGAAAATGTTATTTCACCTATTTTTGGTTTAAAATGGAATCGTTTTCAAGACACTTTAGAGCTTTCATTTGATTGGTTTGATAAAGTAAATTTTGAGAAAGTAACCAAAAGAACAGTTTTATCATTGGCAAACAAAATTTTCGACCCCATTGGAATTTAATGCACTTGTAGCCTTGGATACAGAGCTGAAAAATGAATTTTTGTCTTGGGGAAAAGAGTTAAGATTGCTGGTAAACCTCAAAATTCCGAGATGGTTACTAACATCAACTGAAGCTACACCTGAAACTTGGACTCTCCATTTATTTTGCGATGCTATTGCTTGTGCATATTCAGCTGGTACATTTTTAAGATCTCAAAATCCAAACGGAGTCCATGTACAGTTGAGTAGTAGTAGTAGTACAAGTGAAGTCAAGAGTTGGTCTTGTAAAAAAACTCACTATTTCTCGACTAGAATTGATGGCTGCCACAATTGGAACCCGATTACTTGCTACCGTTTTACAAGATCTTGAAGTATCTGTCCCAGTATTCTGTTGATTTGATTCCAGCACAGTGTTATCCTGGATCAAGCAAGAAGATCACTAGAAAACTTTTATCTGGAATAGAGTTAGAGAGATAAGAAGCTTAACAAAAACTGACAGTTGGCGCTTTGTCCCTGGAGAGTGTAATCCTGCAGATTTGCCTTCAAGAGGTTGTTCTTCAAAAAAGTTATTGGAGTCAAAATGGTGGGAAGGTCCTAATTGGTTGTACAATAGTTCAGAAAATTGGCCTAGTCAAAATTGCGAAGTCCATGAAAAAAGTATTTCAGAAGAGAGAAAGACAGCTATACCATCTTTATTGAGTAAAATTAAAGTGTTAGACTGTTAGTATAAACGATTATCAAAATATCCACAAGATTTTATTCAAACTACAGAAGACGGAAAGACAAAGTTTTGCAGTTACCTGAAATTCAAAACGCTGAAAAATGTGTTATCAGAATGAAGAATCATTCTCAGGTTTATATGATCCTGTACTACAATCCTTAAAGGCAAAAATTGATGATGATGTTATTTTCAGGTTGAAAACAAAAATTAGTGACAGAGAAGATACAGAAAATTTTAGATTACCATTTATACTTACACACAATCATCCTGTTGTCACCAGATTAATTTATTACTACCATGTAAAAACTTATCATATTGGTACTCAATCTTTGCTGTCTTTACTCAGAGAAAATTTTTGGATAATTCGAGAGAAAAAAGATTAAATCTTTATTGACAAGTGTGTAATTTGTAGAAGCTAAGAACCCAAAAATTTTGAAACACTCGCATTACTTTACCGAAGAGTCGAATCGCTGATGCGTCAATCTTTGAAATTACTGGGGTTGATCTGGCTGGTCCACTCTACGTTTGTAAAGAAGATAAAGTGTGGGTTTGCATTTTTACATGTGCTGTCTACCGCTCTGTACATGTGGAACTTGTTTCAAGTTTGTCAACAGATAGTTTTCTCCAAGTATTCTGAAAATTCATAGGTAGAAGAGGAAAACCAAGGGTTGTATACAGCGACAACAGAACTAATTTCATTGGAATAGAAAATGCTTTTAAAAAGGTTGATTGGGACAAAATTTCACAGTTTAGCAATATTGAAAGGATTTTATGGAAGTTTAATCCTCCTACCGGAGCATGGTGGGAAGGACGGTGGGAACCCCTTATTCGTCTCCTTAAACAGTTACTACGCAAGACACTGGGAAAAATATCCCTAACCTATGATGAACTTGCAACAGTATTATGTGAGTATGAGGCACTTATGAATTCAAGACCCCTCACTTATGTGTCAGAAGATAATAATGATTTGAGACCAACTATGTTGGGAATTTGGAACCTTTGGTTGCACTAAAACAAAATTATGATTGTTTTCCACAAACCAAAACTACACTTTTTTGCACTCGACGCGAGTTTCGCTAACAACGTTAGCATCATCAGGAGACGATAAACAATGAACTAAATTAATCTACGCTCTATCTTATATAAAATCCTTTAGTGGGCGGAGATAAGACTAATAATTTGTGATTGATCACGATTTTTAATCCTATCTCCCCTCAACCAAAGAATAAAGTGTACTAAACGGGATGGGTCCTCTATCTTTATTTAAACTATTTCTGGATTTAATGATTTCCATACTTTCATATACATTCAAAAGTCTTTTGTTTGGTACACTTTTTAGAAGATTAGATTGTTTTCAAAAGCATGCTCGGCCACACTTGACTTTTCTGTTCTTCCGTATTTTAAGTGTGCTAAATGTTCTTTAAAACGTGTTTCACAATCCATGCAACTAATTTCGTAAATTCCACTTTTTTCTAGAACTGTAGTTTTATCCTTGGGATTTCCTAGTAAGCTTCTTATTGTGTTACCGGATTGATATACTAATTTAAGACCAGTGTTATTAAATACTTTGTGTAATGCTTTCGTATAATTAGGATTATAAGGAATTGATACAAATTTTGAGTCGCAGGTATCTTTTTGTCTAAAAATTCCGAAAGGTCTTTTGAAAAGAATGTCTATTTATCAGCTTATTTATTAAGCCTTCGTCGTAACCGTTTTCGCCAGCTATATTCCTAATCCTGTTCTTTTCTGCTTCAAATCTTTCTTTGTTTAAGGGGAAATTTACTAATCTATATGTTAAAAAGTGCAAACTTGCATGCTTATGTTGTAAGCAATGAAAAGAGTCATTTGGAATATACCTGTTGGTGGCCGTGCCTTTTCTGTATAGGTCAAAGTCCAATTTATTTTTATTTCTTATAACTAAAGTGTCTAGAAATGGCAGTGTACCGTTGATCTCTGTTTCATAAGTAAATTTAATAGTGGGAAATTAGTTATTTATTTTTTCCATAAAATTTTCAACACTAGTTACTTTAGTGTTGAATACTGCAAACACATCGTCTACATACCTGAACCATACTCTGGGGAAATACTCAAATTCTTTACTTATATCTGATTCAAATTTGCTCATAAATAGGTTTGCGATAAAAGGTGATAAACTATTATCCATTTTAGTTCCTTCTAATTGCTGGTAGTAGTTATTTTTATATTGAAAGTAATTTTGATTCGTGCAGAGTTTTGTTAAAGATAGGTATTCTAAAGTCTGTTTGTCTTCTAGATTGTTTTTTCTTAGTAGTTCCTCCAGGTATTGTAAGGTATTGGGGATCGGCACACTAGGGAACAACGAACTAACATCAAACGAGATTAAAATTTCACCTTCTTGGAGTGAAATATCTTTAACTTTGTTGATAAATTCAAGGGAATTTTGAACAGAAAAACCTTTTTCCTTTATCGGTAAATTTTCAAACTCGTTTGCTAGCCATTTCGAAATGTTGTAAGTAGGTGATCCTACGGCAGAAACTATAGGTCTAACCGATTTTCCAGGCTTCTGGATTTTCGGAAGACAATACAGTTTCGGCATAGTGGGATTGCTTACTTGTAGTTTATATTTAATATTGTCAGTAATAATATTGTTACATTTTTTAATTGTGTTTTTTACTTCGTTAATCATTTTTGGTAAGGGGTTCTTTGGGACTTGTTTGTAGGGTCCATTTTTTATTAGGTTATCTACCCTTTCAAAATAATATGTTTTATCTAATATAACAACTTTATTACCCTTGTCAGCCTTTAGATAGAAAACATCTTTTTCTCTCAAACTTTTAATTGTTTTATTGTGATTTAATGTACTATTTTTATTGTTTTGAATGATGTTTTGAGAGATCTGATATCGACAAGCATCTCGCACATAGCCCTTTGTGCCTTCTGAAAGATAAGAGATTGAACTTTCAATATTTGCAATAATATCACTTAAATTATCTTTTTGTGGGGGCAGAGCAAAATTAAGACCTTTGTTTAAAAGTGATATTTCTTTGTTATTAAAAGTTTGAGAAGATAGGTTTTCTACAATGTTTGCGATTTCCTTCCACTTTTTTGGTTTTGGTTTAGAACGTTTTAACTTTTGTAGCTTTTTATTAAGTAAAGACATCTTCTTCGTAAATTTTTTCTCAATTACTACAAACATATGTCTTTGGAAATCGCATCATTCTTCAAAGCTCTTATCACTAAGTCTAAATGTCAACTTTTTAAATAGTCGGTATGCTTCAAGCTCAAACATACTTCGTTTTGCGTACAAATTTTTGATTTCTAAATCTAACCATTTCTGTTTTGCAAACAGGGCTACTTTTGAAGAAACTGTAGATTTCGGCAACTTTACTTGAACAAAGTTTGGAAAAACTTTGAATTTTTTGAAAGATTTTAAAAACCAAATATCTGCACCAACTAGCCTAATCTTAGTACTAAACTTACGATAGAGATTTAGTTCCGTTGACCGTGAAGCCATCTCAACTATGTTGGGAATTTGGAACCTTTGGTTGCACTAAAACAAAATTATGATTGTTTTGCACAAACCAAAACTACACTTTTTTGCACTCAACGCGCGTTTCGCTAACAACGTTAGCATCATCAGGAGACGATAAACAATGAACTAAATTAATCTACGCTCTATCTTATATACAATCCTTTAGTGGGCGGAGATAAGACTAATAATTTGTGATTGACCACGATTTTTAATCCTATCTCCCCTCAACCAAAGAATAAAGTGTACTAAACGGGATGGGTCCTCTATCTTTATTTAAACTATTTCTGGATTTAATGATTTCCATACTTTCATATGCATTCAAAAGTCTTTTGTTTGGTACACTTTTTAGAAGTTTTAGGTTATCTAATGTGAATCTATGATTGTTTTCAAAAGCATGCTCGGCCACACTTGACTTTTCTGTTCTTCCGTATTTTAAGTGTGCTAAATATTCTTTAAAACGTGTTTGAATAGAGCGTCTCGTTTGGCCAACATATTTTTTGTCACAATCCATGCAACTAATTTCGTATTTAGTTCATTGTTTATCGTCTCCTGATGATGCTAACGTTGTTAGAGAAACGCGCGTCGAGTGCAAAAAAGTGTAGTTTTGGTTTGTGGAAAACAATCATAATTTTGTTTTAGTGCAACCAAAGGTTCCAAATTTCCAACATAGTTGAGATGGCTTCACGGTCAACGGAACTAAATCTCTATCGTAAGTTTAGTACTAAGATTAGGCTAGTTTAGTAGTCTAGTAGGTTTCTAAAATCTTTCAAAAAATTCAAAGTTTTTCCAAACTTTGTTCAAGTAAAGTTGCCGAAATCTACAGTTTCTTCAAAAGTAGCCCTGTTTGCAAAACAGAAATGGTTAGATTTAGAAATCAAAAATTTGTACGCAAAACGAAGTATGTTTGAGCTTGAAGCATACCGACTGTTTAAAAAGTTGACATTTAGACTTAGTGATAAGAGCTTTGAAGAATGATGCGATTTCCAAAGACATATGTTTGTAGTAATTGAGAAAAAATTTACGAAGAAGATGTCTTCACTTAATAAAAAGCTACAAAAGTTAAAACGTTCTAAACCAAAACCAAAAAAGTGGAAGGAAATCGCAAACATTGTAGAAAGCCTATCCTCTCAAACTTTTAATAACAAAGAAATATCACTTTTAAACAAAGGTCTTAATTTTGCTCTGCCCCCACAAAAAGATAATTTAAGTGATATTATTGCAAATATTGAAAGTTCAATCTCTTATCTTTCAGAAGGCACAAAGGCCTATGTGCGAGATGCTTGTCGATATCAGATCTCTCAAAACATCATTCAAAACAATAAAAATAGTACATTAAATCACAATAAAACAATTAAAAGTTTGAGAGAAAAAGATGTTTTCTATCTAAAGGCTGACAAGGGTAATAAAGTTGTTATATTAGATAAAACAGATTATTTTGAAAGGGTAGATAACCTAATAAAAAATGGACCCTACAAACAAGTCCCAAAGAACCCCTTACCAAAAATGATTAACGAAGTAAAAAACACAATTAAAAAATGTAACAATATTATTACTGACAATATTAAATATAAACTACAAGTAAGCAATCCCACTATGCCGAAACTGTATTGTCTTCCGAAAATCCACAAGCCTTGAAAATCGGTTAGACCTATAGTTTCTGCCGTAGGATCACCTACTTACAACATTTCGAAATGGCTAGCACACGAGTTTGAAAATTTACCGATAAAGGAAAAAGGTTTTTCTGTTCAAAATTCCCTTGAATTTATCAACAAAGTTAAAGATATTTCACTCCAAGAAGGTGAAATTTTAATCTCGTTTGATGTTAGTTCGTTGTTCCCTAGTGTGCCGATCCCCAATACCTTACAATACCTGGAGGAACTACTAAGAAAAAACAATCCAGAAGACAAACAGACTTTAGAATACCTATCTTTAACAAAACTCTGCATGACTCAAAATTACTTTCAATATAAAAATAACTACTACCAGCAATTAGAAGGAACTACAATGGATAATAGTTTATCACCTTTTATCGCAAACCTATTTATAAGCAAATTTGAATCAGATATAAGTAAAGAATTTGAGTATTTCCCCAGAGTATGGTTCAGGTATGTAGACGATGTGTTTGCAGTATTCAACACTAAAGTAACTAGTGTTGAAAATTTTATGGAAAAAATAAATAACAAATTTCCCACTATTAAATTTACTTATGAAACAGAGAACAACGGTACACTGCCATTTCTAGACACTTTAGTTATAAGAAATAAAAATAAATTGGACTTTGACCTATACAGAAAAGGCACGGCCACCAACAGGTATATTCCAAATGACTCTTTTCATTGCTTACAACATAAGCTTGCAAGTTTGCACTTTTTAACATATAGATTAGTAAATTTCCCCTTAAACAAAGAAAGATTTGAAGCAGAAAAGAATAGGATTAGGAATATAGCTGGCGAAAACGGTTACGACGAAGGCTTAATAAATAAGCTGATAAATAGACATTCTTTTCAAAAGACCTGTCGGAATTCTACCTTTTTCAGACAAAAAGATACCTGCGACTCAAAATTTGTATCAATTCCTTATAATCCTAATTATACGAAAGGATTACACAAAGTATTTAATAACACCGGTCTTAAATTAGTATATCAATCCGGTAACACAATAAGAAACTTACTAAGAAATCCCAAGGATAAAACTACAGTTCTAGAAAAAAGTGGAATTTACGAAATTAGTTGCATGGATTGTGACAAAAAATATGTTGGCCAAACGAGACGCTCTATTCAAACACGTTTTAAAGAACATTTAGCACACTTAAAATACGGAAGAACAGAAAAGTCAAGTGTGGCCGAGCATGCTTTTGAAAACAATCATAGATTCACATTAGATAACCTAAAACTTCTAAAAAGCGTACCAAACAAAAGACTTTTGAATGCATATGATAGTATGGAAATCATTAAATCCAGAAATAGTTTAAATAAAGATAGAGGACCCATCCCGTTTAGTACACTTTATTCTTTGGTTGAGGGGAGATAGGATTAAAAATCGTGATCAATCACAAATTATTAGTCTTATCTCCGCCCACTAAAGGATTGTATATAAGATAGAGCGTAGATTAATTTAGTTCATTGTTTATCGTCCCCTGATGATGCTAACGTTGTTAGCGAAACGCGCGTCGAGTGCAAAAAAGTGTAGTTTTGGTTTGTGGAAACAATCATAATTTTGATTTGAGACCACTTAAATTGAAAGGAAGATACAGTAATGTTAGAGTTGTAAAAGTGAAAAGTGCTGTAAGAACCTTAGTTAGACCTGTTCAAAGGCTATGTCCTTTAGAAATAAAATCTGCAGATGAAGTTGAAATTTTACAAACAAAGAAAATGACGGCAAAAGAAGTTTTAAATCAAGATATTCTCTCTATCAATGATCACCTAGAAGTTTTCGATACACCAGATATTGATATTCTTTCTACCAGTAAGCAACCGATAAATGAAAAAGGTGTAACTACAAAGAGTGAAAGAAAAGTTATCAAACTCAAGCGATTCACTACACAATAATCATTACCACGTGTCATTGTGATAAGGTGGGGAGTATGTTGGAAGTCCCTTTGAAGAAGTGACCTTCCGATAATTTTGGCATATTGTCAACCTTTTTTTATTAGTTTTGATATTGACAATGAAAATGTTTTTGATTTTGTCAAATAGTTCCGAAAAATACAGAAATTGTCAAATCTACTAAATACAACTATTATCGTTTCAATTTCAATTGGCCTAGTCGAAATTGTGAAGTCCATGAAAAAAGTATTTCAGAAGAGAGAAAGCAATCAATTGCATTCATAAATTTCCATTCTTAGAACCCACAGAAAACATGTATAAACCAAAAGGCTACCTTGATATTAACAATCTACATATTTTAAAATTAGGCATTTTAATTCATTCAATTTACTGTGAAAGTAAAAAATCTAATATTAAGTTAATTACAAGTAATGTTAACCACTCATATGGAGCAAGAAATAACAGAAAGCTTATTTGCGACGCCTCAGTAAGTAAATTTGGTAAAAATCGATTATTTGTGATGGAATTAAAAAATAAGAATATAAAAATTAAGGTGAAAAAAGATTTTAAAAAACATTTTTTAAAATGATGTAATTCTCGATGTAATTATTGTATTCTCGGTTTTTAATAGTATTATTATTATTAGTACTTTTTTATTATGTATTTTTTTTAAATGATAATTTATTTATTAATTTATTTATTACCATTTTTACAATTAATATAATTTAAATTTAATAATATATATAAATATTTATTTAATGTATGTTGTACCCAAATGTTTATACTGTTTTTTTTTATTCCCTGTAATGAACTACTTAAGTTGGTTGGGAATAAATACTTATTGCTTGCAGTATTCTAACCATTATTTACTAACTAATATCAAGGGTATTGATATTGTTACACCCCCCCCCCTAAACATTAATATATGGCTTCCCCTTTATTAACTTTATAAGAGTCACTTATAAATATTGCTGTGTTGAGCATCACATAAGTCAACCTTTAGGCTAAACCACTTTAAGCTTTCTGCTCGTAGTAAGGCTGAAGCAAGAGGGAAACTTTGTGATGAGAGTAGGTCAGTAGTTTCGAGACACACAGTTCAATACAATACTTGAAGTAAGATGGCAGGTAGATTAAGATCCTACCTTTTATTAATTGTTTTTCCATGAAATTCTTCAATTGTCTTTATTATTTTGAATAAAAAATATTTGGTTATATTTCTCCAGCTGATTGTCTTTCATAGAGTAAAATTTGGTTTGATGCGGATCTATTTGGCACTGAGCTATTTCGATTGAGCGCTTTGCACAACAACCGGGGAAAAGCTCGTGTCATTGGAGACCTCATGTTAATTGCGATTGTGTAGCTTGGTGCATTTGGGGTTATATCAAAACATGGCAAAAATGTCACTCAATTCAGCTTGTCAACAATTTTTTATTTTCCGACCTTTATGACCATAGTGGACACTAGTCCGAAAGGAAGCCTCCAATTTTTGGAAAATTAATTAGCGAGTGGATACTATAATTAACTGCAAAAATTTCTTAATCGTATTAACTGCTCCATAAAGCCATAAATATTTTTGTGTGATCGAAAATGCTTTCCTTCTCACAGACACATGTTCCGGAGGGAACTTATAGAAGGTGCTACACCTCCCCTGGAAACTTCCAGGGGTCTGATTCTTGAATTTCATAGGAAAGATCGCACGGGAACGTTCTTCTCCCTGATATCGACCAAAAATAGGCTTTGAAGCGATCACGAGTTATCCGAAACCTATCCGACCACGACCGAACCTCACCCGATTGCCGTGTATCGAAGGAACTCTTAAAAATAACAATCCGGTCAGCTTTACGCGTGCACCATGCAAGCTCGGCAGCTTCTAAGTCTTCCCATTGGTACAAACGGAGAATGTGAACGTTCCTGTGCGACTTTTCCTACGAAATTCAAGAATAAGCCCCCAGCGCGCTCTAGTCTGACAGATTCGGGTACCTCAAGGTAAGGCAGTAGAAGGAATATTGTTGCTTATTTTATGGTAAAGTTGGATATCAAGTTGGTCAATCAATAATATACCAAGTGAAAATAAATAAAAAATAAAATTGATCTTTAAATATTAAGTTGAGGTGGCTGTAAGCCGCATGTGCACATGCGGTACCTTTTTTTTCCTTTCTTGTATTCTTAAAGGTGCAGGAGATAATTGTACTGATGAAATGAGTTATTTTGGTAAAATTTGGTAACTTCGGATTTTTAAGACATAAGTTTTTCTTTTGTATAAAAAAGGATGCTTCTAAATACAAAAAAAAGAGGAATAATTAAGGTTACAAATTGGTACTCCTGGTTTTATTTTTCCCATGTATTTTTTTATTATTTTCCAGTTACCATATTTTGCCAGAAAACGATTCTTTTACAGTATGTTTCCTGTGGTTAGGAGCCAAGAAAATGATTTCTTTGTAGTTTTTGGGTGATATTTTTAAAGGTGCATTTATGCTAGCCATAAGCATTTACTTTTGTTGCCTATTAGTGTAGGTTGTACTGGTAACCGACTAGAAACATAAATTTGTTTTGCATCAAGCAGTTGGGGCTCGGCAAAATTGAGTATAAATTGAGCTGCGGTTACTCGCTTTTAAAATTTTTCGACAAGGAGTTTACAGGTTCCTTTCGGAATATTGAAACCATATAGCCTAGGATTTTTCTGGTAACTTTTGTTTTAGCTACCTGTGGTGGATTTGGCGGTTTAGTTTTTTTTCTAAGTTTTAGGAAAGTGAAAATGTTTCCTTTCTACCATATTTTAGTTTCTTTGAGGTGTGCTAAGAGTATTATATGTGTATACACAGCTATAGTTATTTTCCCTTGACTCTGTGCAGAGAGTGTACAGAAAGACTCAAATTTTATTTGCCTCTGACTCTGTCAATTGATATAAAAGGGCTAAAAATTTTATTTTCTCTGCTCTATTAGTCCCAAAGAAAGACTTGTTTTGTTTGGCTTAGCTTTACAATACAGTGTCGCACAAATAACAGTTACTCGACCCCTGTTTTGTTATGCAAAGTTTTTAAGAAAAATAAAATTTTCCTTTACCATTAATATACAGAATTTCCCAGAAATGAAATTCCATGAATATTTCAAAGAAAATTTTTTTTCATTTTTTTTCATTATTTATATTATAGTATACAGAGTGTCGGATAAAAATAGAATCTTGCCTTAACTTTTGTATAGATGTAGAGAGTATACAGGGTACCCCAAACAGAATTAATTTTTTTTTGGCTTTGCTTTACAATACAGTGTCCCAAAAATAAAATTTTGCTTTGTTATACAGAATATCTATGAAAAACTAAACTTTTCTTCACTATTAATATACACAGTGTCCCAAAAATAAAATCCCCTGAATATTTGAAAGATTTTGTTTTTAAATTTTTTTCTGGATCTGTCATAGTGAGTTTCTGAGAAAAATAACATTTTTCCTTACTGTTGTATAATATACAAAGTTTCACAAAAATTAAATCCCCTGAAATTTAAAAAAATACAATTTACTGAAAAATTGGTTGGTACAAGTTTTACCAGTCGTTTGGCTACATTTCATCCGTGTCGGGATAAAGATCGTGGCTTAGTTTCTTTTGAAGTTGAGGATGGTGAACATATTTGCAACATAATTGACAATGAGCCGGTATGGGCAAATAGAATCGATGGAAGTCAATCTGTGGTAAACAGAGTCGATGGCAGTCAAATTATGCGTAATAGGCTTGAAGGAAACAGAGAACTAGGTGTGAATAGATTTCATTTTCTACGAAAAATCGTAGAAGATATTGAAGTTAATGGTCCTGAGTTAGCGCAGCCTACAGATGAGAGGCCTCTTATAATTTTTTTTTAAATTTAACACTTTTCAGGGATGATGTTCCTGCAGAGCCTATTATGCCAGCGATACCTCCTCCTGTTAATTTTTCCGACGATATACCACCTCCTGGAAATCTTAATCATTTTCAGTTTTTGGAAAACAGTAACCTTCATCATTCTTTGGGTAGTAATGTTCGTGCTAATATTATTTATGATCCTCGGGTTATATCACCCAATCGTTCTGTAAATATCAACCATGCTCGGTCTGTTGAAAACAATAATCTTTATAATTTTTTCTGGAAATAATGTTCGTTCGTGTCGCACCACACAATCCTCCTTTACAAATATTTTTGAATAATTTTCCACGTGACCCCTAACAATCCAGTGACTAGTTTTCAAACTGTTCCTTCAGGCGTGCTTGGAAATGATGAGAGACCTTTGGAAATTTTTTTTCAAAGGTTACCTTCTTAAAAGCAACTAAATTTTGATTCTGAAAGTAGAGATTTTGTAACTTCTTACCCTCCACGCCAAGAATTCGCTTCCTCTCATATTTCTGAACCGCGCAGGAATTCGAGAGTTTACTTTGAGGACTTGCCTGAACTACCAGCTTCGCATTTTCATAGTCCATGATCATCCTTTACACAGTGCAAGTACCAAGTCATGACATTCTTTTAATGAGAATTATGAACAGTATCGATGTCGTCCTGAGGAAGCAGGCGATATTTCTAGCTCAGCGCCGTATCCTTTGTAGAAGGAGCTAGTTCCACCAAAGAGTAACTACTCTAGATTACTCCGAGGGCGAAATTCAGTGTATGACTATCCTGAATTGGCACGTAGACTGGATGAATTAGATTGAATCAAGAGCCCACTTATAGGCATGACTTGCCAATTTTAAGATTTGGTGTTTCCAGGTGGAATTTAAAATATACCAGGCGTACAAGCATGACCAACTTTCTTGAACGAATGGAAGAACTTCGCAGAGCCAATAATATACCAAAAAAGTGGTCGCTAGAGGCTGCTTCTTTATTGTTAGGTGGTGAAGCTCTTTAGTTTTTCAGAAATAATGGTTCCCAATCTTGGGATGAGTTTAGTTTTAGATTGAATGATATCCTTCTTAATGTTATTTTGTTAATTCACTGTGGAAAAAGACAGAGAACTCAAGGCGCACTGGAAAAAGTCTCTAGTTTTTTTTATAAACATTCAAAGTTTATTTAGAAAACTTCCTGTGATGCCTAGCGAATCTGAACGTATAATAATTATTCGTCCACAACTTTTACCTTACATGCAAATTCGACTAGCTATACATAGATTTGTATCAATAGATTAAATTTTAGATCAGCTAGAATTATTGAAGATGTTGAAAATAGAGTTCAACACTTTGTTCCTACTCCCAAAAATACACGAACTCCTCTGAGTTTGAGTTGGCATATCAAAGACCTTCTTTCGAGCGTCAAAGGCAAACCTCTGCCAAGCCAATTCGGGAGGATCTGCTAATGATTCTTGGTCCAATTCTTCCTCAAACAACTCTTCATCTATTATCTCTTCCTCAGCTCTTAATACGTCACATAATAATTCTTCACTTAACAATAACAACAACAATAACAAAACAATCTCCATTTGGTTCAGCAGGTGCACCACAACAGGCCCATTCATCTGCAACCTCGGAGAGTCTTTTGTTATAAATGTGGAAAATCAGATACCATAGCTAAATATTGTAGTTTTGCAGAAAACATGTCTCCTGGAGGTCAGTCGGCCAACTGAGCCCTCCAGCTGATACTTTGACCAATAAGGATAATTTTGTGTTAGATTTTATTATAAGTCATACTCAAAATGATGAGCGCCCATATCTGGAAGTTGGTATTTTTGGAAAGAAAGTTCTAGAGCTATTAGATAGAGGTTCCACAAATACTATCTTAGGGAATGTGGGATAGCAGCTGTTTAAAGATTCTTGTGGATTGAACTTGAAGGCACAGTCACTAATGTTCAGCGTTCGCAGGGTTTAGGTACTGTGGAATTGTCCATTAAATTAAGAGGAGAGGTAGTTGTATTAAAGGTTTTGGTTATTCCTTCACTCCCACATACCATCATATTAGCTATGGATTTTTGTTGTCGTATGGATATAATTCAGGACCTTCTAGCAAGGTAATAACGATTTCGTAACTCTTTGGGTCCTCTCCCAGATGTAGCATCCATATAATCTTTCAAATCTCTTTCTTTAGAACGACGCTTAGCTTTAGATACATTAACTTCTCCTTTGTTTTATTCTACAAATTCGAAACTTGGTTGCACCAATCTTGTTGAATTAGACATAAAGGTTAACTCGGATCCGATTAAGAAGCGTTATTATCCGCTTTCACCTGCTTTGCAAAAGGAAGTTACTACTGAGTTGGATCGGAGGTTGGCGGACAGAATTGTCGAACCCTTTGATTCTCCGTTATCATCGCTCCTCATTATGATCAAGAAGAAGTCTGGGGGTAGGCGTTTTTGCATAGATTATACGTCAGTAAATAAAGTTAGTATTAAAAATAAGTGTCTTTTAACTTTTGTGACGAATACGTTAGATAAATTACGTGATGCACGACACTTAAGTACTTTGGAAATTAAGTCAGTCTATTAGAAAATTCCAGTATCCGAGAAATCACGACATTTATATTCAGCCTTTACTGTCTCAGTTTTGCCGGATGCCATTTGGTCTCGCTCAGCAATGCTCCAACTGTCTGGCAAAGGTTGATCGTTAGAATAGTTGGTGTTGATTTAGTATTGATAAGTATGCCTTCGTGTATCTCGTCGATATTATAATTTGCCCAGATTCTTTTGAAAAATATCTAAAGGTACTGCAGGAAGTGATTTCCAGGGTGCTAAAGACTGGGCTTACCCTTAACCAAGAAAAGTAAATATTTTGTAAGCCAGAGCTTAAGTATTTAGGATACGTTGTCAACTCGTCAGGTTCGTTGGTGATCCAGACAAGGTGGAGACAATTTTCGAGCTTCCCACTCTAAAATCAGTATCTGAGCTTCGTAGATTAGTCGGAGTCGCCTCTTGGTATCGTGGTTTCATTTCTAACTTTAGCACAATTGTATCTCCTTTGACCGCTCTAACTTGCAAGAATTCCAAATTTATATGGTCGTGTGATTGTGAACAAGCTTTTCGTATAACTAAAGATCATCTCGTTTAAGCTCCAGTATCGTCATGCCCCAATTTTGCTTCAGATTATGGTCTTGGTGCCGTTTTGTCTCAGATGCGAGACGGGAAAGAGAAGGTTATTTGTTATCTTAGTCGCAGTTTGTCAAAAGTATAATCTGTTTTTCTAGTCGCTATTTGCAATCGATTTTAAACTAGCTTCACAATAAGCTCGAGAATTTAAACATAACTTATAACTGGATAAAAATGCAATATTCTAAGAAAAACTATACGTTCGTTGGGTGAATGAGCGGGCGAACAAGAGGATAATATATTTTTCGACTTAGATAATGAACCATTTTCCTCTACACTTAAGAAATTAAGATATTGCGTATTTAAAAATGTCTCGGTATCACAAGGAAGAAACTACTTACGTTACACCTATTATGTTGTAAGTGTTTTGATTAAAAATTCACAATTAGAAATTTCTGGGACAATCTGTAAGTCCAACTCGTGGTTGCGCTTTTATTGAGGTCCGAGAGAAAATGTCTGCACTAAGGAAACATGACCAAGTAAGATTCCTATTTAATTTTATTCACTAGTGGTAAGTGAATTTTCTGTTTATTCCAAACACATAACTCATGTACTATAAGCAGATCTACCTATTTAACTTACCTATTTAGCTTAAACTTATTAGCCCTTAGTGATTTCTTATTGGCTTCAAGTGAATTTTCTATTTGTCGTTAATATTTAATATACCGGGTGGTCCAAAAAACAACGGAATGACTTTAAATGGCTATATCTTTGTTAGTTCTTTACCAATTTTAATGAGTGATAACGCTATTAAAAGCGCCTAAAATTCCCCTTCGACAAGTTTTAAAAAGTAGGCAGCCATCTTAAAACTAGAGATAGTGGACATTGTTAATGTGAAGCATATATTTCAACTCGTTTCTTTTTAGGGAATCCATTTAAAGAAAATTAAAATACTAACACTACCTATTCACAAGCAGAGTCTCTACCAAGGCCATTGACATATCGCTTAATAAAATCGTTTAAGTACTTTAGGATTTATACCCAATAATTTAAATAAATAATGAATATATTCATATCGCCGCAACTTTTTTATCTCTTAACCGATTTTAATGAGTAATAGCTCGTCATCACTCGTTAAAATCAGTAAAGAACTAACAAAGCTATAGCCATTTAAAACCATTTCGGTTCTTTTTGGGCTACCCGGTATTTGTGATAAAAAAGTATATATCTGTCTTAAACAAGTAACTCTATAACCACAAGTAAACAAGTTACCAACCAACTAACTATTAACCCTTAACAATGTTTCTATTTACTGCTAAACGATTTTCCGTTAGTAACTCTATAACCACAATAGATCAAATAAATAACCAATTAACTATTAATCCTTAATGATTTTTCCTTTTAATTCTAAAGGATTTTCCGTTTGTCATAAATTGATAGTTTAGTAAATCTAATAACACTATACTTCCCGCTAAATACGAGAATGTAAACTTCAAATACATGTTAAAAAAAATATATTTTTCCAAGCACTGAAATGTGTTAAAATTAACTTTAAGCAAAAGCATATATTTTATAGATAACAAACACAGACACAAACAGTGGGATTTACTAAGATCTAAAATAGTACCCCCCCACAAGTCTAAATATTTACATCTGTGGAGGATACTAAATTTGAAAACCAAGTTATTGATTATTTTGTATTGTTATGGCACAATACCACTAAAAAAATGATTTTTTTCTCAAAATGCACTAATTTTAGAAGAAAATGGCAAATTTGGCACATAATAGCTTCATTATTTGTGTTTGAGGTTATAAAGTTGGTGATTTTTTAGACCACCTCAGAAAGGATTGTTTTGTGGCATTTTATAATAAGTTCATTTATAATTTCCTTAAGTCACCGTTTTTACAAGGATTAATTTACCTTATTTAATATGCCAAGTTGTTCATTACCCAATAAAAGACCTCCTATTTTGTCCAGAAAAACGCCATATTTTGAACCAGTTTTCAATACTTAAAATATAATTATGAGGGCACTACGAGACAAAACAAACATAAGTGAAGGTCACAGATTATCCACGAAAAATATACCAAACAAAAAAACCCAAAACAACTATATTAATTTATTTACAAACTGAAAGAAAAACATCAAGGTTATCTAAAAGCTCAGTCAAAAAAACTTTCCTTACTCAAAGCCCACTCATTTTAAAGCTGTAGCTTTCATCAGTAGAGGTTGGTGCAAGCTAAGGTGCAAGCAGAAGTAAAAGATTCGAACTCGTTGTTTGTGATTGAACGCAGCGCTAATATTTTTAAACTGACATTTCGATAGTGACAGAAATGTCAAAAAAACTTGCATTTAAGTTTTTTAATACATTTCATAAATAAACACAAAATTAATCTACTCCTTATCTTATTATTACCCATCTAAATCATTGTGTCACATCAATCATTAATTACAAAAATAAATTAGTAAGGGTAAGTTTTAATTATAGTGACATATAACCCAATGTTAATTTATTCTACAGAGTGTTTTTATTTTTCCTCTCTTCTAAACTGAAAATTTCCTCTTAAATCCAACAAAAGATTGTGTTGAGATGATTATTCAATAAACAAATTTATTAAAATTATTCTTATAGATCAAACTAAGTACGTCCAAAACTCAAGGAGGCTTAGTTTAAAATGCTGAAAACCAAAAATTTCACTTAAACTTAGGACCGTTTTAAAATAGACTAAACCGTTTTAGTAAATCCCACTGAGAAAATTTATAATATTAGTAGGATTTCTCAACAGACCTATTATTCTGTGCAATTAGAATACCCTAAAACCCTTATATTCTGCTAATTCGAAGATTTTTGGATGGAAAAACATCTAGGAAAACTTATACCAAATTTTAAGCAAAAGCATGACTAAACATATATTTTATAAATAACAAACACAGACACAGAAACTTTATAATATTAGTAGGATTCCTCAATCGACGTATTATTCTGTGCAGTAAGAATGCCCCAAAAACTTTTATATTCTTCTAATTCGAAGATTTATCTATAGCCGTTGCGAAGTTCAGTGGTTAGAAAAATGCCTGCTAACCTACAGGTTGACGGTTCGAACCCTGTCTTCGTCTTCCACTTCTTTTTTATTGTTTGATTTTTTTTCTTAAGGTGTATTGTCATGCGCTATGGTTTTTACACCAAAAATATATTTTTTATTTTATTTGAAGCCATATTTTTTATTTAATTAGCTTTTACCCGACTGTGTGGTTAATAGAAAAATCATTTACGGTAAGTAGAAAATGTATTAACACCAAATTAACTATTTGTCATAAATAGTAATTTTAATTAATTTTTCTGCCCTGCTAAGAAAGAAGAGCAAAACTCTACTTTTTTCGAAATTGACTTTTAATTTTCGTAACTACTTGGACCCAAGAAACATTTAAAAAAAGGTTTGGGGTAAAAATTTAAATTTTAGCCCTCATATTATATTACTTGTGGGACCTAAAAAAGACTACTAAAAAAGAACAGCATATATACCAAGAAATTTGCACATGTGCTGTTTTTTCTAATTAATCTCGAGTCAACACTTGCTTTAGTTTTGTGGTGTTAGCGCGGGTAAATGCTACTTTTTTTTAGTTTCTTAATATCCTGTAATACTTTTAAAAAATTGGTGCTAGAAAGCACGAATAGTCCACCATACAATCAATTATTTTATATTAAAAGAAAATGAAAATATCTCGAAAACTGTAGCTTTGAAAGATTTGAGCCTTATAACAAAATTTTTGGGTGATATTTACGAAAACCAATTTCTGAAAACCGCATACTTCTAAAGTTATGATTTTTTAAAATATTTTAACGTTTTTTTCAAATAACTCGGAAACTAAAGCTCCCACGAATTTGGACTTTATAACAAAATTTGTAGTCCATATTCATGGAAACTTAAATCTGAAAACCGTAAAACTTGCTTTTGTTCCAGAGCTAAAATTTTCTTAATTATTTTAATCCTCTTTTCTTTGCTTCTACCCCCCACCACCCTACCAAAAAAAATTAATCACATTTTTATTAGCGAGAGGAGAGGACTTTTCAGTAAATTTCATTAAAATGGATTAAGGCGTTCTTTAGTTATCGTGTATACAGAGAGACAACAGACCGACATACCGACAGACAATTTTTTTTTCGTTGATTAAGGTGTCTTAGAACCTTAGTAACTCATTTTTGATAAAATTAAAAAAAGTCAAAATTTCACAATTTTAATAGTCCCTCATACCATATTGGTATGGTGGACTAAAAATAGCATGGCAATCTTAGTTTATCGACAAATCTGGCAGAAAGGGGGGTTTGTGTGTAAATCGTGCTAAATTTATGCCCATAAGCTAACTTTGTCAAAGGTAGCTCATAGATCACGCTTTGACTTGTTGTCATTTTGGTAAATGCGTTTTTTTCAAGTTATTGCCCCCACCACTTTTTTGCATAGTACTTTTAAAAACGCCGTGACTTTCACAAAAATTAACATAGTCGTAAATAACAGCAAACGATTCAGTGGAAACACGCGATAAAATTTTTTTTTTTTACAAAAAATAAAGTCACAATTACAGTTTTTAGGGACAAGGAATATGGCGGATTCAAGATGAACGATTTTTGGTCATGTTTTGCTAACCAATTTTATATAACTCCGATTGTCTTCAAATTTGGTAGGCTTTTATAGTTCTGGTGACAATACAATAATATGGTATTATCAGGTACCCACCTCCCTCTAACAAGGGAATTGGAGGGGTAATATGTAGTTTTTTCGATTTTAATCAAAATTATTTATTTTAAGGAAATTTTGATCAGATTTGAAAATTTCAACATGGCGGACTCAAAACAAACGATTTAAGGAACAAATCTAAAAATTAAATAATAATTTTATACAAAAAAAAAAGTTTTCAAAATACACGCTTTTATAAAATATAATTGCACTAAAAAGTAGAAAATAATTTTAGGCATTCTAATATCATAATAATAAAAGCGATGGGCGCAAATAAAAACTAACAATGTCCATCCATATATCACAGAAATGTTAGGGTAGCTTGGGTCGAGTTGGGTTGAATATACTTAATATCTTTGCATTTCTCTGCTTTATAGTGAATTGAGATTCTTGCGAACAATCGTAATAAAATCAACAGCATAAATTTATCGAGTCAACATGGCCAAACTTCCTATAATGCGCCCATCACTTTGATTATTATGATATCAGCTTGCTAAACATTATTTTCTACTTTTTAGTGCACTTTATATTTTATAAAAGCTTGTATTTCAGAAGCTTTTTCTACATAAAATTTTTACCCCATAGGCTATAATTTTAATTGGTTGCCCAAGCGGCGAATAAGGGGCATGCGTAGAGTTACGCAATAATCAGGTGATTTTCCATTATTGTTTATAAAATTGAAAAATATTAACCATGTCTAAAGAATAGTACATTATACACCTAGGGACTAAAGTGGCACTTTTAATCCCGAGACAAAAAGTTTATAGCCCGACCCTAGGGAGGGCCATAATTTATCGAGGGATTAAAAATCACTTTAGTCCTGAGGTGTATACATTATTTTATGGACTTCAGAAGAATAAAAATTAAAAAAATTGTAAAAAATCTTGTAAAAAATCTTCAACTGTAGGTACTCTAATAATCTTGAATGTCAAAACAAAACGAACACCAACATTACTAGATATCAAATCGATAACATCGTAGTGTGCATAAACTTCAAAATACATGCATTGCTATGAAAATAAACAATGCATCTGCATTGCTATGAAAATAAACAATGCATCTGCATTGCTATGACAATAAACAACGCATGTGACGCTAACAGAGTGAAAATTCGGCAAGAATCGGGTTCAAATTAACATAGTAGTAGTAGTAGTAGATGGGCGGTCGTATAGGCCTGGCAATTAGGCCGCATAATGGACCCTTTCTGCCATACCCCTTGTGCACCCCCGACTGATGCACGTGCCCCTTAGGATGCAAGTTTTCTTTCTCTAAGAGGACTTAATTTTTCCTGACACCTCTTTGTCGAGGGCAGGGATCTTTAGACTGCGTAGCAAGTATACACAGTGGACCGCCGGCTTTACACCCCCTCCGAAGGTTGGTTCTACTACATGTTAGACTTGAATCTATCTAACATCGCTACCGTCCCAGCAGAACTTGGTTGACGGCAGACTTTTCTCCCCAGCAGCCCGCCGTCATATAGGTTAACCCGAAAATCGAGGTCCGGTCTCGCGGGTCGAGGTCGCCGTCGGAGTCTTCAGATGCATCTCTTTGGAGCCGAAGGTGGTACCGCCTCTTCCAAGTCACCCTCTGTCCACTCCCGCTACCAAATCTGTCGGAGTCCAGCCGCGTCCCATGGAGTCCCGATCTCGGAGAAGTCCAGGTCGTCCTTTTTTGGGTCACCGCCTAGTCTCCTCTACCCAGTTTGGTGGGGTCCTCGGCCGTCCACCTTTGAGTCCCGCAAAGTTTTCGGTGCAGTGTCAACCGTGCCGCCTACTTCTACCTCGTTTGTTATTACTTTATGCACAACGTCAACTGCGGAGCTGCTGAGAAGTGGGACCGCCCGTCGTAGTCTCGAGTCGCATTCGGTGTTGTGTGAAGCAATGTGTACTTGCCGAGATCCGATCCTGCGATCTCTGTTCTGCAGGCTGAGACGCTGTTCACTGGTCTATCAAATTGACATAAATGGATGTCGAGAAAGTTGCCGAAGAGGCGATAAGTCTATTATTGCCATCGAAATCCCGGAAGATTTATGAAAAACAGTTCATAGAATACCGCTCTTGGTATGCCGAGCAAAAAGTTGAAAATTTGTCTGAGGAAAAAGCACTTTTGTAGTAACTTTTTTAAAAATTTTGTAATTTTTTTAGTAAAATAAAGGAATAGTTCAAACCGACTTTTTAACTGTTTTGCTAGTGGCATTCAATTTTCTGGCAAAATAAGGCCAAAATTCTAGGGGAAAAAAGTAATCCCTAAGGAAAAAAAGCGCTTTTATTCCCTGAAGTGCATAAATTAATTTTTGTTTCAGCATAATATGTCAAAAGAAAGATAAAGATCAAACAATCACTGCTTCACAACATTATTTTTAAGAAATATACAAAGGTAAGTAAAGTTAATAAATTGGATTTAATATTTTAAATTTTTTAATAGGGACTTATCGGTACTCAAAGTTGGCATAGCCTGACTCAGCACTATTTTTGACAGTGAAGCACGAAGTTTGAAAGGTTTCTGACATTTTTCTCATAGAAACATATGGATGGCACAATATCCATAAAGTTGACAAATTAAAGTTAATGCCTTTATTAAACGCAGGCACAAACATTATGTTAAGTCAACATTATTTTGACAGCGCCGCCATCAAAAAACCTCTGGCTGGGTAGCCCAAACGTAGGTAGAGATAGCAAATGTGGATTACTTTTAATCGGCCCATAAAACCCTACTTTTTACTCGTTATTTTTACATAACTCAAAAACTACTTAACCGATTAGAATGTTTAAATCTAATTTCAACTAAGTGTCAAAATAGCTACTTTTTTATATGAATTTTATTTTCGTAGACCAATATTAGAAAAAAAAATAATTTTATATTTTTGTATGAAAATATAACTGTTTTATTTTTTCATCATAAAAATATTACAAACCAAGTATCTCAAACTTTGCCTTATCAAAATTGAATAAAAAAATAAAAAAGTTATCAACACTTAAAAAATACACCTTTCCGCAATTTTGAAATCGACATATTTGTTTACAAGCGCATATTCTAGAATAACAAGGTGTTTAAACTTAATATACTAAGCTTCAATAAAATTCGGTTCTCTGCAAAAAATTATCTTATTCTCGATACTTTGCTTAAGTGGGTTCCATAAAAATAAACGAGATTAATTATGAATAGAAATAAAAAAGTTGCGGCGATATGAATATATTCATTATTTATTTAAATTTTTGGGTATAACTCCTAAAGTACTTAAACGTTTTGATATGTCGATCGCCTTGGTAGAGACTAGACTTCTATAAGATACCAGATTTTTAAAACTGAATTTCTTAAAAATTTTAGTTAAGTATGAACTTTTTTTCGTAGACCAATACTAGACCAAAAAAATAAGAAACTTTTTTGTTTTTTTTTTAAATTTTTGCTTTATCAAAATAGAATGAAAAATAAAAAAGTTATAAATACTTAAAAAATAGGTACACCTTTCCGCCATTTTGAAATCAACATAGTTATTTAAAAACGCATATTTTAGAATAACAAGGTATTTAAACTTGATATACTAAACCTATTCAACAAGTTTAGGTTTTCCGCAAAAATTTCTTGTATTTTTGGGTAATTTGAATCCCAAATATATCTCAAAAACCCCTATTTCTAGTTATTTTAGCATACCTCAAAAACTACTTAACCGACTGGAATCTTTCAACACAATTTAAACTCAGAATCAAAAAGGCTATGTTTTTTATAAACACGTTTTTTTTGATAAATCAATAATTTCCAAAAAAAGACTTAATTCTTTCACATTTTTTTTAATGAAAAAATTTTTTGTTATTTTGTTTAATTTTTGTATAAAATATATTATAAAAGAAGTATTCAAAAATTTCTTATTCTTCTCTGTTTTTCTCCATTTTTAATCCGCCATATTTTTTTTAAACGAATTTACCAGAATGACAACAAGTCAAAAACTGATCTATGGGTCACCCTTAAACAAAATTAGCTTATCGGCAGAAAGTTAGCACGACTTGCAAACTAAAGTCGATTAGTCTATAGACAGCGATATATGCTCTTTTTATTAAGGACGTTGGCACAAAGAAAAAGACAAAAACCAATATAGAAACTTTGAAACTCTTTATCTCGAAAGTTAGAAAACTATAAATAGTTTTTCATTAACCATAAATAGATCGGTCCTGTTACCCTAAATAGATCTTTTGTCTCGTATTTAAGTGAAGTATCTATTTGGGGTAAGTTAATGCTTACAAATGGTAAGTGGGATTTTTTCTGAGTATAATAACTGCGTAAACCTAACAAAGATAGACCGAGTGCTCGACTCCCAGAGCCACATATGTTTTTTGGTTATCTTCACCTTCGCTAGTGCACGCTAGAGGCCCTCTATACAGTTATTGTTTTACCAGAGGTGGGCAACTCATATTGCCTCTCTTTCCAGTTTTTTTTCATATTTGCATGTAAAAGCGATTTTATGAAATGGACTGATGTTTTGTGGTCTCTTTCTATAATTTCTCCAGACAGTTTTTGAGAGATTGATTTTTTTTGACAAAAAAAAAAGAAAAACAAACAGTGAATATACACGCGGAGATATTAAAAATGTAAATAATAGGTAAAATATAAATACTCCTATTGATCTATATACGGAAAAAAACTATTCTATATTTAAGAATAGCTTCTTCTTAAAAAATTACATTTGCTTTAAGTATATTATTCTTAGTATAAGAATAGGGATTATTAGAATTAAGCAATTACCTATTCTATTATTACATCAAATAACTTCAAGAGGTAAACCGATAAATGTTAAAAAAACAGGTAGTCTACTTGGAATAAAACCAGAAATTCTTCTTTGAAAGCGAAAACATATTAAAACCAAGTAGAAAAAAAAAACTCACCTCGCAAATTCGGCTATTTTTATTAATTTTCCAGCTTGGTAAATGCATGTTTTCTTTCTACTTTTCTTGAGTTTCTTTTTCGATTGGACAACGGAACAATACAAATTCTTCGAAGCACGTGTTTTTACAGTTTTTGATACAGCAAAATTCCCTTTTTAAACCGGACGTTTCTTAGTCAAATATGTGACAGTGACAAAATTATTTATTGTCAGGGGTTACCAACTATCATTGCCAACACACAATTTGTTTTTAAATATTTCCCTAGCAACTGTCAAATCCAGTTGCTCACCTCTGGTAAAACAATAACCGTCAAAAATCGTATACAGGGCCCCTAGTGCAGGCTATATCTCTCGCACCTCAGTGAAAGCGCACCCACGACTTGGACTTGTACACGCTGTATAAGCCTTTATATATACACCAGTTGTGTACTATTTGTGGTATACAGCTTGTTTACTAGTTGGTAAGCAAAAATTATATTTATATTATATACACGGAAAAATAACTGTGTATTTTTTTTTTTGTGTAACTAATATGGTGTACATTTACAAAATTCTGTACAAAATTACTAGGGCTGTGCATTTGGTTATTGTAATATCTTTACACAAACTTTTTAATTTTTTGGAACAATCAGTGGAAAATGTCCTAGCGAAAAAATTGTACACACTTTTATTGTAAAACTTTAATAATCAAAATATGTAAAAATTAACAAAATTATGGCGAGATTTTTTTCAATCAGGCACTCTTATAGCAGGGAAGTATTTTAACAGTATTGATTAAAATCACAACAGTAATCAAGGCTAAATTAATTTACATTTAGAAAGTCAAAAATTTCAAATGATTACCAAAATATTTAAGCAATTCAAATTTTGAGATTTAATAAATCTTGGACAGTTTATCCCGCGGTCCCTTGAATAGAACGGATTTTTTGACTGTCCAGTTATATAGAAAGTGAGGTTATGTTTTGTCTAAATAAAAATGGAATGGACTGTAAACTATTCTTTCATATGAAATCAATTAATAAAAATAAATAAAAACGGATACTAAAAATTAAGGGAAGGGGCTGCACTGCAGCTGCCGATGGCGGCATGGAGCGTCACGACGCGTCGCCTTAAAGTGTTTTAATATTTTGCTCAATGTAGTTTTAAATACTATTCCAAACCCACACTTATTTAAATCATTTAATTTCTGGTGTATGCATTTTCCGCAACTGATTATTTCAGTCATAATTTGTATGGAGCGAAAATTGTTTGGTACAGAAAAAAAACCTACCGTCATCCGGGGCTAAGTGGTCCAAAATTTTCGGTTTTTTGTAGATTTTGGGAAAACTATAAAATATTTTGGCTTAAGAATTTTAATATAAAGTCTACCATGCTTTAATAAGCTGCGTCTGGACAAATTTTGTTTTAAATATATGTAGTTTTTTTATATATATTTTTGTTCTAGGTGGTCCACTTACCCCGTAGTTTGAGGTAAAGGGGACCACCCGCCCGTTTTTCATTAATTTACGCACTAGGGTCCCATTTAATCTTTATAATGGGAAAGAGGTCCACCCTTAAACTTTTTAAAAATGATTTTTTTGTATTAAACAACATATGAAAAAGATTGGTAGTAAAAATAATATCAAAATTTTTTATTTATTTTTAATTTGAAAAAAAAACGAACTCTTATTAACTAATAAGTTGTACAAAAAAATTTTTAAGTACAAAAGCTTAAGCTTTAATAGGAACAAAAATTCTTAGAACTAAGAAAAAATAAAAAAATACTCTAATAGCAACAAAAACTGAACAAAAAAATTTGGATTCAGTTTTAGCAAAGTAAAGAAATATCAGTATTCATATGAAATTTGTATCTACCTCTGGTATGATTTTTAACAAGGATTTTCTCAACAATATCTGTAGGATCTATAAGGCATTCGTCGTGAACTTGAGGAAATACAAAGTAAATTTCTTTTCCTGTCATCTTTCTTAAAAAAATAATTTTAAATTTATCGTTTAAATTTCTTTGTATTTGGCCAACATAATACAACTGCCTTTTTCCAGAAGTAATTTCAAATTTTACGATGACAAAATCGCTTTGTACCAAATCACTCAAATTTTGTTGAAGCGCCGGCACCGATACAGTTTCCTGTTGCGGTTCAGCTTCCAAAATGTCTTCATCAGAATTCTCCTGAAACATATCTACATCAGATGACTCGTTATGTTCACTATATTCAACATCGTCTGATGACTCGGACGATGTTTCAATTTCCTCTAAAGATAAACTTTTTCCTGGTGCCACGTGTAGCTTTTTACCTCTAGATTTTTTTGTTTGATTTTCAGGCATTCTTGTTTTTTTAAGAAAATCAATAAGTTCTGGATTAAAATTACCAGAACTTTCTGGTTCCGGATGAGTTTCATTTGGCAGTTTTTGCAGGACCCTTTCTCGATTTAACGGATAGATTCCGCAGGCAGCAAAACCGGCCTTTAGATTTTCAGAAGCGGTCTCTAAACTTTCTAAGGTTTTCTTAAGGAGTTTTGGGAAATCAGATTTTGGAACAACTCCTCTATTTTTCTGTTTCCACTCTAGAAGTACAGCTCTCCATTTTCGTTTTAAGGGAGCAAAAAATGCTACGTCAAGAGGTTGACAAATTCCTGTTGAATTTGGCGGCAGTAGCACAAATCTAATTTGATTTTCGTTACAACTCTCGATGACTGTTTGAGAAACGTGACTGGATAAGTTGTCACCTATCATTAGTCGCGGAGCTGGTTGCTTTTTAAGGTATGGCAGAGCCAGTTTTAAAAACCAATCCTCAAAGGTCCTTTCGTCAAACCATCCATTTTTTGACCTGTTGTATCGAGTGTTGTCTGGGCCACCTTCAATCCAAGTTGGGTATAAATTCTCTGCTCGATAAACAATATAAGGTGGTAGCAATACTCCTGCAGCTGATCCGCACATCATTATGGACACGCTAGTCTTTGATGAGTCTAGAACATTTTTTGGATGCTTAGATCCCCTTTTTATAACAACCCTTTGCTTTCCAGGATCGTCGCAAAAATTTGTTTCATCATAGTTAAGTATACTTTGTGGAGAAACGTTCTCTAAAGAATTTTGGAGTTGATCAAAATAAGAGTTGATAATGTCGGCGCCAACTTCAGCTCTACAACGCTTGATATTTTCTGAAAAACGGACCGATAATTCGGGATGCCTTTTTAAAAAAAGATTAATATATTCGCTGCCTGGCATGTTATTCTTAAAACGTGATTCCTGCCTACCAATTCGGTCAAGATACTGTTTGATAATACACCTGATATCCAACTTGGTCATCGGAAATCCCCATTCTCCACAAAGTATGAGACCTTGAACTATTTGCTGTTCTTCATTCTCTCTTAAAGCTGGTTGTCTGCCGTATTTTAATGTGTGAGTTCCCTCTAATTTTCTTTTTAATGTGGTTCTGGGAATACCATATTTCTTACAGGCTTTTCTTCTAGACATCCTTCGTAATTTTACTTCTCTGATCGCTAGCTCTAAGTTTTCTACCGTATAGTTGCAGTTGGGAGCTTTTCCCACCTTCCTCTTGTAATTTCTGACCATCTTTTGTCATCTGTAACGAAAAAACAAACCTTTTGTCAATTCTACGGCTAAAGTGGACCGGTCCGCTTTCCCCAGATTTATGTTGACTTTTTATATTTATTTCCCCCACTGCTACCACAAATAAATAAAAACGTTTTTTAAACTCAATTATTATTTAAAACTAAATGGTGAAGTGCCTAACGTAAGTTAAAAAACAAAAAACTTACCTATAAACGCACTGCAAGGGAGGTTTTCCAGGAAATAAAATAACCAAAAAATTGCCGTGTATCTTTTCGCTTTCAGAATGCAACTGAACAACAGCAGCGCGCTCGATCTTGACAAAAAAGCTTATTGCGTTAGGTGTTCTCAATCCAACCTGCATACGAAATCGCTGTTGCCGGTTGTTTTATAGAAGATACACAATTTTATTATTTTTAATGTCCTTTTGGACCACTTTACCAGCTGTGGTCCTCTTAGCCCCGCTTGACGGTACTTCCACTAAAATTTAGAGAATTTAATTTTTGACAATTTTTTAAACCCCCTTTTTATTGGACATCAAATAAAGACCGAAACCGCCAACGAAACAAAAAACGGCGTATTAAATTTTTTTGTAGGTTAGAAAATAAGCACGATATTTAAAAATATTTAAAAATACGCTAAAATCAAGATGGCGTCGTTCCTGAAGGGGGGTGAGTGTGATCTCCTCGGTTTAGAGATATCTTGGGTTTACTTTTTAACAATTCGACGGTCGCGATTCTTCAGAAACGGCAGAAAATCTCACCTGTCAGAATTCTGGAAAGTGGCGATTTTTACTTATCGCCTCATTTAAAATAAAAACACAGGACTAGTTTATGGCGGAGCTAAATTGTTACTACGCATACCAATAAACGTCAAAAAGTGTCGAAAATTCTCAACGTATAAAAGGAAAGACAGAATTTGTGTGACTTTTCTGAACAGTGACACCCAAATATTCCATGGCTAGCTATGGTTTTGTATATTAACATTTTTAAAGGTTTGTTTAAACATAAAAATAGGCTTAATAACATACATTTAAAAAAAAACATGGTTTTCAGAAATACACCCTACAAAAACTAAAACTGACATATTATTTATTTACTAGAACAGTATTAAGAAACTAAATTTTAAGGAATATTAGCAAATAGTCCTGACAAAAAAGCATTAGGTGTAAGCTTGTGTTTAAAAATCGTCAGATTTTTTGTAAGGGTAAGAATCTCGACCATTTGCCATCGCTGAATTATTTCGCAGAGCCCTATGGAAAAATATCTAGATTTAATGGACTAATTATTATTTAACATACCAACTTAAGTTCTTTCTTCATTTCCCTTGTTATATCAATTGATTTTTTATGTATCTTCTTAATAGCAACTACCCTGCCTTTATAAAGTCCTATCTTTGTATAAATTGTGCAGTAACGAAAATCACCTTCCGGGTTTGAACTAAGGGAAACTTGACTCGTTTTTAATGGCTGACGATTAGCCTAAAAGTTACAAAAAAAAAGTGAATTGGAAAAATATAATAATATTAATTGACATTTTAGGTTGTGGAAATGGGATTTTTTTTTAAATGTCGTATTTTTCATTTTTCGAACTATTGACAACTTGACATATTGGAAAACGAAATATTGATCAATTCTTGGGTAGTATGTTAAAAAGGAAGAAAACAATAAAAACAAGTCTTAAGAATAATTCTAATATAAAAAAGTATAATACTCTAAAAAATTAACCGCAAATATTTAAAAATAGTAAAGACAAACGTTCGATTTTTTTTAATAACGCTATAGGCATGCGCTGTAGATTTTTGTTTTGTTTTTTCTATTTTTATAAATTTTGCGACCGTTGGGCCTTTATATAATCTCATAGGTAACACAAAATAAACACACAATATAATGCAATGCCGTTATTGCTCTATAAGAAAATCTGTAAAGGTATTTTTATTCCCGTTTTCCAAAAGAAGTACTTACTTATGTCTATCAGGTAAATCGTTTGCATTATTATTTCTATATATGTATATACCTACGTATTACTTACGTGGGATATTGTACTGCGCGTATTATGTCGATTTGTTTCTTCCTTTATCTGTATATCCCTGTAATCCACCTTCCACAGCAGGCTGTCCAATTCTTGTTCGTATTTCCAGTTCCGATACAAAATTAGGGATATTATAATTATGATCGTAACTATGCCACCTGCTACTCCACTCGATATTTCCATTGTGTAATCTAAACATTATATGAGTTATGAATTGGGATTTTTACTACGATTTTGTCGATGTTAGAAAAAGAAACTTTTGAATTTTGATTGATGTTTTTATTATTATTTATCTAGTATATTCTAACACTCGCGGCATTTCCCGCAATATCCACAAATAATGTCCTTTAAAAGCTGTCATTGAGCGATCAATCCTGATCATACCCTACACTGACAAATTTTCAATTTTGCCGTCGCTTTTTAAGCCAAAACATCTTGCTGGAACAGCAACGTTCTTAGATTGGACAGAAAAGTTGTTTGCTTTTTTGTTAGGTTTCTAAATTTGATTACTTACTAAACATTATTTTCATATTCGAGTTCTAGCAAGAAACTCTGCTGTTGTAGCATAAACTTTGCTGTTCCAGAAAGGTTTTTTGGCAACAGAGGCGCCAGCCAAAACCACTTTACTAAAAAAAATTTTCAGTGTATCAACTTAATAAATTTTTATTAATCGGTTCAGCCGTTTTTGCCTGGAACGTTTTTATGTAACTTTTCTGCTAGCGTCTGCTCACTTGTAGCCTAAAAACATGCCAACCCAAAACTCATCATTCGAAAATAAGAGAGGACAAAAGGCCTATTTTTACATTTTTCTACGCACTTGTAGCGCAAAATAAATATATATTTTGGGTCATTTCTTATCATGTCGCATAAGAAAAGCAACCCCAGAAACCAACCCCAACTTTCGAAAATAAGAGGAAACAAATTAGCTGACATTAGACAAGAATGACAGATTATCGGTGGTGTGTACACTTGCGGATACACCGAGTGTGGGCACTCACACCATGGTGTGGGCTTTCTGAACGCAGCCCAGCAGGACGTACTTATAGTATGCTGTTATAGTGAAACGGCCTCATTTTAAAATTAAAGTTTGGTTATACTATGAGATACTATAACGATCCTGCCCTTGCATTTTCTGAAGAAAAGTCGTAGCGATAATAACTCTCCTAGTCAAGTTAGTCTGGATATTTACTACGTTTATACCGGGGGTTAACTGCCCGGATTAAGATTAATTTTGCCTTTAATTTACGGTATAAACGCTTGCGATTTAGGATAATCCAATTTGACAATATTTTAGGATTGACTTATCTTTCGACTTTAAATACACGGAATAAACGGTTAAATCGGATTTAACGGGTTTCTGGGGTTAGTAGTGACAGCTAGCCTCGCCCAGCTAATATTTTTTAAAGTTATAAATTGTTTTTTCTTTTAATTTTTGTTTTAAATAAAAATGAAATTAAATCCAAATCGTAAATCCACGGCATAAACGCTTGTCTGATTAATCTTAATCCGGGCTGTTAATCCCCGGTATAAACGGTACATACGCAGTAGATTTTTCGCCCGTGCCCGGGGTCAACCCTGACTTTGACATTATTTTCTTTGTTTTTATTGTTACATATTTTGGGATTCTTGGGCCATTATATTTGCTCATTGTTATATGAGTTACAGTAAAAACACTTCTACCCCTTTAGTACGTTTATTTCTGTAAAATTTTCAAAAAATTTGTAAGATTGTTTAAACGTTTATGACATGACACCATGACTATATTACTATCAAAAGTCATATAATTTCGGCCTACGTCCCTTTGGAGGAGGAGAGCGGTAACCAAATTTTTAATAGAAAACGGGAAAAACTAAGACACCCGCTTAAGAACGGTTTTCACTTCCAGAAAGCCAAATCATTGGTTTATTTAACAAGGTATTGGTTTTTGTTTAAAAGTAAGTGGTACGAAAACAGTAGCGGGTCGTTTTGGAAAAATTTACGTTACATTAGAAACACGAACTGTAAATAAACTGCTTAAATTTAAACAATATTCTGTGAAAAAAAAAAGATAATAATCTAGTAAAATAAAGTTTAGTAGGTATTGGGTAACTGTACAAAAAAAATATTATATTTATTTTTATTTAAAAGTAAGAGTGAATCTACGCTTAAGTCTGGATTTATTGCAATATCTAAAAAATTTTAAGATAATTATAGCAAAATTGCCATTTTGATATCTTACGTTTTGTGTGAAATATTTAAAAAATTTAAAAATAAGTAGAATGAATTGGTATGGTATACAAGGGCGTCACCAGAGAGGGGCAGGGGCGCAGTTGTCCCCCCCCCTAGAGATTCGAATCCGGAGATTCTTAACCCGCTTAAATAGTTAAAAGTTAAAGTTTTGATTCTGGCGCTATCACAGCGTCAAAATTAATTGTATAGTTTAATTTTAAACAATTTCTTATAACCCACATAACACTGAAGGAATATTCATGTAATAGGAATATTCCTTCAAAGTGATTTTTGGAATATTCTATTGCGAATATGACAGAAATATTGCAAACCTATTTTTTGTTGAATATTCTTTAAGAGTTTGTTATAAGATAATGATATGCCCATGATAACCTGATAATCAAGTTATTTTTAATAATATTCCCAAAAACAATGTTTTTGTCAGGATTTTGGCATGTTCGCTGAAAACATAACTATCTTGTGAAAAGAAAGCGATTTACATGATTTATAATTATAATTTAGTTTAATGTCATCTATTGTAGTTAGATGGTACTGGGATCAATATGTTCTCTATGTAGCAGGTAATATTGTTATACATATGAGACAGCAAAAAGTTATTTAAGTAATTCGGGGTAGGGCAGAAAGGGCCCAGGGAGGCCTACTTGCCAGGCTTCGCGCTGGCCCTTCTCTACTACTATTTAAGTAATATTTGATAACTAATCCCAAGTAGTACATCAACATAATGGTGATACATTGGTATACCTATATCCATAGCCTACTCCGTAATTGCACTTTAGTGGAAGACTAATGCATATTTTATGGATATTCATGTGGATATATATATATATATATATATATATATCCACTTCATATCTTAGGATATCCATCTCATGGCCATCCAATCATATATCCATGCAATTATAGTCGATGTCCCGGTATATTAATATAATTCTTAAAAAAACAATATTCTGGTCTTATTATAATCATATTTAACGTCACGTTTCTATCCCATTTATATCACCTGTATGAGGTGGAACGTAACTTATTGCCGGCATGTGTTATTAATATTCCCAATGGTAAAATGTAACATTTCTATTACATTCTTTATTCTCTAAGTATATGACTATTACATTACAGGAATGTTTAATTGTTATGTGGAAAGCAACATTGAAAACATGTTAAAAATGGAATTTTTAGTATTACATTCCTAAAATGTTGGCATTAATTATTATTAATTATTTAAAAATTTGAAGAAACTTCCTGCTAATATTTTTAAAAAATTTGCCTGCGGCGCTATAGCAGCAACAATAATTACGATTGTAGTTTAATTCAAACCAATTTTTTATTAGAAGAATTTAGAACTTATCAAAAATGGCATTATTTAGTAAAATTTTCTTAAAATTTTCGCCTGCGGCGCATCTAAATTAGTCAGAAATCTTAAAGAACCTCCTGCTTAAATTCAATAAATTTGAAATTAAAAACTACTCTTGAAATTTAAAAAAATTCATACTAAAAATGTATTTTTTATACGTTTTGGATGCTGTTAAAAACAATTTCTAAAATAATGTAATAATCAGTAATATTATAGGTAATGCCGCAGGAAAATTTGTTTGTAAATTGAGCAAAAAATTTCCAAAAAATATTGGGTTAAATTTACTATAAAAGGGAAGGGTCCACAGAGCCCGAACGCAAAATTGGTTGTCCGGTTTCTGAACTCAAAGCGCCATCTTCAGTGTTTAAACTGAGTTTCAAGCTTGGTAGACTAGAACAATATTATGGTTTTGAGAATATTTAATTGTATAAGCAAACACGACAGTTTATGTATATAAAGACAAAATATAATAATACAATAAACCATAACAGTTTTTTGTTTCTTAAATTTTTTTCAAGATTTTTACGAATCGGTTTATTTTGTTATTGGCGAATTTTATATCTAGGTTACAAATACGCTTAATGTTTGTAAAACCATATTTTTATTATAGTCTACCTGGCTTGAAACTCAATTCTAGCAATGAAGATGGCGCTTTAATTGCCAAAACCGGTATGCTTTAAAAAATAAAGAAGATTTGCACGAAATACAAAATTTTCCTTAATAAATTAATTGCCATCTGAATCCCGCTTTGATAATAGGTACTTACTGATACAATTTTCTCCAGAAAATCCACATACAGGAATAGCGGAAGGAGGTTCGCTGTTTACCCAGTCTATTGCTTCGGTCATCTGAAGAATCTAAAAGTGTTTTAATTAATTGAATAGCATATTCATTTGTACTTTTAGAGTGTATTAAAAATGCTACAAGTGATTTTAATGCGGCCTTGACTCAAACCGAGTTACAGCAGAAAGTCTGCCCACGTGTCGTATGCGCGCAACTTTTCGCTAATCTAGAAAAATCCAATAGAAGCTATCCCCGCTGATAGCTTCTATGTAGCGTGCAGCTATAATACGTCGGCAGCAACACGAAAGCCGGCATGGCTTTCGTGTGCATCGAGTCGTGGTCGCGTGATTTAGTTAGACGAAGAAGCTATCATTGTAGTAAGTTATTTGCAGGTTTAAACGGCTACACTGAACCAAAAAAAGCACCAATGTTGAGCCAATGTATTTTGTATATGATTTTTGCTCCGATGTAAAGTTTTATTAATATCATAATCAAGTTTACATAAATTTTATAGCCAAAACGAGTTACTGATTTTACTGCTGCAAGACACAGTTTCAAAAAAAAGTTGTTACAACGTATAAAGTTTTTAAGAATCATTTTTGTGAAAGATGTTATGAAATCAAGGATTAAGAGATATGTTTTCATAGCTTTTAGTTACACCTAAGAACGAATTTAGTAAACGACTGTTACGCACATACATTTCATAACCATGTTTATGTATTTTGTATGCCCAGTTCATAATTTTCATAAACATACATACATTCCATAACAATTTTGAAACGACAGTCAATGATGGCCATTATTAAATTTAGTTAAGACATTGATCAAAATCGTTAACATGTTTTATTTATTTCATATGCTCTTTTATTATCTCCATAACCTGTACATACTATTAATAGCAACTCTCTATAAAATGTCAACATTTTTCATTGATTTGGTAATTTCCGTTTATTAATTTAATTACTGTATATGACAATTTTTATAACTTTTCTCCGATTTTTGTAACAGTTACGTGTTATTAATGTACAATTATCTATAAAAAATTAACAAACGCCTGTTATTAATACTATGTACGATATTTTTTTCAGTGTATCGGTGTGTACAGTGTACGTGGGTCGTGCGATACGGAAGACAATACGGAACTTCAGCTGTCGGGAATAATGCTAAAAATGTTGGACAGTTGAGTAATCACATTGTGTGGTGTGTGTCTTAATAATAAATGGTTTTTCCACGCTCAAAAATATAAAAAATTTCGTGAGAAATTGAACAGGTTAAGAGAGACTTTCGCAAATATCGCTTTTGTTCATTGAAAATTAAACTTCTCCAAAGTTTGTCATAGCATCCACGTATTTAATATGACGTTATTGACAAATGTGCAAAAAGTGATCGAAGAATCGAATTACATTACAAATAGGGTAAGTTTTTAGAAATTGATTCCCTCATTTGAAATTTCACCGCACGCCGCTGATTTATATTGTTTGTACCAAAACTATTAAAATTAGGTAAGGCATTGCTTTAAAATATGCTAGCATTCTAGAGTTAGACACAGTGACGTCAGATTGGGTTATACCTTTAACCTCGTTAGGTAATTTTAATCCGATTTTCTAGCGTGATACCTCATTTAAAAGATAATTTTATTCGCTTTATATCTTTTCGTGCTTTTTGCACTAAAATTCTTAGGTTTTGAGATATTTGCAAAAGCCTGATTTTGCCTTTTTACACCCCGCTCCCATATGTCATGAAATATCTAACGCGCAGTTAAGGCCACAAAAACGGCATATATTTGACAACACTGCTTGGCTGTTTTTTTTCTAAAGATCAACAATAGGTGGCACTACTAATGCCATTTCGAGTGTGATCGTGCAGTGTTCAGAACAGTAACTAAATATAGATAGGTATTCATAATATTCCTTGAAGTGTAATTACTTATGCCTGACTCATCTTGATCCATAATTTCTTTACAGGCCTCCCATCTCGTTTGGCAGGTCTTAATTTCAAGTTCTAAGACTGGAACCCAAATGTAGGCTAATGATTAAGGCTACGCCCCACTCGATGCTCGAGTCAAGTACCCAGCGACCGCCTCAAAAAACGCAAATAAATTTTCAGGTTTTTCTTATCACATTCACTACTTGATTCACTTAGCTATTGTGGTTCATGCTTCATGGATTGCAATATCAATCAAAAGGAAAAAAATATTCAACATCAAAAAAATAATAACAAATTTCTGTATTATTTTGATCACTTGACATGTGTGAATTTATTGGCCGAATGGTCCATTAGACAAGTGGCCGGTGGCTATGCGGAACCTGAATTCCAATACTCCAATTGAACTCACTCAGTCTCCCTAGGCCTACCAAATTACGTGACCTTGGCGTTTCAGAATTCCGGCAGAATCTCGCTTATAAAGAAACAAAACATAACTTTTTTGTTAACAGATAATAGGATTTATAAAAATCTACAACCGTATCCAAAGGACTTTTCAAAATTTGGTGCATTTTTTTCAAAAAATAAAAAAATCCAAAAATTGTTCTTACAGATTTCTGTATTATCGACGAGGCTAAATAAAACGCCAGGTAATAAGAGAATCCGGCAAAAAACTCTCTGGATACGGTTCTGAGGATTTCAAAAATTAACATTCCTGCCAAATTTCAACAGATTCCGTTTTCTCGTTTCCGATATTCTGCCCGGGAAAGATTCGCCCAAAAACAGCAAAGCAAAACGAGGCCAGTGGTGAGACACTCTAACAAGCGTTAGCATACTTACTGGCAATTTAGAAGTAGTTCTTGGCAAAGCAAAAATTCCAACAGGAAATAATCCATATTCTTGGATTCCTTCTTGAAGTTTCTTTCTAGCGAATAAACTGTAGTTTCCTTCTGCATCGCCATTTTCGTCCATGTAAACAACATAACTAAAAAAATAGAAAAATTACAAGTCAAAATCACAATATGGTGGTCCAGTCCCCCATTAAAATCTATATGAATAACGTAAATATTATAACTTGTTCAACTGGATTATCTAAATTCGTGAGAAAACAGTCGTCCAACTGATTTTTCATTGAAACACTGCTTTGTAGCCTTTGATAATCACTTGGTCGAGTATTTGCAGGAAGCAAGTGGGTCCGGCTCAGCATTGAGGGACGTGACAAGGACATTGGCAGATACGTACACTTTGTGGATACTTTTCATTTCCGCGAAAAGGGAAATTTTTCTGCCACGTATACGAAAAATTTAGTCATTTCCAAAATTACTTTTCATTAATATTTGTTATGAACTTCCAGCAGCCGTAAAAACTTTACGGCTAATTTGAAGTTTACAAAATGATATTTTACTTGAGCATTCCTCTCAGATTCCTTTTCTTTTAAAGGCTGGTTATGCTTACTACCTTTCACTATACTTATTCTGGTCAATATTTCTGCGATCAGACTTAATTTCCCAGAAAATTCTTTTTCCGTTCCGTTATGTTCCCGGAAAATGTGTCGACTGGATCCCTCAATAAAACTGAGGTAAGAAACCCTCTTTCTATTATTTAGTTTTCACACCTTTAATCACAAAATATTTTGTCAATAATTTTTACAAACATTTAAGATTTCTAATTTATTCTAAAAACTAAAAAAACTAGCACTAATAAAATTGGGAGAACGCAATAAATTAGGTAAATTAACAAACTTTCTTATAAACAAAAAAATTAAGGGTAATTTGTAAAATATTAGAGGCTAACAAATATTCTCTAATAGCGTCCTACGTCTACCTCTACTGCTATGTTCGAGACATGGATAAGGCTAGCTTCTCGACCTTTCGCCATTTTCGGGTTAGGTTACTACCAGGGGACGAAGTCTTCTTGGGTCTGATGATGTCACCAAGATAATGTGAGTTGCCTATCAGCTATCAAATCAGACCTTGACCCCCTTACATACTTATATGGTTTGCGTATTGATGAATCTTTTCTATTTTTACCTATTGACAGTCAAGTACTTAAAACTAATCTTCAAGTCATTAAAAATCAGCTGGAGCGGATGGAATATATATGAAAATCTTAACAGACCAGGTCCTTCATGCTTTGGCAGAAGTAATTAACCTCTCCTTCTCTTCTGCCAATTTTCCACCCTCTCTGAAGCAGGGCTTGATTGTTTACATCCACAAAAAGGTGACACACAAGGCCCGTCCACTTATCTGCCAATATAATTGCTTTCAACCATCTCATAAGTGGTGGAAAAACTTGTGAAAAAGCGCATGATTGACTTCTTGTCACATCACAGAGCATTCAATCATGCATAATTTGATTTTCTTCCCAAGAAAAGCACACAGGACGCAATTTTTTGCGTTTTAGAGCAGCTCTTGCGGAACTATAATAAAGCTTTTGACTGTGTGAATCACAGAACGCTGCTACGAAAGCGTGAATACTATGTTCTTCGCGGAGTTTTTTTGAAATGGTTTGAGTCTTATCTTTCCTATTGAAGTCAATGTGTTGCAGCGGATACCCTTTGGAGTTCCGCAAGGATCAGTCTTAAGATCACTCCTATTTCTTATTTACATTAATGATCTGTTGAACCTTCACATCTCTGGAATTTTTGCTGCATTTGCGGATGACGCAACGGTAGTATGGCGTATAGAAAGGCCTGAGGATTTAGTTCAGGTAATATCTAATGACCTTAAAGAGATTAAATTATGGTGTGAAGCAAACGGGCCTTTGCCTAAACTTTATTAAAACATAGGTGCTTGGTTTTCGGTGTAATATTGTAATAATTTACTAAGTTTCTTGGTCTGAACTAGACACTGACTTTAAATTTCAGTCTCGTATCATCACCCTTAACAAAAAGCTTGCCTCAGGATGTTACTGTGTAAGAGCGGTAGCTACAAATCTAAACGTCTCTATTGCGAAATCTGTGTTTTTTGCGGTCGTCCAATCACATCTTTCCTATGAGCTACCATTTTGGGGTTGCTGTTCATATGCCATACTAACTCTTCCATTTCTCTTTATCCTAGAATACGTAAGTCTTATCCATAAACATAAATCCTTATTTACAGAGCACCAAACCACTTATCAAACGCGTCAAAGATTCACCATACCACTTATCATTCCACACACTACGCTTGTAAAGAATTCTATAATCTACAATGCCATAAAATTATGCAACGATCTTCCTGCAACTATGAAAAGTATCTTCGATTTTTCAAAATTTATAAAAGAACTAAAAATATCCTACTCAAACAAGCCTTCTATACTATCGAGAAATATCTAAACTTCTCTTTTCGACAGCAAATAAATTAAACAATTTACTGCACTCGATGCTTTTGTCACAAAAGTGCATATAACGATATTATCATTAACTAGGTATCAAATCCTATAAGCAAAAAACTTTGATAATGACCAATATTTTTATTTTTTTTCTAAATCTCTAGTTTTATTAAATCTCTAGTCCTTTATTTGTTATATTTTTATGTTTATTTTATTTCTGTATTTATTTTCATTCTAATTTTAAGCTTTTATTTTCATTTTAATCTCAGGCCTTTAGGTATTTTAAACTTTTTTTGGCTCTGAACTTTTAAATATAGCTTATGTTAAGTCGTTCTTTCTCATTGAAATTTTAGATGGTGACGTAAATTTCATATTTTGCTGATTTTAGTACATAAGATAGTTTTTAATTAGCCTATGATACCAGATCAAAATATGTCGTAATGCTTAGAAAATTTACTGACTATCCTACAAAATTTATTTATTTATTTTTAAAGTATTTGCATAGTCAATGAGAATTTTTTGTTGCTTTGGACAATAAAGCATATTTACTACTACTACTACTACTACCACTTGGTAACCAATTTTATTGATAATAATTATTTGCGCCCAGGTATCAAGAAAATCATGATTTTCCTAGTTATGCCGTGGCGTTACACAGAGTTCAAATTTATTTTCTAGTTGCATAACAAAACCAAAATTCCTATTTTCTAAAAGGAATAACCGGTTACGAAACAAAACAAAATATTATAAATATTTTATTTAACTTAAAATGTTTACCATATTATAAAGTGCATAAAACGGCTTTATAAAAATGCAGGAATACAGGAAATTAAATTATAAAAGAAAAGTAAAATAGTGTTCTATTTTTTTTTGCTAAAGCTGATTTTGCAAATCCCAATTTTAGAATGCAAAATAAAATTTAAAGGTTGTATTAAACTAAATCTTAACAAGTTTAAGTGAATTGAAATTAGTAAATCTAGTCAAAAATGTATGTGATATTGGTTATATAAACCTATAATGAACTTAACGGTAAGTAAACATTTTTATCAATGGTTAATTCTCCCTATCTACCCCCAATGCTCTTAAACTGACAAAAAGCTGCCGTAAGCTGGTTTGTGTTTATTTTTTCTTTGAAACACACTGTACAAATTAGCGCCCAACGTGGGGCTCGAAAAAGGTTCATTTAAAAAAAAAGGCACGTATATAGATTTTTGTAATCAGCTATTTATTTTCTACGTCTCAATAAAAAATTTTATATCGCAAAGAAGGCAAATATTGTGTGATATTTTATATGCATTTTAAAATTGAATTTTAAAGAGAGAATAAGACGAGTTTATTTAAAAAAAATCTTATAGATAAAAAAGAATTTGGCTTGGTAAATTTAATATTTCGATTTGAATTTTGGAAAATAATAATTTTATCTTTTCTGATTTTATTTAACATTTTAAAAATAAACATTTACGGAAGTATTCACTAAGATGGACTAAGCTTTAGGACTATGGGAGGCATGTGCTTTTTAATCTAATTTTGCAGATTTGTCTGCAAACTTGAGTAAAATTTGTTGGTATTTTGGACTTGCTTTAGATGTAGAAGGAATTTGGCAAGGAAAAAATACCTAAGGATATAGTGGAAAAAATGGAAATCAAAGGAGACTGACGGTGAATTATCGCTGCATGGTAGGCAGTTTTACTAAAAATACTCCGATAATTGATTCACTTACTTATTTTTTTTTTATTTCATCTCGTTCTCAAAACTTGTCGTTTTTTTAAAAAAGTTTTCACATCGGCACTATTCTAAACAATATTTTTTTCTTAAATTAGGCAAAGAGTGTGAAAATTTTCATTGCAGATTTGAAAACGTCAAATTTAAGTCTTTTTCGCAATAGATTCTTATCTGCTATACTGGCAGTCGATACAACCGTTTGTTCTCCCTTGAGGTGCGTTCAGATATTGGAGATAACAGAATTCTAGCTGAGCGTTGCCAGCCCTCTGTCGAAATACTTAGCCACCCCGGTCAAGAAAATCAAGCACTCCCAAACGTTTTCAATTAATTGAATTTGAGTGATGTACGTAGTTCAATAATCGACCGATAGATTACAGTACTTACGGGGTATTGTTTCGTTCTTCATTCGAGAATGCTAAAAGTCAAACGCGGCTCCTTCTTGTTATTGGTGCTTTAAACAGATTTTTTTTTCAGTTCAATCCAACCCGACCCAATCCGATCCAAATCAACCCGACCCAACCATACCAAAGCCAGTAACCCAATAGCGAGAAGGAGCCTTGCTTGACTTTTAGAAATAACACTTACCACCGTAAGTAAACATCGATTTAACCTATACGTTTGACCTTTTGCTTTGATTTCCGTTTTTTTTACTAATTTTGTGTTATGGAAGTCTGAAAGTTATTATACCCAGGTATGTAAAATTATCATACTCATGGATAATGGCGAAGAGGTGACAAAAACTAGCCGGGAATTACAGAAATTTGCGTCACAAACTCCAAAATACCTACTTTAAAAATTGCCCAAGCTTTGCAATTTGTAAAAATATAATAAGCTGGCTGCCTCATACATAGGTTATAGACTAATGAAGCTGAATATTTTTTTGATTTTATTTTAAGTTTAAAATCACAAAGACAACTTAAGTAAATCTTATAATCATCTTAGTAAATTAAGTGAAATACTGATATTCTTAAAATATTTCAAATTTGGTGAAATGCACAAAAGAGGTTTCTTCTGTTCAATGTACTTAATCATATCAAGTAACGGGTCATGGAGTCCTTTACTTTATAGATCGCCCTCGACAAGTCACTAATGTAAAGTGTGTGATCTGGTAAATGTAGAGTTAAAATTTTTTTTTGTTTGGGTTAATTATCATGCTTTCGTGACACATAGAACTCGCGACCAGCTCGGTTTCTACCGAGCTAAATTGTGGCTAACATTTTGTATGTTTGTCGACTGCTGCTTTATAGGTAACAACTCTCGAAGGCTTCTAGTTAGATTCGGATCTACATGGTAAGAGGCTGCATCCATCCTTTACGTAGTCGGTAACCTACAAGAAATAAAACTATTATTATCTTTTTTTCCATCACTTTAGTAAATTTAACATACCAGGTTTTTTCTTTAGTTTTCCGGATTCTTTTCAGGATTTTTGCCTTTTCCGGAAATATTGCAGTAGCAGTAAGTGAAAAAACACCTTGAGGTAAATTAAATTGCAACAAAGATGATTCTTTCTCTAAATTATTGGTGACATGCTCCTTATAAATATACCATAAATATATATCCGTAATGTTACGCCAAATGCCTTTTTTTGGACGCCATCATTTTATTTAAAAGATATTAAGCAAAACAAAATTAAAAATATACAATAACGGAGAGTTTCTATAAAATAAAATCATAATTTTTATTAAATCAAATCTCCCCGTCATCTTCGTCTAAATCCAAACTTTCTCCCGTGTTTGAACAATCTTTTCCACAACAGTTTTCACAAGCTACCGAACATTTCGTGGTGTTACATGGTTCTTCAACTGTAGTATGGCAGGTACATTAAATCATATTCAAGAGTTTGTCTGGTGCTGGCTTCAAGTCTGTTAATATTGGCTGAAATTCTTCATCAACCTATTGCCAACCCAATAGTGTGGGATCAGGGGTTGGCAAATAAATATTTTTCCATATAAAACACTGCAAATGCACTCGAAATAAATTATATTTTACTGCATTTTGTATAGAAGGCAAACGAGCTATCTCAAAATCTTTTTTGGGTGACGAAATATTTTTAATGTATTGCTCATAGCGAAGCAAATTCAAGTTGTTTTTATTCATGTTACCTCCATATAGTGACACAACAACTTTACAGCCAATTTCTACTAAATCTTCCTTAGTAACATCTTCGGATGGTGATCCAAAGCGGGAGGCCCATTCACAAAAAGTTTTAGATTGTATTATACTTTTATAAGCAGAAGATTTACTTTTGCTAAATAACGCACTAGTGGTATCACACCCTGTTATTGGGTGAAAAAAAAGGAACATTTTGCAAGTTTCCTCTCCAATAGAAATTTGCATGGCTTGAATAACACGAATCTTATCACTTTGAGTGGCAGACTGCATTAAATCATTCTTGGAGAAATAATGTAGTAACAGGATAAAAATATCAGTATCATCAGCTACTATAGTGACATGTTTTTCATGCGCTATGTATTAAGCTTCTTTGACGATTAATGTGTCTGCATCACCTTCTGCATGAATGACTGAATGAATTTGAATTAATAATTGATAGAGCGTTGTTTGTTTGTAGAGATAAAAAGACATTTATTTTTGTTGATGATAACCGGCGAATTTTCATCAAAGACTACGCACGAAGCAATTATCTGTTGTTCTTTCTTCTGTTTTTCTATTCATCTGTTGAACTTCAATAGATGATTTTTTAGCGTAGTCTATGCTCCGTATCTTTAATATATGGTTTTTCGTAACCATCAAACACTATTGTCACTTTTCCATATCTTCTGTTGACATACAATTCATGTTGCCTTATGACGTCTCCCAATGTTCAAGAACGTGATAATTCCCGTCAGGCCTTTTGTTGTTCACATATGGAGTATTGTCACAAAGCAAATTTAAACACAAAATGCATTTCTCTTTTTCCATTTTTCTCTATGGTGGGTGCGATGACAGATGACGATGTATGTATGGAACTTAACAAATTCTGTCATCGCATCCACCATAAAAGCTTAGTACCGTTTGCCTTTATTTGAATGCGTTCATATTTGTCTTGATCTTATACCTAAAAAAAAGCTATAGAAAGAAAAAAGAAAATTAGATGCAAAGAAATATTTATAGTTATATTGTAATGTACCTAAGAGAATTCAAGCATTTAACGTATAAATCCAGGGTCGTGTGGGTATAATGTTCTTGTCATTTTTCCCCATTTCTTTTTTTATCAAATTTAACTTTTTTAAACCAATCCCATATTCTTTTTCGCCACAAAATTTCCTAAAATTTAATACTACACTTGATTTTTAAAGATTTTTTACAAATTATTCATGTTTCTTCAAGATGGCAGCCAAAAAAGGCATTTCACACACATTCGATGTCGGAAGCTAGCTTACTATGGCAAGCGTTTTGAAAACAGGCCGGAATTTTCAGGGAACTCGAATCGGATTCCGTGCAAGACTCTGCATCAAAACGTTCGTTCATAGTTTTTCCTGAAAAACCTTATTTTTCCTGGGTATCTTGGCTCGTTGTCGCACTTTTTTCCTATTTCTATTATTTTTTTTTAACCTAATTGTGGCTTTTTTTTTATTTTTATATAATTTTTTGAACTAAAATCTAATTTTTTGTCGAAAAATGGGATTTTCTATAAAAGGCCAACACGCCCTAAAATCCCCCTCTTTGAGCGGAGACTTCCAGAAGTGTGTATGTCATTTAGTTAAGTTAAAGTTAAACAGGGGTTTAACACCACATTAAGTTATAGGGAATATAAAGTGAATTTTGCAGTAAAGTTCTCGTTTGTATTGGCTACTGGATATAGGAATTTGTCCTCCCAGGAGGGATTAAAGTAATGACTGTTTGTCATGAAAACCCACCACTTTTTCGAAAAAGTAAAACACAAGACTATCAAAAAGTCGCAAAGCACCCCAAAATCCTCCAGAGTCGCCGTTGAGAGAGTCGCAGAAAAGCTCTCTTCATTGAGGTAGGTTCTCCCTGGGTTTACTATCAAATAAGTTATTTTTTTTCTATTTCTTATTTACGATTTTTGCCTGGGTCGCGACTATATGTTCTTTCTTTCTTAGGGTTTTTCAACGTATTGTGCAAGCCTTGGAAGGAGATCTTCCTAAGACGAGCCTTTTATTTGAGAATTAATTGTGAGCTGCCTTCATGGAGTCATCACGAGTTTGTCCACCCCACATTCTCCAGAAAAGAGTATGAGATAAGTTTAAAAAAGAATTACAATTTAAAAAAAAAATAAATAGCCAGAAAACCAGTTGCCAATAAACTGCCAGTAGGGTAATATTACCGGGACATAAGTAGGGTAGGATAGATTAATCTCAATATTCATTTAATTGCGGTTTTAAGGTTTGGCTTGGTTGAATCAGCGACAGTTTTTTACCTTTTATGTTTTCATTTATACTCCGCAATAAGTAATACACCCTAAAATTAATCCCTAGTGTTTTTTCTCTTCCACTATCCAAATTTCCTTCACCAAGTGGTTTATGAAAAAAATCTGTAAATTAACAAGTAATGATTCAAACAGAATGACCCTGAGGTTTAGTTAGACAATTTAATGGTAACAACTATCACTATTTACTTGTTGATAGAGAATTAAATTTGCAACATTTTTTTGAAGGTTAGAAATGACAGTTCCAGAGGGGGTAGGAATAAGGACTTTTATTATGGTAAACGGTGGACCTTCCTAAGCTTGTTAATGAAAATTTTGGTTCTCATTTACATTACACAATTTTCCAGAAAGATCAACTTTAACCGCGGGTTAGGAAAAAATAAGGGCCGAATATTTTTTTGCCTAGTTTCCGAATATGCAGTTACTTCTTGACTAAAACAATATGGTATACATGCAGGGAAATAATTATCCGCCGCGCCGCGGACAAAATTATGCGAGATTTACACGGGTCGATTTCCGCCGCATGGCGAAAATCGACATTTTAAATAGTAAATCGAGTGCGGAGCAGGTCACTAAAATCGCAAACGCCAAAGTAGAGTACCGTCCGACTTTTTCCGCGCGCGATCTTAGCCGCAGTCGACTGGTGACTAAAATCGACAGTGGAAATGCCTCGTCCTCTCGACTAATTTTGATTCCGGCACGCACGACCACTGTTCTGCTCAACATTTAAAAAAAAATGACTGGCGCTTGCGATTTTAGTCAACTGTGTAAATGGGGTAGCGATGCGGCTTTGGCAAGGCGTTATCAAAGCCACCAGCCGCACAGCGGCGACCCGTGTAAACGCACCTTTAGTAACCACACATTTCTTATGGATATATGTTAAAAATGTCATTTTAAACATTCCCTGAAATGACACCCCATATTGACGTCTTTAGGTAGTTCATCTCAGAATCCAGCTTCTAAACGATTTGTAGAATCTGATGGGCCGGAAGTATGTAAAAATGTTAAAGGATTTTTTTTTAAATAATAATTATAATCTATTATTTTCTTACCCCATTGCGCTCTTATAGTGAGTATTTTTAATGGCATTGATCACAGATGTTCCATTTCGTACATCGCAGCCCTGTTCCATTACTGCCAATAACCCTTTAGCGTACAAGTGAACCGCGTCGTAGAGATAGGCTGCTTCAGCCCTTATCTAAAAAGATCATTACATGGGGTGATATCTAAGTTAAGTCATTTGTATTAATATAAATGACAGGGTTCGTAGCACTCATCGACTTTCATATTCCCTGACTTTTCCAGGTTTTCCCTGACCAATTTTCTAAAAATTCCACGTTGGTGTCATATATATTTCCATAGATTCTTAAGAAGTGATCTGTTTAAAAGCAAGTTTTTTATTAGTGAGTAATTACTTCCCCAATGAAATGATAACATAAATTCAACAAATTTTTTGTTCCTTAACCGATTTTTATTCATTCAAAGAGGGAAAAGAAAAAATTTTACTATTTTTTACATCAAAAGTCCAAGATTACATGCAAAAAAAACTAAAAATAGGTTTTATATTTTATTTGGACCCCCCTGTAATTTTGTGTTAATAAAATAGGAAATACCATATCATTTCACGTTTGACGAGGTACTACTCATAAAACTCGGCTTATTTATATGATAGTTACGTTAGCTCAAAGTTCCTGCAACCAAAGTTCTAAAATTTATAAAACTTGGTTAAGGTACCTAAAAGTTGTTAGAAAATCAAAATACTCCAATTTGAGATTTTAAATATATATACAAAAAAATAATCAGACCTACTTATAATTCCGAAATGGCGGCGAACATGAACTTCTTCCTGTACGCAATTTGGCTGTTCATTCAGTTTTATAAAAAAAATCGCCATTTTCTGACTATTTTATTGGGGTAATAGGTAGAGGATTATGAAATTAAAAAACACGCGAGTCAAAAAAGCCGAAATGTTTTCCACTCCATTTTTTACTTTGATGTCGTTTTTAGCTATTACATTCCTGATCAAAAAATACTTTACTTTTAAATTGTTTTTTCACTCCTGTGACACTCCACCATCAATAGTTATATAAATTCTATAAAAAAAAATTCTCTGAGCTTTATCCAAATTTTTAATAATTTCCGTGAAAAACATGTGGAGTATGTATATTATGCGAAACTAAGCCTTATGTGTCGACTGCATAAAGAAATCCTATTCTGATCACTTATAAATACAAAGAGTTTGATTAACTTTATTAATCCCGAATATACCTGTTTCTTTTTATCTAATCGCTTTTGAAATAGAGAGCACAATTATTTTTGCATGCGAAAAACTACTCAAGCCGGCCCCCGCCGTTAAACGACCGGTAAATTGTATCACTTTTGTATGCGTATAGACAGAGTTGACCTATCTTTGAGGCATTTGCTAGATGATCGATGGATTTATTTTGAACGAGCAAAGTTTAGGATATAATAGATATTTCGTATTTGTCTTTTATTGAATTAAAAAATTATAATTTGATTATTACAGACCAATATATCTTTTCCAGGTTCCCATATCATTTTCCAGGTTTTTGTCGATTTCCATAAAATTCCCTGACTTTTCCAGGTTTTTTTAGGATATTCTTAGTTCCCTGACTTTTCCAGGTTTTCCAGGATTTTCAGTTCGCTACGAACCCTGATTAATGTTAGATATACACGAAAAAAAATTAAAATGAGTAGTATGCTTAAAATTGCATCTTGGAAATAAACATTTAAAATCTTATTTAAAATAGATTATTAAAAAAAAACATATTGTTATACTTAAATGCAAAATTTAATTTTCTCAGATGTTTTCTTTAATCTAAGTAAAACTGTCGGTTTCAAAATGTTATCACTTTTTCTTTGAAGCTTAAGATCTTTATTCAGATATTTACCGAGCAAAGACTCCATTAGTCTTATATTGTATGTGCTACCCACTGTCTGCGGATTCAAACAGAAATCGAGAAATCGGGCCGCGCCGCCGTCTCTCGTAGGTGAATAGATCCGTTTTTTGAATTTCTCAAAATATAAAGAAAATGTCAATTGCTTTTTTCTTTAGGTTAGTGTATGTATGTTTTCTTAGTTTATAAGTTTATATATGTATGAGTAGTTCTCCCATAAATTTACCCTTTATGTCCAGAACGCATAACTTTTTATTTTTTACCTAATTCAAAAGATTAGCGCATTAATATGTTCGCTGAGCTCGGGGCTTGAATTTAAAAGAAAAATGTTTGTTCAAACCGGAACCAATTTTGTGTAGCTACGCCAAACAATCCTCGATTTTCTCGACCGTCCCCTTGTCCCAAACACGTTTTTTAGTATATTTTATAGTGCCAAAAATTAATTTCTTTAAATAACTATAATAAAAAATAAGTTTTCTATTTAGAAAACTTACAAATTTTAAATAAAACAATACCTAATTTGATATCTTTAACACAGTGTTTAACACATAACTTCAAAGTCTGTCCATAGATTTTGCATTCTTCGACTGTCCACCGTATATTTCGCGCAACTTGGCGCTACCACCGCCATGCAGCACATATAACACCGGCTTTTGTGCATCCGCGGTGATAATCTCTTGCGTAATCAGTTGCAAGTGTGAACTGTTTTTGTTTATTCTCGCGTTCTGAGGCAAAAAACTGGTAAGTTTTGGCTTGCGTATGTTTTCTCCCTTCTGAGCCGTCCCTAGGGATAAAATATAGAAAAGCATAGTTGTTGTTAGGCGAAGTTATTTTTTTATAGCTACTAATGTCCTTTTCAATTATTTTCCTAACCTCACTTTTAAAAATGAATTTGTGGATACTGTTCGAGCTAAAAACATCGATTTTTCTTGACCGTCCCGTTCTTTACCGTCCCCATGTTCAAATTTTTTTAGGGGACGGTCAAGAAAGAGGTAGGACGGTCGAGAAAAATACTGACAAGACTTTACAAGATTTTTTTTTTTAAATACAGGTTTTTTGTAGACTAAAATAATATAAATATAATATTTTTACGAACTACTACGTGTTAATTAAAGCTTGTATTGTAAAATTTAAAATCATTTTTTTTATATTTTTTTTAGAACGCATAAAACATGTCGGACCGATTAACTAGTCTTGATAAGTTTAAGATTAAGCTTAGATTTGCTAAAGAAGAGGCTTATGAAAAAAAAAGAAGGAAAAAACTAAAATTAATACAAAAATGTTTTGGAAAATAGAATTCTCAAACCATGTGAAAATGTATTAGTCCCTAATCTGCAGCAAGTTATTTTAAGTCAACCTTCTGTTAGCCATCAGTCAAAAATCGATAACAAGAAACAAACTGTTCCAACTTGTAATGATAACCAGGACAAAACCAGCAGCATTACAGTTAAAAATCCAAATAAGAAAGAAGAAAAAAAAAAGATAGAAAAAGGAAAAAAACTGACCGAGGCAGAGATTATAAAACAAAGAGAATATGAAAGAGAGAAAAAAAAGAAGACAAAAAGAGAAGGTAAAAGCGGATCCCGAAAAATATGCTCAAGCCAAAGAAAAAGAAAAGGCACGAAGCGCATCTAGACGTGATATGACACCACAGGAGCATAGAAAATATCTTAAACAATTGAGAGAGAATAAAAGAAAGCAAAAAATAAAAAACGATGGAAAGGAGAACTCACAAGACATCAAACAAAACAACCTTGATACTCCTAAAACGAAGCGACTCCTAGGAAGAAGAAAGGTCATTTTAAATCGAAGTAGGGTATACAGAAAGTTGAAAAAGAAGAAGAAAAAAATATTAGACTGATATTAGAATTCGAAAAATGGAGAAAAAGGTGCATCAGAATGAAAAAGTAAAGCCCGTCATCTGCAGAAAAGAGAGTAAATGAAATTATAAACCAAAAAAATAGATTACAAATTAAAAAACAACTTCTTTTCGGAGAAGTCTTAAAAAAGCAAATTGCTGTTACAGCTAAGAAAAATCGTAAATGTCTAAAAGTAGTTGCATATAACATACTAAATGGAAAAATTATGAAACAATACAAGTGTAAGAAAGAGGCACAAAAAATAATGAGTAAATTTCTTTTAAACAGATATTGTGAGGAGAATATTATGTGCAGTAGAAGAAACCAAGTAAGATTTTTGGAGAATGAAAAAGCAGTAATTAATTTTTTAAAAGAGTGTTCATGTGTTCAACCAAAAAAAAAGATACAATATCAAAAAACGGGATAAAAAGAAAAAAGTATTATTTGCAAGATAGTCTAAAGAATTTGCATAAAAAATTTGTATCTACCACATCAATAAACTGTTCATTCGCCTACTTTTGTAAGCTCAAACCCTTTAATTTTGTCAGGAAAAAACTTTCTTAAGGAGATACATGTTTGTGTAAGAAGTGCGCTAATATAAGATTTGTTTTCCAAAAACTTCATATATTGAAGATAATTAAGTCTCCTAACATGACTGACAACTTAATAAAACTCAAATGCGATCCTGAAAGATACGAAGGTATATATTCACTTTGTCCTAACTGCAGCAAAAACATCATTGCTAAACCATCAAGTTCCACTAATACATTTTACTGGAAGTGGTTTAATAGAAAGGAAGAAAGACCAAGTCAAGGAGAAAAGACAATAGTAGTTAACGTTGTTAAAAAAGAAAAAATATTCTGTACTAGTGATTAGCTGGTTGAAGAGGCGAACGAGATTTTGTTAGATTATTGTAAACATTCTTACAACATTTATCATCAGCTTATGGCAATAAAAAATTTAAAACGTAATTTAAAATCAGACGAGGTACCCGTTGTAATTGATTTTTCGGAAAATTATGCTGAAAAATATAATACTGAAATTCGGAGTGTCCATTTTGGGGCATCCAAACCGCAAGTTACCTTGCACACTGGTGCACTATATTACATCGACACCATTTTTAAACAATTAACTATTAAAACTTTTTGCACTGTTTCTCACTTTAATGAACCCCCTCCGACATCAATTTGGGCGACACTTGCGACCGAAACTTTTTTTGTTATCCAAAATTCTCTCAACAAAATAATTAAGTCACATCTCCTGGTCTTTTTCAGAAGCTGGACACGGTTTCCGATGCAGTAGGCGGCTTGATAAAACGTACAGCTGATTGACAAGTTTTGAACGGTTTCGATATTCTTTGCGCCAAAGATTTAACTGAATGTACCAAAGAAATTTAAACAGAGTTATTTGAAGTTACAAAAGAACAGGTCGACGAAATTTTGGGTTTGGGCTAAATGTCCTAACATGTGACCGATGTGGCCTGCATAAATTCGGATGTGACCATATTAAACTACCACAAAGTACTTGGACAATTTCTAAGACTATTCCACCCGTTTCTCCAAATGTAAAAGAAAAGAATAAGTTACCAGCTAATACAGGTGAAAAGAATAGTAGTGCTTCTAAGCTTTTTAATGTATATGATTATTGTTATGTGGCAGTTGCTTATGTCAATTTTTTTAAACAAAGCCCTACCGACGTATAAAACTCCTGCCTAACTCTACAAAATCTCCAGGATACCAAAAGTTTCAAATTGTAAAGAAGTACCTGAAGAGACAAAATTTTTAAATATTTTTTTTGCGAAAATATGTTATTTAAAACGTCTGCTTTATTATGTACACAAAAATATTTATAAAAGATTAATGGGTTTTATACGCCGGCCAACAGCACCAAAATTTTGTCAGTATTTTTTTAATGCGATATTATATTTTTGGGAAAAATAATTAATGTGGAAAATGATACCCTGGAAATATCATTTACGAAAAAAATGGGCGAAAACAGATTTTGCTGGCCAGAAAAAAGGATATAGACAAAATTCCAAAGTGCGGTATTCTCACAAAATTAGAACAACCCATACCACTGACAAGCAGACTACTTGCAGCACCCGAATATGACTACGTTTGTTCTTTAATGGAGCAGCAATCTGACAACAATAATGAATAAAACATTTTGTTTATTTTGCATTTGCATTTTTTAATACCTTATTTTGATAAATAAAATACTTTAAAAAAAATATAACTTATTTTCTATTTATTTATATAGTTTATAAATAAATTGTTCTTTTCAGAAAACATTATTTTCTAAACCGTCCTTATATTTTCTTGACCGTCCTTTACAATTTATGTTTTTTTTTGTATTTTCCACTTGACATTTTCAGATAAGTTTTTTGATTGATTAATGGTGGCGGTAACTTTTGAAGTTAATTAAAATTAAAAAAAACTGCTGATATATAGAACATACTATTTAAATATCACTTATTAGTATCGGGGACGGTCTAGAAAAAAATCATGGAGTTCCTATGAATATTGGTGGATATTAGAACAAGTACCGGAGATTTTTCGCAGCCATTCAACATTTAAATACTAGAAACATTGCTTTTACTAAAAAGTATCTTCGAAACCAGATTTGGCTAAATTAATAAACAAAAAAAAAACGAAATTGTTTAGTCAAAGTTATGGGAGAATTACTCGTATAAGGAGTTTGAAAAAAAGATAAAAAAGGGCTTAAAATAAATTATAAAATACCTTTGCACACGTTGATTCTGTTTTGAAATAGAACTAAAAAAACCAAAAACCATTTGGAAAAAATGCCAAAACTTTTTACACTTCACCTAAAAGGGTGAAACCCAACATGCTGAAAACCTATTTAAGAAAAAGTTGGTAATGCAAGTTTCATGTTTAAATAGTTTTAATTAATTAAGTTTTAAAAAATGATTTCAAAGTACATTTTTTTACTGGGACTTTCCATCCATTATAGGATCGATGCCCAAATTTCGAAGTAATACATTTTCGTAAACGACCGTTTGTTTAAAAGTGGTGCAAGTCCCTGATTGAGTATTTCTTTCTTTCCGTGTAAGTTAAATAACATTTTTTATTTAGGGATGCAATTTTTTCTATGCGAACAATGTCAGAAAATTAAATAGCCAACATCTAAGGATATGGTATGAAATTTAAAAACGAAGTAGGTGATGGCGAAGCAGATGCTTGTGTAAAGATAGACCATTTCTGCACATTGAATATTTAAAAAAAATATATTTTTGGCTTCTAATCAAACGATATAGATATTAAAAATTAAGCATGGACAAAAAAACTTTGCATTTTTCGGCTCTAGCTTACTGTTTAAAATTTGTTTGGTCCGTCCTACAAACTTTTGAATAAAATAACTTACCTGTTTTCCTTTTCCAAAGTAAGAAAGCGGATTGGGAAAACTAAAAGGTGGTCGTTCCATATACGAATTTACGGAAGCGGTGAAATTTTCAAAACCCACAGGACTGGATGGAAACACCGCCAAATAATTTCTGTAAGCTTTTTGAACGGTTGAATCCGTTGGTAAGTGAGCATCTCTTAATAATCCTCGTAAATACTTAACGGGGTTTTTGGTGTCATACTGCTCGATATCAACCCCAACAACAAAATATTCTCCTAAATTGAAAAACAAAAATAAGTAATTGTTTGCAAAAATAGTCGACTGGGTTTATATTTTAAATCTTCTCTGGGTAATCTTGCAAAGTTATTGCGTAGATAAGTTAACCTTAGCTCTAGAAATGTCGAAGTCCATAGTTTTTGGATTGACATAAATTTCAGAATTGGCTGAACTTTAAAAGAAGGGCACATTTAGGCTTATTCGACAAAAAAGTGCTTAGAGTTGTGTTTTAGTTTTTAAAAAATGTACCTTCGATTCAATAGATAAAATAACTCTGCCCCTTAAATTCTAAAAAAAGAGCGGTTAGCTTTCACACATTTTGCTTTGCCGTAAGAAATAAGAAAACGAAAAATAATTGTAAGGCCACACCACCGATGCCCACTCACAAAAAAATTTGTTTTAAAACTTTGTCAGGTCGTTTTTACTGAGGAAGGGGGGTTGCTTTAATTTTGTGACGTCATTTTGGGCGGGTCATCAAAGACGTGACGACTTGAGAGGAGAGAAGGGTGGGGCAGAATTGCCAAAATTGTGCAACATAATTTGTGGATGGCCCTTTTTTAGAAGCTTTCTTTTAACTTCACTCGTATGTTTGTATGTAAGCTTGTAGCTTAATTTTGACCAAGTTCCACACATCCCATCGGCTTCAAATTTGGCATGCTTATATATTTGTCTTGACAACACAATAATATGGTGTGATGAAATTCACAGCTCTCCCCTAATCGAAGGGGGTGGAAGGGGGTACAGTTGAAGTATGCCGCTAAAGTTTTGTATGTGGGGGCATTTGGGGATGACTATAACGAATTTCTAACCAGATTTTGAAAATTCAATATGGCGGGTTAAAAATGGTCGATTGTGTGTCAAATTTTTCAAGTCTATTTTGACGGACTTCTACTTGTCCGATTGTCTTCAAACTTGGTACGCGTTTATCTCGTGACAACAAACAACTGTAGTATTGATAAGTTTGCATCTCCCTCCCTTTAAGGGTAGAGGAGGGAGAAAAATAGCTAAAGTATGCGATTGAGTAGTAACTTCCACATATCCGATCAACTTCAAATTTGGCATGCTTATATGGTTGCGGTGATAACGCAATATTATAATGTGATGAAATTGACAGCGCCTCTTTACACGAAGGTTGAGGGGGTTCCAGTTGAAGTACGTCCGATTTTGCTAAAATTTAGTATGTGGGGACATTTGGAGATGACAGATTGTGCGTCAAATTTTTCAAGTCAATTTTGACGGATTTCTACAGCCGAACGAAGAATGTACAAAAAAGCATTATCAGAAATGCATAGGCCAAGGCAAAAGTAAAAATTTTAAAATAAATTTTATTAAAAAAAACTTTTAAAGATCAAGCTTTTATTAAAAGACGGGTTGAATTATGCAGCAATATTATTAGTGAAAAGTAGAAATGAAAAAATGATAAAATACTCGTTAAAAAACTAAGTTATATTAAAAGCTTAAAAAATGTAAGTATTAAAATACAAAAGTAACAAAATAGGTACTTAAAAAAGCTGGCAACATCTTTAAAATATGTTGCTGAAAGAGACTTTTAAGGACAAATTTGGATACCTAAGCGATAAAGGTAGGTGGAAATCAAGGTGGAAATATTTTGAAAAATGTTAAAAGACATTATTTTGGCTACTGGCCAATTTAACCTTGTAGATTGCAAATGGGCATTCTCCGCATTCCCTGATGTGATTGCCACAATGAATGTCCTATTGGCATTTTCTAATTTCTTGTAACATTTATATAAGATTACCATTTTTAAACAGGTTTTTTTCTTCCATAGCAACCATCAGCCCCAAATGTTCATAATGATGACCCACAATTACGTAAACTGAAAAAAAGAATATCAATTTTAAATATAGGTACGAATTCATAAAGTCGTATTTCCAAAACTCCATAAGGGATCTATTTCAAAGGGGTCGGAATGATTTTTCATTGCCATTTAAAAAAAAGGACGTTTCATTAACAAGATCTCGACCGATACCTCCGACATGGAGGCCAGCCAACACCTTCCGTTTTAGTACCCTTTTACACGTAAGGCGCCTCCATTTTTGACACTGTTGACAGATATTCCATTAGTTAATTGTCAAAATGGCCGCCACATTCGTTCAAAGCTCACTAAAACGCGAATAGATGGAATGCCTATTAAATATCGGAGGCATCGTCCCGACTTTATCAAAGTTAACCTATAGTGTACCGATAAGTAGAATAATCAGGAAAGTCCAATTCTCAAGTATTACACTATAAAATATATTTGTCAAAGGACCTCAGACATGAAATGCATAACAAAATATTAATAAAAACATCTTGAAATTTGAGTTTTACCAAGATAAGAATGACAAAAGGTAATTACTAATAGGACACCTTAATGACATTTGAAAAAGGCGGAAGAAAAGAAAATATTTGGTGGGTTCAGTACCCACATAGCAATTTCTCATCCTGCGTGCATAGAATATCCTCAAGAAGAAATAGGATATGCTTACGTTCTGCCCTAATCACATGCTATGCAGGTTCTTAATATGTGCTAATAGATATTCTTATTAGATGATTTCCATATACTTGGCACATATTGCATCGTTAACTCCTAAAATATGGCTTTAAATAAAATAAAAAATAGATTTTTGACCTCTAAAAACCATGTCCTATCACAATACCCCTAAGAAAAAAGACAAATAATTAAAAAAAAAGTGCGGTGCGCTGACGGGAGACGAACATACAACCTACAGGTTGAGAGACTAAAGCTATATTCACTGAACCATGCGCTTTTGAAGAAATAGGTTGAAACCCCGGAATATAAGCGTTTTGGTGGATTCTGATGGTCGAATTAATCAGAGAATTTTCACGTTTGGTGGAACTAGACACTTCACTTGAGATGGTTTTCTGAGTGCACTGAATTAAACGCTCATGATTTTATTATATCATGCATATAGATGTACTTAATATTGTAACATAATTGGTATATACTTTGCATATGCTAAAGATATTCTAAAAGTAACCTTCTTTAATTGTATTTCATAATGCAGTATATGTTAAAGAAATACTAGAATAACATTATTTTGATGTTCTGCTTTTACGGTACCAGAATAACTTGTGCACTAAAAGGAGCCAATAATGTTTCAATAAGTTATATATAATTTACATATGCTAAAGATGTTCTAAAAGTTGACTTCTTTAATAGTATCTCCTTAGCATATGCTAAGGAAATACTAGAAGCGCATTCTTTTGATATTCTTTTGCAGTACCAACATAGCATGTGCGCTAAAAGAACTAAATAATAATGTGAATGTGAATAAGTGAAATATACTTTGCATAAGATAAAGATGTTCTAATAGTAACCTTCTTTAGTAGTATATCCTTGGCATAAGCCAAGAAAATACTTAAACGCTCATTCTTCTGATATTCTTTTTATGGTACAATCAATAAAGCAATGTTACCAACCGTACTATAATTATTATTTTGTATTAGTCGCCCGCCGTACTATCCAACATCCCACCTTTGGATAGTACGACAAATGTACTATAATTTAGTAGCGCTGGTCAAAAGTACGCCAAATGTACTATAATGCACAGTAAAATATGGAAATGTTGATTCACTTTACCTTTGAGTGAAAAAATATCTCACTGAAAATTGAGTAAAAGTCACTCAAAATAGTGTAAAACCCGGTTCCCACCTACGACTTTCTCGTGAGTGCTCACTCACGCGTCACATGATGTCAATATGAAATGTTATGACAGTCATGTGACGCGTGAGCGGTCACGCACGAAAAAGTTGTAGGTGGGAACCGGGTGTAAGGTAACTCATGATTATGTGACACATATATTAATTATTTCTATTCTATTCTATTTTGAGTAAGATATTTTTTCACTCAATAACCATTGAGTGAATCAAAAATTTAATTTTTTACTGTGTCATAATATAAGGTGGGCCAAAAAATTTGTCACTTTTTGAACGTGCTATATTTTTGGCTGTTTTTATAGACAAAAGATAAACCTTTACGGACGCGACTCAAAATTTGCCATATGTCAGAAATCCAATCCATTAAAAAATGGGTAAATTTGTACCCCCCCCTGCGAAAAATTTGTGTGAGACCCTGTAATTGATTTTTGTCAATGAGGCAAAAGCCCCATACTTTCTTGGTCTACCGAGGTATCACTTATCTAAATTGGTTTTGAGATAGAAAAGTTAAAAATTTTAGAGCAGGAGTATTTAGACCAAAAATCGTATCGTTTTCACAAAAACTTTTAACCCAGTCGTCCAATTTTAATAATGTTGCAAATGCGTTCAACTATGATTTGCGCAATATTATAAGACGGAACGGGAACCAACTTGGAAAATCAGAATAAAATAAGATTTTATTCAGTGTACTTTTGTTGTTTCAGATTTCAAATTTGTTTATAATTTTTTTTGTAGTTTTTTTTTTGTAATATTTTTTTAACAGATAAGCACCTAGGTTAAGGACCTTAATATTAAATTTAATTTTATTGCAATTTAAATTTTTTACTAAGATGACGCTTTATCAACAAGGAAGAAAAATGAAACTGAAATTCGAATTTTTTAAAACTTGCTGCTATTTTGTATTTTTGACATATGGCAAATTTTGAACAGAATTAGCGAAGACTCATGTCTTTTTTTACCAAGCAGTTTGAAATTCTAAAAAGCGCATGGCTAGGTCGCAAGTTATGCTAGCCTTAAACAGTGCACTTTGCTACAGATATTATCATTTTTGATCTAAATACTCCTGATTTAAAATGTTTATAACTTTTTATCCTATAACCAATTTAAATAATTAATACCTCGGTAGGCGAAGAAAGTATGTGGCGTTTCCCACATCGACGAAAATCAAATATAAAGTCGCACACAAACTTTACGCAGGGGGGTGAAATTTACCCATTTATCAAACCTCTCCTCATTCTAGGATTTTTGACATATGGCATATTTTGAGTCCAAAGTTATAATACTTTCAAGAATTGACAAATTTTTTGGCCCAACCTATCCCCGGAAAATCCCAATATAAAAATAGCGTCAACGATTAACAAATTAGGATAATATAAATACAGATTAGACAAGACCCCGAAAAAAAACCGCAACTTTAGAACTCAAGACACATAGTACCGGCTCAAGATGTGACTCAACAATAATATTCAAAAATACATTTATCTGAGCAGCATTGTAGACTTCACTGGTCAACGAGATTTTTCTAACACAGGTCGTTTCATTATTTTTAAAATGTAATAATATTAGAAAAAATATTCGGGAAGTCCTAACACGTACCGTTTTTCAATAGCTTAATTAGACCATTTTACGTTAGCAGGTAGTTGATTTTATTAAAGGAAGGTTAAAATAGATGCATTTTATAACAGAAAAATTATCTGAACTGTATTGTTTTTTTTGCTTTTTTGAAATCAATTGGAATAACAAGAAATAACTAACATTTTTTCCTTTTCTGAAATCAATCGGAATAACAAGAAATAACTAACATATTTTTTAAATCCCTTTATCCCAAAATTCCTGCTCCGTAGCAAAAATTATAGTTTTGTTAATATGGCTGGGAAGGGGTCAGCTAAAAAACCAGAAAAGTTTTTTTTTAATTTGCGAACTTTTCTATTTGTTTAAAATTATCAGCAGCGCACCTGAAAGATACAAAAACAATCCAAAATCAATTTTAAAAACAAAAATAAAAAACGGAAAAATGTAGATAAAAAATTGCAATATATTATAGCTAAAAGAACCCTAATAGATATTTGAAATTTTTAAAGTTTGTAAGTGAAAAGATCATAATTACACTACAAAATCTCATATTTATAGGGATTACCAAAATCCCTCCGACAAGCTATTCAGACCGAACAAATATAAATCGCTTTTTCTAACGAAAATACATTAAAAAAACACTTGCAAAACATAAATCCAAAACACCTTTCGCTCGAACACCAAACATTATTTAAAAAATTCCATGTGTCCATTCCATTCCATGTCAATTTCTCCTAAACAGAAACTGTTGGCCAACAGAAAAATCTATCCAAGACACTTTTATCAGAGATGATTTTGATAAAGTGTGTGAACACAAGAAAACACATCGAAGAGCTAAGAAATGTCCTACTATAACTTGATTTCAAAAATTAGGTGAAACTTTTTTTAAAAGAGATTTTGGTTTATTTATTTTTAATGCTTTCTTTTTTTTCAGGTTTTGTTGTTTCTATGTTTTTAATTCATAATAGTAGTTTTCACAACTAGTGGCTAGAATAGTGCTTTTTTTACAAACGTGGTTTAAATAACGAGCGCAGCGAGTTATTTAAAAACGCGAGTAAAAAAAACAGTTTAGCCGGGACTTGTTAATACTATTTTTTTAATACCTTTATCAAGAAATCCAAGAAAAACAGGAAAATTCTTTTAAAAATTTCGAACGAAGAGCACTTTTCGCAAAAAAAAACTTCTACCGATTTAGTGTTCTTTAATCCACCTTCACCGCCATTTTCACTCAAAAGTGACAGATAATCCATTAGTTTTCTGTCAATATGGCGACGAAGATCGAGAAAAGGACACTAAAACGGTAGGAGTTGATTGGCCTATGTGGAGAAGGTATTGTTTGACGATGTTTTTAAATGATTTTTTCCTAAGTAAATACTTGGTGAAAACGGCGCAAAAGGCTTAATTTTTATGTAAGAATAATAAAATTTCTTCAATATTACTATTTTCTGCTATTTCTTTTTAATTTTGGGTAAAAAACGGACAGGAACCTTATGTTGCACCCGTGCCATGCTTAGTTATTTGCAGACAGTTATTACTAAAATCATGTTTTTAATGAAGGTATAAAAAGAAGATTTTTCTTAGTATTGGGCAAAAAAAATTTCATTTTTTATCAAATAGTATGACCGTTGAGCGTCTTATCAATTGTTTATAATCTTTTTTACACACAAACCTGCTATATTTTTATCACTGGTCAGTCTTTGGGTATCGCTTTGCCGAAACAACCAAATTTTGAATTATTATTATCGCTTTATAGTGTAAAATAGGTCAAAATAGTAAATGTTTTTGGGTTTTGCGTTAAATCATGTCATCTCACTATTGTTTTATGACAACAGAAAAGCGAATTAAAGTTTAGTACCATATTTTATTGTTAGATGGTTATGTATTTCGTATTTTCCTTATTTTAAAAAAAATCGACCTTTTTAAATTTTAATTTTAAACTATAGTTAATTGCGTTTTATACGATTTTGAAAGAATTTTAACCCCTATAAATTATAATGTTTTGACTTACAAACTCTATACATTTCCAAAATCTATTTAATAAGATTCTTTTAGCTATAACATATTGCTATTTTTTATACAAATTTTTCAATTTCTAAATTTCTTTTATAATTTTTAACTTTTTAAAAATTATTTTAAATTGTTTTTGTATCTCTCAGGTGCGCTGATGACGATTTTAAATAAATCGAAACGTTCGCATAAGCAAAAAAGTTTCCTGTTTTTTTAACTAACCCCTTCCCAGTCAAATTATTGGTACATAAAAAATAGGGTTTTGAATAAATCATTAAATTTTATACTACATCCGCCTAAAATCCTGTGCAGTTGGAACTACTCCAGAACTACGTTGGAAAAGCCTATTATTACTAGGGATATTAGTTACTGTCAGAATGCCCTCACTTACTTCTTGTTGTCCTATAGGTGTCCTCCACCATATGTATAAATGGATTTTTCATGTATCCATGATGATATGGAGTCGTCCAAAATTCCACAGATTCTATGTGTACCTCCAAATTACGAAGCATTTTTTGAAGTGACACTGCCACGTTTTCAAATTCATATTCGGAATCTTTGAGGTATAATAGTACTATCTAAAGCATACAGATTATAAAAAAAAAAATAATTAATTTACCTCGATTAAATATCCATCACTTGTCAAAAAAAAACCTTTAAAGCGAATATGACATAAATTTAAAAATTGTTACGGATACTTAAAGTTGAACTTCTGATTTCAAAAACAATCCTTAACCAAAAAGCAGGTTGGGTAGGTATCATATAATCTTTAAAAGTAAAACGTGTTTGTTATATTTTGATGACACTGAATTTTAAAGATATTCTGACTAACGTTAAATGCTTCTTCAACTAAGAGTTTTTTTCCTCTTTATATTCGCAACTTAACCAAACCGTTTCAGTTAACCTATGCCATTTGTTATTAAAAGCTATTGTGCTGTGTCGGGTTATAACCCAGCTTTGCCTTCAGACTTCGAAATACTAATTGTTCATTGCAACTCACATGACTTTGTCGGGATTTTGACGTCTGCGCAAGGCAAAAAAACCGTTTTTTCATAAGTATTAATGTTAACAAAAATGTAAATTTCACAAAAACGACAAACGATGTTCCTAGTTTTAAAAAATTTACTGTTTTGCGTGATTCTTTGTGCATATGGAAAAGTGTGTTTTTGCAAAATAGGCTTTCAAAAATAAGCTGGCCAATCGTTGTTGACATTTCCAGTGGTCAAACTTTGGTAAACTTTTGATATGCTTCTAAGTACCTATACTCCGTCCGTCAATTTTTTTGATGTCCAGCCCTTTTTTTAACTGCAGTGTTCTATTTAATTTACTTCTGTTAATCAAAAACAGGCTTAGCTAAAAGCCGATTAATTCCTACCTTTTATCGAACTTCGCCGCCATTTTGACAGCAAACTTATGGATAAAAAACAAAAGATCAAGAGATCTTGGGTAGAAATAACGAAAATTCAAACAAAGTTTTTTTTCGGTTGAAGTAACTGATTTGGAGGTTTTTTTAACTTCTTTTTTTGTTTTAGACTTATGGAACTTCAGCCACTTTCCCTTTCAAAATGGCGAACGAAGGTGGAACGACATTGAAACGGCAGAAGCTGAGAGCTGATCAACCTTTTGTAGAATATGTGTTGACAATGCTGGATCATGGACCTGACATACCGTGTCCTTATTAACATCATTCTTTTTTTATAAAAGAAAATGACTTAAATATGTGTGCTTTAATGCCCGGTTTGTTTAAGAGTTAAGAGTGGAGATTTTTTTTCTCTCAGTGACCTTAGCTCATAAAATGTCGAAGTGGCCTTCAAAACGGATAATGTGATATCCATACTTTTTGAAGTCAAATAAACATCTGAATTGTCTGAAATTTGAATGTAAGGCATATGTTGTGCAAAGTAAGACACGGCTCGGGGCACTTTTTTAATTTTTTCCGAATAAGCTAAAATTTTTTTCTAATGCTTTCAATTCGAAATACTCAAACATTTGAATCGGTAGCCTTACAAAGAAATTTTAGCTTATTCGGCAAAAAATCATCCGTGGATCCAGGCCCAGAACCCCAATAGGGGCCCGCGGTGAGCCTTGACAAAAAATAAAAATGAGAAATTACCATTTTTAAAAATTGAGTAAATAGGAAATTATCGGACGTTATAGGCTGACTTTAATAAAGTCGGCACTATTTTTAACATTTGCACACAAAGGTAAACAATTCCTAAATATTTTTAGGCACAAACATCTGTTATGGGACGCGCCGGCGCGGCGTGGCGCGGCGCTCTCTTGGTTGCTGGGGCTATCCAAAAGCTACGTTTGGGCTATCCAGCGGTACTGTCAAAATAATGCTGACTTAACATAATGTTTGTGCCTGCCATTATTAAAACACGACATTAACTTTAATTTGTCAACTTTATGGATGGCACAATATCAGCATGTTTAGATGACATTTTTATATGACAAAAATGTCAGAAACCTTTTAACCTTCGTGCGGAACTGTTAACAATAGTGTCGAGTCAGGCTATGCCGACTTTATGTACCGATAAGGACCTATTAGGTGCAACCCCAACAATAATATAACAATTTGATACTTGTATTTTAAACTTAAAAACAATTGGACGGTTTTTTATTAAAGTTGCTAAATATATTTGTCAGTTGTAGATAGACTTTTCTATCAACAATTAGCATTTCGAAATGTTATAAAGATTTTCTACAATTTATTTTTTTTAATTTTCATATTTTTTATCTAGTTTTGTTAGTCTTAAGTAGGTAGCTAGTTTATGGTTTTACTGTGTCAATATGTAGGTAAGGAAAATAAAAATACAGTACTATTTAAAATTACGTATGCTTTGTCGTCTAGTCTTTTATTTATTGACTCCGAAATGTATGGATATCATGGTGACAGAAAAAAAAGAATCTCTACTTTTAAAAATAATGTGCGTACTTAGTTGAATTAAAAAGCGACCTCAAGGAAATTGAATGCTTAAATATGAGAAAAGCTTTAAAAATCTTATTCAAAAAGTCCAGTAGCGACGTTAACTTGTATTGTTAAAATAGTAGTTTTTCAACAGTGCGCAAAGATTTTTTTTTTAAGTATCACTTTCCCTCACTGATTGCGGAGATTAATCTATAACGAGACTAGGGAAATTTTTTCCCCGCACTCGGATTTTTTATTATTGTTCTTTTTTCTTTTTAGGTGGTCGTCAAAAATATTGATCATAACTCATGCGTAAAGTATATTTCCCGTCCTTGCCTGCTTATTCCAACTTCGTGCGGGAAAGATTAACTTTTCGCACATCACTTTTCCGCACTGAGTGTGGGATGAATTTCCCCTAAGACTTTCCCGCACTAGGATCTTTTATTATTGCCTTTTTTCTTTATATGCAAATACCGATTCAGATGTTCGTAGAAGAAAATATGGATCATAACTCATGCGTAAAGTATCTTTAGTAAGAGTATTCCCACAAACTTGTTTTGCAGTGAGCTGGAAAGTATCGGGATAAATTTTTTCCCACACACTTTGCGGGAAAGTGCTACTTTGCATAAGCAAAAGTATGCACAAAGTAGGTTTTTTTGCTCCCTCGTAGAAAAGCATTAGTTACATGTGTCCAATTAAAAGTCATTAAGACAGAGGCAACAGCTTTGGAAATTTGTATATCTGGGGGTTTGGTCCTTGCAAATGTTGGAAATTTTTTCTTATCTGATGTTGCATGATGAGCACAAAACTAAAAGAAAGGTTGAAGTTATAAATTTGTGTCAGGCCCTACAGGAAATTGACAGCATAATAATGAAAAAATCTACAGTTTTTCCAGTTTGTTTTAATTGAAGATGTAAGGAGTAAAGTACAGTTTCGAACTTCCAGTGACTTTATTTTTTAACATTTTCACAACGTTATAAATGCTTATGTATGTCCTACAATCGTCACCTTTGAAACTCTAGTTTACTCTTAAGTTCAAAATACCACCTTCAAACAAAAATACAGATTTAAAGTTGTAGAACCCATTACAATAATATTGAGATATGAGATTATCTTTAGACAGTGCAGATAAATTTTTAAAATTGTTACTTTAATTTCGGAATGTAAGAATGGAGAAATTGTAAATAAGATGAGTAGTATAGGAAAACGTAAAATTATAAGTAATGTGAAAAAAAGTCAGGTACCTTGGAGTATTAAACAGTTTATTGTGGGATGCAACATATTGTAGACCCTAGCTGCATCATTTTTAAACAAACAAAACAACTAAAGAAGCAGGTTTGGCTGCACGTTTAGGTGATCAGGAGAAACTGCAGGTATAAAGAGTTGGTTGGTAACTACATCTTTTTGTTTAAATTTAATTGGTAGAAGTTTGGTGATTCTGCTTTCCCTTGGTACATTGTTTTAATTGACCCCAAAAATTACAAACCGACATCAGTTTTGTCGGCGTCGGGATGCCTTGAAATTTTCCAGTGAGGCTCTGCCATTCTTACAGCTATATCTTTAAGAATTTTTTTTACTACATTTCGATTATAATGAATATGTATGTCGATTGCGAGAATTAGGCAAAACTCAAAATTCATTTTAGTTGGCACAAAGATTAAACAGGATACTAACAGGGCATTTCAAAAATATATTACTGATTTCGAAAATAGTATTTAAACAAATCCTGAAAATTTTTGGTCTTACAACAGAATAAAAAACAATCGGAAGTCCAAAGTTTTCACATAGACAGGGAGTCCGTGAGGAACGGTCAAAGAATGGTGGATTCTTTTGCAAGTTACTTCAGGTCAGTCTATCCGTCGACAAGCAGTGTCGGTAATCGTACTTTTTCAGGCAACTATTTATTGAAAAATTTGTCAATGCCAGTAAAGATATTCTAAATGCTATTAGGCAAATGAAACCTAAAAAAAGTATAGGTAATAACAGTTTCCAGCCTACGTGATAAATAGTTGCCAAAACTACCTATTATATCCGTTTATGATTATTTTAAACAAGATTTTATCCGACAATCAATATCCAAATCTGTGAAAAACTATAAAGGTGGTACCGATATTCAAGAGTGGAAGGAAGTCGGATATACAAAATTATAGGCTCATTTCAATAATTTGTGCATCTTCCAAAGTTTTTGAAATCATTCTAAACAATAAAACTTTTGATCATGTGCGAAACATAATCAGTCCAAGTCAACATGGTTTTATGCCAGGGCGATCTACAGTGACAAATATACTTGTTTACACTCAAGAAATTGCAAATGCTTTAGATCAAAACGTGATGTGAAACTGTTGCTGGGGAAACTTGCATCCTTTAATATTGACAATAATTTAATAAATTTAATAAAATCTTACCTCACTAAAAGAAAGCAATATGTTGTATTTAACAATTATGAGTCTTTTAAATTTAAGGTTCTTTCTGAAGTTCCTCAGGATGCAAACATGGGTCCCTTACTGTTCCTTCTATTCATTAACGACATATATGACGTATTCCATCATAGCGACTCAGTATCGTTTGCAGATGATTTTAAAATTTACAAAAAAATTAAATCAGAGGGATATTATCAACACCTCCAGCAAGATTTAGACAATATTTTAGCTTGAAGTCAACAAAATCATTTGTATTTTAGTGTTAAAAAATGCAGCGTGGTAACATTCACCAATAAAAAAAAATTCATATTCTTATAAGATGTTAAATGAAACACTAGAAAGAAAGGACTCTGTACAGGACCTTGGGCTGCTTCTAGATTCTAACTTCTCTTTTGCAGAACATCTGGAAAAAACAGTAAGCAAAGCTTTTCAAATGTTTTTTAATAAGAAACACAAAGCAACTTAAAAATCCCAACGTTATTAAAATTTAATATAACTTTTATGTAAGATCCAAGCTTGAGTATTGCAATCTAATATGGGTAAAAAATTACCAATATTTTAGCGACCAAATTAAAAGAATACTAAATAAATTTGTCAGATACCTTCCATTAAAAATGTGCGGCGTGTATCCCACGTTTACTCCTTACGTAGACCTACTTAAATTACACAATATGCTGTCTTTAAAACAAAGGCGGCTCAACAATATTGCATTTTGACATACAAAATCATAAATGGAGTCATAGACCCTCGAACCTCGAACGACTCCTAGATCCAACCTTAATAACAATAGAAACTTTTTTTACCTGCCTGCAGCAAGAACAAATATAATGCTATCCTCTGCATTATATACGATGTAATTCGTTGTAAATTCAATTTATAATAAAATAGATATATTCAATATAAATTATTATGGATGTCTAAATTTTATAATTTAACACCATGCGATATATGTATTCATAATGAAAAACTACTTTAGTTTAGTTTGGCCTAGCCGTTTAAAATTGTTAGTTTAAGCCTTCTCAACTACCTGTCTTTAACAAATTATTAGCATAATATTTTTGGTCTGTAATTGTACTGTAGGCCAATAAAGAAATAAATAAAATAAATAAAAAATAAATAAAACTATCTAGTACTAAATAGTAAATTTACCAAAACTTTCGAAAATTTAAAGAAAATGACTTTTCAAGTATGTGTTCTTCCAGAATAAATTATTTCCTGACAAGTAGCGTGCTTGCAAAATAAGCCAATTCTCTGATTTGCTACATTAGCGTATATGTAGTAAGTGAGCTCCTATGCATGATGGTGCTGGTTGGATCGGGATGCAGTAGATATTACTATCTCCTAGAAAAGGCTTTTGTTGTGACCCTACTGGAAGATGGGAATACAATGACTGACACGTGACACACCTAAATGTGGCGGTAACACAGTTTATTTTCTTGTGACATCTGTAATAACACCTAACCCAAGACACCTCACAAGTGTTATTGGGGGTCTCGCAGTGCCCTTCATGTTGGTTTGGGGGTTATTGTGAGACTTCCAGTCAGTTTTTTTTTATTTTTTTTTTGTGGGAGGGGAAATCTTCTAAAGATGCCGGCCGTATGGTCCTTCCCGAATATGCACGATTCTAACCTCTCTAGAGGTCAGCCTACGTACTAAACCCCACCGCGTCTCTACTATCACGAGTCTCATCCTCCTGGAACTACTATGGGCATTACTTCAGGAGGAGCAAGGAATAGATGTTTTTAGTCATTTCTTCTTTCTGACCGTATAACGTCTTTCTCTTTTGTGTCCACAATCGTCTTTGCATATGTACTTACAGCCTTCCAGTTTTCTTTTCTCTCTAGCATTTTTATCACTAGATTTTCTGGGTTTGTTCTGCCGATCCTTGTTTCCAAAATATTTCTTAGTGTTTTCCATCTCCCACACTCAAAGAACGTGTGTTCCACAGTGTCTCTTTGCGTACAATACATGCACTGGTCATATTTTGTTAGCATGAATCTTTGTCTGTCCTGATAAGAGTTGCGTAAGGTGGTATGTCACTTCTCCGTGAACGCGTTTAATCCATGGCTCTAACTGTGGTATGAGTCTTTGTGTCCAATGTCCTTTATTGTTATCTTCCTGCCACTCTTGCTGCCATCTGCACAGTGTCGCTGCCTTTGCCAATTCTTTTTCCGCCCCGTCTTGTATTTCACACCTCTCTTCCACCAGCAGGTATATGGGAGGAGTTCCTGCAATGTGCCAGTAGTGCCTTGGTCGACGTTGTTCTATAGGCACAAGCGATCCGTATTGCTGATTTTCTTTGAACACTCAGGAGCATATTCTTATAAATGTTCTTCTCTATGGCTCTTCTCCATATTCTTGCACCATAAAGTATGATAGATTGAATCACACTGAAGAGTATTTTTCTGTTTCTTTCTCTGCAGCAGTCGGCTGATGTTACCAATTGCTTTTCCCGCTTTTTCGACGACATGTCTGACGTTCTGTGCCATTCTCATATTTCTATCGAAGTAAACCCCGAAGTACTTCAGATGCTCTCCACTTCTAACTGTCACCTGAGCAACTATTACTTCAATATTTTTTACGGTGCGGCCTCCACCTAGAATCACAACCTCAGTTTTCTGTGGTGCTAGGCTCAACTTCTTATTTTCCAGCCATTGGGTAATATCTCCTAAAACTCTATTCGCCGTATCTTCTAGTTTTGTCGCATCTTTTTCTATTTTCTATTACGACGACTCCCAAGTCATCGCCGTAGCCCACCAGTTTAACTGACCTTGGAACTGGAAGTCTGAGGATGCCGTCGTAGTATATGTTCCACAGTATTGGACCTAAAACCGACCCCTGCGGGACACCACACGACATGCTCATTTTTCCTTCTTCACCGACATTTAGTTATCTGTCTTCCAGGTAACTAGCAACCATATTGAACAGATGCAATCTGTCTTTCCCTCAATACCTCAAGAATGCCCTGCCAGGGAGCAGAGTTGAAAGCATTGCGAACGTCAACCGTTATCAGGATGCACCTTTTCCTGCCACTCCTTTCATTGGCTTCTTCAGCTAGCTCTTGCACTCTCTGCATGGCATGTTCAGTTGTTCGTCCCTCCCGGAATCCATGCGGTTCGTCGGCGAAGCCTCCAGTCCTTTCTATTTCCCTCTTTAACCTTTCCGCTAAGAGCTGTTCCATCAGTTTACTCCATACATTTAGTAGACAGATAGGCCTATATGCTTTACTGCCCTGCCCCGAAGAACAAGCTGCGCCACTTTCCATATTTTGGGAAACATACCTCTTTTTAGCTCCCTGTTGAAGATCTCCAAAATTTTTTCCGGGTAACGATTCACAACTGCCTTAACTACTTCGGGTAGCAAGCCGTCTGGCCCTGGAGCTTCGTTATCCTTTAGCTTATGAGCCGCAGCGATTACATTTGCTTTAGTAAGGGATTTCTGCCTCTTCTACTGGTATTCTCTGCCATTTGTCCACCTTGTGTATAGGAAATAGTTCTTGCGCAACTTTAAGCTGCTGCTCATCACTTAGGTATTATTACGATTTTATTCCCTTTGCCCCATAGGTCATGTTCTACTTCTTCAATTACTTGTTTCCATGCCTTCTTCTTTTCTTCAGCAATAGCTTTTTCTCAGTACTGCTCGACTTTCTCTATAGTTAGTAAGAGCCTCTTTTTTTCTTATAAAGTCATTTCTCTTATTTTCTCTGACCATATTTCTCTTAGCTTTTAGACATTTGCTCGTCTTTTCCGTGATCTCATGCGTCCACCAGTAAACTGGTTTTTTGTTACTAGGGGTTCTTTTCTTCCTCATAATGTTGTTGCATGCACTTGTAACCACTTCCTCAAGCATCTACGCATCTATTTCCTTCCGGCTTGCCTTCTCCAGTTGTTCCCCTACTTCCTGTACCACCTTGCTGATCTTATCTTTTTTAATTATCCAGCCTCTGTTACCTACTTTTCTAGTTTGCTCTACTGGGTATTCGTTACTTATCTCGTATGTGATATGCTGATGGTAGCTAAGCGTTTCTGCGTCTAGGAACTGCCAGTTTACTGTTATTTTGCTCAGGTTCTTTGTACAAAAGGTTATGTCGATATGAGATTCGCTCTCTCCTCTTACGAATGTTGGTGATCCACCTTGGTTTAGGACTACAAGGTCGTCTTCTGCTAGCCATTCGGACAGAATTTCTCCTCTACTATCTTCCTTATTTGAACTCCATAGGTATGATTTGCAGTTGAAATCCCCTCCGACTATTACTTCCTTGGTTTGCTTTCTAATATCTGCGCGTAATGCTGTTAGGAAATCTACGTAAGCCTGCAAGTCTACATTGGGGGAAATGTAGCATCCAAAGATTATCACACTTTCCAGTTCGATCCATACGTACCCATTACCAGTGCCCATTTCACCTACTTTAAGTCGGGTATTCTTTATTACCAGTGCCACGTCCAGTCTACTATCCATGAGCAACTTCCCTTTAAGCGCTTTTTCCCGATTAGGCTCTGCAATGATCATTACATCGGCCTTTTCTTCCTCTGCGGTTTTATACATGAGATCCATAGCTCCTCTTCCTCTGTCTATATTACCCTGAATGACCTTCATGCTGTGCTTTGTAGCATCCCCCTTTTCTCCTTCCTCTGTTCTTGTAACAGCCTTCTATAGATAGGACATTTTGTCGTCTCTGTTTTATGTCCCTCGACATTACACAGATAACATTTCTGTTCCTTTCTGCAGTTGTTTCTATAATGGCTTTATTCGCTTGTTTCCTTCTGATCACATTTAGCTGCTACATGTCCTACCCTGTGACATCTATAACATTTTGAAAGGATCTCCATCTCCTTAACCTTCCATCTGTTCCATCCATCTCCTGTCAGGTTTTTGGAAACTAAATACCTAGCTGCTTCTGGTGAAACCATCAGAAAAGCATGTTTCAGTCCCCTTGAGTTCGCATTGTCTCCCAATTTTATTTGTGCCTCCATATTGTGAACCCTTCCTATATCAAGCTCTTTCTCTACAATTTCCTTGACTTCGTTCACATGCGTAGTTTCGTCGATATCCAAGATCATTACAGTTTGCGTTTTCTGTCTACTCCCTACTTCTGATATAGTCTGCATTTTTGTTTTAAGAAGCTCTTTAAACTCTTGTCGGGTCTTTTCTTCGTTTCCTTTAATCTTGACTTGTACTTTTTCTTTTTTTGGTGACATTTTTCACTAGTACTCCTCTCGTATCGACTTCTTTCTTCATGCTTTTTATAATGTCTACGTATGACTTCCCTTCGACAGGTCTTATAATAAGCGTCTCCTCATTGGGCTTACTTGCTACTACTACTTACTTACTACTACCCACCTGCCACTCCAGCGGTACTTGGTCTGCACGATTTGCTCATGCGTATATGTGCTTGTGAGCCCTCCTTCCTGCATACGTATTCCATTAACTTCCTCACCCTTACTTCACTAATACTCCCATTGACTAAACAGGCTGGCATGTCCCTTCCTTAGGCTCTTGCTTTACTAAAAACTTTGCTTAAATTGACTACCATTTCGCCTTTGTCTGTCTTTGTTTCCCCTCCCGACTCTGTCATTACTAAGTATATATGACTTTCGTTGTTTTCAGGCGTTTGCTCATTGCTGACGGTAGTGCACGCTGTCTTTCCAAAGACCATTTTTCCCTTTTTGATTTGCCCATGCCTATCATTGACGTTAGTTGCGGGAACTTCTTAAGACACTTATTGATATTTCTGTCCTCTACTCGTTGGCCTTCTCTCAAAATTATGAGATGATCTCCCTCCCCTTTGTAATCAAGGGACGCTTTTCACCTTTTCGGGCCATTTCTCTTCTACCAACGTGTCTAAAGTGTCTTCATCAAGTTCCTCCTGAAGTTTACTTTCTATTTCGTTGATTACTTTCTCCTTCTCCTTTTCTCTCTTTCTCATGGTCGGCGTGCCGGCTTCCGACAGTTGCTTTTTCCTACTAGCTTGTTTTACAAAACTTTTCATTTTCGCCAGCATCTCGAACATTTCATGGGTAAAAATCACTGAGGTCTGTATTTTCTTGATGTGCTTTTCTATTCTTTCTGCTGCGCCTTTTATCTCTTTCTTGGTGTTCGAGACTTCCAATAATACGGTTTGTAGAGTTCTTGTTTCATCGCTTCCTCTCCTAATATTTTCTTTGAAAGATCTGTATTCTTTCTCCACCTTTTCAATAAACAGTTCCAGATCCAAGACATTCTCTGGTGGTTCATCCGGTGTCTCCATTCTTTTCCGTTTCGGCTCCCTGTTTGTGTTTTTTGCGGTGACTTCTTCAGTTTCTCCATCTGATGTTTGCTTAGCAGGTTCAAACGAACCCGAAGACGCCCTATTTCTTGCCGGTGATCGTGCCAGAGAATCCCTTCTTCTAAAGGGATCGTTCACCTCATTGAAGACGTTATCGTCTTCTTTCTGCGGACCTTGTGGGTTGGGGGGCAGGCCGAAATAACTGGGAGCGGGTGTACCCTCGGGTCATCTTGCCCTACCCCAGTCCTCTGAGTAGTAGTAGTGGTAGTGGTAGTAGTGTTAGTGGTAGTAGTGTTAGTGGTAGTAGTGTTAGTGGTAGTAGTGTTAGTGGTAGTAGTGGTAGTGGTAGTAGTGGTAGTAGTGGTAGTGGTAGTAGTGGTAGTAGTGGTAGTGGTAGTAGTGGTAGTGGTAGTAGTGGTAGTGATAGTAGTGGTAGTGGTAGTAGTGGTAGTGGTAGTGGTAGTGGTAGTAGTAGTAGTAGTAGTAGTAGTAGTAGTAGTAGTGGGGGATTCCTGAATTTCATACATCGGCTGTTAGCCCATGACATTTCCTTTCAGAATTGACTTTTGTGCTGGACCCACTATCAAATGTGATTTAAACTTGCAAGAGATATACGCTTACAAACCAAATCTGAGAATTGGAAAGTTCTGCTACCACACTACTGAACAAATTTTTTTTCTTTCTTCATACTTGCTTAAACTTGTGGTAAAATAATTTATTCTAGAAGAAGATACTAACGGAAGGTAATTTGCTTTAAATTTTCGAAAATTTTGGTAAATTTACGAGTAGGAGATAGTTTTCTGCCAACTTTCAGAAAAATAAAATAAACTAGAATTCTATGAATTTTGAGTCTTGTCTAACTCTCATATTCGACCTACACATTCATTATAAGCAAAATGTAGCTTAATAGAGCAAGAGTTCAAGGTATGAATTATGATGGATACGTAACCCTCGCCATTTTTTGATAATATGTCGATTTTCTCCAATACCTTAAAATTGTGGATAAGGGCTCGGGACACCAATCCAAAGGTGGGCAATATGATATAGTAATACCCCCAGACCAAAAATCAACTGGTGTGCCGAACCCATCCATCCATCACGTGACCTCTAAAATTGCCTACCTTTGGATTGGTGTGCCGAGTCCTTATCCACAATTTTGATGATTATCCATTTCGTATTGAGGACGAAAAAATGCACATCTTAAAAAAATGGCGAGGGTTACCTATCCATCATAATTTCTACTGCGAATGCTTGTACTATAAATAAAAGCCTATCAAAAAAGCTTTTGATTGATGACGACTAATTAAAAAAATATATTTGTCAAAGATATAGCTTTCACAAAAACAGTGCCTCACTGCAACATTTCAGGGCGTGTCGCGACGCCGACGAAAGTGATGTCGGTGTGGTAATTCTTGGAGTCAATCCTAACTGTGTATTAAGCGGGAACAGAATCACCAAACTTCTACCAATTAAATTTAAAAAACCCGATGTATTTTAAATGATACATTTAAATTTTTGACATTTTATTTGAAGATTTTAATATTCTCTTTTATTCGTACACTTTTTTGGGTTTTTTGTTTGTTAATATTTTATATATCACGTGTCTTCAATCTTTTATGTAGTTTTTAAAATATGCAAAATAATTTTTGGAGACTCAAATATTCCAGTTGTAATTTTAAAACTGAAAACTTCATTTCAAACATTCGTGTACATATCGGAAGATCTACCTCAAACAAAAAATTATGTATTTTCGTCACGTCAATTAGGTAATAAAATTTTATCAAAATCTACAACGAGAATCAGCTGTGATCTTAGTGAATAGTTTTAAAGACGGGTAGGGGTACATATTCAAAAAGTACAGTTTTTGACCCCATTTTTAAAAAAACCTATACCTCGTTTAGGCATACCATGTCCTGCAGATTGCAAAACTTGATTTAGGCTTGATACTTTGTTTTCAACTTATTCCAGTTGAAGCTTAATAAAAACCACAGTATATGTGTACAGTTCGAATGTTGGAAAAGTAAATATACATTTTTTGTTCTTACATAAGATATCATAGCCACATTAAAAGCCGCAGCCATAAATGCCTCATGCTCACAAGTTTCTTGAGGGCCAATGTAAGCAGAAATGTTCTTTGTCCAAAGTTCAGCAGTCTTTTGAACACTTATAATTTCTTCGCCATAAGTTTCTGCTACAATAAATTGTAAAGAATGGTTGCGTTTTGCGAAAAGACCTCTGTTTATTTCGTCCACTGCTAAAGATATTGCACCAGAGATGGTTAGACCCGGTCTTGAATATTCTTTGTCACCTAAAATAGAAACAGTTAAGGTGATTTTATGATCCAGAAAATTTTTAATAAAGATTAAAAAATTGAAAATCGTTTTATTTTTTATGCCACGTATCTTTGGTCAATTGTCGTTTGAACACAATCTCCTTTTACAAAGTGGTGGTCCTACCAGATTTTTTAAATTTGTTCTAGTTTGTTAAAAATGTTGTCGTTTTATGCCATATAACCTACAAAAACGGAGAACTGATCCGGAGAACATCTTTTAGGAATAACATAAAATTTAAGAAACAGTACTTTTTGTTTTAAGGAGTTATTTGCACATGAAAAACTTCTTACAATGCCTTAAAATATATGAATATACTATTCTATAGTTTTGTAAAAATTATAAAAGTACTTAATTTTTTCGGCCCAAACAGTGGCGGTCGCAGGGGGGAGCGATCGCCTTCCCCTTTTTTCAAGAATATATTTTAAAATTTCGCCTGCGGCGCCGGCGCCCTATTAGGTCGAAAACTACATTAATTTTTGAGAAATTTTGCATAAAACTTTTCCATTGCTTTTACAAAATTCCGATCTCACTCCCCCCCCCCTCTTTTGGAAAATCTGCAACCGCCACTGCCCCATAGTTATATTAACCCCTCGATAACCCCATATCTAAACTAAAAATAAACGCAATACATATTGACGATTTTTTATGGACTTTTTTCCGGTTTTTCCCATAATTATGGAGTTCCTAAATTTTCCCAGTAATCCCAGTTTTTGCCCATGCACCCAGTTTTACTGCATTAGACACTATCAAATAGCAAATTCTGAGCCGCGTTTAAGCTAGGGCAGTCATGCTCTTTTTGGGGAAGGACACAACCCCCTCAAATGAAGTAGGCCTTTTACATACAGTTTGTCCCAAAAGTCTGGAATAATGGACTTTTTGGGAGAACTATGGTTTTTAAAAAAAAAAAAATTTATGGGATCATTTTAGGCAAAAAAGCGGTCTCAAAAAATGGATACTCTTTTATACAGAGTGTCCCAGAAATTAAATATGGCACAATCTTTTTTTTTTTAATTGTACACCCTATATGTTATCTAATTTTCTAATTTTATGACTCCTTAAAAAATAAGCTTTTCAAAAATAAGAAACACTTTGGGTCTATTTTTTATCTTTTCCGAGATATTCAAGTTTAAATTTGTGTGGTAGTTAATTTCGATTTCCCTATCTCTTCCATACAAATTTAAACTTAAATTATCTTTGAGAAGATAAAAGATAGACCCAAAGTGTTTGATATTTTTGTAAAGCTTATTTTTTAAGAATTCAGAGAATGAGATAATATACAGTGTGTCCAATTTAAAAAAGATAAGTTTCTGGCATAATTTATGCCTTGTATAAAAGGGTACACATTTTTTGAAACCGCTTTTTTAGCCATCCATACATCGTATGGAAGCTATTGGGATCGTCAAAAAAAAGCTTTTTTATTCCAACTAAGAAAAAAAGGCCAAAAAAGACCTAAATACTAAATTTTGTAATGGTGTCTGTCTGTCTGGGTGTCTGTCTGTCTGGGTGTCTGTCTGTCGGTAACACGATTACTCAAAAACCGCTAAACCGATATGTAGAGCTGATTAGTTTTGGTGGGGGTGGGGGGCTGGCAAGCGTATAGGAGAGGGATTAGACTTTTTTAAAAAAATTATCTTACGAACCGTAGCAGCTAGCGACACGCGATTTTCACATTAGGATAGGTAATTGCATTTTCAACCAAAAAAAAAAAAAAATATTTCAAAAAAAATATTTTTTTTATTTTGTTTTTTTTTTGGTTGTAAATTTGTAAATGCAATTATCTATCTTAATGTGAAAACCGCGTGTCGCTAGCTGCTGGCAAGACGGTAGGAGGGGAGATTAAACCTTTAAAAAAATTGTAACTCACGAACCGTAGCAGCTAGCTACACGCGGTTTTCACAGTAAGAAAATTATAAAAAAAAAATTATTCTATTTTTTTAAAAAGATTTTTTGAATGGCTATACGTGGCTGCTGGTGGCATTTTTTTACCTAAAATGATGCTATATAAGTTTTTTTTTTGAAATACCCAAAAATCCATTATTCCACACTTTTGGCACAGACTGTATGTATCAACGTAATTTAAATAAATAAAAGACTTTCTTACATTTACTTAATCTGCATTGCAACAATAACCTTTTTTAACTATTTTATAAACAAAATTGACGACAAATAAAATAAGAAACAACATTATTTTGATCGCGGTCACAAACGCAGTCATGTGACTTGCAGTAGACATCCGTCTTTGATTGCGTGCAGTTACTTTCGCCTGTTCCCCGCAAGTGCTTATTTTTAATTATTTTTGGAGTTTTGTAACACCGGGTTCAAAATAGTTATTAAACTATGGTTTAAAAAATCGGGAATATTCGGGCCCTTCCGTGCGGCCTTTTCTATAAAGCTCCCCGCCCCCCGTCACACTGAATGTCGTGCCGCTCTTGTTTTATATGGCAAGTCAGTAAAGCCTTTTCAATATTTTAGAATGCAGATTCAGTTTACCCTTTTGGGGCTAGTTGAACCATAAAGTAATATACCTATAGGTTGAACCTAAGCTCGAACCAACATTTTCTCAACTAAAAAGCCAGTTCACTCATTATCGTTTTAGTATCCTTTGGCCTACGAACACGGCCATATTGACAACCAATTGACAGAAAATCCATGTTTATTTAACCTTTCAATTTGGTTATAAAAATGGCTGCAAGAATAGGCTAAAGGGCACTAAAGAGGTAAGAGTTAACTGGATTTTTAATTGAGATGGTGTTGCTCGAACGGGGGGCTGTTATGGAATCCTGGTTTTAAGAGAAACTCCAAAACTGAAAATTATTTGTGCTCCTTGTTTTATACGATTTGACCTTTTGTATCATCAACTAACAGAAGTTTAAGATTCAATTATATCCGAGTACAAACCTTCTCTTCTTTGAGATCCTGTCAAATATCCAATTGTAAAGTTTTCCCCGTTGATGCTATCACTTAAAATAATTGCTGCAAACAGAATTCTAAATCTGATCATAGTTCATTTCAACCTAAAAAATGTAAGTTTTAAGTTCTTCTGGTGAAATATGAACATCTTGATGGAAGGTATTCTTGACCATTGTACAGCTTACAATAGCCAGACCATTTAAAACTATCTTGGTGGACGGTGTTTCTTAAGAGAAGCAAACGCAAACACAGATAGAGGGTTTTGTACAAAAATGTATAAATTGAATTTCAGAAAGCTTTTTAATGTAATATATAAACTTTTCAAAAAGCCTCGTATACCCCTTTTACTTAGAAGCTAAATAAAGCAATAACTTAATAAAACTTCCACTACAATGAGAGCGTTCTCCATAATATCCATTGTATAAGTGGAAACCGCTGAGATTCAGCTTTTACAGTCATATTCCCGCCGGGCAGAACATTAGCTACACTTTCAGTTACAAGAAACATCGGAACCAGAGGAATTTTATAGTTAAAGCGGGACGTTATTGTAAAAAGAATGACGATACAAGCCAGCCGCAGCAATTTCTAAAAATATATTGACTATATAGTCCTTGTGACAGACCCCCGAAATTGACCAGCTCATTATAATTTGGGGGGACTGAAGAAAACTTTTACCACGTATTTATGGGCTCATGTGGAGCAAAAAAGTCGGGGAGGGGGGGGTTCAAAATGGCGGTTCGACTTTATATATTTTTAAATTCAATTTTCTCGAGATTGGTTCAACCAACCTTCAACTACTTTTTTTTAAAATATAAGTTAATTGGCTGAGTAAATTTTTGCTTTAATGGTTATGGCCAGAAATTAAAGTATTTAACTGTCATAACCTCATCAAACAAAAAATTGTTTTTTTGAAATTTACGTTGGCTGTTTCATGAACTAACGGTTAAGAATATCAAAAAAGTGTTTAGATTAAAGTCGTAGAGAAATACCTCACCTTTAAAACACTAAAAAAAAATTAAAGATCCGATTATTAAAACCCGAGATTTCGAGATTCAAAATGCGCGAGGCGGGGTTAAACGTTAATACTGTATTAAAATAATTACGTTTAATTTTATTGTTTTATGCATTTTAATTTTTATAATTTGTTTTATCTACAAGCGTGTTGTAACTACTTCGGTAATCATATTAAGGCCTAAGTTTATATTTGACTTTTTTTTTTAGAGTATACCACACGGTTGTAAATAAAATATCTATTGTATATAAGAATAATAATTTTATTATATAATATTCTTTTTTTTTTAAATGCGCCCAACTTATTTTTTGTTTTAATATAATCACTAGGTAGGGCTTCAAAGGTGTAATTGGAAGGAGCTAGATAAACCTTGCTAACATTAACACATATTCTTAACAGATCACCGAATTATTTTTTTAATTTATATTAAAAATTTGTTTTCGTAGATGCCTCAACTTGGAACCCACGTTCCGTCAGATGATAGGAAACTGTTTCGATCAGTTCTGATCTAGCAATAAAACGTGGTTTGCTAAACAAATCAGTTCTAATGTTTTCATAAACGCTATTAAAAGCCTCAGTTTCTTCTTTGGAGTACGGATCTAAGGCACTTTGCTTTATTTTTTGTGGTCGTTTCCCTCTGAATGATGGTAGTGCGCCTCTCGAGCTACAATATCTTGTGAAGTAATTGCCATGATTTTAGTATTCATTCGTATACAATAATTTTATTATATAATATTTTGTTTCTTTCAGGTAAAGTAAAATGGGATAAAACAAAACCGCCATAACAATTTCAACAATTTTCAGAAAAAAAAAGTTTTCTCTAACAGTCTGTTTACTTGTTAGAAGCTTTATTAAAAGGTTATTAACAGGTGCCAGGGATCTTTAGCACCAAAACCAAAGTTCTGAAAAGAAACAGAAAAAATTATTTTTTTTTCTGAAAATCGTTGCAATTGCTACAGCAGTCGCGTTTCATCCTACGTTAATAGTGAATTCTTCAAAAAAGACATGGATACTGCTCCAAAAAAGTTAAAAATTGAGTTCAGCTGCATAATTTGTGACAGTCCTAAACCGGTTAATTTACACCACTCGAAAGACTTGGACTCATGAAATGGAAATGAACCCATAATAAAACTGCAAGAGAGGTTATCTGACCAACAAATACCTGACATTTACTGTCCACAAAATAAATCTTGAAAAAATTGCTCGCATAGAACTGTAGATAAGGCTTCTTCAGCTGATGAAGATACAACAACATCTCCTATCAGATTATTTCCTGTTAGGAAAAATGCCAGTACTATAAAGCGTGTGCTTTCGGAGATCTGCATTTTTTGTGAGAAGCCAGGAAAATGCTCTTAGAATTCAAAGACAAGGGAGAAATGTATCCAATCCGTTGATCCCAGAGCCGACAAGATACTTCGAGCTGTAGCCATCGAGCGAATGGATACTAAAATCATGGCAGTTACTTCACGACATATTGTATCTGGTGAGGCGCACTATCATCAATCCTGCTACAAGGCTTACACCAGAAAACAACCACAAAAGATAAATCAAAATGCCTTGGATTCGTACTCCAAAGAAGAGACTTTAATAGCCTTTAGGAATTGATTTGTTTAACAACCCACTTTTTATTGCTAGATCAGAACTGATCGAAACAGTTACTTATCATCTGACAGACTATGGGTTTCAAGTTGAAGCATCTACGAACATAAATTTTCAATACAAATTAAACAAATAATTCGATGATCTGCTAAGAATATGTGTGAATGTTAACAACAAGGTTTATGTAGCTCCTTTTAATTATACCTTTGTAGCCCTAGCTAGTGACTACATTAAAACAAAAAATAAGTTGGACACATTTGAAAAAAATTGAATATTATATAATTAAATTATTACTGTTATAATAATACACAATAGGTATTTTATTTACAACCGTGTGGTAGACTCCAAAAAAAAGTCAAATAAAAACTTGGTCCCTATAATATGATTACCGAACGATTTTGCGTGCTGTAACTTTTTATTACCGCATGCCTTGCAGTAATATAGTAGTACTTACCGCACGCAAAATCGTGCTGTAAACCTTAGTTATTACACAGTTGTAGATAAAACAAATTATAAAAAAATAAAATGCATAAAACAATAAAATTAAACGTAATTATTATAATATAGTATTAACGTTCATCCCCGACTCGTGCATTTTGAATCTCGAAATCTCGGGTTCTATAAATCCGCTCCTTAATTTTTTTTCAAGGTTTTAAGGGTGAGATATTTCTTTACAACTCTTATTTAAAAACTTTTTTGATATTCTTAACCGTTAGTTCAAGAAACAGCAAAAAAAACAACTTTTTGTTTTTTGGACTTCTGACCTCTAAATACTGTTATTTTTGGCCATTTGCATCAGATCAGATATTTAGTCAGCTAATTAAATTACATCTACAAAAAAAGAAAATTAAGATCGGTTTACCAATTCTCGAGATAATTGAATTTAAAAATCTACAGTCTGGCCTGTCTGGAAAGTTACTTTCTCATGATTGACCCCTCCTCCCCCCCCCCGACTTTTTTACTCCACATGAGCCAAAAACACGTGGTAAAAGTTTCTTTCAGTCCCGCCAAATTATAATGGCTGATAGGTCTGGCACAAGAACTAATATTCTGGGTAAGCATGCAGTGTTGTCAGCCTTTTCTCACCAAATGTCACTGACTATTTGTTGACAACTGTTAATAACAAAATCGTAAATTTTTGGGGATTTTGGTACTGCCCAGTGCCGTAACTACGAGTGGGCACCTGTCCAGAGCGCAAAGTAGGTGCGCAAAAAACTGGACAAAAAGAATTTAGGTTTTTTTAAAATGTTAAATTTTAAAAAAATGCTTAAGACGCTTCAGGTGTGGACGTCAATCATATTATTATCGGGCGAATATGGTTGGACAAAACAGAGGAGAACAAGCACTTATTTCTCAAAAAATTAGCTAGCTTTATATCTACCATGTGCTACCAATTCTTTAAATTTAATATGTGTTTATGCTGCCGCTTTTTGGGAAGGTTAAGGTCATAGTTACGATCTAGGGAAATAGTTTTTATCAACAGTACTGCGACTCATATTACAACCCTTGAACTAAAGGCATTCTTCTCTCAAGTTAGTTCAATGAAATAGAATCGCTTAGAAAGCAAAACTTATCGATCATCAATTTTCTTTCCCGGGTTGCGCAAGCTTTTAGAAAAAAGAAAACATTGTTTTTTTTTTGCTTAGGCGGGGAAATATAAAGAGGAATAATGTAATCTACAGTAATTTATTGATAATTCTCCGGGTTTCTCGGGTTTAAAACCTGAGAGAAAGATGTTATCACTAATGTTTTTATCGAAAATACATTATGAAAACTTTGAAAAATCATTAAGATATTTTGTTATTAAAAATGAACAACCGCGCAAAATTTCAGCCAATTTTGATGTTTAGTTTTTCCTGAGCACCCTGGCAAAGTTATATGGAAAGAGACGTTCTCAGCTGTAGTTTGTTTCTTAAAAATCTGGGGAGAAACTATAGCGTTAACAGCATTTACCGTAGCAACAACTGAAAGATGGCAGGCAATAAAATCACTGAAGGAAAAGAAAATACATATACTAGATTATTGTCGTTAAAATATAGCAGTTAAATCACTAAAAACTCAATTCCCCGGATGCTTATTCTTGAAAGAGAGAGAAGAGAACGAATTATTAATTAATTTTACAGGTTTGTTCTACTCCTTGGCCCAGTTCTCTTACATTGGACTAGGAGAACGCGGCATTCCCTCGATATATATATCCCTTGGTTTTGACCCCTCCCGGATTCGCCCCCCGGGAGAATTTCGCTCTTTTCTAATCCCTGACTGTCAAGAATAAGGCCCCTCTTCTATTTCGGGGAAGAGAGTGCTACCGGTAATTAGTAATGCATCTGATTCGCTGAATTCTTATTTTTTTCTCACATTTCTGTCAGTTTTGGCAGTGCATTAGTTGTTAGCAGTTTTGGTCTCCTGTCTTATACGAGAAGAGCAAACTGATGGCAAAACCGCTCACAAACAAAGTCATTAGTGCCGAACCAGACAGAAAACTGAGATTTCGTCCAATCAGGTACGTTTCTCATTCCCAGGAGCATTAACCTCCCCGAATTTGAAGAATATGGGCCTAGAGAGATAAGGCAATAACTTAACAAAACTTCCACCAAAACTTATCGCGATATTGCTATGCAATGAGAGAAGAAATGTACTCCTGAATTAGTATCGTGGCTCAAGGTTTATGGCGTTTTCAACTCATAGGAACTAATTACTAACCGTTCAGGGTGCTTATTCTTGAAAGTGCGAGAAGGGAGTGCTCCCGGAGTCCATATTAGGGAGTTACAAAAAATTATTAAAATTAAAATTGATTACGAGTTTTAAAGGTTTAGTCTACTCCCTGGCTGAGTTCTCTTACATTAAACTAGGAGAACGCAGCATCACCTCGATAAATCACTTGATTTTGACTACTCCCTAATTCGCTCCCCAAAAGAATTTTGCTCCCCTGCAGAAAAAGTCTCCTCAAATCTCTTAGGGATTCTCATCAAATTTCATATGTGTTTTAAGAAGATCTGAGGAGTTTTGAACCATGATTTCGCAATTTCCCATAGAATACTGTAAAATCTTCTCGATTCTTTAAAATCAATGTAGGAGAATTGATCAGGTTTTACAAGAAAGATTATCCGTCTTCTCAAATCTCCTCGAACTTCTAAAAACTGCTAAAAACTCATAAAATATTATTATATTATGAGATTTGAGGAGACATTTTCAGCAGGCTCCCTACACCTCCCCGTCAGTCAAGAATAACAACTAATTTGGTTTTGAGTGTTTGACATAACAGTTCTTGGAAAACTTTTTTATGGCATTTTTAACTTATAGAAACTAGTTCCCAGGAAATCAGGAGGTGGCGGTAAGCACTCTGCCGCTAAATGATACCGGCGGATTTCTGACGGGACGCATAGGCACTTGCATGCAGCCGCTAAAATCGTCCTGTATTTTGTAACGTATTTAGCAATCGCTAATTCGAATTCATTCCGAGGTTGGTTAAACGCCACCAAAATGCGCTATCTAACGAGTAGGTTGTTTGCTTGCTGAAAAACGCCTGACCGTATTAAGCGTTTTGTCGCTTCGTAGGCGCCAGCTTTATACGCAACCTTTCTCGCGGCGGGTTGAAGCTAAAAGACAGTTGTGATATAGAAAGCTCGTATCGTAGTGGTAGAGAACCAGACTCTCACACGGGACGCACAGGTTCGGATCTCGGTTGCGTCAACACATTTTTTTAATTACAGGTAAAATACTCCCGCCCAGCCGCCTGTCAGCTGACACGTGCTCAAGCGGTCATGGGCGGTATACATGCCGCGGCGCCCCAAGTTGTCGAGCCGCTAGCTGGCTTCCGAAAAATTGTAAGAGATGCGCTAGTGTCTAGACCATGTTGTATTTGTTGGGTTTCGCATCGGTCAGAACTAATTTGATTTTTAGTGTTTAACACATTTAGAGCGGTTAAAAACTCGCGATTTCCATTTTTGCTGGCAGAAAACTGCTAGGGCGAAAAAATTTCGTACACAGCTAAAGTAGACTCTGGCGCATTTTTAATGATAGTTAAAATCAATCACCCCCTCTAGATCCAGAGGCGCAGGCAAAAGATAATTTTTAGAAAATTAGCATGACACGCTCCAATGTAAATCATCCGTGTATCAACATTTGACATCCTACAAAGTTTTTTTATAGCTCAAAAAAAAAAGAAAAAATTATTATCACTTTTTTACATATTTTGAATAAAAAAAATGTTATGCCTTGTAGTGCGGTTAAAAATTCGCAATTTCCATTTTTACTGCCAGAAAACTTCTAGGGCAAAAAATTTTCGTGCACAGCTAAAGTAGACTCTGAAGCATTTTTAGTGATAGTTAAATCAATCACCCCCCTCTGGATCCAGAGGCGCAGGCAAAAAATCATTTTTAGAAAATTAGCATGATACGCTCCAATGTACATCAACCGTGTGTCAACATTTGACATCCTACAAAATTCTTTTATAGCTCAATCGAGGGCAAGAAACCTATCTACTCATCGGTGTAAGAAAAATTTTAGTGGGACTTAGCTGAATATTTCTTCCGCAGGTCAAAATAAAAAATGGAAAAATAATTATTGTCACTTTTTTTACATATTTTGAATTAAAAAAAAATTGTGCCTTGCGTATTTGTACGATTTTGTGTTTGAATATTCAAAAAACATCTAGAACGTTTTGCGAATCCTATGAAACCACAATTTTAGTTTAGGCCTGCCTCATAAAGCGCAAATAATTTTTTGAAAATCGATCTTAGCCGTTTTATAAGGAAATTTCGATTTTGGTAGGCGACAGACAATTTCCATCTTAGTTCGTAGAAATCCGCACACAGGAAAATAATTTTTATTTTATGATATTCAGCAGAAACGAACCTTTCCAAAAAATCTAAACTGTATTATAGACATGATCAATTTTGAAGAGCCTGGAACAGTGAAAATACTAAAAATTGCACCTTTTGAAAAAGTCATCCATTTTTCACTCTTTTGCATGTTGCAACATTACTGAGAGGATAATTTTGTTAAAACTGCACCAAAATAATCTACATGATATTCTACAAAAGGTTCTGTCACAATTTGTTTAGTTCTTATCCATGAAGCCCTGCACGCTGTGTTTGAGTACATGGAATTTGGACGAATTTCGACATAACGACACATTCTTGTATTGCAAAAATTTTTCAGCCATCTTTTAAAAATTGTTGTTCTTTAATAGAAATTATTGGTAAATCTTTGTGTTTTGGTAGAATTTGGATTACTTTTCAGTTTCTGAGTAATGTCTCTCCAAACACAATATTTAATTTCCTAAATTTTCGGAAAAAAATCTTTGTAAATTTTCGGAAAAAAAAACTGATTTTTGAAGGATCGACTTTCCTTAATGTATAATACGACTCTTGATTTGATTTAATTTATAGATAGTCATGTCGATTCCAAAAATGTACAATGTACGATGTTAGCTTAACCGGATGTCAAGTTTTGGTTTCATTTTTCTGTGAGGTACACTTTGAAACTCCGACACCTCAAGTTTGGAGAATTTTTATATAAAATCAGGATCACTCCTGAACTGCTCAGCGGATTTTCATTTTTTTTTTTATTGGATAAAAATATTACATTCCTTCCCGAATCCTCCCAAACGGAAGTGGAAGAGGATTATCCAGAAACTTTTCGTGACTTATTTATTTTGAACGAAATATTACTATTTCTTTTATTTTTAAAGTGCAGTTTAAGTTCTCCTAAAACCCGCATCTTATCGTCTTTATCGTCCAAAAAAACACTGCGCACAAAACACTGCACAAGTAAATATACCAGCGCATTACCGCACTCGTGTTTTACAGCGCAATATGACAAAACCGCGCAAGATCATCAACCATGCAAATAATTTACCGCGCAACACGTTTACGGGCAAATTAAAAATACCTTTATTTTATTAAAGCCTACCTACTAAAACAAAAAAATATAAAGCGCATTTCAACCCGGTAGTATAATAAAATTTTGGGATTCGCGGCTTAACCGTGACATTTGCTATTTGCCAGAAACAGCTTTCTGTACACAATGACGGGATTGATAAACAGTTGTTTATTTTTTTTTGTTCTATTTTGATGGTAAACGTTGTATGCGGTATTATTTATTCGCGGATATATGGACATAAGCAGTATTAATTGGTTTGTTGGTGATGTCATATGGCGCGGTAAAGCCTTGCGAGGTAATTTTTACGCACTTATGACCTCAATTTAATGATAAACTATCTCCACAAAGCGAGCAAGAATGTGGCCTTATGCAAGTTTGGGTGTGATGGCTTTAAACAACTAAAGGCCGATCCATGCTACCTACCAAAAAACTTTTTATATTTTGGCCAAAAACGAATTAACATACAGAAGTAAAAAAGTAAAAGGAATATTTTTTGCCTTGATGCCTGTTCTTCTCTTTTTTATGAATTTGAAATAACTTTACACAATACAATGTGATCGCAACTTAATGTAAGCACTGGAAAAGTTTTTTTATTATACTGGGTCTTTTCCATTCATAGTAGGATCAATGCCCAGTTTAGCCAAGTATTTCTGCAGTTAAAGACAAACACAAAATATCCATGCACCTAGCCGGGATACGAACTCGAGACCTCTCGTGCGGCAGGTCAATACTACCCACTGCGCTACGGAGGCCGGATATAAGTTAAAAACTTTGATGGTTTTTTGACAGCCTATATCCTTTTTCCAGCGGCTTGTAGGAAATTTATCTTCGAGTCTAGTGTGGTATGAAGTATTGGTCTAATAAAATTGAAAAAGGCTTTTCTTTTCAGTTTTTTTTAAAGAAAATACCAAGCATTTGAAATAAAGCCTTCTTAATTGCCACACTGGGAAAAATTTGTGGATTTGTTTTGTACAATTTTGTAAATTTTTTAGACAAATTGTTCTTAGATTTGCACCAAGAACAATAGGTGTAAAAATTGTATACAATTCTATAAAATTCATCATCAAAAATGTAGTTTATTAGAACAATTTGTTAATAATATTTACACAAAATTGTTCTCAATGCAAATTTTTTTCCTTGCAGCATGTATTGTTATGTGTACCTTTTTCCACTACTTGCATCAGTACTGGAATAGCAATTTTTTCAGTCATTCTGCCAAGACGATTTTATTAAAGTTCTCATCGCACAAATCCATGTTTCGACAAGTTGACAAAATGTTTGTTTTTTAAATAATCCCTTTAGAATTACCATCTTTTTGAAACAAAACTGAACAACTCGCATAACACTACTAGTAACATATTCATTGACTTTATATACATAGCATAAACAATATTTAATTATAAAATTCTATCCCTTGAGGTAAATCAAAAGTTTTAAATATATAATAAATAAAATGAATATTTATTTTTTAATTTTTAGATTTGTACCCTAAATTGTCCATTTTTAATCCGCCATATTGAAATTTTCAAATTTAATCAAAAATTCATATCCCCTTCCCGAAAAACCTGTGTATGCCAATTTTGATTGAAATCGAACAAACTAAATCTTTTTCCCCCTCCACTTCCGTTGTTAGATGAGAGAGAGTGAGTGAGTGAGAGTGTTCCTAATAATACTATTTTATTGTATTTTCACCTGAACTATAAACGCATACCAAATTTGAACACAATCGAGTGTGCCATCCGCCATATTGAATTTTGTAAATCTGATCAAAAATTCGTATTCCCTATCCTCAAAAGCACCCGTATACCAATTTTGGTTAAAATCGGTCAAACTTAGGTGTTTTCCTCCCTCCACTCCCCTGGTAGGGGGAAAGGATGCCTAATAATGATATATTATTGTATTGTCACTAGAACCAACGAGGATATAAACTAAATAGAGAGGACACGTAATGCTAATATCCGACCAGCAAGCCAACGGTATCCGAACAGCAAGCCAAGCCATGAAAGGGGAATTACCGCAAGTTTTTGATTCTTTGCTGAATGCGCTAGGATGAATCTGGGTAATATTTATTTGGAATTAAAACGCCAACAATCCAGCGCGTTGAACTCGTCGTCGAATGCATACCGGTTTATCAGTGGCGTACGTGTATGAAATAAATATAAATGAATGAACTTGTTGCTAAGGGAATGGGAGCTGGTAGAGAGATCATAATATAAATTGATGAATATGCCGAATGAAGCAAGACAGTTTTTATTATTATTAAACGATTATATTTAACTTTACAGTCTGCCTGACTATCAAATTTTGCGATTCGTTTTTGACACACTTCCCGTAAACCGATTTTAATGAAATTTGGCACAGTAATGCAGGTTAGATGATAATACAATATTAAATACAATATTATGAAAAAAAATGGCGGCTAGGGGGTGGTTAAGGGGTAAAAATAAGAGGCTAAATTCATTGACACATTTCCCGAGGACCGATTTTAATGAAATTTGGCACAGTAATGTAGATAGTAGAAAAAATGGGGGGGTAGTGGGTGATTGGGGGGTGTAAAGGGGGTGAAGTGGTCTAAAGCGAGCAAATTCAGAACTTTGAAATGAAAACAGATACGAACATGTAGTTTTCAGATTTATTATTGAATCTGGCAACAATACAATTTTATAAAACAAAATCGGGGGTAGGGGGTGGTTAAGGGGATAAATTCAGAGTTTTTTAATGAAAACAAATACGAACGTGCGATTTTCAGATTTATGATTTGATCTGATGACAATATAATTTTATGAAAAAAAAACCGGTGGTAGTGGGTGGGTGAGGATTGTAAAGGGGGTAAATTCAGAACTTTGTAATGAAAACAGATACAAACATGCGGTTTTCAGATTTACGATTTTATTTAGTGACAATACAATTTTATGAAAAAAAATAGGAAGGGGCGGGGGTGTGTGAGAGGTGTAAAGAAGGTAAATTCAAAACTTTTTTATATTGGGACTTTTATGCAGAGTTAATTGGGAAAGAACTTGTACAAAATTGTGAGGAAAGAAACCTTGTAATAATAAGGCATTGCTAGAAATGGAAAGGTTGTAAAAAAATAATTATATAGGTTGTGCCAAAAAAAACGGCACTTTTTAAAATGATTATAACTTAGCGGGAAATTGTCCGATTTTAAAAATATTTAACTTTTTAGGAATCTAAGGTTTCAAACTTTATAAGACGAATGTCAAACTTGACATTTCCTAAAAATCCAAGATGGCGAACCTATTTAAAAAATAGGCATTTTTGACCCCCCTAGATATTTTTTTGTGTGTGACACTGTAATAAATCTGAAAGATCGGTTACGAAGCCACATTCTTTTAAAGCGAAAGCGAAGAAGAATCGATATATCATTTTAAAAATTCGGACAAGAAATAAGGAAGTTTGCAATTTTTAAATAGACCAGAGTTTACCTGCAAAATCAAGTTTACTAAGAAAAAATCTACTTGTCTAAATAGCAATAACTTTTTCAAAAATTGATCGATTTTAATAAGTTTAAACTTTTTAAAAGGCAGAAGCTTCAAAATTTCTAGAACTAATGATAAAACTGACGTTTACTAAAAGTCCAAGATTCCCTAGAAAAAACTTTTTCTGAGACACTTTATTCAATCCTATTTCTTGTCCGAATTTTTAAAATGTTTCATTGATGTGCTTCGAAAGAATATGGCTTCGTAACCGATGTTTGTTAGGGGGGTTAAAAATGCCTATTTTTCAAATTGGTCCGCCATCTTGGATTTTTAGGAAATGTCAAGTTTGAAATTGGTCCTATAAATTTTAAAGCTTTGGCTTTCTAAAAAGCTTAATATTATTAAAATCGGACCGGTTTTTTTTTGGCACAACCTATACATTTTGTATTTTGTTTCTTTTTGATTAGGAATATGTGAAAAATAAAACAAATATTTTTTTAACTTGAACGATTTTACTAAAAAACTGCATTAAAAAGTAAAAAATAGTTTGGCAGATCTCTGTTTACTACAGCCGTAAATGGCACATTATATATTTTTAAGTTCGATATAAAATCATGGTGTATATACATTATTTTATGGGTAGGTATCATTAATAATGTTGCCATTCCGGTTCCCGTAAATGTTTTCAACCTTCTCTTACAAAATTTAAAATTTTACTAGCTACATGATTACTACGTTGGCAGGACAAAAATCCCAAAAATTTACCATTATTTTGTTATTGAAAGTGGGCAACAAAAAATTACCAGCACGGCTGCCTAGAATATTGTCGATTGATCAGTTTTTAACTAATTATGGATAGAAACACAGCGGGTTAAAAATGGATAAAATTTAAAAAATAATATAGTTTTTAAAACTAATGACTAAAATCGTGTTTTTTACAAGCTTGGTTTTAAAGAACAAGTGCCTTGATTTATAGTACACACCAGTTGGTAACACTGATCAATGGTGGCTGCGTACATGACAAAACAATGGTTTCTATGGTAACCTTGCTAAACTTATATTTTAATTTTTGACAGTTTGTAATTTTCTCGTATTTTCTGAATGTTCTTTTTGTGAATACTTTTGAATTAATGTCTAGGTAAGAATAATAAGAATTTCTTAGTATTAACATTTAAAGCTATTTTTCTCCAAATTTCGGTAAAAAAAGACGTGAATTTTTTTTCGCACCCGTGATCAAAAAAAAAGTAACCAAAAAAGCCATGGTTGGGTACATTGCGGATAGTGGCTAAAATCGTGTTTTTAATGAAGGTATAAAAAAAAATAATTTGTGCCGCAAAAAAAAACATTGAGTAAAATCCTGTTTTTCATGAAGGTATAAAAAAATGGTTTTTAGCAGTTGTCAAAAAACAATAATCCTTAAAGCATAAAACTTTTTTTAGGTACACACCAAATTAAAAAAAGTTGGGTTTTATTATAAACATCAAAATAATATCAATTTTAGCGGTCAAAGACTTTTCTTCTTCTTTTTCACTAGACAGTATAAGCTTCTGTGGCTTTTCACATCACAACACCCAAATGAAAGGCTTTCCTAATTACCTTTTTGGCTTTCTTAAAGAACCCGGGCGTTTCTATAAAATTTAGCAAACAATTTATAAAAATGCAGAAACTCGTTAATGTTTTTTAGCTCAACCAGAAGAGATAAACCGAAATTTTCCATAGATTAAAAAAAAAACTAAAAAATATATTGAGAATTTTGAATAAAGGCAAAATGTTTTTCACAAATGACAAAATTTTTCAGTTCTTGCTCGATTTTACAAAAAATGTTTAAGCTTCCCGACAGTTTCTTCCATTTTTCCAATCTTACAATGTCGTTAATTGGAAAGTAGGAGAAAAAGGAGCACGAAAGCACTGTATCGTAAACTAACGTACCTGTGAAACCCCGGCGGCGCCTGGGGTCCCCCAGCCCCGGCACGACCCTGTGTCCCCTGCAGCGCGACGCGGGCAATCAAATGAAGTTCAATGAACCCACGCGAAATACGTCCAAAAGAATGCGATTTCCCAGTGTGCCGTCAATGCTTTCGATCGTTAAAAATAAGCAAGTTCGAAAACGAAAGTGGCGCACCAAGTTGTGGATTTAAGTACTAAAAGCACGATAGCCTGCGCCATCTTGTATTCACTTCAGTTGAGCAGGGTCGAAATTTACCATTAGGTGTCCCCTCTATTTAGCTTATATCCTCGTTGCTAGAACTATAAATGCATGCCAAATTTGAAGGCAATCGGATGTGTATAAGTTAGTTAACATTGGTTAGCAAAAGATGACCAAAAATCGTTTTCCCCAACACTCCAAATTTCAACGAAATCGGGCGTACTTCAACTGTAGCCCCGCCACACCGTTCGAGTAGGGGGGAGCTGTCGATTTCATCACGCTATATTCTTGTATTGTCACCGCAACTATATAAGCATGCCAGATTTGAAGATGATCGGATGTCGGGAAGTTGGTCAAAATTAAGTTGCAATATTGTTATTATATATACATTTAAGTTAAAAAAAAGGTTGTAAAATGTTTTGTTTTAGAACCGCGGACTTCGCCCAATAACATAAAATGAACCAGTGGGATTTTCTGTACGATTAAGTATAGCGACAGTTATTCTAATTTAACTGACTTATTGTTATAAAAGCAATAACATCTTTCCCGACTATTAGCAATTCTTTGTGAGCTTACTATAGTTACTATCGTTCTCTTATTTTAATTGCATCGGCCCGAGAGAGATCAAGCAGAAAACATCACTATCTCCTTGATATAGTTATCGTTGACAGATATACGGAGTCGAAGGGTGTAAAGGCGGGTCTAACAGGCCATTTTCCTGGTATGTTTCAGTATGCAGGATCTCTCTCAGCCGGATGCATTTAGAAAAAAAACAATAATAACTATAATAAGCTCACCAAAATTTCTACTACTTATGTACTATTGTAAAATACGTACTTACGTAAAATTTTCTCTTTCTTATACTTATCCAATTTGACCTAACTTCATTGGGCTATGAGTTTATGAGATGAGTGACCCAAAAAGACAGACGCTGACCTTTGCTATAAACTTGGTAAACTAATATCGGTTTACGAAGTTTGTTAAATCTTAAACAAACAAAAAGGATTCTTGGGGTTAATACCACTAGAAATTTAAAATTACCGATAATTTTTTATTTTGCGTTTTATACAATTTCGCGAGTTCGTCGGATAATTTGCAAAGAAAACACATTAAATTTTTCTTACTATTTTCTTCTGTAATCGTTTTAACAGCTCTAAAACGATTCATTTTACAGAACAAAAAATAAAAAATCAATAAATGTTATAGAATGTTGATTAATTGAGAAACAATCATAAATAATAAACCATGCAATCCATTGCTAGTTGCAATTTAGTTTTTGTACTAATGGTCCGTGTACAGAAATTCGGCTTCGTAGATAACCACCCAACGCTATAAGGAGATCAGATTTAACTTTAAAATTTTTAAGAAAATTTGTTGAAAATACTTGAAATGCAGTAGGCCTTTGGCATATATTTTATGACATAATCCGCCATTTTTCAGTTAAAAAACAGTATACTTTCAAACGAGCTTTCAAATCGTACTCAATACGTATTGAAAAGATTATCTTCTTTCTCTTTCACAGAGCATGTTCTCTGCTCTGAGAGTGTGATATATGAAAGAACAAGATGCTTGATTTTCGATACGTATTGAGTGCGATATGAAAACATACTAAGTAAATGAAAATTCAATAACAAGGCACTGTTTAAAACGGCAAATACTAATTTTGCGGTACATACGTTTATTTTATACACAATTATTAGATATGCATCGAAAATTTAACCCGCATTTTCTGGTTCTGGTGTTAAAATAAATTAACATGTTTAATTTAAGGTCTAAGACCCTGATAAAATTTAAAAACATACCCGATAAAATACGATTTTTGGTTTTTTCGGTGGCTAGAAAACCAAATTTCCAGTGAACTATATGAGGCATAAAATAAAATATTTCAAAAACTGTTAGGTAAGTACCTCCATAAAAACCGCGCAGTTTATTGCATTACTCCTTGGCTTCGCGTTTGAATTTTTTTGTGCGTCCTTTTAAAAAATATTATTCCCGCGGTCATATAAACAGTAGCGTCAAAAAAATTTGATACTGGGGAGGCAGACAAAGTTTACCAAGATTTGACCACCGGATGTTTTTTTTTTCAAAATGGGGTTGGTGTTATAAAATAAGTGGTACAATTTTTCTATACTTAACATAGTCACATCAGTTAAAGCTTAAAACTTAAATTTTGTTTTTTTGTTGAACTCCTAAACTAGTAAAGGAGAATATTTTTATGAATTACATTGCCAAAATTATTTGGCGACTCATTCTTGCGTGAATCTAACGGTTTTAGAGATATTCTCAAATATCTCTGAAAAACCCACCAATTTTTTAAGATTTTGACTTATTTAACTCCTGAACTATTAAAAAATTCAACATCCTACTAAGGCAAATATTTGACATATTACAAAATAAATTTGACTTTGACAGTTTTTGAGATATTTGAATTAGCTTTTAACAGATTTAAGTATTATAAATCTCTAGATAGACCATTTCTGTACATTGAATATTTTTCTCTAATTTTTAGTTTTTGGCTTTTAACTAAGCGATATAGACACCAAAAATCCAATGTTTACAATTTAATTTTTGTCTATTTGTCTATCTTGTGAAGACTATCAACCAATTTTGCATCTTCACAGTCTGTCTGTCTGTTTGTTTCAGCATCAAACCAAAACTACTGGACCGATTGTGCTCCTTGGAATCTCCTTAAGGACATAGGCTTTATTTCATAAAAATCGGTTTACCGGAACAACAGGTATGACCATTTAAGGGAAGAAAACCGAAAAAAAAAACGGATGAATCGCAGGAAAAGTTTCAGTACTCGTAATTAGTAAATTCAAGTTATGTGAGTCAAGCTGTTTTTGAAATATTTGCAAATATCCTTTAAAACCTCTCTTTTTTAGTTTTTTGGACTGTAACTCGTGAACTATTAAAATTTTAATCATTAATTTTAGCAGATATCTTGGAGAACTAAATAACGAACTTAATTCGCCTAAAAATTTATTTGACGCTGAACTAGCAGTTTGCAAGAATTTATTTGCTGGTAACACTAAAGATGTGAAAAACGAGTATCTGTATAGGTATAACCAGCAATAAAGCCTAAAGACGGTGCGGTTTTTACTTGTTTATGCCATGTTTTTTGCTGTATGAGATGACAAAACAGCTGATTGCAGTCGTTGCGTGCGTAGCGATGTAGGTAACGTTACGTACCCAACAACGTGCATATGTTATAATTATTATTAAAAATAAGCCACAAAATATGCCCAAGTAGCGATCTTTTCCTCAAAAACTTACTAAAAATTGTTTCCTAGTGTGGCCACCTTTAAAAGAACCTACTTTTTATAATTAAGTCAGATTTTGATCATAGCAATAACATTATCAAAAAATAAATACTTGCATATGTACAACGGCTGCTATTAAACCTTTTGTGTCACCAACCGAAAAGAGAAGAATCACAACTAAGCGCGCTTTTCGGAATTCCGTCTAGGCTTTCCGCGGAAAACTCGCAAATAAATACTTTTGCGCACACATTAAAAGTTTTCCACTGGAGAAATATAATTTGGTTAACCACGCAGTATTGACTGGATTTGAATGTATGTAAAAGGAATTGGTTTAGCCAATAATATCTCTATAGTTTTATACGTGCTTCTTAGTTTTCACATTTCGGATTAAATCTGGTGTGGTCACACCTTTTTCGAAGGGGTCCAGTAGGTGTTGAGTTGTGTTAGTGTGTAAAAAAAATCACTTATTTATATACAAAGTGGATTCTTTAAATGTTGCTTCTAGCGTCTTTAGGGAAGAGGTTTTTCAAAAAAGCTAAAAGCGAATCTTTAATGATTTTTTACGGATTTTCTGCCTATTTTTAAAAAAAGTTTTGGAACCTCCAACTGGAGGCCCAGAGCCTACCAACTATTTTTTTTGTGGCACTTTTTTGAAAAGCTTTTTGAAAACTAAATTTAACGCACTAGCTCTTTTTGAAATTTGTCAACCAATGTGTCAAAAATTTTAAAAAACGTATGTTTTTGTCAATTGCTTTAACTTGAGAACAAACTACATATTTCTCCATTTAATAAGTGGAATAAAGAAAATACCATACATTATGGCGGCTTATTTGGGGGCCCTCACTGAAGGCTCAGGGCCTACCAACATTTTTTTCATAAGGAGGTACCACTTGTGGCACCTTTTTGGAAAGCTTATTAAAAAAGAAATTCGATTAAATACATTTTTTGAAATCTATCAACCCATGTGTTAAAAATGTTAAAAAACCTATTTTTTGTCGTTAAGGACGGTTAAGTGAAAACGAAAAACGAAAATTTAAAAAAAGATAATTAGGCTGCACCCCCAAATGGGCGCCAATAATATCGTGTGTGGTAGTTTCTTTTAATAGAGAAATATATAATATATTTTGAAGCTAAAATAATTGACATAAGATAGCTTTTTTAAAATTTTTAACACAAAAGGTGCCACAAATGGTACCTCATCATGAAAAAAATGTTGGTTGGCCCTTTGGTGAGGGCCCTTAATGGGCCGCCAATATTGTTCTTGTGTGGTATTTTCTTTATTCCGCTTAGTAAATAGAGAAATATATGGTTTATTTTGAAGCTAAAACAATTGACAAAAAAATTAACTTTTTTAAATTTTTGTTTCCAAATTTCAAAAAAAAAGTAGTTGCGTTAAATTTCTTTTTTGACAAGCTTTACAAAAAAGGTGCCACAAGTGATACCTTCTTATTTAAAAAAAAATTATTGGTGAGCCCCAATTTTTTTTTATCATGGGCGGAAAGTCTGTGAAAAATCATCAAAGATTCGTTTTTAGCTTCTTTTAAAACCTCTTCCCTAAAGCCGCTAGAAGCACCGTTTCATTTAAAGAATGCACCCTGTATAATTGGCAGGGAAGGATCCTCCGGCAGCTCATATTCTAGATTTTTAAATTCTCAGCAGGGACTGTATTACATAACAGTTCGTTCTATTCTTATTTAGACAAAACCTAACCTTAATGACACAATTAAAGCTTTTAGGTTAAGTTTTTTCTAACAGAAATTTTAACGGACAGAGTATTTGTGTACATTTTGACCATAGAAGACTCCTGGAAATAAAATTATTTAAAAATACCTTACAATTGTGCCACCAGTAAACCTAGTTTGACGGTTTCGGTTTATTTTTCATTGTTTGCACTTTTTAACAATAGGGCTTTCCCATAAAAAAAAAGTTACCTTTTTTTTGGAATATACATAAACATAAAGGTCCAAGAAATCCATCTAAAAACTTTTTTCCCCAAAAAATTTTGGGTTTCTATGTGAAAAATAATGTTTTTAATCGTCGAATCAGTGGCCTTACGATTTTTGAAAACGAATATAGGTGACGTCATAATCAATACAGGTGACGTCATTTTTGGCTGGTCCATTGTAATTTGTCAAGTGCAGTTTTTATTTGGACCACTGGGTTGCGAACTGCGGCCTGCGGCTAACTTTAAGTCATACTGTCAATTCGTTTTTTTCTGTGTTTTGCTTTTTTGGTTGTGATTCTTTTGAAGTTAATTTATAAAATTATAAACATTTAGTAGTGCGGAAGTTTATATTTGTTTGTCGTTTAGAAAGCCTACAAGTAATATACAGCTATATATGTAGTGAACGTTATTACAAACAGTACGGTTCCTGTCCACCATAGCCCTAGCTGCTAAGAACATTTAAGCTGGGTTTATAAGCTTAATTCAGAGACAAGAAGAAGAAGAAGAACTTTTGATTGCGATTTTTAACAGAGTGTGCGCATACAAATTTTGATATATGGTAAGTTTTTTTAGGTAATTTTATATAAGGGAGTGTCTATAAACAGCCGACAATTCGGCTGAATAGTCGTGAGGGTAAAGAGCCGACAATAATTATTTATTACGTGTTTTTTATATTTTCATATTTTTTTAAACTAAATTAACCCAACCTAACCTAAACAGACTCAAACCAACTTATTAAAAGCCAAAACAACCCAAACATTTTTTTATGCCAAAAAAAGATATAGGGGTTGTAGTGTGTTTTTTTGGGCTGGTTTGGCTTTGAATAAGTTGGTTTGTTTAGGTTAGGTTGGGTGAATTTAGTTGGTTTGAGTCTGTTTAGGTTGGGTTAATTTAGTTTAAAGTGTGTTTTTTTGGGTTGTTTTGGCTTTTAGTAAGTTGGATTGAGTCTGTTTAGGTTAGGTTGGGTTAATTTAGTTATATGAAAATATGAAAAACAAATAATAAATTGTCGGCTCTTTAGACACTCTTTATATAAAGCCGCTTTCTGACGCATCGTCAAAAACCACCATAAAAACTCAACCCCAGATCCAACAATTTTCATGCTTGCTACATGTCTATTAGAAGACAGAATTTTCTCCTAAAATCTATATCTTTTAATAGCTTTTCTTATTTGCTTGCAAAAGTATAGATTCATACTAGTAACATTATAAAAACTTCGTTCTGCTATTGTTTAAAATCTGTATATTGGTACAGCCAACGGGTGAAATGATACCATATTTTGTACGTCTCCTGGAAAAAGTGTCCATATTCCAGTTCCTCCTGGGTTTAGGATAAAATAAAACTCATAATATAGGAGGCCTGCAAGTGCTAAAATATAGGTCCTGCCAAAATTTTGTGCACTTGCTGGATTGGTTCACCCCTTGGGTACAGCCATGATGGTATTTTCAGACTTCAAATATAGCTATCTATTCTAAAGCGATAATATTCTGTTCTATTAATTTTTTTGCACTTATTTTAAAAGTTTCAATATTTATATTAAATAAAGTATTGATAAAAGGATTTTTAAAGAGAGCTGTAGGTAAGTAGTTTTTTAACTTTTTTAATTTTGTTAAGATTTTTTCTCGGATTTTTTTTAGAGAATATGGCTCAGAATATGGAGAAGGGATTTGTGAAGGGTGATTCTAACAACTTACCCAAAGTGGATCATGAGATGATTAATTTATATTATTTGGATAATATGGATTTCTTTAGCGCTGAGATGAAGAATGTTAAGACTGGAAAGTGAGTATGGTTTAACTGAGCACATTAAAAATCCAAATTGTGTCAAAATATATAAGTAAGACTGTTAAGCATTTGTTATAAAAACCTTGTCAAGTAACTTGTAATATGATTTTTGGACACCCTGTACATATTTTTTTAAATTTAACTTTTTTTTCCCCCGATTACAAAAATACAAACCTTGTTACTTTTTTATGCCAAGTAAGAAGAAGCAAAGTAACTTTTTGAGAAAGGACCTCAGCACAAGTAATTTTATTTATTTATTTATATTTATAGGGAACAGAAACCCCATTAAAATCAATACCTTGTGAAAAGAAAATTTTTTTACATAGTCAAAACTGAATATTAATTAATAAATAAAGAAATGAATGAATGAATGAATAGTATAGTAGGAGTTATAGTATGAATAACGCAAAATATTTGAAAACAGACACACAACAGTATAAAATTTAACTAAAAAAAATATTTAGTCTGGTAAGATTCTTTTTGTTAGTCTTTTTAAGGAGTTACCAGATACATTAAAAACATTAATAACTGGTTACTGAGTTAAGCAATAAAGTTCTTTCAATAAATTATTTTTTTGTCTATAGTCAGTTGTATGAAAAGTAATGTGAAAAGTATGATGATGTCTAACAGTCAGTTAGACCGTTAATTAATTTATGAATGAAACAAATGTCAGTAATTTTTTATGCCTCTCTAAACTATCAAGATTGAGCTAAATTCTGACATGATGATAATTTAGTGCTACATTACCATCAAATTTCTTTACTAACACATTAGGCTTATGACGGTAAAGTTTTTTCAGAAAAATGCAATGTTAATTTCGAGGTTAATTTATATACTTAGCAAAAGCTAGTTTAAAAAAAAAAATACAAAAGAATGTCAATAAAGTAAAAAACTAAACTAAAAATAAATATTTAAAATTAGGGTTTTGGGTTTAATAAAACCTGATGACTAGCTTATTAAATCATTCAAGTATCTTTTAATGACTTTTAAAACAAAACATTATATAATAGTCAATTAATTTGTTGTGAAGAGGGTGGAATTGTAGCAGCTAGCAATTACATTTACGTTGAAGTCAGATCTGTAGTTCTTGAAATATTCAAGGAAAATAAAAATATACTTACAGCAGCTAGCAAAACACGGTTTTAATATTTAGATGGATAATTACAGTTCCAACAAAAACTATATCAGATTTGTAGTTTTTCAGATATTCAAGGAAATATTAGACTCAACAGGATCTCTTACTAGTTTTGACCAAGGTTTTGACCAACTTATTAAAAGCAAAATATAAATGACAATAAATAAGTAATTTATTACAGTTACTATATTTTAAACATCCTGGATTTTTTTGTAACAGTAAAAAGCTGCAAAATGTGAAGATAATAAAAAAGTCATTTGTAGTTACACCTAAAATTTTGCTATAAAATTTAAAACAAAATATTAGGAAAGCTTTATCAGAAATAATTAACCACAGCTGTAAAATCTGGGAAAACTATTTTGAGGTATATAACTAAGACAGATTTGTCTCGAGATTTGTAAAAATATAAAAAAAATGTATTTTTTTTATCTTATATTTTTAATCTCAAAGAAGTTCCAAATTTAATTCATGTTATGAAAAATATCATAGCATGAAAAATTAACAGCTAATGAAGTGTCACGTGCCATTCAGTGCATTACAAAAAAAATATGATTTCTAAACTTTTGCCATACCTAGAGGACTCATGGTATGTAAACTGGACATAGGAAGTTTTGTCTATCTATCAGTTATTCTCGTGTCATATGAGAGTTGCAATTCTACGTGTATATGAAATTATTTTACTTTGTTTGTACCTTAAAAATGTACATGGTCTGGTTGATTTGGTGTTAAAAGTGAGATGATTGAAGGTTTAAGTGTTATTGTTTATTTTAGAGTTACGAAGGAGGTCTATGGTGGTCAAGTTAAGAGAGAAGGAGATGTTTGCACAGTCAAGGCGAAAATATCTCCGGATCACAGAGTAAGAAATACTCCTTATACTGTGGAAATTTCTGTTAATGAGAAGGAGGAAAAAGTGCTGCATTCTGAGTGCAAAGATTGTTCTGCTTCTGCAGGTAGTTTTAAAAACTTTTGAAACTACACATTTTACATTACATTTAAAAAAAAAATATTTGGTTAATCTCTTTTTAAAATATTCTTAAAATTACTTAATAATTGTTATTATTTACATTTTTTGAGAAAAAGAGGTAAAATTATAACTTACAGAATAGCAGCTGACACTGTTTTGCAATTACACCTGGTAGGAAAATTATATCTTTAAGGTATCCAAACTTACAGAATATTAGGCGCTGCTCTTTTTTTTGTACATATCTGGGGTGGAAAATCCAACTAAAACTGCTTTAAATTTTTGACCTTTATGCATAGAGCATACTAACACAAAAAGTTACGTTTGTTAGGATAAAATGAGGAGCTATGAACATTGGAATAATTTTTTTAGACATTAAAAGGTTGTATCCGCAAACCATCTCCGAGACTTGTTTAATTATCAAATTTCGGCGTCATTTCACATTTCTCTGGTGGGGGGCATTCCTAACTTCAAGAACAAAAATATAAGCGAAAAAAAACACTTTATTTATGCCAAAATAACTCAAATAAACACGAAAGACCTAAATACAAAATTTCTTAATTGTTGCCTACCTGTCTGTCTGGACAACGATGACTGAAAAGCCACTAAAGTTAACCGATTTTGATGAAATTTAGCACAAAAATTAGATTTTGATGGGGGTGAGGGTTGTAAAGAGGGTAAGAAAGGGGGTTGAAAATCATAACTCACAAACCGTATCAGCTAGCAACACACGTACAGTTTTCACATTAAAAGAAATAATTATATTTTCAACAAAAATTAGCAGATCAGTAATTTTTGACATATTGCAGAAAAATAACATTTATACATGCCTGCTGGTGCCATTTTTAAAAAAATATTTTTCTGGTATTTTAACTATGATGTATTTTTTGTACCACTTTCTGTTAAGCTAGGAACACACAATGCAAATTTAGTTTTCACAAGATAAAAAAAGACGCAAGCAGAATGTGTCTCCTTTTAACCTGTTATTAGAAAATTGTTAACTGTTTTTAACTTTTCTTTTTTGATACCTACAGGGGGCTGCAAGCATGCCATTGCTGTCCTTTTTTGGCTTCACAGAAGAAGTGAAGAACCAGCCTGCACCTCTACAACATAATATTAGCAGAAATCTGCTTTGGCTGATGTTGGAAATGCCAAAATGGATTTGCAGACACTTAAACGAAGACGTGCCAGCCCTCGGACCAATAAGTGATAATTATGTGTCTCAATTGATGTAAATCTGCGCAGATAACAAAGGGGTAATATATACCCTTTTGCGATCTGAAGACAAGTACACCTATATCGATTTGGCAGAATAACGTTAACTGAGGCTATTATTGGCGCTTCTAAACACCTGGGCACTGAGGCAGTGGAGAGGGGGAAAAAGTTAAAGATGAAGTCTTGAAGGAAATTCAAAAAATTAAAATTTCAAAATCAGGCTTGTACCTGAGAAGCCAATACCCATGTTTTGGTGTGGTGTCTTTTTGTTACATTAGTGGAGAGCTGCGAAACCGATTTTTATAAAAAATTTTACAAAATATCTTTGGCATCAAGCAATGAGTTTTTAATGGTGGTGGGAGGTTGGAAAGAGGGTTGAACTTCTAAAAACATCCTTACTTACTGTAGCTGCTAGCTATAGATATTTAAGAAAAGGTTCTTTGAGCGATATATGTGTCTGCTAAAGCACTTTGTTTAATTAATTTCTGCGGTTTTTTTTGGTTTTTTAATGTTTAAATTTTTTGCATTCGTTACTTAAATATCTGGTCATAAAACAAAAATTTAATCTCAAAGTGCCATAAAAAATCTAGGTATCTCAAAACGCGCATACTTACAGTAATACCAAAAATATAGTTACTAACTAAACTAATGCAAAACATTGAGTTGTTTAATAAAACGCGGAAATTATTTATAAAACATGGATTTTTTTTTGTGAAAATCACAAAAATATATGATAAACTCCAAAAAATGTTCTCAGCCTGAATTTTTTTATCTCTGTAGAAACTTCAAAGTGATAGATCACAAATGACCCCAAAGTGAAGTACCGTTTTTTATCAAATCTTGCAGTGTTCTATGTGAAACATTGTTTTTCGCCAATTTGAATAAAATTTTTTGATTCATGTAAACCATTTATAATGTACAGGGTAAGTCAGATATCGTGATTAAAATTTAAAACCTGCTATTAATATATTTATAGTTTGATGACCCAAGTACTCAAATTGCTAAAAAATCAATGAGCATAACTACTAAAGACTTAAAATAAGTGTTATAAAACACTTTTATGAAATTTTCATTATGATTTCTGTATTGTGTATTTTCACTACGACAATAACATACTAAAATTTTATCCAAATTGGTGGAGCACAATTTTTTACAGAGGAGTCTTATGACAGGACCATCAAAAACTTAAAAAAACTGTTAAGAGATAAAACCTCAATGTAAGGTACCGCCAAATAAATTATAGGTTTTTGGTATTGCTAAAAAGGTCTTTTGACAAAGATTTTGAAACAAAAAAAATCTTCACTGATTGATGTTAATACATTGTTTTGATTCCCTGTACAAATCTTGGCATAATAAGAACCGAAGACAGGCTGTTAGGGTAAAAAATTGTCTCTCTGAAGAGATATTAGTGAAGTCTGGAGTACCACAAGGGGACCTATGTCTACAATTCTTTTCATTTGTTTTATTAATGATATTTCAGACTGTTTCTGTAGCTGTGTAATCCTTCTATATGCAGACGATTAAAAGATTTTTAGAATTTTTAAGGATTTTAGGGATTGTGAAAGAGTGCAGAATGATCTCAACACTTTTTCACAAAATTTAAAGACTTAAGGGTATTATTTGACCCAACCTTAAGCTTTAAAAATCACTATAACTTTATCTGTAACAAAGCTTTTAAACTACTGGGTTTCCTAAAAAGGAGCCTATCTGAATTTAACAATATAATCTGTTTTAAAAATGTTTATTGTTCTCTTGTTGGATCAATATTAGAATATTGTAGTTCCATATGGTCCCCATTCTATAAATGTCATGTAGAAAATCTGGAAAGTGTATTGAAGAAATTCTTACGTTTTGTAGCTTTTAAACTTAAAATTCCATCTGTGGAAATAGTTTATTGTGATGTTTAAAATTACTAAAGGTCACAACTGTTGAAAACCGTCGAGTAATGTCTTGATCTAGCTTTTCTTTTCAAGATTTTAAATGCAATGTTTGATTCTCCTCAACTAATACATAGAATTGGCTTAAGGGTTCCACAGCGGAGTACAAGAAATAGGAATATGTTTAACTTAGAATATTATAATACAAATTACAACCTTAATAGACCTATACGAAGAATGTGTAGCTCTGCTAATAATGTGTATATTTTTTTCCACCTCTCTGGATTCCTTCAGATATAAAATTAAAGTTTTGTATATTTAGAATAATAAAAAATTGTATAATTAAAATAATACATTTATTTATTTTGTTTTATTAATAATTTGCTATTTTCTTGTGTATCTAACACTCCTTTTGTTTAAATAGTACGTATTTTTGACCATATTATTTAATAAAACTATTTAACTTTAGTCTTGATATTTTTTTGTCCGCCTTTAAAAGCTTGAGTTTTAGGATACATAAAACATGGTAAACGCTCTACAGTAGGTATATTTATTTCTTACAAAACAAAAGAACAGGCAATGATTTTATTTCACTTCACTTATTAAAAATAAAAATTATATGAAACTATTGTAATATTAAAAATGACAATTTTTTCCATTGAAGGTCCCAAAATGAATCTTATTTACAGAACATGCTTCTAAAAAAAGATTGAAACAATTTCAGACAGTATAAAACCACTAGGCGCCCACCCCAAACATCATTTTGAATCACTCACAAATAGGCATCATTCCGCACTTGTACTTTATTATAAGTCATCTGATATGGGTTGGTCCTGGCGATGGCGTGTTAATATTTCCAGTAGGAATGTGCTCCTAAGGCAATTGAAACAAAAGAGAAATAAAAAAAAGAAGTTAAAAAAAACGCATCCAATTTTGAATTTCGTTTTTCCACCCAAGATTTTTTTCGGTTGAAAGTTATGAGAAAAAAGTCTTCTTGGGTGTTTGCCAGACATCTGTTATTTGACGGCTCATATGTCCTATCATATACGATCCTCATAGAAATTCACTATTTTGACCTTTGGTACAATACTTTCAATACATTAAAATACGGTTACATTTTACAAGTTTTTGTGCAGGGGTTCTTTCAAAAATTTTGCTTGTGGCTCTATAATGGCATTAACAAATGTAAAAATAATGTCATTTTTAATATCATTTTTCACAAATTTTCGTCTGCGATGCATTAGTAACTTGATTTTCCCAACATCTAAAATTAAGACAAGATTCGACCCGAACCCAGTCCTTGGCAGGTAAACTAACCCAGAAGTTTTAGGTTTAAGAAAAATTTGGGAAGAAACATTGACTCTTGGTATGAACTTCTTAAACTTCAAAAAATTCAACCCTGAGGCAATAAATTTAAATAAAGTTAAAAAAAATTCCACTAAACTTGAAGAAAAAATATTAGAAAAAAATAACTTGAAGTGATTTACCATATTTTTTCACTCCCATCACTGAAGCTAAAAAAAAGTTTTACAGAAGTTTTATACGTCCCTAGATTCCCATAAAGGTGGGGAGGACTGACCTTATCAGACTTGTGGGAAGTTTGCCTCGGTCAATTTTAAATAAATCTTTTCTTTCCAGTTTTTAAGCAAATCAACAAAAGTCTTATTACAGAATGAGATATAAATTCCCAATGTCTATAGTGGAGTTAAATATAAATAAAAAAAAGAGTTTTACCAACAGAAAACTATTGGATTTTTGGCCTCCTCCACTAGTTCTACCACTGACTGGTTTCAAACAAATTCCCACTATCCATAATTTCTCATTCTGTTATCAATAATGTTTTGCCGAACATTTGTTCATGAATTTGATCGTTCGTATTATTTGTCTATAAAACCTTATGGCGTACCGATGATCCTTAACAAGGGTGAAACACATGTTTGCGTTTATTCTCCAAGTCGCACCCGGTATGTATTCTTGTGGTACTCCGGTGTATTTTGTAAAGTTCGTTTTTTTTTGTTATCGATTCGTTATAGTTGAAGGGCCGACTGGTGGATGGACTGTGTCTGAAATCAGTGGTGGTTGGTAAAACTCTCTTTTTTATTTACTTTTTTATTTAAAAACTTTATTGCCATAAGAATAATGGGTTAAACAAGAAGTGACCTAAATTTTACTTGTCTTAACAGATTGTACGGGGGTTATTTTACGCGAGAACCATCAAAGGTAAACCTATATTTTTTTACATGATCATGAAATATTTTTTTGTAAAGAAAAATTTTTCCTTTGGGTGGCGATGTCTCTAATGGGGTTGTATTTGATGATTTGGTGATCTTCACACACTCTTGCGCCCAGCCGTGGATAATTTTTTCAGCTTTAGTGCCTCTAGAGCCACAATAGTGCCTCTAGAGCCACAATTTTCTTCTTGGTCCCAAAGGGAAGGGCAAAAATATCTTAAATTTCCAGAGGAATTCTCACATTTATTTATTTTCACATCCGCGCAAAACGCACTTTTTCATTTTGATACAGAAAAAGCTCGAGAAAAAATAAATACAACTTTTAACAGATTGTTTACCAAACAGAAATGACATTTAGTGACAGCTAAGCATTAAACTGAAGTTAGGAAGAGGCTGAGAAAAAGGTCACCACTCGCTACTTTTCTCGTAAAGTTAGCTGGCTAAAAAATTTTTTTGCGTGTTTTTGTAGAACTCCAACTTTAAAAAAAAATTTCTACAAAACCCAGAGTTTTTCAGAAGAAATAATAAATGCGTTTTGGATAACTCACTCTATGTGGGGAAACCCCATTACTTTTTTTATACGGGCCTTTTACATCGCTTTTATATAAGGACGGTTTTAAAATTTCGTCGATTTAAGAAAGCGGTTTATCGCTTTAAAACCAATTCTAGGGTCGGTATAAACGCTCTAAAAACCTAAAAACGATTCAGCGCATTGATTCTAACCTAAAGAACTACTCTACCAAGAAAAATCTGTTGTTTTATTTGTGTTCTCGTTAAACTGACATTTAATGGAATTTGATGAAGGTCGGATAAACCATCGTAGAAAGCGCGGTGGTAGGTCAACGCAAAACACTAAATTTGCAATGCGCATGCGGGACCGGGGCGATTACGTAGATTGCCTATGTATAAACCTTAGTCATGTATATACATTGTAAATAGAATTAGTTACTTTTAGTTTAGCATGATAATATTTATTTATATATTTATAAGCATTTGTTAGGTTGCCAAAACAGTCTCTTGTACATATCTTAGAATTGTGAATAGACGCCTTTTGAATAAAATTGGATTCCAGACCTCACCCGTCCGATCGAGCAACATTCGCTCCAGGTAGGAGTTTGCACCCACCTTGGTTTCCGAATCTGGAATTAGCATCATGTTCTAGTTTTCCTCACTAGCCCTACCGAGTTGAAGATTGCCCCCACTTTGGATTCTCGTACCCTGCACCAGGTTGGAGTTTGCATCCACCTCGGATTCCAAATCTGGAGTTTGCACCCGCTTCTGGTCTTACCACATTAGCACTAACCGAGTTGGGGTTTGCTTCACTCGAGATTCCCGTACCTGGCAACAAGTTGGAATTTGCTCCCCACTTGGATACCGGATTTGGAGTTCGCACCCAATCCTGGAGTCTCGTCCCTTGCACTAGGTTGGAGTTTGCACCCGCCTTGAACTCCTGCAAGCTTGTAGGCCATCCCAGTTCTGTTTTAATTTTGATATAACCCCGATATTTTGTATTCCCTAGCCCAGCACCTGGTTGGAGTTTTGCACCCACCGTAAGATTCAGGCCGCACGCAAAAATTTCCTAGCCGCCTTTCTACCTGATCCGCACAATTCAGAATACACCGTAGCTTCTTGCTGGCTTCTTTACCCACCTTGCACACCGTTAGCGATGTAACAAGTGGAATAAAAAAAATGTGGCACTTTCAATTAAATGAAAGTTTAAAAAGAAGTTATTTGCCCATATTACAATTAAACAGGAAACAAAGAAAAAGTTTATTAAAAATGCAGTAGTTTTTGGTAGTTAGTAATTTCAAGATATAAAAGGAAAAAAAGCGAACAGATATACGGAAATAAAATGTTAAACGCGTACACATTAGTAGATTATAGAGTAGAATGTTTGACAGTTTGAAAAGTATTTCAGAACGCTAAAACCTTCATGCGTTATAAAAAGAGTTTATCAAATTAGTTTTAAATAAATGAAAATTCTTGTTTTTAATTTAACACTACTTATAAAACGTTAACGGCCTATACTAGGGGCTATTATTTTATGAAATGGAAAAAGTTATTAAGTTCTGGTGAGTGCACATCTTCTGTTATGAAAGTTTTTTAAAAGAAATATCAAAAACCTTCATTACGCATGCAATTGCCTTATAGTAGATATAGTAGTTATATTATATATATAATTTCAGAGCCAGCAAGGTCACCACGTTCTGGAACAATCTTCAGCACATCTAGAAGTTCTAGTGAAGCAGCAGAGCAGAGCCATTCACGCAGCCAGCTTATGTTTTCCCCTCAATCGTAGTTTTTCCAGACTTTAAGTGAAGCACCAATTACATGAGGCCGTCGCGGAGTTTCTTCACTTTTGACGGAATTACAAAGACGCAGTCGAGAACCTGTTGCTGATAAATAAGTGGATCAGAGATTCAGGCATTTTGAAAATCCTACAAATAAATAAAACATTAAAAAATTTTCCATATCTTTTAAATGAATTAATTTGATTCCCACTCTTTAAAAATATTTTTCTACCCTCCCTTATATATTTGTAGTTATTACGCTGCGTTTTATATTTGTTTGTTCTTACAGAAGGTGCATTTCACTTATCACATAAATGCGAAATTACATTTTTTTTATAACATTGGATTTTCTGTTTTTTTTTTAATGTTATTAATATGTACTTAACACAGATCCTCATTGTTTAATATATCTTAAGACAACGTTTTGCTAGTTAACATATTTTTTACGCAAAAGCGAGCTGTAAATCTCAACTTCAATTTCTGAGATTTATACTACTTAAAATTATTATTATTAATAAAAATAGAGAAAGTAATCTCCCAGACAGCAATATTCATGGACCATTTATAGAAATTTATTTTGAAGAAAGTTTTTCCCTAATACAGTAGGTAAACCCACTTAGTTAAGTCGGGCAATTAGACTGTGTCTTGTAACATCTTGCCAAAATTTGGCAAGTCACATTCTAACTGCCCGACTTAACTGAATGGCCACTCTTTTAGTAAAGATAGCTTAAATATTACCCACACGGTTAGAAACAAACGGTTGCGCGCAGTCCATTTTCAATTCATCTCGAGCGGGTAGCGAAGCAGACGGATTTCCTCTACGCATTTTGATTCGTTAGCGCGTGTACCACCTGATGTAATTCAACCAATCAGATACGTGATCAAAAATCCGTCGGATATCCGATACAAATACCGAACCGAGCTTATTTCAGTTTTATCGACCTGTTTGCTTTGATGGTGCTGTTGTCTGTGGTGAGTTTGTGCAGTTTTTTAAAATTTTGCTGCAAAAAACAATCTTTTTTTTATCATCGGTTGGATTAAACTATAATGTCCTATGCCTCTAGGAACTGCTATCTTACATCCAGCTGATGCAGGGTAAGTAGATAAAACGAATTGAAGTTTTTTTATTCGTGTGAGCTCAAAATGGTGGCGTCAGAAGAAAAAAATGTGTCTATATGGCTATATACAACCCCCAAATTTAAACTTAATGTTGCTTTTCGACATTGATGCATACACCTCCCATCCATTGTGAAAAAGAGATGTGTCAATTTGGATCAGGAACCGAAACTAATTCCTGTTTTATGGGTGACCAAAATAAAGGGCCACAAAAATACTTTTGCCATAATTTGTAGCTAATTTGTTGCTAATTTGTTACCGAAGAATAACATTTGTAGCAGCAGCCGTTACCGAGGAAACTGACACCCATTTAACTTAACCATTAATCTAGAGGGACCACCCCGTAACTGCCGTTTGGCTAACAGTAGGACAATAAGTCATACACCATAATTTGTAGCTCGAAGGGTACATCTGCACTCAAAAATAAAAATGGCAAAAAATTTCCAAAAGATTTATTTACGAAAATAATTCCTGTTTTATGGGTGACCAAAATAAAGGGCTGCAAAACAGTGGCGTAGCGTGGGGGCCTCGCCCCCCCCCCCGTCTTCTGTGTCTTGGCGCCCTTTGAGTGCCCTCAGCTTTGTATTAGAACGATAAACATTACAAGAATATAAAAAAAAGTAATAAAACATTTTTATTTTAAGCAGTCCATATTTTAAAGATGCCCAAAATAAAGATGATTTTTAAGCAGTGTATAATAAACGTCCGTAACGTGCGCCTCAATATGTAACAATTACTGTTTAATTATTATGAGTAAACGATAATCGGAAGTCTTTCTATTTTGCCGTGAAAAAAAAGATGTTTTTCTTGTTTTCCCAATGATTTGAAACAATGGCAGAAAAGTGTTTACCCTCCTGAAATTTATTGCAAAAAAATAAAAAATAATTCTGAAAAGTCAAAAAAGAAAAAAAATCAGGAAATCTGTTTCGTTTAGTAAAGCGAAAAAGGTTGCTGATGGAAAGCGTTGGGACTAAACAGTACATGCTCGTAATGTGGAAGTATGCTTCCACTATTAATAAATTTCATGGTCGAGTAACGAAATTTTGTGCAAAAGGTGTCTACGATGTCATCAAAGATGGCCGTCGTTTTACCCACAAATTAATGATGTTGAAATGGGTTTTTGGCAATAACTTCGCATTCGTATAATCTAGAGACACCAAGCTTGGCACAGCTTTATTAAATACATTGGAGACAAAATGTATGAAGTTTAAAAATAATGCGTCCCATTTTGTTAAAACCAGAGGAATACAAATTCAAGAAATATAAAAAAAAAAATGTGGGACACATTATTTTTAAACCTCTCTGACTGACAGCTGCTTTGACATACGTCAACATTATTTATGTTTTTGCGTTAATATTACTACCAGATTTACGAATTTTCATGGTGGAGATATTATGCAAAGTGTACCTGTAGCGTCACTTAATTTTACTGCTTAAAAAATCTTGTGTGAATTAAATTTATTAATAAACTTATTTTATTATCTACTCGCCGAAATGACCAACTGACACAAGATTTGCTACAGTTTTACTAGGTAGACCAGAGATACTTCCTTAAAAGTTTTATTACGAATATCTTATTATTTTTAGTACCAGTGGCGTACAAGTATACTAGTTTTTATTAATAAATTCATTTTACCTTACATATTCAAATATTACTCACTAACAGCCCTTTGGACATAAGTCAATAAAAGTAATAATTGTGTGTTGAAAATAAGTTGAAATTAGAAAAATTTATTGCTGAAGTGAAAAAATATTGGTTTTGCTAGAGCCAGTGACCACCAAACTTAGAAATATGTTTTTTATTATTTTTTCACTACCCTTTATTTCAAAATATTTCTGATTGACGTAGTTTTAACAGATATCTGAACAATTGGTCTTTTTAGATTCAAATATTATCCAACTTTAAAAATTTCTGTAACTGAGTCACAAATTATTCGTACCAGCGGCGTAGGAATTTATGGAAATATTTGTGTAACTTAATGTCCCAATCCTTTTTTAAATGTCCCTGGATGACAGCGGTTTTGACATATATCATCCAGATTGATACTCTTGAATTAGGATTACTTCCAAATAAAATATTTAATATGGTAGAGCAGAAATATAATAACAGTATTATTGCCGGTGGCGTTAGAATTTACAGTTATATTATTTCATTTTTATTATACCACCTTTGCACAAAATATTCCTGATCGAGCTATTTTTGACAGAGGTTTGCACGGTTGGCATTTTTGCATTCAGAGTATTCCTAAATTAAAAAAAAATATGGTGGAGTGGCAAGGTCATATCACTAACAGTACCGGAGGCGTAGAAATTGGTATAAATATTTGTTAAGTCGTTCTAATTTCAAAAATATCGGTTTGACAGCGGTTATGACATATGTCATTCAAAAGAAAATTTTTGTATTAAAATTACTTCTTAGTTTAAAAATTGAAGTGGTAAGATATAAGTATTGCTATATGCCGGTGGCATCAGAAACGGTTTATTGTATAAATTTTGTCATTACATTCTATTAAAAATTAATCCTGATCGACGCATTTTTGACAGAAGTCTGCACGATGGTTATTTTTTTACTCGAATGGAACCCATATTTTAAGACTTTAATAGTCGAGTAACAAGGTATAAATATTATTACGACCAGTGGGGTAGTAATTACAGAAACATATTTTAAATTTCAATTACCTTACAATATATTTTTAAAAAGCATTAATCAGATTGACATTTGTTTATTGAGATTACTTTAAACTATTTTTTTTTTCAGAAAAAAAACCGTTTCTTTAGATGTTTTAGGTACTGACATATTATCTTATAAATTTGATTAAAGGATCGATTCACCTTGTTTGTGTATGTCGCATTTTAATCAAGATTCTGATGATAGTGATTGCGATGATGAATAAATAACTCAAAGTAATGTGGTGTCTTGTCTTTTTTGAATTTATACCTCCAGAAAGAAAGACAACAAGTTTTTAGAGTATTGGTCATTTTCTAATAGAGAGTAATCTTCCCAACATTCCGGGAAAGGTGTAAGATTTTGTGATCTGACCATTCTGTTTGTGTGTTTTTCCAAACTTGAGTGATGACTAAGTGTCATAAGTTAGCTTAAGTTAGTGATTGCACATAGTTAGGTCCAGAGTGAATAATAATGATTAACTGTAAATACTGTAAATATGTAAGTCACTTCACACTAGGCGTACCAGCCACGAAGTAAGTAATTCGGATTAATAAAGTATCAGCATCAGAGTTTAAAACCTAGCTCTTGTCGGTGATGACTCCACTGTAAAAGTTTAGAATCTTTCATCTGAGTAGAATTCAGTGATGGGTTCTGGAATCTGATACTTGTAATAAAGCGTCAATAAGGTTTTTTGTTTTATTAATATTTTTTTAAATTCCTTGTGACGGTCAGTAGGATCTGATCGGAATGGAGACAGGGGACCTCTTCCGTTCTGGTTGGGACGTACATAATTTGAGTTTGAGAGTAGCTGAGTCGATAGGGTGGGTCAGATGAATGGCAATCTAGGTCAGTCCAGCCACACCCCCCCCCCCCCCCGAAATATATTCGAGTTTTGATATGCTTATAATTTCGAACCAATTTCGAACTAATTTTGAACCACTTTTAAAAATTTTGAACCACACTCCTTCCTGTTTTTTTTTAATATTAAAAGAGGGGGGGGGTGCAGCTGTACGTCAAGCTACACCCCTCTCATTTAAAGCGTAGAGAAAAATGAAATGCCACTATCCCAAACTTACGAACTAATTTTGAACTCCCAATATCACCAAAAAGAATTTCGAAAAACCCACTAGTAACCCTGTTTTAAAAAAAAATATGGCGGGGGGTGCAGGTTGACGTCAAGTCACACCCCCCCCCCCGAAAGATATTCGAGTTTTTTGAACCACTTTTAAAAATTTTGAACCACCCCCTTTTGTGTTTTTTTTTTAGCTTGACGTCCGGCTGCACCTCCCATTTTGAATATTAAAAAATGCTTTTATTGGGCAAAAAAGGCAGAATCAGGGTGTTTTCATTAAACCAAGTGTTGAAATTCCAAATATTTGGAAGCCCCTCCTTGGGCGGAGCCATCTTCTTAAACTTCAAGGTTGAGTGATTTCCCATAGTATATAAGTACGTAGCTTTAGGAATAGATTGTAGTTTGCACCTGAAGACGATCAGAGATTGTACTGAACGAAACGTCGTATATAAATAAAATATAGACAATGGAAGCCCGAAACAAAGAGTTAATTTTAAGAAGTAATTTTAATACAAAAATATCGTTTTGGATTACATGTTACAGGTGTCTTAACAGACGCAAGCAACCACAAACACATTAAAATGTTTCCCATATTAATTCAATATTTTGACAAGCAATCTGGAATTAACGTAACACTTTTTAAACTAGGGGAGTTAAAAAATGAAACATGAGTACCTACAAAGCTCATTAAAAAAAAAAAATATATTGCAAAAATGCATAGCTTAGGGACGTGACAATTGCAATACTAATTTTGGTGACCAGCACAGACCTGGTACAAAAAATGTATTTACATTATGAAAAGAAAAAATAAATACAAATATATTCGGTATTGGATGTCCAGCACATGTGCATCACAGCGCATCATGGCTGTGATGCTTTACCAGTTGATGTGGATTATCTGATTTTCAAAATATACAACAATTTTTCTATATTTACTCTCAGGGTTGAAAAATTAAAGGAGTTCTGCAATTTTGTTGATGTCAAATATAAAAAAAACTTTTGTATCACAGTAAAACTAGATGGCTGTCTTTGTATCCGTGCGTCAACAGAATGCTAGAGATTTATGATGCTCTGCAATCTTTTTTTTTATCTGAGTCTGGAATAGCCAACTTCATTAACACTTTTCGAAAATGGAATTAATGAAGCTTACCTTTGGATTTTACATTCCATTATATACATTTTTCAAGAAGGCATCAAAAAAATTGAGAAAAAAGAGATTTTCATCACAGAAGTTTTGGAATGTCTTCATGAAGTGAGGCAATCATTACAAAGCAGAGCAGAGGAAAATTTTCCAACTCTTAAAGTTAAAGACATTTTTAGAAAATATGTCGAAGAGGGAAAAAAAATGAGGTTGTTATTGCGAAAAAGAATTGCTATACCTGATGATAATAATATGTTAGTCATTACAAAATTCTATAGCAAAAATATTTTTTCACTTGGCTAATAAAAACAAGCTGTTTGGTAATTTTTTTAGTGGGTAGGGGGTTAACTCAAGGGGTGTCCTCTTTTTCTCTGAGGCAGATCTGGTCAGCCTACTAAATCACAGTATCCGAAAAAAACCCCATCGTTGAAAAAACACTGGCAACACTGAACACTGGTGACAGTTGTCTCGTAATTAATTTTGATTTAAGGTTAGATTTATTGCCGGTAGGTATAGAAATAATTTGTTAAAAAGAATGATTTTTTGACTTTTGATGCTCTTACCATAAACCATCCACGGAAAAAAGTGACGTTTACAAAGTTTTGGTAATGCAACCATATTTATCAATATCGATTGATTAAATTTTTACCTATATATTATGTTATATATCAGCTATACATCTTAATAAAATATCGTATTCTGATATATTATTCGTACTTGTTTTAATTTTTTTATTTTCAAGAAACCGTTCCGTAAAACCAAAAAGGTAAAAAAATTTGCTGTGCGCATTTTTCCGAGTGCGCATTTATACACGTGAGCAATTCTCCATGTGCGCTTTTGTCCGTGTGCGCATTTTTCCGCGTGCGGATATTTCCTGTGCGCCTATATGACTGTGAGCATTTTTCTGTGCGCAAATTTCCTGAGTGTACTTTTCCAGTGCGCAATCTTCCGGACACCGAGTCGTATATACCGCAGACCCCCTAAACGGGTAATACTTGAAAAACGTTTATACGGCCGTAGTTAGTGGCAATAATATAAAAAATAACTTTATCGTCAAATATTATAAACAATTGTCTGGGGTATTTTAGTGGAGAGACTACTGAAAAAAATTATCCCATGTAAAAGGACGCCCATTAAGTTGAGGGGTACATTATACAGGGTCACAAAAACCAATGCCATAATTTGTAGCTAATTTGTTGCTAATTTGTTACCAAAGAATAAAATTTGTAGCTGCAGCCGTTACCAAGAAAATGGAACCCCTGTAAATTAACAATTAAGCTAGGGGGACCACCCTATAACTGGCGTTGTGGTAACAGTGGGACAATGAATCATACACCATAATTTGTCGCTCGAAGGAAATATCTGCACTCAAAAATAAAAATGGCAAAATATAAAATATTTTTTTTTTATTTCTAAGAGTTATTTACGAAACTAATTACTGTTTTGCGGGTGACCAAAATAAAGGTCCACAAAAATACTTATGCCATAATTTGTAGCTAATTGTTACCGAAGAATAACATTTGTAGCGGCAGAAAACTGAGACCCCCCTAATAGCGTATTCCATTGAGACTTTCAGTGCAACACTCCGATATTCCTGTCCTTTGCGGTTTTAGGTAAAAACAAGAGACAGAGATATCTCAGTGTTGCACTAACTGTCTCAAAGGAATACGCTATGACTTAACCATTAAGCTATAGGGATCATCTCCGATACCTGCCGTTTGGGTAACAGTAGGACAATAAGTCATACACCATAATTTGTAGCTCGAAGGGTACATCTGCACTCAAAAATAAAAATGGCAAAATAACATATATTTTTTTTATTTCCAAAAGAGTTATTTACAAAACTAAGTCCTGTTTTATGGGTGACCAAAATAAAGGTCTACAAAAATACTTTTGAAATAATTTGTAGCTAATTTTTTGCTAATTTTTTACCGAAGAATAAAATTTGTAGCGGCAGCCATTACCGAGAAAACTGAGACCCCTTTAACTTAACCATTAAGCCAGGGGGACCACCCCATAATTGCCGTTTGGTTAACAGTAGGATAATAATTCATGCACCATAAATTTTAGCTCGAACGGTATATCTACACTCAAGAATAAAAAATGTAAAAAATGACATAGATTCTTTTTTATTTTGGGCAAAATTCATTTACGTATCTTAATCCCGTTTTATAAGTTTAAATAATACATTAAAAACATGAGCATATTGCAAATACTTTACTTGAATTTGTTACCGGCAATTTAAAAGGATACAAATCATTATTTTTCACCACCACCCTATAAATCAAGTCTCTTCAACAGAGACCGATAAATAAAACTTTATAATTTGTGTTTGCAAATAAATACTATATGAAAAAAATGTATATTGCTAATCTTTTTGAAATAAGCTTTGTTAGTGTTTACTTGTTGGGCAAGAAAATAATTTCTAGCAGTTATTGGGCAAAAAAGGCAAAATCAGGATGTTTTCAGTAAACCAAGTGTTCAAATTCCAAATATTTGGAAGCCCCTCCTTGGGCATAGCCAACTTCTTAAACTTCAAGGTTGAGTGATTTCCCATAGTATATAAGTACGTAGCCTTAGGAATAGATTGTAGTTTGCACCTGAAGACGATCAGAGATTGTACTGATCGAAACATCGTGTATAAATAAAATATAGACAATGGAAGTCCGAATCAAAGATTATTTTTCAAGAAGTAATTTTAATACAAAAATGTCGTTTTGGATTACATATATAATAACCGCTGCCAGCCCGAAATTTTTGAAATTAGAATGCCTTAACAAATATTTATACCAATTTATACGCCTCTGGTACTTTTAGTGATATGGCCTTGCTACTCCACCATATTTTTTTTTTAATTAGGAATACTCTGAATGCAAAAATACCAACCGTGCAAACATCTGTTTAAAATGGCGCGATCAGGAATATATTGCACAATGGTACTATAATAAACTGGCAATATATATTGCCGCTTTACAATATTAATTATTTTATTTGAAAGTAATCCTAATTCAAGAGTATCAATATGGTTGACATATGTCAAAACCGCTGTCATCCAGGGATATTGGAAATAGGATAAGTACATGAAGTTAAACAAATATTTCCATAAATTCCTACGCCGCTGGTACGAATTTGGGACTCAACCACACAAATTTTTAAAGCTAGATAATATTTGAATCTAAAAAGGTCAATTTTGCAGACATCTGTTAAAACAACGTAAATCAGAAATATTTTTAAATAAGAGGTATTTAAAAAAAAAAATTTAATTTTGGAGGTCACTAGCTCTAAAAAAAAATTATTTTTTAAAACTATCTAAATTTTTTAAAATTTGAACTTATTTTCAACGCAAAAATTTTAGTTTTATTGACATATGTCAAAAGGGCTGTCAATGAGTAATATTTGAATAAATACGATAAAATGAATTTATGAATAAAAACTGGTAATTTTGTACTATACCAGTGGCACCAAAAATACCATGAGATTTTTAATATAACTTTAAACGAAGTATCTCTGGCCAATCTAGTAATACTGTAAAAAATCTTGTGTCACTTGGTCATTTCGTCGAGGAGATAATAAAATAAATCGATTAATAAATACAAGATTTTTTGAACGGTAAAATTCTTAAAAAAAGGTCACAAATGACGGAAGATAAGCTGAATGCGTTTGCTGTAATTAGCATTGAGCAGAAATATAGCCATCCTATTGATTTCGATGTGATACTGGACTACATGAAGTCAGTAAAAATTCGAAGACTTCATTTTTAGTTTAAAGTTAACATATTATACACTATATCATGGTTGAAACTGGTCAGGGAGACCTAGAAAAGTCACCCACTAACCAAAAATACAAAAACGTTACTTTCATAGTGAAAAAAACGCTGAATATCCGCTAAATAAACGTACGCGTACCAGTGTACTGTTAAATATTACTATAATGTTTTTTCGAATAAAACGTTTACTTATTTAGCGGCTATTCAGCTTTTTTTACTATGAATATAATGTTTTTTTTTAGTTTTGTTAAGCGGACAAAGAATTTAAAAATTGACCTGGAAAAGTCAGGGAATGGGTCCCATAAGTCATGGAAATCAGGGAATTTTTACAGTATGCGTTTTTTTCTTTCCTCACTCTATCCCTCATATAATGCCAAAAACACAGTATCTTTTTTTCGTTCTTCTATGTTTATTTTTATTTTTATTTTACGAAATTTAGTTCTTTAATTGCAAAAATGTTTACCTGCGGCGCGATGAGTTGTTGAATTTAATTTAATTGAACAGTTAATTCAAACACTAAAAATGCTGCGACTGCCCCTGAATAATATTTCACAGAAACGCAATTATTAAAAACGTGTCAAAAATAACATTTTAAGTATACTTTTCTCAAAATTTTTGCCTACGTTACATTTAGGACATAATTTTGGTAACAGGTCCAGAATTGACACGGGATCCCACCCCAACCCACTTTTTTTCAATACGTTAATTTGTGTGTTCTGCTTAAATAGCAAAACATTTACGAAGAGTTTATAGGTCCACAAGCTTGTGAACATTTAAATTAAAATTATTTTTGTAATGCTTACTGGAACTTGTGAAATAACCTGGATTTTTTTTATTTTTGGTCAGAGAAACCCTGGAAAAGTCAGGGAATTCAAAAATTAAAAATCAGGTAGTTACCAACAACCGTGGCGCCCTTTTGAGCCCTGCCCTTTTAGTCACGCTACGCCGCTGCCGCAAAAATACTTATACCATAATTTGTAGCTAATTTTTTGCCGAAGAATAACATTTGTAGCGGCAGCCATTACCGAGAAAACTGAGACCCCTTTAACTTAACCATTAAGCCAGGCGACCACCCCATAACTGCCGTTTGGTTAACAGTAGGAACATAAGTCAAACACCATAATTTGTAGCTCGAATCGTATATCTGCACTCAAAATTAAAAATTGCAAAAAATAACAGAGCGTCTTTTTTATTTTGAAAAAAACTCATTTACGTATCTTAATCCCATTTTACAAGTTTCATGATGTTTGATGAATGATACATTAAAAATATCAGCATGTTGCAAATACTTTACTTGAGTTTTTTACCGCCAATCTAAAAGTATACAAATCATTATTTTCATAAGAAGAAAGAATATTTTTTTACAGAAAATTAAATTGAGGGGACCAACCTATAAATCAAGTCTGTTTAGCAGAGACAGATAAATGAAACTTGTATAATTTGTGAGAGAATTGCTAACCTTTTTGAAAGAAATTACCGGGATATGCCTGTTTAATAAAGTCACGTGACCTCAAAATCAAAATAGCTCATGAACTTACTGGAAAGTCACAACTCTTTATGCTCCTTTAGAAGAAGCTAATTTGTTATGTAAGAAAATAATTTGTAGCTGCTGCACGTGACATAAAAAATTAAATATTTCATGAACTAACTAGATGCTTACAAACTTTTAAACCTCATCGGAATAAGCTCTGTTGGTACTAATTTGTTATGTTGGAAAATAACATGTAGCTGCTGCCATTACTGATATATGTCTTTTTAAGTAAGTCAAGTGACCTAAAAATTGAAATATTTCATGAACTAACTAGAGGGTCACAATTTTTTATGTCGCATCGGAGTAGGATTGTTTGGTACTAATTTGTTACGGAATAAAATAATTTGTAGCTGCTGCCATTATTGATATATGTCTTTTTAAGTAAGTTACGTGATCTGAAAACTGATATAGCTTATTCCGATGAGGTATAAAAGGTTGTGACCCTCTAGTTGTTCATGAAATATTTCAATTTTTAGGTCACACATGCCTTACTTAAAAAGACATATATCAGTAATTGCAGCAGCTATAAATTATTTTCTTCCGTAACAAATTAGTACCGAGTAAGCTTATTCCAATAAGGTAAAAAATATTGTGATCCTCTCTGGTTAGTTCATGAAATATTTCCATTTTTAGGGCACGTGACTTACTTAAAACGAGATATATCAATCCGTATGAGCAATGGTAACCATTGGTATGAGTAATGGCAGCAGCTACAAATTATTTTCTTACCTAACAAATTAGCACTATCCGAGCTTATTCTAATGAAGTATAAAAAGTTGTGACCCCCTAGTTAGTTTCTAAGATATGTTACCTACTTTTTGTTTCGAGTGCCCAGATAGCCATATCTCGGGATACAAATTACCACCAACCAAGTTTATTCGAATCAGGTATAAAAGATTGTGACCCTCTAGATAGTTTATGAAATATGAGCTATTTTGATTTTGTCACGCGACTTTATTAAACAGTCATATTCTGGTAACGACAGCTGCTAGAAATTATTTTCTTGCCCAACAAGTAAACACTAACAAATTTTATTTTAAAAAGATTAGCAATATACATTTTTTTCATATAGTATTGCTTTGCAAACACAAATTATAAAGTTTTATTTATCGGTCTCTGTTGAACAGACTTGAATTATAAGGTGGTGGTAGAAAATAATGATTTGTGTTCTTTTAAATTGCCGGTAACAAATTCAAGTAAAGTATTTGCAACATGCTGATGTTTTTAATGTATTATTTAAACTTATAAAACGGGATTAAGATACGTAAATGAATTTTTTCCAAAATAAAAAAGAATCTATGTCATTTTTTGCATTTTTTATTCTTGAGTGTAGATATACGGTTCGAGCTAAAAATTATGGTGCATGAATTATTTTCCTACTGTTAACCAAACGGCAATTATGGGGTGCTCCCCCTGGCTTAATGGTTAAGTTAAAGGGGTCTCAGTTTTGTCGGTAATGGATGCCGCTACAAATTTTATTCTTCGGTAACAAATTAGCAAAAAATTAGCTACAAATTATATGTTATTTTGCCATTTTTATTTTTGAGTGCAGAGTACCCTTCGAACTACAACTTATGGTGTAGTCATATAGGCGCACAGGAAATATCCGCACGCGGAAAAATGCGCACACGGACAAAAGCGCACATAGAAAATTCCTCACGTGTATAAATGCGCACTCGGAAAAATGCGCACAGCAAATTTTTTTTACCTTTTTGGTTTTACGGAACGGTTTCTTGAAAATTAAAAAATTAAAACAAGTAGGAATAATATATCAGAATACGATATTTTATTAAGAAGTATAGATGATATATAACATAATATATAGGTAAAAATTTATTCAATCGGCATTGATAAATACGGTTGCATTACCAAAATTTTGTAAACGTCACTTTTCCGTGGATCGTTTATGGTACGAGCATCAAAAGTCAAAAAATCATTATCATTAACAAATTATTTCTATACCTACCGGCAATAAATCTAACCTTAAATCAAAATTAAGACAAACATCGTATTAGGTAGGTACTCAAGAAAATATGAAAGATCAAGAAGTATTTCGCAGAATTCGGATAACTCATTTATTGGGTTGGGTTGGGTTGGTATATATTATGTTATATATCAGCTATACTTCTTAATAAAATATCGTATTCTGATATATTATTCGTACTTGTTTTAATACTACTACTATGTTTTTAATTTTCCAGAAATCGTTCCGTAAAACCAAAAAAGTCAAAAAATTTTCTGTGAGCAATTTTCTGTATGCCAATTTCCTGTGCGCATTTTTCCAGTGCGCATTCTTCCGGGATTCGTACAACTCTTACGAGACGACTGTCACCAGTGTTCAGTGTTGCCAGTGTTTTTTCAACGATGGGGTTTTTTTCGGATATTGCGATTTAGTAGGCAACTTGTTTTTATTAGCCAAGTGAAAAAATATTTTTGTTATATAATTTTGTAATGACTAACATATTATTATCATCAGGTATAGCAATTCTTTTTCGCAATAAGTACCTAATTCTTTTTCCCTCTTCCACATATTTTCTAAAAATGTCTTTAACTTTATGAGTTGTAAAATTTTCCTCTGCTCTGCTTTGTAATGATTGCCTCACTTTCCGAAGACGTTCCAAAACTTCTGTGATGAAAATCTCTTTTTTCTCAATTTTTTTAATGCCTTCTTGAAAAATGTATATAATGGAATGTAAAATCCAAAAGTGAGCTTCATTAATTCCATTTTCGAAAAGTGTTAATGAAGTTGGGTATTCCAGACTCAGATAAAAAAAAGATTGCAGAGTACCATAAATTTCTATCATTCTGTTGACGCACGGATACAAAGAGAGCCATCTAGCTTTACTGTGATACAAAAGTTTTTTATATTTGACATCAACAAAATTGCAGAACTCCTTTAGTTTTTCAACCCTGAGAGTAAATATAGAAAAATGGTTGTATATTTTGAAAATCAGATAATCCACATCAACTGGTAAAGCATTTTTTCTTTTCATAATGTAAATACATTTTTTGTACCAGCTCTTTGCTGGTCACCAAAATTAGTATTGCAATTGTCACCTCCATAAGCTATGCATTTTTGCAATATATTTCTTTTATTTAATGAGCTTTGTAGGTACTCATGTTTCTTTTTTTAACTTCCCTAGTTTTAAAAGTTTTGCATTAATTCCATTTACATTATTTACAGATTGCTTCTCAAAATATTGAATTAATATGGGAAACATTTTAATGTGTTTGTGGTTGCTTGCGTTCATTGCATCCACTGAGTGTGGAGCTAAGACATCTGTAACAATTGCTTCACTTTTGGTTCGAGCAGAAGATGTTTTTGTTACCATCTCAGAATCTGGTACTATTTGTTTTAGGAGTTTTGTTGTATAATCAGTAGACCTAAAGCTAAAGTTATGCTTAATAGTATGGAAGGCTAGTTACACTAGTTCTTCAGTTCTGCTAAAACGATTAACCACAAAGCTTGAAATTGAGGAGCTTGCCGCATCTCTGATTTTTTGTTTATGTTTTTGAGTAACCAAATGTTGCTTGAGATACATTGCGGACCATATACTTCACTGTCCAGTTTTTTTCTTTGAATATGGGATATTTGGCTTTTAATTAATCATTAAACTTGCACTTCCTTTTCGGCATTTTTATTTCTGAATAGGGAATATACAAGATTCACACAAAATCTTGAATCATAACACTAGAATCTCATTTAAAAGAACCACATCATTAAAATCAAAACATATAACTTACTTACATACTTTTTTGCACAAAACAGTTGCCTGTAAAGAATTACGATTATAAACTATTTTTGTTTACATATTTCACAAGAAGTAAAAAACTCAGTGGAAAAAACCGACCGGTAAGCAAAACAAACCAGAATTGTAGGTTATAATTCACTCAGCTTCTTCTTTGCCTGCCTGAGAACATCCCGCCAAAATCATAGACTAAAAATTTGTAAAGAATAGCAATCGAATTCTGACAAAAAAACAAAGAATAAAATTTTAAGTAGAAATGACAACTTAAATTTCGTATTTTGACTTTTGACTTCAGGAAAAGCAAAAAAAGAGGACAGTAAGGCGATTTTTGGCAAATATATATAGGACGCAAATTAGGCCTTCAAAAAGAGGACATGTCCGGGAAAAAGAGGACGTCTGGTCAGCGGATTTTTTAGGGTATTTCAGAGCAAAACGGAGTTTTTTGAGGATTTTTCTGGATCTGCGCACTCGATATCTCAAAACTATCCATCCAAGATCTGTTTTTTTATTAGTCGAAATACCTTTTTTTATTTTTGCTTTTTCGTTGCATGAATAACGAACGAAAACGCAACTGTAAGGTGTGCATTAGAGCAGACCCAATAAATCGAACTTTTTCGGAGTTTTTTTACGATCTACCCCGGAATTTTTCCATCATTGGACGTTGGCAACACTGCCAGTGTTACCAAACTGGTGCCTAATTACAAACTTTTCGTACGTTTACTGCGTTTTTATTTTCGTGTATCGATAAAGAAATGTTCAACTAATTAAAAAATGCAAAAATCTGAAAATCATAAAAACTGACTTACTAGATTTTGAATTAAGACGGCAGATCTAAAATCATATCCTCTGTATATATACGTCGGAAACCAAAAATATCTAAACAGTAATACACATACCGTCATCTGCTTACGGTAATAAAAAGAGAATGAAAAGGCGAGAAACATACAGATATCGATTCAGTGGTGTGTTGCGTTCGTACAGTCTAGCCAGCAGATGGAGCACTTGACATTTAAATGGATTTTAATCGAAGTGTATTTAGACTTTGTAAACAAGATGTAGAGGCAAGCTGACGTTTTATAAGCAAATATATTCAACAGGCTAGCGCTGGTGATTGAGTTTTGCTTTCATTTGTCCAGGCTGAGGGAAAATTTCGTCAGTAAATCTCTGCGTGTGATGTGGGTTATCGCTATCGCGGATAATTGATGTTACAGTTTAAATATGTTTCAATAAAATTATTAATTCTCTTTGTTCAAACGTTAACGTACGAATTGTTTGTTGCAGAAAATGTTAGTTATTTAAATTACCATGTGTGTCGTTAATAAACCTGTTGTTAAATAAAAATAGGTGAGTGACTATTTCAATCGCCTATTTAGGTATAAAAGAAAAAGTGCTTTTTGTGAGAACAATTTTTGTGTTTTTGTGGCAATTTAAAAAAATATAAAGGTCCTTTAAAATTATCATAATTAGTTTCTATAATTAAGTAACAAAATATATTTGACTAAATTTAAAACTTTTACAAAACGTTAATTTTTCAATTCGTTCTAGGTTTAAAACCATTATTATGTATGTGGTAAATAATCAAACATGTCTGTTTTTTATCGCCAATGCAAATAACAAAACTAAAAATAGAATTTAGTTTGTAAGTGTTGATCACGTGAATGCAAAACGATAATAATTTCTATTTTACAAAGGTACTTTCAAATTAACTTTTAAAATAAATGTCAAAATGTTGACAATCATCATCATTATGAACTTTAAAAATATCATCGTTAATCAGTGCACCAAGACGAATTTTTAACTTATGGTAAGTTATTTTCCTGATGTGTTTATTTTTATCTTCAAGGTCAGAAACTTTTGCCTTAGTGTTATTGGTTTAAGTATTATTATAGTACAGTTGTTTTATGACCTCTTCAATTTTTCTAAGCATACCTAAAGCTAGACGAATAACAATGTCTCGTTTACTGTATGAAAATTCTTTAGAATTTTTATTATCATTCCCAACAATTTTATTTAATTTCAAAAATATAACTGATGCTTCTATCATATTGAAGGCTTAATTAAGTATGGCGAATTTTAGGCAAAAGAAAATATACCTATACTTACTTTGGTTTTTATGGAAGTTGATGAGTTTACATTAAAATCTTACAAGCCTCAAAAAAACTGATGAAAATAATATGTAGGTTCTTTATGAGAATTGTCTTGTTTTTAATAGTATAACCATTGTCTATAGGAAAGTCGTCAACCCTAAGCACAAAACAGTTGACACTTTTTTTTGTCCCAGCAATCATTAATTATCTTGGAGTAAATGAGTAAATTAAAATCTTTATGAATTAAAAAGTTTTTGACCACGATTTAGGCTAAATAGTCTCAACTGGTTGTGTAACTTCCCTTATTTTTCTTCAATAAATGTCATACCTATAGAGGCCCTCTATACATTTGACAAATGTTGTTTTACCAGAGGTGGGCAACTCATATTGTCCTCTCTTTCTATTTTTTTTCATGTTTTTGTAATGTAAACTCTTTTTATAATTTCCAGGGTTTTTGAATGATGATGACTTTTTTGGTTAGTAAAATATGCCAGGCTTGACAAAAAAAAACAGTAAGGTTCACGGGAGATTTAAAAATGTTAATAGTAGGTAAAATAGAAAAAAATACTATTGATCTAACTTTTTGTTACTCTTTTCCTTCAGATAATAATAATATTTAACATTATTTAAATTTAAGTAATCTTACCTACCTCCCAAATTCGACAGTTTTCATTACTTTTCCAGTTTGGCCAATGCATGATCTCTTTCCAGTTTTCTTGTGTTTCTTTCTCCATTGAACAATGAAATAATACAAGGTCTTATAGGCGCAAGTATTTTTACAGTTTCTTGTACCCCAATATTAGATTTTTATAACGCATCAAATTTTATTTATTAATCAAAAATGTGACAAGGACAAAATTATTTATTTTCAATGGTCGCCAACACACAAAAAAATTATCAACATCAAAATTTTGTATACAGGGCCTCTATAGCCATGCCTGGGTGATTCCAGCGAAAAGGTAACATTTAAAGTGGTAATTTTAAAACTCAGTTTAAAAAATACCAAATTAGTGTTCTTTTGGCATTATTAATATTGTTTCTGTGGTCGGTTGGGTTGAAATGTGCTATATGGCCGAGATAACAATTCACTAAGTTTTTGAGTTTGTGAATATCTGCTAACACGCGTGAAAGCCTGTCAGTGATATTTTACCAAAATCAGGAATCTTTATAGCTGCATATGGCACAAAAATATTGTATTGAAAAAATAAATTACTAAAAATAAACAAACATAAATTTCAATGTTGACATAATAAAAAAAAAACACAAATTGGGAAGTAAGTCTAAATCTCAGTTTTGAAACATATATTGTTGGCGAGGGGTCAAAACCTAGCTCAAAATTTGTACACCTATACACCAACCACAACTCGGACTGTAAAGAACTGTCAGCTCGACTGTCAGGGACTCTATTGTATTGTCTAGGACTGTATGGGATTATAAAGGACTGTGTCTGCTATTCATATCTCTTACGCACTTATAATACTTTAGATATCTTCATCTCTCTCAAATCAGTCATATTTCCAGTCACAATCTGGATAGAGAAGGTGCTATGTACAATAGTATGAGCGCGTAAGAGAAAGAGATAGCGAACACATCCGTATATAACAGCAATTTGCCAGCTTAATTGAATATTTCGCAAAAAGTGTATTTTTCCCATGTTATCAAAGGATCAATTTAAAACTGTTAAAAACAGTACCATTTTTAAAACCACATCGGTTGACGTTTTCGTTAACATTACGCCTTATGGGAATACGGTTTATTTGCCCAAAAAACCAAATGGCTCTCCACAGACAATTCACCTAATTTTTGTCGCTTTTTTTTGTCCTTTCTCTTAGCGCATATTATCTAATATTTTCTTATTCTTTTTTGAGTTCATTCTCTAAAATCGCTAATGGATTTTATTTTTACAGCTCCTTTGTTGGGTTTGTACTGTTCCCTTATTCTCCTATTGAACTCCGCGCGACTCCGCGTGTTTTTCCTTGTCCTTTCTTAAAATTGTCTTTGGGAGATGATTTCTTGTTTTCGTCATTATCAAGCTATAAAACAATTTACTTTTTTTTACCAATTCACTCGTGTTAACATCGTTCCACTCGCGTTAGCAATAAAATATGACGTATTTTAACACCAGTGAATTAAAAAATAATAAAAAAGAAAAAAACACATAAGAACCACAACTTAGAAATTTCACTGTCCACGAAATGCCTACTTTTCTTATATATTATGAGATAAACATTCCTATCTTTTTTACACCTTACGTGATTTTTCTATGAAAACAACGGAAAATACCAGTGAAGCTTATCTTGGCCAAAACACTAAACTCAAATTTATTGCACAAAAACAGGCAATTCAAGAGACCGGTGTGAAGATAGCACCCATTTTCAGCACCCAAAAATGTGAAGTTAGCACCTGATCCAATTTTACAGAACCCAAAAATGTGAAGTTAGCACCCGATCCAATTTTACAGAACCCAAAAATGTGAAGTTAGCACCTATTTACAGCACCCCGAAAATGGAATAATTTTACATTTACACTTTAAAATAACGTAATCAAATCGTAGAATGAGTTTTTTGTTGAAATTTTCAGGAATGATAGATAAGGGTATTCTTCATCCTTACGAGCCGTCGAACACCCTCAAAAACAACCCCAAAGATGGTATTTGAAATACACGTTTTATTATACCTATAGCGCTCTTTTTTTTTGAATTTCACTAACTCATAGATCGAGTTTCACGTTGAAATTTTTGGGAATGATAGATAAGGACACTCTCCATTCCCCAAAAAATACCGCAACCCTTTACGAGCCGTCTAACACCCTCAAAAACTACCCCAAAGATGGCATTTGAAATACACGTTTTATTATACCTACAGCGCTTTTTTTTTAAATTTCACTAACTCATAGATCGAGTTTCACGTTAAAATGTTTAGGAAAGATAAATAATGGTACTCTTCATCCCACAAAAAATACCCCAACCCCTTACGAGCCGTCTAACACCCTCAAAAACAACCCCAAAGATGGCATTTGAAATACACGTTTTATTATACCTATAGCGCTTTTTTTTTAAATTTCACTAACTCATAGATCGAGTTTCACGTTAAAATTTTTAGGAAAGATGAATAAGGGTACTCTTCATCCCCCAAAAAATACCGCAACCCCTTACGAGCCGTCTAACACCCTCAAAAACAATCCCAAAGATGATATCTGAAATACACGGGTTATTATACCTATAGCGATTATTTTTTAAATTTCACTAACTCATAGATCGAGTTTCACGTCGAAATTTTTAGGAAAGATAAATAAGGGTACTCTTCATCCCCCAAAAAATACCGCAATCCCTTACGAGCCGTCTAACACCCTCAAAAACAACCCCAAAGATGATATCTGAAATACACGTGTTAATATACCTATAGCGCTTTTTTTTTAAAATTTCACTAACTCATAGATCGAGTTTCACGTTAAAATTTTTAGAAAAGATAAAAAAGGGTACTCTTCATCCCCCAAAAGATACCGCAACCCCTTACGAGCCGTCTAACACCCTCAAAAACAATCCCAAAAATGATATCTGAAATACACGGGTTATTATACCTATAGCGATTTTTTTTTTAAATTTCACTAACTCATAGATCGAGTTTCACGTCGAAATTTTTAGGAAAGATAAATAAGGGTACTCTTCATCCCCCAGAAAATACCGCAACCCCTTACGAGCCGTCTAACACCCTCAAAAACAACCCCAAAGATGATATCTAAAATACACGTGTTATTATACCTATAGCGATTTTTTTTAAATTTCACTAACTCATAGATCGAGTTTCACGTCGAAATTTTTAGGAAAGATAAATAAGGGTACTCTTCATCCCCCAGAAAATACCCCAACCCCTTACGAGCCGTCTAACACCCTCAAAAACAACCCCAAAGATGGCATTTGAAATACACGTTTTATTATACCTATAGCGCTTTTTTTTTTAAATTTCACTAACTCATAGATCGAGTTTCACGTTAAAATTTTTAGGAAAGATGAATAAGGGTACTCTTCATCCCCCAAAAAATACCGCAACCCCTTACGAGCCGTCTAACACCCTCAAAAACAATCCCAAAGATGATATCTGAAATACACGGGTTATTATACCTATAGCGATTTTTTTTTAAATTTCACTAACTCATAGATCGAGTTTCACGTCGAAATTTTTAGGAAAGATAAATAAGGGTACTCTTCATCCCCCAGAAAATACCGCAACCCCTTACGAGCCGTCTAACACCCTCAAAAACTACCCCAAAGATGGTATTTGAAATACACGTTTTATTATACCTATAGCGCTTTTTTTTTAAATTTCACTAACTCATAGATCGAGTTTCACGTTAAAATTTTTAGGAAAGATAAATAAGGGTACTCTTCATCCCCCAAAAAATACCGCAACCCCTTACGAGCCGTCTAACACCCTCAAAAACTATCCCAAAGATGATATCTGAAATACACGTGTTATTATACCTATAGCGATTTTTTTTTTAAATTTCACTAACTCATAGATCGAGTATCACGTCGAAATTTTTAGGAAAGATAAATAAGGGTACTCTTCATCCCCCAGAAAATACCGCAACCCCTTACGAGCCGTCTAACACCCTCAAAAACAACCCCAAAGATGATATCTGAAATACACGTGTTATTATACCTATAGCGCTTTTTTTTTAAATTTCACTAACTCATAGATCGAGTTTCATGTCGAAATTTTTAGGAAAGATAAATAAGGGTACTCTTCATCCCCCAGAAAATACCGTAACCCCTTACGAGCCGTCTAACACCCTCAAAAACAACCCCAAAGATGATATCTGAAATACACGTGTTATTATACCTATAGCGATTTTTTTTTAAATTTCACTAACTCATAGATCGAGTTTCACGTCGAAATTTTTAGGAAAGATAAATAAGGGTACTCTTCATCCCCCAGAAAATACCGTAACCCCTTACGAGCCGTCTAACACCCTCAAAAACAACCCCAAAGATGATATCTGAAATACACGTGTTATTATACCTATAGCGATTTTTTTTTAAATTTCACTAACTCATAGATCGAGTTTCACGTCGAAATTTTTAGGAAAGATAAATAAGAGTACTCTTCATCCGCCAAAAAATACCGCAACCCCTTACGAGCCGTCTAACATCCTCAAAAACAATCCCAAAGATGATATCTGAAATACACGGGTTATTATACCTATAGCGATTTTTTTTTAAATTTCACTAACTCATAGATCGAGTTTCACGTTGAAATTTTTAGGAAGGATAAATAAGGGTACTCTTCATCCCCCAAAAAATACCGCAACCCCTTACGAGCCGTCTAACACCCTCAAAAACAACCCCAAAGATGATATCTGAAATACACGTGTTATTATACCTATAGCGATTTTTTTTTAAATTTCACTAACTCATAGATCGAGTTTCACGTCGAAATTTTTAGGAAAGATAAATAAAGGTACTCTTCATCCCCCAAAAAATACCGCAACCCTTTACGAGCCGTCTAACACCCTCAAAAACAACCCCAAAGATGGTATTTGAAATACACGTTTTATTATACCTATAGCGATTTTTTTTTAAATTTCACTAACTCATAGATCGAGTTTCATGTTAAAATTTTTAGGAAGGATAAATAAGGGTACTCTTCATCCCCCAAAAAATACCGCAACCCCTTACGAGCCGTCTAACATCCTCAAAAACAATCCCAAAGATGATATCTGAAATACACGGGTTATTATACCTATAGCGATTTTCTTTTAAATTTCACTAACTCATAGATCGAGTTTCACGTTAAAATTTTTAGGAAGGATAAATAAGGGTACTCTTCATCCCCCAAAAAATACCGCAACCCCTTACGAGCCGTCTAACACCCTCAAAAACAACCCCAAAGATGGTATTTGAAATACACGTTTTATTATACCTATAGCGATTTTTTTTTAAATTTCACTAACTCATAGATCGAGTTTCACGTTAAAATTTTTAGGAAAGATAAATAAGGGTACTCTTCATCCCCCAAAAGATACCGCAACCCCTTACGAGCCGTCTAACACCCTCAAAAACAATCCCAAAGATGATATCTGAAATATACGGGTTATTATACCTATAGCGATTTTTTTTTAAATTTCACTAACTCATAGATCGAGTTTCACGTTAAAATTTTTAGGAAAGATAAATAAGGGTACTCTTCATCCCCCAAAAAATACCGCAACCCCTTACGAGCGTCTAACACCCTCAAAAACAACCCCAAAGATGATATCTGAAATACACGTGTTATTATACCTATAGCGCTTTTTTTTTAAATTTCACTAACTCATAGATCGAGTTTCACGTTAAAATTTTTAGGACAGATAAATAATGGTACTCTTCATCCCCCAAAAGATACCGCAACCCCTTACGAGCCGTCTAACACCCTCAAAAACAATCCCAAAGATGATATCTGAAATACACGGGTTATTATACCTATAGCGATTTTTTTTTAAATTTCACTAACTCATAGATCGAGTTTCACGTCGAAATTTTTAGGAAAGATAAATAAGGGTACTCTTCATCCCCCAGAAAATACCGCAACCCCTTACGAGCCGTCTAACACCCTCAAAAACAACCCCAAAGATGATATCTGAAATACACGTGTTATTATACCTATAGCGATTTTTTTTTAAATTTCACTAACTCATAGATCGAGTTTCACGTCGAAATTTTTAGGAAAGATAAATAAGAGTACTCTTCATCCGCCAAAAAATACCGCAACCCCTTACGAGCCGTCTAACATCCTCAAAAACAATCCCAAAGATGATATCTGAAATACACGGGTTATTATACCTATAGCGATTTTTTTTTAAATTTCACTAACTCATAGATCGAGTTTCACGTTAAAATTTTTAGGAAGGATAAATAAGGGTACTCTTCATCCCCCAAAAAATACCGCAACCCCTTACGAGCCGTCTAACACCCTCAAAAACAACACCAAAGATGATATCTGAAATACACGTGTTATTATACCTATAGCGATTTTTTTTTAAATTTCACTAACTCATAGATCGAGTTTCACGTCAAAATTTTTAGGAAAGATAAACAAAGGTACTCTTCATCCCCCAAAAGATACCGCAACCCCTTACGAGCCGTCTAACACCCTCAAAAACAATCCCAAAGATGATATCTGAAATACACGGGTTATTATACCTATAGCGATTTTTTTTTAAATTTCACTAACTCATAGATCGAGTTTCACGTTAAAATTTTTAGGAAAGATAAATAAGGGTACTCTTCATCCCCCAAAAGATACCGCAACCCCTTACGAGCCGTCTAACACCCTCAAAAACAATCCCAAAGATGATATCTGAAATACACGGGTTATTATACCTATAGCGATTTTCTTTTAAATTTCACTAACTCATAGATCGAGTTTCACGTCGAAATTTTTAGGAAAGATAAATAAGGGTACTCTTCATCCCCCAGAAAATACCGCAACCCCTTACGAGCCGTCTAACACCCTCAAAAACAACCCCAAAGATGGTATTTGAAATACACGTTTTATTATACCTATAGCGATTTTTTTTTAAATTTCACTAACTCATAGATCGAGTTTCACGTTAAAATTTTTAGGAAAGATAAATAAGGGTACTCTTCATCGCCCAAAAGATACCGCAACCCCTTACGAGCCGTCTAACACCCTCAAAAACAATCCCAAAGATGATATCTGAAATACACGGGTTATTATACCTATAGCGATTTTTTTTTAAATTTCACTAACTCATAGATCGAGTTTCACGTTAAAATTTTTAGGAAAGATAAATAAGGGTACTCTTCATCCCCCAAAAAATACCGCAACCCCTTACGAGCCGTCGAACGCCCTCAAAAACAACCCCAAAGATGGCATTTGAAATACACGTTTTATTATACCTATAGCGCTTTTTTTTTAAATTTCACTAACTCATAGATCGAGTTTCACGTTAAAATTTTTAGGAAAGATGAATAAGGGTACTCTTCATCCCTCAAAAAATACCGCAACTCCTTACGAGCCGTCTAACACCCTCAAAAACTACCCCCAAAATGGTATTTGAAATACACGTTTTATTATACCTATAGCGCTTTTTTTTTAAATTTCACTAACTCATAGATCGAGTTTCACGTTAAAATTTTTAGGAAAGATAAATAAGGGTACTTTTCATCCTCCAAAAAATACCGCAACCTTTTACAAGCCGTCGAACACCCTCTAAAACAACCCCAAATATGGTATTTGAAATACCCGTTTTATTATATCTATAGCGTATTTTTTCAAATTTCACTAACTCATAGATCGAGTTTCACGTCGAAATTTTTAGGAAAGATAAATAAGGGTACTCTTCATCCCCCAGAAAATACCGCAACCCCTTACGAGCCGTCTAACACCCTCAAAAACAACCCCAAAGATGATATCTGAAATACACGTGTTATTATACCTATAGCGATTTTTTTTTAAATTTCACTAACTCATAGATCGAGTTTCACGTCGAAATTTTTAGGAAAGATAAATAAGAGTACTCTTCATCCGCCAAAAATATCGCAACCCCTTACGAGCCGTCTAACATCCTCAAAAACAATCCCAAAGATGATATCTGAAATACACGGGTTATTATACCTATAGCGATTTTTTTTTAAATTTCACTAACTCATAGATCGAGTTTCACGTCAAAATTTTTAGGAAAGATAAATAAGGGTACTCTTCATCCCCCAGAAAATACCGCAACCCCTTACGAGCCGTCTAACACCCTCAAAAACAACCCCAAAGATGATATCTGAAATACACGTGTTATTATACCTATAGCGATTTTTTTTTAAATTTCACTAACTCATAGATTGAGTTTTACGTTAAAATTTTTAGGAAAGATAAATAAGGGTACTCTTCATCCCCCACAAAATACCGCAACCCCTTACGGGCCGTCTAACACCCTCAAAAACTATCCCAAAGATGATATCTGAAATACACGTGTTATTATACCTATAGCGATTTTTTTTTAAATTTCACTAACTCATAGATCGAGTTTCACGTCGAAATTTTTAGGAAAGATAAATAAAGGTACTCTTCATCCCCCAAAAAATACCCCAACCCCTTACGAGCCGTCGAACGCCCTCAAAAACAACCCCAAAGATGGCATTTGAAATACACGTTTTAATATACCTATAGCGCTTTTTTTTTTAAATTTCACTAACTCATAGATCCAGTTTCACGTTAAAATTTTTAGGAAAGATGAATAAGGGTACTCTTCATCCCCCAAAAAATACCGCAACCCCTTACGAGCCGTCTAACACCTTCAAAAACTACCCCCAAAATGGTATTTGAAATACACGTTTTATTATACCTATAGCGCTTTTTTTTAAAATTTCACTAACTCATAGATCGAGTTTCACGTTAAAATTTTTAGGAAAGATAAATAAGGGTACTTTTCATCCTCCAAAAAATACCGCAACCTTTTACAAGCCGTCGAACACCCTCTAAAACAACCCCAAATATGGTATTTGAAATACCCGTTTTATTATATCTATAGCGTATTTTTTCAAATTTCACTAACTCATAGATCGAGTTTCACGTTGAAATTTTTAGAAATGATAGAGAAGGGCACTCTTTATCCCCCAAAGATGATATCTGAAATACACGTGTTATTATACCTATAGCGATTTTTTTTTAAATTTCACTAACTCATAGATCGAGTTTCACGTCGAAATTTTTAGGAAAGATAAATAAGAGTACTCTTCATCCGCCAAAAAATACCGCAACCCCTTAAGAGCCGTCTAACATCCTCAAAAACAATCCCAAAGATGATATCTGAAATACACGGGTTATTATACCTATAGCGATTTTTTTTTAAATTTCACTAACTCATAGATCGAGTTTCACGTTAAAATTTTTAGGAAGGATAAATAAGGGTACTCTTCATCCCCCAAAAAATACCGCAACCCCTTACGAGCCGTCTAACACCCTCAAAAACAACCCCAAAGATGGTATTTGAAATACACGTTTTATTATACCTATAGCGATTTTTTTTTAAATTTCACTAACTCATAGATCGAGTTTCACGTTAAAATTTTTAGGACAGATAAATAAGGGTACTCTTCATCCCCCAAAAGATACCGCAACCCCTTACGAGCCGTCTAACACCCTCAAAAACAATCCCAAAGATGATATCTGAAATACACGGGTTATTATACCTATAGCGATTTTTTTTTAAATTTCACTAACTCATAGATCGAGTTTCACGTCAAAATTTTTAGGAAAGATAAATAAGGGTACTCTTCATCCCCCAGAAAATACCGCAACCCCTTACGAGCCGTCTAACACCCTCAAAAACAACCCCAAAGATGATATCTGAAATACACGTGTTATTATACCTATAGCGATTTTTTTTTAAATTTCACTAACTCATAGATCGAGTTTCACGTCGAAATTTTTAGGAAAGATAAATAAGAGTACTCTTCATCCGCCAAAAAATACCGCAACCCCTTACGAGCCGTCTAACATCCTCAAAAACAATCCCAAAGATGATATCTGAAATACACGGGTTATTATACCTATAGCGATTTTTTTTTAAATTTCACTAACTCATAGATCGAGTTTCACGTTAAAATTTTTAGGAAGGATAAATAAGGGTACTCTTCATCCCCCAAAAAATACCGCAACCCCTTACGAGCCGTCTAACACCCTCAAAAACAACCCCAAAGATGATATCTGAAATACACGTGTTATTATACCTATAGCGATTTTTTTTTTAAATTTCACTAACTCATAGATCGAGTTTCACGTCAAAATTTTTAGGAAAGATAAACAAAGGTACTCTTCATCCCCCAAAAGATACCGCAACCCCTTACGAGCCGTCTAACACCCTCAAAAACAATCCCAAAGATGATATCTGAAATACACGGGTTATTATACCTATAGCGATTTTTTTTTAAATTTCACTAACTCATAGATCGAGTTTCACGTTAAAATTTTTAGGAAAGATAAATAAGGGTACTCTTCATCCCCCAAAAGATACCGCAACCCCTTACGAGCCGTCTAACACCCTCAAAAACAATCCCAAAGATGATATCTGAAATACACGGGTTATTATACCTATAGCGATTTTTTTTTAAATTTCACTAACTCATAGATCGAGTTTCACGTCGAAATTTTTAGGAAAGATAAATAAGGGTACTCTTCATCCCCCAGAAAATACCGCAACCCCTTACGAGCCGTCTAACACCCTCAAAAACAACCCCAAAGATGATATCTGAAATACACGTGTGATTATACCTATAGCGATTTTTTTTTAAATTTCACTAACTCATAGATCGAGTTTCACGTCGAAATTTTTAGGAAAGATAAATAAGAGTACTCTTCATCCGCCAAAAAATACCGCAACCCCTTAAGAGCCGTCTAACATCCTCAAAAACAATCCCAAAGATGATATCTGAAATACACGGGTTATTATACCTATAGCGATTTTTTTTTTAATTTCACTAACTCATAGATCGAGTTTCACGTTAAAATTTTTAGGAAGGATAAATAAGGGTACTCTTCATCCCCCAAAAAATACCGCAACCCCTTACGAGCCGTCTAACACCCTCAAAAACAACCCCAAAGATGGTATTTGAAATACACGTTTTATTATACCTATAGCGATTTTTTTTTAAATTTCACTAACTCATAGATCGAGTTTCACGTTAAAATTTTTAGGAAAGATAAATAAGGGTACTCTTCATCCCCAAAAAAATACCGCAACCCCTTACGAGCCGTCTAACACCCTCAAAAACTACCCCAAATATGATATCTGAAATACACGTGTTATTATACCTATAGCGATTTTTTTTTAAATTTCACTAACTCATAGATCGAGTTTCACGTTGAAATTTTTAGGAAGGATAAATAAGGGTACTCTTCATCCCCCGAAACATACCGCAACCCCTTACGAGCCGTCTAACACCCTCAAAAACAACCCCAAAGATGATATCTGAAATACACGTGTTATTATACCTATAGCGATTTTTTTTTAAATTTCACTAACTCATAGATCGAGTTTCACGTTAAAATTTTTAGGAAAGATAAATAAGGGTACTCTTCATCCCCCAAAAAATACCGCAACCCCTTACAAGCCGTCTAACACCCTCAAAAACTACCCCAAATATGATATCTGAAATACACGTGTTATTATACCTATAGCGATTTTTTTTTAAATTTCACTAACTCATAGATCGAGTTTCACGTTGAAATTTTTAGGAAAGATAAATAAGGGTACTCTTCATCCCCCAAAAAATACCGCAACCTTTTACGAGCCGTCTAACACCCTCAAAAACAACCCCAAAGATGATATCTGAAATACACGTGTTATTATACCTATAGCGCTTTTTTTTTAAATTTCACTAACTCATAGATCGAGTTTCACGTTAAAATTTTTAGGAAAGATAAATAAGGGTACTCTTCATCCCCCAAAAGATACCGCAACCCCTTACGAGCCGTCTAACACCCTCAAAAATAATCCCAAAAATGATATTTGAAATACACGGGTTATTATACCTATAGCGATTTTTTTTAAATTTCACTAACTTATAGATCGAGTTTCACGTCGAAATTTTTAGGAAAGATAAATAAGGGTACTCTTCATTCCCCAGAAAATACCGCAACCCCTTACGAGCCGTCTAACACCCTCAAAAACAACCCCAAAGATGATATCTGAAATACACGTGTTATTATACCTATAGCGATTTTTTTTTAAATTTAACTAACTCATAGATCGAGTTTCACGTTGAAATTTTTGGGCATGATAGACAAGGGTACTTTTCATCCCCCAAAAAATCCGCAACCCCTTACGAGCCGTCTAACACCAACAAAAAAAAATATAAAAGTTTAAAAGAAAATGTCAAACCTATTTAAGTGTCAAATATAATAGTATAGTTATTTCGCACTGATTATCTTCGTCGAGCCGTCTGAAGTTATAAAATAATATTTGACAGATGATTTTGGCAACGCTTCTGTCAAATTTAAATGTCCTGAGAGTGCCTGTGCCTGTAGAAAGTTTTAAGCGTTTTTTAACAACTTTAGAAATAAAGGCACCAGAAATGAAAATTCGGTTTTTTGGGAACTACTTGGATTTTTCAAATTTTCTTTTTAAACTGGCTAGATATGAATTTATTAACAATTAACGCAGACAAAACAATATTTATATAGTTTTCAAGTTATACTACGGGATTACCCACTTACACCCAAATCGAAATTCCTATAGCATGCAGAGATACAACCATAATAATTTCAGTGGCGGATCCAGAAATTTCACCAGGGGAGGGGCGCAAGCAATAAAACTTATGTAGGTAACGTCGAGTGACTACGAACATAGGGCAAAAAAGTCCTTGTTTATGGTCACCATTGTTTTTGGGGATTTGATTAGATTGGTATGTTGGTTAGTGACCCTCGCCACTAACCAAACAGTTTCGACCTACATATCTTCATACTTGCTTGAGCCGTTGGTGGTGACTAACAGATACTACCTGATACAACTAATTTATTTTGGCAATTTAAAGTTATTTGTTATACAAATCCTTAACTATAAATATTTTATTATATTTTAGTTATATAATGAAATTAAGTTTTCTTTTTTGCTTTGTAAACCTATCGATAGATTCTAAACCCAGGTTCATTGAATGATATACTTATATACAAAAGCGCCAAGCCATTGAGTTTCTCTTCTCCTATACCGTGGATCGAAGATAAGTTTTCACAAGTCTTAAAGTGGAAAAAGTTCTTTCGGCGGTAGCAACCGAAACAGGAAGAGAAGAACTAATTTTGATAGCTGAGATCTGAGAAACTAGCACTAGTTATACAACATATTCAAAATTAGTTGATATCGACCGAGATATGTTTTATAGGAATGTCCAGTTCGCGCGCCCCCCGAGCCCCCCACGCCCTTCCCGGATCCGCCACTGATAATTTATAACACAAATAATACTAGGAAATAAAAGCCACACCACCCCGTAAACGTAACGTAGCTTTGAAATCTAGCGCTCTGATCAGGCGACGTAACGTAACGATAAAAGTGTAATGGTATACTATGGGTTGGTACAGTTTATTTTGAACCTGGGGCGAGGCTTACGATAATACAATTCATCCCCTCGAAGTAACACAAAAAAGGACACCATGAAAATAATATCCAATGTACCTTCCAATGTACCTTTAAGGATGTTAGACGGCTCGTAAGGGGTTGAGGTATTTTTGGGGGATGAAGAGTACCCTTGTCTATCATACTTAAAAAATTTCAACGTGAAACTCGATCTATGAGTTAGTGAAATTAAAAAAAAAGCGCTATAGGTATAATAACACGTGTATTTCAGATATCATCTTTGGGGTTGTTTTTGAGGGTGTTACACGGCTCGTAAGGGGTTGCGGTATTTTTTGGGGGATGAAGAGTACCCTTATTTATCCTTCCTAAAAATTTCAACGTGAAACTCGATCTATGAGTTAGTGAAATTTAAAAAAAAATCGCTATAGGTATAATAACACGTGTATTTCAGATATCATCTTTGGGATTGTTTTAGAGGGTGTTCGACGGCTCGTAAGGGGCTGCGGTGTTTTTCGGGGGATGAAAAGTACCCTTATTTATCCTTTCTAAAAATTTTAACGTGAAACTCGATCTATGAGTTAGTGAAATTAAAAAAAAAGCGCTATAGGTATAATAACACGTGTATTTCAGATATCATCTTTGGGGTTGTTTTTGAGGGTGTTAGACGGCTCGTAAGGTGTTGCGGTATTTTTTGGGGGATGAAGAGTACCCTTATTTATCTTTCCTAAAAATTTCGACGTGAAACTCGATCTATGAGTTAGTGAAATTTAAAAAAAAATCGCTATAGGTATAATAACACGTGTATTTCAGATATCATCTTTGGGATTGTTTTAGAGGGTGTTCGACGGCTCGTAAGGGGTTGCGGTGTTTTTTGAAGGATGAAGAGTACCCTTATTCATCTTTCCTAAAAATTTTAACGTGAAACTCGATCTATGAGTTAGTGAAATTTGAAAAAAAAGCGCTATAGGTATAATAACACGTGTATTTCAGATATCATCTTTGGGATTGTTTTTGAGGGTGTTCGACGGCTTGTAAGGGGTTGCGGTATTTTTTGGGGGATGAAGAGTACCCTTATTTATCTTTCCTAAAAATTTCGACGTGAAACTCGATCTATGAGTTAGTGAAATTAAAAAAAAAATCGTTATAGGTATAATAACACGTGTATTTCAGATATCATCTTTGGGATTGTTTTAGAGGGTGTTCGACGGCTCGTAAGGGGTTGCGGTGTTTTTTGGGGGATGAAGAGTACCCTTATTCATCTTTCCTAAAAATTTTAACGTGAAACTCGATCTATGAGTTAGTGAAATTTAAAAAAAAATCGCTATAGGTATAATAACCCGTGTATTTCAGATATCATTTTTGGGATTGTTTTTGAGGGTGTTCGACGGCTCGTAAGGGGTTGCGGTATTTTTTGGGGGATGAAGAGTACCCTTATTTATCTTTCCTAAAAATTTCGACGTGAAACTCGATCTATGAGTTAGTGAAATTAAAAAAAAAATCGTTATAGGTATAATAACACGTGTATTTCAGATATCATCTTTGGGATTGTTTTAGAGGGTGTTCGACGGCTCGTAAGGGGTTGCGGTGTTTTTTGGGGGATGAAGAGTACCCTTATTTATCCTTCCTAAAAATTTCAACGTGAAACTCGATCTATGAGTTAGTGAAATTTAAAAAAAAATCGCTATAGGTATAATAACACGTGTATTTCAGATATCATCTTTGGGATTGTTTTAGAGGGTGTTCGACGGCTCGTAAGGGGTTGCGGTGTTTTTTGGGGGATGAAGAGTACCCTTATTCATCTTTCCTAAAAATTTCAACGTGAAACTCGATCTATGAGTTAGTGAAATTTGAAAAAAAAGCGCTATAGGTATAATAACACGTGTATTTCAGATATCATCTTTGGGATTGTTTTTGAGGGTGTTCGACGGCTCGTAAGGGGTTGCGGTATTTTTTGGGGGATGAAGAGTACCCTTATTTATCCTTCCTAAAAATTTCAACGTGAAACTCGATCTATGAGTTAGTGAAATTTAAAAAAAAATCGCTATAGGTATAATAACACGTGTATTTCAGATATCATCTTTGGGATTGTTTTAGAGGGTGTTCGACGGCTCGTAAGGGGTTGCGGTGTTTTTTGGGGGATGAAGAGTACCCTTATTCATCTTTCCTAAAAATTTTAACGTGAAACTCGATCTATGAGTTAGTGAAATTTGAAAAAAAATCGCTATAGGTATAATAACACGTGTATTTCAGATATCATCTTTGGGATTGTTTTTGAGGGTGTTCGACGGCTCGTAAGGGGTTGCGGTATTTTTTGGGGGATGAAAAGTACCCTTATTTATCCTTCCTAAAAATTTCAACGTGAAACTCGATCTATGAGTTAGTGAAATTTAAAAAAAAATCGCTATAGGTATAATAACACGTGTATTTCAGATATCATCTTTGGGATTGTTTTAGAGGGTGTTCGACGGCTCGTAAGGGGTTGCGGTGTTTTTTGGGGGATGAAGAGTACCCTTATTTATCCTTCCTAAAAATTTCAACGTGAAACTCGATCTATGAGTTAGTGAAATTTAAAAAAAAATCGCTATAGGTATAATAACCCGTGTATTTCAGATATCATCTTTGGGATTGTTTTTGAGGGTGTTCGACGGCTCGTAAGGGGTTGCGGTATTTTTTGGGGGATGAAGAGTACCCTTATTTATCCTTCCTAAAAATTTCAACGTGAAACTCGATCTATGAGTTAGTGAAATTTAAAAAAAAATCGCTATAGGTATAATAACACGTGTATTTCAGATATCATCTTTGGGATTGTTTTAGAGGGTGTTCGACGGCTCGTAAGGGGTTGCGGTGTTTTTTGGGGGATGAAGAGTACCCTTATTTATCTTTCCTAAAAATTTCGACGTGAAACTCGATCTATGAGTTAGTGAAATTTAAAAAAAAATCGCTATAGGTATAATAACACGTGTATTTCAGATATCATCTTTGGGATTGTTTTAGAGGGTGTTCGACGGCTCGTAAGGGGTTGCGGTGTTTTTTGGGGGATGAAGAGTACCCTTATTCATCTTTCCTAAAAATTTTAACGTGAAACTCGATTTATGAGTTAGTGAAATTTGAAAAAAAAGCGCTATAGGTATAATAACACGTGTATTTCAGATATCATCTTTGGGATTGTTTTTGAGGGTGTTCGACGGCTCGTAAGGGGTTGCGGTATTTTTTGGGGGATGAAGAGTACCCTTATTTATCTTTCCTAAAAATTTCGACGTGAAACTCGATCTATGAGTTAGTGAAATTAAAAAAAAAATCGTTATAGGTATAATAACACGTGTATTTCAGATATCATCTTTGGGATTGTTTTAGAGGGTGTTCGACGGCTCGTAAGGGGTTGCGGTGTTTTTTGGGGGATGAAGAGTACCCTTATTCATCTTTCCTAAAAATTTTAACGTGAAACTCGATCTATGAGTTAGTGAAATTTGAAAAAAAAGCGCTATAGGTATAATAACACGTGTATTTCAGATATCATCTTTGGGATTGTTTTAGAGGGTGTTCGACGGCTCGTAAGGGGTTGCGGTGTTTTTTGGGGGATAAAGAGTACCCTTATTCATCTTTCCTAAAAATTTCAACGTGAAACTCGATCTATGAGTTAGTGAAATTTGAAAAAAAAGCGCTATAGGTATAATAACACGTGTATTTCAGATATTATCTTTGGGATTGTTTTTGAGGGTGTTCGACGGCTCGTAAGGGGTTGCGGTATTTTTTGGGGGATGAAGAGTACCCTTATTTATCTTTCCTAAAAATTTCGACGTGAAACTCGATCTATGAGTTAGTGAAATTAAAAAAAAAATCGTTATAGGTATAATAACACGTGTATTTCAGATATCATCTTTGGGATTGTTTTAGAGGGTGTTCGACGGCTCGTAAGGGGTTGCGGTGTTTTTTGGGGGATGAAGAGTACCCTTATTTATCCTTCCTAAAAATTTCAACGTGAAACTCGATCTATGAGTTAGTGAAATTTAAAAAAAAATCGCTATAGGTATAATAACACGTGTATTTCAGATATCATCTTTGGGATTGTTTTAGAGGGTGTTCGACGGCTCGTAAGGGGTTGCGGTGTTTTTTGGGGGATGAAGAGTACCCTTATTCATCTTTCCTAAAAATTTTAACGTGAAACTCGATCTATGAGTTAGTGAAATTAAAAAAAAAATCGTTATAGGTATAATAACACGTGTATTTCAGATATCATCTTTGGGATTGTTTTAGAGGGTGTTCGACGGCTCGTAAGGGGTTGCGGTGTTTTTTGGGGGATGAAGAGTACCCTTATTTATCCTTCCTAAAAATTTCAACGTGAAACTCGATCTATGAGTTAGTGAAATTTAAAAAAAAATCGCTATAGGTATAATAACACGTGTATTTCAGATATCATCTTTGGGATTGTTTTAGAGGGTGTTCGACGGCTCGTAAGGGGTTGCGGTGTTTTTTGGGGGATGAAGAGTACCCTTATTCATCTTTCCTAAAAATTTTAACGTGAAACTCGATCTATGAGTTAGTGAAATTTGAAAAAAAAGCGCTATAGGTATAATAACACGTGTATTTCAGATATCATCTTTGGGATTGTGTTTGAGGGTGTTCGACGGCTCGTAAGGGGTTGCGGTATTTTTTGGGGGATGAAGAGTACCCTTATTTATCCTTCCTAAAAATTTCAACGTGAAACTCGATCTATGAGTTAGTGAAATTTAAAAAAAAATCGCTATAGGTATAATAACACGTGTATTTCAGATATCATCTTTGGGATTGTTTTAGAGGGTGTTCGACGGCTCGTAAGGGGTTGCGGTGTTTTTTGGGGGATGAAGAGTACCCTTATTTATCCTTCCTAAAAATTTTAACGTGAAACTCGATCTATGAGTTAGTGAAATTAAAAAAAAGCGCTATAGGTATAATAACCCGTGTATTTCAGATATCATCTTTGGGATTGTTTTTGAGGGTGTTAGACGGCTCGTAAGGGGTTGCGGTATTTTTTGGGGGATAAAGAGTGCCCTTCTCTATCATTTCTAAAAATTTCAACGTGAAACTCGATCTATGAGTTAGTGAAATTTAAAAAAAAAGCGCTATAGGTATAATAAAACGTGTATTTCAAATACCATTTTGGGGGTAGTTTTTGAGGGTGTTAGACGGCTCGTAAGGGGTTGCGGTATTTTTTGGGGGATGAAGAGTACCCTTATTCATCTTTCCTAAAAATTTTAACGTGAAACTCGATCTATAAGTTAGTGAAATTTAAAAAAAAATCGCTATAGGTATAATAACACGTGTATTTCAAATATCATCTTTGGGGTTGTTTTTGAGGGTGTTAGACGGCTCGTAAGGAGTTGCGGTATTTTTTGGGGGATGAAGAGTACCCTTATTTATCTTTTCTAAAAATTTTAACGTGAAACTCGATCTATGAGTGTGAAATTTAAAAAAAAAGCGCTATAGGTATAATAACACGTGTATTTCAGATATCATCTTTGGGGTTGTTTTTGAGGGTGTTAGACGGCTCGTAAGGGGTTGCGGTATTTTTTGGGGGATGAAGAGTACCCTTATTTATCTTTCCTAAAAATTTCGACGTGAAACTCGATCTATGAGTTAGTGAAATTTAAAAAAAAATCGTTATAGGTATAATAACACGTGTATTTCAGATATCATCTTTGGGGTAGTTTTTGAGGGTGTTAGACGGCTCGTAAGGGGTTGCGATATTTTTTGGGGGATGAAGAGTACCCTTATTTATCTTTCCTAAAAATTTTACCGTGAAACTCGATCTATGAGTTAGTGAAATTTAAAAAAAAAAGCGCTATAGGTATAATAAAACGTGTATTTCAAATACCATTTTGGGGGTAGTTTTTGAGGGTGTTAGACGGCTCGTAAGGGGTTGCGGTGTTTTTTGGGGGATGAAGAGTACCCTTATTCATCTTTCCTAAAAATTTTAACGTGAAACTCGATCTATGAGTTAGTGAAATTTGAAAAAAAATCGCTATAGGTATAATAACACGTGTATTTCAGATATCATCTTTGGGATTGTTTTTGAGGGTGTTCGACGGCTCGTAAGGGGTTGCGGTATTTTTTGGGGGATGAAAAGTACCCTTATTTATCCTTCCTAAAAATTTCAACGTGAAACTCGATCTATGAGTTAGTGAAATTTAAAAAAAAATCGCTATAGGTATAATAACACGTGTATTTCAGATATCATCTTTGGGATTGTTTTAGAGGGTGTTCGACGGCTCGTAAGGGGTTGCGGTGTTTTTTTGGGGATGAAGAGTACCCTTATTTATCCTTCCTAAAAATTTCAACGTGAAACTCGATCTATGAGTTAGTGAAATTTAAAAAAAAATCGCTATAGGTATAATAACACGTGTATTTCAAATACCATTTTTGGGGTAGTTTTTGAGGGTGTTAGACGGCTCGTAAGGGGTTGCGGTATTTTTTGAGGAATGGAGAGTGTCCTTGGCTATCATTCCCAAAAATTTCAACGTGAAACTCGATCTATGAGTTAGTGAAATTTAAAAAAAAAGCGCTATAGGTATAATAAAATGTGTATTTCAAATGCCATCTTTGGGGTTGTTTTTGAGAGTGTTAGACGGCTCGTAAGGGGTTGGGGTATTTTTTGGGGGATGAAGAGTACCCTTATTTATCTTTCCTAAACATTTTAACGTGAAACTCGATCTATGAGTTAGTGAAATTTAAAAAAAAAGCGCTATAGGTATAATAAAACGTGTATTTCAAATGCCATCTTTGGGGTAGTTTTTGAGGGTGTTAGACGGCTCGTAAGGGGTTGCGGTATTTTTTGGGGAATGGAGAGTGTCCTTGTCTATCATTCCCAAAAATTTCAACGTGAAACTCGATCTATGAGTTAGTGAAATTTAAAAAAAAGAGCGCTATAGGTATAATAAAACGTGTATTTCAAATACCATCTTTGGGGTTGTTTTTGAGGGTGTTCGACGGCTCGTAAGGATGAAGAATACCCTTATCTATCATTCCTGAAAATTTCAACAAAAAACTCATTCTACGATTTGATTACGTTATTTTAAAGTGTAAATATAAAATTATTCCATTTTCGGGGTGCTGTAAATAGGTGCTAACTTCACATTTTTGGGTTCTGTAAAATTGGATCGGGTGCTAACTTCACATTTTTGGGTTCTGTAAAATTGGATTAGGTGCTAACTTCACATTTTTGGGTGCTGAAAATGGGTGCTATCTTCACACCGGTATTCAAGAGGCAGAGAACAAATCCCTTCTGGGTATTCTTAAATATTAGCCTCCGTACTTCCCATTTCTAGGGTAAAACCACAAACTGTAATTTTACTATGTTTCCAAATTGTAAAAAAATTCAATGATTGCATGTGTTAAACAGTTAATACCAGTGATACAAAAATCAATTACAAAAGGTTTTTGACATATTTGCCTAGGACAAAGTGACAATATCAGCTTATAGTTTTTCATGCCAAATATTTTTGATTGTTTATCCAGTAAAGCAACAATTTTTTAAAATTTGTTTTGAAAGATATGGTTGCTTTGAATGTGGATCTGTCAACTTTTCCGCCCCCACCATACCAGTTTTTTTTTAATATCCAAAATTGTTGTAAAATATTAAGCAGTGGGTATACCCGGGTATACCGAGGGGATACAGTGCAATTACATGGCATATTACCTTTTCATTGGAATCACCCACCTACAGGATGACAGGCTCTCTATTACCTATATAGGTTTTACAAGTTTGTTTCACAACATTACCACATATACAACATAATTTCCTTGGCAAAAGAAAATCACTTCAAACGGATCAAATCAAGAGATTTTATTGGTTTAAAGAGACTTGACTGGATATACAAGAAGTTAGTAGCGCAACTTCAGATTTTTTTTATTAGAACCTATATAACTAATTAGAGCTAATTTAGTGCTAATTTTGTTCCGAAAAAAAAAATTAGAACTTGCGTTTTTTAAAACTTAGTGCATGCGCTGCTAGGTTCTGGAGAAGCCTCGCATGCGATTACAGCCTAATTAAGAGAATTCCGAAAAAAAAATACCTACGTAATTAGAGCTAATTTAGTGCTTACAATAACATACCTATTAAAACCGGGCAAAGTATTAAATTTATTCGAAATTTATATTCCTTAAAAAAATGTAGAGCTCGTTTTTTTAAACAAAGGGCACGTGCGCTGCTAGTTTCTGCAGAAGCAAGCCGTGCAAGTGATTGTTAGCAAACGAAACGTTAAATTCATTCCATTTAACTCCAAAAGTCACATGAATCACTACGACCGATTTAGTGCTACAGAGTTATATAATTTTTACCAAAAAAAGTCTATCTCATTTAGTTATCCCAAAATTCTTGATATCCAATTTATTAAATTAAAACTATAAGAAATATTTCAATATGTTAAGACACTAATTTCCTAACGTTTTAAAAATTTAGAGGTCGCTTTTTTTAAATATAGAGCCTGCGCTGCTAACTTCTAACCAAAAGAGGTTTAATACCAAAAGTCACATGAATCATTATAGAAGCCATTTAGTACTACAGAGTTATATCACTTTTACCAAAAAAAAAAAATACTCCTCGGGAAAATTTCCCTATATATCAGAATATAATATTTGTAGTATAATTTTCGTATTATATATTTCAAAAAAATATATGAAACCATGAAGCACTAAATTGGCTCTAATTATGTAGGTATCTTGTGTTTTCTGAATTCTCTTAATTAGGCTGCAGTCGCATGCGATGCTGGCTTCTCCCGGAATTAAAAAACGAAAGCTCTAATTTTTTTTTGCGGAACAAAATTAGCACTAAATTAACTCTAATTAGTTATATAGGTTCTAATAAAAAAATGCAGGTGGTGCTGCTAGCTTCTTGTACATCTTGACTGGTGAAATGGTGACGATGGTAAAATGTGTGGCTTTTAAGTGCAAAAGTAACTACCTATCAAGAAAAAGAAGATGGTTTCACAGATAAATAAAAACATATCCCACGTACTTCTTTAATCTGTAGTAGTTTTACCTCCCTCGCTAAGGGAAGTAATGTAATTATCTAAAAATCGCACTATGAGATTTTCATGATTCTTCACAAATTTTGAGGTGCCGAATAGTGATAATCACAAATCCAGACGCCATCGCTCTGTCTATCGGCCGGTCTGTCGTTCTGTCTGTCGCCTACTTTGTAGACACTCTAACTCCAATACCTCTGAACCAATCATAACAAAATGTTACATAGTGATTACTTGTGTTGACGCGCAGACCCCTATTGTTTTTGAGCATTCCCCTATTACACCCTTTGGCGCCAAAATTTTTGACTACATATATATATTTATATTACATCAAAAATGCAAAAAAAAAAATGTTGAAAAATTTAATTTTCTGGGCCATATATCTTAAGTTATAGAACAAAATGTTAAATAAAAAGTAGCTTAAGTTAAGATCCAGGTCACACCCTATTGTCTTATAAAATTTCATACAAATCGATTTAGCCGTTTTTGCGTGATTAATGGACCAAAAAAAAAATCTAAAAATTACGTTAAATATAACAACAATATAAAAATTTAACTGAAAATCTACAAAAATAACAATAATTTTAAACATAAACCATTTCTCCCATACCTTTTTTTCCATACCCAAGAACTGATGCCGCGTTGCTTCTCTAAACTGCTAAACTTATGTTTTGGGTAATGAATGATTTAATCAATACATAGTGTAGGGGCATATGTCAATAATTTCTATCCCGTGGGATTTTTTATGAAGAAGCTCGTGAAGACGTTTTGTGACTATGTGGGATTAATAGCTCTTTAGTCACATAATCAAGTATTACCGGGTGCTTTGTTCGCATCCGTGTAGAAGGGGTTGATATGACGACATCTTTGGAGGTGTCGCCCAAAAATTATAAAAAATACAACTTTTGCAACCGGGGAATGATTATACCTGATTCCATATAACTCGAGGACGAGGATTTCAAAAAAAATACTTTCAAGGTCATCCGACATTAAATGACCATAAAAATCGCAAAAAACAAGTATTTTGCCATTTTCTCTTCAAAAATTTTTAATAATTCGACGTATTCTCAGACCAAATTCAAATGTACCTCAAACTATTAGGCATGTATGCCAAATTAATTCCTAAGAGATTAATGTAGTTTGAAGTTTCATGACTTTGAAAAATACCCCAGCAAATTCAACAAATTGCAAAAATAACATACTAAAAGACGCTATTCATCAATTATTAAAGACAAGCGAACCAAATTGGGTAATAAAGATAAGAAAGTCAAGTCCAACAATTTTGTAAAAAAAAAATTTGTTCGGCTATGACGCGTTTCAATACGGCGGCTGATATCTCAAAATACAGAGCTATAACCACATTTTATTTTATCCAATTACTTTAAAAAGTAAAAATAGAAAGGTAGCCATCAATTCTTGTTCACTCATCTCTGTTTAATATGAAAAAAAAATTAATTGATGCATGACCTTGATTGACGTTGAAAATACCATGTAAAATTGAAAAACCAGCATTTTTTAGTGTTTTTTTACAATTTATAACTACGCAAAAAAGTGCTGGAGATGAAATTAACATCTTAGCCATAAATAAACACTTAATTTTAAACCTCTCTAATATTTTTTTTGACGTGGCGTCCCAGATGTTTATACTATACCCCGGTAAAAATGACCTATATGCCTGTGGTTTTTAGTTTCGAAATTGTGAATTTTATGTTCTACTCACTTGTCTAGCCAACAAAATCATTTAAATTACCTATAAAAGAGTTAGTAAAAGTTAGACACACATTATCATATTCTGGAGCAGGTGTTTTAGATGCCATTTTCCAAAATGGCGGTCGAAAAATTATAAAAAATACAATTTTTACAGCCGGTATGTAATTGTACCCGATTTCATATAAGACAAGGACGAGAATTCCAAAAAAAAATATTTTCGAGGTCATCTGACCTCAAATGACCTTGAAAATCGCTTTTTTTCATAGTAAACGGAGATATGTCAACAATAATTGATAAACACCTTGTCATTTTAACTTTTTTACGAAATTGGATAAATGAAAATGCGGTTATAGGTCGCCATTTTGATATATAAGCCGCCTTATCGAAACACGTCATAGCTGAACAAAATTTTGTTTAATAAAATTGTTGGACTTTACCTTTTTATCTTTGTTGCCAAACTTGGTTCTCTTCGCTTGAATAGTCGATGAATAGCGCCCTTTAGTATGTTATTTTTGCAATTTGTTAATTTTACTGGGGACTTTTTCAAGGTCATGAAGCTTCAAACTGCATCAAAATCTAAGGATCGAATTTGGCATACATACCTAATAGTTTGAGGTACATTTGAAGTTGGTCTGACAAAACGTCGAATTATTAAGATTTTTTGAAGAGAAAATGGCAAAAATTTTGTTTTTTGCGATTTTAAAGGTCATTTAATGTCCGATGATCTTAAAAGTAAATTTTTTGGAATCCCCGTCCTCGAATTATATGGAATCGGGTATAATTATGGCCTGGTTGCGAGAGTTTTTTATGATTTTCGGTCGCCATCTTGAAACATGACGTCATATCAACCCCTTCTACATGGATGCGAACAAAACACCCGGTAACACTTGATTGTGTGACTAAAGAGCTATCATTCCCACATAGTCACAAAACTCCTTCATTAAAAATCCCACGGACTTACACATGCCCCTTCACTAACACCCTTTATAAGTTGACCGATTTTGTTTATTAAATTTTTAGCCTCAGGTCCTAAAGGGCCTAAAGTTTCAACGGAAAAGGGCGTGAAACAAAAGCGATCCAAGAGTTCCTCATAGTTCTTCCTCTTCAAAGACTCTCCCAGTTTACAAACCTCCCCTCCTATTTTTGATGACAAATGATAAAAATCTTAGTTTATCGGCACTAAAATTTTTGACAACATAAGAATAAGAAAGAAATATTTTTTTAGGGATTACATACGTTACTTCCCTTAGCGAGGGAAGTAAAAAAGCTCGTAAAAAACTAAAAAGATTTCTTCCCAAAAATTCTGGGTTACATAAGGAACCCTCCCTTTTATATAGATATATATTTTATATAATAATCCAAATAGGGGATGATTATTAAATAAACGATTCTTTTATTCAAATTACGAAAAATCACATTTTTGCCAAAAATGATAGTTCCGATATTGTTGCAAAAATGGAGTAGACGATTTTCCAATTTCCTTATCCAAATAATACAGCATGTATGTAGAAGCATGTTTGAGTAAAATTTAATGTATAAACTTAAAATGTTTATCCTAAAGTCAAATAATCTTCTCGATTTAGGGAAGTATAACGATGCCAAAAATAATATGGATTATTTTTCAAAGCCACTCGATAAATATACTTGAAATCCATTATTAATAGATATAATTCATTATCTTGTAAATAGGTGAACCTGTGTAATATCAGTTTAACTATGTAGTTTTGTTTATTTTAGTGTCATTTTTCCTAATGGTTACATTGACTTTGATATAGAATATGAAAATTTACGAGAACCAAATTAGAACAAATATCTGGCAGTGGCAAACCCTGATCAAAGATACTAAAGATACATGTTCTGAGTTTCGGGATACTTTAATCACCCCTGTTTTTTATTATGGAATATTAATTAAACCACTGGGCTTCGCTGATGTCCTCGAAAACCTACCTTAAAACTTAAAAAATATTAAGACTAACTACAGAAACGTGTTTCGAACTTATTTTTATCTCACCAGTGTGGCATGAGTAAGGTTAGCTCGAGGGTTAGCTATATGGACCAAAATGCGTGCTATTTGAAAAATCAAACTCAACTAAGTTGTTTAAACAACAAAGCTTAAATTCAGTGGAAGTCCTAAAATTTTAAAGAAAAACTCACTGACCTTTCTCCACTTGGTATTACCCAAGAACATGCATCGGGGCTATAAAACTCCGTCAACATACTGTACTTCGCAGATGTTTTCGAAACTTTAAGAATAGCCACAAACACGTGTTTCAACATTATTTTGATCTCATCAGTGTGGCACGTCTCTGAGTAGTTTTAAGGTTTTCTTCGGGTTTTCTAAGTTTTACTTTTAAGGTATGTTTTTGAGGAACCTGCGAAGCTCGGTATGTTGATGGCTTTTTTGATGCATATTCTTGGTTAATACCAAGTGGAGGAAGGCCCTTGAGTTCGAGATTGAGTTTTTTTTGTAAATTTTACGAGCTTTTGTTTTTTATACAACTTCGTTGATTTTTGTTTTTTTTTAAATAGCCGTCTAGGCATTTTGGTCCATATAGCTAACCTGACTTGTGCCACACGGATGAGATCAAAATAAGTTCGAAACACGTGTATATGGCTAACCTTAAGGTTTTCTAAGTTTTAAGGTATTTTTTCGAGAATATCTACGAAGCCCGGTATGTTGATGGTTTATTAATCCGTAATACAAAACAGGAGTGATCAAAGAATGTCAAAAGAGAGCAATAGATTTTTGAGAGAGAAGTTAACAGAGAATATACGCCTCTTAAATATAAAGGTTTCCTTGTCTCCTCCGACATTGTTGCCAGCTGTTTTGAGGTAACAACGAAATGCAACTATCAATGCTTTATATGAATTAGGGAATAAATAAAAATTAAATAATTAAAATATGCTTGCTTGTTTTCTTTTTGGCTTTGTCTCTTACTGCGACAATTTGCCAGCACAATTTGGAGAACCCCAAGATAGTCTCGTCACCTGAAATCTAATCCAATATTCTTTCTTGTCTTTTCCTTTTCCTATCTCTTGCACTCGGTTTTTTTATTCTTGTTTCCGTGTTCACTTCTTTTTTCTATTTTTAACTTTGGGATGAGGAGGAGGGGTTTTTTTCATTCTACCATTCTATCATACTACATTTAACATATTTTTTTTTAATAGAAACACATTAAAACCACATTAAAAATCTTATAATTATTTTGGTCTTTTGTTTCTAGATTCTTTTCGGGTAAATTAACTGATTTGGAGGTTTTTTAAATTCTCTTCAGAATTTTATTGTTGCTTTATTTTACATTACAATACGGGTCGTTGAAATTCTCAAATATGCGATATTTTAGTAGTCTAAGTTTAGCTTAAATCTTTAAAAAAACAACAAAAAACACTAAAAATCCAGACACAAAAAAAGCGTGCGCAAAATTGAACTTTGCGCTCGCGAGTAGAAAGATTATTTTTGGTTGGTTTAGGTTGAGTTGGGTTTGAGTTAGTTATTATAATTTTTTGGGTGGGTTACGTTTTTTCCGTTTCTTTTTTACGGGGTTTTGTCTCCTAGATTCGAAGTAACTAAGAGTTTAAATTCCTTTCTAGTAATTGATTGTTTTTAGTATTTTCGACGACTTTCCCACTTGCCTGATAATTTATTGGTTGAAGCGAAAAGTAATCTTCAATTTAAATGCTACCTAAGCGCATCTTCAAAGTTGCATTAGAAGAGCAATCTAATAAAATAAGTACTTTAAGTTCTACTTTAACGTCACAAACTTAAAAAACGAGAGGTAGTTTGTAGTTGTAACAGTTTAATACTTAAAAAAAATTAATATCTTCAGACAAATAACAATCTGATAAAATAGAACTCCCAGAAATTTTTATGTTGAGCCCGGCAAGGTCGCAATCCGTTTTTGGTAGAGTAACCGTTAAGTAATGTTTACGTTAAATAAAACTTTAAAATCGTCCCCCTTTTGGTAGTTTTTACATCACAGAAATACCTAAGAATATGATAAATATTTTACTGAGGCAAAAAAACGTGGTTTTCGAAACAACATACTCCGCATGTTATGTCGGATTAAGGATTCGCGCGGTCTAAAACAATTCTACTGAAAACAAATGAAAAAACTTTCATTTTAATTAAAAGATTGAATCAGATCATCATTTAAAGCGTGTCGGACTTTTACCATGCACCATAGGAATTCCATCATCAGGCAAGGACGTCTTTGGACCTACAATTTTATAAATAAAAACTGAAAAATTATACACAAGGCTTTTTACAAGAGAAAATTTTACTCAGATTTATATGGAGTCAGAATCACTAATAGCATATTCAGTGAGGATTTTTTTAACTCCAAAAGGTGGGGCAGAAGCTATACCGAGGAACAAATAAAACGTAAAAAAAATGCTTTTTTAACATTATCTTTTTAACGGTTTCCTATACATTTTATATATTTGATCTTTTTTTTAACCTCTAATATGTCAAGATTTACAAGGGCATAAAAATGAAGTTCTGTAATATGTCTAACTATCCATATTTTTAGTTTTAAAAGATATTAGACCTCCTCGTAGATACTTAAGTGCTATTTACTAAAATCTGTGTTTACTCTATATCCATACTAACAAGTGCGGAAAGTTATACTTTTCCGCACGCGCAGGCGTTTGCACGAACAACGTGCCAGCGAAGTTCGGGCAAGCGGTACGCCTGTGTGTGTGTTAGTTACAAACCTTTTTCCTATGATCGTGCGAAAAGTAAAATAATTTTTTAGTGTCTAATTTTTATGTCTCCATTACCTACTCTAATTTATTAAAAAAGTAGTCAAAAATATTTGAGAACTATATTATTCAATAACGCAACATTAGCAATTATTATGGAAAAACAAAAATTAATTGTTTATGGTACTATTAGTGTAGGGGCATATGTCGATAATTTCTATCCCGTGGGATTTTGAATGAAGGAGTTTTGTGACTAAATCTTTTTAGTCACACAATCAAGTGTTACCGGGTGTTTTGAACGCATCCGTGTAGAAAGGGTTAATATGACGTCATCTTTCAAAAGATGGCGGGCGAAAATCATAAAAAATACAACTTTTGCAACCGGGGCATGAGTATACTCGATTCTAAATAATTAGAGAACGAGGATTCCAAAAAATTCACTTTCAAGGTCATGCGGTCTTGAATGACCTTGAAAATCGCAAAAAAACATTTTTGTAATTTTCTCTTCAAAAAATAATAAATAATAATTGAAAGTTTTTGTCACACCGAGGGGTAAGGCAGAAAGGGCCCAGGGAGGCCTATTTGTCAGGCTTCGCGCCGCCCCTTCTCTATGTGGCTATTACTTTGTCACACCAACTTTAAATGTACCTCAAACTATTAGGCATGTATGCCAAATTCAATCTTTAGAGTTTGATGTAGTTTGAATGACCTTAAAAAATACTCCAGTAAAATTAACATATTGCAAAAATAACATAGGTACTAAAGGACGCTATTCATCAACTATTAAAGAAAAGAGGACCAAATTTGGTAAAAAACATAAGAAGGTCAGTTCCAATAATACTGTTAAAAAAAATTTGGTTCAGCTCTGACGAGTTTTCATATGGTGGCTGATTTATCAAAATGACGACCTATAACAACATTTTATTTTATTCTATTCTATTTCGTAAAACAGCAAAAATGACAAGATCGCCATCAATTCTTGTTGACTTATGGCCGCTTACTATGAAAAAAAGTTTAGTTAATGCGCGACCTTGATTGATCTTAAAAATAACATGTACAATTAAAAAACCAGCGTTTTGTAGGGTTTTTCCGCAAAAACTTTAAGTGCCGGAGATGAAATTAACATCTTAGACATAAACACACTTCGTTTTAAACCTCTTTATCATTTTTGTTGGATCTGGCGTCCGAGATGTTTATGCTATACCCCGGTAAAAATTACCTATATGCCTGTCCTTTTTATTAAGTTTCGGAACTGTGAATTTTATGTCTAACGAAAAAAGTCATTTAAATTAACTATAAGAGAGTTAGCAGAAGATAGGTATACATCACCTTATTCTGGACCCAGATCTTTTAGATGCCATTTTCCAAAATAGCGATCGAAAAATCATAAAAAATTCTAATTATGCCAGTAGGGTATGACTATACTTGTTTATTAACATACATAATAAAATTCAAGGATGATGATTTAACAGCTATTTAGTCACAGATCCATGTGCTAAAAAAGGTTGATATGACGTAAAACACCTCTAACCCGGGTCCCTTATTTAGAATCCGTAATTAGAGGCCAAGCTGTGATCGTCTATAATATTATTGTTATAATTTTTATCGAAATTAACCCACAATAAAAATAATAGCAATAATTATTTTGGTGGACTCTGTACGTTATATCGTTTTAACCCAAGATTCTTTAGAGCTGATAAAAGAAATTGTTCATACTTAACTGATACGATTTTCTTGCTATCTGTCAAACTGGAACAACTACCATTAGACCTTACTATTACCTTTTTTTTAAAGGTTGTTCTTTCTTTTTGTTATTGGAATAACATTTTGGTCTGCTGAACAATCTTGATCTCATTGTTTAAATACGCAATCTAAGGAACTATATACCATTAAAAAACATATTTAACACAATTGTCCATTTTGTGCTTATAGACAATTGTGAAAAAATACTCGCCCGTAGCATTCCCCGGTTGCCCAAATAAACACCATATCCAAATATCTAGCTGTACCTAACTGCACAAATAAATAACAATATTTCGATTTTATGCTCTTTATTTATTTTTATTTAGAAATAATTAATTTGCTTTAGTTTTGGCACATGACAATAAACAAAAGAAACCTACCAGCACGGTCATTTTTTTCTTGTAAGAAATTGGAAATTATCTTCTTGTTATCTAGATAGCGTTATTGCAACACCAAAAAATAGAATTAATTAATTAGTATTGCTATCATCCTTGGTAGTGTCTGACACCCTCAACCAATTTTGTAACAATACCTTTATGTTAGTTAATCTACCTTTATTATTGTCAATACCGTACCCAGTTCTGGTTTTCTACCCATGGTAGGAAAACCAGATTAGAAAATAATTTTTATTATGAAAAACGTTAAAGATTCCCTTCTTAATTTTCTTGTATTATTTTGGGAGGTTATTTTCTTATTATCTACATTGCGTTATTGCAACACCAAAAAATAGAATTAATTAATTAGTATTGCTATCATCCTTGGTAGTGTATTATCAATACCGTATTTAAGCAACGAGGATTCGTTGATCTAAGTCTGTTTTCCTACATATTGTAAGAAAATATTTTCGAAAATAACTTAAATACACGAAATCTCCGAGAACAACAGATTTCAACAATTTCTTGAACCATATTCCCAGATAAGTAAGTAACCCCCAAATTCCCCTGAAAAGGCTAAAGTTGTATTCCCCGCTCCCACAGGTCATGTTATGACATGCCTGAACAGTCCTGAACCTGGAGGTCTCCCACGTTGAAGGGAGCACATGCTGTCCACACTACTTGTGCCATAGGAAACCAATTCTTGTCTCCGACGTGTTATTTAATTTCTGGGAACGTGGATTTTTAATTAAAATATCTCAGAAAAATAGAAAAGAAAAGTAGTTCCCAGTCTAAGATATTGTCTATTAGGCTCGAAGAACAGTTTGAAAATCTATTTAAAGAGTCGTGCTGATACAATAGGTTCCACGTGTTAGAAATATGCCCTTATGATTTATTTGCAAGTTTGACAGATAACATCTCGTATCATAGGTTAACGAGTTTAAAAAGAGATAGAACAGAATAGAAGTTGGTAAAAACTTTGATTTCCCATTTTTTTATAAAATAATTGCATCCCCCCATTTCTTTTACACCTGGCAAAAATTGGCGTGGTCTTTGTAGCCTTAAATTTTGTGCAGAATAATAATCTTATGAAACTTTATTGTTGATTAACTAGAAGACTGGCAGAGCTTCGTTCTTGGATGAAATTTGATTTTTAAGTGATCCTCGCTTTGCCGTGCCTTTGCTTTTTATAGTCACCAGAGGCGTGTGAAAATATAGCCCTTATGAAGGATGCTTGTATGCAATGCATTTCTTTCCCAAAATAACTCTGTCAACACCCTTAATACGAGATGAGTTTTCTGTGTAACTTGCTCGATTTAAACCACTTTTTGGTTTCAATATTTTACGTGAATTACTGATCTATTTTAATATTTTTAAAAATTTAAAGAAAATTACAAAAACTAGGAGACCCCAGTGTGGGACATCTCAGACGTCATAGGTTAAGATGGCGGCCAAAAATCATACAAAATACAATATTTGCAACCGGGGTATGATTATACTCGTTTCCATATAAGTCGAAGACGAGTATTCCAAAAAATTCACTTTCAAGGTCATCCGACCTCAAATGACCTTAAAAATTGCAAAAAACACGATTTTTGCCATTTTCTCCATAATTTATCGTTTTGTTACACGTACTTCAAATATATCTGCAAATATTAACCATGTTATGTTAAAATGGGCCTTTAGAACTTATTGCAGTTTAGAGCTTAGTGGCCTTAAAAAATACCCCAGTAAAATTGACCTACCAAGTAACACAGCTTCGACAGTATAGATTTTAAAGCCAAGTCAATGCTGCAAAAACGGTAGTATCGCTCTCTTTTTGCTTTGAAATATCTAGCTCCATTTAATCTGTAATTTTGGCTGTTAAAATTGTTTGAGTACTAAATTTACACTCCGAATAACTTCTATATATCATCTAGCGAACCAACTTTTAAACGTAAAACTTATACCTAAAAATATACTAAAACTTAACTAACAAAATAGTTGCAATCTTAACTTTTTTTCTTAAAATACAACTGAGAAAAATGTCGAGATGGCAACGGCAGTTATTTGTTGTATCCTAGTGCAATTTTTATTAATATGCAGCTCCTTTCAATGCTACTTAGCATTTGAGAATAAGCGCCCTCTACCGCTAGGCTTGGACCATGAGCCCACAGCAATAATGCCAAGATTTGCTTTTGTTTTAGATTTATTATTTAAAAAAATGCAAAGTTGCTTGGTTGCACGGGCGGGCAAGCGGCCATGTTTTATATATTTTTCAAGACAGTGCATATAGCCACACAAACCCCATTTAAAAATTTTTGTCAAAAAAATTAAGCAACTTCAAATGTTTTTAAAACTATTTTTATTTGACACTTCATGTAACAATTGAGTTCTTATAACTATTTGTAATAACAGTACAGACAGTATATTGCATAATTTTAAATAAAAAAAGTTAAATGTAAAACACATTATCAACATTAGCCCGAATTACCTATGAAAGCCTAGTTTGGTTAGAATTAACCGTCCCTCCCTTTTGTCGTAGCCTCTTATTTAACAAATAAATAAACTGTGTAAAAAGAACAAGAATGTATTTTTTTATTATTATTATCCTTAAAATGTAGATTTTATCTCTGAACTTGAAGGTTTTATAAAAAGTAGTTTTTTATTTTATATGTTATTTTCAAAGTCAATCAAGGTCACACATCAACCAATCTATTTTTTTTTTGTAGTAGTCGGCGATAAGTCAACTAAATTGAAATTTTTTCTTGTTTACAAAATTGAATAAAATAAAATCTAGTGGACTTGTCGCCATTTTGATATATCAGCCGCCATATTGAAACGCGTCATAGCTGAACCAAAATTTTTTCAACAATATAGTTGCATTTGGCCTTCTTATCGTACTTACTAAATTTGGTCCTCTTCACTTTAATAGTTGTTAAATAGCACCCTTTAGTATGTTGCTTTAACAATATGTCAATTTTACTGGGATATTTTCAAGGTCATTAAGCTCTAAACTGCAATAATTTCTAAAGGTCAGATATGTTTGAAGTTGGTGTAACAAAACGTTAAATTACGGAGATTTTTCTAAAGAGAAAATGGCAAAAATTGTGTTTTTTGCGATTTTCAAGATTATTTAAGGTCGGATAACCTTGAAAGTGATTTTTTTTAGAATGCTCGCCTTCGAGTTATATGGAATCGAGTATAATCATGCCCCGGTTGCAATTGTATTTTATGATTTTTGGCTGCCATCTTGAAAAATGACGTAGTATCAACACCTTCTACACGGATGCGAACAAAACACCCGGTGGCAAATGAATGTGTGACTAATCAGCCTTTAAATCCTCGTCTTTAAATTTAATTATGAATGTTAATAAACAAGTATAGTCATGCCCTACTGGCATAATTAGAATTTTTTATGCTTTTTCGACCGCCATTCTGGAAAATGGCATCTAAAACACCTGGTCTGTATATCTAACGTCTGCTAACTATCTTATAGGTAATTTAAATGACTTTGTTGGCTGTCCAGTGAGTAGAACATAAAATTCACAGTTCCGAAACTTAATAAAAATGACAGGCATATAGGTCATTTTTACCGGTGTATAGCATAAACATCTTGGACGCCAGATAAAAAAAAAGGGTATGGAGGTTTAAAATGAAATGCTTATTTATGGCTAGGATGTTAATTTCATATCGGGCGCTTAAAGTTTTTGCTTGGTGGTAAATTGAAAAAAAACACTACAAAAAGCTGGTTTTTCCCTTGTACATAGTATTTTCAAGGTCATGCATCAAGTAAACTTTTTTTCATAGTAAGTGGTGATAAGTCAACAAGAATTGATGGCCATCTTGTCATTTTTGCTTTTTTACGAAATTGGATAAAATAAAAAATTGCATTATTAGATTTAAAAGCTGTTTTTATATTAAAGTTGTTCGCTACTCTCCGCATTTTCTCTGATACTCCTTTAATGTATGGAATTTTAAAGAATGCATTTTCCTGGTTTTGGTCTTTTATTCTCTGTCCTGTTTTCTGAAATTTAGAAATAGTTTCTGTGATAATTTTAAGGCTGTAATCATTCTGCTGCAGATCCTTCTTAATGTTTCTTATTTTGATTTCCAAGTCATGAGAATTGTTATAAAATAAAGCCGTTCAAATTTGTAACAATTCTCATGATTTGGAAATCGAAATAAGAAACATTAAGAATGATCTGCAGCAGAATGGTTACAGCCTTAAACTTATAACAGATACTATTTATAATTTTCAGCAAACAGAACAGAGAATACAAGACTAAAACTAGGCAAATGCATTCCTTACAATTCCATAAATTGAATGCATTTACCAAGTTCCTTGTAAGTGTGGTGAATCGTAAATAGGTAAAACAAAAAGACCACTATCGAAACGAAATCAGGAATCGCCGAACACACATGGTCATAACAACACCGAATGAAGGGGACCGAAGCAAAGGTTTTGCACAATTAGTCACACTGGAAGAAACGAAAATTCCTTGAAGTTGCCTTTATTTGGCAGAATCAGGGTATTTTCAGTAAACCAAGTGTTGAAATTACAAATATTTTTAAGCCGCTCCTTCTTGGGCGGAGCCAACTTCTTAAACTTTACGGTTGAGTGATTTCTCATACTTAGTACGTAAGTACGTAGCCTTAGGAAGACATTTTAGTTTTCACCTGAAGACGATCAGAGATTGTACTGATCGAAACGTCGTGCAATAATAAAATATAGACAATGGAAGTCCAATACACAGAGTTAATTTCAAAAACATCGTTTTCTCAAACTTTCAAACATAAGTTGCGACAAAAGATCAAAAGATCTTGGGTGGAAATAACGAAAATTCAAACTTGGATGAGTATCCCACAAGGAACACACAAAAGATCAAAGCGAAAAGAGAAACGATTAAACGATGTTTCGCTCTGGGTAACCAGCGTGGGCTCATCAGTAGTTTCACTGGTCACCCTCCACTATATATCATTAAACACCATCATACACTTAGATTTCCAACCTTGAACCACTCACAAATAGGCATCGTTCTGCACTGGTACTTACTTATCCAAGTTACCTGATACGAATTCGTCCTGGCGTGTTCATCATAAGTTGCGTTTGTTTCCGCAACGTTGCGGTGGAAATTTTGGCGTTATTCCACCAAACGTTGCAAATTGGCGAAAAGGTGTAGAAATACGTTTATGTATTATGCAGTTTCAGCAAGTTGAAAATAGCTTCGAATTTTTATCTAAAAAAACACAATGATCGATATACTTTTTTTTTGTAATTATGGGTTGTTGCTTTTGTTGTTGCGCCCTCGAAACCGAAAAAAGCAGTTAGATCGTGACGGTACTTGCGCGATCGAACTTTGTACTCGAACGGATCCAAAAAGTTTATGCGTTCAATTGTAAACGTAGTTGTAATCCAGACGGGTGGATATGCAATTTGTAGTGCTTGTATAGCTATCTTTGTCATAAGGAATTAGTTGGGACGAGTTGTACTTATTTAGGTTTAAGGCCTGATATTTTTTTTTTAATTAATAAAAGGTGTTTGTAGATATGAGTGTACTTTATTAAAAAACACAACAAAAATTTATTTATTTAAATAAAACCAAAATCAACACACAAAGTCTATTTGTGAGATGCAATTTTACTGCTTCCTTTTTCCTTTGTGATGTGTGCCTTTTTCCATTTTTTAAACGACGACGATTGGTCTCCTTTAATAAAAATCCAATGTCCCGTCAGAATAAAAATCGATGAGTAGCCACATAAGGCACTGTAAAATTAAAAACAAAAAGTTATAACCCAAAAATTTACCAGCCACCGCAAAGCCAATGACTTTAGAGCTGGTGGAAGTAATCAACGCTAGAGTATGTTCGCAAAGGTTTGATCGGAAAATACTTCCTTTACCAATAGCATGACAAAAAATGGACGCAATGAAAACCACGACGATTTTTCGTAATTCTCGGACATACCACTGAATGAATGAATGAATTCTGATAAATTTGGCAATATTTGCCTTAAAAAACGATTAAAATAATAAAAAGTAATATTTGTATCACAGTCTCACAAATGATTTTATAAGAATAGACTTGAAAAGTGTTTAAAAAGACGTTTTTTAGTCGCGTATGAACACATCTTAATTCCACCAAACAAAAAAAATATTCGCGTTGTCCAACGCCAACGCAACGTCGCGGTAAAAACGTAACTATACTTAACACGGTATGCTACTATTTATGCCCAATTCCATCGGTCAGCATTCGAAGTTTTCTAGCGTACTCGATTGAGACAATAAGTTCAATGCGTTGATACATTTGTCTTACCCTTTATTTGAAACTGTAAAGAACAGTACATTTTGATTTGATTGAGGGAGTGCTGCTACGATATCAACACATAATTTGTGCCGGTATCACTTTGTTGATTAATAATGATTATTTTAAAGTCGAAATTTATTTTTTGTTGTTCAATAATAAGTTATTTACAAAGTCGAAGTGCGCGTGGACGTAGTAATTATGACAAAATTCATTAAGAGTATAGTCTTCGCTGGCAGCGTTCCTTCTCTAACTCATGCAAAATTTTGTTTGCAAGGGTCTTTTTGGACCCACATTTTTCTATACAAATATACAAATTTGCCAGATAATTTAGTCTCATTTTAAAAATAAAGCTTGAATCTAAGTCTCCCTAGTGCTACTTTTTGCAATTTTGGTCTAGTCTTGCAGATCAGATATGAGCAGGTAAAATACTACCGAATTTGATTCATATTTCATAAAAAACGAAAGTCAAAATTCAAAAAATATTATTAGAGAACCCTAGAAGCTTTGAAATTGAAAAATGTGAGGCAAAAAATACCCTTGCATGCAAAATTTTGCACGAGTTAGACAAGGAAAGCTGCGTGCCAAGACTATACTCTTAAATACTTTAGATTTATTGCCTGCCTAAGAAACGACCAAATAAACTAAAAAAATGTAATTTCTTAAACGCCAGTGGCACTCCGAGAGAGGGGGGGATGCCCCCCCCCCCCCCCCGAGAAGCCTGGTTAAAATTTAAAAAAAAAAATTGCTAAAGACGGAAACTTTTTTAAATGTTAGTATATTGGAATGAACACTTATAATTAACTACTTATGTACAATGTTGTATGCATTAACTAAATTTTATTATACATTTTTTAGCATATAATTTTTACCTGATAATGGCGTAAACCGAAACGTACGTAGTATAAAAAATAATAAATAATTCAAATGACCGAAACCCACGACTTTCACTGCTTTAGTATTTTTATTAGGAAAAAAACAAATTCCAGGCTTTTTTCTGCTTTAATTGACTATTCCAGAGCTTTTTTAAGTCAAGTTATAGGAATGTATATTATCTCACCTTAACGTCGTCGCGCCGGTTAACCTGAGGGAACCATCATAAGGAGCCCAAATATTTTTAATGATACATTTTGTATCCTTTTTGTATTTTAATACGGTTAAATTAATATTGAAGTTGTAGCCGTTTTCGAAAAAACGCGACCCCCCTAGCTTAACTGGTAAGTTGAGGGGCCTCCCCATAACTTCAATTCTGCGAAAGCTAGAAAATTGAAATAAACACAACATTTTATAGCTCGGCTTGTTCGAGGGAATCACATATTAATTTTTTTAAAATATTCTAGAGTTGGGTTGGGTTGGGAAAAATGTATCACAGTGCATTTGGCCTATATAGTTTGCCTAGTCAAATAAAATAAAAATATCTCGTAAACTGCAACAGATACAAAATCGTGTAATACGTCAGGTGAGAGCCAAAACTGTGCTCTATGCAACAACTATTAAAGTGTGTGTTCCCCCTGATAAATAAGAAAAATATATCACATAGTATATTTGGCCTATATATTTTGTCCATTCAAATAAAATAAAAATATCTCGTAAACGGCAACAGCTACAAAATGTTTTAATACGTCATATGAAAGCCAAAACTGTGCTCTAAGCAAAAACCATTAAAGTGTGTGGACCCCTGGTAAATAAGAAAAATATATCACATAGTACATTTGGCCTATGTATTTTGCCCATTAAAATAATAATAACCGTAACAAAAAAGGCTACAAAATATAGCATCGAAAATATTTGGGCCCCGACCGTATTTAATCGCATATAAGTTGAAAATTAATTTTAAATAATTCCAAGAAAACCGAGAATTTCTCACACATATAGGTATTATACACCTAGTACCTCTTTTCAATATTGTATAAATAAAATTAAGACAATTAAGTACAAAAAAAAACATTTTTATCGCGGCCAAAAACGCCGTATGTCTGAGATCAGCAGTGAACGCACGTCTTTGATCATTTTTTTGCGAGCGCCAGAATAAATGCCCCAGTTTTTTCTTTGTCACAACATTCCTCCCTTCAGGTGTGAAATAATTTATGAACCCTGAGAGCGGTATCTGATCGCGCTATAAATCTTTCGCCGTTTGCGCCATTCGCGTTAAATGGTTTGCGTTGTATATGCTTGTATATGCTTGTGCAAGTCGTGCTAACTTTGTGCCGATAAACTAACTTTGTTAAGGGTTTCCCATAAATCACGTTTTGACTTGTTGTCATTCTGGTAAATTCGTTTTTAAAAATATATGGCGGAAAACCGTATATTTTAAAAAATTGTAACTTTTTGACTTTTTATCCCATTTAGATGCAAAAAATTTTGGAATACTTCGTTTGTAATATATTTTATGAAAAAAAATTAAAAAACTTCAAAAAAATAATTTGTATTAAAGAAAATAAAAAATTTGAAAAAACAAAATCTAAAACAAGTTTTTTAAGTTTTCTTTTGAAAATTATTGATTTAACAAAAAAAAAGTTTGCACAAGAAAGATTGCCCTTTTGATTCTGAGTTCAAATTAGTTTCAAAGATTCCATTCGGTTAAGTAGTTTTTGAGTTATGTTAAAATAACTGATAAAAAAGGGGTTTTTGGCCTATATTTGGGATTCATGATATTACCCAAAACTACGAGAATTTTTTGCACACAACTTAATTTGTTGAATAGGCTTAGTATATCAAGTTTAAACCACTTCTTATTTTAGCACGTGCGTTTTTAAACAAATATGCCGATTTCAAAATGGCGGAAAGGTGTATTTTTAAAGTATTTATAACTTTTTTATTTTTTATTCGATTTTAATAAAACAAAGTTTAAGATACTTGGTTTGTAATATTTTTATGATTAAAAAATTAAAAAGTTATAATTCTTATACAAAAATATAAAAAACAACAAATACACAAAAGTGTTTTATTTGTTTGGTATAGTATTGGTTTACGAAAAAAAATTCATATAAAAAAGTAGCTATTTTGACGCTTAGTTCAAATTAAGTTCAAATATTCCAATCGGTTAAGTAGTTTTTGAGTTATGTTAAAATAACGAGTAAAAAGTGGATAGATAATATCATCAAAAAATAAGGAAACATTTGAAAAGTAATCCAAATTTTTAAAACGGGCCCAGATCAGGTTTTATAGCCATCCCAGAATATGCATATTTTTTTAACAAATGTGGCAATTTGAATATTGGGAATGGCATTTTTTAAAAATATTTAACTGAAAGAAAGATAGGTTGTACTTATTTAAGAAATATTAAAACAAATTTAAACTTTCGAAACAGAAATAGGCTTTCTGTTCAGATACATACTCCATTATTTACATGGGCCTCTCCAATTCTAAAAAAAAGTATATTTAACTTTTCTTACCTTTTTATATTTATTAAAGAATATCTTTCTTTTGACGTATTACGCAGAAACACAAATTAATTTATCCAGACATGGTTACTCTTTTCCAAGTTTAGAAACAATAATGGAAAATCACCTGATTATTGCGTAACTCTACGCATGCCTCTAAGTTCCCGCGTGGGCCGCCAATAAAGATTATAGTCTATGTGGTAATGATTTAATATAAAAAAAAAAACTTTTCAAACACAAACTTTTATAAAATATATAGTGCACTAAAAAGTAGAAAATAATTTTTAGCATCCTGATATAATAATAAGCGATGGGAGCATTGTAAGAAGTTTGGCCATCTTGATTCGATAAATGTATGTTATTGATTATATTATGATTGTTCACTAGAATCTAAATTCACTAAAAAGCAGAGAAATGCAAGGTTAAGTATATCCAACCCAACTCGATCCAAGCCACCCTAACAACATTTCTGTGATATATGTATGGACATTGTTAGTTTTAATTTGCGCCCATCGCTTTTACTATTATGACATGAGAATGCTTCAAATTATTTTCTACTTTTTAGTGCACTTTATATTTTATATAAGCTTGTATTTCAAAAGATTAGATTTGGACCCTAAATCGTCCATTTTGAATCCGCCATATTGAAATTCAATCTGATCAAAAAACCCCTGTATGTCAATTTTGATTGAAATCGAACAAACTAAATCTTTTTCCTCTCTACTTTCATCTTTAGGGTGTTAATGCCATGCATATTATTGTATTGCCACCAAAACTATAAGCGCGTACAAAATTTGACTACAATCGAATGTATATAAGTCAACTAAAATTGGTTAGCAAAACATGACCAAAAATCGTCTTGAATCCGCTATATTGAATTTGATCAAAAATTCGCATTCCTTGTCCCCAAAAATCCCCGTAACTAATTTTGGTTGAAATCGGACAAACTTAGGGGTTTTCCCCCCTCACCTCCCCTGGTAGGGGGTTTCCCCCTCTACTCCCCTGGTAGGGGGGAGAGGGTGCCTAATAATACCATATTATTGTATTTTCACCGGAACTATAATCGCATAGCAAATTTGAACACAATCGGAAGATTTGATCCGAACATACATACATACATACATGCATAGTGGTGAAGTAAAATAAAAGCTTGTAATAAACAACTTCGCGCATAGTCTTTCTAGCGATAACCAATTGGTTTTTCCATTGAAATAAATGGAATATACAAGTGCATATATAACTTCAATACACCAAATTAAAGCAAAATGTTTACGTGTTTTATTTTAAACTTTTTTTAAAATTTTTCCTTAATATTACTGTAAAAGGCTTCTGAAAATAAATAACTGCTTAACGAAAACTAAAACTTAGGTTTTTTATTTTTTGTGACAAAGCAAAACAAAATTTTAATTTTTTTTTATAAAAAAACAAATTTATCGTGTATTTCCACTGAATCGTTTGCTGTCATTTTCGACTCTCTATGTAAAAGTACCATGCAAAAAAACTCGTGGGGGTAATAACTTGAAAAAAAACGCATTTACCAGAATGACAACAAGTCAAAGCGTGATCTATGAGCTACGCTTAATAATGTTAACTTATCGAGATAAAGTTGTCACGATTTTTGCCCGATTTGTCCATAGACTATTGTGCACCAAGATGTCAATGAAATTGTCATCATAAATATCAGAAATTATTAAAAATATAAAACGCGAACACTCTTAAATCAACAACCTTCATAACCTGAAGTTTCAATGGCGTTTTATCTAAAACGTCGAAACAAATAAGGTTACTAAGGGACTTTTCATATATCTTTTTAAAAACAATATTTTTTTTTCCTTAAAAATGCGTAATATGTCAATTTAACGGGACTTATTTTTGGTTATATACTAAAATTATATTGGATTTATTTACGTTTAATAAATATTTATTTTCTTGAAAATGTAGAAAAATAATTAACATTTTTGCGTCAATTAGTGCGTTTATAAAATAAAGTTTAATCGCTTGTCACGCCATCTTGTGATTTATGTTAAGCTTTATTATTATCCTAAGATCGTAAATGAGCCATTAAAATTATGTTGAGATGGTCGTAAAATTAGTATTATTCGTTGGTCATAGGTAAAGTTAATTTCGATTTCTCTATCTCTTCCATAAATATTTATACTTGAATATCTTGGAAAAGATAAAAGATAGACCCAAAGTGTTTGGTATTTTTGACAAGCTTATTTTTGAAGGTTTCTGAAAATGAGATAATATACAGGTTGTCCTATTTAAAAGAAGATAGGTTTGTGTCATATTTTATTTTTGGGACACCCTGTATAAGAGGGTATACATTTTTTGCAACCGCTTTGTTTGAAAAAACCCATAGTTCTCCCAAAAAATCCATTATTCCAGACTTTTGGGACACACAGTATATATATATATATATATATATATATATATACAGACCGCTTCAAGCTACTGCGAACATAGGGGGAATCAAGTCCAATTTACTCTCCGTGCCGTACGACCGAGGTGGATTCGAAGCACGCTGCAGTGTTATCTTTTGAAAATTCATTTTGTTTTTATTATTTTGTTTTATTTCTGCCTTGCTCGAGAAATAGATGGGTAAGTTCTTAATTGAAATAATACAAAAAATTAAAACCAAAAATGGATGTCTACGAAGTTGCCGAAAAAGTGCAGATGGTCAAATGGTCAAATCGTCATAACCCAACACACGTTCGATATTGGTCGAGGGAAAATTTGCATTTGTATTTTGACGTAAGAACACAGTATCCCCAAAAACTAAATGTTTGGGGGGGGTATTATAGGGGAACACGTAATTGGGCCATTTTTTTTTAACGGCAATTGCAATTTGAATGGTCCTAGATACTTGGATCTACTGCAGCAGCACATTATTCCAAATGCTAGGCAGTTGTTAGGTGTAAAATTTGGTGTAAGCTCCTAATGACTTCTATCTGTTGTTGAAGAAGCTTTTCAAATTATCACCCCTAACATGCTTGGAAACGTTAGAAGGGGTTTTTATAGTAGGCTCGGATATTGTCTAGCCGAGCAAGGAGGACTTTTCGAACATTTGCTTTAATTTTTTTTTGACTGGGAGAATCTTTTTGGTTTTTAGAATGTATTATTTTATTTTGAGAACTTGCTTTTATTTTGTTTCTCCTTATTATTTTCATTGTAACACGTCGTCACTGATAAATCTGAGCAGTTGACAATAAAACGCTCTTATTTATCAGTGACAAAAAATAAGAAAATTACGTTATAAAAATTGCGTATTTATTGACCAAATTCCGGTTTCATTGACTACGCTCCACACGGCACCGTGGTTAGAGGCGTACTAAATACAAGGCGAATGGCGGCGAACGGCGATCGGAAGCCTGAGTGTTGGTTGCTTCAAATTAGACTTCCTCCGCCCTATGTTCGCAGTAGCTTGAAGCGGTCTGTATATATATCACTTAGTTTAGCCGACTTTAATACCAAACTGATGAAAGATATCGTAAAAAAAAATATTTTTCGGCTTTTCATTTTGTAACCATTGTCCTTACGCACTGTTTACAGGCTGGGGACTGAGATACATGCAAATGCCTAACCTAAAGCGTTCATACACGGCCGGAGAAATCGACTGAGATATTTTCGTAGAAACTTTATCAAGCAAATAGGACGGGTTGACGCCTTCGAACGTCCAACCCGGGTTTTGCACTTTGATTCGAAATCAAAAAGGAGGAACAGTCAGGTGTGGGGACGTGCACAAATTACGTAACGGTGATTTTACCAATTTTTGACCCCCTCCCTATGTAATGTTTTGTAACGGTTTGGCACGCCACTCCCCTAATATTACGTAACGATTTCAAGACCACTACCCCCCCCCCCAAAAAAAAATTCACTTATTTTCATTCCAAATTTTCTTAGTTTCACACAAATGCAAACGCTGTCGAAAACCCCCCTCTCCCCTACGTAACGTTTTGTAACCCCCATCCCCCTATGACCATTACGTAATTTGTGCACGGCCCCTGTGGTCCCAGTGTAGGAGGGCGAGAAAATTGATATTTTTTTCTTAAAAATTATACTCTTTATACCTATTTCTTTGCGTTCCCAAAATTACGTAATTTTTGAAAAAAAATTGTAAGCGGCGCCATTTTTATTTCGTGCTTTGTTTTTCTAACATTTTTGCGTTCGGCTAATTTAATTGAAAAATTTTTGCCTGCGGCGCCCTTTATCTTCTCACTCGAGACTAAGATCCCCCCCCGTTTTAGGAAAACTGATCCCGTCTCTGTTTCTAAATTTTTTTCGAACAAAAGTAGAGTATGACCATGGGGGAAATAATTTTTTTCTACGGTATGACGAAAATTTCGAGAAAGTTGAATAAAAAAATAAAAAAAGTGGCAGAGCTCAAGTTTTTCGTAAAAAAAACGTTTTTTGTAAAGAAACAGAGCAAAATAAATCTTTTCACCCCTTTTTGGGTGTTACAAATATTGGCAGCCCCTTATTTTTCGCTTTTACCCTCCCGCTAGTTTTTTATGTCATTTGAAAAGTCTAATTTTGCACACCTAATTTCAAATTTTGCACACCTCCCAGATGCCCTTAGTAGGGTTCTCGAGTAACCAGGTTAGCCCCCCACAAACAATATTTTTAAAAAAATATGTCATTCGAAAGGTGTAATTTTTCTCAATTTTTGCACACCCACTTTCAAATTTTGCACACTCCCTAGGAACCCACAGGAGGGTTGTGGAGTAACCGAAATAGCCTCCCCCCTAGACAATATTTTTTTAAAACTTTTATGTCCTTCGAAAGGTGTTTGGGTTGCTTTCTTCAAAACTTCTTAATTTTGCCCAATTCTATTAAAATCTCAAATTGCAATTTTTTTGTAGGTCTTCTCCTATTAAAAATCGTAAAACAAACAAAAAAGAGCAAAACGTAAGTAAACTGAACGAAAGTAATTTCTTCAAAACGTAGTTTGGCCGAAACGTTAAAATATCGCCTGCAATCTATCTTTCTCGAAGCACCACCTTATTTCGGTGTGATCGTTTTACATTTATCTCAAATTATTTCTGCTGTTTTATTTTTGTTTATTTTACCTACTTTTTTCGGTTTTACGAAATTATTTTTGTTCTTTTTACTGTTCGGTCATATTATTTTAGTTCATTTTACGTTCCACAAATCACGATTTAACTAAATGGCGTTTTGACTTTTGGGATTCATAATTTCATTCCATTCGTAAATACATTCCTGTAATGTAATAGTCATATTTTTCTTCTTAGAGAACAAAGAAATGTGATAGGAATGTTACATTTTAGTTACGTTCTAGCTCATACAGGTGATATAAATGTGATAGAAACGTGACGTGAAACATGACTATGATAATACTAGAACGTTTTTTTTAAAAGAATTATAGTAATATACCTAGGCACTAACTATAATATACCACATAGTCAATATAAATGTCTATTGAATATTGGTTTGATATGATTTTGTGATTCAAAAAATGTCCAGATGGCCACGAGATGGACATCCTAAGATTTGCAGTGGATATATATCCACATAAATATCCACCAAATATGCATTAGTCTTCCAATAAAGTGCAATTACGGAGTAGCCTAATATTACTTTTAACAGTTCCTTATCCCAATCTAATATACCATTTCAACACCGCTTCCTTTTTTCTAATTGCAAGGAAAAATCTAACAATATTTTGGGAGCCGGTTTTTCTGGCACCATATTGGAATGGAAGCACTTTAATTTCTTACTTTTTTTCTATGTCACCAACACATTTAATGAAAATTTAACTGATAGAGCAGTTAACAGTAAACCAAAGGGCAGATACGGATTTTATTTACACCCGTATAAAAAAAAATTACATTGCTGAGCAAAAAACCCATTGTAGTTTGCGGAGATTGACTAAAATTGCATTTTAACCAACCAAGTAAAATATAGTTTTTACAACTCGATGCTAAAATGTTTTTTAACAAGCGTTGCCGCGTTGGTGAAAAAAGCACAATTTAGTCGCGATTTTAAATGTTTTTTTATACCTTTATATCATACTATCCATTTGCTCCGCCACTGAAGTAATTTTGTTTACCTGACGAAACGGAAATAATCTAGTGCCGAATCTACATCCACTGGTCAAATTTCATCGTAATTGGATGAACACTACACACCTACATACCCATACACACACACAAGGACACAGGAGTCAAGCTTACCACACCGTTCTTTTTTCGCATTCGCCCATACTGTTTATTGAGAAGCTAAAAGTGGCTACTTAATTTCCAAAAAACCCTATATTCCAATATTTTTCTTACTTCTGATTGTGCTATTTGACTGTGTCTACACAATAATTCTTGACTTAATCGAATCCATGTGACGTGAGTCTGTTCCACATTACAGACCTCGTCGCATTTAAGGTTTGTGCCCCCCAGGCTGTGTCAATATCTTCTGTGTACTTTTACCTCAACTTTTATTTGAACTGGACGTTCGAATGTAATAATTCAAGCGCAAATAGTGTTGGACAATTCTCTTTATTAGATTTAAAACCTGAACCTAATTGAGACGTTTTTTATTTGTCTACGAGGCAGAAACCAACAGAAAATAGTTTAGTTGCATGGTGGATCAACACCGTTCTCAACTAAAAAGCCAGTTAACTCATTTTCGTTTTAGTATCCTTTGGCCTATGATCGGTGCCATATTGACACCAAACTGACAGAAAATCCATGTTTTACTTGTCAATTTGGTTATAAAAATGGCAGCCATAATAGGCTAAAGGGCACTGAGGCGGTAGGAGTGAACAGGCTTTTTAGTTGAGAACGGTGTTGGGTGGATCCAGTTGCCTCATAAAAATGGGAGAACTAGATTACCGCCTTCGAATCCGCTTATTTTAGTAATAGTCCAATCACTAGAGGCATAAAAATGGTGTTTTGTTGCAAAAAGTCCAATAAGTATGAAATTTGCCAGAAATTCCGACTTAAAGGTTCTTTATAAAAAAGGTTTGCGACCTCGAGCGACCGCCGCCGTTTTTGTAAAAAATTATAAAACTTTGCACACATTTTACACACCAAAAATATAATTTTGTGCACTGCTACAAGTAACTGGTTGTTTTCATATTTTTTCACAAATTTATGTGATTTGATAGAGGCGATTTAGCTCACCTAATTTAAAATTTTTCACAGAAATCCTCGGTAGGGCTCTCGAAAAACGGCGTAACCAACGTAGCCCTCCCCCCCAGACAATAGAGACATAAAGAAACATCTTAAATTTCTACGTATCTCTATCCGTATACGTATCGTAGGAAGATAAGTGATCTATTAAAAAAAGGTATAAGGCGTAGCCTAAATGCATACGTAACGTATCTATTCAACCGACCAAATATTTTTCTTTGGGTATTGACATCAAATACGTCACGGGTCGCGATACGAAACATATACCGGATCGATAAGCTTTGTTTAATATTTTTATATTTTTTAACAGGTTCAATTTGGCACAATTTTGTAGAACATTAAAAAAAATTCCAAGTCTTTATGAACTTGAGAAACCTCGGGAGGGTTCTCAAGTAACCGAGTTGGACTGTAAAATTGGACTCGAATAATATAAAAATTTTCTAGAGGGTCAGCATAATGACATAAAAATTGTTGGTTTCTCGAGGACTCTTCTAAAAGGTGTTTTGAATTTTGAAAATATATTGTCTGGGGGGGGGGAGGCAACCATCAAGTTAGCTTCTGTTACTCCTGAGAGGGTGTGCAAAATAATTTTTGGTGTGCAAAATATTGGCATTGACCGGAACTTGACCGACCCGTCTTTTTTACATTTTAAAAATGGGTACGTAATTCTTCGCACTCCTATATTAAAGTTTTTAGAAAGGCTTGGCGGTAAAAGCATTTTTAAAATAAGTGTCAAATGTGTAAAATATAGCTTAAATTTGAAAATGACACTTAAAGACAACAAAAATTTCACTTTTGAGACACCTATGGGAGGGGGAGGGGTTGGACTGTCATTTTAAACAATTGTCTTCCAATAATCTAATTTCCAGGGTCGAATATTTTATTAAGGTAATAGGGCATGTGAAATCGGCCTGTATGTGTATATGAGTTTTTCTTGAAAAATGATAACATTTGGTGTAAGAGTTTTTGAAAAAACAAAAATTGATTTACCACTTTTTAAGTGAATTTAATATGTTGGTATTATCGCACATACTATAATATGATATTCAACCGAGATAACAAATCTCTAGTGTTTGAGTAATTTTTGTTTTTGTGTTCACACGAGTGACTGTATCACACCTTCATAGACCTTTGGCTCAATTTTCGCATAGCAGCCCTTACTTTAATCTTCTTTTCTCTCTTTTTTCTATTTGTTTCTGGTGCTTTTGCCAAAGACTTTCTAGTTTTTGCCACTTTATTTCTGAAAATGATTGAGTTTTTTAATTACAAGCGAAAAATGTCACAGGTGTTATCAATAAAATATTCTGTAAGATCACACTAGTGATGTTCACACTATTGACATATTTAGCAAAATGTCTAAATAACAAAAAAAAAATAAAATAGTTGATACCTTTGTGTTTTACTGTTAGTTAAATGCCTACTTTTTAAACTTAAATCACATTTTTGAAAATAAATATCTTACCATTTACTCCTTATATGTTTATTTAATAATATATAGAAACACGTGTGACATGTATCTCATCCAAAACGTTAATACTGTTTTAAAACCACCAAAACTTCACAAAATCTGTGACTGCATGTGATCACACGAGTGACACCAAAATCAATTACACATGTTTTTTTTGCTTTTTAATGAAGACAAAAAACTTATATCAAGATATTTTTTTTAGAATTTAAATTTTTGAGTTTTTATCTATCTATATGATTATCTAAACAAATTTTATGATCCTAAAGTGTTTCTTGTTCTATCTGAATCTGAATATTTGAAAATTACAGATCACACCACGTGACATGTCACATAGTGTGAACAACTTTACTTCGATGGAGACATTTCTTGGAGAGTTCATTATTGCTGGATACTGTTAGCCTTTGGGTACACTAACTATCCTTCTACTTTGTCTTCAAAAGGATAAGTGGTTTTAAACTTACAAACCAAATACCTTTTTTTCAAGAATGACCCATATATGTGTGTCTTCCAATAACTTAATTTCTAGGGTCTATTATTTTATTGATTAAGGCAATAGGACATGTAAAATCTATCTGTATGTGTATATATAGAGCGATTTGATGTCAATATTGACAATTTATGAAAATCCAAGATGGCGGAGATTTTTAATCAATAGGTATTTTTAGGCCCCCCTGCAATTTTTTTATGTGCGCTACTGATGAAAAAAATAACTTTTGCGTGTAGAGCTTTATCTTTCCCGAGAGTGTGTCAATGTAACGCTTATTAACATCTGATAAGAAATAAGAAAGTAATGAATTGTTCAAATGGGTAGGTTTGGTGAACCAAATTCAGTCATACCAAAAAAATTAAAACCTTCTGCAGTGCTCGCTTCGAACGTTGTCCACTGCTTTTCCGAAAAGTTTCGTAGTACTAACTCTATACCATTGCATAAGATTTTTAATCTACGATCCGGACCACTTTTGTCTGTAATTTTGCCTTCTATTATTAATCTTAAGAGTTTTTATTTTTTGTTATTTCTCACAATATGGCCAAAATATTCAAGTTTTCGTTTATTGATAGCCAATAAAAGTTCAAGATCTTTATTTAGTATGAGAAAACACAGGAGTTATTTGAAATTCAGTGCCAAATGAACTTCCTAAATGTCAATTGCTCACACAGAAAATCTAGGTCGCGGTTATGTGCCAAACGTTACGGCTCAAGCGGAGGAAATTCTTGTCGAGTACCGACCATAGCTCCTTCCACACGATCAAAATCAAGAAAATACCTACCGCACTTAGCGGTAGATAGAGTTCCATTTTCAAGTTTCAAAAATGTCCGCCATCTTGGATTGTAATAAATTGTCAATTTTGACAACAAATTCTTAAATTTTGGAGTCTTGACTTTTTAAAATGGTTGGTTTAGTCAAAAAAGTCTCGTTTTCTTGGGCTAGGCTATAATTATTTTATGCGACAATTTTTTTTTTATTTTGATTTTTTGCCTTCCTCGTATAGCCTTCGACGCTAGGTATTATATTCTGAATCGATTTTCATAGATATATAGCTAATATCGAGCTGCTTTTTTCCTTTTGTTGAGATATAGGAACAGAATTCACTTTATTAAAACCCTCAGATTGACTGCTTCTTAGAAGTGTTGCCACAAAGTTTTTTTGTCGTGGTAGATTCGTTAAAAAATTGAGGTAGAACCAGGTCGATCCAGAGTAAAACCAGGCCGGTCCGGATTAAAACCATGCAGGTCGACCCAGGGTAGAAGAAATTAAAATTATTATATTTTTGTTTTATATATTTATTATATTTTTGATTTCTTCGGCTCCATAGAATTTTTTTTCTCTTACCAGAATAAAGGCCCAGGGGCTGAATTCTTAAATCTCAAGCGCACGAATGTTCACTTCTGTGAAGTGAACGCTTCCCGGTGAAGGAAAACAAAATTATTAAATTGAATAAATGAACACCAACACCAGAAAGAACAAATATTTTTAACGTAACTTATTCATATATTAATACATTAGGATGCTCTTAGTAATTGATTACATTTCCAAGAATATTCTTCCATAATAATCATCAAAAAATTAATAATGAGTACCCCTCCATGGTTATTTATGCAAGCGTTTGTTCTATTGGGCATTGACAAAATAAGATGGTCTATCCTCCTTACGGCATGCCAGAGTTCATCTAAGGTTTCAGGGGGACGTGGTAATCGACTAAGATTGCACCCTATTATATCCCATACGTGTTCGATAGGTGACAAATCAGGCGATCTTGCTGGCCATTCCAAAGTCTATGCCAAATTCATGTAAGAAGTCCATTGTTTCACGAGCAATATGCGGTCTGGCATTATCTTGTTGAAAGATCGCATTTGGGATAGTTTGTAGGCAGGGATGAAAAAACTGACTGCAGCACTTTATCGATATATTGCCGAGCAGTCAGCCGTTGATGAGGACTAGATGTGATCTGCTTGCTAAACATATAGCACCCTATACCATGATACTTTACTGTCTTGTTGTATCACGTTCAACAGCAAAGTCTACATTTCGTTTCTCACCTCGAAATCGCCTATTCCTCATGTATCCATCATGGCCGCCTATGGTATTCCATTCATCATTCTAGTTTTAACGAGCTCTGTACCACTCCAAGCGGCGAGCCTTATGTTGTGGGGTCAAAGGTAGCACCAAAAGCGGACGTCTCAGCCCCATACCAAGCAATCTTCGATTAACTATCATCCTTACTTGACGTATACTGTCCCGTCGATTTCTGAGAGCAAGAAGTCTGAGATGCCATAAATCACGACCTTGTAATAACCTAAGGCATCCAGAACCCGCATGATGTCTATAAGTCTCATCATTCGACCACCTTCTCCAAACTCTTTAGACTGTTGATCGATTGGCATTAACCCTTCTTGCAATTTCCCGTAAACCAAAACCAACCTCATGCCCACGATGCGTCCTTTCTCGAAGTCGTCTAAATGATGAAATTGTTGGCGACCGCGAACCTTGACATTTGTATTTTTTAAGTAAACTGTAAGCAATCCAAAAAGACCAAAAACTACGAGAAAAATTATTTAAAATTTTTAGAAAAGGTCTTGGTTGTTGGTTGTTATTGAAAATGAATAGAAAAAATCTGTAAAGAAAGGGAAGATTAGAAGACAAAAAATTTATCAAATATTAATAATAATAATTTTCATTCAAATAATTAATTCTCCAGTATAGTTAGTTATACGCTTATGTGCTGGAAATGAAGCTTCGTCTTCTGCGGGTCAAGCGATCAAGTTCGCACGATTTTTGGGAGAATGTGGTGGAACTCAAGAATATTACTATATATAATCCGTGTGCGCATTCATATGCGTTCACATGTCAAGAATTCGGTCACAGGCAGATTCGTATTCGGAAGGGTCGAAATACCCTAAAAACCAGATTTGTATTCGGGAGGGTCGAAATACCCTAAAAACCTTGTTTTGCCAATTGTTACAAGAAATGCTTCGAGCTTAAACTTTATAAAGATGGAATTCCTACTTGTGCGCCTGGCCTAACTAATATTTATTTAATCTCAATAAAATATTTAATGCGGGTACCTACTTCTACATAACAAATAATTATATTTGATTTCATTAATTCAAGAAGAGAGAGTCCCTGAACGCGTTTTTTAAATTTTACAAAACAGTTTTTTTTTCAAAAGACCGGAAAATAGCCACTTTCCGTACGATTTTTCATACGGAAAGTTCTACATTACAAGGCATGTTCTTTCGAAATATTTCCACTCCCCAGAAAGACCCTTTTTGTTCAATTTTCCGGTCCCTTGATCCTTATCCGGTCCCATTTTTGGCCAAGTTGGCTATGACTTCTTGTTGACAGCTTTTAGCTTGTTTTTTTGGGCAGTTTTGACACTTCTAAAAAAGCTGTTTTAAATTTGTTTCAAAAGTTTTGTTTACAAAAACGGACTCAGATCTAGAAAGTGAGTTGAATCCGGAGGAAATAATAAAAGCTGCTTCAAGAGTCATATACACCGAAAAATCTACCACACATTTTTAATTCTCAAAGTAAGAGTATACTATAAATATAGGTAAATAAAGAACAAACCTAGAAATCTGCCTTTTATGAGCTCTTTTATCATTATTTTGCTTGATAAGTTGGCCATGGTTGGCCATAACTGGTCGTCAGTCATCACTGATTTAGCTGTGTGAAGCTAATAGGCACTACACTATAATTTTTCTAATGTTTTATACAATTTTGCACAAGTTAAAAATACAAAAATCAGTTCTAACCACAAAACTTTACTTGTTTTTCTTAGTTTTCATCTTAAAAACTACCGGCCTTAGCGGCAATAGCTATATAGCCAACAAGAAGCAGAAAATATCAGGGGACTGTTCATAAATTACGCAACACGGCTAGGCGTCGACGAAAGTGATAGATACTAAAATGTTTTTTCTGATCGTTTGAAAAAAAAAGTACGTACGATACACGACCGGAAAGTGTCTTTACAGGTCTCCGCAGGTTTACAGGACTCTCCTGCGGCTCGACCTGTAAATTTCCTGCGTCGGCCTGTAAAGACCAATTTTCCGGTCTAGTGACGTAAATACCTATGACGTAATGATCGTAATTATCTAGTTCAAAAATTATCCAGTGTCAGTTCCTGTCATAAATCGAAATGTTTTTAGTGTTTGTTTTGATCGGTGAATTGAATATTTCATATTTACTTAATTTGTTTATAGTTTGTTAAATTTCAAATTTAACAAATTTTAATAGGAAATTCGAACGGCGAAAACATCAATTAAACGTAAACCAATATTAAGATATATCTGTTTTACTAAAAATTTGAAAAATATATTAACTCCCAAGCGGCCCTACCGATTTTCATAATTCGTTTCGTTTTATTTAAAAAACATACTTTTCCCACCACTTTCACAAGCGTACCTTTATTTATTTTTTTTTTAACCTTAAATCATGCCGTAATTTTCACTCAAAATATCAGCAGAGGCAAAAATTCGAAAAAAATAGATTGTCTGAAATTTTACTTAAAATAGCGCCAAGGGCGAAAGTTAAAAGAATATTGTTACCTTACTCAGGGGCGGATGGGCTCCGGCGGGACACCGCGGCACCGCACAGTGATCTGGCTAGGTCGGAAAGCGGTCAAAAATCGTTTTGTCATTAACCACTTGTCCGATTTTGACGAAATTTGGTGTGTAGTCTTAAGATAGGGTCCAGATGGTCCCGTTTTAAGTACATTAAAATTAGCCTCCAGGGGGCAGATAATGAGGGGGGACTTATTTAAAAAATACAGTTTGATGCCAAACATGTATTGTGGGGTATCAGTCGAAATGTTTTTGAATGTGGATTGTGAAAAAAATATTTTTAGTTGTCAACTGTCATTTTGACAGTTTTGACATATCTTCGATAATAGGACATCTTCCAGAAAAAAATTACATAATGCGATTGTGACGTGTGAGCTTTGGGGCTTTCAATTTGCAGAGTATTTTAATATTTATACGGCGCAAGTGCAAATACCTAGGGGATATGACATATTTCGAACACCAAATATTCTCAATATGAATAAAATTTCATTTCAGTTTGTTGTTTATAGGAAGCTAACTAACTGTAAATTAAAAATTAATTCAGCCTTATGAAATTTTTGAAGTTAATGATGGCAGGTAAGTTAGATATTTTTAATGAGTATTGGCGTATTTAAAAATTAAACAAATGTATTTGTTGAAAATAATTTAATTATGAAAAATAGCTAAATATAACATATTTCAGAATACAAAATTTATTAACGAGACATATTATACTTAACCACAATTAAGAATACACATCAGTATAACTAAGTACTTAACTTATCCTTCCCCCCCCTGCGCACGTTTATGGGAGTCTGGCGAATGAATTTTGTCCGTGTCCGTCATAATGATGTCACCAGTTAATCCCGTGAGAAATGCTTGGTGGCAATAATAACGCACCGGACAACGGATTTTATCTCTGTTGTCCTCATGGGCGTATCAGGTCAGGTCAGGTCGGGTAAATGTATAATTTATGTTTACTCAGTAAGCCTTGGGACATAATACTTATATAACAGCAAGCCGGACTAAGGTGAACTTTAAAAGATCTAGTCTATGAAACTAGCAGGAACTACTTTTAAAATAACGTTTTATTAAAAAAAAATTAACGTAAAAACCAAAACGCTCTTACTATTTTTTTATACTGCTTAAAAGCTCAATGCTTACCCTAAACGCAAATATCTTTAGTATCTTTCATGAACAATTTTTGCTTTACTTATAATTTGTTCTGCTTTTTTTCTTTAGGCTTATGGTGATTATACACCAAAAATGATACCCTAAACCCTCTATAACTTAAAAAAGAATATATTTGGGAACTTACTTTTAATGCGTCGAATCCCTAGGGACATTTAAGAGCCAGGGGCTGATTCTTGAATTTCATTGGAAAGATCGCACGGGAACGGTCCTCTCCCTGGGTACCGATTCTGGAAGTCATAGGAAGTGATCGTTCGCCTGAGAGAAGGGAAGCAGTGTCACCCAATAAACGCGCTTAAAAGCAATGACGAGACGATCGAAGAATCACCAATCTATTATGGGCACGCGCAGAGCTGCCTCGAAAAACAATTTTTGAGCGAAGCCGTTCTCTTCACTAGACCCAGTAGTATGGACTTGTAGGAAAGCTCGTCTGAAAGACGACATTCGTATGATTTCAGAGCACGCTATTGGATGAAACCATCACATGACAGATCTCGCTAATGCGCATGCTACGGCCAACTTGACCGTCTTGTAAAGTACGACGTCGCACAGTGGTCGATTTTTGTAAAAAGGCGGATATTAAAAAAAAACTTCCACATTGTCGTACAAAATATTTAGCTTTAATAAAAAAATAAATAGTTTACAATATCTAAATAAGTAAGCATTTATTTTTTTTTAGATAATACAGAGGATGATCGTGTGAATTTTTACATTTACCTTAAGACATTTTTAAGAAGGTAAAAGATACATATTTATTAATTGGATAAATTAAACTAAAAATGTTAGTTTAGAACAATCAAATTTACTTTAAAGTTATTGACACAATATATAAGTGTTACAGTATACTATTATATTTTTTGATGTATATAGTGTTTTTAAATTCTAAGTATTTTCATATAACATACCCTATGTCGTTTACAATATTTACATAAGTAAGCATTATTCTTTTTTAGCTGATACACAGGATGGACGTGTGAATTTTCACATTTATCTCAAGGCATTTTTAAGACGGTAAAAGATACATATTTATTAATTGGATAAATTAAACTAAAAATGTTAGTTTAGAACAATCAAATTTACTTTAAAGTAATTGACACAATATATAAGTGTTACAGTATACTAGTATATTTTTTATGTATATAGTGTTTTGAAATTCTAACCATTTTTATATAACATACCCTATGTCGATCTTCACCTGTTTTCGAGATATCTGTCATACTCTAGGTCTTCTATTTGAAATTTGATGTTGAATATTGATGCGTAATATCAAACTCGTAAAAAGCACAGTTTATTCTTTGGCAACTATTTGTCTAGTATCTTGACAACCATATAAGGGCAAATTTAGACAGATTTTGAATTTTTTAATTTTTCAAGTTATGTCCACGTTTTTCTGAAAATCGACCACCGTGCGTTGTTCGCATGATTTTTGTGCGATGGATCACTTCTCAGGGTATGATCGTTCTATTACGCCCAGAATCGAGCCCCTGATGGCGACCTATCCGACCACGACCGAACCTCACCCGATTGCCGTGTATCGAAGGAACTTTCCTACACCTGCCCCTGGACCAGGTGAACATGCGCTCTTAAAAAACGAAAATCCGGTCAGCTTGAGAGTGCACCATGCAAGCTCAGCAGCTTCTGAGCCTTCTTATTGGTAGAATCGAAGGATGTGAACGTTCCCGTGCGACCTTTTCTACGAAATCCAGGAATCGGCCCCCGGTCATTTTGCCCGCGGGGCCGGGATCATTCTACAAGATAAAGTTAGAGTTCTACTGAAAAACACTGCGAAATATTAGGTACTTTTAGCTTACGCGTTTAAATCAAATCACAAAGATACTGCATTTTTGCCTTATTTTTCCATATACTTAGGGGGCGTATTCCGTTGGACTTTTGATAAAGATTTTACGATCTACCAACACTGTCTAACCTGTTAACAGCCCCAAAAATGCTGCAGTCAAAGAGCAGGGTCAATTTTTTTTCTTAAATTCAGACGGTTTAAGCTAGAGCATTGGAATTTGGCACACATGTTGGCCTTCCGGCAACTTACTCTTATGTGTCATAGAAAATTACATATGTGGCCTGTAGGGGTAACAAGGGCCAAAATTTGTGTTTAAACTGCCTCATACTTTCCTCCTTATACTAATGCACGTGCACCTCTGAATCTCAATCAGTGGGTAGTTCATATTATAACCTACAAGTCTGCTAGCACCAAAAAAAAAATCGTGGCTGTTGAAACTGTTTATACCCGGGTCTTGTTAAATTATGAAAATTTCACTGGCCAGGTGATACTTTCATACATCAACAACCTCGTGGGTTTTGTTAAATTATGAAAACTTCTAGGCATGACGCACACAGATGCCTTCATACATTAACTGCCTTATTTTTCTTCAGATATTTATTTTAAATTTTTTTCTCTTAAGGACGCTACGTTGTGTTTGTAGTATTACCCTCTGTCTTTCTTTTACCCAGGTTCTAAAGAGTTTGACACAGTTGATTTCCTACCGGAAGTCAAATAAAACCACACGATTTCAATTAATATTACAGTTATAATAAATAAAAAGTGTATAAAAGGGTAAATGTAAAAAAATAGTTATACCACCTATGCTATATAAAAAGTACCACGATTAAATAGGAAAATGTGATAATTAACTCATAAAAATATTAAAAGTGAATCCTAATTAGATACGGGATTCTTGATACCTTGAGTATATTGTTTATTTACCATCCAAGAATCAAGAGATTTACCCAAGCTCCCCTTTGTGATTGTCCCATCGGTCTATGTCTGCTTCGAGATACAAGAGAGGTGAGTAATGAGCTGTTTAGTTGAAATGCCTATAATAGCCCAGTACCTTGACTAACCCACTATTATAGAAAAACATTCCTTGTTGGCTATTTTCTAGAACGAACAAAAATAAGTACGCCCTAGGTAACCTGTCCGTAGAGGGTTACGTAGTTATATAAGAGATAATTTACCATGTGATAAAGACTGCTAGTTAAGCAAACGCAAGGCTCAAGACACTTAGGAAAACTTGACCTCCTATCACAGCTTTATCATTAGCAAGCTTTACTAAATTTATTTGTTAAAAAAATACACCAACAAAAACACGGCCACGCACCAACATACACAAAATATTCATAATGTGGTTGGTTTATGGTCATACCAATACACCCTCTTTTGTCAAAGCCCATTACCAGCTTTCTTGATTTTGAATAGTAAATATCAATATACCCATTGTAAAGGGTACCCTTCTCGAACAAAAGATTTGTTAACAGAGACAATAAATCTCCTTGAAATCTTTCACCCGAGGAGTCTACTTTTAATATCTGTGAAATAGTATTTATAATTCGAAATGGTAACAGAACCCTTAATTAAAATTTTTATAGGAAGTAAAATAAAACAAAAATAAAAAAATCATTGTAAAAAAATAAAAGCAATACTAAATAAAATATTTAACCCTCACTGTGCAATACTGGAAAGCTAATGATGCCCCCCTAATTTCCCCTTTCCCCTTTTAATCAATTACCTGCAAAATTTTGCTTCCGTTGTCGGACCTTCATCTCTCTGATCTTTAGTGCGTTTTATTAAAAATTACTGAAAAAAAATATATATCATCGTCACCATAATTCTTTCCTAAAGGAAAGACAACGACGGACGGCAAAGCAGCCAAACCAGCGAAGCCGTATTTCACCAAATTCGCTAATCTGACCACTCTGACGCACAGCGTCCCTCTCCAGCAGTCAAGAATCATGCTGATTTTGTAGAAAGACTGATTTGAGTCTATTGTGCCCCTTTTATTAGTAATTATTTTTTTATTTGTGATTTTAATTTATTTTCTATCAACTTCAAAATTTATTTATTCGTACTTATGTACAGATTTAGACGGAATGTATTTTATGATTTTCTACCAATTTTAATTTAATTATTTGTTTGACGTTACTTGTAAAGATTTAGATGTTAGTGAGCTTTTAGTGACAAATTTAGTTTGTTTATTTTGAATTAAATTTCTAATTCCCCCCTTCCCGTTATCCTCCCCTATTTAGCTAGAGAGAGCCGACACTGTGCAGTGAGTGCCGTAGCAAAACATAAACAAACAAAAGAAACTCTGTCTTGTTCGGTGAACCGGTCACAAGACAGAGCAACGCATCCCGGTGAACCGTTGGAGCGTCGTATTAAAAAGAAAAAAATCAAAAGAAAAAGAGACTTTGTCCTGTTCGGTGAACCGTACACAAGACAAAGCAACGCATCCCGGTGAACCGTTGGAGCGTCGTATTAAAAAGGAAAAAAATCAAAAGAAAAAGAGACTTTGTCCTGTTCGGTGAACCGTACACAAGACAAAGCAACGCATCCCGGTGAACCGTTGGAGCGTCGTATTAAAAAGGAAAAAAAATCAAAAGAAAAAGAGACTTTGTCCTGTTCGGTGAACCGTACACAAGACAAAGCAACGCATCCCGGTGAACCGTTGGAGCGTCGTATTAAAAAGAAAAAAAATCAAAAGAAAAAGAGACTTTGTCCTGTTCGGTGAACCGTACACAAGACAAAGCAACGCATCCCGGTGAACCGTTGGAGCGTCGTATTAAAAAGGAAAAAAAATCAAAAGAAAAAGAGACTTTGTCCTGTTCGGTGAACCGTACACAAGACAAAGCAACGCATCCCGGTGAACCGTTGGAGCGTCGTATTTAAAAAGGAAAAATACCAGAGCCGCATCCCAATGCATAGGAGCGTTCCCTCCCCCCTAATTTAAGAAAAATCCCCAGAGTGACCCAAACCTTCTTTGCTACATCGTGACAAAAATGAGTCTGAATACCGTTGCATGTGTGCTTGGCCTTATATAGACGTTGCAACCCACGCCACGCCATGCTTACGTTCTTTGTTTGGTTGTTAAGACGTGCACTCATTTGCCTGTTTTTCGTCGACACTTAACTATAATCGAACTTTTAAGGGATGTAGCCACTTATACACACAGACTGCTGGCGCCTAATTTCTTGCCTGTACTGGGTATTTTTAAATTTGTTTCCTTAAATGGTTTAAAACTTTTAGCAAAAAAAATTTTTCTAACAAGCCCCGGTCTGAATTGTTTCACTCCCCCCTTATTTTAAATTCGGAATGCCAAAAGAAAAATGAGGAAATTAAAATAAATTAAAACAATTCCAGTTGGCCCCGAGTTCTGATGTTAAAATATCTTGAAATAAATAGAATCGGTTCCAACTAAGAAAAAATATTTTTTTTTTTTAGTGAACTCATCATCTTACCGGCATTACACAGTGCTTCCTTAAACCTAATTACACACGTTACTGATTTTCCTTAAAAAAAAAGTTTTTTTTATAACACCTTGCACTAACCCGAGTTTCTTCTCTTGTTTTTGTTTTTTTTTATACCGAAAGATTTTTCTTTTTATGTCCTTGTTCCCTTCTCCAGCTTTTTGGTGGTCTTTTCCTTCCTGGTCGAGCAAGTGTACACGTACCTGCCATTGGCTTATTTTCATGCACCTTTACCTCGGTGCCGGTTTCCTTGACAATTTTCATACTTGCTAATGCTTCTTCTGGAAACCACTGTTCCCTAGGTATTACCAGAAGCGACTGAACCCTTTCAGGATGCCGGCTTCTCCTCGGGTCGCTAAGTTCTTCTTCCCAAAGCAGTTTTTTCAACGGTATAAGTAAGGGACGTGGTTTAATAATTATATGGGATGTAATTAATATTTTACTTGAACCATTTGGCGGTGCCTCGTACACTTTATTTACGGAGTCCTGTGACGACATTGGGCACACAACATCGGGAGTTACCGGACGCCCGTCTTCGTGTAGTCGTATTTCGTAGTCCATGGGTTCCACTACTGGTAACGTAGACTTTCGTGATCGGTTGCGAATTCGACTTCTTATTTCTGACTCAGTAAGATTCACGTTTTCTTGGGGCATTTTACGGACACTGGTTGCTCGTTAGAGATGTTTCTTTCGAATGATACGGCTTTAGGTTTCTCATATTGTACTTGCCTTTTACCCTATTGTTATGAGGGTGAGATAACTCATAAACATTTTTGTGGGGTATGGCCGTTATTTTGAATGGTCCATCATAAATCAAGCTAAACTTTTTTGTAACTCCGTCGGCTGCACTTGACACTGGGTTTGTTCTTAAAAGTACCAAATCGCCAAGCTGACACGTATATTTTCGACCCCTTTGTCCCTTGACCCTTTTTTCAGCCTCTTTAAAAAGTATCTTTTTCGCCAAGGTTTTTAGGTCCTTTGAGTAATATTTTTCAGTATTTTGATTGTCAAGTAGATTATTTATGACAGGGTCTAGGCAAAATGTCGGGGTTGTTTTCTTTACTAATTCATATGGGCTACACCCGGTACTTGAATGTGGAATCTTATTTAAACAATCCTCCATATCTTTTATTATTTTTGGCCAGGTTGTATGTTTTTCATGGCAATAAGCTCTAAAGAAACGGCCCAATTCCTTCATATACCGTTCACTGGGATTAGACGGAGCATTTCTGATAGAGGCATAGCTTACAGTGATGCCCTGATGTTCTAATGGTCGCCGCCACCTTATTGATGTAAACTGTGTACCGTGGTCTGTAAGTATTTTCTTAGTTGGTATTTCCTGCAGCCACTGATTAAGAACCCTTTTGACGGCAGCTGCCGCTGTTGCTCTTTTGAGCGGGTATAGCCGTACCCATTTGGAAAAAACGTCCACTATTACGAGGATATAGCAAACAGAACCGATTCCTCTAGGAAGAGGACCATAGAAATCGGCAGCAACAATTTCTCCCACCTCTCCTGCTACGATAGGCTGTGTCGGTCCTTCAAATCGAATATTAGGTTTTTTTGTTTTCTGACACAAATCACATGTTTTTAGTTCCCGAAATATTTGCTTTTTCATGCTATTCCAATAAAACCTTTGCCTAATTATGGAGTACACTTTAGCGGCAGCAAAATGACCAATTTCTTCATGGTAATGCCAAATTAATTTGGTTGTAATTGCAATTGGTACCGCCAACGTAACGTGTTGCTGAAATGGCCTCTTGTAAACCAATATATCAGATTTTAAGGTGTAATTGTCAATAATGACCTTGATATTCTTATTTATCGTGTTGTTCGGATTTTTTAAAACCATTTTAATTGAACTGCATAAATCATCTTCGTTTTGTAATTTTCGAATATTTTTAAGTTCCTTAATTAATTCTGTCGATCCTTCTACTCTAAATGTCGCAATAATAGCAGTTTCTTGACCAACCTTTGGCCCTTCGATGTCCTTGGGATATCGGCTTAAAATATCTGCTACCAAGTTCTCGGAACCCTTTAAATGTTCTATTGAAAAGGAGAATTGTTGCATAAAAAGGACCCATCGAGTAATCCTTTCATTAAAAAATCTGCATTGATTAATAAAAGTCAATGCCATATGATCGGTCCGTATTATAAAGGGCACGCCCAATAAAAATAACCTCCATTTTGTCAGAGCATATATGATGGCAAGTAATTCCTTTTCTGTGGTCACATAATTTATTTCACTTCCCCGCAAACTTCGGCTTAGAAAAGCAATTACGCCCTTTTTTCCGTTTTCTAATTCCTGGTATAACACAGCACCAATACCGTAGTTTGAACTATCGGTCTCTACAATAAACTTTCGGGCAGGGTCCGGATGTACCAATATAACCTCCTTCAAAAACTGTGTTTTAATTTCTTGGAACGCCTTGTCTTCTTCGGCACCCCACTTCCAGCTGCTATTTTTCCTTAGAAGGTGCCCAAGGTTTCGGGTGTAATCACTATAAGTAGGACAATAGCGTCGGTAGTAATTACATAACCCAAGAAAGGATCGTAGGTGCTTGATTTTTTTAGGTGTCGGAAACTTCATAATAGCTTCAACCTTCTCCGGATCCTTGCGTATGCCGGCGGGTGTTAAAATGTGCCCCAAGAATTTGACTTCATTTTTTACAAAATGTGATTTTACTAGATTAGCAGTCATTCCTGCTTGTTTTAATTTGTCAAGGACAACTCGAATGTGTTCCAAGTGGTCGTCGAAAGTTTCTGAGGCAATTAGCAAGTCATCGACGTAGTTATGTGTAAAATGGCGTACCTCAAGTCCCAGTACTCTATCCATGCATCTGGAAAAACTGGCAATACTGGTCTTAAGTCCAAAGGGCAGTACCTTAAATGCATAGGTTTTCCCGTTATATAAAAAAGCAGTATATTTTTTGCTATTTTCCGTCAGTGGTATTTGCCAAAAACTTGATACCAAATCAATACTAGTAAGGTATTTTTTGCCGTAAAATTTCTGTAGCATTTCCTCGATCGGTGGTGGTCCCTCATTATCAGCAACCATTTTCTGATTGATAAGCCTTGCATCTAGGCAAACACGAATGCTATTATCTTTTTTTCTAACTATGGTAATTGGGCTTGAATAAGGAGATGTACTACGTTCTATAATATTATCTTCTACCATTTCTTGTAGTTTTTGCTCAACGGCTTCTCTTAACGCAAACGGTACGGGATAACTTTTTTTTACAAACGTAGTTTCATCGTTCATTTTTATTTCATGTTTATAAATGTGGGTCAATCCGGGTTTGTCAGAAAATACCATATTATATTCTTGTATTATAGCCAGGAGGCGTATTTTTTCGTTACGGGAAATATTGCTTTCTTTTAATTTGTCTCCCAGTTCTATTGATGTAGGCGGTCCACGCCCTTGTAACAGGTTAAGCTCCGTTTCGACCCCCTGTAGTACACAGTTTTGTTCGGTGGTGTTACTCAAAATAAAAGGTACTGAGATCTGGGTGTCATCATTTAGCGTCAGGTATACGGTTCTTTTCTGTAAATCAATGTTACACCTGTGTTTGGTCATCCAATCAACACCGATAATACATGGCCGAATTAACCCTTGCACAATTAAACAAGGTAATTCCAAGGATGAATCTTCTATGTTGACCGTTAATAATACCTGTCGCGTTATTCGCTTGCTTTTTGTTCCAAACGCACCTTGTATGCAAATAGCTCTCATGGGCAGTGTTGGCGGATTTCTTTCTTTAATTATATTGGTGTATACCTCTTCCGATATACAGGTGATTTCCGATCCAGTATCTAATAACGCTGCCATCTGGTGACTGTCAAATTTCATCTTAATTTCAGGTAATGAGCAGGTTGTGTTGTTTTTGGAAGACATTGATGCTTTCGCAGGTATCCAATTAAAAAAGCAAATAGGATTAGGTGGTTTTGTCAAAATTTTATAGGTTTCGTCTCTACATTTTAATCCTCGTTGCCTAAGGTATTGTGAAGACACGGTAATAGGTGTTATACGTCCTTGATTATTTCGCCCTAACCCTTGCCCATCTTGCCATCCTAATTGTTTTATGAGAGTTAAACCCTTGGTATTATAATGGGGTTGTTGTAATTGTAATTGGTTTATATTATTTACAATGGGTGGCCGTTCGATTATATAGGTCGAGTGGCTAGGCTCTTTTAACTCGACCGCTGTCCGTTTCCCGAGCTCGAAGCAGGTATTCTATGGTTAGGCCTTGACCCTTGTGACGCCCGGTATGGATTAATATTGCCGTTTTTTATAGCTTCTTGTTTCCTTAGAAATTCGGCGGCGGCTGGAATGGATTTTTCTTCTTTTAACGACCAAAGCGACTGTATATCAGTCGGAAAGTGCCCCATTATTTCGTCAATTAGCATGTCGTCAGGAATAGGGTTTGTTAGTTGTTTAGCTAATCTCAGAAAATAAGCAAAATGGGTTTCCATGCGTCTTTGATGGGCTGGGATGTATTTGGCACCTGCGATTTTCTGCCTTAGTAGATACTGCTCTTTTTCGCCCCAAAATGTTTTCAGAAAACTCTCCTTAAAATCGCCGTAGCTTTTCCACGAATCTTTATACATACTGGCCCACTCTCTGATATCATTCTTCAGGGCTTTGTTGACAATTTTGAGCTTATTTTTTTCTTCAACTTGAACCTCTTGCATATACTCCTCTAACTCTTCGATAAACTTTCCTGGATATTTTCCGACTCCTTCAAAAGTAGGTATTGATGGGCTCGGTGAAAAAAATATAGGACGATTTGTTGCACATGGTCTGTCTTCTTGGTTTTCCTGGGTTTCACTGCTTATCTGTGGTTCCACGCTACTATTTAGGGAAGTCATAGTAGTTAACTGGGTCTTTCTTTTGCGAAGAGTCCGTCGTTTTAATACAGTGGCACGCATGTGCTTGGAAATTTGACGTCGTTGGTGCAGGAATTTGTTTGTATTATTTATTCTTTTGTTTAGCTGCTTATTTTGCTCAGTTAGTTCCGCTATGGCTCCCATAATTGCATGTAACTGTTGATTTGCTGGTACCTGAACCACCAGTGGTACTGCTGCTTCTGACGAGCTTGTGCTAGGGTTGGGCTCCGATCCTTCAGAGTCTCCTGCAAAATTTTTAAAGTATCAGGTTTTTTTATAAACAAACTGTGTCAATTTTACGACTCTTTATCCTGGTCACGGCACCAGTGAAACTGTTTATACCCGGGTCTTGTTAAATTATGAAAATTTCACTGGCCAGGTGATACTTTCATACATCAACAACCTCGTGGGTTTTGTTAAATTATGAAAACTTCTAGGCATGACGCACACAGATGCCTTCATACATTAACTGCCTTATTTTTCTTCAGATATTTATTTTAAATTTTTTTCTCTTAAGGACGCTACGTTGTGTTTGTAGTATTACCCTCTGTCTTTCTTTTACCCAGGTTCTAAAGAGTTTGACACAGTTGATTTCCTACCGGAAGTCAAATAAAACCACACGATTTCAATTAATATTACAGTTATAATAAATAAAAAGTGTATAAAAGGGTAAATGTAAAAAAATAGTTATACCACCTATGCTATATAAAAAGTACCACGATTAAATAGGAAAATGTGATAATTAACTCATAAAAATATTAAAAGTGAATCCTAATTAGATACGGGATTCTTGATACCTTGAGTATATTGTTTATTTACCATCCAAGAATCAAGAGATTTACCCAAGCTCCCCTTTGTGATTGTCCCATCGGTCTATGTCTGCTTCGAGATACAAGAGAGGTGAGTAATGAGCTGTTTAGTTGAAATGCCTATAATAGCCCAGTACCTTGACTAACCCACTATTATAGAAAAACATTCCTTGTTGGCTATTTTCTAGAACGAACAAAAATAAGTACGCCCTAGGTAACCTGTCCGTAGAGGGTTACGTAGTTATATAAGAGATAATTTACCATGTGATAAAGACTGCTAGTTAAGCAAACGCAAGGCTCAAGACACTTAGGAAAACTTGACCTCCTATCACAGCTTTATCATTAGCAAGCTTTACTAAATTTATTTGTTAAAAAAATACACCAACAAAAACACGGCCACGCACCAACATACACAAAATATTCATAATGTGGTTGGTTTATGGTCATACCAATACACCCTCTTTTGTCAAAGCCCATTACCAGCTTTCTTGATTTTGAATAGTAAATATCAATATACCCATTGTAAAGGGTACCCTTCTCGAACAAAAGATTTGTTAACAGAGACAATAAATCTCCTTGAAATCTTTCACCCGAGGAGTCTACTTTTAATATCTGTGAAATAGTATTTATAATTCGAAATGGTAACAGAACCCTTAATTAAAATTTTTATAGGAAGTAAAATAAAACAAAAATAAAAAAATCATTGTAAAAAAATAAAAGCAATACTAAATAAAATATTTAACCCTCACTGTGCAATACTGGAAAGCTAATGATGCCCCCCTAATTTCCCCTTTCCCCTTTTAATCAATTACCTGCAAAATTTTGCTTCCGTTGTCGGACCTTCATCTCTCTGATCTTTAGTGCGTTTTATTAAAAATTACTGAAAAAAAATATATATCATCGTCACCATAATTCTTTCCTAAAGGAAAGACAACGACGGACGGCAAAGCAGCCAAACCAGCGAAGCCGTATTTCACCAAATTCGCTAATCTGACCACTCTGACGCACAGCGTCCCTCTCCAGCAGTCAAGAATCATGCTGATTTTGTAGAAAGACTGATTTGAGTCTATTGTGCCCCTTTTATTAGTAATTATTTTTTTATTTGTGATTTTAATTTATTTTCTATCAACTTCAAAATTTATTTATTCGTACTTATGTACAGATTTAGACGGAATGTATTTTATGATTTTCTACCAATTTTAATTTAATTATTTGTTTGACGTTACTTGTAAAGATTTAGATGTTAGTGAGCTTTTAGTGACAAATTTAGTTTGTTTATTTTGAATTAAATTTCTAATTCCCCCCTTCCCGTTATCCTCCCCTATTTAGCTAGAGAGAGCCGACACTGTGCAGTGAGTGCCGTAGCAAAACATAAACAAACAAAAGAAACTCTGTCTTGTTCGGTGAACCGGTCACAAGACAGAGCAACGCATCCCGGTGAACCGTTGGAGCGTCGTATTAAAAAGAAAAAAATCAAAAGAAAAAGAGACTTTGTCCTGTTCGGTGAACCGTACACAAGACAAAGCAACGCATCCCGGTGAACCGTTGGAGCGTCGTATTAAAAAGGAAAAAAATCAAAAGAAAAAGAGACTTTGTCCTGTTCGGTGAACCGTACACAAGACAAAGCAACGCATCCCGGTGAACCGTTGGAGCGTCGTATTAAAAAGGAAAAAAAATCAAAAGAAAAAGAGACTTTGTCCTGTTCGGTGAACCGTACACAAGACAAAGCAACGCATCCCGGTGAACCGTTGGAGCGTCGTATTAAAAAGAAAAAAAATCAAAAGAAAAAGAGACTTTGTCCTGTTCGGTGAACCGTACACAAGACAAAGCAACGCATCCCGGTGAACCGTTGGAGCGTCGTATTAAAAAGGAAAAAAAATCAAAAGAAAAAGAGACTTTGTCCTGTTCGGTGAACCGTACACAAGACAAAGCAACGCATCCCGGTGAACCGTTGGAGCGTCGTATTTAAAAAGGAAAAATACCAGAGCCGCATCCCAATGCATAGGAGCGTTCCCTCCCCCCTAATTTAAGAAAAATCCCCAGAGTGACCCAAACCTTCTTTGCTACATCGTGACAAAAATGAGTCTGAATACCGTTGCATGTGTGCTTGGCCTTATATAGACGTTGCAACCCACGCCACGCCATGCTTACGTTCTTTGTTTGGTTGTTAAGACGTGCACTCATTTGCCTGTTTTTCGTCGACACTTAACTATAATCGAACTTTTAAGGGATGTAGCCACTTATACACACAGACTGCTGGCGCCTAATTTCTTGCCTGTACTGGGTATTTTTAAATTTGTTTCCTTAAATGGTTTAAAACTTTTAGCAAAAAAAATTTTTCTAACAAGCCCCGGTCTGAATTGTTTCACTGTTAACAAGGCCTTTAGGTTATTAGGGGATAAAAATTATATTTCACTTATCTTTCACTCAATATCAATAAAAATTCGCCAACAAGGACGCAGTGGATCATTTTTCAATTTTAAATACTCCCAACTTTGCCTCAGCACCTAGGAGACCTCATTTTCACGATTTTCATATTCCAAAAAACACTCCATAATATGCAAATTTAAAACTCATACATTTGGTATAACAAATATTATGAAATATAAAAATCTCAAACCCCAGGGGCGAAAAAATCTCGAAAAACTTGTTCAAAATTTACTATATACCTAATTCAAGTGCAAAATGTTTTAGCAATTAAGTTCGAGTCAAATCACTTACATTTTAAGAGCCTATATTTTTGCCTCAGCCCTTAGAGGCTGGGAGAAAGTTGGGCGTATTCAAAATTGAGAAATGGTCCACTGCGCCTCTAGTGGCGCATTTTTGTTGACATAGACAAAATTCTTTACTTCTAACTTGGAGCCTTGCTAACAGCTATTAAAAAATTTTTTTGGTATAGCAGAATTATAGGAAATAGTATGGACTACCATCTGACTGAGATTAAGATGTGCATTTGCATTAGTATAGAAGGTATGAGGGATAGTTAAAACACATTTTGGCCCCTGTTGCCTTCTAGTGACCACATGAGTAATTTTTTATGACACACGAGGGTACGTCACCAAAAGTCCAATATATGTGCCAAATTTCATTGCTTTATCTCAATCGGTTTGGATTAAAAAAAATTTACACCCTAACCCTACTTTTTGACCGCAGCATTTTTGGGGCTGTTAACAGATTAGGTTAGTTACTTGGTGAGTCCATCAAAAGGTCCACGGAAGCCAAATTTTTTACGTATGCCCCTTAAGTAATTCAAGATTTTGAGAAATTTCAAATTTATTTTTATTATAAAATATTCATCCCTAAATCAAGTCACATATGCATACTTTTGAAATGTCGTCTGTTTTTGGTACTATAGCTTTATTTGTTTTTTTTTTCTATATTTTGATTTGGACGTTTGAATGTAGATTGTCCGCCCCCGACCTCACCTAAAAAGCGCCGCTTGCAAAATTTTTTAGGAATAGTATTTTAACCTTATTTTTAAATTTTAATATAAAATACAGCCCGAGAAGAAAATTTTCAGAAATTTCCAGTGAGTTTACTAAGATCTAAAGTATTACCCCTCACTGTGAAGGGTACCAAATTTTAATACCAATTAAAAAAACACTTACCCATACAGAAAAGACGCAAAATTATTAACTACTTCTTTCCTCAAGACATATGATATTATAGACGAAAATGTCCTGAATCAAAACATTATCTGTATTTGAGGTTATTGCTGATTTTTTAAAGCACCTCTGGGAGGTGGTTTAAATTTATAGCCCTCAGAAAGTAACATTTGGTGGCGACTGGTCCTTAGTTTCTTCATAATTTCTGAAAGGAACAGTTTTTATAAAGATTAATTTTCCATTATATAATATCCCAAGATGTTCATTAACTAAAAACGTAGTATAAAGAACCCATTTTCAGAGCCAAACAAACATAAATGAAGGTCGCTGATTATGCACAAAAACTATACTAAACAAAAAAAAACTGTATTAGTTTATTTTCAAACCGAGTTTTAAACTGAAATTAAAACATTGAGGTTATCTAAAAGCTCAATCAAGAAAACTTTTTTTATTTACACCTTACTCGTTTCAAATCTGCAGCTTTCATTAATATAGGTTGGTGCAAGCAGAGGTAAGAGATCCGAACTCACTGTTTTCGATAAGTTTGTAAACAAAGTGTTTTAGATATTTTTCATAAATAAAAACACCTTTTAAATAAATACAAAGTTAATGTAATCCCTATTTTATTATTGCACATTTAAACCGTTCTGCGAGCGTTCTGATATCAAGGATTAATTAATTACGTGTTTACCATTTAGATCCAGCGTAGGTTTAAGTTTTTTAATTTTCTTTTCTTCTAAATTGAAATTTTGTTCTTTAATCAAACAAGAGAAAATTTAAGATTTTTGAAAATCAAAAAAATTGTCCCTAAAACGCCCTTAGAAAAATTAAAACTACTCTCACTAGAATATTGATATATAGCTCAATCTAAAGGTCTCGAAAGTTCCTTTCGAACGGTTTGCGGACTCCACCGCGTGGACCACAACCGCACTGGCCAAGACCGCGCAAAACAACACGCGCCTGTCCATGACCGTGCAAGCCCACCACCGCACAAGCTTACCACCGCGCAAACCAACAACCGCGTGTGTCAATGACCGCGCAAACGAAAACCGCGCATAACGTCTACCGCACAAGACCAACACTGCGCATATTGGGTTGGGTTAGATTGTGTTGATTTGGGTTGATTCGTGATGGGTAACTGGTTAGGTAGCGTCGGCAACACGACCCAACCCAACCCACCAACCACCACTAAACGTTATGCGCGGTTTTAAGTCTAGCGCGGTTCGTATTTGCGCGATTGTGGGCTCGCGCGGTTGTGGGCTTGCGCGGTCATGGACACGCGCGGTTGTTGTTTTGCGCTGTAGGGTTGTTGATTTGCGCGGTCTTGGCCAGCGCGCTTGTGGTCCGCGCGGTTCGTGTTTGCGCTGTGGAGTCCGCAAATCCTTTCGAATGTATCTCATAATGTACTTACTTAAGTTTTTACTTCCCTCATTTTTACTTCCCTCAGGGAAGTAATGTTATCATCTAAAAATCGCACTTCGAGATTTTAATGATCCTCCACGATTTTTGAGGTTAAATTGGTTGAGGTTGAGAATAAAGATAAGCAGGAATCCAGACGCCGTCGCTCTGTCTGTCGGTCGGTCTGTCGGTCTGTCTGTCGCCTACATTGTAGCCACCCTAACTCAAAAACCGCTGCACCATTAATAACAAAATTTTACACAGTAATTACTTGTATTGACGCGCAGACCCCTATTGTTTTTGAGCATTCGCCTATTACACTCTTGGGAGCTACCCCCAAAAAACTTCATGTATAAAAAAAAATATTTTTAAGTTTCTTAGTTTGCAGCCAATTTTGTTCCTTTTTACAACCCATACACACCTTTTCGTATGTCTCCTCCCAAGTTTTACCACTGAATTTTAGGACTGTATCGTCTGCATTAGTAGCAATTTTCCCGTCGATTTTTAACTTTAGGAAAGAGTTTATATATGTTATAAACAGAATGGGGCGTAAAATGGTTCCTTGTGGAACGTCTATGGTAACCTGTTTCGAATCACTTATTGTTTGGTTTAGCTTTAAACTTTGATTTCGGCTAGACAAATAGCTAGCGAATACGTCAGACACGACACCCCTCGCGCCATAGTGGTTTAGTGTTTCCACTAGGGTAAATTTATATATATTAAGATCCAGGCTACACCCTATTGTCTTATCAAATTTCATACAAATCGGTTTAGCTGTTTGCGCGTGATTAATGGACAAAAATTTTAGTATCGGCACTATATATATATATATATATATATATATACAGGGTGCATTCTTTAAACGGAACGGTGCTTCTAGCGGGTTAGAATTTGGTTTTACAAAAAAATCCAAAAACACGTCAACTGAGATTTTTAATTTTCTTTAATCGTGCTATCTTGGATTTTTTATGTCGTTTTGTTTACGAGGTATGGCAAAAAAATATATTTTTTTAAATACGATAACCTGTATAGTTTGGCACTTTTGAATTCTAATACTTCACTAATACTCTATCTCTTATAGTTTCCAAGATAGAGGCATTTAAACTTGCATGGAATTGTTGTCTATGCCTTGTTTTACGGGGTATATTTGAATGAATATCGGAGTTTTCCATACAGATTTAGATAAAAATATCTTGATTATCGTAAAAGATAGATCCTACTGTGTGGTATTGCTGAAGAGAGAATTGTTTGCAGATATATCATAAATTGCAAAACATACAGGGTGTCCTATTTATAAAAAAATTGCCATACCTCGTAAACTAAATGACATACAAAATCCAAGATAGCACGATTAAAGGAAGTTAAAAATTTCAGTTGAAGTGTTTTTGGATTTTTTTATTCAACCAAATTCTAACCCGGTAGAAGAACCGTTCCGTTTAAAGAATCCACCCTGTAAAAAACCGAAATCTTTATTTTTAGTTTTTTTTTTCTGCGCTCTTGTTCTTAAAGCTGTCAAAAAACGTTTAAAACTTTCTACAGGCACTTTTTTAAGATCTACCTAATGAGAGGTCCATTTTCAAGATTTGACATTTCAGTGTAACAGGAGCACAATCGAGTTCATTTTTTCTTATGAACACATCCTTGACAGTGCTCCTGTCATACTGAAATGTCAAATCTCGAAAACGGACCTCTCATGAGGTAGATCTTAAAAAAGTGCCTGTAGAAAGTTTTAAGCGTTTTTTGACAGCTTTAAGAATAAGAGCGCAGAAAAATAAAAACTAAAAATAAAGATATAAATCGGAATTTGTAAACTTTTTTTTTGGTTTTGAGCAAAGAGTCAAATTGCGCAACTTTGCCCTAATTTAAACCTTTTCGTATCTCCTACCGTTTAGGAGATCCCCATGGGGAGCATCGAATTTGGAACACCCTATATATATAGCACATATAAAATGTATTGGAAAAGTCCGTCTACTCAAAAGGAATTCTGGATACACCCTGGAAAAGTGTGGATAAACCCCGTAAAGGTCTGGATACACCCTGGAATGTCTGGATACACCCAGGAAAAGTCCGGATACGCCCTAGAAAAGTCTGGAATCACCCAGATGAAGTCAGGATACAATCTGAAAAAGTCTGGAAAGACCCTGGAAAAGTCTGGATATACCCTGGAAAGTCTGGATACACCCAGGAAAAGCCCGGATACGCCGTAGAAAAGTCTGGAATCACCCAGGAAAAGTCAGGATACAATCTGAAAAAGTCTGGAAATACCCTGGAAAAGTCTGGATATACCCTGGAAAGTCTGGATACACCCTGGAAAAGTCTGGAAAGACTCTGGAAAAGTCTGGAATGATCATGGAAAAGTCTGGATAAACTCTGGAAAAGTCTGGAAAAAACCTGGAAAAGTCCCGATACACTCTGGAAAAGTCTGGAAAGACCTTGGAAAAGTCTGGATACACTCTGGAAAAGTTTGGAAAGACCCTGGAAAAGTATGGATACACTCTGAAAAAGTCTGGAAAAACCCTCGAAAAGTCTAGATATAATCTGGAAAAGTATGGAAAGACCCTAGCAAAGTCTGGATACACTCTGAGAAAGCCTGGATACACTCTGGAAAAGTCTGGATACCTTCTGGAAAGAGCCTGGATACACTCTGGAAAAGTCTGAAAAGACCCTGGAACAGTCTGGATACACTCTGGGAAAGTCTGAAAAGACCCTGGAAAAGTCTGGAAAGACCCTGGAAAAGTCTGACTACACTCTGGAAAAACCTGAATATACTCTGAAAATGGCCGAGTAATATAAATAATATATAAAATTATAAAGTGGTATATATTTTGACACATGTAACACAAACAAGAAAGAAAAGTTTTAAAAAATTACATTAGGATTAGAGTAAACTAGAGTTTGTCATTGTCTTTATTTTTAGTTTTTCACAACGTTTCGAATGCTTATGTATCTGCAATCGTCATCAGGTGAATACTAACAAAAACCCAAGACTACCTAACATAAAACTACTAGTTGGCTTCGCCCTTTTGCACTGAAATATGTTACCTCCGAAAAGTGCGGGTTTCCAAATATCTTTGAGGATGACGCTTGTTTGAGAAAATACATTCTGGGTCCTCAGGATGAATGCTGTTTCTTTGAATTTTCGCTTGAATAGGTTTTCCTCCTTGGCGACGAACTTTCGGTCGGCTGGTTTCTCCGATGTAGATATCTCTACATTCGCATGGTACCTGGTAGATGCAGTTCTTGGGTCGTAGACGTTGTGGTTTAGTTTTTTTTTAATTGACTTCTTATTGTTATGCTCGTTTTGAAGACATTCCGAAGATGGTATTGGTTGCCTATTCTTTTGATCTTTTCTGAGATGTCTTTGACGTATGGAATTGTTAGTGTCGCCTTTTTTTCAGTATTTACATCTGTGGGCTTTGGTGTTGGTGTGGTCTGGAGAGTTTCATTGATCGTGTAGTTGGAGAAACCATTCCTTCGCAGATCGAATCGAATTTTTGACTTTTCTTTATTTAAAGCTTCTTTTGTATTGCAGATGTAGGTGGCTCTATCTCGATTTTGCAATTCCCAGTTTGGGTTGATGTTGAGCGGTTTGATTTGAAATTAATGTATTGACTAGTGTGAGTTGGTTTGCGATATACGATGATTATGGTTGAATTATTTTTGGTGACTAGAACATCGATAAAAGGAAGCTGACAACTTTATTCTTTTTCAAAACTGAATTTGATGCAGTTTCTTATACTGTTGACATGATTGAAAAATTTTTCTAGTATGTTGTGGTCCTTTTCCCAGATGATGAATATGTCGTCCATGTATCTTATCCATAGTTTGGGTTCGGAGAGCTTCTTCTTGAAAGGATTCCATAAAGATATTGGCCACTACCGGCGAAAGTGGAGATCCCATTTGTAGACCATCTTCTTGGTTCTGTCAGAGTGTGCTACATTAGTGTACAAACTTTCGACGTCAAAACTATATATTATATGGAAATAGGGCTAGTCCTTTTATTTAACCACACTATAACTCTGGTTACAAAATGCAGGTGTATTTTTTAGTCAGTTTTGAAGTGTCAGTAGCTTTCAAATGTTTGACTTTGAAGGAAAAAAATAAATGTAATTTTACATTCTTTACTAATTATCTTTATTTAAAATATTAAAAAAATAAAAATGTTTAGTCATACGTAGTTGATACCATTTAATATATTGTTTAAAAACTTTCTATTGGTAGTTTTTTTAAACTTAAATCCTATTTTATGAATCCAGGTATTTATGAATCTAATAGAGAAATTTACCTTAGGCATTTCTTCTAAAAATGAGAGGTTTCACTTTAGTTTTAACTGGTGTAATCTTTTCTGAAAGGGTTGCTTTGAATTCAGAATCAGAAAGTCTGCTTTTTTATTGTTCTTAATATAGTTTTTGTTAAAATTCCTAAAGTCTCTGCAGTTAGTTCATGCGTCTTTTTCCCTAGGCTTCTTAGAAGATCTTTGTTTCGGTCGAAGCAAGCACTGGCAGACATTTTTGCTTGATCAGAAATCCTCCTCACCATTTTGCTATACATTTTTTGACCACTTGTCAAAATTTGTGACACTTATTTGTCAATTTGATATACATGCACGTATCTAAAATCTGGGGACAACAATCATTTTTTCAGCCATTTTTTTGTTTTCTTCATAATTATAAAATAAAAAAGGATGCAAAAAGAACTTGGGGTATTTCCACAACAATAACAAACTGGTCGTCAGGTTGTAGGTTGACATCTCTAAGGAGGTCCACGAAGTGCTTTGAATTTTTGACGAATGATGGTGACTTTCCTTGAATAGGCTAAATGATTAGTAAAAGATATTTCGCAAGATTATCAGTCGGAGAATTGCGAGAACTGTCCATACATATGCGGTGCTTTCTGTAGTGCGGTGTGAGTTTGCTCCTTTCAATGTCGTTGAAGTATCTTCTGTGTTGGTAGACAGTTTGGTAGATTTTTCTTTTTATGGTGGTGGTTAGTTCTTGACTTATTTCTCTGTAATTTCCTTTTTGTAGAGCCTCTTCAATTTTCTGGTCGTAGGTGATGGTGTCCATTAATACAGTTGCATTTCTTTTGTCTGTAGGAAGAATTTTTATCGATTTTAAGATCTTTAAGAGCTGATCCTTCTTGCGGTGTTAAGTTGTTCTCCAATTTCGATTTGTTGTCCAAAATTGTTCTGACCTTCCATCTAAATTCCTCTGCTTTTAATCTATCTCTTTCATCGATGTTTGTAGATTCAATGGCAGTGATGATAAAAGGGCGGAGCCAACCAGTAGTTTTATGGTTCACCTGATGACGATTGCAGATGCGAAGCAAAATAGTTTTTTATTTCTTCGTAACAAATTATTTTTATCGGCTCAGGTTGCGTTGCGCTTTTATCAGAGCCTACCGTATAATTTATGGAAAATATTTAATGACTCGACTGACTATTTACCCGATTTTCGTAAAGGGCACATCGTTTTGAAGGAAATTAAAAAAGCATTCAAAATATGTAAAAAAAATTGTGGTGTTGCATAAGAAAAATACCAACTTTGTGTTAAATCTCAAAAACTAAAAGTGATATGATATAGTAATTAAATTATAGTTTAAAAAATCTACACAAATGCAATTAACACCACGAAGATATTTTCATAAATATAAAAGTTATAGGGCCTATCTCAAAATGCAGACCTTTCAAAAAGCCCCCATAGCCGAAGACGGGGTGACATATAGAGATGCGATTTTTACCAAAAATCTTGTCTTGAAATTTGAGCTTCGTAAAGGGGGATCGAATTTTCTCTATCTTCTTTAGAAGTACCCAAAACCCCCCAAAACTATCAAATTTTGGACACCCTGTACATTTTCGTTTTTAAAATATTTACCCTTAACGCTCTTTTACGATCTCTATTTTACCTCTGGGAATTTTTTTAACCCCCAAAAAGGATTTAGGGGGTAGAAAAACCCCTAATTTGATGAATAACACGCCTATATTTTATATTTCGTAATTTTTGTTTTTTTATGGACGTCATCTTAAATTCGCCCGAGGATATAAGGGTCCAATCGATCTAAATTTTATAATATACCTTCGTAGCAATAAGAATCCGTCAAAAAAGGTTAATTCGTGTGGTAATTCTGACTTGAGGCATAATCTGCTATCTCGCACCTTGAGTGCAACCGACATTCTAAGGATGGCGTTTCTAATAAATGGTTCAATTTTCTATGTCACTAAAAGGGCACAGCCGACGTTATTTATAGCGTTTTGAAGGGCATGAAATATAATACATTTTCGTGTATTCAAATCCAGAATCAACAAACGATTGCTAAAGACTTTTGATCTTTGAAAATTTAAATTAAAAACTTCAAAATTTTGGCCGTTATTAAAATTTGGAGGTTTTTGGTTAGCCTTTCTGTCAAAAACGGCTTACGTCAAAAAACGATGTATGTAAAAGTTAAAGCATTTATTATTACCTAAAACAAGATGTCAACTTTATCTAAAAGTAGCAGTACTTGGCACTGGTTTGATAAAGTCTCGGGAATTGCTAAAAACTGCAAACATTTCACAGACGGCATGCACACGTCAATGAATATTAAAAACTAAAAACACGTGGCTACCTATAAACATAGTAAGTACATGAAATGAAAGGTATGAGTGTAGGTCAAATTTTGGCAAAGTTTTAAAAAAGTCACAGTGTAAATTTTTAAGTTATAGAGTTTTAAATTGGACAAAGCTATTTGTAAAATCTGCGTTTTGGAAATGTGCTTATTATTTTATAAAAGTAAAAAAAAATATTATTTTTTACTTTACGTTTATTTCCACGTGAATTTTTTTAATATAAAATATTACTCATTAAAATCGGTTCAGTGGTTCCGACGATATAAATTAAAACAAGTGTCGTACGAAAAATCCAATATGGCGGCTAACCACTAAGACGCGAAGCACCATCAGATATCTTATTATGTCCGTACGGTGCCTAATACTAGTACCTAACTAACATAAAAGATTCAGCCTGCTATTATACTGCCATGGACAAAAATGGGAAATTTTCACCGCACTACCTTTTTCATTTCAACTAGATTCAAAAGGCATAACGAAGCCCCAAATCGATATATTACATATCTGGACACCATTGTTTTCTTATATAACCCACATTTTCGGACCCGAAAAATAAATTTAGTTAACCCAAAAATCTCTAAAATAATGTTTTATATGTCTTCGTGTCGATAATGTTATGTTTCTTGCACCCAAGATTTAAAAAAAAAATTCTTGACTTTTTTCGTTAATTTTATTTTAAAAAAAAATAACGCCCCCTAAATATCTGGAATTATTGTCCAAGAGTGTCAGAATGGCATCAACTGGATTCCTTAAATATACCCCCCTCAGCTAAAAAAAATATAGTCATACCTAAATTCCCACTTAATTGCCATTAGTTACTTTTTTAATAATTTTTTCCGTATGTAAAAAGTGTAGACAATTTCAACTTAGTGTAACCTAATCTTAGATTATGTAAATTTATGAACTGCAATTTCCAAAGATGCTCATGGAATAAAAATTTCGATTGCCTTCTTACGACTTTATGTAGATGACATCCTACTCGAAAGTATATGGGACGACGCAAAAAGAACTTAACACTTGGACGATAAATTTAATTAAAATACATGGTGTTTAAATTTTAATACGCGAAACTGCGATTTTTTTTTACTAAGTCAATTGTATACATCCTACCCAGAAATCCAAATGGTTCGTAGATCTAGATCTTATTATGAAAAAAAAGTTTGCTTGTTAAAACATCTGCAGGAAAGTGGAGTTTCCCCCTTGCTGGTAAAGAATAGTTATTATGCTAACCACAATGAAAAAAAAAATTCTTCATTCAAGAATAACCCTATGCTTAAAAACATATACTAAAATAAATACTTCGAACAAATACTTGCTGATTCCTTAATTTCAAGCATAAGCGTTTTTAAATTAGTAGTTAATAAACTTAAATTAAGGCTATAGTTTCTCCCCAGATTTTAATTTAAAAAAAGTACAACTGGCAACGCCTTGTTCTTTAATTTTTTTAATCTTTTGCCAGAGTGCACAGGGAAAACTAAACACCAGAATTGGCTGAAATTTTGCAGTGGTGATCATTTTTGAATGCTTAACAAAAATATCTGAAGGATTTTTCAAAATTCTCAATTATTTTTTCTTAAAAATAAAAACTCTGGTGCTCTCATCTATCCCAAAAGCCTCAAAATAATTGCGGTTTAGAACAAACCCGATTTGCAAAAAAAAATTGAGAAATACTCACAACTTCCTCTGGATTATATTTTTCCTTTTTATATTTCCTTGCTTTAGCGAAAATAAAAACTAAGTTTCCTTTTTTCTAAAAGCCTGTGCACTCCGGAAAAGAAAACCGATCAATCAATCACACCTTATTGAATTTGGGAGACACGGGCAGTTCAATTATTAGCCGATAGATCGCAGAATTTATACGATTCCATGGTAACTGCAGATGTTTTGTCAACAAACTTTAAATCGGGCCGCAGTGGGACAGAAGAGTATATTTACGTTTTCTGACAGAAAACCATTCGAGGTTATGTTTATCTTTCAAAAATGTGTTTTCAAAAACTCTGTTCTAAAACAAATGTGAAACCACTCCTCGTGTGCGGAAAAAGGCCTAGCGCTGCGCGGGCATTACCCCGAGTCTAGAACCAAGAGAACTTTACTGGCTCGCTGGGATTACTAGGCATTCGCATAGAAACATTCGGCGCCCATAACCCCACATAATTTTGTTTTTATATTGATTCAACCAGTTTTTTATTAAAGTATACTAGTGAAATCTTGGAGTGCAAAGGATAGACTTTAGTACCTCAGTTTCAAAAAGACACGGATACTTGAGTACTCACAAAACAGGTCAGTAAAGCTCCATTTAGAGGTTGGAAAGACTCTTGCTAGTCGTTGACGCTCCTGTTTAAAATAGAATACGAATATTTCGTCTAGCGCGAGTAGCCGATTTTTAAATCTGCAAACTTTTAAGTTAACCTGTTGTCTGTATCAGCTAGCGGGAGTGTTTCCAATTCAATTATAAATGCACCTGTAAATGCAACCTTAAACATTACACCCAGTTACTCTAATACGTAGTTGGGTAGCGTTTTTTTTTGAAATTTTTGACTCGCCCGGTGCTAAAAAATCTCTGGTGTCCTACTGTGGATAAACATAAATAAAGTCTCCGCGTTGCCAAAAAAATCAGGTCGACATAGTTAAATTGATTTCCTGTACAGTGTTGTTAAAAACAATTCCCCAGATTGTAACTACGACCTTAAAATTGACACAAAATTTGACTTAAGAAAACTTACACTATTAAAAAACTATAACCAAATCTTAAGTTAAGAAATACTTATCCTTCAATTAACGGAATTTATAGGTTTGGCAAAAACGAGTGTGCTCCTAAACTTAGCTTAATTATTATCTAAATAAATTTTAGCACCCCTGCAAAATACCCCACCAACCACAGACTCTGGTCACAAATAATTATACTTGTAATTCCAAGGTGTAATTATTTTAGTGGTTAGCTCGTCGTAGTTTATTTTAGGTTTTATGTTATAGTTTAAGTTAGGTTATAGTTTAGTTCCATTTATTGGTTTAAGAGTACAATCTATTTGGAAGGAATTTTTATTCTTAGTTTGATCAAAAACTGCGTGTTGGGTTAAGTATAAGAATTATTGTTCCAAGCATGCAATCTTGTTAAATAAGGGATACTATTTCTTTAATTCAAGGAATTATTTTTCATGTTGGATTAGGTATAACAATTATTGGTTTAAATTGTTTCTTTACTTCTCTAAATATTACTTGGATTTGCTTTAAATAACTTATTCTTGCCTTAAGAAGAGTCTAAATATCATATCAATCAAAGTTGTTGTGTATACTTGTTCCAACCATTCACCAATATTGAGGACTATCAACACGAAGTTATGCCACAGAGTACCGAACACCAGGTGATCCGTGGTTATGCTTGCATGGATCAACATGTATCCTCTTGGCACCAGTATATATTTTTTCCGTGTAGTGCGGAAAGTTAATGTTTCCTACATGCGACTACCGTTGACACCAATTTGTTACCGAAAATATGCTTTATGCACACGCGGACCACAAAGTTCTAAAATGACTAATTGTCCCGTGCAATAGTTTGTTGTTGTTTTAAGTGACCTGTCAAGTTTATATTTTGAACTATTTTGACTAATGTCATAATACTATTAAATTATAAATTATGATTTTTTAAATATTTGTTGTAGGTATATATCTCGGTCAAAAACCGCTCAGCGTGTAACAGCCCTCGGCTAAAGCCTTAAGCTGTTGTTTACACAATGAGGGCGTTAAAGCTGTACTTTTTGATCTAGGTACATAAATAACTAGTAAACTCGCCAGCCTTCTGATAAATGCATAAAAAAATTAATATAGCGGATCAAATGGGAACCCACAAAAAAGCCGAATTTGAAAGAACCGAAAGAAAATTGAACAAAAAATAATACGTCTAAAATGAAATATAAACAAAAGTAAAACTCCCAGAAAATAATGGATACGAATATAATTTTATAGAATTTTAATTTACTCGAATTTAATTTAACCAATTATAATTTTCCCGAACCCTAAAATATCAGAAATACAAAAGTAAATAAATTCCTAGAAACGAAAAACACCCGAACCACAAATTGATAGAAAATAATATGCCCGATCATTGAATGAGCACTTTGGGCATGCGTCAAATTTAAATCTCTGGAGCGCCGTAGGTCCTGGATTGCGGCGTTGACCAGTTTCTCTATTTGGAAGATGACACGGGGATTCTTTTCTAGCTGTCTAACTCTTAATCAAATTTTGCAATTCATTTTTGACACACTTCCCGTGAAGCGATTTTAATGAAATTTGGAACAGTAATGTAGGTCCGATGACAATACAATATTATGAAAAAATTTGGTTGAGGGATGTAAAGAGGATAAATTAATACAATATCACAACTTACTTCGACTCTTCCCTGCCGTAAGCCTGGCAACGCCAACGTAGCAATTGAATTCGTGGCTATCGGCTCACATAAATAATTTTCGGACACATTGGGGTTCTTGAGTTTTGTAGTTCGGCATTCTTATGTTTCTATTAAATTATTTTCGTTAAAAAAATTTTCTGACATTTTGTATTTCTATTAAAAATTTGTTTCGTTTAAATTTAATTTTATTCATATATTTTCTAGCGCTTTGATTTTCCCATCATTTCATTTTCGAGACCATTTTTTTCGGACCAATTATTTTATTTTCTTTTCAATTCTGACAAATTATGTTTCTGCCAAATTTGGTTTCGGGTTTTTTATAGGGACCCACGCGAATTTTAGTCGACTGCCAGAAGTTAAAACATTTTGGCAGAATTCATCTTTGTGGCAACTTTTTTCAGTTTTATAAGAAAACCATTAATTTCAAGAATAAAAGCCAGGAGAAAAATGCATACTGATCAGTTTCATCCACGGTGGTTTTCGTTTTTGCTTTACATGCTACAGTTTTTGAGTAATACTCAAAAAGCCGCTAAAACTTCCTAGGCATGGCCCAGAGGCAAACTACCCCTCATCGGGTACAAAAATTTCACTATAGGTATTCCAACTTTACTTTCCTATTTTAAGTAGAAAAACCTATTTACTTTTTTTAACTTTTGATAGAGCATTTTTCCTCCGATTCCGAAAATATATAATATGTTACCTTTGTCTTGCACGGTCATTAAAAAAGACTAATGTGTTAAAAAAATAATCCCCTAATCCTCATCAGGTACAAAAATTTCACTATAGGTATTCTGAAGACTTTTCCGTCTGCCAGTGATCGGTGGTGGCCACGCCCTCAAAAATGTAAAAATGTACAGTATGTTACCTAAAACACATTGCCCTGATTGCAAATTATTTTTGATTTTACCCGGGAACCGCCAATATATTATATATATTTTGCAATCAGGAAGAAAGAGCCAATCGATATTTTAAAAAACATACACATTAAAATTAAAATGTTAATGTCAAAATGTGATATCTGCGATAATAGCTGCCAATTTTTAAGCACTTGATTTGAAAGTTTTTAGAATATTATGCAATTTCTGTACATAATTTTTTAAATTCAATACTAACGTAGTTAGGCTTGGAAAATATGTTGAATCACCTTGTACATTGTAACGGTCTTTAATACTTACTCGACACCGCTGACTCCAAATCTGCAATCCAAATTTACCTAACTTTACCAGTTTTCGATATTTTTTTTAAAAATGTGAGAAAACATGTAATAGGAAAATGCAGTCCGTTTTCTGAGAAACTTCAAAAACTAAAAAGTAGTAGTTATTCTAAGTAAAAAATTTACAAGTGAGAATAATTAAAAAGAATTCATATATTTTTTTTGTATTCTTTTAAAATATTCTCACTTGTAAATTTTTTGCTTAGATTAGACCAACCACTTGTTTTTAGAAAGAACCTCCTTTAAAAAATTCTCAAAAATCAGCCGTTTGAGTTGGACAATTTTTGTGACATTTTTTCCATGTACATAAAGACATTTTTTGTGACATTTTTTCCATGTACATAAAGACATTTTTTTGTCACATTTTTACAAATATCTCAAAAACTATTATAGTTAGTAAAATTTCGATTACAGATTTGGAATTAGCGGGATCGACTTGGTATAAAAAGACCCGTCAAAATACAGTTCATTCCATTTTTATTTAGACAAAACATAACCTCACTTTCCATAGAACAAAAACCAGATTTTTAAGTTGCCAAAATCAAATACCATAGGTTTTGGTAATCGGCATTATAACTACACTGCTAACCTTAAATTACTCCGAATAACCCCTTGTATTACGCTTTTATATCAATCAAATGCACTAGAGTGAAACAACATGATGTCAGAGATAATTTATGGATGAAAAATGAATATGCCTATTAAAGCGGCCATGATATTCGTTTTTATTTGTACACCGAACATAAAAAGAAAACGCGATGCAGACCCAATATGCCTGACGGAGACCCAGACTGGTAAGCGAAATCATCCAAAAAATAATGAATTCAAATTCAGTTTAGACGTGTAAAAATTTAGGGCCGGCTTTAAATTTTGCGTATTTTTTATTACAAGCTTTTATTTAACTTCACCTCTCTGTATGTATATTTATATGTTCGGGTCAAATCTTGCAGAACAATTTTGACTAACCTCTTTTTGGTATGCGATTATAGTTCCGGTGACAATACAATAATATGGTATTATTAGGCACTCCCTGGAGGGGGGAAAACGCCTAAGTTTGTCCGATTTCAACCCAAATTGGTATACGAGGGTTTTTGGAGATAAGGAATACACATCCGAATATCTTCAAATTTGGTACCCGTTTAAAGTTCCGGTAACAATACAATAATATGGTTTTATTAGGCACCCCCCTTCCCCCTACAAGGGGAACCAAAATTGGCATATGGGGGTTTTCGGGGATAAGGAATACGAATATTTGATTAGATTTTGAGAATTCAATATGCATTCAAGGTGGACGATTTTTGGCCATGTTTTCCTATCCAATTTAAACTGATTTATACACATCAGATTGTCTTCAAATTTGGTATCCGTTTATAGTTTCGGCGAAAATACAATAATATGGTATTATCAGGTACCCACCTCCCCCTAACGAGGGAAGTATAGAGGGAGAAAAGTATATTTAGGGGTTTTTAGAGAAGGGGATTATGAATCTTTGATAAGCTTTGAAAATTTCAATATCGCGCATTCAAAATGGACGATTTAGGGTACAAATCTAAGGCCAGAAGAAAAGAAATGATGAACAAATAAAATTTTTATTACAAAAATTTATTCAAAAATAATATAACCCCAAATGTCACCCATCAAAAAAATCAATAAATAAAGGAGGCTGATATCTTTGTGTCGTCATCAAGTATTTATTCTGTGTTTCGACGTTACAACACGGATCACCTACCAACGGTACTCTGTGGTTACAAACTCTCAGGCTCAGATCGAACCGCCTTTATCCCATTGGCCATATCACACAATGTGGGGTCATGTGGACAAAATTCACCTTAAACCAAATTTTGAAGACTATGACTATACAGAGTATGACTCATTACAATATTTAAATATAATAACTTTATCTATTTGGCTTTGTATTGTGTAATCCGGCGCAGCGAACTTCGTCAGGTCAAGATCTGTTTGGGGTGCTGCAAATATTCGCTTTTTATCTCGCAGAAAGGACATTTTTTTTTTTCGTTTAAGTGTCGTAATTTTGTGGTTTTAACAATATGATTTCTGCTCAAGTTGGTAAGTAGTTAATATTATTATGTTAGACATATTTAAATTATTTTATATTTAGGCTCTTTTTCATATTAAAGTAGTCCTCCCAGATTTCATGTTTTTTTTAATAAATTTCGATTTTTTTTTGGCCTTTAAAAAAAATCACCTTAGATCATCTTTGATTTTTTTTGATATATTGAAAATTAATCAAAATTTATGAGGAAAAATTTTAATTGCCGGTGGTTGCGAATAAAAAAGTTGTATTTATTTTTAGGCACAGCTGCCCAATGAGCATTTTCAGAAACAAAAATTTATATAATTATTGTAAAGTGGGTTCCATTAATACCCTAGGGTATTTAGAGGTTTCCTACAGGAATTGAGTTTGTATATTTGTTTTATTAAAGGTTCTAAATTGATGGTACCCTAAGGTAACATAAAACTGGCGTTAACAATATTTCCACGGACATCTTTATAAAAATTAAAGTCATCGGTAACAAATGTTATATAAATTGGTGTTAACAATGTTTCGACCAACATATTTATAAAAATATAAGTCATCAGTGACAAAAGTTATATAAATTGGTTTTTGAAATCTTTCTGCTAACCCATCTATAAAACCGTAAGTAACTATCAATTAAAGATATATAGATTGGTTTTTAAAATGTTGCTATCAACTCACTTATAAAAACTTAATTAACCAACTACCAAGAGACACTTTTATATAAATTGGTGCCTGTAATATTCTTATAAACTCATTCATAAACCTTTTTTGCCCATTCTTTCTATAATGTTTTTATTAATTTCTTTGTATAGTAGTTATAATACCACTGTTTTTACAACAAAAACACAATTTTAATTTATAACAAAACAAACAAACAAAAAGATTTTTTAGGTTAATTTTGTGACATCAAATGGCTCGTTTTTGCGACTTTAAAAGGTGCGTTTTTGCGACATCAAAAGGCGCGTTTTTGCGAGATACCATACCATCATTATCTGGTTTTAATTACATCAATCTGAGAAGAGACATAAGAGATCCAAATGTTGAGATAGTTTTTGATGACAGATATCACGATCGAATGCATTCTACACCCGGTTCCGACCAGCGTTTCCCATGCGCGGCCACCCTGACTCAAAAAAACTCATCACGTGGACCGATATGAACTTGTATAGGAAAATCTCGCTTAGACTACGTGATCCGTGTTTTGATTCGGGGAGCCCACGCATAAGAAACCCATAGATGGGAACCGGGTTTTAGAAAATATATAGTAACCGTGTTAAGTTCGCAAAAATGCACCGTGAAACTTCGATTCACGGTGCATAGAGTTCGCACGGCTGGTCGGCGGCAATTGTGAACACATCACCTTACGATGCGACGGAACGCAGCCTCAAGGTCTGTTTCTGCGAGTTTGACATAGTCACTATTATCCTCTTTTTCTAAATGCATTCATCTGAGAGAGATCCAGCATACCAGGGAAATACCTGCCTGTACACCCTTCGACCCCGCAATCTAACTATCTTCTTGAGATAGTTACCTCTGACAGTTATGCGGGGTTGAAGGGTGTGCAGGCGGGTATTTTTCCTGGTATGTGTAGTATGCTGGACCTCTCTCAGACGAATACATTTTTGTCCCAACTAGCATCATGTTTTAAAACGTTGATAAAAAAGTGTTGAAAGAGGTAAACAGTGGTATAATTGTATTGTTTTTTTTTTATAGAATTTTCGTAAATTTTCGCCAATTTGGTTTCCAACAATAGGTTTTTGACCAAAATAAAAACGTTATTTATGGGGTTTCAACATGTGCTTTAATCGAAATATTGCTTGTTTAGGGTTAAGAATAAAATACAAAATTCAATATTTCTCCCAGAAAGCAAAAAACATATGTGAAAAAATTTATTATTTAAATGAATATTTTTTTCCCGTTTTTTCAAGTATTTTTGGAGCCTATAAAAATTTTGTGAGTTTATTCGAAAACTATACAGTACACACGGGACCGCAGCTGATTATCAGAGTAGGATAACTGGGAAAACAGCTTTTATTTAACCTATAGTATTAAATATTCATATTCCTGCTTCAACTTATCTCACTTCTATTTTAATTTATTTTAGAAGATTCGTAAACAGCATTTTATAAATTTTTTATTTTAAAAAGAAAAAGAATATTACATAACAAGCAAAGGGAAGAAAGATGGAAAATTTATATTTCTAAATCTATAAAAACCTTTGATTTGTTATGTAGTATTGTTAGAACAGTTGTAAAACCTTTTAATAATAATATCTAGACTTGAGGGTTCATAAGGAAGTTTTATAAAATCTATATGTTGTTTTTCTATCCATTACTATGTACCATAAATTTTTATAAGCTGGTGTTGGTCAGTTGTTTTTCAAGTCTTTTTTACTCATTTAAGAGATATATTAGAGTTATAAAATTATTAACAACACTAAATAATATGACTTTTGGTTATTTTATGAAGGTTTTATATTATTTGCTGTAACTTCTATATAGACAAAAATGCTCATTGGGTGCGACCATCAGAAATAGAGAACTCATAGATGTGTGGCTAGAAATCCCGAAAGGATTGCGAAACCAGATTGTCTATGAGAAAATATTGGCTCTAATTAAAGTGGACGAACCTTCTAAAGATATAAAAGATAAATCAATGAAATGTAGTCAGTTTTTTGAATTAAAGATGTCCAGTAAATGCAAGTATTAGCTAAAAATTTGTATATATTACTTTATAAGTGGTACGATATGCTAAACACAATTCACAAAGTACTTGTTCATGGGTGTGAGATAATCGATGAATTTGCCTTACCCATGGGATACCTCTCTGAGGACGCGATTAAGGCATGGCATAAAGAAGTCAGAAAGCTTCGATTATCTCATCCCAGAAAATGCTCTAGAACAGCTACAAATAGCGATTTATTGCGTATTCTTCTTATTACCTCAGACCCCTTCATTTCATCGAAAAGAAAGGTGGCAAACAAAAAAAATGCAGATGTAAATGAAGAGGTACTAAAGTATTTTAAACATGATGAACGGTTTAGATTTAGATCTGAATTTATTTGAAATTAGTGAGGAATGCTCAGATTCAGAATAGAATAATTATTGTAATATTTTTTATAGTATTATTATTATATGTTTATAAAGAATATCCCTAGCAGGTGGATCATGCCTATAACTTCTTTTTAATTTTAGAGATAAATAAATTAAATTTGGTACGGGTTGAACCGGAATAAGTGAGAGAAAAGAACTGAATACATGTAATAATGCATCTGTAAGTGATATACTTACGTACCAAATTTCATTTGTTTATGTTTCAATATAAAAAAATTATGGTGTAGAGCCACCTGCTAGGGACACACCCGGTATATGATTTTAAATTTAATAGGTTATAGGTAGGGCTAGGTATAGTGTATTTGTTATGTTATTGTAAATAAATTAGTTTATTGAAAAGGTTTCCAATTTGGTTTATATTTTTATAGTATCTATTGTTTTATATTTCTATTTATAGTAGTATGTAAAGTGTATTTGTTGTTCTTCCAAATTAAATAAATTCAATTAACGAAGAAACATTTAAAAAATAGCATTTTACTTTCAATATTATCGGAAGAAAAATGAATATCCTTTCCTGTCTTAACTTTTTACGAGCTATGTGATGTGTACCGTACGTGATACCATGGTTTAAAGTATATTTGGCATCGGTGCGAAATATATTTTTAAAATATAGATTTTTACTAATTACGGCCACATGCCAAGTTTGTAAATGTTTCCTTTTTTAGTTCTTCTCAAACTTCTAACCCAAACTTTCAATAGGCCACTCAAGGTGAATCACCCTGTATATACATTCATAATTTTGACAAGATTTGCACCTTTCGGCAAGAAATTAACCAGCGATTACAGAATTCCAATTGGTTAATTAGACTGTGAAATATCGAATTTTGTCCCTAAGTCCTATAGGGTACCACACTGTGTCTCATGGCAATCTAGATTTTGACCGATTTTCTCGCATCCTGGGCCTTAATATACCTTTGAAATCCTGTATCCGTCCCTTCAGCACCCTGTAACCTAATAACTGTCCAGTTTATTAAATTTGGCAAACAAAGCTATTCATACTTGACCATGCAGTTCTATTTTTATTACAGGCGTGTTTCCAAAAGAAGAAACTAAACTTTGGTCATGACCAAATTGTAATGCATAATATGACGATCCCAATATCCCATAATAACAAAGTTTATTTTGTTATTCAGAGAAATTAATAAATATACTCTACTCTAATGATAATGAGTCAAATACATTATGAAAAAGAAATCTAGACTGACAGATGTTCATACTTGCAATTAAAAAAAAAAAAATACATAGGCGGTGATTCACAACATGAGTACTAATGCTTGATATTTTTGGAGAGGATCACTTAAAATTAAAGTGATTGGAATAGTGTTGATTGGCATTATGATAATAAGCATTTATTAATTAATTAAACTCGTGTGGATGTATTTGAAATTTTAAAAGCTTTATCTAATATCTGGAATTTTTCATACATGGAATTTTCTTGAGAATGCAAGAATTTATAAAAAAAGCAAGCAGATTTTGCTAATTTCATATATTTTGCATGCATATATTAAGAACCACACAAACAACTACCACCTTCTTACTTTTTTTATTAGTTTGACAAACTTTAACATGAGTATTTTTTTAAAATATAATTATCGCTATAAATGTGAAAACCGTGTGCCTTTAGCTACCATGATTCGTGAGTTGAGATTTTTTTTAAATCGGTTTAGCAGCTTAGTTTTATATTTAATTTTTTCTGAGCTAAATAACTCATTTTTAGTGGAAATAAAAAAGGTACCTGTATAAAATCCACGAGCCCAAAATTATAGTTCTCGTTTTAGCCCGCCGATTTAGGGTTTTCTCGTAAATAAAAGTTAATAAAGTCGGCACTATTTTTGACAGTTCCACCCGATATACAGATTTAATTGACATCAATTGTCAGCGAGAATTTTTGATCTGACGTTTGGTAATTTTGTTTCTCCCTGACGAGACAGTTAGGCACAGTTGTTTTATAAACGCAACAATTCAAATTGTTTGCCCATATTTCCGGCTTGTCATATGTGTCATGTGTCAAAAAGCGCAAACAGTGAAAACAAAACGACTAGGCTTACTGGTGTCATAATTGTAAGGTATTTTTAAATAATTTTATTTTCACGAGTCTTCCATCGTAAGAATGTAAACAAGTGCTCTTTCCAGCAAAATTTCTGTCAGAAAAACCTTACCTAAAAACTTTAAGTATGACAACAGCGATCCAGAGCGTTTGGATTTCTGTCAACTTTTAAACCTGGTTTTGTTCCTTGAGTCATTGAGGTTAGGTTTTGTCTATTTTTAGGCACTTTAGCCCTATGTTATGAAATCCTTGCATTTTTGAGAAAAGTTTTCATGTAAAAACTGAACACGCCGCGAATCGAACTTTTTATTCGTTGGCCCTGACCAAGTTCAATACTTTTTTTTGGGATCGTATTGGGATCCAACTGCATGAAAACGGGTATCGTATCGAACTGACTGATGACACTTATTATAATAAGCTATTAGCACAGTATTTATTATTTTGCTGTAAACTTACCCAGCAAACACAAATCGTCGGCATTGAATCGGGCCAATGTCGACAACGTCGTTAGTGTGTCGGCATCGGCGACTACACTCTGGCCCGATGTTGGACAGATTGTGATTTTCAGTTTTCAGTCAATAATCGGCAACTGACGGAGGTCCACATTACTACAGTCGACTTTATGCCGACACCACTTTAGGACCGACGATGGTCCGATTGGAACTTTGTTTAATCGGCCGAAAATCGGCAACTGACGATGGCCCGATTTACTATAGTATTTATTTGCTTTTGAGCCGACGACGGTCCGATTGGAACTTTGGTTATTCGGACGAGAATCGGCAACTGATGATGGACCGATTTACTATAGTCGACATTATGCCAACCCAAACCTTATCTGCCTTAGGGGCGATGATGATCCGATAGGAACTTTCTTTAATCGTTTGAGAATCGGCAACTGACGATGGCCCGATATACTATAGTCGACTTTATCCCGACGCTCCGATTGGAATTTTGTTTAATCGGACGAGAATCGGCAACTGACGATGGGCCGATTCACTACCCACATAGCAAAAAAATATTGCGCGTATATCCAGCGTATAGACAAAAACGGAGAAGGATATTGCCCTGAATATCACCCAAATATTCACCCGACGTGCATAGTACCTCCCAAAAAGATCCAATTTAGATCCAGTGGTACCCATTAGGTAACATCCACTGAATATACGTAATAAGTATATTCTGAACATGTATTAATTACTCCACAAAAATTACACCTATTACACCAAATTTGATGTTCCATGGTATATATTTATATAGTATATCCTGCCGATATCCATCACGATATAAAAAAATGTATATTTGTCAAAATTATAGTTAATATATAACAATTGTATATCCATAAAAGTACATTCTTTTCGTATCCATAATGATTTATTTTAAAATACCTATTAACTTATATTCGGTTAAAAAATATAAGGCTTGCATAAAAAAAATATATTTTTAGGATGTACGATAGCGCGTATACACTGAGTATACAGTAAATATCTGCTTATGTTACATTTTTTTGAAAGGCATCAATATGTAGTAGTTGCTTGCGAAACTGTCAAAAATAGCGCCGACTTTATTAAAGTCAGGCTATGCTGACCTTATAAACCCCTATATTATATTATAAAAATATCCCTTAACACATTCTGCTACGTTGTCGCTAATATCCACTGAATTTTTTCCGAGATTTTTCCTCATTCTGCCTCAGTTCATAATGAAGTGAAAAGTGTGAACGAGGGAAATACTATTTAAATATTAAACCGATTTTTATATGACTAGTTGGTTCATGGTCAGGGTGTCTCTATAAATAGACTCGAGAAATAACTACTCTTACCGTGGTACCTTTTAATAGAATATTACATCTTAGCACTCTTTATTATTGGTTTTTTATTAAAAATATCGTAAAACTTCGTAATGTATCTGGTGTAGTCAAATCGTTTCGCTATAGCTGTAAAATCCGAGTATAACAAATGTTATAGGTACTCGGGTAATACTTTGGAATCGTCAAATAATTACCTAATGGGTTTTTTTTGTAAATCTTTAAACAATATTTTATCTTTGACTTGTTATTGATTTTCTTTAATTTTGGTCTGTTTGCATCACGTCATGTATAGAGTCCCCTTACCGTACTAGTGTGGTAGCTCATAACATAACGCTCATTATAACTTGGTGATGTAATAATACAAATAAAATGGTAAAGTAAAACCTGGGCTGTGTTTTGAACGTTTTGGACATCAAAAGAAATGCTTTTGAATTTGATCCGTAGATAAAATGTTGTATATACGGTAAGGTTCATTATACAGCACTCATGCGATTACTACAACTGGATCTATGATCTTGTTGTGGCAATATTTCCTACTTGTTACTGTAGTAAAGCTCATTCCGTACTGGTAATGTAAATAACTATAATATCGCATATACTAAGTTTTTTATAATTACTGTACTGTACTTATAGTTAAAAAATCTTAGGTGTAACAATATTTTTATTATAATGAATTTATCGTGGTCAAGTTTTCAAAAATAATCTATTTATTTTTTATAGTTTCACAAAAATCCTTAACTAATAATTTTGGAGGGAAATCATTTCTCCAGCTTAAGAAGAAGAAGGGGAAACATATTATTTCCGAATCCATAGAAACGCCTTTTCGAGAGAGTTTTTGTATTTTCTGGAGAAATTATGTCATCGAAAAGAGAATTTTTGCAATACTGTCTGAAAATTAATATAAAAATACTGATGTCTCATTGGTGTAATCTTAGAAATAACTTGGCGACCTACGTCCTTCGAGAGAAGTCGCATGCGTTCGCATCCGTTTTATGGATCTCTGTGGGTTCGGAATCAACGAGATGTGAGTACTTTCTTGTCACACTTTCAAGAATACTGGCCCTGGCGGCTAACCCAACCTACTATTTTTGTGGTACAGACGATGTAAGAGATCAAACTTTTTGAATTTTCTGTTTAAATTGTCAAAAAATTTGCCTGCAACGCTATAGCATACCTTATCGTAGGGGTTTTAGTTTAATTTTAAGCAATTTATGGTCAACCGCATTTAAAGCGTGCAAAAAAGTAGAAGTTGACCTGTGCCCTTAAGTTGTCTTCTGTTTATGTGCGATTTTCAGAAGAATATACCTTCTTATATTCAAATTTCATTTTTTTCAAACATTTCTAGAGTAGTGCACAGCTCCTAATTAGCCCTTAATTATGACATACTTTTTGTTTGGGTACCTCTATTATTAATGGTTGCACGCATTTAATTTTTTTAAAAAATGAAGTAAGGATATTTTTGAGGTATATAATCAGCCCGCAATTAGTCCATATATGTTTTTGTTTGGGTACCACTATTATTAATGGGTGCGGAGTATGGCTAAACTTGCAGCTACACCCCGCATTTTAAATTTTCTAAAAATGGTTTAAGGACATTGGGGCAAAAAAAAATTTCGGTAGATAATCAGTCCGCAATTTTTACATATTATTATTATTTTATGTGGGGTGGGGCTGGACGTGCAGCTGCACCCCGAATTTTAAAATTACAAAAAAAATATTAGCTCAAATTTTTTTTGCGGTAGATAATTAGCATGTAATTAGGTGTAGCTGCATTAGGGAAAATAGAACATATAGGGAATGGTTAACACCAAAGAAAAAGTGGCAAATTTTGAAGGAGCTGTTGAAAGTTGCCGTTGTTAGGTAAATTATATTCCCTGGGTAAATTTGATCTCTGGTTCGACTTGACGTATAAGCCTAGTTTTTGGTTTACTTTTTCCTTTATTTGTTTACTTTTTAAAGTTGGAATATCTTGGGCTTTTTTTGAGTCTTTTCTTTAAAATATTTAATAAATTGCTTTATTTCAACTTCTAGCGTTGTCCTGCTTCGCGGATTGTATAAAAATTCCACAATAAGTAAGTATTTTCTGCAAAGAACATAATACTAATACTACTTATTTCAACTTCTAGAGTTATCCTACTTCGCGGATTGTACAAAAATTCCACAAAAAGTAAGTATTTTCTGCAAAGAACAGATGAGGTGTCCTAAAGGTTAATTTGTAGCTTAAATTCCTGCCTTTGTGTCAGAGTAATTAAATAGAGCAGTCTAATGAACTTTCGAACTAATTAAAATGCCAAATTTTTGCGGGGTTGTGGGGTGCCGCAATCGCTGGCCAAGAGACGAAGTTAATTTTTATAGAATTCCCACTGTTTTACATTCTGAACATAAATAATACCTAATCTACAAAATGTGAGAAATAGATTCAGGCGTTAAAAAGGGTGGAACAAAAAAAAAGTTAACCTTTTTGAGAATATGGTTAAAACTTTTTGTCACAGGTATGTAAAATTCATTTTCTGCACTAGTCACTTTAAATAATCTGCTATTTTTCTCAGAAATGCAAATCTGCCTGCGCTCGATTCTTTTTTTAGGTTAGGGTGGAAAGGATGCACTTCTGACAACCCCCAAACATGTTCTGTAAAAACTTTTGGCAAGTTGGCAAGCTATTTTTCACAGATTATCCCACTTAATTCAAGAGTTTGTGCAATAATTTAATGATTAAGTAAAAATTTCAGCTTTTACTATAGGTAAGTCCCAACTTCACACTATTGGAACTTGGAAGAATTATAAATTTAATCAGGCAAATATACAGAATTTGTTAGGGTACTGTACAGGCGGATTCAGAGTACCATAATGATAAAATGAGGTATGCGGTAGGATGCAAGGAAAAAAAACTATAGCAAATGCATTCATGCTATTCATAGCTTGTGGCTTACAGAACAGCAGCATGCATTTGCTATTGTTTATTTTCCTTGCATCTTACTACATACTGCTTACCTTAAAAACTCTGAATCTGCCTTACCATACCATTACAACCATCTTTCAATCAATAAAAAAATACTTTATTGTCAAGAAAAAAAAAATTCTGTTGACAAAGCAGGCTACATAATCTAATTATTAATAAATTTGTCACTAAAATTGCATCAAAAGGTGAAGAAGCACGGCTAGATGAAATTTTTACAGTATGCTGTCCCCCAGTTGTCCCATTGTAACTAACTTTTTTTTAGTTTAGTTCAGTTGCTCCAGTTTTTTTATTAATATAACTAGTTAGTGTTTAATTTTGTCGTTTTTTAGTAAATACAGGATTTTGAAAATAAAAACAATATATTTTTAACAGTTTTTTTTTATTTAGAACCTAAAATCGAAGAGTAACAACAAAAAGGTTTAAAAATAAAATGTACATAAAAAAATTTAAATAATTTTACAAAACCTTTTACTTATTTTCATTGAAAATAAAAAGGTACATACATACAGATAAATAGCTATTTTCCTAACAAGTGCGGAAAATCGATTTTTCCGCACGCAACTGCCATTGACGGTACGATGCGCAACGGAGTTCTGTCAAGCAGTTAAGTGCGGAAAAAAAGTTTTTTGCATGTGTTAGGAAAAATTATTTTTCTACGAGCGTGAGGAAAATACACTGAAAATAGTTTTTTTCCACTGACAAATCAATTCATAAACAACTGGTTTGTCACACCATAGCAAACAAGGCATTGACATATCAGTGCGGAAAAATTTTTCCACACTGTGCGGAAAAACGCACTAAAAATAGTGTGGAAAATGCGATTTTCCGCAGGCTCGTAGAAAAACAAACAATCAAAGTAGGTACTCTAAAAAAAATTAAAGTCAAATCATGATTAAGTCTAGGGTTTCATCAGTTGTTTTATTATAATAAATAACTTATTGGTTTGTATTTGTTTAAAAAAACTTAATTATTACTATGTTGATCTTAGAGCTGAAAGATTCATTCTCTGCAAATGTTTGACCTGAAACAAAGAAAAAACATTTATTAAACTAATGCTAAAAAATAGGTAAGTATAAAATTGATTTTAATAATCCCTTTGACAAACCTATAAATTTTAAGGATACTAAACTGTGAACACAAAGAAAAATCTAATTGAATTTGTAATCTCTGCAGTAATTACAGCATGGTTTATTTATTTTATTATGGTAACACTGCCTAAGACCTACAGTTAGGGAATTTTTAATTTACCATTTTAATTTCGATGCATCTGGTGTTTTAACAGTTTTTGTGTAGAGACTGTCAAAACACTAGGTGCATCCAAACTAAAGCGCTAAATTAATAATTCCCTGACTGTACAAGCTCAATTACAAAGCAGGATCAGCATGAAATAAGGTAGAGAGATTTCAGTTACTAAAAAAAATAAAATTACAAAAAATACAAGTTGACAAAATAATTCACATAAAAAAATTAAAATAAAATATTGGTACTAACAATATAGGGGTAAGGAAAAATAAAATAAAATGTCATGAACAAATTGATATTATTAAAGTGTGGCTTATACTGAGAAGTTCGGCTTAAGTTGGAAAAAGTTTGCAATTAGCATTTGACAAAAGTTTGATTGGCAAAAGTTGGACATAACTCGCATGTTTATCTTTCACAAACTTTAGCATTTTTTTTTTGTTGAACAACTACAAACTAAAGTTGGCAAAAGATAAACATGATTCATCTTGAACTTTTGGCAAATGCAAATTGAGGACTTTTCCCAACTTAAAGGTGTAGTTCAGCAAAATGACAAGTAGGGCTTAATTGATCACAACAAAAAAATTACATTAAACGGTTATCTTCATTTTCTCTTGTTATTAAAGCTTTGTTATTAAAATATGAGCATGTTTGTACTAGAGGCCCTCTATACATTTGACAGTTGTTGTTGTACCAGAGGTGGACAACTCATATTGGCCCCTCTTTCTAGTTTTTTCATATTTGTATGTAAAAGGAATTTTACGAAATGGACTGATGTTTTGTTGTCTCTTTTTATATTTTCCCCAGACAGTTTTTAAAAGATTGATTTTATTTTGGTTAGTAAAATATGTCAACCTTTGACAAAAAAAAAACAAAAACAAACAGTGAATACATACGGTAGATATTAAAAATGTAAATTTTTCAGCTTGGTAAATGCATTTTTTTCTTTTCACTTTTTCTGAGTTTCTTTCTCAGTCGGACAACAGAACAATAGAAATTCGTCGAGCACATATTTTTACAGTTGATACAGCAAAATTCCATTTTTAAACCTGATATTTCTTAATCAAAAATCTGACAGTGACAAAGTTATTTTGTTATTATTTGCCAGGGTTGCCAACTATCATTGCCAACACACAATTTCAAACATTTCCCTAACAACTGTCAAATCCAGTTGCTCACCTCTAGTAAAACAATAACTGTCAAAAATCGTATAAATTTTTTGTTAAATCTCTCTCTCGATCTTTCAGAAAATGTTAACCAAAATACCGTAGATCTGCCATAGATTTATAGTGACGGAGCCAAATGGTTTTTAATGAAAAAACAAGACGTTTTTGTACTTTAGTGTAAAATGAACTTCTTGGATTTCGATTGCTCACACAGAGGGTGTAACCTAGGACGACGCCGTTTCATCCTTATTAGGAGTGAGCAATCGAAATCCAAGAAGTTCATTTTGCACTAAATACAAAAAAACTCTTGTTTTTTCGTTAGATTTACTGTGCCACAGCCATCTTCTGTTTGTTTTTTAAATGTTTTTCTGTCAGGCATTGTCAACAAAAAAACATAACATGTACCAAGTGGTCAAATTCTCAAAATGTCATAAATGCAAGTGTGCAATTCACCTGGTACAAACATGCTCATATTTTAATAACAAATAAAGCTGGAGCCTATGGGCTAAAAGTCCATTGAAATAAAAAGAATAGAATAACAAATAAGCTTCATTCATAGAGAAAAATGAAGATAGACAGCCATTTGACATAATTTTTTTTGTATGATCAATCAACTCCGTTCTCAACTAAAAAGCCATTTAACTCCTACCACCTCAGTGCCCTTAAGCTTACTGTGGCTGCCATTTTTATAACCAAATTGACAAGTAAAACATGGACTTTCTGTCAGTTTGGTGTTAATATGGCACCAATCATAGGCCAAACAATACTAAAACGAAAATTAGTAACTGGCTTTTTAGTTGAGAATGGTGTTGTATCAATTAAGTCCTACTTGTTATTTGGCTGAACTGCACCTTTAAGCCAAACTTCTCAGTATAAATAAGGAGAAAAAATTCGAGTAAAGATTGCTCACCTTTGCCATACCTAAGGTGTAATCTCCAAAAATACGTCTTCTGCAACCACTTACAAATCCAGCCTCAAAATACTTGACTGCATTTAAACTTTTAAATGCTTTCATTACCTGGTTGGTGTAAAATGAAGTTGTTAGCATATAGTTTTATACCTATATATAATATATGTTAATACAATATCCATGTTAGAAACTGGGGAAAACTTGCAGGGTCAAAACGAATCAGTGTCTTTTAGGGTAAAGGGATTTACATTATTAATCACTGCAATTTTTTTTGAGGTATCGCGAGGCCACGCCACTGGAGGGTCCTAACCCACTTAATTCATTATAATAATCACTAGGTTTATTAGAAAATCTTGTAAAAAAGCAGAGAAGGTCTCACGCCAAATTGATTCTGGTTGACGTAAATCAGCTAAGCATTTAGACTGTCATATTCTAATATATTGTCTTTATTTTTAATTCTAAACTCGCTGGCTAGCGTAAATCACTCAAAATTTAAAAAAAAATGTAAGAGTTATTGGCATGAAAACAACAACAAAATACGCCATTTTGAAAAGCCGTTGTCAACCCCTTGTGTCAAAGCATAGAAAAAGTGATGTTTCCCCAACAACGGCGCCGTTTTAGCTATGATACTGTCAATCGCATCAATACCGCTAATTTTTTAAATTGGTCGGTTGGGATCACCATTCCCTATATGTTCTATTTTCCCTGAGCTGCATGGACCTATGATATGTTCTGATAACAAGCTAATGAAAAACCTCATTGACCTTGGACTTGTCGTTGTCAGTACGTTCTACCAGGTTTGTATTTCATATACTATGCCACAAAACTGATGTGTTTGGGGCTACTATAGGTTGTTGCTACATTTACTTTTTATAATGTGGACAAAAAAAGCATTCAAAACTTTAGGTATTTTTTGAAAAGTTTCCGTAAGTATATTAGAAGTTCCTTTATTGGTGGTTGTGCCAAAACGGTTTGGAAACCTAACCCATCCCCAAAAACTTTTTCGTCTTGATAGTTAATACGAAAAAATGAAAAAATAAATGCACTAAGAAAGCCAATTTTCCAAAAAGTGTGACACTCGCTCTTACCGAACTAAGATCAAGAATTAAAAGAGCACATATACTTTCCAGAAAAATAAAACTTCTGCATCAGATAAGCAGTTTCGGGGGTTTTAGCAAAAGGGTGAAGTGTAAAAAACAAATCCCTAAATAAAAAATAAAATACATTTTTTATTTAAAGTAAAGTAATTTTTTTAAAAGTAGGTATTACCCGATTTTAAAACAAATAATTTTTATAAACTGTTGCTGCCCGCTTATTTTAGGTTGACAGGCCGGGTATAATAAGTAATGTCTCACGGCACTGATTCTATTTTTAGTTCGTCGATGGTATTTTTGTCGTGTTGCTTGTTCGGCAAGAAACAGGTTGCAAAACTGGAATGAGTTCATTTAGATATTCATTCAATTGTCGCCCTAGCATTTAAAATTAATGGGCTCTAAGTTTTTATGGGCAAAATAATTTCTATTTATAGATACACGGGTCAAGACCATTTGTGTTTAATTAATGCGCTGGTAAATATAAATAAAAATAATAATATACAGAGTGCAAGACAAAATACTAGCGGTTCCATTGGTAATAAACTGGGGTACGCACATTAGAGTATTTGGACCAAAAACCTGGCCAAAGTCGGAATTTAAAAGAATGGCGGAACGCGCTGCAACCATGTATTTTTAATAGTTAAATAACCCCTCCATGACCTTTCGCCTCTCTCTTGTCCGTCGCTATCCTCTTCGCGCCACAAGCCAATTAATGGGCTCAGTTAAGTTTGCCCCCCCCAGATCGATTTTCTCAAAAATTTTTATGCCAAAATTTTGCACACATTTTGCACAATTTTGCACACCACAAATCAAATTTTGCACACCTTCCTACGAGAAACTACAGCCCATTTTCTGTGGGGGGGGGCAAACTTGACGTTGCCCCCCCCAGTCAATATTTTTCAAAAATTATGATGTCATTTGAAAGGTCTTATTTTGCACAATTTTGCACACCCATTTTAAAATTTTGCACACCTCCCTGTAACCCACACGAGGGTTCTGAAAATATCAAGTTTGCCCCCCCCAGTCAATATTTTTCAAAAAGTTTGGTGTCGTTAGAAAGGTCTTATTTTGCACAATTTTGCACACCCATTTTAAAATTTTGCACACCTCCCTGTAACCCACACGAGGGTTCTGAAAATATCAAGTTTGCCCCCCCCAGTCAATATTTTTCAAAAAGTTTGGTGTCGTTAGAAAGGTCTTATTTTGCACAATTTTGCACACCCATTTTAAAATTTTGCACACCTCCCTGTAACCCACACGAGGGTTCTGAAAATATCAAGTTTGCCCCCCCCCAGTCAATATTTTTCAAAAAGTTTGGTGTCGTTAGAAAGGTCTTATTTTGCACAATTTTGCACACCCATTTTAAAATTTTGCACACCCTCCTGTAACCCACACGAGGGTTCTGAAAATATCAAGTTTGCCCCCCCCCAGTCAACATTTTAAAAAAATTTTGGTGTCGTTAGAAAGGTCTTATTTTGCACAATTTTGCACACCCATTTTAAAATTTTGCACACCTCCCCGTAACCCACACGAGGGTTCTGAAAATATCAGGTTTGCCCCCCCCAGTCAATATTTTTCAAAAAATTTGGTGTCGTTAGAAAGGTCTTATTTTGCACAATTTTGCACACCCATTTTAAAATTTTGCACACCTCCCTGTAACCCATACGAGTGTTTTGAAAATATCAAGTTTGCTCCCCCCAGTCAATATTTTTCAAAAAGTTTGGTGTCGTTAGAAAGGTCTTATTTTGCACCATTTTGCACACCCATTTTAAAATTTATCACACCTCCCTGTAACCTACACGAGGGTTCTGAAAATATCAAGTTTTCCCCCCAGTCAATATTTTTTAAAAATTTTGGAGTCATTAGAAAGGTCTAATTTTGCATCATTTTGCACACCTCCCTCTAACCCACACGAAGATTCTGAAAATATGAAGTTTGCCCCCCCCCACCGTCGATATTTTTCAAAAAATTTTGTGTCATTCGAAAAGTCTATTTTGCGCAATTTTGCACACCCTTGTAGCCCACAAAAGCGTTCTCAAAAAAGTTTGCCCCCCTCCCAGTTAATATTTTTCAAAAAATTTATGTCATTCGAGAAGCGTAATTTTGCACAACTATTTTTAAATTTTGCACACTTCCCATGCCGTTTTCTTTTTGTGGCGTTTACGGTTACACTTGGTCCTAAAATTTCCCAGAAGTATAAGCAAACGAAGGAGACCTCGATTGTGTAATATCTTTGAATATTGTTAAAATTTACAGATAATTGTTTATGTTTACATTTGTATATAATCAAAAGTTTTTAATTTTTATGAATTTCCGGATTATACTTAAATTTTCATATCAAAAATGAACAGAAAAAATCGATGTAGACAGCGCATCCTGTCATGTTCGATGCCTTGAGAATCGGAACCAGCCTATTTTGGCGGTTCAGAATGGTTGCGGTTCTCAAGGTATGGATCTTCACAGGATGTGCTATCTACGTCCATTTGTTAGATGATGTCATAGCATGTGAAAAATTAAGTATAATCCGGAAATTCATAAAAATTTAAAACTTTTGATTATAGACACATATATGTAAGCATAAGCAATTATATGTAAATTTAAACAATATTCGAAGATATTACACAATCGAGTTCTCCTTATTTTGCTTATACTTCTGGGAAATTTTAGGACCAAGGTTAACCGTAACCGCTACAAAAAGAAAACAGCTCCAGAAACTAGTAGGTAGGTATATGCACCTATATCTGAATTCGGGACAGGTATCCGCGGGAGGCGGGAGGTTGTACGTGCCGTAAAGAGGAATGCGTGCGTACCTACACCTACCACGCGCGAAGGCCTTTTATGTAATATATTGAAATGTCGCTTAGCAATGCCTAGTTTTATTTGTGTTCATGATTCAGAATGACTTCGGGTGAAATTTCCGAAGTTTGCAACGTGTATTTTAAATGGTGGCGTTCCATTTCGGCAGGAAAGTCAATGTGAACGCTTCTATTTAAAATACATAACATTACGTAACGCCTGGTTCTCACCTATGCGTGCCCACCCTGACTCTAAAAATGCATCACGTGATCAGCCATGCATTTGCCGATTTTTTAAAAGTGTCGCGTGATGCGTTTTTAATGTCAGGGTGAGCACGCATAGGTGGCAACTAGGCGTAACGCTTATAGGGGTTATGTAGGGGTGAGCGGGGTTTCGCGGTTCTGTTACGTAACGCAATTTTTAAATTATTATTGTGAAATAAAACAACTTTTTGGATTTTTCGAGTGAAAAAGAAAAAAAAGAGGGGGTCTCTGGCAGCAAAACGTTTTGTTATTTTAGACTGGAGTAGTCCCAAACGTTACAAAGCGTTATATAGGGGGTCGCGGGTTGGGGTTAAAATTGGGCAAAATAAGGGTTACGTAATAAGTGCACTACCTCTCAGTTTACGCAATTACTTTGTGGTTATCGGTAAATATAACCTAACGTTCTTACTTACTTTTTACTTTTTTTAGTCGATGATACGTACCTCATCAATCAATTTTCCAAAAATATTACGAAAAAAATAAAATAACGATAACCATAAAGTAATTACTCCGGAAATTCCGAACTCTGTTATGGAACTGCGCAGTCGCAGAAGTAACAATAATAATAAGGAAAGAGACAAAAACACTGACCAATTAAACAAAGACCTTAAGTGTGAATGGAACTTTAACTTTCTACCTATTGGTGTCATCCCATTTGCAGCAGGCGTTGTTTCCGTCTTTGGGTTGAGAATTAAGTCAAATTTACATGACATATATTTTGAATTCGATTTGATTTTTTTTTCGATCTATAAAAGGAATAATATTTTTTTTCTTATTTGCCATTTTAAGTGCATGAAATACAAAAACAAAATGTCTATGTTCATGTGTAGAAATAAATAAACGACTTCTTCTAATTATAATTATTGACGGACGGAACCTAGTTAATGACACACCAAGACGCCAAACGCGTGGTGTGAACTGCAAAATCAAGGCGGGCGTCATCACCGTAGCCGCTGTCCGCAAATAGCAAGGTGTGATCCCACCATTATCCAGATGAAAATTTTCGGACGCACCCATGAAATCGGAGGCGCGTTTGACCTCGGGTGAAACTTGCCCCAAAATGGATAAGTGCAGCCCTCTAGAAATTTGATAAGCCTTTGGTATTCTTGACATGTAAAAGAGAAAGATAGAAATGCGGCGTTATAGGCGTTCTTAGTCATTTTCGGTAAGAGCTTCATAGAAAGTGACAGTTTCCTCGTCCTTCACTCCCCAAATGGACCTACCTAAATTTTTGGGTGTTCTGCACCAAATTTTGACGTTTCTTGGACCTTGGTCATCTTGTCTTTACACTTTGCAGTGTGTATTTGTGGAAGAAATGAATTTAATGGACGAGAAGCACGAAAACGTCTGGGCGTGAAAAAAATTCTGCTTTTTTTTATAAGTTAACTATACAGGTTAGAAAAGTGTAGGTTGTATAAAAACAAGCTTACGGAACCGTGGAGTGAATTAGGGCGTACTCCTATTAACTCCACGGTCCCGTAAGTATAATATATATATATATATATATATATATATATATATAATAAATAATAATAAAAGAAAAAAAAGCGTCGTTTTTTTTTAAAGAACGTGTTTATTTTATCTATCAACGAAGTTTACTATTAGAAGTGCAACAACACGCAAATACGATTTACTTACTTTCGACTAACTTGCGTGACAAAGACTTTTATGGAACTTAAAATTAACGTTTTTATTTTATTAGACACATAAAGCCAATTATCAAAGTTAACACTATCCTAAGACGTATCTCTGTCGAGTGGACCAATCAACCATGTACAGTTTTAAATATATGGGGAATGCGAGACAGCTCCAGCTGATCAAAGTACCCCTGGATACCCATTCTTCAGTTTCTAGACAAACTTTCGTGTAGGAACGATCACATTTCAACCATTAGGCAAGCCCCAATGCGGTTACGAAACGTTCGATAAGCTGAAAAGCTCCACGGCGCCCGCGCAGGAGAACCCGCTCTCTTCCTCATAACCAGCAGATGTAAGTTGTAGGAGAGTTCTCTTGATATGCGGTAGCCCGGTAATGTCCGGCGGTGCTCGACTGATATCGGATGGCTAGTGCAAGCAGTCAAACTATCCTATTGGTCCAAATCACTAATGTAAGCATTCCTATAGGAGTGTTCTCTCGAAACTGAAGAATAGGTACCCTGTCCTGCAATACGTGTCAGGATAACACGTAAGAAGACGTGACGTTACGTATTTTTCACCCAAGACGTTGCTCTATCAACAAAAACGTGTCATTTCGATCAGCTGGAGATGTCATGCATTCGCCATAAATTTAAAAGTGTACTTGGTTAATTGGCCGACAAGACAGAGATACGTCTTAAGATTTTTTTAGGGATGAGGTATTTTGGGGGTAGTTCCGAAAGGAGAAATGGAGGAAAGTTCAAAAACAATAGGGCTCCGCGCGTCAATATACGTAATCGTTGTGTAAAATTTCGTTATGATCGGTGCAGGAGTTTTTGAGTTACAGTGGCGCATATCGAGGCGACGGACAGACAGACAGACAACAAATCAGTAAAGAATTGGGTTTTATCCTGTGAAAATCCATACCTTGAGAACCGCAACCATTCTGAACCGGCAAAATAGGCTGGTTCCGATTCTCAAGTCATCGAACATGACAGGATGCGCTGTCTACATCTATTTTTTCTGTTCATTTTTGATATGAAAATTTAAGTATAATCCGGAAATTCATAAAAATTAAAAACTTTTTATTATAGAAAAATGTAAACATAAACAATTATCTGTAAATTTAAACAATATTCAAAGATATTACACAATCGAGGTCTCCTTCGTTTGCTTATACTTCTGGGAAATTTTAGGACCAAGTTTAACCGTAAACGCCACAAAAAGAAAACGGCATGGGAAGTGTGCAAAATTTAAAAATAGTTGTGCAAAATTAGGCTTCTCGAATGACATAAATTTTTTGAAAAATATTAACTGGGGGGGGGGGCAAACTTTTTTGAGAACGCTCTTGTGGGGTACTGAAGCGTGTGCAAAATTGCGCAAAATAGACTTTTCGAATGACACAAAATTTTTTGAAAAATATCGACGGTGGGGGCGGCAAACTTGATATTTTCAGAATCTTCGTGTGGGTTAGAGGGAGGTGTGCAAAATTTTTAAAATGGGTGTGCAAAATTGTGCAAAATAAGACCTTTCTAACGACACCAAACTTTTTGAAAAATATTGACTGGGGGGGGCAAACTTGATATTTTCAGAACCCTCGTGTGGGTTACAGGGAGGTGTGCAAAATTTTAAAATGGGTGTGCAAAATTGTGCAAAATAAGACCTTTCTAACGCCACCAAATTTTTTTAAAAATGTTGACTGGGGGTGTCAAACTTGATATTTTCAGAACCCTCTTGTGGGTTACAGGGAGGTGTGCAAAATTTTAAAATGGGTGTACAAAATGATGCCAAATTAGACCTTTATAATGACTCCAAAATTTTTAAAAAATATTGACTGGGGGGCAAACTTGATATTTTCAGAACCCTCGTGTAGGTTTCAGGGAGGTGTGCAAAATTTTAAAATGGGTGTGCAAAATTGTGCAAAATAAGACCTTTCTAACGACACCAAACTTTTTGAAAAATATTGACTGGGGGGGGCAACCTTGATATTTTCAGAACCCTCGTGTGGGTTACAGGGAGGTGTGCAAAATTTTAAAATGGGTGTGCAAAATTGTGCAAAATAAGACCTTTCTAACGACACCAAATTTTTTGAAAAATATTGACTGGGGGGGGGCAAACTTGATAATTTCAGAACCCTCGTGTGGGTTACGGGGAGGTGTGCAAAATTTTAAAATGGGTGTGCAAAATTGTGCAAAATAAGACCTTTCTAACGACACCAAAATTTTTTTAAAATGTTGACTGGGGGGGGGGCAAACTTGATATTTTCAGAACCCTCGTGTGGGTTACAGGGGGGTGTGCAAAATTTTAAAATGGGTGTGCAAAATTGTGCAAAATAAGACCTTTCTAACGACACCAAACTTTTTGAAAAATATTGACTGGGGGGGGGGGCAAACTTGATATTTTCAGAACCCTCGTGTGGGTTACAGGGAGGTGTGCAAAATTTTAAAATGGGTGTGCAAAATTGTGCAAAATAAGACCTTTCTAACGACACCAAACTTTTTGAAAAATATTGACTGGGGGGGGCAAACTTGATATTTTCAGAACCCTCGTGTGGGTTACAGGGAGGTGTGCAAAATTTTAAAATGGGTGTGCAAAATTGTGCAAAATAAGACCTTTCAAATGACATCATAATTTTTGAAAAATATTGACTGAGGGGGGCAACGTCAAGTTTGCCCCCCCCCACAGAAAATGGGCTGTAGTTTCTCGTAGGAAGGTGTGCAAAATTTGATTTGTGGTGTGCAAAATTGTGCAAAATGTGTGCAAAATTTTGGCATAAAAAATTTTGAGAAAATCGATCTGGGGGGGGCAAACTTAACTGAGCCCAATTAATGCGTACCGTTGTTTTATAGTTGCTCACAGTTTTTTATACGAATTGCAGCAGCCGTTTAAGTTTGTTTGTGAATAGTTATTGTCTTCATTTAGAGGAATATGGAAGGTACATGTAAGTATGTTAATAATAATAATAAAGTATATTTAAGTTATTGTCTAACAAATATATAATTAACACATATATTTGTGCTTTTGTATAACTTTCGGGCACTTCCGAGTATTCCTCTTGCTTTTTAAATAAAGTTTGGAATTTTCTAAGACTAAAATTTAAAAAATTGGTTCCGCTTTTTTCCGCCATTTTGTTTTCCATATGATACTTTAAAACGCTTGTATATATTTATCTAGAGTATTTTGTATCGGTTTTTAATTCTTCCGAAACGTTCAAGATATAACAAAACTGCAGAAGAATGCCCAGATAATAAATTGGAAATAAAATTTTTAGTTTTGGAGAAACAAATAACGGAAACAACTAAATGTCCAGATAGTAAGTTTGATCAATTAAAGCATACTTTAAGTCATTTTAAGTCTGATTTAAAGCACAAATGGGTTGCTTCCAATTATAAACGTGAACGTTTTCTCAAAAAGAGTGAGCAATGGCTTAAAACCACAGTTAAATTTATTAATAAGACTACAGAAAAACCAGGTCAACATACAAAAGAATTTGGTGAATCGAGTGACAGATTTAAGCGAAGAAAAACTAAGCATTTCAGAGCCACAGTACCTGCAGAAGAGTTAACTTATGCTGCTCAGATGAGTCATCGTGCTGAAGGTAACAGAGATATATCTAGAACAATAAAAGATATCAAATTAACACCTACAGGAGCTACAAAGGTTCGAAAGGTGATTTCTTCTGCAGATAAAAATAAAATAAAAAATACAACTTATGTGATGCGCTGGCTATATTTGTTGAAGCAGATTTCAGTAGAAGACAATGGAAAAACTTCTATCGAAAATATGACATAGTAAAGTGCAATAGAGACACGTTGAACAGGCTCTTATTCTCATGCAATCCATTCTTAAGCAGCAATAGACCACAGCCACGAAAAAAAAGTAAGCCTTTTAGCCCAGAAACTATGTCTTTTAATCCCTGAATTCCCAACGGAGAACATGGAAATTATATAGCGACGAAGAAGACGATAATAGACTCACTGATTCTGATTTTGACAATTAGTTTATTATATTTTTTCTCTTATCATTTCTATTTCAATAAACTTTTTAGATAAAACCTGTTTTTCTGCTGGGTGAAAAGTACAACATTTTAGCACTAGGGCGTAAAGACTTTAATTTTTTAGTGCATAAAGTAAATAGTAAACTACCTATTAGTAAACTACTTATTCAACAAATTTTAGTAAGGGTATGCTACACGTGTGTAAAGCTCTCGTTTTACTTATATGGTTTACGCACTCGCCCTGCGGCTCGTTACCCCCCGTTACTAAAAAAAGTTCTGCGTTACTCACTTATTGCGTAAATAACTATTTTTATTATCCATGTGCGCATTTTTACACGAAAAAGTGCGTGTAATATTTTTGGCCAGTTTTTTAGTGTAAATACTCCAATGTGGTACGGCACGTTATGCCGCGGGTCGCTTCGCTGCGTTCCGTTTCCCGTAGTCCGTTTCGCCGCGAACAATAAAAAAAAAAGTAAGTCATAAGGTCCTGTTTTGCTAAAAAAAAAAACATACTTTCTCACCATTTTAGAAATCGAAAAAATGTATTAGCTCGATTAGCTTGCAAACAGCCCTACGGATTTTCATAATTTTATTTGGCTCAGAAGAGGTCCAATTTGGTTTGGTTTGGTCAATAAAAAATCGACTAACCCGACCTAATCCACCCTGAACTGATGGAAAAAGTATATTTTTTTAGTAAAACGGGATCATAAGGCATTCCTGAATCAAATAAAAAATCGCTTCCGCTGTTTAAAAGTTATGCTGGAACCAATCTAATACCCGACGAACTTATAACCTCGTCTTTTTTAAAATCAGTAAAAAAAATATTTCCGCTGCCAAATGGCCCGCGGCGAAAGGTCCCATCCCCGACACGTTATTGGTTAACGCACTCACCGAGTGTGCATTAATTTAATTTTTTCCGGAGGAGCTTTTTCATATGTGTGTCAAATTTAAAAATAAAACATTTTTATTAAAAGTGTTTTGTGATGCTTTGTGTATCTAAAAAAATTATAAAATTTTTCCCACGAAACACCTATGGCGATTTCGGCGAGCTTTGATACATGGTTTGGTAACCTGTTTGGTCTGTCAAATGCTTACCAACCGATTTCGGATACAAAAATGATGACGTCCTCGTGACTCTGGTATTCTTTTTGCTATGTCAAATTGCATACCATAGAATGTAGCACAGTTCTGTGGTTGGGTATAGTGCTATCTAATTTAAACAAATAAATAAGGTGGATTTAAAATTTTTGTTATTTTTAGTTGTAATGGATTTAAACGACCGATACGGGGTAACTTTTTTCTAAATGGAATATCGTTTACTTTTACCGAAAACGCTGAGTTGGAGTATGCTGGCAAAGAAATTGCGTTACATACACTGTAGTTGCTATATATAAATAATTTGTAATGAAAACAAAATCTTCTTTACTTTATTTTACGTTTAAAAAGTTTACAAATAAGAGCTTTAGCCATAGCAGCTGTTTTTTTAGCCATTTGTTAAATCTTCTTCAGCAAAATAAATCACTTAAATAGGAAAATAACGACAAAAAACAAACAAAAAAGTTTAGCCGGTTAAACCGGAAGAAAGTGGTATCTTATGTCATTACTATGACGTCACATGTACCAATTGGTTAACCGAAGGGTACCAAGGAAAGCTTCCCGAAATCGCCTCTAGTTTTACGACGAAGTAGTAACCTTGAAGACGAGAAGGAAGACGCTGCTTTGATTGCCTTCAATGTTGTGAAGAAAACTCCGAAAATAATACACTTTATTTAAAATATAGTGTAAACATTCAAGTATCTTCCCTCTATCGCCATTGCGCGTATTCTTGCATTCTCTGCAGGCCTACCTGGGTGCCGAATTCTTGAATTTCGTAGGATAGGTCGCACGGGAACGGTAACCTCCCTGATATCGATCAATAACACGCTTTAAAGTTATCACGAGTTATCCGAAACCTATCCGACCACGGCCAAACTTCACCCAATTGCTGTGTATCAAAGGAACCTTCCTAAATTTTCATACACCTACCTTGATTTAAAAAAAAACTCATACATGCATTTTTTCCTATGCCACAAAATTTAGCTTTCCATTAGTGTACTATTATAAGGCACCACCAGCTTAGTATGCCTGACAGCCTAAAATTCTTTGTGACATCCTTAAAAATACCACAGATATCAACATTTACAAAAGTTCAAATTATCACTTGAGTTATAGAAGACAGCTCTTCTATAAGAAGAGCGGCCACCCATTTTGGAGTTGATAAAATGACGATAATGCGATGGAAAAAGTGCTGGATTGAAAATAATTCTACGGATAGGAAAGATGGATCAGGACGACCAAAAGTAAGTTCTGAAGTGCAAGATGAGAGACTTATTGACCATCTCAGACAAAATCGTTTTTCAACGGCGGTTGAAGCAGCTAATGTAACATTATTTCCGGGTTCTTTAGCAACAGTAAATAGAAGAGTAACGAAATCAGAAGTCTTTTGTTGAGTTACTGAAAAGAAGCCTTTTCTAACAGAAGAACAAAAACAGGCCAGAGTGATTTTTGCACTGAACAACGTTCTTCGTGATAATGAGTTCTGGGAGGGGGTTGTTTTCACTGACGAAAAAATTTTTCAATCATGTTCAAGCAGCAGAAGAATTTTAGTTTATCGTCCGCCAAATTCTAGATTTGAACCCGAATATACAAACCAAATTAAGAAAGCTGGACATTTTTCTGTAAACATGTGGGGCTGGTTTAGTGCTAGAGGTTTGGGTTTTTTTTGGAGAGTCGAAGGAAGATTCAATAGTGAACGATATATTGAAATCCTTGAAAACGTTATGCTGCCATCTGTACAGGCTTTACATGAAAATAGTGACTTCGTTTATCAGCAGGACAACTGTTCAGTACACACGGCTAATGTTGTTCGCCAATGGTTTCCATCCTTCCTTTGCCAGCCAACAGCCCTGACCTTAACTCAATGGAAAATATATGGAGTCTAATCGTTAAAATAATATACCAAAGGAATTGGAGACCACGAAATGCTGAAGAGTTAAGCGATGCTATATATCGCGCATTGGATCAGATAATAGAGAAAAATGGTGATCCTATTAAATACTAAATTATTTATTTTAGTTCTTTTTTAAGTTAAAATAATTAGTATTAAGTTTACCATCGTTTTTGTTCTAATCCAAGTTTCCTATTCGTCGAATTGTTTTCAATCCAGCGTTGTTTCCATCGTATTATTGTTATTTTATCAACTCCAAAATGGGTTACCGCACTCTTTATAGAACAGCCTTCGTCCGTTACGCGAGTGATAATTTGATATTGTTCAATAAAGACTTTACTAAAACATTATTTTTGCTGATTTTTTAGTATTATGCAAAATTTAATATAAAAATAAATAAATTAATTTAAGTAAACATTTTTTTTAGTTTTAGAGACCGTTTTTAAACAATATGATAAATTGTCGTACTTTTGAAATTTTTAGGCACTTAAGCTGGTAGTCCGTATTTTATACACTTTTAGAAAGGTCAATTTTGTGACTGCATGTATGCGTTTTTTTTGAAATCAAGTGTACATTGTCGCAAAATTTATAACGAAAATAATAGTACAGTAAAATTGTCATCTGGGGTCGAAAAAAATCCGGGAGGCTGGGTTTTTGATATGGTCTTCTGGAGGGTCTGAAAGTAAACCTCCCAAGTTTGTGTTTCCCCTACTCCTCGAGAACCATCCGCCATTTTGAAAAATATTTGTAACCGACTTTTCTATTGGTCGGATGCGAAAAAGTTTAAGAACAAAGATGTTCGGCAAAAAATTTGCAACATTTTTTCCCCAGTGCCCAACTTTCTTTAGTTAGTTTCCAAAAAGATAGAGGGCGCCAAAGTTATAAAAAATCAGTTTTTAACGTATTTAGCAAACAAAAAGTGATTTTTTTAAAAAATTTAAATAAGAAAGTTGTAGATCTCGGAAAAATCATATAAAAATATGTATAATATCTATAATTAATTAAACAGTATCTGAACTACAGCGACTGAAAGTCGGTTAAATTCTTTGAAAACCGCTTTCTGGGCATGCACGAAGTCGCGTGTTGTAGATTTTATATTATTATTTATAGCATGAGCAGTACAAATGAGGTATCAAATTAAAGCTTGTGACGTGCACTGCACAAATGACTCGGTCTGTCGTGCGAAAAATGCCGAAAGTATCTGACAGACTGACATTTAGTCGGGTACCGATAGTCAAGTCCCTTTGGTGAACGAGCCATCGCTTACTTAAACACCACAAGAGGGGTTGGAGGGGAAAGTAGAAGTAGTATTAAATGCTAAAAGGGAGGTAGAAGGGGTTGCAAAAATGTTATAAAGTGTTGCAGGGGGAAGGGGTCAAAATTTGAAAAAAATGGTTTTACATAATTGATCGTAGTACAGTAAAATTGTCATTTATAGTAAAAAAAAAAACGGACAGACTCAGTTTTTTGTATGTTCTTTGGGGAGGTCTAAAATTTAAATTCCCAAGTTTGTGTTTCCCCCACTTCTCGGGAACTATCCGCCATTTTGAAAAAACTTTGAAATCGATTTTCTCCATATCTGTTGGTCGGAGGCAAAAAAGTATAGAAACAAATATATTTGGCATAAAATTTGCAATATTTTTTTTGCAGGTTCAACTCTCTGTAGTTAGTTTTTAAGAAGATAGAGGGCACTGAAGTTACGAAAAATCAGTTTTAACGTATTTTGACCCACAAATGCCAGTCTGTCAGATACTTTCGGCAATTTTCATGCCGAAAGACCGGGTCACTTGTGTAGCACACGTCACAAGCTTTAAATACGGTAAAAATGATTGTTTGTAACTTCGACGCCATATAACTTTTTGGAAACTAACTACAGAAAGTTGAGCACTTAGACAAAAATGTTGGATAATTTATGCTGAATTCTTAAATATTCTTAGACTTTTTCGCCTCCGACCAATAGAAATGGAGAAAAGTCGGTTACAAAGTTTTTTTCAAAATGGCGGATAGTTCCCGAGGAGTGAGGAAAACACAAACTTGGGGATCTTACGTTTAGTTCCCTCCAACAAACAACAAACAAAAATTTTAGCCTTCCCGGATTTTGTCCAAGGTACCCCGCTTATTTATGACAATTTTACTGTACTATAACTTTTAAAAAGAAGAAAATTCAAAATCGCGGTTGGCTTTGGCACTGCTTAGGCCAGGCCAAAGGCAAAAAATCTTCTGACGTACCATGAAAAATAAGTTGAAATGATCTTATGTTACTTTAAATAATATTTCAACTATTCAATTTCCAGTTAGTTTAGAGCTTTTTAAACGCATTGGGGTCTTTGTAAAGTAAAATTTATCCGATTTGATGAAGAAACTAGTGGAAAAATGCACAAAAATCACATCAACATTTTTTGCTCTTGCAATTTTTGCACAACTCGGCATTGTCTGTGATTAGTAGTCTGTGCATTATTTTAATAAATATGCGAAGCACGTCCCACATAACTATTAAATATTCCTGTAATGTAATAGTCATATACTTAGAGAACAAAGAATGTTATCGAAATGTTACATTTTACCATTCTGAATATTACTAACACATTCCGGCAATAAGTTACGTTCTAGCTCATACAGGTGATATAAATGTGATAGAAACGTGACGTAAAACATGACTATAATACGACCAGAACATTTTTTTAAAAGAATTATAGTACTTAATATACCTGGATACCGACTATAATTGCATGGATATGATTTTGTGATTCAAAACATATCCAGATGGCCACGAAATGGATATCCTAAGATATTGAGTGGATATATATCCACATGAATATCCACCAAATATGCATTAGTCTTCCACTAAAGTGCAATTACGGACTAAAATATGGATATAGGTATATCAATGTATCACCATTATGTTGATGTACTACTTGAGATTAGTTATCAAAAACTTACCTAAATAACTTTTTGCTATCCTATATGTATAATAATATTACCTGCTACATAGAGAACATATTGATTGCAGTGCCATCTACCTACAACAGATGACATTAAACTAAATTATGATTATAAATAAAACATTCTTTTTTATATTACCAAAGAAATATAACTATCACAAACTCTTAAAGAATATTCAACAAAAAATAGGTCTGCAACATTCCTGTCATATTCGCATTAGAATATTCCAAAAATCACTTTAATGGAATATTCTTATAACACGAATATTCCTCCAGTGTTATGTGGGATGGTCTCTTTTTGCTCTTAGACCTCCCCTCTTAAAATAAACTACGCATTAATTGACCTTTAACCCACAAAATATCTCGCTTACAAAGTCCAGAGCACGAATTGTCTACAATAGCACTTGTAAAGTCGGTTCGCTGTATGAAGTCCGATATCGGATTAAATCTCCAAAAGATGTTATTGCTTTTTAAACAGTAAGTCAGTTAAGTTAGAATGCCCTCGCTGTACTTGATCGTACCAGACATCCGACTGGTTCACTGTATTCGGAAAAATATGAGTTGGCTAAATCAGCGGTCTTAAAACAAAATTATTTAAGAATTACGCATTATCCTTATACCACGATTAATATTTCTATTTTATTTTATTTTTAACGCATACTTTCGAAAAACTTTTTGTGTCAATAAGTTAAGGATTTTGACAGGTATTTTTTCCGAAAATTTAATTATTTTTCGGTCATTATAGGTAAATCTGGAGCTGTCGTCAATGATAATAATCACTATTTTCCAAGAAATAATTAAAATTTGCTCCATTTGGGGATGGTATGTTCTATTTTTAATAAGTAGGTATGCTTTTATTTGCTTTTAGTTTGTTTCTTATTGTGTGTGAATTACGGAATTTAAAGCAGTTATAAAGCAAAGTTATCGAAAATATTCAGCAAGGCAACACAACGCCTAGAAGGTGTTTATCTCCAGATGAACGCCGTTTGGTATTACAAGTGGAACGTTATTTTACGTTAGAAAAAAATAACTCGGGCCCGTTAGTGTCTGTTTTGGCAGTGCAAAAGCGAACGTCTGATGCTTGCGGCATTTCAGATAAGACCTTAAGAAGATTTCGAAAAAAGAGTGAAGAGGAATTGGACAGACCATAGAAAAGAATACGAGACTCGAAGAGAAATTTCCTACAAGCAGCTGGGAAAAAAAGAAATAAGAAAGATTAAAAAGTGATCTTTTAATCAAGTGTAAAGACGAATTAGCCCTTAAATATGGACATCAAGTTTTGAAATTACCACCCTACCATTGCCATTACAACGCAATTGAATTGGTATGGAGTATTAGCAAAAATTATTATGACAAACATGCCTGTAAAAATATCGATTAGCCTAGCGTTATAATGTTGTGGGAAGAGTAGCAAAGTCGGCATAGAAGAATGGCGGAAATGCGCATTGAACACACGGAAAAAATTATTTTTGAATCTTATGAAACAGAACAGGTTATAGACGAATTAGGACCGTTAATTATTACTGATAAGGATAATGATTCTGAAAGCATGGATGATATTTCAGATGCAGAGGAAGGCTATTTTTAGTATGCATTTACGTTGCGTTCTATCGCAAGACTGCAATATAATATTGAACCAAAACTTTATAAAAAAGAATTCGTAAAACTAATTTGCCTAAATACTATAAAAGCTAAGAAATAATCTTTTTTTACTTAATTATTTTTTATTAACTTTAAATGACTTAAGTATTGTTTACAAATGTCTAAACCATGACTTTCCTAATTACCGATGCAAAAAAATAATTTTGTCTGCGCTTGTTATTTAAACCAACGCTTGTAAAAAAGCACTAGTTTAGCCACTAGATGTAAAAACTTCTATTATTTAGAAAATGTAATTCGTCATGTTCCAAAAATATAATTTATTGTTTGAAAACCACCGACTTACCTGCTCAAGAGGTTTTATTGCTTAGCGGACTTCTTACAACAAATGCACTTTATGCCCACCTTTTATGCAAAAATTTGAAAAAATAAAGTCAAATAATACCTAGCAAGTGGAGTTTCTTTAGAGAAAGCCATAGATTAACGTAAACTCTATAATTGTATATCATAGGCAATCACTCGATACCGAGTATGATTTTCCTCTATTCTGTATCGTCGCTTTCTGTTGTGCGTTTTTTGATGGCTATATAAGTCAACTCTCGAGCCGCACACTCTTCCACAGTCCTGGCACACCCAGTCTCCGGCAGCAGCCGGGTGTTGTTGGTCATCCATTCTTCCATTTTGTCGCTCCTTTCTACGTTCTTTCTTTTCCGTTTCTAGTCTACGTGGTTGCTCTTCAAAAGTTTGTGCTCCCTCATGGACTGTTCGGCGCCATGTAGCCCTATCGTTTGCCGTGGTCTCGAAGTTGTTTATATCGATGTGACCCTTCATCATATTGCCTTTGAGAACGTCCTTGTACCTTTTTTGTTGACCACCTTGATTTCTCTTTCCCTCCTTCAGTTGTCCATAAAATATCTGCTTTGGGAGACGTGTTTCAGGCATGCGGATAATGTGACCAGTCCAACGAAGCTGGTGCTTGAAGATAAAGGCTTCTATACCAGTTGTTCTGGCTTCTTCTAAAACACTTATGTTTGTTCGTAGGTCTTGCCATTTGATTCTCAGTATTCGTCTTAAACAACTTTGGTGATATTTTTCTAGTCGTTTGATATGCCTTCTGTAGGTGGTCCACGTTTCGCATCCGTATGTTAGAGTTGGTATTATAACTGTGTTGTAGACACTAAGCTTGGTCTCCGCATTGATGTCGTGATTGTTGAAGACTCTCTCCGAAAGCCGTCCGAACGCTGCGCTAGCACATTTTAGGCGATACTGTGTTTCTGCGTCAATAGTTGCATTTGATGATAGGTGGCTCCCAAGGTATGGGTAATGTTCCACGTTCTGCAGAGGATGGCCATTTATGGAAATGTTTGGAGCTTGGGGATTCGTAACTGGTTCTGGTTGGTAAAGAATTTGCGTTTTGGCAAGATTGACCTCTAGGCCAATGCTTTTGTAGGCTTGGTTAAATGCGTTGATTACCAGTTGTAGACCTTCCTCTGTATCGGCCATTACGACGTTGTCATCGGCGTACTGCAGTTCGATTACCGAGGTTGTCGAGACCTTAGTTTTTGCTCGCAGTCTGCCTAGGTTAAGTAGGCCACCGTCGAGTCTATATAGAATTTCCACTCCCGGCGGTAGACGTTCCTCAACAAGGTGAAGCATGGCACCTAAAAATATAGAGAATAGGGTGGGCGCAATAACATACCTTTGTTTAACGCCTGTCGTAATCTGGAATGACTCTCCTGGTCCATCGTTGCTCAGGACTGTTGCATTCATATTGTCGTGTAGTAGTCTAAGAATTTGAATATATTTTTGAGGGCATCCAGCTTTTGCCAGTATTTTCCAAAGAGCTTCTCTGTTGGCCGAATCAAATGTTTTGACTAGATCTATGAAGGCCATGAAGAGAGGGCGATTTTGTTCTCTAGATTTCTCTTGCATTTGTCTGGCACTGAAGATCATGTCAGCTGTGCCTCGATTGGGCCTAAATCCACACTGTGTCTCTGGCAGATTTTGTTCAGCAATCGGAATTAATCGGTTTGATAGTATTAGTGCAAGTATCTTTCCAGCAACAGAAAGCAGAGATATACCTCTGTAGTTTCCACATTGGGCCTTATCGCCTTTTTTGAAAATGGTAACTATAGAGGCGTTTCTGAGTTCGGCAGGAATGGTCTCAGTGGTCCATATTTTACTTATTAGAATGTGCATTTGGGAATTAAGTGCGGGACCCCCTTGTTTGTAGACTTCAGCAGCGATACCATCTGTGCCTGCTGACTTGTTATTCTTTAGCTGTGTGATTGCCTTTTCGACCTCCTCTAATCTCGGAATCTCACTTAGGTGATGTTGTGTAGTTTTCTCCGGAATTTTGTCGAAGATGTCATTATCGACCTGAGACTCTCTGTTGAGTAGTTATTGGAAGTGTTCTTTCCATCGTGAATTGATAGAGGATCTGTCTTTAAGCAGCCTTGTTCCATCTTTGGATCGTAGGGCATTGATACCTTGTGTAGTGGGACCATATATCATCTTGGTAGCTTGAAAGAAGGCTCTGGTGTTGTTGGACTCAGCTAGATGTTGCACTTCATGTGATTTTGTTGTCCACCATTGGTTTTTTTAATCTACGTGTTTGCCTTTGTAATTCTGCTTTGGCGTCTTGACATTGCCTTTTCTTTTCGTTAGAGTTAGGGTGGCCTTTTCCAAGCATTCCAATTTCTTTGTCGTGCTCATCAAACCAGTCTTGATGTTTTCTTTGTGTGTAGCCGACCGTTTCTTCGGAGGCAGATGTTACTGCTGTCTTCAAAATTCTCCAGTGATCGTCAATATTCTCCAGGTATTCTAAAGTACCCAACTTTTGATTCACAGAAAATTGGAATTTTATTCTGGTTTGGTCATCTTTAAGGCGTTCTACATTGAATCTTCTTTTGATTTGCTTTTCTTGACGGCTACTTCTTGGTGGAATGTGCAAGTTCATTTTGGCTCGTATTAGGCGATGGTCTGTCCAGCAGTCGTCTGCACTCGTTATTGCTCTTGTAATGTTTACGTCTTTTTGATCTCTGCAACGTACAATAATGTAATCAATCAGATGCCAGTGTTTTGACCTCGGGTGTTGCCAGGAGGTCTTGAATTTGCCTTTTTGTCGGAAAATTGTATTTGAGATTGTGAGGTCATATTCCGAACATAAGGTTAATAGGCGCAGTCCGTTTGAGTTCATGTTTCCAACACCTTCCTTGCCAATGACGCCCTTCCACAGGTTTGAATTCGTACCAACTCGAGCATTGAAATCACCTAGGATGATAAGTTTATCAGATTTAAGTACAGATGTTACGACTTCACTAAGTTGAGAATAAAATTCATCTTTTTGGTTTTCATCAGCTGCAAGAGATGGAGCGTAGGCACTGATTATAGTAGCGTGTTGGTGGTTGCTAAGGTTTAGGCGCAATGTCATCAATCTTTCGCTTATTCCGGATGGAAATTCGGTTAGGTGGTCCACAATCTCATTTTTATAGCCAAACCCACTCCGTGAATCCGTGGTTCATCTTCTTCTTTTCCTTTCCAGAAAAATGTGTAGCCTCCTCCGTGTTCTTTAAGTTGGCCTTCGCCTACTCTTCTAATTTCACTGAGAGCAGCGATATCGATGTTATATTTCCTTAGTTCACGTGCCGTTCTTCTTTGTGGTCTCGTGGTTGTGTCTGTATCCATAAGTGTACGGATATTCCATGTGTTTCTTTTGTTTTGACCGCATGTGGTGTACCCTCTGGATGCGGTTGTCCAGTCGGGCAGTTGTTGGCTGGCTATGTTTAGGGCACCTTTTATAGCCCCTTCCCTTTCAGGGTGAGCAGAGTGGGTCCCAAATAGGGTTGCTCAGTCACGGATGCAGCACACGAGTTACTCTACAGCCAATCCTTGAACAAAACGGCAATCACACTTCCGCCGCTTTCATGCCGGTTTGTCACTAAGAGCTTCCACACTACACTGTCCTGCTCCCGTCGCAACTTGCCGATCGCCGAAAGACTTTGGTGTGAGAGTAGAGAATGCATGTGCGAGACTTTTATTATCGTGGACATGCTGATGCACAGTCAGCAAGCCCACGGTCGCTAATAACGAGTGACGATCCAATGGCGTAAGGAATACGACGATTGCATCCCTCGAGATTAGGCCAGCTGATTGCACGATTGAGCACTAGACTCGAATCGTGGGCGGCAATTAAGCCTCAAAGATCCTGGTTTTTGTTCTCTAATCTTGTTTTAATCTAGAGGAATTTAATTTTCTATTGATAAAATATTACGGGATTATGGGAAACACTAAACAACACTTTAAAATAATTTTTTTATGGTAGTGTCCAATATTAATAAATTTTTCAAGAGAAAAATATTAAACATAACCTAAATTTTCGCTCTCAGATGGTTGTCAGTATCTTTCACAACTGACGCAATCGATGCGCCTAGGTATAGTCCAATTTTTTGATGAGCGGACTGACGCCATTTTTGCCTCTGAAAACGTATTTCTTTGTTGTCAACAGTTCGCATGTCAAATAATTTGATGTTGTTAATTTGAAGTAACAGTTGAAACAACACAAAACAACGACATGACGTTTTTTTACATATTTATTGTCGCTGTCTAAAACAATGTATCAACAAGAGATCCAAAAAAATGACGTTAGTCCGCTCATCAAAAAGGACTATATGCCCCGTAAACTCTTCGCCTCTGGATCATTTCCAGGCTAACTTGATTGGGAGAGTTATTAGATAGTTTTTGATTGTACCCAAAATGTCCGACGACTAACGCTGTTTGACACTGTTGACATTTGAACGTCATATATGGTTAAGGGCTGTCGTGAAACACCGCAAACGTACGGACGGTTAACATAAGAATTTTAACGTACGTAGGACATTCGGATTTGTGTTTTGGCAAGCTTCCATTAAATTCCGTGCCCATTTCCGATAGGGTGGCATTGCGCTTAGGATAACCAAGACACCCAAGCGTGGTTTTCTGTTTGAGCGTTCTTTTATGAATAATTAAAGAGTTACCTGCTTTAAAACGCATTTAAATAAAAGCAATAAATTTGGGTAGTTTTTCTACTCTATTTTCTCGGAACTTAATTAAGAAGGTGTAAATTGTGGCTTGGATTGGAAAACCACAGTAAATTAATTTTACTTTGAAAATTATAAACAAAAACTAATAACATATCCCAAACGTCAAATAACCGGACCGTCAACGTAAAACCTCTACCAAAAAGGTTATTTTGAACTGTCAAATAGTGTTAAAGTAGTCGTTGTCGGCGAAGTTATCGGGATAAAAGTGTGTTTCTATTAATTTTGAGTTCTTTTTTTCTTTGGGGAAGGGGGCTTGAGCTCTAAAGCTTTAAGACAAATTTAGCACCCTTTCCAACCAAGCTATATGAGATCCTAACAATTAGTACCTTTAGACCTTTTTTTATTCCATTTTTCTTATTTACTAGTGCCTCCACTCCCTTTCTGCATCTCGCTTATAATTTAGGAAAAGTCTTTGTAGTATTAGGTATAGACTTAGGAAAAAATAATTATTATATGTGAAGGGAATGGTTGGATGGGGTCAAAAAAATACCAGAAATTCCTTGTTTCCAATGCCGACGTTTCGACAAATTATAGCGTCATGATCAGGGCACGTAACGATGGAGTTGGTACGTTCACGTAATGCCAAAAAAAATTGCCCTGATGATGACTCTATAAAAACTCGAAATGTCAGCATTGAAAACAAGGAATATCTGGTGTTTTTTTTACCCCATCCAACCTATTCCTTCAAATAAACATTATTGGGTCGCTAACAACAACATTTGTTTTTATGTTTTTATACCAAGTTAAGTTGCGGACGAAATAAAATAAAAATAAAATTAATACAATACTAGAAATCAAGCGAATTTTGTAACTTTGTGACATTTCAGAAATCGGTACCACTATAATAAATATAATTTGTTATCCTTAACTCAAAACTCATCTTATAAGTAAATCTTTTGACGTTTTTTGTGCGGACGAAACATAAACAAATAGGCAGCTTTAAACAATTCATAATTATGATACACCTAAACTTGAGAAAAGTCGCCCAATATAAAAAACAACTCTAAGCTAATTGTAAACATTATAAAATGACACAAGCGTCGTTATACTTTTATTTTTGTCACAGCCAATTATTTACAAATCTGTCTCCGACCAGTTAGTAGCGATATTTTGCCGGTCATAAGTTGCCGTATCAATATCATTAAACCCAAATATTTTTTTTTAACATTTTAATAGGGACTTTAATAAAGTCGGCACTATTTTTGACAGTTCCGCATGACTACTACATATTTTAGGCACTTTATCCATCTGTTATGAGACGGCGCTCTTCTTGGTTGCCAGAGCTATCCGAAACGTTCGTTAGGGCAGAGCTTTCTTGTGCGCGGTGCCATTAAAACAATGTCGACTTTCATAATGTTTGTGACCTGTGAATAAAGGACGGAAATTATGTCGACTTTGTGGATCTCAATCCTGGTTTTAAAAAAGAATCTGTTGTTACTTGGTTGTTATATTTATTTTTCTTTTTAAACTGACATTTAATGAAGGACTTATAAAACCATCCTTACATAAAACCGGTGTTAGTTGCCTATAAACGTTTAGTAACTGATTGCTAAAAAATGTGATAAAACTTAAAGAAATTGCAACTTGAATTTTTGAAAAAAACGAAATTTTCGACTGGAATTTCCAGTAGAAATATAACTGGTATAAATTTTGTCTTAAACCAGTTTTTTAATAAAAGCATGAGTGCATTGCACCTGAAAAAATCGCGAACCCGCAGGGTGAGGGATTTTTTCTTTGGTGCAATGCACAAATGCTTTTTAAAAAAAAAATTGGCTAAAGCCCAAATTTTGAAAAATTTCAATTATTATTTATGCACGTGTTATGTTTTGATCGGAAATTTCCCGAGTTGATAAAAGTTTATTTAGGTAGTTGCTAAAAAGTTGACAATTATCCCCGGGATATTTCCAGATGCAATTTTCAAAACGGATACAATTTCCACTTATCAATTTTTGAAAATTTTCGTGTAAAATTTCCAGTTAAATCGACACTAGAGAAATTTACATTATTAAAAACTTAAGTTAAAATACATAAAAATCAAAAATATTACTTTGGGTTGAGTTGGGTGGGTCTAGCTTGAGTTGTGTTGGGTTTGGGTAAGTTATAATAATTTTTTGGGTTTTTTCCAGTTTGTTTCCGATTTTTTTTATGGTTTTTTTTTTCCGGGGGTTCCTTTCCTATATTTAAAAAATTCTTTGCAATTTTATTTTTTTCACAAACATCGGTTTGGAATGCATAGCATTCGAAATGTTTATCCCATGTAGGACACCCTCGAGGACACCCTGTATAAGCAGGTACCGATTTTATCGTAACGAAAGCAACAGATGTTAAATAATATAATAGACAGTTTAAGTTGGTCACAGGAGGTACTCGAATACAGATATCAGAGTCCAATCTGTGCGGTCTATCGTTGAGCTTTTTCAGCAAGGTGACGTTTTTAGCACGTTTAACGTTCTTACCAGGGTCTGAATTTTTGAGCAGGGAACGACATAGATTTGTGTCGAATGATCCCACGTCGAACACACTTCGTATTCTTGAGCGGGGATCGCTCATTCCATTCTATCAAAAATTGGGTGTTCGCGCTTCCCGACTCCAAAGCCGGGGATCGATCCCATTTCTCAGACACGCATGCGCGTAAACTCTTTTTTTTTAGATCTAAAATTAAATAAAGTTCCAAGAAAAATTATGTTTTTTTGGGGGATGGGATCATTCCCCGGGATTGATCCCTTCTCTTGAGGGTTCGTTCCTCCTATTGAAATTCAAGAATTAGGCCCCAGGCGTAAGCTTATGTTCTATAACGTCTGTTCTATGTTGCTAACGCAGAAATGAGAAAAAACGTAACGTTTACCGAAGGAAATCAAAAAATTAATAGATTGGTAATACGAATGTCCGAACCAAAGAAATCAAGATAGAAATACATGGTAATAAAATGTAAAAGACAGAAACTTCCGATCCGGCAAATTCCACGTCTACCGCTAGGCACCTCGTACGTGTCATGACCAACTTAAACTGTCTAATATATAAAATGCTCCTAGTCAGATTCATTAATATTCAGAAATACAAAATAAAACCTAAAAATCTTAAAAAACACGTTGTGTAGCAAAACTTGGAACCAAGGATTTGTGACGGTTAGCAGTTTTTATTAAATAAGACACCAAGGGTTGATTTTCGATATATATATATATTGAAGCCTCACATAGCATTAAGAATATTTACGTGATAAGAATATGCGCCTGACCTCTTTTACAAGATGTTCTCTACAGTATCTCTCTGGCATATTTAAGTATGTACTTATAAAGGCATGCCAAGAACAAGCCATTAAGGAAGAATATAAGTATAGTTAATAGAACCATAATTTATTACATTTGCATGTACACAATATTTTCTTTATATATTATATTATATTCTAAAAAGTAACCACAAAAGAACATTAATATCCTAAGATTATTCTATTAAATCTAAATGCTTTAACGTCTTATCGAATCAAATGGCTCGATCAATGGATTATTTTAAGAAATTTCCGATGTAGTGGTGTAAATTCGTAAAAAACTGCAAAAAGGGATAATTTTTTTATATTTAGCAGAGTAATACCAAAAGCTAAAATTCCGGTCGAGGATACCCCAATTTGTGGCCCCAGAAACCAAGATGGCGGCTGTCAAAGTTAGGAAAAAATGTGTTTCCTACATTTTAATTTTTTTTACTTTTTAAGTGAAGATCTTTTTTAATGTCTCATATTAATGCTACTGACTGGCTTCTTGATCTCAAAATAAAATAAATCGAGTAAAGGTTTACTCCAAAACTTCCCTCGCTCAGAAGAACATATATTATATAATAACCCATATATATATATATATATATACATGGGTTAGATTGGGTTGGTCAGATTTCCAGGGTATATCCAGACTTTGCTTGGCTGTATCTACACTGTTCAGGGGTGTATTCAGACTTTTCCATGGTGTACTCGGACTCTTTCACAGTGTATCCAGGTTTTTCCAGAGTGTATCCAGACTTTCCAGGGTTTTTCCAGACTTTTCCAAAGTGTATCCAGACTTTTCCAGGGTATTTTCAGACTTTTCCAGAGTGTAGTCAGACTTTTTTAGGGTTTTTCCAAAGTTTTCCAGAATGTATCTAGTCTTTTCCAGAGTGTTTCCAGGCTTTTCCACGGCCTTTCCAGACTTTTCCCGAATATATCCAGACTTTTCCAGAGTCTTTTCAGACTTTTCCAGAGAGTCTTTTCAGACTTTTCCAGAGTGTTTCCAGACTTTTCCAGGGTCTCTCTAGACTTTCCAGAGTGTATCCAGACTTATCCAGGGTCTTTCCAGACTTTCCAGAGTCGTTCCAGACTTCTCCAGAGTGTTTCCAGACTTTTTCAGGGTCTTTCCAGATTTTCCAGAGTGTATCCAGGTTCTTTCCAGACTTTTCCAGAGTGTATCCAGACTTCCAGGGTCTTTCCAGACTTTTCCAGAGTGTATCCAGACTTTTTTAGGGTCTTCCCAGACTTTCCAGAGTGTATCCAGACTTTTCCAGGGTCTTTCCAAACTTTTCCAGTCTTTACAGACTTCTCCAGACTTTTCCAGAGTGTATCCAGACTTTTCCAGGGTCTTTCCAGACTTTTCCGGAATGTTTCCAGACTTTTCCAGGGTCTTTCCAGATTTTCCAGAGTGTATCCAGGTTCTTTCCATACTTTTCCAGAGTGTATCCAGACTTTTCCAGGGTCTCTCTAGACTTTCCAGAGTGTATCCAGACTTATCCAGGGTCTTTCCAGACTTTCCAGAGTCGTTCCAGACTTCTCCAGAGTGTTTCCAGACTTTTTCAGGGTCTTTCCAGATTTTCCAGAGTGTATCCAGGTTCTTTCCAGACTTTTCCAGAGTGTATCCAGACTTCCAGGGTCTTTCCAGACTTTTCCAGAGTGTATCCAGACTTTTTTAGGGTCTTCCCAGACTTTCCAGAGTGTATCCAGACTTTTCCAGGGTCTTTCCAAACTTTTCCAGTCTTTACAGACTTCTCCAGACTTTTCCAGAGTGTATCCAGACTTTTCCAGGGTCTTTCCAGACTTTTCCGGAATGTTTCCAGACTTTTCCAGGGTCTTTCCAGATTTTCCAGAGTGTATCCAGGTTCTTTCCAGACTTTTCCAGAGTGTATCCAGACTTTTCCAGGGTCTTTCCAGACTTTTCTAGAGTGTTTCCAGACTTTTACAGGGTCTTTCCAGACTTTCCAGAGTGTATCCAGACTTTTCCAGGGTCTTTCCAAACTTTTCCAGTCTTTACAGACTTCTCCAGACTTTTCCAGAGTGTATCCAGACTTTTCCAGGGTCTTTCCAGACTTTTCCAGAGTCATTTAAGACTTCTCCAGACTTTTACAGAGTATATCCAGACTTTTCCAGAGTGTTTCCAGACTTTTCCTGGGTTTTTCCAGACTTTCCAGAGTGTATTCAGACTTTTCCAGTGTCTTTCCAGACTTTTCCAGAGTTTATCCAGACTTTTCCAGGGGCTTTCCAGACATTTCCAGAGTGTATCCAGACTTTTCCAGAGTGTATCCAGACTTTTCCAGGTTCTTTCCAGACTTTTCCAAGGTCTTTCCAGAGTACATCCAGACTCTTCTAGAGTATATCCAGACTTTTCCAGTGTCTTTCCAGACTTTTCCAGCGTCTTTCCAGACTTTTCCAGGGTCTTTCCAGACTTTCCAGAGTGTATCCAGACTTTTCCAGGGTCTTCCATACTTTTCCAGAGTCTTTCCAGACTTCTCCAGGGTGTATCCAGACTTTTCTAGGGTGCACGGACTTTTCCAATACATTTTATATATGTATATATAGATTCAGACTTAATTTTATTGATTGTAAAAACATTTCGTTTTGCATGTGCTATATATACAGGGTTCCTAAGATTTTCTTTAAGGATAGGATTTCAATAAATCAAACAGAAATGGCATAGAAAGTTCTGCGCGCACAAAAGAAACAGGTATATTGAGCAATGGTGCCAGTTTGTTATTATCTCCGGACTGCTTTCATGAGAAAAAATTGTCGCCACTCTTTCATTGTGAGCATAAATCATTGCAATAATAACCGTTGACAAGATGTCTGCAAATTCCGCTAGATGGCGGCCACACATCTAATCTAATTAAAAATTAGATGTTTTCAGGTCCAAACCACAGCTTTTTCTTGCTTAAAGGAGGCGGCAGGGTCCATTATTTACGATACTGAGCGATAAACTCGTGAGGTTGTTAACATTAGAAAGAAATATCTTCGCTTTTAATTAAATTTCTTTCCATTCTGTTCTACTAGTGACATCTATCCGGGAACAGCCAAACCATGCAGCTAACACTAGCAGCCAAAGAAATCAATAAACGGCGCTGTTTTTCCTGCAGAGCTTTTTGCTTGCGATATTATTGATTTTAAATAAAGCTGGCACTACACTACATTTGATATTTTCGAGGTGTTTTATGACATGATCTCGAAACATGTAGCGAACCAATTCTTCAAAACTAGCGGAAGGGTAAAAGTGAAAAATAAGGGGCTGCCAATATTTGTAACACCCAAAAAGGGGTGAAAAGATTTATTTTGCTGTTTTACGAAAAACTTGAGCTCTGCCACTTTTTTTATTTTTTTCTTCAACTTTCTCGAAATTTTCGTCATACCGTAGAAAAAAATTATTTGCCCCACGGTCATACTCTACTTTTATTCGAAAAAAATTAGAAACAGAGACGGGATCAGTTTTCCTAAAACGGAGGATCTTGGTTTCGAGTGAGAAGATAAAGGGCGCCGCAGGCAAAAATTTTTCGATTAAATTAGCCGAACGCAAAAATGTTAGAAAAACAAAGCACGAAATAAAAATGGCGCCGCTTACAATTTTTTTTCAAAAATTACGTAATTTCGGGAACGCAAAGAAATAAGTCTAAAGAGTATAATTTTTAAGAAAAAAATATCAATTTTCTCGCCCTCCTCCACTGGGACTACAAGGGCCGTGCACAAATTAAGTAATGGTCATAGGGGGGAAGGGGGTTACAAAACGTTACGTAGGGGGGAGGGGGGTTTTCGACAGCGTTTGCATTTGTGTGAAACTAAGAAAATTTGGAATGAAAATAAGTGAAAAGTTTTTTTTTTGGGGGGGATAGTGGTCTTGAAATCGTTACGTAATATTAGGGGAGTGGCGTACCAAACCGTTACAAAACATTACATAGGGATGGGGTCAAAAATTGGTAAAATCACGTAATTTGTGCACGGCCCCACATCTGACTGTTCCTCCTTTTTGATTTCAAATCAAAGTGCAAAACCCGGGTTGGACGTTCGAAGGCATCAACCCGTCCTATTTGCTTGATAAAGTTTCTACGAAAATATCTCGCTATGAACGCTTTAGGTTAGGCATTTGTATGTATCTCAGTCCCCAGCCTGTAAACAGTGCGTAAGGACAATGGTTACAAAATGAAAAGCCGAAAAATATTTTTTTTAAGATATCTTTCATCAGTTTGGTGTTAAAGTCGAGCAAAAACAATTTTTATTCCAGTCCTAAAGGTATGAAAATGGAAAACATTAGAAAACAACAACCTGGAATGGATTTACTACGTGTAAGATGTAGTGACAACATCGCCCAATACCCATCCTTTTCTGCCTAATGTGCTTTTCCGTTTGTCTGCGTCTTATACACGGCTGCTTGGCCCCCTAAGGATTTGCTTAGGGACCCTCTATATCCTCGTATACATAAGATTTTTGTTCATTAATCACGCAATAACCGCTAAACCGATTTGTATGAAATTTGATAAGACAATAGGGTGTGACCTGTATCTTATCCTAAGCTACTTTTTATTTAACGGTTCATAACTCGAGATATATGGAACAGAAAATTAAATTTTTCAATTTTTTTTTGCATTTTTTATGTGATATATATATATGTAGTCAAAAATTTTGCCGCCATTCAACTACAATTTTTATAAGCTTTCCAAGGAGGTATCACACGGTAAAAAAAAATATTTTTTTTAGGGATGAAGTTTTTTGGGGGTAGCTCCGAAGGGTCTACTAGGAGAATGCTCAAAAACAATAGGTGTCTGCGCGTCAAAAAAAGTAATCACTATGTAAAATTTTGTTATAATTAGTAAAGAAGTTTTTGAGTTAGAGTGACTACAAAGTAGGCGACAGACAGACCGACAGACAGAGCGACGGCGTCTGGATTCGTGCTTATCACTACTCGGAACCTCAAAATTCGTGGAGGATCATGAAAATCTCGAAGTGCGATTTTTCGATGATTACATTACTTCCCTTTAGCGAGAAAGTAAAAAATAGTTTATAAGCGGGTGCAAAGATGGCGCTTGATATGTCAAAAATATAAGAGACCTTCTTAACCTGGATAGACAAAATTTAAAAAAAATATTTTTTTAGTAGATGCTATTAGCGATGAGTTCGTCTCTGCTACAAAATGGCGGCTAAACTATCGAGAAAAAAGTAATTTTTCCCTTCTGGTGTGGTATATATACTAACGTCATGCAATATATCAATTTGCACTAAATGGAGGATGCTTGTCTCAAAAATTGCAAAAAATATGACACATGTCAAATCAAGATGGCCGCGACTAAAATTAAGAAATGTAATTATTATTCTGCACGTTAGCAATTTTGCACAACCCAAAGCATTTTTAGGATAAGTTAAATTAGTTTTAAATTTTCGTGTCCTTAAGTCAAACACAAAGCAGTGTGCAAAATATTAGGTTGCGTTAAGTAAGACATAGCCATTCCAAAAAAAAGTGACATATGTCATTTACAAATTAAGATGGCGACTAAAATAAAAAAAGATTTATTTTTCTATTCATTTGCATTTTCTCACAAACAAAAGCAGTTTTAGATTGAGCTAAATTAGTTTTAAATTTCTGTGTTTAGTTAAAAACAATTAGTTTTTCGTAAGAGAAGCAATTTAATTGATTTTTTCCAACCGAATAATATTTCAATATGTAAATAACATTCAAAATTATTTTTTTTTTAACCCAGTTGATATTATTTAGAATTACGTAATATTACAATTAGGGCTATAGTTTTTTTTTTAAAGGAAAACAAGATATCAAAGTTTTTAGCAAGTATCCAGTACTTAAGCATCCTCGTAGGAATATTTAAAAATGTCGATAATACCTGACTTTAAGGTGACGTGTAATTTTTTAAATATTTTCTTTTTGTTTACTTACGAAAAAAAAGAAAAAAAAAACACTTTTTTTTAATTAATTGTCCGCCATTTTAGTAGGTAGTATTTTTTTAGACAAAAATTTAAAATTAATTTAGCTTATCCTAAAACTGCTTTTGTTTGTGAATACGAAATGGACTGAATACGAAATAGACAATCCTGTCCCTCAAAATTGTGAATAAAGGCTCGGCACACCAATCCAAAGGTACTAATAATTCTTAATTAATCTCAGGTAACAGAAGATGTCTAAGTTTGTATGACTCCATTTTTAAAAAAATACAAAATGTAGCTATTAGCAAGTGTTGTATTATGTTCTTGATGTATTCTTTGTTTAGTTATTAACTTCACACAATAAAAAAATTAATTCAATAAAATAAGTAGCAAAATAAATTTAAAAAAAAGTTTTTTTTTCAAAAATAAAGTGTAAACTCGGTTTTTTCTAGCCCCACGTTGAGCGCGCCATTTAATGTAGCGTGCTTTGTTATGAAATGACTAACACTGAACCTTAGCTAAACTCAGCTTGAACAATTAGAGATGTGGGTAATAAAGTGTTTTGGAAAAACAATTATTATGTAATGGGAACCACTGTTCTATTAAAATCATAACTGAGAGTCAGGACACTCACAGAAATGTTTCAGCAATAAGTTTTCTTGTTTAAATAAAATTATTTAAATTAAAAAGAAATAAGACATTCTGTTCATAAACTTATTGTTTAAAAAGGTAAAAATTTTTAATTGAAAGAAAAACTATTATTGTGGGAGAGAGTAAAAAAGACAAACTTTTTAAACTATATGTTAAAATTTATTTGAAAACATTTCAATTAAATACAAAAAACTCACCTTTTCGTTATCGATTATTTTTAAATAGTCAACTATTCTTAAAGAAAAAAAATCCTTTAAACTATAGCTAACTAAGTGGAACAATTGGTCGTAAATTTAAAGTCGCAATGTCCTATGCGATGGAGAGGATCCGCGACCCAATTGTTTGCGACGATGTGGATCTGCGACGAAATAGTTTGCGACGCTAGTGGCCACGTCGCAATGTCCTCAGCGGCGAAATGAACCCGCGGCGCAAATGTTTGCGACGATTTGGCTCTGCGACGAAAGTGTCTGCGATGGTAGTACCGACTTCGCAACTGTTTGCGATATTTACGACCAGTTGTCCGCAAACCAAGTGGAATGACATTGTTTCTAAACAGAGATTCCTATGGCAGGACTCTTTAAAGTTAAATATGTCAATTAATTTCATTATCGAAGAACAATGTTCTTTTTCAAAAGACAAAAATATATTTACTTGAGAAGGAACGTTGTCTAAAAATTGTCTAAAATTATCTAAGATTATCTACAATTGTGTAGGATTGAATTGTAGACAATTTTCTTTTTTCTTTCTTGTATAAGTACATGATATCCATTTTGGGAATTCTGGGCAAGTTAATTTACGTTAAAGTAATTAAACTTAATAGTTATAAAGGTAAATTAAGTAAAGGTAACATTTTGCTAAGATATGGTTAGATCATTTTAAATTTAGATAATGTGCTCTTCCGGTACTAGATTTAATATGTGCTTGACTAAATTAATGCGAGCGCACATAAAAAAATACGGAATAAACAGCACGGAATATACAGCATGGAATATATAGCATGGAATATACATCATGGAATACACAGCACGGAAAAATAAAGCTATTGCTGTTAGGCAGCAGGTAGATAAACCTTATGTAAAATACATTTTAAAAGGTAGGAAGCTATACAGGCCTAAGTCTATGAGGTTCATTAAGCAAATCTCAGGAGGTAGGTCTATAGAATCATCGGGTTGGGCATGCTGGCATGGGTCATAGTTGACTCATGATCCACGGAAGACCCTATTCAATACAAAATATACACACTTAGGAGAATAGTTCAGATAATAAAGTTAAAAAAAAAGATAACTAATTTTTGAACTAAGAATAATTTTTTGAAAGATGATCCCGCGCAAAGCGGTAGCAGAAAGCAAAAGTCAACAGAATTGAGGTTAAAATCTGTCAATCAAAAATCATGTTCTCTTTCGTTTTTATCTTTGGCCGAAAGTAGTCAGACAGCTAGGACACCAAAGAACAGAAAGGTTAATAGGCAAGGAATAATATCTTGAATTCAGAGAAAAAGAACTAAGGTGAATGAAAGTACAGCATAGGCAATAGTATAGTTGAACTTACCAAGATTTGATTGAGATATTGAGAAAAGAAAATGAGGAAAATAAGGACCTTCTGGGCCACTGGATCAGTATCGTTATTTTCCGGCCTGCATGATAAATAAAACGCGAAATCGAAGGAAATCAGCTAATAACTGCTGGCAACGAAACGTCAAAATGAAATAAAATAAACAAACCGAGTTTTTATTAACATTTTGGCAGGAATTAATGCTTGGTTCAGCTATCAATTAAGCAGAATTTTATGATTAAACACAATCACAAGCACAATCTTAAAAAAGTTAAATACATTGAAATCCGTTGACCTGTTCATCCAAAATTTATGATTAGTCACAATCACAATCAGAAACACAAATTTAAGAAAAGTTGGGAACTTTCAACTTTTGTGTTTCTGCTTAATCAAAATGGGCAACTGCGCATGCGCCAATTGCAATTTTTAAATCTTGCGCGATAAAATGTGTCAAATGTCATTAAAACACATAACCTCAAAATATTTTTGTGAAAATTTTCACATAACACTCATGGATATTTTTGTCTTTGCTGCAAAATGAAGAGTTTACAAGAAGGATTGTTCATTGAAACAATTGAGCAATTTTCATATTTAGTTGTGATTATGACTGTGCTTAATCAATGGATGAATTGGTAAATTTTGTTGTGTCTGTATTTCTGTTTCTGATTGTGTTTGAGACTAATTATAAAAGTATGCTTAATTGATGGCTCAACCAAGCATAAATGAATAGGAAGTTTTCATACGATAACAATATTAAAAAGAAAATTGCGAGGTCAAGTACTATGGGTACAATAAGGTATTTTTCTTTATATGAAAGAAGTAGGTTTTATAAAACAACATTTAAAGTGACATGTTTCAGAGGTGAAAAACAAGGCCTTATATTCTTGTAGAAAATATATCACTGACTTCAATAAAGTAGAAAACTACCTTGCAGAAAGCGCAAGAAAAGTTCAAAGATATTCGTGATTACTATTCGATTCATCAGGACTGTGTTTTTGATGACTAAAATAGCGGAGATCAAGAAAGATTGATAGATGAATTTATCATATGTACACGAAAGGTTCTTATTAAGACAAAGATAAAGACAAGTAAGAATTAGTTAGGGAACACTACTAGGAAGGTAAAAGGTTAATCTGACTAAAATATACAAAATACAAAATATACTACTAGTAACTAGAAAAATTAAATGGAAATTTACATGTTGCATTTTCAATGCTACTTACCCCTGGTGGGACCTTTTTGCAAGCGTTGTGGTTAACAGGAATTTTGGACCAACTTTTCAAACACATAGTAGTTCCTCGATTAACTAAAACCGATTTATTATAACCCCTTCGTTGAATAGATCGTTTCAACCTTTACAACACGAAAGTCCACCAGGAAATATGAATTTTACACCCTATTATCAATCACTACAACCACCTGCACAAACCAACGTTAAGAGTGATAACCACTCAGAACTCCACATTCAAGTTAATGCAACCCAAGTTCTGTTGAGTCATTTGGCAAATTTGACCGAAAATGTCATTAAACTAAACATAGCCCATGTCTTCAACCGGGAAGAAATGAAAGAAGGAACGTCCTGCCTTCTTTAAATTCGTGTTTCATGGTTTGGTGACTTCTTCAGCCAAAAAAGTGCTTTTTATTTCGTCATAATTAAAAAGACAAGCTGCTCAGTAGTTCCAACCATTGAAATATCACCACTTATCTTACCCGCTATCTCAAAACTGTATTCCCTGAACCAGATGGAAACTGAGGGTGTAGAAGCGTTTATTTTAAATAAACAAGCCCTGTTTAACAAATTGGAACCACAGACCTATCCACAAGAGCGTATACAGATAATTCGTTTCCACTCAAAACCAGAAATTAGAGTCCACGCGTTGGACCGAAAGTTTGCCAGCGTGATTTAACATCACACTGCATAGAATTGGACCGTTCAATGGATCCTGTGCGTAAGCAATGGGCAAAATGCCCCTCAGGGTTCGCCTATGAATTCCCAATCACAACCGCGATCGCGAAATAACGCGCGGCCAACTAATAATTGCAGACCGTCAGAAAATCTCACCCTTACAAAAAATCTCACGATTTTTAAACAGAAGTTATTTGCTAATATGCCTTAACATTTAGTTACTTATTAATGTTCCAGTAAATAAGAAGTATGTTACTTTTAATTTTTATAGGCAGTTTTTGTGAAAAATGGTTTTTTTATTTAAAAATGTATTTTATTAAGCCTGGTTTTGCGTGTAAACAAACCTTTCAATCTTTTTACATACAAAACCATAGATAGCCATAGAATATGTCACGGTCACTGTTCAGAAATGTCACACAAATTCTGTCTTTTCTTTTACATGGTGAGAATTTTCGACAATTTTTGACGTTTATTGGTACGCGTAGTAGCAATTTATCTCTGCCTAAAACTAGTCCTGGGTAATTCTACGCCATACAGGATGACAGGGTGAATTTGTGTAGGCCTAATGTTATATACAACTTTAAGTACACACATATTAAACTAAAAAAAAATTCAACTTTCATTATTAGTTACTACTTCTTGGACAATATTTTCCATAATTCCAGTGTAACGACCGTACCTTTCTGCAAAATATCTTTAAATTATTAAATTTACAAAATGTTATTAAAAAAATAAAGCAGTTTCTTTTACAACGTTAGGATAAATATTAAGGACGCCTCGAAGGACGCTATGTTTCTATTTTAAATGAGTAAAAATCACCACTTTCCAGAATTCTTACAGGTGAGATTTTCTGCCGTTTCTGAAGAATCGCGACCAGTAAGTGGAAACTTTGATTCTCCGATAGCCATGTCCGACGAATTAAACACTTTACAAGTGCACAACGTCGGCCTCATAAAAATGATCTTCATTGATGTTGTATATAAAAAAAATGTATATAGAGCCCTTTTTGACACTGGTGCAGGTGTTAACGCCGTGTCTACAAAGTTGAGTCCCCCTGTACATAATACGTCCCGTGTTTATTTTGAATTGTCTTCCAGTGAAAGCAAAATCGAATCACTGGAATTCGTGAATTATCCCTACAAATTGCAACAGAAAACTTTCTTATAAAATTTGAAATTCTGAAAACTAACTTACGACTTTTTCTTGGGCTAAGTAAGTAAGCTGTGCGTTGACTTTCAAGTCAAATGCCAAAGTTATATATTTTTTTCAATTATGATTTTGATGAAATTTTGTACAATTTTTTTATGTCAATTAAAAATATGAATTAAATTTTTTTTGGGGTTTTGCCATCCTAGGAACAAAATGTCTAGCCTAGGTAGGGTGCTGATCACCACTAATATCTAATCTAACCCTTATGTATGTAGAAATACAAACTATTTTGTTCTTAATAATTTCTTATAATAATATTTAAGGTCTTCTTTTGTTTGCAGGTTTTCCTGGACACATGGTGACCGAGGGGCCCGGCCATGCGCATCGGCCTGGCTTCTCTGCTGGTTAAGCTGCTACTGTATGTGTCATATTACTTTACGTTTTTTACCGCCAGCGTATCGCCTCTAGTTATTTTTGAAGACGAAGAACCACTAACGCAATTCTCTCGAATAGACAGACATGCATATCAACAGTCATCTCCGCCACCTTTGAACGGTATAAAATTTAACACCAAAAATCAGAATTCGGATCTAAAAAATAATTACCTGGATAAAGATGACATATATCAATCAGATTTTGAACGAGAAAACCTGACTGTTGGAGATTTAAAGAGGGAACAAAACGATGAAAAAAAGGTGAAGCTTGTACTGGGATATTTGACAGCTGTGAGAGGAACCCTGCAATTACGACAGGGTCTGGCGGTTTCCGGAGCTATTTCTATGGCCATAGATGAGGTGAGTTTATCGTTACTCTTAAGCCCGTTTCTCACCTAGGCATTACCCATGCCAAACCCCGACTCTCTGGATTTTCCTATTCATGTCCATGTTGAGTTGGGGAACGTCTAAATAATAATAAGAATTGTCCCCTTTTTGGAGTGAAAATTTCTGTCGTATATATGAGTGATTCCATCGAAAACGTCGTCAAAATATCAAACTGTCAACATCACCGAGTAAAAAGGCACATCGCTATGAAAACCATTGTTATTTCATTTACCAGCCGCCTTGATTTATAGTGTAAAGATGGTGTATTGTGAGAAGTGCTCTTCGTTCGAGATTTTTAAAAGTATTTTCCTGTTTTTTTTCGGATTTTTTTATAAAGGTATTAAAAAAAATACTGTTAACAACTCGCGGCTAAATTGTGCTTTTTTAAACGCGTTTTTTAATATCTTGCTGCGCTCGTTATTTAAACCAACGCTTGTAAGAAAAGCACTATTTTAGCCACTAGTTGTGAAAAATAGTGACAAAACAGAAAACCGTTGTGCTTGCGAGCCCTCCAAAAGACTCAGTTAGCAGATATATCAGTTTGGGACAGTTTTAGTCCGTTTTTATATTTTAGTTTTCTTTATTAATTCAAACCCTTCCAGTACGCCTATGAACAACAGTCCTTCACATCATCCCAAGTTCAATTATCTATATAATTTTATCATTATGAGGTATTACGTTAAACTGATAAAAAAAATATATCCAAGAGGTACTTAATTCTTTGTAGTCAGCTCCCCTACTATATAATAGAAATGAAAGTTTTTTGCACCGCGTTTAAAAATAAAGGTTTACTATACATTTACAATAAAATTAGGATATCTATAAATTTAGGTCCTAGTAAAATAACATTTTTATAACGATTTTTACGATAATTTTGTAAATTTGAAAGTGTTTCAAGAAGTGCTATGTTTAAGAGCAGCTAGCCTAAAAACGGCAACATAGATTTTTTAAAACACACAAGTCTGACATTCGAAAAAGAAGAGATGACAAATTGCACCTTATATCCAATTTTTTTTACATAAAATTTATTGACTATATATATATATTTGATATTCCTGTTTAGTTGTTAATAATAACTTGGCAAAAAATGGCAATGAGAAGATAGTAGATGAGTTAAAAAAAAATTATTTTATTATAACTTACATTTTTGTTGTATATTGTTAAAAATGCGATATCACCAACTTTTTTGCATGTTTCTATGTAAAAATATAATAGTAATTTTAATATACTATGGTAGCCCAACTCAAAACAAAAACAATAATTTTCATAAGAACTCAAAATGACCCCTAAAGTGTTTTATGGGGAGCAAAAAAATTCCAAATTTGAATAATTTTCTCTCTTTTATATTTGAGCAAAATTCTAGTTTCTACAATTCGTAAAAAAAACCTTAACATTTTGATTAAGGTTGTGATACATTTCTAAGAAAGGATATATACTAGCTACCTAAAAGTAAAAAAAAAAATTCTACTTATTTTTGTTTTTGAGATATTTTACCAAAACTAGATTATTTTCAGTATTAACTTTGAGGCGCCGTGACGCCACTTATAAAGCGACGCCGGTCAAAACAATATATATTATAATATCGTGTCCTCAAACACCGTGACAAGTTATATCAAAATCACCCAAAAATTAAAGAAATTAAAATTGACCTCCCGACTAGAAGGTTTCAGCGCCTTCGACTAGACCATCTCGGTTTTGTTGAGAACTGCCAGTGATGTCATTGGTTCGATTTTTACAGAAAATAGGGAATTGTTGTTTTAATATTAATTTAATGAATACTTTTTAATTAATACAATACATTTAAAATGAATCACAATTAATTGAATCATAATTTGGCGAAATTTAAAAAAAACTGAAAATATATAATAATTTCCTCAAACCGTAAAAAAATCCAAATCCTAAAACGATCGTGCGTTAATTACTGCGAATACATATAAATTTACACTTACAGGTATATTTTCCCTTTCCCTTGTGTGGAAAGTTATAAAAAAAATCGCAGGATTGTCATAAAAACAGTAAACTTTTTGATATCATTCCTTACTTTTTCAAAAATTTTCGCCATATTTGGGTTACCGTTTCATTAATTTTGGATTATTTACATAAAACTTACAATTGTATTTAGTCATTTTCCAGTAAGCAACAACGTAATTGTTTTAAAGTTGACAATAGATACAAAGTTAATTTTTTTTGAAGGTTTATGGGTTGAAGGATCTTGTTAATGAAACGTCCTTTTTTTGAAATGCTAACGTTTCGCAAAATTTATTTGCTTTTTTATTATTTTGATAATGCCTCTTTACCCAAGGATGACGTCTATTGCCAATAAAATCGACACATGGAACGGTCGTCTTGAATAGCCCTGAAGAAGCAAATAAATTTTGCGAAACGTTGGCATTTCAAAAAAAGGACGTTTCATTAACAAGATCCCTCAACCCATAAACCTAGACCTTTAACAAAAAATAAAAATAGGATCGTTAAACCATTCTACAAGTCTTAGTTAATTTTCGATTTTATCAGCATTCGTATCCTTATATCCATCGAGTCGACCTATCGAGCAGATGTACTTTTAAACTAATGGCGAATGCGTGACAGTTCCAGCTTATCAAATGCGTGAAAACATAGTTTCATACGCAGTGATAGTCATAACGTTACGACTCCCTTATCGTACCTAACGAGTTTTTCGTGCATTTGATCAACTGGAGCTGTCACGCATTAGCCATGATTTTGAAAGTGCATCTGCTTGATTGGTCGACTCGATAGAGATAAGGATACGAATGCTGATAAAACTGAAAATTAACTTTAAGTGTCTATTAATTAAGCTCACAATACTGCTGCTTTCATGTCATCTTTAAAAGACTAAACTTGTTTCAACTTTAACGTTTATTATCTTACAATATGTATTTTGTCATTTCACAATAAAGAAACAAATTTATTTTAAATTTGACATTTAACAAACTTGCAATATTGTGTAATATGTAACTGTAAAGAAGCAAAGTTGTTTCGACAGTGACATTTATTAAACTTAAAATAATTTTATTTTTCAGTTACTTTACCGTTTAGATTTCTTGTTAAATCCAAGATTAAATATTAACGTAAAATTAGTGCTTCTTAGCGATACTTTCACATAGAATGTTAATTTTGAACTTACATTTTACTTTCTTTAAATATTTTTCTTAACTTAACTCTGTGTTTCGGACTTCCAGTGTCTATATTTTATTTATACACTCATATTTTTCTTAACGTATTTAAAGTTACACCAATTTTACATTTTTTCAAAGTTGAAAACCTGTAATGTAACAGACCTTGCTTAGTGGGAGTATGACAAATTTTATCACCTTTTATACAGCCATAGTTCAACCACTTCACGGCCAGGGGGCCACCCGTATAAATTCTATATAAAATGTAGATGAAATGTTACCCTTGATAATCTTTCGACATTCCCAAATTTGGCAACGCCGCATGCGGCATGTCAATTCATTATTAATTTAAAATGTTTGGAGGTACTTTGTGCCGGTTAATAGATTTTTTGTGAAGTTAGAAAAGATAGCAAAAGATATTTGTTTATTTTAGCCATGTATTAAGATAAGGACCGTTGCTCATCTCTAAACAGTCATGAATTTCTTCTTTTCTTGAATTTATAGATAATTTTAACTTTTGAAAATTTAAAGTTCTTTAATATTTGTTTATTCTAGCCATGTATTAAGATAAGGACTGTTGATCATCTCTAAACAGTCATAAATTTCTTCTTTTCTTGAATTTATAGGTAATTTTAACTTTTGATGCCAAAAATTTAAAGTTCTTTAAAATAAGCTTTTACTAAATAAAATCGGTTAAGAAATAAGAAAGTTACGGTTTCCTATATAAATCGCAAATTGAGCAACAGTACTTGTACCCAAAATTTAGTCCTACGTCCTAAAGTTCTAAACTGATATAAATAAGCAATACTTTGGTGGCTTTGGCAAAAACTAGACTTCTAAATAATTTAATTTCTTGACTTGCCTTGAGTTGATTCCACAAAAGTAAACGGTATTATATATATATATATATATATATATATATATATATATATATATTTCTATCCGTTTCGCCTCCACATACGGAACAGGCGCCCACGCCTCCACCCTAACCGTTTACTCTATGCCTGTATATCCTGTATCTATAGGCATCTAATTTTTTTCTGAATCAGAAAACCATTAGAAGGGTAATAATTTCTCAACAAAATTATATACAATTTTTTGGTATATTTTTAAATGGAACGCCTCCGCATAAGAAGCAGTCAAATCACCTCCATTTTGTATAAAAATATAGACCTTCTATATGCCTTCAGCAGTGTTGCCACTTTCTCTAAAGCTGTAAAGCTATGTAAATTTCAAATATTATTCTATTTTCTGGAAAAAGCCGGTTTTAGAGATGGTTTGTAGACAATTTCACATCTTCCGCCTCCGATAGGGTGGAATAATAATAAATTACTTTTTGCGTTATTCTTCACTTTTTTGTTCACGTCGTAAAATTTGCTTTGCAAACCTAATACCTAGTCATATTAAGTCATATATTAGACCTAGATAAATAGGTATTTTCTTCCAATTTGTAATGCGTTTATAGATATCTAATATTCGATTTTTGAACGTTTTATTTTATATATTCTTAAATAGTTCAATATTTTGAATTTAATTTCAAAAACATACAAAGTCAAGACAACCGGGGTGGGGGCGGTTTCGATAGGTAAAAAAACTAGAATAAAAGCATATCTTTTATGATGAACATATCAATATATGCAAACAAAACGCGGATTTGGCCTCAAATCTAGGGGAGGGGTACTCAGATTTTAAGTTGTTTATTTTATACATTTTTTTTATTATATAAACTGTTTAAATGCGCCGAAAATTTGGGAAAATTACATGAAAAATGCCATTTTTGGGTCAAATTAAACTAAAATCGTATATATCGTCATAAATCATAGCGCCGCAGGCGAAAATTTTTAAGAAAGTGACAAATGCCATTGTTAACACAAAATTAAACTAATACCGTAAATATCAAAGGCGTTTTAGCGCCGCAAATTATGCCCTACTTTTGATTTTTTAAATATTTTCGTAAAAAATTTAAATCCAGGGTGGGGAGCTTAATTAACCCCATGAAACTTGTTTCTAAATTGAAACTCTATAATAATACTGTCCCAAAATACTGTGGAGGGATTCTAGAATGTCTTTAAAGGAACGTTCTGCAATTTCTCGTTTTTTTCTTCAAAGACTTTAAGGTTACCACCAGCGTCATTGCTGCCTACTTTTTTCTGGAGCAAAAGGGGCCTCGACCTGGGATCGCCACTGCAACAGATTGGCTTGGCTTTAGCCTTCTTACAAGCTTATTATTCTCTGATTTGTGCAGGTTTTCCCTGACCATTTGTCATTTGGGACAAAATTCCAGATCACAGATAACAATATTTTATCAAATTTTTTGGTAAAAAATAAACAACCTAAGACTGACATTGTTTTTTGCAATTTTTTTTATATGGCGTCCACTTAAGGGTTTAATAAAAAAACTGAGTTTTACCCTAAAACCAAAACGGCTTTCAACCTGACACTAAATTTAGCAGTACAAAGTGACAAATGCAAAGGTTTTATGCATGGAAAAATTAGTGCTAATTAAATGCCGAGTTCTCAAAATTTGTGCTCTAGGGTTTCCGAGATATAGCCTGAAATTCTAACTATTAGTACACTATCATATACTGGTTTCGGATAGTGATAAAGGGGTGAAAATGGTTTATAAAAAGAAATTCTAATTAAAAAACAGTCAAAAGGAAAAAACTTGTTTTTTTTTAAAGGGTATTATTTAATTTTTGAAACTCATTTCATCCCTCTAACACTTTCCCAAAGCATTATTTTATGGTGCAGGTCTTGGAGGAATAACATCAGTTTGTTTTTCCTCCAAGGTGCAGGTGCTGCTATCCTTATGGGATTGCTAGCAGTGCACGCTATATCTCGGAAACCATAAGAGCACAAAATTTGGAAACTTTGCATTTAATTAACACTAATTAATGGCGAAACTCTATCACCCTCATACTTTTATTGTTAACAAAAGTAAGATGCTTATACACTGCATAAAGTTAGCAATCTATTTAAAAAAGAAACGCAAAAAAGAGAAAAATCAAAAGATTTAGTAGCATTTAATTAGCGTTATGTTTTTTAAACCATTTGTAACCCCTAATTTAATATAAGGCAGAACTCAAAACCACCTCCACTCTTTTATTATTAAAAGTAATGCGTAAAGTTAGCACTACAAAAGAGAAAAATACACAATCACTTTCTTAAATCATTATTTTATAGAGCACTGATATTTTTAACGGGTAGCTAGCAGTACCGACTATATCTCGGAAACCATCAGGGCACGAAATTTGAGAAGTTGGCATTTAATTAGCACTAATCATAAAACTTTTGCACTGCGCACTTTGTATTGTTAAATTTATGGATTTTTCTACCTGGACGTTTTAAAGATTTAAAGACCCTTGTTTAAAAGCTTTGGATATAAAATAATCATCCAATTGTTTAGTTATAGAATACCTAATAAATGTTCTAATTTAGAAGTACTACCAAAGAAATATTTTTTTTTCTAGATCCGAGCGAAAAGTAACATTTTTGCGCTTAAAAAAGAAAGCGCAATTGCACTTTTCCGTGGGGTGAGCGATTTTTTACTTTGTCGCTCGCCGAGCCATCATAAGACCAAGGATCCAATACGAGCCTGCGAGGCCTCTTCTGCAGAGGGATAACCGGCGCAATAAGAACGACCCCCATTCACGCCCTGGAAAAAATCTTGGGTCTCCCCTCGCTTCCAACTTGGATAAAGAAGGAGGCGATGGCGACGCACCTGCGATTAAGGGACCAAGGACTATAGAAAGGCGGGGAGGAAAGAGAGGGCGACGAAAGAGTTGACCCTCCTAAGACTGCCAGTGAAAGCACCGCTTAAGCCATGGAGGTTCGATAAAAAGTAAAAGGTCACAACACCAGAACGGAATGAGTGGCAAAGGGAAGAATTCCGAACGCAATTAAGCAGAGAGGCGACGTCGACGGTCTGCTACACGGAGGGCTCTAAACTGTCAGCCATGCAGACAACAGGCGCAGGAGTATACGCGGAAAGTCTAGAAGTTCAGAAAAGTTATGCCATTATCATGGCAGCAACCCTACCCGAGTTCAGAAATGGCAGGAGGGACATATGCACATGCTACGACAGCCAGGCTGCTCTCAAGGCTCTAAATGCACCCAAAATAGTCAGTAGTCTGGTGGAGGAGTGCGCTGAAGCACTGCAAATACTGGCTCAAGACAATATGGTGACACTGATGTGGGTCCCAGGTCATGAGGGAATACCAGGGAACGAGAAAGCGGACGAACTTACCAGACTAGGGGCCGAAACCCAATACACTGGACCGGAACCTCTTTTGGGAATAAAAAGAAAACAGGTACAGAGTGAGCTCAACAAATGAGCGAACAATGAACTGAAGACGCCCTGGAGGCAAGAGGAGGCAGACAGTTCAAGCTGTTCGTGGATGGTCCGAATGTAGCCAGAACTAAATGGCTCTTAGGCATGATCCGAAAAACCATTAGACTGCTGACGGGGATGCTGACGGGGATGCTGACTGGGCACAATCGGCTGAACAAACATCTGACGCAAATAAGAGTAGCAGGAGATTCCGTGTATGCCGCTAGCTGAAGTGCGGATTTCCCACGATAGAGGACGAAGAGCTGCACTCGCTCAAATGGGCGGACATACTAAACTTCGTAAAGAAGACAGGGAGGCCCGGAGAGAGAGTTGTAGCGGAAGTAGGGGTAAGGAACGGGGTATGGCAGAAAGAGCCCATGAAGAGGCCGAATTTCCAGGCCCACGGGCCGCCCCTATACGACTACTACTTCTACCCAACTTTTATCAATGGCATTTAAATACGTGGTAAAAAATGTGTTTTATTACTATATTTTTACAAAATTTTCGCCCACGGCGCATTTATGACATGATTTTAGCAACAAATCTAGGATCAAAACCAGATCCCAACCCAGTTTTTTTTTATATTAGTTCATTTGAATTTTTTTATACTGTCCCCCCCCCCCCGAAGTAAAAATCGTATGTAATATTACTCTTGCTTACAAAATCATTTAAGCCCGAAGTTACATTTGTTGGTCCAAAACAAATAATTTATAACATAAAAAAATTTCCTATATAAGTTACTTTTGCTCTTTTAGTTTTACCCGTTCAACTTAACTGAAAAGTGACCTTGACGTTTAATTTTCTAGTTACAATTTGCCTTTTTTAACCAATTTTGGTCAGTTTTGCTGGCTTTAACTTCAGGGATGTCATGAACTTAATTGTTAGTTGGGCAGAAAATACCAATTAAACGCACAAAAGAAAGAAAAAGATAAATTTTAGTAGCTACCAAACTACAAAATAAATTCAAAAATCAACAATGCAAGTTATTAAACTTTAGTTGACTATAAACTTTTTTTTGGAATGTCTTTTTTTCTCCACTGCTCTAACTTTAAAAACCAAATATTTTGAAAACCACAAAGTTTTGACTCTTATATCATAGATTTTTTCCTTTTTTACTACTTAAAAACACAGAGCGATCATCTCATCTCATTATGATTTGTTCATCTTAAATTCTATTTTGGTCTTATCAGTTATTTTTGTAATTTGCGTCCCACGTTTATTTCATTCTGGGTAAATATAAATGATGTTAATTCTATTTACGGAACGGTTAAAATTTTTCATCTCTTTTTACGTTTGCACAAACATTTCCTGAGTCGGGGACAATACTTTGAAAATCAAAACATTATATTTATAAACCAACAAAATGGACACATTTTTTAAATAAGCCCTTAAGGAAAATCTAGAGATCCCAGCCCCCCTTAGCATAAAAGCCTGAATTTAAGAACGCATAGTTAGAGTGATTGGCGGCTGGGGCAAGATTAAATTTTGGCTTCCCCCCCACCCATACAAAAAGTTAAATAGAGAAAAAATATATATTTTGTTTATAGGAACAAAACAAATCAAATATCTAAATCTAAAAACACTAACGCTAAAACTGAACTTTTCTTACTTTTTGGACTGTTCATCAATTAAAACATTACAGTTCAAAGATTTTGCAATATCATATTCGACATTTAAAATTACTAGATTATGCAACCTATTTATACCTATCAATAGTTTCAGGAGCATGTACCCCTGTGGCTCCCCCCCCCCTAATTACACCGCTTCCCAGGGCGATTGGACATGTTCAAGCTCATAATTTTGGTTATTTTATCAGTGTAGTGTACACTAACTTGCACATAAAATGCGTATACAAGCAATAAAATGTTACTTTTTATAAGCAGTGTAACTAGCTGCTATGTAAGCACACTAAAGCTCAAACTCATTCTCATACAGATAAAGGACACTCACAGTAAGCTGAATTCTGTATTGAGGCCTCTGATCTCGAAACGCGCGTTTCGAGATCAGCTGGATCAGCGAGGCTTTAATATAGAATTCAGCTCACTGTTCCGAGATCAGTGGCCTTAGTACAAAAATCAGCGCACTGTTGCTCTTGTAAAAAGTTAGAATTTTTATCAAGTGAAAATATACATATCGTCTTCAAATTCATTTATTGAGTGAAGTAAAAAAAATAATCTTAATATCCGGTGCCAGCACCATTTTTGTCCAAAACTTTTTGTAGACGTCGAACCATGGAATTTGATAAGTTACGACAGTACTGAACATCGTCAGCGATCTCGTCCCACGCATTCAATATGGCATCTAGTAGTTCTGCCTGGTTTCGAGGCCTCCAATTTCTTTGGTAAATGATCTTTACTAATCTTCCCCACACATTCTCTATCGGATTCAGGTCTGGACTGTTCGATGGCCATGCCAATACTTCAATGTTCTGGTTTTGGAACCATGTCTTGCAAACATTAGCAGTGTGCACGGCGCAGTTATATAGAGAACTTCAACCGATGACAACATGGCGTCCGAAAGAAGCTCCAGATAACGTACTGCAGTGAACCGACCATCAATCTGCCAACATACCCCCAGCCCCCGTGCACTAACCCAGCCCCACATGTTGACGGAAAAATGACCCGCCCTGGTTATTTGATTTGTGTCTCGCTGATCAAGCCGATAGTGTGGAGGCCGATGAACTTTAATTAAATATTACCCGTGTCCAGTAACCTTCATCACGATGATGATTTAGGGCAAACATTACTCTTGCCTGTTTTTGTTCTTGAGTTAGTTTTGGTTTTCTTGCAGCAGTACGGCAACGTAACTCTGAACCTTTTATTCTCCTACTTGCCGTAGAGCATGATGCAGGAAAATTTGTCACTGAGACTGCGTTCACTGCGGAGTCGAATGGATTTTCCCTAAAGTGAATGAGCGACGCTTCGTCTTCTTGTTCACTAGTCTTTTTAACCTTGCCAGTGCCTTCTTTTCTTTCTAAACTGTGTGTAGCCAGCCAACGGCTTCTTATTCTGCAAACTGTGGCTTTGTTAACACCATAGTGGTCAGCCGTTCTTCTTACCGACAACCGGTCTTCACTAAGTCGCGTTATTATTTGCATTTTCACAAAAGTAGACAAATGTCTCGACATATTGAATCGCAACTGACAAGACTTCATGTTGACACCTATTTGTCATGAATGATTAGCTACGTTCGGTATATAGATCCGATCAATCAGACTGCTCCAAATCGTTCGGAAATTCGTAGTGGAGGTAGGGGAGGTAAATCTGGCGCGTTTGTTTAATGAATCCAGATCAATAGGAGCTAGATCGCTCTGCTCTGAATTTTAGATGGATTTTTCAGATTAATCTAAACTTTTAGGGTTATGTTTTTATTTATTTTTAGTTTTGTCTTGGAACTTTTTTGGATTTTAAGAAAAAGTAGTGGAAAATCAAAACCATTTAAGTACGTTTTTATGTAAGCTTTAGTCAGACATAATATAGATTGAAGACGATTGCGCCATCGGCAACGACTGGCGCGAGATTTTTGAATCGAAAGCTGAGGTGTGATTTATAAACTGAAGTTGAGTTGAGTGGCACATTCTGAAATGTTCTTTAAATTGCCTGTCTCTTAATCGTGGAGCTTTTTCTCCAGCAAAGTCAAAGAGCTATTACAGTCTTCTGAACAGTTAACCTTGTCATCATTGCTATACAAACACAAAAAATGAGTCAACAGGAGTTGAATGAAAATATGTAAGTATTGTTTATAATTTTTGGATTACCATTTTTGTGTTTATTACTTTGAGAGTTTTTTTGGTATAAAAGCTACATGCAGTCTAGAGTTGCTGCAACGTAAAAAGTCCAGTTATATTAAAGTTTTAATGCATAATGCCTAATGCTTTTTTGATTTCTATTTTTCTTTAAAAAGTAGAGAGAGAAGAAAAAATTGTGCGTTGGGCATTAGCCATTAAAACAAAGAAAGATTTGAAGCAGAAAAGAATAGGATTAGGAATATAGCTGGCGAAAACGGTTACGATGAAGGCTTAATAAATAAGCTGATAAATAGACATTCTTTTCAAAAGACCTTTCGGAATTCTACCTTTTTCAGACAAAAATATACCTGCGACTCAAAATTTGTATCAATTCCGTATAATCCTAATTATACGAAAGAATTACAGAAAGTATTTAATAACACCGGTCTTAAATTAGTATATCAATCCGGTAACACAATAAGAAGCTTACTAGGAAATCCCAAGGATAAAACTACAGTTCTGGAAAAAAGTGGAATTTACGAAATTAGTTGCATGGATTGTGATAAAAAATATGTTGGCCAAACGAGACGCTCTATTCAAACACGTTTTAAAGAACACTTAGCACACTTAAAATACGGAAGAACAGAAAAGTCAAGTGTGGCCGAGCATGCTTTTGAAAACAATCATAGATTCACATTAGATAACCTAAAACTTCTAAAAAGTGTACCAAACAAAAGACTTTTGAATGCATATGAAAGTATGGAAATCATTAAATCCAGAAATAGTTTAAATAAAGATAGAGGACCTATCCCGTTTAGTACACTTTATTCTTTGGTTGAGGGGAGGTAGGATTAAAAATCGTGATCAATCACAATTTATTGGTCTTATCTCCGCCCACTAAAGGATTGTATATAAGAGAGAGCGTAGATTAATTTAGCTCATTGTTTATCGTCTCCTGATGATGCTAACGTTGTTAGCGAAACGCGCGTCGAGTGCGAAAAAAGTGTAGTTTTGGTTTGTGGAAAACAATCATAATTTTGTTTTAGTGCAACCAAAGGTTCCAAATTCCCAACATAAATAGGCCTTAAGCCATAAGACATAAGCAGTAAGAAATAAAAAGTATTAATTTTTTGTGAACTATAATCATCAACATTGATAAGCCATAGTTCATTTTCCTTGCGTCTTATGGCTTACTTTTTATGGTGCATCAACTCTAGACTGCAGCTTAACCTAAAAAGTCAGTCAAGGTAAAATTTAAAACAAGAAGAAAGTTGTAATTTTCTCTTGCTAAAATACAGTTCTTTGGGTTAAATTGTTGTTTCACTAACTCTACACCCAACCAAACAAGTACTATTGTTTTCTTACGATTGTATTATTCTTTTTTTACAGTTTCAAAAACTTCCCAAAAAGTCATAAGAAAAATGATAGGCAAGGTATTCAAGGAACAACTTGCATATTGCCACCACAGTGTAGCTACACGGGACCAAAGAATAGCTTGAAACGCATCAGGATTTCTACAAGTTGGTTTATTAATTGGAGGTAAATAATATATTTTTCATTACTCAAAGTCTTCTGTAAAAATACAAGTTGTGTTTATTTTGTAGTAGAAATAATCCTAAAACTAGTGGCTTAATTGATTTTTTTATATCACTTTTTATAACTGAGAATTTTAATTAATAAATAAATATAATTAATATTAAGTTTAATCAATAAAACAGATATTACATAACTCAGTAAAATTTGATATTATACAATACATATACTTATTTTTTTTTAAATACAGAACTTACAATTAAAATTGCAAGAGCTAGCCTACAACATTAAAAATAAAATTGCAAAGGATAGCCCACAGCATTAAAAAAGTTAAGTCTAAACATATTTGGATACTAGAGCTACAGCTTAATTAAATGAAAGTTAATTTAAAAAAACCCACCAAAGTCACACAAAGATTTCCGTTCCACAGACCTAGTAACATTTTCTGAAAAAATGACTATGCAGTAAACGTAAAGTTTGTATCTTTAACTACCTATACTTATGGACCTAGTATAGTATAGTATATAAATAGAAAAAATTGTCTGCCCCTTTCCTCCTATTTGAAAAAATTGAATAGGTGCACACGCTCCATAGGAAATTGGAAGGGGTTCTTTCTAGGCCTTTTTATGTAAAATAAATTCTTGAGTCTCTATAGTTTTATCAGAATAATGTTCATCACAACTAAGAACAATAAAAAATATGTGACATATTTTGTGAAACTGATTCTTAATAAAAAATGTAATTTGTAAAATCCTTTTTTTTTGCATTGTTTCAGATATAGCTTGATCACGATTCAGCCTGCAGCAGAGTGATGAGTTCTGGAAAACTGCAATGGACTTTTCTAGTGTATTTGATAAATGATATTTTTTCTACACCAAATCAAATTGCCTGTACTAATTTTAAAGAATAAAAAAATTATATAAATTTCTGTTCCTTATTATTGCAAGTTGGACCGCAGTGTTAAACTTGGTTTGACTTGTGAAAGCACTTGTGTAATACTTAACAATAAAGAAACTAAACTAAACTTTCAATTTAATTGTAGTTTAGAATGTGCTTTCATAATAAACTAAGGTATCACATTCTAAACATCAATTAAATTTAAACTAGGTTTAACATTGAGGAGCAATATGCAATGAATATTTGTATAAATCACTACATTTAATCCACATGGCAGCTTATGGCTAGCCTATGATACAAAAGTGGTAAAATCTGAATGGCCGAAAGCGGTAATCTCCTGTGGCTGATGTTTGGAATTAAGGCGCACGCCCCCGCCCCAGCGCGCCGCTTCGGCGGGTACCCTCGGCCCGAATCCGTCACTTCGCAAAGTCTTCAGTTTGCCGATTTAGGCCCATGGGGATTTGGTTTATTGGGTAATCTTCAAACATTATTTGTTGTCCGTGCACTACAGCACAAATAGCCTCTAAAACCATATTATTCATGGTACCTTTCAGGCTCAAAAACCCAGCAACCGACAAAAAAATAAAAACATTTAAACAAAATTAGGTTAGAAAGTTTAAATCTGAACCCGTTCGGTAATGCGGCTTGCTCGGATTAATCGACGATCAGCTGATCAAAAATCCCTCTGATCTGCGATCTATATACCGAACTTAGCTATTGTCATCTACATACACTGCTCAGAAAAAACAATTTTACTACTCCAATGTACGCAATTTATCTGCAAGTTATTGTACATATACACTAAATTTCAAATTCCATTTAGTTTTTTTGTTTAAATCTCAGCCGCTATATTTAAATTGGTCCGGTAGAATTTAAAATGAACTTTATATTTTGTTCTAGATCAATAATGACAACCACACGCTACCGGATATCGAGCTGCAGTTAAGATGGAACGACACTAAAGGTGACAACGTTTTGGGTGCCAGAGCAATGACAGACATGCTGTGTGACGGAGTTTCCGCTTTTTTTGGACCCGAAGGCTCCTGTTACGTAGAAGCCATTATGTCACAGGCTCGAAATCTTCCCATGATTAGTTATGTGAGTACATAGGGGCAAAAAGGTAAACCTAAATTTCAAAATTTGAAAAATTCAACTTTTTTGTATTGAAGCTAATCAAACATTTGGACAATTGTTATTGTAACGATAGTTATTGTGAAATGACAGTAAAATTTTAAAACTTAGTACATTTCATTGCAAATTCAATCGGACCAGTTTCTTGAGACTTCCATTAAGTTTCTATATTCAGATCAGTCGCCCTATACAATTGGAGACACAACGTTTTTGCATGAAAAAAAAAATCTTATCTAATATCAAGGCGCCATCATCCAAGAATAAATTAGAGTCCATATTCCTCAAGAAGAAGCAAACTTGAGTTAAGCCACATTGGACTTTGTGACCATTACAAATTTTATTTTTACTTTACTTTGAGACTTAAATTCTTAGTCATAGTATATTAAACTTCATTTAATACCTACTGGGTTTATTTTATATTTATGTTATTCTCGTTGTAAGAATAAACTTTACTCGAGTAATTAGTTTAGGGTATATTTAAAGCGCTTGTTAATTTGAATCAGTTATAGCAAATAATTAGTTATTGAGATAAATAGTATATCGTACTTTTAAAACGATTTATCTCTACAGCCAAACCGCTTATTCTTCAATTTAGAGTTTTTTTCTCGATATAATACGTAGTAGAGCTTTAAACTAAATTTAAACAACACACCTATTCTAAGTAAAATTTTCATTTTTTTTTGGGAATCGCATTTAAAATAATTTACCAAGCAAGTTTACGTGTGCTGACAATGACATGTTTTAGGGTTTTTGTCAAGCGAGTTGTTAAGTATTTTGAAGTTGTCAAAGTTTCTACCATATAGTAAAGGGTTCTTCTCAAAATATATTAACAATTTTTAAAGGCAAATATCTCTGAAACAAAAGATTTTACGAAAATATATTTTACTAATTCTTGTTGAGAACAACAAAGTCTACCTACAGTTAAAGTCTTTCTAGGGAATTTTGAATCGCCTTGTATAATAGTATATCTTGGACTCGTACGAGCTTTACACATATTTAATAGCAAATCGAACTCGTATAAGTAGATAATTTGTATTGTATAATAGCATATCTTGGACTCGTAGGAGCTTTACACATATTTAATAACAAATCGAAGTCATATAAGTAGATAATTAATTTGTATTATACCAGGTGGGAAAAATGCTGTGACTCAAGTATTTGATTTGATATATTGTTAGTTTGCAGGTGTCGCACATAGAGCGCGCTGGTAAGACCGATACAGTTTAAATTATTAAAAATTTAACACAAAAAATTATTTTTACAAATATAAATTTACTGAATAAATATTAAACAATATCGAAAAAAGTTAATTAGTACTCAAATCAGGTACACATTTTTTTATTTAATTCAATAAAAGTTTATTCTGTAGAATCAGATTTAGCATGACTTCATAGGATTTTTGATTTGTTTTATCGTTTGCAGACTAATTTTGATTCTATTCTATTTTGATTCTATTCTAATTTTATTCTTATAATAAGACTTAACATGACTTGATGCGATTCCTTATGTGTGCTATTATTTCTAGATTAAGATTTATTTAGTTAATCTCAGTCTATCTCTAGCTAAATAAAAACGCTCTTTTCATTTTAAAACCTCATTTTGTTATTAATGAATGGAAAAATAGATTAAATTAAAGAATAGCGTTCTGCTTTACCTAACAAGATAGTTTTATCATTAAGTCTTAGATTAAATCAATTAATAGGTATTGGTGTGGGGTGATATTTTTTTTTTAATAATATCTTTATATTTAGTGGAGAATTTTTTTTCGTGTAGAGTATTTCGACCAGAAGTGCGGTATCCAAGATGTTGGGAGAGAAAAACACTCAAAAACATCAAAAATTTGCACAGGTAGCCACAGGCAGCCATTAATTAAAATGGGAGAAAAAAGCAACATATTAGGTATTTTTAAAAAAATGGAAAGTCCGGAGTACCTGTTGCGGATATTTTTAGAAGAGGAGTAATTGCTTTTAAAATAATCACTGTATAATATAATTTATTTTTCACCTGCACGATAAGTGGTTATTATGTCTCTAATTTTCGCCTCTTGCATTATACGTTATTAATAAGAGACATTACGGCTCTAGGCTTATACAGTAATGCCCATCATAAAACAAGTGATTTAATAAGATCATTACGTAACTCATTTTTATTAAAAAGCCAAATTTATTTTATTTTATTTATTCAAAAAAATGTTTATTTATTATAAATGAAATGTTAAAAGTAAAACGTAGGCTGTGTTTTGAACGTTTTAAATCTGGGTCGTAGACAAAATGTTGTATATCACATGTACGGAAAGGCTCACTACAGCACTCGTGTGGTTACTACGACTCGGTTTACGACCTTGAATTCCCCACTTGTTACTCTAATGAAGTTCACGGCTTACTAATAATATAAATAACTGTTAAAACGTTATAAAAATTTTTTAGTCGTCCAACTGTCAAAATAGTTGTCCCATCTTTAAAATTTGTTATATTAGCTGGCTTGTCGTGTTAGCCAACGGAAAATCCAGTAGTGTTTTTGTTTCCCAGTTTAAAACATGCCCCACGCGATCGATTATATCGTCATTCAGAAATGTGAAATACGCGGTCGCTTAAAAGAGAAAATTAAGCAAATTTTAACGTCTGATATGCCAAATAGGAACTGAAAACCCCATCGCTTTACGCGACCAATTTAATTGGCATATTTTGCGGTGGTGTTGGGTCAGGAGAAATTGGAAAAAGTCTCAAGTATGAGAAGGCAGTGCTTGATGATTCCGTACTTTAGTTTTGATAATAGAAAATTATAGTAAATATATCAGCGTCTCGGTACACCTCGCACGCCAAAAGTCTCTAAATTTTCAATTTGTTTATACCATTTTCTGCATGAGGCCTACCTACTTTTATGGTGGATGTGCTCAGCGGCGGCTAAAGCCAAACCAAAATCGGCAATATCCGTTCAGAAAGCGCCACTTTTGTTTGTAAGGGTGTGTGTGTGTGTGTGGCGCTTTCTGGAAGAGCTAATTGCAATCATTGCTTACGTTGCTGGGCCCGTAACGTTAAGTCACGTACACACTCGGCGAGGACGAACGCGAACGAACAGAAACGCACGTACTTATATCTACGGACCAATACGTTCGTTGTTTTATTTTGTTGCACGGATCTCCCCTAATCAGCGCTGTGTCATATTAAGTTTTTCAATTTTTTTTTTAGTTTCAACTGGATCACTACTTTTATTTGCTTGGATATTTGGTTCCCATGAAGCATACATTTTTGCTATTTTATTTTTGTATTTATCAAATTTTGGGTTTCAAGTGCATATTTGTATCATAAAGATCAATTAGTTGCCACAAGTAAACGAGGAAGGATTTAATAAATGGTTATTTTAGGTTATAATAACAAAAACATCGAGAAAAACCAACCAAAATAATTAGATTGGTAAAGGAAAAAGGATTGCCTATTCCCTTATGAAAATGCTAAATCAAATATCAACCAATTAGCTGGGGCACGTGCAGACGTCAACATCTTTTTGAAACAAATCTGGACCGTTGCGTACTTTTCGAAAAACCGTCTTACATGAAAAGTAAACAGTTTGGTCCATAGGGTTGTACGCCTTTTTATATATTAATTAATGCGTAAGTCAATGACGTCACCACGTTCCCCATTTTACCATTCTAGCCCAACGTGCGTACTTATACGTGTGTTTCTGTTCATTTGCTTAGTGTGTATGCGGCGACTGCAATCAGCTGTTCTGTAATCGCATCCACCATAAAAATGCATAAATAAGTTAAAAATGTAATGTAGTTTTGTTTGAACGCGTTGTATACCGATATGTTTAAATAGTTACTTTAAGTGTCTATTTTGACCACAATTCTCATGTTGTATTTATATTTCAGAAATGTTCTGATTATAGAGCTTCTAGTATTCCTACTTTTGCCAGAACTGAACCTCCAGATACTCAAGTTACCAAGTCAATAATATCTTTACTTAAATATTACAACTGGAATAAGTTTTCGATAGTCTACGAAGAAGGTTAGTTTTATTTTCATTCTTATAATACATACTTAAAATTTCATACAGTTAAATTTAAAACCAAAATAGGCAGAACGGCAGAGAAGTATAATTTTTCGGTTCAATATTTTCCTAAATCGATTACGAAAAAAACACATGATGTCAGTAAAAGTTCGTACAGTCAATTTGATTATCTTTTACCGTTTTAGCAATTTTGGCAGTGTTAATTTAATCTGTAGATGCTTTAAAATGAAGAATGTGAAAAATGCACATTTTTAGCGTTTTCCATAAGGAACACACCCTTAAACTTTAGATTTAGTAATGTAACAAATATTCGGATTTATTGGTTTATTTAGCGGGCTCTACTTTTAGGCCTTTTACTCCAGTAGAATAGTCAGAAAATCGCGATTTATCTACAAAACTGACTTAACAGCCAAATTTTTTACAGCAAGTAGAAGATCATATGAGACTCTTAAAACCACATTTTTCCAACAAAATTTCTCTCTATATTCGACGCCATCTTGAATTTATGCGTGATTCGGGTTAACTCGGTTTTAGTCCGATATCTCATTGACCATTGGTCCGATTTAAAAACAAATTGTTTTGTTTTATAAAAAAGTGGGTTTTCTCAGATTTTTGATCTAATATTTTTTTTGCTATATGTCTCGAATAAAAAGTTAATTCACATCTACCGCCGAAAATAATGATTAATCAAGTTAGCATATAATTTGACATATAATTTGTTACCATTAAACTTTTTTAAAAAAGTGTTGCTATTAAAAATTTAGTGGGTTAAATTTTCTTTAATGTTTGGTAATAAAAAATAACAGTTATGTTAAAAATAACGGAGATATAGAGGGCGCCACAAATGTGAATTTTTTTTATAGAAAAAGAAAGAAATGAAAAGAAATTAACCCAGGCAAGAATTTTTAAAATAGTCTTTCAATTTATGGGTACTAAAGCTCTCACTAAAGCCTTTACAGTCCCTGTTTAAATACGTTCCAATTAATACCCCACATGTCATTCTGGATTAAACTGGGTTTTTTAATAAGTCCTTTCCATTATCTCCGCCCCTAGGGGGCAATTTTAATGTTCTTGAAATGGGACCATCTGGAGCACAAACCAAGTCTACCTACCTACTATATTTCATCAAAATCGGACAAAATCGTTGGTGACAGACAGATGGACATACAAACATTAAGGCAAAAAATGTTCTAAACAATTTTTGAGAAAAAAGGCCGGTTATTTGATAAGAATCTTATTCAGATTTAAGTAGCACTGGATAACCACAACCTCCCCTCTCCCCTTGTGTACGCCTCTGTATATCCGACAAATCTCGAAGTTGCCGAAAATTACGTGATCTGCATAGAAACGTCAAAAATATAGAAAAACAAGTCTCGTTTTATTTCTACCTCAAAAACCTAGAAAAGAAGAAGTAAACCTATCTTCTGGACCACCCTCTAAAAGTCTCAAAAAGTGCCGCAGGCAAAAATTTTCTCAATGAGACTTTTTATATTTTTATTATTTAGCTAGGTTATTGTTAAATGAGTACTTAATTTCAGATATCAGTATTTGCTTACCTTTCTTTTTCACGACGTGATTTTAATTCTCGCATAATGTTTTGTGGCAAAGCAAACAATTAATTTCCTCGTTTTCCTCAAAATACATAAGGACGAATATCGAATGATACTCAAAAAATTAAAATTTTAAAACTAGCTACGTAGAATATTATCTAATATTCCAATATTCCCGAATGAAAAAACACTTACTAACGACAGTTGTCAATAATAGGTGAGTAGGTACTTTTGTTTTGTCTTGGCGGACGCCCACGGTTTATCAAAATGTGCAAAATCAAACCCGTTAAATAAAAGAAAGTTCAATTATATTATAATTCACTATAGAAACTGCAATTCGTTAAACCAATTTTTTATCCGTACCTTATTTCTTCACATCCATTCAATAATAAATTCGAAATTTATAAGACCCGTTTTTAATCGAACCATTGTTCATCAAACTCATTTAATATCAAACTCGTAATTTGTTTTATCCATTCGGAATTCGTAAGAATCGTTGTTTATCAGAAATTTCTGCTAAATTGATGGCACATTCGCCAAACATGAACGGGAGGCGTACACGCAGGTGGCGCGGCGGCACGACGTTTCGATGCATTTTTCGCTGCTATGCGCGCATACTTATACAAGTAGCGTTTAATGTTCAACAGTTTGTGTATAGATGTCACTTGCATTCCAGTTAAGAACAAATTTATGATAAACAACGGGTTTTACGAATTCCGGTTTTAAAAAATAATGGTTTGACAAATACCGGGTTTGAATAAAAATGAATTTTACAAATTACGAGTTTGATATTGAATGAGTTTGATGAAAAATGGTTCGATTGAAAACGGGTCTTATAAATTTCGAGTTTGTTATTAAGTGGGTTTGAAGAAATGAGGTTCGAATAAAATATTGGTTTAACAAATTGCAGTTTTTATGGTGAATCGTCCTTACGATGAAAATTTTTTTCAAATACGGTCTGGTGAATTTCTGGTTTGACAAACCATAGGCGTTTGTCATGGCCAATTTGACACAATAAGGGAGTTAAATCTTACCTCAAGAATTTGTAGTGTCAACTTTGCAGCACTCTATCTCAGCTATTTTTTACTATACAGAAAAACTGTTAAAAAAAAAGTTATAGGTAATTTTGATATCTACAATTTATATCTAAACACTTTTCTTCTTAAGTCTACACAATGTACACGTCACCATTTTCGGGAGTCTTTTAGGCATAACTTTTTTTTTATGACACATACAAAAAAAATCTTCGAATAAGAGTTTTAAAAAATAATTTGGTTTAGCCAACAAAAAAACCTTTTTAAAATCGAACAAATATTAACGCAAAATCCAAGATGGCGGCGAACCTAGAGGGAAATTTTGTATTTTGTAAAAATGTGGTTTTAGGTTTCTGGCATGATCCCCTATTAGCCCTGAAAAGTGTGGCTGTGTAGTCAGTTTTGCCATTTTAAAGTACTATTCTATTGGGCTATTTGTCAATACTTAATTTTGTATTTTAATAGAGGGGAAAATATTTTATATTATATTGAACCTAGGGGTAAAAGTCCGAACTTGTTTTAAGTTTTTTGGCAAAGACATTCAAGATTGTTTCTAAAATTCAAAAACTGATTTTATCATTATAGTTTTATATTTTGTCATGTTTAAGTTTTAATATTAACCCAAACTTTCGGGCTTTTGCTTTTGCCCAATAATTATGGGACTTTTACCATGGGGCAAAAATCCTAATGTGCATGTGTCTGCCTTTTTGCCCAAAATAACTCATTTTTGGTTTGATTCTAAACGATCTAAAAGGTATTTAGGTAAATTCTTCTATTACTTACTCAATTATAGCATATTTGCTTGAAAGACCAATAAGTAGAGAATTGGTGAACGGTACAGCCTATAGTCTATGGACAAATCGGGCAAAAAGGATAGTTCGTGTGCAAATCGTGCTTTTTTATGCCGATAAACTAACTTTGTTAAGGGTAACATATAAATCACGTTTTGACTTGTTGTCATACTGGTAAATGCATGTTTTGCTATTTATTGCCCCCACAACTTTTTTTGCATGACACTTTTAAACACGCTGTGACTTTCTTAAAGGATTGAAGCGTCAGTAGGTAGACATTTTTTTTTCGTTTTTTGACCAAAAGTTCAACAGTAAAAATAGCTTCCCAGGTTTAAAGGTTATACAGGGTGATCCAAAGCAAAGTGGTTTGTGTTTTATTGTTTGTTTTGAAGTATTTCTAGAACATGATAAATAAATATCATCGGTTGGGATTTTTAAAAAATACCGCGTCTCGTTCTAGATTTGAGCTATGAGGGTTATTTAAAAAGTTTACAGGGTGACTAAAGTTCCACCTAGAAAATCTTATTTTTTAAAAAAACCACACGTTATACGTAGGATGGTCATGAGATTTTTTTTTTAATGGAACACCCTGTATATTTTTTAAAATTTCGATAGATTTTTTTTCTGATTCCAAAAATATACCATATGTTACCACTGTCTTGAATGGTCATTGAGCAAATTCACAAAAACGTTGTCATAAGAGTAATGTGTTGAACAAAGAACCACCAGCCGTGTTGTGTTTGTCTTTAACTTTGCATAAACTTCGCTAGCACTGGGCATTGATCATATACTGGATGGAGAGTCTCAGTATAAAAAAAAAAAATAAAAAAAAAAACAAGGAACTATCTAAACTACTTTTCCTTTGCTAACACATTGCCCTTATGGCAAATTATTTTTGATTTTACTCGAAAACCGCCAAAGATAAACCCTACATATGATATATTTTTGGAATCAGAAACAAAAGATCTATTAAAATCTTATAAAATATACAGGGTATTCAATTAAAAAAACAGAACCTCATGGCTACTCTGGGTGTAGAGTGCGATTAAGGAAAAACCTGAAAATGTTACAGAAATCTACCTAATTTCATAAGCAATTCACTTTTTGATTTATCTTCTTGTGACAAATAACAAAAAAGTTTTCCCAAGTGGAACTTTATAAACGGTCACCCTGTACATATTAAGTAGCAAGGTATTGGAAAATATTGAAATCAAATCTATATAAACTTTTTTTGCATATTATTTTTTTATCATAAGTAAAGCATAGATTTTTGCAAGGCACATTTGATGAAGTACCCAGTGATTGTCTTAATGGAGTAGATTCGGATTATTTTTTACTAGGGTCATATGATAAGACGAAGTCGACGTTACATGCTGCCTTCAATTTGAATACTAAGTTTGGTCCTGTTTTATTGAATAACGTACTCCCCCCACCCACTTTCCGCACCAATTTCACGAAGAAACTAAAAAATCAATTGTATACTTAAGCCGCTACAAAAAGGCTTTTGTTTTCAACATATTGAAGTTATGGCTTAATAATTTTTTTATTCCATTCAGGAGAGTTCCAATTCGTGCCTGTTTTTAAAAACATACCTACTTTCCCCGCCAGTTTCACAACAAAAATAAAAAAGGTATATTAAAAAAATCCTAAATTATATAAGAAAATTATTTCATAACTAAAAATTAAAAAATTAAAAAAAATCGACTTCAAAAAGCTTACTAAAAAGCACAAAATAAAATTGTTTTTATTTTTATATGACACCAAACTTTTTTAATAAATTTGGTTTTGCGTCAACTTCACAAAAGTAGGGTTTCATATGAAAAAAAAAATAATATTTTATTATATAGTTTTTAATATATTATAGTAGTAGTTTTTAATATAATTAATTTATAATTACTACTACTACTACTACTATAGTAATATATTTAAATTTATATATAATTAGTTTAATTAATTAAACTATATAATAAAATAAAAAATATTTTATTATTTAGTTTTTAATATATTATAGTAGTAGTTTATAGTATATTTTTTAAAGTGGTACAATGGTCATAGTAGTAGTAGTAGTAGTAGTTCGACATCCCCCAGAGCTTTCCCCTCACGCTCCCACTCCACCACCACGGTCGAACCTTCCCGTCCTTTTTTCATAAGCCCCCACCTTTTACTCGTTATTTTAACATAACTCAAAAACTACTTAAACGATTGTAAAGTGTTATAAAATACTTAAAAAGTTATAAATACTTAAAAATTCCACTTTTCCGCCATTTTGAAATTGACATATTTGTTTAAAAACGCTTAAACTTGATTTACTACGCCTATTGAACAAATTTAGGTGATCTGCAAAAAGGTTTTGGGTAATATCATAAATTCCAGTTATTTTAATAAAACCCAAAAACTACTTAATTGAATAGAATGTTTGGAACCAATTTGAATCTTTTTTATTAAACGTTTTGTTTCTTTAATCAATAATTAAAAAAAAAACTTAAAATAATTTTTTCTAGTTTTTTCTTTTTTCAGGTTTTTAATTTTTTTTTAATGAAAATATATTTTTTTTATTTTTTTTTTAATAAAATATATTAGAAGCGAAGTATTCCAAAATTTTTTGCTTTAAAATCGGATAAAAAGTAAAAAAGTTACAATTTTTTAAAATATATGGTTTTCCGCCATTTTGAATCCGCCATATTTTTTTTAAAACGAATTTACCAGAACGAAAATAAGTCAAAACGTGATCTATGGGCTACCCTTAACAAAGTCAACACGACTTACACACGAAAGTCGATTTGTACATAGACTACTAACTGTGGGCTTTTGCTCCGATCTACGCTATTTTATGCTTTCGTTAAACCAGCAAACCTAATAATGCCTTAACAAAATTGGAAAATCTTTGTTTTTGTTGTGCAATTTAAAAAAAAACCTTTATTCATTAATATAATTATTGTGTAAAACGTCACCAAAATTTAAAATTTCCCGCTTTTTCTATTGCGACCTCCCCGTACTCCACCTGGTCTAGTTTTTATGGCCGATTTTCACTCTTAGAAAATCCAGTTTTATTGGGCATATAAATCTCTAGGTATGTTACACGGATCCTTTCCCTTTAGTTTGGTAGTTTGTGCTAATATTAACAAGACACTTCCTTTTTGCAGGTTGGAAAACAGTAGCAGATTCATTAGAGCACCAAGCATTGGACAGAAATATGTCAGTACAACACAACAAAAACTCTCTAGATCGACACAAGTGCTGCATGAACAGCCTAAGTTGTTGCGAATCCAGTTTTTGGTATCAGTTTATTCAGGAGACCAAAAATCAGACTAGAAGTAGGTACAAAATTGATTAGATTCCTTTTATACAATTATTTCGACCAAGAATGAATTTGAGTATCACCGAGAGCTCATTGCTACGGTGGATATGACATTAGCTATACCATTTGGTAAAAGTGTACTTTTGGTTGAATTTTAAATGCGCAGGTGTGTCAGGAATGAACCAAATAATACGTCAAATTAGTGTTGAAATACGTATACGATATGTAACAATATTTGACCTTTTTTTAAAGAACGGTCTTTTAATAGTTTGTTGCCTTACGGGCTGTTGGGCCGTTGTTCTGTAGAGGTTTGTCTTCTCGACGTTTCGCTGATTCGAGTGCTCGGCATCTTCCGGAGATCTGTTCCCACAATGGGCTAAACGTAGCTAACATCTACTTATAAACTATAATTCTATTCTCTTCATATAACTCCTCCGGCACTATAGAGTAGTTCGACACAAACGAATTTTTGGAATTTTTCGTTCTTTTTTTGTGGATTTTTTTTCTTCTAGCACAATAATTTGTTTTTGAGGTTTTTGCTTACTTGTAAAATTTTCAAAAATTTATTTTTTGAAAAACATTTTTTCAAAAATAAATAGATTCCAAAAAGTATTAAAAAAATATATAAAATTATAGTATAAATACTGGTTTTATTAAAGTTAAAGGAATTTCGGAAATTTCGTTAGCTTTTTGTTTTTGAATGTCCAAGTCTTGATAAATTTTTCGGACCTCAACCAGGTTGATTAAATCAATCTTCAGCTGGTTCAATTTTTCTTTGGCAGCCTCCATATTGGATGAAAACAGAATTAAGGGTAGCTCCGGATTTCTAAAATTTCGTGTTGAATTTGTAAACGTTTTCAAAACTACATTTTTTATACGGATTTCGTATTGGTTTCTATGTATGTTTTCTGTAGAACATTTCTGTACTGCAACCAATTTTTGAGGTGTAATTCGGGTTTTTGGGTTTTTATATTTTCAACAATGGTGTGCACAAGCATACAGTTGGTGGTATTTAAAGCTTGTCGCAGTAACTGAATTTCATAAGGAACATCTTCCTCGATGCTGTGGGTGTGAAGGTCTTTGCAAATAAATTCTTTCGGAACGACTTCTTGGCATCTATCGTCAGAGAGTGCAGAGTTCTTTTCGCTTAGGATAAGGAATTTTGAACTTAGGATTATAGTTTCAAAGGTATTTAATTTTGGGGTTGGTAAAGAGTATAAATGATAGTAATCATAATTTGATTTTTCTACAATTGGAATTTCCAAAATAAAAATGAATTTTCTTTGAATAACTTTTAATTTTTGGAATTTTCTCAAAATATATTATATTTTTTCTACGACCGTGCGTATTTACCCACTATCCCGCAGGCATTTTAGTTTTGAAAGTATTACTTTCCTCGATTACTACGTCTAAAACTTAACAAAATTGTTTTTTCGACATGTGTAAAATTGAGTTCATATTTGGATCGCTTTGGTATTTAGTTCGGCTAATGTTTCTGCAGCTAGACATATATTTACATCATCCGCAAACAGCACAATACACTCAGCGATTATATAAAGAGGCAAGTCATTGATAAATAAAAGACAAATTAAAAGTCTGAGCACAGAACCTTGGGGTACACCTAGATTAAGTTTGAGAAAGTCGGACTGCCCTCCATTCATTGTAACATACATTTTCCTGTCTTTCCAATGAGATTCTATCAATTTTAAAATGTTACCCCTAAATCCAAGTAAATACAGTTTATCCTGAACATTTTTTTTATCTGAGCAGCATAGGCGGTATCTATCTTTTAACCTACAAGATATCTAATAACAGAAAAAGACTTAAGTAGATTAGTAAATTTAACAAACAAAAAAAAAGAATTAAGTAAATATAAGAACCATAAAATAATTAAGTGTGAATTTAGTAGTATCGGTAAACCTGGAAAAAGACACTAGTAGTAACTAGCTGTAAGATTTACACATTACATACTGCGCTCTCGAGTACCTTATTTTACGTCATACGAATAAAAAGGAGATAAGAGAGTCACGAGTAATGCAACAAAATAAAAATCTAATACTTTTGTAAGTATCCTTGATACATCGGAATCCTGTCTCCAGGCGCTTTATAAATGGTATTATATGCCTTGCAGTATTCATCTTCTTTTAATCCATAGAGCAAAAATTTGCGAATATTTTAACTTTATTCCCATTGGAAAATTTTCAGAGGAAGCCTCAGAGGTCCGAAATAAAGAATTTAGAGACTGTCGCGAAAAATTCTCAAGAAAAACAGGTCGCAAATGAAATATTGAAGATATTTTACACAATTTGTTAATATCTTCAGATCCTTTACTTTCTTCTACTAAACCAAAATACTGTTCAAACAAAAATATTACTCTTTTTTCCGAAGCCAAAAAACTTTTATGTACCAATACAGAAAATGGTCTAGATTCAAACTAAACGAAAACGAATATTTTTAAATATCATTGTATATTAATTGTTTTATAGGCATAAAGTGTTTTTTCTTTATCTATTTGAACGCTTTGGTTTACGTGCATAGGTGTTCTTCTTTATTTATTTGGACTTAAAATTTAATTGTTATAACATTCTGATTTACTTGGTTTAATAATAATTATTTGAACTAAAGATTTCAAGTGGTTATGTTTATTAATTGGCATCGGAGCAACACAGTTAAAAAGAAAAACTTGAATAGCATGTAAATCTTAAAACAGGACCTAAATATGAAGAAACCATCCCAAAAATAATTTACAAGAATTTTAATGGTGAGTTTGAAAAATAATATCTCTCTTTGTATGTAGTGTAAAAAATACTTTAAAATGAGGCAGTGATATTAATTTAATTATTTAACTCATTTTTTAAATCATACTTTCCTGAAACATCATAAAAAAGGGCAATGTCCACGTTTTTTCAATTTCGTTACACTGTGCGCTGTGCGCGAAAAATCCTTTCCGCACGCTGTTCGGGAAAGACACATGGTAATTCCATTGCCGCACGGCGTGCGGGAAATGCAACTTCCCGCACGCTAGTAGGAAAATAACTATTCCATATTTGGTTCGAAAGGAAATCGATTTTCACGAATTTCGTTGTTAACTTTTGAAATTTCTGATAATAATAAATAATTTGGTTCCGTATTCGAATTATGAAAGATATTTAATTTTACAAAACTTATTGCTACTTTAATTTTCTCTAATGTATCGAAAATTATTTGAAAACTTGAAATATATTTTGTTATTAATGATTCTATTAGAAAATAATGATAATACCCATGTATTCCTTTTATTTCCGTTTGCAATAATTTGTTCAGAAAGAATATTTTGGTTTTTAATTATAACTTTTGAAATATCAGTAAAATCTTTGATTGATTTTGTCAAAATTGATATATGATTTGTCATATCCTCTTTTATTTTTTTTGATAGCTGATGGCCTTAGCATAGTTTTCAGCATCATTTTGATCAAAATTGCCTCTAATTGATTTTATTATCGATCCAATCCATTATAGTACAAGCGTTCGCAGTAAAAATTATGATGGATAGTTAACCCTCGCCATTTTTTGATAAGATGGGCATTTTCTTGTCCTGAATACGAAATAGACAATCCTGTACCTCAAAATTGTGGATAAGCACTCGGCACACCAATCCAAAGGTGGGTATTTTTTTTTTGATACTCCTGGAGCCTGTATTAAAAATCATGGGTCCCGTGTGCACGTATATTTAAACGCATTGTGGAATACTTTTTTTGTAGGAAATGCTGCCACAATTATTAATTTCCATGGTGGCCGTCGTTTTAACCACAAATTTATGGTATTAAAATGGGTTTTTGGCGATAACTCCGCACTTTTATCATCTAGAGACACCAAACTTGCCACAGCTTTGCAAGATACATTGGAAACAAATTATATGAAGTTTCAGAATAATGCGTCTCATTTTGATGGGACCAGAGGCGTACAAATTCGAGAAATATTTTTTAAAAAAATTTGGGACACATTATTTTTAAACCTTTCTGACTGACAGCCGCTCTGACACATGTAAACATTATTTTTGTTTTGGCATTAATATTACTTCCAAATTTAAGAATTTTTATGGAGGAGTTGTGAGATATTATCAAAAGAGTGCGTAATTTAATTTTACGGTTCAAAAAATCTTGTATAATATCATTTATTAATCGATTAATTTCATTATCTACTCGCCGAAATGACTAACTGACACAAGATTTGTTACAGTTTTACTATATAGACCAGATATATTTTGTTAAAAGTTTTATTAAATATCTCTTGTTATTTTTAGTACCCGTTGCGTACAAATATACCAATGTTTATTAATAAATTCATTTTACCTTATATATTTAAATATTGCTCACTGACAGCCTTTTTAACATATATCAATAAAACTAAAAGGTTTGCATTGGAAATACGGTGAAATTGAAAAAATTTTTTGCTCGAGTGAAAAAATATTCACTACCCTTTATTTAAGAATATTTCTGATTCACATAGTTTTTTAGATTCAAGTATAATCCAACTTTAAAAATTTGTGTGGTTGAGTCACAAATTATTCGTATCAGCGGTGTAGGAATCTATGGAAGAATTTGTTTAACTTCATGTACCAATCCTTTTTCAAATATCCCTGGATGAAAGCGATTTTGACATATGTCGTCCAGATTGATACTCTTGAATTAGGATTACTTTCAAATTAAAGAATTAATTGGTGGAGCGGCTATATAATAACAGTATATTATTGCCAGTGGCGTTAGTTGTTCATCTAAATTTTTTTGTTTTAAAAAAATGTCAGGAGAAATTGCATTGTCACAAAATATGGACCAATTTTTACAAGCTACCGAATAATATTGATCTGGAGAATTCTGAATGGATAAAGGAAGGTTTTAATTGTTTTGAAAATCTCGTTATTTGAAGCAAAAAAACGTATATAAGATATCGTCACTTTTAACTATAATATTACATAATTAATTCGACGACGCATGCTGAGTTCAATTTGGATACCTGGGTCCATGGGCGTGGCCTGGATATTCCAAAAGGGGGGGCCAAGCTCTTTTTTGGGAAATAATAAAACTTTAAATATATATGTATACCGACCTATTTTAAATGAAGATATTTTTCAAGTTCTGTACCTCTTGTCTGTCGGTGAGATATTAATTTGTTTAAAAGTATTTCTTTTACAAATCCCAGGGGGCTATGGCTACCCTCCCTACGCCCATGCCTGTGTCGCCTTTCCGGGCCCATTGCACCACATGAAGAGTCTTATTTCTATCATAACTTTTAAACGGCTCAATCGATTTTCATAATTCTTTTTATATTAGATTCAGGAGAGTTTCAGCTTGGTCTTTTTTATTAAAAAAGGTACTTCGCCACCACTTTCACGACTAAACTTCAAAAATTCACTTTCATACTAGAAGTCATTACTTCGGGGTTATATGCATGTTTTGAGTAGTCAAGTCGAAGTTGCATGCTGCTTTCAATTTGGATACTAGGGCTGATTCTTCGGGCCCACTGTACCCCTTAAAGGGTTTATTTTATTTGTGGCAAAACACACCTAAATACAATTTTTTTTTATGGTGTCTGTCTGTCTGTCTGTCTGTAACACGATTACTCAAAAACCACTTAACCGATTTTTATCAAATTCGACACAAAAGGTATCTGGCACGAGGCACAGAATTGATTAGTTTTTGATGGGGGTGAGGAGTTAGCAATAGGGTAGGGGGGGGGGATTAAACTTTTAAAAAAATTGTAACTCACGAATCGTAGCAGCTAGCGACACGCGGTTTTCACATTAAGATAGATAATTGCAATTTCAACCAAAAAAAAAAATAAAAATTTTGTGAAGAAAATTTTGTTTTTTTTTTATTTTTTTTTTAAAGATTTTATGGGCATATGTGCCTGCGGGCGCGATTTTTTTGCGTTGTAAATATCAATTTTTTAATTATAATTGTTTAGAATGTACAACCGGTTCTTAAAAATAATGGCGCCAGCAGGCACGTATAGCGATCGAAAAAATCTTTTAAAAAAATATTATTTTTTTTTTTAAATTTTTTAGATTTTTCTTACATTTTTACTTCCCTTGCTAAAGGGAAGTAATGTAATCATCGAAAAATCGCCCTTCGAGATTCCTTCACTAATCATTCCCTCCTTCACTGATCATAACAAAATTTTACATAGTGATTACTTTTGTTGACGCGCAGACCCCTATTATTTTTGAGCATTCTCCTAGTAGACCCTTCGGAGCTACCCTCAAAAAACTTCATCCCTAAAAAAAAATATTTTGTTTCTTACCGTGTGATACCTCCTTGGAAAGCTTATAAAAATTGTAGTTGAATGGCGCCAAAATTTTTGACTACATATATATATATCACATAAAAAATGCAAAAAACAATTGAAAAATTCAATTTTCTGTGCCATATATCTCGAGCTATGAAACGAAATGTTAAATAAAAAGTAGCTTAGGATAAGATCCAGGTCACACCCTATTGTCTTATAAAATTTCATACAAATCGGTTTAGCCGTTATTGCGTTTTGTTTGTTTGAAAAGACCCTGGAAAAGTCTGGATACACTCTGGAAAGTCTGGAAAGACCCTTGAAAAGTCTGGAAAGACCCTGAAAAAGTCTGGAAAGACCCTGAAAAACTCTGGATACACTCTAGAGAAGTCTGGAAAGACTCTGGAAAAGTCTGGAAAGACCCTGCAAAGTCTGAAAAGACCCTGAAAAAGTCTGGATACACTCTGGAGACACTCTGGAAAAGTCTGAATTCACTCTGGAAAAGTCTGGAAAGACCCTAGAAAAGTCTGGATACACTCTGGAAAAGTCTGGAAAGACCTTGGAAAAGTCTGGATACACTCTGGAAAAGTCTGGAAAGACCCTGGAAAAGTCTGGATACACTCTGAAAAAGTCTGGAAAGACCATGGAAAAGTCTGAATATACTCTGGAACAGTCTGGAAAGACCTTGGAAAAGTCTGGATATACTCTGGAAAAGTCTGGAAAAACCCTGGAAAAGTCTGGATACACTCTGGAAAGTCTGGAAAGACCCTGGAAAAGTCTGGAAACATTCTTAAAAAGTCGGGAAAGACCCTGGAATAGTCTGGATATAATCTGGAAAAGTCTGGAACGACTCTGAAAAAGTCTGGAAAGACCCTGCAAAAGTCTGGATACACTCTGAAAAGTCTGGGGAGACCCTGGAAAAGTCTGGATACACTCTGTAAAAGTCTGGAAAGACCCTGGAAAAGTCTGGATACACTCTGAAAAAGTCTGGAAAGACCATGGAAAAGTCTGGATACACTCTGGAAAAGTCTGGAAAGACCTTGGAAAAGTCTGGATACACTCTGGAAAAGTCTGGAAAAACCCTGGAAAAGTCTGGATACACTCTGGAAAGTCTGGAAAGACCCTGGAAACGTCTGGAAACATTCTGAAAAAGTCTGGAAAGACCCTGGAAAAGTCTGGATATATTCTGGAAAAGTCTGGAGAAGTCTGGAACGACTCTGGAAAAGTCTGGAAAGACCCTGCAAAAGTCTGGATACACTCTGGAAAAGTCTGGAAAGACCTTGGAAAAGTCTGGATACACTCTGGAAAAGTCTGGAAAGACCCTGGAAAAGTCTGGATACACTCTGAAAAAGTCTAGAAAGACCATGGAAAAGTCTGGATACACTCTGGAAAAGTCTGGAAAGACCTTGGAAAAGTCTGGATACACTCTGGAAAAGTCTGGAAAAACCCTGGAAAAGTCTGGATACACTCTGGAAAGTCTGGAAAGACCCTGGAAAAGTCTGGAAACATTCTGAAAAAGTCTGGAAAACCCTGGAAAGTATGGATACACTCTGGAAAAACCTGGATACAATGTGAAAATGTCCGAGTATACCATGGAAAAGTCTGAATACACCCCTGAACAGTGTAGATACACCCAAGAAAAGTCCTGATATACTCTGGAAAAGTCTGACCAACCCAATGTAACCCATGTATATATGAGTAGCCGTTTTTTATATAATAAATGTTCTTCTGAGCAAGGGAAGTTTTGAAGTAAACCTTTACTCGATTTATTTTTTTTGGTTGAAAATGCAATTATCTACCTTAATGTGAAAACCGCGTATCGCTAGCTGCTACGGTTCGTGAGTTTTTTTTTTATAGTTTAATCTCCCCTCCAACCCCCCATTCCCATCAAAAACTAATCAGCTTTGCGTCTGGTGCGATCAAGCGATTTTTGAGTAATCATGTTACAGACAGATACCATGACAAAATTTTGTATATAAGTAGCCTTAAATAACTTATTTTTAGTGGGAATAAAAAAACTTGTTTTTTGACGATCCCAATAGTCTCCATACTATGTCATCCAACACTAATATTTGTGCTATCGAATGCCAAAGTAAAACAATAAAAATTCTTGACTCGTAGTCCATTCTTTTTAGCCATCCATACATAGTATGGAGGCTATTGGAATCGTCGGTCAGTCTGTAACAAAATAATTCAAAAACCGCTAAACCGATTTTTATCAAATTTGTCACAAAAATTCTTTGTCACCACACGCCAAACTGATTAGTTTTTGATGGGGGTGGGGGGTTGGCAAGAGGGTAGGAGGGAAAATAATTGCATTGTCACGAAACTTGGTGAAAATATACCTCTCTGTGTCCTTAATGAATACAATTTTTTTTAGATAAAAAAGTTAAAAAATTTTTGAGATATTAATTTTTTTCAGTCCAAATCACTTTCTACGATCAAAAATTCTACTCAGGAAAATTATCGTAGTATTTTTTGACATTGCTCATTTTTTTTGTTTTGACTTATACTTTTTGGTAGGATAATAAAAAATTATAGTTACAATTAAAAAACATGTCCAGAAATGCAAAAAAAAACAAATAATGGCTTTTGCAACAATGAATTTTTCAGCAATTGTTAATAATTTCCTTCAATTAAATGCAAAATTATAATCCTCTAAAATATTTATTAGGAAACATCTTAACAAGTAAAAGAATGAATCTCAACCACCGACTCGTCAATAAAAAAAAACAATAATATATCTCCCCGTTCGCTGCCTAATTATCAGCGTTGTTTTTTATCTTGTAATCATCAAAAAAGTGCACGCGGCTTTATCGTGAGCAATTCACTGCAGATATTTGACGAACTTTTGTGCGTTCCCATACTAATTTTGTTTAATATTCTTAAAATCGCTTACATAAAAAAAATTAACAACCGATTACAACATTTATTTGTACCGAAAAAATAAAAAGGAGACGATATTTAATTTACTACGTTTATACGCGCCTAAAACCGGTTTTATATAAGAACGGTTTTAAATAAAGTAGCTTTCTCCTTCATTAAAATCGTTTTCTAACAGCTGATCGATGTACTGTCAATCCTCTTACCTTACAGTTTCTCACAAATTAAAATATACATTTTGTTATATTAAAAAATCCTTATATTATATTTTAATTAAATCGCGAATAAAACAACTAAGTTAAACAAAAATTTCCGGCGTAAAATAAAATTGATTTAGTATTCAAAATTGTTCGTATAGTATGTTTCCTTTTTTTAAAAGCGCTTTAAGAGTACCGTATAAACAAAGTAATTGTTTGACCTAAAACTTTATTTTTGTGAAGTATTGCTATTAATATCTTATTTCGATTAATAAAGTGTAATACATAAAAAAAATTGTTTGTCGTAGAATCGATTGGTGCATATAAATTTCTTGCTTATATGAATGTAATTTTTATGAAAAATAATGAATTCGATTTTTGCTTTCAAAAATAGTATATTTTTTCTAAATTTTTACAATGTATATTATATTACCTGCTTACGAAAAATCGTAAGGTAATCTACTAGAGCTTAACAAGCCGGAATAGGAAAAGCATTTGTCGGAAATAAAAAAAATACGCCTCTGATATTATCCTGATTTAAACAGAGTTTACAAAAAAGGTAATAAAACAGTTTTTTTAAGGAAAGCAGTTTAGATAAAAAATACATATCTACTAAAATGATCAAAAAAAGTGCATTATAAGCTTATATCAATACTACACATAAATAACGTTTCTGCATTTTTTCCGTACAACTGAATGACTAATCGATTATTGATTTTTGTGAAATAAATTAAAAAACTTACTGAAAAATGAAATGTTGGTAATGCAAATGTATTTGTTTTCTTCATTTCTGAGCATGTTTTTTAATTGTAACTATAATTTTTTATTATTACACCAAAAAGTATATGTCACCGCAAAAAAAATGAGCAGCTTCAAAAAATACTACGAATTTTCCTGAGTAGAATTTTTGATTGAACAAAAAGTGATTTGAACCGAAGAAAATTAATATCTCAAAAAATTTTTATCTAAAAAAAAATTGTAGGCATTAAGGATCCAGAGAGGTATATTTTGACCAAGTTTCGTGATAATGCAATTATTTTTGAAGAAATAAAAACTAAAAAAAAAAATTTACGATTTTCTGCATTTTTCTCGAAAATTTTGAGGTTATTATTATTATATTTAATTATAAATTTTTAGACCTTTGCACCGTGTACAACTTTTATATCGAAATTTTTGCTCTATGACGTTCAGTTTTGCCGGAAATTGCAATAATACCATTTTTCTCCCCCTTTCCGCCACCAACACCCCCACCCACGCATTTTTTTTAAAAACGTTTATCAGCAGCCCCTTTACCATTTCCACTCATTTTTTTTATTTTTTTCTCGCTAAATGAGTTTTCGGATCGGTATAAATGTCCAAGTAAAAATGCTTTAAAAATCTTATTAATAAACAATATGTTTTAAAGGTAATCCCCGTTTATATACCTTTTCAACCCCTTCTGTAATAAAAATAATTATTTTTCCTTTGGAAAATTGTGAAAAATGTATAGGTACTTGTTTTTTTTTGTTTTTCGTGAGTTTTTTATAAGTTATTTTAATTTTTTTTTAGATATCTCAAAAACTATGAATCTGACAGACATTAGCATTGTTATAGTTTTTGTTGAAAATGTAATTATACGTCTAAATATATTAAAACCGTGTGTCCCTAGCTGCTAGAGTTCGTGAGTTACGATTTCGATCAGTATATTTTTGTTTCGATCTGACAGACTTTATCATAAATATAGTTTTTATAGAATATCCATGTTAGCGTGAAAACCGCGTGTTGCTAACTGCTACGGTTCGTGAGTTACGAATTTGAAAAAGTTTAACCACCATTTCTACCGCCTGGTGCCAGAGAATTTTTGTACCAAATTTGATAAAAATCGTTTGCGGGGTTTTTATCACACTGAGAGAAACTATGACAAAATTTTGTATTTAAGTCTTTTTTCTACCCAAATAACTTATTTTTAGTGGAAATAACTTTTTTTTTGATGATCCCAAAAGCCTCTATATTAGTATTGATGGCTAAAAAAAATGTTGACTAGGTAGGTATGTATCCATTTGTGAAACAGGCCCTAATTTTTTGAAAATCTAAATTGTCTCACACTACCACACACACGCACCACGTTTCGACTTCCCAAAATTAAAAAATACACACATAGTTTATTTATTAAAAAAATAAAACTCGTCTACCGTTTAAAATGCAAGGAATTCAGCAAGGTCGTCGCTCATCGGACGAAATTTGCGATTAGCGTGGCGCCTTATTATGAATGTGTGAGCGGGAATAGGGGAGCTAATCTGTAGGAGGAACGAAGAACGTGAGAAACCGTCGGGTAGGGACGGCAACAGTGCACGGAGGATTTGCAGGAGCAGCGCTTGTAAGGCGCCCGCTGAATGAACTAACGAAGCTTAACATAGGATTGTCTTTCTGTTCCGTAGGTAGTTATTTTGTGGTTATAGAGAAGTGCAGGTTTTGTAGTAGTTAGTATTATCTTTTACTTCATAATAGATTTCAATGATTGTATATAGAAGAATTACTTAAATTTGATTTTTGTTAAAAAAACGGGGTCCTGAGTGGAAGGCTGCTGCTTCCTTTTGATCAATTAATGGGGAGTGTTGAACTTTGTTGCTTTTTTTTTCTCGTTCGTAAAGCATTAATTAATTATTATTATTATTACATATATTCTGACTAAAAGGCCATAGTCATAAGTCAATTTTTAATTTTTTTTTTCGATCCTAGACTTTAAAAACAAAATTAAACTTACGATACTTTTTTATAAACACACATGTTTTAAATGGCTTTGCCTTGTCTATTAGTGCTTTCGGTTATTGCTCTAAAGCCACTCTGGCGTACTCCAAGATCAAACCAAAAAGGATTTGGATGTTCGATTATGTACTCTTGCTTCGAGTAGCGTGTTCCAGCAAAATCGCGAGAGCAGAGAGAGCAAAACGATGTCATAACCGTACTTTTTTGACAACATTTTTATCTTATTTTTTTACTGTTTATAAACTTTTTCTGGGTCAAAACAGCAAGAAATGGATCGAAAAAGAAAGTTAGTTGAAATTTTAGAATTGTTCCTCCATTCTTCTAAGTCCTCCTAAAAGCGGGACAAAATACGCACTTATCTGTCTGAGATGGTCCCCGATTATAATGAGAAACAAGTAAGCAAAATAAAAATATTTTTGAAGGCTAGGTACAAACGACTAGATATGTTTACTTTTTAATTAATATTCTGTTCTGTTTATTCTCTTTGTGGTCGCGCATCTTCTTTCGTCCAATTTTAAACACAGTAAAAGGAAATAAATAAAAAAGTGACGTTAAAATGTGATTTTTCGAGCAAATGACCTGTTTATAATCACTCTCTGTGTGACGTCACTACTCTACTCCGGATCGATCTGAGAGTACGTAAATCGAAAGCACTATATGAGATACTATAACGGCACTGACCCTGGATTTTCCGAAAAAAAATGCCGTAGTTATAACACTGCTTCCAATCAAGCTACCCTGGAAAACATGAATTGCCAAAAACTTCTGGGGGTGAGTAAACTGCATCAGGCATGCGCAGTAGATTTTTCGCCTCTGGCGTTGCCCAGGGCCAACCTTGATTTTACGTTATTTTCGTTGTTTTTCAAAGTTATTACACATGTTGCAAAACTTGGGTCATTATAGTATCTCATAGCTTTATGGTTAAGACGTTGGTTGCAATCGTCTTCTGGTCGCAAAATTGGGTACTGCGATCTTCAGGCACTTCAAATATGAAAGATACCAAAATCATTAAGTGATAAAATCAAGTAAAACTAAGTACCTTCAAATTTAAGTACTTAAAACATCCGGATTCAAACACTTCAAGAATCATCTTGCCGGTACTTGTAACTACATGATGGATAAAGTGGAAAAATTATTTTTACAGTACCTATCGTAAATATATCTTTAAGTACTTATGCAAAAGGAAACTTTGATCTCCATAATATTTTGATAAAGTTGTTTACTTTGGATTAATTTTTGTCAGATATTTAATCCAACTCCAAGTTTAAAATGCTATTATAAAAAATGTCCGTGCCTCAAAGCCATAGGGTTTGAAAACAACTCTTTTGTATACAAGCAAAATATGTTGGCAGACTGAACCGAAGGCGATGTCCACAAGTCGAGCGAGTGTGCAAATTTTTTAAACGAGTTATACGATACTTTTTGGACGACTGCAAATAAAAAACTAAATCGAGTTTTTTTGTTTTCTGTTAGTTAATTCTTTATTATAAAAATAAAACTAATGACAAAAAATACCTAGCTAATATTTAATGTTGTTTATAAAGCACTCTTTAAAAATTAAACCAGGAGTTGCTGTGTTTCTTAGGATTAAAAAGTTTTGCGAAGTCGGTAAAAGCTCTGCTTTATACCTATTCCTGGATTTTGCTGGCAGTAGTTCTAAAGTTATACTTGCATTTGCAAGTTTTTACACTTTTTTGACGTATCTAATCAACAAAACGATGATTGCAAGATAATAGTTTTTATGCTGCTCAGCCCACTTCCAGTATTGCATTTGTTTGATTTTTAAAGTACCAAACAAAACTAATAGTGAATTAAAAAACCGAGCGCAAAGATGACAAAATACTTTACACACGGTATGTGCAGAAAACCGATTTCAGGTTGAGTTTTCCGTGTGAGAAACTTTTATATCTAAAGCAATCGTATAAAAAGTATTTTGCAGTTTTCTGTGGACTTAATATTTTTAAATAAAGTGGGCAAGTTCAAGAGTCGTTTTAGACAAATCATTGAATACAGCGGAAAATGTACACCTAGGTTCCACAAGCAAAAATTCAGAAATTGATAATTTGATGGCCTTTCGATCTGAGGTACGGATATGTTTCTCACACGTACTTTAGTAATGTAATATGCATTTAATTTTTTAAAAATATATAGGGTGGGCCAAAAAAAACGGCACTTTTTTGATTGTCCATTACTTAAAAAGTACCTGTCCGATTGAAAAAATTTTGGTCATTTGGAAAAGCCAGGACATGAGAATATTAGAATCTGACGTTAAAATTGATATTTCATTTCGAAAGCAATGTTTTTCCCTGGTTTACTGATGTATCGCTTGTTAAAATCGGGTAAGAAGTAAGAAAGTTATAAATTTTTAAAATAAGTCCGTTTGATAAGCCTAATTCAGTCAAATAAATTAAAAGTTTTAAAATTTATTACTTTTTTGGCAAAATTGACATTTCAAAAAGATCCAAGATGGTAGACAGTTTTTTAAAAGTAGGTTGTTTTGACCACCCTGCAAATTTTTTGTGTGCGCCACTGTTGCAAAAGTAAAAATATATTTCGAAAGCCATGTTCTTTCTTAGTTTACTGATGTATCGCCTATTAAAATCGGGTAAGAAATAAGAAAGTTGTAAATTTTTCAAATAAGTGCGTTTGGTAAGCGTAATTCAGTCAAATAAAAAAAAGCTTTTTGCGTGGCTATGCTTTTCGATGTATTTGACCGTTTTTAATAGTGCTCACCATTTTGAAAAGCCAAGGTTTTAAAATTTATTACTTTTTTAGCAAAATTGACATTTAAGAAAAATCCAAGATGGCGGACAGTTTTAAAAAAAAGGTTGTTTTGACCCTCCTGTAAATTTTTTGTGTGCCCCACTGGTGCAAAAGTTAATTTTAACATGTAAAGGCTCATCAGTCCCGAGTCTACTGATGTATTATTTATAAAAATCGGGTAAGAAGTAAGAAAAATATACATTAAAATATTTAAGTGCGTTTCGCATCAAATTCAAATGATGTTTTTTTTTTGACCTGAATGAATTTAGTTACCAACTTTCTTACTTCTTAGCCGATCTTTATTAGCGACACATTGGTAGACTCGGAAATGATGGGGCTCTGCACGTAAATTTAACTTTTGACCCAGTAGCGCACACAAAAATTTGCAGGAAAGTTCAAAAATACCTATTTTTAAAATTTTCCGCCATCTTGGATTTGTATTAGATTGACATCAGATTCCAAAATTAAGATGTCGTAGCTTTTCAAAATGACCAAACCTTTTAAAATCAGACAGGTGGTTTTAAAGTGATAGGCAATCAAAAAAGTCCCGTTTTTTTGTCCCACCCTATATTTATTTAATGATTGCTAAGCCTGCAGAGAAAAGCAATAATTATTTTCTGTAGTGTTTTATACCTTGAGAGAGATGATGTCCAACCAGAACGTCAAAAACATTTAGAATAGTTTTTTGACTATACCTTTACTTGTACCTATTCACTATAATAAAAAAAACATTAAGGAGTTCCGACATTAATTATAAAATATAAGATACTACCAGGTATAACAAATATTCACTTTTTTTACATAGGTAGGACAAAAAACCTGTCCAAATTGAAGTGCCCGACAACACAGATAAAAAATAATTTTGTGTTAAGCTAGGTTTATGTATATAACAAATAAAACAAAATAATATAAAATAAAATAACAATAAATACGAAAAATTGTACAGGCAAATAAAATAAAATAAGAAAAAATTTATCTTACTTTACTTTATTTGATATTTCTTATTTTTACTATAAACTCCTTAAGGGTTTCCCACAAGTTAACTTACTAATAGATAAAGCAAAAAAACAGAAGTTAAAAAACCTCCAAATCAGTTAATTCAACTGAAAATAACCCAAAAAACAAAAGATCAAAATATCTTGGGTGGAAAAAACGAAAATTCAAACTTGGATGAGCATCCCACAAGGAACACACAAAGGACCAAAGTGAAAAGAGAAATGATTAAACGATATTTCGCCCTGGGCCACCAGCGTGGGCTCATCAGTGGTGTCACTGGTCACCCTCCCCAAACATCATTAAACACCATCATATTTTGATTTCCAACTTTGAATCACTAACAAATAGGCATCGTTCCGCACTGGTACTTATCTAAGTCACCTGATACGAGCATAACCCCCCCATTCAAAATTGGAAATCAAAGTGTATTATGTTTTATTTATAGCTAAATGTTTATAAGGCTAAGTTATTTCTTATTTTATTTTATACTATTTTATCTTATTTTATTTGATGTATAAACCCGGCTTTATTTTCCTCATAAAAAGAAATATATCACATATTCTTTTCGTTTTAGTTTATGTCTTCCTGGGCACACGAAACTCTTTAGTAGATTTCATGGATATCATGCAGACTGCTCGACTCTTTGAAAACGGAGAATACTTTGTAATTTCTGTGGATATGGATGTGGATCTGACAAACCAAGTTGAAAAGTTTATATTCAGTAAGTTCAATATAAAAAAAAATATAGGTTTTCGTAAAATGGTCAAGTTTTAATCAACTAAGTCGGCACAACGATGACTGGACGCCATTATGACAACGAAAATTAAATTTTAATATAGGTCGAGATAATTTCTCCCAAATTTTCGCCTGTGGCATATTTTAACTAAAACATATTTTTTCAACAAATCCACGCTTCTATCCAGATCCATGCTTTATTGAACCTTTGTGTGGTGCAAATTTATGATAGTTAAAATTACTTTTAGGTAGTTTGACATAACTTCTTAAACATCGGGTTTGTGACAAACCGCAGTGAGTTTTAAAGCCTGGAAAACATTGACAGCACCGCAGATTTTTTTTTCAAAAGCAAAATTTGAAAAATCTTTCAGATATTTTCGTTGACAATAAACAACTGAGCCACATTTAATTCAATTTTAATGTTTAGGTTTCTCTGGACATCCAGCCAAAGATTTTAAATATTCAAGTTGTATTTTTTTTAAGCTTGGCCAGAGTGTTAAAGATGAATGCGTTGATTTGCTTACTTTAAAAATTCTTTTAAATTATACTTACGTGAGCATTTAATTTTTATATTTGTTTCACTTTTAATTGGAATAAAAGTTTTATCCACTTTCTATGTAAAGCGTGTTCTATATTTTAAACTAAAGCATTTAGGGGTTAATTTAAAAATTAATTATCACAATAGAAAAAAACCCTGTAAAATTCTAAAGTAGTTAAATGTACTAATCTGTTTCTTTTTTTCATTTTTCGTAGCGGTTTTATTTAAAGGATGGGGGTTTATTTTTTTAAGAAATATTTTCGGTTTCTAAAATTTTCCATACTAGGGTGTAAACGATCGCTATGCTATCTTTTTAATGGGTAATAGGAAATTAAAATATAAGATAAAATGTTCTTATAATGTATAGCAGTCAAAATTTATTAATTTTTTTCTTTGATAAAACCGAATATTTTTTTATTGATTGCAACTCCAAAAATGTTCCATTCCGTCTCTAAAAATAATGTTTGGTTAAAAATGTAAAGGAAGTAGTGGTAGTAATAGTTTATTATTTTTCATAAAAAAACGCATTTAGAGAAAGACGTAAGGTACTCTTTTTAATGCCAGAAAAAAGTTAACATTTAACAACAATTTCTACAAATATTTGCCTTACTATGATGTATGACTCGTATCTTTCCTGTACATTTTGAATACTTAGGTCAGAATAATAAAATTTAAAAAACAAAAAAAAAATCCCAGATTTTGACAATCTGTAGGTAGGTACCTTGAAATATGATGTTGTTCTGGTTTTGACCTCCTCTATCGCCCATTATAAAAGGTGTGATCTTTTATACAACCTGTATATAAGCTGAAAATTGATTTCATGTCATCGAAATGTAACTTTATCGATTCCTACGTTTATACGCGCCTAAAATCGGTATTATATAAGGACCGTTTTAAATAAAATCCCTTTCTCCGAGGGTTTATACGTCCTTCATTAAATGTCATTAAATATGTCAGTTTAAAGAAAAAACAAATAAACAACTTAGTTAACTACAGATTTTTCGGACAACCAGGACTGAGTATTAATTTTGGTTGGAAATGCGCTACAGCGTTTTTAAGTGTTTATAACGACCCTAAAATGGGTTTTAAGCGATAAACCAACCGCTTTCTTAAATCGCTTTAAAATAATACTGGTGTTTGTACGACAACATTTTCAAACCATCCTTATATAAAGGCTTGTAAAGAAAGTATATGACAAAAAATTTAAACTCTCTATATAAAAGCGCTTTAAGAGGCCCGTATACACAAAGTAACTGAAAAAATTTTTAGAAACAGACCAATTAAACCCAGTAGGCCAATTTTATGACAAAGGCTGTGAGAAAATCCCAGATTATGCCAGTTTTATAAAAAGGGTGAAGTCACTATTTGTGGTGGTTTTGACCGTGCCAACCGAAATTTACTCAAACTTCTCGAAAGATGTGAATGAATACAACAAGAAAGATCCGTTTTATTTTTTGGTTGGTAGTCTCACCGAGTATAATCTTCATAAGGTAAGAATTATTTAAATGATATATTTAACACTCTTATGGAAAAAGTTTTGTTATGGTTATCTTAATCAAAAAAGTCAATTTTATTCACTCCTCCCTGCCCCTGTCCCCCACAATGAATCGAACCCAACCCCCAATTTTAAAATAAGTCTTACTTCTGAGGCTTTATTCTTAATTCGATAAAAAGGAATATTCTCCCGCAGATTTTCACCAGTAACAAAGCTAGACACTGTCACTAGTTACGCGACTGAGTCGGGTCAAAAACACGACCCGGCTCACCATATTTCGATTGAAACATGATTATATTATATATATTTTCTTTTCTTTTTGATTATTTTAATAACATTCTTAAAGACAATGAAGAAATCACAGCGGTTTATAGAGATATTGAGAAAACCATTTTTCATAAGACTGTTGCAGAGCCCCATGTTTATAGAGTAAGAGCACTGATTATAGGTTTTCAGTATGTCAGCATCTACGCAGCGTATCTGTACGACTCGGTGAAGCTATACGCATCAGCGCTTCATTACTTGATTACCAAAGAAAAGATGACGAAACTGCGAGAGTTGAACGAGATGGAAATTAAAGAGATCTCAAAAAATGGAACGAAGATAATAGAGACTATTATTCAAATAAACCAGACTTATAATAGTACGTAAGTTATTAATAAATAAAATTAAAAATTTTTAAAACCCTCCGACAACCTGTACGAGTTTGTCTAAAGACTACCCCCATTGCTTCGAACATAGCTAAGAATTAAAAAAAGGCATTTGTTGTCCGTGAAAAATAAATAAAAAGAAAAGTTCGAGGCATATCGGACACACACTTTGCTTTTCAATTCATTACGATCAGGCCTCCAAGATCTAATGTATAGTCCAGAAATCTACAGGCCTGTTTTATCCTTGTTAGGAATCATCAGGGTAACAGGACTGTACCTGGCGTATGAAGCATAACATAAATAACCACACCCAGCGAATTTAAATAACTTTCGTCGTCAAACAAACCGCGTTGGAGGCCTGGTCGTAATGAATTGAAAAGCAAAATTTGTGACCGATATGCCACAAACTTTTCTTTTTATAGCCAAGAATATTCCCTGAAAGATATGCTCCAAACATATAAAATACAACATCGAAACCGGTATACCGTATAAATTTAATATAACCGGTTTGAGAGCTACTAAACATACCCACAGACATATGGGTCAAACTATAACACACTTCTTTTTAAACGATTTTATTTAACTTCACAGAGCCCGGCTATCCGTCTATCAAACCTTTTGATTCATTTTTGACAAGCTTCCCGTGAACCGATTTTAATGAAACTTGGCACAGTAATATAGGTCCGATCACAATACAATATTTTGGAAAAATTTTGGGGATGGTTGAGGTATATAAAGGGGATAAATTCATAACTTGGAAAATAAAGCAGATAGATAGATGCGGTTGTTATATTTATGATGTGATCCAGTAACAATATACTATTAAAAAAATTAAATGTCGCGAGGGTTATCCACCCAAGTCAAGGTCTGTAACGCGTCGATGGCTGTGTGGCACTAGGGTGGCTAAAAATGAAGTGTCACGAGCATTACATCCTCGGAACGCAGGCACACTCTATTGTATAATAAGAGCCTTTCCTTTCGACACGGTGGAAATAAAAATGAAAAGTTAAGATAAAGAGACGTCAACATAGAAAAAGCACCGTAGACACTGCAGTCGTATATCTGGGATTAAAATTATTTGAGGAAGGGCAAGCTTATGTTGCATTGATTTGTGTGGGATCTCTTAATGGACTTAGGATTGAGGAATTGGATTGTAATAAATTGACAGGAAAGAAACCTTGTAATAATAGGCATTGCTAGAAATGAAAGGGTTGCGAAAGCAATAATTATACATCCTGCATTTTGTTTCTTTTTGATTAAGACTAAAAAATAAAAAAATTAAATAAATACATTCATGTTTTTAAGTTAAACTACTTTATTAAAAAATTTCACTAAAAAGTCAAAAACAATTTGTCAGATCTCTGTTTACTACAGTCTAGATTTAACAATCGCTCCACGGTTTTATATTGAACTAATTGATGGGTATTTTTAATAATCGCGCCACGATTTTATTCAGACTTAAAAATATGCAATGTGCCATTAACGCTATTGTTAAATCTAGACTGTAGTAAACAGATATCTTCTAAATTATTTTTACTTTTTAGTGCATTTTTTAATAAAATCCGTTAATTTAAAAAAATTTATCTATTTTATTTCTCCTGTTTTTTTTTAAACGACTTATTTATTTAGCTTCCCAGGATCTGCCTGTCTGTCAAATCTTATGATGCATTTTATATCATCTTCCCGTTAACCGATTTCAATAAATTTTGGCATACTTATGTAAGTCCGGTGACAAACAATATTCGAAAAAAATTACGTTGGTGAGGGGTGGTTAAGGGGGTGCGCGGGGGACAATATATTTAAAAATTTGCTGCTATAGATATGCAGTTTTACCGTTGAGTTTTGCGTAACGCTTCCCAATTTAAAAAAAAAGCTAATTTGGTGGGGAAATAGAATAAAGTACATTGGGTGGGGGTAAGTGGGAGAGAGAGGATTGATACATTTAGGGGGGTAAAAGGGGGTTAATATATTTGTAAATTCATTACGTTTGAACCAATACTGCTACGAACATGCATGATGGGGAATTGAATTTTAAAAAAGGTATATTTCATAATTTTAGAGAAAAGTGTGACCAAACAGATTTCTATCGATCAACTACTCCTCTGGCTATATGCCTAATTCACCATCTTCCCTACTACCGATTTGATTAAAACTTGGTATACTTATTTAGGTCCTGGGACAATACACTATTAAAACTACCCCCTTGGTCTACCCCCATTGTGAAGGAAAATTTTGCATCTCTCTTTACGTTAGCCAATTTTGATGTAGTTTCCTTTTTCATTTACTCTAAAAAGTAAAAAATTAAATAAATAAAAAAGTTTTTTAGTAAAACGATTTTATTTAACTCCGCACCCAAAGGTAAAAAATAATTTTATCTTATGCATTGTACTAAAGTGAAACCTCAAACCAATATAGATTTAGGCAGGGTCGATCTAGCGAGGATGCAGTATGTGACTTAATGCAAGCGGTCTACGGTAGATTGGCTAATGGTGAATTGGTCATAGGGTTATTTTTTTGACCTCTAGTCTGTGTTCAATTGTTTAGAAACCAATTTTCTACTTGATAAGATAAAAACCTATATAATAAGAGATGTACCAGAACAACTTATTAACTCGTATATGTCTTCTAGAAAGAATTTCATTATGATAGAAAACCATAAGTCTAATTTCTTCCCTAACGATATCGGGGTTCCAAAAGGTTCAATTATTTCTCCACTGCTGTTTAATATTTTTGTTAATGAAATGCCTGAATATGTCAGTGGCCACAGAAGGCGAAGTACAGAAGAAAGTTACCACAGTATTAAATGAATTTAAAAAATGGTGCGAATCAAAAAACCTAATATTAAACCTTGACAAATCGTTGGCTTTAAATTTCAGATGTAAAGAAAATTCAAAGATAATTCAATTAAACAACCAAATTAAAGTAGCAGAAAATATAAAATTTCTAGGTGTCACGGTTCACCAGCTTTTATCATGGAACCAGCATATAAAACAAGTATTGGGTAAACTTAGCCAAAATTTTGAAAATGAAGCAACTTTTAGATACCAAAGAATTATTAAACCTCTACTACGCACTAGTTTATTCACACCTGACATATTCAGTGATATAAAACAAAAAAAAACATTAGACTTATATTTTCTTTATAGCATAGCGAAAGTTGTCGTGATACTTTTCGTAAAAATAATATACTAACATTGTCATGTATCTAAATTTACAAGAATCTATTATTAGCCAAGCACCATCCAAACAATTTGACAAAAATTTCAGAACATCACAATTATCCAACCCGTTGTGGTAAAAATTATCTGCTACAAAATCACAATTAGCCAGCCAAACTGTATAATGTTCTGCCAACACAGGTCAAAGCACTACCCAGAAATAGGTTTAAAAATATAGTTAAAGGCCTTTTGACAAAAAAATGTTATTCTACAGTGACAGATTTTATTAACGATTGAACTAATGTAACCGATTTTTAGTCTTACTTTATAATGCCAAAGATATACTCCATTATTATGGTTAAGTTAAGGTTTTTTTTAAAACATAGTTTTTCTTCGTCAATATTATATATTTTAATAAACTATTGTTTGTCGATATTTTTCTTGTTATATATGCTGTGACTGTCTCTAGGTATATTCTATGTCGCCATTTTAATTATTTGTTGTTAATCTAGTTTTAATTTTATTTTGTTTAGAATTGACAAAGTATATAAATTTATACTATTTTCCGTCTATCTGCTTAAATAATTTTAAGTCTTTATTTTAAAGTCAAATTGACGTTTATAATCCAATTTTTTGATGAGCGGACTGACGTCATTTTTGCCTCGGAAAACGTATTTCTTGGTTGTCAACATTTGGCATGTCAAATAATTTGTTGCCGTTAATTTGAAGTAAAAGTTGAAACAATTAACGACATGACTGTTTTTACATATTTATTATAGCTGTCTAAAACAATGTATCAAATAGATATCCAAAAAAATGACGTCAGTCCGCTCATCAAAAAATTGGACTATACGTCCACTACGGTGGCTCCTTAAGGAAGTAGAAATAAAGAAACTTGAAACTTGAACTTGAACACTAGATGACATGAAATCGTGGGGCGCAACCAAGTTTAAAAAACTTTATTTATTTTATTTCGTTTACCGTTTACGTAGGCCCTGCAATAATAAAAATTGATTAATATTTTATAGGTATAACAGGCGCTGTGATAAAACTTGACAAAAATGGCGATTCCGAAGGTAATTTTTCAGTCATAGCCTATCAAGAGGTTAAAGAAGGAGTGTATCTTTCAAAGAGTTTCAAATGTAATTTCAGATTGGCCCCGGTCGGGCAGTTCTACCAGACTGAAGACTTTTCTTCTTTTCCTGTAAGTATTTTTTTAATTTTCGAATAAAACCAAAGGTTTTATTTTCAACTCGGTATTTACACACAAAGAAAAAAAATTTGTAAAATAAAAAAAATCTTTAGGTGGCGCTGGTCCTGATGACTTGTGTTTTGTCACATCACATACTAGCTATTCCTTTCGAACCTCATGTTATATTCCCCCAAGAGAAAAAATATTTTTTTCCAAATACTCAAAACATTGGGGCCCTATTAAATGATTCACATCCGGCTGGAACTTTGTGAACTACCTACAAGACTTATGCGTGGTAACTCTTGAGACTAGGCCACGAAAGCCACGGAACATGTCACTTTTATAATGTATTGAAAATTTATGAACACCCTTTTGCTTTTCACTTAATTCATTCACATAAGTATACAAATATAGAACATAAAAGTGACCTACAAAAAGATTGAGCCATTTAGCGACACCTCCACCCCCAACATGTCAAAATTACGATGTTAAAAAAATTAAAAATACCCAGCTAATTTTCTAGACATTTTTTGATAAGAAAAAATAGTAAAATCAAATCGTCATAATATTGTCCTACAATTTGAACCGTCGGAGGTGACGTTTAAACATCTCGTTTTTACGAGGTCTGGTTCCTTAATAAATTCCTGCATTGTCGTCATAAGCAAGAATCTAGTAACACCAAAATTGTTAAATGCGTCTAATTACACCTCACTTTCCGGGCAAACATTTTAGGTTAAATTGGTTAACATTCATTCCTTTTTTTTATTAAGGACTTTAATTTAAAAGTTAGTTTACAAATGGAATATTGATTTTTTAAATTAACCATTTAATTTTTCATCAAAAAGCATGTTTTTGGGTTTTTGCTTATAGAGTATTATTATAGAACAACACGTAAAAAAAGAGCGGTATCGAAAAAGCGCTGAACAAAAGAGCGCTGTGACAAAAAAGCGCGTAATATTATAAAGCAATAACAAAACGGCGCTTGTCATAAGAGAGCGCTTTTGACAAAATAGCGCTGTGACAAAATAGTGCTGTGACAAAACAGCGCTGTGACAAAAGAACGCTGTAAAAACAGAGCGCTTTAAGTATAGTACTTATAAACATTTGCACTTTTATCACATTTTAACCCAGATCTTTACAACTAACCAAACCAAACCAAGTCAACCCAATCCAGTTAAACCAACCCAATCCAGCAACCCTTTTGGGACTTTTTAACTTCTGCCATTTTCACTTTACTGTTATAAACTCTTGAGTAAGTCGCTTACAGGGTCGGTGTCATAATTGTTGATTTTTTTTAGTATGATGGTAACCGTGACACCGCTCTTCTAATACAGCGCTCTTTTGTCGCAGCGTTCTTTTGATACAGCGCTCTTTTGTTACAAGCGCCGTTTTGCATCAGTGCTGTATTGTTACGCGTTCTTTTGTTATAACGCTCTTTTGTGAAGCGTTATTTTGTACAGCGCTCTTTCGTTACAGAGTCATAATATAAATAAAAGTTTATCATAGAATAGAATAGAATTTTCTTCAGTGGAATAAGTTATACAAAATAAATTCAATTGTATTAATCTAACTACCGGCCACAAAAGGACTAAAAGGCAGTGGAATATTAATAGTAATTATAATTTGTTTTACAGCATGCTTTTTTTATTTATTTCTAAATTTCCTTAAAATTATTAAATTCACATTTTGTATTTGATATTTCAACATAATCATAGTATTTTCTCATTTCAAAAATTTGTTAAATGTTAATTTAGACAAATTAAAATTATTGTTAATTAATTATTTGGACACTCTTTTTTTTGTTTATTGTCTTTTTAAAACTGCTTCTACTATGGAGTTTGAAAAAAAAAGAATTATTTTATCTTTATTGTAAATTTTTTAAATGGTAAAATTTTAATTTCTTTTGGAACTGAATTCAATATTTTTGGTGATAAATACATAAACATCCTTTGACTATGTGTTTTTGTTACTCGTGGTATAAAATAATTTTCATCATTATGATTTAATTCACTATTCTTTTTAATAATCTTACAAACGTTTATGCAGAATAATTCAAAAAATTTTTAAACTTTATGTTTTTTGAAGAGATTTGCTTCTATAATTCTAATAAAAGATTTTTGAATAATTTTTAAATTACATAAAGTTTCCTCATAAATTCCACCCCACATAACGTTTTCGTAACTGAATATCGACTGCACCATTGCAAAATAGAATGTTCTTTTTAACGATACTGGTACGGTATGTTTTATAAGCTACTCAAAATATATTTTAATTTATTTGTTACATATTTAATATATTCTTTAAAATTTGGGTTCTCATAAAATATTATTCCTAAATATTTAACTTTATTTTTTTGTTCTATTATTTCACAATTACAATTTTCATTATTTTTACAATTTAAGTGATACTTTAAGGGATTAGAAAATTTATAATTGTTTCTTAAAGTAAAATTTATACATTCATTTTTGGTTGAGTTTATAAACATACTATTTTTTGTATACCAATTTTGAAGTAGTTATAAATCATTCTGCATATTTGTTTTATTTGTTTCCCAATTTGTTGATTTATAAATAATTGCAATATCATCAGCAAAAGCAATTATTAAATAATATAGTAAAATTAAATAAATAATTAATAATATAGTTACCTATATTATTTAGTTTATAATACTAATGTAAAATAATAAAATCATAAAGGCAGATAAGAGTATTTTATAGACTAAGTAAAAAAAATAACTATTTGTAGATGTAAAATATGCGAGTCTTTAATAAAGAACTAACAAAAAAGTTGTCGGTCTAAAAGGAACAATAAAAAAATAAAAATATTTTTATACGCTTCTAAACTGTGTCAAATTTAGATCTTTTAGAGTTAGAAGAATGTCATTATAAATAAATTTTGCATATGTTGAATAAGAATGATCTGTTAAAAATTGCCTGTCGGTGAGATGCTATAGTTAACCTTAATCCGAGATTGTAGACGTAGACGTTCTATAGGTAACTTTTTGGAATAAATGTGGTGGGGTTTTAGATAATAATATTTGATGAAATGTGTATGCAGAATTAGCCAATTAGCTGTTTTGTGTTTTTACTTATCAGTAAGGGAATGCTACATAAATAATTGTCACAAATAAAAGACCAGTATGTTTTCTTTATAAAAAAAACAAACTCACTCGAACCTTAAATCATAAACAAAATCGTAGTGGGTCTGGATATGTTGCTTATAAACAGAGGGTTACTGTTTTCTACTATTTTCTTGCATATAAAATACCTCAAAAATTGGATTTTAAGTAAATTATTTCTTTACAAAAACGACTTAATTTTGACCAAACCCTTTAATTTTTTTGGTGAATTATGCTTTAAAATACTCTCATACATTGTGCCCAGATGACAAAAATGTCAGAAACCTTTTAAACTTCATGCGGAACTGTCAAAAATAGTTCCGACTTTAAGTACCGATAAGTCCTTAGTATTTTCGTGTATCAACCACATTTTATTCACGCCGCGCCGCAGGCAACTCAATAACGAAGTTAATCACAACTTTATGTTTAGCTGGTGTCTTGCCAAAGAAAAAAATAGGCATTGTTAAAAATAGAAATATATAATTTTAAAATTTCAAAAAAGAGTCTTGGACCGAAAAAATCAATATCTCGGAATTTACTTCATTTTTTACATAAAAAAATTGTGGTTAGTTCACATACAGAGATTTATACTTTACACCAAGTTTCGTAAAAATTCAATTATTTTCGCGAAAATGAAAAATAAAAATCCTAAAACAAAAATAATTATAAGAAGTACTTTAGGACATTCGGGATGACCCTAGTTTCAGTGCCCTTTTACCCAGATTTCCTATCTATGCGTTTCTCATGCATCTGGTACGTCGATGGTAGCGACCCTCACTCTTAAGGGATTTTCGATTTAAGAATTGGTCCTGGTTCTGGTTGACATTATTTTGACATAAATTTTGACAGCGGTTCTAAAATAATGACGTAATTTAAAATATTGTGAAGACATCTTTGAGTTTACTCACAAAAATTTTAATTTTGCACAACCCTGCCCCCCACGAATAACTGTGGCCATTTTTCTATGGGGTAAGGAGGCTAGCTTGACGGTTGCCCTCCTCCAAACAATATTTTGTGGTAATTTTTGTGTCATTTTTGGAAGCCCATTTTCAAATTTTTCAAGCCCATTTTCAAATTTTGCCCACCCTTGAGGAACCCTCAGTAGGGTTCTCGAATAACCGAGTTAGCCCCCTCCTAAACCATTTTTTTTTTGAAAGATTTAATTTTGTACAATTTTAGGAACCCCTAGGAAGGTTCTCAAGTAACTGACTTAGTGGCCCTTATACTCGGTTACTCGAGAAAGAACTCTCCCTGGACGTTTGACATAAGTTTCAAATTAGTTTACGAAGTTGTGCAAAAATTATTTTATGGGGGGGTTTACCCGTTTGCTCCAGAACCCTACTAAGGGTTCCCAACTGGTGGGCAAAATTGTGCATAATCACCCGGCTCGTTTCAGTGATACAAAAATAAAGCTGTTTGGGGGGGAGGGGCTAACAAACCCGACCTGACCTAATATTTTTTAGCAATACAAAATAAACCCAAACATCCACATCGAGTGGCCTGGCGGCGACAAGCCAAATGACGAACCCAGCTGCGGTTTTAATAACGAGCTCTGCCCAAAATCTAACTCTCATCGCAATAGTATTATTGCTGCTGGAATCTTGGCAATTATTCTCTTTTGCGCGGGCGTAATCACGATGAGCATCTATAGAAAATGGAAAATCGAGCAAGAAATTGAAGGTTTGCTCTGGAAGATTGAAAGAGATGATATTCGCAGCTATTGTGAAAAGGAAAATCCTGTGTTATCTAGTCCAAGTAAGGTAAGTGCTATGTAGGACTTCGGACCAAGGGTGGAAAAGACGGTTTATCCACATGTTAATATAAAACTAAGCTTGTTCCTATTAAATTTTTAATTCTCTCGCTAAGAGTAGTAATGTAATCATCTAAAAATCGCTCTTCGAGATTTTCATGATCCTCTACGACTTTTGAGGTTCCGAATAGTGATAAGCACGAATCTAGACGCCGTCGCTCGGTCTGTCGGTCGGTCTGTCTGTCGCCTACTTTGTAGCCACTCTAACTCAAAAAATCCTGCACCAATCCTAACAAAATTTTACATAGTGATTACTTGTTTTGACGCGCAGACACTTATTATTTTTAAGTATTCCCTTATCACACCCTTCGGAGCTACCTCCAAAAAACGTCATTCCTAAAAAAAAATATTTTTTCTTGTCACCTTCTGATACCTCATTGGAAAGCTTATAAAAATTTTAGTTGAATGGCGCCAAATTTTTGACTACATATATACAGGGCGGATTCTTTAAATGGAACAATGCTTCTAGCGACTTTAGGGAAGAGGTTTTGAAAAAAGCGAAAAGCAAATATTTAATGATTTTTTACGAACTGTGCGCCCCCCTTAAAGGTTTGGATGCACCCAGGAAAAAAATTGGGGCCCCCAACTGGAGGCACAGGGCCTACCCACTATTTTTTTTAATTAAAAGGTACCACTTGTGACACCTTTTTCGAAAGCTAAATAAGAAATGTAATGCATTAGTTTTTTTATATCTATCAACCAATTGTCAAAAATTAAAAAAAACTTATTTTTATGTCAATTGTTTTAGCTTCATAATAAGCTGCCTATTTCTCTATTTACTAAGCGGAATAAAGAAAATACCACACAAGAACATTATTGGGGACCCTCACTGAGGGCCCAGGGCCTACCAACAGTTACCATTTGTGGCACCTCTTTGGAAAGCTTGTTAGAAGAGAAATTCGATTAAATATTTTCTTTTAATATCGTTGTGTGGTAGTTTCTTTATTCCACTTAGTAAATAATTTTGTAGTTTATTTTGAAACTCAAACAATTGACAAGAAATAGATTGTTTTAAAATTTTTGACACATGGGTTGACAGATGGGAAAAAAAATTATTTAATCGAATTTCTTTTTTAACAAGCCTTCCAAAAAGGTGCCACAAGTGGTACCACCTCATGAAAAAAATGTTGGGCCCCCAAATGAGCCGCCAATAATGTCATTAAGTGGTATTTTCTTTATTCCGCTTGGTAAATAGAGAAGTGTGTAATTTATTTTGAAGCTAAAACAATTGACAAAAAAACAAGTTATTTTTTTATTTTTGACACATCGGTCAACATATGTCAAGACAAACAATGCGTTAGATTTGTTTTTTAACAAGCTTTCCAAAAAATTGCAACAAGTGGTACCTTCTCATAAAAAAAAATAATTCATAGGCCCTTGGTCTACAGAAAGTTCGTAAAAAATCATTTACGACTCGCTTTTATCTTTTCTAAAACCTCTTCCCTAAAGCATCTAGAAACCGTTCCATTTAAAGAATCCTCCCTGTATATATATCACATAAAAAATGCAAAAAAATCTTTAAAAATTCAATTTTTTGTGCCATATTATCTGTTTGTCAGTTTTGGAACAAAATGTTACATAAAAAGTAGCTTAAGTTAGGATCCAGGTCACACCTTATTCTCTTATCAAATTTTATACAAATCGGTTTAGCCGTTTTTGCATGATTAATGGACAAAAATCTTAGTTTATCGGCACTAAAATTTTTGACAACAACTGGAAAAGTCTGGATTCTGGATAAACCCTGGAAACGCCTACATACATTATGGAATGGAAAACTCTAGATACACTCTGGAAAAGTTTTATACACACTGGAAAAGTCAGAATACATCCTGAAAAATCTGGAAACACTCAAGAATTCTGGATACAATCTAAAAAAGGCTCGATACACCCTGGAAAAGTCTGAATACACCCCGTAAAGGTCTGGATGCACCCAGGAAAAGTCCGGAAACGCCCTTGAAAAGTCTGGATACACTCTAGAAAAGTCTGGAAAAGTCTGGATACACTCTGCCAAAGTCTGGAAAGACCCTGAAAAAGTCTGTCTACACTCTGAAAAAGTCTGTAAAAACTTTGGAAAAGCCTGGAAAGAACCTGAAAAAGTCTGGATACACTTTGGAAAAGTCTGGAAAGACCCTGAAAAAGTTTGGCTACACTCTGGGAAACTCTGGATACACTCTGCAAAAGTCTGGAAAGACCCTGGAAAAGTCTGGCTACACTCTGGAAAAGTCTGAAAAACCCTGGAAAAGTCTGGCTACGCTCTGGAAAAGTTCGGAAATACCCTGCAAAAGTCTGGCTACGCTCCGGAAAAGTCTGGAAATACCCTGGAAAAGTCTAGACACTGTCTGGCTATACTCTAGAAAGTCTGGAAAGACCCTGGAAAAGTCTGGATACACTCTGGAAAACTCTGGCTACAATTTGGAAAAGTCTGGAAAGACCCTGGAGAAGTCTAGATGGACTCTGAAAAAGTCTTGATACACTCTGGAAAAGTCTGGAAAGACCTTAGAAAAGTCTGACTACACTCTAGAAAAGTCTGGCTACACTCTGGAAAAGTCTGGATACACTCTGGAAAGATCTGGAAAGACCCTGGCAAAGTCTGACTAAATTATGGAAAAGTCTGGATACACTCTGGAAAAGTCTGGCCTACAGTCTAGAAAAGTCTGGCTAAACTCTGGAAAACTCTGGAAAGACCCTGGAAAAGTCCGGATACACTCTGAAAAAGTGTGAATATACCCTGGAAAAGTCTGGACACTCTAGAAAAGTCTGGACAGACCCTGGAAAAGCTTGGCTACACTCTGGAATAGTCTGGAAACCCTGGAAACGTTTGGATACACTCGGGAAAAGTCTGGATAAACTCGGAAAAATTCTGGAGACACTCAGAACAAGTCTGAATACACTGAAAAAGTCTGGAAAGACCGTGGAAAAATCTGGATACACCCAGAAAAAGTCTGGATGCATTCTGGAAAAGTCTGGAGGCATTCTGGAAAAGTCTAAATACACCCTGGAAAAGTGTGAATACAAGCTGGAAAGTCTAGATACACTCAGAAAAAGTCTAAATACATCCTGGAAAAGTCTGGATACACCCAAGAAAAGTCAAGATACACTCTGGAAAAACCTGGATACATTCTGAAATCCGAGTACACCATGAAAAAGTTTGAATACACCTCTGGATATACCCAATAAAAGTCTGGTTATACCCTGGAAAAGTCTGACCGACCCAAACTAACCCATGTGTATACGAGTAGCGATTTTTTGTATATGTGCTTGAGCGAGGGCAGTTTTAGAGTAAACCTTTACTCGATTTATTTTGGCTAAAAAACAAATGTAAAATTTAAATTTTGACACCAGCTTTTTTATTTTAAATACAACACACACATACAGCGATCAAATATTAATGCATTATATCTAAAAAAAAATATCATAGCATGGGCATAATATATATTTAAAAAACAACAAAGTGAATCTCGTGTCCGCAAATAAAAATTAAAGGAACACTCGTGGCATATCGGATAAAGCATTTTTGTTGCTCACTTCATTACGACCAGGCCTCCAATGTATTCGACAGGTGGCGCACACAGGTACTACGTCTCCGCGGATTACAAACTTTTTGTTTGAAATTCGAGAGGTGTGCATGGTGCCTGTGTAGATTCAACTGCCAGGTACAATCCTATGACTACCTGATGATTCCTAATAAGGATAAAACAGGTCTGTAGGTGTCTGGATAGACATTGGAGGCCTGGTCGTAATGAAGTGAGAAACAAAAACGCTTTGTCCAATATGCCACGAGTGTTACTTTAATTTTTATTTACGGACACGAGATTCACTTTGTTGTTTTTTTTAATATTTTGGCTTTTTAGTTCTGCGCAACAAGCCTCCTCTGGAGCGATTGCTTGCTGATGCCTTAAAATTAGGGCCACGTAGTCTGAAGCTCCAATTGGGGGCGGTGCTGCTGCGAACGTTACCTCTTTTTAAGAGTCATGTTACAGTGACCTTATACTTTTACAGGTTTCTTCTTTATAACCTACTGAAAGGTACAGGATTCTGTATTTACGGTCTTCTGCACTTTTCAATTTAATGTTTTTGTTTCTCAGTTTATTCGAGAGATGGCGCACACAGGTACTACGTCTCCACGGATTACAAACTTTTTGTTTGAAATTCGAGAGGTGTGCATGGTGCGGGGTGTCTGTGTAGCTTCAACTGCCAGGTACAATCCTATACAATATGTATTGTTGTCATCAGAAAAGAAATTTAAAAATTAAATAAAATGCAGGGTAATGTACTTAAATTTGACATACATATTCTGATTTTAAACTTTTTTGTAGCATGCATAATTATGGAGAAAAGTGGGGAGTGAAATTTATAATAAAGCACCCTGTACTTTTCCCGAATTTTGAATTTTGAAATGGTGAACATCTATCGAGTCGTAATAAGCATATTTGTTTATTTTAGATTAGTATTGGTAGCGCTAGCGTGACCTCTTACGAGTCCAAAGTAGGTTTGCAAGTATTCACTACAACGGCCAACTACCGGGGTCTGGTGGTGCGCATCAAAGAACTAAATTTCTCCAGAAAAAAAGACATTTCCAGAGACGTAATGAAAGAGATGAGAATCCTAAGGGAATTACGTCACGACAACGTGAATTCGTTCATTGGAGCTTGTGTTCAACCTACTTCAATTTTACTAGTCACCGATTATTGTGCCAAAGGAAGTTTATATGTAAGGAATAATGATATTTTGCACAACTAGCAAGTAATAAAGGTCGTTACCCGTTATGATAAATTTTGAGAGGCGAGCTGAAGGCGAGCATCTTAATTCATCTGAGCGTGTAATGGTACTATATTTTATCCACGGCCACGACAAAATATTTGATATATATTTTGTTTTATTATTTTTAAGCAGAAAATTTTCCGCTTTTTTTGTAGGTTTTTTTACAAGTTTGAGCTGTAACTGTGATAATACTTGTAGTTTTCTTTCAAAAATGTTAATTCATATACATATATAATAAACTAGTATATTCGAAAACAAGGTGCAAAAACGACTTTTTGGACACGAGCGAAACATATTGGTGAACGAGGTCCACAAGTCGAGGGAGTGTTCAAACAGGTTTTTAAACATGTTTTTTAGAATCTTTTTTCTACAAACTGCAATTACAATAAAAATAAGTATTTGTTTTTACATGTCAAATTTCAAAATGATGTTTACCTTTCAATACTTTTTGTTTTTATGTCAGGATAACATGACCCAAATATAAATAACTAAGCTAGCTTGGTGTATACAGCCGATAATAGTACATTATAAACCTAGGGAGTAAAGTGGTACATTTAATCGAGGCAAAAAGTTTATAGCCCGACCGCACGGAGGGCTATAATTTGTCGATGGATTAAGCATCACTTTACTCCTGAGGTTTATATACTATTTTATGCACTTTAAAATAAACAGAAAAGTAAAAAAAATAACTATATTTTTTTATTTATTGGTAGTTGTAGAAAAAAATAATTTTTTAAAATTTTCACTGGTTTTTAGCGTTGAAAAGTAGTACAGATTTTTTTTCTGTAAAAATAAAAAATATTTTATAGAGAGAAAGCAGAATTTTAGAGGCAGAGGGAAGCATATTTTACAGAAAGAAAAAGTATTTTAGATGAAAATAAAGAAAATTTTAAAGTCATTTTTTCAGAACCTTCTTTTTTGTCACAAAATCTTTATTTTATCAAAAAAGGCAAAAATAATGATAATTTGAAGGAAACAGTGTGTAAGATATATATTTAGTATTAATTTATTTTTATCAAAGTTCTTTACGGTCTGTAAAATGACCAAAAAATGTGTCCATGCGAAAATATTTTATCATATCTAAAAATATTTTTTTTTATACCTTCATCAAAAACATTATTTTAGGAACTGTCTGCAGATAACTAAAGCATGGCTTTTTTTTGGTTACCGATGCAAAAAAAACTTTTTTTTATCATGAGTGCAAAAAAATATTTCTTCTGTTTTTTACCCAAAATAAAAGAAATAGTGAAAAATAGTAATATTGAAAAAATCTAATTATTCTTGCCTAAAAATTAAGCCATTTCCGACAGTTTTTACCAATTATTTACGAACATCGTTAAAATATCAAACTGTCAAAGATTAAAATGTCGCAAGTATGAACGTCACCGAGTAAAAAGACACATCGCTCTTCGTTCGAGATTTTTAAAAGTATTTTACTGTTAAAGGTATTAAAAAAATAGTGTTAACCACTCGCAGCTAAACTGTGCTTTTTTTACTCGCGTTTTTAAATACCTCGCTTATTAAAAAAGCACTATTTTAGCCACTAGTTGTGAAAACTATTATTAAGAGGTACCTATATAGTTAACATATAGTCCTTTATTTTATTAGGAGGCAAAGGAACTTTGTCTGCGAGGCAGCACATAGCGAGGCTGGCTAGATGGCGAGAAAGACAAAGTTTTTTGCCTTCGAATAGAATACAATAGAATAGAAGTAATTTATTTTCCCATAGACAATTAAAAACAATTGAGTGAGAATAGTCGAACATTTTACATGAATCTATAAAAATGTATATATATATAGGCATATGCTAGGAAAACACTAAAAGTTATAATACAAATACACCACAACAATTACCACTATGATGATCTACATCACACAAAACCCATCACCAGTCAGTGCAATCAAAAAACTGTTTTAAACTATAGAAATTCTTTTCAACAAGAATTCGTTTTAGATTTTCCTTAAAAATATCCTGACTTGTCAGATTTTTAATTCCAGCCGGCAAGTGATTAAATATTTTGCTGCCCAGTATTTTCGGAGATTTTGAAGTTATAGTCAGTTTATGAGAAGGTATATAGATAGACGCTCTCTGTCTAGTATTTATACTACGTATGTGATTCACAAGTGTCAACTGGGATTTAATTTTGAATATCAATAAAGCCATTTCCAAGACAAACAGACCTGGCAAAGTTAGAATTTTCAATGGCTCAAATAATGGTTTACATGAGTCTCGTAGCTGTACTCGCTCAATTGTTCATATGACTTTCTTTTGAGCTCTAAAGACAGTATCTGACATTGAAGAATCACCCCCAGAGGCATAATATCGCAGTTTAGATTCAATCTAAGCATAGTACAAATTGAGCAACTGTTTCCTTGTCAATATGTCTCTCAAGTTTAAAACCATGTAGTTGATACTATTTATCTTGGAAATAGTTGGCCGACAATGCAGCTTCCAATTGATATTTTCATCAATCTGAAAACCCAAACATTTTACAGAAATATTATTCTTAATTTCACCATTTCCAAAGTTTAAAGTAATGTCATTACATTTCCTCTGATGAGTGTGAAATCTTATTATTTGTGTTTTGCTCGAGTTAAAATATAAGTCTAACTGACTAAACCAATCACAGAGCCTATTTAGCGCGCTGTGATATTTTTCTAGTAAGCGATTTTCACACATCAGACAAAATACGCTATTTGTTTCAAACGTAAAAGTTGTCTGACATTCCTTTATTATTTATATAAGATTTTGTGGAAACTAATACAAAATCCATCACCAGTCAGTGTAATCAAAAAACTGTTTTAAACTATTGAAATTCTTTTCAACAAGAATTCGTTTTAGATTTTCCTTAAAAATATCCTGACTTGTCAGATTTTTATTTCCAGCCGGCAAGTGATTAAATATTTTACTGCCCAGTGTTTTTGGAGATTTTGAAGTTATAGTCAGTTTATGAGAAAGTATATAGATATTTTCTCTCTGTCTAGTATTTATACTACGTATGTGATTTACAAGTGTCAACTGGGATTTAGTTTTGAATATCAATAAAGCCATTTCCAAGACAAATAGACCTGGCAAAGTTAAAATTTCAATGGCTTAAATAATGAGTTTCGTAACTTCACTCGCTCAATTGTTCGTATGACTTTCTTTTGAGCTCTAAAGACATCATCTGACATTGAAGAATCACCCCAGAGGCATAATATCGCAGTCTAGATTCAATCTAAGCATAGTACAAATTGAGCAACTGTTTCCTTGTCAAGATGTCTCTCAAGTTTAAAAAGATGTAGTTGATACTATTTATCTTGGAAATAGTTTGCCGACAATGCAGCTTCCAATTGATATTTTCATCAATCTGAAAACCCATAAAATTTACAGAAATATCCATTCTTAATTTCACCATTTCCAAAGTTTAAAGTAATGTCATTACATTTCCTCTGATGAGTGTGAAATCTTATTATTTGTGTTTTGCTCGAGTTAAAATATAAGTCTAACTGACTAAACCAATCACAAAGCCTATTTAGCGCGCTATGATATTTTTCTAGTAAGCGATTTTTACACTCATCAGACAAAATACGCTATTTGTTTCAAACGCAAAAGTTGTCTGACATTCCTTTGTTATTTATATAAGATTTTGTGGAAGCTATGAGTAACATGTTTAATGATTTAACTCTCATTTATAATGTGCTTGGACAACTTACACAACAGGCCTTAGTAATTTCCACAGCTTGCTTTATTTTTTTTTTGATTTTCTAAATGTAAATTACTTGAACCAACACCGTTCTAAACTAAAAAGCTTGTTAACTCCTACCTCCTCAGTGCCCTTTAGCCTAATGTGGCTGCCATTTTTGTATCCAAATTCTGTCAGTTTGCTGTCAATATGGCGCCGATCATAGGCTAAAGGATACTAAAACGAAAATGAATTAACTGGCTTTTTAGTTGAGAACGGTGTTGCTTTAACAAACAGAACAGTATGCCATGCATTTTTAAAAGGAAGCACATTTTTAGAAAGTTAATAGCCAGATAATTTTAAAATACACGCCTGCATTCTACATATTATTATAAATTTCCTTCGAAAACGATAAATTTTGTAAAATTGGGAACTTTTTTTAGAATTTTACTTTGACGATTTTTTTCGTGATTTTATATAAAACTCGAAAAACCAAGGGTAGTATAAGCCGTGTGTTTTGCTGCTACTCAAGTAAACAATCAAGTGGGCAGGCATTTACTATTCCTAAAAAAATACAATGAAGAATGCCATGAAATTTATTTTAGACTAGCATTTCGCCCGCTGCGTTGCTAGCGGCCGGCGGCGAGGCGGAATTAATAAAAAAATTAAAACAACCTATATTTTAGCGGTTCAAATAAAATGAGTGGGGGAGGGGGTGATAAAAATTACAGGAATTAGTGACACAAATATATTTTTATTATTCTGTGCTCCATTTATATCTAGTTTCAATCTCTAACATCTACTATAATTTAAAAAAGGAATTTGTTGTCCGTAAAAAGAATGGTTCGTGGCGTATCGGACACACATTTTGCTTTTCAATTCATTACGACCAGACCTCCAAGATCTAATGGATAGTCCAGAAATGGCCATCCAACATCCCGCGTTGTTTGACGACGAAAGTTCTTTAAATTCGCTGGATGTGGTTGTTTATGTTATACGCCAGGTACAGTCCTATGTTACCCTGATGATTCCTAACAAGGATGAAACAGCCCTGTAGGTTTCTGGACTATTAGATCTTGGAGGCCTGGTCGTAATGAATTGAAAAGCAAAATGTATGTCCGATATGCCACTAACCTTTATTTTTACCTACTATAATGTTTAAAATAAAACCGTTTGCTATTTGAAGCGGTAATTTTGTTAGGCTCATTAATATTATTAATTATATTATTGAGCCCATTCCAAGACATCGCCGGCCGCTATGACCACATGTTTATTGTTAGCTGGACTTTTGGGTGGCAGAGAAAGTAACTTTTTCTTAGTCGCCAAATGGATGAGCGGCAGGCAAAGTACTTTGCCTGCCGCCAAAAAATCCATATGTTGGCAATGGAGCACTTTACCGTTTCAGGTTGAAAAACACAAAGTGGCCAATTACGGCAGTTCGAAAAAAATATATATTAGGTTGTACAATTCACACATATTGTGGGCCACTTTCTCACCTTCCACTTGAGTTCTAAGTGCTGATTGATCGAATGATGATGAAGATTCATTTGTGAGTGTGCCAGTCTAACACTGTCCACTGCGACCACGAGCGGGTCTATTGTCACTTATCTTACAATCTGTCTTTTTCTTGCTTTGATTTTTAAAAAGAGACAGCAAGCACTTAAGTCTAAGTTATAAATTAATCTAAAGTACGAAAGTCGAACTCTACGTTCAAGTATTAGGAATAAAAATAGTTTTAGCCGGAAATACGCATAATTAATAAATATTTATTAAAATATTTTATCTATTTGCATGATATTACGTTGTCCATAGCCATCCAATCTTCCCTTTGTCACACGTTATCACGCAAAGCACTATCCGCCCCCCTAAAGTGCGTACCTACATCATTTATAACAATCCCATAGTGCTACGAAAACATCCAAATGGTTAGAAGATAAAAAAACGAAGTCAGTTATAGAAAATCACATGAGTGCAAGAATGTCACTTTCTAATATATATTTTTGTTAAAATCAACTTTTTTTATTTTTGTCCCTAGAGATTAAAATATTTTTCTCTTAAGCAAAGAAAGTATTTTCTTCTCTAAAGAGAAAAATATGTTCGTCAAAACATTGGACTCAAGACATCTTCTAGAATTATTTATAATTAACGCAAAGTGTAGAGAAGAAATTATTAATAAATATCAATATGCGTGTGAAATATGCACCTTTCTGAAACAGGAAAGCAGATTTGAAATTTTGCCATTTTCATATGTGGTTGTAGGAAAAATAAATATCAGCATGTGGATTTTTTTCCCGCATGCTAAAATTTACCTTAACAAAAAAGCAAAAAATAAGCATTCCGAAAGTTAAAATTTCCGCAGGCGCGCGAGTGGGAAAAAACTTAACTGTGGTTGTTTTTTTTTAGGATATTATAGAAAATGAAGATATAAAGTTGGATAAAATGTTTATTACCTCATTAGTGCATGATCTCATAAAGGTAAGTTTACTATTATATTCTAGGCGTTGTCTCTATAAAACAAATGTTTGCGTGAAGCTCTCAACGACACTGCGCCAGCAGGTGAAAATGACATATAATTTTGTCTGTCCTGCAAGGCGATACGCGAGAACCACGTACCACTACGTAGTTTTTACGTACGGTATCGCTTGGTAAACGCACAAGTCTATCAAATGACATAATCTTATTGCAAAAAAAATGCAGGTATTTTTTTTAAAGCCTTCCATGAGACCTTCTTATTGTAAAAATTAAAACGAAACTTTGCGGAAATGCATCGTTTTTAAAACAACTGTAGCACACCGGAGAAATCTGATGAAAAAAATGATAACGATTTTGCAATCTAGACAACCCTCTTATTGTAAAAGTAATAACGAAACCTTTCGAAAATCCACCGTTTTCAAGGAAACTTAAAAAACCCGTAGCAAATAGAATAAATTAAATAAAATAAAATTATAACTTATGAAAACACAACCCAACCCAATTTTTAGTAAAATATCAAAAATTAAAATTTTCGTCTCTAACTTATTTCCGCAAACTTTGTCTAAGTTTATTGTCCATTATTAGCAGCATATTAAGCTACACTTACTTTTGTGCTAATAGATTTGCCTCCCATTTTTTTTTGCAAAAGAATGACTAACTTTAGGACCATTAGTAATTTTTTGAGTATGCTATTCTAACCGAGTTCTGCTGGACTATTACGAAAGATACCCCAGAGTCTACTTTTAAAAAGCAGGCTAAGAAGCGCAAAATGAGTGTTCAAACTCTAGATTTAATAATAAAAGTGTGCTATTTAATTGCTTATGTTAAGTTAAAAGTATGTAGTTATATGTATTTTGTATATTCATTATATGCCTATAAAATTTGTAACAAATAATATAGTTTATTTTGCGAACCAACTTAAATCTTTAATTGGTACTTGGGTGTAGTTAAATCCAAAAAAGACGAAAAAAAGTTTTTGATACATTCATCCAACACGCCCTCTACTACATTGCCCAGTACTACATTTAGCATTTAATTTGAAATTTATTTATACCTACCATTTTTGTGATCTCTTAAAAAATGTTGGTAATTAAGTACCTTTTACTTAAGCCTAAAATATTCGAGGAAATATTATTGAAATACAAAAATCGTTAACATTTAATTCTGTTTTTTATACCAGTTCTAGAAACTGTTAAAAAATAATAAATTTTAATCTCTTAAAATAAAAAAAAAACAAACATCCCGCCACATACGCCCATCAAATAGATCGGCATCTTGGGCGGCCATCTTGTTTTCGATAATTGGCTTTCCGTAGAGGTGGTGTTGCTTCATCAAAAACGGAAAAAAACATAACCAATTGTATATAACTGTATTTTGGAAAAAAGATATTCAGAAAGAAAATCCAGTTAACTACATCGTTTTTTTTTAAATCTTTCGCTTTGATTATAGGGTATGTTATACCTGCATAATTCTGTACTGGGTTGCCATGGCAATCTAAAATCATCCAATTGTGTAGTAACTAGTCGATGGGTGCTCCAAGTGACGGACTTTGGTTTACCGGAACTGCGCCACTGTGCTGAAAATGAAAGTATTGGGGAGCATCAATACTATAGAAGTAAGTTGACCTTCTTATTATCGTAAATCAAATGTATGAACTCAAAGGTCAATTACTATTAGGGTGTCCATATTCTGGAAAAACCTGTAAAATTAAAGAAACAACATCGTTTCAAACATAAAGATAAGTAACTTGAAACAATAACAAACACAACATAATACTATACGGGGTGTAACAACGAATACGTCTTCGAGTATTTGGAGTACTATTTCGAACAAAATCCAGAACACGTCAATTTGTTATTCAAGGGGGAGACTTTTTGACTATTGGAATTTTCGTAGAGCATACCCCTTTCGAGGGTTGAGTTTTACCACCTGCAGAATTTAAATAGAGAAACTGGGTTAAGTACTTACCTCTATGCCACTAAAACGGCATAGATTTGACAACACTGCTTTGCTGTTTTTGGGTCAATCTTTACCGGGCAGAATATCGGAAATGAGAAAACGAAATCTGTTGAAATTTGGCTGGAATGTTTATTTTTGAATGGCTCACAACCGTATCCCGACAGTTTTTTGCTGGACTCTCTCATTTTCAAAATAAAATAAACACGGTTAACAACAGTCAAAAATCTTACCCGGCTTTTTCTTTAGCTTCGTCGATAATACAAAAATCTGTAACAGCAATTTGTGAATTTTTTAATTTTTTAAAAATAATACATCAAATTTTGAAAAATCCTTTGGATACGGTTGTAGATTTTTATAAATCCTATAATCTGATAACAAAAAAGTTATGGTTTTTCTCTTTGTAAGCAATATTCTGCCGGAATTCTGAAACGCCAAGGTCACGTAATTTAGTAGGCCCAAGGAAGCTGAAGTTAGTTCGATTGGAGTATTGGAATTCATGTTCCGCATAGCCACTGGCCACTTGCCTAATGGAACATTCAACCAATAAATGGATACATGTGAAGTGATGAAAATAATACGGAAATTTGTTTTTTTTTATGTTGAATAATGATTTTTCTTTTGATTCTTTTTAATTTCGCGACATTGCAATCCATGAAGCATGAAGCCAAGCATCAAAACCTTTAAAAGAACCATTAATGAATGGTTATGTTCCTAATAAGTTATACTTTTCCTCACATATGGTGTTCGCACCGCGTTCTGAACACTGCACGATTTCACTCAAAATGGTATTAATGATGCCCCTATTGTTGATCTTTCAAAAAAATACCAACGCAGTGTTGTCAAATCTATGCCGTTTTTGTGGCCTTAATTTTCAAGTGTCTTTACTAAACATTTGTAAAATCGAGTCCCTATGTTTCATTATAATTGGTCTTTATCAGACCATTTTTTATTTCTTTGTAAGAACAATAAGAAACGTTATTCGGCAAACCCATTCGATGGTCAGACTATTTTTTAACAGAATAATAGTCTACCAGAATGAAACGATTATCTTCTTCGAGGTCATACAGATCCGTAAGCATGTGACCCTTCTATGTGTCTAGCTCAATGAGGTCACGTGGTTACGTTGGCCCCGCCCATCTCGCATATAAAATGCGGTCCTAATTTAGAACCCTTGCTGTATGTGGGTGCACGGTCCCTTGAATAAACACGGTTTAGTAATTTTTTTGCTCCGCCCACCTGATGACGAAACAAAGATATCAGCTGCTTTCTTTATTGATTTTTGTTGTGGTCATTTGAGGTTATGTTTTTTTTGCAGAAGTTTTTGTAATAAAAATTGTATTTGTTCATCATTATTATTATCAAATTAAGTACCCAACGATATCACTTACATTATTTTTGTCGTAGGTAAGTGCATTTTTTCGCTTCAAGGCATTATCAATGAAAAAATACAAAAACAGATTTTTGTCTATAGTATTCACGAGTCTGGCCTCTGCTGGAATAATAAAATAATCGCTCTCCCAAAAATCTCAGGCAAAATACAAATACAAAAAAATAGCTTAACATAACTTCTGAACGACGAGTTCGAACTAACCCCAACTCATTCGATGGGTTTCTTGACGGAATCGATTACCAACTATTGCTGCAACTATGCAGGCCAAAAATAAATTTTATTTACTTGTTCACGAGAAGTTATAAACAACATAAAAGCAAAAAATAGCCCTGGCATCAATCATTTAAACAAAAAACAAAAAAAAGAAAAATCCGAAAATTTAAATTAATTTGTCAAGCCTTTGTTTGAAAGTTTGAGACAATGATGTGTTTGAAATTAACTCTGTGTTTCGGACTTCCATTGTCTGACAGTTTGCACCTGAAGACGATCAGAGATTGTACTGATCGAAACGTCGTGTATAAATAAAATATAGACAATGGAAGTCCGAAACACAGAGTTAATTTTGTCAAGCCTTCTTACAGTTTTTATCATCAGGTCCAAGAGTGGGGCAAAATTACTAGACCGTATCTATTCTACGGACTGTCTGTACGGAACAGTTTGTTGTGACAACAACCCAATGTAACTAACCTGATCCCACTCAGCCTAAATCCTTAGATATTTTTTATACCCTTAACCTTTTTTTTAAGTAAGACGTAGCTCTTTCCCAGAACTTTGATTTAATGAATTAATAACGTAAAAGAGAAAAGAGGGAAGTTACGTTTTAACTGATCCATATCACCTCGAGGGTGATGATTGTTTCATTCTAAAAAATTAAGATTCTATTAAAAAACGGTCTTATAAGAAATATTCGACAAATTACAGTTCTTATGGTAAATTGTCCTTACAAAAAATGTTCTTGCTTAACGATTCTAATTTTGAAAAGTCTGACAAACTATGGGTCCTCGTAAAATCTAGCAATTACTTTTCGAGATATGCACTATATATATATATATATATATATGATATTTTAAAAGTGAATATCTCCAAAACTAATTGCTTTTTTTAATATTTTATCACTTTGTAAAGGTATTTAAATGACCTTTTAAGTAAAGGATCACTTGACCTAGTTTTCCTATTTAAATTCTGATGGTGAAAAAAATAATGGCCTACAAAAATTCCGATATAGCCAAAATGTGTCCTCCTTGAATAATACATTGACGTGTTCGAGGTTTTTTTTTCGAAATCGTACTTTTAACAACTGAAAACGCCTTTGACTTATTTTGGCTGTTACATTCTGTATTTGGTACCGTAAGTAAGTATCCCATATCCCTAAAATGCTGGCGATAAAGTTATGTACACTTTAACCGGTCGTGCATAAAAATATTAGTTTTTACAAGTAGCGGCGACACTAGTGTTTTACAAGCGTTGATTTAAATAAGGAGCGCAGTGAGTGATTTAAAAGCGCGAGTAAAACAAGCAGTTTAGCCGTGAGTTGGAAATACCATGGACAATAGACAGTCAAAGTAAATATTTTAACGCATCGGTATCGGTATACCTAACTCGTTCGAAACAAAGCCAAAATACACTACATTTTTGACTTGTTCATGCCATGTTTCGAACGATGCCCGCTTTTTTGAGTGGTGCGTACGTACGGAGGGATGTACGTAACGTTACGGACCCACAAACGTACGCAACGATTTGGATCACCAGTTTTTCGGAACATCGCATAAACAAGTCAATAATGTAGTGTATTTTGGCTTCGTTTCGGACGAGTTAGATATACGGATACCGATGCGTTGAAATATTTACTTGAAGTGTCTAATTTTGTTTATACCTCTATCAACAACTCCTAAAAAAACCAGGAAAAAACTTGCAAAATGAAACCCATCACAACATCCACTACATGAGAACTTATGGTAAAGCCATGATGGTAATTTAAGGCTTAAAATATTTTAGCATAATTTAAGGGGTAACGTTTTTGATGAAGCAATTTCTTACGACGTTTTTCACATTTTTATGCCATGATATTGCTCAAATTTTAAAGCTTTCTTTCCAAAGTTTTGATTTCTAGAATAAAACACTCAAATTTTTCAAATTCTCACTTTTTTTAGGCGTTCAATAAAAATACTACCAAAAAACATTTTTTCTCTGTTAAAATGAAAAATATTTGGAGAGAGAGGGCAGAATTTTAGAGGTAAATGGAGAGATAATTTAGTGACATGTACAAATTTTTAAGGTTGTTGAAGAGAGACAGCAGGCTATAAAAAAGTATTTTAGAGAAAGATGGACATAATTTAAGTTAAGTTTACTAAAAATTTCTGTTATGTCATCTGTCTGTCATCTTGTGTGGTGTCGTGCATATGATTTTCGTTTTGCAATTTTTATCCAAAAAACAGCAAAAATTGTAATTTTTCAAAGTGTAAAGTGTGTAAAACATAAGGTGGTATTAATTTCTTTCAATCATCGTTTACAGTCTTTAAATTTACCAAAAAACGTGTCCTACTAAAGTGTTTAGCACATCTAAAAATTATTTAACAGGTATTTAAGAAAATTATTTTAAGAGTCCTCATGGCTTTACCATTACATTATTTTATCGTTTTTTCAGAATAATTTCTTTTCAAAAGCACTTAATAAAATGGTTTAATCTTTAGCTCGATTTTTATCTAGGAATAATTAGAAACATGCTGTGGTCAAATTTTGTGTTCAACACAAGTTTGACATAAAAACGCGTAACTAAAAGAACTAGTGTCCAGAATGTGAATTACAGGGAGTGTGACTGGTACCAACTGTTTTCCATTTTAGGTCTGTTTTGGAAAGCACCCGAAATACTTAGAAACCCAGATTTGTATGCCAGGGGTTCTAAACCAGGCGATGTTTATGCCTTTGCCATAATTTTATTTGAAATACTCGGCAGACGAGGACCGTTTGGAAACACTGGCTATGAACCAAAACGTAAGTGATCCATTTTAACATGTTTATCCACGATTATTTACTAATACTACGTTAACATGCGTGTTTTCGAAAGTGTAAGGTCACAAAACCGATTGTAAAATTATTTCACCTTAACTTTCGAGAATGTAATGGATTTGATCAATTTTTGTTGTGAAATTACCGCATGTTTTTTATTATATGCTATAAGTGTTCTTTTTTTAGTTTATAAAAAAAAAGTTAAAAATAAAAAGGTACACTGAGAAAAGGGGATCCACTCACCACCGTGGGTTGAAAATTTGGGGCTACCAGAACTCACACTGTGCGTTACTATAGCACACGGTATGATTGTCCCAAACTATTTCAATTTAGCTGAGAGAACTTAGCAAGTCGTGAGCTACCACAATTCAGGCATGGGATTGCCCCAGCCCAATTTCATGTATTAACTTTTTGGGTCTGTGGTAATTCACAGTCTAGGCTACGATAACTCAGGGCCTGAATTGTTCTAACTCATGATCATCCCTTTGAATAGATATCAGAGGACAAATGCTGGGACAGATCTTGATAGTTTCACTGTAAGTAATACTTTTAATGTCATTTAGAGGTTCCGTTTTCGAAAATTCTAATATTTCAAATTCTGATTCTGACTCAATAAAAGACGAGGAACAAACTTGTGTAAGTCAAAGTTCAGACCCGAAAATTGAAACATTTTTATCGGAATTGATAGGAAAAGTTAATTTAGGGCTAGATTTAGGAAAAAATTTTAATATCTCTACAAATCTGCAAGCAAATTTAACAAAAATGGCTAGACGACAACTAAAATCTGAATATTTAAACATGATTACCGAATTTCATGGGGAACCAGAAGCATTATCCAGATTTATAGAAATATGTGAAAAATTAATAATCAAATTTTACAACACCGCTGATCCTAGCGATTTTCAAAATAAATATTTGATGTCGATAATTTGGGAAAAATTAAAGGTGAAGCGGCAATAAATATTGCCTCAAACACCATTCCTAGTTTTGTGGATTTAAAAGAAGCTCTTCTTAATACGTATGAGGATAAACGCAATCTTTTTACGCTTGTTATCGAAACTACAGAAATGAGGCAAGGAAATGAATCGCCGTTCGATTTTTATAACAGATTACAACACCAGTTAAATCACCAAACTTCTTATCTTTCCACTCACGGCTCGGCTGATGAAAGAAAAATCAGGGGTGTGTTTTGTCGAGAGTTATCTTTAAGAGTTTTATTACGCGGTTTAAAAGAACCTGTTGGGTCTTTAATGCGAAGTAAAAATCCAATAGATATGAATGATGTGCTTAAAATGCTTACAAACGATTTTCAAATCGAAAGTGGCCAAAAATTTCAAAATTCGAAACCATTACATAATAACACCAATCACACTTTAAACATACCACGACTCAACCAACTTTTACAGTTAACAAATTATCCTTATAACCAGCTTGCATCGACTTCGAATTACAGACAACCACAATTAATATACAAACCCGAACAAAATAAAAATTATTTTGCAAGAAATCCAAACCATAAAAACGTATTTAGATCTAATCAAATACCTATGTCAAAATTATCGAAACCATCGAAACCAACGCCCATGAGCGGCATATCAAACCAAACCTTAAGCTCAAAATAATCAATCAAAACCCCGGTCAAATTTCGTAATCGAAGAAATAAATAATATCGATGACTAATCGGCGGACGATCCTACAATCGAATATCCGGAGGAACAAAATCAGTATCTTTACACGGATTACACCGAATATTCTCAAAGCGCTCACGAGTTAAACGAGTTTTTTCAGGAACCAGCCTCGGAACCCCCGAATATAAATTAATGAACCTCACTAATAGCGAAAATAAACTACGTTATATTATTTTTCCAGAAAATAATCTAAAAATTCCGATAGACACGGGTAGTACTAGATCCTTTGTAAAACCAGAAATCTTACAAAAATATTTCCAAAAATCGGTAAAAAATGACCCATTTTAAATCTCAACTCCTCACGGTACCCCATAGAACATTTTAGCACGCTTATTCCCTGTTCAAAAATATTTAATGTGGACACAAAACAATTAAAATTTTATATTTTTGATTTTCACAATTCTTTTGAAGGTTTGTTGGGACAATCTATCCTTATTAAAAGCAAATATTGACCTCGAGAAAAACAACTTAATTACTCCCAATTCTCAAAGAAAATTAAAATTTCATAATTCGTCATAAAACACCAATATTTTATTCTTGCAACCAAGGTCAGAACAAGTAATTAAAATGAACATAAAAAATATCGAAAATGGTGACGTAATAATCTCATACACAAAAATTTCAAATTTAGAAATCCCGCAATGCCTTACGACGGCGACGGTAAAAAACTATGAAGTCATTTGCACAATTTTCGGATATTTTTCATATCGACGGAAATCAATTAACTTTCGCCAGCCAAATAAAACATTCAATAAAAACATCGGACGAGGTGCCAATTTATACTATATCGTATAGGTACCCCGAAATTCACAGAAATGAGGTTAAAAGGCAGGTCCAAGAAATGCTCGAACAAAATATTATAAGATCCATTCATTCTCCCTGGTCGTCCCCAATCTGGGTGGTACCCAAAAAGTCCGGGAAACGTAAGTGGAGAATAGTTATCGATTTTCGTAAATTAAATCTTAAATCAATAGGCGACAAATATCCAATACCAAATATATCAGATATTTTTGATAAGCTTGGGCGCTGTTAATATTTCTCTACTCTTGACCTCGCATCAGGTTTTTGCCAAATTGAGTTGGTAGAGAAAGACATTCCTAAAACGGCATTTAACGCCGAAAATGGGCATTACGAGTTTTTAAGAATGCCTTTTGGCCTAAAAAATGCGCCTGCCACCTTTCAAAGGGTGATGGATAACATCCTCAGAGGTATCCAAAACGAACGTTGTCTGGTTTACTTAGACGACATAATAGTGTTTAGCACAAGTTTGCAAGAACATATAAATCATTTAAGAGAAGTATTTGATCGATTACGACAAGCAAATTTTAAGGTGCAATTAGATAAATCGGAATTTCTCAGAAAAGAAGTGGCCTACTTAGGACACATTGTTACACCTCACGGCGTGAAAAAATTAAAGCGATATCTTGTTACCCGATAGCTACTACACAAAAACAGATAAAACAATTGTTGGGTCTCATGGGTTACTACCTTAAATTTATCGTGGATTTTGCTAAAAAAACAAAATCTATGACTGTTTATCTAAAAAAAGATGCCATACTTGACCCGAAAAATTCCGCGTATATAAAAGCCTTCGAGACGTAGAAAAACATATTAATTAACGAACCCATACTGCAATACTCAAATTTTGAGGAACCGCTTAACCTTACTACGGACTCGTAATTTCGCAATTGGCTGCGTACTTTCGCAAGGAAAAATTGGGTCAGATCTTCCAATCGCGTACGATTCAAGGACACTTAATCATTCGGAAATAAATTACTCCACAACCGGAAAAGAATTGTTGGCTATAGTGTCGGCGGTTAAATACTTTAGACCCCATTTGTTCGGCCGAAAATTTAACATTATAACTGACCATAAACCACTCGAATGGCTAAGAACCGAATTCTAGGTTAGTACGATGGAGCTTAAAGCTTCCGGAATATGATTTTGAAACTAAATGCAAAAAAGGCTGCTTAAATCAAGATGTAGACGCTCTTTCGCGCGTGGAAATAAACGCTAACGAGACAAAAAACGTAGGCCCCCAAAATCCAAAGTTTACGAAAAATTCAGTACTGTCTTATTTTAAAAATTCAGAAATTCTAATGATCAAATGCACTAAAAAATTAATCGACGTTTTATCTGAAAACGAAATACAGAAAACGATACAAAATAATCATGAAGGGAAAACTAATCATGAAGGGAAAACTAATCACAGGGGAATCGAAGAAACTTAAAAACGCATAAAAGCGCATTATTACTGACCGAATCGATCTAGAACAATCCAAAATTATATAAACGAGTGTGAAATCTGTCAACTTACAAAATACGATCGAAAGCCAATACGCGTAGAATATAATGTTACGCCCACTGCGATCAAACCTTTTCAGATTTTGCACGCAGATACTATCAGTTTGGAAAACAGCAAGTTTTTAACCATTGTCTATCCTTTCTCAAACGATGCGCAGGCCTATAAAATCGATTCTGCGCAAGGCATCGAAATAGCCAATAAATTATTAATTTATTTCTCTCATCATTGCATCCCAGAATAAATCATGTTTGATAATGGCGGTGAATTTAAGAACTCGGTTATACATGAACTTCTTGAACTACGTAAAATAAAAATTCATTTTATTTATTCCCAGCACTCAGACTCCAATGGGATAGTGGAACAGTTTCATTCGACATTAATAGAACATATCAGACTTTTTAATAATTAAGAACAGTTTCAAAATGACCCTATAGAAAATAAAGTAACCTATAGTATTTTAGCTTATAACAACAATTCATTCGGTCACAAATTTAAAACCGTACGAAATAATTACTGGCCATTTTGGCAACGAGTCACGATTTAAGCTGGACATAAATAAAAAACTTATCAATAACTACATCGAAAACCACCGCGAGAAAATAAAACAATAAAAACACACGAAAAAATCAATCAAGATATACAAATTAAAAAACAAGGAGTCATTGACAAGGCAAATGAATCGCGCGCAAAATTACCAGAAATCCCTGAAAACGTGTATGTTAAAAATAAACAAAAACAGCAAAAGATAAAAAATAAATACAAAAAAGAAAAAATATCTAGTTTGGATCCTAATCTAAAAACAGCCAAAATACAAACTACACATTCCAACACATCAGACAAAATACACATTTCTAATATAAAAAGACCCAAAAAGAAAATTAAAATTAAACCTATTTCAGATTTCTCGCCACCCACGCAGGAGGGTCAGGAATAACGAACATTACGCAAAACCTAGGAGTTCTTCCAATCAATCTACTACGACTTAGGACCCCTACTAAAAAAATACGAAAACACTTATTACTGAGACGGACTTATTCGAATCTCACCGTGTTAGAAAGAGAAACATATAATTTTAACAAAATAGCCTATTTCTATAACCAATCAATTTTCAAAAAACTCGAAAACATAAATATTTACCAATGAAAAAGAATTAAACGAGGACTTATTGATAGTTTAGGTTCGGTAAGGAAGTAACAGGAAATCTAGACTCAAACGACAGGAAGAAAATTTACAGCATAAAAGATCACATGCAGCGTAATGAGAAGAGCATTCAAAATCAATTATCATTGCAATATTCAATAAATCAAAATATAATTAACCAATTAAACAAAACTGTTCTAAATATTCAGCATAATGAACTTATGTTAAGGTCAAAAATTTTGCAAATGCATTCCATAATCAAAAAGGTGCTACCACAGATGATGCAATTTTTATCAAAACATTGTACAATGAACTAATCTTGCTTTCTAGTAGTGTGTTAGGCATTTTCCGAGAAGTAAAAAACTCACTGACCTTTTGTAAATTAAATGTGATGCACCTGAGTATTATATGCTCGAAAAATTTAATTTTAAAATTAAAGAGAATATCCTATCCTAGCTATTTATTAAGCAACAACCAAGCACTCTGCGAAAGAAGTATCATTATGCACACCGAAACTTGCCCACTGACCAAACTGAAAATTGAAGAAAATCATATGGAAATCATTCCAGAACTAAATAAATATTTGGCAGTTTTTCCTTTTGCGGAAAATCATCAAATTATATGCTAAAAGCAAACTGAAGTCAAGGAGCTAAAAGGCATTTTTCTATCACCGAAAACACATGTAAACTGTTATTTAAAGGAAAACAACTGCATTTTCAAGAAAAAACAATTGGCAGTCTCTTAATAATCAATTTACCCATATTGGAAATCAATTATCAAGAATTACCTAAATTCAGTATTGATTTGAAAAAAATTGGAATTTGACGAACCAATCATCAACCCTTTGGTTCCCTTATATAAAGAAAATACACTATCCAACTTATAAGTGCCTAGTGGTTGGACAATTTGCCTTTATGTCATATTGGTTACAGCCTTTACGTACTTTTGCTTCTACAAAAAACGAGGAAAAATAAGCAAACTTCGGAAAGGGAACATGTAATAGTTATCCTCCCAGGGGAGGCTTCCTTCCAAGGGTGGAGGAATTATATGACCACCTTATACTGACAAACCAGTGAAGATGTTACAAAGCTGCTGAGTCAGCAATCCCATAGAATATTTCTTCGAATCTTTATGTTTTATTAACATGTGTTTTACCATTTTTAAGTTACTTTTAGTTTTAGTCTAGAATTAGATTTGATAGAAATTACTTGTATAATTTTGAACAAGAAAATTAAAGTTTTACGGTTTTACGGAGACTCATCTTTTAAGTTATATATATATATATATATATATATATATCTGTCATTTTTCTGAGCAAATTAGAATTCGGGACGGGTTTAGCGTTATAGTTCAGCCTTTAGGTTTTGTTTTTAACACACCATATTTACATTAAAATATTTGATTTTGTTTATATTTTTACAGTCAAACATTGTCAAACGCGATATTTTATAAAGTTTTTTTATGTTAGGGGTTATCCATTATAAACCTTATCGTCTTTTCTAAAATTTGACATTTTTATAATTTTATATAACACACCATATTTATATTAAAATATTTGATTTTGTTTATATTTTTCACAGTCAGACATTTTCAAACGCGATATTTTAGATTCTTTTAAAGTTTTGTTCTGTAAAGGGTTATCCATTATAAACCTTATCGTCTTATCTGAAATTTGACATTTTTATAATTTACAAATTGCATAAATATGTTTTGTTATTTTCAACGTAACACCTTGTTTATTGTGTGCTTTTTTTGAATTTAAGAGGAATTTAAATATCTTGTTTAGTTTTTGAGTGATTCAGCAGTGTTATACAGGCTGTTTCATTTAAAGTAACAAAATACATGACCAAGTATTTTAATATCAAATTTGTCAAAAAAACTGATGATTCCTTTTGAATGCCCTTTTAATCTTAGATCAACAGTTAAAAATTCTATACTTGTTTATAAATGGATAGCGCTGTATAGTTAGCTATTTATTCATTATACTTTGTATACAGTCAGCCGAGGCAACTTGAGAGTCAAGGCTTCGTTGGATTTTGTTTTATTTTTAAATCACAATTTTTTTTTTTTGAGAAAATCACGAACCACATTTTTAATTCTCCCTAGTTGACGGTATTTTTTATCTCTAGTAGCGTTCATGCTGGGATAAAAATCAAGATTTTTTCTTTGCATTCGCATTTATTTCGTCGACTTAAACATTTTTAACCTTAAGTTTTATTTTTTTTTTTCAAAATACTAGTACATACTACAACCCAGATACTGAGTTCTGGTAGCCCAAAGGTAGGGTTCTCCCAGCCCAGACCATGAGTTACCACAACCCAGGCGCTGGGTTGTGGGAGCCCGCCAGCAGGGTTCTCGTAGCCCAGATCATCAGTTACCCCAACCCAGATGGTGAGTTCTGGTAGCCGAAACACACAACCTAGATGTTGAGTTCAAATGGTCAAAAAAATACATTCAGTGTTTACGCATATTTTGGGCTACCACAACACACGAACCGTGTTTGCCTGCAATCCCTTGGACTTGATTCTCACAGCCCAGAGTGTCTGTCATATTTGAGTTCTCGTAGCCCACCATTTTTCTCAGTGTATGAAGTATGAATCTAAAAGACCGTTGTACTATAAATACCTACATTAAAATTTGTTTGGGAAAAATCGGTTTATAAATAAGAATGGTTATACATTTGTCGGTCATCGAATCCAGCTTCATCGAGAAAACTTCACCTTTTGCTAACGCTATTGGGCTATTAATAATGCTACGTTAATACACATTTGTTCAGTATTTCTATAAATTCGTCAGTAAAATCAGTATTTTTACTGAATGAAAAAATTGAGAAAAAAATACTGATCTCAGTTGTTGCAGCAATCCTGTAATACTAGAAACCTCAATTTTCTTGATTGGAGTTTTTGCATAAAGAAGAAATATTTTTTTATTTCTTTTGTTATATTTTAAGATTGATAAAACTATTGAAAAACTTTTTTTAGAACCATTGTTTTCTACTACGTTACTCTTTTGCTTCAAAGTTGGGGCCCTTGAAAAAAAATCCATTGGGCATTGAGAAATGACACTCTCATTGTCCATGCTTGTGTTTTTGATAAGTATAGTATAATTGAGTATAATATCCTCGATGCAAAACTGACTTAAATACGCAACCAGAAAAAGTAAGTATGGTCAAGCACAAAGAATCAAGTGGACAAAGGCGGATAAAGGCGATCGTCCCACCCCCCTTGTAGCTGAACCAATTCACATTTTCTTAAATATTTTTCAAGTCTAGCTTAAGTTGATTGTTACGATTTTAGTTAAATACTTGGAAAATTTTCGTCACATACAGCAAGAATTTTTGCCTGCGACGCTATGATATTAATGATTGTTATTTCCACTTAAGATATAATTTTGGGAATAATTTTAGAATTAAGCCAAGATCCACTAAAAGTTTGCGCCTTTGCTATTAAATAAAAATAAATTTTTATTTCGTACCCGCTTATCCAACCTAATACCTCTACTAAACCGCCCCACTTTGAAACTGGCTGTATCCGCCCCTGAGTGGTCCTTTAACCCTTCAGAACATAAATCAAGAATTTATTTTTGTTTTGTACAGGAACTTTAAACGGGATTTTGATTAGATGGTGTCTTAACGTGTTGTTTTTGAAAAATTTGCAAGAACCTCATTTTTATTAAATATAATAAGAACTGATGAGACTTATTGGTGCTTATTTTGATTCTTAATCTTAAAAAAACATCATTAATAATGCAGTCAATTTTAAATGTGGCAAAATTAAAGAAGAGGCAAATATAGTGCGGAAAATTATCGAAGAAGTTTAAAAAACTGAAAAACGAACATTTTCACTTATTCGTAATATTGTATGTAAGAAATCATCAAAATTAGACTTTCTTAGTAGCAATTTTTGTAGGCTGTAAATGTTGTATACTATGTATATTAAAAACAGCAAAGTTTGAGGGGTGGACGTCGGCTGGCTAGAAGGAGCCCAGATAAATAAAAACTGCAAAAAATTATTTACACCTACTTTTTTGGTCAGTATTTTTTTTCATTTTGGTCAGTAAGTCAGTAGAAAAATGATTCTTACATGCTGCCATCCCTTCACATGAGTTTTTAAAAGTTTAATTCCGCTTATAACATGAAAAGCGCTTTTAAAATTACTGCATGTCAGCTTGCAAGCGTGTAATAAATTTAATAGAGGTTTTTTGGGGGTATTTTTTTTAATTTGTTTTTCCAAATTAAAAAAAAAATGTATATTGATCTGTAATAATTGCTTGTATCATATAACGTACGTAGTATTGGTATCTGTCTAAAAAACATATCTAAGTATGTACTCTAACCCCCTAATCTGTAAGAGAATGTGGTTACGCGAAATCTTTAAAAGTAATACCAAGACATGCGATACCTATAAAATTTTTCTTTATTTTTATTCTAGATCTAATAGAATTTGTAAGAAAAGTGCCCAAGGGCGGCGAAGAACCGTTCCGACCCGACGTCGAAACACTCTACGATTCCGAAATTAACTTGGAAAAATACGTTATTGACGTCATGACTGATTGTTGGGCCGAATCTCCTGAACAAAGGCCTGATTTTCCTACGATTAGAATGAGATTAAAACGCATGAAGGATGGAAAGTAAGTAGGTCTTATTTAAATACTTCAAACTGCACTACATGCACATTAAAAAATATATTAATCAAAAGAGAAAAAGCGAAAAAAAAAATTATTGACATTTAATTATTATTAAACTTTCTGTATTATACCTAGTCCATTTTATGTGAACGTGAAAATTCCACACCAGTCCCTTTGAACCAATCAAAATTGGTTTTTTTGATAGGTCACCTTGGCCACCCAAGTATTTTTTTGGATTTTTTTCACTTGGGTAGGTAGCCAACAGCGAATTAAAGTGGAAATTTTTGGACGTAATGACAGAATATTTTTTTTGACTTAAGAATAGAGATTCTTTTTTTTTCTGTCAGCAACCTTGGCTCAGGAAATGTCGAAGTGACGTTCAAAACGTGTCATATGTAATATACATACTTTTTGGAGTCCGATAATGGCTGAACTTCCAATGCAAGGCACATTTTGTAAAAACTAAGGCACGGTTCAGAACACTTTTTTGATTTTTTACCGAATAAGCTAAAATTTCTTTCCACAAAATCAAAAGTGTTGCGAGTCGTGTCTTAGTTTTTACAAAAAAATGTTTGTCCAATTCTGATGTTTACTTGACTGGAAAAATTGAAAGATGAAACGAACTTCTTAAAGTGAAGTTCGATCTTAATAAACTTAATTAAACTTATTTGGTCTCCCTCGATAGTGATTAATTATTTGGTAAACTGTAGTACTTCTAATTTCATGTTATCACGAGTAGTTGAAAGCCCCCCAAAAATTTTGGTGCTGAAGATTTTTTAACTGTAATTTTTGGGTGGAGAATCCGAAATAGCCATCAGATTTTGTCTATATGATCTAGTTTTTAAAATAGGAATTATTTACTTTTTTAACCTCTATACAGACCGCTTCAAGCTACTGCGGACATAGGGCGGAAGAAGTCTAATTTGCCAGTGTACGTACATGCAGAGACACCGCACGCCTATCAGTGAAGCAACCAACACTCAGGCTTCCGATCGCCATTCGCTGCCGTTCGCCGCCTTTCGCCTTGTATTTAGTACGCCTCTAACCACGGTGCTGTGTGGAGCGTAGTCAATGAAACCGGAATTTGGTCAATAAATACGCAAATTTTTATAACGTAATTTTCTTATTTTTTGTCACTGATAAATAAGAGCGTTTTATTGTCAACTGCTCAGATTTATCAGTGACGACGTGTTACAATGAAAATAATAAGGAGAAACAAAATAAAAGCAAGTTCTCAAAATAAAATAATACATTCTAAAAACCAAAAAGATTCTCCCAGTAAAAAAAAAATTAAAGCAAATGTTCGAAAAGTCCTCCTTGCTCGGCTAGACAATATCCGAGCCTACTATAAAAACCCCTTCTAACGTTTCCAAGCATGTTAGGGGTGATAATTTCAAAAGCTTCTTCAAAAACAGATAGAAGTCATTAGGAGCAAGATCGGGAGATCGAGCTGGCCATAAAATAGTTCCCCGTGTACTTATAACCCGATTAGGAAATACATTATCAAGATATTCCCTAACAAGGCCAACATTGTGAGCGGAACAACCATCTTGTTGAAACCATGTTTCACCAAATCTTACACCTAACAACTGCCTAGCAGTTGGAATAATGTGCTGCTGCAGTAGATCCAAGTATCTAGGACCATTCAAATTGCAATTGCCGTTAATAAAAAATAGCCCAATTACGTGTTCCCCTACAATACCCCCCCCCCCAAACATTTAGTTTTTGGGGATACTGTGTTCTTACGTCAAAATACAAATGCAAATTTTCCCTCGACCAATATCGAACGTGTGTTGGGTTATGACGATTTGACCATTTGACCATCTGCACTTTTTCGGCAACTTCGTAGACATCCATTTTTGGTTTTAAAAATGTATTATTTCAATTAAGAACTTACCCATCTGTTTCTCGAGCAAGGCAGAAATAAAATAAAATAATAAAAACAAAATGAATTTCCAAAAGATAACACTGCAGCGTGCTTCGAATCCACCTCGGTCGTACGGCACGGAGAGTAAATTGGACTTGATTCCCCCTATGTTCGTAGTAGCTTGAAGCGGTCTGTATATATTTTACGTTATAACATATATAACATACATTCATACACATATTAGTCACTATCACCTACAAATTTTCTTTTATACGACTTTCTAGCATGGAGTTTACTGGTGTAGTATCGCTGAAGGCTCCAACAGTAGTCGGGCTATCATGTGGCTATCCCATCGTCCTTGATATCGAGCTTCCATAGTTTTATTTAGAATCGTTTTCCCTGTTCTTCACTACAGTCATCTAAATTTTCTGGAAAGCGATCTAGGTGGCTGTGGAGGTATTGAGAATATGAAAATTTGAAAGCATAGTTTCCACTAATTGTATGTAATTGTCTGCTTTGTTATTTTTAATAAAAATTTTAACTACTTGAACAAATGAACCCCAAGCGTTAGATACATTCTCATTCACTGATGTGATGAACTGTGGATCTTTAATAAGTTGCCTTATTTAAGGACCATCAAATATACCACCTTTTAGTTTTTCCGTGCTAATCCAAGGAAACTTACGTGACAAGTACCGAAAACAATTTCCATCTCGATGTCATGCTTTCACAAACTGCCTCATACGCCCCAACTTGATATGCAAGAGTGGTAGTAAGATTTTTTCTCTCATAACCAAAGGTGACGTGATCTTTAGCTCTGCTGTCCTAAAGATATAAAAAACGGGTATTTTGTATATCCACTGTACTGTCCAAGGAGAAAGTTCACCATTTTCAAATCAACACAAATTGCCTACTGATGTTCTTCGTATTTAATTTGTTTCTAAACTTGTGCTATTATTTTATACTCCTCTTTCATGGTAGTAGAATGTCCAATAGGAATTGAGACATATTTGTTACCGTTATGTAAAAGGACACATTTTAAACTACGTTTTGAACTGTCAATGAAAAGGCGCCAATCGTCTGAAGTGTATTCTGGCAAACCCATTTTTTCTAAGAGTCCTTTTATATCGTTACAGGGTACCAGCTTATTTTCCTGAGTGAAAAAAGGCAGCAGATCCTTTTCTCTCTTACGATAAAATGTAACATTAGTGCCTGGGTAAAGAAGGTTCTTTTCTTTTAATCTGGATGCAAGTAATTCAGCACACTTTGAGAGATATAGGTCTCTCATGAGATCGTTCAGTTATTGTTGATTAAAACACTGAGGAGTTATTAAATCTGCTTCAAATTCACTGTCGTTTTCTGATTGCATTCTTTGAACTTCATCAGAAGTTTATGTTTCTATATCATCTCCCGGGATTTCAGGAAGACTGCTGAAGGTTGGAATGGGTATTTCCTTAGAGTGCGGTACAGGTCAGGCATGTCCATTTATGTCAATTGTTCCTATTTATGCCTTTAATACTACCGAGGCAAAAATAGCAGTCATCATAATGGTTACGTGGTTCCCTCCAAACCATTGGTACACCAACTTTCAGGCACTTTCTGTTTCCAATTGTCCACTGTCGCAAATGTTAAACACATGTTTTACACACCACATGTGGAGCCCAAGATTTATCTTGATCTCCCAAATGAACACCAAAATAGGCAAGATAAGACGTTTTTACAAATTCAGAAATAGTTTTTCTACTTTCTTTCAAAGTGTATTCGACACATACATAACAAAAAACATTTGGATGCTTTACACAGCTACGCCTGCTTGTGGATGCCATTGTTTTAGTTTTAACACTATAAAACGACGAAAATATACAAAAAATTATGACACAACTTTATTTGCAAAAACTACACAACATACTAAGTCGAGAAGGATAAAACCAATTAGTCGGGGTTGAGCAGGTGTGGGGAGATCGGATCATAGGGAATTCCAAATATAAAATAGCTAATAAAATTAATGGGATTAAGTAATGCGGGTTAACCAGGTCTAGGAATATTGGTTTACGGACAATTTCAGGTATATTTGGCTAATTAGATCCTAGTTTTGAATACCAAATTTCTATTTTGAATTTTATTTATTTATTTTTGCCTTTTATTAGAACTAAATTCAATTATTATCTATCTCAAAAACTAGAGCTGATAGAAAAAATCTGCTGCCAGTTTTAGAATCAACACATTAAGTGTATCTAAAATCAGTTCATAGATCTCAGGCACCAAAATTTTTTTTTATTTTGTTGACCTGTGATATGGTAAATTGTAGCCGTTTAAAGCCTTTTCTGACACTTCAAAATAAAGTTATCACATTCAGGCAAAACTTTATGCAAGAAACACCAAATAAAATTGGAAGAAGCAAAATCATAAAGACAAAGAGTTTTATTCTAATCTACTTATAAAACTAAAAATTCATTTAGACTCTAAAAATTTTATCAAAAATTGGTGAATTATAGGATCTAGCAAAAGTGATAGATTCTTTTGACCAAGCTGCTGCTTTTTGGATGGAATGATAGTCCTTGTCTCTTTGCAGTAGTAGAGTCTAGAGTGTCGAGTGTTGTTGCGCCGAACAATAGTTTTTATCAGCATCTTGTGATCTGATGTCTTTTACTTTTTGAATACAAGAGAGTAAAGTAGTAACTGATGGGCAGGTGGTAGCCTTTTCTTTATAAAATTGACTACATTTTTACGGAAGATCATCTTTAATTTTCAAACTTTTAGATAGCACAATCGCAGAAAAAGTATCTATTCTATGTGCCATAACCAATATGCAAGCAACATTTTTATTAACAAAGATTCACATTCTTAATGGGTTACCTAATAAAAAGGATATAACCTTGCCTGCCTCCCCTACAGTCTCATTTTTTCTTTTTGAGGTGTTAGGTTATATCCCCCTTTTAAACTCTTTGGTTGACTGCTATAACTATGATCTAAGAACTTAAATACAAACCTGACGAAACTATTTATGGAGCCATAAGATGCCCCTTAAATATCTAAAATCGACAATCCGGTCATCTGCTTTAAAACCATTTTTGCTTGCTTCAAACAAAATTCCACTACTTTTTATGCAACTTCATATGGTTTTGAGGTTGCACTGAGATGTTTAGAATACCATCATGTTTGCAGTCGAATCCTGTATACCTTTCAATCTGAAAGCTTGTTTGTTAAGATTTCTACCACCAGTGTAAGCCATTGTTACAGAGGGTGATCTGCATCTGCAAGCATAAATGCACTTGCACTAAATCGTTGGCAAGTAGATCAATTACCGAATTTTTAAGTTTTTTAGTTATCTTTAAAAACACTTCTTGATTCAATTATCATTTAGTTTCCATTTGTAAATTATAAGATGCCTTATCTGAATATTTAAACTGGATTTATTTTTCCACAAACTATTCCCTAGCCTGATTTGCTAGAATCAGAGAAGATTTGTAGAAAAAATTCCCTTTCGATAATATCTTTCTTATTTCTTTGATTTGACAAAAACCACTAAGTAAAATCTTAGGAATCTTAACGCATTATAATTTTCTAAGTTAAAGAAGATAATGCAATTGGCCCTTTATTTCCAGACTTTTAGTATGTCTCTAACCATATTTACTTGCAAAACCCTATACTAATTTGACAAACAATTTAATTGCATATATTTTGTATAAAAACTTTGAGTTGAAGACAAAACCAAGACAAACACATTTCGGGCAAATTGTGTAGTATATCTGGAGTAACTTGAATATCAAACAAAAACCAGTCATCTAAATAGAAGACTGATAAAAACCCTTTTCCACTTTAAAAAGTACAGGATGGATTTTATTAGTTTGGTGAGAATTCAGGTGGGTGAACTAAGGTTATTAGGCAAAGCAGCATATTTGTAAAATTAGGTAAAAATACCATAATCGCAACACTAGGCACAAATACCATATTTGTAAAACTTAGGCACAAATGACATATTTGTAAACTCAGACACAAAAACTTATTATCAAATGTAGTCACAAAGGCCACATTTGTAAAACTTAGGCACAAAGACCTATTAATCAAATGTATGCACAAAGACTACATTTTAAAATTTTCTGATTTAATTTCTCTGTTTTATTTACCTGAGCATTAATTATTTTCTTTGGTCTTTCATAAGAAAGTATATTAGAAGCCACATTTAATCCATCCTAGCTCCTTCACTTCCCAATGGGTTATAGTTTTCTTTGCTCAACTCTCTTTTTAACTGATTCAATTTTTTCATAAACTTTGGCACAAATACCAACACATTTGTAAGACTAGGCACAAAGATCATAACTGTCACACTAGGCACAAGACCATATTTGTATAGATATAAAATCCTATTATCGAATATGGGCAAAAATACCGCGTTTGTAAAACTTAGGTACAATTAAAGACCTGTTGTATTTACATAATGGAACGGTAAATTAAAACTTTAAGAATTTTGCAGAAACTGTATGCTATATCTACTAACTTAGGCCTCTTTAAGATCAATGGTGGCCATAAAGCAATCTCTTCAAATCAAATCAAATCAAATCAAATTTATTGTTTCCAAAAGTTTTACATTACATGGTTGTACATTTAACACATTTTAGACACAATGGATCTTTTGATCTTTGTGTGCCTTTCATAGAACTTATTTTGAAAATAACAATCTGCCTATATGGTTACAATAAACAACATCTACCTAATAATAATAATACATTGTATATCACAATTTCGTCACAGAATACTATTAAGTTTAGTACATAATATTTTGTTTCTCTTTGTTCTATATATTTTTTTTTTTAAAACAAATTAAACAAAACATTAAGGTCTTAAAACAAAATTATGATTGTTTTCCACAAACCAAAACTACACTTTTTTGCACTCGACGCGCGTTTCGCTAACAACGTTAGCATCATCAGGAGACGATAAACAAGTGCGATGCTCCACAGTACTCTCCTAGACAAGCTACATAGGATAGGAATAAGAGGTATTGCATTACAGCTTTTCAAATCATTTTTGCTTGAAAGAGAGCAATCTGTTAAAATGCAAGATAATATTAGTAGCCCTGGTCTGGTAGAGTGCGGTGTTCCGCAGGGTACAGTGTTGGGCCCGGTCCTCTTTTTGATATATGTCAATTCACTGACTCAACTAAACATTGAGGGAAAAATAATCTGTTTTGCAGATGATACTGTTTTATTGATTAAAGACCGGACATGGGGGGGTGCCATTGACAGGTGCAAGAGGTCAATGCAAAAATTAAAACACTGGTTGGACTCAAATTTATTAACATTGAATACGAATAAAACAAATTTTCTAACATTTGCAATGAACAAAAGAAGTTTACCTGAAATACAGGAACCAAAATTGCATAATTATGACTGCCAGGTAAATATAAATTGTAACTGTACGGAATTGATAAAAAGAGAAACAAATATTAAATACCTTGGTGTTTATTTTGATCAGTGTCTCACGTGGCGCAATCATTCATCTTGACAATCATCTTGACCTGCAAACTGTATTTCTCAGTTGTATAAAAACATTGTTTTTCCAATATAAACATTTGGATATAGCTCCAATGTCCAATAGTCTAGAAACAACTACATCAATTAATGCCTTGTGAGAAATTGAGCCTAAAAAACTCGTTGAGAATAATAGAGTAACCCCGAATAATTTCTAAAATATTAGGATCTCTAGCTGCTTGTCTCCATTCACTGGCCTTTAGAACTAAATCTATAGTAGATATAAAAAACTTGTTTTTCAAATTTTAAATATTCGGATGTAGCTCCAATGTCCAGTATCTAGAAACAACTACATCAATTAATTTCTTGAGAGAAATTAAGTGTAAAAAGCTTGGTGAGAGTAATAGAGTAACCCCTGTTGATATCTAAAATATCAGGATCTCTAGTTACTTGTCTCGATTCAGTAGCCTTTAGAACTAAATAAATAGTAGATATAAAAAAATAGTTTTTCAAATTTTTAACATTTGGATGTAGATATAAAAAACTTGTTTTTCAAATTTTAAATATTCGGATGTAGCTCCAATGTCCAGTAGCCTAGAAACAACTATATCAATTAATGCCTTGTGAGAAATTGAGCCTAAAAAGCTCGATGAGAATAATAGAGTAACCCCTATTGATATCTAAAATATCAGGATCTCTAGCTACTTGTCTCCATTCAGTAGTAGAGAAAAAAAATTGTTTTTCAATTTTTTAACAATTGGATGTAGCTCCAATGTCCAATATTCTAGAAAAAACTACATCAATTAATGCTTTGGAAGAAATTGAGTTTAAAACGCTCAGTGAGAATAATAGAGTAACCCCTAATAATATCTAAAATATCAGGATCTCTAGCTAATTGTCTCCATTCAACCAAACAATTGGATAAATGTACAGCCTTAACCAACGTCTTAACTTTCTTTGCCAAATTGAGACCAAACAAAAGCTCACCCGCTAGCAAACCAAATAGAGGTTTTCTTAAATCCATATCTATGAAAGATGATAACATGATTTAAAAATACTGGAAACTTCCTGATAAGTGTGGATCTTGTTTCTGAGTCCACACCCTTAAACAGTAAGTCAGTACACTTACATTTCCAAGGTTTTCAACTTTTACAAATATTACAAACAAACATATTGAAGCTTTATTGAGACATCCCTGTCGGCATCAGCTGTTTACATTTTCTCTGTTTTATTTCTTTTATTGTGTGTGAAATAATCATCAGAGAAAGTGCGTAAAATGGCTGATATAAAATTACTTGCACTTCTTTCCCTTAGCTTTTCCCCGAAAATTTTCAAAATAAAGAAAAAATCTTTTTACTTTTATTTGCAAGAAAGTTATTATTAATTTTCACAAAGACCTATTTTATCAAATCTAGGCAGAAAGTCCATTATTCAGAGTCAATCCTTTTAATTTAAGCTAAAATAAAAATAGAACAGGTTCTAATCTGCAGGACCGCTGAACCATAAAAGCTACATCTACAGAGTCAATCCTTTTAATTTAAGCTAAAAGAAAAATACAATAGGTTCTAATCTGCCAGACCGCCTCGTCTTCTAGAAAACATTTTAAGTAATTTTACCCTTTTTAAAATTTTAACGACCTACTTCGAAAACACGAGTTAGAAGAAGTGAGGTTATAACCACATCCTCTTGTAGATGAGGGCAGACAGGCCAGATTTTTTTGGGAGACTTTGAAATACTCGTGATAACGTGAAGTTAGAAGTACTACAGTTTACCAAAAAATTATTGACTATCGAGGGAGACCAGTATAAATATATATTTTACTTACATAAATTAAGATATTTTTTTTTATTCTTCTGCCCCCCCCCCTTTCTTTTTAAAAGCGGAAAAGTTTAAGTAAAATTAAATAATATGGTATTTTACGTCTAAAAAAATTTATTTCCGTGTAACTACAGTAAGTAAAAATCAACTTGATAAGAACTTTTGGTACTTACAGCTTAATTTCTCAAACTTGTCAAAACGACATATGGATGACACAAATTATACATATACAGGGTATTTCATTTAAAAATCAAAAGTTAACCTCATTTCCTAGAAAATGTAAAAAGTAATAACACAAACTTTTATGAAAGAAAATAAAACAGGAAGTATTAACAGATTTGAGGGTTTTTAAGTCAATAAAATACAATGGCAATATCAAGTAAATTTTTAAATTGTCGGTTCAACCCTTCATCAGAAGGTGAATTTTATTCTCACAAACTGCTCCAGAGAGCAATTTGCGTTGGTTTTAGGAAGTCGTTGCCGTATTTTTGGAGTGGTTTTCAGGACATTATGCCACCAAAAAACAACTAAATAATGGGCGTAAATGTGATAAAAATCACTCGCCGAAGTTAAAGCATCGACTCTTTAAAACCAAGACAGTTTGCAGGAAATCACTGTCTGGAGCAGTTGTTAAAAATTATTAATTTTTGAAAAGTTCACCACCAGAAAAGGCCTTACTCTGACAATATAGAATTTTCTTATTGTCACTATTGTGTTTAATAAACCCAAAAACTTCCAAAACACTATTCGCTTTTTTTTGATTTCTTGAAAAGTTGATTTTTTTAATTCTTTTGCCAAATTTAGTTGAAAACTTGAGAAGCAGCAGTTTTTTTTTCTACTGCACCAATCCCTTATCAAAAATTACTACTTTACTAAGAAAAAACGTTTTTCGACAAATATTTTCGATTAAATGCAAATGTTATTTGTCAAACGAATTATTTTTTATGAATAAATGCAAAAAGTTACATTTCAGAACGAAAGAGAGGGTTTGAGGAGATATTTTATGTAATTTGACAATTTCCGAGACATATATGTAGATATAACGCGCATTTCCGAGACCAATGAAGACTTCCAGGACATTATGCCACCAAAAACCAACTAAACAATGGGCGTGAATGTCCTAAAAATCACTGCGAAGTTAACGCATCGACTCTTTAAAACCAAGACAGTTTGCAGACAATCGCTGTCTACAGAAGTTTTTAAAAATTATACATTTTTCTAAAGTTCACCCCCACAAAATATACATTCAATTTTTTTGCTTTTTTGAAAAGTTGAGTTTTTTATTCTTTTACCAAATTTACTTAAAAACTTGAGAAGCAGTGCACCTTATTTTAGGTCTTGCTTTTAGTCAATTTTTAAGCTTTTGGGGTCAAGAAAATCACCAATCCTCTGTCAAAAATGACATTTCTTCCAAATTACTAGGAAAAAACGTTTCTTGACAAATATTTTTAAGTAACAGCGAATGCCACCTGTCAAACGATTTATTTTTTTATGAATAAATGTAAAAAGTTACATTTTAGAATGAAAGGGAGGGTTCGAGGAGTGTTTGGTACAGAGATTTTATGTAATTTGACGATTTCCGAGACATATGTGTAGATGTATCGCGCATTTCTGAGACCAATGAAGAATTGCCGGACATGCCACTAAAATTTAAAAAAAAACAACTAATCAATGGGCTGAATATGATAAAAATCACTCTTCGAAGTTGAGGCATCGACTTACGGTAAGAACACGTCAAAATGTAGTGAATTTCGGGGTTGCACGTAGTTTTAAACGCGTTAGGTATAAGTATACGGATACGTTTAAAAATTAACTACATGTACCTTTTGTTCAGTATCGTCTAAAAAATAAACTTAATGTCACATTTATGCGTAATGTCACTGCATATGTTGTTCAAAGTAAAAACTCTTTTTAATTTAAAATTAAAGTATAAAATAAAAAATCTGTGGTCGTAAATAAAACTTTGTATGTCACATGTAAGGTTAGGCTTACTTCAGCAGCACTCGTGTGCTCATACCACTAGTAATAAAAATAATTATTATGTAATTTGATGATTTCCGATACTAATATATAGATAAATTGCGCATTTCCGAGGCAAATTAATACTTGCAGTCCGAGGCAAATTAATACTTGCAGGATATCACAAAACGAAAATTAAAAAAAATATTATATTTATTTGAAATTAAATAACTTAGTACAGAGCACAGCTTAAAATCAATAACCTCGGACAATTATATCCAATGTTATAACAATTCAAGAAGGCACGGGATTATTTAATGGTTCTACTTAGTCCAAACCTCTAGTTGCTTTTTTTAACCAAGATTTTTGAACGTCACATCGCAGTACGAGTGATTTTTATTACATTACCACACAAAACCATTTTACAAAGGTAAATTGGTCAATTTTTGGAAAAGTAATGGCCTTCAAAAAAGTAAGTACTTTATCGTTTAAACGAATATAGTAAACGCTATATCGATGTGCTTGACAGGAATGTTTCCTTATGAATGATGTTTGAAATTGAATACAGACATGCAAAAAAAAGCATTTTCTGGGCGATCAAAAATGCCTATTTTTTAAATAAGCTAGCCATGATGTTTAGGATATGTAACATCTGCTATGTCCTGGCTAAAGATTTTGGATATCACTTAAATCGGACAGTTTTTTACTTTACATTAAAAATAGTAGTTTTTACAAGTAGTGGCTAAATAGTGTTTTTTTTACAAGCATTGGTTTAAATAACGAGCACAGGGGGGTATTTAAAAACGCGAGTAAAAAAAAGCACGCTATAGGCGCTAGTTGTTAACACTATTTTTTTAAATACCTTTATCAAAAAATCCAAGAAAAACAGGAAAATACTTTTAAAAATCTCGAACGAAGAGCGCTTCTCGCAACACAACATCTGGGGGGACAGTGGGACTCAGACCACACATGGTACACTGGCTGTACAAGATGGTGGTAATACCATCCATTACTTATGCATCTCTAGTTTTGTGGCCAAAGGTAACTCAACAGACAGTTATACTCAGACTAAGCAAGTTGCAAATACTTGCTTGTCTCAGCGTCACAGGTGCAATGAGATCTACAGTAACAACTTCGATGGAGGTGCTCTTAGACTTTCCCCCACTTCACTTGGTGATACAGGGGGAGGCAAAGATCGGACTCTATGAAACTGTGAACCTACAGACAAGAAGAGAGGAGTGGTTCTTAGATATACCAATCCTATACATGAGATCAGACCAGATGTCATAAAAGTACCTATATGGACCAACTCTAGAAGTAATTATACAGGAGGGAGTAGCGTGGACAGGACAAAACAACCCGATACCACGGGAAGGACTGATCTGGTACACAGACGGATTAAAAACTGACCCCATTTACCCGACAGTTTTCCAGCAGAAATTTTTGCCATCCTAGAATGCGCAAGAGAGAACAATAGAATGGGATACTTCGGTCAAACCATATATATATACTCAGATAGCTAGGCAGTCCTTAGGACGCTTATGTTCCCGAAGGTCACCTTAAAGCTAGTGTGGGAATCTCTTGCTGAACTAATGAAACTGGCGGAACATAATAAATTAAAATTAGTATGGGTGCCAGGACATAGAGGCAATGAAAAAGCTGACGAACTTCAAGACAAGGATCGTCAAAAAATGTATATGACCAGAGCCAGCCCTGGGGGTACCAAAATTTACTATAAGGCCCAGGTCAAACTCTGGATAAGGCATGAAAATCACCGACTAAAAATATAGGGGCTAAGACACAGCAGAGCCTTCATGAAATGCCAAACTCACGAAAGACCTGCTAATTTATAGTAGGACGCAAATGAGAACTATAATAGAAATCATGACCGGCTATATGGCGGTTAAAGTTCACCTAAACAACATGGGCCTGTGTTACGGAGATCTGAAATGCAGGCTATGCAATCAGGAACCGGAAACAGCAGAACATGTAATATGCCAATGCGAGGCACTGGATCGCAAAAGGCACCTAATATTTGGGGAATGTAAACTAGACTCAATATCGACTGGGGACTATTCCATTAAGGACCTGTACAAACTTGCATAGGGGACAAATTTAGCAGAGTGGTTAGCTTAGGATTCAAGAGGGTGCACAATAAGCCAGTAATGGCTGCAGTGCAGTGACTGTGGCTTGCCACTAGGCAGGTTGGAGTCCCAATCGGGGGGTTTTAGTCTGTAGGAATTCGACATTACCCGGGCTTTCCTGGTAGAAGAGAAATGACTCTGGCAGGAAAGTAGTTCGGGCGTTTTATGCAAGATTTGGCCTTGAGACCCTTGACAAAAAAAATGAGCACACGAGTGCTGCTGAAGTAAGTTTTGCCTTACGTGTGACATACAAAGTTTTATTTACGACCCCAGTTTTTTTATTTTTTTCTTTAATTTTAAATTAAAAACGGTTTCTACTTTGCACAACATAAGCAGTGACCTTACGCATAAAATTGACGTTAAAAGAAAATTACTTTTTAAATTATTAGGTATATTTAGCTTATTTTTAAACGTATCCGTATAGTTATCCCTAATGCGTTTAAAACTACGTGCAACGCCGAAATTTACTACATTTTGAGGTGTTCTTGCCGTACAGGGAACTGACAGCTATCGTGTGCAAACTGTCTTGGATTTAACGAGTCGATGCCTTACCTTCGGAGAGTAATTTTTATCACATTCAGCCCACTGATTAGTTGTTTTTTTGAATTTTGGTGGCATGTCCTGGAAGTCGTCATTGGTCTAGGAAATAAGCTATTCATCTATATATATCTAGATGAATATATATATATATATATATATATATATATATATATATATGTCTCAGAAATCGTCAAATTACATAAAATATCCATACCAAACACTCCTCAAATCCTCCTTTTTATTCTGAGATGTAAGTTTTATTCATAGAAAATAATTCATTTGGCAGGTGGCATTTGCAGTTAATAAAAATATTTATCAAGAAACGTTTTTTCCCAGTAATTTGAAAAAAAATTCATTTTTGACGGGGGATTGGTGAAGCAGGGAAAAAATTAGGGCCGTATTTGATAGTCTTACAAATTGACTAGAGCCAAAACCTAAAAAAATAAGGTGCATACCTTCTCAAGTTTTCAACTTAATTTGATAATGAATCAAAAATAAAAACTTCAACGAATTTTTTTTGTCAGTCCAGCTCCTTTTCAGGGGGTGAATTTTACAAAAATTTATAATTTTCTTCTGGTCTTGGTTTTAAAGAGTCGATGCCTTAACTTCGGAGAATGATTTTAATCACACTCAGACCATTGATTTGTTGTTTTTTGAAATTTTGGTGGCATGTCATGGAAGTCATCATTTATCTCGGAAATGCGTGATACATCTATATATATATGTCTCGGAAATCGTCAAATTACATAAAATATCTATAGTAGACACTTCTCAAACCCTCTGTTTCATGTATTTAACTTTCTTGACTCCTAAAGCTTTACAAATTGACTAAACATAAGGTGCACTTCTTCTCAAGTTTTCAACTAAATTTGGTAAAAGAATCCAAAACATAAACTTTGCAAGAAAGAAAAAAAAAGAGAATGTGTATTTTGGGGGTTTTTGGGTTTATCAAACACAATAGTGATTGTCAGTCTAACCCCTTTTCTGGGGATGCACTTTACAAACTGTTTTGGTTTTAAGGAGTCGATTCCTTTAACTTCGGAGAGTGAATCTTATTTATTTAAATGGAACGGTGCTTCTAGAGGCTTTAGGGAAGAGGTTTTAAAAAAAGCTACAAGCGAGTCTTTAATGATTTTTTACGGACTTTCTGCCCATGATAAAACAAAAATTTGGAGCCCCTAACTGGAGGCCCAGCAGGGCCTACCAAGTATTTTTTTTTTAATAAGACGGTACCACTTGTGGCCCCTTTTTGGAAAGCTTGTTAAAAAAGAAACCTAACGCGCTAGTTTTTTTTTGACATCTGTCAACCAATGTGTCAAAAATTTAAAAAATATACTACATATTTCCCTACTATTTACTAGGCAGAATAAAGAAAATACCACACAAGAACATTATTGGCGACTCATTTTGGGGACCTCACTGAAGGCCTACCAAAAATTTTTTCATGAGGAAGTACCACTTGTGGCACCTTTTTGGAAGGCCTGTTAAAAAAGAAATTCGCCATGTGTCATGGCGCGGAGTTTACTAGGGCAGTCTCGCTGAAGGCTCCAACAGTAGTCAAGTTCAAGAAAGTTTTACTGTCTTAAAATATAAATTTTAATTGACAAAGCAGAGGCTTAGATTTAATGTAATTGTAAAAAAACATTTAACTATAAATCACAGTTACAAACAAGTATAATTAAATTTAACTGACAAGGCAAAGGCTTAGATCTAAACTATACAATAAACAAATTATAACATTTTAGTATAAATCAGGGTGCAAACAAATATAATTTAATTTTAATTGAGAAGGCAGAGGCTTAGATTAAATTCAATTATAAAATAAATATACTTAAGACATTTAGGTACAATCGCAGTACAAACAAACACAATATCGCTATATAGACTAGCCAATGTTCTTATTATTTGAAGATATGTTAAAATAGAATGTATATTTTTACCAACAGCAAGTGCTGACTTAACACTAGATACAAAATATTTTATATTAAAATATTAGTCACAACATATATAAATAGAAAATATAAAAAATACACGCAAGGAACAAATAGAGCAAGAGTGCAAGGTATAAATTATGATGGATAGGTAACTCTCGCCATTTTTTGATACGATGTGCATTTTCTCGTCCTAAATACGAAATGGACAATCCTGTACCACAAAATTGTGGATAAGAGCTCGGCACACCACTCCAAAGGTGGGAAATTTTAGGGGTCACGTGATGGATAGGGTAACCCCCACCCATAGGATGTAGTAGTAACCCCAGACCAATAATCAACTGGTGTGCCGGACCTCATTCATGGATAAGGGTTCGGCACACCATTCTAAAAGTGGGCATTTTTAGAGGTCACGTGATAGATAGGGTAACCCTCACCATTTTCGCATATCTGATGTAGTAGTACCCCCAGACCAAAAATCAACTGGTGTGCCGGACCTCATTCATGGATAAGGGTTCGGCACACCACTCTTAAAGTGGGCAATTTTGGAGGTCACGTAATGGATAGTGTAACCCCCATCCATATGATGTAGTAGTACCCCCAGACCAACAATCAACTGGTGTGCCGCACCTCATTCATGGATAAGGGTTCGTCACACCTCTGTATTTATTCAGTGTTAGATATTTTGACCTTTTATTTATAAAAATAAATAATTATACAGAAGTGCGAAAAATAATATACAAAACATTTTCGCATATCTGATGTAGTAGTACCCCCAGACCAAAAATCAACTGGTGTGCCGGACCTCATTCATGGATAAGGGTTCGGCACACCACTCTTAAAGTGGGCAATTTTGGAGGTCACGTAATGGATAGTGTAACCCCCATCCATATGATGTAGTAGTACCCCCAGACCAACAATCAACTGGTGTGCCGCACCTCATTCATGGATAAGGGTTCGTCACACCTCTGTATTTATTCAGTGTTAGATATTTTGACCTTTTATTTATAAAAATAAATAATTATACAGAAGTGCGAAAAATAATATACAAACCTCTGGACTAAAGTGTCTTTTTATGCCTCGACGAATTGTATCCCTCCCTTCGCTCGAGCTGCAAACTTTTCGCCTCGGGCTTGAAAGTTAAACTTTATTCCCTTGGTGTATAATATACTATTATGTCTACTTATTGCCTTTTCAAGTATGAAAGCTTTACGCGTACACGAACCGTAAGATAGAAGCAAAACCAATTTTTAGTCAACACTCTGTTGGTTCTGGTTTTGGCAATTGCAAATAATTTTAGTATACCCAAGTTTTGTGAGATACTTCTTAAAAAAATAGTATTTCTTTTTACATGAAGACAGTGGCGAAATGGAAATGTAATGTATAAATTGTTAAGATGTTTTAGAGTAAATTAAAAAAGGGTTTGGACCTCTTTAGAATATCTTTTTATTCTTTTTGCTTTGAAAAAATGTAATGTTGTGAACTAATCAATTCTTTGGTTGCAAAATAAAATCACAGAATCTAAACCGTGGCGAAGTATACCAGATATTTTATTTGTAAAAGTTATATTTACAACCTAATTAGTATTTTTTAATTTGTGTAAGTTTTACCCAAATTTCGATCGGCTGCCATTCGTTTGGTTCTCATTTGGTTCACTTGCGTGCGTACCGATTGCGATATTTCTTGCCGCTGCGCGATCGGATTCTCTGCTTTAAGAGACATCTAAAAAGTCTAAATTCTAAAATTACTCCCGATTTAATTTAATGTTAGGTCGGTAGTTTGTGTAATACTTATTCTTAGGACTTTTATAACTGTTTTCAAAAAACCTATAGTTCTCTCACACTGTATGTGGAAATGGTGATGAATCATTAAACTAAAAAGTCTATATCAACTAGAAATTAAACAGGTAAGGTTAGGTATGGAGAATAATAAAATAACATCTCTAATCACCTCCAGAATTTAGTAGTCAAAAATACACGGGTTGTCCAATTTAAAAAAAGATAGGTTTTATCATATCTTGTTTTTGGGATGACCTGTATAAAAAAGTATAAATTTTTTTAAATCCAATTTTTTATCTTAAATGATCACTTATTATCTGTACATCACGGAACCCGTAAAATTGACCACTTTCAGGGCCGATTTATAAATAGCGGCTGACCCACGAGTTTGGCCTGGAACTAGCTACGACTAAACCATAATTTTCACTGCAAACGCTTGTACTAAAAATACTATTTTAGGTAGTAACCTTTTTTTTAACAGATATAATGTTAGCTAAGAACGAAATCGCTTTATATCCTGGATTTTTCTAAACTCCATACTGACTCGATTGTATATTTTTATCCGTTATAAACCAAAGGGTTCCTAACCAAACTAAAACGTGGTATTGGTAAGGGACATTTGTTGCTTGCCTAGTTCCATATGAATTCTGGTGGGCAGGAAGTTAAGACCTATTTTTATGAATAAAGCTTGCTATCTCGAGAATGAGTAAGCTGGCAAGAGTCAGTATGTTATTTTCGATGAACAGTGGTTAGCAGTGAGTCCTTGGGGGAACGTTACAAGGGTTTCCGAGAGTTATTTTTTGAATAATGAATACGGGGTCAAAAAGGTATTGCAAGCAGCCTCCCCAAAATGGTAAAGTATATCTAAGGTGCGATTCAGTATTGGCGAAGTAGACATTTCTAGCAAAATCTCGACCCAATACTTGCATGCTAACTCGGATGGAGTAGCAACCTGAGGATAATTTTTTGTTGAGTTTAAAAATAGACTATCGGAATTTCAATTTACTATCTACAACCAAACTCAAGAATTTTTTATTATCTACCGAACTAATTGTCACACTATCCATGTCCATATTGTTTATATCTCAATTAAAAACAATTATATTAGTTTGGGACATATTCAAACAGAGCTTATTTGAGTTGCACCAGTCTTTGATTTTAAGAAAGTCGTTCGATATATTAATGAGGTTTTTATTACTCGAAGAGAACGTAACATCGTCAGGTAATATCAAGTTTAGGTAAATCATTAATATAAAATAAAAACAGCGTCGGACCTAGCACAGAGCCCTGTGGTACGCCACATGACATAGAACATTTTCTGGAAAACACGCCGCGGCGTTAATATATACTGATTGCTCATGACCCATAAGATATGACATGAATTATATCATACCCCACGAAAACTATAAATTGAGATCTTCTCCAGCAGTATTTCGTGATTCACATAATTGAAGGCTCTTGATAAATCAAAAAACACTGCTGCAGATGCCTCTTTTCTATTTATTCCCTGTACAAAGCAAAACAAGAAGTTATACATTGCCTCAGTAGTACTCTTTCCTTGTTGGAAACCGAACTGATTTTAATCTATTATTTTATGTTTATTAAGAAAGTGTGTAATTCTTTTCCATACTAAAGTTTCAACCAGTTTTGAGAGTGTAGAAATAAGAGATATTGGTCTGTAGTTTGCTGGTAGAGATTTGTCACCTCCTTTATAAAGGGGAATGACCTTGTAAATTTTTAGCGAAGACGGAAAGGTGCCATGTTCGAATGATAAGTTAATGCCATTTGACAAAACAAGTATGGCTTCTTTAGATAGTTCAGTCAGTATTTTACTTGTAGCTTTTTTGGTTTTCATAAATTTGATGGTTTTTGAAACTTCATTTGCGGTAGTCGGAGCAAAGAAAAAGGTTTCCGTTATCTGAGTATGGGAAAGGTGAGAGAGGGGGTCAGTGGACTAGTTAAGATCTTATGCCTTAACCGAGAATATTAAAATTTGGAAATATAGTTTCCACTAATTCTATGTAATTATCTGCTTTATGATTCCCACGAAAAATTTTTACAACCTTGAAAAAATGGACACCAAACGTTAGATTCAGTCTCATTCATGGATGTGGTAATTGTAGATCTTTATTAAGTTGCTTTATTAACATCTTTTAGTTTTTCTGTGCTAATCCCAGGAAATTACGTGACACGTACCCAAAACAATTTCCATCTCGATTTAACGCTTTCACAAACTGCTTCATGAGCCCCACCTTGATATGCAAGGGTGGTAGCAAGATTTTTTCTGTTGTAACCAAATGTTCGTTGATTACGTTTTGTTTTCCTTGAACCATAACGTTTCTTGAAGGCCAATTTCTGTGAACCCAGTGCTGATTTTTAGCTCTGCTGCCAAGAGACACAAAAAACTGCCCACTAATGTTCTTCGTATTTATTTTTTTTTCAAAACTAGTGCTATTGTTTCATATTCCTCTTTCATGGTAGTAGAGTGACCAATTGGAATTAAGTCATATTTGTTACCGTTATGTAAAAGAACACATTTTAAGCTACGTTTTGAACTGTCAATAAAGAGACGCCAATCATCTTGAGTGTAAACCCATTTTTTTCTAAGAGTCCTTTTATATTATTACAGAATACCTGGTTATTTTCCTGGGTGAATAAAGACAGCATCTCTCTTATGATAAAATGTAATATTAGTACCTGGATTCAGAAGGTTTTTTTCTTTTAATCTGGATGCAAGTAATTCAGCACACTCCTTTGAGAGGCTTTGTTTCTTATAAGATCGTTCAATACTTGTTGTTTGAAACACTGAGGAATTGTTAAATCTGCTTTAAATTCATTGATGTTTCTAAATCATCTTCTGGAAGTTCAAGAAGATTGCTGAAGGATGGAATAGGTATTTTTTTTTTCGAGTGCAGTACAGGTCTTCTTGCAGAACCTAGATGTTCATTTGTTTCTATTGTTCCTATTCATACCTTTAATATTAACCAGACAAAAGTAGCAGTCATCAAAATGGTTTTATGGTTCCCTCCAAACCATTGGTACTCCAAACTTTAGGCACTTCCTCTTTCCAGTAATTGTCCACTGTCGCAAATGTTCAACACATGTTTTACACACGACATGAGGAGCCCGGATTTATCCTGGTCTCCCAAATGAACGCCTAAATGGGCAAAATAAGCCCTTTTCACAAAGTCAAAAATAATTTTTCTACTTTATTTCAAATTGTATTTGCCACATACATAACAAAAAACATCTGGATGGTTTACACACCTACGTTTTAGTTTTAACACTGTAACACGACGAAAATTTACACAAACATAAAGCACTATTTTACTTAAAGAAAACCTCGATAATATACTAAATCAAGAAGGGTCCTAGGGATTTTCAAGAAAAAACTGCAAAAAGGGTATATTTTTTTACATTTGGCTTATTGATATCTAATACCAAAAGCTAAAATTCCAGTCGAGGATCACCCCCCCCCCACCAAATTCGAATGAATTTGAATTAGCGAGCGCCAAATACGTTCCGAAGTACAGGACGATTTTAGCGGCTGCACTGTAAGTGCCTATACGTCCCGTTAAAAATCCGCCGGTATCACTTAGCGGCCGACTGTTTACCGCCACCTCCTGGTTTGCTGGGCCCCATTTTTCGGCCTCAGAAACCAAGATGGCGGCTGTCAAAGTTAGGAAATAATGTGTTTTCTACGTTATCAGAAAAATCAAAATCAATTAAGTAATAGTGAGGAGGTTCCACTTAATCCAAAAATAGAAAAATGTTGACATATGTCACTTAGAAACAAAATGGCGGCTAGATTTCCAAAATTTAGTTTTTCTTTTATGTTTTTTACTTTTTGAGTGATCATCTTTTTTAATGTTTCATATTAAAGCTACTTAACGGCTCAAACAATAAAAAAATATATATTTTTTAGTAGATGCTATTAGCGATGAGTTCGTCTCTGCTACAATTTTAAAAAAACATTTGAATTGACATTTGATATACAAAATGGCGGCCAAACTACCGAAAAAAAAGTAATTTTCCTCTTCTGGTGTGGTATTTATACTAACGTCATACAATATATCAATTTGCCCTTAATCGAGGACGCTTGGCTCAAAAATTACAAAAAAAATTACACATTTACACTCCCAAATCAAGATGACTATGACTAAAATTAAGAAATGTAATTATTTGTCTGCACGTTAGCAGTTTTGCACAACCCAAAGTAATTTTAGGATGAGTTAAATTAGTTTTAAATTTTGGTGCAAAAAAAAACAAATTTTAATGCTTCAGTTAAAATGGCAGATGATTAAGTAAATTAAGTTTTTTTTTTTATTTTTTCCTTAAGTTAAACACAAAGCAATTGGCAAAATATTGGGTTGTCCTAAGTAAGACATAGCCATTCCAAAAATAAGAAAAAAGTGACATATGGTATTCACAAATCAAGATAGCAGCGACTAAAATAAACAAACAACTTTATTTTTCTGCCCGTTTTCATTTTTCACAAACAAAAGCAGTTGAGCTAAATCAGTTTTAAATTTTTGTGTCAAAAAAAATCAAATTTTAATACTTCAGCTAAAATGGCGGACGATTAAGTAAAAAAGTGCTTTTTTTTCTTAAGTTAAACAAAAAACACAGGATAAAATATTAGATTTTATCAAATTAAAGATACAAATTTAAAAAAAAAAACGAGATGTTATTTCCGTGCCAAAACGGCGTCGATTAGAATGTTTAAAAAAATCAACATTATTTTTCTGCCCGTTTACAATTTTTCACAAAAAAAAGTAGTTTTAGGATAAGCTAAATTATTTTAAAAATTTTGTTTAAAAAAAAAATTACTACCTCAGTTAAAATGGCAGACAATTTAGTAAAAAACAAGTGTTTTTTTATCGTTTTTTTCGTAAGTAAACAAAAACACTTGGCTAAATATTTTTTTAAAAATGATATGTCATCATCAGGTATTATCGATATTTCTAAATATTCCTACGCGGATGCTTAGTTACTGGATACTTGCTAAAAACTTTTATTAGGTATCTGATATCCCTGCCAAAAAAAAAATTATCAGTTTTTATAAGGTCTATGAGCTTTTGTGAGGCAAAATTTTAGGATTATAAAACTTTGTAAGAATTTATGAAGTATGTCTTTGATTTTGGTAAGAATTTATGTCGTTTCATATGTGTGTTTTTTATCTGATCCTATAAAGGCTTATAAATGTATATAAAATTTGATAAGTGCAGACATTTTTTTAACATATTTTATAGTTTTATAAAAGCACGATTTCCTAAGAGATTTTATAATCAAACCGACACATGAACTTTATGGATTTCTATAATTACATTCTTTTTCTTTTATGATGTATTATGGGATTATATAAATCAATGTTTTTATAGTTTTCTGACAGATTTTATAGTCCACCAACCAACTCATGGGTTTTTATGATTACACCCTTGTTTTTTTTATAATGTTTTAAGAGTTTGTAAAAAAAAGTTTTTTCATGAGATTTTCGGATATTTTATGATGAGACCAACTGATAGAATTTGACAGATTTCTATGAACATTTATAATTTTCTAGTAGTTGGTGAAAACAGTTTTTTTTTAAAGTCTTTAACTAGATTTTATAGTCAGACAAACTTACAACATTTTATAGATCTTTATGTGTCCACCCTGCCAAAAAAACCTCATTGAATCTCATAAAAACTTGATTTTTATCAGTTTTTTCGACCACCTGAAAACTAATTAAAAAATCTATGCTTAGTATACTTACTGACTTCTATAAAAAAATATTTTTTGACCCATGATCCCATCTGATAAAAAATTCATAACCCTCCTCCTTAAAACCACTGTATGCCAATTTTGATTAAAATCGAACAAACTAAATCTTTTTCCCCTTCCACTTCCCTCGTTAGAGGGAGGTGGGTAGCTGAAAATTTGAATACAATCGGATATATATGGGTAAGTCAGTTAAAATTGGTTAGCAAAATATGACCGACAATCGTCCATCTTAAATCCGCCATATTGAATTTTTAAAATCTGCATAAAAATTCGTATTTCTTATCCCCAAAAGCCCCCATATACCAATTTTGGTTGAAATCGAACAAACTTAGGTGTTTTCCCCCCTCCACTCCCCTCGTTGGTGTTGACATATTATTGTATTGTCACCGAAACTATAAATACATGCATAAATTTGAAAGTAATCGGATGTGTATAAGTTAGTTAAAATTGGTTAGCAAAAGATGACCAAAAATCCTCCATCTTGAATCCGCCATATTGAATTTTCAAAATCTGATTAGAAATTCGTTATTTACATCCCCAAGTGCTTCGACACACCTAATATTAACGAAATCGGGCGTACTTCAACTGTACCCCCCTCCACCCCCTTCGAGTAGGGGGGAGCTGTCCATTTCATAACACTATATTCTTGTGTTGTCACCGCCACTATATAAGAATGCCAAATTTGAAGCCGATCGGATGTCGGGAAGTTGGTCAAAATTAAGTTGCAAGATTCCACCCGAACAAACATTTCTTGTTCGTTACATAGATAGATACATTCCAAATTAAATAAAAGCTTGTAAAAAAATAGTTTTTGCCTTATGAAATCTCATAGAAATTTATCAAAGTAATATCTCTCCCACAGCTCCTGGCGATAAATAAGTACGTATACGAGAACAATTTTCTTTTAGATATGTAGATATTGTGGAAGCACAAGGAGTGTTATTGTATTATAGTGGGTTAGGTTGTCGTAGTTTATAGTTTAGGTTAGGTTATAGTTTAGTTTGACTATATATTAATCTCTTACATTACTTTTACTAATATTACTACTACTACAACTTCTAAGGTTGAGCTGTAATTTTTTATTTTCGAATGTTACAGGTCGATCTTATAAAATCTTATAAACCTTTATGAGGTATTGTTATATTAAAAATCATAAAATATTTGTGTTTCACTCACTTTCAGTAGTCAAAAATTATAAAATATCATAAGTTTATATGAGCCTACATTATAAAAACTTATGATGTTTTATCTGTTATTTGCTATGATCTTTTATGAGGTTTTTTTGGCAGGGATGTTTTCCTTTAAAAAAAACTAGAGCCACAATTGTAACATTACGTCATTCTAAATAATATGAACTGGGTTAAATAAAAACAATATTTTTGAATCTTATTTACATATTACAATATTATTCGGTTCGGAAAAGTCAATTCAATTGGTTTTATTGAGAGAATTTAAAGCGTGATTTGACCAACGTGTCCCATATTTTGACAATCGTTTTTGATTTATTTTACCAAAAATTATGTTTTTTTAATTTCAGTGTCCGTCATTTCAACTGAGGAATAAAAATTTATTTTTTTTTGACACAGAAATTTAAAACTAATTTAGCTCTTCAAAAACTGCTTTTGTTTATGAGAAAATGTAAACGAATGGAATGGCTTTCTTACTTAACGCCACCCAATATTTTGCCAAGTGCTTTGTGTTTAACTTAAGGAAACAACGAAAAAAACCCTTTTTTTTACTTAATCGTCTGCCATTTTAACTGAAGCATTAAAATTTGTTTTTTTTACACGAAAATTTAAAACCAATTTAACTAATCCTAAAACTGCTTTGGGTTGTTCAAAATGGCTAACGTGCAAAAAAATAACGTCGTTTATTAATTTTAGTCGCAGCCATCTTGGTTTTTTGCAATTTTTGAAACAAGCGTCCTCGATTTAGTGCAAATTGATATATTGCATGACTTTAATCTAAATACCACACCAGAAGGGAAAAATTACTTTTTTCTCGATAGTTTTACCGCCATTTTGACTATCAAATATCAAAACAAAAGTTTTTTTAAAACTGTAGCAGAGACAAACTCCTCGCTAATAGCATCTACTAAAAATATATATGCCTATTTTTTAATGTTGTCTATAGGTTAATAAGGTCTCTTATATTTTGGACATATCAAGCGCCATCTTTGCACTTGCCTTTAAACTCTATTTTTTTTTTTATTTTGAGATCAAGAAGCCAGCCAGTAGCTTTAATATGAGGCATTAAAAAAGATCTTTACTTGAAAGGTAAAAAAAATCAAAGAAAAACTAAATTTTGGAAATCTGTCCTCCATTCGGTTTTGAACTGAAATATGTTAATTTTTTTATATTTTTAGATTAAGTGGGACCTCCTCACTATTACCCAATTGATTTCGATTTAATTTTTCTGAAAATGTAGAAAACACATTTTTTCCTAAATTTGACAGACGCCATCTTGGTTTCTGGAGCCGAAAAATAGGGGATCCTCGACTGGAATTTTACATTTTGGTATTAGGTATTACTAGGATATCAAATATAAAAAAATATACCGTTTTGCGCTTCCTTTTTACGAATTTACTCCACTATAAAGGTAGACAGAAAGTACTATGTTTCTGAAACCAATTACTGGGGTTTAAGCAGGTAAAGGAAGATCGGACCTTAGGCAATTCCAAGTATAAAATAGGTAAAAACGTTGGCCCACCGACAATTCGAGGTATATATTTGGCTAATTAGATTCTAATTTTGAGTAGGAAATTTCTATTTTGAACTTTAAAGGTGCGTTTATTTATTTATTTTTGCCTTTTATTAGAACAAAATTAAATTAGTCTTTATCTCAAAAACTAGAGCTGATACAAAATATTTGAAATCAGTTCTTTTCGGCAATTTTTTTTTTATTTTGTTGGTGTGTGATCTGAAGAAAAACAATTTACACAAAAAAAATAATAAAGTTAGGGGCCAAATTCTATAACGCATATTTTTGAGCCCCGTAGCTCGAAAACGAGATGATATACTGACATGCGGTTTTCACGATTATTAATTTCTCAAAAATCGGGCCCATAACATGTATATTAGTTCTCTCTCTCAAAACCCCACATTCCCCTCGAATTTGGACCATCCTATACACAATAGCCTAAACGAACACCTACTATTAAAATCCCCCGCCCCCTATGCAATCGGCTGTATCCGCCTCTGACTAAGATGGAAAGAAAGTTTCAATTTCTTATAAACCATTTCAAGTTAAAGGTTTAAATCTGGTAACGAATATTAGTCTCCCCCTTTGCTAAAACACACGAAAAGTGTAAGTCAGTTACATATATATAAATATAAACTTTCGTTGATAGTAAACAGGTTATAGTATATAATAAACGGGTCATAACTCGTTGTAAGCACCAAGGTAAGATCCTCATTTTTTTTTTTTAATTTTTAGGAGCAAAAACATCATGGACCAAATGATGGACATGATGGTCACTTATGCCAACAATTTGGAGGAACTAGTCAATGAAAGAACTAGACTTTTATTCGAAGAAAAAAACAAAACTGAAGATCTTCTTCACAGAATGTTACCAAAGTAAGTAGTTAATTTGTGTATGAGCAAATATCAAAAATTGCCACCTTTCCAGGTAGAAATTTAAAAAAAAATAGATTAATATTAACCACAAACAAATTTTGGGGAAATATTGCTGGGGCGTCAAAATATTCATTTACCCGTATAGCCAACACATACACATTTTTCCATAACAGCGCATTTGAAAAATACTGATCGTCATTTTTTCTTTTGCGAGAAAAGGTCTACAGTACTTTGCCAGGGGGTAACCACTGTTCACAATCATTGCAATCATTGCAGTCCCTACAACAACCTAAACCTCACCAAACCTGTAAAAGTGCACCCCAATTGGTGGCGCACTAGTTTTCTCAGTGAAAACTGCTTTAAAAGTTTCTTTATTTTTATTTTTCTTAACAAGGTATACTTTTTTTTAGACCAGTAGCGGAAAGTCTGACAAAAGGTTACGGTGTTGAACCCGAGTCCTACGACTCAGTAACAATATACTTCAGCGACATTGTAGGTTTTACTGCGATGTCGGCCGAAAGTACGCCCCTGCAAGTAGTCAATTTTTTAAACGATCTCTATACTGTATTTGACCGTATCATCAAGGGCTATGACGTTTACAAGGTGGAGACTATCGGAGATGCATATATGGTGGTATGTATTATTTGAATCAGAAAAAATATGAATTTTCGTTTGTTTGTAATTTTGCTCAGATATTTACAAATCTTAAATTTTTTGTACCAACCTTACCCGGTTAAAATTTTTGTTTATACCTTCTTCAATAACATGATTTTAGTAACTATCTGCAGATAACTAAAGCATGGCTTTTTTGGTTACTGATGCAAAAGAACTTTTTATCACGGGTGCCAAAAAAGATTTATTGCCTAAAACTTAAGCCATTTCCGCCAGTTTTCACCAAGTATTTACGAAAAAATCATTTAAAAACATCGTCACATTATAAAACTGTCAAGGATTAGGTCGTAACAATGTAATTTACCGAGTAAAAAGGCACGTCGCTATGGTAACCATTGGTATTTCATTTACCAGCCGCCTTGATTTATAGTGTAAAGATGGTGTGTTCCGAGAAGTGCTCTTCGTTCGAGATTTTTAAAAGTATTTTTCTTTAGTTGTGAAAACTGCTATTTCAGGTATCAGGACTTCCAATCAAAAATGGCGACATACACGTTGGAGAAATAGCATCAATGGCTTTAGATCTACTAGCCGCAGTTAAAAACCACACCATACCTCACAGGCCTAAGGAAACATTAAAGCTTAGAATAGGAATACATACTGGTAAGTATCACAATTAGATTAATCTTAGAGAAGAGAAGAATGTTCTCGCATACTCGACAGGAGGTGCTGCTAGCTATACCCGCCGTGAATGAAAATGTAGCCGACTTTCGGTCGGCCGCCATTTAATTATGCTACATTTTTGATTTTTGCAGATATCCTTAATTTTCATTATTTTATATTTTTCTGAATTGAAATAGTTGTTTTTTTACATTAATTAGGAAAATAGTGAAATGTGTGGCTTTTGTGTGCGAAAATAATTATCAAAAAAAGAAGATGGTGTTTGTTTCACAGCTAAACAAAAATATTTCAATCTGTAGTTTTAGGGTTTAAATATATTGTAAAGAACACTCGACGGTAAACGTTTTAATAGAAAAAAACATATATTAATATTTTTAAATTATATATTATTATCGTATTATTAAACTTTTTTACAATATTATATTATTAAAGGGTGAAAGTCGTGTAAAAAATGAGCAATGCAATGCAATGCAATTTTATTTATTAACTTCTATACATATCTGATCAGCTTCAAATTTGGTATACTTTTATAGTTCTGTTGACAATATAATTCTATGATAGTACTACACCAGTTACACCTCCCTTTTCTTTAAGGAAAGTGGAGGGGGACAAAACGAGTTTAGTGATGGAGTCCAAACAAAGTGTTCTGGAGGCACGAAATTTTGCACACTTATTCAAAATTGAATAAAGAATGGCGGAAGTTATCCATGTTTGTAAACTGTCAAATTTAACATTTGAATAGCAAAAATACTGTATTTATATAAAAATCAAGCAAGCTCCGCCATCCTCCTGCGATATAGTACCAATTTGAAACTTTTGTGTGTCTAGTACTTTCCGTCAGTGCTTTTTCTTTAATTTTTATGTCTCGTCAACCTGTTTCACCTGTGTATAACATGTGGTTAACCTTATTTTAGTACAGCACTCGTTGAGATTGCCAGTGCTTATCTATCAATTACTGGCATTCCCTTTTAAGTAAGTCAAATTTGGTGTAAAATTGCTGAATGGGGGTTTTTGGGAACTGAGATTACAAATTTTTGATCAGATTTTGAAAATTTAGTATGGCAGATTCAAAGTGGACGATTTTTAAAAATCTTGCAAGTCAATTTTAACTGATATATAGAACATATCTGATCAGGTTTAAATTTAATATAAGGTACGTATATACAGACCGCTTCAGGCTACTGCGAACATAGGCCAGAAGAAGTCCAATTTGCCAGTGTACGTACACGCAGGGACACCGCACACCTATCAGTGGAGCAACCAACACTCAGGCTTGCGATCACCGTTCGCGGCTTGCGTTTAGTACGCCTCTCACCAATGTGAAGTGTAGTCCATGAAACCGGAATTTGGTCAATAAATACGCAAATTTTGATAGCGTAATTTTCTTGTTTTTTGTCAAAGCAAGTTCCTAAAATACAATAATACATTCTAAAAACCAAAAAGATTCTCCCAGTCAAAAAAAATTAGAGCAAATGTTCGAAAAGTCCTCCTTGCCCGGCTAGACAATATCCGAGTCTATTATAAAAATCCTTTCTAACGTTTCCAAGCATGTTAGGGGTGATAGTTTCAAAAGCTTCTTCAATGTTAATCCGAAGTTCTTCCAAATTATTAGCCCTTTCATGCCCGTAAACTTTTTTCTTGATATAACTCCACAGATAGAACTAATTAGGAGCAAGATCGGGTGATCGTGTACTTATAACCCGATTAGGAAATACATTATCAAGATATTCCCTAAAAAGGCCAACATTGTGAGCGGGACAACCATTTTGTTGAAACCATGTTTCACCAAATCTCACACCTAACAACTGCCTAGTAGTCGGAATAATATGCTGCTGCTGTAGATCCATATATCTAGGACCATTCAAATTGCCGTCAATAAAAAATGGCCCAATTACGTGTTTCCCTACAATACCCCCCCAAACATTTAGTTTTTGGGGATACTGTGTTCTTACGTCAAAATACAAATGCAAATTTTCCCTCGACCAATATCGAACGTTTGTTGGGTTATGACGATTTAATAATGGAAAAGTGCTTTCATCTGTGAAAAGAACAGATCTCAGAAAGTTTTCATCACGATTAGCCCTTTCCATTATTGTTTCGCAAAATTCCATACGACGATAGTTGTCCTCCGGAAAAATTTGATGCGTTTTTGACGCTTTGTAAGAATGATAACCATTCTTTTTGAGAACACGTAAGACAGTGGCTGAAGACGTATCAACTGCTTCGGCAATTTGGTGGCTAGTTAACTTTCGATTTTTTTCCACTGTAGTGCAAATCATCACATCTCGTACTTTCTGCTCGTCATTCAAAACAGTGGGTTTTTTATGGTTTCTTGGCGCTACACAACCAAACTTTTCAAAATTCTGCACAAACCTATAAATCGTTGATAAACTAGGTTCTGGGCGATTTACAAAATTGTCCAAAAAAAGTTCGTGAATAAGTGTCAATGGTCTGCCTTGATAGTACCATTTGACCATCTGCACTTTTTCGGCAACTTCGTAGACATCCATTTTTAGTTTTAAAAATGTATTATTTCACTTAAGAACTTATCAATCTGTTTCTCGAGCAAGGCAGAAATAAAATAAAGTAATAAAAACAAAATAAATTTCAAAAAGATAACACTGCAGCGTGCTTCGACCCCACCTCGGTCGTACGGCACTGACAGTAAAAAATTGGACTTGATTCCCCCTATGTTTGCAGTAGCCTGAAGCTTATTGTATAGTTCTGGCAATGCTATGATATAAGCAAGCTTACCTTCTTTCTCTTGAGTTGGTTCTACTTTAAAAGTATGTCCGATATCTTTAAAATTGCTGGATATGGGTTTCAGGAAAGTTTACAAATTTTTGATCAGTGTTTTATAATTTAATATGGTGGATTCAAAATAGCCGATATTTTTTTTTGAGTTTGATCTTATTTATTTGAACATGTCATCTGTGAAAATGACTTTTTTACAACCTAGGCCCAATTTGGATAAAGTTGAAAGTTCTGCCTAAAACTTGTCTTTAATTATTTGCTATTGTTGACTTAGTATAGTGAGATTGTGCATACAGTATAAAGTGAAGTATTTTTCAAAAACAAAACAAGGGGATGTTGGGATAAATGATAAAATAGGCTTTTTTTTCCTCTTATTTTCGAAAGTTGGGTTGGTTTCTGGGGTTGCTTTTCTTATGTGACATGATCTAATAAGAAATGACCCAAAAAATATATTTTTTTTATAAAAAGGCATGTATTTAGACTACAAGTGAGCAGAAAAATGTTGGATAGTTTTTAAAACCGTCCCCACCACTTTTTTATTTCCTAACGGATCATTTAAATATGAGGTCATTGAAAAGTTACATAAAAACATCCCAAAATTTTCAAAATGATGAAGTATCAGCAAAAACTTTTTGAGACCTCCTATAAATAAAGTATACCTATATACCAGACTAATAAGGCATCACATTAGAAAGAAAAATAAAAAAAGTCACGTTTTTTTTACTTCCTATACTTGTTAGGTGTATTGGATTAAAAACGACTCTAGAAAAAAAAATCATGAAAAAACCATATATTATACAGAGTTAGTTAAAAAAAAAATTAATAAAATTAAATTTTTAAACAGTCTTGTCGTTAAGCACACTAACCACCGCCCAAGTCGAAGCTGGGGTGACGGTGTGGTGTGATAAGCTCACTAAAATAGACATAAATATATGCAATTTTGACCCTTATTGCCGCATGTTAGTGGCCTTGCTAATGACGCTATAAACGCACCATATTCATATTCCTGAACGGCGACACACCACGCACCGTTGCGTTTTTTACACCGGTGTGGGCATTCTGAACGCAGCCCAGGAAAGATCTTGATGACATAGCTTGTGTCAAAAGAAATCTGCCAAAAGGAGTTCCAGGATAAGTTAATTGTGGCATTAGTTAGTGGTATTAGTGCAAAATTTGAGAAGAGGATCCAAACCTTAGAAGAAAATCTTAGTAAGACACAGAGTCAAGTGGACAAATTGCGACAAGATTTGGATCAAAACATGAAAATTATTAACAGATATGAGCAGTCGTCCAAGGCGCCTAATGCGCGCATACTCGGTATTCAAACTTCAAAAGATGAAAATGTAAAGGAAAAAGTTGTGAAAATATTTAAAGATTATTTAAAAATAAATCATATCTTAGTGTCTGATATAAAAAAATGTTATCGCATAAAAAACAATAACAAGGTAAACACCGGAAAATCGCTAGTTGTTTTGGTTCAATTCGCGAATATGGATCATCGTACTACGGTTTTCAAACAGCGCAAAATGTTAAAGGGTACAAAAGATGTAATTCCCGACGATCTTACACCCCTAAGGTTACGTGTGTTTAAATCGGCTGCAGAAATGTTACAAAAAAATAATGTATAGTGCTCGCAAGGCATTTTTTTTGTCAAATGCCGTGATATAATTTAAAAAATCCAATGTTTAGAGGATCTAAACGATCCTAGTTTAGTGGATATCACCGAAAATGGTGCTAAATGATTATAAATTATTTATTCATGAGTAACTTGTAAGTACTTTTTCTTTTTCCATATTTATTTGGGTCAGAACAAACATTTTTGTTTTTACTATCTTGCTGTTTAATTACCTTTTTTTTTATTTGTTTTTACTGATGCAGTTTTCTATTTTGTACTTACATATTTTATCAAAATTTAGATAAATCCTTTAAAAACATTTTAAAGTGTAGTTTATTTAAAATATTCTGTGCATAGCAAGTTGGGTGTAACTTTTATACTTAAAAATCATGTTTACATTCAAAATATTTTTGGGAAGGGTAACTGATTGCTTACTTGATTTTGATCAACACATCTGTTTTTTTTATAGTATTTTACACAATTTTTTTTTTCTGCCTAAAAACTTAAAAATATACAAACTTACCTGTTAAAAGCCTATTAAAAATATTGTACCTATCAATATACTCATTATTATTTGCATTTTGCTAAGACATATTTTCTGGCATATTTTGTTGGAGCTACTTATAAAAAATGAAAATTGCACAACTCAATATTCGCTCACTTGTTCCACATTTTTCTGAATTTAAAGATATTGTTTCTAATTGTGACATTGACATAATGTGCATCACTGAGCCCTGGCTTAAATCGAGTGTTGACTCGAGATTCGTCCAGCTGGATGGCTATAAAATGTACAGAGTAGATAGAAGTTCTTCATATGCTTTATCCAATGAGGATTAGAATGATTACTTAAAACCGAATAGTGGTGAAAGAGGGAGTTGCAGAGTATATCAATAGTCAATTGAATTTTAAAATTGAACAAATCAACTCACCCTACTAAAATCATCAAATATCAGAGTTTATTCTTCTAAAGTTATCTTGTAAAACGACCAAGTTTCTGATAGGTGTTTTTTATAGACCTCCAAAGAAGAATGTTAATGGTTTTATTGAGCAAATGGAGAACATTTTGTCTGAATATATTGCTGAAGTAGATTATATTTTGATGGTGGGAGATGTAAATATTAATATGTTTAATATTAAGATCCATCAATGCTTTAATTCGTATGACTTTGTACAATTCATAGATGAACCTACACGTATTAAAAGGACCAGCTCTACATTAATTGACCCTATTTTTATTAATAATCAGTCTGTTTGTCTGAAGAGTGGAACGGTCAGTGCTGAGGAAAATTCTGACCACAAACTAGTTTTTTTAGAACTGGGAGGATTATCATTATAATTTTTTGACAGACCTTCAAGCAGTTAATTGGCAAGAAATTGTGTATATTCCACAAATTGAAGAAAAAGTGAATTATCTAAATAATCTTGTAATATCACTATTCGATAAACACGCGTCTTTAAAAACTATACGGGTAACAAAAACTAAAGCGTCTTGGTTTACTCAAAAACAAAATTTAAAATTTCGAGAGATGATGCTGACTGGTCTCGATACAAAGAATTACGTAATTTTACATTAAATGCAATCAGAAATGAAAAAAAAAAACGTACATTAACTCCATGTTTATAAAAGGTGAAAAAAAAGGATATAAAAGTTTGAAGGAAGTGGGAATTAAAAGTAGTAATCAAGATTTTATACCGGAAACTATTTTTTAGAAACTTTAAATTTAAATAGAAACAAAATTCAATTCAACATTATGAAACTAACAAGCACTCCGTAAAGGGTGTTTTTAATTTTAACTTGGTAACAATGCAAGAGGTTGAAAATGTAATTAAAACTATAAAAACTAACGCCACTGGTAATGATGGAATTAATATTCAAATGATTAATTATTGCTTGTCCAATATTTTTTTGATTAACTCTTGCATTGAATGTCAGTACTTTCCTGGTTTGTGGAAATTAGCTATGGTTCATCCTATACCCAAAAATAATTATTCTACCTGTATTTTTCAAAATCCTAGAAAAAATCATGTATTCGCAAATGTTGGGGTTTGTTGAGGAAAACATCCTAATACCTGTCAAACTGTCCGGTTTTAGAAAAGGCCATAGCACTGTCTCCACTCTTCTGGCGGTGGTTGATGACATCATAGAAGCTATGGATAATAAAAAAAATACTGCACATATTTTGCTCGATTTTTCCAAGGCTTTTGATATGGTGTGTCATCGGTTATTGCTTGCCAAACTTAATTATTTGGGTTTTTCGGGCCATGCTCATTCACTCAGTGTGTTTTTAAAAACAATAATATTTCTTCAACTAAGAACGTGCATGCTGGTGTACCTCAGGGGTCAATCCTGGGGTCGCTCCTCTTTTTAATATACATCGCTGACCTTTTTAAAGTTATAGAAAACTGCTCATTGTATGGATTCGCTGATGATGCCCAGTGCTATCACAGTTTTAGTAAAAATGAAATCCAAGAGGCTGCAGATCTTATAAATAACGATTTAGATAAAACAGCACAGTTTTCTGCCCCGCATGGTCTCAAATTAAATGCTCAAAAATGTACCTGTCTGTTATTTGGAGATAAAAAGCAGGTTGATTTAATTTCCTATCAATTTAGACTTTTTGTAGGATCTGATTAAATCCCAAAAACAGATAAAGCAAGAAATTTGGGTCTTATTGTTGATAAAAACCTAAAATTTTCTAATCATGTTAGTTCTTTGATCCAAAGGGACTATGCGAGGCTAAAACTATTGTATTCAAACCGTCACTCTTTAAGTTTTACTACTGTTTTTTTTCATCTTTCAATACGCCAGTATTGTCCATGGACCATGCCTTGACTATGCTACTAAAAATAGAGTACAGAAAATTCAAAATTACTGTTGTAGGTTTGTCTGTGGATTGCGTAAATATGATAGAGTCACCAAAAAGCTTAAGGAATTAAAATGGATGCCCATGGCATCAATGTAGGAAACTAACCTAGCATGTTTTTTACATAATTTGCTCTCTAGAGGCGTACCTTTAAGGTGTAAAACACAGGAACGTAGTGATGCACATGGTATCAATGTCAGACGTAAACTACTGTTAACCGTTCCAAAACATAAAACAGCACTCTAACAAAAATCATTTTCGTATGTTTCAGTAAAAATATATAATAGTATTCCCAGTGAATTGAAAACTTTGAGCAAAATTACTTTTAGAAAAAAAATTTAAAACATATATATGCAGAAATTTATTCAGACTTAAACATTTTTTATTTCTTTGTTTTCGAGTTTTCTTGTGTGAGTTTTAAAAGGTACAATTCAGGGTTAATGTCACATGAAAATTATGTTAACATATCCAAAAATTGGTTTTCATATAAATATCCTTTTTTCGAAAAATATATTACTTATAATATTTCGAACAAATAAAAAAGTCTTAGCATTATATTACTTAAACTTAAATGTAATTTTTAATTAATGTTCAGAGTGTTTTCAAACTAATTTTAATAGTGTAAGTGTGCAATTTGGATTTAATTTACCAAATAGGTTTTAATATAGGGTTTTATAGACTTTAGAAACCAAATTAATAGTGTAAGAACTTATTCTAATTTTTCTTATTGGAAGGTTAGGTATGAGTAGCAATTTGCTAAACCTCCCCTATGTATTTGATTTTGCTTAATAAAGACGATTTATTATTATTATCATAATTACCTTTTAATTGATGAATATGTTAAAACTGTCAAAATGACAGTTATTTTTACTGTCAAAATGACAGTTAAAATAACTTTTTTTACAATTGAGTTACAATTACCTTTCAATTAATACCCTACGAGCCTTATTTTGCGCTAATACAAAACTAACTCTAAACTGTCACACTAAGATCCAATTACTTTTCATCTGATCCCCCAAGCCAAATATTGTGTCAAAGTATAACTTTTCACTTATACTCCACTCATTTCTCGGTTGTCAGCAAGTGTATTTTAATCTTTTTAAAATAGGGCAAACTAGAGTCCAAACTCTTCTTGTTCTTGAATTATGAGCGTCACTTAGTTTTTTTGTCCACCATATCAGGTCCATACCCAGTGATCGGTCCGAATCGGCTGCCGATTGTAATTTCTCGCGAAACTGGGTCAAGATTCTCATATCAAAACCCAGACAACTGTCTCTATTTTTTGGCTACGAGAGACAAAATAATATGTGCACATAAATAAATCTGAAAAGTGTGTGTGTGTGTGTGTTAACTTAACTTATTCAATATAGAGCTGAAAATTCAATTTAGCTTCCTCTTTAAAAGTTAGTCGATAAGTGAGTAATATGGGTTGTTGGAGGTATATGTCCGTCAAAATATGGGGTGTTTTGGGGTGTCTGAAATTTAAAAAAATGTTTTTTTAAAGTTATAATTCATGGTGGGTCAAAATATGGGCTGTAGGGTGTTAAACTAAAAGGAATATTGTCTGAAATTTGAAACATCATCTTTTTTTTAAGTTCTATAATTTATGGTGGGGGAAGGGGACTTGGAGAAACGTCTATCAAGATATGGGTTGTGGGGTTTCAAACCAAAGGAAATAGATTGTAGAATCTAAAACAGCATTAATTTTTTTATTTTTTGAAAAGTAATAATTTAGGGTGGGGGAAGGGGGTTAAGGGTATTTCTTTTAAAATGTGGGTTATGGGGTACTAAATGAAAAAGGAATCATTCTGAAATTTTTAACAATGATTTTCTTTAAACCGAATTAAAAAGGAATCATTCTGAAATTTTTGACAATGTTTTTCTTTAAATATTTATAATTAATAATTTAGATTGGCGGAATGTTGGCGATATTGTATAAATACGTCAAAATATGTGTGGTCATCACATACAGGCTCAGTTGTTTATAGCAAATACGGCAACTTGTTACCTGGCAGTTTGGACCCCATATGGAATAAAAACTACAGAAAATTCGAGGGAGCATAATAGCGAGATACATTTAAATATTTTTACTTTAATTGTGTCCTTCCTGAACTTATCGACTCTCGAAAAAACAGAAGTATGGAAATTAGAGATTTTAATATAAAAATAAATCAAGTAAAGATTTATTCTAAAACTTCCCTCGCTCAAGAACATATATTAAAAACCACTACTCGTATGGACATGGGTTAGATTGGGTCGGTCAGACTTCCAGGGTATATCCAGACTTTTCTTGGGTGTATCCACACTGTTCAGGGATGTATTCTATATAAAAAAAATGTTAGTAAAAAGTAGGTTTTTAGTTTTTGTTTGAGGTTCCAAATTGTGATAAGCATGATTCCAGAAGCCGTCGCTCTGTCTGTCGGTCTATCGGTCGGTGTGTCTGTCGCCTACTCTGTACTTGCAGGTAGTCTACTTGGACTTTTTCTTATAAAATTACAGAGTTTTGTAAGATTAAGGTAAAATGCAGTATGAAGCGGATTTGGCCGCGTTAGCTAAAACGCAGGCTAATTCGATTCCATACCGTCCCTCGGAGAGGACTTTAAGATCCGAGGACGGTCCCGTGTGATCCATATATTGATAGTGAAGCACGTTAAAGATCCCTAGCCCCGACAATGGGGTTTAGGTCTAAATCCCTCTAGGAAAAGAAAACTGCCTTCCTAGGGGGTCTGGTGAGTGGTCGCAGTGGAGGGAGCTGTAAATTGTACCACTCATAACAAACCTAACCTAACCTTTTGAACCAACATTTTTGACCATATATATATATATATGGTCAAAAATTGTAGCGCCATTCAACTAACATTTTTATAAGCTTCCCAAAGAGGCATCATACGGTGCGAAAAAAAAATATTTTTATTGGGGGTAGCTCCGAAGGGTGTAATAAGGAAAGAAAAAAAAATGCAAAAAACTCTTAAAAAAATCAATTTTCTGTGCCATATATCTCAAGTTATGAAATAAAATGTTAATAAAAAGTAGCTTGAGTTAAGATCCAGGTCACACCCTATTTTCTTATCAAATTTCATACATATCGGTTTAGCCTTTTTTGCGTGATTAATGGACAAAAATCTTAGTTTATCGGCACTAAAATTTTTGACAACATATATATACAGGGTGGATTCTTTAAATGGAACGGTGCTTCTAGAGGCTTTAGGGAAGAGGTTTTAAAAAAAGCTAAAAGCGAATCTTTAATGACTTTCTTCGGAATTCCTGTCCATAAAAAGTAATTTGGGGCCCCCAACTGGAGGTCCAGGGCCACTCGTGGCACCTTTCTGGAAAGTTTGTTAAAAAAGAAACCTAACGCACTAGTTTTTTTTGACATCTGTCAATCCATGTGTCAAAAATTTTAAGAAAACTATTTTTTAACAATTGTTTTAGCTTCAAAATAAACTATATATTTCTTTATTTACTAATTGAAATAAAGAAACTACCACACAAAAATTTTATTGGCGTAAAATTTTTAACTCATGGCTTGAAAGATGTCAAAAAAATTTATTTAATCGAATTTCTCTTATAACAAGCTTTTCAAAAATGTTCCACAAATGGTATCTGCTCATGAAAAAAGTGTTGGTAGGCCCCGAACCTTCAGTGAGGGCCCCCAAATGGGTCGCCTTGAGTGGTATTTCTTTATTCCGCTAAGTAAATCGAAAAATATGTAGCTTATTTTGAAGCTAAAACAATTGACAAAAAAATAAGTTTTTTAAAATTTTTTACACATTGATTGCTTTCCAAAAAGGTGCCACAAGTGGTACCTTCTCATTTAAAAAAAAATAGTTGGTAAACCCTGGGCCTCCAATTAGGGGCCCCAAAAATTTTCATGAGCGCCAAGTCCGTAAAAAATCATTCAAGATTCGCTTTTAGCTTTTTTTAAAACCTCTTCCCTAAAGTTGCTAAAAGCACCGTTCCATTTAAAGAATCCACCCTGTATATATAGATATATATGTATATATATATATATATATATATATATATATAGCACATATAAAATGTATTGGAAAAGTCCGTCTACTCGAAAGAAATTCTGGATACACCCTGGAAAAGTTTGGATAAACCCTGGAAACGCCTAAATATGCACTGGAAAAGTCTGGATACACACTGGAAAAGTCAAGATACATCCTGGAAAAGTTTGAAAACACTCAATAGTTCTGGATACACTCTAAAAAAGGCTCGATACACTCTGTAAAAGTCTGAATACACCCAAGAAAAGTCTGGATACACCCTGGAAAAGTCTGGAAAGACGCTGGAAAAGTCTGGATACAACTAGAAAAAGTCTGGATGGATTCTGGATACACCCAGAAAAGTCTGGATTCTTTCTGGAAAAATATGGATACACCCTGGAAAAGTCTGAATACAAGCTGGAAAATTTGGATCCACCCAGAAAAACTTTAGATACATCCTGGAAAAGTCTGGATACACCCAGGAAAAGTCTGGATACATCCTGGAAAATTATGAATACACTCTCGAAAAGTCTGGTCCGGAAAAGACCCCGAAAAAGTCTAGATACAACCACAAAAAGTCTGTATGAACTCTGGATACACCCAGAAAAATCTGGATGAATTCTGGATACACCCAGAAAAGTCTGGATGCATTTAGGAAAAGTCTGATGGCTACACTGTGGAAAAACCTTGATACACTTTGAAAATTTTCGACTACACCATGGAAAAGTCTGAATATACCCCTGAACAGTGTTGATACACCCAAGAAAAGTCTGGATATACCCTGAAAAATTCTGACCGACCCAATCTAGCCCATGTGTATACGAGTAGTAGTATTTATATATTTTCTTGAGCGAGGGAAGTTTTAGAGTAAACCTTTACTCGACTTATTTTTTTATATAATTACATTATTTTTGATTCTAACATTATTTCCTTCCTTATTGATGGTATCTACTTAGGGTCTAGGACAATTTGGCACCGCCGATTTGGCGCCAGAGTAATTCGACGACAAGAAAATTTTTGAAAGGTTTGGCTTCAATTTCAAAAATATTTTCCTGCGGCGCTATAGGTCATTAATAATTTTTCAGTCTAGAATTGAGACTATAGTTATAGATCCTTTTAAGGATTTTATGATGTCATTGCATTTTAATATAAATTTATACAAACTAAACCAACCCAACCTTTAACCGTGGAGGGGGGGAACTAATTAGGTGAAGAGATGTCGAAAGTTGTATTAGATCGTAAATAAGTACAGAAAAGTGGATTATGGACCCAGCGGTCTGTCTGCCATTGCACAAAAACACGATTATTTTTTAGTTTTATGAGTTTTATTTAACTTCTAAGAAGTCGTTTTGGACTAAAATTCCTTTTTTGGGTATCTTAAATTTATTTTCTAGTGCAATTAGTAAATTTTAATTTTTTTGCTTAAATATTTTTTTTTATTTTTGCTATTTTTTCGGAATTTTCGCGGCGCGTGTTTTTTTTTAGTACATTGTTGCTAGAAAGCAATATTTTTCAATTAGAAATATTATTATAAGTACTTTAAACTCAATAAAAATAATAAAAATGAACACCATAATTAGTTTACTTATTTGTACTCCTGACGAAAAATTGTTCCAAAATAATTTACCTGTACTACACGTTAATTTTACTTTCCTTAAATTATGCAATTAGGTCTCGCTACTCGACGTAGATTAACGTTGCATTAGGTCAGGTCAAGTCAGCTGCGGACGTCGCTACGACCCAAGTTTGTATTCCCATTTAGGTGCAAAATCCGGTTGGCACCGGTTGTCTGACCCGACGTAATGTTACGTGAGCATGACGTGCAAATGCTACTGGGCTGCTTTCTTTATTGATTTTTTTGATGCGTGACATTTTGGGGTTATATTATTTTTGCATAAATTTTTGTAATAAAAATTCTGGCACTAATTAAATAGCTTATTACTTACATTATTTTCGTCATAAGTAGGTGCATTTATGCATTTTTTTAGTTAAAACGCTCATCATTAAATAATAAAAAAACTAAAAAAGCAAGGCACTTTATATTTTTAAATTTTAAATCAGATTTATTACATATAGGGTCAGTCCATATCAAGTCAACCAGGGTATTTTACCACACCATCTCCGATGTTGATGATTTTTAGTATACATGTTTTTCCTACCAAAAAACTGGAAAATCCAAAATTTCAGACTTTTTTGACCAGTTGTTTATTTTGAATTAATTTTTGAAAATCGAAAAAGTCACTTATTTGTCCTTAACATGTGCGCACAAAATTAGGAATATCCAAAGAACCACTTATAATAGAAAAGTAGGTGAAGGTTCATTTTAAAGCTCTTATAAAGACCTTTCATATGAGAATATTGCATAACATATATTGAAAAAAAAAATAAAAAAAAAATTTTTTGATTTTTTTTTTTTGAAAAATTTCAAAAAGGCCATTTTTAATTTTTTTCAAAAAATTATATTATTTTCTTTAAAGTGTTATTAAACTATTCACAAAATTTTGAGATGGACAAATCATGGGTTCAATGTGAAAAAATTTATTAAAAATGTCACATGCATGAAAAATCGCCTATAAAATGTACTTAATATTTTTGATATTTTTTTTGACATTGAACCCATCATTTCTCCATCATAAAATTTTGTGGATAATTAAGTAACACTTTGACCAAAATTATATATTTTTTTCAAAAAAATTAAAAGTGGCCTTTTTGAATTTTTCAATTTTTTTTTTCAATTTTTTATTTCCAATTTTTTTTTTTGTTAAAATTATGTTGTGATATTTCATAAAAAAGAGCTTCAAAATGACTTTAAAATGAGCCATTTATTACTTTCCTAGTGTAAGTGGTTCTCGAGATATTGCTAGTTTTGTACATTCTTGTTAAGGTCAAAATGCTGACTTTTTATTTTGAAAAATTAAAAAAAAAACTACGAATCAAAAAAATCTAAAAATTTGCATTTTCAACTTTTATGGTAAGAAGAAAATATATACCAAAAATCATCAAAATTGGAATTGGTCGCGTAAAATTTTTGTGATTTTTTGGTTGATTTGATATGGAATGACCCTAGGGTCAGTCCATATCAAGTCAACCAGGGTATTTTACCACACCATCTCCGATTTTTAGTATACATGTTTTTCCTACCAAAAAACTGGAAAATCCAAAATTTCAGACTTTTTTGACCAGTTGTTTATTTTGAATTAATTTTTGAAAATCGAAAAAGTCACTTATTTGTCCTTAACATGTGCGCACAAAATTAGGAATATCTAAAGAACCACTTATAATAGAAAAGTAGGTGAAGGTTCATTTTAAAGCTCTTATAAAGACCTTTCATGTGAGAATATTGCATAACATATATTGAAAAAAAAATAAAAAAAAAATTTTTGATTTTTTTTTTTAAAAATTTCAAAAAGGCCATTTTTAATTTTTTTCAAAAAATTATATTATTTTCTTTAAAGTGTTATTAAACTATTCACAAAATTTTGAGATGGACAAATCATGGGTTCAATGTGAAAAAATTTATTAAAAATGTCACATGCATGAAAAATCGCCTTTAAAATGTACTTAATATTTTTGATATTTTTTTTGACATTGAACCCATCATTTCTCCATCATAAAATTTTGTGGATAATTAAGTAACACTTTGACCAAAATTATATATTTTTTTCAAAAAAATTAAAAATGGCCTTTTTGAATTTTTCAATTTTTTTTTTTCAATTTTTTATTTTCAATTTTTTTTTTTGTTAAAATTATGTTGTGATATTTCATAAAAAAGAGCTTCAAAATGACTTTAAAATGAGCCATTTATTACTTTCCTAGTGTAAGCGGTTCTCGAGATATTGCTAGTTTTGTACATTCTTGTTAAGGTCAAAATGCTGACTTTTTTATTTTGAAAAATTTAAAAAAAAAAAAACTACGAATCAAAAAAATCTAAAAATTTGCATTTTCAACTTTTATGGTAAGAAGAAAATATATACCAAAAATCATCAAAATTGGAATTGGTCGCGTAAAATTTTTGTGATTTTTTGGTTGATTTGATATGGAATGACCCTATAGTATGCACAACAAATCTTATAAATAACAAAATAATCACTCTCCCAAAAATTACTTACAAAAATCAAGTACAAAATAAAATAGCTTTCAAAACAGAAAAAATAACAACTACATAACCTAACTTCTGAACTACGAACACGAACTAATTCCAACTCATCCGATGAGTTTTTTGAAGGAATCGATTACCAACTAATGATCTTGATTTCCATTTGAAAGACCAACGCATGCAGGCCAACAATAAATTATACTTACTTATACACAAAAAGTTATGATAAAAGATACAAGAAAAAAATAGGTCTTGCATCAATTATTAAAACAAAAAAAAATCCGAAAAGTTAATTTAATTTGTCAAGTCTTCATAAAATTTTTAAATGGCGGACAAAGATCAGCTGCTATCTTTGTGTCGTCATAGGGTTGAAGAGTGCACTCAGAAAAAAACTCATTAGCTGCTAAAAGAAACTCATTTGGCACAAATGAAAAACTTCATTTAAATACGAGACAGATGAGTTTTCAATTTGGGCCAACTACAACGTAGATAGATAGATTGCCCTTATTTACAATAAATGAGTTACACTCATTTGTTTCAAATGATTTGAAACAAATGAATGCCCTCATTCTGAACAAATAATCGCATTTATTAAAATTTTACCGTAGTCAATGAGTTCACTCATTTAAAATTAGCGAGTGTATTTATTTAGGTTTAGTAAGTTGATTCATTAGCCCAAAATGATTGCAGCTGCAAAATTAAAAGCCGGTCCTGCATTTTTAAACGTTTAAATTAAATTTAAATTAATTATTTTTTATGTGACTTCGCTCACCAGTCTGGGTCTCTCTCAGGCATATTGGGTCTCTATTGCGTTTTCTTTGTTATGTTCGGCAACAGGCATATTCATTTTTCGTTCATAAAGTATCCCTAGTGTCGTTATGTTGTTTCACTCTGGTGCATTTAATTCATATGAAAGCGTAATATGAGGGGTTATTCGGAGTGATTTAAGTTTAGCTATGTATTTATAATGCCGATTACCAAAACTATGGCGTTTGATTTTGGCAACTTAAAAATCTATTTTTTTTTTCTGTGGAAATTTGGGTTATACTCCACACGAAAGTAACCAAATATGCACTCTGTAACGCCTCAGAAACTTCTATATTTCACACGCATATAAAATTTATTTTCGTCCTTAGAGAAGAAAATGAATCACAGCAAACCATCCAAATAATGGTGGTATCTAGTAGGCTATGATTTGTAGAAGTGTCGGAAATAGACCGAAACCATTTTCGTCCCTAGAGAAAAAAATACGAATTAAATCCTTGTAACGTTTAAATTTTGTTACTAAAAAGAACTAGTATTACAGTTTTAAAAATCTTATAGTTCCTTAACAAATAGCGCGTCTGTGTATTATTTCCTTTTTAATTTAACTTGACTCCCAATGTACTAGTCTAACGCATTCGCCAAATTAAAAAAAAAGTTTGAGCGTAAGAGATTATGTGGGAAAATTTAATACGATTAATATATATATTTTTTTTTCTGTAATATTTAAGAATCGAATAAAAGAGCACAAACTTTGTAAATAATTTTATTAAAAATAAAACGTATGTGTATATGTAATAGCAACGATAGCAAATCATATATAGCTTTATGACGAAGTGGGGTTCTGTCTCTTAATTTATTATTTTGTCTATTCTCTATAATTAAGATCTATTATTTTTTTCCATTGATGCAGCTTCTATGTAACATGGCAATCAACCTGAAACAGAAATAGTATTCTGAAACTTTGTATTCCTTTTTTTTTCTTATTATTTTCATCTTACCTATTTTCTCAACTATTTTCTTTTCTATCCGTTCTCCATTTTTCTTCTATGCATCTCTATTTTGTGCCTGAAAGAAAATAAAATATTAATTAGTTAATATTAACTAACAGAAATTCATTTGCCTAGCCGTCTATTTTCTATTCTGGCTATGTTAGTAATATTTTGTCGCCTATTACCTACCAACCTTAATCTAGGAACATTTCTGTTTGCATCACTTCTTTACTGTTCTGCAACCCATTCTCCATTTCAATTTTTCTATTTTCTATTTCACGTCTATCTTATATCTACCGAGATCTCTATTTATCTATGCCAATCCTAGAACATTTTTTATTTTGCCTAGCTTATCACGGAGTGGTCTGATGACTCATAGATCATTTCATAGCTTTCTACCTAGAAATAGATAAATAATTTAATTAATCTGTCATGCCTAACTATTTCTATCACTATTTTATTAATTTTACTTTGGCCTACCTTCGTGTACGTTATTGATAATCCCTAGTAATTTTCTGGGATAGTTTTACGTCTATTTTAAACAATTTTGCTGCACCACTCGCGCCTTTGTTTTGATTTTCCTTATGCCTACGTTTTCCTAAAATTGAACTGATTTTTAAGCTAAAAATAGATTCAGTCACCTGTGTGTTAGTTTGGAACTGAAAATTTGCTATGTTGCCACCTTAGTCAATATTTCCGAAATATGTCTTTGGTAATTTGTTTTAACTTTTTAAATTAATTTAATATCTTTGTAACTTGTGATATTTTAATTGTCCCAAACCATAACTTTATAGCTTGGTCAGTTTTAATTCTTTTCTTTGGTGTATTCTAATTATTTCATGACTGTTCTCAAAACTTAGGGAAGATTCTTTACTGTGCACAATCTGAAAGACTTGCATTTTAAATGTTTAATTCTTGCACTCATAAGGGTTGCCATATCCATTGGCAAAATATTTTTAGGACTATCAATTTATTAAAAGAGAAGGCGCTTTATACGTTGACTGTAAACTTAAACGTCATAATTTTCATATTAAATGCACAATTTGTCAAATATGGGGAAAATTAATATTGTCCTCTTTATTTGATTAGCTTAATTCAAATCGGTTGTTGCACTTCAAAATAGGGGTCATGGTATTTAAAGATCTGTAGCATACATCGGTCGTTTCATGTAGCTAAACCGCCCATGGATTAGTTGTCTTTTTATGCTTCTTTCTCATTTTTATAAAATGTTGCCTTGTCTTTGTTGGACTTTTAAGACCATTTCAGTAGTTAACTTACTTTCTGAATACTCTTTCATTTTTACTTTATTTTACTGGAGTCCTTTTTCCCCTTTTCTGTCCTATTTTTGTACATATTTTGCTTGTTGTTAGAAAAGGACAAACTGTAAGATTTTTTAGTAAAAGTTAATTTACTTTCATTTGTTAATTATGATCAAATGGTTTTGGAGTGCGCAGCACAGTGTTTTTGGAGGCATTCAGAACCAACCTTTAAAAAAGAACACACGATAACACGTCATTGGTAACCGCTAGTTCGATATCTTAATTTTTATTCTGGCTTTATTTTCGCAATCCTTAGTGGGATTTCAAATTAAGTTATCTCAAAGTAATTCTTGTGTTTGGGGCTACGTTTCTGAGAAGATATTTTGTGCGTTTTGCTGTTTTGGGACCAAGATTACACTCGCATTGTTTGCGGATTTCTGTCGGACTTACCACATGCACGTGACTGTGTTTCTTGCCCTCCAGACATCCTATCGAGGTAATTATTAATATATATTTTATTAATGTTATTTCATTTCAAAACCTTTTTGTTTGGTTGCAAGTATTTTTTTTATCATTATTGTATAAGTTTAGTTTCATTAATGCTATCTTGAAATTTTATTCAAGTTCTTATATATATATTAAAGGCCTTTTTTTTTCCCTAAACTTAAAATATTAATACTTTGCTATTCTGCTATTTTGAGTTTGCTAAATAAGTGGTCTCTCTTTCTACAACAGGGCTCAAGTGCCAGTCTAAAACCTAGCCTTACTCTGAATCAACACCTGAATCAACCACCAAGCCTACCCTGTCTTTTGGATCACCCTTTTGTATGGGGCTTACCTGCTCTTCACAAGGACAGTGGTTCTTATTCAGCTATTTTGGATAAACAGATAAGTTTAGGCTAATAATTTATCACGCTGATGCGCTTCTGCAAGACTGTGATACTGCAAAGACTGCCTTGCGCTACTGCGAGACTGAGTCGCGCTACTGCGAATCTGCGTTATTCCGCGCATTCATTTTAGTTATAGTTTTATTATTTTCTGGTTTAATTATTTGATATGATTTATTGATTCTCCGTGTGAACCGAAAGTGATCACTTGAGGGGCTTGAAAGGTACATAACAGGATGTGCTAAATTAGAATAACTTTCTTTTGGTTCAACTTATTTAACCTTTTTTTTTGCCTTTCAAGGTACCCCCCTATTTTGTAGATAATTTGGATTATATTAAACTCATTAAACGGGTGAATTAAATTTGCTTCTTTTAAATTTCCCACAAATTATAAATCGTGTTTTGGTTAAACACCTAAAACAAATAGGCAGCTTTTCCAATTTAGCTGGTTTTGGAAAAATTGGTGGCGTCCACTAAAGTACATTTTGTTTTCTCCCACTCCCAATCTCCAAGACCGAGCAACGGGTAATAATTAAAAAAAATGTATTTGCATCCCGCACTTTAAAATTTTTAACTGTTTAATTTAAAACCCGATTTTTTTAATCAAAGATAAAACCACAATTTTTTTTTATTACATAAGCAAAAAGTGCGTCGCATCCTTCGTAGGAAAAATAGCATACACAACTCGATAGAAAGTAACTTTCTTACACTCGCGTGTTGTTTCACTCGGCTAACGCCTCGTTCACAACAGTCACGCTCGTGTGAAATATGTCACTTTCTTCTCTCGTTATGTAATATACTATGTTAAATTATTTTTAGATGTGCTAAAATACGCTTATAGTAGGACACGTTTTTTGGTAAATTTAAAGACTGTGAAGAACTTTGATTCAAAGAAATTAATTCCAACTTATGTCTTACACAATTACGCTTTGAACAATCACAATTTTTGCTATTTTTTGGATAAAAATGGCAAAATAAAAATAATATGCACGATACTACTAAAGATGACAGACAGGTAACAAAACAGACATTTTTATTAAACAATTGCCTTAAATTATATCCATCTTTATCTAAAATACTCGCGTTTTTAAATACCTCGATGCGCTCGTTATTTAAACCAACGCTTGTAAAAAAGCACTATTTTAGCCACTAGTTGTTAAAAAACTATTTTTCATACTTTCATCAAAAACATGATTTTAGTAACTATCTGCAGATAACTAAAGCATGGCTTTTTTGGTTACCGATGTAAAAAGAATTTTTTTTTGATTACGGGATTGAAAAAATCTAATTATTCTTGCCTAAAAATTAAGTCATTTGCGCCAGTTTTCACCAAGTATTTTCGAAAAAATCGTTTAAAAAAATCGTCAAAATTTAAAACTGTCAAAGATTGAAATATCGCAACAATGAACGTCACCGAGTAAAAAGGCACATCGCTATGGAAACCGCATTATTATGTCATTTACCAGCCGCCTTGACTTGTGTAAAGATGGTGTGCTCTTCGATCTTCGTTCGAAATTTTTAAAAGTATTTTCCTTTTTTTCTTGGATTTTTTTATTAAGGTTTTAAAAGAAATAGTATTAGCAACTCGCGGCTAAACTGTGCTTTTTTTTAATCGCGTTTTTAAATACCTCGCTGCGCTCGTTATTTAAACCAACGCTTGTGTAAAAAAAGCACTATTTTAGCCACTAGTTGTTAAAACTACTATTTTATAGCCTGCTTATTTTAACAGAGAAAACATGTTTTTTTGTCAGTACTTTTTTTGAACGCTAAAAAAACAGTGAGAACTTGTAAAATGTGACTGTTTTATTCTAGAAATCGAAAGTTTGGAAAGATAGCTTTGCCAGTTTACTAGAAATAAAGAAATATCAATATTTATTTTTTAATCTTTATCAACAAAACCTTAATGTTAACATTGCTTAATATCTTAATGGCATTTTGAAGACATTCTTAGGTTAAATTTACCTGAATGTTAATTTTTAGGACTACATTTTGACACTTATTTATTCAATTGTGACAATGTTTCTTGTTTGGTAAAAATTTTTGTAATAAAAGTTTTCTGATTCTGAAGACCTCAGCAGAAAAAGTTATTACTAATATATCTTTAAGTTTTGGTAAGTTTTCAGCATTTAACATTTTTTTTTGTAGATTCGTAGATTTTATAAAGGATGATGATTCCTTATTGAAACTGACTTTCTGTGGGATTTTGCTTGTCTTGATGAAAATCTATCATTGCCCCATAGTAATCAATATATCCATTTTACTAAAATCAACAAAAATGGCTAAAAAGGTTACAAAAGTTTTTGTTTTGAAGCATGTTTGTTAAATACTAAGTAGCAAAAAGCTTTTTCTAATCACTAGCTAGGTATATTCCTCTGAACATAACAACAAACGAACTGCGAGGCAAAAGCTGAAGCTCACTATAGTTTTCTAGTTCTTATTCTGAGACTACAATTTGGTTCATAAACATTTTTTATATTTTCACAAAAGATGCAAAAAACTGATTTTAGGGAAAAACAGCTGAATACCAAAATGTTTCAGATCAGAGAGAGATCAGCAATGATAGATTTTTATCAGGACAATGAGACCTACAACATATCTAGTTTTGAACAAAATCCCACATCCTTTATAAAAATATAAAGATATAAAAAATGTTGAATGCTGAAATCTTACCAAAGCTCAAGTATATCTTAGTAATAACTTGTTAACTTAGATAAGATATGGTCGACACAGATGTTAGCTAACAGGGTTTTCCGCAAAGGTCTTTAAATATTGTAAAACTTCATTCTCGACTCCATGTGCCAATAAAGATGTTTTCTGTTGTGATCGCTAAATATTGCTTGATCCATATATGCTATTATCAAACTCAGTATCTCATTCAATTTTTACAATAACAATAATTAATTGTTTATTACTGTATTACGTTGGTGCATCTGTTATTAGAGCGTTAACAAACCATCAAAAATTATCATACCGTAACAAAAATCGCTTATTTTTCTCCCGTATCCAAAAATAACCGAACCGGAGTCCGTTACTTACGGATGCTTACGGGACCCGTTCGGTAATTTTTTTGAAACCGACCAAAATCCTTTCCATGATATGTGCCTAACTTCTGTACTGAACATTTTTTGAGATTATTGTCCGTGTTTCTTTGTTAGTGGGAGTTGATTTTTTTTCTTAAAAACTTACGATGAATTCGGCGAAAATTAGGCTTAGATTTAGTGAAGAAGATGACTTACTTCTACTAAAAGAGGTTGTCTCTATAAATCTATTCGAAGACCATGCACGATGGGAGGAAATCAGAGCTCATGTAGTAAATATTACAGGAAAAAACTTTAAACTTAGATCCATTAAGGAACACACCGATTTATTGGTGAACAATTTCCTTAAAAATGAGATAATGTTAAATACATTATTTGGATTCTAGCTCTCCTACGTGGAGCATTTTTAATGTAAAACAAGAATTGGGTTGACATCCTAACTCCATAGGTTTCAAACGATGATGAAAATAACAAGGCGTAGTTGGGCCATTTTTCAAGGGTTCTAAAATAAAATGACATAGTGAAAACTGAAAACAAAAAAACAATAAAAGAAAATTTAAGGTTAGTCAATTACCTTCTATGGTCAAAACTATAACAAACAAAAAAAACATCAAGATGTAAAAATAACATTAACAAGTTGACAAAAGGAGGACATTAGAACAGTGGTTAAAACTTACATAAAAAATCAAGTTTTTGAAAACAAAATTTCGCCTTGTTATTTTCATCATCGTTTGAAACCTGTGGAGTTAGGACGTCAACCCACTTCTTGTTTTACTTTAAATACATTATTGTTACTAGAAGTGTTTAACCAAGTTTTTATAGTTATAATTCACAATTCATAAGCACAGTGCATAATTTAAAAGTTAGTTAATTTTAAATTTATGCACTATCAATATGAAAAAAGTAAAGAAAACAATTTGGTTGGTTGATTTCAGAATGGGATCAATTGATTTTAGCTGATATTAGAAGACAGAAATTTAGCAAGAAGGAAGAATACCTTACCTGTTGAGGTTAGGTAGAGAAAAACATTTTTTCCCCTTCTTTTTTGTCAATTTGGTATGTCAATTTTCAAAATTTATCCTAATGCACTATGCTTATAAACTCTTGGATAAACAGTAAACAGGTGCTGTTAAATTTTATATTAACACTAAAATTGTGCTTATACACTATGAATTAAAGTTATGAATTATCCATATGAAATGTTGGGTAAACCTGCCCGTAAATTTACAGTCTTACTCATGCATACACCAGTGGGTTACGGTACATAATCCAGACAAAAAAACAATACATTTTAGAGTGCCGAGTCTTTTTGAAAACAGTAGTTTACCAATTTAAAAATTTATTTAAATACTGAAAATTAAAAAAAAAGATGTTTTTTTATTAAGATCACCAGTGTTAGGGCCGGTTCATCGAGAGCTAGTACTAGTAAGAGCTTTTTTTGCTTTTTCACATACTTATTTAATCCACTTTTTGCACTGTAAACAATAGTTTATCAGATATTTTGTCCAAATAAACACTAAAACTTGCATATTTTTACTTTTTCTATCAAAAGAAGTTTTTTTTTAGCTTCTTACCAGTACTAGGCATTTTATAGTTTAATTAAAATTTTTTTGCATTAAACTTGACCAATTAAAACAAATGAATTCTTCCTCAAATTATGTTGTGAAAATCCTCTCATTGCGTCTAAGCCAACCTGAGCCAACCTAACCCAACTTGAAAGACAGAGTTGGCAAGATATCTTTTTAACCATTCACAGAAACTATACTACAATAGTATGTATGGATCAAGGGTATTAGATTTGTTTTAAGTTCTAGAAGACCAAAACGACAATGTTTGTCTGTTAGTAAGCGTGTTTGTCTCTATACAGAATTTTTTTTTGTTACCCCACTATGGTACATACATGTGTGGCAGTTTGTAAAAATAATGGCTGCTTTATAGATGGCTTCTATATCTGGCAGTCTCAACTTTTTTTTTTTTAATCAGGAAATGAAAAATACTGCAGGATTTTTCCAAACCCCCATTCCACTGCATTTCTTACTACAGACATGCTTGCATTGAAATTTGCTTGAACAGCATTTTGTCCATTTCCAGAAAATGGTGTTAATATTAACTCCCTCAGTCCATACCCTTGGTCCCCAAAAAGAACATATTTGGTCCTATCTGGAAACCCACATTTTTCCCCCAACTGTTCATAGAAGTTTGTTTCCCTTAATATTCCTGCATCATGGCGAGCACCGGGAAATGCTCCCATACTGCTAACAATAATGCCATCGGGACACATAACTTTTTGATATTTTACACAATACTGTCTTTTGTAAAAAACAAAAGATCAAAAGATCTTGGATGGAAATAACGAAAGTTCAAACTTGCATGAGCATCCCACAAGGAACACACAAAAGATCAAAGCGAAAAGAGAAATGATTAAATGATGTTTCGCCCTGGGTAACCAGCGTGGGCTCATCAGTAGTTTCACTGGTCACCCTCCACTATACATCATTAAAAACCATCATACACTTTGATTTCCAACCTTGAACCACTCACAAATAGGCATCGTTCCGCACTGGCACTTACTTATCCAAGTTACCTGATACGAATTCGTCCTGGCGTGTTAATATTTCCAGTAGGATTATGCTCCTAAGGCAATTAAAACAAAGAAGAAGTTAAGAAACCTCCAAATCAGTTACTTCAACCGAAAAGAAACTAAAAAACAAAAGATCAAAAGATCTTTGATGGTTATGGTCACATTTTTACTTCAAATTACGTTTTTTTATTATTTATCCCTAACACCCCCCTCCCCCGAAGTCAATTCCTGGGTGCGCTAGTGCATTTCATCTCTTTTCTTATTAGTGCTATTATGTTAAGGGCCACACCAAGAAAAAAAAAACAAAAAAATTATTACACACCTCTGGGTGGGGGCCTTTTTTACAGGGACGCCTCAAAAGTTGCAAAAAATAATTGTTCTGTGAACCCATTTCATCTCTTTTCTGATTAGTGGTATTATGTTAAGAGCCACACTAAGATAACAAAAAAAAATATAGGACACCTCTGGGTGGGGCATTTTTTACAGAGAAGCCCCAAAACTATTATTTTATAGAAGTTTTGAAGCCTTTCTGTAAAAAACGCCCCCGCCCTGAGGGGTCCAATTTTGCTATCTTGGTGTGACCGATAACATAATAGCACTATTTAGAAAAGAGATGAAATGAATTCATATAGAAATTATGTTCTGCAGGTTTTGGGGTCTCCCTGTAAAAAACGCCCCCACTTGCAGGTGTGCAATTTTTTTTGTTTAAATAAATTGGTGGAGCCCTTAACACAATAGCACTAATCAGAAGAAAGATGAAATGACTTCATAGAGCTATTATTTTTCGCAAGTTTTGGGACCTCCCTGTAAAAAAGCCCCCACATCGAGGCGTGCCATATTTTTTTTGTTATCTCGGACACATAATAATAGCAACATAATAGCACTAATTATACAAAGAATGATATGACTTTTTGATGTATCATAAAAGTAGATTGTTTTAATATTAATTTCAGATGAGATGAATGAGTTCATATTTCTTGCAAGTTTCGGGGCCTCCCTGTAGAAAAAGCGCCCACCTAGACGTCTGAAAATATTTTTATTGTTATCTTTGGTGTGTCTTTATCAAAACTATGTAAACCTCAAATGGGATGAAATAATTAATTTTTTACTGCCACCACCTATACCTCTATCTATTAGTTAACAACAGATTTTTTGGAAAACCAGGATTGAGTATTTCTTTAGGTTGGAAGAAATGCGTTAAAGCGTTTTTAAAGTGTTTATAACGACCCTAAATTGGGTTTTAAAGTAATAAAATGTTTCACGGTGGGTTTGAAAGGGTCAAATTCTAAAAAGTGGAATACCCCAATTTTTTCAACGGAAAATAGTTCTTTGAGTACGCCAGATACCATATATATGTGATGAATAGAAAATCATCCCCAAAGCTGTTTTTTTGTAAAGCCACATAAAACTACATTTTTTAACGAAAAGAAAATTGCATGTGTTTTACTAGGTTGTGAAATAAATATTTTATAATACATCCCGTAGCTAAAACTACCGGTTCTTTAAAAGCCACCCGTTTAAAAAAGCACTCATTTCGCCACTTGTTGTATACACTACAATTTTATTACTAAGATATTTTCTTTTCTTGAAAGGGCATATGAATCTCTCTTTCAGTGAAATTATGTAATAATTTATTTTGATTAATTTATTTTAATTGATTATATAACATAATATAAATCTATTTAATGATTGCCAAATGATTTCACTTTGTATTCTTCCAGATCTTTTTGAAGTCTGCATGAGCTTTGAAGGATACGTACTTTTGGCGTCACATTTATGCCTAAAAAAGTCCGTAGGTATATGCTTTGTGAGGAAAATTTTCAACTTTTTTGTTTCTTGAACAAGTACTTTTTTGGGGAAAATACCAATTCAAGATTTAAGTTGGCATCTCTCGCAATAGTCTAGTACTAGTCAGGTAACATCTTACAGTTCCATTTTCCCTGATATCTGCTTCATATTATATTTATATAATCTGTTAGTTAGTTCATACGGTATTCTGCTTTTAAATTTTAGTTTTTCAAGTAGAGCTGTCGTGATTTTAGCATGTACTCTTAGTTATGAGTTTCTACTTTTTTAACCATTTTTATATTGTGATTTTTTATTATTATGTATGTATATTAATATCGATCCTACTTAAAACAAAAATAAATTGATTCATTACTGGGATGTTTGTCACTATTTAATTTGTATAGGGAAAAGGTCCTATTCTATGTTAAGGATATAATACCCAAGTTCTGACCAAAAATTATACTTCAATTATGCCATTTTATTTAAAACCGGTTAAAGGAAAAGGTAACATATATCAGGTATTTTTGGAATCAGAAAAAAAAAGGCCATTTAAATTTGCCAACATATACATACAGGGTGTCTATTCTATTCTCAAATTAACGTGCAAAACAAGGTTTCATTTTTGAAAACAAGAAATATTTTTTAAATATAGAATTTTTAAGTTTTTTTTTAAACTTAATGCATCTACAGTCTATCATAAAAATTCTGGTCAAGCCTTATGTTTTAGTTTTTCAGAAAATTGTAAAAATAAGTATGTGTCACTAACAAAACCGGGCAGCTGTTAACAAGAATGAGAGTTTTTATTTATTAAAAACAAATAAAAAACCTTTCTTTAATTTTTACACAACACATATTATTGCATTGTATAAGGTTTATTACTTAGCTGAAGTAAATGTCTCTCTACTTCAGATTGTTTGTTTTCTGGAAATAAAACTGAAGAGACAGAATCTGATAAAGAAGACAAGTTATACTTCTTTGGTGAATGAGTGGATCTTGCAAAATGCAGTTTATAAAAATAAATTGTTAGCAGTACACCGTTTTGTTAACACCAATGTTAACAAAACTGATGTCAATAAAACTGAGGAAAACGTTTAGATATTCCGCTCGTAGTTTATTTACTCGTAAGGCTTTAACTCCACAATACAAATTTTTTTAACTGCTAATTATTTTTCATAATAATCAAGCGACAAAACTGAGAATATAGGCATGACACTTGCCTTTTTCTAACATAAAATTGAAAAAAATCCGAAGAAACCTGCACAAACACCTTCTTTTTCTGGCTACACAAGAATAACAGACCAAAATGGAAGCCACTCACTGACAATATGTCAAAAATTAGCGACAACTCATTAATAATAGCCTAATAATTTTCTGTTAACAGAACTTTAAAATATGATAACTTCTTTGCTGGAAAAAAAAATGTTTTGAGTTTTTCTTTAAAGAAAAAATATATTAAAGTATTTTCTGGATGTTTGAAAAACCAAAAATATGCCATAAACACAACAACCTATGAGTGAAGACATTAACAAAGCCTGAGATCTCAGGTGTTGAAAACAACATTAAAATATGAAAATAAAAAAATAAAAAATATATGAAAAATGTGGAAAGTGTATACTTTATAACATCATTTTAAAAAATATATGTTTTATTTAAAAACACAGGTTGATTAGCAACTGAGACACCGTTTTGCACGGAAATATAATTTTCTCTAAACCATCTAGAAGTATGTGAAATTGGACTTCTTTGCCTATTTTGGTTTTGGAGGTATTTACAGGTATCGTTACCTTTCGGACATCCTGTATCTTGTGTATGTGGCAACACTGCATAGAGTTGTGGTTCGAGTGCACACATGCGTAATAGGGGTCTTAGTGCAATCTAAGTAAGGAAGGTAGTTTTATGTGTATCCGCCATTGCCGTTTTAGTAAAGTAATATCTGTGATCGTTATAGAGCCTTTCAGTATACTCGGGTTTTCTTATTACCACTCGGTCTAAAAACATAGTACTGTATACAGTTTCCTTTAACTTGTCTCTGTGTCCAAATTTTCATTCAGCCAATATTTGCTCTGATTTTTTAAGATTAAGCAATTATAATCGACACAATGGCGGGAAATTGAACCAAAAGACAATTTAGATCATTGTTGTTTGTACTTCTCATGCAAAAATAAAAAAAATCTAAGTGAGCAACCGAAATTCTCCCACTTGTAAAAATAAAATTTCGTATTTTTCACGTCAAAAATAGGATTTTTTTTTCAAAACTATTAAAATTGAGAAGCAAGAATGGTCCCACTGGTTAAAATTGATTGTTTTACAGGTCCAGTGGTAGCTGGTGTAGTTGGATTAACAATGCCAAGATATTGCCTATTTGGAGATACGGTAAACACGGCTTCTCGTATGGAAAGCAACGGGGAAGCCCTAAAGATCCACATTAGCCCGCAGTGCAAAGATGCCTTGGAAAAAATCGGTGGTTACGTTATAGAGGAAAGGGGGAAGGTCAATATGAAAGGAAAAGGTAAGATTTTTATAGACTGGGACCTGCATATGGTTTATTTTTGATATTGGTGGTGTCGTAATGAACTTTTTTATTTTTAAATAACTGCACAAACTAGTATGAGGTACATTTTAGCCAAAAATAATGTCATATTTTAATAAGCTGCACATTGTGATAAAAGTGCACGAATCCAATTATTCCAAATTTAAAAGAGACTTTTGGGTACTCTTTTGTTGGCGATTTTGATTGCAAATGATATATATAATAATTAAAAAAATATATGCTATGCCCATAATTCTTTGAATTTTGCAATTTTACAAAAATCCAAGATGGATGGTGAACCATTATAGTTTTTTTACGTATCCTGTAAATGTTAGGCCAACAGCTACGCCCTTTCTATATAGGCACAACGGGGTGTCAGTTCTAAAAATTAGTTAAGAAATAAGAATGAAGCTTTTACTTTACAAAAGCTCCAATTTATTTTTCATCCCTTTTAAGAAAACATATTTGTATTTTTTTGGTTACATATTTTTGAAAACTACATGTTTATAGTTCTTAATCTAGCAAACAAATAAAATCTTGTATGCAATTTTTTGAGTTTTGGGCTTTTTTGCGATTTCCTCCTATATGCCCCAGTGTTAAATTTAATTTTTCCCAAAAATTAAGTTCGTTTGTTTGATTCCATATGTTTCCATAATAAAGTCCTACCCACGGGTCAAAGGTTGTCAAGGGCGTAACCCTCTTTTCCCTCTAGATGTTGAGTTACAGACGTTTAAATCCAGGAACATCTGCTAAAAAGTAATTTTTGCTACCCTGTGTCTCAAAAAGTAGACAGAACTAAGAGTTGCCTCTATATGATAACTTTTGACTAGTGGGTCAGGAACTTTATTGTGGGAAAATACGAAATCAACCATCGAAATTAGGAAATTCTTATAGGAGAAAATCCGAAAAGTGCCCAAAACTCAAAAACTCCACATACAAGATTTTATTTATTTTGTAGATTTCTAGATTAAGAGCTATAAACATGTAGATTTCCAAAAAATATATGTAATGTTTTAGCTTAAAAGGTACGAAAAGTGAACTGTGAGGATAAAAAGTACATTTTTTTTTAAATTGCATCTTGCGTTTTTTTGTAAGACATAATTTTGATGTTTAATCGTCAAATTTAAGGTTCTTTCTTTAAGAAATCATTAAAGTTGTAAAATTCGGAAAATTATGGACGAAGGTATAGACAATCAAAAAAGGTAGGGTTTTATATGGAACAGCATATATGGTTTACATATTTACTCAACATATAACTAAAATAAAACATTGCTTTGACTTGTTTGGTAGACTTAACATTTTGTGTCGTGAAGATGACTTTATAAAAGTCGAAACGATAAATATGAAGTGTAGGTTCCCTACTCCCCTACAATCCTCTGCCACCCTAGTAAAATATACATTTACAGAACTTGATTAGGTAAAATTGGCGTGCACGAAATGAATGTTATTTTAACTATACATATACTAAATCATTTCTGTACATTAAATATTTTTTAAAAATTCTTGCTGTTTGCTTCTAACCAAACGATATACCGGGTGGGCCATAAAAAACCGGACAAAATGTTTTTCGTTATAACTTTCGAACCATACCACCGATTTTAATGCAACAAACAGCTCTTTGCAGGAAATTGAGCAAGACTTTGAGTTAAAATATTTTTTGTCCGCCATCTTAAAATCTAAGATGGCGAAAAGAAACAAACTTTACCCTTCAAAGAGCCACGTTTATTCTTATGTTACGGAAGATTTTTGGATTTTTTTCTGAATTCGTAAAAAAGCTCTATTTCTGCCACGCGGAACGAGGTGCGAATTATTAAAATCGGGTAAGTGGTTCTCAAAAAAAAATAAAAAATGTTTAATCAGTGTTTTACGGATTATGCGATTGCCGTCTCAATTTTGTCTGTGTACATTTTCTCATAAATTCATTACTACTTTTCTTCTTCTTCTTTAACCACTGCTATTGAAATCCAAGATGGCGGATAGAATAAAACTTGACCCTTCAAAGAGGCTCGTTTATTCATATTTGCCGAAAACTATTTTATTTTTTTTATTCGTAGAAAAGTTCTGCTTTCGCCACGCACAACGAGGTATAAATCATTAAAACCGGTGTAGTGTTTCTTAAAAAAATAATTTTTGTTTCCATCATTGTTTTCCAGATTATACGATTGCCGTGTGCATTAATTTCGTCATAAATTCATAATTACTGAACCGATTTTAATTTATTAAAAAGCATTATGACAAAGATTCATTGAATTTTAAAGACCACTATTGAAATTTGTCGTAATTTGTAAACCCAAGATTGCGGACAAAAGCGAATTTGACCGTTCAAAGACGCTCGATTATTCTTATGTTTCGAGAACCTTTTCGACTTTTTTTAAATTCGTAAAAAAGCTCTGTGTCCGCCGCTTATAACTAGATACAAATTATTAAAAATAGTTTAGTGGTTAGTAAAAAATTAATATAAAATTAAAAAAGGGTAAAAAAATTACTAGCAACAAAAAAAAGAGCGGCTTTTTTAAATGGTGGCAAATTTCAATGGCGATCTTTAAAGAGAAATCGATTCTTACCATGATGTTTTTTATTTTATCAAAATCAGTTCAGTAATAATGAGTTTATGAGGAAACAATGGTTAAAACAAAAATTAATTTTTTGAGAACCACTAAACCGATTTTAATGATTCGTACCTAGCTATGCGCTTGAAACCTAAGAATTAACGAGCTTCTTTGAAGAGATAAATTTAATTGTGTCCGCCATCTTGGGTTTCAGAGTGGCGACAAATTTCAATAGTGATCTTTTAAGAGTTTTTGATCTTCGCCATGATGCTTTTTATTTTATTGAAATCGGTTTAGTATCAATTTAAGAAGGCAATCGTATAATCTGGAAAACAGGGCTGGAGACAAAAATTGATTTTTGGAGAAACACCAAACCAATTTTGATGATTTATACCTCGTTGTGCGTGGCGAAAGTAGAACTTTTGTACAAATTTTAAAAAATATTTAAAAGTTTATAAAACATATGAATAAACGAGCCTCTTTGAAGGGTCAAGTTTGATTCTGTCCACCATCTGGGATTTCAAGATGGCGGCAAATTTCAGTAGCAGTGATTAAAGAACAGTCGATTTTCGCCATGAGACTTTTTATTTCATCAAAATCAATCAACAATGAATTTATGAGAAAATGTATGCAGACGGAACTGAGACGGCAATCGCATAATCCGTAAAACACTGATTGTATTTTTTTATTTTTTTTTGGGAACCACTTAGCCGATTTTAATGATTCGCACCTCGTTCTGCGTGGCAGAAATAGAGCTTTTTTACGAATTCATAAAAAAAATCCAAAAATCTTCCGTGACATAATAATAAACGTGGCTTTTTGAAGGGTAAAGTTTGTTTCTTTCCGCCATCTTAGGTTTTAAGATGGCGGACAAAAAAATATTTTTACTCAAAGTCTTGCTCAATTCCCTGCAAAGAGCAGTTTGTTGTATTAAAATCGGTGGTATGGTTCGAAAGTTATAACGGAAAACATTTTGTCCGGTTTTTTATGGCCCACCCGGTATATAACCAAAATATAGTTTTTGGAATTTTTGTCTATCTGTCTGTTTTTTCCAGCATCACGCAAAAATTACTGGATCGGAATTTCACTGCTGCACTCCTTGGACTTCTGGAGAGTACAGGGTGATCCATTATATTTTAAACATGTTTCATAGATAGTACTCTACGTTCTTATCTGCGCATTGACCCAACTTACCTTTTTTTTTAAATGATATATTCTTTTAAAGGCTTACAAAATTCTCTTTTCGAAAATATATTACACACCTGGGTTTTTATTGATAGTTTGCGAGATATTTGCAAAAAAATTAAGAAAAAATCGACTCATTTGTAGTAAGCAAACTGTGTATTTTGTCACTTTGGTTTTGTCAACTTTTATGTAGTAAACTAGAAAATAAGGGGTGGTTCAACTAAGTCTCGTAGTCGTAGTCGTGAGTATAAGGGTTTATTTGTAAATATCTGCTACATATTTTTGGAAAGAGGAATTTGGAATTTGAAACTGTTCGATCACTATCAATTCATAAACAAGACAAAACTTTAATTATAAAAAAAATACCAGAAACCAAAAAGAAGAAATTTTCAGTCAACATCTTTATAGAAGTACTTAAATTACCGATAAGGATATGCTTTTTAAAGAAAAAAACAACTAAAGAAGAAAATGTCCTGTCAAACTGATGTTTTGATAAAGATGGAAATTGTTCGTCTCGTTCCGTAAGTCTTTTTATATTTAAAACTCAAGAAAAACATAATGAAGTAAGAAACGCCGCTTGCAAATATATATTCGAAAACTGGGACAATTTAAAAAATTCTATTTTCTAAGAAACACATAACAAAAATGGGAAAATAAATTACCTTTCAAGAGAAGAATACTGCAGAAAAATAAAGAAAATGGAATCTTTGGTACATCGATTGAATGCTTTGCAATATCTGATGTATATAGTTTAAATTTCAAAGTGTTTACTTCTGAAGAAAATCTTTCAATAACCTATGATCTTATTCAACAAAAACTACGAAAAAACAATAAATCTTTTATTTAGTGGCGACCCAGCAAATGGTCATTTTGATTTAATTGAAAAGCCAAACTTTCTAAACCAAAAAGTAAATTGAAGATGTTTCATTTGCTTAAAAAACTTTTAAAATATGAATGGATTAAAAATACATAATTCTAGAATCCATTCTAAATTAAAAGATCAAGAATCATCATTTGTCTTGTCCGAATCCACTTCCAATTTAACAAAGCTATTCTCATCTTCATCAAAATCGACCAGTGATTGTCCGGATAGTTTTTTTTTAGCAAAATATTTTGCGAACTTAAAATCATCTATTCCTATAATCAAAATAATTTCAAAAGGTGCCAGAATTCCTATTTCGAAAGCATTGTCAAGCCTATTAAATCAATGCGTCAGTAAAAATGATTCTTGTTCCTGCCGGAAAACACAAAATCAAATCGAAAAACATCATTAACGTCTTTAATAAAAAATCAACAAGAATTTTGGAACAAAAACAAAATTCTGTAGTTACCCGAGCTGCTCGATCATTGCATAATTCCCGAGAAGAAAAGGGAAACGTATAAGAAAAAGTCCAATGAAGACAGCTACTTAGCAAGAAAAATACAATCAAAAATATCAAAACGAAACGTGAAAAACTATAAGATTTTTAACATCAAACGACACGATTACCTTAAGGAATAAAGACACCTTAAAAGAATTACAAGGAAAACATCCCATCCCTCAAGAAAATGATAAAATACCATTTTTGATAAAAGTACTCTAAATGTTCCTTTTAATATTTCAGAACAAGTAAAAAACGCTATATTATTTTTAAGCCCGGGGTCCTCTGGTGGTGTCGATTCATTGAGCCCACGGCACCTAAAGAACTTGATAGGTTACGGACTTTGCAAACCATTTTGTAAATTATTATCTTCACTTTGTTTATAAATCATTTGTTTAACGGCCTCGTTCCTAAAAATATTACTCCTCCCTTCTGTGAAGCTAATCTTTGCGCTTTTAATAAAAAAGATGGAGGTATTCAGCCCATTGCAGTAGGTATTTGCCTTGGACGAGTAGCAGCTAAAATAATCTGTCCTCGCATATATGAAAAATTTGGTAATATTGTTAGACCATACCAATTCGATCCTTGGAACAAATTGCAAATATAAATTACTAAAGGGCGCTATTCATCAATTATTAAGGCTAAGAAAACCAAAATTTGGTAACAAAGATAAAAAGGTCAAGTCCAACAATTTTGTTTAAAAAAATTGTTCAGCTATGACGCGTGTCAATATGGCGACTGATATATCAAAATGGCGACCTATAACCACATTTTATTTTATCCAATTTCGTAAAAAAGTAAAAATTACAAGATGACCATCAATTCTTGTTGACTTATCTCCGCTTACTATGAAAAAAAAGTTTAGTTGATGCATGACCTTGATTGACCTTGAAAAGACCATGTAAATTGGAAAACCAGCTTTTTGAAGTGTTTTACCAATTTACCACTACGCAAAAACATTAAGTGCCGAAGATGAAATTAACGTCTAAGCCATAAACACTTTATTTTAAATCTCCCCAAATTTTTTTTTATCTGGTGTCCAAGATGTTTATGCTATCCTCCGGTAAAATTGACCTATATGCCTGTTGTTTTTATTAAGTTTAAGCCAACAAAGTCATTTAAGTTTCCTATAAGAGAGTTAGCAGAAGTTAGGTATAGATTACCATATTCTAGACCAGGTGTTTTAGTCGAAAAATCTTAAAAAATTCTAATTATGCCAGTAAGGCATGACTATACTTGTTTATTACCATTCATAATAAAATTCAAGGATAAGGATTTAACAACTATTTATTCTCATCCGTATAGAAGAGGTTGATATGACCAGGTGTTTTAGTCGAAAAATCTTAAAAAATTCTAATTATGCCAGTAAGGCATGACTATTATTGGTTATTACCATTCATAATAAAATTCAAGGATAAGGATTTAACAGCTATTTATTCGCATCCGTATAGAAGGGGTTGATATGATGTCATATTTTAAGATGGCGGCCAAAAATCATAAAAAATACAGTTTTTGCAACCAGGGCATTATTATACTTGATTCCAAATAACTCGAGGAGGAGCATTTCAAAAAATACACTTTCAAGTCATCACAATTTTTGCAATTTTCTCTTTAAAAAATCTCCATAATTTAACGTTTCGTTACACCAACTTCAAATATATCTGAAAATATTAACCATAAATGTCAAAATCGGCCTTTAGAAATTATTGCAGTTTAGAGTTTAATGATCTTCAAAAATACCCCAGTAAAATTAACATATTGTTAAAGCAACATATTAACCCACATAACAAAAAAATATTGCATGTATATCCAGCGTATATACGAAAACGGAGAAGGATATTGCCCTGGATATCACTCAGATATTCACCTGACGTGCATAGGAGCTCCAAAAAAGATATTATATCCTGTCGATATCCGTCACGATATACAAAATGTATATTTGTCCAAATTTTAGTTTGTATATAACAATGGTATATCCATAAAAGTATATTCTTTTCGTATCCATAATATGGTATTGAGGGTATATATAAGATTTATATTACTGCAATATACTAATCCTTATAACACTGATGTATTCAATGAAAAATGTCTATTACAAATCTATGATCATATATATAACGTTTTGTATATACCCTGAATATATGGTCATGTATATTACAAAAATATAACCACTTAGCACAATAACAATAATAGGTCGCATCCTAAATTTAGAAAAATTAACGTGAGTAAAATTAACAACAACAATTAGAAACACATGCTCTCACATAAATAAGCATTTTTTAGAAGTACTTTAAAATGGTAGAAAATATCGTTTTTTATGTTATTTATATATCCAAAAAATATACGGTATCACGTAAAAAAGTGCTGCTGCTAGTAAAAAAAACTAAAATGCCTAAATTTTATTTTTTTAAAAATAAAAACTCCTTGGACAGCTAAAAATTTTTAACAACAATAGTTTTTTAATAATAAACAAACACTTCTTCCTCATTTTTTAATTTAAGCAGTTATAATTGAATTACATTTTTTTTTATTTAGAAAATACAGAATTAAGCTTTCCATTAAAAAATTTAGTTTAAGTCAAAGAGAGCAAAGCAGTATATTAAGACTCGCAGGCACCATATCGAATTATTACCAGTACATATCCTCATGTTTAGCTCTATTCTTTTTGGTGGTTGATATCTGTCTCTATCTGCAGCATCCTTAATCAGTTTTCTATGACAATATGAAGCTTTGTATTCGTGGTGATGCGTAAAGAAAGGGAATTTCTTCTTGCTGCAGCTACATCTGGAAATAAAATATTTTTATAAACAGGTAATAAGTGGCATATTCATTTTTTAATCAGTTTTTATGAGTTTTTGTTCAGTTTCCTGGTGGTACAAAGCAACATTTTATAATTTAAAAAAAAACTATAAAAATGCCATGGGCAAAAATTTTCCAAAAAATGTGTTATTTTAATCTTTTAAATACAATGCTGTAAAACAAAAATTTAAAAAAAAAATTAGATTTATAAAAAAATATAAAACCAAAACTTTTAAAAAAGTAATGTTTAACTTTAGTAACAAATATAAGTAAAGAAAAAAATTATACAAGTTCTCTAGACTCAACAAAAAATGATTATCCCAATTTCTGGCAAATTTATGCGTGAATATCCTGAGTACTTTTATATGGGACCTTTCGGACATCATCGTTTTAGTTTTTAACAAAAGTAATATATAAAAACCTAAAAAGAACAGTCTATAAAAAGATACACATTCAAAAAATCGTTTGTAGCGTCTCAATTTTGCTTTAAAATGAATTTAAAAAAAAAGTTCTTGACAGTTTATACTACTTACTCTGCAAAGTCTAGATGTTAAGATGGCCGCCAGGATTATTGTCTTTTTCCATGTAAAGGAACCAAAAATATAATTTTTGTTTTTTAAAAATTGAGAGGCATGGTAACAACTACCCATATTTCCATCAAAAGTCCACCTGAAATAGAAATTTGGTGATTAACAGTTACCATTCCTACCGGATTTATTAGGGCAGAACTTATTTTTGAGTAGTCTTAATTTCACAAAATCCTTAAATTGTTGCTAATAGTAAAATAGAACTTTAATATTTTATACAGGGAATTTTCACAGATAATTCAAGAAAATGAATTATGTACTGCTAAAGTCATAGTAGTGGCTAAAAAATAGAGAAAAAATAAAAATTACAACTTTGAAGTAATAATCAATTAATAATAAATATTGTCCATGGGTCTCCATTTAAGTAGATATTTCATTTCCTGAAACCTCGTCCAGATTTGGATTAGACTGAAATGTTAACCTAAATTATTTATGTTTATAAAATGGCCTTATTTTTGGTATGAAAAAATGGCCAAGGTGCATTTTTTTTTAACTCCACCATTTATGAATTAAAAAACTTTAATCGGCTTTATCTACTCACCCTGCAGTCCTCAAGAGATGTAAAGTTACCAAAGATGGTGGGAACAACCAACCAAATTTTCATCAAGTGTCTATCTGAAACAAAAAATAAAACCATACAACTCATAGATTTGCTTTTAGAGGTCTAATAGGAAAGCAGAAAAAAAAAATGTTTCAAAAGTATTCTTCTTTTACAATACACATAAATAAATAAAAATTAAATTAATCAGCACAAAACTTTTATAAATGTACACATATGTGGGTGTCACTGATTTACGAGGTGATTTATCAGCTTTCTAAAATATTTGTTAAACACAAAAACCAGTTTCTCTACATTTTCACAAGAAAACCAACCAATACAAACCCAGCAAATCCAACTCAACCCTAAAAAAGGTTCTTTTCGTTCTAGATATAACCGTCGTAACACTGTGAAACAAAAATGCAAAATACACTGACTCCCATATAGGTCAATGTTTCTTTTAATTTTACAGTATAAACCTAGCTTTAGATAACACAACACCTGCTGTTTCTGATTGCCATTGACCCTTCTCTGTCCCTTTGTTACGCAGCGCATCAACGTCGAAAAGCAACACACATCGTCAAATTGAAATTCAGCCATATATATAGATGCATTATTTATTTCATCTAACGCCACCATTTTGAGCCCACACGAATAAAACAACTTCAATCGCGTTTATCTACTTACCTGCAACAACTGGATGTAAGATAGCAATTCCCAGGGGGATAGTCCATTGTAGTTTAATCAAATCGATAATAAAAAATATTGTTTTTTGCTACAAAACTTTAGAAAATGGCACAAATTCACTGCACACAAGTGAAACAAGCTTATTTCCGTATTTGCAAGAGGAAGGATTTATTAATCTCGTATCTGATTGGTTGAATTGAAAACACGTGGTACACGCGCTAACGAATCAAAATGCGTAGAGGAACAGCGAACTCGTAGGGTCGTATACACTGGTAAGTGGTTATTATTTAAGGCTCCCTCACTAAAGGAATCCTTTAATACATTTCATCAATTTAGTGGTTTTTGATTCACTGAGATAAGAAAATATATATAAGACTAGGGACCATGTGCACCGACAAGATAAGTGGTCACTCGGAGAGAATGTGATTCGCCAAATTTTAGCAAAATGGTAAGTCACAATCTAACCCGCGTAAAAAATATGTTAACTATAGCAATATACCTACGATTTTTTAAAGATATATAAAACGAAGAGGATCTCTAATGCTAAAAAAATGTAATTATATAATTATATATTATAAAAATAATATATTTAATAAAGTATTCCATTCCACAAAACAAATCTGCCTTAAATTTAAAAAACAGATAAACAGGATATACTCAAATGGATACACACTGAATATTTGGAAAATATTCATATTTTTTTATATAATTTCTTGCAATAAATTTTATGTAAAAAATATATAGTATTTTAAATGCAGAGGGAACCCTTTTTTAGAGAATATTACGTAATAATTATAAAATTTATATATCTAGTTTATATTAAAAAACAAATATTTGGGTATTATTTTATTTTAAAATATTAACTTAACGGTTAAAAAATATAAGGCTTATACACAAAAAAACATATATTTAGGATGTACGACAGCGCATATACACTGAATATACAGTAAATATCCGTTCATGTTTCCTTTTTTTTTAAACGAATCATATTTTTTTTCTAATATATATAAAATATACATGTAACATACAAAACGTATATCCTAATTTTAAATATCTTTATAATATACAATATCCAAGACTTGCTATGTGGGAAAAGGTGCTATTTAACAACTATTAAAGTAAAGAGGACCAAATTTGGTAAGGACGATAAAAAGGTCAAATCTAACAATATCGTTAAAAAAATTTTGGTTCAGCTATGACGCGTTTCAATATGGCGGCTGATATATAAAAATGGCGACACACCCACTATATTTTATTTTATTCAATTTTGTAAACAAGAAAAAATATCAAGCTGGTGGACTTATCGCCGCTCCGTAGACGTTAAAAATACCGTTTAAAATACGAAAACTACTTTTTATAAAACCTTCAGGCTCAGAGATAAAATCAACGTTTTAAAGATAAACTTCGAACTATACTCCGGTAGAAATGACATAGAATCTTGTCTTTTTTTACACAGATTATTTATTTGTTAAATAAGAGGCTACGAGTAAAACTCTTTGTCAAAAAAACAAAATACAGCAATTTGAAATGTTTTTAAAACTATTTTTATTTAACACATGAATCTGTGACTAAATAACTGTTAAATCCTAATACAACAACTGTAGTCATGCCCTACTGGCTTAATTGGAATATTTTATGATTTTTCGCCGCCATTTTGGAAAATGGCATCTAAAACACCTGGTCCAGTTAATTTAAATGACTTTGTTGGCTAGACAAGTGAGTAGAATATAAAATTCACAGTTTTAAAACTTAATAAAGACAACAGGTATATAGGTAAATTGAATAAAATAAAATATAGTGGATCAGCCCCACATTGAAACGCATCATAGCTGAACCAATTTTTTTTAAAAATTTGTTCGACTTGACCTTCTTATCTTTTTTACCAAATTTGGTTCTCTTCGCTTTAATAGTTGATAAATAGCGCCCTTTAAGATGTTATTTTTGCAATTCGTTAATTTTACTGGGGTATTTTTTAACGTCATGAAGCTTCAAACTGCATCAAACCCTAAGGATAAAATTTCGCCTATTAGTTTAAAGTACATTTGAAGTTGGTCTGACAAAACGTCGAATTATTAAGATTTTTTGAAGAGAAAATGGCAAAAATCTTGTTTTTGCGATTTTCAAAGTCATTTAAGGTCGTATGACTATGATTAAAGTTAATTTTTTGGAATTCTCGTCCTCAATTTATATGAAATCGAGTATAATCGTGTACCGGTTGCGTTTTTATGATTTTTGGCCGCCATTTTGAAAGATGACGTCATATCAACCCAGTAAACAGCATTATGTAGAAATTACGTAAAGTTTACAAAACAGATTTACCTTGTTATGTAAATTTAAGGTCACAATAAGGTAAAATTTAAGTCACATTAAGGGTCGAAAACTCTGCATAATGCCATGCGCAAAGCCCACCTAATTGATACATAAATGTGATGTAAATGAAATTACATACCTTTTACATAAATATTATAACCATGTTACGTAAGAGTTAAGTAAAAACTATGTAAATTTTACATAACAGGTGTACCTTGTTATGTAAATTTAAGGTCACATAGAGGTCCCAATTATTTATGTATTAATAGAGTAAAATTTAGGTCACATTTATGTGCAAACAAACTGCGTAATGCCATGCGCAGAGCCCACCTAATTCTTACATAAATATGATATAAATAAAATGACATATCTTTTTCATAAATTCAAACATCCATGTTACGTGAGGGTTAAGTAAAAACTACGTATATTTTACGTAACAGGTTTACCTTGGTATGTAAATTTAAGGTTACAATAAGTTATTAATAAGGTCAAATTTAAGTCACATTAATCTGCATGACATGCGCAAAGCGCTTGAGGCGGGCCAACGTCGGTGATTTAAGAAGGTCCGTCGGTAGTTGCTTTACACGGTCCACGGATTGCACGGACATTGGCAAAATACAAAGTTAACCAGACGGGTTCGTTTAAGTGGCGGAAGAGGTGATTCTTATAAAGAGGTACCATAATTTTGTCAATACCTTAAAGTCCGCATTCTAATTTTGAAATATTTTTGCTCTTTATGTATATAATATTATCATCCGTACAGGGAAAATAGTGACATTAGCGCCATCTCTACCTACTACCCAGTAAACAATTTACTACGGCTCACTGTTGGCCTGTTGCAGAATCATGGACAGTCATAGTAATGGCCTTTTAACAATATGTTTATGGGATCCCGGTCCAAAAAAGGTGCGGAAATGTCCCCTCGGGCCTATAAAGATACCGGTCCGGGATCCCGGCATTTTCTGCCGGCATGCCTGACATAGACCATCAATATCCCAATCCGTGAGTCCGTCCATTCCTGCCAAACAATTGATGGTACACAGTACTAAAACGGGCGATTTGATGCCACACACTCTATCTTGCATGATGACTTAACACTGTATAGGTAAATTGTGCGACAAGCATGCGTATGTATGTCCGGCTTAAGTGTGGCAGTTCTTCACTGGAACATAAAAACTAAAAAAGTGGAAAGGGTAAAGAAGCAAAATGGTACCTAGTCCTTTTAAAAACAGATTATAAAAAATATGCCAGCATATATATATCTATAAATATCTGTCAGAAAATGGTTACAGGCCTTTTGTCTACTGCCCGGTCAAAAAAATGTCCAAATCTTACTCAGTGGGCCAACAATAGGCTTTCTACAAACATCGGGGGAGTGACTGCGGGTCATTGTACGGCCTTTGCTTAAAAAATGTGCCGGGGTATCACCGGGTATCAACCAAAAGGCTTTTACTAGCAAAGTGTGGTCCAACCATCCCCCGGAGTGTCCTTCACTGGGCCGGAATATTTTTGTAAATTTTAATGTGACGTAAATCGCGTTATAGAGCGTTTACCTCATTTAGACGATATACATATTACATAATATATATAATTACATGTATAATAGTTTTGTAACATTTTAAATGTAAACTTACGGTTCAATTGACTATATAATAATTATGTCAAATTAAGGACTTTAGTTTGACGTAAATAATTTTACTGTTTCATAATATTTATATAAATTTGAAAATTTGAATGTGACGTAAATCATTTTATAGAGCGTTTACGTAATTTAGATGATATAAATATTACATAAAATGTTTTGTATAATAGTTATGTCACACTTTGAATGTAAACGTTGTCTAAATTGTTACATAATAGTTATGTAAATGTTATTATTTTCATTTAAAGTAAATAATTTTATGTAACGTTTACGTAAATTAGATTACTTAAATATTACATATAATGTTTTATATAATATTTACATAAATTTTAAGAATTAACATTGCTTATAATGACATAAATTTACAGTCAAAGTTTTGACGTAATGTTTACATATTTTTTTTATAAAAACATTTTTATGTGAGATTTACGTAAATATGATGTAACATATTTTACACAAATATATGAACCTTAGATTTATATAACTATTAGGTTAAAGTCACAAGTGTGTTTACTGGAAACCTGTTTTACACGGATGCGAACAAAACATCCGATGACACTTAAATGTCTGACTAAATAGCTGTTTTGGAAAATGGCATCTAAAACACTTGAATCAGATTATGTTAATGTATATCTAACTTCTGCTAACTCTCTTATATATATATTAAATGACTTTGTTGGCTAGACAAGTGAGTAGAACATAAAATTCACAGTTCCGAAACTTAATAAAAACAACAGGCATATAGGTCAATTTTACCGGGGTATATCATAAACATCTAGGACGCCAGATCAAAAAAAATGGCGGGGAGATTTAAAATAAGTGTTTATTTATGGCTAGAACGTTAATTTCATCTTCGGCAAAGTTTTTGCGTAGTGGTAAATTGGAAGAAACGCTACGAAAAGCTGGTTTTTTAAATTTACATTGTATTTTCAAGGTCAATCAAGGTCATAGATCAACTAAACTTTTTTTTTCGTAGTAAGCGGAGATAAGTCAACAAGAATTGATGGCCAGCTTGTAATTTTTACTTTTTTTACGAAATTGGATAAAATAAAATAAGATTATAGGGCGCCATGTTGATATGTCAGCCGCCATATTGAAACACGTCATAGCTGAAAAAAATTTTTTTAACAAAATTGTATTAACAAATTGTAGAACTTGAGAAATCTTTGTTACTGGTTGTTATTTGGTTCTCTTAGCTTTAATAATTGATGAATAGCGCCCTTTAGTAAGTTACTTTTGCAATTTGTTAATTTTGCTGGGGTATTTTTCAAGGTCCTGAAGCTTCAAACTGCATCAAGCTCTAAATATCCAATTTGGCATACATGCCTAATAGTTTGACGGACACTTGAAGTCGGTCTAACAAAACGTCGAATTATTAAGATTTTTTGAAGAGAAAATGCAAAAATCTTGTTTTTTGAGATTTTCAAGGTTATTTAAAGTCAGATGACCTTGAAAGTCAATTTTTTTGAATCCTCGTCTTTGAACTATATGCAGTCGAGTATAATCATGCCCCGGTTGCGAAAGTTGTATTTTTTATGATTTTTGGCCGCCATCTTGAAAGATGTCGTCATATCAACCCCTTCTACACGAATGCGAACAAAACACCCGGTAACACTTGATTGTGTGACTAAAGATCTATCAATCCCACATAGTCACAAAACTTCTTCATAAAAAATCCCACGGGATAGAAATTATCGACATATGCCCCTAAACTAATTGCAAGTATAGGAGCTTGAGGATGTGTCGATAATTTCTATCCGGTGGAATTTTGAATGAAGAAGTTTTGTGACTATGTGGGATTGACAGATTCTTAGTCACACTATGAAGTACCGGCTGTTTTATTCGCATGGCGGCCAAAAAAAAATAAAAATGTAACTTTTGCAGCCGGGGCATAGTTATACTCGATTCCATATAATTCGAAGACGAGGATTTCAAAAAATTCACTTTTAAGGTCATTCCACCTTAAATTACCTTAAAAACCGCTAAAAAACAAGATTTTTGCCATTTTCTCTTCTAAAAATCTTTATAATTCGACATTTTGTCAGACCAACTTCAAATGTATCACAAACTATTAGGAATATACGCCAAATTCGATTCTTAGAGTTTGATGCAGTTTGAAGTTTCATGACCTTGAAAAATACCCCGCAGTAAAATTAACATGTTGCAAAAATAACATTCTGAAGGGCGAGATTCATCAACTATTAAAGCGTAGATGACCAAATTTCGTATGAAAGATAAGAAGATCAAGTACAACAATATTGTTAAAAAGATTTTGTAAGTTTCGTAAAAAAGCAAAAATGACAAGGTGACCATCAATTTTTGTTTACTTATTACCGCTTACTATGAAAAAAAAGTTAAGTTGATGCACGACCTTGATTGACCTTGAAAATACCATGTACAAGTGAAAAACAAACTTTTCGTAGTGTCTTTTCCAATTTACCATACTCAAAAACTTTAAGTATCGGAGATGAAATTAACATCTTAGCCATAGATAAACCCCTAATAACACCGGACGTCCCTGGGACGTCCTTTTTAGGTACCCATAGGTCGGGAACGTCCCAGCCCTAAATTGTACGTTTTTAGTACGTTTCAATCAATTGGTTTTAGAAACATTTCCAGTTGAAAGTTCAAGAGACTTTTTTTTTATTGCTCCTTTAATTTCAAACAGTTTCAGCCTTAATATGTACATTCTAAAAATGTTTATATCGTACGTCTATAACACGTTTTCATTATATCTTTTTTAAAACACGTGGGCGGAACGTCCAGGGACGGTTTTTTTAAACAAGGGAAATTTTTATCTATAGCACAAACGTTCCAAAAACGTCCGAGAAAACACATTATTAAGACGTTTTGAAGTGGCTTGAAATTGTTCGTTTGTAAGACATTTTTAATAAATAGTTTTAAAAACATGCGGGTAGAATGTTCGGAGGACGTTCTTTTTAAGTCTTTTACCCATGGGATATTTTTATCTATACCACTAGCGTTCCAAAAATGTCCAAAAAATACATTAATGGGATGTTCTGGAGTTAACTTTAAATCGCACGTGTTTAAGATGTTTTCATTAAATCGTTTCTAAAACATGTGGGCGAAACGTCCAGAGAACATTTTTATCTATAGCACGAATGTTCCAAAAACGTCCGGAAAAACACATTATTAACACGACGTTCTGAAGTGGCTTTAAATTGTACATTTGTAAGATGTTTTCATTAAATAGGTTTAAGAACATGCGGGTGGAACGTTCAGAGGAAGTTCTTTTTAAATCCTTTACACAAGAGATATTTTTATCTAGCCGGAGCGTTCCAAAAATGTCCAAAAAAATACATTATTGGGACGTTCTGGCGTGACTTTAAGTGACTAAGATGTTTTCATTAAATCTTTTTTAAAACACGTAGGCGGAACGTCCAGGTGACATTTTTTTTTAAGTCTTTTAAAAAAGGGACATTTTTATCCATAGCACGAACGTTCCAAAATCGTCCGAAAAAACACATTATTAAGATGGCGTTCTGAAGTGACTTTAAATTGTACGTTTGTGAGATGTTTTCATTAAATAGGTTTAAAAACATGCGGGAAGAACGTTCAGAGGACGTTTTTTTAAGTCCTTTCCAAGTAGCACCCGTCCTAATCAGGACGTCTCATTAAGGTCCGAACGTCCCAGGTCTAAAACGTACGTCCTGGGGACGGAAAATTAGATTATACATATTTCGTGATTGGTTTTGATTGGTTGCTATTTTATTTGGTTTTTATTAGTTTTTTTAAGTTATTTATATTGATAAAATCCATTAAAGCTCAAACGACTTAGGTCCAAAACCTACGTTCTGGGGACATTTGAAGTGAGACCAGAAATCGGATAGAACCACATATAATTGATTTATACTTATTTCGTGACTGGTTTGGATTGGGTCCCATTTTAATTGGTTTTTATTGATTTTGTAAGTTATTTATAGTGATAAAATCGTTTGGGAACGTTTGACGTGGGACCAAAATCCGGATTAAACCACTCAAACAGTTTTAGGACGTGCCCAGGACATCCCTATTATAAAATTGGTTTAATAAGTGTCTTTTTTTGGCGTAGAACACGGCGCTTGCGTGATTTCGAAATGTGCCGTCACCGGTTTTTGCCATCGCCAAAATGAATTTCCAGTGACAGTATTACAAACCTAACCAAACTTTGTTTTTATTTCTTATCCCCGGTTTATAATTCCGTGGTTATCTTATCCTTTGTTATTTTGATGTATAAACCCATCATTAAATAACATTCCTAACGGAAGCCTCTAAGAGGAATTCTCCCAATTGAATTTGGCACTTTATCAAATCAGACTCCAACATTTTATTATTGAAAAATAAAAAAGAATAGTCGGTGAGCCATCCCAAGTCGCAGACATCTGTCACAAAAACGTTCTTGGGACGTCCGTCACCGGACCTCCCAGGGATGTTCTAAAGACGGCGTAGGTCCCAAAGCGGATGTACCTAAGACGTCCTGTGAATATGTCCTGCAGAAGTTTCCTGTATACGTCCCAAGGATGCTTTTGTCGTACGTCTTGTGGACTAATTATTTAGTAAAGCGGACGTACCTAAGACATCCTGTGAATATGTCCTGCAGACGTTTTCTGTATACGTCCCAGGGACGCCTTTGTCGTACGTCCTGTGGACTAATTATTTTGTAACATACAGTAATAATACCGTCGATTCAAAGCGAACGCGCAGCGCGCTCTATAGGCGACACAAGCAAGCAGCTAACCAAATATCAAATAAAATATGTGAGTAACAAATTTCTTTCCAACTGTCCCATGCAAAATATCTACTTATACCAGTATAATTTTGTATTAGATATGTGTACGGCTCATGCGAGTCTAAGGTGTACCTACATTATATTAGTGGTTAGATCATAGTTTAATTTATGTTAAGTTTAGGATACTTAGGTGTGGTTTACATTTAAGTTTGTGAATACATATATAACTACTACTACTGCCGCTATTAAGTCCCGAAACGTACATCCTGTAGACGCTTTTTGTGTACGTTCCAGGGACGCCTTTGTCGTATTGGAACTCCAAGGGACGTTTTAAAAACGTTATTTCTCGTGCGTTTTTAAGGCGTCCTATTAGGTACGTTTTTAAAACGTATAAATACTTGGTCCAGGGGACGTCTTTAGAAATTGTTTTCAAAACGTTATATCTCGGGTGTTTTTAAGACGTTCTTTCTCGGGTGTTTTTAAGACGTTCTATGAGGTACGTTTTTAAAACGTGCCCGTGTGTTGTTTTAAAAACACCCGAGATATGATGTTTTAAGAACGTCCCCCAAAGACGTCCCCTGGACGAAGTATTTGTACACACGGGCACGTTTTAAAAATGTACCCGATAGTTCGTCCTAAGAACGTTCGTCGTGGGCGAACATTTTAAGTACATTCTAAAAACCAACTTGTGTTATTAGGGACTTGGTTTTATTTAATAAAAGTTCACGGAAACATTAATCTTCACCTTAATAATTTTTATATTCTTATTTATACTGAGAATTAATCTTTCGGCTTAACTACCATTTTCAAGAGGTCTCAATTAAACTGAAAATTATAAACATGCAAATTGTGTAACTGGTAACCTTTCACAAATAAATTCTACTTTAAAGTATCTGTCAAAAAGAACAAATTCTAAAACGCATATTTTTCAAAAAGCCGCCATTCAAAAACGGGTTGACATACTGACATGCGGTTTTCACTATTAATTTCTTATAAATTGAGCCCAAAACATGCATATTAATTTTTCGATATTTCCCTTGTAAATACCACTGTGTGCTTTAAAAACGGTATTTTAAAAAATCCACGTGCCAAGATTGTATTGAGTATTTATTTTTCTAATAGTGTATGTATTCCATTCACCAGTTTAAAATAGCTGACGGTATGGGTCAAACTGATTTTGACAATAATTTTCAGCGTCAAAAATGCTGCAAATTACAACTTTTATGAAAGCACAAATTATCACTCGAGTTATAGGTCTATAAGGAGAGCGGCCACTCATTTTGGGGTTGATAAAATGACGATAGTACGATGGAAAAAGCGCTGGATACAAAATAATTCGATGAATAAAAAACATGGATGAGCACGAAAGCCTCTAAGTTCTGAGATACAAGATGAAAAACTTATCTACCACCTCAGACAAAATCCTTCTGCCCCGTTGAAGCATCTGATTTAACGATGTTCTCAGGTTTCTTACCAACTATTAACAGAAGGATTAAAAAATATGAAACTTCCTGTCGAGTTACTGCAAAAAAAAACCTTTTTTAACGGAACAGGCTAGGGTTATTTTTGCATTAAATAATGTTCTTCACAGATAAAAAAATATTTCAGTCATCTTCGAGCAGCAGAAGAATTTTAGTGTATCGGCTACCAAATTCTAGGTTTGATCCAAAATACACCAACCAAATTAAGAAAGCTGGAGATTTTTCAGTGAATATGTGAGGTTGGTTTAGCTCTGGAGGATTGGGTATATTTTGACAAATCAAAATTCTTGAGGATGTTATGCTGTCATCTGTGCAATGTTTTACGAAAACAACGACTTCGTTTATCAGCAGGACACATGTCCCGTGCACACGGCTAATATTGTTCGCCAGTGGTTTGAAAACAAAAATATCGAAACTCTTTTTTGGCCATCCAAGAGCCCTGATCTCAACCCAATAGAAAATATATTGGGCCGGCTTGTCAAAATGTTATTTATCAGAGAAACTGGAGACCACAATTATTCGCGCATTGGAGGTGCTCTCAGAAGATCGTAAATATTTTAGTCGTCCGTCTTAAGTCCCAAATAGCAATCAAATGTTAATTTTGTGCAGAAAGCATGAAATTTGGCACACTTATTTTCTAGACAATTCTTTAAAATTTTGGTCGAGGAAATTGATGATCGGATGTATAGGAGCCAAAATGGCGGCGATTGTTTCAAAATGGACGTCAATCCATATAATTCGATAGAGAGGAATTGAAAAAAAATGGTTACATTGATTTATGACCTTTATCGTCCTTCAAAAGTGACATTTTATTTTTTTTAAATGCATTTTGAGATATTTTTTTTGAAAGAAAGAACACCAAAATAACTTTTCTAATTGACTTTTTGCTTACAGGGTGATTGGTTTAGTTATACCAGGCCAGTCAAAAGTAAGATTTTTTTAAAAATGTACATTATCACCCGTATCTTTTTTAGCTTTTGAGGAAAAAATGTCAAATTTGGTACGATTATTACAATTGTCAAGATCAACTGATATTCTAAAAAGTGTTTGCATAAGTAGCGCTGCGGACGACGTGGCACCCAAATTTCCTATTTTAAATTTGAAAAAAGTTCATATTTTTTAATAGCTTAGATAAGACATGCATATTTAATAAAATAATCGATTATGTATAGCTGAAGTATGTAGATATTTATAAAAATAATTTTAGTTTGATTTGGTCATTGGTCGCCTAATTTTTTTTTGAATATATAAAAAAACGGGTTTTTCCACGTTTTCTTCAATTCTTCCTGCGACCAAAAATTTTATCCTGATCAGGAAAATTTATGATCGGATGTACAGAAACCAAGTTGGCGGCGAATTCTTCAAAATGGCGGTCTTACATCGAAAGTTACTTATCAAAAAAAAATATACTTGAATCTATAGAACTTTATGAAGAGAAATATGACAATACTAATTAAATTGACGTGCAACCTTCGATGACCTTGAAAAATGTCATTTTACTTTCAAAAATAATACTTTTCCAGAGCCTTTTTTTAAATGCTTTATAATTCTGAAAACTGCGACAGGTCTTGTTTTATAATTTTAACATGACATCAACACATCTCTCCTAAATGACATTTTGCTTACAAGGTGATTGGTTTGTTAAGATTAAATTTGAAATCGGATATATATATGTCAGGTCGCCCGCAGAGCCACCTATCGAAACATTTTTAGTTGGTAAGGTATCAATAAAATACGTAACAAATTTGAAAGTTCTACTTTAAAAAGTAAAAAAAAAAGAACAGATGATAATGTAGCCTTTTTTAAAAATCTTACTAAACTAATCACCCTCTCTAATAACACAAGTACATTTTAAAAACGTCCCTGGAACGTTCCGGCGCGACCAATGGTACGTTCCAGGAACGTCCCTAGACGTCGTAAAACGTTCAGGGAACGTTCCCGGCACGAACAATGTCGTCAATTGTAACGTCTCAGGCACGTTCCTTTGTACGTCCCTGGAAAGTTTACTGGGACGATCCTTGCCCGTTCTTATTTGAATGTCCACAGACGTCTCCAAACCTTCCAGGAGTGTTCCCGGAATGATCAATATTACCAATTGTAACGTCTCGGAAACGTGCCTGGAACGTTTACTTGGACAACCTTTGGTCGTTCTTTTGAATGTTCCCGGTACATTGTCGACAAACATTCCGGGAACGTTCTCGGTACGATTAATGTCGTCAACTATAACGTCTCGGGGTCGTTCCTTTGGACGTTCCTGAAACCTTTACTTGGACGACCCTTGGCCGTTTTTTATATAAACTCATTTTGGAGTCCTTATACAATAAAATACAAGTATATATGTCTTATTATATAAAACAAATATCGTAAAGATGAAGAACATTTTAACAAAGTACGCCATCTAGTTGCTAAATGAGTAGCTTATTAAAACTGCAGTACGTACATGTCTGTTTAGGACGTCCCCTGAACGTTCCATTGCACCTATTTTTAGATCTTTTTCTTGGAACATTCCAGGAGCGTTTTAGGGCTGTAATTTTCGGGACCTACGGGGATCTAAAAAGGGCGTACCCTAAACGTTCAATTAGAACTGTTTTCACACCTGCTTTTTTTGAAACGTTCCAGGGACGTATTTTTTAGGTCTGTGACTTTCGCGACATATGGAGATCTAAAAAGGACGTCCTCTGAACGTTTAATTGGAACTATTTTTAGACCTTTTTCTTGGAACGTTCCAGGGACGGTCTTTTTAGGGCTGTGACTTGCGACGTATGGGGATCTAAAAAGGACGTCCGCTGAACGCTCATTTGGAACTATTTTTAGACCTTCCTGGGACGTTCCAGGGGCGTACTTTTTAGGTCTCGGATGCTCGCGCCCTATGGGGACCTAAGAAGGACGTCCCCGGGACGTCATGTGTTATTAGGGCTGTAAGCAAAGATGTGTTGATTTCAGGTTAAAATTATAAAACAAGGTACGTCGCCGTTTTCAGAATTATAAAATATTTTTAAAAAAGGCTCTGGAAAAGTATTTTTTTAAGTAAAATTACATTTTTTGAGGTCATCGAAGGTTGCACGTCAATTTAACTAGTATTGTCAAATTTTCTTTTTTAAGTTCTATTGATATAAGTATAATTTTTTTTTTGATAAGTTACTTTTAATTTAAAACCGCCATTTTGAATAATTCGCCGCCAACTTGGTTTCTGTACATCCGATCATAAATTTTCTTGACCACGATCCTAAAAAATTGTTAAAAAAGTAAGCGTACCAAATTTGGAGCTTTCCGCAAAAAATGAACAATAGGGTACATTAGGGTACTATTCGGGGCGACTAAACACATGTTAGGTCAACTTTACTGGCCTATAGCGTAAAAACGGCTCGATAGAATTTGCAATTTCATATCTAAATCGATTTCTTGGGGCCTTCTAATTCATCAGAAGTCATCAACGTGTATATTCATCCAAAATTTTTGGTCGGTAGGAAGAATTGAAGAAAACCTTGAAAACCCCGTTTTTTATATTATTATTTTTATAAAAATACAAATACTTCAGCTGTACATAATCGATTATTTTGGGTGCCACGTCATCCGCAGCGCCACCTATCCAAATTTTTTTAGAATATCAGTTGACTTTGACAATTGTAATAATCATTTTTTCCTCAAAAACTAAAAAAGATACGGATGATAAAGTACCTTTCTTTTCAAATCTTTGACTGGTCTAACCAATCACCCTGTAAGCAAAAAGTCAATTACAAAAGTTATTTTGATTTTCTTCCTAAATTATAAAGTTACAACAAAAGACCTGTCGCGGCTTACTAAATTAAGAAAAATTATTAAAAAAAAATTCTCAAAATCCATTTAAAAAAAATAAAAATCGATTTTCTCGACCAAAATTTTAAAGAATTGTTTAAAGAATAGGTGTGCCAAATTTATGCTTTCTGCACAAAATGAACAATTGGGGACCTTAGCCGGACGACTATTTTCAAAATTTAGGTTTTTCAATACCCAGGCGGTTGCAGAGTTTTATTGAAAAGAATGGTGCGCCCACTAAATACTAACTTTTGTTTTTGTTTTAAGTAATATTTAGTTGTTCCCAATCAGTTTTAAATCCATCGCTTTTTTCAATTTTATTATCGTCGTTTTATCAATCCCAAAATGAGTGACCGCTCTCCTTATAGACCAGCCGTCTGTAACTCGAGTGATAATTACTCGTTTGCAATAAAATTGCTGTTTAAATAGTGATTTTTGGTAACATTAAATAATTATATCCTAGATTAAAACATTGATTTTAGAAACAAGAAACTAAACTTAAAAATCTCCTTTGCGTGGGTGCCCTTATGTTCTACTCGATTTTTTTTTGACAACAGGAAAGTTAAATTAATTAAAAACCCTGATATTTCATAGTGAAAAAAATCAAACAACAACTATTTTTTTGAGCCTACAAATATTTATAATATATAATAAAACTAACTATAAAGAAAACAAAAAAAAAAAGAATGGTGCGCCCACTAAATACTAATTTTTGTTGCTGTTTTAAGTAATATTTAGTTGTTTCTAATTCGTGTGTGTTATTTTGAATCCATCGCTTTTTTCATTTTATTATCATCATTTTATCAACCCCAAAATGAGTGGCCGCTCTCTTTATAGATTGTTTTTAAATATATTTATTTGTTGTTTAAATAATGGCAATTTTTGGTATCATTAAATAAAGATATCCGCGATTAAAACATTGATTTTTAGAAACAAGAAACTAGACTCAAGACCTTCCTTTGCATTGCGTAGTCGGGTAATAAGGTTATTTGTTTTAAATTAAGGGATTTTTTTTTATTTGGGAGCCTTTTTATTTTTGATTTTATCAATATGGAATAACGTCATCGTAATACCGAATTCAATACTGTCAGACATTACAAGCTGGTGGTGGTTTGAGTATACACTAATAAAAAGTCAAAGTTTGAGATATAGGGAAAAATGCATGTATGCGTTTTTTTTAAACAACGGTACCTACAGGTTTACATTTTCAAAAATGTTATTTAAAAGGGGAAGATGGTTCAAGTTCACTGACAATTTAAGAGTAATAATTTATTTTTATAGAAAGTTGTTTTTTCCAAATTATAATTTTTTTGAAATTTAATTTTTACTGAATATTTACAACCAATCCAACCCTTGGGTGCGCTTTTATTGAGGTGCGAGAAAGAATGGCTGAAAACTGGGTAATCCAGGTAAAAAACCGCATAGGTTCTTATGAAAGTTGGTGAGTTTTTATGCTGTTTTATAAGATTCTACGGGCCAAGCTGACTTCAAACTGGCTTTTTCGTCAAAACTGATAAAAAAATCCGTACTTTTATGAGATTTGTTTAGGTTTTTACAAGTTTGTTTCACATACCACATAGAAAAAATATAAAACCTGACAAAACCTTATAAAATCTCTTGAAACTTGAGATTTGACGCGGTTTTTTTGGCAGGGAAAACTGACAAAGCCCGAGCGCTTGACTGCCGAAACCACATGGCTAGTTCGCAATCTCTGCGTTCGCTAGTGTAGGCTATCTTTGTCAGGTTTTGCGTGGTTAGTGGCCTTTCTGCGTCGTACCTTTTTTATACTGCGACTTTTCCTTCTGTAGTATTAAAGACAAACACAAAATATCCATGCACCTAGCCGAGATGCGAACCAGAAACTTTATGTCTCGTACCTTAGTAAAAGCACACACTTGGACTTGTACGCGCTGTATTAGTAAATCATAAATTTTTTTCCAGGTGAAGTAATGACCTACTGGTTGGTTGGTGCTACGGAAAGGGCAATTCAAAAAAGAGAAGTAGACTTAACCGAGTTTCCGCCATTGTTTTGTAGACCTAGAAGAAGTCCGAGACTAAATAATGAGTCCAGACAACCTTCGTTTATTGGAGGATATGGAGGGCTGATTAATCGAAGACATTCCAGTTTGCTGAGAGGTAGGCACGTACCTACAAAGAGTTAAAAAACCTTCTTGGAAACAAATTGAAATTATCACACTTGACACATTCGCTGCCCAGAGAATATCGTATCATATACGTGCCCCTCTCGGTTTTCTATCAAAATTAGAAAATGACAATTATTCGAGTGACGTTTTTCGAGATATAAAGCGCTGTTCGCGGCAGTACTTATTCGCGTGAAATCGGATGAAAGAACTCCTGTCGCTTTCTATAATAGTATTTAACATTTATCAATTATATTTTTTACTGTGCTGAACTATCCTAAATTTGCGTTTTTGAATAAATTTCAAATCACATTCCGAATTAAAACATCAATAAGTTTCGGTGATTGTCGAAACAAAAAGTGTCGAAAATCGTTATAAACAATCGTTATCTACTACTCCCATAGCTTACTAGATCCATAGGATGTAGCTAAGGTAAGATGGTACAAATAACTCGTCTTTTCTAATTCAATTCGATGCAACCTATTTTCAACTCTCTTCAAGCCATTTCTTGATGTGAAGCCTTTTGCATCATGCGCGAAACTCAAGATACTGACGTTATAGAAAATCTGACGTTTTAAAAAAATGTGACTTTCCGAAAATGTTAAGCATGACAATGTTGTCGGGTCGATTGAATTCGTAAATATTTATATTTATCATAGCAACAAATAAATAATCGGTTATAACCTGCCTGAATTTAAAGTAAACATCATTAAAATTGACATTAATTAAATGAATTATATTTTGGTTACTCATCTTCCGAGTTTGGCAGGCTGGGTAGCAACAAGGTTTGCCACCAAACTAAAAGAAAATGACCAACAACAAAGAAATTAAAAATTGAGAGGTAAATTTTGGTGAGAACCCTGATTTTCGACATAACCAAACTTGTTTTTAAATTGCAATAATAAAGAAACGGGCACTTCAGTGAATTTAGGTTAAAATTTATGTAAAAAACTAAAGGTATAGTGTAATAAAATCCCTGCGGGGATACTGCTGCAGAGTGAGAACCATGAAAAGCTGGTTTAAAGATCCATGCTCCAAAACATGTTCAAAAACGAGTTGTAAGTGGCTTCTATAAACACCTAATTAGAAATGCATAACATGCAGACTTTTTACTGCTCTGTTGAGGAATCTAGCCAGCTACAGATACGCCTTGAGATATGTAGCAGTTCAATGTGTGGAAATGCTCTTTCCAATGTTGGTATGCTCATGTAAGTAAAAGTTTAAAGATGCAGTCAGAGTTCCGTAAATTAAGAAGTCACTCCCTGCTCACTTCGCAGTTCGTTCTTACGTCACAAACGGGAAATTTCTCAGTTGTTACGTGCCCCTATTCGCCTGCTCACTTGACAGTTCTTACTTTCCATTTCTGACGTCGCAATCGCACTTCTGACGTCACAAACGAGAAATTACTCAGTTCTTAGGTTCTTACGTACCTCTACCCTTCTACTCACTTCACAGTTCTCTCTTCCCATTTATTTTCGTTACTTTTTCATGTTTTGGGGTAAAAACTTAAAAATTGGATTCGCTGAACATGTTTGAAAACAAACCGCAGTTAAATGAGGTGTTAGTTTGAAAAAAAGTGTCTGGAACTAATTAACTTTAAGGTTGACTCTCAATTGGCTACAAAAACCGCCGTATTTCGGGGTTTATTCCATTTATAATTCACAGAATTGGGGGTTTCAACCCACCATAGAAATAAAATTGTTTAAAGAATGGACTCTAACCGCAACAGGATCAATAAGGCAGGCAGAAATTTGCAACTACGAGAGAAAAACAGGTCATTGGGTGTATAATAAAATTAGAAATATACAAATGATTCATTAATTTAAGTTTGTAAGGTGTCGTCTTATTATAAAAATGCAATAGTTTTTTGCACAAGTACAACACCAAATTATATTTCTATTTTCTTTTTTAAACTAAATAAAAAGTTATTATTTTGAAGTTTATTAACGGAAAAAAGTTTGTGGGCATTTTAATAAACTGAATAAAACAAATTTCTCTAAAAATATAACTTGGATTTTAAAATAATCTTTAAAAGCCCTTTGTTACCAGGAATAATTTTTTTCCACATTTGACTAAAATATGACGTTCATTTTGTGGTTACTTTCTACGGATCATGGTGAATACGCTGTTATTGAGGTTGAATCTTATATTAAAATTATGATTATTTTAAATGGATGCGTTTTATTAATAAAACAACATTGAATCCTTCCTAATTACCAAATTAATTTATAAGTATATTAAATATATAGTATTACAAAAGTCAAAAACTTTTTCTTAAATTTATTAACTATTTATTCATCCAGTAATCAACTTGTTCTCAGCTGTTCTCCGCAGTAGCTGAAATAAAGAAAAATGATAATCGAACATCCTAGCTCAAAGTTCACTCCAAAACTTATTAGTCAGAAAAGTAATTTTTTATTTAGACTTATTATATTGAATTCTAACCCTGTCAACTACTTAAAGCACTAAAATAAAGTAGATAATAGGAAAATTTTGGAATGCTTGTTTGACACTTTGTAGTGGTTATGGTAATCACTGTCTGCACAGTAGCTCTAAATGTCATACCGTTGTGGTAATTATCCACTACCACTGCTGTAAGCTACGAATCCATTTCGTTGTGGTTGTGGTTATTTTTTTGGTTTATTTTAGAGAATTTTGGCAAATTTAATTTTAAAAATAATAAAATATTACCAGGTTCGAACATATAGAACACTATTTTGTAAAATTAATCCCAATTTTGAGTTTTTCCTCATCTCTAAATTTTTACAAGTGACAGTTTTTAATATGTTCTAAAAACTCTGGTAAAATCGATGCGTGGTAGTGGCCTTGTTACACACTACCATAACGGCTGTCAAAGTTGTCAAAATTTTAAGTGTTCCAAAAAAACTGTGGGAAAAAAGGAAACTTGGTTTTCTTGTGTACGTACTTACTAGAAACTATTTTCGGTCCAGTTGTTAAAGTTTTTAAGTGTCATTGTCATAGAAATAGAAGTGGTTGCCCTGTCAAAAAACCCTCATGAAAGATCATAGCAAATAACAGATAAAACATACATCATAAGTTTTCATAATCCATGCTCATTTTATAATTTTTGACTAGTGAAAGTGAAACACAAAGCCCGCATAGGAGTTCATCATATTTTATCAGTCAGAGGCTTATAAAAGTTTACAATATTTTATGATTTTTAATATGACAATTCCTCATAAAGGTTTAAATAATTTTATAAGATTTTATAAGATCTACCTGTAACATTCTAAAATAAAAAATTACGGCACAACTTTAGCAGATGTAGTAGTAATAGTAGTGGAAGTAATGTAATAGAGATTAATATACAGTCGAACTAAACTATAACCTAACCTAAACTATAAACTACGACGACCTAACCCACTATAAAACAATAACACTCCTTGTTCTTGCATAATATTTACATGTCTAATAGAAAATTGTTCTCGTATAAGTACTTATTTATCGCCAGAAGCTGTGGGAGAGATGTTACTTTAATAAATTTCTATCAGATTGTTTGAGGAATTGTTTACAAAATCTTAAAAGATTTCATAAGCAAAAACTATTTTTTTGTTGTAAAAGTATTTACGACAGATGATGTGATAATAGTTTTTTTATTTTTTTATAAGGTGGGAGATGACTTAATATATTTGTTTTAAAGTGCATATAAGTTGGGGCAGGTAAAATCTTATTACTTCGATAAGTTTCTATGAGATTTTGTAATATTTTATAAGATTTCCCCATACACGTATACGTAATGGTACATCCTTGGGATGTGGCACAGCACGTACATTTTATTTCTCATGAGGTACCAAAATTGGACGTAAAATGATCGTAGGAAATATTTACTTATATTGTTGCACGTACATAGTACGTCCCTAATTGGTCCCGTGACGTACCGACGTAAAATGGATATAAAATGTACGTCCCTGGGACGAAGAGATCATGAGTCAAAAAATATTTTTTTTGAGAAGTAAGTAAGTATACTAAGTATAGTTTTTTTAATTAGTCTTCAGTTGGTCGAAAACAATTATAAAAATCATGTTATGAGGTTTATTGAGGTTTTTTTGGCAGGGCGGACACATAAAAAACTATAAAATGTTGTAAGTTTGTTTGACTATAAAATCTATTTAAAGACTTATAAAAAAAATTGTTTTTGCCAACTCATAGAAAATTATAAATGTTCATAGAAATCTGTCAAATTCTTTCATAAGATATCCCGAAATCTCATGAAAGAAAGGTTTTATTACAAACTCTTTTAGTACGAGATCCGGCTGCAAATTTTTGGACCGATCGCGTAACCACTCAAAATATTTAAAAAGTTGAAGATTAGTACTCACCATTCCCAGAAAGCTGATGGTGCCAGTCGGCATTTGGCCGGAAATGTAAAAAAAATTGTTTTTTACCCATTTTTTTGACATTTTTTTCTTTTTGGGCCACTTGATTGAGGTGTCAAATTAAATGTATTGATTTCCTCGATACGGATATCAAATGGTGCCACTCCAAATCTGGCCGGAAGTGCCCGGCATCAATGATTTTATACTCAAAACTCGCGAGCCGTTTACGATAGACGCGAGTTAGTAGTAGTAGTTATAGTAGTATAGGGACGGCCCGTGGGCCTGGCAATTAGGTCTCTTCATGGGCCCTTTCTGCCATAACCCGTTCCTTACCCCTATGCCCTTACTTCCGCTGCACCTCTCTCTCCAGGCCTCCCTGTCTTCTTTACGAATTTTAGTATGTCGGCCTATTTGAGCGAGTGCAGCTCTTCTTCCTCTATCGTGGGAAATCCCCACTTCAGGTGCCTTGATCTGGCATATGCATCACACTCTGCTATCAAGTGCTGCGCCGATTCCTCTTCGAGCCCGCAAGCGGACACACGGGATCTCCTGCTACTCTTATTTGCGTCAGATGTTTGTTCAGCCGATTGCGCCCGGTCAGCATCCCTGTCAGCAGTCCAATGTCCTTTCGGGTCTTGCCTAAGAGCCATTTAGTTCTCCCTACATTCGGACCATCCACGAATAGCTTGGACTGTCTGCACTTTGACTCTTGCCTCCAGGACGTTTTCAGTTCATTGTTCGCCCATTTGTTGAGCTTACTCTGTACCTGTTTTCTTGTTATTCCCAGAAGAGTTTCCGGTCCAATATATTAGGTTTCGTCCCCTAGTCTGGCCAGTTCGTCCGCTTTCTCGTTCCCTGGTATTCCGTCATGACCTGGGACCCACATCAGTGTCACCCTTTTGTCTTGAGCCAGTGTTTGCAGTGCTTCAGAGCACTCCTCCACCAGACTACTGACTATTTTGGTTGCACTTAGAGCCTTGATAGTCGTCCGGCTTAGGTCCCCAATTGTTCATTTTGTACAGAAAGCATGAAATTTGGGACACTTATTCTTTAGACAATTCTTTAAAATTTTGGTCGAGGAAATCGATGATTGGATGTTTAGGAGCCAAGATGGCGGCGATTTTTTTAAAATGGACGTCTACTTTTTAAAAAAATTGTAGGTTCCCATCAAAACAAGATTATGATCGAATTCATATAATTCGATAGAGAGGAATTGAAAAAAATTGGTTACATTGACATATGACCTTTATAGTCCTTGAAAAGTGACATTTTATCTTTTTTAAATGCATTTTGAGAATTTTTTTTTGATAATTTTTCATAATTCAGCAAGTCGCGACCGGTCTTTTTTTTTAATTTTATAATTTAGCAGGAACATCAAAATAACTTTTTGCTTACAGGGTGATTGGTTTAGTTATACCAGGCCAGTCAAAGTAATATATTTAAAAATAGCTACATTATCATCCATATCTTTTTTGGATAGGTGGCGCTGCGGACGACGTGCACCCAAATTTCCGATTTAAAATTTGATAAAAGTTCATATTTTTTTAATAGCTTAGATAAGACATGCATATTTAATAAAATAATCGATTATGTATAGCTGAAGTATGTAAATTTTTATAAAAATAAATTTAGTTTGATTTGGTTCTTGGTCGCCTAAATTTTTTTTGAGTATGTAAAAAAAACGGGTTTTTCAACGTTTTCTTTAATTCTTCCTAGCGACCAAAAATGTGGCTGGATATACACGTTGATGAATTCCGATAAATTAGAAGGCCCCAACAAATCGATTCAGATATGAAATTCCAAATTCTATCGGGCCGTTTTTACGCTATAGGCCAGTAAAGTTGACCTAATATGTCTCCAGTCGCCCCGAATAGTACTCTAATCTACCCTATTGTTCATTTTTTGCCGAAAGCAACAAATTTGTTGCGCTTACTTTTTTAACAATTTTTTAGAATCGTGGTCAAGAAAATTTATGATCGGATGTACAGAAACCAAGTTTGCGGCGAATTCTTCAAAATGGCTGTCTTAAATAGAAAGTTACTTATCAAAAAGAAATTATGCTTAAATCTATAGAACTTAATGGAGATAAATTTGCCAATACTAGTTAAATTGACGTGCACCTTTGATGACCTTTAAATGTTTTTAATTCTGAAAACAGCGACAGGTCTTGTTATTTGATTTGCGTTAAGTTTTATAATTTTAACATGACATCAACACATCTCTCCTAAGTGACTTTTTGCTTACAGGGTGATTGGTTTAGTAAGATTTTTTAAAGAGCCACATTATCATCTGTTTTTTTTTACTTTTTAAAGTAGAATTTTCAAATTTGTTACGATTACTAGATAGTTTTTATATCTATATACTTAGTTAGGGCAATACATTCTTCAACTTATATGTATTGGAGTCTCTATATTTTTATAAATGCACTATAACTTTTTTTATTATTTATGGAAATGTAACAAAACATCCAGTGGGTGCCTAACATAATCTTAATAAATTTAATTAAAAAGTATTTTATCAGATTTAATATCGGATGTTTCTATGGTACGTCGTCCGCAGCACCACCTATCCAAAAAAAAATTAGTTGATAAGGTAGCATTAACAATTCGTGACAAATTTGATAATTCTACTTTAAAAAGTAAAAAAAAAACAGATGATGATGTGGCTTTTTTAAAAAATCTTACTAAACCAGTCACCCTGTAAGCAAAAAGTCACTTAGGAGATATGTGTTGATGTCATGTTAAAATTATAAAAGAAGACCTGTCGCCGTTTTCAGAATTATAAAACATTTAAAAAAAAAGGCTCAGAAACTTGCTCTGCAAAAGTATTTTCTTAAGGTAAAATGACATTTTTCAAGGTCATCGAAGGTGCACGTCAATTTAACTAGTATTGTCAAATTTCTCTTCATTAAGTTCTATAGATTCAAGCAAATTTTTTTTTGATAAGTAGCTTTCGATTTAAGAGCGCCATTTTGAAGAATTCGCCGCCAACCTGGTTTCTGTACATCCGATCATAAATTTTCTTGACCACTGTCTTAAAAAATTGTTAAAAAAGTAAGCGTACCAAATTTGGTGCTTTCCGCATGAAATGAACAATAGGGTACATAATAGTGCCTATTCGGGGCGACTAAACACATGTTAGGTCAAGTTTACTGGCCTATAGCGTAAAAACGGCCCGATGGAATTTGGAATTTTGTATTTAAATCGATTTTTTGAGGCCTTCTAATTCATCAGAAGTCATCAAGCTGTATATCCAGCTGAACTTTTGGTCGCTAGGAAGAATTGAAGAAAACGTTGAAAAACTCGATTTTTTACATACTCAAAAAAATTTTGGCGACCAATGACCATATCAAAGTAAAATTATTTTTATAAAAATTTACATACTTCAGCTATACATAATCGATTATATTATTAAATATGCATGTCTTTTCTAAGCTATTAAAAAAATATGAACTTTTTCAAATCGGAAATTTAGGTGCCACGTAGTCTCCAACGCCACCCATCTAAAATTTTTTAGAATATCAGTTGATCTTTACAATTGTAATAATCGTACCAAATTTTCCTTAAAAACTAAAAAAGATACTGATGATAATCTAGCTTTTTAAAAAAATCCTACTTTGACTGATCTGATATAACTAAACTAGTTAGTTTGATGTTCTTTCTTAATCAGAAAATTACAACAAAAGACCTGTCGCGGCTTATTAAATTATGAAAAATTATCAAATAAAAAATCTTAAAATGCATTTTTTAAAAATAAAATGTCACTTTTTAAGGACGATAAACGTCATACGTCAATGTAACCATTTTTTTTTCAATTCCTCTCTATCGAGTTATATGGATTCGAATATAATCTTGTTTTAATGGCGAAACTACAATTTTTTTAAAAATAGACTTCCATTTTGAAAAAATCGCCCCCATCTTTGCTCCTATACATCCGACCATCGATTTCCTCGACCAAAATTTTAAATAATTGTCTAAAGAATAAGTGTACCAAATTTCAGGCTTTCTGCACAAAATGAACAATTGATTGCTATTTTCGACTTAAGACGGACGACTATGAGGGCAGCCTTGCTTTCTGAGCATATGTATATGTCCCTCCTGCCATTTCTGACCTCAGGTAGAGTTGCTGCCATGATAATGCCCAATGAGCATTTTCAGAAACCTGTGGTGACAAAAATTTTTATAATTATTATAAAGAGGGTTCCATTAATGCCCTAGGGTATTTAGAGGTTTCCTACAGGAATTGAGTTTGTATATTTGTTTTATTAAAGGTTCTAAATTTATGGTACCCTAAGGTAACATAAAACTGGCGTTAACAATATTTCCACGGACATCTTTATAAAAATTAAAGTCATCGGTAACAAATGTTATATAAATTGGTGTTAACAATGTTTCCACCAACATATTTATAAAAATATAAGTCATCAGTGACAAAAGTTATATAAATTGGTTTTTGAAATCTTTCTGTTAACCCATCTATAAAACCGTAAGTAATTATCAATTAAAGATATATAGATTGGTTTTTAAAATGTTGCTATCAATTCATTTATAAAAACTTAATTAACCAACAACAAAGAGACACTTTTATATAAATTGGTGCCTGTAATATTCTTATGAACTCATTCATAAACTTTTTTGCCCATTCTTTCTATAATGTTTTTATTAATTTTGTATAGTGGTTATAATACCACTGTTTTTACAACAAAAAAACAATTTTAATTTATAACAAAACAAACAAGATTTTTTAGGTTAATTTTGTGACATCAAAAGGCTCGTTTTTGGGACTTTAAAAGGTGCGTTTTTGCGACATCAAAAGGCGCGTTTTTGCGAGATACCATACCATCATTATCTGGTTTTAATTACATCAATCTGAGGAGCGACATAAGAGATCCAAATCTTCTTGAGATAGTTTTCGATGACAGATATTGGGATCGAATGCATTCTACACCCGGTTCCGACCAGCGTTTCCCATGCGCGACCACCCTGACTCAAAAAACTCATCACGTGGACCGATATGAACTTGTATAGGCAAATCTCGCTTAGACTACGTGATCCGTGTTTTGATTCGGGGAGCACACGCATAAGAAACCCATAGATGGGAACCGGGTTTTAGAAAAAGAGAACAATATAGTAACCGTGTTAAGTTCGCAAAATTGCACCGTGAAACTTCCATTCACGGTGCGATGCATACAGTTCGCACGGCTGGTCGGCGGCAATTGTAAACACATCACCTTACGAAGCGACGGAACGCAGCCTCAAGGTCTGTTTCTGCGAGTTTGACATAGTCACTATTATCCTCTTTTTCTAAATGCATTCGTCTGAGAGAGATCCAGCATACCAGGGAAATACCTGCCTGTACACCCTTCGACCCCGCAATCTAACTATCTTCTTGATAGTTACCTCTGACAGTTATGCGGGGTTGAAGGGTGTGCAGGCGGGTATTTTTCCTGGTATGTGTAGTATGCTGGACCTCTCTCAGACATTTAGGAAAAGAAAACAATGGTAACTATGTTAAGGTCGCAGAAACGGACCTTCAGTGTTCAACACTGCGCCATCTGCAGCCTTTTGTTCCAACTAGCATCTTATTTTAAAACGTTGATAAAAAAGTGTTGAAAGAGGTAAACAGTGGTATAATTGTATTGTTTTTGACCAAAATAAAAACGTTATTTATGGGGTTTCGACATGTGCTTTAATCGAAATATTGCTTGTTTAGGGTTAAGAACAAAATACAAAATTCAATATTTCTCCCAGAAGGCAAAAATCATATGTGAAAAAAAGTATTATTTAAATGAATATTTTTTTTCCCGTTTTCTCAAGTATTTTTGGAACCCATGAAAATTTTGTGAGTGTATTCGAAAACTATACAGTACACACGGGACCGCAGCTGATTATCAGAGTAGTATGACTGGGAAAACAGCTTTTATTTAACCTATAGTTTATAAATATTCATATTCCTGCTTCAACTTATCTCACTTCCATTTTAATTTATTTTAGAAGATTGGTAAACCCCATTTTATAAATTTTTTATTTTAAAAAGAAAAAGAATAATACATAACAAGCAAAGGGAAGAAAGATGGAAAATTTATATTTCTAAATCGATAAAAACCTTTAATTTGTTATGTAGTATTGTTAGAACAGTTGTAAAACCTTTTTATAATAATATCTAGACTTGAGGGTTCATAAGGAAGTTTTATAAAATCTATATATTGTTTTTCTATCTATTACTATGTACCATAAATTTTTATAAGCTGGTGTTGGTCAGTTGTTTTTCAAGTCTTTTTTACTCATTTAAGAGATATATTAGTTATAAAATTATCACCAACACTAAATAATATAACTTTTGGTTATTTTATGAAGGTTTTATATTATTTGCTGTAACTTCTATATAGACAAAAATGCTCAATGGGTGGTATACACCTCCGCCTGAAACCCAAAAAATTACCTATTTCCACCATTTTTTCAATATGGCGGTTTTGCTACCAGTCGGATTTTTGAGGGCTTCTTAGGGAATATTAAAGTTGGTATTCCTAACATCCTTATAAAAAAAAATTGTGGGTGCTAATGTTTTTCTCTATAGTAAACGGCCCGCGAGTTTTGAGTATAAAATCATTGGTGCCGGGCACTTCCGGCCAGATTTCAGGGCTTTTAGCGATTTTGAGGCACAAAAAAGGGACTTTTGTTCTCCAAAAAAGGGACTTTAAGGGATTTTTTTTCAAAGAAAACCTCCTACCAAAATGCCGGTTGAGAGATGTTTTAAAAAAAGTTGACTTGTTTTTTTATGCTTTTTTTCAAACACCTCTTGGATGGGGTATGGCTTTCTATTTGTTAGTAAATATTTTTATTTCTAAACACAGCACTATGCAAAAAGGTACAAAAAAGGAACATCCAGGAGAAAAAAATTACTCAAGTGATAAGTTTTTATTAACTAAGTAGGTTCATGGAGGCTGACTTTTCAACATGCAGACGCAAATCTAGCCCATTTTCCTCCAGTAGAAACAGACGACTTTTAAACAACTACTCTCCTGGCTAATACCTCGACGGGCATTGAATTACAAACATTACATCTGCCGAGTTCTGGTCACAGATCAATCTCTGTGCGCATAGAACCCTTACAGCCCACTATGAAGCAAATCCAAAAATGTTCACGACGATCCAAGAATCTTCATTTTCCTTGTTTTCCAGTTTGCCAACTATAGTTTCTGCCTGATGGACGTCATCAGGACAACGTAGGTTTGTAATTCAATGCCCGTCGAGGTATTAGCCAGGGGAGTAGTTGTTTAACAGTCGTATGTTTCTACTGGAGGGAAATGGGCTAGATTTGCGTCTACAAGTTTTTATTATTAAATTCAATTGAAGCTTTTATTTTCATAAAAGCTAAAAACCTCTCATTTTTTACATCATTGGGGAAAATTTGATAAAAAAATACCCTTTTTCACAAAAAAAGGGACTTAATAAGTGAAAAAATCCCAAAAAAGGGACTTTAAGGGACCTTGCAAAAAAAGGGACTTTAAGGGAAAAAGGGAGTCCACTAAAAGCCCTGGATTTGGAGTGGCACTATTTGATATCCGTATCGAGATCAATACCTTTAATTTGACATTTCAATCAAATGGTTACGTTATGGGTCGATTTTACTTAAAAAAAGCACCCTTTCGGGCGATGGTGCCGCGACAACGCGGCCGGATGCGGGATGGCAGCATTGCACATTTGGCATCGCCTAAGTCCCAAGTCCTAATACAAGTATTTTTTGATTACACCCAAAAAGAAAAAATGTCAAAAAAATGGTTAAGAAACAAATGCCGACTGGCACCATAAGCTTTCTGGGAATGGTGAGTACTAATCTTCAACTTCAATTTTCAGTCGGATCTCGTACCATTAAAACATTATAAAAGTACAAGAGTGTAATCATGGAAACCCATAAAATGTTATGAGTTGTTTTGACTATAAAATCTCTCAGAAAACAGTAAAGTAAACAAACATCAATGTTGAGATAGGTATTTGTCAAGAATCCGTAGGTTAGCTACACCAGTGGAATCTACGACCTACCTAGTTTATTTTTGAAGGCTTTTAGGGCCTTAGCAAAAATAACGGATTTTATTTTGGCATTTGATTGTTTCTCCAAAACAAACTTCAACTAGAGTAGGTAAAAATTGGTGTGTTATACTTGGCGTTAACCGTTGAAAACTGACATAGCTAACTGCAAAAATAGGCAATCTGTCCACTCTCAACTTTCTATTTCGATGCAACCCACCTACCACGTTAAAAATTACAATCGGAAAACGCAATAACAAAAAAATTTCGTCGGCAAAAATGGGAAGTCAGATCTGTGAAGTGAGCAGGCGGGTAGAGGCACGTAAGAACCTAAAAACTGAGAAATTTCCCGTTTGTGACGTCAGGACTGCGAATCCAGAAGTGAGCAGGCGGATAAGGGCCACCGTAGTTTATTTTCTTACTACTTACTTCTTACTTTACGGAACTCTGACTGCACCTTAAAAGTCTGTATGCTATCCATTTCCAACATCTTTTCAACTCGTTTTTGAACATGTTTTGGAGCATGAGCTGATCTTTAAACCAGCTTTTTATGGTTCCCACTCTGCAGAAGTAACGCCGCGGGGATGTTATTACACTCTACCTTTATTATTTATTAAATTCACTGTTTATTGTCGAAAATCACGATTCCCAACAAAATTTACTTATCAATTTTTTATTTTTTTTTTGTTGATGGTCATTTTGTTTTAGTTTGGTGCCAAATCTTTTTGCTACCCAGCCTGTCAAACTAGGAAAATTGATTTAAAGATTTGCAGTAAAAGTTTGCTAGAATTTATTTATATTAGTACACGTAATAGACGTCCATGTATGGAATTACTCTCTCAGAACACGCTATTGATTTGAAGTTTTCTGATAAAGCTGAATTTTTATCATATGTTATTTACCCCCATGGTTCGAGGTAAGGCGTAAAAGACCTATAGGAAGGCCTACTTGCCAGGCTTTGTGCCGCCTCTTCTCTACTCTGCTACCCGAAATTTATACACATTGATTGACGTTAATTTTTTTTGCCATTTTGTTACTGTTATCGTAAGATAGTTGATCACATCAATATACTAGGGGCTACTACAGGGCCACAAGTATTGGATTCAATACAAAATGTAAATAGTGCGCTCTACATCATAAAAGAAGGGGTTGGAAGATTTTTCTATAGCATATCAAAAAATAAAAAATATTTCGCCGTTTGTTCTTTTTTAACCAGCGATTTTACCAAAAATTGCATTTTGAAAAAAAATGTTTACGTTTTTCAAGTTTTTGCCGCCACTGAAAGTGACCTAAATTAAATATGTCAATTTTTTCAACTGCATTCAATAGCCTGGTTCTCTACGTAAAAACTGGCGTACTGGAAGTACCAAGTTCGCTACTCTAATACAACAAAATAGGCAAAAAACTGATTTTACTGAAAAACCGTAGGTCGGATCAAAAAGAAGTCCATTTAAACGTTGATCAGGGAGAATAGATCTACAACATATCAAACGCCCAGCCCATTCCAACCAAAAGCCAGTGGCAATACTAAGTGAGCGGGATCCTTAAACATGGCGAGGGTGTTGATGTAAATTCAACAACTAAAAAGGCTGCTACGAATATGCACTTTTTAGATTTTACTTCCTAATATTACAGGGAATTGTGACTAATAAACAGATTTCTATCAATCTTGCTACTCTTGCATATAGCCGCCTAATGTGCCCTTAAAAATGACCAGTGCGTGCGTCCACCATTCCTGCCCCAAAGAATGTCTGAGCTTCCCAGCTAAAACATCTATTACATTAGCATAGTATTTACGTAAATCTAAAGTCAAAAAAATTTACATAAAAAAGTTTTTATAAAATTTACATAACATAACTTATGTTTCTTTAATTACATTATATTTACGTAATAAGATAATAAGAAGGGAACTTTATTATTTTATTATGACATTAAAAGTATATAAATATTATATACACAATATGAATTTAATCTTACATAAATGTTACATTACAATACGTAATATTTAAAATACATTTATATAGTAGTTAAATAAAGAGTACTTTATTTACGTGATGTCAAGTTTACCTTGATGTTACTTGTAATTTATTCCAATTTTACCTTTCTAGTTACTAGTTAACCGATATCTGCTGTTTCCCAATTTTTTGTTGCCATGTATTATTGGTATTATTTACGTAAAAAGTAGGGAACTTTGTGCATGGCAGTATGCAGAACAGGAAACTTACTTTTTACCTTGTTGTGCTTCCAGTTTACCTAGAATTTATGTAACAAAGGCTGGTTTCATTAATTTGAGATTTCATAACCAGCCCCTTCTATGATGTAGAGTTTGCACTATTTACGTTTATGTACTGGATGAACACTTGCGGCCTTGGCCATATATCTAGTACACTTTGATCAACTGTCTTACGAATGCAATAACAAAATGGCAAAAAAATGGTTCAAAAACCCTCTATTATAATCAATAATGATGATAAAATTTGATGCTCATGCCTCCAACCCTCCACATAGAATCCAGTCCTCAAATGGAGGATCATGTAGGGTTCCTGGAACCCTGGACAGAAAATATTATTTTCTTTTCCTGTTAGGTTCATCGTAAAAACTTTCTTTTTTATTTGAAGACTTTATCATGGGTTTTCTTTTTATTTTCTTGATCAGTTTTTTTAAGGTTCTTATTTTCAAGCTCTGGATTCGACGAGATAATTCGTCATCTTGCCCCGCCAATTTGTCTCAGGGCAATTTTTTAAGTAAAAAATAAAAAATATAAAGAAAGAACGAGCAAAGATGTTATATAATTTTTACATTTTATTATATTGAAAACATAATCAATTTTAAGAATCCGATTGATGTTACCTGGGCATTTTGAAAAATCCAATTTGGCGGCAATTTTTAAGTGAAAAAACTACAGAAAAATATATCTGAACAAAATATTGGTGCGTGGCATATCATTTTAGTCGGTTTCGAGTTGCCTAAATCCAAACCGGTATTAGTTTTATACTGGGGGGTACCCCAACGGACCCCAATATGAAAAAAATTGACCTACTAACATAAGCATGTATATAATACATCAATTTTAGGGTTTTCCGGGCGCTGAATACAAATCTGTAGTTAAAGAAAATGTGGGTAATTTGAGGGATTGGAGGGGGGGGGGCATTTATTGAGTAATCAGTAAAACTGTTTACGTGGAGACTTAATGAACAAACTTTGTTCAAGTTTGGTTGCAGATTTCGACAGCTCTGCTCAACTCCGTTATAAAACTAATTAATGACTTTTGGGCATCATTCACCATTCGGAAATATTCAATATGGCGGCCGTGGGCAAAACAAAAGAGAAGAATCTGCATGCTATATATCAATTCTAGGGTTTTAGGACCCTCTGAATCCAAATTTGTAGTTAAAAAAAATTTTGAAGGTAATTTGAAGGAGTGGGTGAGAAAAACAGTCAAACTGTTTATGTCGAGACTTGACGAACAAACTTTATTTAAGTTTTATTGCAGATTTCGATAGCTCGTGCGTGCGGCCGTGGGTAAAATATCAAAAGAGGAGCATATGCATGCGATACATCAATTCTAAAGTCCATATCCACCAATATGAAAATTATCGGATTAAGCTTTAATCATGAAGAACACTAATCGGAGTTTGAAATGAATCTTGGCAAACAAAGTTTTAATATAAAACACCACATTATAAACACCGATTAGTATCTACCCAAGTAGCAATTTAACGTTCCGGCGACGTAGTCCTAGAAGTTACGCAACTATCTCTAGTTGCGGCGCTGACTCATGCTACAACATTTAAACGACTCGATTCTGCACCGATTTGGTCAATCATTTTAGGGTTTTTACAACGTTATGCTTTTAACTATGGGTTCCAGCGGGACGTTCTTTTAACGTTGCCAGTTTAACTCAAGGGCAACTAGAGGGCGCTGGTTGGAAAGTATCTTGGTGTGAACAAGAGTCGAAACATTAACCATTTATTTACCTATAGTATAAAATGGACACTTACCAAAAACTAATTTCATTCCCAAGAAATATTCGGAACAATGATGATGTAAAATAGCTTTACAAATGCGTATAAAAACTCAAAAATCAAAAACGCAACCAAGTTTACTGTTAATTATATAGTGACATATGGCTAAAAAACGCGCGCGCCACGAATCCGTTGCGATATTCATGAATTGACAAAATTTTACAACAAAACCTTATTATTCAAAATTAAAAAATTGCATGTGAAATCGATAAAACAATAAAAGCTAATCATGTAGGTATATTTATTTGCAACCAAAAGCTAATATTAAGTTTAAAATAAGAATTTTTCTTTATGTTTACATTTCAATTGCAACAATGGCGGAGTACGGGCAGCCAGGTTGAGGCATTCAAAATGGCGTGGGCGTAAACCAGTTGATTCGGTTAACTCGGTTTGTGGAGTGTAAAAGATTGACCAATATGTCTACTTCGGTTGTTCTATCAACCCAAACCATTACCCACTTCCAACGGAAGAGCTTTGGCAACTAAAAACTGAACGCACCCCAACCGCATGTTTGCTTTCCCACATTCAAACTTTTCGCTGACTTTAATTTCTCTCTTTGTCTTATTGAGCAAGAAAGAATGTATTTTTTATTACCTCTCACTTTTTTGAACAAAGATGCTGAAATTTAATGTGTTGTCTAATGAGTCGCCGCGGAAACGTTTTAATAATAACTATTAAGCAACGATTACCCGTTTCTCCATTTAACGTTTAGATCATCTGCATTAAAATGTCTTGGATCAACTAACGTTTTGGTTTCAACGTTTTCCTGATGTCTCTATAAAGCCCAATATATTAACTACGATAGTGATATTGAAAAGGTTGCTACAGTGGACATTGCAACGTGGAGCTATAACCGAAGTTGCGTTTAACGTTAAATGACCGTTGTTTCGTGGTTAGATAATATTCGTTTCAAAAATAACTTATATTTGCACGAACCGAAACGTTAATTTTGGTGTAGAACGTGGTTGAGGTTGGCAAATTGCTGCTTGGGTAATCATGATTAAAGCTTAATCGGGAAATTTTTGAGTTGGTGGATATGGGCATAAGGTTTTTGGATCCGCTAAATTCAAATTTGTAGTTAAAAAAATGTTTAGGAGTAATATGAAGAAGTGGGGGTGTATTTATGAGGAAAACTGTAAAACTGTTTATAAGGAGACTTTACGAACAAACTTTATTCGAGTTTTTTTTTATATATTTCGGCAGCTCTGCTCAACCCCGTTATAAAACTAATTAATGACATTTGGGCATCATCCGCCATTTTGAAATATGCAAGATGGCGACCGCGGGCAAAACTCAAAAGACAAGCCTATGCATGCGATACACCAATTATGAGGTCCTTTTGTACCACCGTTAGAAAAAAGTTATAGGCTAAAAATCAATATAAAAACTTTGAAGCTCTTTTTCTAGAAAGTTAAAAAGTGTCGCTTATGCTACTCTTTATTAGCAGGGCTATATTCAAATCTATAAAAAGACTATAACATTTAGCCCAGTAATTACTCCTCAATTTTTTTTTAAGCACAGAAACCCAGAATCTGTAAAAAATATAATAAAGTGTATTGTGTGTATAAATTACCCCCCACCTCTCAAAATTACGCCCCCCCCCAAAAAAAATTCTTTATAATCGCAGATTTGGATTTGCTTCTCTTTTGATTTTTTGCCCACGGCAGCCATCTTGAATATTTGAAAATGGTGGACGATACCCAAAAGTCATTAATTAGTTTTAAATTATAACGGGGTTGAGCAGAGCTGTCTAACTCTGCAGTAAAACTTAAATAAAGTTTGTTCGTTAAGTCTCCACACAAAGTTTTACTGTTTTCCCCATAAATACTCCCCCACTCCTTCAAATTACCCCCAAAAATGTTTTTAACTACAAATTTGAATTCAGCGGATCCAAAAACCTTAGAATATCGCATGCATATTCTTCTCTTTTGAATTTTTGCCCACAGCCGCCATCTTGAATATTTCAAAATGGTGGATGATGACCAAAGGTCATTAATTATTTTTATAACGGGATTGAGCAGGGCTGTTTAAATCTGCGACAAAATTTGACTAAAGTTTGTTCGTTAAGTCTCCACATAAACAGTTTTACTGATTACCCCATAAATACCTCCCCACTCCTTCAAATTACCCCGATTTTTTTTTTAACTCCAGATTTGTATTCAGCGCACCGAAAAAATTGATGTATTACATGCCTATGTTAGTAGGTCAATTTTTTTCATATAATCAACCCCCCCCCCCTCCATTGGGGTACCCCCAAAAATAAAAATAATACCGGATTTGGATTTAGGCGACTCAAAGCCGACTAAAATATGCCACACACCAATATTTTGTTCAGATATATTTTTCTGTAGTTTTTTCACTTAAAAATGGCCGCTATCTTTGATTTTCCAAACGCCCAAGGGTGCCACAGTGGCATCAATCGGATTCTTAAAATAGAGCATCTTGACTAACAAAATGAGCAAAAAAAATTCTTGTACCACTTTTTTCCACCTTTTTTTTATTTCTTTCAGACTATTATTATATACAGGTTATAAGTATGTCTACTGCAGAAATAAACTGGTTGCCATTTATAATTTTTGTTTTATATCCAATTGTTGCTCCTCTCTCCCCTACAGCGTATCTTAAACACAATGAAGTGTTTTTTGTAAAAATCGGATAATAAATAAAAAGTTATAGTCCTGCAGCTTATGTATTCCCGTGTGCATGTATGTTTAGATGCATCGTGAGATACTTTTTTTTGTAGGAAATGCTTCCACAATTAATAATTTCCATGATGGAGTAACGACATTTTGTGCAAAGGGTGTCTATGACTTCATCAAAGATGGCCGTCGTTTTAGCCACAAATTAATGGTGTTAATTCTGCACTTGTATAATCTACACAAAACTTGTATATAGTATATAAAGTTTCAGAATAATGCGTCTCATCTTGTTAAAAGCAGAGGCGTACAAATTCAAGAAATATTTTTTTTTAAAGTTTTGGGACACATTATTTTTAAACCTTTCTGACTGACAGCCGCCCTTTTTCATTAATATTACTTCCAAATTTAAGAATTCTTATTGTGGAGCTGTGAGATAGTATGTAAAGAGTACCTATAGCGTCATTTAATTTTACGGTTCAAAAAATCTTGCATGATTTCTCTCTCGCCCAAACTTTTTTACTCGATTAATTTTAATTTTTTTTAATCTCTTGTTATTTTTAGTACCAGTGGCGTACAAATTACACCAGTTTTTATTAATAAATTCATTTTATCGTATATATTCAAATATTACTCACTGACAGCCCTTCTGACATATGTCAATAAAACTAATATTTTTTAGAGCCAGTGACCTCTAAACTTAAAAATATGTTTTTATTATTTTTTTACTACCCTTTATATAAAAATATTTCTGATTGACGTAGTTTTAACAGATGTCTGCACGATTAATCTTTTTAGATTCATATATTACTCCACCATATTTTTTTTTAAATTTAGGAATACTCTGAATGCAAAAATACCAACCGTGGAAACATCTGTCGAAAATAGCTCGATCAGGAATATTTTTTGCAAAGGTAATGTAACGTTAAATAAAAATGAAATAATATAACTGTAAATTCTATCGCCACTGGCAATAATACTGTTATTATATTGCCCCTCCACCATATTAATTATTTCATTTGGAAATAATTCTAATTCAAGAGTATCAATCTGGATGACATGTCAAAACCGCTGTAATCCAGGTATATTTGAAAATATTTCCATAAATTCCTACGCCGCTGGTACGAATAATTTGTGACTCAAACACACAAATTTTTAAAGTGGGATAATAATCTAAAAAGATTAATCGTGCAGACATATGTTAAAACTACATCAATCAGAACTATTTTTAGATAAAGGGTAGTGAAAAATAATAAAAAAAACATATTTTTAAGTTTAAAGGTCACGGGTTCTAACAAAATGAATATTTTTTCACTCCAGCAAAAATTTTTTTGAATTTTAATTTCAATTTCTCAATCCAAAAATATTAGTTTTATTGACATATGTCAAAAGGGCTGTCGGTGAGTAATATTTGAATATATTAGGTAAAATGGATTTATTTATAAAAACTGGTATATTTGTACGCCACTGGTACTAAAAATAACAAGAGATTTTTAATAAAACTTTTAACCAAAAGCACCAAGCAAATCTTGTGTCAGTTGGTCATTTCGGCGAGTAGATAATGATTTTTTGAACCGTAAAATTAAATGACGCTATATATAGGTACTTTTTGCATAATATCTCACAACTCCGCCATGAAAATTCTTAAATTTGGAAGTAGTGTTAATGAAAAAAGGTAAATAATGTTGATGTATGTCAGGGCGGCGATTTATAAAGGTTTAAAAATAATGTGTCCCAAAACTTAAAAAAAAATATTGCTTGAATTTGTATGTCCAATGTATCTATTAAAGCTGTGACAAGTTTGGTGGCAACTCATATTGCCCTCATAAGTAACATTTTCAATTACCTCAAGTTTTATAAGTTTGCTGGTTAGTAGTTCTTACAAAGGTGATCGGGTTTTATTAGCAGGTTTCCTGGTTTCATAAAATTACATGAAGGCACGATAATTTTTATAATAGTAATTGTTGTAATCTTGCAAGTTTAATTTTTATTGAATTACTAAACACGGTTTCATTAAACTGCTACTTCATAACTGCAACAATTAATTAAACAGTTATAAAACCAGATTCTTTTTTTTATAATAGGTCCCCTATGAAACTGATAGTCCGTTAAATTTTTAAAGGTTTCATTATAAATTCAGCTTGATATAGGGATAAAACCCACTTTTAATAACACAGGGCTGGTGTAACCAGTCTTTTTCTGGATATGATTCGTCGTCTTCGTCCAACTTCTTGCTGCGTACTTGAACCTCAGCCCTTTTGCTCGGCCACCTTAAAATTTTCCCTTCAATGGGCACCTCTAACCAGCCCCGCGGGACGACGCTTAGGCGGGTTTTACCCTTCTCAATCGTCTAGACGATCACAAATATTTTTAATTGGATATATAAGTTCTGTTGTTTTCTTAAAAGATGGTGTTTTTTTAGGTTATTAAAACAACTGTCACTCTTCCGAGCCTTCTTCATGGTTTGGGCCAATCGACGAATTCCTTTAACAGATTTATTAGAGGTTTTGGTCACCTGGATTTGTTACAAATCCAGATTACCGCAAAGAATTTTTTTCAATATTATTACATTTGTTTAAAATATCAAAAAACTTTTGCATAACAAATATTCCTATTTTTATAATATATAGTACAAAAAGAATCAACAAAAAAAACGAAAAAATTTTGAATAGAAAAAAAGATTTTTTTTATATTTTATCAAAATAAAAAAAATTGCAGGCGCGCGTTTTTTAGTTTTTTGACACGTACTTTAGTAAAGTTTGCGCCGCATGTAGTTTTAGGGGGTGGAAAGGTCTTTAAAAATCATTTTACCATCATAAAATTCTATTACGGCCTATTTATAATTTCATGTTGTTTTGATTCCATGTTTTTTTATTACGGATCCATAATTACTTTTTTAGAACCTCAGAACTTTTAAAAACATTTTTCTACTGCATTTTGTTATAGGGGGCGCTGCACTCGGGTTACTTTATTTCGTTTCATAAAGGGTGCAGACACTTTCCTGTAACCTTTACGTTTCCTAACTCGCATAACTAAAGGTAATATAAAAGTTGTAAGGTTCTCACAGGTAACTTCTAGGTTTTTAAGACTTGCCACTCCCTTTATAAAATCCACCAGTTAAGGCCAATGAGAGGCTAATAAAGGTTCCGGGAAGGTTCTCGTTACTTTTCTATAAAACTTTAAAGTTTATAATTTGGTGGCGGTAACTTGCTCGCAACCTCTATAAAGAATGAAATGTTACGTGGGCTCTCTTTCTAGTTTTTTTCATATTTCCATGTAAAAGCGATTTTATGAAATTGAATAATGTTTTGTTGTCTCTTTATAATTTCACCATACAGTTTATGAAAGATTGATTTTTTTGGTTAGTAAAATATGTCAAGTTTTGACAAAAAAAACACAAAAACAAACAGTAAATATATACGCGGATATATTAAAAATGTAAATAGTAGGTAAAATATAGACTCTTATTGATCCCACTTACCTCGCAAATTCGGCTATTTTTATTTTCCAGCTTGGTAAATGCATGTTTTCTTTTCACTCTTCTTGAGTTTCTTTCTCCGTTGGACAACGGAACAATAAAAATTCGTCGAGGCACGTGTTTTTACAGTTTTTGATACAGCAAAATTCAATTTTTAAACCGGACGTTTCTTAATCAAAAATGTGACAGTGACAAAATTATTATCAGGGGTTACCAACTCTCATTGCCAAAAGTCAATTTGTTTTTAAACATTTCCCTAACAACTGTCAAATCCACGCTTACCTCTGGTAAAACAATACCTTCTCCACGTAGCCAATCAACTCCTACCGTTTAAGTGTCCTTTTCTCGACCTTCGCCTCCATACTGACAGAAAACTAATGGATTTTCTGTCACTTTTGAGTAAAGATTAGAGATTATACAAGTGTGGATTTATTGCTAAAAACCCATTTTAAGACCATTAATTTGTAGTTAAAACGACGGCCATCTTTGATTATGTCATAGACACCCTTTGCAAGACCATTAATTTGTAGTTAAAACGACGGCCATCTTTGATTATGTCATAGACACCCTTTGCACAAATCTCGTTACTCCAAAAAAAAAGCATTTCCTACAAAATTTGTCACAATGCGTCCATGATTTTTAATACAGGCTCCAGGACAAGAGTAAAACACACTTTTATTAAATATTGACAAAGCGTGATGACGTACAAAAAACTTATTTGAAACAAAAGCGCTTGACCGATTGTAGTGATAATTAGTTTATAGGATTAAACGAAACACAGGCTTTTTAGTGGTGATATTTAAAAAATAAATATTTATTGCCTACACAGTAAAAACGAGTGTGTCGTCGGACATAATGTATATTGGTTATAAAGCCACATACCTATTAAACAAAGGTAGAGGTACGTGTCGCTAAAATCGGACCACAGTACTTTCTCTCTCCTTCTATATAATGTGATAATAATAGTAATAACGATATTCACCATACTTTGTTACTGATCAGTCTTTGTTTCAGATCCGGTCGGATCCAAAATAACCCTAAATTCAGCGTTCGGAAGCCAAATGATCGAGGCACCAGAGATGACCAGTCGAATGTTTCGACAAAAGAGGATGCTGTCCAGCATTGCTTCTAGTTCTGAAGAACCGACCAGAAGTTTGGGCAAACTAAATAGAATACGAGAATCCAAGTCCTTGGACTTGTTTCCGTACAGGAGACAAAACACCAGTGAATTAATCAATTCGTTTTTGACAGGAAAAAGAAAGTCTACAAAAAGTTTAGGAAATAACTGCGATAGATGCGGAGATATCCAAATTATCGCTATCCCCAACGATAAAGTTAATAACAATTTTCCCAATGGCAATATATTAGGCATGCACATAGAAGAAGACCAGAGCTTTTTGGAAGACGCCCAAATTCCTCTGCTGAACCCCACCCCAAAAGCTAGTAACCCAATCGTTGTCCAGCACAGAAATTTTAGTGAAAGTGAATTTCCTAAGAGGTGAGTTAAGGTGAGAGCTTAGATTTGGATAATCTTAAAATTAGATTATGGTTACTGAGACAGTAGGAAAGGCCAGTTGCAAATTTATCAGTTTTTTTAATAAAATTTTCTAATTCTTTATAAATAATCTTTGTTCCAGATCAGTTTAATGTTTTAATTCGTGGGGTTAAGGTAAAGAAAACACTTTGGTTTTTAGCGACGTTTCGTGACTCAATGGTCACTTTTTCAAGCCTCAAATCATTTGTTATATCCATGATGGTCAGGAAGACGACGAACAAACTCCAACTCAAGAAAAACATTGTTTTTATTTAATTTTAAAGACATTTTTTCTTTTGGAAAATGTATTTTTTTTTATTGTATACGAAAATCACTTTCGGAGAGCCGGCAAAAATTAGCAGAACCACGCTGGGTATTTTATAAAGTACTCTGACTTATTCGAGAGGCTGATTTTTGGGAGAGGGTCTGGGGACTTTGAAATTGAGAGCCGCAGTTCAGCGAAAACCTAAACGATTTTAATGAAACCTAAGACAGCTAAATTAAAGTTTCTACCGCCACAAGATAATCGTGAAATCGTGCAAGCTGCCAGAAAATACTTTGCATTTTGCATTTTTTGTCACATTTTACAAAAAGCTTAGAAAATGTTAAAGTTGATTTTCAATTGTAGATTTGGATTCAGCGGGGTCGAATTAGTATAAAATACTTGCAAATATTTTTTTAACAGTTAAGTCGTTTGAATAGCTACAGTAAAATGTTTGTATCCTAAGTGTACTCTCTCCGAAAAAAACCATATGATGTTGTCTCTTAAGCTCTAAATTAAATGCCTATGCAATCGGGGAAGGTTTTACTTGTCTAGGGTATAATAGACCGATCGGATTAACTTACTTAACGAGAAAAAAATAAAAACATTTTAACAGCAATTTGATGCGTAGAAATGGTAAAGGGGCTTCTAATAAACGTTTAAAAAAAAAACGCGTGAGTGGGGCTCTTGCGGAGTGGGTTTGGTGGGGGGAAAGGGGGAGGAAAATGGTATTATTGCAATTTCCGGCAAAACTGAACGTCATAGAGTAAAAACTTCAATACAAAAGTTGTAAATGTCACTTTTTAACATAACCTCAAAATTTTGGAAAAAAATGCAAAAAATCATAATATTTTTATTTTTCCGTTTTTCATTTTTCATTTCCCCAAAAATAATTGCATTTAGATAAAGAAGTTTAACATTTTTTGGGTTATGAATTTTTTTCTGTCCAAATCACTTTTTTTTTCAATCAAAAATTCTACTCAGGAAAATTCTCGTAGTATTTTTTGACGTTGCTCACTTTTTTTGCTTTGACATATACTTTTTGGTGGGATAATAAAAAATAGTTACAATTAAAAAACATGCTCAGAAATGCAAAAAACAAATAATGGCTTTTGCAACAATGGATTTTTCAGCAATTGATGACAATTCCTTTCAATTAAAAAAAAATCAACAACCGATTATACCATGCATCTATTTCTTCCGAAAAAATACAAAGTACACGGTATTTAATTTAATACGTTTATACGCGCCTAAAACCGGTTTTAAATAAAATCGCTTTCTTCTTCATTAAAATCGTTTTCTAACAGCTGATCGATGTACTGTCGATCCTCTTACCTTACAGTTTAGCAAAAATTTAAACATATATATTGTTATATTAAAAAAAAAAACCTTTTGTTTTTGCATTTGTTTTAAACGCAAATAAAACAACTAAGTTAACAATTTTTTCCGGTTTAAAATAAAATTGATTTAGTATTTAAAATTGTTCTAATGATATGCCTTAGACAAACATTTTCAAACCGTCATTTGTTTAAAACTTTATTTTTCTTTATTTCTCTTTTTATTTCGATTAATAGTATCATACATAAACAAAAATTCTGTCGTAAAATCAATTGGTGCACCCATTTTTTATTTTATTTAAACAATTAAATTTTATTTTATTAATATATTATTTAAAATTATTTTTTTACCTTCTAAATAAATTTACATCTAAAATCCGTGTCTATATGAATGTAATTTTTATGTAAAAAAAAATAAGAACAAAATAAATAGGCCATTCTTTTAATAAATTATTTCAAATTCCGATTTTTGCCTTCAAAAGTATATTTTTCTAAATTTTTAAAATGGATATTTATATTACTGGCTTACGAAAAATCGTTAGGTAATCTATTAGAGTTTATTTAGCCGGAATTGCAAAAGCAACTGTCGTTTTCAATATTTATTTATTTTTTAGTTTTAACGAGAATTTTCCTATGTTGGGAATTTGGAACCTTTGGTTGCACTAAAACAAAATTATGATTGTTTTCCACAAACCAAAACTACACTTTTTTGCACTCGACGCGCGTTTCGCTAACAACGTTAGCATCATCAGGAGACGATAAACAATGAACTAAATTAATCTACGCTCTATCTTATATACAATCCTTTAGTGGGCGGAGATAAGACTAATAAATTGTGATTGATCACGATTTTTAATCCTACCTCCCCTCAACCAAAGAATAAAGTGTACTAAACGGGATAGGTCCTCTATCTTTATTTAAACTATTTCTGGATTTAATGATTTCCATACTTTCATATGCATTCAAAAGTCTTTTGTTTGGTACACTTTTTAGAAGTTTTAGGTTATCTAATGTGAATCTATGATTGTTTTCAAAAGCATGCTCGGCCACACTTGACTTTTCTGTTCTTCCGTATTTTAAGTGTGCTAAGTGTTCTTTAAAACGTGTTTGAATAGAGCGTCTCGTTTGGCCAACATATTTTTTATCACAATCCATGCAACTAATTTCGTAAATTCCACTTTTTTCTAGAACTGTAGTTTTATCCTTGGGATTTCCTAGTAAGCTTCTTATTGTGTTACCGGATTGATATACTAATTTAAGACCGGTGTTATTAAATACTTTCTGTAATCCTTTCGTATAATTAGGATTATACGGAATTGATACAAATTTTGAATCGCAGGTATCTTTTTGTCTGAAAAAGGTAGAATTCCGAAAGGTCTTTTGAAAAGAATGTCTATTTATCAGCTTATTTATTAAGCCTTCGTCGTAACCGTTTTCGCCAGCTATATTCCTAATCCTATTCTTTTCTGCTTCAAATCTTTCTTTGTTTAAGGGGAAATTTACTAATCTATATGTTAAAAAGTGCAAACTTGCAAGCTTATGTTGTAAGCAATGAAAAGAGTCATTTGGAATATACCTGTTGGTGGCCGTGCCTTTTCTGTATAGGTCAAAGTCCAATTTATTTTTATTTCTTATAACTAAAGTGTCTAGAAATGGCAGTGTACCGTTGTTCTCTGTTTCATAAGTAAATTTAATAGTGGGAAATTTGTTATTTATTTTTTCCATAAAATTTTCAACACTAGTTACTTTAGTGTTGAATACTGCAAACACATCGTCTACATACCTGAACCATACTCTGGGGAAATACTCAAATTCTTTACTTATATCTGATTCAAATTTGCTCATAAATAGGTTTGCGATAAAAGGTGATAAACTATTACCCATTGTGGTTCCTTCTAATTGCTGGTAGTAGTTATTTTTATATTGAAAGTAATTTTGATTCATGCAGAGTTTTGTTAAAGATAGGTATTCTAAAGTCTGTTTGTCTTCTAGATTGTTTTTTCTTAGTAGTTCCTCCAGGTATTGTAAGGTATTGGGGATCGGCACACTAGGGAACAACGAACTAACATCAAACGAGATTAAAATTTCACCTTCTTGGAGTCACTCCAAGAAGGTGAAATTTTAATCTCGTTTGATGTTAGTTCGTTGTTCCCTAGTGTGCCGATCCCCAATACCTTACAATACCTGGAGGAACTACTAAGAAAAAACAATCTAGAAGACAAACAGACTTTAGAATACCTATCTTTAACAAAACTCTGCATGAATCAAAATTACTTTCAATATAAAAATAACTACTACCAGCAATTAGAAGGAACCACAATGGGTAATAGTTTATCACCTTTTATCGCAAACCTATTTATGAGCAAATTTGAATCAGATATAAGTAAAGAATTTGAGTATTTCCCCAGAGTATGGTTCAGGTATGTAGACGATGTGTTTGCAGTATTCAACACTAAAGTAACTAGTGTTGAAAATTTTATGGAAAAAATAAATAACAAATTTCCCACTATTAAATTTACTTATGAAACAGAGAACAACGGTACACTGCCATTTCTAGACACTTTAGTTATAAGAAATAAAAATAAATTGGACTTTGACCTATACAGAAAAGGCACGGCCACCAACAGGTATATTCCAAATGACTCTTTTCATTGCTTACAACATAAGCTTGCAAGTTTGCACTTTTTAACATATAGATTAGTAAATTTCCCCTTAAACAAAGAAAGATTTGAAGCAGAAAAGAATAGGATTAGGAATATAGCTGGCGAAAACGGTTACGACGAAGGCTTAATAAATAAGCTGATAAATAGACATTCTTTTCAAAAGACCTTTCGGAATTCTACCTTTTTCAGACAAAAAGATACCTGCGATTCAAAATTTGTATCAATTCCGTATAATCCTAATTATACGAAAGGATTACAGAAAGTATTTAATAACACCGGTCTTAAATTAGTATATCAATCCGGTAACACAATAAGAAGCTTACTAGGAAATCCCAAGGATAAAACTACAGTTCTAGAAAAAAGTGGAATTTACGAAATTAGTTGCATGGATTGTGATAAAAAATATGTTGGCCAAACGAGACGCTCTATTCAAACACGTTTTAAAGAACACTTAGCACACTTAAAATACGGAAGAACAGAAAAGTCAAGTGTGGCCGAGCATGCTTTTGAAAACAATCATAGATTCACATTAGATAACCTAAAACTTCTAAAAAGTGTACCAAACAAAAGACTTTTGAATGCATATGAAAGTATGGAAATCATTAAATCCAGAAATAGTTTAAATAAAGATAGAGGACCTATCCCGTTTAGTACACTTTATTCTTTGGTTGAGGGGAGGTAGGATTAAAAATCGTGATCAATCACAATTTATTAGTCTTATCTCCGCCCACTAAAGGATTGTATATAAGATAGAGCGTAGATTAATTTAGTTCATTGTTTATCGTCTCCTGATGATGCTAACGTTGTTAGCGAAACGCGCGTCGAGTGCAAAAAAGTGTAGTTTTGGTTTGTGGAAAACAATCATAATTTTGTTTTTTTTGAGAATTTTCCTGAATAGAATTTTTTGACAGCACTCATTTTTTTGATCATTTTAGAAAATATGTAATTTTTATCTAAACTGCTTTCCTTAAAAAAAACTTTTTTATTACTTTTTTTTGTAAACTCTCTTTAAATCAGGATAGTATGAGAGGCGTATTTTTTCTATTTCTATCGAAATAATTGTTGGACGGAAATAGCTCAAAATTTTAGCTTCTTGTTGGAAATTAAAAATAAATTAATATTGAAAACGACAATTGCTTTTGCAATTCCAGTAATATAAATATCCATTGTAAAAATTTAGGAAAATATACTGTTTTTGAAAACATAAAAATTACAATTTAGATTTACCTATAACGTAAAAAATGCACCAATAGATTTACGACAAACAATTTTTTTATGTATGACACTTTACTAATCGAAATAAGATATTAATAGCAATACTGCACAAAAATAAAATTTTAGGTCAAACAATTACTTTGTTTATACGGTACTCTTAAAGCGCTTTTAAACAAAGGACGGTTTAAAAATGCTTGTCCTAAACATACCATTAGAACAATTTTAAATACTAAATCAATTTTGTTTTAAACCGGAAAAAAAATTGTTAACTTAGTTTTATTTGCGTTTAAAAAAAAATGTAATATAAGAATTTTTTAATATAACAATATATATGTTTTAATTTATGAGAAACTGTAAGGTAAGAGGATTGACAGTACATCGATCAGCTGTTAGAAAACGATTTTAATGAAGAAGAAAGCGACTTTATTTAAAACCGTTCTTATATAAAACCGGTTTTAGGCGCGTATAAACGTAGTAAATTAAATACCGTCTCCTTTGTATGTTTTCCGTATAAATAAGATGTTGTAATCGGTTGTTGATTTTTTTTTTGCAACAATTGCTGAAAAATTCGTTGTTGCAAAAGCCATTATTTGTTTTTTTGCATTTCTGAGCATGTTTTCTAATTGTAATTTTTTATTATCCTACCAAAAAGTATATTTCAAAACAAAAAAAATCAGCAACGTGAAAAAATACTACGAGAATTTTCCTGAGTAGAATTTTTGTTTGAAAAAAGTGATTTGAACAGAAAAAAATTCATAGCCTAAAAAATTTTAAACTTTTTTACCTAAAAAAAAATTGTAGGCATTAAAGTCACAGAGGGGTATATTTTGACAAAGTTTTGTAAAAATGCAATTATTTTTGAGGAAATGAAAAATAAGAAACGAAAAAATAAAAATATTACGATCTTTCGCATTTTTCTCGAAGATTTTGAGGTTATGTCAAAAAGTGACATTTACAAAAGTTGTAGATCTTTGCACCGTCTACAATTTTTGTATTGAAGTTTTTACTCGATAACGTTCAATTTTGCCGGAAACTACAATAATACCATTTTTCTCCTACTTTCCCCCACCAAATCCACCCCGCAAAAGCCACACTAACGCATTTTTTTTTAAAACGTTTATCAGATGCCCCTTATCATTTCCAGTCATCAAACTGCTGTTAAATTTTTTTTTATTTTATTTAAATTTGGTTGGACTATAATTGTTGTTGGCTGGTTTTTGACTTGCTTTTACATACCATTTTGACTTGAAAACGATTCCTTTGCCCGGAATTTCTTTTTGATATCAGTATATGTTGGCCATTATCTTTACTTTCTTATGGTCGATGAAACAGACATATACTTGCTTCGACACATCCCTAGACTGCTAAACTTGGATATCAAATAAAGGTTTTTATCAATTATTTTATGCATCATATTTAGACATATTTTCAGCTCATTAGGCTAATTGGAACTATTGTTTCAGATGTGTGGAACAACTGCCGCAAACGTGTGACTCGTCATCAGATGACAAGAAGCTGAACTCAAGAAACGCCATTAGAAATTGGTTGGTGGGTCTATTTGGCAACAGCGTAAAATCAAGCCAGGCTTCTTTAAAAAAGAATGTCCTTAGCGATTACAATAACCTGAATTTAGAGGTTAAAAAAGAAAGTATCGTGTAATCATGTAGTCAGTAAAAAGTACAAAATATCTATATAGCAATTTAGACAAGTCAAACTTACTGATATACAATAAAATAAAGAGGATCCTTTAGATGCAGGACTAGCGGAAAAAAGGGAGTTGGGTGGGCCCCAAAAAAATTAAAACGTCCTACAAGTTCTTTATGCCAGTAATTAAAAAATACCATGTTGTCCCCAAGGAGCATTTTATGTTCAGAAAACCAGTACTAAAGGAATCCTAACTTAGGTAAGGTGTTATTTTTTTTTATCCATAATCAGTATTACTATGCTGGACGGAAAATAGCCAAATAGTGGCCAATTTGGCAACAAAAATTTCAGACCTTTATAGTTAAATTTTTTGGATATCTGCGGTAGTCACAAATTACCTATTGTTCTTGTCAGGTCAAACATCGATCACCCGCCATATTTTTTATCATATCGATTTAGTAATTTTGAAAATTGGAAAACAACAGAAAAATAATATTGGATTCATATGTTCTTTTAATTTTTTACTTTTAAAAAGTGCCAAAAAACACTAGTATTTTTTTAAATTTTGATTTATTTCAAGTGTCTAAAATCAAACAGTGGGATTTACTAAGATCTAAAATAGTACCCCCCCACAGGTTTAAATATTTACACCTGTGTGCGGTACTAAATTTTAAAACCAATTTTTAAAAAAAACACTTAGCCATACAGAAAAGACACGAAGTTATTGATTATTTTGTATTGTTATTGCAAAATACCACTGAAAAACTGTTTTTTTTTTTCTCAAAATATACCATATTCTAATTTTTTTTACAGGCTCCAAATGGTGAATACGCAAAAAATTTAACATTTAATAGCCATTATCTGTGTTTAAGGCTATAAAGTTGGTGATTTTTTAGACCACCTATGGTTTAAATTTATAGCCACCCGAAAGAATTGTTTTGCGGCAATTGGTAATAAGTTCGTTTATAATTTCCCTAAGTAACCGTTTTTACAAGGATTAATTTACCCTATTTAATATCCTAAGTTGTTCATTAACCAATCAAACACCTCCAATTTTGTCCACAAAGACGCCATATTTTGAACCCATTTTCAGCACAAAAAAATATATTTATGAGGGCACTACGAGGCAAAACAAACATAAGGGAAGGTCACTCATTATGCACGAAAAATATACCAAACAAAAAAACCCAAAACCACTATTAATTTATTTACAAACTGAAATTAAAACATTGAGGTTATCTAAAAGCTTAGTCAAGAAAACTTTTCTTACTCAAAGCCCACTCATTTCAAAGCTGTAGCTTTCATCAGTAGAGGTTGGTGCAAGCCAAGGTACAAGCAAAGGTAAGAGATCCGAACTCGCTGTTTGTGATTTGAACGCAGCTAATATTTTGAAACTGACATTTCGGCAGCGACAGAAATTTAAACGAAATTTGCATTTAAGTTTTTTAATACATTTCATTATTTCATAAATAAGAACACCTTTTAAATACATAAAAAATTAGTATACTCCTTATTTTATTATTACCGATCTAAATCGTTGTGTGACATCAAGTATTAACTGGAAAAATTAATGAACAAGGGTAAGTTTTAATTAGAGTGACATATAACACCAATTTTAATTTGTTCTACAGAGTTCTACACCGCATGGGTTTAAATTTTTTAATTTTCTTTTCTTCTGAATTGAAACTTTCTTCTTAAATCCAACAACAAATTGTGTTAAGATGATTATGCAATAAACAAATTTATTAAAATTCTTATATATCAAACTCCAAAATTCAAGGAGGATTGGTTTAAAATGCTTAAAACCAAAAATTTCACTAAACTTCGGATCGTTCTAAGTAAGTGTAAAGAAAAAATATTCAAGTTTATCAAATAATTTTTTTTCAGGTGGATTTCGGCTGAATTTTGTAAATAAGTTCGTTTTAAAACCACTTAATTATTATATGTTGTGAAATTACATTAGGTATCCCTTATTCTTTACAAGATTACTTTATATTGACCTGTCTGGAAAACGTAACTATTGTGACCTACTTTGGAAGGAAAATTTACATTAGTTTTGTCCCCACAAGACTCCTATCCTATTTTAGGAATATAATACCCAAGTTGTGATCATAAATGCTACTTGGGTCGGCATACTGACAAACTCAATTAAGTAATTTTTTTCATTTCCGATTTATTTTGAAATTTTGTAAATAAATTAAGCTGGTTTTTACATCACTTGGCAAAATCGTCCAAGTTTTGGCTAAAAATCTAGCTGCGTTAACTCAGAAATACATTTAATTACAAGAAGTCAAAATTGACATACTGGTTTTTGCAAGTACACTTAGTTGCAACAAAAACGCATATATGCATTTTCCCCTTCCAAAATTTGCCAAACACCTTGGAGCACTTTTTTGATTCACCAGTTCGAAATATTTTAGCTTATTCGAAAATAAAAAAATACCGTGTCTTAGTTTTTACAATATGTGGCTTCCATTCAAAGTTCAGCCAATTCTGAAGTTTATTTCACCAGTTTTGAACGTCACTTTGACATTTCCTGAGCTAAGGTCACTGATAGCCACCAGCTCCGATATCAGGCGCCCGATTCAAATATGCGTTATGAAAATCGAAATAAATTTTGTCAGAAGGTACATTTTGAAATAGATAATGCATGTATGCGTTTCGCATATATTAGTAACACCTCAGACGAACTACCTGAACACGCCTGATCAAACGAAAACCGTGTGACAAATAATAACGACTGTTTATTTACGAACTTTTCACACACTCGACAAAACGAAAGCAATAAGCAGCTATATATATATATATATATATATATGAGTTCCATATCGTTCTAAACGTGAGAGAGTGAAAGATACGAAGGCATCTGCTGTGAAGTGACCGCCTCGCGGAGACGCGTTGTGTGTGTCTAAATAATAAAACCAAAGCCTTAAGCATCGGACACTTTTAAGTGGTTCATCTAAATACACTTGTTTTGAGTATTTAATTTATTCACACGAAAGCATCGGGTTTGCGTGTTGACTTATATTAAAACCTCCCAAGGTTTTATAGTTATTTTTCAGTTCGAAAATTTGCATATCCTTTATAATCAATACCTAACAAGTGAAGTTTTTAATATTTAAACCTACTTAAACCTTAATGTAACCCAAGCTAAATATCTATCCAGTGAATTTGTATAGGTTTATTTATATATGTATATATATATTTTTTAATCGGAAATAATTATAAGTTAAAATGTGATTTAAGGATGTGATGTATTTTAAGGTATTTTATTTGTTAATTTTTGTTACCTTTGAATATGCTTTTAAATAATAAATATAGTTGGAGTGCAGATATATGGAAGTCGTAAACCATTTAATCCTAAGTAAAGGTGGGTAAAAAATCAGGCCGGGTTATAAAAATCCTACCTGACACAGATATTAAATAAATGTTGCATCAACCTTTCGTTATACATTTTGCCTAACTTGAAAGTTGTAGATTATTACTACAACCTTTATAATTATTATTATTATTATTATTATCGTGGATTATTTTTTTCACAATAGAAGTTAACCAACAACGATAATAAGGATTGTTTTTCGACTTCCATATATTTGCGCGCCAATTATACACATTTAACATTTTAAAGACCTGGCACACTAAAATTATGTGCAAAACGTTTAAAAAAATCAATTTATTCATAATTTGCACATAATTTCAGTGCTTTAACCATATCACCTGGATGGACTTTTAGCATTTAGGGGAAAATATACATATATAAAAAAAGAGCAAGAGTTTTCTAAGAAGGCTGATATTTTTAGGATGGACTATCTATAATGTTTACTTAATGAAACTTTCAGTGTAATTTTTAAAAAATTGGTCAGATTGAATTTAGATGAGTCCTTTTATTTATATGGTCAAAGTACAGACCATATAAATAAAAGGACTGTAGTTAGCAAGCTTGGTATGGGGACACCGATCACTGGGATGATAGTGAAGTGAATAATCCTTAATTTCTTTATAGCTAATGCAATAGTAAACTCCAAACAAACATTCAGACGGTTTAATAATGGAACGCGTGGCCTCAGTATCACTTCATAAACGGCTGTCCTAAGGTGAATGGGATATTAGAATATTTTGGAATGCAATTGATCAAAAAAATTTAAGCTTTTAAATAAAACCCAATTTGCATATTATGATCTTTTACATCTCTTAGCGTCTTTGAGGTTTAAGAAAATCTTACTTTTGAATCGTATTTTACTGATGGGTGACACCTCCGAAAATAATTGACGCTTAATTTTTAAATTTAGCGTTTGACTACAGGATACCTTACTCTACTTTACGATCCAATCAATATTAAAGCCCCGTCTTTACTATTCATTAACTATGCACATGCAGTTTAAAAATAGTTGAGTGTGTCAACCAAATAACTATTTTTATGTTTTAAATCTAACCTGAAATTTTGATGTTTTATTTTGGTTTTTGGCAAGATTTTTTAAAAATATGCGAACATTTTGTGGATTGTGTTACCAGTGAGATAAAGCTCACTATCATTAGGTAATTTAATTTAATATGACATGACATCGCGTTATTTTTAACATTACTGGCGAGCTCAAAATCTATCAAAAAGCTGCCTATTACTATCCTTATTATCCTTAATAAAAATATAAAAACGCATATTGACCGTCAAATTTGAGAATATCTTAATTTGCCCCAGAGCTCCCTAATATGTGTGCCAAAAATTCCAACTTGGGGGAGGAGGGAGTTCATATCACTAGCCCATCGTCTACTCGCTCAGTGTACTGTGTAGTATAAAACAAAAATAATTTGCGAAGGAACATCTCCTACAATAAACCCTAAATGTAACTTAGAGAATAAGAATTTTGTTTTAAGGCTGTGAACAATATACTTTCACATAGTAAACTAATTAATGTTTCTCTTCCTTCTTTAGTTAGATCTGTGAAAGTATCTATATAGAGAATAGGGTTGTTTTGCGACTTCAAATTTAAACGATTAATTGGTGACAAAAAACTAGCAGGTGTAAGCAAAAAAATTTTTGCAATATAATTAAAATGTGTACCTATAAAAGTGCCATTTTGATTTGACAGAGTTGTTTTATTTATTAAAAATGTCGTTTTTCATTTTATGAAATTTTTAGTTTTATTCTATTTTAGATCTACTTATACGTTTTTGATCATGCTTAGTAACTGTTCATATTGTTGTAAAATAATAATTAAACTTTTTAAACAGATATACAGGGTGTTTCACAACTTATGTATAAAAATGAAAGACGTGATTCCTAATATTGGTCGGTCTTTGAAATGAAGATTCATTTCGCTTAATTTGTTCAAAAGTTTTGCAAAAAAATAACCAAAAATGCGCCAAAACATTTCCTTCGCCTTCGACTGTACATTGAAGCTTATATACTAAGTACCTAACAAAAAACAATCATCAAGTAAGCAAGTGCATTGCCCGCCCCGCGTATCCTACCAATAAACAAACTATGCAATATTAGCTGATTCAGTTTTGAATATCACGTCGCGTTATGGTGTGGAGTATTAGTTTTTTTAGTGATTTTGTTTCGAGTTTTGTTGTAAAAAATGACATACAACTATTCATTTCTTGGGAAATTATTGAGCGAATTAGTAGATATTGTTTTAATTTATAAGGAAGCACAACAACCTGCCACAGAAGCTTAACGAATTTATTCTTGTCTCCTTACATTAATTTAGGTATGTCATTATTTGACCTTTTTATTTAGTTATGAGAATATTCAGCGATTAGGGGCTTTTGTCACTTTATATCTATCATACTTTAAGGAATCATTTTACATACTTTTAGTGGTAGTCATGTATTGGAAAAATTTGCCCGGATTGAAACATTTTTGAAAACGGCGAAACCGTTTTTTTTTAATATTTTTGTTTTACTTGCAGGCCACTTAATACGCTCTAAAAGTTTCTGACATAAGTTGTGAAACACTCTGTATATTTCATGAGCACTGTTAAAATAGATGTGCCATCATCGTGTGTATATTTTAGATTGTATTTTAAAAATTTATTTGTATTTGTGCATAAGAAGAAATATCAAAGTTAATGTTACTTTAAATATTGTTTCATAAATATAAGGAATATATTTATCAACTTGTTGCTTTCGGTTTTTTTTATTCATTCGACAGAATCCCACGTTCAGCCGCTGTTCTTTATAGGAGGAATGAGTTATTTAATTAATTTGTGTAAGTTGAAGAAAAAAAAAGTACCAAGGACGGCCGATGCCGTACTGAACACCATCAGCGGAGGCCTGGGCGATTCAAGTGGCAGCTATTTTTTATAGCAACCCGACTTTCAAAGCAACCTTGTACCCATTTTTCGGGGTTGTAAAGCAAACAACACCTACCTTTTTCGGATTTTAGTGTACTGTTCCTTCAAATAAAAGTATGTTACCAAAATATAAAAAAGTACCTTTATCTTTTCTTTTAGCAGCAGTAAACATATCTGAAGTTCTTCTAAAGCAGCCATACAAATTAATTTGATGGCTTTTGAAAACAAATTTGACCTGTGCAGTGTTGCCAGTGTTCAGACTGTCAAAGCGATCTTATAGTATTACATTTACCTGAAAAGGAGGTAAAGGGTATGCAGCCAACTATATCTTAGTATATAGTGCTGGTTTTTGAGTTTGGTTTTAATAATAGGGTTACTGCAAATAGAAATGTCAAATATTTTCGCGATTAGTTTTTGTGTAATTTTGCAAAACTAAGGTAACATTATAGGAAAAGAAACAGATTAGTGTTATGTGAAAAGTGAGACAAGAAAGAAACTTAGAAAATAATAAAATTAAAATGTAAGTTTCCATGGTTCAAATATTCTACCTACTTTGATTTTTACTTTTAAAAGGTATATTTGACTCAATTATAAACAAAAAAGACATAAGTCAGCAAATATTGTCTAGTGCAGTGATCCTATTAATAAACCAACTCATTCTAGTAGCGTGCACCGCCAGATACCGAGAAGTCAGGTCGCTATAAAAAATAGCCGCCACTTCAATCGCCATCCAGATGCTAACTAAAGTATAATTTTAAAAATCCAGTAAGAAATAAAAATTTATTTTATTTTTTTTTTTAATTGAATTGTTTGGGGCTTGTAAAAGAAAAAATATTGTCTACTGGGGGAAAATAAATAATTTTTTAAATGCTAAATATTTCATTCATCATCAGTCAGTGACGTTTTGACTTTTCGAAATGTTTTTTTTGTGTATTTATCTCAAATCACCTTGTAGATACATCCCAAACATTTTTTTTTTGTTCAAGAAGGGAAACTAAGAAACAACATAATGCAATTTGATTATTATTTAATTAGCATACACATCAATATAACTAACAATAAAGGATTCTAACCAAAATTGAACAAAAAGGGTGAATGTGATACTGTGATGACTTCTTCCCACTGAAAACATGTTACCATGTAGCCTGTCCGAAACATCATTTTGCCTATTGACATATATGTTAATTATGAAGAAAAAATTTAATGGGATACAACCTCTATACTTTGCATTAAATAAATGCTCCCTTTCCACAATACAATAAAAACTATTGTATTGTATTATTCATGGGGCACAATAATCGTCTTAAACAGTACATTATAGCATTCTAATGCCTACATTAAAATTGATTAGGCTAAAGCTACATTATAAGTATACCTTAATATTAAAATAGTATGAACACTAACAACCTACTCGTAATTGGTAGGTTTTTAAAGTGTTTTGCGACAACAATAAAAATTACTTAGTGCATAATATAGACACACCATAAAACTAATTAATTAAAAAGTAAAATCCATGTAATTCACAAAAAAAACACTAATTCTATGCAAAGTATAGCTTGTAAAATATGCGCTATCCTTCTCTTTATTTTATAAGAACTCAGCCATTTTCGATAGACTCTTTTTACCATAAAAATATATTTTAATTTTAAAAGGCATTCTTAAGTGACGACCCATTCTCTAACACTATTATAAAGAATATTTATACCAAGGACGAAAGCACGGATTTTTTTAAAGGATTAATATTCCAGAAAATATTTGATAACTTTTTGTTAAACTCACTTTAGATGGATCCATTTCCATTTGGAAGTGTGCCTGCCTTCTTGATCGTTCCAAATTAATAATTGTTGTCACTTGTGCTTTTATATGCCTATAAAAGAAGTCATTTTGTTGAGTTTGGATAAGGAAAGTGTAACTTTATTTATTTCAAAAAGTAACGTCACAGATAGGATCATTCGCAAATTTGTGATAGTAAAAATTATTTTTATTTTAACCACCATATATTTTAACCAGCAGATTTTTTGTTTACTATCTGGACTTGAAGAAAAAATCGACTTAAAGATTTGAAAAAGTAGGTCGTAACGGACGGGACATTCGGTATGATTTATAAATGTCCCGTCCGTTACATAATATTTTTTCAATTTTGGCAGATCATTAAACTTTTTAGTTAAAAGAAAAACGTATACTACTGGGCCATCTTCAGATCCTAGGGGTTAATTTATAAGAGTCAATCAATTAAAAATGTTTAAAAATGCTCTCCATTGAACTAAATTGGCAAATGTGTGAATGATTCATTTGTGAGTGTTCCAGTATGGCACTGTCCACTGCGACCACTATGAGTCTATTGTGGCTCACCTTTAACATTTTATTTTTGTTGCTACATAATATTCAGCCCCTTAAAGAGGCTCGCAACTTGCTTTGGTGAAGCAACATTCAGATCCAGTCCGTCGATCTGTGGTTTACCGAAGATACGTTGACGCTGACGTGCAATGGCCGTCTCATCAAATGTGTGACTCCTATAAAATAATCTCTAGGATCTGAAGATGGCGCAGTAGAGCCAAAAGCGGCTAATCCTCCTCCTCCTATTTTAATTATGTGCATGCAACCATTTTTGCTTCTATTAAAATTTTTAGCTGATAGAGCCGCTTCCTATCTTTAAGTAGAAATACTAATCAAAAATATCACAAATTTGGGAATGTCCCGTCCATGACGCGTGGAAAAGCCGAGAAACCTATTGATAAACATTAAACGGTTAACATCCTCAATCGAATCCTAAAAGAACCTATCAAAAATGGCTGAGTCGGAGGTTTTAAGCAGAACAAATTAACTTTCCTCATGGTTATATAGGTATAAAGTCGAGGAGAAAGCTAAAATGACTTGGAAGTTAATATCCTACTCCTCCAATTAAAAAAGTGTCGTACGAGTACTTGACGCACAAATTCCAAATACTCGTTAAGAAAAAAGGGCTCATTATATTATAGATATAGTTTTACTTGCGTGCCGTCCTCATCAGTTCACTTCTTGGTCATAATTTTTAAGTACTCCAGAGCGTTGAGGGCGGCATTGCTCTGGGCGTCCTTCGGGGTCTTGCCGGTCCCAAAACAAACGGCCACCGGCAGAGTGGACAGTTGCACGAGGCACTGGCAGTGGCCGTGCAAGGAGCGCTCCTCGATATCGACATAAGTCACTTCAAAGTTTTGCTCGGAAGCAATCTCTTGCAGGAATTGCACAAAGTTGAAGTCCTTGGCATTAAGCTTGACAGTCTGGAAAAGAAAACCAACCTATATATATTTTATGGGGCTAAGGTTTTTTTTCAGGAGTAAGAGTGATGATCATTTTATCTAACAAACTACAAAGCATTAAATAGCATATGTTTTGATGCGTTTAAAAACAAGTCATGAAAAATTGTTGAAACCTTGGTCCTTGCGGTGACCAAGATAAACAATTTTTTGATATTTGGAAAATTCAGTTTTGCCGTCGAACAAAATAGACAATTTCGAGGTTTTTTTCTTTTAGTTTAGTTAACCCGTTTCCAATATACCGTGAACACCACAAAAAAAAAACGTTTCAGGGAAAGGACGGTATTTTCCAAATTTTTTCACAAATGCATTAAAACAAATATTATTCCATGCATTAACAAATAAAAAAACATTTAATTTCCAGCCCAAAGTAACCCCTTAGACATATTAATTTTAAATTTTATTAATGCCTAGTACACTGTTTTTTTTGCATCAGTAACCAAAAAAGCTATGGTTTGGTTATTTGCGAAAACTTAATAAAATCGTGTTTTTGATGAAAATATAAAAAAAAAATTTGTCGAATCAGCCCAGGAAATTGCGCAAACAAGATATAGAATAGAATAGAATATTTTATAAATTTACAAGCAGCAATAGTATTACTATAATAATAAGTTACAGAGAAAAATTATTAATAAATAAAGACAATGCAACTAGCTAGTTTTTTTTGTAAATAAATAACTAAAAAAATAAATTCACCCATTTTTATCTGAAACTAGTTCTCAAATTGATTTAAACTTAGGTATAAAATATTGTATTTAAAACACAGCAAACTTAGATGTAATTATAAGGCATACAAACATTTAAAAGATTTTGACTATAAGTGGAAGTTCTTAGATATTAGATGGGAGGATAAAGAGAGCTTTTTGACTTGATAGATTTTATTTTGTTTTTAAAACTATTAAGACTAATGTTAAAAATATCTATATCAAGTTTATTTATCACGGAATTTACCAATCTTGAGAATCTTGTGGCAATAAAAAATATCCTATTGTTTCTAACATTACTGCGTGGGATGTTCAAACCAACGAAAGATAAAAGATCAAGTGAATCTATTATATTATTTACAATTTTATACAAAATACTCAAGTCCTGCTGGTCTCTCTTTTGTTGCAGAGTTTGCATATCCAAGAGCTGCTTGAGATCATCATAATTAATGGAATCATATGTTATTCCTAACTTGTAACCAATAAATTTTTAAAATCTTCTTTGGACCTTTTCTAATTGATATTTATATTTATCATAGTAAGGAGACCAAACAGGGCTTGCATATTCTAATATTTGCCTGACTATACATGAATATGCATTTCTTAGGGTATATATATTGTCCGAATCCTTCAAACTCTGTATTAAAAAACCCAATAACTTCATAGCTTTGTTAGAAATTCTCTCAATATGATGTACAAAATTTTGTTCTACATCCAAATAAACCCCTAAATCATTCATAAAATAAACTCTCTCAATTTTAACCCCTCCAATAGACTATTTAGAAAAAAAAATCTACAAAATGGCATTACTTTAAATAAAAAATTTTGAAGGAGCTCACAATCACAAATAGTTTTAACAATAAAAAATACGTTTTTATCATTAGCAAAATTAAGGAATTTGCAGTTTGAAAAAAAACCATATAAATTAACTTTCTTCCTACTAGCTGGTCAACAAGCCAATTTAAAAAGCTCCCATGAAATCCTATAAATTATAGCTTATTCAAGTCAACTCTATCAAATAACTTTAAGAAGTCTGGAGTAGGAGCAAGTGCAATCTATAAAAATGATGATTTGTAAAGTTTTTAAAATTAACAAAAAAGTTTATTTTCTTTAGAAAATGCTTAAATATCCTAGCTAAAACTTATCCTGCAATGATCGAGGGACCCTTAGGCATAATTAGAATTGACCTGATGATGGCCTTGTGTGGCCAAAAGCAGCTAGCCAAGTAAATAGAATTTGTACTAATAAACCCCTTCATATAATTATTACTTTATTGTTTAAAAAGTTTTAGTGATCTTTAGTTTTGTGAATAAAAATAAAGCTTTTGTAAACTTGTACTATATTCTTAGGACCCTAAAATTATTGAAAAGTTTTCTTATCACAAACGAGATTACGATGTCTGTAAGAACCTGATTTTTAGCGTATGTACTTAAAAAATAGCAGGTTTTTCTTCACCGACAAGATATACTTCTTTTAAATTTATGTAAAACTCAAGATCAAAAACATTATTTTTTTGTAAAACAAAAAAATGTAATAATAAGTGTAGGCAAGACTTTACCTGCAAATCATTGAGTTTCTTGCCGGCAGACTGTTTCAATGCCTTGTGAAACTGGGAAACTTTCTGAGACTGTTGACTGCTGAGCTTGGTAATTTTGCTGTCTTTAAGCCCAATATAACGGGTTGAAACTGACCCGGCAATCTAGAAAAAACATCCAAAATTGAAATCAAGACTACTCTTACATTTTAAGAATTTCTATCATGCATACTAAGGTTGTCATTGACTAAATTACTCATTACATGAGATATTCGAAGTCTGTGAAAGATATTCACGGAAATTCATTAAGAGGGACCCGATTTACCTGAGGTAAAATTGTGTTATCACATAAAAATAAATATAAAATATATAAAAGTCTTGAAAAATATAAAAAGTTATAAAAACAGCGCAAAGACCTACATTTACCACCACCAGTATCAATTACTTTAACCCTTAAGGGTAAGAGGAAATATACGGGGCCAACTTTGTGCTTAAATCGATCGCCTCAACTCAAAACGAAATATAGAAATCTGACAGTGGTACAAAGTCGTAGATCTAGTAGGCCTTTACTAATTCACTAAAAGTTGACATACAATTAACATTTTCAATTCAGCATTTTTATTTTGAACACTTTAAATGTTCGGTAGTATTTTTAGACATTAAAGACAGCAAAACTACACTATGAAAAAAAAGTCGATTTCACACCCAGACATCAATTTTGAGTTATTAGCGCTATCCGATGGACAACTTTATATATACTCAGTTAAAGTCTTACAAGTCCCATTGTTGAATTTAGAATTTTATCTGTAGTTTCAGAGCCACTAAAATTTATGTTTTTCTTTCTTCTGTGAGTTTTACTAGATTAAATCCATTTAAAACAAAGATAAAATCAAACAACCAGGGTCATTGTCCACTTAATTTATTGAAAACCCAACATGTTTCGGCAGTATAAACTGTCATCATCAGGGTTTCTGGAAAAAAACCTGAAGAAGAAATGTTAAAGTCAGAAACCCCTATGCAATACATTCCCAAAAAGTTACTGGAAAAAAAGGAAAAAAAATCGATGCTTGAAAAACTCACACAGTGTGCTTCTAACTTAAGGAGACCACAAGATATTTACAATATGAAAATTAAACAAAGCAATTTTTTTAAATTTATCCTTTCCTAAAATTGATCTTTACAGAAAAAAGTGAATTTTTTTTATATTATTATTAATTTTTGTAATATAACGTAGTGAAAACGTAATGAATATATTTAAAGAATTCTTAGAAAAACAACTTCAAGTTGTATAACCATTTGAAGAGGACTTACCTAGCTTGAGCTACAAAATGGCAGTCTCTCTGCAAAACGCTATTTGCGTCAGGTGGAAAAAAAAGGAAAAGCGAACCAGAGAACAAAAATTCGTCCAAGTTCGCTCTCGTATACGAATGTGGGCTTGGTGTTAATTGATGTGCCATGACATTATTTACCAACTTTGTTAGCTTTCCCTCCCTTTAGCCATTGTTTGGCGTTTATTAAGTTTTAAAACCAATTAGGAATATGTATAATACTTATTGTAATTATAATCATTAGCGCTTTTTGTAAGCTTAGTTTGAGCTTTGTTAAGGAATCACAGCAGTCCGACGACCTTTGTTTTTGCTTATTCTTATTTGCCAAAAAGTCTAAACCAACCAATATAAGAATAAAGAGAGGGGGATCTAATGTCAATTTATTAGTCTGTCCTTTTGATCCTGATTTTCGTGACTGTCAGTCGCATTCCAATTAATCCTAAAAAATTTTTTAACATAAAATAAAAATGGTCCAGGAAGACATCCTGTGCCTGGACAAATTAAATACTTGACCCGCCAGTATAAGTTGTTGGGGGTCTTTGGTTTTTTTTTTAAATTAATAGCTTAATAAGTAAGGTTTTTCTTTTCTTCTCCACGTTTAAAATGGATTTCAGATGGTTTTTAACTTTACACGCAGTAGATTACTATACCTATAATTTCTTCAGTTTTTTTTAAATGGATGAGTTGGACAATGACTGCTCTTTTCCTTTTTTTTTCAGTTAAATTATATCATGTCCACCTGACGCTATTTAGTTCTCTTTGCAGAGAGACCACCACCATGTTTTTAGGAAAGGATAAATTTAAAAAATTTGCTTTGTTTAATTTTAATATTGTAAATATATGGTGGTCTCCTGAAGTTAGAAGCACACTGTGTGACCTTTTCAAGCATCGATTTTTTTTTCCTTTTTTCGAGGGGTTGCATAGGGGTTTCTGACTTTCTTCTTTGGGTTTTTTCCAGAAACCCTGATGATGATAGTGTATACTGCCGAAACATGTTGGTTTTCAATAAATTAAGTGAAGAATGACCCTGGTTGTTTGATTTAATTATCATCTCAACTTCAACAATTTACAAAGATAAAAATAAAAAGATATGTTACAATTAATGTCAAAAATCCGACTTTTTAGAGTTTAATATAGTATAGTATTATTTCATTCATGCGATATTGCTCAAAATGTGGTAAGTCATAAAATATTTTTATTTCTATCGATAGGCTAAAAAGGGGACAAGTTCGAACTTTTTATTTTATTTTTCTCAAACCAATTATTTTGACTTTTTGGCCTGTACCCTTCCTATATTATTGTTACAAATAAAAACAACAAATAACCCTAAACAATATAGCAATTAATGTTAAATATTAAAAAAGTATTAGCACTCTCCATTTCAAATAATAGGTTGGCTACACTAAAAAAATTGACCCAAAAACGAATTGTACTTTTTAAATATATATACTTCTCTGCCTTTAAAACTCTGTTAGTTTTTTTATACTGAGACTTTCCATCCATTATAGGATCAATGCCCAGTATTAGCCAAATTTTTGCAAAGTTAAAGACAAACCAAAAATATCCATGCACCTAGCCGGAATTCGAACCCGAGACCTTCCGTGAGACAACAGGCCGATACGCGCTACGGAGGCTGGCTTTATTAACAAAATTCGCTTGCCTTTAAAACTGTATTAAAAAAATCTCAGGGGATCCTTTTCATGCCACAAAAAAACTAACCTCATCTTCACTCAAATTGTTAGCCTCTGGCGGCAAATCCTGCAGAGCTTGCCACATCTTGTGAGCGGCCATTCTCTTGGCCAACTTCTTGGATTTGCCGGTGCCGACTTCGCGGTACTTCAACACCGTACAAGCGATGGTGAAGTTGCGCTCGTGGGGGAGTCCCTCTTCATGAACCATGTCGTAGAACGGTGGCGGCCAACGGCGGGACATGCACATCTCTTGTAACCAGCCGATCGGATTGCCCATGACCTTGTCGTCATAGGGGGAGACCACCTGAGCCGTGCTGTTACAAAATCATTATTTTTATATCCGTTATGAAGATAACTCTCCTCTGTCGGTTAATTACTTTAAAACATTCACATAAAAACTTAAAAACAAAATTATAGTTTTTTTAGGACCTAAATCAATCAACTTTTTATGTTTTTCAAGAAATTTAACCTAAAAATTATAGGTAAAAATATACGTATTGGAACTTGCCAATATTTTTGTCATTTAAAGTTTTGATAAGACACAAAGGGCGATATTTAGCAAGGACTGTAGTTTAAGGAAAGTTTGGTTTGAAGGCTGACTGAGCGAATTGAGCCCTGATTGAGCGAATTTCCTAGCAAGTAAAAGTATAGTCTGGATATTAGCCCAAAATATCAACTATTAGCTGAGTAGCCTCCCGTATGGGACCTCAGTACCTTCTGGCGATGTCCAGCTAACTAACAACACTCTTCAGTTTTGAATGTATTGTTATATACAGAGTGTCCCAAAAGTCTTAGTCCCCCCTTATATCTCCAAAAACTTTTAAGATATTGTAACAATACATTGGGAACTTCAATAAGAAGCAAAATTTAAATAATCTAGAGGAGCGGTATTGCCGCCCCTTTTTCTGGAGCGGCCTGGGGGCGGTATGCTAAAAAAAGTTAAATGGAAACACATATCGAGTTGCACCACATTTTAATGATCTACTAGAGTGCTCCGTCCTAACGTCAATATTATTGACATCTGTCACTCCTGTCAAAAGTTACTGGGAATAATTTGATATATTAAAAAGTCCCCTCTTGAATCTCCAAAAGCTCTTGAGGTATTATAAAAATACTTTGGAAACTTCATTGAGATGTGAAATGGAAAAAATCTAGAAGGGCGATATCACCGCCCTTATTTCTGAGGCGGCCTAGGGGCGGCTTACTAAAAAAAAGTTAACAGGAAACGCATATCGAGTCGTACCTCATTTTAAAGGTCTTTAGAAATGCTGCATACTATCATCGATATAATTGACGTATGTCACTTCCGTTGAAGGTTATTCAGGGTAAACTAATTATTGAAACACCATAAAGTTTATTTTACAAATCTAAGTAAAATACATTTGATTAAATTACAAAAACTACTAAAAGTGACCTTGAAATTCTTGGCAAAAATAAAATCTATTTTCGAATTCGCCTCGGACGTTTCTTAGCATAGAAAAAAAATTGGGTTCGGTCTGTCTGGCAAGTAGTTTGTCTATGTTTCTTAGCATCTCAGGAGTAATAGATCGACTAATCTGAATTTACTCGTTCTCTTAACTGCTGCAAGTCTCTGGGCTTTGTCCGGTAGACCCTCCCCTTAATGTAGCCCTAAAAAAAAAGTCAAGAGGAGTTAGGTGAGGAGACCGAGCCGGTCATTCAATTGTGCCCCGGCGACCTATCCAGCGATGAAATTGGGTGGCAAGTAATTGTCTAATAGGTAGATAAAAATGTGGAGGTGCCCCATTTTTTTGAAATATGCAACTGCCAGCGTCACCAATTTCGTTTTCAATTTCTCTTATAGCAGTAATAATCTGTTCCTCCAGAAACCTAAGGTACCCATCGCCATTGAGGTTAAACTCAATAAAAAAAGGACCAATTATTCGATAGTCCATAATTCCAGTCCAAACATTAATTTTTTCTTGATTTGGGTGTGCGCCAATCAACAATTGTGCCTATTTACGGTCCAATTCAAAAAAAAGAGGTCTCATCGCTAAAGCATATCTTTGTCAAAATATCTGACCCGTCGGTAATTAAGCTCGTCATTTCTTCCGTAAACTGAACTCTTCGATCGAAATCATCTTCATTTAGTTCTTGAACGAACCTAACTTTGTAGGGGGAAATTTATGAGCTTTTAAAATCCTGTGTACTATTGATTTGGGGATATCAATGACATGAGTAACTGTTCTTACCGATTGTTTTGGTTCCACGAACATTGTCCCAAGGACTTCCTCTTGAATTTCTTCTGTTGCCGTTTTCGGGCAGCCAGACCAGGATGAAACGTTGTTATAAATTTTAGCACCACGCTCTTCACATAACTTTTTGAAACGGGCTGGAAAAGCATTGTGAAATAGATGCATTGTACCTTTGTAAGTCCGTGTCTGACTATAGAAAAGAACAATTTCTACTTTGTCTTCATTCGAACGACGCATTTTGAATAAAAAAACATTTTTGAATTGTACGTAATATTTGTTTGGCAGGATTTTCTTTTATTTTATTATGATCCCAGGGAATCAGCCTACTAGATGTAGGTCCTGACTTTTTCGGACAATAACGCAACACATTAAACGGAAAAACCAAGAAGATACTGTTTGATATGTTAAATTGTTTCAAATAACTTTTGACAGGAGTGACAGACGTCAATATTATTGATGTTGGTATGCAGCATTTTCAGAGACTTTTAAAATGAGGTGCGACTCGATATGTGTTTCCATTTAATTTTATTTTTTTCAGTATGACGCCCTCACATAGGGGAACGACCTTAGAGGAACAGAGGGACATGAGGTTTTTTACTTGAAACTTTTAACCTGGAAAAGCTAGGAATGAGTTTTATACACAGTTATATTGTACAAAAAGCAACGTCTTAAATTTAAAAAAATAGTTACTTTACATGATTTAAACCATATAAAGGGCAACCCAAAAATATAGTGCGTTTTACGAAAACCTATTTTTTTTATATGCTAACTTTGCTTAAATGTCACCTAAATTTTTCGTCTTAAATTTTTTGGAAAGAAGGAGCTTTTAATTTTATTATAAAAACATATTTTTTTATTTTTTGACAACTCGAATGCGCTTTTTATAACGAACTGCAAAAATGACGCTTTGCCCATACACTCAACTTCCATAGCCATCTTGGTAGCAGATCGTAGCAGATAAATGTTATATTTTCGTGATCGTAATACTCCAGCAATTATATTAAGATTGCTGGTAAAGCGAATCCTGTCGAATATCAAATTTTGTAAATACAAAAACTTAGATGTTGATATATTTTTACCTAATTTGTTCATTTTATTATTATATTTCTGATAAAAAAGACGACTTATTTGTGTAAAAATTTCAAAAAACCATTAATCAGTATTAGGCAATCATATAACAAAAATATTTACTAAAGTCAACATATTAGATTTTTTTTTAATATTTACTTTTCATTGGCATATCATTTAAATAGTAGTAAAATTTGTAATTAGACGCACTTGTAGCCAAAATTTAACGCCTTAAGATATCTATCACTCAAAATTACAATAAAATGATAATAAATGGGCTTCTTTCTAAATAATTGTGTGAATTTAATTTTAAAAATATAATGAACATTTTTTGGTCTATGTCTCTGATATTATACTAAGCCGTTCCTCTGTGCCCCAGTGCGGCCTCAGAAATAGTGGTGGCAACGCCGCCTCTGTAATTTTTTTCCATTTTGCCCAGTTCTTAAAGTAGTGTTACAATATCCCAAGAGCTTTTGGAGATATAGAGGGGGACTAAGACTTTTTGATATATCAAATTGATCCCAATAACTTTTGACAGGAGTGACAGATGCCAATAATATTAACGTTGGGATAAAACATTTTAGGAGACCATTAAAATGTGGTGCAACTCCATATGTTTCCATTTAACTTTTTTTAGTATGCCGCCCCAGAAAAAGGGACGGCAATACCACTTGTCTAGATTTTTTTCATTTCGTCTCTTATTGAAGTTCCCAAAGTATTGTTACAATGTCTCAAAAGCTTTTGGAGATATAGGGGGGGGGACTAAGACTTTTGGGACACCCTGTATGTAGAAGGACAAATTTTAGTACTGAGACAGTAATTTTATTTTTTTTTTAGTAATTTAATTATTATTTGTAATTAAATTTCTGGCACAGCATGACTCGATTTACTCGTGAATTTCAGGCTGAGTACGGTACTATTGATTTTCTTTGAATTAATTAATTAAGAGTATTTTTAAAATTTTGTATTTATTTTATATATCACACCTTACCTCAAGTCTCCCTAAATTTGTTATTTTCAGGCGCATTCTGGGCAAGTAAAATTATGTTGAGTGGGTGTTATAACGTAGGGGCTTTTATTTATTTTGGTTGTTTTATTTTAATTTTGTTAAACGAACCTAGGTAGGTATGTTATACTACAGATTTTGGTGCCGTGACCAGGATGCGCTTATTTTGACAAGCAATGTGGAGATTTGAGTGGGAATAAGGTTGTTTTTTTTTTCCTTCTATTTAATGAGAAATACTTAACTGTTTTTTTAAATACCCCTCTTAAAGTTAATAAATTCATTTTAATCAACTTTGTTTTGCTTGATTAGCAATTTTTTGCAGAATTTTACATTCTAAATCCGACGCCGCTACCTGAAAATCAAGTTAGCCTTAGTGTGGTCAAAGATCACACTGTATTTTATATTTATTCTGATTGATTCACAAGCATTTACCAGATTTTTTTGTGGCTATTGCTTGTCGCAACGTCGTCATGGATACTTAACATTCAACAGCCTCGTGACTTGATAAATGCACTGGATGCAACTGACGTCTCGATAATAATAATAATTCTAGACGTCGGTCGTTACGGGTCTTTAACAAACACGTTTTTTTGTACTGTTATAAATGTAGTATTTGATTATAATTTACACAAGGCAATTGCAAAGGGATAATTATACAGTATCGAAAATTTAAATCAAAGCAAACATTTATTTGTTTTAAAAATATGAAAACCTTATATTACTTGTTGGTTTAAACTTTTAATGAAAGCTAGTTTCCTAGTTGTTTAGATATCAAATTACCATTTTTTTACAACTTCTTAAATAATAATTAGTTTTTTTACATTGATGTTTTTAGGTTTGTAGAGTTCTTGTCAGTATCACCTTGACCTGCCTTGACCTTTTTGTTTTAGGATCAAGGTTATTTGAAAAAATAATTAAACTGATGGTGTTTTTTTCATTAAATTTGTTTTATTTTTTTCAACCTATTGTTACTATACAACAAATTATTTTGGGAGATCGAAAGTTATCATAACTGGCACGTTTTTTTTCCTTTTCAAATTAATGCTTCTTGTTGGCTTAAATTGACAAAAAAATATTGAAAAATGACAAAATTGTTTGGAACTGTTTACTGCTGGCGAAAATTTTATTTACAGAATCTGCCGAGATGTCTTACTCAGATTTGCTCGCAGGTTTGACCGGTGCACTATCAGGACCGAAGAATCCGCTAACAACCAAAATTTGAATGTATCAACTGCTTCCACAATACCACCTGCTAACCGTACGAAAATACAAAAGCTTCATCAGGAGGTGTTGCGTCAACAGACGAACCTTCTAAGCAGGTCTCCTCAAGAGTACATCCAACCGCATTTCCGCTTGTCCATGAGTCTGTAACTGTTATTCCTGAGGGTTCGGAACTGTAGGCGACGTGGTAAATATTGTTTCACTGTCTAATACTTGTGCCAATAATTTAAATAACCATTTACCAGGTAATAATAGTTAAGGGGCGGATTGGAAAATTGTAGATTTAGCCTTAACCGCACAATCTTATCGTACAGCTACCGCAGAAAAAAAAAACAACGTTTCGTTACACTATTCCATATTATCAAATCTGTTGGTTTTGGTATTCAACTTATTTATTTTTAAATATTGTATAATTTAGTTAGTGCTGTCAGTCGTACAAATTTAATTATAATGTTGAAAGATTGTCTCTTTCCCTTATAATAGGTTTTTCGAAAATGGCCCACTCCCCTTCATCCCTAGCGTCCACGCCACGCAAGAGTGGGAAAAAGCTTTACGCGGGGGGAGAGGAGACTTCGTTTGTTATCTTATTTAAAGAAGGAGGGAGGAAGGAAGGAAAGGTATAGAAAAACTTATAAAAATGGACGAAATTAAAATTTGACAATTGGTGTTTCACGCGTTTATGAACGTAGAAGGATTTTTTATTTCAGAAGGTCCAAAATGAACAAAACGTCAGCGAGCGAAATGTCAGTTAAGTGTTTTGACAGTTTTCAATCGATAAAAATATATGAGTTAAAAATTTTAATTTCATTTTATCATCACATTGGAGGTGTGTTGTGTGAGGATGTTTCTTCTCATATGGACCTCTGCAAATTTAACGATAAAAAGCGATAAAAAAATATGAGTAAGTGACCCAATTAACAGTATTTTTAGTGAAAAGGCCCACTATATAGGGAAAACCCCATTGTCAATGTTCCTCCTTTTTTTTCACGATTTTTTGGACCCTAACCCATCTTAGTAAATATCGCCCAAAAAGACTTCCAACAAAAATCACAAATGATGACATGACATTTAAGTCGATCATTTTGGCAGAAACCTGCAACACTACACTAACTTGTTTAGTATTTTTAAAATCAGATTTATTTCCAGAATTTAAAAAAGTTAAATAAAATGAGCCATTCAATTTAAAAAATAATAATTAAATTTAATAATAATCTTTATTTTAAGTAGGAATCCTAATACATAGATAGATAAATAAGAATTAAATATTAAGGTCAGTAACAAGCAATAGCAAAGGTTCACAATAAAAAAAATAATATCAAAATACAAAAAAGAACTATAAAAAAGAAAAAAAAAACAAATTCAATCATTAATATATTTAAGTAAATTACTTTTAAACACACGAATTGATGAGCTTTCTTTCAGTTCCAGTGGTAGATTATTATATTGTCGAAACCCCTTAATAAATAATGAATTTGTTACTATTGCGGAACCTGATCTATTTGTGTACAGATTATTTCTTGTTCTTGTGTTATAGTTATGTATATTAAGATTAAATAATAATGAGCCATTAAAATAAGCAGGTGCTAAGTTATTTAACATTTTGTAAATAAATAACATGGTGTTATAAAATAGCTTTTTTGAAACTGTCATCCATTTTAGATAGTCAAGCATAAAGGAAATTGATGTATACCTATTACATTTTAAAATCGTACGCATGGCTCTATTCTGAAGTACTTGAAGCCTATTTATTTGATTTTGATTAAACATATAAAGTATAGTCGAGCAGAAATTAAAATGTGGTTGAATTATTGAATTGTAACTTAAAATTTTGATTTCTGTTGATAAATGTCTAGATATTCTAGAAAAAAAGTATAATTTTATTGAAACTTTTTTGAATATATATTATTTGTACACCCAGGTATGTAATATTTGTCACAATTTCTATTCTTTCATTATTAAATATGAGATTAATATCATTTACATTAAGCTACTTTGTTGTTATTATCATTGCTACATTAAGTTTAAGTTTATTAAAAGATAGATATTTGCTTAGTTTGGTTAATATACAATTCATTTTTACCACAGCCCTATCTAAATCCGCATCACTTACCTTTAAAATTGCATCATCAGCAAACAAACTTAAGAAATCACAATCCAAAAAAAGATTTATGTCATTTATGTACAATATGAACAATAATGGACCTAATACACTTAACTCATCTGAGTATGTATCTTCTATTTTTGTTTTTCGTTTCCTTGCACTTAAAAGATCTGTAAGTAAATCTAGTGCTGAATTACAAATGCCTATTCGATTAAGTTTAGCTATAAATAATTTCCTATCTATTGTTTCAAAAGCTTTTTTAAAATCTAAAAATATGACAAGTATAAATTTCTTATTATTGATATCAGTTTTAAATTTATTAAGAGCAAGTTGTAACGCTGACTCGCAGGAGTATTTTTTTTTCTAAAACCTGATTGGTTATTTATTAAAATACAATTTGTTTCTATATGTGCCATTAATTGTTCATATATTGCAAATTCCATTATTTTCTCTATAGATGGTAACATGTTAATGGGTCGAAATTCAGATGCTGGTATTGTATTTGTAACCTTTGGAATTGGTACTACCGTGCTGATTTTCAAATCGGCTGGAATCTTATTCTGTTTGATGCATGTATTTATAAAATTTAACAGTACATGTCCAACAGAATCAAAGGCAACGTTTAAGTATTTTGCTATTTAAGTTGTCATGTAAGCTAAACTTATTGTCTAGTGATTTAATTATTTTCTTAAGTTGTTGCATACTTAGCAGACTAAATGCACTCAAACTCGGATACATATTATAGTTTAAACATTTTTCATTTTGATCATCAATATCATTAACAATTGCATGCACACTTTCATTCATAACTATGAAAATCTTATAAAAACAGTTGACATCAGAGAGCAAAAATCAGTTTTTATGTGAATGTTATGTAAGTAATTCTTATGTGGACAAAATAATTGCTCAGGGCCTGTATTCTTCAATTTCGGGAAAGAGAATGCTCCCGGGAATCAGAAACGCACCTGATTGGTCGAAATATCAGTTTTCTGTCAATATTCTCTGTTTTGGCACTAATGACTTAGTTCGTGAGCGGCTTTGCCGTCAGTTTTTGCTCACAACTATTGCCATTAGTGCCAAAACTGCCAGAAATGTGACAAAAAAAAGAGAATTCGGCCAAACAGGTGCGTTTCTAATTCCCGGGGGCACTCCCTTCCCCGAAATTAAAGAATACGGGCCCAGGGTTCCTACCAAATTCTAATTTCCAAATTCCCTGACTTTTCCAGGTTTTCCCTGACCATTTTATAAAAAATTCCAGATATTTTTTGGATATAAATTGTTTGTCTACGTGGATACCAAGTAAATGTAGACTTTTACCATCTCTCAAATTTAGCAGGTATTAATATTATCGGTAAAAAGCAGATAAATAAGACGAGAAACTTTGTTCGAAACTTTATTTGAAGACAAAAATCACAGGAACCGAATTCGTTAAATCCTAAAAACAAATCAGGTACTTAACAGCATTAAAAATAAAAGGCTAATTTGCTACGTTTTTTTGGTTCATCTAGCAAGTTATAAAACTAAATTGCATGAATATATGCACATGCACATGAAAAAGAAGACCAGCATAAGCTGGAATACGGAAAAACACAGGAAATATATCAGAAATTAATTACTGAAGAAATAAAAGAATCGCAATGAATGAACTACTTTTGCGAACTACTCAACGAAAAGGTAAATACCGATACTACACCTATAGGCATTTGGCAGCTGAATTATCGTGGAATAACTCTGCCAAGTAAATGCTATAAGGTCCTCTCTAGTATCCTGCGAGAGAATTGAACCATATAAGGAGGCGCCTGTGCGGGTTTAGACCTAAACGGTGGGATTTACTAAAAGAGTTTAGTCTGTTTTAGAACAGTCCTAAGTTTAAGTGAAATTTTTGGTTTTAAGCATTTTAAACCAACCCTCCTTGAGTTTTGGACATAGTTTTAATTATAAGAAAAATTTTAATAAGTTTGTTTATTGAATAATCATTTTAACACAATGTTTTGTTGGATTTAAGAAGAAAGTTTCAATTTAGAAGAAAAGAAAATTAAAAAATTTAAACCCACGCGGGGTTTAAATAGTAAACACTCTGTAGAGCAAATTAAAATTGGGGCGATATATATAATGAAAACTTACCCTTATTTGTTAATTTTTCTAATTAATTTAATACTTGATGTCACACAACGATTTAGATGAGTAATAATAAAATATTTAAAAGGTATTTTTTATTATTAAATGTATTAAAAAACTTAAATGCAATTTTTTTTTACATTTCTGTCACTGTCGAAATGTCAGTTTAAAACTATTAGCGCTGCGTTCAATCACAAACACCGAGTTCGGATCTTTTACCTCTGCTTGCACCAACCTCTACTGATGAAAGCTACAACTTTAAAACGAGTGGGACGAAAGTTTTTTTGACTGAACTTTTAGATAACCTCTATGTTTTACTTTCAGTTTGTAAATAAATTAATATAGTTGTTTTGGCTTTTTTTGTTTGGTATATTTTTCGTGCATAATCAGTGACCTTTACTTATGTTTGTTTTGCCTCATAGTGCCCTCATAAATATATTTTTTGTGCTGAAAACGGGTTCAAAATATGGCGTTTTTCTGGACAAAATAGTAGGTGTTTTATTGGTTAATGAAAAACTTGGGATATTAAAAAAGATAAATTAATCCTTGTAAAAACGGTTACTTAGGGAAATTATAAACGAACTTATTACCAAATGCCACAAAACAATCCTTTCTGGGGGCTATAAATTTAAACCAGCCCCCTGAGGTGGCCTAAAAAATCACCAACTTTATAACCTCAAACACAAATAATGAAGCTATTATGTGCCAAATTTTTGGCGTATTTGCCATTTTGAAACCTGTCAAAAAAAATAACTTCTAGGCATTTTCTTCTGAAATATGGTGTATTTTGAGAAAAAAGCAGTTTTTCAGTGGTATTTTGCAATAACAATACAAAATAATCAATAACTTTGTGTCTTTTCTGTATGGGTAAGTGTTTTTTGAAAATTGGTTTTAAAATTTAGTACCCCCAAAAGGTATAAATATTTAGACATGTGGGGAGTACCGTTTTAGGTCTTAGTAAATCTCACTGAAAAGGTCCACTATAGACCAGATTTTCACCGAATATAAATAATGGAAAATGCTGGGAATTTGCCACAGAACTTCACCAACCGCATAGACCAGATTTTCACCGTTAAGATAAATAATGGAAAATGCTGGGAATTTGCCAGAGAACTTAACCAGATGTTTATTGATTTCAGATAGGCATTTGACAAATTATGAAGAGAAAAGTTGTGGGAACCAATGCAGAAACTAGGATTTCCAAAAAAGCTGATATCCCTGGTAAAAATGTGTACAGAGGACACAAGATGCAAGATAAGGGTGTGACAGAGCTACTCTGATTTCTTTGATATCAACAATGGGCTTAAGCAGGGTGACTCTCTTTCACCCCTATGGCTATATTCCACCAGGAAGGATCCAACCTATTATTGGCCTTCCCAGATGATGTGGACAAAAAGACTCCTTGCACCACAATATTTCTACAACCATAACTGATTGCTTAATAAGATTACAAAAAAGAAGTAGAACCTCTTTCGACAGTGGAAGCAGTTGCTGTTCTCATTTTGGGCCAAGACTGATCAGTTTTCTTGATTAACAAAGGCAATTTCCTCCACTTTCTTTACATGACCACTGTCCTTAAAATGGCTCAAGATGGCCTGAAGCCCCATTACTCAATTCAATATTTTTTAAATAAGGCTTACAATATGCTTGATATTTATTGGTTTTCACAGACTGTAGAGACTGCCACTCTGGTGGACTTATGGAAGGACTTATTCAGTCTAAATTAAAAACTGATTTTTTCGACATTTTGGATTCCTGCTCTTAAAAAAAATTGAAAATTCTCGGTAATCTCGCACCGCAGTTGCACTCCACATCATTTTAAGGTTAGGAATAAACACATTACATGATAAATATTGTCGGATTAGAAAAAGGTGCACTTTTACGCACGCATTTGCGTGCGGGCGGTTGCATTTCCCGCACGCCATGCGGGAATGAATTTATCCTGGGTTTTTGGAGCACGCCGTGCGGGAAAATTTTTTTTCCGCTCGCATTTTTTTTTATTATTAAAAATAAAATTTAAATAACTATTTTACGCAAGTATGAAAAATTTTGTACCTGACAGGTGCAAAAATAATTTTCCACAATGCGTTCGGAACTATTACAAGTTTGGTTTAAAAAATAGGTTAAGAAAGAGAAATTTCAGGTTTTGTGTGCCAATTCTCTGACTTTTGCGGATTTTTTGGTCATTCCCTCAAAATTTCCTGACTTTTCCAGGTTTTCCAGGTCAATGGGAACCCTGTTACTTACGATCAAATCGCGTACAGTTTAAACGCCCAAGAGCTCTGTACTCTTTGCAATAATTACGAACCTGAAAGCGATCATATTCTATTTTCATGTCCGCTCTATAACTGCATAAGAAATCATTAAATGCAGATTAAAAATGGTTTTCAAAACATTTAGAAAACATTACTCCTAAGATAAAGAGTTAGCCCACGCGATTATAAATTTTTTTAAACTGTGTGCTTTTATAAGAAACGATTAAACCTTTTGGGGCTGGGTCCAAGCTCACATATCAATTATTTTTTGTTACTTGTACTTAATTTTTTGTCATCCCTTTTTCTTATTTCTCGTTTCAAAAAAGTTTTGTTTTTATATTTTCTATTTTGTTTAGCATTAATTGTACTTAATTAACCACATAGCAGTGTCTTTGCTATGGAAAATGTATTTTTTTCCTAGAAACAATAAAGTTAAAGTAAGTCATTATCAAACAAGATATAGGGCGGTTACATTTATAATGGATATTTATTTTTTTTGTTATAATACAGTGCGTCAGAAAAACTGAAAATGTAATAGAAATCTACATAAGTAATTCACTCTTCGATTTACCTTTTGGGACAACCAAAAGGCGACGTTATGAATGAGTGAATTAATGTAGAAACACGGGCGGGATTCCCATATACGTAGGTCACCTTGCTGGGCTCGTTGCATGCCCACCCCACTATCCTTGTTTTAGCCCTTGAAGCCTGCCTCTTTCGCAAAAGAACAAATTTTTCTGGGCTGCAACCTTCTTACATTGTCTGGGGCCAGCAAGTTCCCAAGGTTCGACTCTCTTGACCTGGCTAGAGCCGGACACTCCAGCAGGATGTGCAAGGACGATTCCTCGTCCTCCATGCACCATTGTTAAGGCGACAGTGTCCCGTTAGAAGCCCTGTTGCCAGTCTCACATCCTTCCTGCTTAGGTGAAGCAAGGACTTTGTTTTTTTTTTTTGGCCCTCACCTCACCAATCAGGAGCTTGGCCTGTCTCATGCCCTGCATGCTATTCCAGAGCTCCTCAGAGCACCTGTCTAAGTCACTTTTCAGGGCCGTTATGACTTGGCATGCCGGAATACCTGATGTGGGTTCCGGACCTACTGGATCGGTTGATGATCCTTGTTTAGCCAATCTATCAGCCCCTTCATTTCCCATTACATCTTCATGTCCTGGGACCCAGAGGAGATTGACCTTGTTGTGTCTTGCCATAGTTGTCAAGACACGTTTGCACTTCAATACAAGGGCAGATTTAACCCTGTCTGATTTGATAGCAGACAGTGCAGCCCGACTATCTGAGCAAATGTAAATACCCTTGCCTGAAGCGGACATGTCCAGCTGAAAAACAGTCGCATGCCTTCCTAGCGAGAAGTGGAACTTTGCTCTCGTGGTTTTACACTACACTCCCGCCCTCGACTTGTCCCCTGTTTTTGCACCTGGCCACCACATTATAGCCCCATATGGCACAATAGGTCTCACGACAGCCATATAAATCCAGTGTAGATACAACGGTTGAAGTCCCTACATGGTGCTAAAAGCCCTATTGCATGCCCATAGGGTGTTTGTGGATTTCTTAATCTTATTGATATTGACTAGAATGATTCCAAGATGTTTGGCGGAGCTTTTGTATGCAACGACTTGATCGAATAGTCAGAGTTCTGGTAAAGTGCCTCTTGATTGTGAAGAGGACTAGTTCGACTTTAGCTGCATTGAATCTTAGACCCTCTTTAAGGCATGAGGCTTGGACCTTATCAAGTGTTTGTTGCATAAGTCTTTCTTTTTGTAAAATATTGTTGCCATCAATTGTAACAACAATGTCATCTGCATAGGCAGAACGGTCTATTACCCTTTTCATTGTTTTAAGAATAAAACTGAAGACTTATAGGCCTGTAGGATTTGGCCTGACTGCAGTCCAATTTACCAATTTTTGGTATAATGACTACCCCAACCAGCCTCCAGAGCTTTGGAATATAGCTCCAGGTCAGGATTTCAAGTAGACGGGTATATAGGACCTCCAGATCCTTCTGCAGGAGAGCCGGAAATATGCCATCTTCTCCAGGTGACCACAGTCCATTTTACCCTGTCATATTTTATAACTGTTTTGGACAGTATGTAAGGCGACGTTATATTGAGTGCATGGTGCGGCGTCTGTAATATGTGATGGAGATAATATTATTTTTGGTTAACACTACACTTAAAAGTTAATAAATATTAGGAATTCACTAACTTACATGTCAGCTGCACCTGGGGTTCCATTAGTTTGATTGGCTTGCTCAGGAGTCATCTTACCCACCAGCAAGTCCAACAAATTCTTAGCTGCCGCATGCTTGGCCTCCTTTTTTGACCTCCCTGTTCCAGTGGCCATTAAATCGTTGCTTAGAAATACCCGGTATCTACGACAAAACATATTTATAAAATTTAAATTTACAAATGGAATAACAAAGCTGTACGAAATAGACAAAAAACATTCAGCTCTTCTCTTCTCAGTAAAAGGAATAATAAATTAAGTAAGACTCAGTTTTGCTCAATTATAATATGATATTTTCCCTCAACCCTAATGTTTTAGTATTCTTTAATCTCTCCCAAAGGTAAACATTTTTTTCACATAAATAAAATAAGGGCTATTAGGTAAACGATTAATATAAAGTAAAAAACGTTGTTGCTCATTTTTTTTTCAATTAAGTCATTGCTTTAACCAGGTGTAGGCGCCCGACTAGAGCGCCAAAAAGAAGATTTAAAACCACAATAAAAAATTTAGCATTATAAAAATAGAATGCTTCAAGTATCTCCAATAACCCCTATGAAAAAGAAAATAATTTAAGTATATATAATTCAAAGCATTCTATTTTTATAATGCTAAATTTTTTATTGTGGTTTTAAATCTTCATTTTGGCGCTCTAGGCGGGCGCCTACACCTGGTTAAAGCACTGACTTATTAATTGAAAAAAAAATGAGAAACAACGTTTTTTACTTTATATTAATCGTTTACCTAGTAGCCCTTATTTTATTTTTGTGAAAAAAAAATTTACCTTTTGGGAGAGATTAAAGAATACTAAAACATTAGGGTTGGTTGATAGGGAAAATATCATATTATAATTATAATTATAATTATAATATATATATATATATATATATATAATTATAATATATATATATATATATATATATATATATATAATTATAATACATATATATATATATATTAGGTAGGTTAATAATGAAGATCATTTCACTCATTAATCTTTTCCAATAGTTTTGAGATTTTGGTTGTGGACTCACACTAAGAACCCGAATACAGATCTGAAGAGTTCCCACCCCTCCGGGGGGAGCTTCATCTCCTTTTGCCCAAAAAACCTCAAACGTGACCTCACGACAGTTTTTTTGAGTTTTGCACGTAAACCGTACCTCTGACGATAAAAAGTTATAGGAATTTTTAGATTCTCCATTAAATTCTCCAGAAAAATTTTCATATAACTTTTTTTTCGTATCTCCCACTCAACGCTCATAAATGACCTTGGAAAATAAGCATAGTTTTCAGCGCGAACAAAACATAAGCCTTCCGTCGTCTTTTACTCCGATTATCTTAAAAAGTATTAGCGGCAGCAAAAAAATGTATAGAAGCAACATTGTAGAGCAGTTCTTTCTGTACAAGATCCATATGGGATAAAATATGTTTGAAAAAGTTTCAGTGGTAATATGATAATTTTTTATACCTGTGCATTCTGCATTTTGAGAGCGTTTCCACACCACCCTTGAGGTAGAGATCTCGGTGGGTTTTTTTAGGTGGCCCTATAGGCCTATTCCCTAATGAAATATAAATATTTAGTCAATTGACTCTGCAAAATGATCCTCCTCGATGGACTTTAGACAACTCTGCCCATGACAATGAGAACACATTTTAGAGCAGCGCAGGCCAACCTTTACTCAGCGACATTGATTTTCACAGCATGTTTTACAGCCGCAAGATATGAGCTAAATAATTGAGGCTGGTGCTTTAGTTTTTCTCCAGCCCAGCGGCGTCAATTGGAGAGGGCAAGGGGGCTGTTTTGTTTTTTATGTTTATTTGAGTTATTTTGGCGTCAATAGTGTTTTGCACCCTTCGCTAAATGCCTTTAAAATATTTTTTTTTCATTCTTTTGAAATTAGGTATGCCCCCCCCCCCAAGAGAAATGTGAAATGACGCCGTTGCTCCAGCCCCATTGCAATGCTATCTTTTGCATATAAAGCATCCCGACAAGAGACATCTTTAAACAATTATCGTTTCATTTCGTTTAATAAGCTAGTCGAGTAACGCAGTCATTTTGTCCAGACTACCACCAACATCTGCTGCAATAACACAACACTCATATCGCGTTTTTTTATCAAATTCATTTGTGAAAAGGAAGACATTTGAGAGGAACTGAATGGGGCTGGAGAAAAACTAACAACATTATAATGCCAGTGCCCACGACTCAAGCGCCAGCTACAGCCTCAATTCTTCAGTTCATATCTTGCGGCTCTAAAAAGGTCCGTGGAAAGCAATGTCGCTGTGTAAAGTGTTCTCATTGTCATGGACAGAGTTTTTTAAATTTCATCGAGAAGGATCATTTCGCAGAAGTTATTGACTAAATATTTATATTTCATTAGCGGAATAGCCCTATAGGGGAAACTACTTTAAAAAAGGCACCGAGAGCTCTACCCCAAGGGTGTTGTAGAAACGCGCTCAAAGTGCAGAATGCACAGATATAAAAAAAAATATCATATTACCACTAATACTATGTCAAAAATATGTTATCCAATATGTATCTTGTAGAGAAAGAACGGCTCTAGAATTTTGCTTCTATACGTTTTTTTTGCTCCCGCTAATACTTTTCGAGATAATCGACGTAAATACGGCCCAAGGCTCATTTTTTGTTCGCGCTGAAAACTATGCTTACTTTCCAAGGTCATTTATAAGGTGGTGGGAGATACGCAAAAAAGTTATATGAACATTTTTGTGGAGAATTTAATGGAGAATCTAAAAAGTCCTATAACTTTTTCTTGTCAGAGTTATGGTTTACGTGCAAGACGCAAAAAAACTATCGTGAGGTCACGTTTGAGGTTTTTTGGGCAAAAGGAGATGAAGCTCCCCCCGGAGGGGTGGGAACTCTTCGGATCTGTATTCGGGTTCTTACTGTGAGTCCACAACCAAAATCTCAAAACCATCAATTTTTTCTTCCACTCGTCGTTTTTTCATCTAACTTGCCTACTAATCATAGATAACATCAGACCGTTTTTCAAAAGAAGTTATATCTATTAGTTGTGTGAAAAGGTTTTTTGTTGTTTTAGAGTTGTAAAAAGCCAGTGTGACATTTGTCTTTAAGGCAATTATTAATTTTGTTCGATAACCCCTCTATGAAAGGAAATTACTAACGATCACCTTCCATATGATTGACAACTTTTGCTTTGAATATAGTGATGTTTCTTTTTATGTATTTGATAGGATAATTATTTCTTTGTTGCAACCCCTTTGAAGTTTTCTTCATGATATTGGGGACTGCTAAGGTTAATAATTCCCATTTTTTGGGAGACAGGTTGATTAGAATATTTTAAGAGTCTATACGAGCTAGAGGGCTTGTCATACCAGTTACTTGAAATTACTCCTGACGATTATCTTCTTATTTCAATATCTAAAAAACATAGTTTTACATACAGTACAATCCATTTTTATTTAGACAAAACACAACCTCACTTTCCATAGAACAAAAACAAGATTTTTAAGTTGCCAAAATCAAACGCGCTAGGTTTTGGTAATCGGCATTATAACTACACTGCTAACCTGAAATCACTCTGAATAACCCTTATATTACGCTTTCATATCAATCAAATGCACCAGAGTGAAACAACATGCCAGAGATACTTGGATGAAAAATGAATATGACTGTTAAAGCAACTCTGATATTCGTTTTTATTTGTACACCAAACATAACAAAGAAAACGCGATGCAGACCCAATATGCCTGAGAGATAGCTGATGAGCGAATTTACCAAAAAAATAATGAACTCAAATTAAATTTAGAGGTTAAAAATGCAGCACCGGCTTTTAATTTTGCGCATTTTTTATTACAAGCTTTTATTTAACTTCACCTCTATGTATGTATGTTTATATGTGCGGGTTAAATCTTGCAACTCAATTTTGACTAACTTCTAGATGTCAGATTGAATTCAAATTTGGTATGCGATTATAGTTCCAGTGCCAATGAAAATATTATGGTATTATTATTGTTATGTCTATATCTAAAACACGGTTCCCATCTATGCGTTTCTCATTCGTCTATATAAAAGTTACAGCAAATAATATAAAACCTTCATAAAATAACCAAAAGTTATATTATTTAGTGTTGGTGATAATTTTATAACTCTAATATATCTCTTAAATGAGTAAAAAAGACTTGAAAAACAACTGTTCAACACCAGCTTACAAAAATTTATGGTACATAGTAATGGATAGAAAAACAACATATAGATTTTATAAAACTTCCTTATGAGCCCTCAAGTATAGAGATTATTATAAAAAGGTTTTACAACTGTTCTAACAACACTACATAACAAATTAAAGGTTTTTATGGATTTAGAAATATAGATTTTCCATCTTTCTTATTTTTGCTGGTTATGTATTAATCTTTTTCTTTTTACAATAAAAAAATTTATAAAATGGTGTTTAGCAATCTTCTAAAATAAATAAAAATGAAAGTGAGATAAGCTGAAGGAGGAATATGAATATTTATATACTATAGTCAAATAAAAGCTGTTTTTCAAGTCATCCTATTCTGAAAATCAGCTGCGGTCCCGTGTGTACTGTATAGTTTTCGAATACACTCACGTAAATTTCATGGGCTCCAAAAATACTTGAGAAGACGTGAAAAAAAATATTCATTTAACTATCAGTTTTTTTTTCATACGCGTTTTTTTCTTTCTGGGCCAAATATTGAATTTCGTATGTTGTTCTTAACCCTAACAAGAAATATTTCGATTGAAACACATGTTGAAACCCCATAAATAACGTTTTTATTTAGGCCAAAAACCCATTTTTGTAATCCAAAATGGCGAAAATTTCCGACAATTCTATAAAAAAAACAATACAACTATACCACTGTTTACCTCGTCAACACTATTTTATAACCCTTTTAAAAAATGATGCTACTGGGAACAAAGGGCTACAGATGGCGCAGTGTTGAACACTGATGGTCTGTTTCTGCGAGCTTAACATAGTTACCATTGTTCTCTTTTCCTAAATGCATTCCTCGAGAGATCCAGCATACTACAAATACCAGGAAAAATACCCGCCTCCACACACTTCAAGCCCGCATAACTATCAGAGGTAACTATCTCAAGAATATAGTTAGATTGCGGGGTCGAAGGGTGTACAGGCGAGTATTTTCCGGGGTGTTCACATTTACCGCCGACCAGCAGTACCAGCGTATGCGCTCGACGTTTCACGGTGCGTTTTTGCAACCTTAACATGGTTACTATATTGTTCTCTTTTTCTAAAACACGGTTCCCATCTATGCGTTTCTCATTCGTGGGTCCCCTGAATCAAAACACGTATCACGTGGTCTAAGCGAGATTTGCCTATACAAGTTCATGTCGGACGCTGGTGGGAATCGGGTGTAAAATGCATTCGATCCCGATATCTGTCATCGGCAACTATTTCAAGAAGATTTGGATCTCTTATTTATCTCAGATTGATGTAATTAAAACAAGATAATAATGGTATGGTATCTCGCAAAAACGCGCCTTTTGATGTCGCAAAAACGCTCCTTTTGATTTCGCAAAAACGCGCCTTTTGATGTCACAAAATTAACCTTTAAAAATCTTGTTTGTTTTGTTATTATAATTGCCAAAATAAATTAAAATTGTTTTTTTTGTTCTAAAAACAGTTGTATTATAATCACTGTATAAAGAAATTAATAACAACATTATAGAAAAAACCTTATGGGCAAAAAAGGTTTATGAATGAGTTCATAAGAATATTACAGATACCAATTTATATAACTATTGTGTGTGAGTTCCCAAGTTTTTATAAGTGTCTCTCGAAATATTTTCAATCATATCTTATATAAATTTGTTGTTGGTTAATTAAGTTTTATAAGTGGGTTGATAGCAACATTTTAAAAACCAATCTTTATATATCTTTAATTGATAGTTACTTACGGTTTTATAGGTGGGTTGACAGAAAGATTTCAAACACCAATTTATATAACTTTTGTCACTGATGACTTATATTTTTATAAATATGTTAGTGGAAACATTGTTAACACCAATTTATATAACATTTGAACCGATGACTTTAATTTTTATAAAGATGTCCGTGGAAATATTTTTAACACGCCAGTTTTATGTTACTTTAGGGTACCATCAATTTAGAGCCTTTAATAAAACAAATATACAAACTCAATTCTTGTAGGAAACTTCTAAATACCCTAGGGTATCAATGGAACCCTCTTTATAATAATTATATAAATAGCTGTCACCAGAAGTTTCTGAAAATGCTCATTGGGTATGTACCCCCGGGAGGGGGAAAAACGCTTAAGTTTGTCCGATTTCCACCAAAATTGGTATACGGGGGTTTCTGAGGATAAGGAATACGAATTTTTGATCAGATCTTGAAAATTCAATATGGTGGATACAAGATGGACGATTTTTGGTCATGTTTTGCTAACCACTTTTAACTGACTTATACACATCCGATTGTCTTTAAATTTGGTATGCATTAATAGTTCCGGTAACAATACAATAATATAGTATTATTAGGCACCTCCCACCCTCCCAACGACGGGAGTGGGGGGGGGGAAACACCTAAGGAAACACAAAATTGGTATACAGAGGTTTTTACGAATTTTTAATCAGATTTTCAAAATTTAGTATGGCGGATTCAAGAGGGACGATTTTTAGTGATGTTTTGCTAACCAATTTTAACTGAAATATACACATCCGACTTTTTTCAAATTTGGTATACCGCTAAAGTTCCGGTAAAAATACAATAACTTGGTATTATTAGGCACCCCCTACCTCATACGAGGGGAGTGGAGAGGGGAAAACACCTAAGTTTTTGGGGATAAGAATTACGAATTTTTAATCAGATTTTGAAAATTTAGTATGGCGGATTCAAGAGGGACGATTTTTAGTCATGTTTTTCTAACCAATTTTAACTGAATTATACACATCCGACTGTTTTCAAATTTGGTAAACCGCTAAAGTTCCGGTAAAAATACAATAACTTGGTATTATTAGGCACCCCCTCCCCCATACCAGGGGAGTGGAGAGGGGAAAACAACTAAGTTTGTCAGATGTCAACCAAAATTGGTATACGAAGATTTTTGGGGATAAGAATTACGAATTTTTTATCATATTTTGATATAGACGATTTTTAGTCATGTTTTGCTAACCAATTTTAACTGAATTTTACATATCCGACTGTCTTCAAATTTGGTATGCGTTTAAAGTTCCGGTAACAATACAATATCTTGGTATTATTAGGAACCCCCACCCCAACTACGAGGGGAGTGGAGGGGGGAAAACACCCAAGTTTGTCCGATTTCAACTGCGGCCATCGCTTTTAATATTATGATATCAAAATGCTAAAAGTTATTTTCTACTTTTTAGTGAATTTTATATTTTATAGAAGCTTGTATTTGAAAAGCTTTTTTTATACAAAATTATTTTTTAATTTTCAGATTTGTATCCTAAATTTTCAAATCTGATCAAAAATTCATAATCCCCTTCGCTAAAAACCTCTGTATGCCAATTTTGATTGAAATCGAACAAACTAATGCTGTTTTCATGGGTATTGAGTTAGTTCTCAAAATTCATTGTATATTTTACTTTTATATAGTGTGTTCTTTATCAAGAGCAAGAACACGCTATATAACAGAAGATACAATGAGTTTTGAAAACGAACTCAATATCCATGAAAACAGCAATATCTTTTTTTCCCCTCCACTTCCCTCATTAGGAGTAATACCATATTATTGTATTGTCACCGGAACTACAAATGCATACCAAATTTGAAGACAATCGGATGTGTACAAGTCAGTTAAAATTGGTTAGCAAAAGATGAGCAAAAATCGTCCAACTTATCAAAAATTCGTATTCTTTATCCCCAAAAACCCCCGTATGCCAATTTTGGTTGAAATCGGACAAACTAAATCTTTTTCCCCTCCACTTTCCTCGTTAGGGATAGGTGGGTACCTGATAATACCATATTATTGTATTGTCACCGGAACTATAAAAGCATACCAAATTTGAAGACAATCGGATGGGTATAAGTCAGTTAAAATTGGTTAGCAAAACATGACCAAAAATCTTGAAACCGCCATATTGAATTTTTAAAATCTAATCAAAAATTCGTATTCTTATCCCCAAAAACCTCCGTATACCAATTTTGGTTAAATCGGACAAACTTAAGCGTTTTCTTCCCTCCAGGGTACCGATTCTGGAAGTCATAGGAAGTGATCGTTCGCCTGAGAGAAGGGAAGCAGAGACGATCGAAGAATCACCAATCTATTATGGGCACGCGCAGAGCTGCCTCGAACAACAATTTTTGAGCGAAGCCGTTCTCTTGACTAGACCCAGTAGTATGAACTTGTAGGAAAGCTCGTGTGAAAAATGTCTCTCGTATAATTTCAGAGCACGCTATTGGATGAAACCATCACGTAACAGATCTCGCTAATGCGCATGCTACGGCCAACTTGACTATCTCTTAAAGTACGAAGTCCCACAGTGGTCGATTTTTGTAAAAACGCGGAAATTATAAAAAAACTTCCACATTGTAATTTAATCGTACAAAATATTTAGTTTTAATAAAAAAATAAGGAGGTGGTTGAGGGGGTTGATATATGTGAAAATTCATAAGTTTTGATCCAAAGCTGTAAATTCATAACAACTATCTAAAAACTGCAACTGCCTAAACGCTTCTACGAATTTGCAATTTTTAGATTTAAAATAACAAATTACATCCTAATATTAAAGGGAATTGTGACGAAACACTAATGTGTTCCTGAAAATGACCAAAGGGTGGGTGTGTCCACCATGCCTGTGCCCCGAACAATGTCTGAGCTTCATTCATTTGAGATTTCATAATCAGCCTCTTCTATGATGTAGATTTCGCACTATTTACGTTTATGTATTGGATCAACACTTGCGGCTCTGGCCATATCTAGACGTTATTGAAGACAGCACCGGAATCGGAATCAGAAACGAATTTGGCCCCGCCTATTTAAAGCGGACCAGATAAATAGTAACGTCTGACGGTTTAAAGCTTGTTTTTGGTTATTTTAATGGGATTTTGATGCGGTTTTTTTAAAAATTAATTCAAAATTAAGGGTTAATATTCGTAAAAAATCCAATAATATAACAAAAATTGCGTCTTAAATCGTTTCTAGACCGTTTGCGCCTTCTTCCGGAGGCTGTGCGACCATAAGTGGAGCCTCAAAAGTTTCCTTATGAAAAACACAGAAAATTGAAACAATTTTTCTTTAGGATTTCAGGGGAATAAGGGGTCAAAAAAATAAAAAACAACACAAATTGCGTCTTAAATCGTTTCTAAGACCGTTTCCGCCTTCTCCAGAAGGCTGTGCGACTGTAAGTGGGGCTCAAAATTTTCCTTATGAAAACACTCAAAAGTGCAGTAATTTTTTATTTGATTTCAGGGGAATAGGGGGTCAAAAAAATAACACAAATTACGTCTTAAATCGTTTCTAATCCGTTTCCGTCTTCTTCCGAAGGCTGTGCGACCATAAGTGGGGAATCAAAATTTTACTTATGAAAAACCCTCAAAAGTGCAGTAATTTTTTGTTGGTATTTCAGGGGAATAGGGGGCCAAAAAAATAACACAAATTACGTCTTAAATCGTTTCTAATCCGTTTCCGTCTTCTTCCGAAGGCTGTGCGACCATAAGTGGGGAATCAAAATTTTACTTATAAAAACTAAAATATTTTTTTTTGGGATTTCAGAGGAATAGGGGTCAAAAAAATAAAAAACATAACACAAATTGCGTCTTAAATGGTTTCTAAGACCGTTTCCGCCTTCTTCCGAAGGCTGTGCGACCATAAGTGGGGCCTCAAAATTTTCCTTATGAAAAACACTCAAAAGTGTAGTATTTTTTTTTAAAGACTTCAGGGGAATAGGGGGTCAAAAAAATAAAAAACATAACACAAATTGCGTCAGAAATCGTTTCTAAGACCGTTTCCGCCTTCTTCCGGAGGCTGTGCGACCGTAAGTGGGGAATCAAAATTTTACTTATGAAAAACTAAAATAATTTTTTTTTTGGGATTTCAGAGGAATAGGGGGTCAAAAAAATCAAAAACATAACACAAATTGCGTCTTAAATCGTTTCTCAGACCGTTTCCTCCTTCTTCCGAAGGCTGTGCGACCATAAGTGGGGCCTCAAAATTTTCCTTATGAAAAACACTCAAAAGTGTAGTATTTTTTTAAAAGACTTCAGGGGAATAGGGGTTCAAAAAAATAAAAAACATAACACAAATTGCGTCTGAAATCGTTTCTAAGACCGTTTCCGCCTTCTTCCGAAGGTTGTGCGACCATAAGTGGGGTCTCAAAATTTTCCTTATAAAAAACTCTCAAAAGTACAATAATTATTTTTTGGGATTTCAGGGGACTAGGGGGTCAAAAAAATAAAAAATCTAACAAAAATTGCGTCTTAAATCGTTTCTAAGAGACCAAAACCCCACCGAATTGCCGACTTTTTCCCGGATTTTCCGGTGTTCAAGGATTGTGGCCACCCTGAAAAGAGTAAGTAGTGAAAAAAATTGTGCCAGGAAAGATTTTCAGTAATTTTAGCAATGGTAAAATATAACAGAAGAAAAAAATAATTAAATGAAATAATTTTCAGCTTTATGGACAGTTTTTTCACTAAATCAATAGCCAACGTTTCGACTCCATCCGTGTCATTATCACGGCCAGATTATTAGTTTTTGTAAGATTGCGCATTTTGCGATCTATTTTGAAATTTTTCAACTTATCACGTTCAGATGCTCGGTACTCTGGCCTTGATAATGACACGTATGGTGTCGAAACGTTGGCGTTAGTGACTTAATAAAAACTAATACTGTCCAAAAAGCTGAAAATCATTTCATTTACAATTATTATTGGACGCAAAATCAGATAATTAAAAGAAAAAAAGAATATTCGAGTGCTACAGGGTTGCTGCAACAATCGACAACATTATTTTTTTCGCAGTTTATCTTCATTAAAAATGAATTCTTGTTTTTTCAATAAAAATACTGACTTTACTCACCAATTTATCCAAATACTAAATAAAAACTAACCATCGTGAAAATACTAACTTTTACTGACATACTGACCGAGCTTCCGATTTATTTTATTATTCAACAAAAAATGTGAAAAATTAAAAATTTTAAAAAATGTTTTGCATCGCAAAAAAAACAAGGCTCTTCCACGAGGGCGCGTAGAAAGCTAGAACCGGACCTGCTCGCGGATTGTTTAAGAAAAAACATCGGCTTAGGTTAGGGGGCGCCAAATCCCTTGTTTGCCTACAGTAAATTTTGCCTTAGATACTGGATAAACTATTTACAAATCAAAACAAATGCTAATTAATATATTTGCAGGAAAGGTTTTTAATGTTATACAAACCTAAAGACTGGTTCATGGATTGCTCCTTCAATTTGAACAAGCTCGTATTTAGGAGTAATTCCACGTCTACTTAACAGCTCTTGCAAGACAGACACTGGCGTCTTGCCGTTGATGCCGGTCAATTCTTGGGAATATACCTGTAGGAAGAATATTTAGTAACTAATATGTAGTCCAGATTTATCAAACATAATATACTGGTTTAATCCCAAATGTCAAAAAAGTTTAATTTTATAAAGTAACAGCTATAGTAACAGATAGTGGGGTATTTGCTGGTTTGAAATAATATATCTACAAATTTTGGTCCTGCGATAATTCCTTTTAGTTAGGATTTCACTAAAACATGTATATTTTTTTATTTAGTTTTTTATAAAGAAGCCAAAAAAAACATAATTTTAGTTTAAGATAAAGAACTGGTTTTAGGTACTAAGTCTAGATTTTAAAAATATATAAAATGAAACGTATGGCCTTAACCCAAGATTTTTTTTATAAGAAGTTGCACCTCCTACACTTGACTCTTGACTGATTAATTTACTTGTTATTATTAAGTACGATACATGAAAGTTGAGCCCTTGGGTTTTAGTTTTTGGTCAATCCCGCGCGCGATCGCTATAAATCGTGCGATGGTAAACCTCCACTCTCCATAAGCGACGGAGAGAGTAGGCAGCTGAGCGCTCGAGGTGCCGACTCCCTTACCATTTCTGACGCCAAATAAGGTAGGCCATTTTACTATTAATTTGGGGGCTCATCTCCGATTTTAGTGTTCTTTTTCTATTGCTTTTATTCTTGTATTGTTATAAACATTAATTGTTTTACCCGCGATCCACTAAAAAGGATCCAGAAACTTGGTTTCTTTTCACTTTATTTTCAAAAAGCTAGTTATTTTGCCAGCAATCTATTTTCTTACCGCACCATTAATTTTAAAAAAAATAAGATATAAACTCGGATGTAAATTACAAAAATGTCAAATATACCAAATATCATTTATTTTGTTAAAAATAGCGCTGGTTTAAATAACGAGCGAAAGAAAGAAAACACGAAAAAACTTACAAAATAAAACTCAAACAAAACGTCCACTTAGTGCACGCCATTTTTATACTATAATCAAGAGCGCTCCTGGAAGAAACAGCAATGGTTTTTATGACAACCTTGGTCGGTCATTTTAATTTCCGACGTTTGTTATTTTGACGCATTTTTAAAACAGCCATTCCACGTATGTCAACCGCGGGTTAGATCTGTTTTTTGGTCGGTCATTTTAATTTCCGACGTTTGTTATTTTGTCGCAATTTTAAAACAGCCATTCCATGTATATGTCAACCGCGAGTTAAATCTGTTTTTTAATTTATTTTAAATGAAAACTCACTATACCAATGTCAAGTTTAAATATTACTTACAAACAACTTCGCTTTTTTAATATTAACTTATAAAACTCCTAAGTTTTCATCTTTCGCCAACATATGCAAAACATGAATATTAGCAGTGGTACAATCATAAAAAAAAACAGTAAATACCGAGGGGGATTTCACTGACCTAATTTTTAGACAGTTAGACAGTCAACGGTCTTTTCAGAAACGCTCGTGAAATATTTTAAAAATAAAAACTTATTTTTTAATATCTTTTAAAGTAACTTTCAAAGAACGAACTGAAAGTATTTTTACGCTTTTGCGCTTTTCTAACGTAACTAAAAAACTCCCAAACCAATTCGAACCTGATTTCCAAGATTTCAATTTTTTAAAAATTTCATATTATAAGTCGATAGAATTTGTGAAAAATTCACGATTTTTCGCTTCACAAAAAGTTTTATAACAAAGTTCCGTCGAACCGATTTAAACCTTTTTAAAACTTTTGAGCTTCTCTAACACTCCTACAACATTTCCAAATAAAACATAAATCCCTTTCGAAAATTTTGAATATTTTTATACGACAGTTTTCAAGGGATAAATCAAAACTTTTGTAACCTTTTTAGAGTTTCCTAAGGACCCTTAAGAACATTCAACTAAAATTAAACTGAATTTCGAAAATTTCAACTCTTCAGAAATTTCATAAAAGGGTCAGTCCATATCAAGTCAACCAGGGTATTTTACCACACCATCTCCGATGTTGATGATTTTTAGTATACATGTTTTTCCTACCAAAAAACTGGAAAATCCAAAATTTCAGACTTTTTTGGCCAGTTGTTTATTTTGAATTAATTTTTGAAAATCGAAAAAGTCACTTATTTGTCCTTAACATGTGGGCACAAAATTAGGAATATCCAAAGAACCACTTATAATAGAAAAGTAGGTGAAGGTTCATTTTAAAGCTCTTATAAAGACCTTTCATATGAGAATATTGCATAACATATATTGAAAAAAAAAAAAAAAAAAATTTTTGATTTTTTTTTTGAAAAATTTCAAAAAGGCCATTTTTAATTTTTTTCAAAAAATTATATTATCTTCTTTAAAGTGTTATTAAACTATTCACAAAATTTTGAGATGGACAAATCATGGGTTCAATGTGAAAAAATTTATTAAAAATGTCACATGCATGAAAAATCGCCTATAAATAGACAATGCATTTTGGTAATTAGAAGAATATAATGGGGTTTAAAGCGATATTATAAAAATATTTAACAATATTTTATTTAATAAAAAATTATATCCTACGTTTCATTCTGTATCAGTAATCAGATTAACATTGCCCCCCATTGTAATATTTACTTACAAAACCTCTTTTCCACCGGAGACGTACTATTGGATGTTCCAATTCTTAGGAAAATATGCCTGCATAAACCTGCCAATACTTTTGTGAAATACTGCCTGTTTATTCCTGTTTAACATTAAGGACACACCTCCTTCATTTTATTGGTCTGTTTAGGTACATTATGGGGATTTGCTGACATGAAAATTCCTGCATAAATTGATTTTAAATTTTTGGCAAGTATCTTCCTGATACAGCTCCAAATAATCGATACATAATAGTTCGACTGAAGGTTTATCAGAAGTCATCTCTGTGTAATTTTAAAAGTTTCAACTATGGGTGAGGCAAGTGGATGGACTAAATATAAAGTAAAGTGCTGTGATCCACTAGAGTTAAAAATCAAGCATTTTGGGAAATTAAGAAATGTGACCAAGTGGATGTGCAGTTACAAAAATGTCAAAATGGGAATGAAAATCTGTGATGGTTGTAGACTAAAGCTTTCAAAGGAGTTTAAGGCATCTGAAGAAGATGAGGCAGGGTAAGTAACAAATAGTATTTTTTAATATAAAATTAATAAACTAAACCAATTGCGTCAAGTACGGAGTGGAAAAATCTCATGGCATTATTTTGCATGGCATTTTGAGAATACAGACATTATGTACAAATTTCTTGGCATTATGTACACATTTTGGGTCAGCTGTTACCCCCTTTTTAAGTTCTTATAAAAAACTAACTTTTTAAATTTTTTTAGACCCAGTCAAGTTCCAGAAAATGATCCAGATTTTCAAGATCCTGCTGAATCATTTACTCTTTTAAACAAGTCATTGGAGCTTCTTGGTGTGTCGCCGATTAAAAGAAAAAATGTATACAAAGAAAAAATTGATATTGTACAGCATACAATTGCGAAAGCATTTACAAAGGAATCAGATTCAACGCTAGTAAAGGAATGCCAGAGTGACGAAAGTGAAATGATTAAGCAGTTAAAGGACAAATTTTTAAAAACCGAAAAGAGGAGTGAGAAAATACTAGTTTTATCATGTTTACCTCAAAGTTGGAGTAGAAAGAAGATTGAAGAAGAATTTGGAGTTTCTCAATATTTGGCCAGAGCTGTAAAACAGTTAGTTAAGGACAATGGGATATTATGTTCTCCTAACCCCAAACCGGGAAAGACCCTTAGTGATAGAGTGGCCCAAATAGTGGTAGATTTTTACCAAAGGGATGGCATTAGCAGGACCATGCCAGGTAAAAAAGATTATGTTGTTATCACAAAATATGGAGCTGAAAAAGAATATGTACAAAAAAAATTAGTCTTAGCTAATTTAAAAGAAATTTATGCATTGTTTAAAACTGAGTACCCCAATTAAAAAATTGGGTTTTCAAAATTTTGTGAACTGCGACCCAAAAACTGTATACTGGCAGGAAAAAGTGGGACTCATACTGTATGTGTATGTACTATACATCAAAATATAAAACTAATGCTCAATGGCTCCAAATTAAATAAGCTATATGATGAAAATAACAGGCCTCTTGCAATATCTTATCATGATTGCCTTTATAAACTAATGTGTAATCCACCTTCAGTGGACTGTTTTTTAAGCAATAGATGCAAGCAATGTCCTGGAGTAGAACAGTTTAAAAATACGTTAATAGAAAAATTTGAGGAAGAATTAATTGATGAGGTCTCATTTAAAAAGTGGGTCTCAGTAGATAGGTGTACTATGGAAACCGTTGTTAAGAAAAGTGATGATTTTGTCCAGGAATTTACTGATGATCTTGTAAAACTTAAATCACATTCTTTTATTGCAAAAATGCAAAAAGATATACAATGAAATAAAAATTAACGTTAAACCTGGAAAGTCTTTGATCACTTGCGACTTTGCGGAAAATTATTCCTTTGTTATGCAAGATGAAGTCCAGTCTTATCATTGGAATAACAGCCAGGCAACCCTCCACCCTTTTGCCATTTATTTTCTAAGTGATGGTAAACTGCACAACCTGAATTATGTGTTTATTTCGGAAAGCTTGACACATAATACAATTGCATTTCATTTATTTTTAAAAAAATTAATGCCTGATTTAAAAATCAAAATACCAGGACTTAACAAAATTTTTTATTTTTCGGATGGATGTGCTGCGCAGTACAAAAACAAAAAGAATTTTCTGAATATATGCCTGCATAAAAAAGATTTTGGTGTTGAAGCAGAGTGGCATTATTTTGCCACCTCGCATGGCAAAAGTGCCTGCGATGGCTTGGGAGGAACTGTTAAAAGACTTGCTGCCAAAGCCAGTTTGCAGAGGCCCTATGACAATCAAATAATGACACCTCTACAATTGTTTACTTGGTGTGAAGAAAACATATCTGGCATTGATTTTAAATATTGCACAGAAGTATATTATACAAATCATGAAATAATTTTGAATAAAAGATTTGCGGAAGTCTTAACAATACCGGGGACACAAAAAATTCATGCTGTAATTCCTCTTACAGAAAGCACGTTTTTGGCAAAACAGTTTTCTACATGCTTAGAGGTCGAAACACATAATCTTTTTAAAGGTGGAAGCATTATTTTGCAAAATATCGAGTCAGGGTTTGTCACTGTAGAATATCCACGAGGACCTGCCTCATCATTTTTTTACCCAACACCTCAAGATATTTTAATTATTAAACCAGAAAGTCTTATAAAAAAAGTTGAACCCAACACTGCTACTGGCAGAACTTACAATGTCAGCAAAAAAGAAATGTCAGATTCATCAGAAATTCTTAAAAGAAAGTTAAAAAAATAAATTTAAGGTATATAGTTAGTCTTAGTGTTTTCTGTCTAATTTTTATCAACGAAGTAGAAAAGTTTGTTTATTTCTTTTGCGAGTTTAAAATAAAATAATTTGTAGATAAAGCCTCTGGGTATTTTTTAAAACCTGTATCCATCCAACAAATTTATTTATTTTAATATCCAGTGCACTATTGGTGCTCCTAAAATATGTTTATTTTTTTAAATGCATGATTTTTAATGTACTTAATATTTTTGATATTTTTTTTGACATTGAACTCATCATTTCTCCATCATAAAATTTTGTGGATAATTAAGTAACACTTTGACCAAAATTATATATTTTTTTCAAAAAAATTAAAAATGGCCTTTTTGAATTTTTCAATTTTTTTTTTTCAATTTTTTATTTTCAATTTTTTTTTTTGTTAAAATTATGTTGTGATATTTCATAAAAAAGAGCTTCAAAATGACTTTAAAATGAGCCATTTATTACTTTCCTAGTGTAAGTGGTTCTCGAGATATTGCTAGTTTTGTACATTCTTGTTAAGGTCAAAATGCTGACTTTTTTATTTTGAAAAATTAAAAAAAAAAAACTACGAATCAAAAAAATCTAAAAATTTGCATTTTCAACTTTTATGGTAAGAAGAAAATATATACCAAAAATCATCAAAATTGGAATTGGTCGCGTAAAATTTTTGTGATTTTTTGGTTGATTTGATATGGAATGACCCAAAAGTGTTAGATTTTTTGAGACTTTTTTAACCATTTAATATATATATAGGTCCCCTTTAGAAACGACTTTGCCCAATTTTTAGCTTTTCACAAAAATTTCATGCTTTAAAAATTTTTAGAAGTCCCCTCCTGAATCGACTTTGCCGAATTTTCAAAGATTTTTCACATTTTATATAAGTATCAAAATTGGTTTAGCCGAATTCACAACAGGTTCGCAAAATTTTTACGTAAGTCTACTCTTGAAGGAAAAAAGTTACCTATCGGTCGTTTAAATCCATTACAACTGAAAACAACAAAAATTTCAAATCTAACTTATTGGTTTACATTTCTAAAGCAGGACAAAATGAAAATAGAGGGAGATAACACTGGATCACACCACAGAACCGTGCTCCATTCCACGGTATGCAATTTGACATACCAAACAGGATACCAGAGTCACAGTGACGTCATCATTTTTGTTTCCGAAATCGGTTGGTAAGCATTTAACAGACCAAACAAGGTACCAAACCATGTGCCAAAGCTTGCCGAAATCGCCTTAAGTCTTACAGCAGACTCTATTTAAATTGGCATTATTTTAAAGGCTATGGCTAAAGTAACAATAGTCACATGAAAGACCCTACCTTTTTTGCACAAGTTGTAACTTTACCAAAAATATGAAAGTTACAAAAGTGGTCACAAAACCGTTTTTTTACATTTTCAGAAGAAAACCATCCCAATCCAACACAACACCAGCAATACCAATCCAACCCGACACACAAAAAACCGCTAACCAACGACACTCAACCCCAAAAACGGCTGTCGTCGCTCTAATACGACTGTTGTAACTTTAGACGCAGCCTATTTTAAAATGATGTTTTAGAAATAAAAATACACATTTTTGGTTAGCTTTTTGCCTTTTGTTCATAACTATTGGCACAATTTTAATATATACGTAAGTACCTACTCGTTTAATATTTTAAATTACAGAAGTTACTTATGCTTGCTTTATGTGCATAAATTATAACCAGCCCACTATATTATCTAATATACCCTTGTTGCAATTTAAATGTTTACACATTTTAAAACTTTTTTTAAGTTCTTAATTGTTTCAGCTGTTCCATCTCAGAAGTAACAAGTGGAAGTACCTGCACAGACACTACAGTTTATGTGGACACCAGTGAAAGTAAAGAAAAATTTACTGAAAAGTTAATATCCTTTTCAATGCAAGAAGTAATGGTGCGTGCAGCAGCCTATATTTGTGAACTTCAACTAAAAAAGGACAAAGAAAATTTGTGTTACAGTGAAACTATGTAATTAAAAATATAAACTCGCAAAAAAAATTGGTGCTGGAAAAAAAAGCAGCTGACAGTGGAAATAAAGTGGCAAAGAAAATGCAAAAACTTATTTATTAAATTTAAACTATGTTGGGAATTTGGAACCTTTGGTTGCACTAAAACAAAGTTATGATTGTTTTCCACAAACCAAAACTACACTTTTTTGCACTCGACGCGCGTTTCGCTAACAACGTTAGCATCATCAGGAGACCATAAACAATGAACTAAATTAATCTACGCTCTATCTTGTATACAATCCTTTAGTGGGCGGAGATAATACTAATAATTTGTGATTGATCACGATTTTTAATCCTATCTCCCCTCAACCAAAGAATAAAGTGTACTAAACGGGATGGATCCGCTATCTTTACTTAAAATATTTCTGGATTTAATGATTTCCATACTTTCATATGCATTCAAAAGTCTTTTGTTTGGTACACTTTTTAGAAGTTTTAGGTTATCTAATGTGAATCTATGATTGTTTTCAAAAGCATGCTCGGCCACACTTGACTTTTCTGTTCTTCCGTATTTTAAGTGTGCTAAGTGTTCTTTAAAACGTGTTTGAATAGAGCGTCTCGTTTGGCCAACATATTTTTTGTCACAATCTATGCAACTAATTTCGTAAATTCCACTTTTTTCTAGAACTGTACTTTTATCCTTGGGATTTCCTAGTAAGCTTATTATTGTGTTACCGGATTGATATACTAATTTAAGACCGGTGTTATTAAATACTTTTTGTAATCCTTTAGTATAATTAGGATTATAAGAAATTGATAGAAATTTTGAGTCGCAGGTATCTTTTTGTCTGAAAAAAGTGGAATTCCGAAAGGTCTTTTGAAAAGAATGTCTATTTATCAGCTTATTTATTAAGCCTTCGTCGTAACCGTTTTCGCCAGCTATATTCCTAATCCTATTCTTTTCTGCTTCAAATCTTTCTTTGTTTAAGGGGAAATTTACTAATCTATATATTAAAAAGTGCAAACTTGCAAGCTTATGTTGTAAGCAATGAAAAGTCATTTGGAATGGTATAGGTCAAAGTCCAATTTATTTTTATTTGACCTATACAGAAAAGAAACACGTTTTAAAGAACACCTAGCACACTTAAAATACGGAAAAACAGAAAAGTCAAGTGTGGCCGAGCATGCTTTTGAAAACAATCATAGATTCACATTAGATAACCTAAAACTTCTAAAAAGTGTACCAAACAAAAGACTTTTTAATGCATATGAAAGTATGGAAATCATTAAATCCAGAAATATTTTAAATAAAGATAGAGGACCCATCCCGTTTAGTACACTTTATTCTTTGGTTGAGGGGAGATAGGATTAAAAATCGTGATCAATCACAAATTGTTAGTATTATCTCCGCCCGCTTAGATTAATTTAGTTCATTGTTTATCGTCTCCTGATGATGCTAACGTTGTTAGCAAAACGCGCGTCGAGTGCAAAAAAGTGTAGTTTTGGTTTGTGGAAAACAATCATAACTTTGGATTAAATTTAAAAACAAGTGACAATTAGCTTGGGCTTGTTAGTATACATTTAGATTTAATCTCATTTTTGGTTGTCATACCTAGGTATGCAGTTTGATTTTATTTTCTGATCTCGCCTAAGTTTTATTTATATTTATCGCTTGTTTTAGCCTGATCTTATTAATAGTCAATATTTACTATGTATACATAACTGATCCGAGTTTGATTTGCATCTTTCTTAAACCTTATATATATATATTATATAAGAAATCAATTTGAGAAATACTGGTTTACCTACATGGGACTCATTACACTTTTTTTTAATTAGACTGGTTTTCATATTTGCCAAAATATTGAAAACAAATATTTGCATTATTGAAACTTTTTAAGTTACAAGAATATATTTTGTATTTTAGTTGTAGTTTTTTTTTTTTGATTAATGAGATGACAATATGTATGACATTTCTTATGTTTTAATTTTTTGGGTATTGCACATTTTGTATTACTGACATCAATAAGTGCCATATTAAGTCATCCCTTGAAGGGCATCTTGAGGTTTATTCTTTGCCGAAGGAGGCCTTCAAGGTGTAGGACGCCTTCAAGGTGTCCTTCGATTTTGTTTTCCTTGGCAGAAGGAGGCCTTACTCCCTCAAGGCGCCTTTGCACGATTATCATTTTGGCTCAAGGAGACCTTAAGAACGCTTTGTTCCTTGTAGGAAGGACTGGGAATATGGCCCTAAATAAAATGCAATTTTAACAAATAGCACAGCCCCCTTAAATTAAATTAAGGGGGCTGTGCAAATAGGTTTATATGAAATCGTACATACCATACAACACTTGGATATTTCATTGCCTTGCAGTTTTAGGTAAAACCACACCGATATCTCGATGTGGCACTAAATCACTGACTCAATAGAATACGCAACAGGGTGGCCAAAAACTAAAACTAACTAACCAAAAAAAAAACTATTTTTTTAAATGATTTTATGACAATTTTTGAAAAATTTTATGACATTCTTTGTAATAATATTTCCTTACTAGCGTGCGGAAAGTGTAACTTTTCTGCACAGCGTGCATAAAAAATAAATTACCGCACGCCGTGCGGAAAAAGCATATTCCCACACGCAGGAGGGTTTTTCCAGTTTCATGTGATTTTCGGAAGCTGCGTGGATATATGTGGGATTTAACCTGCCCAATTCCGTATCCATTAATTCTGAATATTTTGTTACAAAGTTTTAAGTAAGCAAAAAAATAGTCGTTTATTTCTTTAAGTAGCCAAGGATACTGCAGTTTCCAAGATGCATTAAATTTGGTTTATTAAACCAAACAAAACCTTCTGTAAGGATATAATAGGGGTTATTTCCTCACAACACAAGTACGCACATAACTGATTGGTGGAGTAAAAAAGGCAACCAAAATCGAGCATTGGTTAATATATAAAAGCGCGTCAAAACTCTTGCTGTGCCCTTTGAATCATGAGTTGCCTATATATCCCTGCGACCTCCATAAACCTAGCGAGACCATCTCGTAAAATCCAAATTTAATTTTTATATACTAATTTCGTCCCCTTTTAAAATTTTTTGTGCTCTTGAGTTTTTAAGAAAATTAAAAAAAACCTCTAGCTTTATATAAACATAGCAAGCCCAACCTTAAATAAATGTTAAAAATATCCGTTAAATATCTCAGAATTATGTGCTTTTTATGTGTTCCATGAATATAGAAAAAAAACTAAAGTTTACTTTTTTAGTGATTTTTTTTTAATGTTATGGGCTCGCTAGTTTTATATAAACCTAGTAAGCCCATAACGTTTTTTTTAAACTCACTAAAAAAGTAAAAAATTTTTAGTTTTTTTCTATTTCTATGGAGCACATAATTCTGAGATATTTCAGGGATATTGTCAAACTATATTTAAGGTTGAGTCTGCTAGGTTTATATAAAGCTAGCAAGCCCACAACATTTTTTGAGAACAATATATTTTCATGTAGCACATAAAAAGCACATATTTAACAGATAATTTTAACCTTTATTTAAGACTGGGCTTGCTAGGATAATATAAAGCTAGCGAGCCGACAACATTTTTTTTTAAATAACTAAAAGCCACTACACATACCAATTTAGCTTCCTCAGCCAAAGATAGCCTCTCTGTCTGAACATTGGTGGCATGCTGCCGGTTGCCTTTGCTTCTGCGTTGTTGCTGTTGCTGATGCATGTTTGGGGGTCCCCCAGATGGGTGCTGCATGGGCATTTGGCCTGGACCTCCTGGGTGCATGATGGTCATGTTCTGCTCCATGCGATTACAACTAATTAAAAAAAAAACTAATTAATTTAAAAAAAATGCAACTAACCATGGGCCTGTATTCTTTAATTTAGAAGAAGGGAGCGCTCCCGGGAATTAGAAACGCACCTGATTGGCCGAATTTTCATTTTCTTGTCACATCTCTGTTAGTTTTGACACTAATCGCAATAGTTGTGAGCGATTTTGCTCTCCTGCCTTATACGAGGAGAACCAACTAACGACAAAACCGCTCATGAACAAAGTCATTAATTCAATTTCAAATTCAAAAGTAGCTTTATTTTCATGCATATTAATAAAAAATGGCAAAGCCTTATTAAAATCTAGGATAATTCAAGAATATTCATTTTATAACAAAAGAAATAATTAAAAATAAATCTAAAAGTAAAAAGCAGTAATCAATAAAATATACATACTTATCAATCTTGATTTAACCTTACCATTTAAAAAATTCGTCTAAAGTATAGAATGCTTTGGAGATTAAAATATCTTTAGTGTGGTGGCAAATGATTAAAAAATTTTTTACCAATGTAAACAAATGAGTTTTTAATTAAGGTATGGTAATAAAAATGTCCGACGCACACTATAGCTATGCACTCTATACAATTCCTCTTTATACTTTTTAAAAACTAAACAAACAGTCTCCAAAATAAACATTGAAAAGAGAGTTAATATTCAATGAGAATATAGCTATAGTCTGGATTTTTTTTTTACTTTTTCCAGTTGAGAAATTTGTACTTTTTCAAAAAAATCCCATGTATTAAAATAAAAACGAATGAAAAATTCTCATAGGGTTTAAGGAGGATATTGCGCACACTATAGCTATGCACTCTATACAATTCCTCTTTATACTTTTTAAAAACTAAACAAACAGTCTCCAAAATAAACATTGAAAAGAGAGTTAATATTCAATGAGAATATAGCTATAGCCTTGATTTTTTTTTACTTTTTCCAGTTGAGAAATTTGTACTTTTTCAAAAAAATCCCATGTATTAAAATAAAAACGAATGAAAACTTCTCGTAGGGTTTAAGGAGGATATTGCAAGGGGAAAACTTATGTGCATCTTATAGCAGCCCAAATTGAAGATTTATTTATCTTCTTATTTTTTTTTTGGGTGTTCTTATTATTATATTATTTTATTTTGTATAAACCCAGCATTAGTCCTTGAAAACTGTCTTTCAAATAGTTTTAAGGTGACTTCTTAAGTCGACAATCTTTATTAAAAAAACATTTGAAAATAAAATAATAACAACAAAAAACAACTGATTAAATGAAGTTATTGAGATTTAACGGGCCCCAGAGTCGGTGCGCATCGATGCCATCGATTGGTGAATTGGTGGAATTAATCGGGTAATTTAGGAACCCGATGAATATTACCAAGAATCATAGATGAATTTACAAAACCGATTGTTTTCAGCGGTGAGCTCATCGGTGAATTTACAAACTCGCCTCTCGGGAAAGTGGTTACAAACTATTGAACAAGAAAGTTCATTGCTTTGATTTCCACACCAGGAGACCCGGGTTCGATCCCCGGGGCAGTCGGTAGTCTACTTGGACTTTTTCTTATTAAATTACATAATTTGGTAAGATTAAAGTAAAACGCAGTACGAAGCGGAGTAGGCAGAGTTAGCTAGAAGGCAGGCTGATTCGATTCCATACCGTCCCTTGTAGAGGACGTTAAGAGGACGGTGCCGTGTTATCTATACATTGATAGTGGAGCGCTTTAAAGATCCCTAGCCTTAACAAAAGAGTTTAGGCTAAATTAAATCCTCCTAGGAAAAGAAAACTGCCTTCCTAGGGGGTGCTCATCAGACCGGTCTGGTGTCTGGTGAGTGGGTTAGGGGGGTAACCTGGGGTAAATAAGTGTAAAGTGTAAAAGGTATCTTATGTCCTAGCCCTTCATTCACGCCGGTAACCAGGCCGGATGGGATCGTGGAGGCAGACCTAGTTACACACTCCGTAAGTCTGCTGCTGCTATCTTCTTATGGGCTCTATCTCTTCGTGAGATAATCTGATAGCTCAAGTAGTAAAACCCAGGATTGTCTGACTGAGTCACCTGCGTCCTGATTTAAAAAAAATCTTCCTTCCTTCTTTCTTTTCTAATTTTCTTTACCACTTCTTCTATTTTGTTTAGTCTTTCTTTTTTATTTGGTTTCTTTTTTTTTAAATAACTGGGACAGAAGGGGAAGGGAATATGATTTTGTTAGTTCTTTCTCTCTGTCCATTTACACACACAAACTTACTTGACATAACAACATTTAATCTTTGGTTTCTCTATTGGATATTTCAAAGCTTAAGTGGGCATACTGATTTTTTTATTATTTAGCAGTGCTAAAAATAAATTAATTTTCATAAAAATAGTGTTACTTCCCACCTATAAGATCTCAAAATATATGACTGTTAGTTTTACTGGTTTCAATTAAGCTATAAATTTCTGATTTAACCTTTATTTACGTCTATACCTTTGTATTTTGTCACCGGCAGGGGGGGGGGCTTAGGGGTTCAAGCCCCTCAAAATTGAATTTATGTGTACGCCACCTACTTTGATATAAATTATTGCAGTTTTCTTTTAATTTTTATAAAATTTTGCCGTTTTGGCACCATTTTTACGTTATAATGACTCAAATCATATAGTGACAGGTGTCATTTTGCGTATTTTTTCCTCATCTTTAAAACGAAATTACTTCCAATATTGTGACATATGTATTTTTAAAATTATTTCAAGATTCCTTTATTTAATTTTTTTTCTCTTATGATTCTAGCCTGTTTTGACAAACATTAAGTGAACTACGTCAGCGCCATCTACAAAACGGCTAAAACTTTTGATTGATTATGTAAAAAACTATATCTCAATTTTTGTAAAATGCATTTAAAAAAAATTTTTTGCGTGTTTTTGGATGTTTTCCCCTCAAACTCAAAAACGGTATATCCTAGAGTACTGAAAACTTATTCAGAAATTATTTTGGACTTTTTTTTAAAAAAATAGCAGTTCAGGAACCGCAAAAAAATGAAGGGGCAAAAGAATTGCTTGATCCAGTATTTTTGACTGCAAAAATTTTACGTAACTTTTAAAAAAGCCTCAAAACTCAAAAACTAAAAACTAATCTTAAAATCCAACTTATCGGTCACTGAGCACACATTTGGTCTTATATTTGCACGAAATTTGGTTTAAATCGGTTGGTTAATTTTCCGGTAATGATTTGATCAGGGTTCAAAGTGATTTTCAATTTTGAAATTCCACTTTTCAAGGTTTCAAAATTTGTACACCTACTGCCAAAATGGCAGTACACAGGGTTTTACTGCCAGTACTGCCACATAATTATAGTTGATAAATTTTTAAATTTTTATATCTTGGAAAAATTGCCCTATACAACTTAAGAATAACTGAAAAAAAAACGGCTTGCAACACCTTAACAACTTGGGTTGCTGTTACCGAGGCTGCCAATTTAAAATAGAAACTAAACGAAAAAAAAGAGCTAAAACAAGTTTTTATTTTTTATTTCTAAGGAACCTCTTCATCTTCTGAGTCTATTTCTAAAACACTATCCTCTAAATCACTATCTGAATATAAAGAAAAGTTGCTATCACAGCTCGTCTCATCTTTACTAGTACTTTTGTCTTCTTCCGCTTCTTTATTTTTATACTTTTTTTTTAGAATTTTTTGTGGCTTCACTGATTCCTTTTACTCTAGTAAGTCTATTAGTTGATAGCCTTCCTTTTTTATTAGAATAAAACCAGATAACTGAAATTTTTCTTATTACTTTTTCTACGTTATTTTGTAATCTCTCTTTTATATAGCTTTTAGAACTCTTTTCAGTGACGACTCCACATGGTCTTTAAATTTAAGTTCGTCTAATAAGGATAGTGTGGAGATATCCTCATCTAACTCTCTAGTGAGATCTTCCATGTGGAAGGATCAGTTCACACCAGCCCTTGTGTCGAGGCATTCCCGTTCTTTTATTCAAAATCGAGCAAACCGTGCGCACTTTTTCGCGTTCGTTTTTAGACCGAGCGAGCGAAAAGAGCTCCTCGATTAGCTCGATGCTTTTTGTGTTAAGTAAAATTATTTTTGGCTCATTGATGTGGCAAAGACAGTCTTCGTGATGGAAAACGTTAGCGCCTGCGAGAGAAAAATGAAAACACAAACTTTGCAAAAACAAATTTGAAGGTTAGGTTAAATAAAAAGCTCTGTGCGGGAAAAAGGCGTTCGTTTTTTGTTTATCGCACCGTGAGCTCAATCAAGCTCTACGCTCTGCACGTTCCGCTCTCTGAGCAGATAAACGAACGCACCATGTATCAACTTTGGGCAGATGCTCTTTTAAACTTGGCAACACTGCATTAGCTGGAACGGTATTTTAGTCTTTTGCTATGATTCCTAAGAGAAAGCAACTTGTGATGGCCTGTTCTTAAGCCTCTTCCAAAATGTGTTCGCTGTTCGTTTGTGTGTATCGATAATGAGCAGTGTTTGGCATTGTATCTAAAGCGCTTTGTCTCCTCTCTAGGGAATCGATACATGCCTTCTAAAATTAAAAAAATCACATGAATAACAAAAAAGATCTACTTTCTTGTAAGTGGTTTTAATTTTTAAAAATGCACGTACTCCAAATTTTTCCTTGAAACCGAGGACGAGGAGGTTTCGATATATCCGGATACAGATTTGTTTGCCTAATTTTAAATTTCTAGTCTCAGTAACACAAAAAACATTTACTTTTTTCTCGCCTCCTTTTCCCTCTCATCTGAGCAAAACTGATCCCTTGTTTAGGTCCAATTTTCTTTTTAATTCGCCAAGCTTTGTTTATACTCTTCCGAGTACTCTTCGTATAATTGCGTAAGTTTTTTTTCGTTTTAATAATTTAAAATCAAGTTTCACTTTGACAAAAAAAATCCGACTGAATTCAGTGGGTGGCTGGGTATTTTTAATTCACAAGTTGTATGGTGTAATTGATTTTTTGTTTATCTGTGTTTGTTTCTTTTTTCATTTCACTGATTTTAGAAAAAAAATATCTGGTCAGTAAATTAGGCCGACCCGTCTAGGCACGCCCAAAAAGAAAGAAATCGCACACACTGAATGGCTTTTGCGCGGAAGGTCCTTAACCTATGCCCGTCTCCGGGTCTGGAGAAATCAATTCTTACGTTATTTTTGAATCTGCTTGCTCGGATTGGCTCCCGCTAAAACTGGCAGATGACCTCAATTTGAGCTGGAGCCAATCAAAGCACTCCAATTCAAAACTATTGTGCGCGATAATTTTGACGGGGTTGAGAATGACAATAACCAAGACTATTATTATAAGTATTTTCGTATTTTATATTGCGGCTTAGGTTAAATCTTCCTTTAAATTAATATTCTTTGTTTGATTGATTTATTGAGTAATCGATCACTATCCGTATACTTTATTAAGAAAACTAAGCTATTCTGGGTGTTTTTCGAAAAATATTTCTCGGTCTCGGTTTTCAATTCTGGTGCTTAATATTGCAAAATACTGCTTAATACTGCCACGTAGGTCGCGAATCTTCAGAAACGACAGAAAATCTCACCCGTCAGAATTCTGGAAAGTCAATAAGTGTTCAAGACAAAAGTAACACATGGTATATTTTTGGAATCAGGAAGAAAAGATCTACCTTTAAAAAATATACAGGGTGTTTCGTTTTATAAGAAAGTTGATATCTAATTTTGACATATGAAATGACATCTGACAACATCTTTCATGTGGGTTAGAAGGCTTTTAAAAAACTATAAAACTTTTCTATTTAAAGTTTTTTTTCTATCATTTTCTATCATAATAATAAAGGCGCTAACCAGGGGTTTAAAATATAGTGAATTACTTATTTCTACTATTATTTCTAAAATAATCATTAACAGTTGAGCACTATGAAGATCTTATTCCTTGACTTTTGGGTCATTTTTGGATTTTTATTGACTTTTCCCTGACAGCATACAAATTCCCTGACTTTTCCAGGTTTTCATTGACCACTTTGAACCCTGTTGATATATTTTAAAAAACGGCAGAAATTTCGTTAAATTTACAGCCTTTTGAAAAATGACGCCCTGTGGGGCTTCAGAAAAGTCTTAAAATGGGTGGCTTGTCTTTTTCTGATTCAGCCCGTTTTCAATAGGCTTCATCACTGCACTTCAGGCCTAATTCGTGCAAAATTTGAAAAAGATTAGTCAACTTTCTGGACAGTTAGAGCAGAACATCAGAGGTACATCTTAAAAAGGCCAATTTTGGACACTTTTTCCTATTTCTTCTGCACTTGTTTTCTGATTTTTCTGAAAGTAAATAGGCTTCATCTCCTACTAGTTCCAACAATAGTGTCAAGTTTCATCGCTCTAGGTCAATTCTCAAGTTATGGCGAAACACAGACGGGCGCGTCCTCGAGGAGAGCTAGCGAGTTAAGTTAAGTAAGTAAGCTAGTAACGGCGAAACCGGTGCAAGGTATTGATTTGCGCGCCTTTAAAAAGCGGAAACCAATAACAAATATAAATAATTTAATACAATTTTGTAACAAAAATTAATTATTCTTGAACTTTGACATATGCCCTATTATCATTTTCACATGGATCTACAACATTAAAATATGATCATAAATTGGGAAATACTTCTTTAAATAGGGTTTCTCACATTAAAGATCTGGGAGTCCTGTTTGACTCTAAAATGACATTTAATCTGCATATTGATAAATTATCCGATGATTGTAATAGAATTCTTAGATTTATTAAAAATACAATGTGCCGATTTTCCCACAATAACACAACTATAACTCTTTACTATGCATATGTTTTTAGTAAACTGCAATTTGCTTCAGTTGTATGGAGCCCCAGATATAAAAATTTAATTGAAAGGCTAGAAAAAATTAAAAACAAATTTTTAAGATTTTTATGCTTTAGAACCCACTTCCGCATTCTAAATCATAATTACTCAATGCCTCCATCACACTTTAAAATTCTTGAACCAGAAAAAAGATGTACCATATCTGATCTTGCCTGCAAAGGAAAAACCTTATATCTTCAAAAACCTTGTTTTCAGAAAAATGTATTTAAAGATTTTTTTTTTAAATTGTTGTTATTTTTGATGCTCGCCCCGTGATTTTAGGAACAACATAAATTCTGTATCGACGATTACAGTGGCAGTATTGAACCTGACTAATTAGGTTAATTTCGTATAATAGGTCACATAAACGGTTTTACCATGGTATGTTATGTTGGTAATATATACAGACCGCTTCAAGCTACTGCGAACATAGGGCGGAAGAAGTCTAATTTGCCAGTGTACGTACATGCAGAGACACCGCACGCCTATCAGTGAAGCAACCAACACTCAGGCTTCCGATCGCCATTCGCTGCCGTTCGCCTTGTATTTAGTACGCCTCTAACCACGGTGCTGTGTGGAGCGTAGTCAATGAAACCGGAATTTGGTCAATAAATACGCAAATTTTTATAACGTAATTTTCTTATTTTTTGTCACTAATAAATAAGAGCGTTTTATTGTCAACTGCTCAGATTTATCAGTGACGACGTGTTACAATGAAAATAATAAGGAGAAACAAAATAAAAGCAAGTTCTCAAAATAAAATAATACATTCTAAAAACCAAAAAGATTCTCCCAGTCAAAAAAAAATTAAAGCAAATGTTCGAAAAGTCCTCCTTGCTCGGCTAGACAATATCCGAGCCTACTATAAAAACCCCTTCTAACGTTTCCAAGCATGTTAGGGGTGATAATTTGAAAGGCTTCTTCAAAAACAGATAGAAGTCATTAGGAGCAAGATCGGGAGATCGAGCTGGCCATAAAATAGTTCCCCGTGTACTTATAACCCGATTAGGAAATACATTATCAAGATATTCCCTAACAAGGCCAACATTGTGAGCGGAACAACCATCTTGTTGAAACCATGTTTGACCAAATCTTACACCTAACAACTGCCTAGCAGTTGGAATAATGTGCTGCTGCAGTAGATCCAAGTATCTAGGACCATTCAAATTGCAATTGCCCAATTACGTGTTTCCCTACAATACCCCCCCCCCCCAAACATTTAGTTTTTGGGGATACTGTGTTCTTACGTCAAAATATAAATGCAAATTTTCCCTCGACCAATATCGAACGTGTGTTGGGTTATGACGATTTGACCATTTGACCATCTGCACTTTTTCGGCAACTTCGTAGACATCCATTTGTCATGTTTCTCGAGCAAGGCAGAAATAAAACAAAATAATAAAAACAAAATGAATTTCCAAAAGATAACACTGTAGCGTGCTTCGAATCCACCTCGGTCGTACGGCACGGAGAGTAAATTGGACTTGATTCCCCCTATGTTCGCAGTAGATTGAAGCGGTCTGTAGATGGTGCTATGAAAAAACAGTATATATGTTCCATATGCTGTTTTTCCATAGAGAAAAAACAAAATATTTTGCTGCTTTTGCTTTTGAGAAAAAATAGTTGTTTGTTTGACTTTTCCATGGGTTTACTTACTAAAAATGAAAATTTATGCAAAACCTAAATGTCATAAGAACATTAATCACATTTTACCTCTGTAAAGCCTAAAAAAACGTGCATATATACCATTTGGACACCAATAAATCTCCGTAACTAACACAGATAGAGACAAACCAAAAATAGCAACGTGTTGAGGATGAAAAAAGCAGTGTTTTGAAAGCTACAAAGCTAAAATGTATATATATATATATATATATATATATATGCTCATATACGGTTTTCTTTTTTTAGGCAAGTGATATTCTAACAATATATGATTGTCGATTCACCTCCAACTCTCCAAGTATTCTTTCCAAAATTAAATGAGTGTAAGACTAAAAACCAGAAGTTCGTTATAATATGTGTATATCGTACAGAGGACCCAGAGGTGCTTATTGACAGGTTAGATTTTATATTAACTAATCTTATAAAAAACGATTATTTTGTCTTTATTGCAGGAGACTTTAACCTACATATTTTATCTGAGGCTAGGTACCCAAAAAAACTTTTAAATTTTTTAAATACCTTTAATATAATACCATTTATTAAAGAATACACACTCATTGATGGGGATTCTTGCTCCTGTATTGACAATATTTTCACAAATATACCAGAGTTTACATCAGAAGTGATCAACTTCCACACATCTGATCACCTTTTACAAAAAATATCCTTTTTAGGTGAGTAAAAAAAACAATTATTTAAAACCCTTTTAAAACAAAAACCTGGCTTGACATTTTAATGTGTGATCCTCAAAATGTTAATAAGCAATGGAACACCTTCATGAGCTTAGTTACATCGGCTTTTGAGGAAAGTTTTCCAGAAAAAACATTTAAAATAAATAAAACACAGACAGGAAACAATGTGTGGAAGAAACAACAACCGATGGAAAAAAGTTAAGATCAAGCCTTAAACAAATTACAAAAGGAGTGCCTTAAGGTTCGGTGCTAGCTCCATTACTATATATAATTTACACAAATGATATAATAAACATAATATCAAATGATATAGTATTATTTGCAGATGATAAGACTACTATACAATAACTTAGATGAAGAAGAAACTTTTTGTTCTTAGTCACAAAAATGAAAACTTTAAAGAAGCATATAGGGCACAAAAAAGGAGATACAATGCATTGTTAGATCAGTCAAGAAAGATATTTTTCTTGTATGGTGGAGGGAGAGCTAAATCAGGTATGCAATGATTTAAACAGTTTTTTTTTAAATGCAGCCAACAGAAGTTGTCAGTAAAATAACACAGCAAAAAGATCCTAAACAAAACATTTTACCAAATTTTACACAAATGCATCTAAACTCTGTCACAATAAATGAGATTTTGGAGATAATAAAAAACTTAAAAAATAAAAAGTGCCGGGTTTGATGGGATCTCAAAAAATCTTATCAAATACTGTGCCCAAGAATTATGTTTACCACTGTGTTTGATTATTGACAATTCATTCAAATATGGAATCTTCCCCGAAAAGCTTAAAGAAACAATATTTTTAACCATCCATAAAAAAGATAATTCAACTCAGTTTCAAAACTTTCAACCAATAAGTTTAATACCATCTTTTTCCAACATTTTTGAGACTGACATGTATCATCGGCTCTTAGACTTCTTCCAGCAGCAAGGACTTATAAACCCAGCTCAGCATGGATTTCTAAAAGGTAAATCCATAGAAACTACAATTTTTGAGTACATAGAAAATATTTACAGTAATCTAGAAAGAGAAAGCAAAAACAAAACATTAGGAGCCTTTCTTGACTTATCAAAGGCCTTTGACAGTATTAGCCATGAAGTTCTGTTGAGCAAGTTTGAGTTGTATGGAGTGAGGGGACCTGCCCTGAGGTGGATACACTCTTATCTCAGGAAGAGAAGACAGCGTGTTTGTCTAGGGAGGGATGGGAGTAGAGTGCTGTCCAATGAAGGGGGAGGTAACCCCGGGGCATACTGCAGGGAAGTGTCATAGGCCCAATTCTGTTTATTCTCTACATAAATGACTTATCTTGTCACAAAAAATGACCATACAGCTCAATTTTGCAGCTGATAATAATGCCCTTGTTTCTGTAAAAAACTTTATTGAATTGAAAACATATAAATTACTGCATAAAGCACAACAATGGTTCAATAACAATTTTCTTCTACTAAATACCTCCAAATCCGTTTTTATAAACTTTCTTACAATTCAGTCAACAAATTCACAACCACAAACCATAAAAATTCTGTCAGAAAACATAAAACTGGAATCATCAGTAAAATTTTTAGGTATATTTATTGATCAGAATCTAAAATGGGACATCCACATTGAAAAACTGTCAGGCAAACTCAGCAGCACATGCTATACATTCAGAGTGCTCAAAAACTATTTAGACCAAAAAGCTTTAATGTCAGTTTACTATGCCACCTTTCACTCAGCATTACGATATGGTGTAATATTTTGGGGAAAAGCTGGCTGTCAACATGAGCCCTTTATTCTCCAAAAATGTGTTTTGCAACAGATTTTGGGAATGGATTGTAGGGGGTCTTGTAGAGGCAATTTTAGACAGCTTGGCATTCTAATGCTCCCTGGGATTTATATTTTTGAATGCTTAAAATTTATGCAAAAATTTTCTTCAATATTTGCTCAATATATACCACAACATAATCATAACACAAGAAACTTCAATTTAAGCCTGCCAAAACACAGACTCAGTCTTACAGAAGCAAGCCCCCACTTATGCTTGCTTAAAATTTTTCAATAAATTACCCCAAAATTTAAAACAAAACTATCTAGATCAAAACAGATTTAAAAATAATTTATTTCAATACATAGTGCTTGTCGAACCTTATATTGTGGGCTGAATGCAAATACTAGGTAACTCGAAATTTCGTGATTTCCAGTAATCTACTCCAAGAGTTCCTGGACTTTGACTGGGGCACAATTATTATTAACAACGCAATTGTAGTCTAGTTAGCAACATCACAATTGAGTTAATAAAATCATACAGAACAAAATGTAATTTTATAGGAATAGGTAACAATAATTAAAATGGTCTTTTATAAGTACTTTTAAAAAATGTACCTACAAATTTAACCTAAGAATTTTTTGTCAATGCTTAAACTGAATTGTAAATTATTGTTGTTCACAATGTTTTGTACAATTATTGTTGTATTTTGCAAATAAAGTTTTATTCATTCATTCATTAAGTGATTTTTCTCCTGACGAATCTGAATACTTTCCTAGTTCTAGTTCTTCTGAAGAAAAATCGATTGGAGAAAGGAATCAGATTGAAAATCAGTTGGATGGAATGAAAGAATATCCGGAGGTAACCAATAAACCTCGAAGGAAAATAAAGAGGCCAGAGTTGTGGAAACAAAATATTACAAAAAAAAAACAGAGACGAAGGCAAAGCGTATATTTCCACAAAAGGAGTAATAAAACCCGCCCGTAAAATGATGGGTCCTTGTAAAGAAAATTGCAGATTAAAATGTTTCAATATCCCTCCAGCTAAGTAACTTGAAATTTTTAACGCCTACTACAATCTGGGTAACTATTCACGCCAAAAAAATTTTATCCTTGCTAATTCAGAAAAAAACCTAAAAATCAAAACCACCCAACACAAGTCCAAGAGAAATTATGAAATGAATTACTTTCTCCCGATTGATGAGAATAAAAAATGGTATACAAGCCCATGTTTCTAAACACCTTAGGGATTAAAAAAGGTGTGGTTTATATTGCTATGGCCAAACGATCCAACGAAAATATTTCAGCTTCTGATGGACGGGGAAAGGGTAGTGGTAGAACACTAGATCCCATTTTACTTGCAGACATACATTCACACAAAGAAAGTTTTCCTTGTATTCCCTCCCATTATTGCAGGGCCGATACTGAACGAAAATACTTGAACTCTTTTTTAAACTTATCCACCATGTATAGGATGTATTTTCAATGGTGTCGAGAAAATGATAGGCCTAAGGGAAAATTCCACATACCAAAATATTTTTAACGATCAATATAACTTCATTATTTTTTTTTTCATTAACCAAGAAAAGACCAATGTCGCACTTATAAGGCCTTTGAAGAAAACAAAAATCAAATAGAAGATAAAAAAATTACGAAATACACCGACAATTAAAAGAGTTGTCTCAAGGAAATAAACTTCTTGACAAAGAAATTGCTCTTACCAATTTTGACTTGCAACAAGTACTACTTAGTCCTACTGACCCCACAAATAATGCTTTGTTTTACAAACGCCGTTTAGCCACTTACAACTTTACTGTTTACAATGTAGCCAACAGCAAAGGAGATTGTTTTATGTGGGATGAAGGCCAAGGGGGTAGGGGTAGTTGTGAAATAGCGAGCCTCCTCTTTAGATATTTTAATTCCCTTCCAAATGTCGTAGAAGAAATAAGTTGCTTTAGTGATAGATGCGGTGGACAAAACCTTAACAAGTATGTCTTACAATGTGCATGTATGCAGTCCAAGTAATTGGGAACTTAAAAAACATCAATCTTAAATTTTTAACGCCTAGTCATAATACAATGGAGTGCGATTCTATGCACTCAGCTATTGGAACTGAATTTAAAAGGATTGGTAAAGCTCTCTGCCAAGGTGAATGGAAAACTATTGCTAGAAGTGCAAGGAAAAGGGGAGATCAGCCCTATTCTGTGCATGATATTCAGAGCCATGATTTCTTTGATTGGAAGGCGTTTGCTAATAGCCAGTTAACAAGGAGAAAAACAGACGTTAACAACAAACCTGTCTTATTTCAAAAGCTTTGCTGATTTCACTTTTCAAAAGAAAACGCCTACCAATATGAGTGCAAAGAGACCTAGTTTTAGACAACTAGATTGTAAAAAAAACGTTACGTAGGCAATCAATAAGTTTGATATCATGTTACCCTCAAGGTCATTCCATAGCTGATCCAAAGTATAAAGATTTAATGTCCTTGTTTTCCCCAAACCCACCAGCTTTAAGTCATGATTATTTTGATTTTTACGATAACCTACCCCACGGTAGAAGAGAAGAAGAAGACGATTAAAACCAAGTATTGTTTACTCAATTACCTGCATAAATAAGTTTCAGAAGAATTTTAATGTTTCCTTTAAGGTTAGATTTATACTTTTTTAAGTTTAATGTGTATTTTTTAAGTTTAAGAATTACATTTTCTAGTTATCTTATGTATTACTTGTATACCCAGTTTACCTTTTGAATAAAAAATATTAGTACAAAAAGTGGACAACTTTAATTTCTTGTAAAAAAAAACTCTATTTTTTCAAATTTTTAAAAAATTTTACATTAGATGAGTTCTTAAAACCAAAATAAAACGGTAAAAATAAAAATTAGCTCATTTTGTTGAAACAGATATTCTCCAGGCAAGTCCTATTATACCACCAATTACATTTTATCAATTTTCTCAAAACTAAAAAAACAAGTAAACTAGTTTTTGCATTCAGCCCACGATATAATAGTTTCTAAACTATACCAACTAACTAACTAAACCTAATAAGTACCTCTGCGAATTATATCTTATTGAATTTTATAACTCATTTAAATGTCTATTTTCGTACTTAAATTTTATGGTTAACTTTTGTAAAGTACTTATCACTGTGTAATGTGTATACAAATGTGATGTATAACAATTTTTTTATATTCTTTTTTTAACTATTTTACTAAATGTGACAATTTTCAATATTTAAATAAAAAAAACTATTGTATTATGAAAATGTTAGCCAATATGGTATTTTATATACATGTAGTTCAATCATTAATTTTATCTAGTGTATAAGACTATGTTAAATATTCTCTACTTTTGCTATTTATGACACTATTGCATTCAAGTGAGATTTTTAGGTTTTTTTAAATTAATTTAATTGAATTATAAATGTACTTTATGACAATAAAGAAATTCTGATTCTGATTCTGAAATTTAATGTACCTGCTCGAACACTTTGAAATCATGACCTGTTTTGTATAACATACTGTAGAACAAATTATTATCAAAATGCACCTATAGTTAGGATGGTTAAAGCTGTTAATTTGTATTGTTCTAAAAGTAATTAGACATATTTGCAACAAAATTGTTAACATTCAAAAATTATCTAGAATAGAACGTCTATGTGATATATAACTAGTGATAAAATCTTAATTTTAGTACCTCTTTGTTGATGTATGTAACTGATATATTTTAATTTAAGCTAGATATTACCTAATAGTAATATTGGGATACTAAACTGGGCACACTATGAAACGCATATTTTATATTTAGGAGAGTATTTTAAACCTCTGTAACTTTTTTAGGTTTTATTATTTATTATATTATTATAGCTGGTATTTTTTGCTAAAAAAAGGTTAAAACCAAAGTTTGCCATTTTGTATTTTATTCAGTATACAAGGTGTGAAAAACAGTACTGTTTTTTTTGTCAAAGTTTAAAGTTAACAAAAATTAAAAAAGAAATTGGGAAAAATTTAAAATTTGTAAATTGGTTATTAAATCTTTCTTAACAAAATTAATTCTCAGATTTTTTATTTTTTGTTTTGTTTTGGAGATTTGATTTTTTTCCAAAACTTTTGCTTATTTTACATTCTTTTGCCTCTTGGATTTGACCAGATTTGGAAAATAATTTTAAATATTAAAAATAACACGTACGTTACCAGTGGTGTCCAAGTAGTGAATTGTAACAGATGTTTACAAAAAAATACTTTATATGTTTAACATCAATTTTCGGTCTATTAATTAAAAAAATTTATTATTTTTTTCAGTTATTAGTAAGTAGTGACCATTGTTACCAAAGCAGTTTTTAATTTTTTTAATATGTTAACCAGGGGCGGAGCTACATTTTTTTCAGAATTCTTTTATTGATAAAAAAAAATGGTTACATAAATTAGAGAAAGCAGGTTCAGCTTATATCTTTTTAAATTATTATGTAAATAATTTTTTTTATAACAAGCACCTCAGGGCCGTGCATAATTTTTTGTTTAAAAAAACTTCCTAAGATTTTCCTTAGGGATAGGATTTCAATAAATCAAACAGAAATGGCATAGAAAGTTCTGCGCGCACAAAAGAAACAGGTATATTGATTAGATTAGATTAGATTATTCTTTATTTGCATGAAATTTTTACATATTTAAGCAAATAGCGTTACAAATGTAGTAAATACCTAATAGTAAAATAGTAAAATAAAAGAAAAAAATAATAAAAACATGAAAATAACTAATAAAATGTAAAGCTTATAAACAATACAGGGTCAGTCCATATCAAGTCAACCAGGGTATTTTACCACACCATCTCCGATGTTGATGATTTTTAGTATACATGTTTTTCCTACCAAAAAACTGGAAAATCCAAAATTTCAGACGTTTTTGACCAGTTGTTTATTTTGAATTAATTTTTGAAAATCGAAAAAGTCACTTATTTGTCCTTAACATGTGCGCACAAAATTAGGAATATCCAAAGAACCACTTATAATAGAAAAGTAGGTAAAGGTTCATTTTAAAGCTCTTATAAAGACCTTTCATATGAGAATATTGCATAACATATATTGAAAAAAAAAATAAAAAAAAAATTTTTGATTTTTTTTTTGAAAAATTTCAAAAAGGCCATTTTTAATTTTTTTCAAAAAATTATATTATTTTCTTTAAAGTGTTATTAAACTATTCACAAAATTTTGAGATGGACAAATCATGGGTTCAATGTGAAAAAATTTATTAAAAATGTCACATGCATGAAAAATCGCCTATAAATAGACAATGCATTTTGGTAATTAGAAGAATATAATGGGGTTTAAAGCGATATTATAAAAATATTTAACAATATTTTATTTAATAAAAAATTATATCCTACGTTTCATTCTGTATCAGTAATCAGATTAACATTGCCCCCCATTGTAATATTTACTTACAAAACCTCTTTTCCACCGGAGGCGTACTATTGGATGTTCCAATTCTTAGGAAAATATGCCTGTATAAACCTGCCAATACTTTTGTGAAATACTGCCTGTTTATTCCTGTTTAACATTAAGGACACACCTCCTTCATTTTATTGGTCTGTTTAGGTACATTGTGGGGATTTGCTGACATGAAAATTCCTGCATAAATTGATTTTAAATTTTTGGCAAGTATCTTCCTGATACAGCTCCAAATAATCGATACATAATAGTTCGACTGAAGGTTTATCAGAAGTCATCTCTGTGTAATTTTAAAAGTTTCAACTATGGGTGAGGCAAGTGGATGGACTAAATATAAAGTAAAGTGCTGTGATCCACTAGAGTTAAAAATCAAGCATTTTGGGAAATTAAGAAATGTGACCAAGTGGATGTGCAGTTACAAAAATGTCAAAATGGGAATGAAAATCTGTGATGGTTGTAGACTAAAGCTTTCAAAGGAGTTTAAGGCATCTGAAGAAGATGAGGCAGGGTAAGTAACAAATAGTATTTTTTAATATAAAATTAATAAACTAAACCAATTGCGTCAAGTATGGAGTGGAAAAATCTCATGGCATTATTTTGCATGGCATTTTGAGAATACAGACATTATGTACAAATTTCTTGGCATTATGTACACATTTTGGGTCAGCTGTTACCCCCTTTTTAAGTTCTTATAAAAAACTAACTTTTTAAATTTTTTTAGACCCAGTCAAGTTCCAGAAAATGATCCAGATTTTCAAGATCCTGCTGAATCATTTACTCTTTTAAACAAGTCCAAGAGCTTCTTGGTGTGTCGCCGATTAAAAGAAAAAATGTATACAAAGAAAAAATTGATATTGTACAAGCATTTACAAAGGAATCAGATTCAACGCTAGTAAAGGAATGCCAGAGTGACGAAAGTGAAATGATTAAGCAGTTAAAGGACAAATTTTTAAAAACCGAAAAGAGTAGTGAGAAAACACTAGTTTTATCATGTTTACCTCAAAGTCGGAGTAGAAAGAAGATTGAAGAAGAATTTGGAGTTTCTCAATATTTGGCCAGAGCTGTAAAACAGTTAGTTAAGAACAATGGGATATTATGTTCTCCTAACCCCAAACCGGGAAAGACCCTTAGTGATAGAGTGGCCCAAATAGTGGTAGATTTTTACCAAAGGGATGACATTAGCAGGACCATGCCAGGTAAAAAAGATTATGTTGTTATCAGAAAATATGGAGCTGAAAAAGAATATGTACAAAAAAAATTAGTCTTAGCTAATTTAAAAGAAATTTATGCATTGTTTAAAACTGAGTACCCCAATGAAAAAATTGGGTTTTCAAAATTTTGTGAACTGCGACCCAAAAACTGTATACTGGCAGGAAAAAGTGGGACTCATACTGTATGTGTATGTACTATACATCAAAATATAAAACTAATGCTCAATGGCTCCAAATTAAATAAGCTATATGATGAAAATAACAGGCCTCTTGCAATATCTTATCATGATTGCCTTTATAAACTAATGTGTAATCCACCTTCAGTGGACTGTTTTTTAAGCAATAGATGCAAGCAATGTCCTGGAGTAGAACAGTTTAAAAATACGTTAATAGAAACATTTGAGGAAGAATTAATTGATGAGGTCTCATTTAAAAAGTGGGTCTCAGTAGATAGGTGTACTATGGAAACCTTTGTTAAGAAAAGTGATGATTTTGTCCAGGAATTTACTGATGATCTTGTAAAACTTAAATCACATTCTTTTATTGCAAAAATGCAAAAAGATAGATACAATGAAATAAAAATTAACCTTAAACCTGGAGAGTCTTTGATCACTTGCGACTTTGCGGAAAATTATTCCTTTGTTATGCAAGATGAAGTCCAGTCTTATCATTGGAATAACAGCCAGGCAACCCTCCACCCTTTTGCCATTTATTTTCTAAGTGATGGTAAACTGCACAACCTGAATTATGTGTTTATTTCGGAAAGCTTGACACATAATACAATTGCATTTCATTTATTTTTTAAAAAATTAATGCCTGATTTAAAAATCAAAATACCAGGACTTAACAAAATTTTTTGCGCAGTACAAAAACAAAAAGAATTTTCTGAATATATGCCTGCATAGAAAAGATTTTGGTGTTGAAGCAGAGTGGCATTATTTTGCCACCTCGCATGGCAAAAGTGCCTGCGATGGCTTGGGAGGAACTGTTAAAAGACTTGCTGCCAAAGCCAGTTTGCAGAGGCCCTATGACAATCAAATAATGACACCTCTACAATTGTTTACTTGGTGTGAAGAAAACATATCTGGCATTGATTTTAAATATTGCACAGAAGCAGATTATACAAATCATGAAATAATTTTGAATAAAAGATTTGCGGAAGTCTTAACAATACCGGGGACACAAAAAATTCATGCTGTAATTCCTCTTACAGAAAGCACGTTTTTGGCAAAACAGTTTTCTACATGCTTAGAGGTCGAAACACATAATCTTTTTAAAGGTGGAAGCATTATTTTGCAAAATATCGAGTCAGGGTTTGTCACTGTAGAATATGACAGTGCTTGGTGGCTGGCTTGTGTCTTGGGGAAAAATAATGAGAGCGGAGAACTGAAAGTAAGCTTTCTTCATCCACGAGGACCTGCCTCATCATTTTTTTACCCAACACCTCAAGATATTTTAATTATTAAACCAGAAAGTCTTATAAAAAAAGTTGAACCCAACACTGCTACTGGCAGAACTTACAATGTCAGCAAAAAAGAAATGTCAGATTCATCAGAAATTCTTAAAAGAAAGTTAAAAAAATAAATTTAAGGTATATAGTTAGTCTTAGTGTTTTCTGTCTAATTTTTATCAAGGAAGTAGAAAAGTTTGTTTATTTCTTTTGCGAGTTTAAAATAAAATAATTTGTAGATAAAGCCTCTGGGTATTTTTTAAAACCTGTATCCATCCAACAAATTTATTTATTTTAATATCCAGTGCACTATTGGTGCTCCTAAAATATGTTTATTTTTTTAAATGCATGATTTTTAATGTACTTAATATTTTTGATATTTTTTTTGACATTGAACCCATCATTTCTCCATCATAAAATTTTGTGGATAATTAAGTAACACTTTGACCAAAATTATATATTTTTTTCAAAAAAATTAAAAATGGCCTTTTTGAATTTTTCAATTTTTTTTTTTCAATTTTTTTTTTTGTTAAAATTATGTTGTGATATTTCATAAAAAAGAGCTTCAAAATGACTTTAAAATGAGCCATTTATTACTTTCCTAGTGTAAGTGGTTCTCGAGATATTGCTAGTTTTGTACATTCTTGTTAAGGTCAAAATGCTGACTTTTTTATTTTGAAAAATTAAAAAAAAAAACTACGAATCAAAAAAATCTAAAAATTTGCATTTTCAACTTTTATGGTAAGAAGAAAATATATACCAAAAATCATCAAAATTGGAATTGGTCGCGTAAAATTTTTGCGATTTTTTGGTTGATTTGATATGGAATGACCCTACAGAATGTTTGATTAAAATTATAGTACAAAACTAGGTGGGTAAAATTGAAGTGAAAAAAACCAACACATTTTAGACATGAAAAGCAGTAATTAAAATAACAAAGAAAAAAAAATATATATATAAAATAACAAAATATCAACACTAAATTAAAAAATTCACTATTGAGGAGGGTGAAATGACAGGTACTCTGCTACCGAATATGGCTCAATATCAAGTAGGCATTTAAACACTAATTTTTTAAACCTATTTAGGTTTGTTTCTGCTCTAATATTGGTAGGAAGATTGTTAGAGTTTAACACAGGCATACATGGGACTCTTCTCTGTGAGGGAAAGTCTGTGAGCTGGTATATTTAAATTCAAGGCTCTAGTATTGTGATCATGTTTTGGTACAAGGTGTTCAAATTTCCCAAAGTTTTTAAATAAAAACATGATGCATTCAAAAATATATATGCCATAGAATGTCAGAATGTTAAGGTCCTTAAACTTTCCTTTGCAAGACTCTCTAGCTGGCATCCCCATCATTATCCTTACAACCCTCTTTTGAATCTTAAATGGTTCACACAACAAACCACCAGAATTGCCCCCCCAGAAAATTACACCATACCTGATGATTGAATAAAAGTTTGCATAATATACTGACAGCAAAACATCTCTTTCCAGGTATTTGTGTAGCACTCTGACAGAGAAGCATGCTGTACTCAACCTCTTACAAACCTCTTTAATATGAGTTTCCCAGGTTAAGGCCTGATCAAGATGCATACCTAGGAACTTAACATGTTTTGCTGGTCCAAAAGTCTGAGAAAACAGATCCAGATTTTTATCTTGCGTAGTTCGGAACCAGACAAAAGTTGATTTCTGGCGGTTTAGTAGCAAACTGTTTGCATCGAACCACTTCTGGGCCTCTGCCAAGATGGTCTCCGCTATGTCGACTAGAGCTTCAGAATTTTCTGCCCAAAAGAGCAGGTTTGTGTCATCAGCAAAGTTAACAATTTTAGAGAAAAGGGTGGCTACAGCCTCAGGCAGGTCATTATTGTACACCAAGAACAGAAATGGGCCCAGTACACTCCCTTGAGGAACCCCTAGAGAGATTGTTATTTCTTCAGAAACATATTCTGATCCATTGCATTCTATTTTAACTTTCTGTCTTCGGTCTGTAAGGTATGAGGCTACCCACCTGAGCGGAGGACCACAGACACCATATAGCTCTAGTTTTTTTAGCAGAATACCATGATCCAAACAGTCAAACGCCTTAGAGAGGTCCAGAAATGCTCCCAGCGTCTTCAGCTTGCCCTCCAGGTTTTCTAGAAGCTTAGACAAAAAATCATATGTGGCTGTATCAACTGACTTTCCCTTTAAAAATCCTGCTGGCTAGGGTTAAGTAATTTTTTGGATTCAAAAAAAGATTTCAAGCGGTTATTCATTGCTACTTCAAATATCTTGGAAAATGACGGCAGTAGGCTTATTGGCCTGTAATTTTCAATGTCAGAGGGGTTGCCTTTTTTAAGCATGGGTTTTAGAATGGCCAGTTTTAAGTCTTTGGGAAAGTACCCCACCTGGAAGGAGTTGTTAATAATATAGCACAGAGGTTTACAAAATTCTGATGCACAAGATTTAATTAAGTTTGATGAAATGTTGTCATGACCTGAGCTGTGCTTATTTTTTAGTTTTTTGATAATTTCCATAATTTCTGTTTCAGAAATAGGAGACAAATACATTGACTCCATGTTTGATTTTATCATTGTCTGAAAATCAGTTTTTTTTATTTGTTTAACTGAATTTCTAGCAACATTGGACATGAAAACATTTATTTAATTGCAGAGGGTTTATGGGTTGCCTTGTAAAGTATTTTTTGATGATTTTTTTGGGTTTCCCTTAATCTCATTTATTATTTGCCAAGAAGTTTTTGTTTTGTTGTCGCTATTGTTGATTTTGTGTTTATAGTAAGTTTTACGTGATTTTTTCAAAAGAGTTGTATTTTTGTTTATGATATAAATAGAAATCCCTGTATCTTCTGTCATTAGAGCTCATTGTATACAGAATGTCTAACCGTGTTTTTAAAAGCTGGAGCTCTGGAGAATTTGTCCAGATATGCTTTGTTTTTTTTCGAGTCATAATTTCTTTTAAAGGGAAACATTGACAGAATATAGGTGAGACCACCTGCATAAAACTTGCCCATTGAAGATCTAGTTCTAGGGGATTAGCATTAAAAACTCCATCCCAGTTTGCGTTTTTTAAAAGAAAATTAAAATAAGACTTATTTTGCTCACTAAAAATGCGATTTTTAAAAGTTTTTCTATGATTAAATATTTCAAACTCAAATGTGATCTTTTGAGCTGTATGGTCACTTGTATGTGGATCAAAAACTTTACAAGAAAAATATTTTTTATTTGTAAAAATGTTATCTAGGCAGGACTTTTTGTCTCCATCTATGCGCGTGTACTCATATGCAGATGGCCTGATGTTAAAGGAGGTAAGAAAAGAAGTAAGAATACCTGACCATTTTCCCTCCTCAATGAGGTTTACATTAAAATCTCCAGCCAAAAAGATGTCAGACTTCTTCAACGATTTTGCACAGTACACTATCCAGTTTATCAATTAAGGTTTGTGGATCTTGATTACGATATATTGAGAAAACAAAAAGTTTGTTGTTCTCTATTTTTATTTCAGCTGCCGCACACTCAAAAACGCCTTTTTCTGACAAACTTGATAGGTCTTCTCTTGGTTTCGAGTAGAGATCCTCTCTAACATAAACTGTTTATAACCAATGATGTTGTAACATTTTAGCTGATCTCCAGTTTTCCAATGTTCAGTGAGGCATAAAGCTATGCAATCACTGTGTTCACCAATGCATTTATGGTGTCAATGCTTGGTTCAGTAGACTGTGTGTTTAAGTGGATTATACTGAATTTTTGTGACCTACCCTTCTTCTGCGGAGCTTGTGCCTCTGTAAGTTCTGAAAATAGTTAATTATTGTTCCGTCTGGCCATAGATCTGCACACATTAACTAAGCTTTCTTCTCTTCAGGGGCCATTAATTTAAAGGAGCTCTTGTATTTATCAGATTTAGTCTTCATCTTCTCACACTCTACATGATCTGAGATATTTTGTTCTTTAAGAAAATCTATTATTTGCTGAGAAGTTGTCTTGGGCTCGAGCCCAGATAGAAAAATTGAAGAATAGGTTTTAGCAGTTGCTAAGGATGATTCGACATTTTTCCCCCTAATGGGATCTGGACGATGTCCTTTTGAAACTCGTTTTCTATAACTGACCTCTGTCCACCCTTTATCCTGATTTCTTTTCGAATTAGAAGAATGGGACGGAGAGGTCATGTTTTGTTCTTCTTCAGGAGAAGTTGGATGTGAGTAAGAGGGCGTATTTTGTTGTTTCTCCTGGTTTTCCAAAATTTTTTTATTTTGTTTACCAGATATTGGAGATACAGGTAAGTAGTTATTTGCAGCCTGCCATGGTTTGGAGCTGGTGAGAGATTTGTCAACAATGGATACAATCTCTTTATTTGACTCTGTTAAGTGTTTCACATCAGTTTTTAGGTGATGCATTTCAGTCTTTAACATGCATTTTAAATCTTCAAGACCTGCAAGCAAGATGGCTGTTTATCCCACAATTCACGCCAGGCTACAAATTACCTTCGTCAGGTATTTGGTGATAGAATTATTAGAATTATTTCCACGTATGGAAATATCTGATGGCCTCCTTGATCACCAGATCTTGCGCCAAATGACTTTCTCCTATGGGGTTGTTGGCACAACAAAATTTTCCAACACCCTCACTTACCGCCTACGACTATACAGGAGTTGAGGGCGAAAATTTTGGAGGCGGGCAACTCTATCACCCCTGAAATGTTGGCTGCTACGCGCCAAGAGTTTTACAATAGATTGGGATATTGTGAGGCTCAAGAAGGGGACAGATTTGAACATCTAATCTGATTAAAAATTAGATGTTTTCAGGTCCAAACCACAGCTTTTTCTTGCTTAAAGGAGGCGGCAGGGTCCATTATTTACGATACTGAGCGATAAACTCGTGAGGTTGTTAACATTAGAAAGAAATATCTTCGCTTTTAATTAAATTTCTTTCCATTCTGTTCTACTAGTGACATCTATCCGGAAACGGCCTAACCTTGCAGCTAGCACTAGCAGCCAAAGAAATCAATAAACGGTGCTGTTTTTTCTGCAGAGCTTTTTGCTTGCAATATTATTGATTTTAAATAAAGCTGGCCCTACACTACATTTGATATTTTCGAGGTGTTTTATGACATGATCTCGAAACATGTAGCGAACCAATTCTTCAAAACTAGCAGGAGGGTAAAAGCGAAAAATAAGGGGCTGCCAATATTTGTAACACCCAAAAAGGGGTGAAAAGATTTATTTTGCTCTGTTTCTTTACAAAAAACGTTTTGTTTTTCTTTCTTGAAATTTTCGTCATACCATAGAAAAAAATTATTTCCCTCATGGTCATACTCTATTTTTATTCGAAAAAATTTAGAAACAGAAACGGGATCAGTTTTCCTAAAACAGGGGATCTTGGTTTCGAGTGAGAAGATGAAGGGCGCCGCAGGTAGAAATTTTTCAATTAAATTAGCCAAACGCAAAAATGTTAGAAAAAAAGCACGAAATAAAAATGACGCTGCTTACAATTTTTTTTCAAAAATTACGTAATTTCAGGAATGCAAAGAAATAGGTCTAAAGAGTATAATTTTTAAGAAAAAAATATCAATTTTCTCGCCCTCCCTGGGACTACAGGGGCCGTGCACAAATTACGTAATGGTCATAGGGGGGAGGGGGGTTACAAAATGTTACATGGGGGGAGGGGGGTTTTTGACAGCGTTTGCATTTGTGTGAAACTAAGAAAATTTGGAATGAAAATAAGTGAAGTTTTTTTTTGGGGAGGGGTAGTGGTCTTGAAATCGTTACATAATATTAGGGGAGTGGTGTGTCAAACCGTTACAAAACGTGCACAGCCCCACATCTGACTGTTCCTCCTTTTTGATTTCCAATCAAAGTGGAAAACCTGTTGGACGTTTGAAGGCGTCAACCCGTCCTATTTGCTTGATAAAGTTTCTACGGAAATATCTCAGTCGATTTCTCCGGCCGTGTATGAACGCTTTAGGTTAGGCATTTACATGTATCTCCGTCCCCAGCCTGTAAACAGTGCGTAAGGACAATGGTTAGAAAATGAAAAGCCGAAAAATATTTTTTTTACAATATCTTTCATCAGTTTGGTATTAAAGTTGAGCAAAAACATTAGAAAACAACAACCTGGAATGGATTTACTATGTGTAAGATGTAGTAGATCAAGCTTGATAAGTATGTATATTTTATGATTACTGCTTTTTACTTTTAGATTTATTTTTAAAAAAAATTTTTTCTTGTAAAATGACTATTCTTAAATTATCCTAGATTTTAAGTAAGGCTTTGTCAATGTTTATTTAATATGCACGACAATAAAGCTACTTTTGAATTGAATTGAATTAAGTGACAACATCGCCACAAGGGCCAATTTTGCACGCCTATTTTGAAATTTTGCACACCCCATGGGAACCTGCAATAGGGTTCTCGAGTGAGGCTGGCCCCCCCAGATATTTTTTGAAAATTTTAGTATCATTCGAAAGGTCCAATTTTGCACCTATTTTGAAATTTTCCACACCCTATCATTAACTTTAAACTTTGTAAAAAAAAAACAGTACTTTTTGTCACCCTTGTATACCAAATAAAATACAAAATGGCCAACTTTGGTTTTACCCTTTTTTTAGAAAAAAATATCAGCTGTATGATACCAAAAACCCCATTTAAAAATAATAAAACCTGTTACAGAATTTCAAAATACTCTCCTAAATATAAAATATGTGTTTCATAGTCCGCCCAGTCTAGTTTTGGAACTTTTTCTGTTTGTATCCCAGGGACCTTAATAAATAAATAAATAATTATGTATTCAATAGAAGGTATTAAGCACAGCATTGATTTTTTCACCAATCTCAAGTAAATATTTTAAACAGAGACTGGTATTAATGTAGTGCTGCTCTACCAATATGAAAATGGGCTTTTTTAAAAGAACTTATATTGGCTTCTTTTTTAAAAGGGAGTGTCTAAAGAGCTGACAATTCGGCTGAATAGTTGTGAGGCTAAAGAGCCGACAGTAATTATTTATTGTGTTTTTCATATTTTAATTTTTTTTTAATTTTTTAAAGTAAATTAACCCAACCTAACCTATACACACTGAAACCAACTAAATTAAGCCAACCTAACCTAAACAGGGTAATTATGCAGTATATAGTTTTCTGCCATTTTTGATATTTTATGAAAAATTCTTTGTGGTGGCACCTACTAGGGTCCCTAGGACCCCGAATCCGCCTGCACCCATTGGGTTTTTTTAAATATTTTTTTTGGTTTTTGTTTAACTTTTTTTCACTAAAACAACCCAATCCAACACAGTCCAACCCAAAACAATCAAAAAAACACATTACAACCCCCCCAGACACACTTTTTCCTCTTTAAAAAAAAAAATCGGGCGCAGGCGGATTTGGCGTCCTAGTAGGTGCCCCCATAAAGAATTTTTCATAAAAAATCAAAAATGGCAGAAAACTGTATACAGACTCAAACTAACTTATTCAAAGGCAAAACAACCCAGAAGAACACACTACAACTCCTACATCTTTTACTGGCATAAAAAAAATGGGAGGCGCCTTCTAGGGCCCCTAAAGAACCCTGAATCCTTACCTGGTGTTTTTTTTTAATGCAAAAAAAAAGTTTAAGGGGGGTTAGTGTTTTTATTTTGGGGTTGGTTTAAATTTGTTTCAGTTGGGTTGGGTTCATTTAGTTAAAAATATACTAAATAATTACTGTCGGCTCTTTAGCCTCACGATTATTCAGCCGAATTGTCGGCTCTTTAGACACTCCCTTTTTAAAAATCTCAAAATTATTCTGAAATGACTGGGTATTGATTTTCAGCAGGTGTGTAGCAAGAGAAAATGGCTGCTTTGCCCAAGGATTACTTTTCAGGAGAATACTGGCGAACCAAAAATACTTATTGATAAAAACCCTTGCTACAGAAAACAAAACAAAAAGTTAAAAATTATTATTCATTTCGAATGTTTAAAAAAATAAAAAGAAATGCAGCAAAAATGGGACCCGACCTGGTATATCAAGATGAAAAAAATTACCAGGCAATAAAAATTAACTTTTAAAATTACTGCACAAGAGGTAATGTAATTTCTGCAGTGTGCAAATTTAGGCAGCGTGTTTTTGGTTTGTAGAAAACCGGTGATATCCGCTTCATTTTCCAAGAAAAAAATATATGAAAAATCAAGATTTTAATTTGGCCTGTAACCGCAGTTTGAACTTTAAAAAAAATGAAGCATTCTTACCAGAAACACTAAAATTTGCAAAACCCTCAGCAATGGCGGACAAAGCAACAGCAAGAAAACGCGATGAAAAACCGCTTCCCTGACTTCTTTCAGACACCGGCAATCGCCTAAAAGGAGATACAAATAGAGAACAGTTAGACAAACAACGATGGACAATCAACAGAACCAAATTGGCTTTGTGTAAAAGAAGTGATTCGCAGATAACCACATGACATGGAATGGAAATCCCCACAGAAAGTCAAGTGACACCGATTTTAAATGGTAATGGTGGGGGGAATTTGTAGTGGGTATGTTCATAAGTGGCTAATTTTCGTGAGCTTACCATAGTTACTATTGTTCTCTTTTTCTCATATATGTATGAACTTAAATATACGCCCTTGCAATGCCTTCGGCGTGCACAACTTTAAGGATTTTCGTTTTACAATTGGTCCTGGTTCTGGTTGAACCAGAACCGCAACCGGTCCTTTCGTTTTAAAACAATGACGTCACTGTTGCAACACGGTTATGAAAAATCTGGGAGGTTGGTTCGGCCGTTTGGTTGTAAACATAACCCGTAAAATTTTGCAAAAGTATAGATAGTCTTTTTTTGAGTAAAATCAAGGATATCTTCATAATATTTTAAATGACGTCATTATTTTAGAACCGCTGTGAAAATTTAGGTCAAAATAATGTCAACCAGAAACAGGATCAATTCTTAAATCGAGAATCCTATTTGTATGCAGGATGTCTTATATATATATATGCCTATACCTTTCTCTTTTACTCTTCTGACTCTTACAGCGATTTGCACCAACATATTTAGGGGTAATCTAGCATTAGGTGGCACATAAATGTAGTTTAGTTTTAGGTTAGGGGAGCGCTAGAGAACCAAAAACGGGCCCCTAGATTTAGGGATCACCTAAGGTAGTTTAGGGGAGTTCTAAATACAAACGAAACTCTTCTCTAACCTAGGCCAGCTTATTCTAGGTGACCCCTAAATAAGTAAATATGTTGGTGCAAATGGCTGTTATTATCTCTTTCTGGCGTCAAAGCTTAGCAGTTCTGCACATGCGCGGCCATCGTCATCGGTTAACCAACCAAAATCCAGAAAGACAGCTGTGCAGTTGTCAAAATTTTTCTATTTGTTTACGTTCTTAGACAATCAGTATTTTCTATTTTTAAATAAATAAATAAATGTATGAATAGAAATCATTTTTAGGTATTTTCACTTTTCTTCCTTCAAATTTTAAGAAAAAACAGCTACCAACCTGTCCATCCACAAACACAGCACGTCTTTTTATGCGGCGACATCTTAAGCTCCAAGATATAACCAGTTTTTATTATAACTCCTGAAAACTTTCGCTTAACCAAAGATTAAAAATATCACAATAAAAAAATTTGCATCAACGAAAACGCGGAAAACGACTATTGTATGTGTGATCAAAACAAATCAACAAAAATGGCGTCTCGACCGAAAGGTGAAGACGAAGGTCACGAAACCGGCCGCCTCGTAAAATTTTCGCGCATGTGCATAGGCGTGGAGCTAAGACGGCTCCATGGCCTGCTAGATTTTAGATCTTGCTTAAAAGTTTGGCCTGGGGAAAGCCTATATTTAACCTCATACATATATGCTTTTTCTAAATGCATTCTGCTGAGAGAGATCCAGCATACTCCAACATACCAGGCACCACAGCGTTGCCATCACCCAATGAAGAAATTATCGTGCATTGCTGACAAAATTACCGATTTTTCTTGAAAATTATGTTACAATTTTTTTTTTTGATAATTTAATTTTAATCGCATACAAAAAAGACACAACAAAAAATAACTCAAAAACTATAATTTATGTAGTGTAGTCGAAGGGATCCACCGTTCCGTGAAACAAAAGACGTTTTCGAAATACCATAATATTTGCACATAGCTGAAGCTTTGACTTTTATTGTAATGTAGCCAGTTTTGTTCTTAATTGACAAACACAAGCCTTACGGCAAGAAAGCGGTTTCTACGCGGCACTGGTAGGCAGCCATCAGTCGGTAAACCACTTGCTTACCGATACCTTGCAGCAAGCGGGGCTGGGGTAGGGTTGCCAACCCGTCCCTATTTGTCGGGACTGTCCCGATTTGGAGCAAAATGTCCTGCATACTGACAAGATCCTTGTCAGTACAGCAAATGTCCCGATGAAAAGTTTTCAGCGAAATCGGCACTAAAAGTTTCCAATTAAAATCAAAATGCTTTATTATTTTTTCATAGCCGTGTTTCAATATTTTAAACAGAAATCCTAGCAATTTCAAATCTTTAATTGGAGTTATCCAACTGATAAGTAAAATCTGTATGGTTTAATTAGAAATATGTCAATATTCAGGGTAAATTGTTATCAAAATCAATGAATACGAGCTTTCCCTCACCCTCACTAAATCCTTTTTTAAATAAATTGTTATATTCACACCATGCTGAAAACCCATTCAACTCTTGTTGAAAAATATGGCAATCCTCCAAACTTCTTATAATTATAAAGAATTTTAGATCATCAGCAAAAAGTACAAAGTTTTCTAAATGGTTTAAATAACAACCTGACGAAACGTTAAACTCGGCGGAGACGGGATTCTCTATTTTTATGCCTGGCGTCTTTCAGTTAGATTAATCCGAAACCAGTTGAAAGCTGAGCCATGGATACCCATGACTTTAAGTTTATCAAGTATTAGGTTATGATCGACCCTGTCGAAAGCCTTGGAGAAATCGGTATAGATAACATCTACCTGATACCCACTCTCCAAGGCTTCCAACAAAGTTTCTTCATATGTCAAGAGATTAGTAATTGATGATTTACGTTTTGAAAACCCGTGTTATTGGTTTATAATTATGTTTTGAAAATATGGTGCAATTTTATCTGTGACTATTGATTCAAACAATTTAGGAAATCAAGAAATTTTTGAAATAACTCTGTAGATTTTAATGTTTGACTTATCTTCGCTTTTGAATATTAATAACTTAGTTTTCAAGCTGTCGGAAAATCTCCTCTAAAAAATGATCTATTAAAAATTTTGGCCAAAATACTGGACAAGAAAAATTTACAGTTTTTTATGAAAATTATTGGTAACCCATCTGGGCCACAGATTTTTGTGTAGTTTAACTATTTTTTCCTACGACAACATATTAAAATAATGGAGTTCACACGATTTGCCTCCTTAGAAAACGTTAAACTTCACCCGTGCGCAGAAATTTTTTGCGCACATGTACGGAAAAGCACTTTCATTTAATTTGTGCGAAACTAGAGACCAATTTTTACAAAAATTAGTGCACGACGTGCAACAGTCGTGCAACAGTGTTCATAGGAAAAATAGCGTACACAACTCGATAGTAAGTAACTTTCTTACACTCGCGTGTTGTTTTACTCGGCTAACGCCTCGTTCACAATATTCACACTCGTGTGAAATTTGTCACTTTCTTTTCTTGTTATGTAATGTACTATTACTTTCTTTTGTTTCTATTGAAATTTCTTAGCTAGCTTGTAAATTAAAATTCAAAAATCATCAATATTAACTGTTCTATTTATTTTCTAAGCGTTTTCGAAAATGTCCCGATTTTGCATCAAATGTCCTGATAATTTAGAACAAATGTCCAGATAAATCAAAATTAAAAGTTGGCAACCCTAGGCAGGGGTGGCTAACACATTTTGGCAAATTGCGTGATGCCACTCGTAAATATAAGGTGGCAGACGAGACAATCAAGCGAGCTGCTATTGATTGGTTAACGCGGCTTTACGAAACAATTCCGAAAGGTGGCATATTGGTGGCTAGCCTCTTCGATATATTATCTTTCTAACCAGACGAGGCCATCAAGCGTGCTGCCATTGATTGGTTGAAATGGCTTTACGAAACGATCCCAGTAAATGGCATATAGGGGGCTAGCCACTTCGGCATTTTATCTGTCTAGCCAGACGAGGGAATCTAGTGTGCTGCCAATGATTAATTAAGATGGCTCTACGAAAGAATCCCGAAAGGTGGCATATTGGTGGCTAGCCCCTTCGATGTATTATCCTTCTAGCCAGACGAGGCAATCAAGTATGCTGCCATGGAATGGTTAAGATGGATTTACGAAATAATCCCAGAAGGTGCCATATAGGGGGCTAGCCACTTCGGCATATTATCTGTCTAGCCAGACAAGGGAATCTAGTGTGCTGCCATTAATTGATCAAGAAGGCTCTACGAAAGAATCCCGAAAGGTGGCATATTGATGGCTAACCCCTTCGATACATTATCTTTCTAGCCAGACGAGGCAATCAAGCGTGCTGTCATTGATTGGTTAAGATGGCTTTACGAAACAATCCCGAAGAGTGGCGTATAGGTGGCTAGCCGCTTCGGTATATTATCTCTCTAGCCAGACGAGAGAATCTAGTGTGCTGCCATTCATTGATTAAGATGGCCCTAAGAAAGAATTCCGAAAGGTGGCATATTGGTGGCTAGCCCCTTCGATATATTATCTTTCTAGCCAGACGAGGCAATTAAGCGTGCTGCCATTGATTGGTTAAGATGGCTTTACGAAACAATCCCGAAGGGTGGCGTATAGGTTGCTAGCCGCTTCGGCATATTATCTGTCTAGCCAGACGAGGGAATCTAGTGTGCTGCCAATGATTAATTAAGATGGCTCTACGAAAGAATCCCGAAAGGTGGCATATAGGTGGCTAGCCGCTTCGACATATTATCTCTCTTGCCAGACGAGGCAACCAAGCGCGCTGCCATTTTTATTGGTTAGGGTGGCTTTACGAAACAATCCCGAAAAGTCGCATATAGGTGACTAGCCGCTTTGGCATATTATTATCTTTCTAATAAAGTGGAGATACAGTGGAGTCTTGACACCAATAGAAAAATCTTATTTACCAGTAAGAACAAACCTCTTCAGAACCTGTCTCCATCATCAGATGCTCTCCAAATTTGCATACTCAAAGAGCATATTTGCAAGCCGGACATTTGTGGGGCAACTTAAACATTGCATGTGAGTGATCGTTGGTTGCCGATATGGTCTACCAAGCCCGTAGTGTATGAGGCATTAGAAGAGCTGACAAAATACAATTGTAGGGCAGGACGTTCTTCTACAAAATATTCTTGCAAGGCCTCAAATATGAGTTGTACGCAATTGTACGCTTTTGCGCAGGAAATGCAAGTAGTCCTGCACTAATTATGTGTAGGTGTATGTAGGTGTCAGGCCGGACAGATCAGGCCACTGTGGCATGAATCTGTCCGCTATGGGAAGTTGGGCGAACCATACTGCCTGTAGCCTGTAGGCGGTGGGATGTAGCGACCCCCGCCCACGATTCGAGTCTAGCGCTCAATCGTGCAATCAGATGGCCGAATCTCGAGGGACCCAATCGTCGTATTCCTGACGCCATTGGGTCGTCACTCGTTATTAGGGACCGTGGGCTTGCTGACTGCATGGCCACGTTAATAAAAGTCTCGCACAGGCATTCTCTAGTCTGAGGTCCTATACTTTCTAGGACACATAAGACCATGAAGTCCAAGCACACCAAAGTCTTTCGGCGATCGGCAAGTTGTTACGGGAGCAGGACAGTGTAGTCTGGAAGCTCTTAGTGACAAACCGGCACGAAAGCGGCGGAAGCGTGATCGCCGTTTTGCTCAAGGATTGGCTGTATAGCAAGTCGTGTGCTGCATCCGTGACTGAGCAGCCCTATTTAGGATCCACTCTGCTCACCCTGAAAGGCAAGGGGCTATAAAAGGTACCCTAAACATAGCCAGCCAACAACTGCCCGACTGGACAACCGCATCCAGTGGGTACACCACATGCAGTCAAAACAAAAGAAAAAGAAATCCAATGAACTTTGCCACATGGAATATCCGAACACTTATGGATACAGACACAACCACAAGACCACAAAGAAGAACGGCAATAGTGGCACGTGAACTAAGAAAATATAACATCGATATCGCTGCTCTCAGTGAAACTAGAAGAGCAGGCGAAGGCCAACCTAAAGAACACAGAGGAGGCTACACATTTTTCTGGAAAGGAAAAGAAGAAGTTGAACCACGTATTCACGGAGTGGGTTTGACTATAAAAAATGAGATTGTGGACCACCTAACCGAATTTACATCCAGAATAAGCGAAAGATTGATGACATTGCACCTAAACCTTAGCAACCACCAACACGCTACTATAATCAGCGCCTACGCTCCATCTCTTGCAGCTGATGAAAACCAAAAAGATTAATTTTATTCTCAACTTAGTGAAGCCATAACATCTGTACCTAAAACTGATAAACTTATCATCCTAGGTGATTTCAATGCTCGAGTTGGTACGAATTCAAACCTATGGAAGGGCGTCATTGGCAAGGAAGGTGTTGGAAACATGAACTCAAACGGACTGCGCCTATTAACCTTATGTTCGGAATATGATCTCATAATCTCAAATACAATTTTCCGACAAAAAGACAAATTCAAGACCTCCAAGAGGTCAAAACACTGGCATCTGATTGATTACATTATTGTACGTTCCAGAGATCAAAAAGACGTAAACATTACAAGGACAATAACGAGTGCAGACGACTGCTGGACATTCCACCAAGAAGTAGTAGTCAAAAAAAGTAAATCATAAGAAGACTCAATGTAGAACGCCTTAAAGATGATCAAACCAGAACAAAATTCCAAGTCTCTCTGAATCAAAAGTTGGCTACTTTAGAATACCCGGAGAATATTGACGATCACTAGAGAATGTTGAAGTCAGCAATAAAATCTGCCTCCGAAGAAATGGTCGTCTACACACAAAGAAAACATCAAGACTGGTTTGATGAGCACGACAAAGAAATTCAAGACCTTATTGAGAGGAAGAGAAAAGCCCATAATGCTTGGAAAAGCCACCCTAACTCTAACCAAAAGAAAAGGCAATATCAAGAAGCCAAATCAGAAATACAAAGGCAAACACGTAGATTAAAAAACCAATGGTGGACAACAAAATCACATGAAATGCAACATCTAGCCTTCTTTCACGCTACTAAGATGATATATGGTCCCACTACACAAGGTGTCAATCCCTTACGATCCAAAGATAACAAGGCTGCTTAAAAATAGATCTTCTATCAATTCACGATGGAAAGGACACTTTCAAGAACTACTCAACAGAGAGTCTCATGACTTCTTCGACAAAATTCCGGAGAAAACTACACAACAACACCTAAGTGAGATTCCGAGATTAGAGGAGGTCGAAAAGGCAATCACACAGCTAAAGAATAACAAGTCAGCAGGCACAGATGGTATCGCTGCTGAACTCTACAAACTCTGCACTTAATTCCCAAATGCACATTCTAATAAGTAAAATATGGACCACTGCACTGAGACTATTCCTGCCGAACTCAGAGACGCCTCTATAGTTACCATTTTCAAAAAAGGCGACAAGGCCCAATGTGGAAACTACAGAAGTATATCTCTGCTTTCTGTTGCTGGACAGATACTTGCACGGATACTATCAAACCGATTAATTCCGATTGCTGAACAAAATCTGCCAGAGACACAGTGTGGATTTAGGCCCAATCGAGGCACAGATGACATGATCTTCAGTGCCAGACAAATGCAAGAGAAATCTAGAGAACAAAATCACCCTCTCTTCATGGCCTTCATAGACCTAGTCAAAGCATTTGACTCGGTCAACAGAGAAGCTCCTTGGAAAATACTAGCAAAAGCTGGATGCCCTCAAAATATATTCAAATTCTTAGACTACTAAACAACAATATGAATGCTAAAGTCCTGAGCAACGATGGATCAGGAGAGTCATTGCAGATTACGACAGGCGTTAAACAAGGGTGTGTTATTGCGCCTACCCTATTCTCTATATTTTTAGGTGCCATGCTTCACCTTGTTGAGGAACATCTACCGCCGGGAGTGAAAATTCTATATAGATTCGACGGTGGTCTATTTAACCTAGGCAGACTGCGAGCAAAAACTAAGGTCCTAACGACCTCGGTAATCGAACAGCAGTACGGCGATAAGAACGTCGTTTTGGCCGATACAGAGGAAGGTCTACAACTGGTAATCAACGCATTTAACCAAGCCTACAAAAGCATTGGCCTAGAGGTCAATCTTGCCAAAACGCAAATTCTTCACCATCCAGAACCAGGTACGAATCTCCAAGCTTCAAATATTTCCATAAATGGTCGTCCTTTGTAGAACGTGAAAATGCAACTATTGACGCAGAAACACAGCATCGCCTAAAATGTGCTAGCGCAGCTTTCGGACGGCTTTCGGAGAGAGTCTTCAACAATCACGACATCAATGCGGAGACCAAACTTCGTGTCTACAACACAGTTATAATACCAACTCTAACATACGGATGCGAAACGTGGACCACATACAGAAGGCATATCAAACGACTAGAAAAATATCACCAAAGTTGTTTAAGACGAATACTGAGAATGAAATGGCAAGAGCGACGAACAATCATAAGTGTTTTAGAAGAAGCCAGAACAACTAGTATAGAAGCCCTTATCTTCAAGCACATTGGTCACGTTTAATTGTTGTGTTGTGGGACACTCGTCCAATTTTGAAATTTCGTTGTTTCCTCCCAAGATCTTTTGATCTTTTCTTTTTTAGATTCTTTTCGGTTGATGTAACTGATTTGGAAGTTTTGACTTCTTGTTTTAATTGTCTTAGGAGCATATTCCTATTAGAAAGATTAACACGCCCGTATCAGGCGACTTATAATAAGTACCATGCGGAACGATGCCTATTTGTGAGTGTTTCAGAGTTGGAAGTCAGAGTGTGCGATGGTGTTAAATGATGTCTGGATTGAGGGTGACTAGTGAATCCACTGACGAGCCCACGCTAGTCACCCCGGGCGAAACATCGTTTAATTGTTTCCCTTTTCGCTTTGGACTTTTTTGTGTTCCTTGTGGGACACTCGTCCAATTTTGATCTTCCAAGATCTTTTGATCTTTTCTTTTTTTTCACATTGGTCACATTATTCGCAAGCCCGAAACACGTCTCCCAAAGCAGATATTTTATGGACAACTGAAGGAGGGAAAGAGAAATCAAGGAGGTCAACAAAAAAGGTACAAGGACGTTCTCAAAGGCAATATGATGAAGGGTCACATCGATATAAACAACTTCGAGACCACGGCAAACGATAGGGCTTCATGGCGCCGAACAGTCCATGAGGGACCACAAACTTTTGAAGAGCAACGATGCGACGTAGACTAAAGACGGAAAAGAGAGAACGTAGAAAGGAGCGACAAAATGAAAGAATGGATGACCAACAACACCCGGCTGCTGCCGGAAACTGGGTGTGCCAGGACTGTGGAACGGTGTGCGGCTCGAGAATTGGCTTACATAGCCATCAAAAAACGCACAACAGATAGCGACGATACAGAATAGAGGAAAATCATACTCGGTATCGAATGATTGCCTATGATGATGATGATGATCTTTCTAGCCAGACGTGGATTTTGATCGGTTTGGGTTTCTTTACGAAAAAAATCCTTAAAGGTGGCATATAGGTGGCTAGCCGCTTCGACATATCATCTTATTAGCCAAACACGGCAATCAAGCGTCCTGGTTCTTAAAATATAACCGTTGCGTGGTCGGCATTTATCCAGAGCCATCTAGATGAGCAATTAATCATTATACAGTTATAATCTTTGTCAGTCTAGAAGGCAGATGTCGCTCGTTTCAATATTATATTTCTTCAGTACATAATATTTCTATACATATAGATGATCAAGATTTTTAAAATGCAAACATTGTCAATGTTTATAAAGTCTAACAATTAATAGGTACTATACAAATATAATGGTGATATCTCGCTCCAAGAACTTGCAAAGTGCTCAGCTGTCACGAGGCTGCTTGTTGGTGGTATTTGAGGCGACGTGCAAGCGACTATGTCCGAGCGGCCATTTTATAGCCACTAGCGGTTTGCCGATGAATCTGTTGGCAACATTATGGCGGCCGGTAAATATGCGAATGCGGCCATCCACCATCTGACGGCAGGCCGTCACCTATCCGCAGGTTATCCTCCAATGATTTGTAGCATTCTAGCCCCACGCGAACGCCGCGACGTCGTGCAAGCGGCGATGTCCGGGCGGCCACTTTACAGCCACTAGCGGATTGCCGATAGATCTATCGGCAACGGTCTGGCGGCCGGTAAAGGTACGAATGCAGCAATTTATCATCTGACGGCAGGCCGTCACTTATCCACAGGTTATTTTCCAGTAGTTTTTAGCGTTCTAGCCACACCAACCGGTTCTGTGTGGCTATCCATGTAGGTGTTGGCGGTAATCCGCATGTGGCGATCCAAGGGCCGAGCGGACATTCGCTTGCACTCCGCCGCGGCTGCCATATTCGGCAAGCAACCGGCATTTCGGTAAACCTATGGCTCGCAAGGTTTGTGTTTACTGGGTAGTTGGGGGGCATATGGACTTCCGTGGGCTTTTTGATGATGATTTTACGAAATCTATTTTAACCGGTTAGTAATAGGCCACTTAACATCACCCTCAAAAGTGCTGCAGTCAAAAAGTGAGGTTAGGACGACAAAATATTTTTTTAAATCTTAACGGTTTGACCCACGATAATGAATTTTGGTACTCCTATTGGCCTTTTGGCCAGATTGTATTAAAAAATTTTAAAAATAACATTTAGTGCGTCTAGGGGCCGGTAGCGGCCAAAATGTGTTTTTAGGTTTTTTCCTGTATCTCCCGAACGAATTTGCTTGCACACTTGAAACTATGTGGTTTTGTAGTACAACCTATTAGCAATCATCCTGATATCAAAAAAAAAAATTTTAGCCTGTGAGCGGAGGGCCCTGAACAAACGCCATTTTTTTGACAATTTCAAAAAAAAATCTATTTGCGCAAACTTAACTTAAGGTCATGAAAAATTTATATAAATCGGTTACTTACATTTAATATTTCTCCACCGATGAATAGCCTCAAAAATGTTGCAGTCCAAAAGTGAGGTACGATGATGAAATTTGGTAATCATATTGGCCTTCGGGCCAGATTGTATTATAAAAATAAAAAAATAACATTTAGTGCTTCTAAGAGCAGCCGGTAGGGGGCAAAATATGGTTTTAGATTTTTCCCTGTATCTCCCGAAAGACTTATCCTGACCACTTGAAACTATGTGGCTTTGTAGTACATACTATTACCAATCAGCCCGATATCACAAAAAAGTGTTTTAGCCTGTGAGCAGAGGGCCACATTTCGCCAAATCAAAACCACATTTCGCCGTCTACCAGCTCCTAGAGGCACTAAATGTTATTTTTTTTATATAATATAATCTGGCCCGAAGGCCAATATGATTACCCAATTTTATCATCGTAGGTCAAAACGTTAAGATTAAAAAAAATATTTTGTCACCCTAACCTCACTTTTGGACTGCAACATTTTTGAGGCTATTCCTAGGAGGAGAAATATTGAGTGATCTATAAGTAATCGATTTATATAAATTTTCGATGCCCTTAAGTTAAGTTTGCGTAAATAGATTTTTTTTTCGAAATTGTCAAAAAAATTGCGTCACTTCGGCTCTCCGCTCACAGGCTAAAATTTTTTTTGTGATATCAGGCTGATTGGTAATAGTATGTGCAGGATATGTCGTTCAGGATATACAGAGAAAAATCTAAAAACACATTTTGCCCTCTACCGTCCCTCAGATGCACTAAATTTTATTTTTTAAATTATATTATTTAATCTAGCCAGAACCGTTAAGATTTGAAAAAATATTTTGTCGCCCTAACCTCACTTTTTAACTGCAGCACTTTCGAGGCTGTTCACAGGCAAGGTGATGTTAAGTGGTCTATTAAGTTAAGTAACCGATTAAAACAGGTTTTGTAAAATTATCATTAAAAGGCCCACAGAGGCCGAATTTCGAGTCTATGCCCCTCGACTAAAGAGAGGTCCTAGTGTGAAAAAATATGTTACAATTATCAAATGATGTTACAATTCCATAATTATGGTACAAGTGGCAACGTTGATACCAGGAAACTGGTCTGTCAGACCCGCCTGTACACCCTTCGACCCAGGGCCGGATTTTACGGTCATGCAACTCGTGCGCCGCACGAGAGCGGTAGCCCGAGGGGGCGGCATTTTATACAGATTTAAAAAAAAAATAGATAAATTATATTGCACGAACAGACGGCGAGTGTTGGGGCGCGTGCTACAGAGCAAGTGGTACGAGAACACCCCGCAAAGTGGTACGAGAGCCCCCAGCTAAGAACCTGTAAGGGCGCGAGGAACAAATAAAAGGGGTGTATAAATATTACAAAATGCTCTTGTTTACTTTGAGATATAAGTATAGGTATTCCAAATTCATCCGGACCAACTTTTTGACACTGACAGTGACAGTTTCATTAAGTTGCCACAATCCTTGAAAACCGGGAAATCCTGGAAAAAGTCGGGAATTCGGTAGGGTCGGGAAATATCCGCGAAAAAGTCGGGAAATATGCTAAGAATCCTTGAATTTTTCAGATATTTTTGACCTGGTTGAGATTCCCTTATACCTATATAAAATTTACATATTACTTTTTTTGTAGGCCTCCGTAGCTCAGTGCGTGCCTGCCGCACGGAAAGCCCCGGATTCGAATCCCAGATAGGATGGATATTTTGTGTTTGTTTTTAACACTACAAAAATACTTTCCTACATTGGGCATTGATCCCATTATGGATAAAAAGTCCCAGTCTAAAAAAAAGATAAATTTCAATGATATTTTCTCCTGCAGCCCTACCTTTCGATTTTCAAATTTTAGGGGTGTTTTTAATTTTAAATATACTATATTACACACTACTTTTTGTAACAGTTTACACTTTGCGCTATTTGTTTCGATCACAATATTAGATAATTTTTTTCAGTGGGCAACCGCTTCTCCCACTTTGCACCTCACCAAACCCAAAAGTTTTAACAAAATTTGCTTCTGGCGCTCACTATAATGTCATTAATTGTTACAATTTTAGTTAACAGTTTTATCAACAACATTGAAAACATCCTATGATATATAGGTATATAGGTAGATCGATATAGGATTTTTTAAAATTAATTCGGGAAACACCTGGAAAAAGTCGGGAATTTATCTAGGGAATCTTGTGGCAAACATGTATACAGGGTGGATTCTTTAGACCGAGCGGTGCTTTTAGCGGGTTAGAATTTGGTTTTATAAAAAAAAAACAAAAACACGTCAACTGAGATTTTTAATTGTCTTTAATCTTTTTTTTATGTCGTTTTGTTTACGAGGTATGACAAAAACATATATTTTTTTAAATAGGACACCCTGTATAGTTTAACATTTTTGAATTCTAAAAAAATGTATCTTTTTGACAATGCTCTACCACTAATGGTTTCCAAGATAGAGGTATTTAAACATGCAAGATAGCCCGATTAAAGGGAATTAAAAATCTCAGTTGACGTGTTTTTGGATTTTTTTATTTAACCAAATTCTAACCCGCTAGAAGCACCGTTCCGTTTAAAGAATCTACCCTGTATATATTGTTTCATATATAATATATTATATAAAAAAATTATTTGTGAAAATTTTTATTGTCAAAAAATTATTTGTGAAAATTATTATTGTCAAAAAATTATTTGTGAAAATTATTATTGTCAAAAAATTATTTGTGAAAATTATTATTGGCAAAAAATTACCCCCCCCCCTCCCTTTGAAGCAAAAAGTTCCTTATAGGGGGCGGCAAAACAAGCTCTTGCACGAGGGCGGCCAAAGAGCTAGAACCGGCCCTGTTCGACCCCGTATATCTGTCAACGATAACTATATCAAATAGATAGTTATGTTTTATGGGTGGAAGGGTGCAGGGAGAGCATTTTCTGGTAAGCTTGCTCTCTCTCAGACTGATGCAATTAAAAGAAGAGAACAATAGTAACTATAGTAAGCACAGAAAAAATTGCTGACTTTATGCCGACACCACTGTGGGACCGACGATGGTCCGATTGGAACTTTGTTTAATCGGTCGAAAATCGGCAACTGACGATGGCCCGATTTACTATAGTCGACTTTATGCCGAAGCCCACTTTATTCTCTTTAGGGCCGACGACGGTCCGATTGGAACTTTGTTTAATCGGACGAGAATCGGAAACTGACGATGGCCCGATTTACTATAGTCGACATTATGCCAACGCAAACCTTATCTGCGTTAGGGCCGATGATGGTCTGATAGGAACTTTCTTTAATAGTTCGAGAATCGGCAACTGACGATGGCCCGATTTACTATAGTCGACTTTATGCCGACGATCCCTTTATCTGCTTTAGGGCCGACGATGGTTCGATTGGAACTTTGTTTGATTGGTCGAGAATTGGCAACTGACGATGGTCCGATTACGTCACTTTAAAGTTTTTAAACTGCTTAATAGTTTCTTCCTAGTATGTAGAGGTGTCGCTAATGTCACTATGTTCCCTGTGCAGTGGAAGATAATATTATATATACAGGGTGTCCCAAAAGTCTTAGTCCCCACCTGTATCTCCAAACGTTTGTATTGTGTAGTTTGCCAATGTCGGGCCGCTTTAAGCTACCAACGACGGACCTCCGTCAATCGCCGACGTTGGATCGCTTTAGGAAACCAATATCGGACTTGAATAGTTTGCCGATGTTGGGCCGAGACCAGCTTGCCTACGTTAGACCGACAAAATTAAGCAGTTATGATCGGATGGTCGGTACCATGTGGTTAAACCATATCGGACCTTAATCGTACGGCGACGGTATGCCAATGTCAGCAAAAAGTAAAATTTACCATTGGTCCGACGACGGGTCACAGTCTAACGCTGCATCGACAAACATACATTGGGCCTACATCGCAAAGCGAATAAAAAATACTGCTGGTCCGATGTCGTAAATCGACGTCGTGCCGATGACGACAAATTCGGCAATCGACATCGGACCAACGAAGGCCCGAGGGAACCGTATTTGCTGGGTTCGCTTTTCGCTGTGGACTTCTATTTCCTTCTGGTTCTAACAAAGCGAGAGAGAAATAAAAATAATCGCAGGCTGCGTTCGCATAGAAACCCCACTTTCCCGTTCGAGTAGACATTTGGGATACGATCATGGATGTAAAAATAGGTGGAATGATAATAGACACTTAGGGTCGGTTTCTCAATAGCGAGTTATTAGAGAGTTAAATTAACTCGGGCTATAAATGTCAGTTTTTTGCTTGTTTTAAGCCAATACTTTTTTAGGTTAATCCTTAGGTAGGGTAACTTACTCTCGACTTGAAGCCTTGGTTACCCTGGAGTTAACTTTAACCCGTGTATTAAAGATTTTTACAAGGTTATGTTGTTCAGGTTAACGCTAACTCGCTATGGAGAAACCGGGTCTTAAAATTGGCAAACCGCGTAAACGTAACGGACAGCTTCGGGTGCCGATTCTTGAATTTCGTAGGAAAGGTCGCACGAAAACGGTCACCTCTATCGACCAGTAACGCGCTTTAAAGCTATCACGAGTTATCCGAAACCTATCCGACCACAGCCAAACTTCACACAATTGCAGCGTATCGAAGGAACATTCCTGACTAGGAGAACGGACGCTCTTGAAAAATGATAATCAAGTCAGTTTTACGCGTGCACCGTATAAGGTTATTGGCAGCTTCTGATCCTTCTTATTGGTCGAAACCAAGGATGTGAACGTTCCCAGGCGACCATTCTCTCGAAAAACAAGAATCGGTACCCTGAAATCCAGCGCTTTCATTGGTCAGATGCGACAAAAGTTAGCAATCGCACGTCGAGCGACACTGCTTTTCATGAGATACGGGCACTAGCGCGTGCTAGGTGGTGTATCGTTAGGACGTGTTGCCTGATCCGGTAGCTGAAATCACGTTGTTCGATGTGGAAACGTCCACCTCTGCCGGTTTTCACCAGTGAGAGCGGATATCAGAGTTACGCTACGTTCACGCGGTTTGCCAACTTTGTGTCTAATAGCCTATAAAGAAAATGACCGCTTGTGAGCCTAAATTAGTTGGTATTGACAAAATAGCTCCAACTCTGCTAATAATAAAAAAGGCTTATCGCACAGCACTTATGAAAGTAAAAAAACTAGTAATTCCCACATAGCAAGCCATGGATATGTATATCCAATGGATATACATTTCTAGTCCATCGCCGTGATTTGGTTGTGTTTGGTTTGGTCGGTACGCTTTCGGATGAATGAACATTCGGATCAATAAAGCCATCTCGTATGTACAATCATGCCCAAGTAACACACATTGTGCACATTAAAATTTATGACTAAAGTAAAGCTGTGAAAACATTTTGTCAGCACCTTTTTGGTTTTAAATTAGCTTGCTTAGTTTTTGTCATACTTCTTGCTTTCAAAATGTAAGCGCCACCCATTTTGATGACCATACTGGTATTAAAAGCAAAAATGTTTATTAAACTTTGCTCAAAAATACTATTCTTTTGGCAGAAAAATATACAGAATGTTGGCTATACATTAAAGCCAAACTTTGTAGCTTTTTTCAATCAGTCTTGACACCAATAAAAACTAAATTGGAGCAATAAAGCCGTCGGGTTCTTTCGGCTTGCTTCGCGAACAAAGCCCCACCCCTTATTCATATTAAGTAGAACAAATAGTGGAAAAAAAACATTATTTGCTAAAGTACAGCAATATTTAGCTGTCGAGTTAGGTCGACTTGTTATTTTCAATGACGGCCATTACACGAAAGCATCCTTAAAAAAATATTTTTTCCAAAATAAAATCAAAAATTCTATAATTAAAAAAAGTAGATTTTTTAAACTAAAACTAGTTTTAATTCAGAGATAAATATTTTTTGGTTATTTTGGCTCCAATCCAAAAACAAAAAAATGTAACCTAAAAATTAAATTAAAAAAAAACTTATATTTTTAATATGTGAAGCGCGCGTGTTTTGGTGAGGTTTCATGGTAAGTATTATCAGTAAACTGGCCTTCGTATGTCAATTTGGTTCATGGATGCAACCAAAAATCCGATATTAAAAGTGTGTGTATAAATAAATATTCCTATCATCCATACTTGTGGTTTCAAAACCGCATCAACCATTTGTTTGTATAGAAATCTATTTTTGCTTTTCTGCCATTTCTTCTTTGGGTTTTGTAAGAAATGTTTTTTTGTTTAAACTAAATTAACTGAAAAAGCTATATCGGTTACAAAAAGTGGTGCAATGGTCATTGCAGTGAGCAAAAAATGATTGGCAAATTAGGCTAGGTGACGTTTTATCAACACTTTCAAGACGTTGTGGCAGACAACAGAAAAAATACAATAGTATAACGTTTTTGCAAAAGTTTTTTAGCACCTTGTGTTACTTGGGTGGCATATCCAATGGATGTTCATTTGACATCCCTTGACATACATAAAATGTATTTCCATTGGATATCCAGTAACGTATATGCAAAAAAGGTACCAATTCTAAATATCTAATGGATGTGCAATTTACATCCCTTTCATGGACATTCATAAAGTATATACCTCCGCCAGACATTCACCCAGCCAACACAGTGGAAGCGGGCTGATGTCACATGTGCATATCAGCATGTTTGACCGCCGGTCGTCGTGCGGCAGCAGAAGAACTGCCGACGGACGTGGCAAAGTCCATCTCCGGTAAGTACGAAAAATAACAAATGTGTGCACACAATTATAATAGCGGCAGAAGTAATATAATTATATGTATTTGTATTCACAAACTAAATTTAAACCACACCTAAGTATTCTAAACTTAACCTAAATTAAACTATGACCTAGCCACTAATATATATAGAATAGCACAACTTAAACTCGCATGAGCTATACAAGTAGTGATAGATGGCCGGTTCACCATCCTCCGGAGGAATCTTATCATCAAAAAATCTCTGACGTCACGTGGGTGCGTTCAAAAATGTTTATCTGTCAAACGTCACCTGACCTGTGGGTGCGTTCAAAAATTTGCATCTGTCAAACGTCGGCTGTCAATCGTCATCTGTCAAACGTCAGCTGTCATATGTCAGAATATCACGTGCCTGTAAGTGACGTCAGAAGTGTTATGTGATCACGTGACTTGTGTTCTACAGATTGAGTTGGGGGTACTACAGGGTGCTCTATGTCCAAGAGGGTTGTTAAGGGGTTGCAAGGGAATGCCATAATGGCTTGTGTGAATAGGGGATGTGATCACGTGACTTATGTTCTACAGAGTGAGTTGGGGTTTATACAGGGTGCTCTAGTGACATGCACCTGTCATTTGTGCTCTCTAGCCAAACCATCAAGTGCCACAAGGTCTTAGACTACTTAGCGTTAACGTATGCCTGCTGAAATTCTCTAATAGTTGAAACTTCCTAATATTCCTAATATTCTCGGTCACAAGTGCCAATGTATGGAGTAGAAAATGACGTCACGCATAGCATTGGGGCCTTATTATTTCAAGAGTGTCAAAGGGGCACTATTTGAAAAATGTCGAGATGAGAGAGATTGCTATCAGTCGGTGTACCGAAGGTACTTTTTCCGCTATGTGCGCACGTTTTTCTCCTATGGTTTCTGTAAAAGACTAATTTTGGTTTGCTGCGCAGGGGCCAAAAGACCTTAGTAGTTTTCTGCGAATATCTCGAGATCTAAGTAATCGATTTGAAAAATTCTTTTTTTGTTGGATTGCCGTGTTGCAATGCTATTTATTCTTAGAGAGATGGAGAAGCCAAAAGGGCCTTAAGTGGTGAAAGAAAGACCTTAGTAGTTTTCTGTGAATATCTAAGTGATCGATTTGAAAAATTATTTTTTTACTGGATTTCTGTGTTCCAATGGTATTTATCTGCACAGGCATGGGGAAGCCAAATGAGCATTATTGTGCTTGACCTTGGTAATTTTCTGCGAATATCTAAGTGATCGATTTGCAAAATTCTTTTTTGGTTAGATTACTGTGTTGTAATGCTATTTATTCTTAGAGAAATGGAGAAGCCAAAAGGGCTGACCTTGGTAGTTTTTGCCGGATATTTCGCGTTATAGCGATGGGATTTAAAAAATGTTAGTGTTACAAAGGACATGGCAAAAAGGTTGTATTATGTTCGTGACGCAGCTGTGCAGCTCGAGTTAAAAGGCTTTTATTTTTACGGTAAATAATATTATTATATGGATTTTAAAATGATCAAAATGTGTGCTTTTGTGAAGACAAAATCGGGTATACTCAAGGTAACCCATGACCCTGTTTATCAAGAATTTAAAATAACATGTTTACGTAAAGCTTACTAATGAGCTAATTTAGAACAAAGACGGATAACCTATGAACTTGTTTTTCATAAATTTATCATGCTGTTTTAAAATGCGACAAAAAATAGAAACTAAATGGTATACGAGGGTGATTTAAATAAAACAAGACACTTTTTTTAAATTATATTTTAATGTTAACCCACTTCATCTACACCATCGTATTTACAAACCGTGTTATGAATATATGTCTTCGCAAATTCCTGATAGTTGGGATAAATTTTTGTGTACAACAGCACGGCATCTACAAAGTCAAGCTTCCATTCGTTTGGTAATATAGGATAAATATGTGTAAATTTTTCCTCAATAACATGTTTACAGGTTTGAATACTGAAACAAAAAATTTTTTCATAATCTTCTTGTTCCAAGAGGTCATCGAGTTCCCAATCAATTTTATTTAACCAATAATTTTTAAAAGTTCTCAGTGTGAGTATTAGATGCCCAGAACCTTAAAAGATGAATGAAATATATAGATTCATGAGGAATCTAATTACTGATGTCCCCATTCAAGATAGTTGTTAAATGTAATTTTTCTAAGTGAAGCCTTGTTCACCCCTTTTACCCTCATGCTAACATTGAAATTTTGTAGTCTTCTCTTATTTCCTCTTCAGAAAGATCCTTCTGAATCAACTTATTTTCATGATTTTTAAATTAAATTTTTATTTGTTGAAAGTCTTAAGATTGGAGCACAATCCTTCAAATTCTGTCATAATAGCACCATAATTTTCATGAAAATAAATAAAATTTTATTAAATAATGAATCATATGGGAAAAAAATTGGTATGCAAATATCGCTAACTAACTTGTTTCTTGAAAGTTGAGCTCTCTTCAAGTCTAAATGTCTAAATCATATATCATATAATCCATATTATGGGCAACTGAAAACTGATGGAAACAAAACATTTTTACTTATATTGTATATAGAATAAAATCTGGTACTTACATTATTTTTATGGATGTCCTTGTGGGTCCCTTATGTCTTTGAAATATAATCTACTACATGCAATGATTACTATAATTTTCTAAAGATTGGTTGTATTTCTTTTGATGTTTGGTTAAAGACATACATTTTTTCTTCAAAAATGTTTATATTTTTGTAACGTAATATGATGTAATCTTTTAATATCTATTTACCTCTTTTCATAAGATCCGTAGTTCTATGTCTTAGTATTAATGATTTCCAATGTAGAAAAAGCGCTATGTAGCGTTGCAAAAACTGAGGAGGAAAGAACATTTTTTCTTTACCTAGTAGAAATTAATAAGGCTTAACACATGTATAATTCTTAATAAATGAATGCCTATATAATCAATAAATTTAGAAAAGCAATTGATAATAATTCAAAATTAGCTTATACTTGACCCCAAGGTTATCAGTTGTACAAAGTTAAATGGTAAACAAAAACAAGACAACAAATTATTGAGCATGCACCTTTTAAAACAGTTTGGTAGGTAGAAAGAAAAATATTAACCGCATTTGTTTTTTGAGAAAATGTGATAAAAATGCATTTTTCTCGTGAAATTAACAGAACATAATATACCTGTTTCTCCTCCCTAGATTAATGTCACGACGGTATTGAATTACAGTGTTTCCGCTGCGTTCTCGCAATATTTGAATCTGTAACAACAGAACCCTTACACCTCGTTGTAAAGGAAAATTCAAACCTTTATATCGCACCCTTAATCCTCCTGACTTTTACATAAGACACTCCAAGTTTTGTTCTAATTGGGCCTCAAAAGAGTTATGGCAACTATCCGACCATCATTATTAGCATCTGTCTATTGATAAATTATATATATCTAAGTATAAAAGTTTGCGTTTAAAACCGAATCAATTTTAGTAATTTGTAAAAGTTTTTTTAAATTAAGCGTTTTTCATATCATCCCATTCAAACACCATATGGTTGTAATAACTTAATCAATTAGGAACCATCAATATTTTCAATTCTTTAAAAACTACTCGCAATTAATATTTTTCACGGAAATTTTAATCAAATCGGTTTACTAGTTTTGGATATATCATGGTACATATGTACGTATCTATAGGTACTTTATGATACCATATTGAATACAGACCAACATCTTAACATTTTTAGTGAATATTTTTCACAGTTATAGCTTGGAAGGGAAAATTTAAAAAAATACTTTTTAGTCAGCTACCAGAAGGGTACAAACCCCAAGTTTCTAAGAATGAAAGATCGTTTGAGCTATGTTAAAACAGTGTCAAATTGAACTGGAATTGTTGACATATGTGGATATGTTTGTTGTCTTTGGCATATCCCTTAGAAAATGTAATCCAACCTTGTCAAATTTGGGCTAATGATGTAATAAAGGAGATCAAGGTTGTCGTTAGGAAGACATATGAAGCGGAAATATTCCATGATGTCACTAAGTGTGAATAAAAAGTCAAATTGAAACCAACAAACCGTTTATAAAATGAGTCATCATAAAAAAATAAATAGCAAAAGGATAGGTGCAAATCCATATCATTCCATTCAAATACCATATGATTGTTGTAATCTAATCAATTAGGAATCATTAATATCATAACGTCTTTATTTACAATCCTTAAAACCAGTGTAGGATAGACCTGATTAACATTTTTCATGGTAATTTTATTCAAATCGGTTAAGTAGTTTCGAAAATATCTTGGCACGTATGTACATACCTATAGGTCCAGACCATTTAGTCACCAATTTCACATTCTTATATTTACCAACATACTCCATGGTTTTACCAAACACTGAATTAATCATAAGCTTGTAAAAATTCTGTTCAAAATTATTTTTACTCTGCTGTCTCTTTTTAATGTTCAAATCAATGTAAGGACTATACAGGGTGTGTTAAAAAAAGTACTGGTTTAAGTTTTAATATGCAAGGCTGATTTCACAGTGATAGGATACTCGTTATGTTATTATTTTTATTATACCATGTGTAGTAATATGATGTAAAATAAAGATCTGTATCTATAGAATATGTTTTTAGAGTAATCCTGTAGTATTTATGTATGGAAAATTTTATGAAAATAACAAAAGTGATAATTTTAAAACGACGACAGTCAGACTGTCAAAAATACACGAGTTTGACCTAATGAGTGACCCACGATTTTACAAAACAACATGTATTGAGAGTTTTAAAAAAATGTCTTATATCAAGCAAAAATGTGGTTTTTATGCTAAATACTAATTTAGTTGAACATGTATGTAGTTGGGGTCAAAATAGAAGACCTTTCATTGTTTTATCTCTGCTTAAATCCATATAAATATTTCGAAAGCAGAGGTTTAAAATCAGTAAAGAACTTTTCTTTCTACTAAACATAAAAAAAAAACAAAATGTCAAGCGAGAAAACGAAATTAATAATAACAAGCCTAGACAAATGGTATATGTCGTGATGAAGAATAGTTTTAAGTAAGTATTTTAATTTGTCAATTATTTAGCATGTAAAATTTTAGTTTGTTTATCTGACTGTGTATTTATAATGTTTTATAGGGAATAAAAATACACTTTTAACCTCTGCTTTTGGGAAGTAAAATAGGTCTTTTAATCCCTAGGAAAAAAAGTAAAAATTGAACGTTAAGAGGGATTTATGTTATTCACTATTATTTCCTTCAACTTAGTTTTCTCGTATCCTAAAGTTCATAAAATAGTATATCAATCGTAGGACTAAAGTGTTTTTTAATACTGCAACAAAATATAACTTTTTGTAAATTTAACGGAAAAATACTAATAATATAGATAATTAATTAAACTATTTTTTTTTATTTTTGTTACAGATATAAGGTGCAAAATGTATACCTTAAAGGGGATTTCCCACATCGGAAATGATTCGACGGAAGCTGGGAAATCTACCGGTGAGCTATGTGAGGGTCAACGTGGAGAATAATGATGAACTAAAAATTTTGGAAGACGCATGTCGGAGGTTTACATTCAATCAACAGGATGTAAATACGGTAGAAACGTCCACACGACAGGCTCTACTACCACCCACATCACCACCACCACAACCACCAGCCCCAAAAAGAAAGAGGAAGATAAACATCTTATCGGATGTTAGAGTGATGGAACCAATTTCTATAATAGATAATGATAGTGATCAAGAATCACAATATATTGTATAATAATAATAAAACACCTGTATACAATTATAGTTTTTTATTTTCAAACCAATTGTTTAACAACAATACATTTTCTTTTGCACAGCCTAAAAAATTATTGAAATGTGTAAAACAGTGAAAATTCATATTGGCTCTTTTTAACTTTTTAAAATTAGATAACCAAATTTTTTTATCCACTCCTTTAACAAAAACTGTTTCATTTTGAATAATATTTTTTATAAAATGAGTAATATTTTCTAAAGGTAAATAACTAAAGTCAAAAGTGTCCCATTCCAACCCATGTAGATTGTCTGTGTTCCATTGGGCTTGACGTCTAAAGTCCTCGTGGAGCCAGGTAGACTTCATGGGTACATTAACCATATGATGAGAAATTTCATTAGTCTCGCTGTTGAGTATAGCAATTTCTTTGCATATAAAGTCACTATCTTTATATTGAAAGCCTTGCACGTCCAGAATAAACATTTTTGAACAACTCTTACGGTGCTGGTTAAGGGGTTGTATTTAACCAATCGATCGTGCAGTATTAAGCAGTATGCTACAGTTTTGTCAGGCACAGCTTTTTTCGTTTCAAACTCAATTCTGATATCGACTGCGCCACCTTTAAGCACGTCTTCACTCTGTCGTGAACAATCGATAACTATCAGTGGAGCATTTTTCTTAAAGTTTATTGGGTAGAGACAGGGTTCGCTCTGCTAGCGATAGTAGTAGGATTTTTGAAACTGCGCATACATTTCATAGAGTATGGCATATTGATTGCTATCAAAGTCCAGGTTTAAATTATCATAGGGGAAAACCTCTGAGTTTAGGTAAACTTTTAGATTTGTTAGATGCAAGTGATCGAAACGACTCATATTTTTATCTAGCATATTTTTTCTATTGGTCTGAAAACCGATGATAATAAACCGCGGTTTCTCTAGTTGATTCGATGATTTTACAGCCCAAGTGTGACTAGTAGTGGTTTGAAGTTGAGGATATTCATGCAGCTCCCAGCTTCTAAAGGCAAGATTAAGGTCCCTATCTCCTTCTAGATAATTGTAGAGTTTTACTTTTTGATTATCGGACACTCTAACATAGGGCACTTTCCATAAAACTTTATTCAAAACCATCTTGTAGGTTTCTTTTTTATCCTCATTAACAATGAGAGCGTTCAAGTCAGAGTTGCTTCTTATTAGTACCAGTTCTTGGCGCACGTTTAAAATAATTTTGTGATGGTCTTCAAATACACCAATAATGGCTTTAAGTGGTAAACATGTGTTAAAATTACCAGAACCATCTAAAAGTGCTGGATTGTCTTTAACTAACCAGCAGTCGTTTAAAAGAGCATTATTATCACTCTCCTTAAATGAGCAGTAACCCTTCATTGTTGATGTAATACCAGGATTTCTCACACGGTCCACAATCACCCCTCCCAACTCGTAACGAATCTCATCGAACAGGTGTGCCAAACCGTTGTTTACAAAGTGCACATTTGTGCTGGCAGTATTATCATCTTTTAGTACCTTACCCTCAAGGTAAAGAACACTTTGGCTAGGCAAGGTATAGAGGTCTTGAGTTTGTATTGGAATTCTAATTTCGTCGTTGTTGTTTAGCGTTGTGAAAGCGTAAGGCTGATGGGTATGTAGTTGATAGCTCACTATAGAATCGTCCATAATCACATTTTCAGTCACTTTTAGAATATTACGACTCATTTTGTTGTTGTTGTTGTTGTAGAAAAACACCTTAAACTACACCTTAGTGATAAAAATAATCTTCTTACAGCTTCTTACAGGTTACAGCTTATACGTAGTCTTAAATTATACCAAAATTTTCTTAGTTTTTTTCCTATGATGAATGCTGCTTTTTTAATTTAAATCCCAAATAGGTTAAAATTGTTTTACTTTGCGGTGTTAGCTCTTTCACTATCTCTCTGCAACTAAATTGTTTTTCACGGTATGGTATCTTCTTATAACCCACTTCCTCACCCATGAACAGTTTGTCATAAAAGGCACTGAACGAATCATGGTTATATAAAAACACCATTTTAAAATTGTCTTAGATGCAGTCTAACCGTGATCAGCTCCCCACGAAAATTGATTAGTTTACCGTCCTGGTCTGTTATTTTAAGTAGAATTTCATCAATATAGTGCGTGTTGATTGGTAGATAAATGACATTTAACGGTTTCTCTACTATTTTAAACCCCGGTTCAACATTGGGGTAAAACATGTGTAGTATATGAACAGGATTTTCATTATTATAGGAATTTATAGTTAGATTACATTCCACACAGATGGCGTTCACCTTAAATATGTCGACGGGTATTTTAGATATATGCTTCTTGTCCGGTTGAAGAGTCCGTCCACTAAATCCTAGTAATTGCCCGATGGAATTTTTCTTCTCAAAATTAATATTTTTATTGCAGAAAATTTCGCACTGTAAGGTATTGCGGTTGGCAGCTATGCTTATTTCAAATTGGTCTTCTTTCAAATTTTCCTTTGAGAATTTTGGTAAAAAATTGTTTATATCCTCTATCTCGTAGGACCCTTCTGGAATCTTAATGATTTTTGTGTTATTATAACAAAAAATATTATTAGAGCTGCTACGTTTGGTATAGAGTTGTAGCATTCGAAATTCAAAAGCCCCAAATCATACTGCTTTTTATCATCCAAAACTATAGGGGGATATTACCTGACAGTATAAAAGTAAAAGACATGATCTTTACACTTTGAAGGTTCGCTTATAAATAAAACAATAGTCACTTTATTCTATACATTTATTTTATTTTAGAGTAAAACAGAAATTTTAAACATAAATGTCCACAGTTTACAGAATTATAGGTCTGATAGGGGTTATGGTTATAGTATATTTTAACATCAGCATTAGACTTGAAATATTTTACAACCTCCACAGGTGGTTTCAGGTTACCAAAACTGTCAAAATAATGTACATTTTTTCCACTTTTCTTATACGTAGTCCAGTGCGTTCCTGGGCAGGTGCTGTCATCCAAATTAATTATACCCGACTCGAACTTGTGTATTTTTAATGGTAATTCATTTTTCATATAAACACCTCTAAAATTTTTAATTTTAAGTAATTTTGCATATTTTTCCAAGTCCATGTTAGATAAGGCAATGTCTGGTAGTCTAATTGGTAATGGTTTTTTAAATAAATCCAAGTCTTTTTTAGTGGACACTTGCTTTTGCCTAAAAAAAGGCCCAATCCTGTTTTATAGGGTTTTAGAAACAGTCCTTTGCCTATGGCTATCGACTCCATTGTTTGATTGTGACGTCGTGCTTCATCAAGTTGTTGATTGGCAGCCTTGGCATCATTTAAAGCTTTGGCCACACCTGCTGCTCCTCCGCTCAGGGCTCCCAAGGCGCTTAATGCAGCCATGATTGGTAAAATTGGTAACAGCCCCCCATTCTTTGGGATTTTTATGACTCTTACTGGTCGTATTTTACCTTTATTCTTTTGTGTTGTCTTTAGTGCAAGTTTTACTGCATTACCAAAATCCTGGGGCTTGTGTTGTGTTAGATTTTCCTTTATATTTCTTACCACCTCCCTGAAACCCACTGTTTTTCTAATGTGTTTCAGTTTTTTCTTAGTTTGCCTTCTCTTCTTATTTTTCTCTGAAATCAATTTTTTATATTTAGATAAACTGTTAGACATTTTTTTTTTTTCTTTGAAATTTAACGGTGTGTCTTATACCACGGTTTGGGTGTGAATGAAAAAAAAATTATATCCACTAAGAATTATATATATATATATATATATATATATATATATATATAACAAATTTACTTACGTTTTGACCCCATGCCTAATTTAAGTTTGGTATTCATAGCTGCGGCTACACCCATGGAAGCCAACTTTTCCTTCCAATTTGCATCGGATGCATGCGTTCTCTGTAAAGCTTTCCTTATTAATATCCTATCGGCTATGTGTCGATTGTTTAAGTCCTTGTAATTTGAATAGGAGATGTCGTGTTCTTTACAGGCTTCATCCAACTGATTAATGCCCTTATCTCCCCTAGCTAAACGCTCTTGTAGCTTAGTTCCAGGACCACAAAAACTAAACCCTGGTAAATGTAGCTCAAAGGGCAGTTTATTTATCAAAGTATTCAACACCCTATTGCCTTCATACCGTGGAATACCATAGTATTTCATATTTCAATGTTATAACTAAAACTGAATAAAAATATAAGTGATTACATTTTTTATGCATTAGGTTCTTGATGGTTGAGTTGAAATGACATGTTTCTTTTGAAAAATGAAAAAAGTTGTAAGACAAAAAGTTCGTTTAAATGTGGACAATCATGATGTTAACGCAAAAATTCAATCTAGGCATGGTTTCTTGCTACCATCTTCTATTCGGTGTCTTATAGTAGGACCATCCAACTGCGGAAAAACCAACGTTATGCTTAGTCTTTTAGAACACTCAAATGGGTTGAGATTTGAAAACGTCTACCTGTATTCAAAAAGTCTTTATCAACCGAAATATTTATATCTCGAAGATCTTCTGAAACCTCTTAAAGGGGTAGGATACTATGCTTTTAACAGCGGAGAAAGCATTATAGCCCCGTCTCAGGCAAAACCATATTCAGTGTTTATATTTGATGACGTGGCCTGTGATAAACAAAACGTGATACATGAGTACTTTAGCATGGGTCGACATAATAACATTGATTGTTTCTACCTCTCTCAGACATATGCAAAGATTCCAAAACACTTGGTAAGGGATAACGCTAACGTTTTAATATTATTTAAACAGGATGATTTGAATTTAAAACATGTTTACACGGACCATGTGGGTACTGATATGACATTTGACGAATTTAAAAACATATACATTAAACACATATACTGCTGGAAAAATCCCTATGACTTTTTAACTGTCTTCAAGGATAGCAAAATTGATGAAGGCAGATATCGTAACAGGTTCGATAATTTCATATATCTATAACAGTGGAAAGCTTTTTATTTTATTTGCTATTGTTTACTCAAACAGATAACATAAACATGTCGGAAGCGGTTTCCGGTGAAAAGAACTTAAAGAAAAAATTAATTTCAAAAAGAAAAATTATACGAGAAAAGCTAAATTTATTAAAACAAGGACAAATTTCACACGCTAACCTATTTCTATCGGTTACAAAACATTTGGAGAACATTGAGAGCAGTTTAAAAAATGAGGAAAAAAATAAAGCTTTACAGAAAAAACTACAAACTCTTAAAACTATAAAAAAAAGAGAAGTAGGAGGAAGAGGAAAAAGAGGAGGAAGAGGAGGAGGAGGAGGAAGAAAAAATCCCTAAATACACACCTATATTAGAGCTATTTAAATCAACCCCTCGCAGTTCAGAACCAATCACCCCCTCAAAACGCCCCAGAAAACAGCTTGATTTTTCTCAAAGTGCTGGAAAAATTCCAAAAGAACAGCCTGGGCACAGTTATAATTTGAGAAAAGCTCTACTAAAAGACATCACTCAGAGCCATATAATGGGAGAAGATGAAAAGCAGCGTGAATATGAGGAGGAGCAAAGACAAAAACTCTTGAATAAATCCTTACCGGATTTCTATAATCAGTTTGATCCTTTACCTGCTCGATATATTAGAGACTTTATGGAGGATCCCTTAACAAACCCATTAACCATGGACCCTAAAACCCTTTCAAAATTTCAAGTTAGACGAGATGGAATTGATAACTTCTATATTGGTGACTCAAAAATAAATTTTGATGGACCTAATTTGGTGATTAAGGACCTAAGTTATAAAGGTACTCCTGGATTGTATAAGTTGTTATTTCAAAGAAATATGCCCCAGACATACACAAAATATGATGCGGACGCTTTTAGGGATATCATTACCAGAACTAATGCGAATAGAAAAAATTTTAAATCTACAGGGGATATCGTAACAGACAGTGATTCAGAAAAGTTTAAAAATCTATTTAAAAAACGGGGTGGTCAAACAGGGATGGAAATGGAGTTTTCAAACAACCCTATGGAATACATATACTGGGATGATCCAAATGAACTTGTCGAGCGCTTGCCATTATTATTTGCATCTCAGACAGCAGGCCACACGGGTCACAGAAACGAAATTAATTCTATTATTGAAGAGCTAAGGGAAGCTGATATTATCGAGTAAAAAAGATGGTTAACTTTATTACAGATGTCAAACGTCAGGTTGTTAATGAGATACATAAACCGGCTAGGAAAAATTTCACCCGACGCAGAGTAATACTAAAATCATTAAATGATTTATTTCAAGCGGACCTAGTAGAAATGATACCATACGCTTCTGAAAATAAGGGATTCAAGTATATTTTGGTTGTAATTAACTGTTTTTCAAAGTACGTTTGGCCTTTCCCTTTAAAAACCAAAACGGGGCACGAAGTATCTCAGACTATGGAAAAAGTTTTTAAGGTGCAAGCCCCCATACATCTTCAAACCGATTTGGGTAAAGAATTTTATAATTTTTCCATGGAAAAAGTGTTAAAAAAATTTAAAGTAAAACACTACAGCTCTTATAGTGAAAAAAAAAGCAGAAATAGTGGAAAGAGTAAACAGAACACTAAAAAATTTAATGTGGAAAGAATTTAATTACCAAGGGTCCTACAAGTGGTTGGATTTACTATCTAAAATAGTAAATGCATATAATAATCGAAAGCATCGCACAATCCGCATGAAACCTGTCGAGGTGAAGAAAAAACATGAACAAATGTTGTTAAATACCGCCTATAGTCATATAAAAATGACTTTTAAACCTAAATATATCATTGGAGATCATGTGCGCATTTCAAAAATTCGTGGTGTGTTTGATAAAATGTACATGCCTAATTGGTCGACGGAAATCTTTACTATAAAGAAAATTCAGCTTACGAATCCCATCACATACATATTGGAAGATGACAAGAAAAATTAAATTAAGGGAGGATTTTATGAACTTCAGCTGCAAAAAGTAACGTATCCTCATGTCTACCTGGTGGAAAAAATCTTAAAACGCTCTAAAAATAAAGTGTTTGTTAAACGGTTAGGATTAGATAGTAAACATAACAGTTGGATAGATAAATCTAATGTTGTTTAAAATTAATTTAAAAAATATATTATAAAATAAAAATAAAAAAACTGTCTTTTATTACCTATTATTATGCAAGATTACATAGCATTACTTATTTTTTAGTTTTTTCACCATTTTTGGGTTTCTAAAGTATTTGGGGGGCGTGTGCTTCCATCCACCAGGTTTAGTAATATCTCGATCCCATGTGCATGGTATACAGTAATAGTTTTGTAAACCAGTTTTCCCTTTACATTTAGGACATATATATTTTACAGGTATTGGCATTTTCTCTTACTTCTTTATGCTTTAGTGTTTAAAGTCTTACTGATGAACGTGTTTTAAACAGAGACTTTCATAATAATAATAATAATAATTCTACATTTGGCAGAACAAAACCAACCAATTAGTTTTCCTTGATTGCATTATGGTAAAAAGCTTCTTAATAATTCAAATCATTTCAGTTGTAGTTCTAAAGCGCTGTAGAACACACGTCGGCTGCTTTTCTTTAGAAATGAGAAGCAATGCCAATGTTCCACAAGTATATCATTCCCTTCGGTGTGAAAAGTGTCAGAGACTCCACTTGGTAAAAATTAGCCCAGGCAATAGCATAGCTTCGTACACGTGTGATATTTGTCGAAATTCAAGTTTAGGAAAAAATCCTAAAAAAATACATAAAAGAAAGACGACTGGAAAAGGACAATTTGAATTCAATAATAATAATCATTAAAAAAACATTCTAATATTATGGAAAACTCTCAGCAGATAGAAAATTATTGGTTAAATAAAATTGATTGGGAACTCGATGACCTCTTGGAACAAGAAGATTATGGAAAAATTTTCACATGGCTCAGAGGCTGGATTTGTTTCAGTATTCAAACCTGTAAACATGTTATTGAGGAAAAATTTACACACATTTATCCTATATTACCAAACGAATGGAAGCTTGACTTTGTAGATGCCGTGCTGTTGTACACAAAAATTTATCCCAACTATCAGGAATTTGCGAAGACATATATTCATAACACGGTTTGTAAATACGATGGTGTAGATGAAGTGGGTTAACATTAAAATATAATTTAAAAAAAGTGTCTTGCTTTATTTAAATCACCCTCGTATCCCATTTAGTTTCTATTTTTTGTCGCATTTTAAAACAGCATGATAAATTTATGAAAAACAAGTTCATAGGTTATCCGTCTTTGTTCTAAATTAGCTCATTAGTAAGCTTTACGTAAACATGTTATTTTAAATTCTTGATAAACAGGGTCATGGGTTATCTTGAGTATACTCGATTTTGTCTTCACAAAAGCACACATTTTGATCATTTTAAAATCCATGTAATAATATTATTTACCGTAAAAATAAAAGCCTTTTAACTCGAGCTGCACAGCTGCGTCACGAACATAATACAACCTTTTTGCCATGTCCTTTGTAACACTAACATTTTTTAAATCCCATCGCTATAACGCGAAATATCCGGCAAAAACTACCAAGGTCAAGCACAATAATGCCCTTTTGGCTTCTCCATCTCTCTAAAAATAAATAGCATTACAACACAGCAATCTAACCAAAAAAGAATTTTGCAAATCGATCACTTAGATATTCGCAGAAAATTACCAAGGTCAAGCACAATAATGCTCATTTGGCTTCCCCATGCCTGTGCAGATAAATACCATTGGAACACAGAAATCCAGTAAAAAAATAATTTTTCAAATCGATCACTTAGATATTCACAAAAAACTACTAAGGTCTTTCTTTCACCACTTAAGGCCCTTTTCGCTTCTCCATCTCTCTAAGAATAAATAGCATTGCAACACGGCAATCTAACAAAAAAAGAATTTTTCAAATCGATCACTTAGATCTCGAGATATTCGCAGAAAACTACTAAGGTCTTTTGTCCCCTGCGCAGCAAACCAAAATTAGTCTTTTACAGAAACCATAGGAGAAAAACGTGCGCACATAGCGGAAAAAGTACCTTCGGTACACCGACTGATAGCAATCTCTCTCATCTCGACATTTTTCAAATAGTGCCTCTTTGACACTCTTGAAATAATAAGGCCCCAATGCTATGCGTGACGTCATTTTCTACTCCATACATTGGCACTTGTGACCGAGAATATTAGGAATATTAGGAAGTTTCAATTATTAGAGAATTTCAGCAGGCATACGTTAACGCTAAGTAGTCTAAGACCTTGTGGCACTTGATGGTTTGGCTAGAGAGCACAAATGACAGGTGCATGTCACTAGAGCACCCTGTATAAACCCCAACTCACTCTGTAGAACATAAGTCACGTGATCACATCCCCTATTCACGCAACCCCTTAACAACCCTCTTGGACATAGAGCACCCTGTAGAACCCCCCCTCTCTCTGTAGAATACAAGTCACGTGATCACATAACACTTCTGACGTCACTTACAGGCACGTGATATTCTGACATACGACAGCTGACGTTTGACAGATGACGTTTGACAGATGACGTTTGACAGCTGACGTTTGACAGATGCAAATTTTGGACGCACCCACAGGTCAGGTGACGTTTGACAGGTACACATTTTTGAACGCACCCACGTGATTTTTGATGATAAGATTCCTCCGGAGGACGGAGGATGGTGAACCGGCCATCTATCACTACTTATACACATATCTAATAGAAAATTATACTGGTATAAGTAGATATTTTTCATTAGACATGGTGCGAGAAATGTTATTCACGTATTTTATTTGATATCCAGTCGCACATAGAGCGCGCGGCGCGTTCGATTTAAATCGTCGGTAGTATTCCTGTATGAGAGGGTGGGGCTGACACCGTATAATTGCAATTTATCGACGTGAGGATACTACCTCGGACTTTCGTCGGACCAAGCAAATTATTTTTCATGTGCATGGCGGTGATGTAAGTCAGTATAGTAAGTCGGTAGTTCGTCAGACATCTGCCCCCGTTCCGTTTAACTGCCGATGCCGATATTGACGAAGTCGCGTCGCGTCTGTCCGATTATTTACCGACCTTCTGTGTTTACTGGTATGTCACGCCAAGGGGAAGGGGAATGATGATTCATGACAAAATGTAACAGGAGTAGTTGGGGGTCACCTGCATGACCCCCACTCTACCCTGCCGAAAAAACCGCAATAAACCTCATAAAAAACATATCTGATTTTTATCATTTTTTATAACGTTTATAAACTTTTGTGAGGCAAAATTTTAAGAATACAAAACTAATAATTTATGAGGTATGTCTTTGATTTTGGTAAGAATTTATGTGGTTTTATATATGTGTTTTTTATCTGATGCTATAATCAGACAGACTTTTAAATGTTTATAAAATTTAATAAGTGCAGATATTTTTTTTTTACAATTTTTATGGTTTTATAAAAGCAGTGCCTATAAATACATTCTTAGATAGATTAGATTAGATAGAAACCGATCGTTTTATGAGTTTTCTGAGAGATTTTATAGTAAAAACAACTCATAACATTTTATGGGTTTCTATCTTTCATAATATTTTAAGAGTTTGTAAATAAACATTTTTTTATGAGATTTTAGGATATTTTATGATCAGATCAACTCCTAGAACTTGACAGATGTCTATGAACATTTATAATTTTCTATGAGTTGGTAAAAATATTTTTTTATAAGTCTTTAAATAGATTTTATAGTCAGACAAACTTACAAAATTTTATAGATTTTATGTGTTCATCTTGCCAAAGATGCCACATTAAATCTCATAAAAACACACCTGATTTTTATTATTCTTTTCGACCACCTGAAAACGAATTAAAAAGCTATACTTAGCTTACTGTTTCCATGCAGCACTTTTCGTCCCAAGGACGCACATTTTATGTTCATTTTACGGTATCGGTAGGTCCCGGGACCAATTAGGGATGTACTATGTACGCACATAGTACGTAACAAAGTGTACGTACTTACGATCATTTTACGTCCAATTTTGATCCTACGTGCGAGGTATTACATTGCCAGTATATCAATTGTCGTAAACATTTACGTAACAGTGTTACATTCGATTTTTTTAACAAGTATCTGACTTGCATGTATCATTTAATGTTACATGGCTAGGTAAAATTACTTTTACAGCGCCTTAGACTACTAGGCCATCTCGTTTAATACCAATTCACGGTATATTAATGCAATGATATCATTGGATAGTACGATTTTTACAGAATATAGGAAATTGTTTCTTTTTTATTATTAATTTAATTAATTGTTTTTAATAAATAAAATACATATAAAAAGGTTTCAGTTGCAATAAAAAAATTATAATTTGGCAAAATTAAAAAAAAGGAAACTACATAATTTTCGTCAAATTCTAAAAAAATCAAATCATAAAATGATTGTAGGTAATTACTGCGAGTACGTATAAATTTATACTTATTTTCTCTTTTGTGGGAAGTTATCAAAAAAATGGCAGCCAGGATTTTCATAAAAACAGTAAACTTTTTGGTATCATTCCTTACTTTTTTAAAAAATTTCGCTATATTTGGGTTAAAACTTTTGCATAAAACTTACAATTGTATTTGATCATTTCCCAATAAGCAATAACCAAGTTTGTTTTAAAGATGACATTATTTGAGCTCACAATACCGCTGCTTTCGTGGTCATTAATAAACTAAACTTGATTTAACTTTGATGTTTATTACACTTATGCTCGTATCCACCAACCCCAATTTTCGATGCTAGGAACAAATAGTGTTTTATATTGAAACTTTGTTTGCCAAAACTCATTTCAAACTCCGATTACTGTTAATCATGATTAGAGCTTAATCGGAAAATTTTTGCGTTGGTGGATACGAGCATTACAATATTTTGTTGTCATGCCACAATAAAAAACCAAATTTGTTTTAAATTTGATATTAGACACTTTAAGTTGTGCCCAGCCCAAGGAACAAAATCAGTCGCGACGTGGTGGCCGTCTCCACGCCCTATCTCTAATAGAGTTGTGGCGTCATATCACGGCGACGGTTTTATTACTACTATATCTCGAGGTATTGACCGTTTTTGGGAATGCATTGGGACGGTTATACAACTATATCGCGACGGTAAAGATTACTCTTGATATAGGAATTATGTCGTCGCGGGTAGTAAACGGGCACGTTATCCCGACGTCCTGTTTACCAGATAAAGTACTATTTCTGACTTTTTAGGGTTTTTATAGGTTTTCTCTTTCCCACATTATTAATTGAAAATATGTTGATTTTTAATGAGTAAACAAAAATATTATCTATATCATAACCTAATAATTACCATTTTATTAACCATTTTTCTGAAGTCACAACATCCTAAATTTATAAACGCATATCAATTTACTGACTAAAAATGCTGATTTTTTGATAAAAAGAATGCGCGCCCCACAGTTTTGACCTAGTTTTATCTAAAATGTCGATAAAAAATCGGAATTATTTGAGGTTAGGATTTCCAAATTAAATGTATTTCCAGTTTTATTATGGTTTATTAATTAAATATTAATATTTTTACTTTTATTGATACATGCAACTACTAATCAATGATTTAATGAGGTATTTTTAAATTTTGACTTGAATTCCATGTTTAGTAGAAGTAAATAACATGGCGGCGTCGCTCATCCAGTTGACGGTGCAGTAATTTACAATGTCAATAAAGTAGCGATAACTCGTAGGTAACGTTTTTCCACAATATGCACATTTATTTCTTACTGCGTGGTAGATAGGCGACCGTGTGGACTCCATAACTTTGTAGTTTTGTATTGAGTAGGGTCTACTAATTGCAACCAAATTAATATCAGTAGAGTCGTTACCTCGTAAAAGTAATATTAAAGACATTAAATGGGACAACTATGAAGTAAGCCCCGCACTGTAAAGTTTTTTCATGTTTCTAGTAATGGTATATAGTTATATAATGGAATATATTACTTTCGCGTATAACTTTATATTTTTACGACAGTATGGTAATTTTTTAACAGTAATAGTTACCAAACTAAGTGAAAATAATGAAATTTTTCCTATAAATAGTTTTTTGTAGGAAATATTACTACGCTTTAACCCTTTTTGGTGGCAACGACAATGACATCAGTGAAATTGACTATAATTGTTGCTTGGGAGTGGTATACGTGAAATTTTCCGGCTCGGATGTTGATTTTTGCCTCCTGTCGGCAAAACTCGCTACGTATTTGATGACATCTTTACGTTAGCAACATGTCGCAAACGCTATGTTACGTAAATTGGTGTCATATAAAACGTACAACATAACAATTAAATTTTTGGAATTTTAAATTTTACCATTACTACCACATGCCGGCAATAAGTTACGTTTTAGCTCATGCAGGTGATATAAATGGGATAGAAACGTGACGTGAAACATGACTATAATATTATTAATAAATTATAGTAATAAACTTAAGCACTTCCCCAAAATATGATTATAATATTCCCAGAATTATTTTTTGGCAAAATTATGGTAATATTATACGAGATGGATATCCTAAGATATGCAGTAGATATCCACATGAATATCCACCAAACAGGCTACTAAAATGCAAGACTATATTCAGATTCAGATTCTTTATTGGTGTTAATTGAGTGGTAACACTCTTACACAAGTCAAAAGAAATACAATAAATAAACCTAATATATACTATAAGAAAACATAGACAAATTTTAAGACACACACTTATAAATATCATTTAAAAACTAAAAACTCCTACATAGTAAGTAAAAAATATTTATATAATACTTAAAAATTACCTACTATAAAAAAAAATTAAATTTTAAGACAAGCACTTGTAAATAATATAAAAAAAAACACATACTGATATAAAACATGTTAAAATTTTAGAACTCAAAGATTAAATTTAACCAATAAAACAATTCAAATAAAAGAGAGAAGAAAATTATATTTCGGAGAAGTCAGCATTTAAAAATGAACGGAAATCATAGAAAGCATTTCGAATCAAAAATAATTTAATTGTTTTTTTGAATTGCTTATGATTTAGTTCTCTAATTCTAACTGACAACACATTAAAAAATTTAATACAATAGTACCCAGTCCCGTTTCTGGTTTTCTCCAGGCGAAGTTGTGGTAAAACAACATTATTATGCCCTCTTGTTTTTATTGTGTGAATATCACTATGTGTTGTGAACTTTGGCATATTTTCCTTAATGTACAGCAAGCACAATAAAATGTATGGACATGGAAGAGTCAAAATATTTAGTGTTTTAAATGCCTCCACACAATCAGCACGATATGACAGATTAGAAAGGATTCTCACCGCTCTGCGTTGTAACCTAAACGCCAATTCCGCATGTGTGGAATGACCCCATGCCAACAAAGCATACATTAACAATGAATGAATCACTCCATAGTAACAGGCCAGAAGCGTCCCCTGGGTGACAATATGTGACAATGATCTCAAAAGATAAGTGTTTTTTGCCAGCCTGTCAACCAAAAGATTTATATGGCCCTCCCACCGAAGTTTGTCATACAAGTAAACTCCTAAAAAACGGACAAGTTTTTCTGGATCTGTCTCACCAGATTTATGAATGTTTTTCAATGTAAAAGTCATGTGTTCAGTTTTGTTTTCATTTAAACTTAATTTATTAGACAGGAACCAGTCCTTAATTAATGACAAGGACTCTGAGGAAATTCTTTCAAGCTTGTTGGCATGCAAAACAAATTGAATCACTGTGGAGTCGTCACAAAATTGTATGAAATCGATTGAGGGTTTAACTTGAGCAAGGTCATTTACATAAATCAAAAATAACAGTGGTCCCAACACAAAACCCTGTGGAACCCCACAGTTAATTGGCAGTTTTTTAGAGAACATCCCTCCATACGACACAAATTGCTCTCTTTTAGATAAATAGGAAGATGACAGTTGTAAACTTACTTTATCAAACCCGTAGTATCCTAATTTTTGCAGTAAAATATTGTGTGATACAGAATCAAAGGCTTTAGTCAGGTCTAAAAATTGTGCAGAAATAAACTCTGATCTTTCAAAACCTAGATTAATTAGTTCCAGAATTCTATTTATTGCTGAACCTGTTGACATACCTTGCCTAAAACCAAACTGACTAACAGCAAACAAGTTGTTTTCTTCAAAGTAACTACAAATTTGTGCCTTAAGGGCTTTTTAAAATATCTTTGCAAAAATAGGCGTAATAGAAATTGGTCTATAATTACTAGGTATATTAATGTCATCTTTCTTGTGAAGCGGCAGAACCTTTGCCAATTTAAGAAAGTCTGGGAAGTTATCAACTAAAATAGCTATAGCTGAAAATTCATGCTGGGATTGCATTATATTGGTGTACTACTTGAGATTAGTTATCAAAAGATGCACACTTTGCTATCTTATATGTATGGTAAATAATATCTGCTAAATAGGGAACATATTGACTCCAGTGCCACCTACCTTCAATGGATAACATTGAACTAAATTACAATTATAAATAATGTAAATCGCGTTCTTTTAACAAGATAGTAATATTTGCAGCAAACATGCCAAAATCCTGAAAAAAAATATTCTTTTTGGGAACATTCATAAAAATTACTTGATTATCACGTTATCATGGGAATATTATCTTATTACCAAAGAAATATAACTATCACAGTCTTAAAGACTATTTAACAAAAAATAGATATGTAACATTCCTGTCATATTCGCAACAGAATATTCCAAAAATCACTTTGAGGGCATATTCCTACAACGTGAATATTTCTTCAATATTATGTGGGGTTATACATGCAAATGAAGTGACCTTGATGAAAAAGCTCAACTATAGACCGCAGAGATTGTCTTTGCTTTTGTACAGATAAAAAGAAGACAGAATATTGCGCTATATTCCACGTTTGCGTGTACGTCATATGACCAACTTAAAGTGTCTATTAAATGCCACACCATTTCGGACCGGATGGCGCTGCCCTGAGTACCAAAGACACACTCAAGCGTGTTTTTATGTTTGAGCGTTCTTTTAATTATGTATAATTAATTATGTAACGGCGTCAAACGCGTTTAAATAAAAGCAATAAATTTAACAACAACCGGACCGTCGACGTAAAAGCTGTACCAAATAGGTTATTTTGAACCGTCGAATAGTGTTGAAGTTATCGTTATCGGCGAAGTTATTGGGATGTAAATTGGCACGACCAAAAACTATCTTATGTCTCCAGCTTTACGGAGACTTAACGGGACCAACCAACCTACCAGATTAATTTCGGTGCAAAAGCTGCAGGTAAGGTGATAATTTTTTTTAAAAAGTGAATTTGCTACACCAGGAATTGTTATTTTCTTTTCTATTTGGTAAACAAATAAGGTGACGATAAATTAGTGGTCTATTAACGCCCTATAACTATTTGATGGAGTTATATTTTAATAGCGAGAGCCCAATAAACATTTTTCTGACTTCCGACCAAATTTGCACCAATCCCGACGTCACTTTAGGTAAAAAATATTGTAGTTCTTTAAGAGCGACAAAATATTGTAGTTCTTCATATAACCTCGAATTATCGTCGTGTTTTCGTTGATATTTGGAAGTCTTCATCGTAGACGTCATCCGATGGTCACCAACTTGGAAGTGATTTCTAGTAAAATTTCCTTTGTTTGTTTCAGTGTTGTTGATAGCGACGTTTTCGAGTGGAAAGTAATTTTAAGTAAAAAATTCCGATGTCTGAACGTCGTTGATGTCTTTCCTTGTTCATTTGGTCAATTTTTCTGAACAGATTCCTACCTTGGTTCAACGTCATGCCGCAACGTCCAATTTCGTAAAAAAAAGTGACGAAAGTTGTCTGTTGGGAACCTAACCTCACTTTCAGGTTATGAATTTGGAAATTAAAAAAAAAACATCTTTTGAAAATATGCCTAAAAAGAACTACGGCATACTAACACATTTTACGCTGACCGCCATTAAAAAAAGTTTTGGTTTTGTTTGTTGTTTTGTTTTTATGATATTTATTAAAATATGACTTGCAAAACATAGTTTTAAAACTTCTTTTGTGCAAAAAAATACAAAAAACATCAAATTTGTTTTATTTTTAAAGCCCACGCATTTTTTTCCACCTAACCTTACTATGTTTATCAGTATGTATGTGTAACATTCCTTAAAAGTCAATTATTATCAATGTTAATTTGTCAACTTTGTCCAATTTTTCTTTACTATATTTCTAGTAAAAAAAATTTAACGTCAGTTTTAATAAACTCTCTTGCTTTATGGTTGGTTGGCAGCCGACGTCGTTACGACCCAAATTCGTATGCTCCATTTAGGTAGAAATTTGGGTCATCAGGTACGACATACGATGTCAGCAGTCGACGTTGGGTCGCCTAAGGCGACGTCGCTGTCACGTCCAAATGTTTATTGGGAGGGGTTTCTGGTCACGGTTCCTAGATTTTTGTTCTAGAGACTGTGGTTTCTGGTAAGCTTAACTGATCTGTCTCAGGCCGATGCAATTAAAATAAGAGAACAATAGTAACTATAGTAAGCGCACAAGAAATTGTACAACAAAAACGTACAAAGAATTACTGACGTAATTTTTTTGGATCTCTATTGACACATTAGGCGCGTTTCTGCGAGCTTAACAAAGTTACTAATATTCTCTTTTTCTAAATGCATTCGTCTGAGAGAGATTCAGCATACCAGGAACATACCGCCTATACACCCTTCGAACCCGTTGTCTAACTACCTTTTTGAGATAGTTATCCCCTGACAGATATGCGGAGTCGAAGGGTTTAAAGGCGGGTATTTTTTGTGATGGTGTAGTATGCTGGATCTCTTTTAGACGAATGCATTTAGAAAGAGAAAATAATAGTAACTATGTTAAGCTCGCAGACTATATATTAGATAGCGACAATAAATATGTGAAAAAAAGTCATGTCGTTGATTGTTTCAACTGTTACTTCAAATTGACAACATCAAATAATTTAACATGCGAACTGTTGACAATAAAGAAATACGTTTTCAGAGGCAAAAATGACGTCAGTCCGCTCATCAAAAAATTGGACTTATACTGTTCAACACCGTACTCAACTAAAAAGGCACTACACTCGATTTGACGTCATCAATATGGCGTCGAAGTTTGGCTGACGTTTTCACTTGATTTGTTTTGATGTGTTACTGATGTTCTATGGTTTTTCCAGTAAATTGTAAAAAATGGTTTATAAATTGTTAAAAAAAGATAATAAAGTAGTAAAATCATTATGAAGGTTGATGTGCTGCGTGCCAAAGTGTCGCAAGATTTACGATGGGGAGCTAAAGGTTTCCGTTTTTGACTTCTCATCAGACGCCAATTTAACCAAAAAATGTGTGTATGCTATAAGAAGGAACGATTTTGCAATCACGAATCACTGTTTTTTTTCCGTTGTTTATGTTTGGTTTAATGTCTATTTATACTCAGTTTTATTAGACCGATTTTTTTAGTCGCGTTTTTGTAGGGTTGAATTTTAATTTTTGATTTCTTATCTAAAAATACCTTAGAAAATGAATATGGCTATGAAAAAGGTGGACATTTTTTTAAATATAAAATTTAATAATAAAGTTGGTAACCTATAATAAGAGATAAAAAATTGAAGTAAAACATAAAACATTTGTTTCAGAACAACACTTAGAAGTTATAGGGCTTAGAAATTGAGCATCAATATACCATACAGGCCAGGAGGAAAATCCATATCGGTGATTACTCTTAATCAATGCCAGTGCTAAGATAGTCCTTGGAATAGTTTATGGTGATGGTTCAAAACTTTTGCGGGTCAGACAAACACCTAAACCTCAAAGTAGACATTTATACATGCTCTAAATTGTTATTGTTTATTTTAAGGTTTATAAAATGTATTAAATTGAGCGTTCAACCAAATTTTATACCGCTACTGGAGATGTTCTTGATATCCCATTAAAAATACTTCGACTGGTAATCATGTTTTTACCACATAAGTAATAACCAAGGAGGGGAATAAAGTAGAAATTCAATCCCAGGGATTCAAAGATCCATCTTATTCCTTAAAAACAGGGTCAAAAGACGTCGACAAACGTTCCGGGCAGAGACAACATAGTCTTACGGAAACTAACAGAAATATAAGGCCGCGCAGGAACTACGTTCCTCTAGAAAGTAATGCTTGTATTAAGTAAACACCAACTTTACCCCATCCATCTTTTTCTATATGATTATGAAAGAAAGACAGAACATTTTTCAATATTGAAATATATTTCACACAATCTTAATTTAATACCTGCCGGTTTTTGTCACCCTTGTCCAAGTCTGTCAAGCCTGGCAAGCGGTTTTTTTAGATTTTTAAAAGTGAGTTGTTTTAATCAGTTTTGGTTGGAAATCGCGCGAGTTTTAAGAATAAAATACCATTCAAATTGTGCTGAAAGGTTTAAATATCGCGTGCGCCCTTAAAGATGGATCTTGTCATACAGTACACACCACGCCCCGCACCCCTGATCAAGAGATGGGTGCATTTTTGAAGGTCAGTCAGAGACTAGAGCTTACTCCGAGTGCATGTCGCCCTGCTCGTCGCTCCAGGACCGGTATTCTCGTAATACGTAACGTTTTGAAGTCGCTAAGCGAAACGAATAGCGAACAGCGCGCTCAGCGGCACGCTGACCGACGACTTTTCGTATTCGCTCTGCCGAACGCGCTGCCCTACGAGCAGACAGAATCAAATTCGCTTAGCACATCTTGGCATCACCGAATTTTGCATTTTTATTTCTTGTTAGTCTTGTCGCTCCTTTTATTTTTCTATGTGTAAGAAAGAGGCCATTACATGATCGATTTCGATCCGTAGTTCAGGACCGGTATTCTCGTAACTAAATACGCTCGGCGTTTCGTACTCGCTGACCGTATGATAACGTAATATTCGCATAGCACGTGACCAAAGTAACAAAAATGGTATTCACGTATATTGAACGCAAGGCGTCGACGAAGTGCGCTCAGCGCGTGGCGACCGTTTGAGAAACACCTACCATTTGCCAGCTGTTTTGCCCTCCGCGCGTACGATTTTCCTACCCTACAATACTTTGTAGAGTGCTGCAAAAAATATAGTAGTTTTTTCAGTTTGCGTTTTTTTTAATAATTAGAAAAATAAAAATCTCTTATTAGTAGCTTGGGGACGGGTGACAAACACGTACACATCAACCTTACTATTTGATGCTCGATGTAAGACAACTTTTTTTTCCAAAAAATTGCAACAAAAACTTTTATTATCAAAATCGACATCGAAGTAATTGAGCATCCGTATAATACTAGAAATAGAAGCAATCAAAATTCTGTAAAACCAAGGGTAAAAAAAGCCATTGGTCAGCGGTGCTTTTTGTATCTTTCATCGGATGTGTACCAAAAAATATCTGGTTTTGTTAGGCTCCTGCCCACTTTAATTGTTTTCTTTCAAAAATAAACTAAAAGCTTTCATGAAATATGAAATTAGCAAACATGAAATAAATAGCTTAATTGATATAAAAAATAATTAGCAAACAATATAGGTAACTACCTTTATTTCTGTGTTTTGGTCTGTATTTTCTTTACTTTTCTGAAATATCACATTAATTACCATTTTTATGTTTTTTATCTTTTGTCATTTTATTTATTCATAAATGTACTAAAAATTATTATTTTCTTTTTTTAATTCAACACTTCCATGAAAATATAAATTTTTCCACGCGCGAGGTTTCTCTTGTGGATGTATGAATTCTGTGTTTGTTGTTGAATTGGTTAGGTTTATAACTTACTAGATATATAAGTAACTATTGTGAAACCATTTTAATAATAAATGCTATATAATAATGTATCAATATCAATATACGACCGTACCGGAAACACCACTTTCCCTGACTGAGGGCCGGAATAAATTAAAACTTTTCCGTACTGAGTGCGGAATTTTTTTGTAAGTGTGCGATTAAGTCTCGGGGTAAACTTTTTCCCGCACACTGGGCGGGAACATGCTACGAGTTTATATCACAGGGTCAAAGGGCGGGTTTAATTGAGCTAAACCAAACCATCAAGTAATTTTTTAAAGGATCAACACTTGTACAAGTCACATTTGATTTACCCTTTCTGAAATACGGCTCGAAATCGATCACACAATGGCCTCTTTCTTACACATAGAAAAAGAAAAGGAGCGACCTACCCTACAATACTTTGTAGAGTGCTGCAGAATATATAGTAGTTTTTTCAGTTTGCGTTTTTATTAATAATAAGAAAAATAAAAATCTCTTATTATAGTAGCTGTGGGACGGGTGACAAACATACACACATCAACCTTACTATTTGATGCTCGAGTTAAGACAACTTTTTTCCCAAAAAATTGCAACAAAAACTTTTATTATCAAAATCGACATCGAAGTAATTGAGCATCCGTATAGTACTAGAAATAGAAGCAATCAAAATTCTGTAAAACCAAGGGTAAAAAAAAAGCCATTGGTCAGCGGTGCTTTTTGTATCTTTCATCGGATGTGTACCAAAAAATATCTGGTTTTGTTAGGCTCATGCCCACATTAATTGTTTTCTTTCAAAAATAAACTAAAACCTTCCATAAAATATGAAATTAGGAAGCATGTAATAAATAGCTTAATTGATATAAAAAATAATTAGTAAACAATATAGGTAACTATCTTTATTTCTGTGTTTTCGTCTGTATTTTCTTTACTTTTCTGAAATATCACATTTTTCACACTAAGTACCATTTTTATGTTTTTTATCTTTTGTCATTTTATTTATTCATAAATGTACTAAAAATTATTATTTTCTTTTTTTAATTCAGCAGTTCCATGAAAACATACATTTTTCCACGCGCGAGGTTTCTCTTTTGGATGTAGGTATGAATTCTGTGTTTGTTGTTGAATTGGTTAGGTTATTTTTTGGATAACAAATACCTTAGAGTTTTATTTTCTGTTTCTTAAAATGTAGAATACGTATGTTCACTATAATTATAAGGTATAACTTACTAGATATATAAGTAACTATTGTGAAACCATTTTAACAATAAATGCTACATAATAAAGTATCAATATGAATAAACGACCGTGCCGGAAACACCACTTTCCCTGACTGAGGGCCGGAATAAATTTAAACTTTCCCGCACTGAGTGCGGAATTTTTTTGTAGGTGTGCGGTTAAGTCTCGGGGTAAACTTTTTCCCGCACACTGTGCGGGAACGTGCTACTAGTTTATATCACAGGGCGGGTTTAACTGAGCTAAACCAAACCATCAAGTATCAACATGCACTTGTGCAAGTCACCATTTGATTTAACCTTTCTGAACTAGAGATCGAAATCGATCACGTAATGGCCTCTTTCTTACACATAGAAAAAGAAAAGGAGCGACAAGTCTAACAAGAAATAAAAATGCAAAATTCGGTGATGCCAAGATGTGCTAAGCGAATTTGATTCTGTCTGCTCGCAGGGCAGCGCGTTCGGCAGAGCGAATACGAAAAGTCGTTGGTCAGTGTGCCGCGCTGTTCGCTATTCGTTTCGCTTAGCGACTTCAAAACGTTACGTATTACGAGAATACCGGTCCAGAAAGGGTAAATTAAATGGTGACTTGCACAAGTGCATGTTGATCCTTTAAAAAATTACTTGATGGTTTGATTTAGCTCAGTTAAACCCGCCTTTTGACCCTGTGATATAAACTAGTAGCACGTTCCCGCACAGTGTGCGGGAAAATGTTTATCCCGAGACTTAACCGCACACCTACAAAAAAATTCCGCACTCAGTGCGGGAAAGTTTAAATTTATTCCGGCACTCAGTCAGGGAAAGTGGTGTTTCCGGCACGGTCGTTTATTCATATTGATACTTTATTATGTAGCATTTATGGTTAAAATGGTTTCACAATAGTTAGTTATATATCTAGTAAGTTAGACCTTTTAATTATAGTGAACATGCGTTTTCTACATTTTAAGAAACAGAAAATAAAACTCTAAGGTATTTTTTACCCAAAAAATAACCTAACCAATTCAACAACAAACACAGAATTCATACATCCACAGGAGAAACCTCGCGCGTGGAAAAATGTATGTTTTCATGGAACTGTTAAATTAAAAAATGAAAATAGTAATTTTTGGTACATTTATGAATAAATAAAATGACAAAAGATAAAAAACATAAAAATGGTAATTAATGTGAAAAATGTGATATTTTAGAAAAGTAAAGAAAATACAGACGAAAACACAGAACTAATGGTAGTTACCTATATTGTTTGCTAATTATTTTTTATATCAATTAAGCTATTTATTTCATGTTTGCTAATTTCATATTTCATGAAAGCTTTTAGTTTATTTTTGAAAGAAAACAATTAATGTGGGCAGGAGCCTAACAAAACCAGATATTTTTTGGTACACATCCGATGAAAGATACAAAAAGCACCGCTGACCAATGGCTTTTTTTTACCCTTGGTTTTACAGAATTTTGATTGCTTCTATTTCTAGTATTATACGGATGCTCAATTATTTCGATGTCGATTTTGATAAGAAAAGTTTTTGTTGCAATTTTTTGGAAAAAAAAGTTGTCTTACATCGAGCAAATAGTAAGGTTGATGTGTACGTGTTTGTCACCCGTCCCCAAGCTACTAATAAGAGATTTTTATTTTTCTAATTATTAGTAAAAAGGCAAACTGAAAAAACTACTTTATTTTCTGCAGCACTCTACAAAGTATTGTAGGGTAGGAAAATCGTACGCGCGGAGGGCAAAACAGCTGGCAAATGGTAGGTGTTTCTCAAACGGTCGCCACTCGCTGAGCGCACTTCGTCAACGCCTTGCGTTCAATATACGTGAATACCATTTTTGATACTTTGGTCACGTGGTATGCGAATATTACGTTATCATACGGTCAGCGAGTACGAAACGCCGAGCGTATTTAGTTACGAGAATACCGGTCCAGCATACAAGGTAAGATTCTCGACCGCTACATGGTGGCAGCGCGGGTGCTAATCAACCCAAAAATACATAAAAATCTTGTCGCGACGTGTCTGGCAAAGACTTTTAAAGAAAACAAGTGTTTTAAAGCCGTGGAAAATTGGGAAAACGCGTTGTTTGGTTTGTAAAATTCGTGATTTGACCGTAGAAGCAAGTGCTGTCTTTCGACAATCGGTCACAGATTATCATCAGTAAACCGCACAAGTTTTTTTTTTATCTCGCGAATTGTGTGAGTGTTATATACCTAGTGCAATCTAAGGATTACAAAAAGCCTAAAAATGGCTAACAATGGCAACAAAGGTGGTAAGCCCTCAACTTCTATTATTATAGACGCTGATGAGTTCTTAAAACAGCAACAATTATTGACACAAATTTTGCAAAATCAGTTGAGTTTACAACAACAAAATTCGGTTGCCAATACGAGCGCTATTGCCACGCCAATGCCGGCGGTTGTGCAGCCCTCCGTCGCGATTCCGCCACCAGGTAAATTCTCGTTCAAATCGGAGGACTGGGAAGACTGGAAATTCGCGATTATGCGCTATAAAAGAACCGCGTTAGTTAGTTATAGCGTAGATAGAAAATACTTAAGATATGTAACCTTACGGGTTAAAATGTTAGCAAAAATTGGAAGTTCGTGGATAACTCCCCAGAGCGCGCATAGTCGCTTTTGGACAACTCGACTGTCATTAACCCAGTGCATTTCGCCGCAGCGAAATCTGTAAGCATAGAAGACATAATCAATTTTTCTTTGCAATCTGTAATAACTCTCCAATGTTTCACTTGACTTCGTATAGGTGGCGCTATTAACTTAGCATTAACATTCCTCCTGCGCTAGATAGTGTAGAAAATAGAAATATTACTGCCATTGTTTAGATTTGGTGGAAATCGAACCGTATATCATTGAAATTAACTTTTTGTTCTTATCAGTACTTTTTTTGTGTATTTAGTGTTAGAAAAAAAAAAGAATATTATCTTGTTGATTGTGTGATTTTTGAAACAAAAACAGTTTTATTCTTGTGATTTATTAACGCTTACAGGTAATTATGCAGTATACGGTTTTCTGCCATTTTTGATTTTTTATGAAAAATTCTTTATGGGCCCTAGGGTCCCTAGGACCCCAAATCCGCCTGCGCCCGAGAGAGAAAAAAGGGTACCCGGGGGGGGGGGGGGTTTGTAATGTTTTTCTGATTGTTTTGGGTTGGGTTGGGTTGGACTGTGTTGGATTGGGTGGTTTTAGTGAAAAAAAAATTTAAAAAAAACATAAAAAAAAATTAAAAAAAAAACAACCGGCGCAGGCGGATTTGGGGTCCTAGGGACTCTAGTAGGTGCCACCATAAAGAATTTTTCATAAAAAATCAAAAATTGCAGAAAACCGTATACTGCATAATTACCGTTTTTTCGCATTAATAATTAAGTAGGTAGGAACTATTTTAAAAAAAAACATCGGGCAGTTCGGGAATTTCCTAGAAAATTTCAGTTATAAACAAAATATTAAATATAAATAAATTTGGCTTAAGATATTTTAGCATAATTAAAGGGGTAACATTTTTGTTTAAGAAATTTTTATGCCATGGTTTTGCTCCCATTGTATAGCCTTCTTTCCAAACTTTCGATTTTTAGAATAAAACACTCAGTTTTCTCAAGTTTTCACTTTTTCTTTTAGCTTCAAAAAAGTACTGCAATAAAACCATTTTTCTCTGTTAAAATGAAAAATATTTAAGGTTGTTGAAGAGAGACAGCAAGCTATTAAAAAGTATTTTAGAGAAAGATGGTAATAATTTAAGGCAATTGTTTACTAAAAATTTCTGTTTTGTCATCTGTCTGTCATCTTGAGTGTTTTTTTTTTATCCAAAAAACGACAAAAATTGTAATTGTTTATCGTGTAAGTCATAAGGTGGTATTAATTTCTTTCAATTAAAGTTCTTTATAGTGTTTAAAATTACCAAAAAACGTGTGTATAAGTGTATTTTAGCACATCTTAAAATAATTGAACAGGTATTTAACTAAATTATTTCAAGGTTCATCATGGTAGACGATTCTATTTTGTAATGTGGCCGCTAAATATTTAAATTTGAAAGCAAATTGTTGTTAAGTTAAAATAAAAAAGCATATTTAAAAAAATTAAATACAATAAATACCAATAATAGAAATAAGATTATAGCATTTATTATATTTATGCTCATCAACTAATATAATATATAATAAAATAATTTTTTCCGAAATATTTTTGCAATGCTTAAATGCGACACTCTTGTATCCCAAAACTAAATTTTTGGAAAAAAAGGAACTTTCAATCCAAATAGCTACTGTCATAGGGAGGAGAATTTATAATAAAATGGCAAAATAAAAATCTCTCTACCAGCTCCCATTCCCTTAGCAACAAGTTCATTCATTTACGCCACTGATAAACCGGTATTCAGCAAAGAATCAAAAACTTGCGATAATTCCCCTTTTATGGCTTGGCTTGCTGTTCGGATACCGTCGGCTTGCGTCGGATATTAGTATGTATCCTCGTTGCCAGCACTACCTATTTATTGCGGTCTCCGCTAGCGCCCTCTAACAGTTACTCGGCAAAACAAAATTTTTGGTTTCCATACTTTCCGCAAGGTAAATGGGGGGGCACCACTTGCCTGATCAGGGTTTATAACGAGTGGAAGTGCAACGGACTATTCTCACTTCCACTTATCAGTTACATATCTTAAGTATTTTCTATCTACGGTTATAGTTCTGAACAGCTGGTTGACTATCTGATAGGATTTTTAGGCATCCAAGGCGAAAAAATACTAAAATATTTCCATTTATCGGACACTGAGGCAAAAGACATTGATAAAGTCCTCAGCGAATTTGGCACGTATTTTGCTTCAACCAAAAATCTTGTATACGAGCGTGTCAGGTTTTTATAACGCGTCCAGAAAGCAGACGAACCGTGCGACAACTTTATAAATGATCTTACCGCGTTAGCCCAAACGTGCGAGTGGGGCACGTTAGAAAAATAACTCATAAAATTAAAGTTAATTGCTGGACTGTCGAACGCAGGACTCTCTGCGTAACTGCAAGCAAAAAACGATGATAAACTTGAGGAGGTGATTAAACGTGTACGTTTAGCAGAATCACTGCGTCTTCAGCAGTCTACTGTACGCGCAAGCGGCCAGGCTCCGGCAACCGCGCCGATCTAAGCCCAGGCTCACCAATTCCAGCCGCAGCACGAGGTCAATGCTGTACGTCGCGCTCAAAACAAAAAGGTGGGTGGGCCCTCATCGGCAGATGGCAATAACAACGCTGATTGTAGAAAATGCGGACAAAAACCCAGGCATGCGTTTGTAATCTGCCCAGTCAAAAAAGATACTTGCAACAGCAGGTCTAAAAACTCGCAGAAAAATGAGGAAAACAGCGGTTATCAGACCAAAAGGGCAGCCGCTATTACTGAGTCTGCGCAGAGCGAGTCAAAGGTGAAAATCAACTGTCCTACTGGCAGCGAAGATATTGATTTTTTCTTAGGCAGCGTCACGGAGGAGAAAATCTCAAATCCTTGGAGAACGTCAGTATACGTCAGTGGCGTACCTACAGAATTTAAAATAGACACAGGGGCGGACGTTACAGTCATAAAATCGGACATTTATCAGAAATTATGGGCTGGAAAATTGGAAACTCCTGTGAAACCGTTGCTTTCAGCATCTGGCGATAAAATGAACATTTTAGGTACTTTTGACGCACAAATCCAGTGGCGCAACAAAGAGGCCATCACAAAAATCTAAGTAGCAGATAGGTTATACAAAAATCTCTTGAGCAGAGGCATTATTGAAAAATTAGGCATGCTTTCTTGGGAAGGATCAGTTAGCATTGCCGCACAATATTCGTCGCTTTTTGAAGGTATCGGCAACCTAGGAAAACAGTACCACATAAAACTGAAAATAAACGCAAGGCCGTTTTCCATTTCTACACCCAGACGAGTAGCTATCCATCTAAGAGACGCTGTAAAAAAGCACCTGGATACCTTAGAAAAGGAGCAGATCATTTTTAAGGTCACTGAACTCCTGGTGTGCGCCCATGGTAGTTGTATCAAAAAAGAATTCGGGAACAGTTTGCACATGCGTAGATTATACTATGCACAACCAAAATGTTGAAACTGAAAAATTGGTTTTGCCAGAAATAACAGAAGCTTTAGCTATGATAGACCCTTCTAAGTTGAACGCAGCTTCTGGCTTCTATCATGTACCATTAGACAAGGAATCGCAGCTTCTTACCACATTCATCACGCCGTTTGGTCCATTTGCTTTTAAAAGATTACCAATGGGGATCACATCGGCTACTGAACGATTCCAGCGAGAGATGTCGGAAACATTAGAAGGCCTGGAAGGCGTGGTCAATGTGGCAGACGATACCCTAGTTACTGGAAAAACTAAGGCCGAGCACGATAGCAGGCTTGAAAAAGTGCTACAACGTTTCAAAGACCGTGGCCTAAAGCTCAACAAGAATAAATGCGTATTTGGGGCTCAAGAGCTTATTTTCTTAGGACACCGGAGAAAATTGCGGCAATTCAAGACATGCCTGAGCCAACTAATGTCAGTGGCGTACGACAAATATTAGACTCACTTCAGATGCACGCAAAATTCATACCCAATCTATCAGACCTTGCCAACCCTTTGAATCAGTTGTTAAGCAAAAATACTGAGTTTTGTTGGACTGAAGTCCATAGACAGGCGCTCAAAAAGATAAAAAAAAGCGTTAACAACTGCTCCGATTCTGGCACATTTCGCACCAGGACGTCCTACCCGAGTGGCCGCGGACGCATCTTCCTACGGTCTGGGTGCCCAGTTAGAACAAAAAAATGGCGACCAGCCCTGGAGACCTGTGTGTTATGCGTCAAGAACCCTCTCGGATACAGAAAAGCGCTATGCGCAAATTGAGAAAAAAGCCCTTGCTTGAACCTGGGCTTGCGAAAAGTTTAAACAGTACTTAATAGGACAAGAGTTCACTATATTAACGGATCACAAACCCCTAGTTGAACTACTTGGCAGCAAACCTATAATTGATCTACCGGCCAGAATACAGCGATTTCGCAAGTACAATACATTCCTGGCAAGCAAATGATTATACCGGACAAGCTTTTGAGAGCACCAATTCAATCTACAGATCCTGGCAAGGACGCTTTGCTCATCGATGACATCACAGCTTTTGTTGACTATATTGCTCAAAACCTGCCGATTCCTAAAATTCGTGACTCTCAAAATTCAGACCAACAGTGTGGTAGGTTGACTAATTACATCCAAAATGGATGGCCTACACACAGAATTTTCTTTTTATATCGTGGGGAGTTGACTATACAGGATGGACTCGTTACAAAGTCAAATAGAATATATGTCACCCCAGATATGAGAAGTGAAATGCTTGATAAAATACACGAAGGACACTTTGGAGTGGTCAAATTGCAGAAGCAGGGCCAAAGAAACTATTTGGTGGCCTGGTATTAGTTCCCAAATTAGTGAAAACGTAGCCAAGTGTACCACATGTATAGAGTATCGAAGCACACCTACGGATCCATTAATCCCCGCTCCTATTCCAGAGTATCCATATCAAAAGATAGGAGTAGATTTATGTGAAACTCGCGGACAAAATTGGCTAGTATAATCGACTATTTCTCACGCTACATAGAAATTGCATATCTACAAACACAGACTGCCCAAGAAGTCATTGCAAAAATGAAAAATTTCATGGCTCGATGGGGAATACCAGAAGTTGTGCGCTCAGACAATGGGCCTTGTTTTAAGGCATATGAATTTCCCACGTTTGCGCAGTCAAACGGACAAGCCGAATCAGGTGTTAAAATTGCGAAAAAAATTATACTTAAAAACGCTAACCTACAGAACAACAAAATTGGAATGCGGTCGCTCCGCCATACAAGGTAAGCCAACACCTTCTACACGGAAAGCCTCGCAACTATATCCAACATGGCCGCCACACTCGACGGCCGTTTCAATGCGTGTGTATAGCGGGAAATTTAAAAAAATCGCAACAAATTTATGATTTTTTACTGTTTTTATGTGAAAATAAAATGAAACCAGTAAAAAATAAACAAAAAATATTGTATTTATAAAAAAGAGCTAGAAAAAAGGTTCAATTATAGAAATTTCATATCAATAAAAATAAAAAATTGATTTTAAAAATAGGAAGAAAAAAGGCTCAAACAAAAAAAATATTTCTAGTGAATAGTTTTTAGATAATTAAAAAATATATATAATAATAAAAACATAAAAATTTTAATTAAATTACCTACCTTGGATCTTTTTAACCTCAGATGAAATATTATCCTGCTGTTCAAATGAAATAAAGACTTTTTCGTATACCAGTCAATCTAGACAAAAGCAGCATGAAAAAGTTAAGTTACCTATAATAAAAGTAACATGCATATTAAAATTCTATGTTCCATGCATACCTACCAAAATCTATATATATACAAATTGAAAAATAATACTAGAAAATAAGAACTATTTATTACGCATTTTTACAACTATTTACACATTTATATACAACTATTTGCATATTTATACAAATATTTACACATTTATACAACTATTAAAACGAGTATTAATATCTACTGTTTTGAACCTGGCTTCACCCTTTTTAATTGAGGCATTATTGGCTTGTTATCAATATTATCATTGTTTCTTTTAGCATAATTTTTAAGCTGTAAGTTAGCAAATTTGAATAAAAATTCTTTTATAAGAAACTCAGTGTCATGTGTAAGACAACTGTTCCCCAAAAATGGAAAGACTTCACTATTCTTAATATTGTTCAATGATAGTTTTATAACTACCGCCCTGTGATTCTCTTCCTTAAGGAAAACCCTTTCAGCTGATAATATTTTTTCTACAGTAACAAATGCATGCGCGGCAATTAAAATTACATCCTCTTTTGGGTATGACAGCCCTCCTCTGTCATTTGCCGATATTAAGTTTGTTGGATAGTTACCTTTTTCGAGGGAAAATGTCTCACCAGGATTTGTTAAGTAGTGCTTACAGTAATCGCACTGAATTAATTTTATTAATGAAAATGACGCACAACCTGCTACATAAACCAAAGAAGGCCAAATTGTCTGAGAAATTTTATCAATATCGCCTTCTTCAGTTAGCTATGTCCGTAAGAGCCGGATTTACATTGAAATCTACAAAATTATATTTCTCATTTCCATAAGAAATAAAGGATGACATGTCTTCTTTTGTGATAATAATGCTATTTTCTGATTTCGATTTTAATATTAATGGAACTAAACTCATAAGTCTTAGTTTTTTTTCAACCTCATAGAGTTGCCTTAGAGATATGAGGTATTGTGAACCAGCAAAATATCTGGAAAAAATTTAAATATTATGGTACCTATGGATAATATGTACAATTTTGAACCAATTGAATCTGCAAAGCTGTAGGCATACATCTTAATCTAGTAACATAAAATAAAATTTTCTAGTCCTAATTACAAAAAAATATCTACTTTTATTTGATTGATTGATATTTTGATATTTAGTCTGTTTACTGTTCAGAGTGTTTTATGCAAGCTATGCCAAGGTCAGGTCAGATAAAAATTTTAAATCTCACAAAATATATAAAAAAAAGTCATGTTTTCAAGCCTTTCTACCAAACTGAAAGAAAGCTATGCAAAAGTTAAGCTAAAAGCTGTATTTTTAAATTGGTAGGTTAATAGGGTACCTATATTTTCCAAATCTTTCTTCTATAGGGTCATTTTGTACTTTTCCCAACAAAACATATCGAAAATTTTTTTCTTGGAGGCAATATTTTGATATTTCAATCAAAGACTCTGTTGTAAGCCTCAGTGCTTTGTGTGTGTCAGGCGTGAGCTTACCTATGGGATATTTTTCCCATTCATCCAACCATGCTGAAAATTTGTTCAAAAAACTATAAATATGTTAAGATGTCTCAGTTACTGGTTCTTGGAATTTGTTTCGTTTTGCTATTCCCTTGTAACACGACTTAACATTTACAATGTCCCACCAAGTGCAAATAATTTTAATAAAATCTGCTGTATCTTGATAATGGTCAAAATTTATAATTGGTCCCAGTTCTTTGAAAGCTGCAACAGTATTTCTGTTAAATATTTGAAGAACCAATTTAACATTTTGCTTTTCTATAGCTGATGGATAGAGTCCTTTTTTGACATTGTGTAGCCATACTTCAAAAGTTGATTTTCTTCCTTCTGGTGCATTTCTCGCAATGCAGTAAATTTTGCAGTTTTTTTAAAGCAAAGTTATCAAAATCAGGATATATAAAGTCATATGGCTGTCTTAACAACCAGGTTTGTCGTAGTGTAGTAGGTGGGGTACTTAAACTAGAGATAGCATTCTTATTTATTCTGTGATTATCAGTGACAATGGACAGTACACACAAACCAGAAATTACTTTTTTGATATATTTGTTTAAATCAGTTATATTTGTTTAAATCAGTTCCGTTCAAATTTTTCACTGGGGCAACATGGACTACATCGGCTGTACTCGCACACTGCAGTGATTGATTAACTGCACCTCCAACTACATTGCCTGCTTTGTAGTCCATAAATGGTAACAGATGGACTTCATCGACCATTGAATTAACCAGCTTGTCCCTCTCTTCTAATAGTGGAACTTTAATTTTCATATATTTAAGAAACCCCTCGTTAGACTATTCTAAACGAGGATCTGTTAACGAATTGTTACAAATTTTTTTCACTGTTGTTAAACATGGTAATGTCATAAAATTATAACTTCTAACAAACTTATATGCGTGGGGACTTATGGCAAGAAATAAACTACAAAAAAGTAGCGTCTCATAAGAATATCTTAAAGCCCCCTTGTTGTCGTGACACAGAGCCAAGTTTATTTGTTCTTTAAAAAAATTCAATGACAATTGTTTCTCGGGTATTTTTTCAATTAGAAAATTTAAAATTTAAACTGGGACGGAATAACATCTAAAAAGTATAAATAAGGATTAATGTGCCAGAAAATAAAACCCTAGTTTATTTTTTCTTTGTTGTTCAGGTCAAGTCAGCTATAGTCATTTTTGATATGATCCGACACATAAATAAAATTCTGAATAAAATTTGCTCACTAGGTTTTAATTTTGGATGTCTTTGGATCTTTCAACTTCTTCTCTTAGAAAGTGCAGTTCACAGACCTAACAAATTAAGATTCAACATTGTTGTAATACTTCTAATAGCTGTATAAAAGTGTACAAGAAAACCAGTTCAAAACTACTACCCTTGAATGTTTTGTCGGTGTATAATTCTCCCTTTTTATGGCATGAATCCATTACTTTCTTAAGGGTTCATCTCTACAGTAAGGTACAACCGTAGATAGAGGAAATACTGAAGATAGGTAACCTTACGGGCTAAAATGTTAGCAAAAATTTCGTTCGTGGATAACTCCCCAGAGCGCGCATAGTCGCTTTTGGACAACTCGACTGTCATCAACCCAGTGCATTTCGCCGCAGCGAAATCTGTAAGCATAGAAGACATAATCAATTTTCCTTTGCAATCTGTAATAACTCTCCAATGTTTCACTTGACTTCGTATAGGTGGCGCTATTAACTTAGCATTAACATTCCTCCTGCGCTAGATAGTGTAGAAAATAGAAATATCACTGCCATTGTTTAGATTTGGTGGAAATCGAACCGTATATCATTGAATTTAACTTTTAATGGCGACATAGAGAATATTCTTCTTGTTCTTATCAGTACTTTTTTAGTGTTAGAAAAAAAAAGATTATCTTGTTGATTTTGTGATTTTTGAAACAAAAACAGTTTTATTCTTGTGATTTATTAACGCTTACAGGTAAGTGTTCCTTATTTTGCATGTTTTTGTTTTATAGTAACAAAAAACTGTTGGTAAATGTTTTCTCGGTAATTATGCAGTATACGGTTTTCTGCCATTTTTGATTTTTTATAAAAAATTCTTTATGGGGGCACCTATACTAGGGTCCCTAGGACCCCAAATCCGCCTGCGCCCGATTTTTTTTTAAGAGAAAAAAGGGTGCCCGGGGGGGGGGGGGTTGTAATGTTTTTCTGATTGTTTTGGGTTGGGTTGGGTTGGACTGTGTTGGATTGGGTGGTTTTAGTGAAAAAAAAATAAAAAAAAAACATAAAAAAAATAAAAAAAAACAACCGGCGCAGGCGGATTTGGGGTCCTAGGGACTCTAGTAGGTGCCACCATAAAGAATTTTTCATAAAAAATCAAAAATGGCAGAAAACCGTATACTGCATAATTACCGTTTTTTCGCATTAATAATTAAGTAGGTAGGAACTATTTAAAAAAAAAACATCGGGAATTTCCTAGAAAATTTCAGTTATAAACAAAATATTAAATATAAATAAATTTGGCTTAAGATATTTTAGCATAATTAAAGGGGTAACGTTTTTGTTTAAGAAATTTTTATGCCAAGATTTTGTTCCCATTGTATAGCCTTCTTTCCAAACTTTCGATTTTTAGAATAAAACACTCAGTTTTCTCAAGTTTTCACTTTTTTTTAGCTTCAAAAAAGTACTGCAATAAAACCATTTTTCTCTGTTAAAATGAAAAATATTTAAGGTTGTTGAAGAGAGACAGCAGGCTATTAAAAAGTATTTTAGAGAAAGATGGAAATAATTTAAGGCAATTGTTTACTAAAAATTTCTGTTTTGTCATCTGTCTGTCATCTTGAGTGTTTTTTTTATCCAAAAAACGACAAAAATTGTAATTGTTTATCGTGTAAGTCATAAGGTGGTATTAATTTCTTTCAATCAAAGTTCTTTATAGTGTTTAAAATTACAAAAAAACGTGTATATAAGTGTATTTTAGCACATCTTAAAATAATTGAACAGGTATTTAACTAAATTATTTCCAGGTTCATCATGGTAGATGATTCTATTTTGTAATATGGCCGCTAAATATTTAAATTTGAAAACAAATAGTTGTTAAGTTAAAATAAAAAAGCATATTTAAAAAAATTAAATACAATAAATACCTATAATAGAAATAAGATTATAGCATTTATTATATTTATGCTCATCAACTAATATAATATATAATAAAATAATTTTTTCCGAAATATTTTTGCAATGCTTAAATGCGACACTCTTGTATCCCAAAACTAAATTTTTGGAAAAAAAGGAACTTTTAATCCAAATAGCTACTGTCATAGGGAGAAGAATTTATAATAAAATGGCAAAATAAAAATCATATGCACGACACCACTAAAGATGACACATTACAACTAAAATTTTTAGTACACAATTGCCTTAATATTTTTGCACTTTACTAAATTATCTCTCCATCTACCTCTAAAATTCTGCCCTCTCTCATTAAATATTTTTCATTTTAGCAGAGGAAAGATGTTTTTGCAGTACTTTTTTGAACGCTAAAAAACCGGTGAAGGCTTGAAAAATTTGAGTGTTTTATTCGAGGTTTTTTTCATAATATTGTATTGTCATCGGATCTACTTTGCTGTGCCAAATTTCACTAAAATCGGTTCACGGGAAGTGTGTCAATGAATTTAGCCCCTTATTTTTAAACCTTAACCACCCCCTACCCACCAATTTTTTTTTCATAATATTGTATTATCATCCGAACTACACTATTGTGCCAAATTTTATTAAAATCGGTTTACGGGAAGTGTGTCAAAAACGAATCGCAAAATTTGATAGTCAGGCAGACTGTAAAGTTAAATATAATCGTTTAATAATAATAAAAACTGTCTTGCTTCATTCAGCATATTCATGAATTTATATTATGATCTCTCTACCAGCTCCCATTCCCTTAGCAACAAGTTCATTCATTTACGCCACTGATAAACCGGTATTCAGCAAAGAATCAAAAACTTGCGGTAATTCCCCTTTCATGGCTTGGCTGGCTGTTCGGATACCGTCGGCTTTCGTCGGATATTAGCATGTATCCTCGTTGCCAGCACTACCTATTTATTGCGGTCTCCGCTAGCGCCCTCTAACAGTTACTCGGCAAAACAAAATTTTTGATTTCCATACTTTCCGCAAGGTAAATGGGGGGCACCACTTGCCTGATCAGGGTTTATAACGAGTGGAAGTGCAACGGACTATTCTCACTTCCACTTATCAGTTACATATCTTAAGTATTTTCTATCTACGGTACAACACACGAATGAGGCATTTCTAAAACATTTAATGCATATAAATACACCTTAAGTTCACTGCCTTTGAAACGGACACTTCACTTTTATTGGATCAAAATAAACATAAAAACACAAAGATTTCCGGCAATTTATATTTTACTTACTCAGTTCACCATAAAACAACACATCTAACTCTTTTTTTCAAAAAAAATCAACGACTAAATATTTGAAAAAAACGATTTTTAACCACAAAATGCGCTGTACATAAACGTCAACAAAACTATCACGCACGTCGAGTGTGACGGCCATTTTGGCAATATGGCGGATCAGCTGATACGTCTGTCAATATAGAACGTGTTGGGTAAGCTTCTCGACCGCTACACAAATCAGGCTGGATCACTACCATTTAAGAGATCATAGAAATTGGAGTTAAGATTTTTGTTAACCAAATCCCTGAAGAAAATATTGTGATTTATAGCAAGCAAGAAGATAATAGGTTAAAAAACAAAAAAAAAGAGATATAGGTTAAAACATTTATAAAATCTGTAAGGCTGGTACTGGGATTTTTTCCCTATTAATAAAAGAAAATAACATAATAAAATGTTGTTACCTTTAATATTTGATAATATTCCTCAACAGAGTTATAATCCCCTCCTCTTATTTTAGATTTTTAAAGGGTCCAAAAAACTTTTTGTAAGCTAAAGAAAGTTTTTTTAGCTGCATGGAACAGTACAAAGTTGGTTAAGGTTTGTATAGAGGTAAAACCTTTTGCGAGTGCATTGCTTTTTTAACACTAAAAAGTATGGAAAAACGGTGCCTGTTAAGTTTTTTCATATCTTTTTATTATTAAATAAGTAAGTGTCTGTAAAAAATTAAACAAAAGAAAATATAAATTTTATTATGCATCTGGCTGTACAAGTAGTTCCTTCCTGTAGCCACCGGCTGCGCTCGTGTCGCCGACAATGGAATGGAATGTTCCTCAAGTATAATACAGAATCGGTCACTCTCGCGTAGCTATTACTTTCTCTATGGTTCCGGGAACGTGCTCGGAACGATTAATGTCGTCAACTGTAACGTGTCGGGGTCGTTCCTTTGGACGATTCTGGAACCTTTACTTGGACGACCCTTGACCGTTCTTTATATACACTCATTTTGGAGTCCTAACCCAATTTTTTTTCTATGGTCCTAATACAATAACTATAAGTATATTTTATTATATAAAACGAATGTCGAAAAAATGGAGAATATTTTACCAAAGTACGCCATCTAGTTGCTAAATGAGTAGCTAATAAAAGCAGTACATGCGTCTCTGTTTAGGACGTTCCTGAACGTTCCATTGGAACTGCCTTTAGACCTTTTTCTTGGAACATTCCAGGGGCGTACTTTTTAGGGTTGTGATTTTCGGGACCTACGGGGATCTAAAAAGGACGTACCCTGAACGTTAAATTAGAACAGTTTTTAGACCTTTTTCTTGGTACGTTCCAGGGACGTATTTTTTAGATCTGTGACTTTCGCGACCTATGGGGATCTAAAAAGGACGTCCTCTAAACGTTTAATTGGAACTGCTTTTACACCTTTTCCTTGGAACATTCCAGGGACGTACTTTTTAGGACTGTGACTTTCGCGACCTATGGGGATCTAAAAAGGACGTCCCCTGAACGTTCTTTTGGAACTGTTTTTAGACCTTCTTTTTGGGACGTTCCAGGAGCGTACTTTTTAGGTCTGGGACGTTCGCGACTTATGGGGAACTAAAAAGGACGTTCCCGAAACGTCATGTTTTATTAGGGATGTTACTTTTTTCTCTTCTAACGGTTTTTAAATAGAATGGGAACATCATCTCAATAAGAGATATTCGGTGATTCTTTGTCTAAATCATAGCTTTTATTTAGAAGTTTTTGTCATTTTATTTAAAAACCGTTAGAGAAAAGGGTAACACATTGGGTATTTTTGGAAACAGAAGGAAAAGCTCTATTTAAATTTTATAAAATATACAGGGTATCTCATTTAAAGAAAGTATTGTGTCCGCTCCCTTACTGAATGAAGGCACAATTAGCATCCAAAAAGATACTTTTTTGTAATCGATCTAATTATGTGATGTTTTACTTCTCTGTCTCTTTTGGCTTTGGAGATATTAGGTTATTTGGACTCGAATCTATAGGACACCCTGTATTAAGTATATAAAGGTAAGTATTACTATATTTTATAAAAATTTTCGCTGTTAGGATTCTTATTTATTCTATACTATAAATCATATCAGCCAACCTAGACGGCCACCTTGAAATGAGTTCATGAGCTTTTTAGTTAAGAAGGTGTTGTACTGTTCTATTTTCCCTGACTGATAGGGCGAATTTGTAATATCATCGATTGAGCAATCCATAATCCATGCATTAAACAAGTTCTTGAAATGTTCCGATGCCATCAAACGCGTTCCATAGATAAATTATATTAGGCCTGTTTCTGCGGGGTTAATACAGCATACCGGTATGGCGAAATTAATGACTGCAGTAGTTGGTGACCCAATTTTTTTAGTTTGTTGTTGACTTGGTTGGGATCGGGATCAGTGGTGATTGATCAAAGAAATAAACTTAATTATTGCCGACATGTTTCGCATTTATTTCAATGCATCCTTAGGGCTCTGAAAGAACTGAGAAGAAATGGTTTTTACACAGCATAAAATAATTTTTTGTTTTACAGAGAAAATTACAAGAATGTTTAGAGCAGAAAAACGTTTTTTATTTTTTATTTTAAATACTCAATATTACGTAGATTTAGGCATTATTTTTTTGGTAAGTCTTTAGTCAACAAAATTAAATTTTTCAAAAATTTTAAAAAAATTAAAAAATTAAAAAATTAAAAAAAATATTTTTTAGAAATTTAAATAGTTAGTTATAGAATAAAAACAAACTGTTAAAAACAATAAGAAATAAAAGGAGACAAAAACATAGTACACATTACCATTTAGCTAGAAAAAAAAAACAAAAAAGACACAAAAAACAAGTTTTCTCATTTAGCTAATTTTAGTTTCTTTTTGTCACAGAAAAATCTTATCATGCTATGATGTTGCTGATAAAAAACACAGATATAACGACACAGAACTGTACACAATTAAAAACACGTTAAATGGAATAATAGGATTTATTATAAGACATTTTTTGAAATTTTGAAAATTTTTTGAAAGGGTTTTTTAAAATTTTTGAAAAATTTAATTTTGTTGACTAAAAACTTACCACAAAAAATAATGCCTAAACCTACGTAATATTGAGTATTTAAAATAAAAAATAAAAAAAGTTTTTCTCCTCTAAACATTCTTGTAATTTTCTAAAAAATTGTTTTATGCTGTGGTAAAAACCATTTCTTCTCGGTTCTTTCAGAGCCCTGAGGATGCATTGAAATAAATGCGAAACATGTCGGCAATAATTAAGTTGTTTCTTTGATCAATCACCATGTACCCCAATCCCAACCAAGTCAACAACAAACGAAATTAATGACGTCAAGGTATGTTGTTGCCACACTTAATTCGCCTTGTTGCCACATTGCACAATATAAACGTGGATACTACAAACTGTTTTCAATAAAATGCGTTTTAATTAAAAGAAAATTCGGTCTTTAGTTTAAATTTGACACATTTATTTTACATCTGCAAGGTTAATTTTAAAACCATAAATACAATTATAGCAGCCACGTGACATATCTGGTATTGTTGCCAACCTAAAAACAAAACAAATACAGATTTTTTTTTAAATGTCAGGTACTTTGTAACTAATAATGTATTAATTTATATTTTATTTTGAAGAGGCAATACCAAGAAATAATTTCTTTGCCAAAAACAAGAAACATACTGAACTTTAATAATATACATTTTTGTATCGTATTTTTGCTAGTAACCATGAGATACCATGACGTCAGGTATGACGTTTTACATACCATACTCTCTAACTACCTTTCGAAGGTAGTTAGATCCTCGTGGTATGTTATAATTTACGTTCATTTTACTTGTTAGAATTCTTATGAGACAACACGAGTACAATTAATAAATTATTAAATGAATAGCAATGATGGAAGGTTCTCAAAAATTAAAATTCACGTGACCTCTATATCGCACGACCACCCTTTCTCATTATCCAAACTTCGCCGGTCCGCCAGCGCCACCTTTTGGTTTAAAATCATAGGTTAAGGAATAATTTTTTCATCAAAATCTTTTATGTTTCAGAATTTGAGAATTATGTGGAAAACATTATTATACTCTTTTAAAAGATCCGATTGATTAAATGATTTTTGTTTTATTTGAATTACAGTTCCCAGAGCATGATGTTCATTTTGTAGTCTTTTACTTTTTACTGAGGTTAAGAAATAAGGGAATTACATTAAAATTAATTTTTTCTAGATAAATTTTTAAAAAACTCAAATATTTTAAATAAAAGATCATTAAAACCCTAAAAAAACACTAAAATTAATGAAAAAACAAGAGTTTTTTGTACTTGCCACAGCCACCTTCCGTTTGTTTTTTACTAAAATTAATGTCTATACCTAATAAACCATGTGTATTTACTTTAATACAAAGTCAAACTTTTTCTAACTAGTCATAGTACCTAACGCCCAGTTCCCGCCTATGCGCGCTCACCCTGACTCAAAAAACGCACCACGTTACAGGACATAGATTTGCAGTTGTTGTAAATGTAGAGTTGCTTGAGCATGAACCACATGTAACCCTACTGTTAAGTGAAGCACTGGTATTTTTCTTTGTATAATTTAACAAGCAAATTTATCCAATAGTCAACTTTTTAGCCGAAAAGGTTTTTCTGGTCTCTGCAATAACCTAAAATAAACAAGAAAACATATTTTATTTATTTATCTAATTCTCTCTCCATATGATACATTTTGTATATATTAGATGTGTCAACCCCGCAACTTAATGCACAAATTTTAAATTTAGTGCCTAATTTTATATTTTTATCTTTTTCTAACATAGCATGAGACCTACTTTAAGTTACTGCATAAAACTGCTCTTATATTATATCAAATAGTAACCCGGTCATGTAAAACAACAAAAATAGATTTATAAAGTACCTACCAAAAAAAAGATTAAAGGGGGATTCAGAGTTCCGTAAGGTAAGCGATATGAGTTATGCGGTAAGACAAGGCAAGGAAAATAAACTATAGCAAACACATGCTGCTGTTTATAGTGTTCTGTAAGCCGCAAGTGATAAGCGGTAAGAGCAGCATGTGTTTCCCATTGTTCCACTCATATCTTTTAGTCGCTTTTAGTTACCAATTTTTTACAATTTCACTAGTGTAAACCTTAGTTTTAGTGGGCACTATATGACAAAACAAAAAAAAAGTGTTTTTTGAGGTAAAGATATATGAACACTGTTTCTTTTAATAAGTATAAGGTTAAAAATTGATAAATTTAAAATATGTTTACCCAGTTAAGTTTGATTTGTGAAAATGTTTTTTATAAAATTTCGACAATAAAGCTTTTTTTGATTTTATTGGATTTGATATTTTCCTTGCGTCTTACCACATACCACTTACCTTACGGAACTCTGAATCCTCCTTTATAGCTGTCTGGTGTACAAACCTACTAGAAACTGGTGTTGGTCCATTTGTTGAGTTTTTAATTTCTGTCCTCATTAATTTCACATTCTCTGTGAAAGATTGTGCTCAAGTTTACACACGTAATGCTATTTATGTCCTTAAAATACCAGAATCAACTTTATCACAAACCATATGATATTCATTACACAAAATTGCTCTACTTTTGTTGTCAGTTGACAAAAGACCCACCTGTTTGAAGCCCAAGTGTCCTCAACTTTCTTAAAGAGTCTTATCGACTTTCTTATAGCTGGGCCACACTTTTTTAGCCTGTAAGTTCCATATTTTCAATGGTTTATACAACAGCTTTGGTCCACTTCATCGTCGGATTATACATATTTTAAATGTAAGTACTTTACTTTGTTTGCATAAGCGAGTCAGACATATGAACTAAATAACTTGAGGTTGTGTGTTTCCACCACAAAACTTTTCAAGCATTTAACAAAAACTACAAAATATTGTTTACAATTTATTTTCAGGATTGCCAACCAAAGAAATAAGCAATGTAACCATGACGTCACATCTAAGTTGAATGTGACGTCATGGTAAGGTGTAGTTACTCGCAAAAATACCGGTCACCCTGTTACTATACATACCGGTATGCTGTAATAACCCCGCCAAAACAGGCCTTTTATAAAGAAAAAAACGCGTTCTTTTGGATTTCCGACATAGACAAATTACTTATAGTGTGTAGACCTTTTTCTCTTATGGAAAAGCCTAGGTATAATTATTTCGGGGTCTAGTAATTTTAATTTTTTAATAGATGGCGATAGTAGTATCGAAATTTTAAATTTGTCATATCTCTCCCTTAGCTGACGCCAGCGCGTAGAGGCGGATTTATTGATTTTTAGCCAACAACGACAATGGCGTTTGTTGTTATTTTTGGTATTTTGAAAAAAAGAAATTATTACAAGCCACAGGCTTTTATAATGTACGAATTTAAGCTATGTTCTCTAAAATATTAAAGACGACACCATGATGGGGCAACCCAGAAAGAAAGGCAGGTAAGTTTTTATTAATTTTAGTAGATACCAAAACTGTTCACAAAAATATTATAGCCCTGGTCAAAAACTATTGAGAAGTTTTGTTTTACTCTGTAAAGAGGGACTAATCTTCTGTGTCTTTATTGCTCCTGCCTATACATTAAAGTTAGCATATTTTATCTTATAATATTAAAAAAAAGTGTCGGCAATTCGGCTGAATAGACGTGAGGCTAAAGAGCCGGAAATAATGATTTATTATGTGTTTTTCATACTTCGTTTCTTTTTTAATTTTTTAAAACTAAATTAACCCAACCTAACCTTAACAGAGTCAAACCAGCTTATTAAAAGCCAAAACAACCCAAAAAAAACACAATTTAAACTAAATGAACCCAACCTAACCTAAACAGACTTAAACCAACTAAATTAACCCAACCTAACCTAAACAAACTCAAACCAACTCATTCAGAGCCAAAAACAACCCAAAAAAAACACACTACAACCCCTACATCTTTTTTTGGCTTGTTTAACTAGGTTACGGTTGGGTTAATTTAGTTTAAAGTGTGTTTTTGTGTTGTTTTGTCTTTTAATAAGTTGGTTTGAGTCTGTTTAGGTTAGGTTGGGTTAATTTAATTTAAAAAAAATTAAAAAAAAAGAAAATATGAAAAACACATAATAAATAATTATTGCTGCCTCTTTAGCCTCACGGCTATTCAGCTGAATTGCCGGCTCTTTAGACTTAGAACTGAAACAGAATTCAGGCTTAGTTTTCTTAGTACGCCGCAAAGTCTATCCATGGCATAATTAAATAACTATAATGTATTGCATATTTATATGTTTATTTTGTTTCTTAAATTTTAAAGTTTTTCTCACAATGGGTTGTAGCCTCTCTTTCTTTTTCCAATATGGAAGACTGGTCCATTAATTTGGCCTAGTCTCCCTTAATAAAACTTTGGTAGGGACTCCTGATGATGACAGCCTGAGCTTTCAAAACATTTCGGGTTTAAAATAAATTCAGTGGAGAAAGCACGGTGACAAATTTATTAAAAAAAAATTACACCCCAACTGGTGGTTACTCTGAGAACGATCAATTTATTTGATTTATTTACATTTTTACAAATTTAATGTATTTATAAATGCTATAATTTTAACTAATTAGCTAATGTTTGTTTTATTTCTTTTTACAGTTAAAAGAAGGCGCTCTTTAATTTCTAATGAAGTCAATGTGCCTAGACAGGCTAATCTCGCACCAAAAGCATGACATTTCTATAGGAAAGTTATTGATAGTAGTAAGCGATTGCATAAAATGACCAGTTATGTGCAATCAATCCAGAGAAAATTAGCACTTGCAGAAAATTCTTATTATGTGCCAGATTAGAGTACAGCAGCAGAAACCTAAAGCCAGAAGACTTACTTTAGAAGAAAAGATTCTCTCCCTCAGTATTTTTAAATCAATTGGTAAGACCTACAGGCTATTGTCTAAGATTTTTGCTTTGCCAAGTAAAAAAGTAAAAAACTATTGATGCCTTGCAGTATAAAAACAGTAAGTTGACAAAACCAGGAAAATACTTTAATTTTTTATTTGGCAAGACACAAACTTAATTATATTTTTTAATCTCTACAGTGACCACAATAATAAAGTTAATTATTAGGTGTTTGTTTTGGTGGTGTAAGCAAGTTAATAAGATTTGTAAGATTTTCTAAAAGTCTAAAAATAGGAGATTATTGCGATAAATAAAAAAAAAATCAGCATTTCATAAAGCCAAGCAAAAAAGATTTGAAAAAAATTATGTTTTATTTCTTGAGGCTTTATATTGAATTTTGTGTACTAAATTATGACTAAAGGCAATTATCCTCACAATTATCTGGGGAATAATTTTCACAATAATTATTTGTAGGTAATTTATCTTCTTTTTAAATAATTTTTACCTCGATTTTTACTATTAGGTAATATTTTATGTTTTTACTTATTTTACCAGATGATTCATTATATTTTTCACCTCCTCTTTACTCCCTTAGCATTGGAGGGATAACAAATGTTAAACTTTGTAAAAAAATAAAGGAATTCTTGTATTCAACACTCCAATAATGAGTTAATTAAGGCAGTGAAAAATATAATGAACCCTTGTTTTGTTTTTAAACCTGTATTTGGGAAATGTACTTCCATTTTTTTTTAAATTACATATACTTATTTATCATCTGTCTTTATCTTTTTACCCAAACTTTTATAAGTTAAATTTTCAATGAAACCATACAATAAAGGGTTTTGTAAAAGGACCTCTCCTATGAAATTAAAAGGCAAAATGTTTTTTTCATAACATTTCATTTGGGTCAAAAGTAAATATTTGTCTTTTAAGTTCAGTGCACTCAAAGACAAAAAAAGTTAAAAAAAATCACAAAAACATCAACTTTTGATTTATCTTTTAAACTTTTTTTGTTTTTTGGGCATATTGTGGTCCTTTTTGCTATGCCAAGAAAAATCAATATTACATTACGTTTGTAAAGTAATATTGATTTTTATTTAAAAATCAATATTCTTTTGTAGTATTAATTTTTATGGTTATCATGTGTGGTGCTCCATCTATTTGTGTTTCACTGAACTATTTCTATGTCGTCATAATTAGTTCCGTAGCACAGTACAGCAAATAACATTCTGGTCTGCCAGACAGCATAAGCATAGAAATATAATGGTTTTTTCTATAGTTATAATCCACGGCATGGCGTAACGCATCGTACGTCACGCAGAGAGGATACGTCGCCTAATTACGACGAGCTAAAAATGGCTTTAAGCTGTTGTTTTAGATGGTCCAAAATGTCCCTATTAACGCTTCTTGCGTATCTTGTAAATTGATTAAGTAGTCGAGCAGAGGGCGCTCTCATTTGCTTTGTGTTTCATGATCATCTAAACATTGTCGAGTTTTTTTATATTTTTAATATTTCAAAAATGCAAGACCTTACAATGTTTTTTTTGATGATGACGATGAAGAAAATGCTGACATTGATGATGCCATCATCATCGCAATTCTCCGTGGAGAGGCTGCTCTCGGGAATAGAGAGTAGCCTGCTATTTACGTATACCCATAGATTGCCATAGAATAGAAATTTGTAGGAAACTACGCAACTTTCATTTGATCTAGGGTTACGCATTTACGGACGATACGCGATGTAACGATGCACCGCGCGTAAAGCGTATCGTACGTTTAGAGTTTACTGCACATGCGCACTTGATCAAAACTTACGCTACGTCGAGTTACGTGCTGTGGCTTATAACCCCTAATTGCAATCGGCTCCGAGGGCTGATGGCTTTTGATGGATGGATTTAGTTCAGTTCAGTTGTCGTTATTGGCGCTGTCTTCACTGAAGACAATTTGGCAGCTCTCCTCGTTTGACTCTAGGGTAGTCTGGCTCTAAGCCACCCAGAATCAGAAATTTCTTCTTTTGGCTGTTTGACCTTTTTTTTACTTCTTTTCTTCCCTCTTCGGTCATATTTATTACTTTTTTTCTCTCTTCCTTGTTTCTACTTTCAAGACTTTTTTATTTAGGGAGGGGGATCATTCATACTAAATTCCAAAAATGTTTTCCTTTTTTTTCCAAAAGAGAACATTAAAATTTACACAAAAAAAAACACATAAAGTATAAAATATATTAAACAAAACAGAAAAATTATTTTATTTTGCCCCTTTCCCTTCCCTTTTCCCTATTTTTTACTTTTACAAACATTCATCCTTCATTTCTTGCTCTCTTTTTTGCTTTTTTCGTGGTTATATAGTGACCGCTTTATATTTTTATCTGGTTGTGTTTCAAAAAATTTTCTATTTGTTTGATCTTTTTTACGTTCAGAGTGCCCAAAACGTCTCTTATTGAAAATGGCCTGGAGATTCCAGTGCTGCTAAGGGACTGATATAGGTCAAACCCATTTATTTTATTTATCGGGCAAATAAAAAAAATGTGATTAAGGTCTTCGACCTGTCCACATTCGCATAGGGGGGATTCTTTGATTTTTATTTTAGCTAGGTGTACTGCAGCAAGACAGTGTCCTATTCTCATTCTTGTCAGTGTTGTTATTTGCTTTCTACCCAGTTTTTCAAATTTATCATGTCAGGGTTTGTTTGGATTTTTTTTGTATTTCACCATACCATCTACCTTTTAGTTTAATTTGTTCTTTCCAGTTTTTTTTTAAACTCTTCTATCAACTCTTTTTTCAACTGTACATATATGTCCTCAACTGTAAAGTTTAGATTTTTGGGTACCTTGAGATTCCTTCCTATGTTTGCTAATTTATCTGCCATTTTATTTCCCTTAATATTGCTGTGTCCTGGTATCCATGCTAGGTTAATTTCTGTGGAGTTCTCCTTGGTTAGTAAGATTAGAGTTTTTGTTTGTAAAATGGTAAAATTTTCTTTGGCATCTATCTTATTCCTATTTAATTTTTTTAAAGCGCTGTGCGAGTCAGGTTAGAATTAATAAGTCCTTAAGATTTTTAGACAAGCATATTCTAATTCCTCCACTGATTGCCACTGTTTCTGCCAAGCATATATTTATGTTGTCAGGTAGTTTTCCTGAGAATTTATAATCTATTTTTGGTATATATACTCCATATCCTACTTTTTCTTCAACTCTTGAGGCATCCGTGTAAACTATGGTGTGGTTTTTATACTTTTCTATTTCTTTAAAACAATTTTGTTGGGCATTTGTTTGATTTTTTTAAGCTTAAGGTTTAAAATCGGGATTTCTTGAATTTGGTTCTAATAATCTTCTTTATAACAGGGAAAAATCTCATCTATTTGGAGTATTTCAAGGAGTTTTTCACTCTTAATGTAGCACTTAAGCAGGAAAGATTTTTCTTTTTCGTTTGTGTTACTGTTCATTGCCGTAACCTTGTATTCTTTCAAGCATTTGATTAATGTATTATTTTTTAGATGTGATGATCTTGTTATAAGTTTTTGTCCTAGTGTTTAAGTCGACCGAAGCACTCTCTGACAATAATGCTGGGATGGGTGTAGATCTCAAACAACCTGTTATTATTCTTAGTCCTTGATGATATATTGAGTTGATGGATGGATTAATCATCAGTGATGGCTGTCTCTCTCTCTCTCTCTCTCTCTCGTATTTGCGATTGGCTTGCGTACTGGAGGGCCGCCAAGTGATGGCTGTCAGAATCAGATGTTTAATCAAATGTCACAAAATATGTACCTACGAGTCCGTAGGTATATGCTTTATGATCAAATGTTGACATTGGTGCCAACGTTTAGATGAATTTCAGATGATTTTAAAAACTTGCCCATACTATACATACCGGTATGTTGTAGTGAGCTGGCAAAAACGGACCTCTTTAACCTCACTTTTCTGGACGTGAGGCTTTTTAGGTTATAAAATTTTTACTTGTTTTTTGTTAAATCTCAAAATTAAAAACGTTGTTATTATGGCAGATACAACCAAGGTAATTTTATAAATTTTTGTTTAAAGTTATCGGTCCGATTTAATATTAGTATGACCCGTTTTAGGTAGACGAAGGTTGCGATTTCACAGTAGTACCCTTTAAAATTAGCGATTTTAATTTTTGCTGCCGTAGAACTTCTAATGGTCAAGCCATGATGGTAATTTAGGGCTTAAAATATTTTAGCATAATTTAAGGGGTAACATTTTTGATGAAGCACTTTTTTGCTATGTTTTTCATATTTATTCCATGATATTGCTCACATTTTAAAGCTTATTTTGAAAAGTTTCGTTTATTTAGTTTATTTCTAGAATAAAACACTCAAATTTTTCAAGTTTTCATTGCTTTTTAAATGTTCAAAAAAAGTACTGCCAAAAAACTTTTTTCTCTGTTAAAATGAAAAATATTTAGAGAGAGAGAGGGAGGGCAGAATTTTAGATGTAGATGGAGAGATATTTTAGTGATGTGCAAAAATATTTAAGGTTGTTGAAGAGAAACAGCAGGCTATAAAAAGTATTTTAGAAAAAGATGGACATAATTTAAGGCACATGTTTACTAAAGATGTCTTTTCACGACCGATGATTTTGAAACTGCTTTGAAAACATGCGTAAAATGTTATTTTGACGACGAAACGGTGACGTCACTGTTCTAAACATTTCAAAGGATTTGAAAAACGCCTTGGTTGCCATTTGGAACACGGTTCAATATGGCGGTACTTGTCAGTTTTTTGTAATAATGAAAGTAGGCTAAGGTTATCTGGTAGAGACAAAAAAAAAGGCTCACTTGTGGATCTAGGACATCCATTTTGAAAAATAACAAAAAAAACTTCCAAACCCAAAAAACGAGAAACCACACACACACACAGCTGATTAATGTCATTTAATATTTGCCATTTTCGCGATCAGCGGCGATGGTTTGAAACGGTGACGTTGCAGTTGAAACAGTGACGTATGTTTTCAAAATGTACTTTTGAAATTATCATTCGCAAAAAGACATCTTAAAAATTTCTGTTATGTCATCTGTCTGTGATCTTGAGTGGTGTCGTGCATATGATTTTTATTTTACAATTTATATTCGAAAAACAGCAAAAATTGTAATTTTTCAAAGTATAAAGTGTGTGAAATATAAGGTGCTATTAATTTCTTTTAATCAAAGTTCTTGACAGTCTTTAAATTTACCAAAAAACGTGTCCTACTGAAGTGTATTTTAGCACCTCTAAAAATAATTTAACAGATATTCAAGAAAATTATTTTAAAGGTCATCATGGCTTTACCATAAGGCACAGGAAAAAGATCATTATTACAAAATTAGCATGACACAACCCAATGTAAAACATCCCTGTGTCAATATTTGACATCCTAAAAACTTCTTTTATATCTCAATCTAATCGCCAATAGCCATTCCATAGAATTTGAAACCAAGGATTAAAAATTGAAATATGCAACATATTTTATAGAGAATAATTGTTATAGTCTAAATTTTCCTTATTTTTAGGAAAAAATATTGATTACTTTTTTTTACCCCAGAAAAATTAGTGTTATATTGGGTAAATCCACCTTAAATATATAACTTTTTATTAGCTGTTATTTAACTCTTACAATCATTGTAATATCTACAAAAAAAAAAACTAATATTTATAGCTACATAGTTGAAGTGACATCTATGCTAATTTTTTGAAAGACATAATTTTTACACCTTATTTTCAATGTTTTTAAACACTCTGTATTTTTTATTTCTGTTGGCAAACTATTATATGGGGTCATTCCATATCAAATCAACCAAAAAAATCACAAAAATTTTACGCGACCAATTCCAATTTTGATGATTTTTTATTTTTTAGATTTTTTTGATTCGTAGTTTTTTTTTTTTAATTTTTCAAAATAAAAAAGTCAGCATTTTGACCTTAACAAGAATGTACAAAACTAGCAATATCTCGAGAACCACTTACACTAGGAAAGTAATAAATGGCTCATTTTAAAGTCATTTTGAAGCTCTTTTTTATGAAATATCACAACATAATTTTAACAAAAAAAAAATTTGAAAATAAAAAATTGAAAAAAAAAATTGAAAAATTCAAAAAGGCCATTTTTAATTTTTTTGAAAAAAATATATAATTTTGGTCAAAGTGTTACTTAATTATCCACAAAATTTTATGATGGAGAAATGATGGGTTCAATCTAAAAAAAATATCAAAAATATTAAGTACATTAAAAATCATGCATTTAAAAAAATAAACATATTTTAGGAGCACCAATAGTGCACTGGATATTAAAATAAATAAATTTGTTGGATGGATACAGGTTTTAAAAAATACCCAGAGGCTTTATCTACAAATTATTTTATTTTAAACTCGCAAAAGAAATAAACAAACTTTTCTACTTCATTGATAAAAATTAGACAGAAAACACTAAGACTAACTATATACCTTAAATTTATTTTTTTAACTTTCTTTTAAGAATTTCTGATGAATCTGACATTTCTTTTTTGCTGACATTGTAAGTTCTGCCAGTAGCAGTGTTGGGTTCAACTTTTTTTATAAGACTTTCTGGTTTAATAATTAAAATATCTTGAGGTGTTGGGTAAAAAAATGATGAGGCAGGTCCTCGTGGATGAAGAAAGCTTACTTTCAGTTCTCCGCTCTCATTATTTTTCCCCAAGACACAAGCCAGCCACCAAGCACTGTCATATTCTACAGTGACAAACCCTGACTCGATATTTTGCAAAATAATGCTTCCACCTTTAAAAAGATTATGTGTTTCGACCTCTAAGCATGTAGAAAACTGTTTTGCCAAAAACGTGCTTTCTGTAAGAGGAATTACAGCATGAATTTTTTGTGACCCTGGTATTGTTAAGACTTCCGCAAATCTTTTATTCAAAATTATTTCATGATTTGTATAATCTGCTTCTGTGCAATATTTAAAATCAATGCCAGATATGTTTTCTTCACACCAAGTAAACAATTGTAGAGGTGTCATTATTTGATTGTCATAGGGCCTCTGCAAACTGGCTTTGGCAGCAAGTCTTTTAACAGTTCCTCCCAAGCCATCGCAGGCACTTTTGCCATGCGAGGTGGCAAAATAATGCCACTCTGCTTCAACACCAAAATCTTTTTTATGCAGGCATATATTCAGAAAATTCTTTTTGTTTTTGTACTGCGCAGCACATCCATCCGAAAAATAAAAAATTTTGTTAAGTCCTGGTATTTTGATTTTTAAATCAGGCATTAATTTTTTAAAAAATAAATGAAATGCAATTGTATTATGTGTCAAGCTTTCCGAAATAAACACATAATTCAGGTTGTGCAGTTTACCATCACTTAGAAAATAAATGGCAAAAGGGTGGAGGGTTGCCTGGCTGTTATTCCAATGATAAGACTGGACTTCATCTTGCATAACAAAGGAATAATTTTCCGCAAAGTCGCAAGTGATCAAAGACTCTCCAGGTTTAAGGTTAATTTTTATTTCATTGTATCTATCTTTTTGCATTTTTGCAATAAAAGAATGTGATTTAAGTTTTACAAGATCATCAGTAAATTCCTGGACAAAATCATCACTTTTCTTAACAACGGTTTCCATAGTACACCTATCTACTGAGACCCACTTTTTAAATGAGACCTCATCAATTAATTCTTCCTCAAATTTTTCTATTAACGTATTTTTAAACTGTTCTACTCCAGGACATTGCTTGCATCTATTGCTTAAAAAACAGTCCACTGAATGTGGATTACACATTAGTTTATAAAGGCAATCATGATAAGATATTGCAAGAGGCCTGTTATTTTCATCATATAGCTTATTTAATTTGGAGCCATTGAGCATTAGTTTTATATTTTGATGTATAGTACATACACATACAGTATGAGTCCCACTTTTTCCTGCCAGTATACAGTTTTTGGGTCGCAGTTCACAAAATTTTGAAAACCCAATTTTTTCATTGGGGTACTCAGTTTTAAACAATGCATAAATTTCTTTTAAATTAGCTAAGACTAATTTTTTTTGTACATATTCTTTTTCAGCTCCATATTTTCTGATAACAACATAATCTTTTTTACCTGGCATGGTCCTGCTAATGTCATCCCTTTGGTAAAAATCTACCACTATTTGGGCCACTCTATCACTAAGGGTCTTTCCCGGTTTGGGGTTAGGAGAACATAAGATCCCATTGTCCTTAACTAACTGTTTTACAGCTCTGGCCAAATATTGAGAAACTCCAAATTCTTCTTCAATCTTCTTTCTACTCCAACTTTGAGGTAAACATGATAAAACTAGTATTTTCTCACTCCTCTTTTCGGTTTTTAAAAATTTGTCCTTTAACTGCTTAATCATTTCACTTTCGTCACTCTGGCATTCCTTTACTAGCGTTGAATCTGATTCCTTTGTAAATGCTTTCGCAATTGTATGCTGTACAATATCAATTTTTTCTTTGTATACATTTTTTCTTTTAATCGGCGACACACCAAGAAGCTCCAGGGTCAGTCCATATCAAGTCAACCAGGGTATTTTACCACACCATCTCCGATGTTGATGATTTTTAGTATACATGTTTTTCCTACCAAAAAACTGGAAAATCCAAAATTTCAGACTTTTTTGACCAGTTGTTTATTTTGAATTAATTTTTGAAAATCGAAAAAGTCACTTATTTGTCCTTAACATGTGCGCACAAAATTAGGAATATCCAAAGAACCACTTATAATAGAAAAGTAGGTGAAGGTTCATTTTAAAGCTCTTATAAAGACCTTTCATATGAGAATATTGCATAACATATATTGAAAAAAAAAAATAAAAAAAAAAAAATTTTGATTTTTTTTTTGAAAAATTTCAAAAAGGCCATTTTTAATTTTTTTCAAAAAATTATATTATTTTCTTTAAAGTGTTATTAAACTATTCACAAAATTTTGAGATGGCCAAATCATGGGTTCAATGTGAAAAAATTTATTAAAAATGTCACATGCATGAAAAATCGCCTATAAATAGACAATGCATTTTGGTAATTAGAAGAATATAATGGGGTTTAAAGCGATATTATAAAAATATTTAACAATATTTTATTTAATAAAAAATTATATCCTACGTTTCATTCTGTATCAGTAATCAGATTAACATTGCCCCCCATTGTAATATTTACTTACAAAACCTCTTTTCCACCGGAGACGTACTATTGGATGTTCCAATTCTTAGGAAAATATGCCTGTATAAACCTGCCAATACTTTTGTGAAATACTGCCTGTTTATTCCTGTTTAACATTAAGGACACACCTCCTTCATTTTATTGGTCTGTTTAGGTACATTGTGGGGATTTGCTGACATGAAAATTCCTGCATAAATTGATTTTAAATTTTTGGCAAGTATCTTCCTGATACAGCTCCAAATAATCGATACATAATAGTTCGACTGAAGGTTTATCAGAAGTCATCTCTGTGTAATTTTAAAAGTTTCAACTATGGGTGAGGCAAGTGGATGGACTAAATATAAAGTAAAGTGCTGTGATCCACTAGAGTTAAAAATCAAGCATTTTGGGAAATTAAGAAATGTGACCAAGTGGATGTGCAGTTACAAAAATGTCAAAATGGGAATGAAAATATGTGATGGTTGTAGACTAAAGCTTTCAAAGGAGTTTAAGGCATCCGAAGAAGATGAGGCAGGGTAAGTAACAAATAGTACTTTTTAATATAAAATTAATAAACTAAACCAATTGCATCAAGTACGGAGTGGAAAAATCTCATGGCATTATTTTGCATGGCATACAGACATTATGTACAAATTTCTTGGCATTATGTACACATTTTGGGTCAGCTGTTACCCCCTTTTTAAGTTCTTATAAAAAACTAACTTTTTAAATTTTTTTAGACCCAGTCAAGTTCCAGAAAATGATCCAGATTTTCAAGATCCTGCTGAATCATTTACTCTTTTAAACAAGTCATTGGAGCTTCTTGGTGTGTCGCCGATTAAAAGAAAAAATGTATACAAAGAAAAAATTGATATTGTACAGCATACAATTGCGAAAGCATTTACAAAGGAATCAGATTTAACGCTAGTAAAGGAATGCCAGAGTGACGAAAGTGAAATGATTAAGCAGTTAAAGGACAAATTTTTAAAAACCGAAAAGAGGAGTGAGAAAATACTAGTTTTATCATGTTTACCTCAAAGTTGGAGTAGAAAGAAGATTGAAGAAGAATTTGGAGTTTCTCAATATTTGGCCAGAGCTGTAAAACAGTTAGTTAAGGACAATGGGATATTATGTTCTCCTAACCCCAAACCGGGAAAGACCCTTAGTGATAGTGGCCCAAATAGTGGTAGATTTTTACCAAAGGGATGACATTAGCAGGACCATGCCAGGTAAAAAAGATTATGTTGTTATCAGAAAATATGGAGCTGAAAAAGAATATGTACAAAAAAAATTAGTCTTAGCTAATTTAAAAGAAATTTATGCATTGTTTAAAACTGAGTACCCCAATGAAAAAATTGGGTTTTCAAAATTTTGTGAACTGCGACCCAAAAACTGTATACTGGCAGGAAAAAGTGGGACTCATACTGTATGTGTATGTACTATACATCAAAATATAAAACTAATGCTCAATGGCTCCAAATTAAATAAGCTATATGATGAAAATAACAGGCCTCTTGCAATATCTTATCATGATTGCCTTTATAAACTAATGTGTAATCCACCTTCAGTGGACTGTTTTTTAAGCAATAGATGCAAGCAATGTCCTGGAGTAGAACAGTTTAAAAATACGTTAATAGAAAAATTTGAGGAAGAATTAATTGATGAGGTCTCATTTAAAAAGTGGGTCTCAGTAGATAGGTGTACTATGGAAACCGTTGTTAAGAAAAGTGATGATTTTGTCCAGGAATTTACTGATGATCATGTAAAACTTAAATCACATTCTTTTATTGCAAAAATGCAAAAAGATAGATACAATGAAATAAAAATTAACCTTAAACCTGGAGAGTCTTTGATCACTTGCGACTTTGCGGAAAATTATTCCTTTGTTATGCAAGATGAAGTCCAGTCTTATAATTGGAATAACAGCCAGGCAACCCTCCACCCTTTTGCCATTTATTTTCTAAGTGATGGTAAACTGCACAACCTGAATTATGTGTTTATTTCGGAAAGCTTGACACATAATACAATTGCATTTCATTTATTTTTTAAAAAATTAATGCCTGATTTAAAAATCAAAATACCAGGACTTAACAAAATTTTTTATTTTTCGGATGGATGTGCTGCGCAGTACAAAAACAAAAAGAATTTTCTGAATATATGCCTGCATAAAAAAGATTTTGGTGTTGAAGCAGAGTGGCATTATTTTGCCACCTCGCATGGCAAAAGTGCCTGCGATGGCTTGGGAGGAACTGTTAAAAGACTTGCTGCCAAAGCCAGTTTGCAGAGGCCCTATGACAATCAAATAATGACACCTCTACAATTGTTTACTTGGTGTGAAGAAAACATATCTGGCATTGATTTTAAATATAGCAAAGAAGCAGATTATACAAATCATGAAATAATTTTGAATAAAAGATTTGCGGAAGTCTTAACAATACCGGGGACACAAAAAATTCATGCTGTAATTCCTCTTACAGAAAGCACGTTTTTGGCAAAACAGTTTTCTACATGCTTAGAGGTCGAAACACATAATCTTTTTAAAGGTGGAAGCATTATTTTGCAAAATATCGAGTCAGGGTTTGTCACTGTAGAATATGACAGTGCTTGGTGGCTGGCTTGTGTCTTGGGGAAAAATAATGAGAGCGGAGAACTGAAAGTAAGCTTTCTTCATCCACGAGGACCTGCCTCATCATTTTTTTACCCAACACCTCAAGATATTTTAATTATTAAACCAGAAAGTCTTATAAAAAAAGTTGAACCCAACACTGCTACTGGCAGAACTTACAATGTCAGCAAAAAAGAAATGTCAGATTCATCAGAAATTCTTAAAAGAAAGTTAAAAAAATAAATTTAAGGTATATAGTTAGTCTTAGTGTTTTCTGTCTAATTTTTATCAACGAAGTAGAAAAGTTTGTTTATTTCTTTTGCGAGTTTAAAATAAAATAATTTGTAGATAAAGCCTCTGGGTATTTTTTAAAACCTGTATCCATCCAACAAATTTATTTATTTTAATATCCAGTGCACTATTGGTGCTCCTAAAATATGTTTATTTTTTGAAATGCATGATTTTTAATGTACTTAATATTTTTGATATTTTTTTTGACATTGAACCCATCATTTCTCCATCATAAAATTTTGTGGATAATTAAGTAACACTTTGACCAAAATTATATATTTTTTTCAAAAAAATTAAAAATGGCCTTTTTGAATTTTTCAATTTTTTTTTTCAATTTTTTATTTTCAATTTTTTTTTTGGTAAAATTATGTTGTAATATTTCATAAAAAAGAGCTTCAAAATGACTTTAAAATGAGCCATTTATTACTTTCCTAGTGTAAGTGGTTCTCGAGATATTGCTAGTTTTGTACATTCTTGTTAAGGTCAAAATGCTGACTTTTTTATTTTGAAAAATTAAAAAAAAAACTACGAATCAAAAAAATCTAAAAATTTGCATTTTCAACTTTTATGGTAAGAAGAAAATATATACCAAAAATCATCAAAATTGGAATTGATCGCGTAAAATTTTTGTGATTTTTTGGTTGATTTGATATGGAATGACCCTCCAATGACTTGTTTAAAAGAGTAAATGATTCAGCAGGATCTTGAAAATCTGGATCATTTTCTGGAACTTGACTGGGTCTAAAAAAATTTAAAAAGTTAGTTTTTTATAAGAACTTAAAAAGGGGGTAACAGCTGACCCAAAATGTGTACATAATGCCAAGAAATTTGTACATAATGTCTGTATTCTCAAAATGCCATGCAAAATAGTACCATGCAAAATAATGCCATGAGATTTTTCCACTCCGTACTTGACGCAATTGGTTTAGTTTATTAATTTTATATTAAAAAATACTATTTGTTACTTACCCTGCCTCATCTTCTTCAGATGCCTTAAACTCCTTTGAAAGCTTTAGTCTACAACCATCACAGATTTTCATTCCCATTTTGACATTTTTGTAACTGCACATCCACTTGGTCACATTTCTTAATTTCCCAAAATGCTTGATTTTTAACTCTAGTGGATCAGAGCACTTTACTTTATATTTAGTCCATCCACTTGCCTCACCCATAGTTGAAACTTTTAAAATTACACAGAGATGACTTCTGATAAACCTTCAGTCGAACTATTATGTATCGATTATTTGGAGCTGTATCAGGAAGATACTTGCCAAAAATTTAAAATCAATTTATGCAGGAATTTTCATGTCAGCAAATCCCCACAATGTACCTAAACAGACCAATAAAATGAAGGAGGTGTGTCCTTAATGTTAAACAGGAATAAACAGGCAGTATTTCACAAAAGTATTGGCAGGTTTATACAGGCATATTTTCCTAAGAATAGGAACATCCAATAGTACGTCTCCGGTGGAAAAGAGGTTTTGTAAGTAAATATTTTTACTTTACAATGGGGGGCAATGTTAATCTGATTACTGATACAGAATGAAACGTAGGATATAATTTTTTATTAAATAAAATATTGTTAAATATTTTTATAATATCGCTTTAAACCCCATTATATTCTTCTAATTACCAAAATGCATTGTCTATTTATAGGCGATTTTTCATGCATGTGACATTTTTAATAAATTTTTTCACATTGAACCCATGATTTGTCCATCTCAAAATTTTGTGAATAGTTTAATAACACTTTAAAGAAAATAATATAATTTTTTGAAAAAAATTAAAAATGGCCTTTTTGAAATTTTTCAAAAAAAAAAACAAAAATTTTTTTTTATATTTTTTTTTTCAATATATGTTATGCAATATTCTCATATGAAAGGTCTTTATAAGAGCTTTAAAATGAACCTTCACCTACTTTTCTATTATAAGTGGTTCTTTGGATATTCCTAATTTTGTGCGCACATGTTAAGGACAAATAAGTGACTTTTTCGATTTTCAAAAATTAATTCAAAATAAACAACTGGTCAAAAAAGTCTGAAATTTTGGATTTTCCAGTTTTTTGGTAGGAAAAACGTGTATACTAAAAATCATCAACATCGGAGATGGTGTGGTAAAATACCCTGGTTGACTTGATATGGACTGACCCTATGGAATTAACCCCTTACTAAAAATTGTTTCTACCCTATTTTCTAAACCACTTATATAAAAATCATTGTTTCTGCGAGCCTTTGTGTTATATGAGTGAACATTTTGAGTATACCTTACTTCCACACTTAAATAACTAGGTAACAAATTATATTTTAATTTAAACACGAATAGTAGTACATTGTATGTTAGTCTTTGATTAACACTCATTAGAGCAAGTCTATCTAACATACTTCTGATTTATGTTCGTTTTTTACACATTAAAACTACCCTGAGTGCTTTGTTTTGAACTTTTTGGAGAGCTTTTATCTCAATAACATTTGAGAAATAGAGCACTGTCGAACAGTAATCAAAATGTGGTACTATAATAGACTTGTATAAAACCAACTTTGCAAAATAAGAAATTTTCCTATCTAGCCTATATATCTCTCAGGACTTAAGTGAAAGGTGAGAAAGTGGCCCAATGACAGGTGCACTCGTGATTTTGGTGTTTTGTTTACAAAATTTGGGGCTCTTTCTGTCCTACAAATGTGGAAACTCTTTCACCAAATCTATTAAATGATCAACATCTGTTTCTGTAATAACTACTGCTTCAAATAGTTAAAAAAATAAAAAATTTTGAGGTTAAAAAACATCAACAAATATTTTGCCGTCCTCACTTGCGCAACGCGATTTTTCTGCTTCTTTTTCTGTAAGTTGGCCAATTTTCAAGGTCATTTCTTAAGGCTAGAGGCCCTTTATACATTTGACAGTTATTGTTTTACCAGAGGTGGGCAACTCCTATTGCCCTCTCTTTCTAGTTTTTTTCCTATTTGCATGTAAAAGTGATTTTATGAAATGGACTGATGTTTTGTTGTCTCTTTTTATAATTTCTCCAGACAGTTTTTGAAAAATTGATGATTGATTTTTTTTGGTTAGTAAAATATGTCAAGTCTTGACAAAAAATACAAAAACAAACAGTGAATATACACGTGGAGATATTAAAAATGTAAATAATAGGTAAAATATAAAGACTCCTATGGATCTATATTTTTGTTACTCTTATTCTTACAATAAAACATGGGAACATAATATGTTATTTATTAACAATGTTTCATAGTTTCATAGTTTATTTATTTAAAATAGTTCACATTTCATTAAATATCTTAAAATTAGACCATGGTACCTAAGTCACAAGTGATTTGTCAGTCTACTGGTCTTGTGTCAAAAGAGAAAAACAAATATTTAATTTATTCCTAAGAGTAACTTATTAATTTCATGTTATGACTAATTATATTCTTAAATTAGTCAGTCAGATCTTATTATAGATTTCATATGTTATTAATATTTATCCATATATATATCAATATATTTATCTATGATGATATACCTATAAAGACTTAAAATTAACAATAATCACAGTATTCCATTTAAGACAATAATAATTATATCTAATTAACCAGAGTAAGGAGAGAAAGAGTAGACATATCAGAGTGTTATGTTAAATTTATCTTTTATGTAGGTATAATAATGTACATGCAAAGTATTTAGTACATTTCAACAAAATAAAATTATGGTGTCTGTTAAACAAATGAATCTTTCAAGAACCAAGTATAGTTAGTTAGTTAGTTAGTTAGTTAGTTAGTTAGTTAGTTAGTTAGTTAGTTAGTTAGTTAGTTAGTTAGTTAGTTAGTTAGTTAGTTAGTTAGTTAGTTAGTTAGTTAGTTAGTTAGTTAGTTAGTTAGTTAGTTAGTTAGTTAGTTAGTTAGTTAGTTAGTTAGTTAGTTAGTTAGTTAGTTAGTTAGTTAGTTAGTTAGTTAGTTAGTTAGTTAGTTAGTTAGTTAGTTAGTTAGTTAGTTAGTTAGTTAGTTAGTTAGTTAGTTAGTTAGTTAGTTAGTTAGTTAGTTAGTTAGTTAGTTAGTTAGTTAGTTAGTTAGTTAGTTAGTTAGTTAGTTAGTTAGTTAGTTAGTTAGTTAGTTAGTTAGTTAGTTAGTTAGTTAGTTAGTTAGTTAGTTAGTTAGTTAGTTAGTTAGTTAGTTAGTTAGTTAGTTAGTTAGTTAGTTAGTTAGTTAGTTAGTTAGTTAGTTAGTTAGTTAGTTAGTTAGTTAGTTAGTTAGTTAGTTAGTTAGTTAGTTAGTTAGTTAGTTAGTTAGTTAGTTAGTTAGTTAGTTAGTTAGTTAGTTAGTTAGTTAGTTAGTTAGTTAGTTAGTTAGTTAGTTAGTTAGTTAGTTAGTTAGTTAGTTAGTTAGTTAGTTAGTTAGTTAGTTAGTTAGTTAGTTAGTTAGTTAGTTAGTTAGTTAGTTAGTTAGTTAGTTAGTTAGTTAGTTAGTTAGTTAGTTAGTTAGTTAGTTAGTTAGTTAGTTAGTTAGTTAGTTAGTTAGTTAGTTAGTTAGTTAGTTAGTTAGTTAGTTAGTTAGTTAGTTAGTTAGTTAGTTAGTTAGTTAGTTAGTTAGTTAGTTAGTTAGTTAGTTAGTTAGTTAGTTAGTTAGTTAGTTAGTTAGTTAGTTAGTTAGTTAGTTAGTTAGTTAGTTAGTTAGTTAGTTAGTTAGTTAGTTAGTTAGTTAGTTAGTTAGTTAGTTAGTTAGTTAGTTAGTTAGTTAGTTAGTTAGTTAGTTAGTTAGTTAGTTAGTTAGTTAGTTAGTTAGTTAGTTAGTTAGTTAGTTAGTTAGTTAGTTAGTTAGTTAGTTAGTTAGTTAGTTAGTTAGTTAGTTAGTTAGTTAGTTAGTTAGTTAGTTAGTTAGTTAGTTAGTTAGTTAGTTAGTTAGTTAGTTAGTTAGTTAGTTAGTTAGTTAGTTAGTTAGTTAGTTAGTTAGTTAGTTAGTTAGTTAGTTAGTTAGTTAGTTAGTTAGTTAGTTAGTTAGTTAGTTAGTTAGTTAGTTAGTTAGTTAGTTAGTTAGTTAGTTAGTTAGTTAGTTAGTTAGTTAGTTAGTTAGTTAGTTAGTTAGTTAGTTAGTTAGTTAGTTAGTTAGTTAGTTAGTTAGTTAGTTAGTTAGTTAGTTAGTTAGTTAGTTAGTTAGTTAGTTAGTTAGTTAGTTAGTTAGTTAGTTAGTTAGTTAGTTAGTTAGTTAGTTAGTTAGTTAGTTAGTTAGTTAGTTAGTTAGTTAGTTAGTTAGTTAGTTAGTTAGTTAGTTAGTTAGTTAGTTAGTTAGTTAGTTAGTTAGTTAGTTAGTTAGTTAGTTAGTTAGTTAGTTAGTTAGTTAGTTAGTTAGTTAGTTAGTTAGTTAGTTAGTTAGTTAGTTAGTTAGTTAGTTAGTTAGTTAGTTAGTTAGTTAGTTAGTTAGTTAGTTAGTTAGTTAGTTAGTTAGTTAGTTAGTTAGTTAGTTAGTTAGTTAGTTAGTTAGTTAGTTAGTTAGTTAGTTAGTTAGTTAGTTAGTTAGTTAGTTAGTTAGTTAGTTAGTTAGTTAGTTAGTTAGTTAGTTAGTTAGTTAGTTAGTTAGTTAGTTAGTTAGTTAGTTAGTTAGTTAGTTAGTTAGTTAGTTAGTTAGTTAGTTAGTTAGTTAGTTAGTTAGTTAGTTAGTTAGTTAGTTAGTTAGTTAGTTAGTTAGTTAGTTAGTTAGTTAGTTAGTTAGTTAGTTAGTTAGTTAGTTAGTTAGTTAGTTAGTTAGTTAGTTAGTTAGTTAGTTAGTTAGTTAGTTAGTTAGTTAGTTAGTTAGTTAGTTAGTTAGTTAGTTAGTTAGTTAGTTAGTTAGTTAGTTAGTTAGTTAGTTAGTTAGTTAGTTAGTTAGTTAGTTAGTTAGTTAGTTAGTTAGTTAGTTAGTTAGTTAGTTAGTTAGTTAGTTAGTTAGTTAGTTAGTTAGTTAGTTAGTTAGTTAGTTAGTTAGTTAGTTAGTTAGTTAGTTAGTTAGTTAGTTAGTTAGTTAGTTAGTTAGTTAGTTAGTTAGTTAGTTAGTTAGTTAGTTAGTTAGTTAGTTAGTTAGTTAGTTAGTTAGTTAGTTAGTTAGTTAGTTAGTTAGTTAGTTAGTTAGTTAGTTAGTTAGTTAGTTAGTTAGTTAGTTAGTTAGTTAGTTAGTTAGTTAGTTAGTTAGTTAGTTAGTTAGTTAGTTAGTTAGTTAGTTAGTTAGTTAGTTAGTTAGTTAGTTAGTTAGTTAGTTAGTTAGTTAGTTAGTTAGTTAGTTAGTTAGTTAGTTAGTTAGTTAGTTAGTTAGTTAGTTAGTTAGTTAGTTAGTTAGTTAGTTAGTTAGTTAGTTAGTTAGTTAGTTAGTTAGTTAGTTAGTTAGTTAGTTAGTTAGTTAGTTAGTTAGTTAGTTAGTTAGTTAGTTAGTTAGTTAGTTAGTTAGTTAGTTAGTTAGTTAGTTAGTTAGTTAGTTAGTTAGTTAGTTAGTTAGTTAGTTAGTTAGTTAGTTAGTTAGTTAGTTAGTTAGTTAGTTAGTTAGTTAGTTAGTTAGTTAGTTAGTTAGTTAGTTAGTTAGTTAGTTAGTTAGTTAGTTAGTTAGTTAGTTAGTTAGTTAGTTAGTTAGTTAGTTAGTTAGTTAGTTAGTTAGTTAGTTAGTTAGTTAGTTAGTTAGTTAGTTAGTTAGTTAGTTAGTTAGTTAGTTAGTTAGTTAGTTAGTTAGTTAGTTAGTTAGTTAGTTAGTTAGTTAGTTAGTTAGTTAGTTAGTTAGTTAGTTAGTTAGTTAGTTAGTTAGTTAGTTAGTTAGTTAGTTAGTTAGTTAGTTAGTTAGTTAGTTAGTTAGTTAGTTAGTTAGTTAGTTAGTTAGTTAGTTAGTTAGTTAGTTAGTTAGTTAGTTAGTTAGTTAGTTAGTTAGTTAGTTAGTTAGTTAGTTAGTTAGTTAGTTAGTTAGTTAGTTAGTTAGTTAGTTAGTTAGTTAGTTAGTTAGTTAGTTAGTTAGTTAGTTAGTTAGTTAGTTAGTTAGTTAGTTAGTTAGTTAGTTAGTTAGTTAGTTAGTTAGTTAGTTAGTTAGTTAGTTAGTTAGTTAGTTAGTTAGTTAGTTAGTTAGTTAGTTAGTTAGTTAGTTAGTTAGTTAGTTAGTTAGTTAGTTAGTTAGTTAGTTAGTTAGTTAGTTAGTTAGTTAGTTAGTTAGTTAGTTAGTTAGTTAGTTAGTTAGTTAGTTAGTTAGTTAGTTAGTTAGTTAGTTAGTTAGTTAGTTAGTTAGTTAGTTAGTTAGTTAGTTAGTTAGTTAGTTAGTTAGTTAGTTAGTTAGTTAGTTAGTTAGTTAGTTAGTTAGTTAGTTAGTTAGTTAGTTAGTTAGTTAGTTAGTTAGTTAGTTAGTTAGTTAGTTAGTTAGTTAGTTAGTTAGTTAGTTAGTTAGTTAGTTAGTTAGTTAGTTAGTTAGTTAGTTAGTTAGTTAGTTATAAAATATTTAAAATTACATATTACTTTTTGTAAAATTTTACACCCTGCGGAATTTGTTTCGATCACAATAACAGATATTTTTTTTCAGTGGGCAATCGCCCCTCTCCCCTTTGAACCTCACAAAAAAACCAACAAAATTTGCTTTTGGTACTCGCTATAAAGTCATTAATTGTTAGAATTTTAGTTAACACAGCATTAAAAACGTGTAAAAAGTAGCATTTTTAACGGGCATTTACCACATTTCACCAACCGACACATATAAAACCGAGACTATATCCGAACCCAACTTAGTGTCTCTTAACCCAAATTTTTTAAAATAATTACGAAAAACTTGTAAGACATCTTATAGGTAGGTAGTGCAAAAATTTACATTAAACATCATTGATTGTTACAATTTTATTTAATTTTAAGCATACTTATAACAGGATTTTGGCAACAAACCTAGAATTGAGACCAGATCCCACACCAAACCAGCATTTTCTGATTAAACTACAAAAAATTGCCTGTAGCGCTATGACATCGGGATTTTTTAATGCGGGAAAAACCGGGAAAAAATCGGGAATTTTATCTAGGGTAAAAAATGCACCAATCGATTCTATGACAAACAATTTTTTTTTATGTGTGACACATTCGAGGACACATTACTAATCGAAATAAGATATTAATTAAGGATTAAACGACTTACCTGTAAGGAAGTTCAATCCAAATTATACGAGATTGGAGAGGATTGGAGATACACCAGGTAGTGATACTTCGTAGCACGTCAAATACAAGTTTTAGAGATAAGAAAAACATACCGCCATGGCAGTCTGCCTGATCTCTGCTAGGTACTTCAGTATACTTCTAAAGCTTTCCTGAAATACTAAGATCGGCAAGGGCGGGTTAACTAGTACTTAAATAAATTGCATAAAAAATACATGAATATATAAATGGGAGGGTGTCTAATATGATGTGACTAATCTCGTATAATTTGGATTGCACTTCCTTACAGGTAAGTCATTTAGTCCCTAATTATACTTCGATTGGGCACATCCTATTAGATACACCAGGTAGTTGTTTAGAGAATATGGCGATATTAGTTAAAAAGTTAAATAATAATAAGGAAACCACAAGGTTTAAAATTTAAATGTGTTTAAAATATATTTCTTAAAATAATTAGCTAAGAAATCTTTTGAAATTAAAGGTTTCTTATAAAATCGATTGAACGTTTTCCTTTTTTCGGAACATCCCGCAGCCTTTCCAATACCTTTGATTGATACACCAACCCTTAATGCTGCGGAAGACACCCCATGTCCTGTTCTATGTCCTTTAAAATTTGATTCTATTTCTGCGTTTTTTAGACTTTTTTAAATCCACCTGTTAATGCTTTGGGATGTAGCGGGCTTATGAGGCTATTTAATTGTTAAAATAAGTGTATCCTCTGTTCCTCGAAATAGTTTTGTTTTCTGTATGCAATATATAACGGTAAAACACAAACAGAACTGTAAATTTTCTTTGAAAAAGGAAACCTAAGCCAAGGCTGAATTCCTCTGGGTCCAGATATTTTAAAAATATCTTCCAAGAATTATTTCTATGCCCTCTTCGTTAGCTTTGATGTTATTTAACTTATAGAAAATGTATGAACTCTTTGAGCAGTACAAAGAGTCAAAAGAAGTACCATTTTTATAGTTAATAACCCGAATGTTAAATTTACCAAAGGGTACAAGTTACCTATATAAGGTAACACTGTTTCAGGATACCAAGTTTATATTTCGGAAACTGAGGGCGCAGCTTAAAAATACCTCTCATAAACCTATCTATCATTTCTGATTTTTCTGCTCGCAAATTAAATTTAAGGCAGACCTATGTGTGTTAAGAGTTGAATATTTCCCAGTATTTTGGGATTCTTTTTCTAAAACGGATACAACTTGATTTACATTAGGCTGCAAGATGGTCTCAATATTATTGTCGCAAAACTTCCATCATTTGGAAAAAATAAATTGCATCCTCCCTAACGCCCCTTTTACTATAGGTCACCTTGATAAGATTGCTACCCCCAGGGAAAGATTCTTTCATAGTGGGTGAGGTTACCTAAACGAGGATAAGAGTAAATCACCTTTCGGATTTAACTTTTAAGCGAATCACGGATTCTAATTTTGGATACCATGCTTGAGTTTTCCAGATAGAATAAACCACCAGACATATCGCATTATCGTTTTCAATTTTTTCTTTTTTTTACATTTTTGGAAACAGTGAGGAAGGAGGAAATATATAAGAATTAAGGATTTTCTAAATCATTGTGAATGCATCCACTGGAAGCCACGACACAAACCGGTGGCATTTTTTGTTCAGGTAGCTTGTAAATAAATATACAATTTTTATACCAGATTTTTTGTCCGCTATATGATTATCCAACGTATTTATGTACGTGGCAAATACAAAAAATATAACTAAGCTCACTGCCACGTCATTCTCCCAATAGCAATCAATTCTTACTAAAATATGACAATTTTTTAAAGTTTTTTACAAAGCTTGTTAAGCCATAAAAAGCTGCCTTCATTTCAAGAATGTTTATGTGTTTCTCTTGTTCACCTTGTTGCCAAAAAAAGCTGTAAAATAGTATGTGCTTTAACCACCACTCAAGTTCATTTTTAACTAAGAACGTAACAAGCATCTTTTTGTTATAGTTGTTCCTGTTAGCCTTTAAGGCACGATATTTTTCTCGCTCAAGGGTTTTTACGTACAACAAGCCGTACTCTGTACAAACCGAGGGTAGCCTTCCTATAATTTGCGAAACCTCTTTAATTGATATTTTATTTATTTATTTTTTTTTTCTTGGAATAATCTTGATGGCTGTTTTTATTTTTGTTATTCTTTTTTGTGCGATATATATCCACATCTTTTTTGCATTAAGGATAAATGCTAAAAATTGTGTCTCTTGAGTCGGTTGTGTATGGTTTTTTAATTGTTAATAAAAAAACCTAATCTTTTAGATAAGAGAAACAGGCCTGAAAGGGTGGAGCAAAAAAGTGCAGTGGCTAGACCGAATGGTAAACATTGGAATTCAACTTTTGTTTTGAAAAGAAAATCTTAAATATTTTTTATATTCATCAAACATTGGAACTAAAAAATATACATCTTTAAGATCTAATGTCGCAAGGAAGCAGTTTTTAGTAATTAAGTTCTCTAATATCTTCCAGTTGAAAATGAGGAGACATTTCAAGTTGTTTCTTAAAAAACAAGATATTCTTAAAATCTAGTATTTAAATAATATATGTAGTAAAAATACTATAGTAGCACTACTTAAAATCTGTATGAAATTTAATATAGTCGGGTGATTATAAGAAGTTATCGCGGTACATGGGTAAGATGTTTTAATTCTAACTACCCACCCTTTTTTAAAAGATTTATTTTACATGTAAGATTTCACAATCAACATTGAATAAAATTAACTGTTAAAAAGATCACATATAGAATAAATCTTACTAAAATCTGTACTATTTGTAATCTGCACAAACCTGAATCCAATAATTAATTTTTCCATTAAACCATAATTAACTTTTTATTTTTTTCGGTATGGAAAAACCATAAACATTTTGGTTTGATTTGATTTGAATTCTAAAAAAGTTTTGTTTGAGAACTGCTGACTTCGCTCAATAACATAAAGTATATCAGTAAGATTTTCGGTATGATCAAATACAGCGACAGTTTTTCTAATTTAAGTGACTTATTGTTTATAAGCAATAACATCTTTTAGAGATTTAATCGGATATCGGCCCTCTGGTGACGTTATTACGACTTTACACCTCATTCCAAATTCTCCGGACCAATTTTAATATGGCGGCTGACAATTAAACACAGAAGCTAAATGGAACTGTCAATGTCAGTGTCAAAAAACTGGTCTGCAGCAATTTGGAATGGAGTGTGGTACGTTTTCACGTCCTAGCTAGCAGAGCAAAATGAGCAGTGCAAAGCTTTTTTTTATGTCATCATTAAAGACTAATGAAAGGCTTTATTTTCAAAATTTTTTTTTAAAGATTTTCCTTTTTCTCAAAAAAAAAACCGGCGGTGCGGCGTTAGCGAAGGTGTTAAAATAATTCATATCCTCAAACTGTTTTGGAACGGCTGAAAATTCATTTCTTAAGAGCTGAGGCATTACCAGACGCAAAACAGATAGTCAGACACTATAACACTAGAGCGCGTGACGTTAGCATTGCTCCAAACATGTCAAAAAAATGAGTTCAATGCAACTGTTTTGGAAAAGTTGAAACTCAGCCATATGATAGTTTGTGTAAGCCCAAACCCAGATTGCTAACTTTACAGTTCCTTTATATGGACAATTTGTAAACCATTCTGAAAATATCAGCCTTTCCAAAACTCTTGCGCGTTTTTTTCGCGAGATCTCCGACTATTGTAATCCAATTTAAAAATGAGCACTTGGACAGAAACCTAAGAAAGGCTCATATATAGATTTTTTAATAAAACGGCGGTTCTTTTTGTTTTGTGCTCAGAATCTGTCGCGGCCGGTGAAAAAGAAAGCAATTATATAATTATCTAGATTATTAGCTGCTTTCCTGATGTTTAATGACCCCTTGTACTCCAAAGGAGACAGGCTACTTAGATTTATTGATGGAGCTGATTTTCAGGTGCATGCGGTACCTCCTTTAAAAAAATATCAAATAATGACCATTTTTTCATAATATAATTATTTTCTGTTAGTTTTTGTTAAAACACACCGTCATTATTTCACTAAGAACAGTGACAATAACAATGGAATGTCCACCAAAAGCTCCCATAATCTGGCAATGCAGACACACTCCTCCAAACTTCTAGAACAGCTTAAAATTTGTAATTTGAAAACCTTTAAGAAAAAACTAAAAAAATTTTGTTGGAAAACCTAAGTTTTTTTACCTTATCATTAAGACGGAAGGCCAGCGCTTGTAAAACGCGTTCAATGATGGAGTCGAAACAGAGTGTGCTAGAGGCACGAAATTTTGCACACTTAGTCAAAGTTAAATAAAGAATGACGGAATTTTATCGATTTCTGTCAAATTTGACATTTTAATTTCGAAAATACTGGGTTTGTACAAAAATCAAGCAAACTTCGCCATTCTCCCGCGAATTTTGTACTTGTACTTTCAGTCACGGCTTTATCACTGAACTCGTTTTGTAACCATTTTGCACAAGCATTAATTCGCTTTTTTTGGTATTTTTGACTCATCATTTTCAATGTGTTGTGCTCATCTATCAATCACTGACCTTCCCTCTTAAAGGCTAATTATAGGCTAATTAAGGGCCATATTCCCAAAATTAGGGCTCTTGTGGTTTTCGAGATATGGTCTGCACTGCTAGATAGCTAAAAAAGTTAGCAGTGCAAATTATTTGCATTAAAAAAATTAAGTTTTTAGTAATTCTATCATATTCTAAACACTATGAGCTAATTAAAGGCCCTATTTTCAAAACCAAATTAAAAAAACTTATTGCTCTGCCAGCTGAAAGAAAATTTAAAAAGATATAAAAAACAAATTTCTTTATCTAGAAATCATAGGTTAATTAAAGGCCCATTGTGAAATTCGTGGCTCTTGAGTTGTGGTCTGCACTACTAGCTACTTAAAAAGGTTAGCAGTGCAAATGATTTATCTTAAGAAAATCAAGTTTTTAGAAATTATATCATATTCTAAACATAGACTAGTCAAAAGCTCTATTTTAAAAACGAACTTTTCTAGATTTTTCCTTAAAAAAAACCTTTTTGCACTGATAGCTAAGTTTTTTTAGCTATCTAGAAGTAAAGAGCATATCTCAAAAACCTCAAAAGCTACAAATTTGGAAGTGGGGCCTTTAGGTAGGCCATAATTTCTAAATAAAGAAATTCCCTTTAAAATATGTTTTTTTTAAACTATCAGTTACAAGCAATGCTAAAGCCTAGCAAGATAGACTAAGGTTTGGGATATGGGACGCACGTCCTTTTTAGTTTAATTATGGGGTTTTTCTTTAAACTTGAGTAAAATTTGTTGGAACCTGCACGAAAAGTCTCGGGTTCGAATCCCGGCTAGGTGCATGGATATTTTGTGTTGGTCTTCAACTTTGCAAAAAACTTGGCTAAAACTGGGCATTGATCCTATAATGGATGGAAAGTCCCAGGATAAAGAAAATTGCAATACAGCATGAAATAATAGAATTTTTGAAATGTTTTAAAAAGTTATTTAAGTTTTCGTTTAAAATTTGATCTGTCAAATTGTTTGATTGATTTGATTGATTCGTTTGTGAGTGTGCCAGTATGGCACTGTCCACTGCGACCACTATTGGGTCTATTGTGGGTCACTTTTAACATTTTTTGTTGCTACAGAATATTCAGCCCCTTAAAGAGGCTCGCAACTTGCTTTGGTGAAGCATCTTTCAGATCCAGTCCGTCGATCTGTGGTTTACCGAAGATACGTTGACGCTGACGTGCAATGGCCGGACATTCACAAAGCACATGTCTGGCCGTCTCATCATACTCCATACAGAGCCTACTTTCGGTGTCCTCACTTAGACCCATTCTGTGTAACGGTACTTTCACACTGCAGTGTCAGGTGTATAGATCAACCATTGTCCGGATGTCCTGCCTGGTGAGCTCAATGAGTTTCCCGGCCCTTTTCCTGCAGGGTTCTGTAATGAACTATTTGGAATGTGCCAGTCCTGGCAGTTATCTCCAGTATTGGTGGAACTTGTTTTCCATCCAGCCTGAGAGAGCAGTGTTGATTGTGTTGTATGCTATTCCAAGGGCTGGTTCGGGGCTAATAAAGACGGCAGAGTCCGCTTTACGCGGCAGCTGGTCGGCAGTCTCATTTCCCCGATGCCCAGAATGTCCCGGAATCTATACCAGCGACACAGTGTTTATTCGCCCTAGGGTGTTCAGCATGTCCTGGCAGCTCCTAACGGTTCTCTCCAAATTGTTGGGCTTTGTTTTTAATTTTTGATATGAGGTCGCCTTCCGAAATGCTCTCAAAATTTGCAAGTGTATTATTTTTTTACTTAGTTTTTTCCTATGCTACAGTACTGATTTATAAATATGTCTGCCATCTTTTTCTTATTTGTGATGATTTTATTATTTACTAATAATGAGTTAATTTTGGAACATTTTTGTTTTACTTTATATGTTACCTCCTGTGTGATTTACCAAATATTTTTATTATTAGATTGATTTTCAGTTATTCTGTTTTTAAAATAATAAAACTTTTTTATCACGTTTCGAAATCGTTATAACGTTAAAAAAAAGTAAAGGTTTGTTGATCATTTCTTTTTTGAGCCTGTCCCTTGTTGTTTTATAATTAATTTTTTTAATTAAAATTTTTTGATTACAGAGTGCAATTGGGTAGTGATCACTAATTCCACTATTTATTATAAAGGAGCTAAAGACTGCAATTTCATTTTTCATAGTATTTCTTTGAAAGAAGTGATAATGTTTCGGTAACTCGAGTTGTGTTATTTATATAACTTAACTTGTCCATAGCGATTTAAGCAGTTTAAGTAATCTATACGTTGTTGTGTATTGTTGTCGTCCATTATAATAATAACTGTATCTCCACAAAATATTTCGATAGGGTTTTTTTTATAATCTGTCTTTCAAGGGTTTGTTATAAAAATATCTAGCGATTGTGAGTTGTAAAGTGGGGTTATTGCCATTTTTATGTCATCTTTTATAAAAGAAATTCTAAGAAATTTTGAAAAATGTTGTTCTATAATTTCTGATGCAAGGCGCAAGTTTGTTTTTATTAAAATAACTGTACCATCACATTTATTTATATGACTTTTATTGATCGTAGTTTGGAATTTTAAAATTGTTTAATTTAAATAATTTTTGATTATTATCTGATAGAACTATGATTTTGAGCTCTATACTACCTGTCCATAAACATAACGAGTTCGTCATAATATTTACTAAGGCTGCAGATATTCAAGTGTACTTTTTTGATTTAATATCTTCTAGACAATTGCATCTAGTTCTTGCTATTTTCTGGTAATCATCTAAAAGTGAGTTATGGGCCATGGGCCTAACATATAAATTGAGTTGCTATGGTTTAGTCTGTATAACTAATTATGAAAGTTTTAGGTGCTTGAATTAGCTTCTTGCTTCTCTCAATAACATTGTTTTTGACAGTTTCTGTATCATCTTGTTTTATTTTTAGGATTTTACTGTTGTTGGTTACAAACTTTCATCTTTGGTCTTTTGTAAGGTCCTCATCAATATATTGGACATGTCATCTTCAGCTATATCGCAGTCTCGTGTATCGAACTTTTTTCTTTTGGCTTCATTCTTTTTATTTGTTGGCCTCAGACTGTAGTCGGTTGCTATATAAAAGCAAAGGACTTACATATTTACAACTTCGTATTCAAGTCCCACTATGAGGAGGTTGCTCTGTCACTTTTTGTTCTTTTGCGTTTCTATTTAACTTTTTATTTTTATAATTTCCTCCGTTAATACTTCATTTTTTTTCTTTTTGTTTAGCATTTCTTGTTCGTTGAGTGAATTCTTAACTTTTTTTAGAATTATTCAGAACTTTAGAATTGTAGATATTTTTTTATGCTCTTTCATTTCGATCTTGATTTCAGATAGTACCGCTATGACATCTTCCAGAGTAAACTGAACTCTATCCATTGTTTTTGCGGTTGTCCTCTCTTTATGAGCATCTGGTTCCTTTTTTTTGTTTTGTTTGGTATGTTTTACACATAAATTTCTTATTAGTTTTTTGCAATACTTGCAAGTCAGTAGCATTTATTTCGGTGCAGGCAAAGTGACAATATTTTGATAGCATTGCATGGTGTCTGGTGGTGATTTAGTTTTCATATGTACATTGCATTTTACGCATAGCAACGTGTGTGTGACTCTTGGCGTTCTATTTTAAGCGCTTGTCGGCAGTTTTCAATTGGTCTACTCAATTTAACCTGTTTCTACTTCAAAAATATGAAAAATGTAGCAAACGTAATTTCGTTCTTTATTATTGAAAAAAAATTATGTTATGTTGTACTTATCTTCTACGTCTACTTTACTGCTATGTAGACGGCCACTGGGCCAGTTATCGTAATTTATTACTTTTTACACGTACTCTTTTTCTACAATCAGCTGATTTACGTCAAGTTTCCCGAAAAGATAGATAAAATTTTCATACCCCTCTTTCTTCAGGTCGTAGGTCATCAACACAACATTTTTGCAATATTTTTAATAAATTTTTATCGATTTTTTGCGGACTGTCACCACTGGTGCCCGCGCGACAGTGCTGATTTAAAGTACTACTTTGGCATTATAGTTTTTTTGGATAAAAATTTACAAAATATCCTATTGCTAGGTTACAGAATACAAAGAAGCTGTCAAAGCACAAGCTGAAGAACTTGTTACTAAAGGTTTTCCCGAAACAATTGTCAAGCTCAACAACATTTTAGAAACATCTCAATTCAAAAATAGATGTTTTGCTGATGTCCATCAAGAACTAAACATACCTGTACCTGACCCCATTGTACTTAACAGTCATCCAGAAGGTCCGCCATCAAAAAAGACAAAATATGAGAACAGCATATCTAAGGAAGGGACTAAAGTCATGGCTATTATTAGTGGGTCAGTGACCACAAATAAGCATTTGGTTGAGCTAATCTCTTTGGTTAAGCCACATATTCGGAAGCTTGTTGAGGACTCAAATTTGGTAAGCTACTTAAAATAAGATAAGAATCTAATGGTAAAAAACTTGTTAATAATATAAACATTGTTTGTAGATGAAAATGTGGATATCATTCATGATTCCAAAGATTGAAGACGGAAACAACTTTGGAGTTTCTATTCAAGAAGATACCCTGGCCGAAGTGCAGTCCGTTGAATCTGAAGCTGCTGCTTTTTTTGACCAAATTTCGAGGTACTTTATTTCCAGAGGTAAGAAATTTTAACGTAACTAATAATTGGGTAGTTCTACAAGAGTAGGTAATAGTAGTTTTCGTAACAAGCATGTTATGATGGTTATTAAATGCGAAAATGAAGTCTCGCCTGCGGCTCGCGTCTTAATTTATCTGAGCGTTTAATGACCATAACATGCGAGTTAGTGTACTATACTTTACCTAAGTCTAAGCTTTATTATTATCCTAGGACCGTAAATGAGCCATTAAAATCGTGTTGAGATGGTCGTAAAATTAGTATTATTCGTTAGCCGTAGGTAAAAAGAATAATTTTTGTCCAGGCATTTTTTTGCAATAATGGTTTCAATCTAATTTTATGTAATTTTCTATGTTCTAGATGTTACTGTTCCATACTAGCTTTAAAATATGCCTTTGGTTTCGCTGAGTTGTATATTTTATCATGATAAGCTCTAGCTTTTATTTTGTTATCTATTTGGTTAAATTAAATTTTCTCATGCAATTTGTGAGTATACAAAGTGGTAAGACAAAGCTTTGAGCAAAGAATGTGTTTCCATGGAACTGATGAATTGTCTGGAACAGCAATGTTTTTTGCTCTATTGACTTTTAGGGCACAAAAACTTACCTTATGTATGTATTTTTTTTTTGCCTTAAAAATACATAAATTTTTTGTACAGTAACCAATGTTTGCTATTAAGAAAATAACCTCATTTGTTGCAATGTTATATTGCATTTTTTTCAAATATTTACCACACTGATGGCAAAATAGGGAGACATAATTTTTGTTTAATTTTTTCATAAAATATTTTTTTTTGCGATATTTTACAAAGCGTAAAAAGAAAACGTGTTTTGTTTTAATAATGGTGCGTATTTTTATTTTTAATACAAAAATATTTTTTTTGGTTTGCCATTGCTTTTTCTCGGAGCTTATATTAGAGTCCGCTTAAGAAGTAAATGGGCCAGCTAAGGAATGTGCGTAGAAACCCATTTTCGTCTGAAGCCCGCCCACTTAGTTCGCGATTGGTTTGCCATATGGAGTCATAGCCGTAGACGCTCTAATCTTTTTATTGCACTTAATTTTCCAAAGCATTTTATTGGTTTTACTATTTTATAAAAGATATCTCTTTTACGTAAATCACCCCTTGTCAATTTATTATTATTTTTAACAGTAACATATACATAAATAATGCGCATGCGCATATAGTTCGTCTCCATTCAAAAAAAAAGTAAATTTAAATATTAATACATGAAGGGTACACAGGAAAAGGGGGGGAATGTTCATTTTCAACTTATTTGAGAAATGGCGTTTTTTAACTTTCAATCTATTGCTACTCAAAAAATATTTATATTACAGTAGGTATAATAGTTTTTTTTTTGTGTTTAATCATCATCATCATATGATCTATTGATCATGCTGTAATCTGATTTTATTTATGTTTCCATTGTTTAAAAAATATTTTGTTAAGATGAATTCGTAGTCAACAGGTGGCGAACGGAAAATGCATGGAAATGATAGACAGAAAGCTGAAAACTAGAAACAATTTTGAGAAAAAATGAGACATTTTTTCAAAAAATGTTTCGAGTAGAATTACCTTTTAAATTCATTAAAATTAATTGGAAAGTTCCTGATTTTTAAAGAAAATGTTAAATAGCGAAATTTTTTCGTAAAACTTGAAATGTCAAAAATTAATGACTTTCCAATAAATGTTAAGTAATTTTCCACAAAATTTATTTGAAGCATTTTTTGATGAAGTTGATAGGAACGGCTCAGTTTTGTTCCGCGTTTTACACCTGTACGGTATCCTCTTAAATAAGTACAATTATTTTTCTGCAAAAAGGAGGAAGGTCAAAAATTAAACAAGTTAGTATTCATAATATTGTCATTTTATTTGAGAACTCAATAAAACATTAATTAACTCAATTCAGCAGTGAAATGTATAGTGTGTAAATAAATTATTTGAGAACTCAACAACACATCAACTAACCAAATTCAAAATAATGGCTTGCAAATAATATTTTTTTTATCATTTTATAATTCTTCAACTTATTAATTTATTTTAAATGGCAGTGACAATACGTACGCCCCTGCTACAGTGTTCGTCCCTGCCTCAAACAGAGACAACAAGCAAACGCCGCGCATCGTCCGTGTTTGTCGTGGCCCATTTACTTAATAATCGGACTCTACTAATAAGCATCAAAGCAATGATGACTTCTTACCTTAAAAGAAAAAATATAAATGTCTTTTGTTCTTTATTATTTAAGTTTTTTTAATCAGAGCAGGAGCCTCCAAAAAAGTGTTTGTACTTTTCTTGGTTTAGAACAAAAAAAAATAAAAAAAACAATTTTTTACCCATATTTCTATAAATTTAAAATGATGATTCTTCGGCATAACTTGTAATTTAAAAAAAAATTAGCAGCGATACTGCCTGCGACGCTACAAACTCACTGAAATTTTAAATGGGTATTCTTTATATACAGGGTTCCTAAGCAAATCCTTAGGGGGCCAAGCAGCCGTGTATAATACGCAGACAAACGGAAAAGCACATTAGGCAGAAAAGGATGGGCATGGAGCGATGTTGTCACTACATCTTACACGTAGTAAATCCATTCCAGTTTGTTGTTTTCTAATGTTTTCCATTTTCATACCTTTAGGACTGGAATAAAAATTGTTTTTGCTCGACTTTAATACCAAACTGATGAAAGATATCGTAAAAAAAAATATTTTTCGGCTTTTCATTTTGTAACCATTGTCCTTACGCACTGTTTACAGGCTGGGGACTGAGATACATGCAAATGCCTAACCTAAAGCGTTCATACACGGCCGGAGAAATCGACTGAGATATTTCCGTAGAAACTTTATCAAGCAAATAGGACGGGTTGACGCCTTCGAACGTCCAACCCGGATTTTGCACTTTGATTCGAAATCAAAAAGGAGGAACAGTCTGATGTGGGGCCGTGCACAAATTACGTAACGGTGATTTTACCAATTTTTGACCCCCTCCCTATGTAATGTTTTGTAACGGTTTGGCACGCCACTCCCCTAATATTACGTAACGATTTCAAGACCACTACCCCCCCCCCCAAAAAAACTTTTAACTTATTTCCATTCCAAATTTTCTTAGTTTCACACAAATGCAAACGCTGTTGAAAACCCCCCTCCCCCCTACGTAACGTTTTGTAACCCCCCTCCCCCCTATGACCATTAAGTAATTTGTGGAGGGCGAGAAAATTGATATTTTTTTCTTAAAAATTATACTCTTTAGACCTATTTCTTTGCGTTCCCGAAATTACGTAATTTTTGAAAAAAAATTGTAAGCGGCGCCATTTTTATTTCGTGCTTTGGTTTTCTAACATTTTTGCGTTCGGCTAATTTCATTGAAAAATTTTTGCCTGCGGCGCCCTTTATCTTCTCACTCGAAACCAAGTTCCCCCGTTTTAGGAAAACTGATCCCATCTCTGTTTCTAAATTTTTTCGAATAAAAGTAGAGTATGGCCATGGGGGAAATAATTTTCTTCTACGGTATGACGAAAATTTCTAGAAAGTTGAAGAAAAAAATAAAAAAAGTGGCAGAGCTCAAGTTTTTGGTAAAAAAAAACGTTTTTTGTAAAGAAACAGAGCAAAATAAATCTTTTCACCCCTTTTTGGGTGTTGCAAATATTGGCAGCCCCTTATTTTTCGCTTTTACCCTCCCGCTAGTTTTGAAGAATTGGTTCGCTACATGTTTCGAGATCATGTCATAAAACACCTCGAAAATATCAAATGTGGTGTAGGGCCAGCTTTATTTAAAATCAATAATATCGCAAGCAAAAAGCTCTGCAGGAAAAACAGCGCCGTTTATTGATTTCTTTGGCTGCTAGTGCTAGCTGCATGGTTTGGCCGTTTCCGGATAGATGTTCTACTAGAACAGCATGGAAAAAAATTTAATAAAAAGCGAATATATTTCTTTCTAATGTTAACAACCTCACGAGTTTATCGCTCAGTATCGTAAATAATGGACCCTGCCGCCTCCTTTAAGCAAGAAAAAGCTGTGGTTTGGACCTGAAAACATCTAATTTTTAATTAGATTAGATGTTCAAGTACCAATCTATTGTAAAACTCTTGGCGCGTAGCAGCCAACATTTCAGGGGTGATAGAGTTGCCCGCCTCCAAAATTTTCGCCCTCAACTCCTGTATAGTCGTAGGCCGTAAGTAAGGGTGTTGGAAAATTTTGTCGTGCCAACAACCCTATAGGAAAAAGTCATTTAGCGCAAGATCTGGTGATCGAGGAGGCCATCGGATATTTCCATACGTGGAAATAATTCTATCACCAAATACCTGACGAAGGTAATTTGTAGCACGACGTGAATTGTGGGATGAACAGCCATCTTGCTGAAACCACAATTCGTCCAAATTTATGTTGAGTTCCCTCAACCGTAGTAAAACCTGGTGTTGGAGAAGATCAACATATTTTTGGCTATTCAAATTCCCTTCAATGAAAAAGGGTCCAATAATGTGATCCCCGACAATACCGCTCCAAACATTTAATTTTTGAGGATGTTGCGTTCTAACACTTGCGTGCAGATGTTTATTTTCGCTGGACCAATAGCGGCTATTTTGTGGATTGTGAGAGCTATGAAGTTCAAATGTCTTCTCGTCACTAAACAAAACTTTTGATAGGAAATTTTCGTTCCTGTCACATTTATCCCTCATAACCTCACAATATTCTAACCGGCGAAAATAATCCCCTGGTTGCAATTCCTGCGACTTCCCAATCTTAAACGACTTGTAGCCGTATTTTTTTAGGATCCATTGGCAAGTACTGTTGGGAATATCCAGTGCCTCCGCAATCGGTTTCGTCGGACATGGTTCATGTGCCTCAACGTACGCGCATACCATTTCGTCTCGTTCCACCCTGTGTGGAAGAACGGGATTCTCTGGTATTTCGCCGTCGTGGTAACACTTTCTACAACCATTTATGCACCCGTACCTTTGAACACGATGATAAATGTTGTAGACAGTTTGAGCCACAGGAACCGGTCGATCTGGAAACGTAAAAACAAAAAGCCCAATGACCTCGTCCGCACTGTCACTTTTTATGTAGTTTTTAATAATAAAAATCTTTTCTTCTCGAGTATACGGCATTTTAAAAACACAAAATTTACGAAACTGAAGCGACTCGAAAGGAAATAAAAATACAATGACTGTGAATCCCAGTTTTCCCCGATCATCTCATGGTGTGGCCGCCATCTAGCGGAATTTGCAGACATCTTGTCAACAGTTATTATTGCAACTATGATTTATGCTCACAATGAAAGAGTGGCGACAATTTTTTCTCATGAAAGCAGTCCGGAGATAATAACAAACTGGCACCATTGCTCAATATACCTGTTTCTTTTGTGCGCGCAAAACTTTCTATGCCATTTCTGTTTGATTTATTGAAATCCTATCCCTAAGGAAAATCTTAGGAACCCTGTATAAGCGGAAAGGTACCGAGAGCGCCGTTGACGTTGACTTACTTGCGCGAAAAGTCAAGATATGATGATTTTTAGACACTGGGTGACATATGTCCCTCACTTGACTAACCTAGGGTTAAAGAGGAAACAAAATTTACCAATTTCTGTAGAACTACCCAATCTACGTTTATAAAAATAATAATACCTACACACATGCAGAATGTTTTTAAAATATTTTATTGACATGACTTGAATTTTGTAAAACTTTAAATTTAAGTACTTACTGGAAAACAGTTTGGGGCTTACATTTAGGGGGAATACAAGAGGGAATATAAAAGAAGAAAATGATTTGTCTGCTAAAAAACTAATAGAAGGCATTAGGTTTTTGGTTGACAAATAATTTTCTTCTTTGTTTTATTTCTCTTATATGCCTCCCTAAAATTTCCAAAAATTTAAAAGTGGCATTTGAATGCTTTGAAAATTTTTCTGCAGGCAAACTTATTTCCAAGGTGGCTAAATATCCTCACATTGATGACTACAGACGAGCAGTGGAAGAACTTGACGAGAAGGAGTACCTAAGCCTCTGGTTGGTATTGTCTGAAATCCGTAACAGGTACTGCGCATTGCACGACATTGTCATTAAAAATCTAGAAAAAATTAAAAAGCCGCGATCCAGCCAGGCTACTGAATCTTTATATTAAAGTAATTTTTCCTATTAAAATGTGTCTAAACTATATAATATGCTCACTTTTTTTATCTACACCCCACAGTGTGACCCTGTAAAATTCAGGTTTTTTGAGAAGGCCACCTAATTTTTTTATAGTTCTTAATAATAGACTGCCCTCTCATTAAACACCACTGCTCGCCTAAATCGCAGCTGATCCTTCTTAAGAGATTTTTAACATTTTTGTTTTCTTATGTTTTTCTTCAGTTTTTTAGGCATCTTTTAGAGCAAATAAACTAAAAGTCGGTTTAAATATAGAAAAAATTAAACAAGAATATGCAAAAATATTTTATACCTAAGTTTTAAGAAAAGTGAGACTTATTTGATTTCTACTACGTAATTAAAAAAAAAATATGTATCAAATAAAAAAATTAAGAAAAACTATTATTTTTGTATAGAGTTTCACGTCCAGTGAGAGAAGTTTTTAATGAAATATTGCAAGCTTTGTGGACACAGTTTTTTTATTGTTAGCTAATTTTTAATTTTCACCAACGTTTCGGTAATATGGTTGTTACCTTCATCAGGGCTGAAATAGACATACAAAATACTTAGAAGAAGAGTAAAAATACATCGAAGTTTTGAGCCAAAGCTACATATTACACACACACAATAAAAAACAAACAAAAATAATATTTCGTTATTTTATTTTCATAACTGGTTGATTTATTATCTTCAAACTATACCTAGTTTCGGTTAAGAAAAATATTTGTTTAAAAAGCAATAATTGCTGTAACTGCTATAACCAACATTTTTATTTTTACTAATCAATTTTAACTTGCAATCAAATAATTCAAAACTTCGGTGTACTTTTACTCTTCTTCTAAGTATTTTGTATGTCTATGAAGGTAAGGTCTGATGAGGGTAAAACCATATTACCGAAGCGTTCGTAAAAATTAAAAATCAGCTGACGATGAAACAATGAAAAACTGTGTCCACAAAGTTTGCGATATTTCATTAAAAAAAAAAATTATCCATAAATGCATTATCCCAGGACTCTAGATGGCCTAAGTTACACTAACTTCTTGAGGGTAATGTCTGAAGAAAATCTACAGCTTCATGACATTTTGGGTGACCTCGACGAGATTTATATTTTACCATTTGTTGTGGCCTTCAATAACATGAACCGCTTTTTTGAGAATTGTTTTGGTTCAACTCTTTTATGTACCGCCTCTGAAGTACAGGCTGACGTAAATCTTTTAAAATCTGTTTTAAAAGATTCAGGAGTATGACGAAAGTCTTAAAATACTTGTTATATTGGAGCACCTTTTAGAAACAGTTACATTTTTGGTTGCTGGTTTGGGATTGTGGTCTGAACAATCGGGTGAATCTGTTCATCGAGAATTTTTATTAGTTTGGTAAATGACAATAATGATAACCGATATGAAAAAGTGGCAGTGGTCGTGTTTTCAACAAGATTATAGTTTTTATTTATTTTTTTATTTTGTACAGAGTTTTTTTAAGTTACGTATACATTATTTTTGCATATTCTATTCTATTCTATATTCTAAAACTAAAGAATTTCGGATACTTCTAATTTAAAATCACAAAGATATTTCGATACTGCAATGTGTGACGTATTCTTTCAGCAAATTTTTTTTCTTAAAAATCTCAACTTGATCAAGCACGTCTTCTAGCTCTTAATGAGCCCGAGAGCAACGCGTGGCTTAATGCTTTGCCCTCCTCTTCTTTAGGAAATTTATTGGATGACTCGTCTTTTCGGATTTCTGTTGCTCTTCGTCTTGGTCTTCCTGTTTGCGAGTCCCACACCTGCACTTTTGGCGAAATAGTGAGTAAATTGGGTCTTCATGGCCTTAGCTGCAAAAAAAGTGCAGGTCGATGGACTCGTCACAGTTTGATGAACGACATTATAAAGCGGTCTCTGGTTTCAGCAGGATTTCCAGCAAACCTAGAACCGTCCGGTATTTGTAGGAGTGACGGAAAACGGGCGGACGGGATCATTTTGATTCCTTGGAAGGGGGGAAAACTTTAGTTTGGAATGCCACCTGCAGGGACACGCTTTGCAGCTCCTATCTTGTTAAAACTTCTCATGGATCGGGAGCGGCGGCTAAGATAGAAGAAATACAAAAAAAGGGCAAAATATAAAGAGCTAGAAGACGGAGGATTTTTGTTTTACACTTTTGCAGGTGAAACCCTAGGTCCATGGGGTGATGAAGCTAAAAAATTAATTTCTGAAAAAAGAAAGTTTTGGGACCTTACCCAAAGAACAAGGATTGGAATAAGTTTTTTATTTATAGTTTTTTTTTTATGTTTAATTTTAATTTTATTTTTTTTTTAATTTTAAACCAATTTTTACAATTTTATAGCTATATATTTATGATTACATAATATTAGAACAATTTAAAAAAAAATGTTAAAAATCTCTCAAGAAGGATTAGCTGCGATTTGGTGTTTAATGAGTGGGTAGTCTATTATTAAGAACTAAAAAAAAAATTAGATGGCCTTCTCAAAAAACCTGAATTTTACAGTGTCGCACTGTGTCCCACTTATGTTTAAAAGAGGCTTTGAAAATTACCCCACTATTTTCTCAAATCAAATCAAATAATTTTATTAATCTAAAGGTCTACAAAGTAATAAAATTCAAACATTTGAGTAAAAATATATTTATACAATGACAAATTAAAAGTTTAATTAGTAAAAGAAGAACGAATTGCAGTGAAATATGTCTTGATAAATTTTGTGTTCAACTGGTGTTCAAGGTGACTTTTTTTGTATGTTAATCTATTTTTCCTATGGGTAAGTAAATCTGACACAATCAAATACCTTCCTACTTTCAGTTTTGTCATTAAAAATAATATTTTGCAACAAAGAGTTCCTGAAAATGAAGTGTGTATTTTCTTTTGTAAGGCATAAAATAACAGCTTTGTTTTTTTGTTGCTAAACGGAACAACAGTGATTTCTTATTAAAATAAAATCCAACAGAAACTTCGATAAAATCCTTGTTTTTTTTTTAAGTTACTTGCGTTCTTGCTTACTTGCCCTGAGCAAGCAAGTGTAGTGGGATAAATATCTCCACATCCAATAGTAAGTATTTTTTTATTTTTTTTTTCGCTTTTGAAGTTCGTTTTATTAGCTCTATTTCTATGAATTTTGTTGACAATAAAGCATTTTCTATTATATCTATCTAAAACGAATAAAATTGGAACAGCTTATAGAAAAAGAATTGGAAAAAACATAATAGGAACTTATTGGTACATAAAGTTGGCATCTTTAATAAAGTCGGCACTATTTGACTGTTCCGCGCGAAGGTTTAACAACTACTACATATTTTTAGGCACTTTAGCCATCTGTTATGAAATGACTGGAAGAAACCCTCGCATTTTTTAGGAAAGTTTCGCTTAAGATTTTAAATTTAAGTGCTCTTATTCAACTATAAGGAAGAAATCACAGTTATTTTTATATTTTTATCAGGACTGATTGTTATGACAAAATTGAAATTTCAGCGCACTCTCCTTGATTGCCTGGGCTATCCGAAACCTACGTTCTGGCCAGCCGCCCAGAGCTTTTTTGAGCGCAGTACTGTCAAAATATTGTCGACTTTTATAGCGTTTGTGCCTACCTTTTTAATCGGTACACAAAGTCGGCATAGCCTGACTCGGCACTATTTTTGACAGTTCCGCACGAAGGTTGAAAGGTTTTTGTCATAACCATGCTCATATTGTGCTGTTGAAAAATTAATGCTTTATTAAAGGTAAGCGCAAACATTATGATAAATCTACATTATTTTGATAGCGCCGCGATCAAAAAAGTTTTGGCTGGATAGCCCAAACATAGGTTTTGGATAGCCCCGCAACCAAGAAGAGCGCCGTCCCATAACAGATTTGTAAGTGCCTAAAAATATGTAGTAATTGTTTACCTTTGTGGGGAACTGTAAAAAATAGTGCCGACTTTATTAATGTCAGCCTATAATGTCCGATAAGTCCCTAATAAAGTACGGCATTAAGAGTGAAGTTGAATCGTCAAAAATAGATGGCTCTGTGTGTACCATATTTGCCGCGTTCAGGGCGTGCTCCAAATTGGCACGGGTGGAGTAAAGTATAACCAGCATCCAGGCCGTAAATCCAGTTTTATTTATTCCCCTTGGGTCCGGTTTCTCAATACCGAGTTAGCATTAACTCGGGCGACATAAGTACATAACCTTATAAAAATCTTTAAAATGCGGGTTATAGTTGACTCCAGGGTAACCCTGGCTTTAAAGCGGGGGTAACTTATTTTACCCTAGGGTTAACCTTAAAAAATGTTGGCTTAAAACAGCAAAAAAACTGGGATTTGTAGCGCGAGTTAATTTAACTCTCTGGTAACCCGGATAATACTCAAAGTTTTTTGCACATGGTGTGGAAAATGTGTGTAACAGATTTGAAATATGGCTGAATTTCGAGTTTCATAGCTCCGAGGGGCCGTTGCGTTACGATATAATGTAAAGTTTTAAGATTTTTTCAATTAATTATTTATTCCAAAAACACCCCCGAAATAAGCCTGGGTGCGCCACTGCTATAGATATAAGAGAAATATCTGTACCCACAAGAACCGCAGCCCTCCAGTTTCTTTTTTTTAAATAAATATCTTATTTTTTAGAATTTTTTATGGCATGTCGTGTCTTAGTGTAATCTTTGGCAATACCGAAAGAGTGTCTGCGTGTTTTTTACCCACTATAATCTGCATACATAGCAGAAGATTCGCGGCGTCGACCGCGAAAAATTAACCGCGAAACCCAAAACCGCGCGACACAAAAACGCGCAAGTTTTTACAGCGCAAACTCTTCCGCGCCCAGGCAAGTAGCGCACCTACGAATTCCGCGCAAGTTTTTACTGCGCCAAGTAATAACCGCGCTTAAAAAAATGTTGCCTTTACAAGTAGCGCACAAGGCATATATCGCGCAAGTTATTACAGCGCCAACCGCGCCAAACCGCGCCTAAAAACATATAAAGCGGAAAATAAAATTTTTTTTTGTTTCCACACATTCCTCATTACACGGTGAGTTAACCCAACCCAACCCAATTCGCGGAAATCAACTCAATAATTTGTATTACGCAGTTTTGAATTACGCGAGTTTTTCCTGCGCATCTTTTACAAGCTCGATTGTAGAAAGTGCGGTAATTACGTGCGGGGATAAAAGCTGGTTTTGTGATTTTCAAATGCCTAATATTAGGGCCGAAAAAAAAATATTTATGGATAAAAATTATATGTACTAGATTATAATCTTTATTTTCTCTACTCCTTACCTTACCGAAATCTAAATTTAGCAAACTAAGTAAAAAATGCCACCAAATTCAAAAACCCTCTTAGAATTTTAGATTAGTAATACCACACTGAGCAACCCACTATTTGCTTCAAAAAAGGCGGATTTACAAACAAGCATTTTACGCTGACGAGGTTAGCGATAGCTTTACCAAAGGTTACATAAGGCAGTAGCGCACTCAGGAATTGACTGGGGGGGGGGGGAAGAATAAATAGTGAAAAAAAACTTAATTTGAAGTAAAAATGTGTCCATAGCCAGGCTTCTTGGAAGGGTTTTAACCCTAAAACAACCGCAAACAAAAATCAAAATTTAGCTTTTACAAAAAAAAAACATTTTAAAAACACCTATTAAGTACACCTACTACGGTTTACCGCAAAAAATTTCTTTTGTTTTTTATATTTATTATTATTTATTATAGTTATTTTGGCGTCGTTTTTTGATCCTCGCTAAATCCCTTTAAAAAAATTTTTTTCTCTGTTTTTTTTTAAAAGGCGGTATCTGTCGGGGAAAACGTTACGTAATTTTGGGGGGAGTACTTTCGGCGGGCAATCCATATAATACGTAACGCCGTTTTTACCCAGTTTTGATCCCCCCTCCTGCCTGCATAACGTTTCGTAACTTTTAGGACTGCCCCCCTTAAAATGACGTAAAACCCGGTTCACATCTATGTGCGAGCCCAACGCCCTTACTCAAAAAACGCAACGTAGAAGGTTACGCGACGTACTTGCTAAAAGTCCCTAATTTCGGGTCACAAAAGTTTTTCTTGTTCACTTTGGTCAAAATTTTAATTTACTATAGTCCAATTTTTTGATGAGCGGACTGACGTCAATTTTGCCTCTTAAAACGTATTTCTTTTTTGCCAACAGTTCGCATGTCAAATAATTTTTTGTTGTCAATTTGAAGTAACAGTTGAAACAATCAACGACATAACTTTTTTTTAAATATTTATTGTCGCGGTCTAATTCAATGTATCAAATAGAGATCCAAAAAAATTACGTCAGTTCGCTCATCCAAAAATTGGACTATAACATTCCTGCCGCAACAGTTTTTCTCCGGCCTGTGTCTGACCCTGCTAGGCCGTGCAGGCGATTTATTTGAACGCTCCCTTTTTGTCTATCGTAAAAAGCCTCAACTAAAACTGTCAGATTTGTGTTTGTTTTTCTTTTGCGAAACATTAGCTCTCTTATAATAAATTAAACACACAAATATTAAGCGTTCTAAAAAATGTGTAAGCAATAATCTAAAGACCATTCCAATAAAAATATTCTCATGATGACGTACTAATTCTTCTGGCCATTATAACGCTAGACATGTAGCTTGGCTATTTTCTCCTCTTTTTTTTAAAAAAAAAAGTTAAAAAATTCTTTGAACGTGGAATGTGTCTGAGATAATATTAAAATAAATTATCTTGCAAAATTTGGAGGCTTTCTGATGAGGCAATGTTTAGCTGATATGAAAGGCGGATTAGTCAATTTTTCGGACAGTTAAACATGGCAACAACGCAAAAATAACATTCAAATTCACTCTTAACTTTAGCTATTTCAACTTCATAGGTGGTGATATGAGCATGTTTAGGTGACAATGTCAGAAAAATTAGAAAGAATGTTAGGTAACCAACAATACGTTTTATAAATTGTTACTAGGGCGGGAGGCGGTATTCTTACAAAAAATGCAAGGATTTATTCCAGCAATTTCATAGTGGTGGGTAAAGTGCCTGTAGTAGTTGCGTGCGAAACTCAAAAATAGTGCCGATTTTATTAAGTCAGGCTATGCCGACTTGATATACCGACCAAATATTAACTTGTAAGGTGGCTTTTTAACTTTTTGTGCGTTTTTCATGTACATGATGGTCTAATAAGAGTGGCCACCGGGTGAGTGGTCTAATAACTGGCCACTGCATTTGTCTGGGAAACTACGAACCCCACAAACTTGGGGAAGATTTTTCTTATATAAATTTAATAAAAATATTTTTAAAAAACAACAAAGTGAATCTCGTGTCCGCGAATGAAAATTAAAGTAAGACTCGTGGCATATCGGACAAAGCGTTTTTGTTTCTCACTTCATTAAGACCAGGCTTCCAATATCTAACGGATAATCCAGACACCTACAGACCTGTTTCATCCTTATTAGGAATCATCAGGGAATCATAGGATTGTACCTGGCAGTTGAAGCTACACAGCAACCACTAATAAGGATGAAACAGGTCTGTAGGTGTCTGGATTCTCCATTAGATATTGGAGGCCTGGTCGTAATGAAGTGAGAAACAAAAACGCTTTGTCCGATATGCCACGATTCTTACTTTAATTTTTATTCGCGGACACGAGATTCACTTTGTTGTTTTTTTAAATATTTTGGCTTTTTAGTTCTGCGCAACAAGCCTTCTCCGGAGCGATTGCTTGCTGATGCCTTAAAATTAGGGCCACGTAGTATGAAGCTCCAATTGGGGTGGTGCTGCTGCGAACGTTACCTCTTTTTAAGAGTCATGTTACAGTGACCTTATACTTTTACAGGTTTCTTCTTTATAACCTGCTGAAAGGTACAGGATTCTGTATTTTTACGGACTACTGCACTTCAATTTTGATGTTTCTGTTTCTCGGTTTATTCGACAGGTGGCACACACAGCTTCCACGTCCTCGCGGATTACAAACTTTTTGTTTTAAATTCGAGAGGTGTGCGTGGTTGCCTGTGTAGCTTCAACTGCCAGGTACAATCCTATGACTCCCTGATGATTCCTAATAAGGATGAAACAGGTCTGTAAGTGTCTGGATTCTCCATTAGATATTGGAGGCCAGGTCGTAATGAAGTGAGAAACAAAAACGCTTTGTCCGATATACCACGAGTCTTACTTTAAAAATATTTTTGTGCGACTCAGCGTTTCCAAAGCCTAGATATAAGAGTCTACATTTTCCAGATAAATCCGGTGCCAACTTTTATTGGATCACAATAATTATTATACAGGGTAACAATTTAAAAACTTTCTACACCCGATATTTTGAGAACCCAAATAGATATGTACTCTTGTTCATTTTTCCCTATGTCTCAAACTTTGACTTTTTATTAGTGTATATTCAAACAAACCACCAGCTTGTAATGTCTGACAGCCACAAATTCGGTATACGATTAATAAGGCGTCTAAATCAAAAAATGTCTTAATTTAAAGCAAATACCCGTATTACCTGACTAAGCAACACAAAGGACAAGACAAACAAGCCAGATAGTCGCAGAGCAGATCAGCTCTTAGACCTCAATAGGAATAGCCTGAGAATAATCACGGGACTATACACGGGGCAGTGCCGACTGAACAAGTACATGAACAAACTGGGAGTAAGCAACACACCGGGGTGTAGGTTCTGTAGCTGGGAGGAGGAAACGCCAGAACACATCATAGATCAGTGCGTAGCGCTGCAAAGGACAAGAATAAGGATACTTGGCCCAGGCTGAACTGAGCCTCAAGACTGGAAAACAGTCTCACCGAACAGAATGATCTCTTTTCTCATGGAGATTGGGCTGGGTGACATCTAAGTAGGGACGAGTCACAATAGACCATCAAGCAGGTCTCAGTGGAGGGGCGTGCGTGGCCCACTCATAATAAACCTAACCTAACTCAAAGGACGGTTTTGAGTTTAGTTTCTTGTTTCTAAAATAATGTTTTAATCTCGGATATAATTATTTAATGATACCAAAAATCGCCTTAACATTTAAAAACAATTTTTATTAATTGCATAATTATCACTCGAGTTACAGAAGACGGCTGGTCTATAAGGAGAGCGGCCACTCATTTTGGGGTTGATAAAATGACGAAAATAAAATGAAAAAAACGATGGATTCAAAATAACACAGCGAAATGGAAACAACTAAATATTAAATATTTCTTAAAACAAAAATTAGTATTTAGTGGGCACACCATTCTTTTCAATAACACAGCAAACGCCTGGGCATTGAAAACTTAAATTTTGAAAATATTCACGATCTTCTGAGACCACCTCCAATGCGCGATTAATTGCATCGCTTAACTCTTAAGCATTTTGGGGTCTTCAATTTCTCTGGTAAATAATTTTGACAAGTCGGCCCCATATATTTTCTATTGGGTTGAGATCAGGGCTGTTGGATGGCCAAAGAAGAGTTTCAATATTATTGTTTTCAAACCACTGGCGAACAACATTAGCCGTCTGCACGGGACAGTTGCCCTGCTGTAAACGAAGTCGTTGTTTTCGTAAAACATCTGCACAGATGGCAATATAACATCCTTAAGAATCTCAACATATCTTTGACTCAAAAACAAAATTATGATTGTTTTCCACAAACCAAAACTACACTTTTTTGCACTCGACGCGCGTTTCGCTAACAACGTTAGCATCATCAGGAGACGATAAACAATGAACTAAATTAATCTACGCTCTATCTTATATACAATCCTTTAGTGGGCGGAGATAAGACTAATAAATTGTGATTGATCACGATTTTTAATCCTACCTCCCCTCAACCAAAGAATAAAGTGTACTAAACGGGATAGGTCCTCTATCTTTATTTAAACTATTTCTGGATTTAATGATTTCCATACTTTCATATGCATTCAAAAGTCTTTTGTTTGGTACACTTTTTAGAAGTTTTAGGTTATCTAATGTGAATCTATGATTGTTTTCAAAAGCATGCTCGGCCACACTTGACTTTTCTGTTCTTCTTATCTTTGACTGTTGAATCTTCCTTCGATTTTCCAAAACATACCCAAACCTCTAGCGCTAAACCAGCCCCACATATTCACTGAAAAAGATTTTTTAATCCTTCTGCTAATAGTTGTTAATAGTTGATAAGGAACCTGGGAACATCGTTACATTAAATGCTTCAACGGATGTGGCAAAAGGATTTTATCTGAGGGGGTCGAAAAGCCTTTCATCTTGTATCTCAGAACTTACAGGCTTTCTTCCTGATCCATGTTACTAGCGTCATTTTATCAACCCCGAAATGAGTGACCGCTCTCCTTACAGACTAGCTGTGGGGTCGTCTACAATTCGAGTGATAATTTGTGCTTTCTTAAATTTTGTAATTTGCGGCATTTTTGACTTTGAAAGTTATTGTGAAAATCAGTTTGACACACTATTAGAAAAGTAAATTTTGCGATATAGGAAAAATGCGTGTATGTGTTTTTTTTAAAACAAGAGTACATATCGGGGGATTCAAGGGGGAAACTTTTTTTCTATCTGAAATTTTGGTAGCACGCACCTCCTTCAAGGGGTAAACTTTGCAACCGTGTAAAAATTTCGAAATGAGATATTCACTTTAAAAATGTAGAAATTTTTTGTGCGGTATCCAGTAATAGTATCTTGAACTTTTTTAATGTAATTTCAGTATTCTTCACTAGTAATTAAATCAATATTTAGTATTTTTAATGGTGCTTCCACATTGTGTTTTCTTAAAGGTTAATCCCTTAAATACTGTTTTTTCTTATTGCTTATATTTAAAGTTATGATAGATCTTCATATCTGTCAGTAATGCTTGGTTTACCCATCAATTAACACAAAATTTACGCATGATATGTAAGCCATGAAAATTCTGTATGACGTGTCTTACAAATAAGTCACTTATTAAAACATCTTTTTTCTTCTTGTAACGTAAATAAATTCTCTCAATTATGAAACATTGCATAAACATAATATTATATTATGTTAATTTCTTAAGCAAATTGATTCCCTAAATTGTGATTTTTTTCTTATTGTTAATAGTAGTAATTTAGTCGAAAACACTTTGAGATTTTCATCATAGGCAGAGGTACGTTTAGGTATACCAAAAATACAAAATTGCCACCTATAACGTGGAGGATTACAATATGGCAATACTGTAAACATTAACGGTGGGATTTACTGAAAGGGTTTAGTCTATTTTATAACGGTCCTAAGTTTAAGTGAAATTTTGGGTTTTAAGCATTTTAAACCAACCCTTCTTTAGTTTTCGACATAGTTTGATTTATAAGAAGAATTTGAATAAATTTGTTTATTGAATAATCATCTTGACACAATCTTTTGTTGGATTTAAGAAGAAAGTTTTAATTTAGAAGAAAAGAAAATTAAAAAAAAATAAACCTACGCGGGGTTTAAATAGAAAACAGTCTGTAAGACAAATTAAAATTGGGTTTATATGTCACTCTAATTAAAACTACCCTTGTTAATTAATTTTTCCAATTAATACTTGATGTCACACAACGATTTAGATGGGTAATAATAAAATAAGGAGTAGATTAATTTTATATTTATTTAAAAGGTTTTTTTATTTATGAAATGTATTAAAAAACTTAAATGCAAGTTTTGTTTATATTTCTGTCACTGTCGAAATGTCCGTTTTAAAATATCAGCTGCGTTTAAATCACAAACAGCGAGTTCGGATCTCTTATCTTTGCTTGTACCTTGGCTTAATAACCTCAATGTTTTAATTTCAGTAAATAAATTAATATAGTTGTTTTGGGTTTTTTTTGTTTGGTATATTTTTCTGCGCATAATCAGTGACCTTCAATTATATTTGTTTTGCCTCGTAGTGCCCTCATAAATATATTTTTTGTGCTGAAAACGATATCAAAATATGGCGTTTTTCTGGACAAAATTGAAAGTGTTTTATTGGTTAATGAACAACTTGCGATATTAAATAGGGTGAATTAATCCTTGTAGAAACGGTTACTTAGGGAAATTATAAACGAACTTATTACCAATTGCCACAAAACTATTCTTTCGGGGGGCTATAAATTTAAACCATAGGTGGTCTAAAAAATCACCAACTTTATAACCTTAAACACAGATAATGAAGCTATTAAATGCCAAATTTTTGGCTTATTCACCATTTGGAACCTGTAAAAAAAATAGTTTTAGGCCATTTTCTTTTAACATATAGTATATTTTGAGAAAAAAAGCAGTTTTTCAGTGGTATTTTGCAATAACAATACAAAATATTCAATAACTTTGTGCCTTTTCTGTATGGGTTAGTGTTTTTTGAAAATTTGTTTTAAAATTTAGTACCCCCCACAGGTGTAAATATTTAGACCTGTGGGGGGTACTATTTTAGATCTTAGTAAATCTGACTGTAAAACTTAAACTAACTTATTTTTTTGGTGTTTAAACTAAATTTATCCTCTTTAAATGAGAAATAAAGTTGTCATATGTCACCAAAAAAACAATCGAAATATTTCATCCAAAAAACTCGAAGGACCATTTTTTCGTGATTTTTTTAAAACAACCCCTGGAACAAAGATTGCAATAAATTTTATTTTTATTCTTTAAATTATTTAAGCAATTATTATAAACAAAAAAAATGTGAGCGCCACCTGAGTTGACACCTATACTATAAATGCTAGGAGAATAAATATTTTTTTGTTTGATTGGTATTTGCTTTGTACATTACGTTTAGTTTAAAAAATTACGTTTGGGCACTGAAATATATAAAAACAAAATTTTTAATGTAAGAAAAAATAAAACAACTTTTTTTTAAACACTAATTGGTGTAAAAAATTGCACCATTATGAACAAATTAACGGGTTTAAAGTGATTTAAAAATAAGTTTAATTGTGTTTCATAAGTCACGGGGTTTCCAAGATATGACCCAAAAATTACCAAATTGGCAGAAAGGATTCATCATATAAGTGCTAGATAATTGAGCTGTATAATTTGTGCTGCGTCTTCGATATTTTTAACACAAGTATTATAGGTAATCGTAAGAATGTCAAAAATGCAGTGGCTTGCGCAGAAATTGTCTAGGGGGGGGGGTTGAGTAAATACATAGTCTCTGATAACCATTTTATTATTATTTTTTTAGGAAAGTTAAATCTTTAGAACTACCTACATATTCAATGACCCTGGGGGGGGGGGGGTGTTAGCTCCGCTCTACCTACGCCACTGAAAAAGACAATTCTATAAAATATAAACCATGGAAATTTTTTTCAAAACCATCTAAACCAAATTTAAATATTTTTTTTTTGGATTAGCCAAGTCGTTTTACCTCACCAATTAAAAAAGCTCGTACTCACGTTTTTGTCTCTGAGAGTTCTAATCAGAAACATTCGTAACTTCTACAATCACCAGAAATACCTAAAATAAGAAGAATAACCGTATTAACAAAATAAAAATATCTAACGCATAAATTATGGTAGTTAAGTACTTACTTTGCGAGTTTAATTAAAGCCGTGGTAAAAAAATTACCTTCGTTGGTTTGATAAGAGAATGTGTTGCCTTAACGGAAGGAATGTCGTAAACCAGTAACCCCGTAATTTTTTGACATTCTTAAGATTACCTATAATACTTGTGCTAAAAATATCGAAGACGCAGCATAAATTATACAGCTCAATTGTCTAGCCCTTTGATGATGAAACCGTTCTGCCAATTTGGTAATTTTTGGTTCACATCTTGGAAACCCCGTGACTTATTAAAAACAATTAAACTTATTTTGTTTTGATTCTTCTTGTTTTTGTTGATAAAGAGTATTTATTTAGTTATTTTGTTAATGCTTCTAGGGTCTTTTTTAATGTGAATAATTTCTGAAAATAGTCTTTTTTTGCAGTTGGTCTGGGTATCCAATATTTGTATGTCTGCAAAATCAAAGATATGTCCTCTATCACTAAAGTGTTCGAAGAGCGCTGTTTTTGTTTTTTTTTTGTCTATATGGGGATTTTTACAATATCTAATATGTTCGCTCACCCTTGTTTTCAAATACCTCCAGCGTTTTTTTTTCTAAAAAAAAAATGAACACACACCATCGTACGGCAACTTTTCGTCAGTTTAAGAGCATTGGGGGTGGATAGGGAAAATTAACCAGTGGTAAAAAATGTTTACTTACCGTTAAGTTCATTATAGATTTCTATAGCCATCGTCATATAAGTTTTGAGCACCACCTAATTTTTATTGCACTTCGTGTTTTATTTTAATTAAGATAATTAGGAAACTTAAAAAATGTGCTTAATTTTATTATGCATTCTAAAATTGAGATTTTCAAAATCAGCTTTAGCAAAAAAATATAGATCACTATTTTAATTTTCTTTTATAATTTTATTTTCTGTATTCCTGTATTTTTATAAAGCCGTTTATGCACTTTATAATATGGTAAACATTTGAAGTGGAATAAAATATTTGAGAATATTTTGTTTTGTTTCGTAAGCTATTAATCCTTTTAGAAAATACGAATTTTGGTTTTGTTATGCAACTAGAAAATAAATTTGTACTCTATGTAACACAACGGCATACCTAGGAAAATCATGATTTTTCTTTATACCAAAATAACTTCACATTAGGTATACAAAATCTTTTGTATATGACATTTTGACCCCATTCAAAATATTCTAAAAAAAAGGTAGGTAAACCTTCAAGAAAAATAATCGAAAAAAAATTAACTTAAATTCTAAGTAGGCACCTCACATTATATTGGCGACATTATGAGACCCAAGAAGACTTCGTCCCCTGGTAGTAACCTAACCCGAAGGTGGCGAAAGGTCGAGAAGCTAGCCTTATCCTTGTCTCGCACATAGTAGAGGTAATTGTTAATTTACTTATTTTATTGTGTTCTCCCAATTTTGGTGCTAGTTTTTTTTTGAAATTGTATTTTTTAAGTTCCTAGAAGAAATTAAATGCATCTCAAGTGTTTTGTAAAAATTATTAACAAAATATTTGATTCCCATTAAGCGGTTCGAAAACGCACCATTGTCTAAAATATTTTTTTTTCTTATTAGAACGATAATGTTTTTATTAATTTCGTATTGTCTGCCGTGATATAAGATATTGGTGCAATAAAATAAAATTTTACTGCAGTTTGAAATTTATTTTTTGTTTGTAAAAATTATCGATAAATTTCCGACATATGCAACGATTTGACGCGCTTCTGGTCTTGATGAGTTATTTTTATTGGTAAGCAACTTTCATGGCAGAACCAAGTCAATATTTCTTCTTTACAGTCTGGTTGGTAATAAATGATCATACACATACCAATAAGAAAAATTTGTACCTCAAAAATTATTGTTTAAAAATAATGGTTCGAAATCGAACCGTTGGCGGAAATGAACTTTGTCGATGTATCACCTTGAAATTTGGAAACGAAGAGCAAAACAAAGGGACACAGGTGGCTGTTGCTAATCTGATTAGAAAAAAAAAATTTTTGGGTTGTAATAGTAGTGTGTTCTGAGGTGTGTGTCGAGGTGTGTTTTGGAAAATATATCAAAGTGTAAAAATAATGCGAAAAGAGCTCTAACTTTGTTAGAGTTAAAAGCCGAAATTGAGAATAGTAGTGATGATGAGGCCACAGATATAGCAATAATACCACCAGACTGACCAATTGACGGACGAAGAATTTATTGATGATGACGTCATACTAACAGGTAACATATTTTCTAATTTTGTTTTGTTTTTTGCCTATCATGCTTTTATTTAGGTGACTATGACATTGGGGAGGTTGCCGGTACTTTTGAGATTTCTACCAGAGACACCATAGAAGACTTGGAGCCATCAACAAGTAAATCGGCTAAGAAAACTAAAATATGTAGGTCCGCTTGTTCCCCAAACTGGAAGAAAAAAACTGATCCAACATTTTCCTCATCACCACAATCCAATGAAGTTGAAAGGTGTTTACAGATTGAGAACTCTCTTGCCGGAAAAACTCCTTACGAATGCTTTCAGTTCTTTTTTGATGATGAAGTGTACAATCTTATTAGTAGGTTCTCCATCAAATACGCCCGTGATAATAACTATCATGATTTCATTGTGAATAACGCAGCTTTGAAAAGGTTTCTGGGAATACTTATTCTTAGAGAATACCATAGACATAGATAAGGGTAAGGAAGTTCCATTCGTTAAACAATGCATGAGCAGAAATAAATTTCGGCAAATCAAAAAGTACATTCACGTAAGTGATAATGCTTCGCTAGAAAAATCTGACAAATTTGCCAAACTTCGCCCTTTCTTTGACATGATGAATAACAAATTTATGCAACTTGGTGTATTCGCAAACAACTTGTTAATCGACGGAAAAATGGTTCCGTATTTTGGAAGGCATTCAGCAAAAATGTTTATAAAAGCTAAACCTGTGCGTTTCGGGTATAAGTTGTGGGCCTCTCTTCGTCTAATGGATATTTGTTTCAGTTTATCCCTTATGGTGGTACTAATATTGAAAAATTAAATCTAGGACTTGGGGCTGATGTTATTTTAAAATTAGTAAGTGTTATAGAAAATCTTCTTTTTAATCATAGGCTATTTTTCGACAACTTCTTTTCTTCATATAACCTGTTTGAAGTATTGAAAGAAAATAAAATTTATGCAATTGGCATTGTACGAGAAAATAGAATTAAAAAGTGCCCCATAGATGCTAGTAAACTACTTTCTAAAAAAGAAAGAGGATCATATGACTTTGTTTTTGATACAAAGGCTGAAGTCTCAGTCGTAACGGTCATCTCAAATAACTGTTCTGTAAAACCACTAAGCTCTGCAAAAAGATATGACCACAAAAATCGCAAATATACCTTAGCCATTTGTAATACAGGAGTAAAATAAGTTCATGGGAGGTGTTGACCTACACGATAATGCCGTAGCTAATTACAGGATTGGTGTACAGGGAAAGAAATGGTGGTGGCCCCTTTTCAAAAATGTCATTGACAGTCATAGACAAACTACTTGTAAGACCTTTTTCTCCTATGGAAAAGCCTAGGTATAATTATTTCGGGGTCTAGTAAGTTTTTTTTTTAATAGATGGCGATAGTAGTACAAAAATTCTAAATTTGTCATATCTCTCCCTTAGCTGACGCCAGCGCGTAGAGGCGGATTTATTGATTTTTAGCCAACAGTGACAATGGCGTTTGTTGAGGTTATTTTTGTTTTTTTAAAAATAAAGGAATTATTACAAGCCACAGGCTTTTATAGTGTACGATTAGTAAAATAAAGTGTAGTATGAGGTGTAGTACAATCGTATATGTAATTTAAGCTATGTTTTATAAATTATTAGAGACGACACCATGATGGGGCAACCCAGTAAGAAAGGCAGGTAATTTTTTTTTTTAATTTTAGTAGATACCAAAATTGTTCACAAAAATATTATAGCCCTGGTCAAAAAGTATTGAGAAGTTTTGTTTTACTCTGTAAAGAGGGACTAATCTTCTGTGTCTTTAGTGCTCCTGCCTATACATTAAAGCGTTGTATGTATGATAAGCTGATCATAAAGTAATCATATTTTATCTTATAAAATTAAAAAAAAAGAGAGTGTCTAAAGAGGCGGCAGTTTTTTCATATTTATGTTTTTTTTTAATTTTTTTGAACTAAATTAACCCAACCTAACCTAAACAGACTCAAACCAACTTATTAAAAGCCAAAACAACTCAAAAAACACACTTTAAACTAAATTAACCCAAACTAACCTAAACAGACTCAAATCAACTAACCCAATGAGCATTTTTGTCTATATAAAAGTTACAGCAAATAATATAAAACCTTCATAAAATAACCAAAAGTTATATTATTTAGTGTTGGTGATAATTTTATAACTCTAATATATCTCTTAAACGAGTAAAAAAGACTTGAAAAACAACTGTTCAGCACCAGCTTATAAAAATTAATGGTACATAGTAATGGATAGAAAAACAATATATAGATTTTATAAAACTTCCTTATGAGCTCTCAAGTATAAAGATTATTATAAAAAGGTTTTACAACTGTTCTAACAACACACAACAACACAAGGTTTTTATGGATTTAGAAATACAAATCTTCCATCTTTCTTCCCTTTGCTTGTTATGTATTATTCTTTTTCTTTTTACAAATAAAAAAATTTAAAAAATGGTGTTTAGCAATCTTCTAAAATAAATAAAAATGAAAGTGAGATAAGCTGAAGCAGGAATATGAATATTTATATACTATAGTCAAATAAGAGCTGTTTTTCAAGTCATCCTACTCCGAAAATCAGCTGCGGTCCCGTGTGTACTGTATAGTTTTCGAATACACTCACGTAAATTTCATGGGCTCCAAAAATACTTGAGAAAATGGGAAAAAAATATTCATTTAAATATCAGTTTTTTTTTCATACACGTTTTTTTCTTTCTGGGACAAATATTGAATTTTGTATGTTGTTTTTAACCCTAACAAGCAATATTTCGATTGAAACACATGTTGAAACCCCATAAATAACGTTTTTATTTAGGCCAAAAACCTATTTTTGTAATTCAAAATGGCCAAAATTTTCGACAATTCTATAAAAAAAAAAAACAATATAATTATACCACTGTTTACCTCGTCGACACTATTTTATGACCCTTTTAAAAAATGATGCTACTTGGAACAAAGGGCTGCAGATAGCGCAGTGTTGAACACTGATGGTCCATTTCTGCGAGCTTAACATAGTCACCATTGTTCGCTTTTTCTAAATGCATTCCTCGAGAGATCCAGCATACTACACATACCAGGAAAAATACCCGCCTGCACACACTTCAAGCCCGCATAACTGTCAGAGGTAACTATCTCAAGAATATAGTTAGATTGCGGAGTCGAACGGGGCGAGTATTTTCCGGGGTGTTCACATTTGCCGTCGACCAGCAGTATCAGCGTATGCGCTCGACGTTTCACGGTGCGTTTTTGCGACCTTAACACGGTTACTATATTGTTCTCTTTTTCTAAAACACGGTTCCCATCTATGCGTTTCTCATTCGTGGGTCCCCCGAATCAAAACACGTATCACGTGGTCTAAGCGAGATTTGCCTATGCAAGTTCATGTCGGACCACGTGATGAGTTTTTTGAGTCAGGGTGACTGCGCATGGGAAACGCTGGTGGGAATCGGGTGCAAAATGCATTCGATCCCGATATCTGTCATCGGCAACTATCTCAAGAAGATTTGGATCTGTTATCTCTCTCAGATTGATGTAATTAAAACAAGATAATAATGGTATGGTATCTCGCAAAAACACGCCTTTTGATGTCGCAAAAACGCTCCTTTTCATTTCGAAAAAACGCGCCTTTTGATGTCACAAAATTAACCTTAAAAAATCTTGTTTGTTTTGTTATTATAATTGCTAAAATAATTAAAATTGTTTTTTTTGTTCTAAAAACAGTTGTATTATAATCACTATATAAAGAAATTAATAACAACATTATAGAAAACACCTTATGGGCAAAAAAGGTTTATGAATGAGTTCATAAGAATATTACAGACACCAATTTATATAACTATGGTGGGTGAGTTCCCAAGTGTCTCTCGAAATATTTTCAATCTTATCTTAACACAAACACCAATTTATATAACATTTGTTACCGATGACTTTAATTTTTATAAACATGTCCGTGGAAATATTGTTAACGCCAGTTTTATGTTACTTTAGGGTACCATCAAATTAGAGCCTTCAATAAAACAAACATACAAACTCAATTCTTGTAGGAAACTTCTAAATACCCTAGGGTATCAATGGAACCCTCTTTATAATAATTATATAAATATCTGTCACCAGCAGTTTCTGAAAATGCTCATTGGGAAATTACCCCAACCTAAACTAAACAGACTCAAACCAACTTATTCAAAGCCAAAACAACCCAAAAAAAAACACTACAACCCCTAAATCTTTTGTTGGCTTGTTTAATTAGGTTAAGGTTGGGTTAATTTAGTTTAAAGTGTGTTTTTTTGTGTTGTTTTGGCTTTTAATAAGTTGGCTTGAGTCTGTTTAGGTTAGGTTGGGTAAATTTAATTAAAAAAAAAGAAAATATGAAAAACACATAATAAATAATTATTGCTGGCTCTTTAGCCTCACAGCTATTTAGCTGAATTGCCGGCTCTTTAGACACTCCCTAACAAAAAACCTGACTATCCCAGTACTTAGAAGTGTTTACAGTACCTACCTTAAGCTGAGGCTTAAACAGAAGTTAGGCTTAGTTTTCTTAGTACCCCACAAAGTCTATCCATAGCATAATTAAATAACTATAATGTATTGCATATTTATATATTTATTTTGTTTTTTAAATTTTTAAGTTTTTCTCACAATGGGTTTTAGCCTCTCTTTCTTTTTCCAATATGGAAGACTGGTCCATTAATTCAGTGGAGAAAGCACGGTGACCACCAGTCATAAAATCATAAAAAATCATAAAATTTTGAAAATTTGGTCACAAATTTATTAAAAAAAAATTAAACCCCAGCTGGTGGTTACCCTGAGAACGATCAATTTGTTTGATTAATTTACATTTTTACAAATTTAATGTATTTATAAATGTTATAATTTTAACTAATTAGCTATTGTTTGTTTTATTTCTTTTTACAGTTAAAAGAAGGCGCTCCTTAATTCCTAATGAGGTCAATGTGCCCAGACAGGCTAATCTCACACCAAAAGCATGACATTTCTATAGGAAAGTTATTGATAGTAGTAAGCGATTGCATAAAATGACCAGCTATGTGCAATCATTCCAGAGAAAATTAGCACTTGCAGAAAATGCTTATTATGTGCCAGATTAGAGTACAGCAGCAGAAACCTAAAGCCAAAAGACTTACTTAAGAAGAAAAGATTCTCTCCCTCAATATTTTTAAATCAATTGGTAAGACGTACAGACTATTGTCTAAGATTTTTGCTTTGCCAAGTAAAAAAGTAAAAAACTGTTTGTGAAGTTTGAAGGAGTAAACTTAATTATAAGTCATTATAATGATGTTGTCAATGAACTTATTGATGCCTTGCAGTATAAAAACAGTAAGTTGACAAAACCAGGAACATACTTTAATTTTTTATTTGCCAAGACACAAACTTATATTTCTTAATCCCTAAAGTGACCACAATAATAAAGTTAATTATTAGGTGTTTGTTCTAGTGGTGTAAGCAAGTTAATAAGATTTGTAAGATTTTCTAAAAGTCTAAAAAGAGGAGATTATTGCGATAAATAAAAGAAAATCAGCATTTCATAAAGCCAAACAAAAAAGATTTGGAAAAAATTATGTTTTCTTTCTTGAGGCTTTATATTGAATTTTGTGTACTAAATTATGACTAAAGGCAATTATCCTCACAAGTATCTGTGGAATAATTTTAACAATAATTATTTCTAGGTCATTTATCTTCTTTTTAAATAATTTTTAACTCAATTTTTACTATAAGGTAATATTTTATGTTTTTACTTATTTTACCAGATGATTCATTATATTTTTCACCTCCTCTTTACTCCCTTAGCATTGGAGGGATAAGAAATGTTAAACTTCGTAAAAAAAATAAAGGAATTCTTGTATTCAACACTCCAATAATGAGTTAAGGCAGTGAAAAATATAATGAACCCTTGTTTTGTTTTAAACCTGTATTTGGGAAATGTACTTCCATTTTGTTTTTAAATCACACATACTTATTTATCATCTGTCTTTATCTTTTTACCCAACTTTTTATAAGTTAAATTCTCAATGAAACTATACAATAAAGGGTTTTTTAAAAGGACCTCACCTATGAAATTAAAAGGCAAAATGTTTTTTTTCATAACATTCCATTTGGGTCAAAAGTACACATTTGTCTTTTAAGTTCAGTGCACCCAAAGACAAAAAAAGTTTAAAAAATTAACTTTTGATTTATCTTTTAAACTTTTTTTGTTTTTTGGGCATATTGTGGTCCTTTTTGCTATGCCAAGAAAAATTAATATTACATTACATTTGTAAAGTAATATTGATTTTTTATTTAAAAATCAATATTCTTTTGTAGTATTAATTTTTGTGGTTATCATGTGTGGTGCTCCATCTATTTGTGTTTCACTGAACTATTTCTATCCCAATGAGCATTTTCAGAAACCTCTGGTGACAAAAATTTATATAATTATTATAAAGAGGGTTCCATTAATGCCCTAGGGTATTTAGAGGTTTCCTACAGGAATTGAGTTTGTATATTTGTTTCATTAAAGGTTCTAAATTGATGTTACCCTAAGGTAATATAAAACTGGCGTTAACAATATTTCCACGGACAAAAATTAAAGTCATCGGTAACAAATGTTATATAAATTGGTGTTAACAATGTTTCCACCAACATATTTATAAAAATATAAGTCATCAGTGACAAAAGTTGTATAAATTGGTTTTTGAAATCTTTCTGTTAACCCATCTATAAAACCGTAAATAACTATCAATTAAAGATATATAGATTGGTTTTTAAAATTTTGCTATCAACTCACTTATAAAAACTTAATTAACCAACAACAAAGAGACACATATAAATTGGTGCCTGTAATATTCTTATGAACTCATTCATAAACCTTTTTTGCCCATTCTTTCTATATAATTTCTTTGTATAGTGGTTATAATACCACTGTTTTTACAACAAAAAAAAATTTAATTTATAACAAAACAAACAAGATTTTTTAGGTTAATTTTGTGACATCAAAAGGCTCGTTTTTGCGACTTTAAAAGGTGCGTTTTTGCGACATCAAAAGGCGCGTTTTTGCGAGATACCATACCATCATTATCTGGTTTTAATTACATCAATCTGAGGAGACACATAAGAGATCCAAATCTTCTTGAGATAGTTTTCGAAGACAGATATCGGGATCGAATGCATTCTACACCCGATTCCGACCAGCGTTTCCCATGCGCGGCCACCCTGACTGACTACGTGATCCGTGTTTTGATTCTGGGAGCCCACGCATAAGAAACCCATAGATGGGAACCGGGTTTTAGAAAAAGAGAACAATATAGTAACCGTGTTAAATTCGCAAAAATGCAACGTGAAACTTCGAGTGCATACAGTGCGCACGGCTGGTCGGCGGCAATGTTCTATCTTCTTGAGATAGTTACCTCTGACAGTTATGCGGGGTTGAAGGGTGTGCAGGCGGGTATTTTTCCTGGTATGTGTAGTATGCTGGACCTCTCTCAGACGAATACATTTAGGAAAAGGGAATAATGGTAACTATGTTAAGCTTGCAGAAACGGACCTTCAGTGTTCAACACTGCGCCATCTGCAGCCTTTTGTTCCAACTAGCATCATGTTTTAAAACGTTGATAAAATAGTGTTGAAAGAGGTAAACAGTGGTATAATTGTATTGATTTTTTTTAATAGAATTGTCGTAAATTTTCGCACTTTTGGATTTCAAAAATAGGTTTTTAACCAAAATAAAAACGTTATTTATGGGGTTTCAACATGTGCTTTAATCGAAATATTGCTTGTTTACGGTTAGGAACAAAATACAAAATTCAATATTTCTCCCAGAAAGCAAAAACATATGTGAAAAAAAAGTATTATTTAAATAAATATCTTTTTTCCCCGTTTTCTCAAGTATTTTTGGAGCCCATGAAAATTTTGTGAGTGTATTCGAAAACTATACAGTACACACGGGACCGCAGCTGATTATCAGAGTAGGATGGACTGGGAAAACAGCTTTTATTTAACCTATAGTATATAAATATTCATATTCCTGCTTAAACTTTCATTTTAATTTATTTTAGAAGATTGGTAAACACCATTTTGAAGAAAGATGGAAAATTTATATTTCTAAATCGATAAAAACCTTTAATTTGTTATGTAGTATTGTTAGAACAGTTGTAAAACCTTTTTATAATAATATCTAGACTTGAGGGTTCATAAGGAAGTTTTATAAAATCTATATGTTGTTTTTCTATCCATTACTATGTACCATAAATTTTTATAAGCTGGTGTTGGTCAGTTGTTTTTCAAGTCTTTTTTACTCATTTAAGAGATATATTAGAGTTATAAAATTATCACCAACACTAAATAATATAACTTTTGGTTATTTTATGTTGGTATTATTGGTTTTATATTATTTGCTGTAACTTCTATATAGACAAAAATGCTCATTGGGATGTCGGGCGCCAAGGTCATAATTAGTTCCGTAGCACAGTACAGCAGATAACATTCTGGTCTGCCAGACAGACCGAACCCAATTTTTTTTCTATGTTGACAGTTCTGTTGTAAATGCCTGGAAACTTTACAGATTGGCAAATAAAAGTTCCATTTCACAAGTGAATTTTCGGGCGTATATCGTTGTTTGTCTAATGAACTCTGAAGAGCGACAAACAGAAATAGACCAGCATCAGAATGAAGACGATTAAGAGTTAGTTTAGTCCCCAACAGTAAGCTTGGGTAGACCATCTAAAAATAGCTTGCCGAATGAAGTCCGAAAAGATGAAGTTGGTCATATAATTGTAAAACATGAGGAAAGTGCAAGAAGAAGATCCAGACACTGTTCTAACTATACGGTATTCATTTGCCAAAAATGTCAACTTCATTTGCACACCAAATTTTTCAAAAAATATCCATAAATAATAGGTTCATGTGTTATTTAATATGCCTTATTTTTATACGTCATTATCGCCAACGGTTCAAAAACGCACGAAATTTTGTTAACAGTTTTTTTTTGTAATATATTGATGTATTAAAGCTTTTATAGTAAAATGTATTTCCAATTACTTTATTTTTCTGTGCTTGGCGCTTAATGGGTTCACGTCCCTCAACGCTGAGCCGGACCCACTTGCTTTTTGCAAGTACTCTACCAAATGATATTGAATGTTTCAGAGCAGTGTTTCAATGAAAAATCAGTTGGACGACTGTTTTTCCCACCAATTGAAATAATCCAGTTGAACAGGTTATTAATGCTTAACTTTACGCAAAGTTATGCCTATAGATTTTATTGGAAGACTGAACCACCAAAGTAAATGAGAATATAAACACAAAGAGAAAAGGGAGAAAATTAATTACAGAGTAATTTATAATTATACCCCCAAGCACCCTTCAAACAATATGTGATTGGTATCCTTGAATAGTCACCAAGTAGTTATAGTTAGGTAAAACTGTAACTATTATTACGATTTACTTATTAATAAACACGTGCAATTTATTTACATATTAAGTATTATTATTTTATTTGGGGAATTGTTTTATTAACATAAACCGATGTAGTGTTTTTAATAAAAGTTAACTAGGGAATTTTAAAACGCTACATACCGTGAGGTTTGTTCTATACAGACCGCTTCAAGCTACTGCGAACATAGGGCGGAAGAAGTCTAATTTGCCAGTGTACGTACATGCAGAGACACCGCACGCCTATCAGTGAAGCAACCAATACTCAGGTTTGCGATCACCACTTGCATGACTTTCCTTTGGTATTTAGTACGCCTCTAACCACGGTGCTGTGTGGAGCGTAGTCAATGAAACCGGAATTTGGTCAATAAATACGCAAATTTTTATAACGTAATTTTCTTATTTTTTGTCACTGATAAATAAGAGCGTTTTATTGTCAACTGCTTAGATTTATCAGTGACGACGTGTTACAATGAAAATAATAAGGAGAAACAAAATAAAAGCAAGTTCTCAAAATAAAATAATACATTCTAAAAACCAAAAAGATTCTCCCAGTCAAAAAAAAATTAAAGCAAATGTTCGAAAAGTCCTTGCTCGGCTAGACAATATCCGAGCCTACTGTAAAAACCCCTTCTAACGTTTCCAAGCATGTTAGGGCTGATAATTTGAAAAGCTTCTTCAAAAACAGATAGAAGTCATTAGGAGCAAGATCGGGAGATCGAGCTGGCCATAAAATAGTTCCCCGTGTACTTATAACCCAATTAGGAAATACATTATCAAGATATTCCTTAACAAGGCCAACATTGTGAGCGGAACAACCATCTTGTTGAAACCATGTTTCACCAAATCTTACACCTAACAACTGCCTAGCAGTTGGAATAATGTGCTGCTGCAGTAGATCCAAGTATCTAGGACCATTCAAATTGCAATTGCCGTTAATAAAAAATGGCCCAATTACGTGTTCCCCTATAATACCCCCCCCCCAAACATTTAGTTTTTGGGGATACTGTGTTCTTACGTCAAAATACAAATGCAAATTTTCCCTCGACCAATATCGAACGTGTGTTGGGTTATGACGATTTGACCATTTGACCATCTGCACTTTTTCGGCAACTTCGTAGACATCCATTTTTTGTTTTAAAAATGTATTATTTCAATTAAGAACTTACCCATCTGTTTCTCGAGCAAGGCAGAAATAAAACAAAATAATAAAAACAAAATGAATTTCCAAAAGATAACACTGCAGCGTGCTTCGAATCCACCTCGGTCGTACGGCACGGAGAGTAAATTGGACTTGATTCCCCCTATGTTCGCAGTAGCTTGAAGCGGTCTGTATATGTTCCTGGGCAGTCTGAACAGTTTATTTGATACACAACATTTGGTATCTTTTTTGGGTCTGTATTTTAGCCTTTTATAGAATTTTGTGCCTACCATGTTTTCACATTTAAAATTATTTTAGTTTTATTTTTGAAGATTGTTTTGATTTTTTTCTGAAAGAATAGGTATAGATGGAATTTTACAGACAGAATATTGTAACTCCCTTGTGTTGAAGTTGGTGGTGAGTTGCCTGTTGTATGTTTTGGGGTTGTTATTGATTTTGAAAGAATCTTATTTGTTAGGATAATATAGCTAGGTAGGTTTTTATAAGTTCTATGTTTTTTTTTGGTGATACTTGAAAAAAATCTTGTTCCATTATTTTTCCGTGCATAAAAAAATCGTGCAAAAAAGTAAAATTGTTTATAATTGGGGGTGAAAAGACAAAATTCCCTTTCACGGTCACTCACAGATTATAGCAATAAAAAATATATATTACGGGCCCAACAATCACGAAACATTGCACTCACCCTTGTCCACTGGTACCATTACTGCACCTGGCCAGGTCGTTGTCTTAGGGGCTGATGTTGGGGAAACTGATCACCAATTTCGGCGTACTTGTAACACGCGATCTTGCCTTGATCACATTCAATACGCAAGTGTTTTCTTGGCAGTTGGCGCCACAACTGCTAGCCAACTAGAGGCCATCTGGCCACTTAAAGGAGGTGCGTTCGCTATTATTGGGCATACTCGCGAAAATAAACCAAAAAATATAAATCTACACCAAACCCAACAATTATGAACAAAAATCGTGCGCAAAAGTAACTTTTCCGCACGATTTTTGCATTGTTAAAATTGAAGATATTTAGGACTAATTAAATGATTTATGTAACTATTCGATCTTATGTGTAATTTTAGCATTATTATAAAACCTTTGCCTATTAAAAGAAATTTTTTTTTTTTAAATAAAATGGACAAAAACACTACGAGGAAAAACATTGTACCTAACTCTTGCGGAAAATGTCTTTTCCACCCTTGACGGCTTGCCCGAACTCCGCTCCGCGTCGTTCGAATGAATGTGAGCAGGGGGGGTTTCATCCCAAACAACACCTTGAGCCCGCAACTTTTGAATCAACACTTTCGCAATCAAAATTCTAGGAGACAAAAATCCAAGAGGATCATACACTTTTGCGAGCTCAGAGAAAATATATCTCTTAGTACATGGCACATTAATGGACTGTATCTTATATGAAAAAATATTTTGAGAGGGACACCACTGAAGCCCAAGTATTTTTAATCCGGGTGACTCCTTTTCACTAAAGGAAAGGGGCTGTTGATGTGTCTCTGGGATAGAGCGCAGTAACCTAGGCTCATTACTCGCCCATTTCCTTAACTCAAAACATCCCTTAGACAGTAAAGTTTCTAACTCTATTTTGAGGTTGAGGGCATCCTCAAAAGACGAAGCGCTCCCTATTGCATCATCTATATATGTCATTGACCGCAATATTGAGGCAGCTCTAGGAAATTCACTGTAATAATCATTAGCTAACTGCAACAATGTGCGAATGCACAAATAATACTTACACCATAAGTAATAGTGTTTAAGGTATATTCTTCTATTGGTTGCCAAGAATTAAAGCGCCACAGTATGCGCTGATAATCGCGCTGCTTTTCATCAATCAAGATTTGACGATAAGCCTGCCTTATGTCACAAGAAAACACTACAGGATTAACTCGAAATTTAAGAAGAATAGATGCAATATTTGGCTGCAATTTGGGGCCAGTAAGAAGGCAACTATTCAAAGACAAATTTTTATCACTTGTAGTACAACTTGCATCAAATACAACACGGAGCTGGAAGGGAGAAGAAGAACTACCATTCTGAAGGGTCAGAGAACCTTTCACAATACAATGGTGTGGTATAAAATATGCCAGCTGACCAGGAATGACAGGTTTAGCTAAAGACATGTGTCCTTGGACAAAATTATGATTGTTTTCCACAAACCAAAACTACACTTTTTTGCACTCGACGCGCGTTTCGCTAACAATGTTAGCATCATCAGGAGACGATAAACAATGAACTAAATTAATCTACGCTCTATCTTATATACAATCCTTTAGTGGGCGGAGATAAGACCAATAAATTGTGATTGATCACGATTTTTAATGCAGAAACTGCATGAATCAAAATTACTTTCAATATAAAAATAACTACTACCAGCAATTAGAAGGAACCACAATGGGTAATAGTTTATCACCTTTTATCGCAAACCTATTTATGAGCAAATTTGAATCAGATATAAGTAAAGAATTTGAGTATTTCCCCAGAGTATGGTTCAGGTATGTAGACGATGTGTTTGCAGTATTCAACACTAAAGTAACTAGTGTTGAAAATTTTATGGAAAAAATAAATAACAACTTTCCCACTATTAAATTTACTTATGAAACAGAGAACAACGGTACACTGCCATTTCTAGACACTTTAGTTATAAGAAATAAAAATAGATTGGACTTTGACCTATACAGAAAAGGCACGGCCACCAACAGGTATATTCCAAATGACTCTTTTCATTGCTTACAACATAAGCTTGCAAGTTTGCACTTTTTAACATATAAATTATTAAATTTCCCCTTAAACAAAGAAAGATTTGAAGCAGAAAAGAATAGGATTAGGAATATAGCTGGCGAAAACGGTTACGACGAAGGCTTAATAATTAAGCTGATAAATAGACATTCTTTTCAAAAGAACTTTCGGAATTCTACCTTTTTCAGACAAAAAGATACCTGCGATTTAAAATTTGTATCAATTCCTTATAATCCTAATTATACGAAAGGATTACACAAAGTATTTAATAACACCGGTCTTAAATTAGTATATCAATCCGGTAACACAATAAGAAGCTTACTAGGAAATCCCAAGGATAAAACTACAGTTCTAGAAAAAAGTGGAATTTACGAAATTAGTTGCATGGATTGCGACAAAAAATATGTTGGCCAAACGAGACGCTCTATTCAAACACGTTTTAAAGAACACTTAGCACACTTAAAATACGGAAGAACAGAAAAGTCAAGTGTGGCCGAGCATGCTTTTGAAAACAATCATAGATTCACATTAGATAACCTAAAACTTCTAAAAAGTGTACCAAACAAAAGACTTTTGAATGCATATGAAAGTATGGAAATCATTAAATCCAGAAATAGTTTAAATAAAGATAGAGGACCCATCCCGTTTAGTACAATTTATTCTTTGGTTGAGGGGAGATAGGATTAAAAATCGTGATCAATCACAATTTATTAGTCTTATCTCCGCCCACTAAAGGATTGTATATAAGATAGAGCGTAGATTAATTTAGTTCATTGTTTATCGTCTCCTGATGATGCTAACATTGTTAGCGAAACGCGCGTCGAGTGCAAAAAAGTGTAGTTTTGGTTTGTGGAAAACAATCATAATTTTGTTTTAGTGCAACCAAAGGTTCCAAATTCCCAACATACATATGTGTCCTTGGGCTAAATAATCTTTCATAAAGTCATGATACGCTTTCACCACATATCTACCTTCCCCGGTACGATAATCAGTTTTCAAAAAAATGTCCTCACACAATTTATCCTCAGGTGACAAGTGAAGTTTGTCAGGAACTGACTCTAACTCCCAAAACTTTCTCAAAGTCAAATCGAGGTGATGTGTTTCTACATTTTTTGCTAATGATGTACACAAACTGAGGGGCTGATTTTCACCAGAACTAGCACTCCCAATAATCACCCAACTAAAAATGGTTTGGAAAGCACTCGGACTACCACCCTGACCCTTACGAAGGCCAGGCAACAAAATATCACTATACACATTGATACCTAAAAGAAGGTCAATATCACCAGATTCACAAAAATTTGGGTCAGCAAGACGTAAACCCTGAAGATGGCTCCAACGTTTCGAATTAATCTTAGCAATCTGTCACATATAGATAGATTACTAGGGCCTCAAAGAACAAGCGAGGTTGCACTTGATTATAGGGGGTAACTATACACGAAACAATACCTAGATCAGTGCACGTTGACATTCCACTAATGCCTCGTATGGGGGTATTGTTGGGCAGTCTATCCAACAAAAGCTTATTAGCAAGATGCTCTGACACAAAATTTGCTTGGCTAGCAGAATCTAGTAATGCTCTACACTTCACAAAGTCACCACCTGAGTTCTGAATAGAAATTAGAGCAGTAGCAAATATTACAGACTGAGAAACAGTGTTTATTACAGCACAAAATTTTGTTTCACTCTTGGGTTCAACTTTTGTCGAAGCACTATTTTGAGCTTTTTGACTATCAGTTGATACCGAGACATCATCAGAGGGGGGTGGGTTGTTTCGACCATTTGAGAAACACAAAAGGGTGTGCTGCCTTTTGGAACATATTCTGCAACCCAACGCACTAGAACAACTTCCTAGGGAATGGCTACGAGCCAGACAGTTGAAACATAGATGACACCTTTTTGCAAAGTCATGTCTCTGATGAGGGTCAATTTGCAAAAACTTATCACATTTTATTAATGATGAACAAGATTTATGGCAATAAATACAATTACCTCTAGGAGTATTAGAATTCGCAGTACCTGTCATAAAAGACCTAGTGTTCTCACGTTTAATGGGGGGACCCAGACCCAGTCTTTTTTGACATATAATCTAATTTTTTAAAACCACCGGAGGACTGAGTTGTCAACATTGAGTTCTCTAAAGCACGGCAATGCTGCTCTACATGTTTATATAAATCATCATAGCAAGGTAACTTGTTTTCAAATCGACTAATTTTTTGTAAAAGTAAATTTAATTTTGTAAAGTCCCATAAATCAACCTGGGTTAAACTAAGAGCCTGTAGATTTTCAGAGAAAGTGCTCAATAGTTTTCTTAATTCATGGGCAGAATTATTTTTCATTGATGGGGCACAAAAAGTTGACAACCAATAATCTGTCAACAAAACACGTTCATTCTGATAGCGATTTACAAGCGAGTCAAATGCCATTGAATAATTACAATCCGACATGGGAATATGTTTAATAACTAAGGAAGCATCACCTTGCAACAAAGACACTAAAATTTGAAATTTTCTTATATTGGAATAATGATTATTATTATGCACTATTACCTTGTATAGGTCAAAAAAGGTTGGCCACTGCTTTATATCACCAGCAAATTTAGGTAAACATGAAAGTTCACTACTATCCTCATGGCTACATGAGGCACGAGAAACAGGGGGGTTGAGGGGTGCACTCGGTTGAGGCTGAGGAGGAGAGAATAATTGAAGATCAGTAGATCACTCACTCACTGAATAAACCATAGAATCCACTTTTGTTTGGAGTTTGTGCTCCTTTTCCTTATCAGCTTCTGCAATAAGTGTAATGACCTCAAGCTGCAAGCCCCCAAAGTAATCACTGAGACGATATAAATCCTCAGAAGCGCATTGAAACTCTGTTTTTTGATTCTGACTTGCCTCTCTATCGAGCGCTTTTTGCGACAACTTATAAATATTTTCTAACCGCTTCAACGTAAAGTCACGCTTTTTAGTAAGTTCCGCTAACCGTTCTGCCTTTTCCGTCATTTTTTATAGTTTCACATAAAAATAAACTAAATTTTGAAAAATTGCAAAAATAAACAAACAAAAATGCGGTTATGTCCATTCATTGTAAACAAATATCAGCTGATATCGATCGATATGAGGTGGCGCGTTCAGAAGTGTTTACCCAGCTGTTTTATTTATTCGATATTGGCTAATTGGCCAGTGCACACAAACACACAGGACGAAATGTAATTTTATCTCGTTTTTATACGACCTTTTCGGAAACTGAAATAAAATATATGATTAGCACCTCTATTTAACGAAATTTTTTTATATTTTTACGTAATTTAAAAGACTATTAAAACACTAGTTCATTAAATTTGGCGAAGAAGGTCCATGTTTATAATTGGGGGTGAAAAGACAAAATTCCCTTTCACGGTCACTCACAATTATAGCAATAAAAAATATATATTAAACATTGCACTCACCCTTGTCCACTGGTACCATTTCTGCACCTGGCCAGGTCGTTGTCTTAGGGGCTGATGTTGGGGAAACTGATCACCAATTTCGGCGGACTTGTAACACGCAATCTTGCCTTGATCACATTCAATACGCAAGTGTTTTCTTGGCAGTTGGCGCCACAACTGCTAGCCAATTAGAGGCCATCTGACCACTTAAAAACTACAAGGAGGGGCGTTCGCTATTATTGGGCATACTCGCGAAAATAAACCAAAAAATATAAATCTACACCAAACCCAACAATTATGAACAAAAATCGTGCGCAAAAGTAACTTTTCCGCACGATTTTTGCAATTTTTTTAGGACTAATTAAATGATTTATGTAACTATTCGATCTTATGTGTAATTTTAGCATTATTATAAAACCTTTGCCTATTAAAAGAACATTTTTAGTTTTTAAATAAAATGGACAAAAACACTACGAGGAAAAACATTGTACCTAACTCTTGCGGAAAATGTCTTTTCCACCCTTGACGGCTTGCCCGAACTCCGCTCCGCGTCGTGCGACTGCCGTCTTGTGCGGAAAAGTACCAATTTCCGCACTTGTTAGGTAAATAATTATTTTCTACGACCATGCGGAAAAGTTACTTTTCCGCCAGATTTTTACTCTTCTGCAGGATTTTTAATGTAACGCACGATGGGTACTATTCTTAATTCCGAAAATTCATAGTCTTAACCATTAACTTAAAAAGTCACATGCAGGCACTTTACTAAAAAAAACGTGTGGAAAAGTAAAATGTTGCGAAAAAGTAACTTTTTTGCACTAGTGCTGAAGAGTTACTTTTCCGCACAATTTTTATATTGTTAAAAATTAAAATATTTAGAAGTAATTAAATAATTTATGTAACGGTTCTATCTTATGTGTTATTTTGTAGCATTATTATAAAAATTTGCGTATTAAAACATTTTTTTTTATAAATAAGATGGACAGAAACACTTTCCCTAACTCTTGCGGAAAATACTTTTGGGTCATTTCATATCAAATCAACCAAAAAAAAGCTGGCTTTGGATTTCATCATCACCGATTTTGATGATTTTTGGTTCAGTTGTTCTACCCATAGAAAAAGTTAAATCTCAAATTTTTCAATTTTTTTGACAAGTGGTTCTCTTTTTATTAATTTTTGAAAATCAAAAAAAAATACCATTTTTGCCCAAACATGTACTTAAGAAAATTGAGATATCTTGGGAACTACTTACACCAGAATATTGATTTATAACTCATTTTCGAGGTATTTGAAATATCTTTCGAATGATCTATCACATATTGCACCTTTTTTGAAAATTTTGAAAAAAAAAATTTTTTTAAAAACACCATTTTTAATTTTTTTCAAAAAATTAATTATTTTTTGTCAATGTCTTGTTAGGTTTTTCACAAAATTTTAGGATGGAGAAATGATGGGATCAGTGTAAAAAAAAATGTGTCTGAGCCGCGCCTCTTTTGATTTCATTGGACAAAATTAACCCCCCTCTTTCAAATTTAGGCCTAACTTTCAAGAGAATCCTGCATTTCTGCAGGAATAGACTGGTGTTATTCCGCTTAATTATGATCATTTGGGGGTGTATCGTTTCAATATTTAACTTGATTCAGCAAACTGTTAATATATTTGAGTTCATGCAGACCTGAAAAATGTCTGAAAAAAAAAACAAAAGACTGGTTTAAGTTTTGTGTGAAGTGCTGTGATTTATTTAAAAATTGAAAACATTCTGGACGTCTCAGAAATGTGAAAATCTGTGATGGATGTCGACTCAAAGTCATGAAAACTTTAGAAAGTTCTTCATCACCTGTACCCAGGTAACGTATCTCGATTTTCAGCCATACATACCAAAAAAAAACTTTATTTATTTTCACTAAAAATGAATTGTTTGGATCAAACAAATACAAAATGTTTTCATAGTGTCTGTCTGTCGGTCGGTTTGTTTGTCTGTCTGTCGAAAAACAGAATTCCTTGCCACCCAGCGATCAGGTGATTAGATTAAATTAGATTAAATTACATTAGATTAGATCCGCGGACAAAAGTTGGAAAAAAGCATTTTAATTTAAAATTTTATTGGTGAATGAGCAAATTAGTTATTACTGTATTAGCACACTGTACGATTTTATTTTAAACCTTCAAGTTCCACTGACAGTCCCAGTTTTGAAGCCCCTGATGAGTCTCTATACTTTTTAAATCAGTTATTGGAGCTAATGGGAGAATCGCCATTGAAAAAGGAAAAAGTATTCTTGGAAAAGGCAGAAAAAGTAAAAGCTGTGATTGAAAAAAGATTATCAATGGTAACCAAAAGTACTGCCAAGAAAGAGTTAAATGCAGAAAGTAATGCACATAAATGTGAGATGTTAGAACAATTAAAGGACAAGTTTTCTAAAGCTACAAAAAGAAGCGAAAAAATACTTGTTTTGTCCTGTTTACCAATGAGTTGGACCAGGACATTTTCCCTAACTCTTGCGGAAAATACTTTTGGGTCATTTCATATCAAATCAACCAAAAAAAAGCTGGCTTTGGATTTCATCATCACCGATTTTGATGATTTTTGGTTCAGTTGTTCTACCCATAGAAAAAGTTAAATCTCAAATTTTTCAATTTTTTTGACAAGTGGTTCTCTTTTTATTAATTTTTGAAAATCAAAAAAAAAATACCATTTTTGCCCAAACATGTACTTAAGAAAATTGAGATATCTTGGGAACTACTTACACCAGAATATTGATTTATAACTCATTTTCGAGGTATTTGAAATATCTTTCGAATGATCTATCACATATTGCACCTTTTTTGAAAATTTTGAAAAAAAAATTTTTTTTTAAAAACACCATTTTTAATTTTTTTCAAAAAATTAATTATTTTTTGTCAATGTCTTGTTAGGTTTTTCACAAAATTTTAGGATGGAGAAATGATGGGATCAGTGTAAAAAAAAATGTGTCTGAGCCGCGCCTCTTTTGATTTCATTGGACAAAATTAACCCCCCTCTTTCAAATTTAGGCCTAACTTTCAAGAGAATCCTGCATTTCTGCAGGAATAGACTGGTGTTATTCCGCTTAATTATGATCATTTGGGGGTGTATCGTTTCAATATTTAACTTGATTCAGCAAACTGTTAATATATTTGAGTTCATGCAGACCTGAAAAATGTCTGAAAAAAAAAACAAAAGACTGGTTTAAGTTTTGTGTGAAGTGCTGTGATTTATTTAAAAATTGAAAACATTCTGGACGTCTCAGAAATGTGAAAATCTGTGATGGATGTCGACTCAAAGTCATGAAAACTTTAGAAAGTTCTTCATCACCTGTACCCAGGTAACGTATCTCGATTTTCAGCCATACATACCAAAAAAAAACTTTATTTATTTTCACTAAAAATGAATTGTTTGGATCAAACAAATACAAAATGTTTTCATAGTGTCTGTCTGTCGGTCGGTTTGTTTGTCTGTCTGTCGAAAAACAGAATTCCTTGCCACCCAGCGATCAGGTGATTAGATTAAATTAGATTAAATTACATTAGATTAGATCCGCGGACAAAAGTTGGAAAAAAGCATTTTAATTTAAAATTTTATTGGTGAATGAGCAAATTAGTTATTACTGTATTAGCACACTGTACGATTTTATTTTAAACCTTCAAGTTCCACTGACAGTCCCAGTTTTGAAGCCCCTGATGAGTCTCTATACTTTTTAAATCAGTTATTGGAGATAATGGGAGAATCGCCATTGAAAAAGGAAAAAGTATTCTTGGAAAAGGCAGAAAAAGTAAAAGCTGTGATTGAAAAGAGATTATCAATGGTAACCAAAAGTACTGCCAAGAAAGAGTTAAATGCAGAAAGTAATGCACATAAATGTGAGATGTTAGAACAATTAAAGGACAAGTTTTCTAAAGCTACAAAAAGAAGCGAAAAAATACTTGTTTTGTCCTGTTTACCAATGAGTTGGACCAGGACAAAAATTCAAAGCGAATTTGGAGTGTCGCAATACTTGGCAAGAACAGCAAAAAAGATTGTCAAAGAAAAGGGAATCTTATCAACATCAAATCCTAAACCTGGAAAGAATATTTCTGAAGATGTGCTGCAACTAGTAACTGAATTTTACTAGCGAGATGATATTAGCCGGATGATGCCTGGAAAGAAGGAGACAAAAAGAAAATTCTGCACTACAGAAGATTATGAAAAACACGACACTTATTTAAAATAAAGATTCTCTGAAGCCCAGACAGTGACAGGGACCCAGAAAATACACGCTGTGATACCTGTTTGTGAATCAAAAATTTGTATAAAAGCATTTTCTCTTAGCATAGACCATCAGATTCACGATATTGTTAAGTGTCCTAAAGCTAATTCCGAGGCTGATAATTCTGAACTTGCAAATATAGATTCCGGATTTGCGATTGTTGAGTATAACAAATCCTGGTGTTTAGTAAAAAAGTAAAAGTTACCTTTTTGCACCCAAGTGGTCTGGCGAATTCATTTTTTTATCCAAAACCGAAGGCAGACATTTTAATAATTGAGCGAAATACCTTTTTAAAAAAAGTTCATCCCAATACTGCCACTGGGAGAACATACTCATTAACTCAAGAAGAAATGTTGTCGTCGACTAAACTTCTAAACATGAACTTAAAGAAAAAATAAATATGTTATGTGTGTAAAAAAAACTTTGATTTTTTACATTTATTGTTTTTATGTTTAACCAATAATGCAAAAATAACAATTTTAGGAAAAAAATTTGAATGTTAAAGACATTAAAAAAAATTATTTTAACACTGATCCCTCATTTCTCCATCTTAAATTTTGTAATTTTTTGAAAAAAAATAAAAATAAGTGTTTTTTTGAAAAATAAAAAAAAAATCAAAATTTTCAGATTTTTTTTTTTGATAAAAAGTACATCATGTATGACATTATTCGAAAGGTATTCAAAATAGCTTTCAAACGAGCTATAAACCACTGTTCTAGTTCTAGCGGTTCTTGAGATATATCAATTTGTTTTAGTAGATGATTGGTCAAAATTGAGAGTTTTTTTGATTTTTAAAAATTAATAAAAAAAAAAACACTGGTAAAAAAATTTTGGATTTTTCATTTGGGTGATGGGTAGAATATCTGTGCCAAAAATGATCAAAATCGGAGGTGGTGAAGTTCCGACCCCTTTTCCACCCTTGACGGTTTGCCGTCGAGTGCGGAAAAGTACCATTTTCCGCACTTGTTAGGTAAATAACTTTAATGGTGATTTTCTTACTTTGTTCTTCTGATTTTCTTTTTGTATTTTTTAATCATATAGTTTGTGTTTTTTTACGGTTTTTTGTACGTCTTTAACTTTTTTTTTTTTTATTCGTAACAATAATTAATTTGCCTAGTTTTTTACCAACCTAACTTCTTTTTTCTTTCAAAAATAATTTAATTTCTAATAAACTAACTTTTTGTTTATTTCCATTTTTAGAACCCTTTTACATCCAATCCAATAACCCAACTACATCAAAAACAGTTTTGTAAAAGAGATTTTTTTATGTAGAAAGAAAATACCAATAGAACAAAAAGATTTTTTTTGAGGGAAAGCTCGTTATTCTTTGTTTTTTTGTTATTTATTCACCCTCGCTAAATCTTTTTTGAAAAAATATTTATTGTCCTAGTGTTTATAGTATAGGAGATATAGTCCAGTTTTTTGATAAGCGGACTGACGTCATTTTTTTGGATCTCGATTTGATACATTGTTTTAGACAGCGACAATAAATATCTAAAAAAAGTCATGTCGTTGATTGTTTAAACTGTTACTTCAAATTGACAACAACAAATTATTTGACATGCGAACTGTTGACAACAAAGAAATACGTTTTCAGAGGTAAAAATAACGTCAGTCCGCGCATCAAAAGATTAGTTTAAAATGCCCGTCAATTAATTGTTAAAGTGAACTCAGGTGGCACCCTCATTTTTTTGTTTATAATAATTGCTTAAATAATTTAAAGAATAAAAATACAATTTATTGTAGTGTTCCCTAGGGGTCTAAAAATCACGAAAAAATAGTACTTCGACTTTTTTGGATGACATATTTCAATCGTTTTTAGGTGACATATGACAATTTTGTAATTTTTTTACTTACTTTATTACTTACAGATTTTGAAGTATTGCCATAGTGTTACAGGTGGCAATTATTTATTTGTGTTATCCCTAAACGTACCTCTACCTATGATAAAAATTTCAAAGTATAGCTATACTAGTTCGAAGGATAAAGGGCAAAAATTATGATTTGATTAAGCAATGAAACTTGGCACGCATACTAGGTAGATTCTTGAATTTCGCTACAGAGCACCCATATTTCCGAAAACAAAAGATAAAATTCGTAAAATTTTTAAGGTGTTCACACAAACCTTATCACCAAAAAAATAGACTGATGATGTTGCTTTAAGAAATGACTGCTTCATGTATTTGACAGTTTGGTGCCAGAAGCAGTTGGCAATGCACCAAAATCCCTATAACTACCAACTGAGAAGCACAAACAACACTAGACGCGGCTAATTGTAAAAAAGGCTCTGGCATAATAAATTTGCAATTTTTTTAACAATAATCTTAAATAATAGCCCCCCCCCCCTTTCCTTAAAATATGAATTTTTTAAATGGGTAAAGTACATTTTATCTTTAGGAAAAAAAGTTCCCTTTCTTTAAGTATCTACACCAATTTATGGATGACCCCTTAAAAAAAATCACTCTGTCTGTTCGGTACTCTTTATTTATGCAGGCAAATAAAAATAATAATTCAAATAAAAGTTGAACTTATGGGAAATAGTGTAGGCGTTTATACAGCAGAAATAAAAATAGAAAGATGGGCAACTTTTATTATCTGAAAAAAGATTTGCGCATAACCTCACTCATTTTTTGGTTTGGTTTAGGCAGATACCTATTATTTAAGAAAACAGTATGATTGAGTTTAGTTTAATTATTTCAATTATTGAAGCTGTGTGCTGATTGGTTCAGTTATTTTTATTTTCTAGAAGGTGTATGTTTATGGGTCAAGGGATTTGGTTAATAAAACGTCCTTTTTTGAAATGCCAACGTTTCGCAAAATTTATTTTTATATAAATTTTGTGAAACATTGGCACTTCAAAAAAAGGACATTTCATTAACAAGATCCCTCAATCCATAAACATACATACTACAAGAAAATTAAAAATAGGATTGTTAAACCATTCTGCCAAGTTATTTTTATTCAGCTGTATAAACCAAAATTATTTATTTTTATTTTAATTTTTGTTACTTTAATTTTTATTTGCTTGTATAAACCCAGCCTTAATAAATTTTATTTGTAGAAAATAATTATTTACAAAATAACATCAAAAAGTTACAATACAAAAAATACTTAAAAGTAACTTATTTACAAACAGAAACTACTTATTTTTAATTAAAGATAATATATAAAACATGTTGTTTAAACAGTACAAGTTTTGTTAAAACTTTTCGGACCTTTTCTCTAGATATACTTTCACTAATTTTATTTGCAGAGCTATGACTCCTCAAAGTGCTTTATGTTTTAATGATTGCTTCAACTAAAAGCTGGTCAAAACAGAGTCTTTGGTATTTAGTAACAGTCTTAGAGTCTCTTCAAATGCTCAGTAACCACTTTCTACTAATAGCAGCATCTGGTGGAAACCTATTGAAAGAAATAGAAAAACAATAATTAGACTTTTTCATTATTACGATACTTAATAATACTGCCATCAGCTGATGAGCGATTCAACATGGTTGCCTTAGGAAAAATAAACCCTTTTTCATAAGGCATACTGCTAATACAGGGTGTCCTAATTAACATGGGACACTATTGCTATCTCAGTAATTATAAGAACTATAAGGTTAAATTTATTAAGATTAAATAAGTGTTTAAGCTCATAGTTTTAAGTATTGCAATTTTTTGACAAATCTCTTTTAAAGAATTTATGTTTCTTTCTTTCTACAAAATGTAACCTGCCAACAATGTTGATTTTGGTGTATACTCTGTAGTTCATAGGTTTATTTCCAGTTTTTATAAAATTAGTAGTAGCAAGTAGTAGGGCTTGAGAGAGATGACTTTAGAAAACAATTCACAAGTGCATGCGAACTAAAAGTACAAAACAACTGCGAATTTTGAGCTTCTGGTTCACATTTTATCAAAATGCTTATTTTTCTCTGATTCAGAAAGAATTATTCTATAAAATAGTCACTTTTTTATTCTGTGTTCTTTCCCATTTCTCCAAAATTTTCATTTATAAAAAAGTAGATTTCTTGTCCGTGAAAAATAAATAAGAAGAAAGGTTCCGATAGCCACGAACCTTTCTTCTAATTTTCATTTATATTAACATTATGCACTATGGAAAAACGGTTTGTCCTATGGTAACCATCTGGCTTAAGTGTTTTGACATGAGGGCATGGATCAAGATGTACTCTTGAGATGAGGCCTCCCAGTAAGCACAGAATATTCCTCTTAGATTATATCTTCGGTTTAAATGCAAAATCAACTAAGTCACTTTTTTTCACAGAGACAAATACAATTTTTATACTAGCATTAATTTTACACTAATTTTATCCATATAAAATTGAAAATTCTCAAAATAAAATAACCAATTAAATGCAGCACTTGCACAGAATTTAATATCGCCTTTTCTTAAAATTTAACTTTTTTGACTTAGTTGATTTTGTCTTTCAACAGACGATATAAATGTGATAAAAATTGATTAAAGACGAGGTTTTTAAGTACAGTTAACATGAGTAGAATATTCTTTTTTTTTAATACTCCTGTAACATTCTTAGAACCTTCTTTAGATTAAGTTTTATAAACAAATATTTTTAGCACAGGAATATTTTTAAAAAATATTAATAATTAATATTCTTATCATATAAACAGTATGCAATAAATTTATATCACTCTTTTATCACCTAATATGAATATCCTTCGAATATTAATATTCTTACTTACTGGGCTGGTAATGCGAACAAATTCTGCATGTCTCTATATTTTTTCACACAAGTCAAAATAAGGCTGGGTATACCCAACTTTTCATATTGATAATTTAAAGTTTTAGTGCTAGTATCTCTGTCTCTTTATTTTAAAAACAAAGAAAAAAATACACATACAGAATTAGCACAAAGTTATGAATTATCAATTTTAAAAGTTGGGTAAACCCAGACGTGAAAAGGGTGAGAAATTTGCGGAGATTTTTGAAATCCAAACCAGCGAGTACTCCCCGAAATTTGTGAGTGAGGTGGAGATATACAAAAGTACACAAGTAAGAAGAGGACATGGATACTCCCTTGGGGTGTACTCCCTTCTCACACTTTCAAGAATCCCCGCACTGGTGAGCTGTAACCACCTCATGGGCCTTTAAGAATACAGGCAATGATCGCAGAAGTATTAAAGAAAATTGGCAAAAATAGGAATTATTTACCCTTACCTGTGATAGAAAAACGTATTTCCACTCGCAGAATTGCTGTTGTTGCAGCCGACAACAAAGCACTTCATGATGCAAAAGGGCACAGAAAAAGTATATTAAAAACAACACGTTAAGCAAAAACCAAGCAAAATCTTCTTCATCTTCTTCTCGGTTACTATGGATTCGCGTCTTTACAGACATCTATCCAAAGCAAAATCTTCGAAAACCAAGAAACGAAAATAAAGAAAATGGCGAATCTACTAACGTCAAGACCGTCAAACGCAATGCTACCAACCAAAAACGTGGATAAAGAGAAAATAAGTTGTCACGTCATGACACTGTTTACACTGCCCCTTTGAAACCTAGTTAATTCGAACAGTTTTCTAAATAAATTTTTTAAAATACTCAAGAAACAGTGGTTTTATATTTTTTCTTAAATTTCGTCAAGCAGTGCTTGTTATATATTCATCAAATACTAAAATATTGGGTTTGCAACCACAACAAATTTTACTCAAGTCGGTTTACTCTGGTTCCAGTAGCACCAAACTGTCACTTCCATGAGGCAGTCATTTATTGGGAGAAAACCCATAAGCATTAGCAGTCTATTTTTTTGGTTATAAGGTTTGTGGGTGTTCATTAAAGTCCCAGCAATATTTTAACATTTCTTATCTACTTAAGATGCCTCGATCGTTAAGGGTCTCAACTCTTGAGATTAAACAAAAAACAGGAAAAATATCAAAAGCATAGAGATAGAGCTATCAGATTTTTGTACACATATTTTTTCCTCATAGGTTAATGTCAAAGATAGGTTGTCACCAAAAAGTCTTTTGCAGAGGGCCCCCAGAAAAAATCAACACTGAATATCTCATAAACGCGAAATTATAAAATTATGAAATTTAGTACAAATGTTCATTAAGCCTCTCTGTACCAAAGTCGGGAATTGAATCCCTCAGTAAGCGACCTTGTATTTACTAGGATCTTAACAAACATTTGTGCCTAATTTAAATACTTTTTACGTTTTAGTTTTTTTTAGTGAATAGGTGCCCTTTATCGAGGACTTCGGAAATGACAACATTCAATAAATAATATTTACTGTTATATCTAAGCATGCTCTATAAGTTTAATATACTTTTAGTTCATGAAACAACAAATATTTGTGCCAAATCTAATAGCTCTATTGCTTTTTGGAGAGCTGGTATTGATAATTTGATTTTTTTCTGTTTTTTTTTGTTTAACGTTAAGAGTTGGGACCTTCATCAAAGGACCTCGAGTAAGTAACAGGTGTTAAAATGTTGGTGGGATTTTAATGGACGTCTGTGACAGGTTTTACAGCTTTACCATAATTTCTTAAAATTTTACGAATTTTGGGTTTTAATTTCGGGCAGAGAGGACCCCTATCCTATGCAGCGGACTTCATGGTGGTTACATATCTCAAGGGTCCATTTAGTATGTAGGCCAAGTTTCATTGCTTAATACTTTTTTGCAAAGTTGGACCCCTTATCCTTAAGGAAACTAAAGGGAGCGAAGCGTGACATTACTTTGAAAGTTTGAGTTGTAATTTTTGATTTGTTGGCCTCGCTTTTGTCATGGGCGGCTCGTTCTTATTTTAAATATTTTAATGAATTATAAATACGATAAGAAAGTCATTTCTCGAAAGCACGATTAGTTCATTATCATACCGTCGCGAGTTACTAAAGTAAAAAATATACGCAAAAATTATAAATCGTAACAGATTTTACCCTTAGTTCGGGTTCTCTGTATTTTGATAAAGAAGTAAAACGAAAGGCATTCAGAATTACTAAAGTTATGAATAAATTATCAATACGAAAAGTTGGGTGAACCCTCTGTAAAACCGAACAAAAAAATTTTCAGGTAAGTACTATTCACAGGAACTAAAATCTGGAAACGTATATTGCTATCTGCTTCTTTGCTTCAAAAATTATGTTTTTAAAAAAATATTTCAAAAACTAAAGCTCTTAGTAATATGAACCAAACTGCAGAAAAATGTTTATTTCAAAGTTAAAATTATTTTCAACTATTTCACACTTTTCTTTTCCTAAACCCCCATCATTCTATCCAACATTTACTTGGTGGGTGGCCAAAAAAACGCTTTGGTACCAAATTTTGGTATGATGAAGGTGTACTATAATAACACATTTTGTGTCGCTGTTTGTCAAGTAAGAATTAAAACAGTTTTTTTTTTCTTTTGACTATTATTATTATTATTATTATTATTTTCCTCTTTTTTAGGGCATTATTACGTAGTGGGATCTTTGATCAAACACTACGTACGGACACAATGTAATTTTATAATTCTTTTTCGGGTAAGTTTAAGGTTTTTCGTACTATTCTGCACGTTTCAAGTATGACTGACTTTTGCATAGTAGTAAAAACGTTTTTATCGATTATACTTATTTTTTTTAGGTAGCCCGCGAAATTATTTGATACCAATCCAGTAGCTGTGATGACTAATGGGATGATGGATATTTTGGAAAGGTAATGTATGGATTGATACTCTTCGGATAGTTCAAAATATTTATTTATCTTCTCTCTTTCTGTTTTCTCCAGGTTATGATCGTTACGGTAACATATATACAGGCGAATACTTGCCCCAAAAGAAGTACTTAAATTCTTACCATAAACTAAATAACTATATACCTATATCTTTAAAAAATGATTTTTTTTTCCAAGAATAGCTAAACTCGACTAAAGATCAACTTTCACAACGCCGTAATAATAAATGGGACACACAAGTTCACACACCAGGCACGCAAATATACAAGGAATCGAATTTATACTTCCACTTTATTAAGCATTATCGTCGGGGCAAAAATAGCTACTGTTATAAAACTTTCCTCACAAATCCTTAAATTTTCGTGCTGCTTAAAGACTTGTCCGAAGGCTTCCAGCCAAGTTCTCCTTCTATTGCTGTTTGATTTTCCTTGAAAGAGCTGAACTCCGTCGCAGGACTATTTTTTGCAGTCTGGCACACAACAGGAATAAATAATAAAATTAAATCGTTTGATAAAAAAACTATTTGCAATAATAACGAGCCGCCGATGACAAAAGCGAGGTAAACAAATCAAAAATGACAACGCAAGTGTCAAAATAAATATCAGGCTTCGCTTCCTTTAGAGCTTGCTCTAGGATTAGTGTCCTTACTTATTCTCGGTACTATACATACATAATGTATCCAAATTTATAAAATAAAAATATCACATACCCTGAAACTAAAACAATAGGGATTTTTTGAAGGTTTACAATAACGCTTATTAACGCTTTACAATATCAGCTAAATACAGAACTAAAGTTTTAGTTTTTGAAACGTTTTTTCTGAGACATGTTAAGAACCGGCGCTTTATTAAAATTTTTAAAATGGAAATGATGTGGCGAAACAGAGGAAGGAAAAAATTCGAAGGGTAATTTAGGAAACTTATGGGGTGAAGAAAATTTAGAAAAGGAACCTTTGCAAAGAAGCCGTTTATGTATGTGTACAATATTTCAATGGATAGTGCTTCAACATCAACGCCCCCACTAGAAAAAAACATTAAGGTGGCCGTAACCAAAACCGTAACTCGCAGATGTCAAAGAAATTTGTAGGTTTTATTTTTATTTGAATTTATAAAGACCCGTTCTCAGAGTTTCTCTATTTCCTCCACTCATCTGTCGCTGGCTGCCGCTGGCAGACTTAAATTTATTTTAATGTTTTATCATGTAGCTGCGACAGTCGCCATATTTTTAGAGTTTTTCCATGTTTTTATTCCAAATTGTTTCGTTTTTTTAGACTTTTGGACATTTTTACTTATTTTGCACGGTCATTTCCCCCACTCATCTGTCGCTGGCTGCCGCTAGCAGAGTTAAATTTAGTTGAACTTTTTCTCCTGTAGCCGCGAGAGCCGCCATATTTAGAGAATGTTTCCATGTTTTTATTCCAAATTGTTTCGTTTTTTTAGACTTTTGGACATTTTTAATTATTTTGCACCGTCCTTTGTTCCAAATAATATATTCAAGTTTATATGATTACCAGGCTTAGTCTAAATTGGCTTATACATTGTTCAGTCAATATTAAATAAATATTAAACAGTAAAATACATTACAAGAAAGTAAGATAATATTAAGACGTACCTTCTGCGGGTATTTCTTTCTTGTTTGCCTCTTTTTTTTGCTTTACGCTAAAGATAAAAAGCAATTTAACGTATTTTGGTTCATTCCCACCTAACAATTAAACATTTCTGTAATGTAATAGTACTTAGAGAACAAGGAAATAGAAATGTTATATTTTACCATTGGGAATATTACTAACACTTGCCGGCAATAAGTTACGTTCTAGCTCATACAGGTGATATAAATGTGATAGAAACGTGACATGAAACACGACTATAATACGACCAGAAAGTTTTTTTTTAAAGAATTATAGTAATATACTTAGGCACTGACTATAATATCCCACATAGCAAATATATATCCCTATTGGATATTGCATGGACACGATTTTGTGATTCAAAACATATCTAGAAGGCCACGAAATGGATATCCTAACATATGCAGTGGATATATATCTACGTGAATATCCACCAAATATGCATTAGTTTTCTACTAAAGTGCAATTACGGAGTAGCCTATGGATATACGTATATCACCATTATGTTGATGTACTATTTGAGATTAGTTATCAAAAGATTACCTAAATAACTTTTTGCTGTATTATATTTATAATAATATTATCTGCTACATAGAGAACATATTGATTCCAGTGCTATCTACCTACAATAGATGACACTAAACTAAATTATAATTATAAATCATGTAAATCGCGTTCTTTTCACAAGATAGTAATATTTTCAGCAAACATGCCACAAACTCTTAAAGAATATTCAACAACATCAAAAATAGGCCTCGAACATTCCTTTCATATTCGCAATAGAATATTCAAAAAATCACTCCGAGGGAATATTCTTATAACATGAATATTCCTCCAATGTTATGTAGGTTGCAGCAAGAGTAGAGGGGATTGTCGCTGGCGACACGTCAAAGATGTGAAAACGGGGCTTTACTTTCCGGTTGTTGGAATATTTTTTTTTATTTTTAAGAGTAAATATTTTTTTTCTGTCAGTGAACTTAGCTCAGGAAATGTCAAAGTGACGTTCAAAACGGGTCATGTAATATTCATACTTTTTGGAGTCAAATAAACGTCAGAATTGGCTGAAGGAACATTTTGTAAAAACTAAGACACCGCTTGAGGCACTTTTTAGATTTTAGTTTTTATAAAATGTACCTTCCATTTAAAGTCCAGCCAATTCTGATGTTTATTTAATTCCAAAAAGTATGAATATCACATGATCCGTTTAAATGTCACAAATTTCCTGAGCTAAGGTCACTGACAGAAAAAAAAGCATCTCTACTCTAGTAGTGTGTGTGTGTGAGATAGTACCCAGACTAGATTTCGTTAAGAAGTTTAATGCTTAAAATGGTGATTACACAATTAAGATTTGAAGAAGAAGGCACAAAGATGAACCGGATTGAAAAGGAATATTTTGGGATTTCCATCCATATTCAATTAAGTGACAATTTTAAAAGTAATAATAATAATAATTTTTTGTATTAGCAAAGTAATCACAATACATTTTTACATTACAATTTGCTACATGGCAGTCAAATACTAAGTCATACAAAAGGAACTGAAAGGCAATAATATTGATCTAGTTCAGCCCCTTAAAAATATTGTTTACATCGACGGGCAATAAAAAAAATATGTTAGAGCTATACAATTATTGATACTAAAAATATATGAATACATACAATAGCTGAAGCATAAAAACCTCTTTAATAAAAATATTTAAAATAATTTGAATTTAGATCATACAAAGGAAAAAAAAGATGGTTTGGCCAGTTTAGAGGGTATTGAGATGTGAGAGAAAAGCGTGATACTTAAGAAGGTACTCTTTTACGTTTTACTTGAATAATTTAGTTTTTAGATTTTTGAAGTTTTCAGGTAGACCATTGTACAAGCTGTAAACGTTATATGAGAAGCTCCTTTCGAACATTTTAGTTGAATGGAGTTATCAACCCCCTAAATCTTAGGTTAGCTGTTTCGGTGCCGTTCTTTTTAAAACATTAACGCTTCAAAAAAAAATAACGGTTGTTTTACGCAGTTGTACGTAACTAACGTACTTCATAATTGGTTAATAGCCGGATCTGTAATCTTGACTGATACAGCGCGATGCAAGCCAAACTTAACGAAAAATCGCACAATGAACCGATTACGCGGGTTAAAACGTCCGTTCGGTTATTTTTAAGCGAATTTGGACAAAACTTTACATTGTTTATGCCATTCAAAAAGTCCCTGAGATGTCTAGAAAATAAGATTATTTGAAAATCAAGAGGTTTAGTTAGCTTAGATGAATTACCTAAAGACACTCGGTTCCATAAAAACTGCGTGATAACTGTTATTTACAAACTTTCACTGGATAAATGATTTATTATAATCGTAAAAGTTTGAAAGCAAAAGGACCTAGTGTGCTTAAATTCGATTCCTCTCCTGGCTACAGAATTTAGGCCCCATTAGTCAATATTTTTCCAGGTAATAATGTAACCAGAGTCGTAAGCATCAGGTATCTTTAAGAGTAGAGATTCTTTTTTTTTCTATCAGTGGCCGTAACTCAGGAAATGTCCAATCGATATTCAAAACGGGTCATGTGATACCCATACTTTTTGGAGTCAAATAAATATCAAAATTGGCTGAACTATGAATGGAAGGCATATTTTGTAAAAAGTAATACACGGCTTGGAGCACTTTTTGGTGAATGTACCACTTTTTTAACAAAATATGTATGGACAACAAATGAAGTAGGTACATTTTTTTTTTCTGTTGGTCAGCGCTACTAAAATTATAGTACTTTTGGCCAGCGCCACTAAATTATGGTACATTTGGCGTACTATCCAAGAGTAGGATTTTGGATCGTACAAAACAATTATAGTATGGCTGGTAACATTGGTAAGACCCATTGTAGACAACGATTACGAAATGGCGCGGTGTCGTCTTAGGTTCCACCTCCTATTTGAATCAGCGAAATTCAAGTAATTTACTTTAAAGTAATAGAGTAAAGATCAGCTAGAGATACCTCCCCCATTCCCCGTAGGAATTTCTGACACACTTGCCAATTGCAGCGTATATCCAGGGAGAGACTACTTGTTCTTTATTTCCCCAGATGTAGTGTTTTTTTTCAAACCGAACAAGTGTGATGAACCAATATTTTAATGACATTTATTTGAAAAAGGAAGTCTTCCATAATTTTCCGTAATGTGTTTTTTACGTTGACAAATTTTGTCTGAGAGGGGTCCCCCCACCCCCTCGGTATACTCTGTAATTGACAAGGTACAAACACGTAAAACTTTTAGCTAAACGCCAATAATAATAAATAAGTAAGAATCTTACAATACTAAATCTAAATTACTTAGGGACTTAAATGAATAAACAATACTCACCGAAGCTTATATGTGCAAGCTTGTACGTGATATTAATTCCCACAGGAGAGGGGAAGGGTTTCATATCAGTAGCGCATCTCGTCTATAAGCAGAAATGTCCCTGTTCTTTTAAAAAGATATTTCTCATTTGTTTAAAAGTAATTACAGTTTTTATTTATTTCAATCATATTTTTTTTTGTATTTTGAATTCGTTCACCTAAGAAAACGAATTTTTCAAAAAAATCTGTCTTACAAATAACTAGTCAATTGTTAAAACATCTCTTCTTCCTCCTGTAACCTCAATATGTCAGTTTTGTTTAGGAAATAGTAGGTTGGTTGACGTCCTTTAAGATCTTTTGTAACACGTCTGGCACCAGATTTGATTAAAACTTTACTGATGGATTCCATTTTTTCCACACCCATGGCGTAGTGAAGAGCTGTCCTTCCAAGCTAGAAGAGGAATGTGATTTTAATAATTTTAACTGTTGACTACAAGGTTCGTACGGACCGACAAAAGTTAAGGTAACAGACCAAGCCAGGAAAAATCTTCAACGTCTTTTGGAAAAAAATGGAAAGCAGTTCACAAGCAAACAAAAGTTTTTGTGAATAATTTTTTAACATAAACTTTAATTAAGAAATTAACAAAATATATCAGTTAGAATATATTTTGCGGTAATTTTTTGTTATAAAAATTGACTGGAATCTTTTGGTCAGGGAAATAGATAATAAAAAAAAAATTCCGTCAAATTTGTACCCATTTTGCACAGTAAAAGTTTGAGGCATTCATTTTATAAGGAAATCCTAAATTTTTCTCCGTATTCGCATTCGTAACGGATCGACTAATGTTGGCCGCAAAAAAAACTTTAGAAATTCATCATACCTATGCGAACGTATCCAGGGGCCCAGTTCTTGAATCACTCGAGTTTCAGTCGTATACGAATCACCTTTTAGCAAAAAATTGTCAAAACTGCAATTTATTAAATCAATTTTTAATCCAAACCTTAATTTTGGAAACTCATTCAAACTTAGAATTTATAAAACGCGTTTTTTTAAACCTTATATTGGCACTCATTCAAACTCAAACTCAGAATTTGTCAAACCAAATTCCTGTTAAATTAATTGCGCATTGGCCAATAATACAGACTTCCATACTAAGGGCGTCACGTTAATACATTTTTGGCGAATGCGCAATTTCTTTTGACAAACTACGAGTTTGACAAATTCTGGTTTTAATATATATGAAATTTTACAAATTTCCAGTTTTATATTGCATTGAAAAATGAATATTTTGGCCTTTATCTCAAAAAATGAAAGCACAAGGCGTCCGGGTTGCAGACGAATATTAGTTATGGCTTAAAAATCCTAGACAATGATATAGTGTCAGGGTTACAATTGTAAGAAAAGCAGTAGATAAAATGCAAATCGTGCTGATGATAGCCAAAGTTCGAAGAGAGCATATGGCACTTAAAGAACGAAGAAACCTACATTGTCACCAATCCTGAGAGTCTCCAAGAAAGAATTGGCCAAGTAATCCACCATTTCTTCCTGTTGACAAAGTACAGCAATATGCAGGGAGCATCTACCATAGTTGTTCTTGCCGATGGCCAGAAGTTTGCCACTGCCGGTATCTTTTTCGTCTGCCAATAATGCCATTACTTCGTTAAGGGTCCCCTGACGGATGGCGTGGTGCACGCGTTCGCGTTTTTCCTAGAAAAGTGTTAGATCAGCATTATTGATTTAGAATAAACCAAATCTATACATATATAGTTGGTGGTGTTGGCTTCTAACCATACGATATAGATAACAAAAATCCAATTTTTGCCTGTTTGTTTCTGCATAACGCAAAAACTACTGGACCGATTTTTTATGGGAATGTCACTGCTGCATTCCCTGGACTCCTGAGGAGTACATTGGCTTTATTTCATTAAAATCGGCTTACGGGAAGAAAAGTTATGACCATTTAAAAAAGAACCGGGAAAAACAGCAAGGCAGAGTGGTTATTCGAGTGGATGGAAGGGTTTCAGAAGCTGGATGGAAGTGGGGGAGTGGTGGGTGTGGGATAAGGTGGATGGCACTCATTTGAGTGCGAAAAGATGTACTTTACTGCACTAAAAAAAAAACAATCAAAAATTTTACTTCAAACTTTGTAATAAGTGCAGTGAACGTCATTATGACAATAAATAATAAGTTCCTTTACCGCACTCTCAAAAAAAAATTCGAATAATCTTGACAAAAAAAATAGTTAGAATTTTTCAAATTATTAAGTTTTTTTAAAGGGTATAAGACGCTAGGTAAAATTTTGTACCTAACAAGTGCGGAAAGTGATACTTTACCTCACGTGACGACAGTTGCACAAACGACGCGAAGTGGAGTTCGGGAAAGCAGTCAAGGGCAGTAAAGTCACTTTACGCACAAAATTTTACCTACTAGCGTCTTATTCCCTTTAAAAAAACAATAATTTGAAAAATTCTAACAATTTTTTTAATATTACAAGAGTACGTGTTCAAATTTTACAAATGTAGCAATGAGTTCTCAGTAGTAATATATACCGAGTGAAACGGCATATTTCCATCAGATGACAAATTCCAGTTATTAATATGCACAAGGTATATTTTCGAGATAACCACTTTCAAAGGAAGCTAAAACTACAGGTAAACTTCCTCTTTCGTAGGAATTCATGCTAAAACAAATAAAAACTTTTTAACAAAAAATTAAACTGTCTTCCACAAAGTATACAGTAAAAAGTATGAAGTAAAATAATTCTTATTTTTACATTAAATCCAATGTTTTTGATGTTGGCGCCTATAAGTAGTGTACCGACTACAAAAAAGTTCGATTTAATGTAAAAATAAAAATTATTTTATTTCATACTTTTAAGTGTATACATTTTTAAGTCGGTTCAATTTTTATAGAGAAATAATTTATTTTTACTGCTTTTTAGTTAAGGACAGTTAAGGACGGCAGTATAGGTACCTACTTAAGTCTTATAATATAGATTTTGTCACTTTTGTCGTAAAAATGGCCAGACCAAATTGAAGCTTTCTCACAGCGAATAAAAAGATAATTATGAATTATTGGTTGAGCGGTTTAAAAATAATGCTGGACGATTTTTATACTTTTCCAAATATATTTCAGGTTTTTCGTGCGTGGGGAAGTATGTTTTTTAATGAAGATTAAATTAAATCTCTCCTGAATCAAATATAAAAAAATTATGAAAGAGTCGTTTGAAAGTTACGATAAAAATAATATAGTGTCCAAATTAATGGCAGCATGCATTTCTAATGATTTTTTAATATTACCGTAAAAGTGGTGGAGGAATTAAAGAGAGTTTTGGAAACAAGACCAGCCCAGGGAACTCATAAATCGATTAAAAAAAGAAATGAAAATCGTTGGAGCCATTTGGAAATTATGACAAAAAAATACAAAAAATTAAACAAATAAAATAATATAATATACAAACAATAAAACACAGAGCTGATTTTAAAAATATGTAATGCAGTAATATTATAAACGTATAGCTTATAATTAATAGATTAAACGAACTTCTTAATTGAAGTTCTATCTTAATTATATGAAGCGCCTTTTCGTAGAGATCAAGAAATGTAGTCAATCTACTTTACATCAAGAGAGTCCAAATTTCAAAGCAACCAACGAAAAGAAAATCCGAAACGGCCGCGTGCATGGATCTTGCCCATCCCTAATGCCAACATAACCACATTATTTTTAAAGCAAGCTCTTTCGAAAGTGTTCCGTTAGGTGCTTTCGTAGAGTTAGTGCCTCATTATTACTTTGGGGGAGCCAAAAAATAAAACTTCATTTGCAAAGTAAAAAATCAATTTGGCAATATATGGGTGACAATTAATCCTTTCTTAAGGATGATTAGGGTGGGAGGGACTGGATCTCTACGAAAAGGCGCTTCATATAATTAAGATAGAATTTTACTTAAGAAGTTCGTTTAATTTATTAATTATATTCGCGCCTTTTCTATGAGATCAAGAAACGTAGATGTTACAAGCAATTTGTAAATTTGATAGTCAGCAACAAAAACAACAATTCATATTAAATACCACATCAAAAAACAAAAGAAAAGTAAGTTCAACTTATAATAACTAAACGTACCTAATAAAAAATAGTCTTATTACAATTCACAAAATAGGTACAAAAGATCACTACAATATTAACTTAAGTCCGCCTTGGCAAACAAATCTTTTTCGACTTGTAGTGGTTTATTATAAAAAACTACCAAAACTTTTGAGTCTGCAGACCATCCTGCAGTCTTACATATAATGTCAACTATAACTGTCAACAAAGCCTTATAGAGGTAGATGCATGACGAGTGCTATGGGCACTAAACTGTGATGTGTTAATCCAACTTAATGAAAGAGTTGAGCTGAATCCAACGACTTATACTTTGTGAAGAAGCAGCCTTGTAAGACCTCTTAAATGTAATCATTAAGTTTGAAATATTGCTTCTTAAATCCTTAGTTCTTTCCAAATAGTAACTTAAAGTTTGGGCAACACAAAGTTTGTTTTTCTTTAAAAAATGGTTGTTCACGGTTAAGCCCAGAAGTCTATTCGATCTGGTAATTTGGTTTCTATACCCTCCGAAGTCCTTCTAATATTTTCCATTTTAATTAATGAAATTAAGAGTTTGAACCCTATGTCCTGTCACCAAAGCAAGTAATATGACTAATTTTAAAGTAAGGTCTTAAAGCAATAATTCATTATTTTCAGGCTGATTTTCTAAGTAATTAAGAACTGTACTAAGGTCCAAAGTTTGCGAATATCTAGGCTTACTCGGTCTTAAGTTAATAATTCCCTTAAAAAACCACTTAATTCTAAAATCCTGCATTAACTCAGGACTTAACAACAGACTTAGCGCTGCTCTAAAACTGTTCAGAGAACCAAATGATTTACCTTCATTGTAATGTTTGGTAAAAAAATCCAAAATGACAGGGGTAGACGACGAAAAAGGATGTAAATCTCCTTCCTTGCAAAATCCCCAGCAAAGGTTCAAGGCAGAGCTGTACTGTTTTAATGTTGATAAACTTACAGAAGATATCATAATATTTAGAGAACCTGTAGGAACTCCTTTTAGTTCAAATGCCTTCCTGAGCATACTCCTCTGCCACCAGGGTAAGCTGAATCCACAGGGGATGTGGTGTCCGGTGTATAGATAATAATAATTCCTTAGAAGGTTCAAGTGACAACACATATGAAACTAATAATTTTTAAAAATTGTGATACCAGGCTTGTCTAGGCTAGTAAGATGCAACCACAATACCCTGGGCTTTATCAGCTATATTTTTTTTAAGAACCCTGGGGTCAGGGAACCAAGATACAAATCTAGGACATTTGTTATTAATACGGGTAGCAAATAAATCAACCTCAGACATTCCAAAATTGTCCACAATCCTAAAAAAAAGCCTCATTGGATAGACTCCATTCGTCCTCTGCTTCCAGAATCCTTTATTCCCGGTCCACTTCAAAATTATCTGCAGAAGATAATAAGAAGCAAATACCCAAATCTTTCTTTGCTCACACCATTGCCAAAGCGCCTTTGATATATTGTTTAAATTAGGATATTGCACTCCTCCCCATTCTGTTTATATATGAGATGGAGTAATATTATCAACCCGTAAAAGAACTTCACAATGACTTAGATCTGCAGCCAAACATTTCAATCCAAAAAAAGCTGCAAGAAGCTCCTAGAACTTTAATATGTAAACTTAATTCATTAGGTCCCCAGAATCCTCCAGCCTTCTTTCCATTACAAACTGCACCCCAGACCTTTGGGGTGGCATCAGAAAAAATTTCAATTTTAAAAGAAAATTGTCTAATAGGAGAAACTAGAGACTTTGGACAATTTAGCCACCAATCCAAATCATCATTACTCATTTGATATTGTCATTAAGGAATCATAGTTGTCATTATGACTCCTTAAGGCCATCAGGCACTTGGTCCTTTTAAATTTTTTGGCATAAACTCAACTATAAGCAATTGCCGGGCAAGCTAATACCAACCCAGCTAACATGATTTAACGGCAAAATATTTTTTTTTGCTGGCAACGTCAGCATTGAGTGCTTAAAAAACGCTTCCCCACAAACAATGAAAGGTGGTAAGGTGTATTTGCTTTATTGGCATTATTGGCAAGTGAATGCCATTAGTTATTTACTACAGTAGTATTATTGGCAAAATTGCGCTATTTTGCCAAAGATTATTTACTAGTGCTGATGTATTGGCAGATTTATGTTATTTTGCCAATAACTAAAAAACGTGTTTTACATACCAAGTGAAACGCGTGAAAATTGCATGCATTTCTAAACCACCTTTCCAGTCCGATCAAACGCATTGCCGGATATCGTGTCTTTTGAACGCCTTATTTTTTAAATTTCCGCGCGATTGACATCTGACGTGCGGTTGACAACTTGACGTACTTGCCGACGCCATTTTAATAATATTCTGGGGATTCTTCCTATGTGGATTCCTTTTCGTAGTTTGTGTTTTGCAAGTTTTCTTTTAAAATTAGCTTAAAATTAGTTTGAGTTTCAAGTCACCATGGATGTGAAAGCCGATACTGCGTAAGTACTCATATTCTTCTGTTCTTAAATAAGGTCGGCCTAGAGTAGACTTAAAAATGTTCAGAACTACCAGTAAAGCGACCAAAAATCGTCATTTATGCTGGGTTTATACAGGCATATAAAAATTAAAATAAAAAATAATTCTGGTTTATACAGCCAAATAAAAATAACTTTGAACCCATCAGCACACAGCTTCTGCACATGTATACAAAAGTGAATGACACCAATAGTTGAAATAATTAAACTAAACTCCATCATGCCGTTCTCCTTATTAATATCTGTTAAAAACAAACCAAAAAATGCGAAAAAACTCCATTTAAATTACAACAGCAAATGAAAGTGCGGTTATGTGCGTCAAAGAGGCATGCTCAAATCCGTTTTAAGATAAAAATAAAAGTTAAAAGTTACCCATCTTTTTATTCCTGCTGTATAAAAATAAAAGTTAAAAGTTACCCATCTTTTTATTTCTGCTGTATAAATGCCTACACTGTTCCCCATAAGCTCATTCAACTTTTATTTTAATTTTAAATATTATTTTTATTTCGATTTGCCTGTATAAACCCAGCATTAAATCGTGATCTAGACGCCACTTTACAAGAAAATCAAAGTTCACATCATGATCTACAATGCTTAAGCGATACTGAGACTGATAATTTACAAATTTCTTTTGTAATCGAGCAAAACCTCTCAACTAAAAAGCCAGTTAACTCCTACCTCTTCAGTGCCGTTTAGCCTACTGTTGCCGCCATTTTTATAACCAAATTGACAGGTAAAACATAAATTTTCTCTCAGTTTGGTGTCACTATGGCCTCTATAGTACGCTAAAGGATACTATATCAAAAAAGAGTTAACTGGCTTTTTAGTTGAAGTGTTGAATCGAGCCATCTAAAGATTCATCAATTCAGTCTACGTCCAAGTCATTTTCTGACACTGAAATTTCTCTTGGTGACCCAAAGACTGATGACCCTCAAATTTCTTGTGAAACCGAGCCGAGAAAATTAATTTGAAAAAACTCGTCTGTGGTACTATTTTTTATTTTAACGTAAACTTGCCAATAAAACAACTAGATTAAAGTTTTTATTTTTCTTTTTTGAGAAACTGATATTTTGTCACTTTTTAATCAAAAAGGGCTACTTTTTTCTAAAACAAAATACTGGTTTATCAAAAAGAAAATAATTTACAGCTATTCTTACCACAATTTAAACTTTTTTAGATTCCTTAAAGAAAAATCCTTTAAGAAGTCAATCAACTTCTCCTCATTCTGTCGTTGAAAATGCTATTAAGGCTTGGTTATGGGATGCCTGTGACTGGAAAGAGGGCAGAACATCCAGGAAAAAAGATGCTGCACAGATCTTCCTCTTATCTTAGAACAAGAAGAAGGAAGTACTAAGTTTTTAAATTTTTGACCAAGCAACTGAAGCAAACCTTATTGTTTTGATTTACAATCAAAGAGATTCTAAATAAAATTTTCCCTGTTGCAATTTACTGTGGTATGGAAAACCTACTCTTAATAAATATTTAAAACAATTTATGAAAGAATTTTCCTCTATCTTTCGCATGACAAAGACGACAAATATTATTCATATGGTTTCCATTCCTGTCTTCTTGCTAGGATATAAATATAATTGTATAAGTTTTTGTTTACAGTAACATTTATTTATTTATTACATATATGTTTTTCTAGGAGTTTTTGTTCGTTTAAGGATAAAATAAAATAAATGTGCATTCGTAAATTATTTGCATTATTTTATTTTTAATCCACAATCATTACAATTTTTATTTTGTGTATAAATACTTTAAATAGGGAGAAAAAGCCAATTATCAGTGGTATCGGAATTTGCATCTGTATCTCTATTGAGCCAACCGATCAAGGAGGTGCACTTTTAAACTTTTAATTTTTGTGTGGTTTTGGCACTTAGTGGTACAGGGTAATTCACCATATTTTCCCAACTATATAACTCATTTATTCTTAAAGATAGAAAAAAAAATTAATACAAAAGTTGCTTAGTTTTTCACAAATTTTAAGAAAATTTAACCAAAATGTCAAATTTCGACATCAACTTTCTTATTTCAAATGGAACACCCGGTATATTTTTCAAGAAAAACGTTGCCTTAAGAGCAATGTGTTGAACAAAAAACCACCTAGACTATTTTTCCTTGGCTAACACATCGCCCTTATGGCAAATTATTTTTTATTTCACTCGAGAACCGCTAAAGATAAACCCTACATATAGTATATTTTAAAAATCAGGAAAAAAAGATCTACCGAAATTTTAAAAAATATACAGGGTGTTCAATTTAAAATAAGAAAGTTGATGTCTTAGTCTAAATTTGACATTTTGAAAATTTTTATTGAATTTTCTTAAAATTTGTGAAGAACTTATCAACTTTTGTATTTAAACTATTTTTCTATCTCTAATAATAAATGAGCTATGTAGTGGGAAAAATATGGTGAATCACCCCATACATTTTTTGCCAATATTGCCTGCAATGCCGGTATTTAGTATGCAGTACTCCTCTACATTTAAACCATGCTAAGTGTGTATTTGCCATCATTTTAAACGTATTCGTTGCCGTCGCTCGGCCGGTGGCTCACACAGGAGTGTTTAAGGTATTTATAACGCACAGATTGCCGTGTGTCAAATTCTCATTGCTAATAGATGCCAATATTTGTAACGCACTTTGCCATGCCGACATTGTTTGTGGGGTTAGTACCCGGTAAAAAAAGCGCAGTTTTGGTTCACCGGCCGACGTTTTGCCAACTTTGTATTTTTTTACGTTTTATTTACAGCGTCTATTAAGTGCTGGCATGGAGCATTTTTTTCGTATTAACAAAAAAATACTTTTTTTGTATTAAAAAAAAAATACTTTTCTAGCTAGGCTAGATAAATTATGTTTTTTAATTTAACTCTTATGCTTTAAAATCTCTGATCTCTTACTCTAAAGACGATACAGCAAGCTTTTAGTGCCTTGGACCACTAGGCCATTTCGGTTTTGTTAAGAACTCACCAATTCACGGTATATTGACGCAGTGCAGGTGTCATGATTTTCAGAAAATGGGAAAATAATATGATCAAATCATAATTTGGCGAAATTAAAAAAAATATATAATTTCGTGGAACCATAAAAAAATGAATTCATAAAATGATCGTAGATTACTGCGAATACATATAAATATTCATATCATTTTAGGTATCCTATACCTATTTATGCATGAATGATGATGAGTTCTGACTTTTACCGGTTTTCCATAAAGCGGCCACCCCTGCTGTGTGCGTGTATTTGATGCTTTTATCTTATCCCTGTCAAAAAAACCGCGTTCAATCTCTTAAAAAAGCTTTACGAGATTTTGTATAATGTTTTAACGGGTTTTATATTTTTTCTATGCGGTAAATCAGTTTTGACAAGAAAGACAGGTTGGATCGTAGAATATATCTTATAAAACCCTATCAAACAGCATAAAAACTGACCAACTTTCATAAGAGCCTATATGCGGTATTTTTACCTGGGATAACTTAGAGTAGATAATTGTGTACATGTGGGATCTCAAGGGGGCCGCCCGTACCCCCCCCCCCCACCGTCAGTACGCCACTGCATCCGGTAATAAGGAGTCGAATCTGAGCGGCACTACCATCAGGGTAATTTTTTAAAAAAATCGAACAAATACACAGACAATGCAAAAAAATTTGATTTACGTATATATTTTACATATTTTGTGGACAATGCGATTAAAATTTGTTTTACTTGCTGTAATCGCGATTTGGTTGTTTTTTACTTTTACTTGTAATTGGCTGGTATAACTATGCGCAGCGAAATCCAATTTACGTATAAAAAAACGTACTGTAGCTGCCATCACGATTTTGATGTTTTTTTACTTTTACTTGCAATTCACTAGTTCAACTTTGCGCTGCTAGCACTAATTAACAGCTGAAAAAAAGTGTTTTTTATTTTGCTTATAATTCACTGATTGAACTGTGCGCTGCCAGCACTGATTTGCGGTCGCCAAAATTGTACCGAGAATGAGACCACAGTTTTGGTATTTTCTTGCTGTGACTGTTAAAGCACTGCTTTAATTGTATGCCGAAAATGAACTTTTGTATGTGCCAGAATGTCCAATAGGTCCCGTCGCAAATAAAATTAAAAAAAAAAAGCTGGCAGCTTGTATAGTGTTTTTCTGGTAAAAACCAAATATTTATTTTGCACTGGCAAGTGAGCTGCCAGCAGTTGTGGGAAGACACTACATAATTGAGCGAACTCTGATACTTTACATTGTAAAATAGATTTGAACCTTAGCAGTAAATTATAAAGTCTTTCAGACTTATCTTTGGCTAAACTTATTGTCATTGAAACTAAACAATAAATAAATTCTAAATACTTGCACTGTCTAGATGGTAAAAGATTACTTTTCTTAAAGATACAATAAATCCAAGGTCGGTCAAGGTCTGACATGTTATGTATAAATATTTTTAAGACACAGATTATAGGAATCTCCAAAAAGTAGAAAATCATCCAAATATATGACAGATAAAAAAAAACCTTTTTCACGTAAACGATATAAAATTGGTTTCATAATTTTAGTGAAAACCCAAAGGGCTGCATTAAGACCAAAAGACATTATGCTGCCAAATCTTGCCATTGCTTTCTAACATTGGAATTGAAAAATAAGAGGTCCAAAGTTGCCAAAAGACAGTTTTCTGTCATGAAATTTAAAGCTAGTTTAGTGTGCTCTAATTTGAAGTGAGGCCTAGACTGCACTACTCTACCTGTGAAAGGTACTGAATAGCCCCTGAACCATGACAGTCTACCAGAAAAACTACTTATCTTTTGCTGGTTTTTTTGTAAGGCAGATATTTTTTGTTGAATTTCTCCTCTCGTTCCTTTCACTGACGGAATTTGCTGAAATTCTGCCCGCCCCGACGCTGATTGACATTCCCCCGAGAGTTTAAATCCCTATAACTTGTGCCAGCCCTAGGTTTTGGAAAACTGTTGGATGATGTGAGGTCAGCCACATTTCTCTCCATAATTTTCGCCTCTTTTATGCGTTCTGTTAAGTCGTCCCCAAATAGTCAGCTGTCAATCTTTACACTATTTAATGCGACTTTATAATACGTAGGTAATGGCCCATACAAGGAAAAACCAATTGTAATACATCGACGAAAAAGTGATTCAGAATGGTGAATGTCAGCTAATAATCTATTGCAGTCACTTAACCACTCAATTAATGATAATATATGTTTATTCTTATCCATCTTTAGCAAACTGGTTAGGACTTTTGCCACTGCTGACAAAGCAATGCACAAATTATTTTGTGATTTTTGAAGCCTTTCATCTCTCTTCTTGCCACTGTCATTTAAGGCTGAAAAAATCTGTGCGCTACATCTAGGTGCCTCTAATAATTTACAGTTTTCTGGTAAATTGTATTTCTTTAAAATTTTTTCCCGGTCATCCACTGGCAGGCCTGACCTCAAAATATCCTGATGGGATGGGATGCAAGGATCTCGTGAGGAGATTATCCAAAAACTGGTGTGTTGGTGTGGGAGCCCAACTTTTCACTGACAGGATTATCTTGCAAAGGATTCTCATTAACATATTTGCCTAAAAGTGAAAGCTTGAGTCAATACCACAAACAAAAACCCTTCTCAGAAAGGTAGATATATAGGCAACTAATAAATATATAAGGAAGGAATAATTTTATTATACAATATCATATTTTTCTCTGCAGAACAAAAATAAAATAAATTTATGAATAATTTGTTAAATTAACTTATTTCTGGAACAGTCAACAAAAACTGTCTCTTCAACATTTAAGTTAACTGATTCCTGCCCACGGCGACTTAAAGAATGTACAGATGGACTTCGAACTCTTCCATGCCCACGGGGACTTACAGGTGACTTGACCTATGGAATGTCCAGAGCTTCCAGATGTTACCGATTTATCACTCCTTTTCTTAGATGCCTTCTTTTGCCGCAACTGCCATATTTTAAAATCGATAAACTCATTGTCCCCGGAAAAAGGGGAAGTCGATCTTCCTCTCTTTCTGCTCATTTTCACGAAAAAAAAAATGAATTCCAAAAAATTTTTTATGGCACGCACTTCTCTTGGTAGAAAAAAGATTAATATGGTTATATTGGCATTATGGCTGGGCAAGAAAAATGCACGCGTCCGGTTCGGATTTTTTTTCGTTGGTTGCTTTGAAATTTGTACTCTCTTGGTGTCATGGATAAGGCGCGTTAAAATAAAAGATACAATGTTTCACATTTACGTATATTGTGCCGCGACTGCTGGCTATTTAGTGCAGTAAAATTATCATCTGAGGTCGAAAAAAATCCGGGGAGGCTAAGTTTCTGGTATGTTCTTTCAGGGGGTCTGAAAGTAAATTTCCCAAGTTTGTGTTTCCCCCACTTCTCGGGAACCATCCGCCATTTTGAAAAATCTTTATATCCGACTTTTCTCCATTTCTATTGGTCAGAGGCGAAAAAGTCTGAGAACAAAAATATTCGGAAAAAAATTTGCAACATTTTTGTCTAAATGCTCAACTTTCTGTAGTTAGTTTCTAAAAAGATAGAAGGCGCCAAAGTTACAAAAAATAAGTTTTAACGTGCTTTTTTTCCCCCATTTGTGTTGGTGGGAGCCAAAAAAGTGTAGGAACAAAAATCTTTTTGGTATAAATTTGAAATATTTTTTGTTACAGGTTCAACTCTGTACTTAGTTTTTAAAAAGATAGAGGGCGTTGAAGTTACAAATACGAAAAATCAGTTTAACGACTAAATATGGCAGTCTGTCAGATACTTTCGCCAATTCTCATTCCAACAGACCGGGTCATTTATGTAGCGTACGACACAAGCTTTAATTTGATACCTCATTTGTACTGCTCTTACTATAAGTAATAATATATAATCCACAACACGCGACTTCATGCATGCCCAGAAAGTGGTTCTCAAAGAATTTTACCGAATTTCAATCGCTGTAGCTCAGAAACTATTTAATTCATTTTAAACAAAATACATATTTTTATAAGATTTTTCCGAGATCTACAACTTTAAAGTTTAAAAAAATTACTTTTTGTTGGTCAAAATACGTTAAAACTGATTTTTTGTAACTTCGGCGCCATCTAACTTTTTGAAAACTAACTACAGAAAGTTGAGCAAATTTTTGTTGGATTTAAGAAGAAAGTTTCAATTTAGAAGAAAATAAACTTCAAAAATTTAAACTGACGCCAGGATAGTAAACACTCTGTAGAATAAATTAAAATTGGGGTTATATGTCACTCTAATTAAAACCTACCCTTGATAATTAATTTTTCCAATTAATACTTGATGTCACACAACGATTTAGATGGGTATAATATATTTAAAAGGTGTTTTTATTTATGAAATGTATTAAAAAACTTAAATGCAAGTTTTGCTTACATTTCTGTCACTTTCGAAATGTCAGTTGCAAAATATTAGCTGCGTTCAAATCACAAACAGCGAGTTCGGATTTCTACCTCTTTAAAATTAGTGGGCTTTGAGTAAGGAACGTTTTCTTGACTGAGCTTTTAGATAACCTCAATGTTTTAATTTCAGTTTGTAAATAAATTAATACAGTTGTTTTGGGTCTTTTTGTTTGGTATATTTTTCGTGCATAATCAGTGACCTTAACTTATGTTTGTTTGGACTCGTGGTGTCCTCATAAATATATTTTTTGTGCTGAAAATGTGTTCAAAATATGACGTTTTTCTGGAAAAAAGTGGAGGTGTTTTATTGGTCAGTGAACAACTTGGGATATTAAATAAGGTAAATTAATCCTTGTAAAAACGCTTACTTAAAGAAATTATAAACCAACTTATTACCAATTGCCACAAAATAATCCTTTCTGGGAGCTATAAATTTAAACCACCCTCCAGAGGTGATCTAAAAAATCACCAACTTTATAACCTCAAACACAGATAATGAAGCTATTATGTGCCAAATTTTTGGCGTATTCAGCATTGGCTATTTTGAAACCTGTAAAACAAAAATAGTTTTAGGGCATTTTCTACTAAAATATGGTATATTTTGAGAAAAAAAGCAGTTTTTCAGTGGTATTTTGCAATAAAAATACAAAATAATCAATGACTTTGTGTATTTTCTGTATGGGTAAGTGTTCTTTTTTTTTAATTGGTTTTAACATTTAGTACCCCCCACAGGTGTAAATTTTTAGACCTGTGGTGGTACTATTTTAGATCTTAGTAAATTTCACTGTTAGATTTTAAAAATATTTTACATTAATTTTGATAAGTGTCAATTTGATTATCTTACATAACCTAAAGATTTTTTTCTTCCACGTCACACGTTTTTTACAATAAATTTTTTAACGAAATACTTTTAACTTCTCAATTTCTCCACAAACAATGACCCGGTAAACAAACTCTTGTCTGGCTGTATCCCAGTAAACACCGTTATGTAAATTTAAGGTCACTTAGAGGTCACAATAAGGTAAAATTTAAGTCACATTAAGGTGCGAAAAGCTCACCTAATTTTTAGATAAATGTGATGTAAATAAAATGATATACCTTTTACATACATATTACATCCTTGTTACGTTAGAGTTAAGTAAAAAGTACATATATTTTACATAATAGGTTTACTTTGTTATGTAAATTTAAGGTCACATAGAGGTCACAATTATTTATTACTAAGGTAAAATTTAAGTCACATTAAGGTGTAACTCTGCATAATGCCATGCGCAAAGCCCACCAAATTTTTACATAAATGTGATGTAAATAAAACGACATACCTTTTACATAAATATTACATCCATATTACGTTAGAGTTAAGTAAAAACTACGTATATTTTACATAACAGGTTTATCTTGTTATGTAAATTTAAGGTCACATAGAGGTAACAATTATTTATTAATAAGGTAAAATTTAAGTCACATTACTCTGTATGCAAATGCAAAGCGTCAACTATCTAAGTCCGTCATGAGCATGCAGCTTGAAGCGGGCCAACGGAAGGTCCGTCGGTGTCGGTGGTTGCTTGACACGGTTCGACATTGGCAAACTACAAAGTTAACCAGACGGGCTAGTTTAAGTGGCGGAAGAAGTGATTCTTATAGAGATCTTGTCAATACCTCAAAGTCCGCATCCTAATTTTGAAATATCTTTAATCTTTATATTTATATATATATATATAATAAGATCATCCACTGTACACGGAACATAGTGACATTAGCGCCATCTCTACCTACTAGGGAGAAACTATTAATCACACACAATAATTATGTAAAATTTAGTACTTCAATTTGACGTAAATAATTTTTCAGGGAATTTACATAACTTAAATGACATAATTAATACATCAAAAATGTTATGTAACAATTATGTAAAATTTTAAATGTAAACTTAAGGTTCACATTGTTTCATAATATTTACGTAAATTTAAAAATTTTAATGTGACGTAAATAATGTTATAGAGCGTTTACGTAATTTAGATGATATAAATATTACATAAAATGTTTTACATAATAGTTATGTAAAATTGTAAATGTAAACGTAATGTCTAAATTGTTACATAATAGTTAGGTACATTTTATTACTTTCATTTAAAGTAAATAATTTTATGTAGGTATGTAATATTTTTTATGTAAAATTAAGGTCCCACTATTTACGTAACATTTACGTAAATTTTAAGAATTTATTTATAAAGTCATATTATTTACGTAAAATTAAAAAATCAAAACACGAACACAAGCTAGGGATGGTTTTTTGCAAATAAAGGGATGTTGCGGACACTTTACAGGTGAACATATTTCGGGATTTTATTCCTATTCCTTTTACGAATATATGTATAAAATATAAACGCTTTATTATTTTCTCCTATTCGATGATTTTTTGTATAATTTACGTGTACTCATTGGTAACCTCTAAGTTGTAACATTTTAGCAAACGCGTTCGGGCTATAGAAGGTCTTGTTATAGTGGTCGTAAATAAATTCGTTACTGTGACTAAAAGCTAGTGCTTACTTCAAAAGCCAAGACAGATTGCAAAAAAGACACTGTTTCTAATTGGTTTGCTTTGGTTACTGCCTCAACGATCGGCGTATCTTCCTCGTCTACTATATCAGTGATGTGGTCATATCCATCTAGTAGTAGTTCCACTAGCTTGTTAGTATCCCCTAAAAACATTAAAGTACGGCAATTAATTAAATTGATAAAATCGTAGGTATTGGGAAGTATTCAGTAATTTTTCTGGACAATTATCTTTTTTTTTAATGAAACGCTCTATATTTTATTTTATGGTCAGAGTGGAATTTTTAGCTAATTCCAAAAATGTTTCTTTTTGCGTAAAAGTTTTTGTAGTATTTTGAGTAGATACGTTATTTGACGAACACTCTGTTTATTTGTTTACCTACTGGCGTGCGGTAAAGTACACTTTACAACACTCTTTTGGATATGGAAGATTGTACTTTGCCGTAAACTGTACGGTAAAGTTAACGTTATGGCACTTTACAGCACACTGTGCGGTAAAGTGACTGTTGTCCTTACGTCTTTTTTGGTAATTTTTAAGGCTTAGAGGTAAAATCTTGTACCTAACACATGCGTAAAGTGTCTTCACCGCCCTTACTCGCTTGACCGAACTCGGTAAAGTATCATTTTCTGCACTTGTGAGGTAATAGTATATTACAGTGACATATAATAGTATATTACAGTGACATATTTCACACGAGCGTGAATGTTGTGAACGAGGCGCTTTTTTCCTGCGACCACTTTAGGATTTAATTCGTATTTTTTATTATTATTAAATTTTTTTCATTTTCATATCAAGAGGAAGCATTTTCTTCTCTAGGGAAGAAAATGGTTTCGGTCTATTTCCGATGCTTCTACCAAATCATAGCCTACTACTCTCATTCATTTTCGTCACTAGAGAAGAAAAAATTTTCGTCTCTAGAGACGAAAATAAAATTGGTACCTATGGGTGTGAAATATAAAACTTTCTGAGGCATGCACTCTATAGCAGATTTGGTTACTTTCGTGTATGGTCGTAGGAAAATAACTATAAATAAGTAGGTACCTGAATTATTATTTAATGAATTAAAATTTATCAGAAAGCACAACCTAAAAATAATTTTAGTATAAAATACAATATGGCCTGTACCTTTATTTCATTAATTGCCAAAAAACATTATCAACGTTATTTTGATGGTGAGTTGAAGTACTTTTCGTTTATAATTTTTAATACTAAGTAAAGTTAAATAAATCCTACCCAATCTGCAAGAATATTTTATAATTTTTGGCAAAAATAAGATTTTAAAAATTTAAATAAAAGCAAGGATTCCCTATCTACCCTAAAAATTTTAGGTAAAAAATACTTTCAGTATTTTCTGCTTGCGGTGCTATTAAATTAGAGCAATCAAATAGGGTAAAAAATACAATTTTTAGTAATCCTTAACATTTTAAAACATATGATTTTGGCAACAAAAAATTTTAAGATTAGAGCCGCCCGTAAATTTACCACACTTCACTTTTTGGTCGATTCCAAGAAAAAAATATATGTCTTGAGTTATGTGTTTTTGTGTTTGCGCCATCCAGCACTATTATATTTGTGAAAATTTTAATAAAAAATGCGCCTCTTCCAATTATTTAATCTAAAAAACTGTTAATCAAATTTGTATCAAATTTTCTACGGTGAAAGTTTAAAGCATTATTCCGGAACCATTACACGGATTTTGCGTAATTTTAAGTTTTTGACATTACTTTACGTATCCTAAAAATGTTTAATTCACGGTAAAAATTATCGATTATTTGAAAAAAACTAAATAAAACAAGATATATATATTTTTTTTCGAAAACAACGCAAATGGTCTGTGGGGGATACCAAACGCCTCCGCTGTGCATAATTTTGTAAATTTTTTATGTGCGGTTTATCTGTTTAAGTAAACGAACTGTTTCTAGGATTCAAATTCACTCTTAAGGCGCGTACACATACAGCGAACGAAGGCGAACGAACAGCTCCGAACGAATTCGTTCGGATAATGTGTACGTACAAACGAATGGGTTTGTACGTGTTCATTCGCCTTCGCAAAACTTCGCTCAAAAAGCGGTAGATCAAAGAAAATTCACTGGAGAATAGGGACTTATTGGGCGTACATTTTCGCGTTCCCTTATTAAGGAAAATTGACATTTGACATCTGAGTATGCGCGTGACCTGCGATTTTATTAAGCGAATCGTAATAAAATACGGTCTTCCCTTAATTCGGCACAGTTACCGTACGTCCCTTATCTTTAAACATAACCTCAATTTGCACGGATAATAATGATGGTTGGTTTGTTTTTCGACACGACTTTTTAATATTCTTTGTATTTTTAGTTTTTTGTTTATAAACAAAAACAGTCTTGTGGATTTTTAAAATTTATGTGAAAAAAAATGAATAAATTGGAGAAACCTACAAGGTTGAGGTTCATCTACACTGACGATATATCATTCTTTTGCGATAATTTATCAGGGAAAATCCCTACAAGGTTAGAAATAAGGAAAAGTTATGCGACTTCCAATAACACTTTTCTTTTTAAAGTATGGTTATGGTTCAACCTAAATAAAATACGGTTTTTCCTTATTATGGTAAAACCTTATAGAGTAACGCCCAATAAGTCCCTAATAACACAACTTCGTTGGGGCTTAAATCTTTGTATAAAAAACGAGAGTGTTTGTGGAATCCAACGACGTTTTCTCTTTTGCTGAGAGTGCCAAGTTGCCTCATTAGTAATAAGAGACACTGCACTAGCAATAATTATTAATTCGTCATCAGACGCCTCAATTACTGTCCGGTGAATAAAAATACCCGCGCGAAATAAAGAGAATGAACGCGAAAAAATTCGTTCGTTCAGTATAGACGACAAAACGATTTTATCAGCAAAGGTAAGGTGACCAACCGTCCCGGTTTGGCCGGGACAGTCCCGATTTTTAACCATTTGTCCCGGGGAAAAAATCCGTCCTGGATAGTCCCGATTTTTCAGCAAAAGTTCCGGTTCGCCCCGGTTTCGATACCACTGTATTTTGTAACTTTAAAAACAACCCTGTATCAATCTAAATCTGAGTGAATCCCTGGACAGTGGTGAATATCGTAACCAGGCCATTAAGTAGATATATATCAGTTCATAGCACTAATTATAGTTAGCCAATAGTTAATTTATAGAATAAATAGATCAGTGCGTCGCACTCTAAGAAACACGAGCGGCCCTTAGCTAGGTACGTACGTAACACCAAAAAAAAGAACAATAATATAATTTTATAACGACACAATCGAAACTTTTTTAAGAAAAATATATGTTGCTAATTTTAACGCTTTATATCGAGTGTTCGACGACGACGTGGTGAGGTCTTTTTTTCCCGCACCAGTTTTTATTAAATACCTTAGCTAGTATAATTGAAATATAAAAATAAATAAAAGATATAACTCCTAGTTATAGAACCCGAAAGAACTCAAGTTTAACTATAAATTAGATACAGAGTGAGCGAAACGCAAACATTCCGCCCACCTAAAATACGAGGAGTATTTTACATCTCGTCTTCAGGGGAGACCACGGGTAAAGGACATAACTTTACTAGGGGTCTTTTCATAAGACCAGTATTGGTCTTAACCATCATGACGAGCAATACCATCATGACCGTGAAAAAGTTCCACAATTCTACCCGCTTTCCACTCAAGAGGTGGAGCCAATTCGTTCTTGATCAGAACTAAAGTACCGATATTAACTTTATGACCATTATCGAGCCATTTATTCCGTTGTTGAAGTGTATTTAAATATGACTCATGCCAACGCTTCCATGTATGAGTTGCCATCTATTCAATTGGTTAAGGGGAATGTGAGATAAGTCAGGATCGGGGACGGAGTATAACGGTTCCTGTACCAAGAAATGACCGGGAGTCAAAACGGAAAGGTCGTTTGGATCAGTTCTTAAGGGACAGAGTGGCCTAGAGTTTAGGATTGCCTCTATCTGACAGAGAAGGGTATAAAATTCTTCGTAAGTCAGAATTTGTGTGCCTATGGTACGAACAAGGTAAGATTTTACTGACTTTATGCCAGCTTTGAATAGGCCGCCAAAATGTGGAGCCGAAGGAGGATTAAAGGACCAACGAATACCTTCAGTACAAGCAGCTTGTTCCATTAGACGATTAAGTTCCTTATGAGCTCCAACGAAATTGGTTCCTTGATCGGAAAAAAGTCGGTTACATCGTCCTTTGCGCGTTACGAAACGTCTAAGAGCTGCCAGAAAAGTTTCAGAAGTCAAATCTGAAGCTAATTCTAGGTGAAGAGCTTTCGTGGCAGCACACACGACTAAACATAGATAGCCCTTAACTGATTTAATAGAGCGACCTCTATTGAAAACTAAAGGAAAAGGGCCACCATAGTCGACACCAACTATTGAAAAGGGTTTGATTTGATTTATTCGAAAAGCAGGCAAAGTACCCATTGGAGGTTGTAAAGGGGTCGGATTGGCTCTAAAGCAAGTAATGCACTTACTTAAAACGTGACGTATGGCACGTCGAGAACAAATTATCCAAAACTTCTGCGATAAAAGAAACTGAAGTGTTTGAGGTCCTGGATGAAGATATTTTTTATGAGCATCCTCAATAATTAAATGAGTTAGACGATGTTTTATAGGTAAGAGGGCGGGGTGCTTTTTGTCGTAAGTTAACCCAGAAAACACCAAGCGCCCGCCCACCCTGAGAATACCATCTTCTCCAAGGAACGGATTAAGTTTTCGTAACGGTTTTAAAAGGGGTTTGCCTCCTTGCAGATTTTGAATTTCCGAAGCAAATACAGAATATTAAATATGCCTAACCAAAGCCATGAGGGCTTTATGAAGTTCGTAAGTTGTAAAATGATTAGACCTTTGCTGTTCTGGGAAATTTCGTTTTTTGAAGTTATGTATATAACGTAAGAATATTACTATAATTCGTTGAATTTTAGAAAGGTTTGAAAATGTTTCTAAGAGTTTATCGAAAAAGTTGAACACCGTAACAGCTACTAAAGAAATAGGTTTTTCTTCGCAACTAACATCTATGACAGGACCATCAACGGTAGTGAAATTTGGCCAAGATTCCTCCCCTTCCTTTAACCAACTGGGCCCCGCCCACCATGAAGAGCAATCAAGAAGCTCGGAGGGCAATAAACCTCTCGAACCAGGATCAGCGGGGTTGTCCTCAGAGCGAACATGGCACCAAGAAGATGGATGAAGTTTTTCTTGAATATGGAAAACACGGTTGGAGACAAAGGTTCTCCAACGTGGAATCAGACGAAGCTACAATTCTATCGAAACTTAGTTTTAAAGAATATGTTTTGAGAACAAAGTCCACGAGGTCCGCTAAAAGCACTGCGGCACATAACTCAAGACGGGGTATAGAAACTCGTTTAATCGGGGCCACTTTAGATTTGGCACAAAGAAGAGAGACAGTGATTTTTTGTTTTGTATAGAATCGAAGAAAAATTACGGCACAGTAACCTTTTTCACTGGCATCTGCAAAGCCGTGAAGCTGACAACTCGAGAATTTGTTGATACATAAAGGTCGGTGAATCGAAAGATTTGATATTAATGGAAGTTCCACTTTGTACTGTTCCCACTTTTCAATTACATAAGTTGGAGGTTTTTGATCCCACTGAAGTCCTAAAGACCATAGGTGGTGTTGTATGAGATGTTTCGTAAAGAATGTTAAAGGTGCTAAGAATCCAAGTGGATCAAAAACACGAGCAACAGTTGACAAAATGGTACGTTTCGTACATGGTCGATCTAAGGAATCAACTGAGTAAGAAAAGGAATCGAAATTTGGGTTCCACTTAAGACCAATAATTTTTATTGAAGACATTTCTTCAGTGTTAAAAAATAGGGACTGTTGTTGTCTGTGTTCAGGGGGTATGTTTTCGAGCAAAGAAGGGTGATTAGCACACCATTTGCGAAGTTCAAAACCACCACTTTTTAGAATCGAAATTAACTCTGATTGGAGCTGTTTGCCCTTTGATATGGTAGAAAAACTAGAAACGATATTATCGATATAAATATCCGAAGAAAGAACTTTAGAAGCTAAAGGATACTTTTCCTTTGCATCTTCTGCGAGTTGCATAAGGCAGCGAAGAGCCAAGTATGGCGACGAAGATACTCCGAAAGGGACAATTTTAAGAACGTATGATTTGATAGTTTAATTTGGAGAGAAACGCCACAATAGACGCTGATAGTCTCGGTGATGTGGAGCTACCATTATTTGGCAATACATCTTTTTTATATCTGCTGTAAAAGTGAATGGATGGAGTCGGAAATTTAGAAGTATTGTGGAAATATCTTTTTGGAGTTTTGGACCAGTTAATAGAGTGTCATTAAGGCTAACGCCAGCAGCATCTTTGCAAGATGCATCAAATACAATTCGTACTTTAGTAGTCGTACTTTCATTCTTTACTACACAATGATGCGGCAGATAATATGTAGAAGATGATTCAGAAAATGGGACCTCTTCTGAATAAGAAGTGTAGAGATCTTTATCAGTTAAAAGGCGTCGTTCCAGTGAATGGAAACGACGCAGCGCAATTGTGTAACTGGAAGCAAAAGTTGGATCTTCACTTTCGAAAGGTAAATTAACCTGAAATCTACCAGATGCGTCTATAGAATGAGTATTTTTAAATATAGATTCGCATAGAATGTTTTCAGGAGATAAGCTTTCAATTTTTGGTACTTCTTCAACTTCCCAGAATTTTTTTAAGGTTGAATTTATCTCCGATTCGGAGGTAAGCAAAAAGGAACTTGCTGAATTACCAAGAATGGGTTGTAGACTGCCGAGAAGAATCCAGCCGAAACAGGTGTTTAAGCAGGAAGGAGAATTAATATCACCAACAATACGGCCATCTCTTAGGATAAGTGTGTAACGTTGTTTACGTTTTAAAGCGGTAGGCATCGGTTTCTGTTGGATTAACTACTCCTCTGAGAGATAATCCAACAAGTATCTCGGGCGCCACCCTCTGGATTTATGTGGTAGAGGGCCCACAGCGTCGGGTAGCTTTTAAACAGTGGAGACGGTTAAACCAGGGGTCTAGCTGTCTCGATTCTTAACTTAAGTAATACGAGTAAAACAACCAATTTTCCAGCATGGCGGATTTATTATAACTCATTTTAAATCAACAGTTCTCTTTATTTAGCATTAAACGGACGTATACAATAGAAAAGGACGGAAAATATTATAAATAATCGGTAACTTGCATGTCTCATAATGTTTACGGTAAACCCCGGTATTTAATATTTAATGTTAACGGTAGAAAACTCCTTAATACGGCACCCCCAACATAGCGGAATTTACATATATAGAATTCATAGCAGGTTTAGAGAAATAAGAAATTAGTGTGTCAGACAAAGATACCTTTATAGCACCACTACTCCATAAATCACTCCATATGCTGTTCCACCGTGTGTTAGAGAGAGATGCAAAGAGGAAAAGACAGTCCTAAAGGTAATCCGATCCAGCGATAGCACTGTCTCACTCTCACTCACTAACCGGTCAAACAACACAGGATCGACCTACTTAGGTAGTTTAGCCATGTGTTAGAGAGAGAGATGTATTACCCGTATTCCGAACCAGCGATAATACACCTAACCTCCAATTACAGTGCCTTTGTCGTCACATGCTTAAATAAACGATTCGGAGGCGCTACTTCTCAATGAATTACTCCATACGCTGTCAAACCGTGTGTTAGAGAGAGATGCAGAAAGGAAAAGACAGTCCTAAAGGCAATCCGATCCAGCGATAGCACTGTCTCCCTCTCACTCACTAAGCGGTCATACAGCGCAAGACCAACCCATTAATAGCTTTGCCTGGTGCTAGAGAGAGAGTATTACCCGTATTCCGAGCCAGCAGTAACCCATCTCACCTCTACTTACCATACGGACAACTACATTTTACGATATGTATAGAAAACCCCGCTATACTGGTCAGGTGCTTACCGATCGGGTTCTGGCAGGTGATGTTTACTGGTCGGTCGGTCGGAATGAATTCCCAGGTGGAATTGTTTACGGCGGGCGGTCGGTAGAATGAATGCCCTGAAACGCGCTCGACATCGCTTTAAATAGCCTCGCGTATCCCCACCTACCATACTCCCGTCGAGCAGGCTGTGCGCGCAAAGCGGTGAGGTATAGCTCGCTGACCGTGCAGCATAGCAGGAAAGGAAAACGTGGCGAGTCAAAGCGATGTCTAGAATCTAAGAATAGAAAATAATAAAACGTCATAGAAATTACAGAAATTATGAGACATGAAGAACCTAAAAAGAAAAGAAAATCTAAAATAAATAAATAAAATTAGTAACTTCGTTACAAGGGGAAAAAGTCCAGCACCAATTAATAAATCTACTGCTCCAGGAACATTGAATTTAGGATCAGCTAACTTTAGACCAGCAATATTTTAAAAAGATTCTTTAAAAAGAAACGTGCTGGGCATATTGGAACATAGATTTTGAACGATCACAGCATCAAAATCAAAAATAGGCTGGCTGTGATTTTTTGGACGAATTTTGCAAGACTGCACCAGAGCTTTCAGTGGAATTTAGACCTAGTCCAAAAATAGACATAGAATCTGTTGTTTTTGAAAGCCCTAATCGATTGACACATTTTTGGCTAATGATGTTTACTTGTGATCCATTGTCGATGAGAACACGGATCGGTTGGTATGAACCCCAAGCATCTAAAATGTCTACAATAGCGGTGGATAAAAGAGTGATCGAATTTTTATTTGAAGTGTGAAGTGAAGCCATATTGCACTGAGTGTTGTGAGAAGTGGCTTGCTCAGGAACATGCAAAAATGTATGGTGTCCTTTGACCTTGCAGATTCTGCAACTATCTGTAGATTTACAATCTGGTGCTTGATGGGCATGATGCAGGCAGTTAGTGCACCAGTTATTTTGAACTACCATCTCAAGTCTTTCAGAAGGTGTTTTGGACAAGAAAGTTTTACATTTGTAAATTGAATGTGATTCCTTATCCAGCGGACACGAATAGGACTTATAGGATGAATACGAATTTGTATTGTTTGCATTTGGATCCTTTGAATTGACAAAAAAATTATGCTGATTAGAATTACTTTGTTTTGAATTGGATTTGAAGTTCAAATGTTTTGAATAGTTTGAATTCTTCGAAAAGTTTGAATTTTTGGAATAAGTGCTTTCTTTGGGCAAAGTTAAAGCGACTGACTCAAGAGCTACGCATTGCTGTTTTAGAAAATTTTTGAGAGTTTGATAAGACGGTAAATTGTTTGTCGCTTATTGTAACTCAAATCTTTTTATAATTTCAACATTGAGTTTTTTAATTAAAAGTTTAAAAATTACGAAATCCCACTGGTCTACAGGCAAATTAAATGTTTTTAGCGCAGCCAAATTTTCTTCGAAGGTGTCTAGTAAATTTCTAATGCCTTCGGCGGCTTCGTGAGTAATTTCAGAAGCATTAATAATTTGAGACCAGTAAGCGTCACCTAACAAACGAGGATTTTGAAATCTATCAATTAAAGTTTGATAGGCAATAGCGTAGTTATTGTTTGACAGGGGAGCAGCTCTAACAGTACCCAATGGAGCTTTTTCCAAAGAAGAAATTAAATGTTTGTATTTTTCAACATCAGAAATGTCGGTGTTATTATGGACAAGTGAGTTAAAAGATCAATAAAACCTGGCCAATTCTGAAGAGTCCCGTCAAATTTAGGTAATTTAATTTCAGGAAGTTTTGCGTTTCTGTAACGCGTCAAATTGACTGCACCTTGGATTTTATTATCAGAATCTTTTTCAAACAAATCGTAATAATTGGTTTTGATGTCAAGATATTTATCCATAAAATCATTTCTGACATTCTTTTCCACAGCGATTTGATCGGCGTCCTTGGCAAGCGCATTAATAAGTGCCGAGTGATGCTTTTCAAAATCTAAATATGCAACTTCCACATTTCGAAATGCCATTTTAAAACGAGAATGCACATCATCGTGTTGTTTGGCGGTTTGAGAAATGCGGTAAAAGCTGTATATCTATCAACAGCTAGCTCCCTAGTTGTGCATAACTGTTTTAAAGCTTTTGAACTGCTCATTTTATAACTGAAAAAACACCCGTCAAGAAAAAACAAAAATAGAAAAGTTCCAAGACAAAATTACTCTTTTTTTTTAACTAGGAAAAAAAACAATTGGTATGCAGGTTTGGTTTTTAAAAGAAAGCAAACACTCTGCGAAGTATAGAAAAAAAATTATTGCAAATTGACCTTCGATAAGTATATAGTTAAATGATCACCACCAGAAAATCACTTTTTAAAAAAACTTTATTTATTACTACGGCTTACAACTATGTAGCTCTTGCTACTTCTAAACCTAAGAACAGACTGACTGGTATATCTATACGACTATGCTGAAAGAAAAAGTGCGTTTGTTTTTATATTAAGATGTTTACATTAGAAAGGTTAATGCTTAATGTTAAAATAATGATTAGAACGTTTACTTTCAAAAACATATCAGTGAATGTGTAATTATCTACTTATGGGTAAAGAATGTGGAGACGTAACATCTCCCTCCTTAGAAAAGTTCATGTCCTCATGAACATATTTCTTAACTTTTTCAAAAGTTACAAAATTTTCTACATGTTGTGAAAGTTTTGTATAAATTCTTTTCCTAATTAGAAAAATAGCACATATTATACAAAGGCTTATTATGCTTAAAATAATAACTGTAACCAAATAGGAGGAATGATGTGCAAACCTATTTTCAAGAAAAATGGGTTCACTTAGATCCCGTGAAATAAGTTCTGGGCTTTTTATGTGTTCAAGTTTTAAATTAATTGTAGAGTTGATTGGCAAAATGCTAGTATTAAGTGTTGTGCTAAAATCAATTAAATTATCTTTTGTAAGAAATTTTTGATTTTTATAGATAATTTCGCAATTGCTATTTAGTAAAGCGCATTTGGGAATTTTGAATTTCTTAAATTGTTGACAATTCTCAAAAACTTCATGAGTTTGTTTAGAGCATAATAAAAGATTATTTTGGAAAGTTAAAAGAGAAATTTCAAAATTGTTTTGAACTTGTACTGATGTGCAATTTTTAAGTGTGCAGTTTGACTGTATATTTGAATAACAAATCCATTTTCTTGAAATTTCAATACAATTTGAATACCAAGAGGAACAATAGTATTTGCTAGGTATAATTAACAATTGATTTTGCTCGTTTGGCAGAGGATAAATAAATTCTAGATTACATTTTTGGTTAGTGAATATAGGTATCTTAAGAACTAATACAATCATATCGTCGTAAAATACAATTCCTGACTTACATACTAAGGTTAGTTCCGAAAGATGCTGCAAGGACCATAAGGTTTTATCGTCATAATGGTGTTGCAAAAATGACCAAAGTTCAGTAATTTGTTGAGTTGAAAATAATTCGAGATTAACAGTTTCTAAATGGGCAAAAGAAATAGTTCGCAATATTTTTTCCAAATAATTATGCAAATTTTCCAATTGTGTTTGTTGATTAAGAAGGCTAAATAATAGTTGAATCTCTGTGTTCACTATCTCAAATTCGTTGTGTATTTGTAAGGTGTTAACATTAATTGATTGAATAGCACGGCTAAGTGTGTGAGTAATATTTCCTGCATATGAAGAGAAATCATTAATTTTTTGAATTATTTTGTATTCGTTGCTTTTTAAAATGTTCATGTTTTTGTTTATTAGTTCTAGATCTTCGTTATCTAAGTTGCCTGTGATAAATTTTACGCCTGAACCAAGAAAGTTAAAAAGTCCTCTTTTGTATCTTTCGTTTTTGTTAACTGACGTAATACGCGAGTATATGTCATAGCTGTCATATAAAAGGTTGTTAAGATGATTTAGTTTGTTATGAAAAATAGTATTGTTTAATTTTTGAGATATGATTGATTTTAATATTACTTCGTTTGTAACTGTTAGTTGGGCTATAGTAAACTTAATTTGTGTAAGATTAAAATAAATAAATGTCTTATGATTATGATCAAAAACTAAGGCTTGATCGATTTTTTCATTGTAATACCCTGTAGTAGGAACTTCATGTACTTGAAGGGCCTGGTTGAGGGTTGTCAGAAGGGTCAGGAGGCTCCTGTAATGAAACATCTTTTTTAGGTTTCTTTCTTATTCTTTTAATATTTCTGACATGAATTTTCGCTTTTTGCCTGTTTGGTGTTTTTCCAGTTAAAGTGTTATTTTTTATTTTAGTAATTTTTAAGGGAATGTATTTGGGGTTAATTTTACTTGGTTTCGTTTGTTTTTTATAAACAATTTGTTCTTGAGCCAATTCTAATGTCTCATTAGGTTTATTATTTCTTTTCTCTGTATTTTCTTGTTGTTTTCGAAGGGTATTTTGGTACACTTCGTTTATAAAGGGTAAAACTTCGTTTTTCCGTTTTTCATTATATTGCTCGTAAAGAGTTAAGTCATGGTTAATTATGGGTTCATTCATATAGGGTCCATAAATTAGATTAAAAGGTGTAAAACCAGTGGTTGAATGTTTGCTTTGATTGTATATCAAGATGGCTGATGTCATTAAGTTTGGTATTGGTTCGTGAGGGTTTTGCAATTTTAATATTCTTAATTTTTCAACAAGAGTAGAATGTAGTCTTTCAACTAAGCTGTTTGAGGTAGGGTTGTAGGGGGTAGTAAAATGTATCTCAATGTTAAAAAGTTTACAATATTCTTGTACTGTCTTATTTTTGAATTCTAAACCAGAATCAGCTACTATTTTTTCTGGAGTATTATGGTGCGAAAAATAATGTCTAAGTTTATTTAAGACAGAAATTCCATTTTTGTCTTGAATGTGATAAGCCTGAGCATATTTTGAAAATGAGTCAATTATTGTTAAAAAGTTGCAGCTTTGAGTGGAAAAGGTATCTAGGAAAATAGTTTTAAATGGTTTTTCGCTTAGTAGGGGTCCTTGGTAAGATATGTGGTAGGGATTTCTTTCGTATTTTGATTGTAAACAAATATCACATTGATTTATGTATTCCTGAATAGTATCTCGCATTTTTGGCCAGTAATATTTTTCTTTAAGTGTTTGATAAGTTTCATTTATGCCATTATGATTTTTAGTGTGATAATTTTCAATTTTTTGTTTTTGTTGTTCTGTGTTAATGATGTCTTCAAGGTATTTAGTGGCAAAAATTAATTTAGCTGTAGGGTTTAACTGACAATTTACGATATCTTGAAACTTTTGTTTTAGATCTTCTTTGGGGATAAATACTACGAAGGTAGTGTCGGGTCGTATAATTTCTAATAAAATTTTGTTTAAGTGCTCTAGTTCCCTTTCTTTTTGGACACGACAAGAATAATGATTTTTATTAAAGGGTTTAGAGTGGTAACAATAATAATTTTTTCCATAATCGATAACTAAGCGATTTTGTGCAAAATTTAAAGGACTTTCAGAAATCGGTAAATATTTTCCGGTGTTGTCTTGATTTGAATGGACAGTTATGTCTGATTGGTTATCTTCGTTTAATTCAGGAAGTATAAAATCATCGGGATTGGCAACATCGTCACCTATGTTGGGAGCAATTGATTCGGTTTCGTCATTGTTTATTTCGATTCTAGAAAGCGCGTCAGCAACAAGATTTTCTTTTCCCTTTTTATATTTTATTTCAAAATTAAATTCTTCTAATTTTAATTTCCATCTAATTAAACGCGAATTTGGTTCTTTTATTTTCGAGAGCCAAACAAGGGGGCTATGATCAGTTTCAACAATAAATTTTTGTCCGTAGAGATAGGGTCTAAAATGTTTGGTTGAATCGATAATGGCTAAGAGCTCTTTTTCAATTGTGGAATAATTGCGTTCGGCGGTGTTAAGTGTTCGAGAATAGTAAGCAATCGGTTTTTCATTTTGAGATAAGACGCTACCTATGGCAACGTTGGAAGCATCGGTCGTTAATTTAAAAGGTTTTGAATAGTCAGGGTACTGGAGTACGGGAGAGTTCGTAATTAGTTCTTTGCATTTTTCGAAAGCTTCTAGGTATTGGGGATCATTAAGGTTTATTTTCGTATCTTTTCGTAGACATTTTGTAAATGGTATTGTTATTTTTGCAAAATTTCTAATAAATTTTCGGTAATAACCAATTAATCCGAGAAAAGATTTAATTTCGGTTCTTGTTTTGGGCAATGGATATTTGGTTATAGCTTCGATTTTATTGGGGTTTGGTTTAATTCCTTCGGGTGTGATTATGTGTCCTAAAAATTGAACTTCTTGTTGCAAAAATTCAGATTTATCAAGTTGTACCTTAAGATTTACGTCACGGAATTTTTGAAATATTTTTCTTAAGTGAACTAAATGTTCTTCAAGGGATTTTGAAAATATAACGACGTCATCCATGTAAACAAAACAAAATTTGTAAAGGTAATCGCGTAAAATCTCATCCATCATGCGTTGAAATGTAGCCGGGGCATTTTTTAAACCAAAAGGCATTCTTAAGTATTCAAAATGACCATGATTAACAGTAAAAGCAGTTTTTTCTATTGATTGGGGATCAACTTCAATTTGATGGAATCCTTGGGCTAAATCAAGGGTTGTAAAATATCTGCATTTGCCTAAATTATCCAAGATTTCGTCAATTCGGGGTAAAGGATATTTGTCTTCAACTGTTTGTGTATTTAATTGTCGATAGTCTATGACCATTCGATATTTTTTTATGCCAGATGCGTCAGTTTTTTTTGGTACAATCCATACAGGGGCTGAATAAGGGGAAATAGAGGGTCGTATTATTTTATTATCGAGTAATTTTTGTATTTGTTTCTGTATTTCTATATTCATTGTAGGTGGGTGTCTAAAAGATTTTACGTAAATAGGGCGATCGTTGGTGGTCCTAATAAAATGTTTAATCTGATTTGTAAATGTTAGATCAGAATTTTCTGAATACATGACATCATAAAATTCTTTGCACAATTTGGTGATATGGATTTTTTCTAGTTCTGACAAATGATTTAATCTTAACTGTTGGATTACTTCCTTTTTTTGGAAAGATTTTGGCGGATTTTTAAGTTCAAAATGTTCTTGGGGAATTACATGCATTCGTTCAAGAAAATTTACTTCAATTTCTGAATGGGGTTTTGGTAAATGGCAAAGGCCATTTTGCACTTTGATTAGAGTGTCGGGAATTATATAATCTCCGATTTGAAAAGATGGGAGAATTGCATCGCCATTATAATAGTCAACAGGAATAGTTAATAAATTATTGTAGTTTCTTATAGATTTTTCAAGGGGTTGATTATACATATTAGCAAAGGGGATTTTTATATTATTTATTATTAAGTTTTTTTCTTGGTAATTTACTATGGCTTTTAAGTCTTCTAAATCGCTAGTTCCTATAAGGGCGTCAAAATGTTTATGCCAATCCAAGATTCTCATTTTAAAATTTTTCTTTATTCCAAAGTCAGATAAGAGTTGCAAATTTAGATTTTTGTTTGCTTCGAATTTTTGTTGGCATGCTATTACTTGAAAGGGTTCTTCAAAAATTTGATTTTGATAAAGGCTTGCAATTTTTGGAGTTATTATTGAGTCGGATGCTCCAGAGTCTATTAAAACTGTAATTTGTTTTTGCGGTAAATAAAGATAAGGAAGTTCTGTTTTTAAACAAATGTTATTTAAGTCAATGGTGGATCGTGAGGCAGGTTGGAAAAATTTTGTATTTCGTCTGATTGAGGTTCGTTTTGGATTTCGTAAAAATTTGGGTATAATTCATTTTGTGTTGAGAAACTGTCTTCTAAATTTTCTTGTGAAAAGTTTTGGTTTTCGTACTGGTAATTTTCAAAATTTTCACATGTAGGGAAGGAAAGATTATTATCTTGTACTTCAATATTATGCATTTGACGTTGTCGATTTGTTAGAATAGTGGATGTGGACATAGGTTGTGGGGTGTCTCTCGCTGGAATTGCATTTCTGGGGTGAAAAACATTTTGGGGTTTGCCGAAAACTTGTGCATTAGTAGGGAATTGTCTGGGAGGTAATTGTCGGGGTTGAATTGGTATTGGTTGAGATTTCCATACATTATTGTTATTATTTTGTTGCGGAAACTGTTGGGGTCTAACATTTGGGTTTAGTTGTTGTGCAAATGTAGGTCTGGGTAAGAATTGTGAAAATGATGGTTGCTGGAAAAATGATGGTTGGTTTTGCTGAAATCTGTGTGGTACATTAAGTTTTGCAGGTTGTATAACGTTTTGATTGTGGTTTTTAATTAATGGGGTGTGTTGAGTTGTAAATCTAAGTTGTGATTCGAGTAAATTAAATTCGGTTAAGAGTGTGTACACCGAATCGAGAGTAGTTGGTTTTTGTTGAATAAGAATATTTTGTAAATTTGGTGGTACATTTGCCATAAAAGTTATTACTGCTTGATAACTTGTTTGAGAAATAAAAGCTGTTTTAATGTTTTCGTCGCTAACTTCAGCATGGATTTTTAAATGAACTCGGTTTAAAAATGATTTTAGTCTACCGAAAAAGTCCATGTTATTTTCGTTTTTAAGTTTAGAAAAATAATTTATTTCCTGCATGAGAACTTGATAAGAGATGGGATCTCCGTATTTTTCTCTGAGAGCAGTTTTAATTGTTGGCCAGGTGGTCAGGTCTGGTCGTGAAAGTAAAAAGTCTTGCGCATCTTTTACAATTCGCGAGCCTATGCAATATTCTGTTAATTCTGAGTGTTGTACTTTAAACTTATTATAAAACCTATCTATTTTTAAAATAAAAGACTCTAAATGTTCCGGTTTTCCGTCAAATGTTGGGAGGTATGAGGCTAATAATTTAAATTCTTCCATTTTTGTACTCTTACAAACTACTTGATTATTATTTGAAGGGGTTTCTAGTTTTAATTGAGTTAGAAAACTTGCTAAATTTTCAATATTTTCATCAGTCATGAAAAATTGTTTTCTTAATAACTACCTAATCTAAGAAGTTTTTTAACGAATAATCAGCAAAAAACTTACAGGAAGAGCAACGGGCTTCCGATAAAGATCTTCATGTGGTTTTCTCCGCAAAAGGTAAGCGTAGGCTGTATTCTTCGTGTCTTCTGGTGCGTCGGGTTCGTTGAGGAAAATTGGCCTATTTTTCCTCTGGAAAATGGGAAACAGCGTGGGATCCGTCACAATGGTTGCCCAATAAAGGAGGATCGTTTTCACTACTGCGGTCTCTTGATGAACCAGTTCCCGTAGGATAGCTACTAAAGGCTTGAGAACCACACTCTTGCAATGGTATCCCAATAAAGAAGAGCTGTAGCTATCCTGTTCGCAGCGCCAGTTAAATGATCACCACCAGAAAATCACTTTTTAAAAAAACTTTATTTATTACTACGGCTTACAACTATGTAGCTCTTGCTACTTCTAAACCTAAGAACAGACTGACTGGTATATCTATACGACTATGCTGAAAGAAAAAGTGCGTTTGTTTTTATATTAAGATGTTTACATTAGAAAGGTTAATGCTTAATGTTAAAATAATGATTAGAACGTTTACTTTCAAAAACATATCAGTGAATGTGTAATTATCTACTTATGGGTAAAGAATGTGGAGACGTAACAATATATATAAAAATATACACACTTGTCCTTTTGGGTGCGGTACCGAATTTATAAATTATTTATTTTATTTAGAACAAAACGATATTTTTTTTTTGAATATATGGCTCCATATTTATAAAACTATTGCTAGTTGGTTTTGGTTTAAACAGAAACTTTGGCTTTTGTTTAATTTGAAATAGAATTGTATATTGGCAAAATCGAAAAATTTAGAAATTTTTGGTTTGCGTAATTTTGTGCTCCAAAGATATTTAAAAAATAGGAAAAAGAAATCGAATGATTAAAGTATGTAGGTATACCACAAACTTAATTCGAATTGAAAAAGGTAGGTAACTACCCACCTTTTTTTTTATAGAATTTGAAATAAAATTAGCAACAATTGAAAATAAAATAACGTAGGTAGGATCCTAGAAATTTTAGTTTTATTTGGAAGACTCGATATAAAATATCCCAGATATTTAATTGCGAATAGCTAGGTAACCGAAAATTATTTTTTTTGTTAGAAATCATAGTTAAAATTGGATAACATTTTGTAGTTCATATAGTCGTAAAAATTAAGTTGTCAATAGACTGAAAAAATCTAAAATTATTTCGAGAATGGACTATTATTTACCATGTTTTTTTTTAACGCAAATTCTACAAATTTTGGGTGGTCTAACCTGCTGGTTTTTGGCAAAAAACAGAGCATAAATATGGCTCGAACGCGGACCAGTGACTAATATAGGGGAATCTCAACCCTGTATCAATCTAAATCTTGTAAAAAAAAAACTATTACTTAAAAGAAACTGGCTTAGAATTCTTCACCTTACCTTACTTCTGAGTGAATCCTTGGGCAGTGGTAAATATCGTAAGCAGGCCGTTAAGTAGATATATATCAGTTCATAGCACTAATTATCACTAGTAGCCAATAGTTAATTTATAGAATAAATAGATCAGTCCGTCGCACTCTAAGAAACACGAGCGGCCCTTAGCTAGGTACGTACGCAACACCAAAAAAAAAAGAACAATAATATAATTTTATAACGACACAGTCGAAACCTTTTTAAGAAAAATATATTTTGCTAATTTTAACGCTTTATATCGAGGGTCCGACGACGACGTGGTGAGGTCTTTTTTTCTCGCACCAGTTTTTATCTCAGTAAAATAAAAAAAAATAACTTTAGTCGGGTCGAACACAGCAGATTAAATACCTTAGCTAGTAGAATTGAAATATAAAAATAAATAAAATATATAAGTCCTAGTTATAGAACCCGAAAGAACCCAAGTTTAACTATAAATTAGATACAGAGTGAGCGAAATGCAAACAAAGAGTACGGCATGTTCCAGAATTCCTCCTAAAGATTTTACTTTTTTGTTTTTATTTTTGTAAAATGGGTCTGGAGAATTCCATAAAACCGGCCGAATTCAAAACACTAACATTAGAACACTCCATTTATTAATAACACAAAATTTAGAAAACTTAACGGGCAAATAACACACCGAACGGGCAAGAACAGGTATTTCCTTTGATGTACCGCCTTGCTCTCGATCTTTTTTGAGCACGAACAAACGTTCGCTCCCTCCCTATCGCGTACTCACCGGACGATTATGGGTACAGAATGCTCGCTCGCTCGTGCTCTCTCTTGCTCACTTGAATACGTGAATACGCATCTTTAAAGAGTAACACACTATAAACCTGTCAAAAAATGCCAAAATTTCTCAAAATTAAAAAAATTATATTTAAGTAAAAAATGTCGAATAAACTCTTTTGTAGCACGTTTATTTTTTAGTGAAATTTTCTGAAATATTTCAAAATTTGCAAAAATTGGCGTCTTAGAATTTTATGCGCCATTCAATAAAAAATCAAATTTTTTAAAAACGAATTTTTGAGTTCTATAAAATCTTATATTGAGCAAAAAATGTTTCATAAAGTTTTTTTGTAGAATATACGCTTTTCTCACAAAAAAAATCTAGTTTGAAATTTTGCAAAAATCGTCAATTTTCTTGGCCTTTTTTGCACCAAGGTTTTACCAAAAATTTAGCGATAAAAAAATAAAACACCAAATGCAAAAGATAGCTGTGTTCTTTGTCTACCAGCTAGCATTAAGAAATATACATATAATAATGTTCACTTTGTCAAAGTGACAGGATTTTTCCATAAGGTTAATTGGATAAGCCATAAAAACTAAGAAAAAATTAATTTTAAGTTTTCCTATGATCGTGCGGAAAAACGCTTTTCTCGCACTCATTTCCACGCGGAAAGTGCCACTTTTCCGCACGCAGTGTGCGAAAAAAATTTTTCACGCACGCTGTTGTGTCGCACTACCTTAAAACAAAAAAAACAGTAAAAAAGACTGAAAAAAATTACATTACACGTCTTGTTTTTAGCCCACAGTCCATCAAATACACTTTTGCACAATATCAAAGAGTTTTTTTCTCTGTAAATAAACATTTTCAAAATTTTATTTTTTTAGTTTAAAGAAGGATTTTAATTTTTCGTGTCCTTAATCGTTAAAAGCTGACGATGACAGAACAAAAATATTGTCAGTTTTTACGTTTTTCACTTTTCAAAGTCGTGTAATTTGCTAGTTCCATTTTAGTTAACGGTTGCTATGACAAGAAAGTATAAACGACGCCAGTTTTTTAAACGACCAGCCTTTAAAATAGTTGAAGAGAGTCTGGAAGAAATTCTAATTGCAGCCGATACAGCGAGCTCGGAGCTTGTACCGCAAAAGTTCAATGAGAGGTACGAAAAAGAGTTTATTAATTTTGAAAAATGTTGCTTCCGAAAACATGTTCAAAACATACTTACTAAAGGAGGAAGTATTTCTTGCGTATTTTTTGTAGCTGTCCAAGACGTATCATTTACACTCTGGTAAAAGTTTTGCTGCTTCAACCAGCCCTTGTTTTAAGCTCAGTGATGAATCAGGAAGACTTGAAGTCGACGATGGCATTAAGCAACATGAGCAGTCGTACTTTCAATGTTACCGTGATTAATAATTACCATAAAAATTATTTTTTTTAAAGCTTGTTAAAGTTTAGTTCTGAATAAAATATAAAATTCGTAGTTTGGACTATTTTTTCATTTTTAGTTTGCTAGGTTTAACTAAAATAATGACGAAATATTTTGAAATTCCGCACGCTCGTAGGAAAAATGTTGTACCTAACGCACGCGGAAACTATTTTCCGCTCTTACGCCTTGCCCGAACTCCGCTGGCGCGTCGGTCGTGCAAACGCCGGTGCGTTCGGAAAAGTATAACTTTCCGCACTTGTTATATTAGTTGAGATTTTTACCGATTGAGTTAAACAACCTGAATTTTATACATAATCAAAAATAATTTTTGCTTTTGTGGTGGCCATCTTGAAATCTGACATGGTGGACGAAATTAAAATCAACTTTCTTTTATGCGCTCGATAGTTGTTTTTTACGTTGAGACAAAAATACCAGCAAAAGTCACCTTAGTCACCAAGGTAATTAATCACTATAATCCCATTATTTATTTAATCCGCGATTTAATAATTTTAAGAAATAGGTTTTTTACCCCCTCCCCATTGTACCCAGACCGTTATTTTTGTACCAACGTAAAAAACAACTATCTAGCATAAAAAAGTTGATTTTAATTTCGTCTTGTATTTCAATATGGCCACTAAAAACGGAAAAATTATTTTTTATTATGTATATAGGGGAGATGTGGGCAAGTTGACAAAAAATAAAAATAAAGTAAATAAGACACAATGTAACGTAAAACAAAAAAAAATATCAAATACCATTAAAAGAAAAAAAAATTCAAGCTGAAAAGTATCAATAATTCATCTTGCCCGATCCTATAGGGCAAGTTGACATGTAACCTTTTCTTATCTAGTCCAAAAATAATTAGTAAATCTTTTTGTTTTAATGATTTAACAGCACACTCATCGTGAGCCCACTTTTTACAACCAGCCCTCACGCGGTCTGAAGCGACTAAATAACTAATTGCAGTACAAATACGCACAATCGTCATCATCATCATCAATTTCAAAAAATAACTCTTCACTACCTGAGCTGTGTTCAGTAAATACCTTTTTAACAACTTTCCTTTTACTTTGTCTTGTTTTAAGATTTTTTCTCTGGAGTTCACTCTTAAAATTGGTCTCTTTATCCGTAGAAAAAATGCTTTTTGTAACTGTCTTTGAGCGCTGTATATCTGCAGATGAAGATTTGTTTTTTTCGGCAATTTTCTTTGTGGAAATTATAGTCGACGATATGTTGCAGTACTTTTTTGACTCGGGATTATTTTTTGTCGTTTCTTTAGAAGTTGAAGTACTAGGTTGTGTGTCGGGCATGTGTAAGTTTGCTGTTACTTACTTACTAAACTTGGCAAAAACATGTGATCTGGAAATATGTCAGGGTTTATTGACGAAATTCCCGTTGATTTAAATCCGCTTAAAGCTATGGAAGGGGTTGCTGCTTTATTATAGGCCTCAGAGAAAAGGGAAGTAACCTGGTACAAAGTTACAGGCCTACCCAGATTATATTTCATCCACTGTGTGACTGCCCAATCATAGTATTTACTTAAAGGACCAAAAAATGAAACATCCAAAGGCTCTAGTTTATGGGTACAGTGAGACTGCAGACAAAAAAGCACTACAGAATTTTTCTTAGCAAGTTCTAATGCTGCTAGATTTTTATGGCTGGTATGTTCATGTAACAGTAATAGGGCCTTGTTTTCTGGGGTTTCCTCCTGTACTCATGCAAGTTAGTACAGTAGAATGAACGCCTCGTTCTCCACTAGTAATGATGCCTACTTCCCTTTTACCTTTTAGAGCAAATTTTTCAGGGGACTTGCACTGTTGTCAACGCCAATTTATCCATGTTGAATATCATTGTTTTATCAACTATAACTTCTGTAATTCTCTTCTCCAGATTTGCAAAATACTTTTGAACTTGTGGCTTGTTAAAAACTGATGCTCGCGCTATAGACGTAGCCTCTGGTTGACGAAGTGAAATGGATGGATTTCGTTTTCGAAAAGAACGTAACCAGCCTTGGCCTGCAATTTTCTTACCTCTTTTAGCAAGTTCGTAAGCCAAAACTCGCAGGTCCTTAGTAGTTAACCCAAAAAAGCGTGCTTCTAATGCTAAAATATGTTCTACTAGAGCCTTTTCTAAATCAGTATTTAGAGCTACTTGGTGGGGACCAAGATGCTTCTTAGTAGAAACCGCTATTTTATTTTTATTCAACGTGCGACGGCGAAGAGTTGCTTGTGGGACTTGAAAATCTTTGCTGGCTTTTAACCACCCCATTCGCTTTTATGTTACAGCTTCTATTGCCTGTTGCATGTTCTCTTCACTCCAGTACCCTCTGGTAGTTTGTCTTTTGTAATTCGAAACCATCTAAATAAACAAAAAACTATATGTAGATAACTGTAGGCAAGGTTGTGGGCAAGACGACATACTGTGTATGTCAACTTGCCCACCTAAGCACCATTACTTAAAACGTAGTAAAATCAAAGTAAACAAAAACACACCGTAACAGTGCAAGCAGTAAAACTATATCTTATTAGGTTATCTTACCTTAATTGAAAACACAAATCAAATATAAATACAGTGATGCTAGTTCTATGGCAAAAAAGAACGCACTAACATTAAATCGAAGCAAACAAAAATCACAAAAACGTAAATATTTAGTAAAATATGGTGCGCAATCACCTTCTTTGCAAGACAAACGAACACTACTTCACCGCCGCATCGTACAGTGGGTATATGATACACTGTCGCCGGTTTGGTTGGGTGGAAGGGGTAATATGTCGTCTTGCCTTCCTATATCATCTTGCCCACATCTCCCCAAATCGTTAAAAAATCTCAAATGTTTTTGAACACTAATTTTTTCTTAGTTTTTATGGCTTAGCCAATAAACCTTGTGGACAAATCGTGTCAATTTGAAAAAGTGAACATTGCTATATATATATATTTTTCTACTAGCGTGCGAAAAATTTACTTTTCCGCACTGTTTTGCGTGCGGAAAAGTTAACTTTATGGTACTTTTCCGCACTCAACCTAAAATAAAAAATAAATATATTGCTATATCTTAAAAAATATTCTTTTTTGTGTTTATTTTCATCTCAAGAGAAGAAAGTATTTTCTTCGAAAATGGTCTATTTCCGACGCTTCTACAAATCATAGCCTACTAAATACTTAGATTGTTTGGATGGTTTGCTGTTATTCATTTTCGTCACTGGAGAAGAAATAATTTTCGTCTCTAGAGACGAAAATAAAATTGATATTTTGAGGTGTTATAGAGTGCAGATTTGGTTACTTTCGTGTGTGGTTGTAGAAAAAAAAATTTCCTAAAAGCACGTTTAGTGCTACAAAAAAGTTTATTTGACATTTTTTACTTAAAATTAAATACTTTATTGTATTCTCTGTATGCAATTTTCTATTTTTTTAAATATCATTTTATTAATTTTGAAAAATTTTGGCGTTTTTTTACAGGATTATAGATTGTTACTCTCTTTTTATCTTAAATAATAGTGTTGGAATCGACCAAAAAGTGAAGTGTGTTGCTTTGAAATACATTTTTTTTCATTTATATACTAATCCGATCCAACTAATAAATCGTCCCCTTCTTCTAACTTGGTAAAATAATTTAAAAGTAACTTTTATTAAAATTACCCCAGATAAATTTTTCATAATTATTCAAATAAATATGACTCTATTACAGCCAAATTGCCGCCCCGGGCAAGGGCTTGCCCGTTCCTAGCAGCACCGGCCCTGTTTCCCGGATTTTCATTTTGATGTTTCAAGAAAGGTAATTTATAAACGTCTGTTTGATGTGGCTACAAAGTAATCTCGCTATAACAGTAAATCATCTTACCTAGAACTGGATTTTTTTATTTTAATGGAGTAGTAAAGTATAATTTCCGGTAGAAGGTACTTTTAAAGGGTTGTGAGAACGAAATGCTGTTACCTGAAGTTGCAATATGAAGAACATATCTGTCGATTTCTGCGGTATTTTCAGCAATGTTCGCTTGAATGCTTATATCCCTTGCAGTTCTGTACAGTTCGTCTCTAAATGCGACATTGATTTCCGTTTCGAGAAGGAGTTGAAACAGGGCATTTCTACCGTGGGACCGAGCTGCTGCGAAATGGAGCATGCTTTGACCATGTTCATCCTATAGCAATGTATAGAGTGTCTAAACAGTTTTCTTAAAGATGATGATCATTTTAAATTTCAAGGTCATTTTAAGATCAACTTAAAAAATCTTGTATGCTGCGCCAAAATGAAGCATTGCACACACAGTTGGACTCAGGACCGATTTCATTAAAAAAATGTAACAATTTAGGAAAACAAATTTTTTAATAGGTAGCGATTTACTAGTTAAAATTTTCATTAAAACGAGAATCTTGTATAAGGCCCTTTTTGAGAAATGTGATAAAATGTATTTTTTTAACCCTGCCATTTTTGGCATACTTTTCGGGGGTAATAGGATTACCTAAGAAGTGAAAAAGGATTAATTATAATACTACTAATAATAAATAACTTCTGTATTAAAACTACTTTACTTAATATTGTAACTTACCCTGCTAGTGCCATTAAAATTAGACTCTGCTTCATCCCCGCTCTCACCACGATCGACTGTGACCACATCAATATTGTCAGGAACCGACTGGTTGTCATTGGTCATTTCAGGACCCCCACCTACCTGTCGATGAAAGAGCAAACATTTGGTCCAGTATATTAACGAACATTCTACACAATTCAAATTATTTTTTTTGAATTATTATATTAGTCAGTCTTTGGATTCAGAGGCAATGGCGCTATTTAATTAATCAGTGGGCCACACAGTGGTGCATGACTTTAGATCCTGCGTCCATACTCGAAATATTTATTATTATATTAGATCAATTTGATCAAGGTACGACGCACTAAATACACAGAAAATCGTGCTCGGTCAAAGTCGGTGAAATTGATATGGTCCCACGGTCCCCCGAGAGTACCCGCGCAAAAAACGAGATGGGACATCGAGTTGGCAATGGGCACAATGCTTTAGCATACAAAAGCTGAATATTTTTACATCCCATATATTAGAGAGATATTATGATCCTTCCCCCCCCCCCCACAAATAGACCAGGAAAATGAGGGTCTCTGATGGTCAAACTACATTTATCACCTGCTTAAGTTAGTTATGCCATTGTAATACTGCAACACATTGTCGTAATAGGACTTGACAACTTTCTGAAAAGCAAACTGTTTCTAACTCCCCCCCCCTTCCAAATAAATCAGGAAATGAGGGTTTATAACTACATTTTTCACCTGTTTTGGGTTAGTTATACCATTGGTTCAGTAGTAAGAATGTTAGTAGTAAGAATATTTGTGAGCTAGCTGATAAGTGTTTTTTGACAAATCTGATTATCTGCACTACTCCCTCTAAATAAAATAGTAGTCCCTACAATAATTACATATTATAAGAAACTACAACACGCTGGGCGCATATAACGTTAATATAAAACTCTTTGATTCTGATGCAATCTTTAAATATGACCAAAATTATTTCGGTAGGGTCTCGAGCTTTTTTAAAAAAACTGGTCTTTATGTACTTGCAGAGGGTATTAGTAAATTAATTATTGATTTTTTTTCTGTCAATAATAACTTAAATTTAACGCTTATAAATAATGCTCAGACGGTTAGATATTATTTGCTCAGAGGATAGTGTGGATAAATCATCAAAAAAATTTTCAAAAAATTTTTCATCAAATCATTTTTTGTTAAATCCCCGTCCCATTCCAGAATTAACGTAAATTTTAAACGTTATAATTCTTTTAACTCCACTAATCTTCTAATCTTTAACCTTCTGAACTAAACTTTCCGCAAATTCTTCTTCTTTCGGAACACTGGCTTAGGGAGGGACAATCCGTGACCATAGAGTTTCTAAAATTTTGTAGGAAAATTCATATCCGTGGAGGCACGTTTATTATGGTACCAACTGATTATCTTAGAAAACTTGATTTTATCTCATTTCATGACTGTGACTATCTCATTGAGGAAAAGGTTTTGAAGTTTTCCATAATATACAGCCGCTAAGAAAGTTTGTATATAATCTGCTTTTACACATCGCCCTTTACCATACTTTCAAACAGCAACCATTTTTTATCCAAGTTGGAGCTCCTGCTTGCCCATTTTTCGGTCTCTGCTAAAATAATATTAATGTTAATGTAATTTTAGTTCTTCTGAACTTACTTGCTTCATATAAGATTAAAGTGCATAACAACGAGTACACTAGAATAACTGCCACATCAGAAAGGATGATAGATTACGCCTGTTCAAATTTCGAACAAACCTTATTTGCAAAAACTATTAACCTCGGAATGTCCGACCACGAAGCTATACTGCTATCAGTTCCCACAAAACAAAAATCTACCAAAAACAATATCAAATGGGGAAGAATATTTGGCACTAAAAACTTTAACAAATTCCATCAGCTATGCTTAAGCACGAACTGGCACTGCGTGTTCGATAATCCTGATCATTTCAGCTGCTTTCATTCTTTACTGCTAAAAAAAATCAAACAAAAAAATAAAAAACCGTGGCTAAGTAAAGGTTTAAAAGTGTCTAGCAAAAATCTTTGATCGCTTTATACACTACGTAAATTTCTTCCCAAAGATCATTTTTTCTTCCATATCGTTCCATTTAAAGACAGGTCATCAGAAATGCGAAAGAAAAGTACTACCTGCAGAGGCTGGAAAGTGCACGGAATATAACAAAAGAAAACTTGCAGATAATCAACTCCTTACGGGGAAAAAGCCACAGTTGTAATCTTCCAAGAGGTATTGAACATATAACTTCTATTGCTCGGTGGCGGAAAAATTAACATTTACTCTTATTTCATCAAAAGATCCTATGTCATATCTACAACATATAAATATTTCTGAAAATTTTGTTCTTTATCCAACCTCAGTAAAAGAGCTAAAAATTATACTTAGCACCATCAAAAAATTAAGCTCAGGCTCAGACGAGCTTTCCATTAAGATCATACAACATCTTCCCGACTCTACCCTGATTACTCTAGTCGATTTGATCAATCACTTCTTTGATATAGGTTATTTTCCGGACTGCTTAAAATCTGCTCTAATAATACCCATCCATGAAGGTGAAGATATTGAAAATCCTTCTAACTATCGCCCAATCGCCCTATTATCCTCTCTTTCAAAATGATTAGAAAAAATCGCCAGAATCCGAATTCTCGAACACCTTGATATATTTAATATTCTTGCTTCTTCCTAATTCGGATTTCAACAAAACAAATGCACAAATGACGCAATATTTGCTTTTTTGGATCAGGTGTATTTGAGTATTAACGGGGGAAACTCAGTTGCGGCAGTATTTTGTGATTTCTCCAAAGCATTCGACTGTGTGGATCACAGGATACTGCTTAACAAATTGGAAAGATATGGCTTTAGAGGTTCTTCACTGAAATGGGCTTCATCCTATAATCTAAAAGATTTCAAAGAGTTACTTATAACAACTGCCTTTCCGACCAACTGGAAACTACCCGAGGCGTTTTTTCTCCTCTATATTAATGATCTGGCCTCTCTAAAAATTAATGGAGCTTTTGTTGTATTTGCTGACGACAATACAATAGTTTGGCCAGGTAACCAAGCAGACTTGGAAGCAGTCATCTCAAATGATCTCAGAATAGTCAAGGAATGGTGTGACACAAATTATCTCTGCTTCAATATTAAAAAAATAACATACTATCTTTTAAATTTAACTTAAATTCCCTCTATCTCAACAATCAAGTTTTAAACTCTCTATTTTTTGTTAAATTCCTTGGCATCACCATTGGTGAAAAATTACATTTCAGAGAACATATTAATCCTCTTGAATCTAAACTCTCATGAGCTTGCTTTGCTATTAGAGTGGTAAACTCTGAACTCGGACTTCTCTCAGCTAAACTGGTGTACTATTCACTATTTGAATCAAGAGCTAGATATGGAATAACATTCTGGGGTTTTTCTTCAAAAACACTCTTTGAGTCAGTTTTCCAATCCAAAAGCGTGCAATTAGAACTCTATGCAAAGCAAGTCCTAGAGATCATTGCAAACCCTTGTTTGTAAAGTTAAAAATTCTTACTTTAGTTTATCTTTTTATTTTGGAATCAGTCTGTTTGATTCACAAAAAACATACTGCTCAGAAATCACCGAATGCTCATATCTTACAAAGAACAACAAGGCAAACAGCAAACCAGCTTATTCCCCTTTCTACTCCCAAGCTTACCCTTACAAAAGAATCAGTCATTTATGAAAGTGTAAAGCTTTAAAACCATTTTTCTTTTATTTTGTAAATGTGTTCAAACTTGTTTATTCAATTTTTAATTGCAATTTTAAACTATTTTAATAATCTCAGATTATGACATTTTAATTTCTGTACATTTTACTTATTGTTTGACTTCTACTTGTATGACTGTCTAACTTAAGTTATGCTTTAACAGAATTTTAACTACCACGCTTTTTACGTGTCTGTTATTGCCTATTTTGGTGTCTAATCACTATTTTAATTTTTAAAAACAAGTGAAATTATTAACTTAAATTCATACCTTGTAGCTTTCTAGCTTTAATGAAAGTTAAATTTATATGGTTACTTATATACACTTGAGACAATAAAGTCATTTTGAAATTGAAATTGAAAATATAAAATAGTATCTCTATAGGACTTGCCAACTTTCTGAAAAACAGACTGCTTCTACCCCCCCCCCCCCCCGCTTTAACTAGACCCGGAAAACGAGGGTAAACTCCATTTATCATCTGCTTAAATTAGTTATACCATTCTAAAAATGTAACCCATTGTCACACTAAGACTTTTTAATTTTTTTAAAAGCTCACTGTTTCTAACTGACCCCCTCCAAATAGACCAGGAAATGGGAGTCTCTAACTCCATTTGTCACCTGTTTGAGTTAGTTATACTATTCTAAAATTACAAAATATTATCTTCATGGGACTTACTAACTTTCTGAAAAATAGACTGTTTCCAACCCCCCGCCTCCCTTTAAATAGACCAGAAAATGATGGTCTCTATTGGGTAAACTCTATTTGTCACATATTTGGGTTAGTTGTAACATTTTTAAACTACAAAAATATTACCTTAATAGGACTTTAAAACTTTCTGAATAGCAGACCGTTTTTAACCACCCCTCTCCTCTAAATAGACCAGGAAAGTGAGGATCTCTGATGGGAAAACTTAACTCTGTTTACCAACTTTTCAAAAAAAAGTTGGCAAGTCCTATAGACATAATATTTTATAGTTTTCGAATAGTACAACTAAACGAAACAGGTGAAAAATGCAGTAAGAAAGCCTTATTTTCTGGTTTATTTGGAGGGAAGAAGAGTTAGAAACAGTCTGCTTTTCATAAAGTTGTCAAGTCCTATTGCAACAATGTGTTGTAGTTTGAAAATGGCATAACTAACTTAAGAAAATGATAAATGGGTGTAAAAATATTCAGCTTTCGTATGCTAAAGCATAGTGTCCGTCGAAAACGGCCCAATGTTCCTATCTCGTTTTCTGCATGGATACTCTCAGAAAATCATGGAATACCACATACATTAATTTTAGTGATTTTGATCGAGCCCGATTTTCTGTGTACTTAGTGCTTCGTACTTTCCTCCTTTACATAACCACACTCGTTTTTTTTTTTAACAAAATTTACGTTTTTTCAAAATGTGAATGGATCCTTTTTGGAGAGTTGTATCCGTCCCTATATCTATAATGTCCCAGGGGTCACTGAAAAAAATCTGACAGCATATTAAATGATTTTGATTTATGTTGTGTTTTAATCGGTTTTAATACATACTTTTGGATCTTTTAAGATCCAAAAAGTGTGTACTTATATAAGACGATTTTTGAAAAGAGTTTCCCATTAGTCACACCTACCTGTCCTCTCTCCTGACCAGAGCTTCTTCCGTTTTGGGCAAATTGATACAGGTAGGTAGCCAAGTAAGCAATTGGATCAGTTGGACGTTTATTGGCAACTTCAGTTAACCCTTTGATTAGCGGATCCCCGAGAGCTAATAAAAATTTTAAGTTAACAAAAAGAGTACTACTCATCAAATAAAACCCACTTTGTTTTAAGAATGCAAACTGGAATACTATAAATAAATTGTTATTCCAATTGCAATTAATATTGCAACATATACTGTTTTAAAATAATAATAAGATTGATAATAATAAAAATAAAAATAAGTCAAAATTTAAAATCGCAGAGTTTTCTTCTTGAATTCTTATATAATATTGGTCTGAATGACTAAAATTAATATTTTTAATATTTTTTGTTTGAGTTTAAATATTATGTGACTACTCACAACTTGCCATGTTCTGCTTTAGTTTTCTTTTTATTTAATACGATTTTTTTGTTTGACTTACACGAAGCTAAATACCTTCCCTCCTCTGTTGCAAAAAAAGGCATGGTCATATTTTGTTCATTTTCTCCCGATATATCTGAAACGAAATAAATTGTTATTATTTCATGATGGTGTTGTTCACACAAAGCTAATATGTAGGCTCAACGCACATAACAAAACAGAAAAAAGTAGAACAAAAAAAAAGAACATTTTAGAGGAATAGCATAAAAATAGCATAAAAATAGTAGATTGCCATTGTTATTACTTATCTAATCCCTTTAGTTAGATTAGTTTAGTTAAATTAACCCATTTTAATACTTATGCTCGTATCCACTATCGCAAAAATTCCCCGATTAGGCTTCAATCGTGATTAGTTACTAATTGGTGTTTAGAATGTGGTATTTTAGATTGAAACTTGTTTTGTACAACCTTAATACAAGAATTTTCACGTTGGTGGATACGGGCATTCGTTCACACTATTTCCATCGCTAGCGCTTCCAGTAAAGTAACAAAATGCATGTTTATGAAAGCAGGCGGTTCTACGCAAGGAAGAGTTGTACATGTGACTGTTAAAATAAAAATTTCTAGTAATTACCCCCGTCATTACCAGTCACACCAGAACTTTGCTCTAGAACCGCCGTTGGGTGACAGAAACAAGGTTCATTTAGGGAGAGTTTATATGATGCAATGATAAACTACATAATTTTACTAACCCGAACAATTGTTTTCCTTCTCCATGTAAATGAATAAATATGTACAAAATGAATAAATTAGCACTAACTCTATTAAAATAACATGCAAAAGTTGTACAAATTTACAAAACTAAACGAATTGATCATTATCCGTAGGAAATTGCTTAAGTAATTTCGTTTGATACTTTTAATAGGCTTTAATTTATCAGTCTGTTTATTAAAGGCACTTGTGTTCAAAATGTTTGGCAAATTGTTTTAAAACAAAATGGAAAAAGATTCTATGTTTTTATGGTAAATTATAATTATTTTCGTTTTTTAACTTTTAAAACCAGTTAAGCTAAACGCAACTGGAACAAAATGCTATATCATTTTCTTGTTGTAACAAATTTGCCACTGCAGTTGTTAAATTGTCAATACCCTGTAGTTCATTGATTGCATATTTTAAAAGTGTATTTTTAAATTAATTTTGATAGTACGAAAATCTTCTCGCAGTACGTAAATATATATATACATATATGTTCAGCGTTTCTCATTCTATAAGTTGTTAGTGGCGTAAATCAGCTTCAATAGGGTCTTCTAATATTTAAATAATTTTAGTTAATTGTGTGTTAAGCTCTACCCCCGTTTTATTTAACATCTTTGCCTGATTATTTAATTTGGCGTATTTCTATTCGATTTTTTTTTGTTGTTTTATGTATTTATTTGTTTGAAGACAGAACTTTTTCTAGGCACTTTAGTCGCAGTTACCTACAAATCTATACTATAATGTTTGAAAATACCTTATTGGAACTCAAGACGATCATTGTCGCTTTGTAAAAACACTCAATACTATAGTTTAACTAAATTTCTCTTTATAAACCTTTATGATACCTTTTTTTTGTCTAAGCATTTAGGTTGCATTATTCTAATGGTTTTATCTATATGAATACTGGTTACTATATGTATATAGACGTTCTACTGCTGAAAATAATATGATTTATTACTAGTTCTTTAGTTATTTCTTTAAAAGTGGAACTTTATAAGGCTTTTTAACTGCAGTCTGGAGTACTACAATAAATTGGAAAAGGTCTAATTAATGAATATTTGAAAATGCGTTATTTGAAATTAAGATTCTCTCTTAGGTAGACGATGGTGCTTTTCGTCTTTTAAAAACACTCAACACCAGTTTAGCTAAATCTAATTGGTTAGATATTGCTGCGTCCTTTTCTAGTTGTAACAAATTCCCAACTGCCACAGTAAAGTTGTTAAAACACTGTTGTTCATTAATTCCTATCGTTTGTTGATTGCTGACTTTAAAAACGTCCTTGGTATTTATATTTGGATGGTAAGAAAGTCCTCTTACGTTGCATAAATATTCAATGCTCTCTGATTTTCCTGACTGTTTTTTCAAATAAGGGCACTTCAGAAAAAATCTAAACTGAATACTACAACCTAACATATTGGGTCTCGATGTTAAATAACCCAGATTTTTATCAAATCTGAATGTTAATTTTCGCTTCAGGATATTAACGAGCTTATCCAGTCTCGTATACATATCTCCAATATTTCCATGACTGGAATTTGTTGTGACAATGCGAATGTGATCTAAAATATTGACGTAAACAGCAAGATTTCGAGATGTATTCAGAAAAACGCCTCTGCCATATGGCCAGTGTTTTCCGTGTAACCGATCAGATTCTGGAATATTCCACAACGGCACTAATAAGTTGCTAGTGGCCAAAATCAACCTAGCTCTAGATGGATCTTCTAATATTTCATTCATAGTGTAATAAGTCCCACCACCGTCCGATTGAATATCTTTATCTAAGAATTTAGGTTGAAGTATTCTCGTGGTTTCATTATCCATAAGAATATTGGTTACCAGATGTTCGACTGTTTCTAATTCTTTAATGTTTAAAACTAGCGGAAGTTCGTAGTTACTTAAGTTTCTTGTACATTCGATGCTGCCTGGAATTAAAAAAAAAAACGTTTATAAAAAATCTACTCACCCTATAAGCGCAAGAGAGGTGCGAAAATATTGTAGGGTAGATATAATATAAAATATTCATATCTGGTCCAGTACCTGTGTCCCATTTGTCTTGTAAATAATCAATGTTTTTAGACAAAATATGATGTACAATGTCCACTTATAAATTCTGCCCCCTTTGATAGGCAGAAAGTTAAAGTTTCACGTTTTATTAATTAAAATCTTGCTATCTTGACCTCCTGGGAATAAAATATGATGAATAGATAACCATTTGCTTTTATTACTGCATTTCGGTTATGGCATAAAAAAGAGATTGTAGATATTTTTTCACTTTTAAGGATCCTTAGCATTTTATTATTTTTTAAATCTGATTCAAAGGTACAATCACCTCCCCTCCAATATTTACAAAAATAATACTTTTTTCTACGAGCGTGCGGAAAATACGATTTTGCGCATTGTTAACAGTTTACAAGATTTTACTTTGCCGGACTACTTAGTGCGCAAACATTTCTGCGCTCTAATGGGGAACACTTTTTGCGCACCTTAATGTCAAAACCAGTTTATTGTACCATTAACCTTTGAAATGCCAAAGATTTCAAACTGCGTAACAATAACATATTTGAAAAACAAAGAAAATAACTTTAAAATCATTGTTGGCCATGGGCAAGGCTAAAGGCGAAAATTCTACTGCGCATGCCTGACGTAGTCAACTCGCACCCAGAAGAGTTTTTGGTTCTGCATTTCTTCAATGCTAACTTGATTGACATGATTATTGGTACAGCTTTTTTTTAGCAAATGCAAGGGCCGGGCCGTTATAGTATCTTATAGTTATATAGTTTTTTTTAGAGCCGAACTCGGACAACATCAGGTACAAGCCAGTTTTTTCAACGCAAAATGTATGAAAATTACAAAACATATTTTGTAAAAATTGCTTTACTTCTTTCGTAAGTTTACTCTTTTCTTGTAAGTACCCTTTGTTTCTTATTCTTACATAGTAAACTTTTATATTATAAATCTTAACTTTACAATTTTACATATTTATTTGACCATTTTGCATTATAACTTTCTGATTTCTACCAAAATTTACATTGTAAAATGTAATATTCCTCTGTACTATGGTAAAAGTTCAGTGTGTATTCAGTAAAATGGCTGTAACACGCCGAAAGAGGCCTAAGGCGGCCATTTTGCAGTCGTTTGTTTCACAGTGGCACAGAGTGGTTCGTTTGAAGAGCACTTCTCAAGTAAAAAATAGTAAATGTGTGATGTGTAGGTGTAGTGAAAAGTATTTGTTTGTATTTCTTAAGTCGGTACATTTTTAGTTATTAGAGAAATGTATGTTTTTAAACAGTTTTTACTTTGTTGAAGGTGAAGACACAATAAAAAAATCTACTAGATACTATACCGGCTAGACAGAATTTTAAAGCCATGAGTCAAAAAAAATACTACTAATACTAGCTACTAGTATTTAGTATTTTGTTATTTTTTATCTTCTAACTTGTATCCCGTTAACGAACATCGTACAAAAAGTGAGGTTAAAAATCACCGTAATGATTTAGTAGCTTGTATTTTTAATTGTTCCTCCATCTTAAGTATAGATGCACTCTTATTAGCCCCGGATAACATAACATCGACATCGACAAGTGTTAGGCAAAATTCTTTTTTCTATCGATAGAGGGTAACGATATTTTACTAACCAAAATGTTTTAGTCGACACTAATAACCTATGCACGAGGGTGATATAAAGGCGGATTCACGCTGGCCAAGCAAGCAATTAAACAAGCAGGAAATTGACAGTTGCGCATGGAGAATTGCACTTCTGCTTGACATATGACATTTGCGAGCGTAAACGATTTTGTGTATTCCTATATGATGAACTTTTCCGAATTGCTTGCTTCCTTACTAGCGTCAATCCGCCTTAAGGGTAAGAAACTTTCCATTGAACACCATCACCGTACGGTAGAGGCTAGGAAGCACTGGATTCCAGTGAACCTTAACGTAATCCCTTTTGTCTGTTTTTCGAAATGCGAGGATGAAATATGTTACGGAATTCTTCGGGTTATATACTCTATATTCTTTTAAGCAATTTGTTCATTAATATTTTCTTCATAAAAATAATTAATTAAAAATATGTGTTTTTACTGTCTTTTATAGTTTTAAGAAAAAATTTGTAATTTTACATGTAAAATTTTAAAATTATAGAAAGTTTGTAAAATGACAATGTACTTTTACAAATTTGGTTGTAGCTTTATATAAACAGTTTGTAAAATTACAATGTAATTTTACGAAAATTTGAAAAATGTTTTGCAATTTTACTAAATGGTTTATAGCTTTACAATGCAAAACTTTATTTGTACAATATAGAAATCCTAAAAGACAAGTCGATGTTTCGATTCCTATAATGACATTACATACTTTGTAAAAAAATACATTATATATTATGTAAAGCATAGTTGCTACCGTTAAATTTTTCAATTAAACCTCAGGGTCGGTCGTTCTGTTTCAACCATTAGTGGTTATTTCACAGATTTTCTCATAAAAGGTAATTTGGATGGTAGAAGAGAAAAAAAAACACAGTACAGAAAATATAAAAGGTAAAACACTAGCTGATTCAACCAAATCAAACCTTAAAACCGCAATTAAATAAACATTGGGATTAATACATCCTAACCCTACTTATTTCCCGCTAATATTACCCTACTGGCAATTGGTTTCCTGGCTATTCTTTTTTTTAGTTCTAATTCCTTTTTAAACTTATCTGATACTCTTTCGCTGGGGAATGTGGGGTGTACAAACTCGTGGTGACTCCATGAATAAAGCAAATATCATATCATGTAGCTTGTGCGACTCTCGAGGGCAGCTCACATGAAGAATTCCAATTAATTCTCAAAAAATAGGCTCTTCTTAGGAAGATCTCCTTCCAAGGCTTGCGAAATGCGTAGAAAAACCCTAAGAAAGAAAGGACACGTGGTGTTGGGGTGCTTTGCGACTTTTTGCTAGTCTTACTGAAGAAAAGATAGAAAAAGTGCTTTAGTTTTACTAGTCTTATTCGAAAAAGTGGTGCGTTTTCATGAAAAAAGAACAAAAAAGAAAGTTGAAAAATACTCACGTTTTGTGTGATTACTTTAATCCCTCCTGGGAGGACAAATTCCCATGTCCAGTAGCCAATACAACCGGGAACTTTACTGCAAAATTCACTTTATACTCCCTATAACTTTAAGGTGGTTTTAAACCCCTGTTTAAATACCAAAAAAGTTAAATTTTAACTTAACTAAATGACACCTACACTTCTGGAAGTTGCCGCTCAAAGAGGGTGATTTTAGCGCCGGTTGGCCTTTTATAGAAAATTCCATATTTCGGCAAAAAAATTTGATTTTAATCCAAAAAATGATACAAAAGCACTACTTTTTCGAGAAAACTATCAACTTGTCACATTTTGCATCGTAAATCTAAGTGGGATCATTCAGACAAGGTTAACCAGTGCTCCGAACACAAGAGGAATGAAATTCGATCGGTCAAAAAGCCACAATTAGGGTAAGAAAATTATAGAAAAAGGAAGAAAGTATTGAAATGATACCACGACGAGCCAGGATACCCAGATATAGCTTTTCAGGTAAAACTAGGAACGAATATAGTTTTGGTGCAGGGGCTTGCACGGAACCCGATTCGAGTTCCCTGAAAACTCCGGCCTATTCTCAAAATGCTTGCCATGGTAAGCTAGCTTCAGATATCGACTGTTCGGTGCAACTTCAGACACCAACAAACTGTAATTCGAGGAAATGTCAAAGGAATCTGTGATGTCAAAACAAGGTAAAAAATGTGATTATTTCCCAATTTTTCTGAAAAGGCAAGAATCCTGAAAAGAATCCGGCAAACTAAAGACAGAACGTGGTAGGTTAAATTTATTCCTTGTAGGTTAGCGACTACGTAAAGGATGGTCTATGGACGCAGCCTCTTACCTTGCTGATCCGAATCGAGCTTTTGAGAGTTGTTATCGATGGTGCAGCAGTCGACAAACATACAAAATGTTAGCCACAATTTAGCTCGGTAGAAACCGAGCTGGTTGCGGTAGCCTCCCTGCTATGTGTCACGAAAGCATGATCATTAACCAACAACAGAATTTCCAACTCCACAGTAACCAGATCACATACTTTACATAAGTGAATTGTCGAGGATGACTTATAAAGTGAGAGATTCGATGACCCGTTAGTTGAGAAGTTGTGCATTTTACCAAGTTTGAAATATTTTAAGCATGTCAGTATTTCACTTAATTTACTAAAATAATTATAAGATTTAGTTAAGTTGTCTTTTTGATTTTTATTGTAAGCAGCAAACAGAAGTAAATTGTAAAACTTAAGAATTATTAACAAATTTCTAGATATTAGCTAGTAAAGAAGTTTTTTTTGGGAGAGTTTAGGTACTATTTTCTTCCCTTCTTTTTTTTGTTTGAAAAAACATTAACTCATTATTTTTCCTTTGGGCCAAAGCTAAGCTATACCGATATTATCTTCCCTACTTTATATACTATACCACTTAAACTCCTTAATTCCATGTTTATTCTTACGGTCCCATTTGGAATAAAAACGTCTCTTCCGACAGACGTGAACACCGATCTTAAGTTAAAACCTTATTGCCAACTCTGTACGATAAAATTCACAATAGCCAAATTAAACTCAAAATTCCAAATTCATGTATCCCAACTCATAAAATCCTATAAACTTAAATTTACATGCTAAATTACTCCATAGCATCCGGTTCATCTTTAACATGTTTCAAGTCCTCAACATGCCAATTCCAACAAATCTTACCAGTCTCATCTTTAAGTTGATAAATCACATTACCTATCTCCAAACTTAGCGTGGCCTTAGTTGCAACAGATAAGATTTTATTTTTCCTCCATACACGATCGCCTACATGGTATGCAAGGGATCTCCGCCGTAAGTTGTAAACTCGGCGAGAAATTTCTTGTGCCTTGAGAAGTCGTTTCCGTACCTGATCGCATAACTTCCGGAACCTATCAGTACGACGGTTTTTCTCGGTCTCTTCAGGAACGACGCCTCCTGCATCGGATAGTCGGGTATCATATTCAGTCCCATTCCCGACATAGTGTCGGCTAAAGTTTACAAATCAAGGAGTATGCCCTGTTACAAAACTCTTTAAAGTACGGACAGTACATCCAATGGCAGCAATATTTTTGTCCCAGCGTCGATGGTTGTCTTTGATATAACTGGAGATCATCACCTTTACCGGCGTATTAGACCCTTCTACAGGATCCTCCTCAGGACGATAGAATGCATTGTAAAAAAGTTACTATGCATTTGTATCCCATTGTCACATATAATAAACTTCGATACAACATACACGCAAAAGACTTGTTCTTCAACAAAGCGGGAAAGAGCCTTTGCTATTGCCGTTCTTAGGAGGCAGAGCAGGACATACGTACTAAACGTATCGCAAACCGGCAAAAGGTATTGATAGCCGTTAGTACTTCTGGGGTATGGACCAAGGAATTCTAGGCTGATAACCTGCCATAAGTGTTCCACTTTAGGTCGCGTACCCATCAGTCCGGCTTTGCCCTTCTGCTCGGGTTTATGTTTACAGCTTTTGGCATACGCGATTATATACAGGTGGTGAATTTTCCAGTAAGTTTTGTACCTACCAATTTGTCCAGCTCTCGTGTCGTCATGATGTAAGCAACGGGTGTCTTTCCGTTATTCTTTCGAGATAACGATTTTCCAATAGTCTGCTACTTTGGAAAGTTCAGGGATGGAACACATAATTATATAACCGATTTTGTTCCACACGCCACTGAGGGAATTTGTCGGACTTCTCCAGGACTTTGGTAACCATTTTCTGATAGCAGGAATCCGTGGTGTTGGTAACGTCAATCTGGATGCTGAGGTTAGCAGGCACACTTCTAGAAGGGAAATCAGCAACTATGTTATCCTTACCTTTCCGATGAATAATGGTATAATCGTAATCTGGCCAGACGACCTGTGGGATCCTTTAAATTATTTAACTAAATCAGAGATGCGTGATCGGTAATTATAGTAAAATAAGTTCCTTCCAGATAGTGGAGTAACTTTTCAACTGCCTAAATTACTACTAAACATTTACTCTCGGTGGTGCTAAAGTTACGTTCGGATTTAATCAGTGACCTTGACAGGAAGCAACATTTCGTCACATTTTTGACATAAAACGGCTCCTATACTCTAATTACTGGCGTCACACTGCAAATTAAATGGCCTACTAAAATCGGGGCACGAAAGTTTGGGAGCAGAGATGAGCGCGTTTCTGATCTTATCAAAGGCTTGTTGATATTCGTCACTCCACTGGAAGGTAATAATCTTCTGTGTCAATCTTGGCATCATTGCGACTATGGAACTGAAATCTGGAACAAATTTACTATACCATTCTGCATTCCTACAAATCTCCTAATCTCCGTCTGATTTTTCGGAGGTTCCACTTTCATGATAGCTCCTACTTAATGAATGTCGATGTGTAGTCCCGGAGAATCAACGACATAACCTAAGAACTTTAAGGATGACATACAAAACCTGCACTTATCCCTGCCCAGAGTCAAACCAGCCGCTGAGAGACGATGAAAGACTTTTCTGGAGCAATACAAATAATATTATCCAAGTAAACCAGGCAGATCGACTCCTAGTTGCCGGGGCATTAGACAATCCAAAAGGCATCCTTTTAAACTCGTACATTCCTCTACCCGGTACCGTGAAAGCGGGGTACTCCTGACTGTCAGGCTTAACTCCTACCTGCCAATAAGCCGATTTTATGTCGATGGCGCTACAAGATATCGAGCGCCCCTCTATCGATCCAAAATGGCGGATATAGACGGCAATAGATAGGCGTCCTTCTTCGTATAGTGGTTCAATTGTCTAAAATCTATACAAAAGCGGTACGTTTTGTCGCTTTTGTGCACCAGTAGTACAGGGGAGGACCACGCACTCTTAGAAGGAGCAATAACTCTAGCGGAGAGCATTTTTTTGATCTCGTCATCCAGGATTTTCTGCTTATAAGAAGAGACAGGGTAATACCGTTGTTTGATAGATCCCACTTTGTCTTCTGTCTGTTGAGCTACTGTAGTGTACCCAAACGCGTTACCCATTTTGGTACTTTTCATCCAATAAGCTGCCTAAGCATCTTTGTTGGTTTAAAGTAAGAGTTTCGCTGTCTTGGATTCCTACGTTGTTTTGAATAATTCCCAAAATGCCAAACGGTCGTCCTTAAGTTGGGAATCAGATCCATAGACAGTCAGAAGTCAGTCCCTAAAATTAACTTGTTGGGCATCTCTGGTACCACCAGGATGTCGATAACGCAAACCTTCCCTATTAAAGTAATTGGAGTCTTACAAGTGCCTATAATAGAGCAAGATTGACCATTCGCCACTGTACATGTATCTTATCTTAAACTTATCCAAAACAAGACTAAGTCCTATTAGAAGCTCGGAGCCGCACTGCCCTACCAAAGTGGCACTACTACCTGAGCCCAACAGGCCCAATATGGCATGTCCTAAAATATTCACTTCCAGATAAGGACGTTGATTGTACGGCCTCTTAGTGACCCTGTGGCAAGTTTGTTAAACACAATGGACAATTTTTCTTTATCTAATCAAGTTCGCCACAACCCCAGCGTTTCACTCGAATCGGTTGAGGACAGTCTGTTCGCCGATGATTAGTTTGTCCACAGTTAAATCATCTTGCAGGCTGAGAATTTGTTGCTCTGTTGGGTGAAGATTTTGTCGGTTGCTACATTTGCACAGCCCTAACAGCTGGTCGGGGTTTACTATTATAAGATAAATGTGGTTCTTGAAGCTGTGATCGAGATATCTGTGGTGCTGAACAATATTAAAAGATTTTGAGTGGAAATAACGAAAATTCAAACCTGGATGAGCATCCCACAAGGAACACACAAAGAACCAAAGCGTGAGCTCGTCAGTGGTTCCACTGGTCACCCTCATCATACATCATTAAACACCATCATACACTTTGATTTCCAAACTTGAATCACTCACAAATAGGCATCGTTCCGCACTGGTACTTATCCAAGATACCTGATACGGATTCGATCCCACAAGGAACACACAAAGAAACGATGCCTATTTGTGAGTGATTCAAGTTTGGAAATCAAAGTGTATGATGATGTTTAATGATGTACCTGGTCTCTTTCTCTTTCTGATGGTTTATTTCTCATTAACCGTTTGAACAGATTTTGCTTCCTTGTGATGTAAAAGACAACCTTCTGATCCGCTCCTTGTGTCCTCTGTGTGATGTTGTCTAGCATATCTGACTCGAAATTTAAAGGTAGGTACACTTCGCGACACATACAACACATACGCCGATTTTATATGCAATATGTCCTTTACGATTTAGAAACCCTTTCTGTCACAAAGTGTCATGTTTTGTTGTCACAGTTTTGTCCAAATCAAAAATGTCACGACAGCTATCGGAATTCGATAACTAAATTTTATCAAAATAGGTTGGTGTGTTCATCCGGTCGCCGATCATTATGAACCAGACAAGTCCACTATATAGACGGCGATCTGGCGACTTAGGGCCCTGTTATAAGTTTTTTGCTACTGTTGCGCCTCTAGTGACTTAGTTCCGAAGCTTAAATTAGGGTAGCGTCGCCGGCGCCAAGAAATTTGAATTCGGGTATTTTTTGAATTATTTCAGTTCATTAGAAACAACATTATTTTGGAGAACCTATTTCATCAATAATTAATTTTATTTTCCAAAATATTGTTGATTATAATGACTATAAATTTAGGAAATAAACCAAATGCGTCGTATTTAATATATTATATTATTATTTTAAGAAGATATAATAGTATACATATCGAAACTATTGTATTTATTAATAAACAGTTTCTTTTAAGACTTGCGAGTTTTTTTCGGTTTCAAAAAATTTGATGTAACTGGTTACCCATAAGCATTTTTGAACGGAATGGGCTAAAATAAAATGTACCTAATTAAAAAATAGGCTAAAAAAATGCCATATCAGTCTTATTAGAGCGTTAATAGACATCAAAATTGATGACACCGTAGGAAAAATTGGTTACTTTTCTCCCGTATCCAAAAATAACCGAACCGAAATACGTTACTTACGGAAGCTTAACGGGGCCCGCTTGGTTATTTTTTCTAACCAACCAGATTTATTTCTGAGCAAAAGCTGCAGCTGGTAAATGATAATTTGTTTTTGTTTAGTTATATAGGTTTTTAATTTTTTTGTGAAAGTGAATTTGCAAAAACATTGGCCTTTTGTATGTGGGCAAAAAAATACGGTAACGGTAATTTATGTTTGTGGTTTTAAAACTCTTTTTAGCATCTCAGTTACGGTAAGCAAATAAGCTGACGATAAATTAGTGGTCTATTAACTCTCTATTATTGAATTTGCTGTTTTTCCTCTGGTATGTAGAAACCTGTACACTATCGGCATCATAAAAGCGGTACACAATACTTTTTCTTGTAATACCTTGGTCTATTTTTACAAACAGAGTCACCCATTATTGTATTTTTCTTAACTGTCAAAGTATGTCATTCTGTATGTCAGTCTGACAAATAAATAAAAAATGCCTCCAGAAATTTCTGTATTCGATAAAGCCCAAGTCCTGACAAAACTACAACTAGGATGGTCAATTAGGGACGTGGCTAGATATTATGGACGCAGTAAAACTACGATTATAAAAATTAAAAAATGATGGGAAGATCAGACAATAGAGATAAAACAAGGGACTGATGAACAAGATCACTTTTATGGAAGAAAACCGTTTTGCATTCTGTTATAAGAGTGGCACGAAACCGCGTAAGGAAAGGCTCTAATTCAAGATAGTAGCTGCTTAAAAAATTAAACTTAAGAAGGAAAAAAACAGGCCAGGCTACTTTTTGCCCTTAATTACTCTCTAAAGGAACCATAGCTTTGGCGAAAGGTAATATTTTCCGATTAAAAAGTTTTCCAGTCCTGTAGTGACAGAAGACAAATTCGGGTGTATCGTTCACCAAGAACGCGCTATGAGGAAAGATACAGGATTCCTAAGATTTTCCTTAGGGATAGGATTTCAATAAATCAAACAGAAATGTCATAGAAAGTTCTGCGCGCACAAAACAAACAGGTATATTGAGCAATGGTGCCAGTTTGTTATTATCTCCGGACTGCTTTCATTAAAAAAAAAATTGTCGCCACTTTCATTCTGAGCATAAATCATAGTTGCAATAATAACCGTTGACAAGATGTCTGCAAATTCCGCTAGATGGCGGCCACACATCTAATCTAATTAAAAATTAGATGTTTTCAGGTCCAAACCACAGCTTTTTCTTGCTTAAAGGAAGCGGCAGGGTCCATTATTTACGATACTGAGCGATAAACTCGTGAGGTTGTTAATATTAGAAAGAAATATTTTCGTTTTTAATTAAATTTCTTTCCATTCTGTTGTACTAGTGACATATATCCGGAAACGGCCAAACCATGCAGCTAGCACTAGCAGCCAAAGAAATCAATAAACGGTGCTGTTTTTCCTTCAGAGCTTTTTGCTTGCGATATTATTGATTTTAAATAAAGCTGGCCCTACACTACATTTGATATTTTCGAGGTGTTTTATGACATGATCTCGAAACATGTAGCGAACCAATTCTTCAAAACTAGCGGGAGGGTAAAAGCGAAAAATAAGGGGCTGCCAATATTTGTAACACCCAAAAAGGGGTGAAAAGATTTATTTTGCTCTGTTTTTTTACAAAAAACGTTTTTTTTTACGAAAAACTTGAGCTCTGCCACTTTTTTATTGTTTTCTTCAACTTTCTCGAAATTTTCGTCATACCATAGAAAAAAATTATTTCCCCCATGGTCATACTCTACTTTTATTCGAAAAAATTTAGAAACAGAGACGGGATCAGTTTTCCTAAAACAGGGGATCTTGGTTTCGAGTGAGAAGATAAAGGGCGTCGCAGGCAAAATTTTTTCAATTAAATTAGCCGAACGCAAAAATGTTAGAAAAACAAAGCACGAAATAAATTTTTTTCATTTAATTTCGGGAACGCAAAGAAATAGGTCTAAAGAGTATAATTTTTCTCGCCCTCCTCCACTGGGACTACAGGGGCCGTGCACAAATTACGTAATGGTCATAGTGGGAGGGGGGTTACAAAACGTTACGTAGGGGGAAGGGGGGTTTTCGACAGCGTTTGCATTTGTGTGAAACTAAGAAAATTTGGAATGAAAATAAGTGAAGTTTTTTTTTTGGGGGGGGGGGGGTAGTGGTCTTGAAATCGTTACGTAATATTAGGGGAGTGGCGTGCCAAACCGTTACAAAACATTACATAGGGAGGGGGTCAAAAATTGGTAAAATCACCGTTACGTAATTTGTGCACGGCCCCACATCTGACTGTTCCTCCTTTTTGATTTCGAATCAAAGTGCAAAACCCGGGTTGGACGTTCGAAGGCGTCAACCCGTCCTATTTGCTTAATAAAGTTTCTACGGAAATATCTCAGTCGATTTCTCCGGCCGTGTATGAACGCTTTAGGTTAGGCATTTGCATGTATCTCAGTCCCCAGCCTGTAAACAGAGCGTAAAGATAATGGTTACAAAATGAAATGCCGAAAAATATTTTTTTTACGATATCTTTCATCAGTTTGGTATTAAAGTCGAGCAAAAACAATTTTTATTCCAGTCCTAAAGGTATGAAAATGGAAAACATTAGAAAACAACAACCTGGAATGGATTTACTACGTGTAAGATGTAGTGACAACATCGCCCCATGCCCATCCTTTTCTGCCTAATGTGCTTTTCCATTTGTCTGCGTCTTATACACGGCTGCTTGGCCCCCTAAGGATTTGCTTAGGAACCCTGTATATTGCTGGTAACAACGATCGCGCTGGAAGATTTTCGGTAAATATGTGGGGTGGAAGGCTCACAGCACAACCAATCCTATGGAAAATATCTGGGGTTTAATTTTTCCAGCTTTAATATTGTGCGGGAAATCAACATCACTTGGTCCAGTTAATAGTTAATGCTTATGAAGAAGTGATTGGTGAAAATAAAAACCTTTTTGAAATTTTGGCTGATTCTCTACCAATTAGATTAAACGGTATAATTGAGATAGATGAATGGCGCAATGACTAGATATTAAAATTTATATACCTATTAATTTGTTTTTATTGTTTTATAATTTTCGTTAAAGTTGTGTTCTTTAATTTTTATTACAGTTGTTTTATGCGTTAGCGTGTTATTGTAATATAAAAATTATTTTTGAAAGCAATCTTTGATGTCAATATTTTCACATTTTAGTACAAGTATGTCACAAAATATAATCCGGTAGTTAACCATACAATTTCAAAAATACCTATGTTTATCACGTACCACTTTTATGATGCCGATAGTCTACTTACCATTAAAATCTGTTTCAGACTCTGGTGGTAAACGCAAGGATGGAATTACATGACGAATTAGAAGGCTTCGTCCACAGTTTTTTGAATAGTTTTCTGGTTTAAAATGTCGGGTGCATACTTTAAACCTATAAAGCGTTTTAGATGGCAAACCATTGTCTTTGGCGAGCTTGATCTCTAGGGTGTGGAAACCGATGAAGCAGAGTTATGTTGAGAATTTTTCGATGAAGCAGAGGATCACTGGGACACTCGGGAACACAACACTTGGATATAGTTTTCCAATTTTACTTATTACAAAAATCCAACAAATTACTATAACAGTTTATAAAAGGCCAAAAACACATAAAGCTAAAAAAATTTCACAAAAAAACCTCATGAAAAGAAAGAAAAGACGATGACATTGATGGACATTGATTAAGATAGGTGTTATCGGCGCGATTTGTCGCGTGAGCTTCGGGACCAAGTCCACAGAGGCGCTGTAACTTGTTTTTTGCGAAGCCCATGGTAAGAGTTTTCTCTTAAGTTCGTAGGTATGGTAGGTATATGCTTAGTGACAGCTATAGGAATTCGATAACTAAATTTTATTAAAACTAGATGGAGGTTGGTCTGTTCAACACCGTTCTCAATTAAAAAGCCAGTTAACTCATTTTCGTTTTAGTATCCTATGGCCTATGATCGGTGCCATATTGACACCAAACTGTCAGAAAATCAATGTTTTACTTGTCAATTTGGTTACAAAAATAGCACAGCCACATTAGGCTAAAGGGCACTGAGGCGGTAGGAGTTAACAGGCTTTTTAGTTAAGAACGGGGTTGGTCTGTTCATCGTGTCGGCGATCATTATGGACTAGACAAGTCCACTATAGTAAGACTAAAAAGAAAATATAAAGAAGGAACTGTACGACGAAAGGAAGGAACTGGCTTGACGAAAGTCAGCACACCTCAATAGGATCAGCAAGTCACTAATTTCCTGGAAGAAAACCCATTTTCTACGTCCAGAAAAGCAAAGTTTATATTTCATTTTCCTGGTACGGTAAGAACTGCACTAAGATGGATATAGAAGTCGAGGCTGAGATGTCGTGTTGCAGCTAAAAAGATAGGGCTAAGTGATGAAAGAAAGCAATTCAGATTACTTTTTCTCTTATGAAGAGAGAAAATCCAAATATATATGAAAATTTAGCAGACTTCATGCCAAGGCGTTTAGAAAAAATTAGGCAAATGGTGCAATGACCAGATACAGAAGTTAATATTTTTGATTTTTGTTGTTTATAAAACTGATTTTGTGTATTGACTTTTCTTAACCCAAAGCGTTCCATTTCTTTCTTGTTTTTATTTTCCTTTTAGTCGCACTATAGTGGACTGGTTTCGTCCATTTTGACCGGATATTTGACGAAGTTCTGCCATAATTTGATTGAATTGCTTTATTTATAATAAAAATTTAGTTTTAAAAGTTTGTCTAAAAGCGTTGACCTACAAAAGTCGGTAACAATAAGCAAGCAAAATTTTTATAATATAAACATGTGCCTGACTTCTGCTGTATGCATTTTATGTGTCGGGAAGTATACATGTCGAGTGGTTTATTAACGAAATCCTTTCATTTTTCTGGGCACGTACCAATCCCGGGCATCATCCCTTAAAAGATCATAAGCAGACTTAAACAAACGATCCTTAGAGACTCCTCTTGCCTCAGCCATACGAGCGATTTCGTCAATAAACTTTACGACATTCCCGGAAACGTCAAAGAAAATATCCCATTTATAAACAGGAATACTAGATTCATGACTACAATAGGATGAGTTATAACCTATGGATCAGTCATCTTGTTTACACCTAGTCCGTCATTCACTTGATTGAAATTGCTTGAAAACCCAGAATCTGGATAAAGGTGTTGTCCGAACTCTGTCCCACTAAGAGGATATTGGATTATTGGAATTTGTTGTTCTTGGGAAGGTCGATAATCACTCTCAAGAACATGATTCCGGGTTGAACTCGCACCTGGGTGTTCATTCCATTCTCTGAAACCAAAGTTTTTTGACAATCTGTTGTTCTGATTGACGTCTGCAAAGGAAACCCGATGGCTTGAAGTTGCAAAGCCTTGTTCACCACTCCAAAAGGTATTTGGTCCTCGCATCAGCGGAGTATCGTAAACATTTTTATTGTTATTATCCTAGGCCAGATGGCGAAACGTCATCGGGAAACAAGCTGTGTCGTATGTTGTTGAGTCAGTAAATCCAAAGTCCTTGGTTCTGGGAGGCGTTCCAACAAAGCTGAGGGAGGTTGCTGCATAAATATTTGAGATGGCTCTTGTTGTCTACGTGGTTCGTGTTCCCTAGGTGGTTCTGGTTGTCTATGGCCGGTGATCTCAAGATTTATGAGCAAGATTAATGAGCTGATATCCACTGGTGGGTCCAACAAAATTAAGTCAGGGGTAGGATCGTGATGAATGGGGTTCACAATTGACCGCCGTTCAGAGGCACTGGCACCAGCATTGGAATTAAATTGAGAAGTATTAATCGGTATCAGTACCGACCTGTACGTGACCTGTCAGCGCCAGCTTTATGTCCATTCTTAGGCTGGGTACGTCGAGCTATATGTTCTTGATCTCTAAATAATTGAAAAGCTTTAGTCTCTTCAGGCTCAAATATTTTGTGGTTTGAGAGCGAGTAACTGGTGTAAGAACATTAAGCCGATGCTGGACATGCCACAGTTGCGTATAGTGACCCTATTTTCTGCATTTACTTGCTGTCTGCTTCCTATTAATTCGTCTAATTTAACCTGACACTTTTTGAGTTCTGAAACAATGTCCCCACTGCCTCGTTCAACCGGTCAATCCTGTCCCTCACTGTCCCGCATCCATCCAAATTCGGAACTGCCAGCTCCCAGGCCAGTCGCTGAGTTTCTATCATGTATGTTTAAGAATATTCAAATGAACTAAAAAAAAACTCCTCTTCCTTCCTCGGAGTGAATTTAAATACTGGAACCGAAAAACACAGATACCCGATCAAAATAAAGTCAATCGCAAGCTCCCGCTACCAGGCTTACCTTGGGCACGATTGACTCAAATAAAAAATGATAATCCCTAAAATCTAGTAAAATTTTAACTTACAAACTACCAATACCCATTTAAAAATTTCAAAAGATAATTCGCTTTTAAACTTTCTACTTAAAAACTAGTAAAGCTTTAACTAACATTCCACTACTCCCGTTCACCTTCAAAAGTAACAAAAAAAATCACTGTTTGGGTACGAGAGTGGCAAAATAAGAAAAATGCACTCCCTGTAATAGTCACAATCCGATATACCCACCTTTCTAACAGGCGAAATATTATTAAAGGCAGAAGTAAGTGTTTTTCCTCCAAAAAGCAGTATTTTGCACAACCGGTAGGTTTTCAAAAATTAATAAAAAAAAATTAGAGGAAAAAAAATTGCAAAAAACTGACTAAAAAAAGTTCTAAAAAAAATTGATCGGATCTATTTTAATTTAAATATTACGCGAAATAAAAAAAAAATTGGTCCACAAAAAAAAATCAGAAAGAGAAAATAAAAAAATGCAAAAAAACAAAAAATAAAATTAGTTCCATTTGAACTCAAATATTGAACCTTTTCACTGGTCCATAAAACCAATACCAAGCAAGAAAAAAACTTATCCAGATTACCTTTAAGTTAAACCTACTAAGCGATGCCGTCTGCCGTAGCGCAGTGGGCAGCGTATCTGCCAACCGCACGGAAGGTCCCGGGCTAGGTGCATGGATATTTTGTGTTTGTCTTTCACCTTGCAAAAACTTCGGTAGCACTGGGCGTTGATCCTGTAATGGATGGAAAGTCCCCGTATATATATATATATATATATATATATAAAAAGCCTACTAAGCTGTCAAAAATTTAAGAAATCTCTAAAATGCAACCATTTCGTTAAAGGGTGTAACTCAATTATACGATGCATGTTCTTCTCGACCGTCTGAAATATTGTCTACTCGCTATTGTATACATGAATCTAGTTAGATGGTGCAGTGACACAAGGTTGGCCTGGCAAGGTAGGTTGTGAGTTCGAGCCCCACGTTGGGCGCCAATTTTGTTACCGTTAAATTATTTCACAGATTTTTCTCATAGACCATTTGGTGAAGGTAATTTGGATGATTGAAGACAAAAAAACACTAGGAATCAATTCTAAGGTGTATTACTCATCGCAGAGAGTAAAAAAAATATAAAAGGTAACTGTGACTCATTCAACCAAACCAAACTTTAAAACCGCAATTAAATGAACATTGGGATTAATATATCCTAACCCTACTTATGTCCCGCTAATATTACCCTACTGGCAATATCAGTGTTTCACTTAATTTACTAACATGATTATAAGATTTAGTTAAGTTGTCTTTCTGATTTTTATTGTAAACGACAAACAGAAGTAAATTTTAAAACTAAAGAAATACTAACAAATTTCTAGATATTAGCTAGTAAAGAACTTTTTTTTTGGATTTTTTTTTTGTTTAAAAAAATCACTAAACTCATTTAACTTATGCCAATTGAAGTAAGTGAGTAGATTGTTTTTATTTGTCGTGATAAGAGAGGAAGAGAGAAACGCGATGGCTAAAAGCATCACTGGCCGGTTGATTTATGAAGTCGACCAATATTATTATTGAAAAGTAGAAACGAAGAAAAGATAAAATACTCGTTAAAAACTAAAATTTTTATAAAAACCTTAGAAAATTATACTTTTAAAATACAAAAGTGACAAAATAGTTAATGAAAAAAGCTAATACCGGCCGTGCCGCCGAGATTGATAGTGTTCTATCAATGTGATGACTACATTGGCGCGTAACGTTGGAAAATGGTGAAAAATCTTTAAAAATCGTTGCAAAGACAAATTTGGATACCTACTCACATAGAAATTTGTCATCCTTAGCGGGTGCATAAAATATCCCTAAGACGGGAAAGGACGTACTAAGGAGGTTCTAAATTAGCACTAAAATATTCGAAGACATGCTAAGAATAAATTATGTTCCGCCCTAATCACATGCTATGGCAAGTCCACATAATTTTCTAATACAGACATTTTTAGCACATGCCGATCATATATTTAAAGTTAAATTCAGGTATATATGGTACTTTTTCTTGTCCTTAGCATGTACGTAAAATTTTCTTAAAAAACTAGGATATTTTAAATGCTTATTCTGTGTTTAACGCACATTTATAAACATTAAGCTCGTAGTTACAATCTGGTGAATTGTTTTTAGCAACACTTTACAGGAAATCAATTTAACTATGTCGACTTGATTTTTTTCCAAATTTTACGTCATTGAATTTGTTTTCCATGGCAACGCAGAGACTTCATTTATGTTCATCCACAGAGGGAAACCAGAGATTTTTTAGCACCGGGTCAAAAATTTGGGGTTAAGTTACTTATTTTGACTTTTCGCGTTCTACGCCGCTAAAAAACCAAGTAAAATACTAAAATAAAAAAAGCATTTATTGCAGAAGTACCTGCTAAAAAAACGCTACCCAACTACGTAATAAAGTAACTGGGTGTAATGTTTAAGGTTGCATTTACAGGTGCATTTATAATTGAATTAGAAACACTCCCGCTAGCTGATACCGACAACAGGTTAACTTAAGAGCAAGCAGATTTAATAATCGGCTATTGGCGCTAGACGAAATAATCGTATTCTATTTTAAACAGGAGCGTCAACGACTAGCAAGAGTCTTTCCAACCTCTAAATGGAGCTTTACGGACCTGTTTTGTTAGTACTCAAGTATCCGTGTGTTTTTGAAACTGAGGTTCTAAAATCTATCCTTTACACTCCAAGCTTTCACTAGTATACTTGCACATAACTATGCCGAAATAATTTTTAAAAAAATGGTTGAATCAAAATGAAAACAAAATTATGTGGGGTTATGGGCGCCGAATGTTTTTATGTGAATTCCTAGTAATCCCAGTGAGCCAGTAAAGTTCTCTTGATAGACTCAGGGTAATGTCCGCCCAGCGCTAGGCTTTTTTCGGAGGGCGACCGCACACGCGGAGTGATTTCATATTTAGATAAACATAACCTCAAATGGTTGTCTGTCAGAAAATGTAAAAATACTCTTCTATCCCACTGCGGCGCGATTTAAAGTTTATTGACGAAACACCTGCAGTTACCATAAAATCGTATAAATTCTGCGATCTATCGACCAACACTTAAATGCGTGTGTCTCCCAAATTCAATGAAGTGTGATTGATTGATCGGTTTTCTTTTCCGGAGTGCACAGGCTTTAGTCTTTATTTTCGCTAAAGTAAGGAAATATAGAAAGGAAAAATGTAATCCAGAATAAATTGTGAGTATTTCTCTATTTTTTTTTTTTTTGTAAATCGGGATTGTTCTAAACCGCAATTATTTTGAGGCTTTTGGGATAAATGACAGCACCAGAGCTTTTATTTTGAAGAAAAAATAATTGAGAATTTTAAAAAATCCTTCAGATATTTTTGTTAAGCATTTAAAAATGATCACCCCTGCAAATTTCAGCTAATTCTGATGTTTAGTTTTTCCTGTGCACTCTGGCAAAAGATTAAAAAATTAAAGAATAAGGCGTTCCCAGTTGTACTTTTTTACCTAAAATCTGGGGAAAAACTATAGCCTTAAGTTATACCAAGTAAATCCTATGCATGTACTATCTAATCCATTTGGAGGGCTTCATGGATGTTCTGTGTCAGCAAAATAGACATCTCTAAAATGTCCAAAAATAACATTCCAAGAATATCCAAATAAAGACATCTGGGAATATCCCTAAAGATGAATTTCAGAATGATATGGATGTCAGAAGAGAATATTCTTGCATCACACAGAAACTACCTACTAGTTTATTTGTGCTTGCATAGATGTATCGCCATTATCTTCATAAATAGCTACTTGTTAATAAGTATTAATTATTAAGTTTACAGTTTAAATAAATTTGCACTCTATATGTAAAACCATATAACTATGAGATATTATAATGGCCCAAGCGTCGCAAAATGTGTAACAATATTAACTTTGAAAAATGGTAATTTTTTTATTAAAACAGTAAAAATTAATAAAATCTGGGTAAACAAGAAATCTGAGAACTGTCAAGTAACACGGGATATCGTATTTTGAGTAAAATCATCGTTTATTGTACACTACCGCCAAAAGGTTGTTTATCTACTTTAAATTTAAAAAAAAGATTTGATTGATTGCTTGTTTTAAATGTATCTAATTCATTTAGAAAAAAATCAAATTTCTGGCTTTTTTAGCTTTAATTGGATATTCCAGCCCGTTCTTTAAGTCAATGTATAGAAACGTATGGGATCGCACTTTAATGCAGTAATGCAAACATTATCCGATTAGGCTTTAACCATGATTAGATACTAATCGGTATTTAGAATATGATGTTTTATATTAAAACTTTATTTTCCAAGATTTATTTCTAACTCCGATTAGTGTTAATCATGATTAAAGGTTAATCAGAGAATTTTTATGTTGCCGTCTTAAATCAAGAAAAAAGCCTCTTACATATAAGTCTAAAATTAATTTGAACTGATTCAAAAAAGAAAAAGTCGCGGTAAATGGTATGCGCTGTATATTGTGACATTAGGTTTTCCCTAGCTATAATTCATTTAATTAGTTCAAGAAATAAAAAAAATATAAAGCCCTAAGAAAACTACAATGTGTTACGCTCCAGTGCTTTTCGTCTGGTGAGCTATATTGGCATGGGTAAGGAAAAGTATTTATTTAAAATATGAGAATTTGGCGCCACTTGAATTTTTTTTAGTGTTAATTAGTATGATTCCATCAGAACCAATTAAGTGCAATTTGTTGGAAGTGTAACCTTAAAAAAATCAAGAAAATAAGGTTACTAAGAATATTATATCACACTGCGGATTAGGGTGCTTCAGAATAATACCAACCATTTCAAAAAGACCATATTTATTGATAACACGTAAATAAATTCTGTATGAAAAATCTTTACATATGTTAACAGTTTTATAAAAATCTTATGAAAAATCAATCCATACTAAAACGTCTTAGAATTCTTGCTATCTTATTAAACAACAACAAGGGTACCTTTGCTTTACAGCAATCTTAAACAAAAAAAAATTAAATATTTTGATGAACTGTACATATTTTGTTCATAACATATGACTAGTTAAATAATACCATTTTAATTAATATTGCCCTACGCTACTGAAAATATACCGTAAACAACTCTAAGAATACTTAGCTATAGAACAACCTCAAAATTATTTTACATGAATGAACCCCCCTTATTTCATGTCAAGAAAAAATGTTAGATATATCCATTGGCAAATTTAATTTTGGAGTTTTTATCTTAATTAATTTGGATACCAAAAAGAGAAATTTGAAGTCGAACATGGGTAAAAAAAAATAATTAATTAGGTCCTCCTTGCTTAAGTTTCAATTTCAATTGGGTCCCGTACCACAGCGGAAATACCTACGGAACAGAGGAGTAAATCTTATGGAGCCCAGGGAAACCAAAAGGGATCGCAGGCTTTTGCTGTGCCGCGAAAGTCTGCGATCCACTGCTGATTTATTCGGCGACGTTGCCCTTGCTGCACAAATATTTTAGTTTGCTGTGAAAATAATTCGACTGTGGCTCCGATAGCCGACCACGTGCGTCCTCGCATCAATGACCGGCTCTCCGCTTCGCGACAGAGAAGGGGGAATCGAACAAACCCGCATTCTTTTTTATATAGATTGGAGTCATATATTTTAATGTACACTGGTTGTAAGTTTGACCGTACGTTTTTTTATTTTTTATTAATTCTTTTTTTTTATCGATTCAGGAGACCTTTAGTGTGGTTCCCTGCACTTTCACAGTTCAATATTTGAAAAATCATTATGATGGCTAAAACGTATATGAGAAATCGTCACTTTTAACTATAACATTATATATAGTAATTCGACGACGCATGCTGAGTTGAATTTGGATACCTGGGTCCATGGACGTGGCCAGGATATTCCAAAAGGGGGGGCCGAGCTCTTCTTTGGGAAATAATAAAACTTTAAATATATATGTATACCGACCTATTTTAAATGAAGATATTTTTCAAGTTCTGTATCTCTTTTCTATCGGTGAGATATTAATTTGTTTAAAAGTATTTCTTTTACAAATCCCAGGGCACTATGGCCAACCTCCCTACGCGCATGCCTGTGTCGCTTTTCCGGGCCCATTGCACCACATGAAGAGTCTTATTTCTATCATAACTTTTAAACGGCTCAATCGATTTTCATAATTCTTTTTATATTAGATTCAGGAGAGTTTCAGCTTGGTCTTTTTTTATTAAAAAAGGTACTTCCCCACCACTTTCACGACTAAACTTGAAATTCACTTTCAAACTAGAAGTCATTACTTCGGGGTTATATGCATGTTTTGAATAGTCAAGTCGAAGTTGCATGCTGCTTTCAATTTGGATACTAGGGCTGATTCTTCGGGACCACTGGGGGATTAAACTTTTAAAAAAATTGTAACTCACGAATCGTAGCAGCTAGTGACACGCGGTTTTCCCATTAAGATAAATGATTGCATTTTCAACCAAAAAAAAATTTTTGTGAAGAAAATTTTTGATTTTTTTTTTTAGATTTTATGGGCATATGTGACTGCGGGCGCGATTTTTTTGCGTTGAAAATATCAATTTTTAAATTATAATTGTTTAGAATGAACAACCGGTTCTTAAAAATAATGGCGCCAGCAGGCACGTATAGCGATCGAAAAAATATAAAAAAAAAATTTTTAATTTTTTTTATTTGTTTTACATTTTTACTTCCCTTGTTAAAGGAAAGTAATGTAATCATCGAAAAATCGCACTTCGAGATTCCTTCACTTATCATTCCCTCCTTCACTAATCATAACAAAATTTTACATAGTGATTACTTTTGTTGACGCGCAGACCCCTATTATTTTTGAGCATTCTCCTAGTAGACCCTTCGGAGCTACCCCCAAAAAACTTCATTCCTAAAAAAATTTTTTCTTTTCTTACCGTGTGATACCTCCTTGGAAAGCTTATAAAAATTGTAGTTGAATGGCGCCAAAATTTTTGACTACATATATATATCACATAAAAAATGCAAAAAACAATTGAAAAATTCAATTTTCTGTGCCATATATCTCGAGTTATGAAACGAAATGTTAAATAAAAAGTAGCTTAGGCTAAGATCCAGGTCACACCCTATTGTCTTATAAAATTTCATACAAATTGGTTTGGCCGTGCGTGATTAACGGACAAAAATCTTATGTATACGAGGATATATATATAGCACATGAAAAGTCCGTGCACACTAGAAAAGTCTGGATACACCCTGGAGAGGTCTGGAAAGACTCTGGCAAAGTTTGAAAAGACCCTGGAAAAGTCTGGATACACTCTGGAAAGTCTGGAAAGAACCTCTAAAAGTCTGAAAAGACCCTTGAAAAGTCTGGAAAGACCCTGGAAAAGTCTGGGAAGACCCTGAAAAAGTCTGGAGAAGTCTGGAAAGACTCTGGAAAAGTCTGGAAAGATCCTGCAAAGTCTGGAAAGACCCTGAAAAAGTCTGGATACACTCTGGAAACGTCTGGAAAGACCTTGGAAAAATCTGGATACACTCTGGAAAAGTCTGGAAAGACCCTAGAAAAGTCTGGATACACTCTGGAAAAGTCTGGAAAGACCCTGGAAAAGTCTGGATACACTCTGGAAAAGTCTAGAATGACCCTGGAAAACTCTGGATACACTCTAAAAAAGTGTGGAAAGACCCTGGAAAAGTCTGTATACACTCTGGAAAAGTCTGGACAGACCCTGGAAAAGTCTGGATACACTCTGGAAAGTCTGGAAAGACTCTGGAAAAGTTTGGAAACATTCTGCAAAAGTCTGAAAAGACCCTGGAAAAGTCTGGATATAATCTGGAAAAGTCTGGAACGACTCTGGAAAAGTCTGGAACGACTCTGGAAAAGTCTGGAAAGACCCTGGAAAAGTCTGGATACACTCTGGAAAGTCTGGAGAGACCCTGGAAAAGTCTGGAAACACTCTGGTATAGGCTGGAAAGTCTCTGGGAAAGTATGAATTTATTCTGGAAAAATCTGGAAAGACCCTAGAAAAACCTGGAAACACTCTGAACAAGTCTCGAAAGACCCTGAAAAAGTCTGGATAAACTCTAGAAAAGTCTGGAAACAATGTGAAAATGTCCGAGTATACCATGGAAAAGTCTGAATACACTCCTGAACAGTGTAGATACACCCAAGAAAAGTCCTGATATACTCTGGAAAAGTCTGACCAACCCAATCTAAGCCATGTATATATGAGTAGCGGTTTTTTATATAATATATGTTCTTCTGAGCGAGCAATTTGGAGTAAACCTTTACTCGATTTATTGAGCAAGGGGGGTTGGCAAGAGGGTAGGAGGGACAATAATTGCATTGTCACGTAACTTGGTGAAAATATACCTCTCTGTGTCCTTAATGAATACAATTTTTTTTAGATAAAAAGGTTAAAATTTTTTGAGATATTAATTATTTTCAGTCCAAATCACATTTTTCGATCAAAAATTCTACTCAGGAAAACTCTCGTAGTATTTTTTGACATTGTTCATTTTTTTTTGTTTTGACATATACTTTTTGGTGGGATAATAAAAAATTATAGGTACAATTAAAAAACATGTCCAGAAATGCAAAAAAAAACAAATAATGGCTTTTGCAACAATGAATTTTTCAGCAATTGTTAATAATTTCCTTCAATTAAATGTAAACACCTTTTGCAAATATAACTATTTATTAATAGGCAAAGCAAAATCATAATCCTCTATAATATTTATTAGGAAACATCTTAACATCTGCCTAATTATCAGCGTTGTTTTTTATCTTGTAATCATAAAAAAGTGCACGCGGCTTTATCGTGAGCAATTCACTGCAGATATTTGACGAACTTTTGTGCGTTCCCATACTAATTTTGTTTTATATTCTTAAAATCGCTTACATAAAAAAAATTAACAACCGATTACAACATCTATTTGTACAGAAAAAATAAAAAAGAGACGGCATTTAATTTACTAAGTTTATACGCGCCTAAAACCGGTTTTATATAAGAACGGTTTTAAATAAAGTAGCTTTCTCCTTCATTAAAATCGTTTTCTAACAGCTGATCGATGTACTGTCAATCCTCTTACCTTACAGTTTCTCACAAATTAAAATATATATTTTGTTATATTAAAAAATCCTTATATTACATTTTAATTAAAACGCGAATAAAACAACTTAGTTAAACAAAAATTTCCGGCTTAAAATAAAATTGATTTAGTATTCAAAATTGTTCTTATGGTATGTTTAGGACAAGCATTTTCATACCTTCCTTTGTTTAAAAGCGCTTTAAGAGTACCGTATAAACAAACCCAGTGAGCATTTTCAGAAACTTCTGATGACAGATATTTATATAATTATTATAAAGAGGGTTCCATTGATACCCTAGGGTATTTAGAAGTTTCCTACAAGAATTGAGTTTGTATATATGTTTTATTAAAGGCTCTAAATTGATGGTACCCTAAAGTAACATAAAACTGGCGTTAACAATATTTCCACGGACATCTTTATAAAAATTAAAGTCATCGGTTCAAATGTTATATAAATTGGTGTTAACAATGTTTCCACCAACATATTTATAAAAATATAAGTCATCAGTGACAAAAGTTATATAAATTGGTGTTTGAAATCTTTCTGTCAACCCACCTATAAAACCGTAAGTAACTATCAATTAAAGATGTATAATAGATTGGTTTTTAAAATGTTGCTATCAACCCACTTATAAAACTTAATTAACCAACAACAAATTTATATAAGATAAGATTGAAAATATTTCGAGAGACACTTATAAAAACTTGGGAACTCACACACAATAGTTATATAAATTGGTGTCTGTAATATTCTTATGAACTCATTCATAAACCTTTTTTGCCCATAAGGTTTTTTCTATAATGTTGTTATTAATTTCTTTATACAGTGATTATAATACAACTGTTTTTAGAACAAAAAAAAACAATTTTAATTTATTTTGACAATTATAATAACAAAACAAACAAGATTTTTTAAGGTTAATTTTGTGACATCAAAAGGCGCGTTTTTGCGAAATCAAAAGGAGCGTTTTTGCGACATCAAAAAGCGCGTTTTTGCGGGATACTATACTATTATTATCTTGTTTTAATTACATCAATCTGAGAGAGATAAGAGATCCAAATCTTCTTGAGATAGTTGCCGGTGACAGATATCGGGATCGAATGCATTTTACACCCGATTCCCACCAGCGTTTCCGATGCGCAGTCACCCTGACTCAAAAAACTCATCACGTGGTCCGACATGAACTTGTATAGGCAAATCTCGCTTAGACCATGTGATACGTGTTTTGATTCGGGGGACCCACGAATGAGAAACGCATAGATGGGAACCGTGTTTTAGAAAAAGAGAAAAATATAGTAACCGTGTTAAGGTCGCAAAAACGCACTGTGAAACGTCGAGCGCATACGCTGATACTGCTGGTCGGCGGCAAATGTGAACACCCCGGAAAATACTCGCCTGTACACCCTTCGACCCAGCAATCTAACTATATTCTTGAGATAGTTACCTCTGATAGTTATGCGGGCTTGAAGCGTGTGGAGGCGGGTATTTTTCCTGGTATGTGTAGTATGCTGGATCTCTCGAGGAATGCATTTAGGAAAAGAGAACAATGGTAACTATGTTAAGCTCGCAGAAACAGACCATCAGTGTTCAACACTGCGCCATCTGTAGCCCTTTGTTCCAAGTAGCATCATTTTTTAAAAGGGTTATAAAATAGTGTTCAGGAGGTAAACAGTGGTATAGTTGTATTGTTTTTTTTTTTTATAGAATTGTCGGAAATTTTCGCCATTTTGGATTACAAAAATAGATTTTTGGCCTAAATAAAAACGTTATTTATGAGGTTTCAACATGTGTTTCAATCGAAATATTGCTTGTTAGGGTTAAGAACAACATACGAAATTTAATATTTGTCCCAGAAAGAAAAAAACGCGTATGAAAAAAAAACTAATAGTTAAATGAATATTTTTTTCACGTTTTCTCAAGTATTTTAAAAACTATACAGTACACACGGGACCGCAGCTGATTTTTAGAGTAGGATGACTTGAAAAACAGCTTTTATTTGACTATAGTATATAAATATTCATATTCCTGCTTCAGCTTATCTCACTTTCATTTTTATTTATTTTGGAAGATTGCTAAACACCATTTTATAAATTTTTTTATTGTAAAAAGAAAAAGAATAATACATAACCAGCAAAGGAAAGAAAGATGGAAAATCTATATTTCTAAATCCATAAAAACCTTTAATTTGTTATGTAGTGTTGTTAGAACAGTTCTAAAACCTTTTTATAATAATCTCTATACTTGAGGGCTCATAAGGAAGTTTTATAAAATCTATATGTTGTTTTTCTATCCATTACTATGTACCATAAATTTTTATAAGCTGGTGTTGAACAGTTGTTTTTCAAGTCTTTTTTACTCATTTAAGAGATATATTAGAGTTATAAAATTATCACCAACACTAAATAATATAACTTTTGGTTATTTTATGAAGGTTTTATATTATTTGCTGTAACTTTTATATAGACAAAAATGCTCATTGGGAAGTAATTGTTTGACCTAAAACTTTATGTTTGTGAAGTATTGCTATTAATATCTTATTTCGATCAATAAAGTGTTAATACATAAAAATTGTTTGTCGTAGGATCGATTGGTGCATATAAATTTCTTGTTTATATTAATGTAATTTTTATGAAAAATAATGAATCCGATTTTTGCTCTCAAAAATAGTATATTTTTCTAAATTTTTACAATGTATATTATATTACCTGGTCACGAAAAATCGTAAGGTAATCTACTAGAGCTTATTAAGCCGGAATTGCAAAAGCATTTGTCGGTTTCAATATTTATTTATTTTTAATTTCCAACAAGAAGCTAAAATTTTGAGCTATTTCCATAAATCAATTATTTCGATAGAAATAAAAAAAATACGCCTCTCATATTATCCTGATTTAAACAGAGTTTACAAAAAAAGGTAATAAAACAGTTGTTTTAAGGAAAGCAGTTTAGATAAAAAAATACATATCTACTAAATGATCAAAATACTACACATAAATACGTTTTTGCATTTTTTCCGTACAACTGAATGACTAATCGATTATTGATTTTTGTGAAATAAATTAAAAACACTTACTGAAAAATGAAATGTTGGTAATGCCGTTATTTGTTTTCTTCATTTCTGAGCATGTTTTTTAATCGTAACTATAATTTTTTATTATTACACCAAAAAGAATATGTCAGAGCAAAAAAAGTAAGCAGCTTCAAAACATACTAGGAGAATTTTCCTGAGTAGAATTTTTGATTGAACAAAAAATGATTTCGACCGAAGAAAATTAATATCTCAAAAAATATTTAACCTTTCTATCTAAAAAAATTGTAGGCATTAAGGACACAGAGAGGTATATTTTGACCAAGTTTCGTGACAATGGAATTATTTTTGGGGAATGAAAAATAAAAAAAACGAAAAAAAAAATATTACGATTTTCTGCATTTTTATCGAAAATTTTGAGGTTATTATTATTATATTTAATTATAAATTTTTCGACCTTTGCACCGTGTACAACTTTTATATCGAAATTTTTACTCTATGACGTTCAGTTTTGCCGGAAATTGCAATCATACCATTTTTCTCCCCCTTTCCCCCACCAAATCCACCCCCACACAAGAGCCTCACTTACGAATTTTTTTTAAAACGTTTATCAGCAGCCCCTTTACCATTTCCACTCATTTTTTTAATTTTTTTTCTCGCTAAATGAGTTTTCGGATCGGTCTAAATGTCCAAGTAAAAATGTTTTAAAAATCTTAATAATAAACAATATGTTTTAAAGGTAATCCCCGTTTATATACCGTTTCAACCCCTTCTGTAATAAAAACTATTATTTTTTCTTTGGAAAATTATGAAAAATGTATAGGTACTTTGTTTTTTTTTTATTTTTCGTGAGTTTTTTATAAGTTATTTTTTTAGATATCTCAAAAACTATGAATCTGACAGATATTAGCATTGTTATAGTTTTTGTTGAAAATGTACTTATACGTCTAAATATATTAAAACCGTGTCTCTCTAGCTGCTAGAGTTTGTGGGTTACGATTTCAATCAGTATATTTTTGTTTTGATATAACATAAATATAGTTTTCATAGAAAATATAAATATCCATCTTAGCGTGAAAACCGCGTGTTGCTAACTGCTACGGTTCGTGAGTTACGAATTTGAAAAAGTTCAACCACCATTTCTACCGCCTGGTGCCAGAGAATTTTTGTGCCAAATTTGATAAAAATCGTTTGCGCGGTTTTTATCACACTGAGAGAAACTATGACAAAATTTTGTATTTAAGTCTTTTTTCTAGCCAAATAACTTATTTTTAGTGGAAATAACTTTTTTTTGACGATCCCAATAGCCTCTATATTAGTACTGATGACTTAAAAAAACGTTGACTAGGTAGGTATGTATCCATTTGTGACACAAGCCCTAATTTTTTGTAAATCTAAATTGTCTCACACTACCACACACACGCACCACGTTTCGACTTCCCACAATTAAAAAATACACACATAGTTTATTTCTGGAAGATTTGGTCTGCATTTCTTATCGTCTTAAAAAAATAAAACTCGTCTACCGTTTAAAATGGAAGGAATTCAGCCATGTCGTCGCGCATCGGACGAAGGTTACGATTAGCGTGGCGCGCGCCTTATTATGAATGTGTGAGCGGGAATAGGGGGGGTTAATCTCTACGAGGAACGAAGAACGTGAGAAACCGTCGGATCGGGACGGCAACAGTGCACGGAGGATTTGCAGGAAAAGTTTAAATTTAATATAATTATGCAGGCAGCGCTTGGAAGGCGCCCGCTGAATGAACTAACGAAGCTTAACATAGGATTGTGTTTCTGTTCGGTAGGTAGTTATTCTGTGTTGGAATGACCAAATAGGCAGGTTTGAAATTGGTGCTTAATTTAGCATAGTCGAGAGCATAATGAGGTAGCTAGCTAGCTAGGTAGATAGGGTAGTAGATACACAATAAGAAACTACCACATGGTGGAGGGACGTACTTAGTTTATCCGCATGGGTGGAGGTCCTAAAAATATTAACAGGGAATTAGACATTTAAAAAAAAGAATTGATAGTTTTATATTTATTTTTAAATATAGCAAATCTTTACCTCTAGCTAGAGGACAAATACTATTGCCTCATGGCAATCGCAAAATGAACAAAAAAAATTTGGATTGGAAAGCGTGTTACTATGCCATGCTTAATCTTGCAAATTACTGCAGCTCATTGCTGAAATAAACCAAAAAAAGATGCTCTATAGACAGTCTAATACTTGCACAAAAGACTAGTTATAAATTCACAGACTTTTGAAACTTACCAGAAGGAAATTTTAATGGATGATTTCACAAACTTAAAATGTTAACGTCCATTTGCCAGCAGATTTGCAACGAAAAAGAAAGAAGAAATTTCTTTGCTTTTTCACGTGGAGTAACTTACCACATACGTGTCGAGAATCGCTACACGAACTCACAAAAACTTCTACCCCAAATTTAAAATCCGGCAACGTATTTGAGTTCCTCAAGCAGCGCTAGAATCAAAACAGAAACATTTCATATCTTGCAACTCAACCGATAAACACAGAAACGCTTGGTAAAAGTTTCTGCAAGTGAAACTCCATTTAATTAGCAGACTTTTAAAAAATATCTACGAAAAATGTCGAGTCTGGGGATTGTTATAAATAACAATTTGGCAACCATACAGAACCTGTCAAATTCACACCTTAGGTTGTATCTGCATAATTAGCTGGTACGAAATTTATAGGAATCAAAAATCATTGAAAGTCTACTCTAAACAGATGTTTGAGATTTCAACTATAACTTTTTATGCCTAAGATTGAGTTAGTAGTATTTCTAGGGACATTGCGATGTTCAAAACACGATGAAAGTTGAATTCATAATTTTGTCGAAAAGTGTCTTATGCAGATAGGACCGTTTAAAGTGATAGAAAATCCAGGGCTCGAAAAATGGTTCGAGAAGGCAATTTGCGCAGTTACAGAAAGGCTGTAAGGAATTCCAAAAAAAGAGAAGGATAGATACGCAATATTAACTCAAGAAAGAGAGGAGCGGTTTATGATGTATCGAAGATATAGTCTTTTTGTGTGGCCCGTTGACGTTTAAATGCGAATGTCAAAAAAAAAAAAAGTAAACAGTTGAAATTTTCTTGGGGTTGTTTTTTAAAATCACAACCATAAAATAGGTGGAGGGATGATTGTTCTCATCAATATCTAAACTTGCGGTAACATCTCTGAAAGAGTATGTTGCATTTTTGGCTATTTTAAGAATGTAAACAAACACTCATAAGGGTACTTTTATTACAGCTGTAGGATTGTTATAAACGAAGGATGTGTAGTCGAAGAATAAAAAATAAGTGAAATGCAACTGTCTTATTTAGTGGAAAGATAAAAGAATAAGTTGAAAGGTATTTATAAGTAGTTAACTAAAGTTACCACAACCTTAGGCCTCTAGTGGACCTATTGACTGAAGGAAATCAAATATTTCTTAAGGGAAGTTTTATTTTAATTATACGTCATCGTACTGTGGTTGCCAACCTTTACAATTTTTACAAAATAAAAGAAAACCTGTTATTCTAAAAGTCACAGCATCGTTCAATTTTTTTTTAAACCCAAACTTGTGGGTGGTCCAAATTCGAGGCATAGCTAGCCCCAAAACTAATATACATGTTACGGGCTCGATTTTCAAGAGAAGTCGAAAACTAAAAACCGCATTGCGATATGTCAAAGCGTTTCTGAGCTACAGGGTGATTCTCAAAAATGTGCGTTTCTAAAAACCTTCTACAACTTTTTTATTTAAGATAGAGATTTTCATTAAAAACATTTTTTGAAGATTTTTTTAAGGAAAAAATCTACCTGTTTCACCGATTTTGTCTTAAAGCTTTTAGTTCACGAGATACAACATAACGTTACATTTTTTTAAATGGAATACTCCAATTTTTTTAAAAAAATTAGTTTTATAATAAAATTTCCTGTTAAACGATGTGTCATACACCTATTTTTATTAAGTAGTTAAACAAAATCTGCAATTTTTGTAACTCTGACCTATGCAGTTTTAGGGTATCTATCTAGGTAGCTATGATCAAATAAAAACAATTGCCATGATAAACGAGCCCAAGTGTCAAAAGTGGCGTCTTCGTCAAGATATAAAAATGTTTGAAAACTTTGAAAAGTACGACATGATAAAATGTTATATTGAAAGTAACGAAAATCGACCGACGGCGTTAAATCTATATTTCCAGAGATATCCGGAAAGAACGCAAAAGTATTTTTGAAGTTAAAACGTCATCTACAAGAATACGGATCCTTTACAAAACCGCGGCCTAGGTGGTATAGAAGCCTAGCCAGAGATAGGGAGTTGGAAGAACCAACGGTTCTAGGAGAAATAGAAATTAACCCGAATACTTCCACCAGGGCTATGGAGAGAAACACTGGAATTCCACGCAGCAATGCCGTTCGGGTGCTTAAAAAACATAAGTTTAGGCCCTATCGACCCCGACTGGTGCACCAATTAGCCAGTTTCAGTGACGCTGTCCATGGCCTACTTGACGTAAAATAGCCACGTGGTACATCGAAAGTTTTTTGGGCCAACCGACCAAAAATGAACTGTGACCTGTTTTGACATCTAAAATTTTTGTTTTGACATTTAAGGTTAGAAACATTTTGTTTCACAAATTTTGCGCAATTTTTACTTTTTACTCCAAATTTTATTGCGATTCTTCGACGGTATTTGTGCTCCGTTGTTTATAAACAACGGTCCAATACGAGTTACATGATCTTGTGCTACTAGTGAGTGTATTCAGAAATTATTTATAGTCCTTTCAGCGCTGCAAGAGGTAAACTTTTAGTTTACAAGATAATGGTAAGTAATAACCTAGTGCAATAACAAAAGTAAGGTGTTTCCCTTTATAAATACTTGCAACACATTCCCGTAAAAGCCCTGTTGGATATGCAACCGCCAATACATACACATGTAGTGTTGGTAGTTTAGTATAATAGAGAAAGAGGGGCTGTATAGAGATTAACCCGAAAATATGCGATAGTCAGTCGGTTCTGCTTTCTCGGTGTGTGCACTTCGTTTTGTAATATAATATCTAAACCTTTCGAAATAAAACTTGGTATCAAATTAAAACATATCTTTATTCTTTAAATAATAAATAAAATATTAACTAATTAATCAAACGTAAAACATAACAGTGGCGACGAGGAAAATCCTCGATTCGTCCACTCGCGAGTGCTAAAAAAACGTTTTTTTTTTGTTCTCGAAAACGGCGTGGTTTGGTGACGTGGCGCGTGGCGGGTCGTAAGAAAAAAACTTTTTAATTTTTTTTTATCAATGGCCGGGTCTCAAGGGGCACCTAGATTTTTTGAATTTATTGCGGAAAGTGACGAATGGGAAATTTATTCAGAAAGATTAGACCAACATTTTGAGGCAAATGAAATCAAAGAGGATGTTAAAAAAGTGGCTATCCTTCTTAGCTCAATCGGTCAAGGTACCTATAAACTTATCCGAGATTTATGTTTCCCCGACCTCCCTAAATCAAAAAGTTACTCAGATTTATGCCTGTTACTGAAAAGCCAATATCAAATTGCTCCCAGCATTTGGCGGGAACGAAAAAAATTTTATAATTTAAAACAAAATGGCGATGAAACCATCAACGAATGGTACGCCAAGATTAGAAACACGGCGACAAAATGTAACTTTGGCAATCAGCTTAACGAAATTTTAAAACAAAAATTTGTAACAGGGTTGGTCGAGGGAAAGATATTTGACCGGGTTTGCGAGGAGGAGGATGCCACTACTCTTGATAATTTTGTTTCAATTGCTAAAAAACATGAGAATTTGCAAAAACAAAAAGTAAATTTTATTTCAAAAAATCAAAATTCAAATTTCCCGCGCAGATCAACGCATTTTCAAACGACACGCCCGCATACGTCACATCCACAGCCTCAAACAGGGTATCGTAGGGACGCCCAGCAGCGACCAATGAGAGCGCAGCACATCGCGAGTGAAACGAATCGAAATGCGCAAACGGGCAACGCGAACGTGACACACCATAAAAATAGGCAATCGGTCAATCAAGGTTATAAAAATAAATGCAAGCACTGTGGTGATTCGCATCAAAGAAATTTTTATTGTAAATTTGCTAAAAATATGTGCTCTATATGCCGTAGAATCGGACATTCACCACAGGTTTGTTTTTATAGAAATAGAAATGTAAATTTTGTAGAAGAAACTGAGGAAGATAACCTCGAAAACCAAAATAATACAAGTCAAAATAGTGAAAATGAAAACATGAGTGATTGTCTATTTTTAGAAACAGATCTTTATTATTTTTCTAATTACGAAATTTATAATTATAGTAATGAAAGCAGAACCGACCAAACTAGGATTGACAATAATAATAAAAATCAATTTAAAATTAATGTAAAATTTGACAATGTAAACTATGAGTTTCTTTTTGACAGCGGTGCGGCCGTGTCAGTATGTAGCTTACAAGAATATAAACATTTTTTTTCAAATTACAGGTTACACCCTGCACAGACCTACCTAAAAGGTTACAATGGCGAAACTTTTGTTCCTAAAGGCTTTTTCAGGGCACCAATGACCTTTAGAAATACTACTCAGGAGATGCGGATATTTGTTGTGGAAAATGGAGGACCGAGTTTGTTGGGGAGAGATTGGATGGAAAAATTCCAAATCAAGGTAAATTTTGTTAATAATATCTCTTTAAGTGATAAAATAGACGAATTAAGTCAAAAATATAATGAATTATTTTCAGAAAAAATTGGAAAATTTAAATATAACACAATTTCACTTAAATTGAAAAATAATATAAATATTAACCCAGTATTTCACAAACATAGAACGGTCCCAATAGCTTATAAGAAGAGTGTGGAAGATGAATTGGATCGGTTGGAGTCAGAGGGCATTATAACGCCCACCCCAAATAGTGATTGGGCAACTGCTCTGGTACCGGTATTAAAAGCTAATAATAAAGTAAGGTTATGTGGTGATTATAAAACAACTCTTAACCCAGTACTTGAAGAAGTTACCTATCCGCTTCCAAAAATTCATGAAGTTTTCGCTAAATTAAATAAATCAAAAATTTTTTCAAAACTTGATCTTCAAAATGCATATAATCAATTACCAGTTGACGAAGAGTCGGCAAAGTTATTATGTATAAATACACATAAAGGTCTCTATAATGTAAATAGACTTGCTTTTGGCATAACTCCTGCCGCGAGTATTTTTCAAAAAACCATAGAACAACTTTTACAAGGAATTAATGGCTGTATTAATTTTTTAGATGACATTGTAGTAGGAGGATCGTCAGAGCAGGAACACCTAGAAAACCTGGAAAAAGTATTTTCTGTACTCCAAGACGCAGGTTTTACGTTGAAAAAAGAAAAATGTCAATTCAAAAAGAAAGAAATAGAGTACCTAGGCTTTCGAATAGGAGAATATGGCCTAAGAAAAACAGATAGCAAAATCAAGGCAATCCTGGAAGCATCAAGACCGACAAATCAAACCGAAGTTCGAAGTTTTATAGGTATTATAAATTATTATGCTCAATTTGTAAAAAAATTAACAGATATATTGAATCCACTTTACGAATTACTCAAAAATGACAAAAAATTCTATTGGTCAGTAGAATGTGAGCAAGCGTTTAAAAATATAAAACAAATAATGGCTTCAGACCAAATTTTAGTGCATTTTGACCCGTCATTACCTATTATTTTACAGACAGATGCCTCTGACATCGGCATTAGCGCAACTCTCTCACATTTAATTGAAGGCAAAGAACGGTTAATTGGTTGTGTATCAAGGAAACTGATGCCATCAGAAAAATCATATCCAACATGCCATAAAGAGGGTTTAGCTATAGTATATGGTATTTCAAAGTTTTATCATTATTTGTGTGGGGGAAATAAATTTATTTTAAGAACGGATAATAAACCTTTGATAGCTATTTTTGGTGAACATAAATCCATACCACAGTACTCAGCGAATCGCTTACAGCGATGGGCGATTTTTCTATCTATGTTTAACTATGAAATTCAGCATGTGAAAGGCATAAACAATAATTTAAATGATTTTTTCAGTAGACATCCATCAGAAGATTTAAAAACCTCAGAAACAACAAAAGAAGAAAGCTATATCAACTTCACCGAGACAGCTGAAGGATGGCCTATAGACAACAACAAAGTAAAACAGGAAACAATTATGGACAAAGAACTCCAAGAGGTAATTAAATATGTTAGATCTGAAAATTGGCCAAAACACGCACAAGAAAACTTAAAGGCATTTTATTTAAGAAAAAATGAGTTAATTATAGATAATAATATACTTTGTTGGGGTCATAGGATCATAATACCAAAGAATTTGAGAAAAGAATTATTAAATCAGTTGCATACTAGTCATATAGGGATTGTGGCAGCAAAAAAATTGGCAAGATCAGCAATTTATTGGCCAAATATTGATACTGATATTGAAAACTTAATTAAATCATGCACATCTTGTATAAAAAATAAATCAGATCCACTTAAAAATGAATTAACTTCATGGCCAGTCACAACTAAAGTTTTTGAACGAGTTCACATTGATTTTTTGGGTCCTTTCAAATCAAAAATGTACCTAGTTTTGCAAGATTCTTTTTCCAAATGGATAGAGGTTCACAAAATGAAAAATATAACAGCTTTTGAAACAGAAAAAAAATTGAGAAAGATATTTTCCACTTTTGGGCTTCCAAAAACATTAATCTCTGACAATGGTCCATCTTTAATATCAAAATCCCTAGAAAAGTTTTTCCACACTAATGGCATAAAGCACATATTATCTCCTCCGTATAATCCAAAAAGTAATGGTGCAGCGGAAAGCACAGTGAAAACTTTTAAACAAAGATTACAAGCAGCTATAGATGATCCAAGGAATAGGGAAATTCCAATTTCCACCCTAATTGCACGATTTTTATTTAGCTATAGAACAACACCTCATTCTACTACAAATAAACCACCTGCTTTTCTTATGTTTGGGAGAGATATTAGGACTAGATGGCAACTTTTGCAAGAACAGGACAGTAAAACTCAACAACAACAAAGCCAAGTACCACAAGCAATAGAAAAAAGTCTAGAAAGACAGAAGAAAGCCTATGGGGGAAAAACCAGATCTTTTCAGGAGGGAAGTGAGGTATATGTCAAACAATATAGTAACCCAAACAAACCATCTTGGCAAAAATCTAAAATTATACAGAAAATAGGCAACTCAACATATATTTGCCAATCAACAACAGGAGAACAATGTAAGAGACATGTTGATCAAATAAAAAGCAGTGGAACACACATAGGGAGAAATGAAACAATAAATCCTAGTAGAATCCAACCTTGTGGTTTGATGTCACCAGGCCCGGACAATTCTCGTTCATACTCTTTTTATGATAATCCATCTTCTTCTTTCAGCTATGATTACTTTATTAACTTACCAGTCTCTTACCAGCAAACTCGTTCTTCTGACAACCCAGCAGAATCCGTGAGTATAACAACACAAACATCTCAAATAAATAATCCAATTTCTTTACAGGTTGATAAGCTACATAATTCTGACACGGACGAACACGTTAGTCGTGAGTGTACGAATTATGACAGCGAATGTAAAAATGTTGACAGTGAATGTAAAAATTCAGACAAATCTCTTATTCAGAGTAACAATGTAAATAAACCTTTTGACAGTGATAATGTAATTGTAAATAAAGACAACTGTGAGATAAACTCGAGCAATAACTCCACTGAGTTTTTATCAGTGTCTGATAGATCAGACGATGATAGCACTAATCACCCTTCTTGTTCACAGGTTTCGACTGTACAGCTAGAAAAAGGGACTTCCCCGGACGTTTCGACACCTTACCACAATAGGACTTTATCATTACATAATAGAAAGTCAAAAATCTTACCTACCACAGTAAGAAGGTCGAAACGACAGGGTAAGTTACCAACGTATTTTAGAGATTATGTAATATCTGATTCTGATTAACAATTGTCATATGTTATAATAGGGAGTTTACACTTTGTGAAATGTTTAAATAGTAATTTATGTACATACATAAATAATTGTCAATTTATTTTTCTCTGTCTAAACTTATAAAAAAATTATTAATTAATTTTCATTTTTTTGATATTGTCAAGATAAAATTATTATGAATTGTGGAAATGTTTGTATGGTAACCATTATTAAATATTGTTATCGTTCATTATTGCGCCATTTTTACAAAAACAAAATGTTATGTAACACTGTATTATGTGATAATTATTATGAAATTTTATTGATTTGATAAACTTTATTTCGATGTACAAACAATTGAAAATTATTGTCAATACCTTATATATTTTATGTAAACTGTCTGTGATAAAAAAAAAATTGTACAACATGTATTTTTACCTAATTGTAGTAAAATTGTCCTTATACAAATGATACTGAGTTATATAGAGAAAGTAGAATGTTTAGATTTAAGTTATATGAAAATTGTTAAAATGTACTTTAAACATGTAAAAACAAATATTTATGGAAAGTGTTAATGAATTGATAAAATAGGAAAACTATTATTGTTTTAAATAATTTACGGGTGCATATCCTTAAGAACCCATGCTTCTTTAACAAGTTATTACTAATTAAAGTAATTAAAAATTCAGTTGTGGGGGTGTTGGATATGCAACCGCCAATACATACACATGTAGTGTTGGTAGTTTAGTATAATAGAGAAAGAGGGGCTGTATAGAGATTAACCCGAAAATATGCGATAGTCAGTCGGTTCTGCTTTCTCGGTGTGTGCACTTCGTTTTGTAATATAATATCTAAACCTTTCGAAATAAAACTTGGTATCAAATTAAAACATATCTTTATTCTTTAAATAATAAATAAAATATTAACTAATTAATCAAACGTAAAACATAACAAGCCCTCTGTCCCAGATTTTGGAGAATATGGGGGTATGCCAGGGAGCATTCAGGGAAAAAAGTGTGTCGTTAAGGTGGCTTGGTTTATAGGTATATAGCAAATATCAAAATAATATAAAAACATATTTACTATGTTTTCATGTAGAACTGAATACATTTTCAATATGATTCACTTTCAAACCTTCCATCAAAACAGGGCCAATCAAACTTTCTTTTTGTTGGCCCTGAAGTTCAATACAGCTTTTTTTGGGATCATACCAGGATCGAACTGCATAAAAATGGGTCATATTTAACTGACTGATAACATGTATAATAAGCTCTGTTAGCACTAAAGATTATAAACTAGAATATAAAAAAAATTGTTAGAACTTCCAATATTTCAGCAACAAGTAGGTATATATCGAGGGGGTAACCAACACTAGTTCAGAAAATGTGACATGATTGCCAATTTTGTTGAATTTTTAGTGATTGTAGGGGACTGTCGGGAGATTTATAGAGACTTCCAGGGACTCTTGGGGTCTGCAAGCCAGGGTTTGGTAAGGGTTAGGTAGTTGCAGGGGCTGCAAGGGACTGCGAATGGATAAAATTTGTGACACAACAAACAAATAAGTAAAATTGACAAAAACTAACCTCAAAATCACTCAAAATGCATCAGGCAATGTCTAAAACTCAAATCGCGTTCAAAACGCATTGAAATCACTTCATCAAAACCAAAAAGTGAATGGTATTCAAATTGTATGCAGTTCCACGTGAAAAAGTAGTTATTATAACAGTTAAAACTGTTTATTCTCTTAATGTGTAATTTAAGCAAAAGGTAACCCGCGGAAGGTTTATTGATTGTTGTTATTTTTGTATGAAAAAAATGTAACTTTCATGTATATCAGCTTTAACCCAAAAAAGATATTCTTAAATTTAAAGAAAACCGTTGAAAGTTAGGTCACCACCTCAGTCACCACCCTATCAAACATGCTGCATAAGTAGTTTTACGAGATTTTACAATTTTTATCATGTTTTATATAGTTTCCAAGCAATTATTAAAACAGATGTAGTAGTTTTAAAAAAAAAGTCTGGCTTGTAAAATCTTGTTAAATCCTTTAACACAATCACTACCAAGCAAAAAACAGTCATCCTCTTGGACCCAGTAATTCTTAAGAAACATGGCAAGTTTTTTTATATATACAAGAAACATAGCAAGTTATGATGTGTTCAGAATTACAAATCTACCAAAGTTTTATGCTGGGGATATGGTGTCAATAAATTGGTATGACTATTGCTTGTGAAGTATCAGTTTTAAAAGCAAATTTAAAAATTTTCCACTAATAATACAATGTAAATGTGTTAAAACAATGCAAATATTTAATCATTAATTTTTATGTGGAGTAATACAGAAAAAAGATAAAGTACAGAAAATTAGCATCCACTGCCTGGTTAAAATAATCTCCATTACTATTACAGATTCTCTCTATGACCAAATTTTAAAAATAAAAAATTTTGGAGATTTTTTTATAAATCTAGTCATAATAAAAGACGTAGCTTTGAAAATTTCAAATTATAATGTAGGCTTTGCTCAGACTACACATTTTTTGCTTTGGGACAAAAAGTGCCACTTTAGTGCGTATTTATACTATAAACCACTATACTTGTAACAAATCAAGTCAAAACACGTACCTGTGTTTAGTCTTAAGATTTGTTAAGTTTTAATGTCAGCAAAGCCCTAAATAAAAAACATCCAAACATTAATTTAAAATATTACACACTGAAAATTAAATTTAAGCTAATATTATGTCTTTTTTATGACAAGTCCTGACACTTATCAAGAAATCAAGGCATTTAAAGGGCTTGATGCATTTGCTCAAAAGTGCATGTAAATGGATTAAGAGTGAAAAAATAACGCAAATGGATAACAACTTTGTAATTATGGGAAAGGTAAGCAACCTATATACTACTTTCAAAATTATGTATATTTTGAAGAAGTAGAATCTTGTTTCTTTTGGTTTAAATTTTTATCCAAAATCAAAAAAATAGTGTGATGCGTAGTTTTTGAGTAGTAGTAGTAAAATGGTGGGGCTCTCGGCCCGGCGACTAGGCTCTACGCAAGCCCTTTTCGCCACTCACTAAAATTTGCTTTTTTTTCATTACCTTAATTTAATCATGTAATAGCTGATCACACAACGCCTAGTTTAAACTTTTCTATATCTTTTGTTTACACAAAAATTTAAAAAATGTCAGAATATACAGAGTGTCCCAAAATAATAGAAGCACTTTTTAAGAGCAGGATTAAAGGTAATAAAAAATATCAGTTAAGATCTTTTTGTAGTTTTTTTAAAACTAAATTCAAACCTGTTAGCTAAATTAGTCCGTTTGTAGTTTGACATCCTACAACACAAAATTGATTTTAAAATCTTTGAAAATTTTTAGGTTCTACATTCACAATCTGTAACACAACCTCCTTTGACGCCCTGGACATTCACACTGTGACTGTCGTGCTGGTCTAGGTATGCATACAAGAGTTTTTTGGAAATGTGTATAAATCTGACGTGTTTGTAGCTTTAATGCAGCCGTTTGGTGAATTTAGTAAAAAACCTGATGAAAGTCTACCAAAATTGTTGTCGTCACTTTTTAATGAGGATTATACTAAATTAACCTTACCTGCATTACAGGATATTGGCAAAAAGTTAAATATTGACTTTACAGAGGTACAAGCAAAAATAGTTCAGTCCAACACCGAAAGTCAAAGCAAGGCCAATGCTTGGTTTAAGTTTCGGGCTGGAAGGGTAACAGCATCCAATCGTCAATTTCTTTAATAAAAAAAATCTGTTACCCTATTTTAGAAAAAAAAAATGTTCAAAGCTGACGTTTTTGGCTGTGAACATGAAATTGATGTGTTAAAAGCTTTTACAAGGTATCATAAAAATCGGCATCCATCTGCTGAAGTAATGAAATGTGGACTATTTTTGCATCCACGATATCCATATTGTGGTGCAAGTCCAGATGGGATTTTGAAATGTTCAGAATATAGTATTGGTAGTGTGAAAGCCAAATGCCCATACTGTGTTAAGGACGACAGTATCACTGCACTAATCTCCTTCAAAAATTCTTGCTTACAGGAAGATACAACAGGAATCACCATCAAAGACGACCATGCATACTACTACAAGAATCAAATGCAGATGAGGCTGTCCGAAACTCATTTTTGTGAATTTGTTGTATGGTAAGAAAAATCTTAAAGAGTTTTGCAGCAAAATTGCAAGTTGCTTTTATCTTGTACTAGAAATGATCCTTTAAGACTAACGAAATAATTGATTTTTTGATATCACTTTAAGTATAACCATCAAGATTTTTAATTTAAAAAATTAATGTGGGTCGATCACTCGACAAAACTAACATGTCATATATTGTCAAGGACTGCATTAATTACCCAAAAGGTGTGCTCAAAGCCCCAAAGTTGATGACGAAATAGTGACCCTCCTCTAATTTTAAAAATTGAAAATCTCGGCTTTCTAAAAGCAAACCTTTGCATAGATTGTTAGGCTATACATAGCCAGGGTCTATTGTAAAAATATTTTTTTAAGGCTTTTAGATTAAACTTGCGCAGAAACGACGCGTGCGGTAACTGTTATGTAAACAGTTACTTCTATCTAATGCAATGTGCATAAGTAAGTTGCTAATTAAGTGCCCCATTTAAAAATTTAGTGCTTCTTTTTAAAAAAAAAATACACATGAACCCAGCAGAGCCATGCATTAAAAATCATAGGAATCAAAATTATTATAGTGCATAGTAAAGTGCTAATTAAGTGCCTCATTTAAACATTTTAAACTTTTTTTTGTAAAATAGCATGAGGTGCTAACTTGTATATATTGTATATATAAAATGTATATTGGTGCATAATAAACAGCTAATTAAGTGCCGCATTTAAAAATTTAGTGCTCCTTTTTTAAAAAAAAATTTAGCCGGTTTTTAATGCATTGCTCTGATTAGTTCACTTCAAGCTAGCACAACATGCTATTTTACAAAAAAGTTTTAAATTTTTAAATGGGGTTCTTAATTAGCACTTTATTATGTACTATAATAATTTTGATTCCGATGATTTTTAATGCATGGCTCTGCTGGGTTCATCTGAAGCTAGCAGAACATGTATTTTTTAAAAAAAAAGGAGCTCTTAATTTTTTAAATGGGGTACTTAATTAGCACTTTATTGTGCACTATGATAATTTTAAATTCGATGATTTTTAATGTATTGCTCTGCTGAGTTCATCTGAAGCTAGCAGAACATGCTTTTTTTTTAAAAAAAAAGGAGCACTATATTTTTAAATGGAGCACTTAATTAGCACCTAATTATGCACTATAAAAAAAATAGCTCTGCTCACCTTGCTCTGCTGGCTTCAGGGACGCAAAATATTAATCTATTTAAAATTTAAAAACCATTTAAATATGAATTTTTGTAAGTACATACAAAAAGTCTCCTATTCAGATTATGAGCTTTATAAAGTATTAAAATCGGTAAATAAATTAATTGATTTACTTGCTTACTATCTACGTCAATCCATCAGTATAGATATATTAACTTCTTTTTAATTTTTTAGAAACCTGAGGCAATACCGGAAGCAGATCCTATGAAAATTGTAAGTTTACAAAACAAAAATACACAAAACTTAAGGTTTTTTAAACCGTTCTATCTGCAAGCAACCCTGATAACTGAAACACGTTAATCCGATTTTGTTCGATCAAAGTAAGGATACTTTTTCAGAAATTTGAGTTCAGTCAGATTTGATGACAAAAAAATATGTTTTTTAATTTTAATTTCATGAAATTTTGTAAAAAAAACTTGCAGTTACAGTTGCTGAAAAATATTTTCTATCGAGGCTACAGAATTTTACAAAGTATCAGTACATAAAACCATAATATTACAAATATAATTTTTTGTTTTAGGTGCCGATATGTAATTATGTATATATTCACAAATATCTTTGATGGTTACTGATTGATGGCTGTTGATCAATTTATTTTTACAGTGACAATTCCAAAACAAACATGGACAAATATGCTCTTCGATTCAACAGGTGTAACTGCCTATCTTTCCAGGGATCGTCTAGAAAAACGAATAATAATAATAAATGATTATAACATTTTATTATATTTTATTAAAATAATATTGCATAAGAATTTGCTTCTGATTTATAACTAAATGTTTTATAAAAATAAAATTTCAAAGACAAAGATAGTATGAAATTATATTTTTTACTAGTAATATAGATATTTAAAAAAGGTACAATAAGATTATTAAATAAATAAAATAAATTTCAAAAACCCTTAAGATGTAATGTAATAAATACAGCAAAATACAGCAAACCGTCACTACCTTGTCCAAGACAGATATCTCATCTTCATCTACTCTGGGAGGGAGGGCAAAGAGCTTTCATAAGATGGGGCTGGCATACTAACGCTCTTATTTACCAATGCAAAAATTCCACACCTAGGCTTTAATCATCATTAGGTACTAATCGGTGTTTAAAATGTGGTGTTTTATATTGAAACTTTATTTGCCAAGACTCTACCAAACTACTGATTGCAAAGAAGACAGAGGGAGCCACCAAAATAAATAGTAACATTTTTTTTAAATGTGTAAAATATCGGTTTTAATGTAAACATTGGTTTTCATGCAAACCCTTCTTAACCACAAATCTTACTTGTTTGCAGTCCCTTGGGGTCCCTGTGACTGTCTAAACCTCACCAAACTCTGGCTTGCAGACTCTAAGAGACCCTGACTTTGGAAATCCCTCGGCAGTCCCCAAAAAATTGGCATGTCACATTTTTTAAACTAGTGGTTAAACCCCCTTGTTAAAAAAATATTTTACAGATTTAAAAAAAAAAACTACTTTTTTAATTTAAGGCTTACCTCTACATTGCAATATGCTCTTTATTTTAATATAATAATTATTTTAATATTAGGTATGAACCATGTTTCTATTTCTTAGAAATAAAAATATTCTTGATAATCTACTATTGTACCTTTTAGAAAATGTCTTATGCAGATATCGAGGCAGATAAACAAATGCTGACCAGTGGACTATGTAGTCCACTTTTCCAACAGCTTAAAACAACTGAGCCCTCCTCTTGAGTTTTGTCTCATCTTCTCTTCGGCCTTTATTAAATTTTGACGATGGTTTGAAAAATCTCAATCCATCTCTAGGTTTATTTTTACAAATACAATAATTGAGCTTTTTATTAAAAATTATATGAATGTTAATAAAAAATAAGCACAAGAAAAAACAAATTATGACCCCTGTTCTGAAAAAAAGTTGGTGAAAATCAATATTTTTGGCAAATATTATTACATGATAATCATTTCCCTCCCACTCCATTATTAATCAAAAGAACGATATTTTAATGTTAAATGCTGTAAGCTGTAGTCAAGAGTGACCGCACTGCAGTGTTTGCATGTAATGCTTTCTTCATAAACAATCACTTTTAAACACTAGAACGCCCTCACTACCAACTCTCTATAATAAGATTATTGCACAAATCACATTTAAAATAACAGCTACACCAACTCACAAAGTTTTCAAGAAAACACAACTTTTTAAAAGAATAACAACAAAACAGCATAAACAAACATTCTTAACCTCAAAATGTCAAAATATTTTCAGGTGCCAAAATGTGTTGTCAAAACAAACCATAGTTTGGACTTTTGGTTGGTTGGCCCAAAAAACTTTCGATGTACCACGAGACCCGATGTTCAATTTTTTCGAGTGTGACGTCAATTGAAAGTTCCTAATTACGACAACAAGATTTTGCTCCAAGACGTGCATTTTGCAGGTGGTACCTAAATAAAAGCCAAGAAGACCCCGAATTTGCCAGAAAAGTAAAGCAACGATTTCTAGTGATGGAATATTCACCAGATATAACTGCTATTCCTGGAAACAGCAAAATCCCCATATTATGGAGGAACAAGCGAATCAGGGAAGGTTCCGTTTTAAGGTATGGGTAGGCATCTACAGAGGACAAATTTAAATGCCGAAAGATACCAACAAATTTTAGAAGAGCAGGTGATTCCGTTTATCCATAATTTGCCACTTTAGCAAAATAATGAGTTATTCTTTCAACATGACGGTGCACCTCCTCACAATGCACGAAACATTACTAATTTGCTAAATATTGTGTTTGCCGAAAAATGGATCGGAAATAAAGGTCCTATATATTGGCCCCCCAGATCTCCAGACCTGACCCCTTGCGACTTCTTTTTGTGGGGGAGAGTCAAAGACCTTGTATTTCGAAATCGCCCAACTACTAGAAGGGAGTTAGAAGAGGCACTTCGTACTGCATTCAGGCAGCATCGTGCGGTAGAACTTCTTAATGCAGAAAATAGCGTCAAGAGAAGATGTAGGATATGTTTACAAGAAAACGGCCGTCAATTTGAGCATTTGTTTTAGAATTAAAGAGAATTGTTAGATGTAGATTTTAGGTGTTACATTGTTTAATTAATAAAAAATTTAAATAAAAACTTTTAAAGTTATTTACTATTTCAGGGTGTCGTAGCCAACTTGATTTTGTATGAAAAAAAACAATAAAATTTTATTTACACATTTAGGGCGCGCACAGCGCCCAGTAAATATCAAAATATGCAAATATTTTTTAAACTATTTAATAAAAATAGGTGTATGGCACATCGTTCGACAGGAAATTTTATTAGAAAACTGATTTTTTAGAAACGTTGGGGGTATCTCATTTAAAGAAATATAACTTTGTGTGATATCTCGGAAACTAAAGGCTTTAAGAGAAAATCGGTGAAACAGGTAGATTTGTCTTTAAAAAATCTTCAAAAAATGTTTTTAATGAAAATCTCTATCTTTAAAAATAAAAAAGTTGTAGAAGGCCTTTAAAATCGCACATTTTTGAGAATTACCCTGTAGCTTAGAAACGCTTTGACATATCGCAATGCGGTTTTTAGTTTTCGACTTCTCCTGAAAATCGACCCCGTAACATGTATATTAGTTTTGGGCTAACTATGCTGCAAAAGCCCAAAGCTATAGAGGCTCCTCGAATTTGGACCACCTTGTACAGCTGGTACTCACCCAAAACATCAAATGTTGACATCACCAACACCCTCACCCTTAAATGCACTATTTCGACAGCTTCAAATTTAGGTGCAACTTTAATTTAACAGTAAAAATATTTAACGTAATGTTGTAACGTTTTGAACGTTACAATATGCTAGCGCGGTAAAAAATCGCCCTGTAAAAAATTGTGCTTTTTAGCAAGCAAAAACCGTACATGGCATTACAGCGCAAACGTGATCATGGCCGTCTAAATAATTGAGGGTAAGTACTTAAGGACTACAGCTCAAATTAAAAAACAGCGCAAGTAAAAGACACATGTAAGAAAAGGTCCGCGGCTTTACCCGCGCAAGTAAAAAAATGCATTTTTCGTGTGTTAGGGATTCGCCTTATCAAATGTATATTTTTGACTTGATTTTTTTTTGTTTTGGTGGTCTTGCGCAGTAAAAACCTTTTGCGGTAAATTGTTGTAAATTGCTAGGGGCCGAAAAAAAAATGTGTTTTTAGCCATTTTACCAAATTTCGGAGATTTTTTGCAGAAATAGTAAAAGTCCACTCTTCGTCCCCTTCCTCAATTTCTCCCAGACCTTGCCTTATGCAACTTGTTGGTGGTGTCCATAAATTATGTAACGCGGCGTGGGGAGTAGGTAAAGTGTTAATAGGGGGTGTCGTTATCATTTTTATCTGAAAAAATGATAAAGAAAAGAATAAAATAACCAATACTTCAAAATATTTGTTACCTAATTTATACAAATAAGGTCGACAAGAAGATCGAAATTAAAATTCGGCAAAATTGGTGTTATAATTCCTTACTGAGATGTAATAGGCTTTTTTTTTATTTAAGAAGGTATTTTTCTCGTCCAAACGTCAGTGAGCAGAACGTCAGTTAAGTTTGTTTTGACAGTTTTTAATTATTCTTCGAAAAAAATATGTAAAATAAATGAAAAAATTAATTTTTAATTTCTCATTAGTTCGAAGAAATGTGTGTATGGATGTTTTTTCTCATGTACCTCTGAAAATTTAGGAAAAATCTGAGTAAGTGTCTCTCAATTAACTGAGCAGTTTTAGTTACAAGGCGAACTGTACAGCGACAAACTTTATGTCCATATCCACCAGCGTGAAAATTCTCCAATTAAGCTTTAATCATCATTAACCCTAATCGAAGTTTGGTATGAGTCTTGACAAATAAAAGTTTCAATTGAAACACCATATTCTATACAGCGATTACTAACTAATTACGATTAAAGCCTATTTGGGGAATTTTTGCGATGGTGGATACGAGCATAAGTCTATCTTATCAAATACCGCCCATACTGTTTGGGGTACTTTACATTTAGGATTGATTTTTTGCGTACAATTTTTGATTTTACCTGTCATGACCCACTTATTGCTGGAATCCAAATTCAACTCTATGTTATCTTGATCATCATCTTTAAAGTGAGTCTCTGGTTGTGGGCCAATGTTTTTTTTGGCATCCAATCTGTTCCAAGATTTTAAAATAGGATCTATAAACTCTTTAAAAACTTTATAAACGCAGAAATCTGGAGCTACAATGCCTAAAGGAAAATCATGTTCTAGAGCTTCCATCAACGTTGCATCTATTGGTAGTTTTTTGACGCTTGGCCATATTATGTCGTAAAGATTGTGATCGAGTTTGGTTAACCTGTTCTTAACTTTATCGAACGTGTACCTGTCAAAAAATATAAAACATATTTTCATTTTGTTTCAATATACCTAACACACAATACATCAGATTATAAGAGGAGATATTATGAGTATAGTCTTCGCTGGCTGCTTTTCTTGTCTTACTAATGCAAAATTTCGCTTGCAAGGGTATTTTTGGCCCCACATTTTTCTATCCAAATGCAGAAATTTTTGTAATTTTAATCTAGTCTTGCAGATATGAGCAGGCAAAATACGCCATATTTGGATCCATATTTCACAAAAGGAAAGTCAAAATTTAAAAACTAATACTAGAGAACCCTAGATTGAGGCTCTATCTTTAAAATGAGACCATAATTTCTGCAAATTTTTTTTAGTTAAAGAGAAAAATATGGGGACAAAAATACCCTTGCAAGCGAAATTTTGCATGAGTAAGACAAAGAAAGCTACCAGCAAGCACTATATTCTTAAATGTTACAAAAAAGTTTTAAGTAGGAATGGGAATAAGTTAATATAATTTGTCTTAAGCCGCGGCTATATTTAAGTCTCGAAGAGAATAATACAGGTTCATTTTTTAACTCACCTTACCTAAAGAAAAGTTGGTTTTCTAAAGCTACCTACCTCTGAAAATCAATTTTTTTTTATTCTAGACAGCTTCTTTTTTAAATACGTGCGACAAAGGATTTTCACACGGTGCCAAGATTTTAAATTGTATTTTTAGGGAACAAAAAAGACGATTAAAATTTAATTATAAAAATTAATATTTTGATGTGTTACGTGCTTGGTTTACATTATGCCCAATGTAAAATTTACATTTTTTTTTGCCCAAAACGACCTTATTTTTGCTTTGTTTCGAAAACGTCCTAGAAAATATTTAGGTAAATCCTTATACAGGCTGGTCCGAAAAAAAACGAGATATTACTTAAAAGATTTTTTGTCAGATTTTAAACATTTTAACTATAAGGATTTGATGGCCACATTGACTACTTATAAAAATCGAACATGTGGGACAATTTTATGTGCGCCACTGGTGAAAAACTTCACTTTAGCGAGTAAAGCTTTATTTTTCCCGAGTGTACTGATGTCTCGCTTGTTAACATCAGGTAAGAAATAAGAAAGTTTTGAATTGTTCAAATTAGTGCGTTTAGTGAACCAAATTCAGTCAGATTAAAAAAAAAATGCTAAATTTTTCGAAAATATTTTGTTACATATTCACATAAAACTGCAAAATTTTAAGAGCTTGACTTTTTAAAATTGTCAGCATTATTAAAATCGGACCAATATGCTGCATTTAAAAAGTTGCAAATTTGTAAACTGTTAATTTTGGGGCTTTTTAAAACTGTGATGAATTTTAAAGTAATAAATAGGCAAAAATAAATCTGTTTTTTTGGACCGCCCTGTATTAGTCAACTATAGCATATTTGGTTGAAAAGTCTCACTAGTACAGAATTGGCAATTTAGGCTATATAGGCTAACCTACCGGTTGATGTGATTCCTCACAGTCAAGCTCTTCGAGGAGTCATTCGACGTTATTCTACCATTAGAAAAATTTGACACATTGTCCGCATTCCTCCTTCCTTGCAGCGCGTTATAACAACGCTCCAAGACTCCTAGCATGTCTTCGTCGTCCATCGGTTTTCTGGCCGAATAAGTATCATCGTCGGCCACTAAATTTTGCAGTTTTATACAAGAAATAAAAGAAGCAGTAAAACTGAGCATATTACCACTACATTCAATATTTACACAAAAGCTAAACAATATTTAATTATTTAAAAAAAATCTCAAGTGAATAGCAAGTGCAAAGCAAATTTACGAAAATTTTTTCCGAAGCACGAGAGCACGAATGCGCTCGAGTGCTGAGGTAGAAAATTCTCAAAGTTGGCTCATGCATCCGCAGCCGCAACGATTTAATTAGTCAAAATGTTCTAGGAAAATAGTCAATTAAATATACTTCAAAAATGATTAAACTAAGTAGGCTATATTTACAGCCAAGTTTTTAATAAAATTATACAGGGTGGTCCAGTAAAACTAGGCACCTGATTTATCTGCGAAAATTTTAGAGCCCTTGTAACTAGGCTTTGGGAAATTTCCGAGAAGGAGAAGCCTTAGTTTGATAAAATATTTCTCTGAATCAGAAATAGGCTCTAGAGGTTTTGTATCCAGAATTTAAAAAAAATTACAGTTTTAATTTTCCTCACGAATTTTTGAAAAAGACCAGAAACTCAATAATATCGAATAGACTCTTTTTCTTTATTTTGAACGCCTTACCGCTGCATAAGAAGCACTCTAACTGCTGCTACGGAAACCATGCTGAACATCCCATCCCTTGATATTATCATCAAAGTGGAGGCTAGAATGAGGACTTGAGAAGTGATAACATGATCCCGTGAGCAAACCCAAGTAAGCCGTTTTAAACCCAGCTCAACTGGAAAAATAAAACGGAAGACTTACTAGTCCAGAACGGGAAGTTGGGTGCAGGAGTATACGGCTTAGCCCCGCGATTCAACTAGTTTGCTTAACTGAGGAATCACACCCCTGTATTCCAGGCTGAAATACATGCAATCGAAATGTGCCTGCAAGAAAAACTGAGAAGATACAAGATATTCCAACAAGAATATCACGATCTTCTCGGATAGCCAAGCAGCAATAAAAGTCTTAGCACGTCAACAAATAAATTCTAATGTGGAACTGCCTACAGCTCCTAATAACCCTAGCCAACCACAGCAAGGTAACACTTGCGTTTGTGCCGGGGCACACCAGGGTGGCTGGCAATGAACAGGACAGGATCTGAAAAATATTTCAACCTGTGTTCGTTATACCGAAAACCTGGTGAAATTTCCATTGGCGTCACTGGCCAAGGAGATACTTAATCTCGAGAGGTCAGATCAGAATAGTGTCAGAACTCTTAACTGGTGAATGCGCATTGAGGAAGCACCTGCACACAATGGGAATTTTCCAGGAAGAGCCTATTTGTAGGCTGTGTGATGAGGACGACGAATCAGCCTCTCACATCATCTTTGAGCGCCCGGTACTTAACTACCGACACTCGACACTTTCTAGAAGAGGCTTCTTCTCACGAGGTAGATGTTAGTGCCTAACGTGGCAACAGGGCATTTTTTTAATTTAGAGCTTTATCCCTTAAACTTTTCTATCGACAACTTCTTGACCAACGGTGGCCATTTTTTTTCTTAGTAAAATTCGTAAAAATTTATAGTGAGAGTTCTTCATTTATGTACTTGTGCTAAATAGACCCACACGTCCATGATGGTCCTTTCAGCCAGATGAGTTTCCAGCGAATGGTCGCCAATAACAAGAAAAATGTCAGTAGATTCCATTTATCCCAGTAATCTACCTAACAAAATCGTTCTCGTGCTCTCAAAATTAGAATTTTCTCGATCTCTAAAGATTTATTTTCCATCCTTGTAAGGTTTAGAAAACATAACGTAGCTTTAGTAGGTGACCTATCTATCGACAAATTTTTGTAGGAGCGAATGAACCCACAACATACACGAATCTACGCTTTTTAGGAGCATAAAAAACCCGCAATTATCTCGATTTAAACACGGTTTAGGGGCACATGAACTCAAAAATCTATCAAACAAATTAAAAAAAAATATTTGCATTTCTAACTACCAATAGCAAACCTGTTCTAAACCATGGTGTTTACACGATTTACGTTATTTAAGGTTAAGGCCAATGACAAAGGGACGCACGTATTTTGCATGCATATTTATCAAATAGATATCTTAGTGTTTGAATAAAAAGAAAGCTTTAAAAACGAAGGTTATTACCTGCTAAGGCGCACTCGACTACCCTTAGAAAAGTTCAGTGAGTAGGTTTATTTTAAAAATAAAAAATCCGCTAATAATATTTTTGCAAAGGATCAAAAATTCTAAATATCTCGTCAAATCCTTTTGAACTGTTTTAAAACACAAGCTAATTTTAATTAAGCATATTTGTCTTATAAAAAAAAACTTAACGATATGTCTGATAACGAAGAGGATACAAATCCACAAAATGACCTCGACAAGTTAAAAAATAAGCGAGCAAATATTAAGCGCGAAATGACGCGATTTCAAAAATTTTTAGACAATTACGAAGATAATTATATAAAATACCTCAAAACAACACTAGGAAGATCTAGAAATATTCAAACGGAATTTGAAGAATTAGTTTTGAGTCATTTTCCTGACAGCTATGATGAAAATCGGTGTGAAAGTGAGCGGGAAATTTTTGAAAACAGATACTACGAATACCTCGGTATCGCGGAAGGCATAATTAAATTACGAAATATACCCACTTATCCAGCTGGTTGTGCGGCGATGCAAGCATTGAGCGTGCCGGCTTCGGTATTACAGCCTCAACAACTAAACTCCGCGATGATGCCAAACATCGGAGCGCAGCTAGGATTTTTAAAAATACCTCAGTTTGCAGGCAATTACGCTGAATGGCACAGATTTAGCGACATTTTTGGAGCCATCGTGCATAATTCGAACCTAAAAACCTAATAGCGTCTTTAACTGCTACCGACGATAATTACAAAATCGCTTGGGATTTATAAATTCCCATATTAAAGAAATCATGGAAATTCCCTCGGTTACACGTGACTCCCAATCTCAATTACGTAAGTTATCAAATACATTTATTAAAGCATACAGATCACTTGAAGTAATGGGTCAAAATGTTAAAGGGTGGAATAATATTTTAATTTATATTCTGGTGTCAAAACTCGATCTTAATAGTAAAAGGGAATGGGAAGTTTGCTGTAAAAAAATTTATATTTTGACAGCAAACTTCCCCACTATTGATGATTTTAATAATCTTTTATCGCAAATGTGTCAAATTTTGGAAATATTGGATGCCAATAAATCTTGTAGTTTAAACGTGCACACCCATAAAAAACTCGAATCAAAATCATTTCATACCGAAACAGAAAATTCTTATAAACCAAAATGTCAATACTGTAAAAATCAACATTTTATTTATTTTTGCGAGCGTTTTAAACAACTTTTAGTTTTTGATCGCAGTGAACAAGCTAAAAAATGATCGCTATGCACAAACTGTTTGCGCTATAAACACAAAACTGTAGATTGCCGGTCTTCGGGTTGTAAAATGCGACACGCTACTTTATTACATAGAGATATTAAAAGTCCAAACTCCAACACAAATTTAACCTCAAACAAGCATAATAATAGTACAAATTCGAGTACAAGGGGTTCCAATCCGTCGGCGCATATCGTGACTAACGCTGAGACGTCAAACTTAGCTGACGACAGCGAATATAAAAACAGCAGCGAAAATAATGCAGAAACCACCTTGTCAAACTCGTGTCAAGATATAAAGGACTCTTTTAACTTATTATCAACTGCTATTATAAATATGCTTGATAAAGATCAGAAATCCATACCACGTAGAGTGTTGCTTGATTCCAGGTCTCAATCGAATTTCGTCTCAAAATCATTAAGGAACAAATTAAAATTGGAAACGACAAAGGTAATTGGCATTAATCAGATAAATAATATTACAGAAAAAAACTGAAATCTTCTTCTTCCATTTCTGGGTTAACGCCACAAAGATATTTTAACGCCTCAAAATTAAATATACCTTATGACTTACTTTTAACCGATCCTAATTTTAATATTCCAACAGATCTCGATATGCTCCTCGGTTGCGAAATCTTTTTTGGTTTACTTTCTACCGGTCAAATAAAGTTAGGAAAAATTTTGCCTATACTACAAAACACTCTGTTGGGTTGGGTAATCGCAGGCCAAATGCCTATTGGCCAAACAAAAGGGAAAATCGATATGTCTTTAACTAGTTGCAATTTTACTCAAACGCAAAACTCGGTACAACAAAAATTAGAAAAATTTTGTTTACTCGAGGAAATAAATCCATTACCGCGGGCTTTAATGACTAAAGAAGAACCAGATTGCGAAGAGCATTTTGTTAAAAGTACGACGCGCGATCAAAGCGGTAGATTTGTAGTCAAATTTTTTTTGAAAAACAATTATACAGAATTGGGCGAATCGGAAAAGATTACACTAAACAGACTATCCTCGATTAAAAATAGATTGCCCAAAAATCTGGAATTGGAGAAATATCACAAATACTTTATGTCAGACTATCAGAATCTCGGGCATATGTCTGAAATATCACGTAATTTTCCATCCAAAACACCAATTGTCTATATACCTCATCATTCGGTCGACAAACCAGAGAGTACCACGACAAAATTACGCGTCATTTTTTATGCGGCATGCAAAACTTCCACTAACCTTTCACTTAATAATGTACTATAATGTACTTAAAGTAGGCCCTACGACAAATTTTTGTAAGTAAAGAAGAGCGAAATCTTCAACGCATTGTTTGGCATAACTCACCTGAAGAAGAGGTTAAATATTTTCAGTTGAATACGATTACGTATAGCACTGCCTCGGCTTCTTTTTTGTCAACGCGTTGTCTACAGCAAGTGGCAATAGATATCTCAAAAACTCAAAATTTCATCTGATTTCTATGTAGATGATCTTTTGACAGGAGCCACAGATTACGCAACTTTAGACAAATTAAGAATAAATATTTGTCAAACTTTATCGAATTACGGATTCGAACTTCGAAAATTCCAATCCATTAATCCAAAAGTATTACCTAACATTTTTTCAAAGAGCGATAAAGTCTTAAAATATTCACTATCAGATAATTCCACTATAAAAACTCTCGGAGTACCTTGGGTTCCAAAAGTGGACAAATTTGAATAGAGTTCTCAAAATTTTCTAAAAAAAATCAAAATATTAGAAAGAGATCTATTTTATCATTCATGGCAAAAATATTTGATCAGTTAAGAATTCTTGGACCGCTGTCAATCCCTGCAAAATTAATAATACAAAAACTTTGAAAATTACAAATTGATTGGGACGCAAAAATATTTCAAATGAATTACTTATGAATGACTAGAATTAAAATCTGAAATTTCACAGATCGGGCTTATGCAAGTTCCTCGCCATGTTTTAGTAAATTGTCCAAAATTAATCGAAATTCATGGTTTTTCAGACGCGAGCGAGAGTGCATACGCATGTTGTGGGTTTTTGCGTTTCATAGATATGAACGATCATATTGAAAGTCATCTTATTTACGCTAAGCCTAAAGTAAGTCGAATAAAATGCCAAAGTTTGCCAATACTTGCACTCTTAGGAGCCTTGCTTCTCTCTAGGCTCTTGGTTAAATGTATAGAGGCTTTAAAAATTATTTTTTCTCAAATTTATTTATGGGCACATTCAACTATCGTTTTGAGTTGGATACCCAAGGAACAAAAAACGTGGAAAATATTTATCGCGAACAGGGTTGCTGAAATTCAACAGCATGTTTCGATAAAAAACTGGAATTATATTCATTTAGAGAAAAATCCTGCCGATATTATTAGTCGGGGTGCCAGCCTTAAAAAATTAATGAATTCAGAATTATGCACGGCCCATGATTTTTTTGAAATCCCGAAGAGTGGCCGTAAAACTCTAATATTTCTTACCATGTTAAATCAGTAATTGAAATTCTGGAAGTTAAACCCGTTTCGTTACTTACACAAAATTATGAAAGACGCGACATTTTTAAACTTTTCTGATTTAAAAACATTATACCATACTATAGCTTATTGTTTAAGATTTTATGAAAATTGCAAAATTCCAGATGCTTTTTACACGAAATTCAATCATTAAAAAACACAATCAAGTTTCTAGTAAATTAATCGTAAGGTAATTAATCATCTCCTTTTTTTGTGTATTGACTGCTTTAAGGTAAATCCGCATCGATTGACTACGCCGGCCAATACGAGTTAAAGGCCAGTAAATTGCGCACAAATAAAACGATAAAGGGTTATTTTTGTGTATTTGTATGCTCCTCAAGTAAAGCTGTTCATATAGAACTTATCACAGCTTTGACTAGCAATGGCTTTTTGAGCTAATTAAAGAGATTTGTGTCGAGAAGAGGCCTTTGCAAAGATATTTTCTCAGACAACGCTACTAACTTCATATGTACAAGCAATGAATTAATTTCGGTACAAAATTTGGTTGAAAATCGCAAATTAAAAAATTTCTTGACTTGTTCAAAAATTGAGTGGTACTTTTTTCCAGCGCGTTCACCGCATTTCAGAGGTCTGCATGAGGCCGCAGTTAAATCTTGTAAACACCACCTAAAACGTGTCTTAAAGAATATAAGTATAACATACGGAGAATTTTACTGTTTATTATGTGAAATCGAGGCGATTCTAAATTCGAGGCCATTAATCCCCATATTTTTGTCATTGGAGAACAGCTCACAGCCATTCCTGAAGAAGACATTGTAGACCAAAGAGTTAATTATGTGAAACGTAGTCTTGCTTAAGGAAGACACAGATCTGCAAATCGCATTTTAGTTTTTAAGTATTTGTTTGCGATATTGTATAATATGACCTTAGTTAAATTAAATATTGTTTTGGAAGCCATAGCCTTTTAAAGGGGCGGTTAATGTTAGTGCCTAACGTGGCAACAGGGCATTTTTTTATTCAGAGCTTTATCCCTTAAAGTTTTCTATTGACGACTTGACCGACGGCGGCCAAATATTATAATCTATTTTTTCCTTAATAAAATTCGTCAAAATTTATAGTGTTAGTTCTTCATTTATGTACTTGTGCTAAATAGACCCACGCGTCTAGTAGGCTCTCAGAGAACACTTGTAAAGAGTGTGCTGAACCTAGCTAAGGCATCGAACCACTTATAGGTGAAAGAATACAGCAAGGGATACAATAAGCAATCAGCTGCAGCATCAGGAAATCCCTGAACCTTACCTTGCTGTATAAAGTAAATCAATCAATCAATAAACCCTTCCGCTGCACACATACAGATATTATAAGCTATAATCGGATGCCAAATGATTTGACTGATTTAACATTAACTTTTATTAGTTTCTTTAGTTTTTTTTTAATTTTAGGAGAGCATACAGCAATTGGACATGCCATGACACAACTAACTTTAGAATGAAGTGAAAATAAAATCTATCGGACAGTCAATGAACAGTTTGAAGGCGGCAGATAATGCATATGCAAAAGCATATGGAATGTTGCCAAGACAATCAGATACATAGAGTGTTTACATTGTTTTAATAAAGAGGTACATATCATCGCACTACAAAAACAGTATTACTCATTTGTGAAGTGCTATTTACTAATTATTTTTGTTTATATATATAACTTACATTTTATTCAATAATGTGTGCTTTGCATTCATGTAGTAATCTGTTGGCAATAAAATGTTTCTATTGTAATGTTGAACTTGAGAGTAAATTAGAGTTTCGAACTTCCAGGGTGTTTATTTTTTACTTTTTTACAGCTTTTCGAATTCTTATGTATCTGCAATTTGTTAGTATTCTTCTGATGAAGATTGCAGATATATAAGCATTCGAAACGTTGTGAAGAAGTAAAAAATAAACACAATGAAAGTTCAAAAGTCTTGTTTACTCTCAAGTTAATGAACAGTTATTGTATATATGACATATATTATTCCCATATAAAACTTACTGTAGGATGTAGTCGGATACACATATTGTTTTACTTGTGTTAAAAGAGTATTCTATAATAAAACAAAAGTTTAAAAGTTAACCACAGCAGCAAATTTACAAAAATAAAGTTAAGTTTTGCGTTATTAATTTTCCCCGAAGAAATTAAAAGCTTTATTAAAATATAACTCTATTAAGATCAGTCAATAATTAAATTAAATATTGAGGTGTACTTTTACACTACATACAACGTCAGTAGGTGCGACAAACCGGGCGTGAAGTTTTCTTTACTAAATTGTTGGTATATATGTATGTATGGACGTTGCCATTACGTCAGTTATTCCAATAATTTGTAAATACGAAATTAGGAATGCAGGCCGACGCCCAACGAACGTCATATATTTTACTAACATTACGTTGTATTTGCCTACATTTGAGCGTCGTTGCCTGCGCTACCTGTTACTTATCGACGTCGGCATTAGGAACGATTAGACGTCGCCACCTAACATTAATTGAAGAAAAGAAATGCGACAAAATATTGACCTAATGCAACGTCACTTTGGGTATACCAAAAGTCGGAAGTCGAAAAAATTCTGCTTAGGGTGCTTGACGAAAATTGTTCAGTTTGGACGCTTTCTTTAATTTTAATTAATTAAAAGGCGGAACCTTCACAAACGAACTTCGTGTTTACGAAGTGCTAAATGTTGTGCATGTTGCTTTTTTTAAGAGTGCTAGGTTTTTTTTTAATTTGAAATTCTGGAAAGTGGGACCCACCCAACGAAAAGAACGGGATACCAAACTTTTAGAGCCTATTTCTGATCCAGAGAAGTTTTGGATTTTCAAAATTTGTTCAAACAATCGCGAACTTCCTATGAAAAAAAACATTAATTTTACAAAAAACCAAATGATACCAAACTTGGTTGCGATATGTTTCGTTGAGAAATTTTACTAAACAGGCCTCAATTTTTGCAAGAAAAAATTTTGGCTCATAGTTTCCCAGAAAAATCTAATAGTCAGTTATAAGATCAACCATTCGATGGCCAATCTTATTGGACCACCCTGTAGAAGGCCGTTCCCCCAGTGCACCCCAGGCAACCAGTCACGTTACGTCACGTGCATTTGAAGTGTTATTTGGGATTATCCTTCAACGTGACGTAAGTGACGTCGAACTTACGTCGAAATTTGGGTTTCAGGAACCCAAAGACACAAGTCACACGAATTTGACATGTTTTTTGGGATTAACATTTGACGCGACATAAATGACGTCGAATTTTAAGCTCTCAGGCAAGTAACATTTTTCTTACATCTGACGCAATAATTGGTATTTTATTTTATGGAAACCCATATTCCCGTCAAGAACTCGCTCACTAGGCATCAGCCACGGGAGCACCTAATGAGAGTATTTGAAGTATAACAGTTTGGCTCGAAGTTGACCACAAGGGCGTAAAAGTATCATTTTACGCCTTGATTTGCGGTAATGAATATATTGCAAATCGCCTGTTTACACCAATATATCATTAATGTTACGTCAAATTCACGTAAATTAATTCACGTCAAATTCACGTGACTAAAGTCACGTCAAAAAGCGGGTCAAACCCACGTGATATAGACGTCCAAGAAACGTCGCAAAAATCACGTGATTGGTCGAATTTTTGACGTCTTCTCGATGTGATATAGACGTGTTTGGGTTGTCTGGGACCCTTCAAGCTTAAGGGCATAGTCTAATTGTCAGCATCCTAAACTGGACAAGTTGTATATGTTGAAAAAACGTTTTTCCAGTTTTTTTCAATTTTTGTGTGCCTGCTGGCTTTTAAAAATTATCATAGGACATACAATAGACATAACCTTACTTGTTATTTTTATATTTATGGCATCTTTTTTGAAGAAAAATGGACAGAAAGTCGAGTTTATGAACATTACGTCTTTAATGTGCCTCAAAAAAGGGAAAAGTAGTAACCCTTTGCATGAACCCCCTAGGGGGCTCAATGAAAATATATCTCGAAAAGTTAAAAAAAAGCAATGATAATTAATGAACTTTACAGCGTAAATGTGTTCGATTTACAATCGCAAGTCGAGTGCTCGTATTCGGAATCGCCCTCGGATCACTCCCAGACAGATTTAATTGTGACGTCACTGTTCTGGCGGGGGGTGACCTAAAAGCAGTGTAGATCGAAAACGCTATAAAGTTATCCTAGCAACTAAATAACCAAGTCAATTAAACCTTTTTGCTGGTATCTTGTCAAAGAAAAAAAGGGACCTTGTTAAAAGTCAAAAAATATAATTTGGTGTGGAATTATATTACCGAATACCGCTCGAAGTTAAAATAAATCCTAAAATTTTTTCTTGCTCATGAAAATTCATGAGCTCGTAAACATTCGTGGAAATAACCTCTTGTGGTATTATTAGTGAAAATTTAGCTTTGTTGAGTTCTTGAGAAAAACAGGCAAAGAGTAAAACTATTCAAAGTATAAACAAACTCTTTTTTAATTTGCCTCTTTAGACTATACCCATAAATTAAATGTTATTATTTTAATTGAAATACACATACCTTGATCTTCGAGAATTTTTTGTGATTCTTCTTTGGCGACTCCAAATTCTTCCAATAGTTTCTGTTGGTTGAAGTCAAGAGGGTGCTTCATGTAGTATTCTGGAGATAAACCGTTCTAACAAAAAATCAAAAAATAATATTATTCTAGAATATAACGAGACAAGTTTTAAACTTACTGATTAATTTACCATTAAATTTAAAACTAAAATTAAATCTTCAAATTATAAGTATAATGCAGTTTATGTTTTGACAACAGATTGATATTCTCACTAACAATCTTTATATATATATATATATATATATATATATAAATATAATATAAATGTATATATATAAATATATATATATAAATATATATATATAAATATATATATATATATAAATATATGCTTACTGCGTTTTCACTTTTAACTGAATACGTTTTTAATACGATTCACTTTTCGGTTTTCTTTTTATGACATGTTTTTTTTTCGTAGTGTAAGTACCGGTTTTTGTTTATAAAATTTCAGAAAAAAAAAACATAAAAGTTTGGTTATTTCACCCATAAACATAAATTAAAATCCAGTCCGATTAAAACTTTCATTGCTTTTCGATGAGATCCGCATTTTTACGACAGCTGGATTCCGATACGATCCCAGAAAAAGACATATTGATCTGAGGCAGGGCTAATGAAAAAAAACTTGGATTCGCTTTTTGATTCGCATTTTCACGATTGTTTTGAAACTGAATCATATTGAAAACGCATTTAGTTCCACATGAAAACGTAATAATTGCCTTCTCCTAACAAAAAATGGAAGAATAACAATAACGGTCGGTTTTGAAATTTCATAATTGATAATTAATCTATGAGCAGGCTATACTTATATTATGAAGACTGGCAGTGATATTTTATATTTTTACTGAAAACTTCATTCATAAAATTCACAATGATAATGTCTGATACCTAAATATAACAAAACTATTCAGGGTAATCCATGTTGTTACCCTGAGATTCCATTGGTTTTAACACCCTCTTTTGACATATATTCAGTCTTTAAATATAATTCGTGCTTGGGTCAAAACAAAGGTTTGGTAAAAATGTATAATTGTATGTATGATGAAATGTGTTCTGGGTTTTAACCATAGAAATAAAAGCATTTAAAGAAATGGCTTTACCAACAATAAGGGGGGCAGCCATTTGCAACTACACCATAGAAAAACAGTTGGTTTGGTGTGTTGTTTCAGTATTACACTCTTTACATCAGAACTTAAATAAATTTAAGTATAAAAAAATGATTCAATAAATAAAGTGTTTTATTATAAAAAGTGGTAAACTTATAATTCGTTAGCTTTATTTAAAAGTTAGATTTTACAATTTTAATTTAATTTATGTAGTTAGAATTTAAAAGTTAAATTCTATTTGGACTTCGTTTGTAAACAAAAGTAGGCCTGCTTGACAGGCGGGAAATTTAAATTTGCGACGGTGTATTTTAAAATCCGTAGATATAGAATACACCCAATATAGGCAACCAGTGATTGAAAGGGAGAATAGTCTGTTGCACTTCCACTCGTTATAAAATTCCATCAGTGAAGTGGCGCCCCCTAATTAGCTTGCGGAAGCGATGATAATCAAAAATTTAGTTTCGCCGAGTAAATGTAAGAGGGCCAGCGTAGAGCCCAAAAACTAAGTAGAACTCGGCCAATTCCAAAGCCCAAAAATAAATCGTTTTTGCAGCATATTTCTGAAGAATAATTGAGATTTCGGGGTGTAAACTTGAGTTTCCATCAATCGAGACAAACACAAAGACAATTATTTACTCTAAAAGGCTTGTGGTCTAGGCTCATCGAGAGGTTCCAGGTTCGGATCTCGACTGCTCCTACCACTTCTGTTTTAAGTAAAAGTGGAAATATTACGCAAAACTAAATGTTACCTATAACTTTTAATACCTCACTCACATTGTGTAAATTTTTAATTTTGTTTTAAATTGTAAAGAGAATTAAAATATTAACATAAAATAAATATACCAAATAAGTCATACTTAATTAACGATTTCGGTAAAGTAGAAAAGTACTGCTTTCCGCACCAAATAAGTGCGGGTAGGTTATAGTAGTTTTTCTGTCAGTAACAGCAATTTTTTTTCCCGCACACTTGTTTTAATAAAATATAAAAAATGTAACACCAGGGCAACCCTCCTCCTCCAACGTCCAGACTACATCAGACTACATTTTTATTACCAACCGACATTATAAAAAATACAACAAATTCAGCTCACCGCAGTGACGTGACGGTCGCTATCAAAGTGACGGTGCCGCTTTTTTGTGTGACGGTGCTGCCTACCGTTTCCTAGAAAACCGGGCACGTACAAAACTAAGGACGCCGTTTTATAACGGCCGCTCTATTACGGTACTGCTATTCTAGGAAACCATAGAGCCAGATGAACCTTTATACAGGGTTGCCGATTTAAAAGGGTTCACCTGGATTTTTTCAAAAACTGTAAAGAATTGGAGAAAATGCTGAAACACGACGATTTTGTTTGTAAGGGGGAGACTTTTTGGCTATCTTAAAATTTTTATAGCGCGTATTCCCTTTGAGGGGTAAAATTTACCCCTATATTTTGAATAGTAATCATGTAAAAATTTCGAAAATCTATCGATTCGTTTTTGAGATATTCACTTTCAAATTAAGCTCAAATCGTACAGGTAAATTTCACCTCTTGTAGGAATGTATCCTAGAAGAAAAAATTGGTGCTAGAAAGCACGGATAGTCCACCATTCAATCAATTTTGTGTTGAAAGGAAATGAAAATATCTACAAAACTGATTTTTTTAATAATTTCAAATAACTCGGAGACTAAAGCTCCCACGAATTTGGACTTTATAACAGAATTTGTAGTCCATATTCATGGAAACTTAAATCTGATAACCGTATATCGCTGCTTGCTTTTGTTCCAAAGTTACAATTTTTAGTCCACCATACCAATATGGTATGGGGGACTATTGAAATCGTGAAATTTTGACTTTTCTCAATTTTATCAAAAATAAGTTACTAAGATTCCAAAACACCTTAATCGACGAAAAAAAAAATTGTCTGTTGGTCTGGCAGTGGCGGTCTCAGCCATTTGAAAAGGGGGGGGGCGGTTTCGATACCAAAAAAAATAGAATAAAAGCTTAGCTTTTATGAGGAACATATCAATACATGCAAACAAATATATGCAAACAAAACTTGGTAACTACAAGCGCGGATTTGGCCTCAAATCTAAGGGGGGGGGGTACTCACATTTCAATTTGTTTATTTCATATATTTTTTATTTTAAAAAATTACAATAAAAATGCAATTTTTGAGCCAAATTAAACTTAAAGCGTAAATGTCAACGTATCATAGCACTAAAAAAGCATTTTTTGATTTAAAATTAAAATAAAATTGTAAATATGTCAATAGTTTCAAAGCGCAGCAGGCTAAAATTTTTAAGAAAGTGACACTACAAATGCTACTCTTGATTTTCTAAATATTTTCGTACCCATTCCCTGAAATCCGCGCTTGAGTAACAATGTATAATTTTTTTAGTTATAAAAAACATAGATAACAAACAAACCACAAATAAAACCTAATATCTAAATACTTTTTTTTGAGAACTAAAAAGCTTTTTATGTGGAAACATTAACTTTTATAAAACAACAAAGTGAATCTCGTGTCCGCAAATAAAAATTAAAGTAACACTCGTGGCATATCGGACAAATCGTTTTGGTTTCTCACTTCATTACAACCAGACCTCCAATGTCTAAGGGAGAATCCAGCCACCTACAGACCTGTTTCATTCTTATGAGGATTCATCAGGGAGTCACAGGATTGTACCTGGCAGTTGAAGCTACACAGGCACTATGCACACCTCCCGAATTTAAAACAAAAAGTTTGTAATTCGCGGAGACAACAAAACCAGCAAAGTTGAAAAGTGCAGAAGACCGTAAATACAGAATACTGTACCTTTCGTTAGGTTATAAGGAAGAAACCTGCAAAAGTATAAGGTAACATGACTCTTAAAAAGAGGTAACGTTCGCAGCAGCACCAGCTTCATACTACGTGGCCCTAATTCTAAGGCATCAGCAAGCAATCGCTCCGAAGGAGAGTGGTTGCGCAGAAATAAAAAGCAAAAATATTTAAAAAACAACAAAGTGAATCTCATGTCCGGTTGTCAGGTACAATCCTATGACTCCCTGATGATTTCTAATAAGGATGAAGCAGGTCTGTAGCTGTCTGGTTTCTCCATTAGACATTGGAGGCCTGCATGGTCGTAATGAAGTGAGAAACAAAAATGCTTTGTCCGATATGCAACGAGTGTTACTTTAATTTTTATTTGCGGATACGAGATTCACTTTGTTGTATTTAAAAATTTTGGCTTTTTAGTTCTGCGAACGTTACCTCTTTTTAAGAGTCATGTTACAGTGACCTTATACTTTTACAGATTTTTTTCCTTATAACCTGCTGAAAGGTAGAGGATTCTGTATTTTTATTTACGGTCTTCTGCACTTTTCAATTTTGATGTTTTCTTCTTAGTTTATTCGACAGGTGGTGCACATAGGTACTACGTTGCCGCGGATTACAAACTTTTTGTTTTAAATTCGAGAGGTGTGCATGGTGCCTGTGTAGCTTCAACTGCCAGGTAAAATCCTATGACTCCATTAGACATTGGAGGCCTGGTCGTAATGCAGGGAGAAACAAAAACGCTTTGTCCGATATGCCACGAGTGTTACTTTAATTTTTATTTGCGGACACGAGATTCACTTTGTTGTTTTTTAAATATTTTTCCTTTTTAATTCTGCGCAACAAGCCTCCTCCGAAGCGATTGCTTGCTGATGCTTTGAAATTAGGGCCACGTGGGATGAAGCTCCAATTGGGGGCGGTGCTGCTGCGAACGTTAGCTCTTTTTAAGGGTCATGTTACAGTGACCTTATGCTTTTACAGGTTTTTTCCTTATAACCTGCTGAAAGGTACAGGATTCTGTGTTTACGGTCTTGTGCACTTTTCAATTTTGATGTTTTTGTTTCTCAGTTTATTCGACAGGTGGCGCACACAGATACTAAGTGTCCGCGGATTACAAACTTTTCGTTTTAAATTTGAGAGGTGTGCATGTTGCCTGTGTAGCTTCAACTTCCAGGTACAATCCTATGACTCCCTGATGATTCCTAATAAGGATGAAACAGGTCTGTAGGTGTCTGGATTCTCCATTAGACATTGGAGGCCTGGTCGTAATGAAGTGAGAAACAAAAATGCTTTGTCCGATATGCCACGACTGTTACTTTAATTTTTATTTGCAGACACGAGATTCACTTTGTTGTTTTTGAAAAATTTTGGCTTTTTAGTTCTGCGCAACAAGCCTCCTCCGGAGCGATTGCTTGCTGATTCCTTAAAATTAGGGCCACGTAGTATGAAGCTCCAATTGTGGACGGTGCTGCTGCGAACGTTACCTCTTTTTAAGAGTCATGTTACTTTTACAGGTTTTTTCCTTATAACCTGCTGAAAGGTACAGGATTCTGTATTTACGGTCCTCTGCACTTTTCTTGATACTTTTTATACCGGGTTTCCAAAATTTTAACATTTTGAAATACTTTCACAAAAAAAACTTCACTTTTTACATTCTAACTATTTTCTTTCAAACTGTCTTGCACTGTTCTAAGATGAGTCTCGGAACTCATTTGGATTTCAACTGTCAACAGTTTTCTGCCTTTGTGAATCTTTTATAGCAAGGTGGGACGTGACTTTTGCCAAATTAATTAAGGTGTGTGTATTTTTTTTAATTAAAATTTTTCTTGGTGCGACAGAAAAATGAAAAATAATGATTGGATTCCTACAATTTTGGTCAAAGCCGAAAGCAATATTTTTTAATAAAAAAAAATTCGTTTACCTATGATCTTTTAGCGCGGCGCAAAATAAGGATGCGAATACGTGACTTTTTTTAATTAGGTGAGCAAATATAGTCAAATTTTCCTGAGCTCTGGAGAATCAAATTTTAGTCTTTAAGAATTCCTTGAACGAGAATCATCGGGAAGTGCGCGGTAGTCAGACACCTAGAAAATAGGTGATGTGTGGAGTTAGAGACTTTTTAAGTGATTGTGAAAATACTTGGATTGTTTTTGAATTTAAATATTTGTTATTTATTTTGGGTAAGAAAAACTTCTTTAAAATAAAACTCCCATTCAAAGAAAATGTTATTGAAAATTATCTTGAAAACTTTATTAAAAGTTTTCAAGATAATTTAAATTAATAAATTATTTATTTAAATATTTTAAATCTTTTATTTTACAACTTTTAAAATAAAGAACAAAAATATTTTAAATATTTAAGTTTTGAAAATCATTTAAGTGAAATTATTATAAAAAAAGAATGACAATATTTTTTGGTTGGCTGCTGAAAAGGACATATTTTTAAAAAGTGTTTGAAGAAAAAAAAGATTTTAAAAGTTAGTTTTATTTAAAAAAAAAATTTCTTCTTCTTTTAAAATAAAATTATTTAAACAAAATAAACTCACTTTCTCATGTTTACACTTTTTTTGGAAAGAAAATAATTTGCCAATTAATAAAAACAAAATTACTTTTAAATTAGTTTATAACTTTGGGATATAAAAAGAAATCCTCTTTTAAAATTTTTATTTTCTTTTTGTTTAAGGACTTTTGAAATATGATTTTTTTTAACAAAAATTAATAACCTTTTTTTTTTAATTAAATAATTTGATTTTTACATTTCGATTCTTCACAGCTGTAATAATTAATAACAATAATTACTCGACACTTTACTGGCGACGAGAATCAACAAAAACCGGAGCCAGAACTTCAAAAATAACCTCAAAAAAATCAATTATTTAAAAAGCGAGGTTAAGTTCACCGCCGCGTAAATTAAAAAAACGAGATTCAGGGGGCCCTAAAATAGACAAAACTCGAAAACAAGAGCCGATCGGGCAGTTTAAATAGGCATAAAAGACAGTTAAAGCTTGTGTCTGTGTGATCGACGCGAAAGTAACAGGGATTTCGATTTGTAGACTTCGTAAAAATACAACAAAAAATGAGTGGAATGATAGGTTGTATTCCCCCATTTTACCCTGACAATGAAGACCGGGAGTTGTATTCGGAAAAATTGGAGCAATATTTAGCTAATTCGATCACAGACAAAGGAAAACAAGTTGCAACAATTTTAAGTTTGATAGGGACAAACACATATAAACTTATACGAGACCTATGTTTGCCAAAATTACCCAAAGATAGGTCGGACTTGGAAATCAGATTAGTCCGATCGTAAAGATATGCCGGGAAAGAAATAAATTTTATGTTGTCAATCAGGCAGAAAACCTTAGCAGTAAATTGCAAATTTGCGGATAGATTGCGTGACTGCCTCAAAGATAAGTTTATTACTGGTTTAAAAAGCAGCCCAATTAAAGATAAAATGTGTGAAGAAGTGTCATCCACACTTTACTCAGTGGTTCAAAAAGTAAAGCAGAAGGAATTCTATAACAAGGAAACCACTAGCACTTGTGATTTTAACTTGCTGAGAAACTCGTCGCATAAAAAAAAGTATGTAGCTCCTAAAAAAAGCTATAAAAATGGACAAAAACTTTCAAATAAGAACAATACTAGTAAATATGTTAATATCAAATGTCAAATGGGTGACCATAACCATGGCAAGTTAACGTGTAGGTTTGAAAATGCAATATGCAGACGCTGTTCTGTCCAGGGACATCTTGAAGTCATGTGTCCTAAAAAAAATTTAGGGTACATAATGCGATTGAAACAGTAGATAATAACGCTGTAATCAGTAATTATAAAGATATTTGTGCAGTATCAATAAAAACGATTTTTTTAAAAATTGAATGTCAAAATTGACGGTAGAAATTATGACATGTGTGTAGACACAGGTGCGAGCATAAAACACCATCTGACTGGTGACAGTATAATTTTACGCAGTTATACTGGCAACCTTATAAAACCTATAGGGTATTTTAAAGTAGATTATAAAATAGGAAATGTGACAAAACTTGCAAAATTCTATGTAGTAAATAACGGTAGATTAAGCTGCTGGAAAATAGAGCAATTATTTAAGGGAATGAAAGGTGTGGAATCATCAGTGACGATATATGTATCACTGGGGTAAATATGGCAGATTAACATAAAAAATTTAGAGGCAGTGATAGAAAAGTTGAGAGAGGCTGGATTGACAGTGAGACCTGAGAATTGTGAATTTTTCATGGAAGAACTAGAATACCTTATACATAGGATGGTTTGAAAAAGAATGAAAAAAAGATAAAATCAATTATGAATGCAACTAGACCCACCACCCAGGCTCAGGTTAGATTATTCTGTGGTCTTGTACAATACTATGACAAAATACCAAACCTGGCATATATATTAAGCCCGATATATAAATAACTAACAAAAAACCAAAGTGTGTCTAAAAATAGTAGAATGGAGTCCGGAATGTCAAGAAGCTTTTGAGACAATAACGAAGTTAATAGTACAAGATACATAACTGGCACACTTTGACCCAAAAAAACAGTTGGTACTAGTTACGGATGCAAGCCAAGATGGTATTTCAGCAGTGTTATATGCTAAAGACAAAAGTGGGAATGAGAGACCCATAGCATGTGCATTTAGGACATACTCCCCATCAGAAAAAAATATGGTAACCTTGGATAAAGAAGGAGCAGGGATAATTTTTGGATTCCGTTACTTTGAGCAGTATTTACTAGGAAGATATTTTATAGTCAGAAGTGATCATTGACCCTAGGTTTATTGGGTGAAAATAAAGCAATTAATCAAAGAAGGCGCGACAGATTGCAGTGATGGGCGTTATATATGAGTAGGTTTGACTATCAAATGGAGTATATATAAAAGGAACGGACAACCATTTTTCCGACTGCTTATCGGACAAAAAAATAGACATAATAAAGGAAAGCTATTTCAACTTTGCTTCAACAACAAGGCAGTGGCCTATTGACAGCAAAAAAATTGCTGAAGAAACAGAGAAAGACAGAGTTTCGACCAAAATAATGGACTATATGAGAACCGGATGGCCAAATAAAAATAGAGAAGATGAAGAACGTAGTTATTTCAATAAAAGAGAAGAAATTTTTGAAGAAAATGGTGGCTTGATGTATGAATAGAGAGTAACTATCCCAGAAGTATTAAGATCAGAAATGTTAAGAGGTTTGCATAACCTTAGTAATTTTGGTATAGTGAAGACCAAATCGTTAGCAAAATCTTACTTATGCTGGCCAAATATAGATCAGGACATTGAAATAAAAAGATGTTTGGCATGTCTAAAAAACAAAGACAGTCTCCCAAAGACATGTTTTTTCTGGATGCCAGTAAGCAGACTATATGAACGCATTCACGTAGATTTTCTGAAGCTATCCATAGGGCAAAATTTCTTCATTATTGCAGATGCACAAAGAGACAGAGAGAAAACTTCGTGAGACATTTGCTACTTTTGGTTTACCTGATGTTTTATGCTCAGATAAAGGTTTAAGTTTAGTCTCAGCAGAACTGGAGCTATTTTTGTCCAGAAATGGCATTAAACACATCACTATCCTCCCATATAATAGCCAGAGTAATGGCCAAGCTGAAAATTTAGTTCGTACTTTGAAACAATAGATGAAATGTGCTATGGAAGATAGTTTAAATAAGTTTAAATAAGGGCATTTCGTTGGAGACACTAATGCACATATTTTTAGCAGAAGACTAAACACTAGGTTAGTCCTTATTTGTGCCTCCCAAGAATGCCAAGCCGCCCAAGAATACCAAGAGCCAAATAAAACACAAAAAAATGCATTAAAAAAGCTGGAGGAAAACCAGATAAAGCAAACAAACACAAAAAGGAGTGAGATTTTTAAAGAGGCAGAGATGAATAAACAGAGTTGGACTGAAGCGTTGATAGAAAAAGAATTAGCTGTGGTGTAAATATGTGCGAATTACCCACAGGACAGATGTGGAAAAGACATTTGAACCAGATTAATAGGTGATTTACAGAAATCCCTGTGCAGAAACAAGTTACCCCAGAATACAAGATCTCTGGAAGGGAAGTTCAAAGAATTGGACGTTTTGTTGAAGAAAAAGAAATAACAGCCTAAGAAAAAGATGTCATAGAGGAGCAAAATATTAATGTTTCACAATGCAGTGAAAACTTGCCTCAGGACCGTCAGAACACAGTGGTGAAAATCCATACCTCACCAGTTGATCAGAATCCAAGTTCTAGCCAAAGTCAACAGACCAATGGCAGTATCGCAAAAGAAACAACTCCACCAAGCATAGACTAAAGATGAAAAAATATGTTGCTACAGAGAAGTTCAAGTAAAAAAATCATCTTAAGTGTGGAGGGATAATATATTTGAATATTCCGCGCAGTTGCGCGAAAGTGCGCCTGAAATACGTCAAGGTCAAGGATGACCTCTTTGTTCTTTGTTTATCAACGTTTAGTAATGGTTGTAGCTCCTCTATTTCGTGGATATCCCGCTAAAACTTCAATTCGACAGGTGGCGCACACAGGTACTACGTCTCCGTGAATTACAAATTTTTTGTTTTAAATTCGAGAGTGGTGCATGGTGCTTATATAGCTTCAACTGCCAGGTATAATCCTATGACTCCCTGATGATTCCTAATAAGAATGAAACAGGTGGCGCATTTAATGTATATGTCATTCACTACGATAAAGTGCTGTTCTTAAAAACCTTCAAACTATGGTTTTACCTTGATGCGAAGTAATAAACACTTATTCAAAATGCAATTACAGTGTGTAAAGTGTAATTCTGAGTGTATCTTTAGACGTAGGCCAAAGGATGGAGAAATTTTTGGATGTAAATGCGATAACTGTAATTCGTCACTCTGTAAAAACTGTTGTGGGAATGTGATAGTTTAGTTACAAGTAACAGAAACTTGATATTTTTTTCGAAAAATGCAAAAATGATAATGTTGAACTGCAAAAAGAAATAAAGAATATTCGTAAATACTTGAATTATATATAAAGTGATAATTTAGAAAAAATTGAAAAGTTGGATAGCGCTTTGAAAGCTTTAAAAGGGAAATGCGCAGAAAAAAAAATCATATATTGCAGCTGACCACCGAGTTAGAAGATATTAATAAAAATTTGGATAAGGAGGGGAAGAAAGTAAAACAGGAAATAATAAATAAAGATAATCACATTAAGAGACTGAGGCGGAATACTTGTGACTTTAAAGAAGAGGAGTGGAGGTTGAAAGATCACTTAAAAATGAAATAACAAATTACAAACAGATTATTAATAAAATGAAACTACAAATTGAACAGTTAAAAGAAGAAAATGTGAGGCTAGTCTCAGAAAAAGTGTCATTGAGTGCATTAAAAGATCAAAGCAGTAATGAAATAACGAGGAACAAAGAAGAACTAAAAAGTAAAAAAGAGCTCGTAACTGAAAAACAAGTAAAACTAAATGAATTGAAATCAAAGGTAGAAACTTCTGAGGTAATCATAAAAGAGTATTCAGACAGCCCCGAAATAAAAAGCACAACCATAGAAAATCTTAATAATGAAATAGAAAATATAAAGGAAGTAAATAATAGTATGCTGGTGGCGATTCGATTGTTTGAGGCTGAAATTAAGAGATATGAGAAGGAGTTAATGGAACTAAGAGAAATGCATGCAAGGGAGTTAAACAAGGGTATATCAAGTAAAGACAATTTTCACCATGTAGAAAAAAATTAAAAAGAAGACAATAAAAATAAAAAGAACAACAAAGCTAGGAATAAAAACATTAATAAAAAAGATGAGAGAAGTATACAAGGTTTAACAAAAAATGATACCACAACCGTAAAGAATAAGAAGAATGAAATGACAAAGAAGATATTAGGTAAAAGAGAAAGTAGAATTCTTATTTTAACGGACGATTATGGTAAGTTTATTTATCCTATGATGAGGTGAAGTTTATGTGAAAAATGTAAAGTGTAATTAATTAGTAAGCCTAATGCGAAATTTAGAGATGTAATTTCTGGTAATCAAGACAGTATAAAGAAGATGACAGTTAAAGATTTTGTGGTTATTTTGGCTGGAGTAAATGATAGTTTTGTAGATTTAGATGATATTACAAAGTTTTAATAACAGATGTTTTTATACAACTGTTATCTTTTGCACAATACCTTTAAACAAAAAAATAAATTTCACACAATATAGTCAAAGATTATCATTGGTTAATAAGAGAATAGTGGAATGCGCTAATAAACTAAAATGGTTTTCATGTAATGTGGGGTTGTTTGATGTTAACGAAAAGCTTGGTTTTAGTGAAAGTTACTTTGAGACTTCATGCAAGTACTTAAATCATATAGGACTAAGAAATATGGCAGATTTATTAGGCGCATTCTTGCAAAAAATTTTTAAAAGTGACTCAATCTAATACAAATCGAAGCTAGTAGTTGTACCGTTTTCAAAAATAAGTCAAAGTTTTTAGAAATGCCTCAAATAATAGATTTAGGAATTTAGAAGTAAGGAGTCAAAATAGTGCACTTTTATACCAGGAGATAAACGATCTCATCTACCTAAACTCAGGAAGTACTACAGCTCATTTTAATGAAATACATGCTTTAGTTATTGAAAAAAGTCCAAAAATAATATGTATTTCAGAAACACATTTAACGGAAGGAATTTATTCATCTGAAATAGGTATCAATAATTATTAAAGTTTTTGGGTTGATAGTGATTCTAGAAATACGGGAGGGGTTCAAATTTATATGGTGATATAAAGGTAGGCTGTTATGTGTTAGAGTACAGGTTTGTAGGAAACATTTGAAAATAGTATGTGTATATCATTCTCCAAATGGGAGTCATAGTGCTTTTATAAACTTTTTTAAAAACTGGTGTAGAATGTTTGCCTTAGATGTTAATGTCCCAGTAATAATTATAGAAGATTTTAATTGAAATTGGTTTGTGCATGAATTTTATTCAAAATAATTTAAAAAAATAGCTGCTCAAACTGGTCTGGAGCAAAATATTTTAAAGATTACCAGACCTCGCACAGTAGAGGGTGGTACATGTATAGATTTGGTATTTACAAATTTAAAATTTTCTAATGCAAAAATTTTACAAACACCAAAAATATCAGATGACTACATAATATCTGTAGATATAAAGCAATTCAAAAATTACAAAATATCAAATTTAACTTTAATTTCGCGAGGCAAGATCAATTATGAGGAAATTAAAAATAAACTAACTGATACAAATTGGATTTATTCTGGTCAAAGATAAGATGCAAAATTTAGGCATTTGTACAACAATGTTTCTTCAGTATTAAATAATAGTGCTCCCTACAAAGAAATTAAAATTAAAACCCATTTTAAGCCATGGTGGAATAATAGGACAAAATTGGCAACTCAAACTAGAGAACAATTATCTAGAATATAAACAAAATATAACGCAGGAAAATAGAGATATATATAACAGAAGTAGAAATGATGCGTTAAGAGTAATAAGAGAAGAAAAGTTTAAATATTTTGAATGTAAAATTGATGGCTATAAGAATGATTCTAAGCAGATGTGGAAAAATTTAAAACGATCATTCCCAGCAAAAAATCTTGTAGTCATATTAAAGAAATTAAGTTTAATAATGAGATAGTTTCTGAACATGACGATCTTCCAAATATATTAAATTATTTCTACATTCAAAGTATAGATAATATTGCGGGACAGGTAGATAAACTAGTTTATGATAGTAGTAGTGATGATAAAAGTTATGTGGATGTATTTTCAAATTTTCAACTTGTAAGTAAAGAATCGCTGAAACGCATTGACATTTATGATTTAGTATTGAAAACCCATTTATCAACTTAATTAACTCTTCCCTGGAACAAGGAGCAGTACCAACAGATCTGAAAATGTCAACGATAATTCCCATCCAAAAGAAAGGTAACAGTATAGAGGCTAATAATTACCGCTCAGTGAATATTTTAAGATCCATTGAAAAGATTTTAGAAAAATGTGTATACATAAATAACAAACAAATTCTCTCTGACAAACAGTTTTCGGAAGGAACACAGTTGCGAAACAGCTTTGCAGTTAGTATTGGATGATTGGAGAAGTGCAAGAGATTCCAATAAAATAACTATAGCAGTATTTCTTGATCTGCAACGCGCATTCGAAACAATTGATAGGAAAATTTTATTAAAAAAGTTCAAAACAATTGGCATTAGGGGTACGGTTTTGAAATGGCTTGAATGCTATTTACAATCTAGAAAGCAGTGTATGAGAATTAATGGTATAGCATCTGATGAGCGAGAAAATGAGCATAGAATCCCTCAGGGAAGCATTTTAGGGCCACTACTATTTATTTTATAAATTAATATATTAATGATGTTGTTGATGTAGAAGAAACCAAAATTCATTTATTTGCGGATGACAAGTTCTGCTATGTAACTGGATCTGACTTTTCTGAGTTAGTAACAGCTCTAAATAGAGACTTGCAAAGAATTTATTTCTATACTCAAAGAAACATTCTTAAAATTAATGCTTCCAAAAGCAAATTCATTTGGGAGTGCAAAACAAAAAGAAAATATAAAAAAGTACTCCCTTCAAATCGGAGGGGAAAAAATAGAGTGGGTTAGTAAGTTTAAATATTTGGGGGTTCTGATAGATGATAAGCTTAGTTTTAAAGAACATGTTAGTATGGTAATCTCCAAAATTAGCTTCCAGATATGCTATTTGTTTAGATGCTCCAAGTATTTGACTTTTTGGACTAAAAAGGTAATATATAACACCTTAGTTCTTCCACATTTCAACTATTGCACTACAATACTTCATACTCTAGGCAAAAATGAAATAAACCGTTTGCAAAAATTACAAAATCTTGCAATGAGAATTATTTTAGGTTGCACAAAGTACACATCTATTAAATTCATGCAAAAACTATTACAATAGTTACCAGTTTATGAGTACTTTCAATTTATTGTGCTGGTGTTCATTTTTAAAATTAAAATAGGTTCTTGTCCATCTTACTTAAAAAATAAAAGTTAATACCAGGCAACAAAATAACTTTTACTTACCACAGAGGAAAACAAAAATGGGTCAAAACTCTTTATTTTACAATGTCTTAGACTATTTTAATAAATTACCGGATGAATTAAAGAATGCAAGCACACTTAGTTCCTTTAAATCTAGGGTATACTTATTAACTTATTAACCTGTTAGTGTCCCTGTATATTTTTCTTTCTATGTATTCGTTTGTCTTAACATTTTGTAGAGATTTTGTTGTTTCATGTTTTATACATCATTTTATTTTTATTTTGATTTATTGATTTGTCAGAAATTTTAACTTGTAACTGTCTCTATTTAAGTGCTAGTTAGTTCATAAACATTTGACATATTAAATTCACATTTAATTAATAGTTAGGAGAAAAATCCTGTACTTTTACAGAGTCTTATTGTTAGATTATATTTTTAAACTAGATTGTTATATAATAATAATAATGCTTTATTTAGCAAGAAACTAATAATAGTTAAATAGAACATAAGACAATTTGATGCAGATGGTTCTTACTGTAATTTGATTTTTCTAATTAGCTGAACTTTCTTTGTACCATTGCTAAATAAAGAATTAAAAAAAAACACAGGTACTACATCTCCGCGGATTACAAACTTTTTGTTTTAAGTTCAAGAGGTTTGAATGGCGCCTGTGTAACTTCAACTGCCAGGTACAATCCTAAAACTCCCTGATGATTCCTAATAAGGATGAAGTAGGTCTGTAGGTATCTGGATTCTCCATTAGACATCAAAGGCCTGGTCGTAATGAAGTGAGAATCCAAAACGCTTTATCCGATATGCCACGAATGTTACTTTAATTTTTATTTGCGGACACGAGATTCACTTTGTTGTTTTTTTAAGCCTCCTTCGGCGTTCAAGTTTAAGAATTTTTGTTTTGTATTAATCAAACAGTTTTTAGTATAAGGAAACGATATTAGTTAATTTTGCTCTGATTTTCGCTTCACTTTGTATAAAACTTTGTATGAATATGTTCAGGTCCAATTCATGGACAAATGCAAAAATATTTTTTTAGAGAAATCTTTTTTTCATTTTTTGAGACGGGACACGTCGACTTTGCTTTTGTTAATAGTACATTTTATCATTTCATTTTTAGTTCACCATACCAATTTCGTATGGGGGACTATTAAAATCGTGAAATTTTGACTTTTCTTAATTTACTTACTTACTTACTAACTTACTAACCTGCCAAAAAAACCGCATAAAACCTCATAAAAAAACACACCTGAATTTTATCACTTTTTATATGGTCTATGAGCTTTTCTGAGGCAAAATTTTAGGATTATAAAAGTTTGTAAGAATTTATGAGGTCTGTGTTTGATTTTGCTAAGAATTTATATGGTTTCATATGTGTGTTTTTATCTGATCTATAATCAGTCAGGCTTATAAATGTTTCTAAAATTTGATGAGTGCAGTTTTATGGTTTTATAAAAGCACGATTTTCTAAGAGATTTTATAATCAAAGCGACACATTAACTTTTTTACGTTCTTTTTCTTTTGTGATGTATTTTGGTATTATATAAACCGATGTTTTTATAATTTTCTTAGAGATTTTATAGTCAAACCAATTCATAACACTTTATGGGTTTCTATGATTACACCCTTGTTTTTTTATAATGTTTTAAGAGTTTGTAAAAAAACGTTTTTTCATGAGATTTTAGGATATTTTATGATCAGACCAACCCACAGAATTTGACAGATTTCTATGAACATTTATAATTTTCGAGGGGTTGCTAAAAACAATTTTTTTTTTAAGTCTTTAAATAGTTTTATAGTTAGACAAACTTACAATATTTTATAAATTTTTATGTGTCCACCCTGCCAAAAAAAGCCTCATTAATCTCATAAAAAACCCACTGGATTTTTATCAGTTTTTTCGACCACCTGAAAACTAATTAAAAAAAGCTTTACCTAGTAAACTTACTTGTACAAAAAAATATTTTTTGACTGATGATCCCATCTGATCAAATTCATAAACCCCCTCCTTAAAAACCCCTGTATGCCAATTTTGATTAAAATCGAACAAACTAAATCTTTTTCCCCCTTCACTTTCCTCGTTAGAGGGATATGGTTACCTAAGAATACCATATTATTGTATTTTCACCGGAACTTTAAACGCGTAACAAATTTGAATACAATCGGATGTGGATAAGTCAGTTAAAATTGGTTAACAGAACATGACCGAAAATCTTCCATCTTGAATCCGCCATATTGAATTTTTAAAATCTGATCAAAAATTCGTATTCCTTATCCCCAAAAGTCCCCGTATACCAATTTTGGTTGAAATCGGACTAATTGAGGTGTTTTTCTCTCTACACTACCCTCGTAGGGGGGAGGGGTGCTTCATAATGACATATTATTTTATTGTCACCGGAACTATTAATGCATGGCAAATGTGAAAGCAATCGGATATGTAATATATATATAAGTTAGTTAAAATTGGTTAGCAAAAGATGAGCAAAAATCGTCCATCTTGAATCCGCCATATTGAATTTTCAAAATCTGATTAGAAATTCGTTACCTCCATTCCCAAGTGCTTCTAGACACCTAATTTTAACGAAATCGGGCGTACTTCAACTGTACCCCCCCTCCGCTCCCTTCGAGTAGAGGGGAGCTGTCAATTTCATCATCATCACATCACACATTGTTTTAGTTGAGAAACTGCATCTATTGTTTGCATGTTTGGTGCAAAAATTCTGGAACAAAAGTGGTACCAGTGAAACCAGTGGGAAAAGTACTTCATAACTTCCATTTGATAAGAAAAAAACAATTTTCTTGTTAACATTTACTTAGTAAAGCGATATCTTAAGGTTCAGTATCGCACGGCAGGTACCGCCTACCCGGTAACCTTCTACTTTACCAAACAGCGGGTCGCCACAGTTTTATGCACGAGTTTTACAATTAGTTCGCTTAGAAATTAAGAAGCAGGAAGATACAACTGCATTTGAATTTTCAAGGACTTTACACAGAAAACATCGCAAGTATTTTTAATGGGGGAGCCAAAGACATTTTCGGATATGTACAAACTGTTAACTGAGCAAAACAATGCACAAACCCAAAAGTTAACAAGCAAATTGAAGACAGTGAATCGAATATTACAGGAAAATTTAATTCATTTAACAGAAAAATAGAAAAAAATACAGAAAACGAACATTTCGTTTGAACGAAAAATTAGACGAAACAACATTTTACTTTTTGGGTTTAATTCTAAAAATTGCAAAAGCTTGGTTAAGGACACCCTGGCCAAATTAAACGAACTTTTTGGTACAAATATTCAAGAATCTGATATAAACAATTTATATAAATTGGGAAAAAAAGGAGACTCTCCTATTTTTATAGAGTTTGAAAAAGTCGGAACTACTCAAAGACGTTGTAAAGCTGAGAGCCCTTAAGAACATCGGTTACGCCATTTCCAACGATTTATGCAACGAAGATAGGGAGGAGCTTAAAATTATAAAAACACACTACAAAAAAGCAAAAAACGAACAAAAGCAAGTTAAAATAAAAGGATTGACTTTGGATCTAGAAGGAAAGACTTATACCGCAAAACAGCTGGAACAGTCTGACACTGATACAGAATCTAGTAAATCAAATTACTCAAACTCATCATCCTTGGAAGAAGAAGAGCAAGAAGAAAGAGCAAAGGAATATAAAGACGAGACTAATAAAACTAAAGGAAGCGCTACGGAAAAAGCTAAAGAAAACGAAAGACAGGCAAAACTCCTAGTCCAATTGGCGTTCACACCAGGTCTATTAAAAAAAGAAAATAAGGTTTCTGTGTCTTCTTTTCTTTTCTTTATTTATTTATCAATTATTAAACTACCCTACTTATTTAATTATCTCTTGATATTTTTAATAATAAAAGTTCTAGTGAACAATTTCAAAGTAAATTAAGTGAAATAAATTCTCATCTGTAACTTAATTATTTTTAATCTTTTTGGATGTATCGGTAGATGTAACGTAAAAATGGATGATTATATTCAAAATTTTGAATACATTCAACACAACAACGAAATTTGTAATTCAGTAAAAAAATGTCAACAAATATTGAGCCAAGTTGATAGAAAACATACATGTGAAGTTTTTCATAACAATATTAGTAGTTTATTCTATCATTTTGATGAACTAGAAGTAACTTTATCGGCATTAGACCGTAACTTTGAGTGCGTGGTATTAACAGAAACACACAAATTAACGAACTCGTCACTTTTAAATTTAAATAATTGTAACTTGATCTACAATTCTGGTAATTATAATAAAAACGATGGGGTTGTAATTTATGTCCGTAACGATTTCAGTTATTCATCTGAAATTACTGAATTTTTAATAGTAGACTTATCTACTTGACGTTAAATAAAGAAAACACAACTTTTTGACTGACAGCTCTATATAGATCGCCCTCGACAAATGAGTATGATTTTGTTCGTAACTTCTACGAGTACATAGACAAAATTCAATTAAAATCATACGACTTTGATATTATTTTTTTTATTTATTTACTGTCAAACACAGAAATAAAAAATGAATACTTAAATTGTCTGCTATTTATTTCGACAATCAATAGTGGCACTAGGGAGTGTAGCACAAGAAACTCTTGTATCGACCATATTTTTTTCAAAAAAAAAAAAAAAATCACGAATACAATTTACATCTATAGTTTTTAAAATTGAAAAATTTCCGATCATTTTTCACAGATTTCACAAATAAAAAGTTTTTCAAACGTTTCTGAAAGCCAAAAGGTCGATAAATTTAAATTTTACCTTGATATCGAATCTTTAAAATGCGAACTTCAGAAAAATAACTGGGAAAACATATACACTGAACAAAACGTTAACTGTGCCGCTATGAAATTTGTGACACGCCTGAAAGAACTTGTAAGCCTTTGAACACAAAAAAAGACACTAAAACGTGAAGAAATAAAAAGAAAAGAGTGGATGACAAGTGGGCTTATAAAATCAATTAACTACAAAATCATGAGACAAAATCCAAATAATTTAAATAAAAAACGAGAATTCAAAAATTACTACTATACCTTAATTACAACTTTAAGAACAGCTAAAATAAACTTTTATCAAAAATTACTACAGGATAATGTAAACAATCGGAATAAATTATGGAAATGCTTAAAAAGTATAAATAACAACAACAATGAAAAGTCCAACATACAGCAAATAAAATCTGACAATATAACAATTACATATATTATATTTCCAACTACTTTAATAAATATTTTACCAACGTAGCCGCTGATTTAGCAAAAAAAATAACAATTAACGAAAACATAACATTTACAGAAACAAAAATATCAAATAAGTTAAAAATAGCACCCACAACCAATCAAGAGGTAATAAAAAAAATAAGAACACTAAAACCTAAAAAATCACCTGGGGGAGATGGCCTAACATCAGAAACTTTAAAAGAAATTTGTGACGTGGATCCACTAACATTTATCATCAATAAATCAATTAGTGATGGTGTTTATCCCGATGTTTTTAAAGAAGCTACCATAAAGCCACTATTTAAATCTGGAAATCCTACAGACCTTAAAAACTATCGACCAATCTCTTTGATCAGCAATCTATCCAAAGTATATGAAAAAATCTTAAAAGAACGTATCATACAGCATCTGGATGCCAACAACATATTGTCCAAAAATCAATATGGTTTCCGAAAAGGCAGATCAACAGACTTTATTTCAAGAGTATACGAAACAGTAGATAAGATTACTCCGTCAGTATGCATTTTAGTTGATCTAGCCAAGGCATTTGATACGATATCTCATAAACTGATGATCGACAAACTTGGAAATATTGGGTTTGATCAAATTGCGGTAAAACTATTTCAGAGTTATCTGGGCAACAAAAGAGAGCAGTCAGTGGAAGTAAATGGAGCCCTCAGTGATCTCTTAACAGTGACCTGCGGCGTTCCTCAGTCCTATATTGTTTAATATATATATAAATGATCTATACCAGGTTGACAGTAGGGCCGAGTTGACAAGTTTTGCTGATGACGCTGGAGTTCAGTATAAGGCCGACACGTGGGAGGGCCTGACTGACTTTCCCAAGATAATACAGTGGTTTAATAATAATCTCTTGAGTATAAACTTCAAAAAAACATTATTTATGCCTTTTAGCAGTTACACAAATGGGTTGCCAGATTATAAAACACTTACTTTTCAAGTTGGCTCTGAACAGGTTAAAATCGAACAGTGTACAAGTTTTAAATACTTATGTGTCTACGTGGATAGTCATCTTAAATGGGATTTTCACGTAGACTATGTAACTAAAAAACTCAGATCCCTTTTATCACTTTTTCGTTTTTATAGAAAAATATTTTCCTTACAGCAAATGCTGGTTTTGTACTATGTATTAGCACAATCACATTTGACTTATGGTTTAATTGTATGGGGAGAGGTTACAAAAACTTATCTTAAAAAACTAGATGTTGTTCAAAAGTGACTTCTCAAAATTATATTCAACAAGAACAGACTTTACCCGTCAGAAGTGCTATTTGCAGATATAGGCGTTTTTTTTTTTAAATTATTGTTCAAAGCACTCAACATAACTATAACACAAGACACAAACAAAACTCGGTGGTCAAACCACATATGAAAAAAACCATTGGTCAACGGTGTTTTCTTTATTTAAGCACAAATGTGTACGAAAAAATTGCCTTTTATTTAAGAACCTGTTCATCGTTTATAATTTTCAAAAAAGAAATTAAAACAATGTTATTATCGACTGATAATCGGAATACAATTTATCAAATACTTGACGAAAAAAATGTCTACGTTACTTAGTATTTTTTCCTTCATTTTTCGCTAAACGTTGTTATTTATTCTTTAATTTATATATAACCATTCTTCAATCTTCTAATTAGTAGGTTTATTATTATAGAAATAAGTAGGGCTGTGGTATAAATTTAAAACTATTGATACCTAGATTTTTATTTTCTTGCATTAGTAGGTATAAATTATGTACGTTTAGGTACTTAGACCCACGCGCGAGATTACTCTTGTGGGTAAGTGTATTTATTGTTATAGTTTTATATTATATTGATGTAAGTATTGTATTTTTTTTTGCAATAAATGCTATATAATAATAATAGTAATAATAATAATTCATTCATTCATCACACTATATTTTTGTGTTGTCACCGCAACTATATAAGCATGCTAAAAGCTGAATGCCTATCGAATGTCGCGAAGTTGGTCAAAATTAAGATGCAAGATTCCACCCGAACAAACATATCTTGTTCGTTACATAGATAGATACAATGCAAGTTAAATAAAAGCAGCTCAACAATTTTCTATTGGATATGTAGATATTGTGCAAGAACAAGGAGTTTTATTGTATTATAAGTGGTTACGTTGTCGTAGTTGTCATAGTGACTGTATATTAATCTCTTAGTACTTCTACTACTATTACTACTTCTGGAACTGCTAAAGTTGAGCTGTAATTTTTTATTTTCGAATGTTGATCTTATAAAATCTTATAAACCTTTATGGGGAATTGTCATATTAAAAATCATAAAATATTGTAAAGTTTTATAAGCCAACTGGCTGATAAAATATGATGAACTCCTATGCGGGATGTGTGTTTCACTTTCACTAGTAAAAAATTATAAAATATCATAAGTTTATACGAGCAAAGATTATAAAAACGTATGATGTTTTATCTGTTATTTTTCAAAACACTTCGTCGACTTTACTTTTGTTAATAGTACATTTTGTTATTGCATACTAATATGGTATGGAGACTATTAAAATCGTGAAATTTTGACTTTTCTTCATTTTATCAAAAATGAGTTCCTAAGGTTCCAAAACACCTTAATCGACTAAAAAAAAAGTTGTCTGTTCGTCTGTCGGTCTGTCGGTATGTTGTCTGTTGTCTGTCTCTATACACGATAACTCAAGAACGCCTTAATCTATTTAAACGAAATTTGGTACAAATATCCTCTATCGGCTGACCATGAACTGATTAACTTTTTGGTAGAATGGTGGGGGGTTGAAGGGCGGAAAAGAGAAAATAAAATATTTAAAAAAATTGTAATTTTGGAACAAAATTTTGGAACAAAAGCAAGTAGAGATATACCGATTTCAGATTTAGGTTTCCATAAATTTGTAGTACATATTCATGGAAGCTTATATGTGAAAACCATTTATCGTTACTTGCTTTTGTTAATTAAGGTGATTAAGGTGTTTTGGAGCCTTAGGATCTCATTTGTGATAAAATGAAGAAAAGTATTAGTATGGTGGACTAAAAATGCAATGATATAATGTACTATTAACAAAAGTAAAGTCGACATGTCTGGGGATTTCTTTGTTTCTTTTTTTTTGATTCTTTGTCCATGCAACTGTGAAAGTGAATTCCTCAAAAACTAATTGACTTAAACATTGACTTTGAGGACAAAGAAAATCGATCTACAATAGCACTTGTAAACCTGTTAGTGTCGTTTAATATAAATATGTATTAGTCCAAGTGCCAGGCAGGTGAGCACAAAAAAATGGGCTAATACTTTGAAATTTTTGTCATAGAGAGGTATGTTTAGAGATACCAAAGATACAAAATTGCCACCTATAAAGTGTAGCACTACAATATGGCAACACTGTAAACATTAAAATTTTAAATGACTTTATTTAAAAATCTGTAGGTCCTACTTGAAAAATGTTTTCTTGGTGTTTAAGCTAAATCTGGCCACTTTAAACGAAAAATAACATAGTTGTCATATGTCACCTTTTTAGAACGACCCCTAGGGAACAACGATTGCAATAAATTTTGTTTTTATTCTTTAAACTATTTAAGCAATTATTATAAACAAAAAAAAAATGGGGGTGCCACCTGAGTTCACGTTGACAAATAATTGACGGCTATTTTAAACTCGCCTTGTAAAAACATCATAAACGCCACTATCTCCTATAACGCTAGGACAATAAATCTTCTTTTGTTCGATTAGTATTTTCTTTCTACATAAAAAATCTCTCCTAAAGTCGGTTGGCTGTATGAAGTCCGATATCTCCAAAAGATGTTATCGCTTTTTAAACAGTAAGTCAGTTAAGTTAGAATGCCCTTGCTGTATTTAATCAGACATCCCACTGGTTCACTGTATGTATCAGCGGTCTTAAAACAAAATTATTTAAGAATAACGCGTTACACTTACACCACGATAAATATTTCTATTTTATTTTATTTTTCACTTATACTTTTGAAAAACTTTTTGCATCAATAAGTTAAAAATTTTGACAGGTATATTTTTCGAGAATTTAATTATTTTGGGGTCATTATAGGTAAATCTGGAGCTGTCGTCAATGCTAATAATCACTGCAAAATAATTAAAATTTGCTCCAGTTGGGGATGGTATGTTCTATTTTAAATAAGTAGGTATGCTTTTATTTGCTTTTAGTTTGTTTCTTATTGTGTGTGAATTACGGAATTTAAAGCAGTTATAAAGCAAAGTTATGGAAAATGTTCAGCAAGGTGACATAACGCCTAGAACGTTTTTATCCCCAGGTGAACGCCCTTTGGTATTACAAGTGGAACGTTATTTTACGTTAGAAAAAAATTACTCGGGCCCGTTAGTGTCTGTTTTGGCAGTGCAAAAACGAACGTCTCATGCTTGCGGTATTTCAGATAAGACCTTAAGAATACTTCGAAAATAGAGTGAAGAGGAATTAGACAGACCATATAAAAGGGTTCGACAGCATTCAAGAACCTTTGATCTATCCAAGGGATTAAACTATCAATTAGAAATACTGTTTATGATATGTATAAGTCAAAGGAATATATTACCCTCAAAGCTATTCTAGAAAAGATAAAGGAAAAACAACTTTGCGATTTTGGAATTACCAGTTTTTCCAAAATTTTAAAAGAGATGGGCTTTAAATATAAAAAAACGAACAACAGAAAAGTGCTTTGCGAGCAATCCAATATTGTGTCAAGAAGATGGCAATTTTTGAGAGATTACATAAAAAACAAAAAATCGGAATTGCCAAGGCAAGTTGTTTTTCTTTACGAAACATGGGTATTTGCGCACGGAACTTCAACAAAATCGTCTTGGCAGGATGAATCGAAACATTGCTATTCCAGTACCAGTGCAACTAATGGAAAAAGATACATAATAATACATGCAGGCAATGAAGAAGGGTTTATTTCAAATGCCAGTTTAATATTTTCATCAATAAAAAAAACTGACGATTATCACGGCAATATGGATGCTAACATTTTTGAGCATTGGTTTGAGGAAAAACTGTTAAAAAGTTTAGTAAACTCTTCCTTAATTGTTTTGGACAATGCGTCTTACCATACGAAACTCGAAGGGAAATTTCCTACAAGCAGCTGGAAAAAAGAGAAAATAAGAGAGTGGTTGTCAAAGAAAAACATAAAAAATAAAAATTTATTTTTAAAAAGTGATCTTTTAAGCAAGTGTAAAGAGCCAGCCAATTAAAAAAAATATATTGTTGACGAATTAGCATTTAAATATGGACTTCAAGTTTTGAGATTACCACCCTACCATTGCCATTACAACGCAATTGAATTATGGTATGGTATATTACCAAAAATTATTATTATGAGAAAAATACCTGTAAAAATATCGGTGAGCCTAGCGTTATAAAGTTGTGGGAGGAGGCACTTAGCAAAGTGGGCAAAGAAGAATGACGGAAATGCATTGAACACACGAAAAAAATTATTTTTGAATCTTATGAGAAAGAACAGGTTATAGACAAAGTAAGACCGTTAATTATTACGGATGATGACAATGATTCTGAAACCATGAATATTTAAGATGCAGACGAAGACTATTTTTAGTATGCATTTATACGTTCTATCGAAAGACTGCAATATTGGTTCTTTTTACAACCAAAACTTTATAAAAAAGAATTCGTAAAACTAATTTGCCTAAATACTATGAAAACTAAGAAATAATCTTTTTTTACCTAATTATTTTTTATTAACTTTAAATGATTTTTTAAGTACTGTGTACAAATGTCCAAACCATAACTTTCCTAATTACCGATGCAAAAATAGTAGTTTCCACAACTAGTGTCTAAAATAGTGCTTTTTTACAAGCGTTGGTTTAAATAACGAGCGCAGCGAGGTATTTAAAAACGCGAGTAAAAAAAAGCACAGTTTATGCACGAGTTGTGAACACTAATTTTTTTAATACCTTTATCAAAAAAACTCAAGAAAAACAGGAAAATATTTTTAAAAATCTCGAACGAAGAGTACTTCTCGCAAAACAGACCATCTTTACACTATAAATCAAGATAGCTGGTAAATGAAATAACAATGGTTGCCATAGCGATGTGTCTTTTTATCAGAGACGTTCGTTGCTGCGACATTTTAATATTTGACAGTTTAATATTTTTACGATGTTTTCAAATTATTTTTTCGTAAATACTTGGTGAAAACTGACGAAAATAACTTTATTGTTAGGCAGAAATAATTAGATTTTTTCAATATTACTATTTTCCGCTACCTCTTTAATTTTGGGTAAAAAACGGACATAAATCTTTTTTTGCACCCGTGATCAAAAAAGTTTTTTTTTTTATCGGTAACCAAAAAAGCCATGCTTTAGTTATCTGCAGACAGTTACTTAAATCATGTTTTTGATGAAGGTATAAAAAAAATTGTCTCTGCTTGTTATTTAAACCAACGCTTGTAAAAAAGCACTATTTTAGCCACTAGATGTAAAAACTACTATTATTTAGAAAATGTAATTCGTCATGTTCCAAAAATATAATTAATTGTTTGAGAACCACCGAGTTACCTGCTCAAGAGGTTTTATTGCTTAGCGGACTTCTTACAACGAATGCACTTTACTTTTAGTTTAAAAAACTACGTTTGGGCACTGAAATATATAAAAAACAAATTTTTTATTTTTATTTAAGCGTTCACCTCCAGAAAAAGTTAGGAAAGAAAGGAAATCACAAGCTTGTGGACTAAAATCTTTATTGTTAGTTGTTTCTAATTTTTGCTGACGTTTCGGTGACTTGGTTTGATTTGATTGAATATGCTAATAGGTCATATATACTTATATAATTAAAAGACATTAAGAAAAATTTTAAAATTGTAAAACGAGTGCAGTAACAATTAAAAATTAAAAAAAAACAATTTTTGGATAAAAAGAGATAGGTACAATAAAATAATTTTGGAGAAAAAATCAAGAAGGCACAAGTAAAAAACAAAAAACAAAAAATAAACTCACGTCAATTATTCCAACTAACAAGGGTCAATGACTAATTTTCTTAAACTAGCAAAAAACGTTAGAAAGGCACAAACAAAATAAAAAGAAATAAAACGGTGTGTATTCTGTTAGACTAAAGGTTAAATTTATCGAAAAATTTAGGTAGCGATGTTTTGTTTCTCTTATAATTGTTATTTTGGTGTGTTCATTATTATTGATAAAAAATTTATTTGTTTTTACAGGATTAATTTTAGCATCGCACAGAGTCAACTAGTAATTATAAGGCAAATGTCCTAAAAAAAAGTTTTAGTTTTATTTTATGTTCTCTTTATGTATATTTATTTATGAGATTGGAAAAGAAACCGACTAATTGAAAAGAGGGGGGGGGGGAGAGGGGAAGGTGGGAAGAGAAAATAACAAAAATAGGCGAATTTGGATGAGAACATTTTTTTCTCTTTTATGATTGAGCCATTAGGGAAAGTTGGTTAACATTTCATGACAAACTTTACTTAAATTATCACAGTCCATTTTTAAGTTTATAGTGTTTTTGTTTTTTAAGACATAGGCTGATTCTATAAATTCTCTTTTTTCTCTAATCGGCTCAGTGTCCAGTATTCGTATGGTATTAAAGTTGAAGTTTTGATTATTTTGAAAATGATGCATGCTTGTCTTATCTTGATCTCTGAAAAATGTGACAAACCAAATCACCGAAACGTCAGCAAAAATTAGAAACAACTAACAAAAAAGATTTTAAAGTAACACTCGTGGATTTTAGTCCACAAGCTCGTGATTTCCTTTCTTTCCTAACATTTTTTATTGAAAAAAAAATAAAACAAAAGACTTTTTTTAAACTAACTGTTGTTATAAAATTTAGCGGTTCAAAATGAGTTAAAAATTACCAAATTTCAGGATATCTTCTATGGACAGAGTACGTAACGTATTCTGCTCAGAATAAATAAGGATCTCGAAAAAAAAAACGTAAACTTGAATATTTTGCCTTTACTTACATAATTGCAAATAGGTATGAACTCTTAAAATTGGTAATAGAAGAGAAAATTGAAGGTAAGAGAGGTCCGGGTCGCACACGAATTTCGTGGCTTAAAAGTCTAAGACAATAGTCTGGTGTTAGTACAACGTCAATTTCCGAAACGACAAAGCGCTGATGATAGGCAATATTCGAAGAGAACATGAAACTTAAAGAAGAAGAAAAATATTATCTGGTTATTCCTTAAGGACCACTTCGACAAAAGTTATTTTTATTTTAGTTCTCATCATCAGTGTCACTCTCATAGTATTCTAATTTCTCATTTGCATTAATGTCATCTTCTTCTTTTTTAACAGCTATATTGCTGCAAAATGGTAACTTGCATGCTGGGGTACAATTTAATTTATTTGACAGATAAATAGGAACATCAATGTCATCAGAAACGCATATAATTTTCGAATAAGATGTTGAAGCTTCACCAATATGAAGCATCATCCTTGTATCCGCTTCGTCTTGGGTGGAAAACTGAACTGTGTATTGTAAAGATCCTTCAAACGTTATTTTAAGGCACTTTTCTGCGTGCGCCACAATCAAAACCCTGTTTTCCAATTTTTGTCTATTTTGTTCTCCTTGCCAGTTTTCTACTAGAAACTCTATAAGGGCATTTTTGCTTTCATTATTTTTCAACAGATTTTTCCATTTTATTATTTTATGACCACTTTTAATATTGCGTAAAACAATACCCTGCTCTGAACCTCTCATTACGCGTTCTGCTGTTTTTATAATCCTTGTAAATATCAAAAACTATATCGATTTTATCGCTAAAATATCCCTGGTTTATAACTTGAGCTAATATACAGTTAGAGAGCTCCTCAAAAGTTTAATTTTCACTTTGAACTTTTTGAACCAATTTCATTCCATCTATCACTGTACCAGATGCACAAATAGCTTGTTGTTTTGGTTCTACAAGTTTTTCTATATATTTACCTAGTACAGAATTACTTGTTTTTTTTCATTGTACCGTCGGGATTTGCTAAACTCCATAGTATAATTCATATGGGATGGCAAAAAAGTTCCCTCATATTTATTTCACGATTTTTGGCTATTAAAATAATATTTGCACAAAGTTTTCTGTCTGTCTGAAGAATTATGTCATTTTTTGTTTTGGTTTTCAAGATAGTTATTGTCAATTTAGAAAATTTTAAATTATTTATTTTTATTGGATTAGAAAACCCTTCACCTTTTTCTACTCTGTCGGATTTAAATGATGAATTTTTCACCTATCTCTTTAATGGTTAGAAGAGATGATTGTACGTTCTGAGATAAAACGTTTCCAGTACACAAATTAACTATATCGGAAGGATTTGGGCTAAAAGGATTTGTCCATTGTCCATTCTATCTCAATTAAATCGACTGCCGAGCTAACACAGTGGTCATCTTTTGATGCTCTTCTTTGTCCTAAATCTTGATGACTAAAAGTTTCTTCATTTAGCATGTCTAACTTTTCATGAATATTTCTTAGTGCAGTTGCTCAATATTCAGCGTTTAAGTAGTAGTTTAAAATTGTATCTCCTTTTAGACTAAATCGGTTGGTTCCACCAGGCGTTTGAGTATCTTGATTCACTATTTCTTCCAAAGTTTGATCCAGTGGAAGTTGAGAAAAAGGATTCATCTTACCTAACTGTACAAAAACGCCGTTTTTAAAATGTTCATAAATTTCTGGATAAGTTGCTTTTAGATTAGAGAGCTCTGTGTAATGAATGAAAAGAAATCTAGCGTAATTGGTTTTGTCTAAAGCAAAACACCAAGGGATCATTTTTTCTATCGACAATAGAAACAGCTCCCAGTCGCCTTTTCTGTGACTACGAATAAGTCCTTACAAAAGTTCTACCAAGTCTAAATATGTCATCCTTGATGTAGAAAGTGGTCTATTACCAGTTCTTGAATGATTCCAAAAAGTTTCAAATTCAATAAGAATTTCTTGAACAACAATATTTCCAAGTAAAAATTTTAAACCTTCATTACATATATTTTCACAAAAGGTATTTATTATTTTATTAATATATTCTCATTTTCTTTTTCTAGTTTTGTTCCTGTAATTTTCCGTGTCGTACTCCAAAAAGTGTCTCCAAATAATTCTCAAGAAAGCCTCATAAATATATTTGTGCATACGCATATACTGTTTTCCAAGTAAAACTAATGGGAGAAAAGCACCCATCTCGACTGCTAAGTCTTTTAAGCTAAGCTCGCCAAACATTTTACCGATGATTGATAACAAGTTACAAATAATGTGAAATCCGCCCATCACAAGAAATATATCCTTAAAGAGTTCTAACTATTTCCACTGTATTTCTAAAGCGTTCGAATAAATTGCTTTATCAAGCACTACCGCAATATTTGGAAGTTCTAGTTGCGGGAGAAAAGAAACAACAATATTTCTTGTCGGTATGTTAAATCCGGTCCAAGAACTGACAATTTTATTATCCGGTTTATTTTTTCTACTCAACGCCCAAAAAATATTTTTTTGTTCGGATTTTCGAAAAGAATCAATACACTGATCAGATAATTTTAGAGTATTGATTTCTTTCTTGAAATTAGATAATCTTTTTCCTTTAGGTTGGGAATAGAAACGTACCTTAACTTTTTTTTTTAATTTTAATAGATTTTAATTGATTAACACAAGAAGATGATTCTGTACAATTATTCCATTAATACGATGAGAAGTACCGCCTTCCATTAAAGTTTATTCATTTCTATCAATATTATCATAAGGTAAAACTGTGGGAACCCCAAAGTGAACGCGGTACTTGTCCTTTAGAAACGTTATTTAATTTTTAATTACATAACGCTGCATCTACTTACAGAAGTTTTGTGTATCTGCACGAATGACTGAGACGATTGAGTATTATAATTACTTCGATGTTTCCTGTTAATGACTTCGGTGTCATCGGCATCTGGAGATGTTTCAACGTTAGAATTTTTCCATTTGATATTGAAAAAAGCAAATCCTGTAATATCGACTAAATTAGACTTTGATTGCGAGGAGTTTTTGTTTCAAATAACGTGTCTAGAAATAAGGTTATGGAATCTGGAAAAATATTTTCCTTATGCATTTTACCAAGTGACACTTTTTCAAGATTATAACATCTGCCCTTATCTATTTGGCTGCATCTTTAATTGTGTCTTGTTGATTTTTATGTCTGTAATCGGTAACTTCATTTTTGCAATTTATATATAGAGTAAAAAGCATATTATACGTTAAACTAACAGGTGTAACAAAAAAATTGTTATTTACATTAATGACATCTAAAGAAGAGCCAAATTCTTTAATGAGACAATATTTAAATTTGTTTTTAGTGGACTCTGTAACTATTATATTTTCTTTTGAAATTTCATTAAAAAATTCAGTAAATTTCTCTAACAAAAATGATTTAGTCTCAATTCTATTATTTGGAAAGATCTCTGTTCTCAATTTGTTTTAATTTTGTAAAAATTTCCAAATTCATTTTGCAAACATATTGTTTTGTTTTGGTATTGCCTGCTCTTAAACATGATGTTGTATATATTATTTCTTTGTTACAAATGGCGCACGCAGCATTTATTTTAACATCGTTTAATTTAGAATTCGATTTTGCTTTAAAATTTTTTTTTCCTGGTAAAATTTACTTTGCATTTTTTATGATATTTAATATTCGGGACTTTAAATGGTTCATAATTATCTAATATAGGTTTAAAATTTTGAATTATGGCAAACTTATACATAACTCTCCAACAAGATAAATCTTGTTATATAATGTTGATTTGTTTCATGTTTTCCGCAAATTATACAGTTTGAAATAAAAACTGTATTCTGCCAGCTTGTTTGCAAGTCGTCTGACATTTTTTTCTTTGAAAATTATCTACAATATAAAAAATTTTATTTGGTAGAAAGGCGCATGGCATCTAATTTTTTATAAATAATATAATCGCTTAGTTTTCTTCTTGTTATTTTGAAATTTAAATTTAACAGATAAAAAGGCCATTTCAGATCAAATCAAATAAAAAATAAGATAATAATTATATCGCCTTCGTCGATATACACGGTGATAATTTTAAAAATTTTCCAGTCTGGATATTTTAAGATCAAAAATAAATATTATTTACCTATTCTCAAAACAGTATCAGGAGATTCAAGGAGGAGGGCCAATGACGTATTCTAAGACTGGCTCTTGTCCACCTCTTCGTCGGAAACTCTCCCCCACCCCTATGATACCACATTTTTAACATCATTTTTACTTAAATTGGAGTCATAGATTTTGTAAGACAGGGTTTTACATCTGCTCTCTAGTGTTTTTTAGTAAACTGACGCAAATTTGCAGCTAAAGTACCTGTAGAGTTTTCACTAAATAATATTTTTTAGATAAAAAAAATTGTTAGCAATAAAAAAAAGTATATAGGTATTGTAAAGGAGTTGTTAAACCGTTTCCAACAAGATATCACAAGAGGTAAAGGTTCCAACTTAAACAAAAAATGTCGGACATAACCTACGCCGAAAGAGGCGCTGGTACAACAGAGCGCTGGACAAAAAAGCATACCCAGAAAAGCGCATTGTGGGCATTTATGTTACTTATCTCTCATGGTCTAAGAGCCAGCTCGAAAAACTAACGTCATTTTATACACGAATTATTTTGCATGCGTTAGACGGAGGGGGCGGTAAAAGTAGAAAATTCACACGTCTGCCGCTCCAGAACAGGGAATGAGAGGAAGGGTGGTCCATCAAAGATGATGTCTCAAGAAACGAACGTACATTAGCAGACGTCCTGGTGGAGCACAAGACGTCGCCAGACGATGTCAAAGTTGTGACAAATACTAAAAAATAACGTCATTTGTACGTGGATGAAAATTCTCAGTATTATAAGGGACGACTTTAAAAAAAAATAAAATGTTGGAACAAAAGATCAAAAGATCTTGGATGGAAATAACGAAAATTCAAACTTGGATGAGCATCCCACACGGAACACACGAAAGACCAAAGCGAAAAGAGAAATGATTAAACGATGTTTCGCCCTGGGTAACCAGCGTGGGCTCATCAGTAGTTTTACTGGTCACCCTCTACCATACATCATTAAACACCATCATACACTTTGATTTCCAACTTTGAATCACTCACAAATAGGCATCGTTCCGCACTAGTACTTATCCAAGTTACCTGATACGGATTCGTCCTGGCGTGTTAATATTTCCAGTAGGATTATGCTCTTAAGGCAATTAAAACAAAAAATAAGTTAAAAAAAACCTCCAAATCAGTTACTTCAACCGAAAAGAAACTAAAGAACAAAAGATCAAAAGATCTTGGGTCGAAATAACGAAAAATCAAACTTGGATGGGCATCCCACAAGGAACCCACAAAAGACCAAAGCGAAAAGAGAAATAATTAAACGATGTTTCGCCCTGGGTAACCAGCGTGGGCTCATCAGTGGTTTCACTGGTCACCCTCTACCATACATCATTAAACACCATCATACACTTTAATTTCCAACTTTAAATTACTCACAAATAGGCACCGTTCCGCACTGGTACTTATCCAAGTTACCTGATACGGATTCGCCCTGGCGTGTTAATATTTAAAGTAGTATTATGCTCCTAGGGCAATTAAAACAAAAAAGAAGTTAAAAAAACCTCCAAGTCAGTTACTTCAACCGAAAAGATCGTTTAATCATTTCCCTTTTCGCTTTGATCTTTTGTGTGTTCGTTGTGGGATGCTCATCATAGTTTGAGTTTTCGTTATTTTCACCCAAGATCTTTTGATCTTTTGTTCTTTAGTTTCTTTTCGGTTGAAGTAACTGATTTGGAGGTTTTTTTAGCTTCTTTTTTGTTTTAATTGCCTTAGGAGCATAATCCTACTGGAAATATTAACACGCCAGGACGAATCCGTATCAGGTAACTTGGTATCATTTCCAATAAGTTCAGTGCAGAACAATGCCTATTTGTGAGTGATTCAAAGTTGGAACTCAAAGTGTATGATGGCGTTTAATGATGTATGGTAGAGGGTGATCAGTGAAACCACTGATGAAACCACGCTTGATCTTTTGTTCTTTAGTTTCTTTTCGGTTGAAGTAACTGATTTGGAGATTTTTTTAACTTCTTTTATGTTTTAATTGCCTTAGGAGCATAATTCTACTGGAAATATTAACACGCCAGGATGAATCCGTATTAGGTAACTTGGATAAGTACCAGTGCGGAACGATGCCTATTTCTGAGTGATTCAAAGTTTATGATGGTGTTTAATGATATATGGTAGAGGGTGACCAGTGAAACCACTGATGAGCCCAAGCTGGTTACTCAGGGCGAAAAATCGTTTAATCATTTCTCTTTTTGCTTTGGTCTTTTGTGTGTTCCTTGTGGGATGCTCATCCAAGTTTGAATTTTCGTTATTTCTACCCAAGATCTTTTGATCTTTTGTTCTTTAGTTTCTTTTCGGTTGAAGTAACTGATTTGAAGGTTTTTTTTTACTTCTTTTTTGAAATAAAATGTTATTGGCAGACATCCTAGTGTGTCCTTATGTAAAAATAAAAAATTACTTTATTTTATATGAAATAAAGTTTTTTTTTTATTTTTACGACTTTGGCGCCGTCTGTCAGTACTTTGTGCTCCACTAGGACGTCTGCCAATAATATTTTATTTTTTAAGACGTCATCTCCTATAATACTGTGAATTTACATCCAAGTACAAATGACGTTATTTTTTGTATTTTTTACAACTGACAACGTCTTGTGCTCCATCAGGACGTCTGCCAATGGACGTTCGTTTCTTCAGACATCATCTACTATAATACTGTGCATTTTCAGTCATGTACCAATGATGTTAATTTTGTCAAAAATTTACGACTTCCCGGTCTGGAGTGGTGAATTTTCTACTTTTACCGCTCCCTCGGTCTAACGTATGCAAAATAAATCGTATACAAAATGGCGTTAGTTTTTCCAGCTGTCTCTTAGAATATCATTATCGTAAAAATGTTAAAAGCTAATGTCTAAAAAACTACTGGTTCAGATTTTTTAAAAATACATTCGTGTACGGTATGTCAAACTTTCCCGAACCAGGTATAATAAGAAGGAAAAAAAACTGTGGATGTTCCATGCGCCAAAGGGGTTCATGGGGGGCAAGTTTTAGAATAAATTATTGTCATCCCTCAAAACGCTTTTTAAGATTATGTGAATATCTCTAAATATACAAAGTGGAAAATTTTTAAAATGTCAAGCATATACATGCTCGTAACATCTTTGCGAAAATACTCGGTGCGCGATCGTGCTCTGGATCGTACTCTCGAACTTGCTTGTCGGTTATGTTTAAGATGTTAAAATGTGAATATTTTCCCTATCCTCAGAATTTAAAATGTCGTTGTGACATAAAGTTTATGAAGGTGATTATGGTGCCCAAATTTATCAATTCCTGACGACTTTTGTTTCCTAGATTTTATATTATCTTCGAAATAAGGTATGTAGGTAATATTTATTTTGAAACATTGCTCGTACTTATTACCTACATCCAAGATGAAGGTTAAGATATTTTTGTTAACTAAATACCTCTTAAAATATTTTTAGGTATTTTAAAATATTTGGATGGACACGTTTTTCGCTAATTTTACACACTCCAAAGAACTCTGATACTTTAAATAGAAAGAAATTAATACTAGCTTATGTCTTACACACTTTGAGTGTTAAAAAACAAAAAAATGTTGCCTTTTTTAATAAAAATAATAAAATAAAAAGATAACAGAAATATTTCGGAAAAACCAAAGAAGGCTTTGTAAAAATAGGTCTACAATTATCTTTATCTTCCTCTAAAACACTTTTCTTTTCTCTAAATTATTCCTCTATTTTCCTCTAAAATTACAAAGAAAAAATATTTTTAAACTATAATTTTTTTTTAATGCTAAAAAGCAGTAAAATTCTTAAAAAAGCTAGTTTTTTATTTTACAATTTGAGAGATAAATCTATAAAATGTGACTCAAATTATGGCTTAAAAATCTCGAAAATCTACAAAAAAATTCGATGAACAAAAGCGTTACCTCTTAAAATACGCTAAAATATTTTAAGCCTTAAATTATCATTGTGGCCGTACCATTAAAGTTTTGTAAAAATAAATAAAATTAAAAATGTTTAAAATTTCTCTACTACTCATTCCACCGTGCGCGACGACGGCGACTTGTGCCTAATAGGCAGGTTTAAGTAATTGTTAACTTACCGATTTTTAGAAAAAAAATATCATCCAACTTTAACTTTGGAGAAATTAATTTTTATTTTTTTGGTCGCATTCATATCTCACTGAGGTTGTTATTAATCTGTCAGAAAATCTGGCGGGTCTTGTGCCATCACTCGAAAACCCCTTAAGCTATAAAAAAGAGCTTTGCCTTTTTCATTGAAAAATATGTTTTTTATATATTTCAGTGCCCAAACGTAATTTTTAAAACTAAACGTAGGAGAGATTTTTTATGTAGAAAGAAAATACCAATCGAACAAAACAAGATTTATGGTCCTAGTGTTTGTAATATAGGAGATAGTGGCGTTTATGGTGTTTTTACAAGGCGAGTTTAAATGGCCATTAATTACTTGTCAAAGTGAACTCAGGTTGCACCCTCATTTTTTTCTGTTTATAATAATTGCTTAAATAGTCTAAGAATAAAATCAAAATTGGTTGCAATCGTTGTTCCCTAGGCGTCGTTCTAAAAATCACGAAAAAATGGTCCTTCGAGTTTTTTGGATGACATATTCCAATTGTTTTTAGGTGACATATGACAATTTTGTTAGTTTCGTTTAAAGGGGCCAGTTTTGGCTTAGACACCAAGAAAAAAATTTTCAAGTAGGACTTACGGATATTGAAATAAAGCCATTTAAAGTTTTAATGTTTACAGTGTTGCCATATTGTGGTGTTACACTTTATAGATGGCAATTTTGTATTCTTGGTATCCCTAAACATACCCCTAACTATGATGAAAATCTTAAAGTGTTAGCCCATTTTTTTGTGAGATCCTATATTTTAAGGTCTGGCACTTCGACTACATGTATATCAGGCAACTACAATTGACTACATTGCTTCAAACGTTTCGGAAACTTTACCCTGCGATGTGTTTGATTCTGTTATATCTGATCAGATCAGCGTCCCCATTGCTAGTAACACTAGTAACACAAAATAAATATCCAGGTAACCCAGTGGCGGTCCCAGGGCGGAAGGGGGATGATCTCCCTCCCTTTCTTCAGAAAAAAGTAGATAACAAAAATGCTGGGGGTAACCCTGAAGTCTTTGGAGAAAAAACAAGAAATTGTAGAACATTCCTTTAAAGACATACTAGAATCCCTCCACAGTATTTTGGGACAGTTTGAAACAGACGAAAACCACGATATTAGAAACACAGAACAGTATTCTAGAGTTTTAATTTATAAACAAATTTTAGACAAAACCATTTTGGACATAAAATCAAGGTTAAATAACGAGACTCTAAGTTTTATACAACGTGAAGCCAAAATCAGGGAAAATTAACTAATGTCATTTCCAAATCCTATAAACTATTTGATTAATACAAAACACAAATTCTTGAAGTTTTATCAGGAGAAGTCCGTATATGGAAACAAAAGTAGGCAAAAGTCTAAATCAAATCATATATGATAACGTTTTCGAGGCAATGAACAAGTGTGGCAATATTTTTCCGTTGATAAAAACATTCTTTGATGTTTGTCAGTAAGTAATGCTTCGTCAGAAAGGAGCTTCTCCTGCCTCAGAAGATTGAAAATATAAGTACTAAAAACACTGACGGAAATTCGCCTGACGGGCTTAGTGTTGCTGCATCAACAGACATATTGAAATTCATCATTCGCCGGTTTTCCCAAAAAAACTGAAAATCTTATATTTGAGATATGCAATATAAAAGGTAATGTTTCCACTTAAAAAGCTTTTTAGATCTAAAAAAAAGTATTTAGCTATTAGGTTTTGTTTGTGGTTTGTTTGTTATCTATGTTTTTATAACTCAAAAAATTATACGTAGTTACTCAAGCGCGAATTTTAGGGGGCTAGGTACGAAAATATTTAGAAAATCAAAAGTAGGGCATAAATTGCGGCGCTATAACACCTTTGATATTTACGGTATTACTTTAATTTTGTGTTAACAATGGCATTTGTAATGTCACTTTCTTAAAAATTTTCGCCTGCTGCGCTTTGAAACCATTAGCATATTTACAATTTTATTTTAATTTTAAACTTTATTCAAAATTTTCGCCTGCGGCGCTACGATACTTTTACATTTACGATTTTAGTTTAATTTGACTAAAACATTGCATTTTTAATGTAATAAACTAAACTAATCCAAATGCGGTCTTGTAAACGATCAGCCGGCTAGTGATAATGGGGCGTTACTAAAGGTTTTGGCTGAACTACCTAAAAATGACGTTTTATAAATGGGCGATCAACAAAGTCAATTTCTCTGTTGCCTACTTTTTCAAAATTAGTGGAAACTTTAGCTCGCAAGAGTATCAAATATCGCTTTCAGACAGGTAAAAACACCATGGACACCATGTTTAACTTTTTGGCTAGACTTCTTCAGGGTACAAACAAAAAAGAAGTCTTGACTCTTGCACAGTTTCTTGGTCTGAAGAAGATGACAACCAACTTACTGCTAACACGTCATCTGATCGTCAAAAAATTAAAAAATGATGCGATTTTAATCACCTTTGTCTTAATGTGAATGAAACAAACATTATTGGATTTACTTGCAGATTTGTTAATATTAATATAGGTAGCGCCTTAGTTGGCAATAGCATATTTTTGGGATTGGTTGTGGAGACTAAACGTAAGTTTGAACAGCACATCTAAAAATTAAACAAAAAACTGATATCTGGATGTTATTCTGTTCGTGTAACTTTTCAGACTTGGAAATAAAAGAGCACGAAATGTTTATATTGCAAATGTAGAATCGCATCTCAGATATGCATTACCACTCTGGAGAGCATGTTCTCAGCATCTATTTTAGACCGTGTTTATTCTGCAAAAGAGAGCAGTTAGAAATGTATGCAACGCTGATCCTAGAATTCACTGCAGGCCGATTCTTATTATAAATAACAACTTAACTCTTACTGTCTGTTTATTTTTAGAAACTGCATGTCAGATTCATAAAAATAGAGATACATTTCCCAACCATCAATAAGCTTACAAAGAAATAATATTCTCTTCCAATCCCTCACTCGAGTTTGGTTAGAGATTCATTCATTTACAATTACAAAACAAAATATGTAATTATTGTAAAAAAATGTGACATTTAGATTTGAGTTCTTGACTGACTGTAAAAGGTTAAAATTTTAATATAATTTTGTTCCAATATACAGGGTGTAAACAATACCATAGTCACCCTTTTAACTAATGAAAGGGGGAGAGGGTCAAAACAAGTCAAAAAGTTCATATGACTTATGGGGCAAAACTCAACAGATTTTTGTCTAAATGACTAAGTTGAAAAATTTAGTTGCTTATATCTCCATATCCATTTTGCGATAGGGCTATTTCCAAATAAATAAAAATAAACATTTCCTCTAAATCCTCTAAATTTAAAAAAGTTAATAATAAAAAAATAATAATGATTTCCTTTGAGTTAAAGATTCAAAAAAAACTTGGCAACAAAGCAATTCGCTGCATACGTGAGTCTCTGACCTCTGATCCTATCTCCTCTCTACAGCACAGTGCATAGTGCATTTTCCGCTGTTCGTTGTGAAGGTTGTCAGTCGCGCGAGTCTACCTGACGCCATTATTTTCGCGAGTTTTTTGCAGTGTGGTATAAAATTAAACTGAATTAATTTTTTTTTTCAATCAGGAATACGCTGACATGCTATTAGTATACGGTGAAGCTTGCATCGCGACAGATTTCCCCAGCCAGCGACTTGAGAGAAGTGTATTTTGAGTATTTTTCAAAATAAAAGAACTGTGTGACAGGTGTTTTTAATTTAAAAAAGGGAGTGTGCCCTACAATACAATTGCAAAAAACAAATGCTTAAAAGAAGTGTTGTTTTGACTCTTTGCCAAAAAAAATTAATAAAATAGAGTTTTTACAAATTAAAAAGAGCTTCGAAAATTGTGTGACACGTGTCGTACTTTTTTTTATAATAAAAGTGGACCCTCTAGAACTTTGAACTGCTTTTCAAACTTTTACAATTCAACGAGGCGCTAAACCCAATTCTTAAATAATTATTAAGAACTTAAAGAAGAGGGCCACTTTATCATGAGATCTCCTTTAAATTTTTCTCACCTAAAAGCTCATTGTTGCAAAACTGTGTTTATCTTAAAAGTCAAAATCTTCGAAATCACTAAGTTTTGACGCCCATAATATATGAACTTTTTTTTTTGTTTTAGCCCCCTTGTATTGTGTGAAATATAAAAGAATGTTTTTAAATCTTATGATACTTGTCAGTAACTTTATAGGTATACTTTCTTCATATATTATTTGTTAATGTTAATGATGTTTTATTGTATTTTTTAAACCTTCCCTTAAATGTTGTGCTGTAAGTTAGTACGACCGTGGATCTAAGAGACTCATTATAAATGCTAATCCCTTACCCTAATAATCACCTATTATTCGGGTGTAAAAGTAAATAAAAAAAAAGCTGTAAACATGCTACCATTTGTGAGGATTACAGGTGCGGATTTAAAAATGTGTAATTATTTCTTAATAAGTACACGTTTTCGGCCGAATTAAAATTTATCAACTTTATGACTAATTACGAAACGTTATAGCATTAGGGTTTGATTAGGTTACAAATTAATTTTCTTAAAATAATTAGGACAGGCTTAAGATACCAAGCTGATTTGTAGTTTTGAAAGTCAGTTAGCAGTTGGTGTTTGGTTACAAAAGAATTTATTTGTTGTTAATTGTGATTGTATGAAAAATGTTTCGTCCGTGGGAGAAAAACAACTCACATAGCAATTAATAGTAATTAATTAGCATGTGCATAGAATATCATCAAGAAGAAATAGGATATGCTAAGGATGTTGTAAATTAACATTGAAACATGCTACGCAGGTTCTCAGGGTGTGCTAATAGATATGCTTATCAGATGATTGCCATGTGCTTAGCACATATAGCAACGGGTCATCCTTAGCACCGTTAACTTCTAAAATATGGCTTTAAATAAATAATCAAAATAATCTAAAAATCATTGTCTATCACAGTACACCTTAAGAAAAAAAATAAAAATAAATAATAAAAAAAAGTGCGACTCGTGGTTCGAACACACAACCTACAGGTTGAGAGACCAAAGCTATATTCACTGTACTCTTATAAAGGAATAGGTTGAAACCGCAGAATATAAGCATTTTGACGGATTCTTATGGTCGACTTAATCAGAGAATTTTCACGTTTGTTGGAAGTAGACACTTCACTTGGGATGGTTATCTGAGTGCACTGAATTAAACGCTCATGATTTTATTGTATCATGCATATAGATGTACTATAGTTTGCATATGCTAAAGTTGTCCTAATAGTAATCTTCTTTAATGGTATTTCATTATATAGTATATGCTAAGGAAATACTAGAATAACATTATTTTGATGTTCTGCTTTTACGATACCAGAATAGCTTGTGCACTAAAAGGACCAAATAATGTTTCAATAAGTGATATATACTTTGCATATGCTAAAGATGTTCTAAAAGGTAACTTATTTAATGGTATTTCCTTAGCAAATGCTAAGGAAACACTAGAAGCTCATTTTTTTTATGTTCTTTTATGGTACCAGAATAGCATGTACACTAACCTGACCAAAAAATGTTTTAAAATTGATATATTTTTTGCATGTGTTAAAGATGTACTCAAAAAAACCTACTAAAATGGTACATTCATAGCATTTACTATGGATATCCTTAATGGCATATACTTAAATAGTATGCACCAAGCATATGCTAAAGATGTGCTCAAAAGGACATCCTCAAAAGGAGTTTTAACGCATAGGCTATGCATGTAAATATTCTTTCATTGCTATGTGGGAACCCACTACGTCACGAGGAATAATGGCGTTGAAAACAATTTGAACGCTATATTTTATCACTTGATACAAAAAAAGTGATATTTGACATTTATACCACCCTTCTTGAACGTGGGTTATCAAAATTTGGTGCTGTAAAGGAAGCGGCAGCTTTAACACGAAGATCATTAAAAACAGTGTGGCGTAAAGTAAATAAACCGATAGTTGGTAGAAGAAAAAGGAAGGATTCTAATACTTCTAAGAAATTGGACTTGGGTGATGTGGATATCATTCGTAGAAAAATATATCGAATGTATAGGGAACAAGTGATTCCTACTTTACAAACATTAATTCAAAGATTAAAAAAGATGATACAGGAATGCAGTGTTGCCGTGAGACACTGAGAAAATATATTTTAGAAAACGGTTTTAAAGTAAGAATAATTAATAATAATAATATTGTTTATCTCGATGAAACTTCTTTTGACACCCATGAAGTTCCAGATAAAGGTTGCTTAGATTCGTCTGGTCACTGCACAACTAAAGCTCCACCAAATAAAAGAAAGCGTATTGTGAAGGTCTAGAAATTCAACGGATAATAAAACGACAAAATAAATATATATATGCACATATTTTTATTCATCAAGGGTTAAAGTTATGTACTGAACTATGTCAGTTCTTTTTGATTTCAAGTAAATAAGGAAACAAAAAGAAAATAAATTTAAAATAATTTGTCTTAATAAATCTTCCATTAGTCCATTCTGCCTAACAGGATGCTGCCGTTGTTTGATTCTTGAATTTTTCAATATTTTTCTTAGAAAAACAAAACAAACAGGATAAAGCCGAATTCTGGCCCCAAAAATCTAAAGAATGCGAGGTTGATGACGACTGACGTAAAAAAAATTGGATATAAAAAGATATGCTTGGGGAATCGAAAATCATTCTGAATCTTCAGCTTAACAAGTGAATACTTAAGTCTAATTGTCACAAATTTAAAAACTTTTTAATAAAAGTAGTGCGATATGGGTTTAAAGTGCTTAAAAGTCTTAAAAAGTAAATATTTGTTGCTGAACGTGAGGAGTCAATTTAGAACCTTTTAATACCAGCTACACGATAAATTTGTGCATTTACTGCCAGGAATTTTGCAGAACTATCAAAAGAGACGTGGTCTGCTTTAGATGCAATTAGAAGGAACATTTAAATGCTCAAGAAGTTATTTGTTAGGAATGCCGTCAACCAGGTCATGTAGCTAGAAATTGCAATACTAGAGCACCGTTAAACTCCAACACAGCAACCCAACAACCCCGGGGTCTAGTTGTGCACGAGGCAGATTGGGAGTAAGCAAAGGAAACATAGGGATCTATGCATGTGCTCCAAAAGGAACCCCGTTTAATATAGTACATGTAGAAGTAAATGGAAAAAGATGTAATGCTTTAGTAGATTCGGGTGCTACTATTTCCTTAATGAAATACGAGTACCAAACGACAAGGGATTCTTAGTTTATGTAAGAGAGAACATACACATTCCACCGCATAGTCACGCAATATGTTCAGCTGCCATACGCAAACGTTCACGGGCCACAGACCAGCAGCTAGTTTTAGAACCAGTTGAGAATACCTCTTGCTTGTTGCAAGAGTATTGTGCAAGAATTTAGAAGTAGTACTTCGGCACCTAACGAATATTATCGAAGTGGAGGTAGTTGTTCCTAAAAAGATGATAATTGCAAAAGCTTTTGAGGCAGAAGAAGAATGCAGATATGTGAACACCAATAGTCAATTCATCCGACAAGGGATGTCAATGAAATACTTAAGCAACTGAGATTAGATCACGTAAAAAATGAGGACAAAAAGAAGATAAAGAAATTAGTTTTGGAATACATAGATATTTTTAGAGCACCCAACCAAAAATTAACTTATACAAACAAAGTTACCCATAAAATTATAACGGAAGATGTACCACTAATTTTCCAATGACCTTACAGAGTTCCTCATGCAAGACACTACATAATGAAAAAGAAAATATAGAAACTACTAGACGATGGAATCATCGAGGAAAGTGAAAGCCCGTGGAGTTTTCCAGAACTGCTTGTGAAAAAGAGGAGATATCTTGGAGAAGATGTTCAGTACCGCCTTTGCATTGATTATAGAAAATTGAACCATGTGACGCGTACTGAATACTGGCCTCTCCCACTAATTCAATACATTATTGACAAGCTAGCTGGTGCTACTTTATTTTCTACTATGGATTTAACGTCAGGATACTTCCTTTAGATCCAGCCAGTCGAGAAAAGAGTGCGTTTTCAACACCAGATAACCACTATGAATTCACTAAAATGAGCATGGACTTAAAAAATGCTCCAGCAACTTACAGTCGTATGATGACACACATTTTTTCCAAAATACTGTTTGGGCAAGTATTAATATACCAAGATGATCTTATTGTTTATAGTCCTGATGATGTCGATGTTCAAATCGAGCGTCTTCGCTAAGTCTTTCAGAAGATGCGAGAGAGCAATTTAAAGTTTAAACCAACTAAATGTGACTTCTTAAAAAAGGAAACAGAGTATTTGGGACATTTAATTAAAGCCGGTGAATTTTCGCCTCATCCAGCAAAAACAGAGGTTATCAGAAATTACTCTGTACCAAAAACAGTGAGAGAAATTTGTGCTTATTTGGGACTTTGTGAATTTTACAGAAAGTTTGTTGATAACTTTACAAAATTCAGTCAGCCTTTAACCATTCTTACCAAGAAAGATACACCTTTTGTGTGGACTGATGTAGAACAAAAAGCATTTTAAGCTCTTATCACACCACCTATATTAAAATACAACAAAATAAATCTCGTGTCCGCAAATAAAAATGAAAGTAAAACTCGTGGCATATATAGGATAACAAACTTTTTGTTTTATATTCTAGAGGTGTGCATGGTCACTGTGTAGCTTCAACTACCAGGTATAATCCTATGACTCCCTGATGATTCCTAATAAGGATGAAACAGGTCTGTAGGTGTCTGGATTCTCCATTAGACATTAGAGGCCTGGTCGTAATGAAGTGAGAAACAAAAACGCTTTGTCCGATATGCCACGAGTTTTACTTTCATTTATATTAAAATATCCTGATTTTACCACACAGATGCCAGTGGGACAGCTATAGCTGCGATTCTTACCCAGAAGCATAATGGAATTGAGGACCCCGTATATTATTCCAGTCACACTTTGAACGCAGCCGAACGCCGATACAGCACTATAGAATTCGAGATGCTTACCATAGTTGATGCCGTAAAGAAATTTAGAGTTTACCTCACAGGAGAACATTTTCTCATACTCACGGACTATAGACCTTTAAAGTATTTATAGAATATTCGTTCACCATAGAATACCGAGAAGGCCGAATGAATCAAAATGTTGAGAGCTTAACAAGATTGCGAGAATAGTCCACTCCAGAGAATAATATAACTACTGGCCATCCAGTCATTGCAGCTGGGGACAACAGCTATCTGGAGTAAGTCTGACATCCAACGAATGCAACTTGAAGATATAGGAATTTTAGCCCAACGAGAAGCTCTAAAAGAAGACGATGATAAGTTTTGCATTGATGCAGATGATATTATCCGACGGAAAAGACAGGTAGAAGAGCAAACTGACCAGGTAGTAGCACCAAAAACAATTCAACCGGAAATACTTCGAATGTATCATTCCACCCTTTATTCTACACATCCAGGGCAACATCGCACAACAAAAAACATAACAAAAGATTTTTGTTGAAAATCCATGAGTCATGATGTAAAGCGTTTTGTAGAACAATGTCATTCATGTAATTTGCATAAAACTAATCCACAACCTCCCGTGAAACTACAGAAAATGCCAGTACCAGCAAAAGTATTGGCAAGAATATCTCTCGATTTAGTAGGACCTTTAAACCAAACAAAACTGGGTAATAAATATTTACTTACCTGTATAGACCATTTGACACGTTATCCTGAATGTATACAATAATAATAATATTAATAATACATTTATTTTGCATATAAATTGCAATGCAAAAAAAGGAGCTGGAATTCAATAAAATTGTTCGGGTCCAGCCCCTGAGCCTTAAATCTATAAACAATAATGTTTTCTAAAAGTATTACCTATCACAGAAGAAAAAGATGGATAAGTGCCTTTTTTAAAGTACGTGATGAGTACATAATTGAGAAAAAGACAAAAATGTCTTATGACACAATAACAAATCTATAATTATAATTTTTTTACAATTAAAAATAACAAATTTAGGCACGTAATAAATTGAAATTGAGATAGAAAGTATTTTCCTTGAGTAGAGTGAGAATTTTACAATTTAATTTTAACTTTGAAGCAGAAGTTGTTTTACTTTTCTTTTGAAATTTATTAGTTTTAAATCCTTAAAGTGTGCGGGTAAGCCATTATATATGCGATATACATTAAATGAGAAGCTCCGTTCAAATACTGCTGTGGAATGATGTGGTGGATTAATTAGGCCCCTAAACCTTAGATTAAGGTTGTGCACGTCTGTCCGATGCTTTATTTTATTTAAAAGATAAGGTGGAGTTTTCGTTGATATGATCTTATGGTAAAAAACTAGACAGTGTAGCTGTCGTCGTTTGGTCATATTTAGCCATTTAGCGTCTTTTAATTTGCGTGTTATTGGCAAAAATTTTCTAATGCCGTAGATGAGTCTTAGACATGACTTTTGTACTTTTTGGATTAGGTTTGTATCATTATGATCCAAACATGGTCCGTAAACCACATCTCCAAAGTTAAAGTGACTTAGAACTAAAATATCTGTTAGATGGATTTTTTGTTGAACGGATAGTAAGTGCCGGTGTGGGTATAATAATTTAAGTGATAAGTAGGCCTTTTTTATGTTATCATTTACATGTTTTCTAAACCTGAGGTCTGTGTCAAGCATTAATCCTAGATTTCTTGCACTGTCAGATGATGTAAGCTCGTTTCCAGAGATATTTATTTTTAGCGAATTTTTTATTGTATTTTTATCTTCTCTAAAAAACATGACAACTGACTTATTAGGATTGATTTTTAAGTTATGTTTTTCTGAGAAAATAACGAGTTGTTGAAGGTCTTCTTCTAGTAGTGTCTTTGCTTGTTGCCAATCTTTTGGATAAAATGAGAAGTAGACTTGATTGTCATCTGCATATTGGTGTCCTTTGCAGTTTTTAAGACATGAGGTTAAATGACAGGTGTAAATTGAAAAGATGATTGGTGCTAAAATTGCGCCTTGTGGGATTCCGCTGCTGATTAGATTTTTTTCTGATTGCCCTTGTGATGTTTCGACATATTGGTACCTTCTGTTCAAATAGTTTTGCATTAAAGTGAGCAATGAATAGTTGGTGATTCACCGTGTCGAAAGCCTTGGAGTAATCTAAAAGTACTAATGATGTAGTTTTACCAGTGTCAATTTGCTTAAAGATGTCATCGGTAACATTTGCGAGGGCAGTGGTACAACTGTAGGCTGGCCTAAAACCAGATTGATGTTGCGGTAAGATTTCAAATTTATTGAGATGCTCACGGATTTGTTCATCCATAACTTTTTCTAGAATTTTAGAAAGACAGGGAAGTATGCTAATTGGACGCAAGTCATTATACTCTTGGGCGTTACTTTTCTTTGGTATAGGCTTGACTTTAGCAATTTTCCAGATTGTTGGAAAGTGATTATTCAGGAGACATGAGTTGATGATGTTGGTTAGAAACGGAAATATTTTGGGACAGCACATAAGCACCATTTGAAGATTAATTGAGTCGGTACCGACAGCTTGAGACTTGAGGCTATATAGATGTTTTTTTATATCTTCAACGGATACTGTTTTAAACGAGAAGGCTTCAGTGAAATTGTTTTTTTTTATTTGTGTTATAAAAGTTTACTAGCTTCATATCTATGTTAGGAGCTGCGCCCGAAAATTGTAAAAAAAAAATTATTAATTTTCTGTGGATTATTTAGGACTTCTGGTAGAGTTTTGATTGTGTTCGCATTGTTTACAATATCTAGTTGCTTTAGTCTTTTCCACAAAAGTTTTTTATCTGATCCGCGGGTGCAATATTCTAAATAGCTTTTTTTTCGTTTTGAATAGCTACATTGGTTGTATTACGCAGCAGCTTGTAGTATTGCCAGTGGTGTTCGCTTTCTGTTTGTTTAACTTTATCATATGCTTTTTCTTTTAGTTTAATCATTGTTAAAATATTATCAGTTAGCCACGGAGGCTTTTGGTTCCTAATTAGAACTGTTTTTATTGGGGCTAGTGAGTGAAATATTGATAGGATAATATCATTTAAGATACGTATTTTTTCTTCGATGTTTTGGCAATAGAGGATTTCAAAAAAAGGAGCTTGTTGAAGTAGGCTGATAAATGTGCTTTGATTTATTGTTTTGAGATTTCTAAAGGTTACGTAGTTAGGTTCGCATTTAGTGTTTTCGTCTATGCTACAGACAGTCAGACAGTGATCTGATACACCGTGAATTTTTTGAACATGTTGCTTGCAATTAATTACATTTTTGGGTATCAGAATCCAGTCTAAAAGTGTTTTTGTTGTCGCTGTGATTCGAGTGGGTTGGTAATTATTTGTCTTAAATCGTAGATTTCGAAACAGGTAAGTAATTTTTGAGTGTTTGAGCTATCTATGTTGAGAAAGTTCGTATTTACATCGCCACCACAGATTAATTTGTCTGATGTAATTGAGGTGTCCTCTAGAGTTTCAAGAAAACATGTATAATCCCCCCCATGCAGCCTGTATAATGACCCAGCACAATAGGAAATGTTTATTTAATTTAAAGTTGATCCAAATTTGTTCGATACTTTCGTTGGATATCGAATCTAAGAGCTTAAACTTTATTGAGTTACTTACATACATTCCCACCCCTCTCCCCAAAAATTTTCTTTCATCAACTGCGATCCTATCTTTTCTTACGAGCTGGTATCCTGGGATTTGTACAAAAATAAGGTTTTTGACATGCAAAATACATCGAATTTTTCTCTCAATATCAACTGTTTTATGTCCACATAGTGGGCGACGAGAGAGCTAACATTAAAAAATGCTATAGAGAACTGTTTCATTTTTTCAAAATTAGGATTGTTTTAAAATAAAGTAAGTCCTTACTATGTATGTTTTAAATGTACTGTCTTAAAATCGAATTTTTCTAATGTTATAAAATAAAAAAAAAACGCAATATCACAATAAAGAGATAGCAGCTAAAATACGTTTATCACTACTATAGTTTTGTTTTAGGACAGAAAGATTAAAATGAAATAAAATAAAACTTTATCTTAAAATAAATTTAAAATACGTTTTTTTTTGTAAAAGAATTTATAAAATGCTTAATTTGTTAAAAAGAATAAATATACACAAAAATATACCAAAATTACACCAGACTAGATTTTTTTGTTTTGACGAGTTTCGTAAGCGCTGATGGGAGTAGCGGGAGAGTTTGATCTTGAAGTGGGCTTATTTTTTCCCAGAAGATCTGCCAGTTGTAACTTAGTTTTTTCTTTAATAAGCTGTTGACTGAGTTTTTGTTGTTTTTTATCTTTATCCAATTTATTTACTTGGCTCTTTTTAGTCTTATCATTACCTAATACATCCTTATCCGGGTATAATGATAAAGGATTATTTGCTAAAACGCTGATGTTTTCGTTTTCGACTTCTTCGTCACCCTCACTCTCAAGCTGAGCTGGTGTGGGTGTGGCAGGTGCACTAAGCGATGTAAATTCGTTTAAGAATTGAGGTGGATCTTCTTTTTTTGTTTTCTGTTATTTCCTCAAACGTGTATAGAATACCGTCAATCTCTAGGCTGTTGTGACCCTTGAGTTTCTTGTCACAATTTTTTAGTCTCTTGTCCTTAAGGACCTCTATCAGTGTTTTTCTTTGGTAGAGTTCTTCTTTTGTGAGATCTTCACTAATAAAGATTTTGGATTCTTTTAGTTTTGCCCTTTTACCTAAGATATCTTTTTTTTTAAGCAAAGATAAGAATTCTAAGAGTACTGTCTTGGTTTCTGGCCTTTTTGCCCCAGTCTTACACAGTTGGCAATATCAGAGATGGTTAGTTGAGTTTGAAGTTTGTTGGTAACAATATTTATGATGTCTTCTTGCGGTTTTGATGAGTTTTCTTCCACTCCGTAAAATATTATGTTTTTCCTTTTAAATTGTCGTTCAAAGTGCTTTTAGCTCGTGATTTTCTTGCTTCAGCGTAAATATGTCTTCCTGAACAAGTGAAAAGTTCATGTTATGACTTTTTATTTCAGTCTTCACCTCCTGAATTTCTTGAACAACGGTAGTTTGGATCGTGAGCATAAGATCTCGTAAGCTTTTCAATGAAATTTCTTCATCACTCATACTGCGACAAATACCTATCCCAGACATCAAGGCAGAAACCGTTGGTGGCCAAACAGCTTTTGTTGAAAATATTATCGCTAGGTTTGGAGTGCCTCAAAAAATACTAACAGATATGAGTTCTCAATTTGTAGGCAAGGTTTTCATCGAAATAAGCAAAATATTGGGAGTAGAAAGATTAACCACCACCCCATATCATCCTGCTACCAATGGATTATTAGAACATTTCCATAAAACGTTAAAAACCATGATCAGTCACTTCGTCAATGGCTTCCAGAATAGCTGGGATAAAATACTGTAAACTCTACTACTCAGGATACTCCATTTTTAATAATGTTTGGAATATATATGGAATTGCCAATTCACCCTTCAGGAGAAACGAGTTCATTATGACATAGTTGAAAACTATGCTAGTAAAATAACGACACGACTAAGGATTGCGCATGACAAGGCTCGTCAAAATATTGAGAAAAGTGTGGACTATAGATTTCAGCGACTTAATAAACGAAAAATTTGACGAAAACTCAAAAGTCGAGATTTAGTTTACTTGTATACCCCAATTGTCCCAGGTACAAGAAAAAGATTAGCTGCAAAATTTTATAGTAAATGGTCCGGTCCCCATCGAATTTTGGAAAAATCTAGCCCAGCAAATTATAGAAAAAAACCACTTAATGGAGGTAAGGAGAGGTCAGTTCATGCAGAAAGATCCAAACTGTTCAAGTCCTCAGAAAATCCAAAGAATAATTTAGTACATAATTTAAAAACTCCGGAAGACGACGTCGAATTAGATGAACTTGACCCAGTTGATGGAAATCTGTCCCAAAATGTTGAGGTAATCAAAATAGTTCAAGATCAAATAGATGACTTTTTAGAAGACAACCAGAGTCCTATCTGACGAAATAAACAAGTCAATAATGATGATGACAATGAAACCTCAAGCAACGAAAGTCTTTTATCTGCTAGGGACACTTCAGCTTCATCTGAAAGTGAGGATAGTATTCAATATGAGCCACCATCCGAAGTTAGACGAACACGCACAAGAGAAGTGAAGTTGCCAATGCGTTTCCGAGACTATCAATTATAAATACCGTCAGGGGGCCACCAATAGTTAGACTATTTAGAACTAAAAAAATATATTATTGTTACAGATGTATACAGACCGCTTCAAGCTACTGCGAACATAGGGCGGAAGAAGTCTAATTTGTCAGTGTACGTACATGCAGAGACACCGCACGCCTATCAGTGAAGCAACCAATACTCAGGCTTGCGATCACCACTTGCATGACTTTCCTTTGGTATTTAGTACGCCTCTAACCACGGTGCTGTGTGGAGCGTAGTCAATGAAACCGGAATTTGGTCAATAAATACGCAAATTTTTATAACGTAATTTTCTTATTTTTTGTCACTGATAAATAAGAGCGTTTATTGTCAACTGCTCAGATTTATCAGTGACGACGTGACAATGAAAATAATAAGGAGAAACAAAATAAAAGCAAGTTCTCAAAATAAAATAATACATTCTAAAAACCAAAAAGATTCTCCCAGTCAAAAACAAATTAAAGCAAATGTTCGAAAACTCCTCCTTGCTCGGCTAGACAATATCCGAGCCTACTATAAAAACCCCTTCTAACATTTCCAAGCATGTTAGGGGTGATAATTTGAAAAGCTTCTTCAAAAACAGATAGAAGTCATTAGGAGCAAGATCGGGAGATCGAGCTGGCCATAAAATAGTTCCCCGTGTACTTATAACCCGATTAGGAAATACATTATCAAGATATTCCCTAACAAGGCCAACATTGTGAGCGGAACAACCATCTTGTTGAAACCATGTTTCACCAAATCTTACACCTAACAACTGCCTAGCAGTTGGAATAATGTGCTGCTGCAGTAGATCCAAGTATCTAGGACCATTCAAATTGCAATTGCCGTTAATAAAAAATGGCCCAATTACGTGTTCCCCTATAATACCCCCCCCAAACATTTAGTTTTTGGGGATACTGTGTTCTTACGTCAAAATACAAATGCAAATTTTCCCTCGACCAATATCGAACGTGTGTTGGGTTATGACGATTTGACCATTTGACCATCTGCACTTTTTCGGCAACTTCGTAGACATCCATTTTTTGTTTTAAAAATGTATTATTTCAATTAAGAACTTACCCATCTGTTTCTCGAGCAAGGCAGAAATAAAACAAAATAATAAAAACAAAATGAATTTCCAAAAGATAACACTGCAGCGTGCTTCGAATCCACCTCGGTCGTACGGCACGGAGAGTAAATTGGACTTGATTCCCCCTATGTTCGCAGTAGCTTGAAGCGGTCTGTATAAGACATAAAGAGATGAGAATTCTTCTAGTCATGCAGATTACGCTTAAACTTAGTCAAGCTCTGATAGCTTACGATTGTAGAAACGCCTCTACAAACATAACGTCTATTTTATTGCGAGATGTAGGAACATGCCCCGATCCTGATGATGGATATGAAGAACGAACTGCTTATGTACAAGTTACAGAAAAAAGTAGATTCCAGTATTTACAAATAAAGTCATGCTTCTTACAATTCACGAGATTGATAAGTCAGTGTGGTGCGTTTTCACATGCTTCTACAGTTGAAGATGGTTATGGTTTGCATCAAATAGGAGCAGTAGATAATAAAGTCCACAGTTTTCATGAATATAGAGGTTTTGGAAAAGTATTTTCTAACTTAAAACCAAATTCGACAACAACCACGTCTCTTACCCTTGCTGAATCAGTAGATGAGAAAGGAAATTGTGAAGGTGCCGAATACATAGAAAATGGTAAAAATGGAAACAAGTGATAGTGTCAGCAGAAGTAAAAATTACGTAAAGAGATTATGTCACTAAAGCGAGTTTGAAAATAAATGAAGTTCGCCTAACTAACGGCGTTTCTTGTCTTTACAACTCGGGCTACTGTTTAGATTATAGCTTAGGTGAAAGCACTTGGGAAATATTTAAACCTCAAGACTGTTTCTGTTTAATATCTTAGGTGGGTAAATTCTAAGCAGACTGTCACCTTTCATAACCATTATTTTTAAATAGATATTAATTTTAATTTTAAATTTAATTTTATATATACATTTTATTTTAAATAAGATTACTATTTTTGTATATCTCTATTTCATGATATCTATGTGCTAAGGTTGGAAATTAAAGTTTATGATAGCTTTTAATGATGTATAGTGGAGGGTGACCAGTGAAACTACTGATGAGCCCACGCTGGTGACCCAGGGCGAAACATCGTTTAATCATTTCTCTTTTCGCTTTGATCTTTTGTGTGTTCCTTGTGGGATGCTCATCCAAGTTTGAATTTTCATTATTTCCACCCAAGATCTTTTGATCTTTTGTTTCTTAGTTTCTTTTCGGTTGAAGTAACTGATTTGGGGGTTTCTTAACTTCTTCTTTGTTTTAATTGCCTTAGGAGCATAATCCTACTGGAAATATTAACACGCCAGGACGAATTCGTATCAGGTAAAGTGCCATTGCGGAACGATGCCTATTTGTGAGTGGTTCAAGGTTGGAAATCAAAGTTTATGATAGTGTGAAACTACTAATGAGCCCACGCTGGTTACCCAGGGCGAAACATCGTTTAATCATTTCTCTTTTCGCTTTGATCTTTTGTGTGTTCCTTGTGGGATGCTCATCCAAGTTTGAATTTTCGTTATTTCCACCCAAGATCTTTTGATCTTTTGTTTTTTGGTTTCTTTTCGGTTGAAGTAACTGATTTGGAGGTTTCTTAACTTCTTCTTTGTTTTATGTGCTTATTAGATAAATAAATTAATTAAATGAATATATGAAGGTTCAGCAGCAATTATTCAGGAAAAAGCTACTTCTGGAAACAAGTTCGCAGTAATAGAAGACAGAGCCAAAATTTTTGCAATTCAACTAAAGAAGATCACTGTCGTGTGCGGCGTCACCTTATGGGGAAGCGAACACCCTCGATTGTAAATTTTAGAGAAAAGCGGTCCTCAAAAGCTAACACCATGGTCAATAAAATGAGGGTTACACAGAGAAGCTGACCTAATAACGTACGTAAATACTAAATTTTTATACGTTGAACAATCTTTTAGGCGAAGTTTAAATAACATGTTCACGGAGACAATACACCGGCGATGTTTATTGTCCACAAAAATAGACTAATTGTGGCTTCAATCGCACCCAATTTAGTAGCCACATTACTCAAAGACTCTGTTGGGTGGACAGCAAGAATGATGGGAAAAACGCTACACCTTATGCAATGCTTTCCTATAGTCGTCCAAGTTCGCCGAGAGACTAACTGTTACGTTGAATTGCCCGTGAAAGCCTACAATCAAAGCTATTTTGTATCTACGGCGAGCAAGTAGATTGCAACTCTATAATATCGTCCAGCGCGATACTCCGACTACCATAATTTCAATTTTTCAACTTTAAGCATGGAGACTGAACTAGGCCATAGGCCATAAATCTCAAGGCCCAAAGAGGTCTAATAACGATATTTGTTGTTGTAAGAGGCTAAGGCGCGGTGCCCGGATTTGTTTACATTTAAATCACGAATTGGTCACTGCCGAAAATTGGAATTAATATACCTATTCATTTTTTTAAGTCCTGAACTAAGAAAAAAAAAAGGAAATGCATGTCCATGAAAAATAAAGAGACTACCTACTACTTGTACAAGTCTAGGATCTTAATTGAATCCAGGAAGAACCCATAACAAAAAGTTCATTTTCATTCGAGAATTCAGTTAAGTAGAAGGTTGGCGTCAAAGTGCGTAATTGTTTTATTATCAAATAAACTAGTAGTAAAATTAAGTGATAGTGATTTAAAAAAAAATTGGAAAAAAACAAAAGTCCAAAGAAAGATGCAGTGGATATCCACATTTATTTTTTATGTTTGTTTGATTACCAACATCCATCACCGATATCTGGGAGATCAGCTTAAATTTTGCCGATCCTGAATTTTCTTAACCCCGATACTGGCCTGTGATGGCTTTGTTAACCTCGATTAAGTTAACTCTTCACCTAGAATATTCTATGCTACGATATCAAATGGCATCTCAAGAACCAAACCAACCAGTGCCAGAATGTCGATGTGCTCTGTGCGTTACCCCAGCGGCGGCCTTATTTACACCTCAACATTATTGAATCGTATGGAGAAGCGTGGTCCCTATGACTTGCCACTGCCCAGTGTGCATGTTTTCCATGGCGTGTTTACAGGAATTACCACCTAGGGTTCCAATACTCGCGGACCAACCACCTGCCCCTCCACAAAACCCTCCAGCACCCGCCGACCAACCAGCTGCTCCTCACCAAAACGTTCAAGTTCCAGCTGAACGACCTGAACCTCATCTAGAAGATGAAGATAACCAAGTTGTACCGCAATTACGAGTACCCTCACCCGCCGCCAGCCCCGCCCAAGAAAATAATCCCGAGGCCGATAGGGGTGACTCTTCCGTCGCTCCAGTTGCTCATAGACCACGACTCCTACCCCCACTGATGCCTAGAAACATAACCCGACACGGTGTCAGATTCCATCGATATCAGCCCATTGCTCCTAGACGTGCCGAAGTCAATCGCCCCTTAATCGCACCTGTTCGACCCCGCCACCGTAAATTGCATTATATTGCCGAACCTCAGCAGAGTCTACTGCAGTTTCATCATCATCATCATCATCATCGGCGAGTAGAATCAATGGATAGTAGTTTTGAAGAATAGTTTTGATTTTTCTGTACCTTGCACGGAAAAAAAAAATATATATAGCTTATAGTTTTTTTTACATTTTTACCTTGTTTTATTACTTACCTGAGCCTCTAAGATTTTTTATTTATTAGATTAAGATTATTTATTCGACATTTTATAAGCAATAAGAATATAATGTATTTTTTACTAACCTTAGCAATTATCTAACAATTTTATTACCATAATACTAACTCCAATTTTATACTCTAATTACTTTATACCCCTAAATAAAAAAAGTAATATAAAAAAAATTTCTACTAAATTTGACTTTTGTAACAACGCCTTAGCTTTTGAGTCTACCCTGACAGACTTAGGGCTGTCTATTTTAAGTCGCACCCGGTATCTTTTCTTGTGGTACTCCGGTGTATTTTATAAAGTTCGTTTTTTTGCTATCGATTCGTCATAGCAGAAAGCCCGACTGCTGGATGGACTGTGTCTGAAACCAGTCAGTGGTAGAACTGGTGGAGAAGGCGAAAAATCAAACAGTTTTCTGTTGGTAAAATTCTCTTTTTATTTATCTTTAACTCCACTATGGACATTGGGAATTTATTTCTCATGCTGTTAACTAATGTTGTGCTGAACATTTGTCCATCCAAACTTATGTCGCACTGATGATCTCTAACAAGAGTGAAACACGTGTTTGCGTCTAGTCTCCAAGTCGCACCCGGTATGTATTCTTGTGGTACTCCGGTGTATTTTATAAAGTTCGTTTTTTTTGCTATCGATTCGTCATAGTAGAAAGCCCGACTGGTGGCTGGACTGTATCTGAAACCAGTCAGTGGAGAAGGCGAAAAACTGTTGGTAAAACTCTCTTTTTATTTATGATTTTATTTGACTTGCTTACGATGCGGTAGTAAAGGAACATGACATTGAAGGACCTGTATTACCAGTGATTCTGTTATAGACAAAAGTTTTATTTTCATGTGACTTTTTTTTGTAGAACATATTATCGGACAATGTGTTGGCGTGCGTCTTTAAATATAAGGTTGACTGTACACAACTAGATGCCTAGTTCTTATACGAAGAGAAATTAATGTGACCATTTTCTAGGGACATATGAAGGTAAAGTCAACCGCTCGGAAACTGACTTAAGTTCAAATTTGTTATTTTTTTTACTATCCCGTATCAATTTTATAAATTTAACATGTTTGTGTAGGTGTCTATTAGATTAAAATAATTTTTTCATTTAAAAAAAATTGTTAGACCGGACCGTCAATAAAACACATTATCTTCTTCACCTTTAAGGTGATCCGTGGTAGAAATTTACTGATCTATTACAACACTAAGTGCATCCCTGCTTCGATTCGAACACCCGCTGAGTCGCAATAAATTCTTATCAGCCATGAATAATAATGAGTCTTCTAGATCGATGGTGAGAACTTAGGTAATGTTACGGACCCAGTCGGAACCCAGCAACAATAACAATCAGCTCTTTCGTCATCGCACCCACCATAAAATCGGTCATCGTTGAAACGGGTCCTAAACAAGTAATAAATGTAGTGTCTTTTGTTTTGAACGCGTCAGGCATACCGATAACGTTAGGTCGAAATGTTGTGTATAGAAATAAAATAAATAAATAAAACAAACACATAAATAAAATAAGTAAATTAAATAAAATAAATCAATGAAAATAAATAAATATAAATCAAAATAAAATAAAAATAAATAAATAAAAATAAAGAAAAATAAACAAAATAAAAATAGATAAAAAACAGAGTTTTAACAACAGAAAACTATTGGATTTTTGGCCGCCACCAGTTCTACCATTTTGTCTAATAATTGTAAAGGAAGAAATAAATAAGTATAAGTAAACATATCATAACCTTTTTCCAAAAAAAAATTACCTTGTCTTTACACTTGAAATCAGACCCCAAATGGACCAACAGATTGTAGTAATGTCCATTATCTCGTAACATTGCCGCATAATGCAAAGGTATTCTTCCAAGGTTATCATCCACCTGAAGAGTTTCTGGAAATCTTCCTGCGAGGTAACGAACTAAAAAAAAATAAAACCATAACAGTGCCGTAACTAGTGCAAAACTCGACGGAGACAAACGATAAATTTGGGGGAAGGGGTAATCTCTGTACCTATATTGGTTCTTCCAAAAGCAACGGCTACATGTAGGGGAGTTGCTCCGTTGGGAGATACATTGTCACGTGCTACAGCAAATTTACGTCGATCCAAAGCAGCTTGAAGATCTCGTAGATTACCACTGCGGGATGCCAAATGAATGGTGTGTATTTTATTCTGAAAAATAATAAAACTGGCATTTTATTGTTGCTTTTGGCATTTCGTTTAAGGTTTTACTTGTTGGCCATTTCCAAACACAAGTTGTTTAAGTAAAAAAACACTATAGTGGCTTATCAAAGACTACTTTTTCTTTAAAAGAGTTATTCATAAAAAAAATCGATCTATTAGATTTCAAAAAATACGAAAGCGTTTTTTTTGTTTAAAATGATCAACTTAAACTATAACTAAATAATCATCTCTTTTGCCTCCTCAGTGTGGGAAATTGCCAACATTTTTCTACTTACGTGCGGAAAGTCCGACTTTCCGCACGCCGTGCTTTGCATGATGTTTATATAACAGTTTCATATAAATAACATTAAAACAATAAAATACTTCTTGGAAACCAACTAATAAACTTTTGTCAATTACTAAATATCAAAGTAATAGCAACAGAACATTTATTGTAGTTTTTCTACGTAAGTAAAAAAAATTTTCTATCTATATAAAATTGGTGGCACACCGCAAGCATCGTTTGTGCAACTGCCACCATGTGCAGAAAAGTATCACTTTACGCTCTTGTTTGTTGATGGTGTTGCCGTCTGATTTATGAGTTTGGATGGTTTCCATCTGTCGATTACATTTCATTACATCACGGTGTAATAAATATTTTATCTGGTAATTCTCATGGGAAGGGGTGATATAGAGGGTGTACACTTGTAATAAGTGAAGAATCAAAGTAGTCCGATTTCTCGGCATGCGATACTTTTATAAGTGATACCTAGTCCCCTACGATGGTTTTGCTCTGTTTTGACTACTTGTATTATATGCGAACATATAGTCCAAACAATTCATAAAATTATAAACTAATGGCGGATTTATACTATCTTTGTACAAATATTTGTTTAATCGACACCTCCACCTTATTCAATCATCTTGAGAAAATGTCAAATGAAAATCATAAAATTTAAGATTAAAAATCTAGTTAAGATAAATAAGGAAAAAGCTGCTAAAGATGATGAATATGTAGAACAAACGATATAATCGCGGACAATAAAAAATGTATTAAAAATAAACAAGCATTAAGGAAAGCTACAATAATAATCATTCATTAGTAGTTCGTAATTTTTTAAAAAAAGGAATACTACAGGTAAATTTTTACCATCGATTTATGACTTTTACCCCACCCAAACAAATAGTATTTAACAGAACTCAAACTTAAAAAACTTTTCACCTAAAGACAAAGTAACAAATTGTGCTATAAAATTATTTACAAAAATTCTATAGCTTATTTACTTAAGTTTATAAGAAACGTCCACCGGTGCGGCGTACGCCCGGAGGTGGGGCTTAGGGGCCCATATCTTCCTTCCAGAGCCACTAAAAATCGTCTCCTAAAGGTTAATTTTTCCCAAACATCACCAATGAAATGGTAATCTAAGACTATTCTGATACTCAACCAATTTAAGCGTACGCCACCGCAGAATTTTGGTATATTTAAACATTTTTTTAGCAAGCCAGATTCTGCCCTCCAGACTAGTAAACCATGCCCGTATCTTAAATTTTTGGTGCAATTGGACGTAATTCTACCTACCATGTATACCGGAACGTTATCCAAAAAAGTCTGCAGCTCGGCACTATCGCTTTTTCGTCCAACGAGTTTTTCACCCTCCCCATTTAAAACGAGAGCAGCGAGTTGTTCCATATTTCCATTTTTTATTAAAGATTCGATTGGTTCGTTATCCTGATTGGGAAAGCCTTCGTTGTTCATTGTTTCAACTTCATTTTCACCATTAACAACTCCTAGGAATTAGAAACAATCAACAAAATTTCTGGGGTATCGCAGAGGTGTTTGAAAAACTTGAATAAGCTAAGAAAAATTTAGTGACCAAAAGTACCTAGGTATACTGTTTTCCCCATTTTGAGGGACTAAAATGCCACTTATAGTCCTTTGGGATAAAAACTTCACGTTTAGTTACTAGGGTTTAAAACTTTACTTTTAATCAAAGGAACATTGACGTACTGAAACTTTTAGTCTTATTAAAGCAATTTCATGGCATGTGTACCTCAACACGTCAACCTTACACTAACATCGTTACTGCTTTTTCATAAGAGTACCATGAATTGCTTTTTTATCCATCAACGAGTCTTCGTCTCAGGATAAAAAGTACCCCTCTACTATTATTTGGACTTAATTTTACTAATCTGCAATTTAATTAAATCGCAAATGTATAGATAAGTAGTCAAAAGTTTATTTTTTTTAATTTGCACTCTGTGGTAGAGGCCCAAAAAAAGAGCTCTAGGTATACCACCTCCATTATTTATTTTAGAACCGTCATGAAAACATCTATGATACATATAGGTACTACCTATGTCCAAACAAAACAAATGTGCTAAACTAAAAGCAATAAACCCAAGGCAGTAAGAGGGCAAAACACAAAATAACGTAACAACATGAAACTCAGAAATTTATTTCGATTAAACGTTTACAATAGGTAATAAAAAGGGACACTAAAAACACATTCCAATCCAAACATCGAACCGAATACAAGACTAAGAAAACATCACATTTTCAACTTACCCTCAATAATTCCATCTTCATCTTCCATTTCTGTATTTTGTATTTCTTTTTTAGCGGAACCAGGGTTGCTATTTGATTTGCTTTCACTCTTGGAAGATGAACCAGAGTTGCTGTGTGATTTAGTTTCACTCTTGGCAGAACTATTATTTCGACTGATAAAATGTTTACTGCTTGGACGAGTTCTTGAACCATCAGTAGTTGTTTCTTCATTTTGAGTTGGTTCACTTCCTCTGTTTGGAAATTCACTTTCTTCATTTGGAAAATTATTATTTGTAGGGTCAACGGTTAAATTATGTTTTAGTAGTTCAGCATTATGAAGTTCATCTTTATTTTTGACATTTTCGTCGTTGTCGATGTATTTTTCGCTGGAATTATTTTCTTTGTTATCTTCCAATTTTTTTTCTTCTTCTATCGGTTCTTCTTGATCTTTTACAGCACTTACTTTATTTTCATTATTGATACTTACATCGTCTTGATTGCGATTTTCTAAAGATATGGTTTTAGACAATATTCCGTTGATTTTGCTTTCACTGTTAAATTCTTGTTCAGACGCAATTATTTCGTTTTCATTTTCTTTGCTTTCATTTACATTGTCGTTATCTTAAACAACAAAAAACCTATGTGCCCATAAATTTACAAAAGTTAATTCTTAGTATAAAAAAGTAACCCAATTCTTTTTATAAAAGTTTGCCCCTTTTTTCTTTTTTTTTTTCTTTATAACGTTGCTTTTTGTATTGCTAAAATTTGGTTTTAAGATTGGCTGTTAACCCAAGCAGTTTATTGTCCAGCTGATGTAAAATTGGCCTAGGATATTTTATGCGTTTTAATTATAGTCTGGCTGCCAAACCACGATTTTTGCCCCAAGTGGGAAATTAATGGCACAAGAATTTTTTTTTCTTATTTTGTTAGTCAAAATGCTCTCTTTTAAGATGCCACTCTGGCACCTTTGCGCATTTTGAAAAATCCAAAATGACGGCAATTTTTAAGTGAAAAAACTACAGAGAAATATGAACAAAATATTGGTGTGTGGCATATCATTTTAGTCGGATTTGAGTCGCCTAAATCCAAATCCGGTATTATTTTTATTCTGGGAGATATTCCAACGGAGGCGGGGTTGATTTTATGAAAAAAATCGACCTACTAACATAGACATGTAATATATCAATTTTAGATTTTTTTTGTCCGCTGAATACAAATCTGTAGTAAAAATTGGGGGTAATTGAAAGGAGAGGGGGGATATTTATGAGGAAAATAGTAAAACTGTTTATGTCGAAACTTAACGAACAAGCTTTATTTAAGTTTTATTGCAGGTCTCGACAGCTCTGCTAAACCCTGTTATAAAACTAATTAATGACTTTTGGGCATCATCCACCATTTTGAAATATTCAAGATGGCGGCCGAGGGCAAAAAATCAAAAGGAAAACTTGGGCCCGCTGAATCCAAATCTGTGATTTAAAAAAATATTGGGAGGGGGCGTTATTTTGAGAGGTGGGTGTAATTTATACATACAATACACTTTATTATATTTTTTTACAGATTCTGGGTTTCGGCGGTTAAAAAAAAACTAAAAAAAAACTAAATAGAGTTTTAACGAATAAAATTTATTCAAGTCTTTTTACAGATTTCAACGATGCCCAAAAGTTATTAATTATTTTTATAACGGGGTTGAGCAGAGCTGTCAAAATCTGCAATAAACCTTAAATAAAGTTTGTTCGTTAAGTCTCCACATAAAGTTTTACTGTTTTCCCCATAAATGCCACCTACCCACTCCTTCAAATTACCCCCAAAAATGTTTTTAACTACAAATTTGGATTCAACGGATCCAAAAACCTTACAATTGATGTATCGCATGCATATGCTTCTCTTTTGAACTTTTTCCCACAGCCGCCATCTTGAATATTTCAAAATGGTCACTCCTTCAAATTACCTCCAATTTTTTTTTAACCACAGATTTGTATTCAGCGGACCGAAAAACCTTAAAAGTTATGTATTACATGCCTGTTTTGGTAGGTCGATTTTTTTCATAAGTGGTACCCCCAAGAACAAAAATAATACCGGATTTGAATTTAGGCGACTTAAAGCCGACTAAAATAATATGCCAAACACCAATATTTTGATCAGATATATTTTTCTGTAGCTTTTTCACTTAAAAATGGCCGCCATTTTGAATTTTTCAAAATGCCCAAGGGTTCCAGAGTGTCATCAATCGGATTCTTTAAATAGAGCATCTTGGCTAACAAAATCAGCAAAAAATCATTTAATTACCTTTTTTGGTGTTTTCCGTATTTTCAAATCCGTATACAGAAACAGCTTCATTTATAACTCCGTCATTATTTTCTTTCTCCTCCAAATTTTGAGATCGTTTTAGTGGTTTTTGACCCTCGCTAATTTCATTGGAAATTTCTTCTTCTTTAGTAGATCTCTCAGACAAATTTTCTTGGCTATGTTTAAGAACGCCATTTGCACTCAGTATAGATGGGTCTATAAGACTCCAATCCACATTATGAGATTTTGCACATCTTGGACAATCAGGGATAACATATAGAAGTTTCGAGTCTAGCTCCGAGTGTCTGGTTCTGTAGTAGGCTGCAGCCTTTTGTCTCTAAAGAAGATTACACCCAAAGTAGTTAGTGTTGTACATTAATTTATAAAGTGAGTATTGTTTGACGAGAATGCTGTTTGTAAATAAATGAGAAACATTGATGGACAGTAAGTTGAAATAAAGGGGTAGGGTAAAAAGGGCCCATGAAAGCCTACTTGCGAGGCCATGAGCCACCGCATTTCTACTACTTCTACTACTAAGATAAAATAAAAACTTCTTTCCTTATATGCTTAATATTTTAAAAAATTCCAGTAACTTCATTAAATACACTTACGTTATCTAACGCAGATTCATTAGCTCCATTTTGCAATAAGAAATCAAACATTTTACTGTTATCCTTTAGAAGTACCGAATAATGTAGTGGCGTTCTACCTTCATTGTCTACTGCGTTTACCGTACTTGGAAGTTCTCTCACTATAAATTCGGCAATTTCTTGCTTTCCTAAACCTGCAGCCTAAAAATAGAGAATATATATATAGCTAGGCAATTTCCTGCGATCTAATATTTTATGTCCCGGAGTTAAAACAATGATTTAAGCTTTGTATGAATTTAATTAGCGCAAGTGCGCTTTATCTGAACTCCACCAGAGCAGTGCCTTTAATTAGGTAATTTGCAAAAGAATTAGCCAAAAGCATATGTAGGGTGGGCCACAAAATTCCGCACTTTTTGGATTTTTGGATAGATAAAACGCAAGAGTTTTTCGATCCAATTAAAAATTTAAAACCTCTAAAAAATTCAAGATGGCGGACAGTTTTTAAAAATGTGTAATTTTCACCCCCCGCCCCTGAAAAAATTTATGTGCGACTCTGAACAAACTCTAAAGCTTTCAATAAAAACGTTCATTGTTTCTGTGTAAATTGAAGTATCATTTAATTAAATCAGTTGGGATATAAAAAAGTTATAAAGATTTTTCTTTTTTGGCTTCGCATTGAAAAAAATCACAAAATTACATACATTTTCCATTTGCTATATCTTTTAACCTAATTATTTAATTAAGAAAAAAACTAAGAATCTAAATAACTAATCTAAATTTAATAAATAATAAATTTAATTTTTATTCCGATTTAATTAGGTGATACCTCGATATACGAAGCAAAATGGAGATTTGGAAATACTAATTTATATTTTGTCCAGTGCCTTAGTGAAAAAAAAGGCGTGTAAAACCTAACTCTTTTTAAAACTATCCGCCATCTCGAATTTTTTTCAATGTCAAATTTTGAACAAACGGACGCAACTCTCATGTTTTGTCTCTTTAAAACAATATTTTTAAGTTATAATAATTGAAAAAATATGTATCTAATTTTGTGATTTTTTTTCCAATGTTAAGCCCAAACACTCATAATCTAAAAGCTTATAACTTTTTCATTTGTCAACCGATTTAATTAAATGATACGTGAATATACACATAAACAATGAGCGTTTGTAGTGAAAGCTTTAAAGTTTGTTCAATACCGCACATAATTTTTTTTCAGGTGGGGTGAAAATTACATATTTTTTAAAACTGTCCGCCATCTTGGATTTTTAAGAAATTTTCAATTTTCAACTGGATCGAAAAAGTATCACATTTTATCTTTCTAAAGAATCAATATCTTTAAAGATCGAGCACTTATGTCAAAAGCTATAGCCAATCCAAAAAGTGCGGAATTTTGTGGCCCATCCTATATATAATCATGTAATGTATATTTGGAGACTTTTCTTTATTGCCAGAAAATTTTTTCACTTTGAAATTTAAACTAATACCAAAATAAAACAATAACAAAATTAATACAAAAGTTTCCCAATTTGACCCCTGTATCTCAAAAACAAAAGAGTTCTTATTATTTTTACATTTTATTACTTTTCTTGAGCTTTTTCTATTACCAATTATAATATTTGCACTAATACCTTTCTGCACCCTATATAAGAAAGTTATAACAAGTCAACTCCATAATTACCCACATAAATTTATAGTTTCCAAAATATAAGCTTATATTTCGCGTTATTCAATTCCAGAAATTTCAATAAACTTATCATTGAAGAATTCGATTTCTCACTCTTAAGGTGATATTTTGGCGTTCGTGAAAACACAATAGATGGTAATTAAGTTCCTATGCGGCACGCAATATCATGTTCGAGGACACTACTATAGTCCATGTAAAATGATACCCACTGCTATTATTACATGGGGTTGATTGAATAATAAAAGGAAAACAGAGAAATGCACTTTTAAATTTAATTATTTTATAGAAAAATTATTTGTGGCGTAGAGAACGAGGAGTAAAAGATCAAATTAAGGACAAGTTTTTCCTTGACTGGGATTAAAAAAAAATGAAGGAAAATTATATTTTATTCTACTGTGTTCTACTAAATTACTTCATTATAATCAGATAATAAACCAAAAAAAAAACGCCAAAAAAAAACGAAAAAAAAAAACGGAATAAAAAACCTGAAAAAAAGCCGAGGAAGACCCCCAAAAAAAAGTTTCATTACATATTAAAAAATACGTGAGAATCAAAATATTACTTTGGGTTAGGTTGTGTGGGTCTAGCTTATGTTGGGTTGGGTTTGGGTTAGTTATAATAATTTTTTGTTCAGGGTTTTCTTCCGAGGTTTTCCTCAGGTTTTTTTTACTATATTCAATCAGATATCCAAGGTAACTTGATAAATAGTTATGCTTGTCATTATTACACACTGTAGTAGTTCATTTCAAATTCTCCGGACCAATTTGATTATAGCGGCTCACATTACAAAGAAACAGTTATTATCATTGTATCTATTTTGAAACGACTTTGTCATCTTTCGTGGCAGTTAACTCTTAAAAAACGTTAAAAAAAAACAAAATTTGATAAATTTTAATTTATTTCCGATATGGGTTTAACTCAATATTTTCTAATTTTAGAGACCAAACCTACGTTGGCGGGAGGTGGTTGAAGAAGATTTTAAAATTTCAGAAGAATTAATGTAAAAATAAAAAAATAATTGTCCTATAACAACTATAATATATTTTGAACGAGGGCCGCTTTTATGGTGGACGCGATGACAGAACAGCTGATTGCAGTCGTTGCGTACGTTGGGATGTATTTACGGACCCAGCAACGTATACACAACGATTGGCCACTATGAAATACAGCAAAAAAATATGTTTTTAAAAGGTACGTCATTTTCTCTAACTTTCATCTTAGGCCGCACAACTATGGTCCTTCAAAATTAAAAAAAATACTTTCCCGTGATTCTAATACCAAGTGCCGAACTATAAAGACAAATACTATCATAATTTTTTAAACTTTGGAGAACTGTGCACCATATAGTTGCGGCCTAGGTTCAAAATTAGGGACAAAGGTGTTACCTACCGTCAAATGGGGTAAAACGGATCAAAATTTTAGTTTTTTTTTCGATACTTATATTTAGAAAAGAAAAAAACCTGAAAAAAATATTTGTTAAAGATTCATATCTGGGGTACCAATTAGTGTTTTTTTGTTTAAATTTACCTCGAAATTGACCCCTCAGTTTTTTATATTTTTTGTATAAAATTGGGGTAAAACAGGTGTCAAATGCATTTGCTTTGCTTTTTAGCGAGCTCTGGGGTAAAATAGATCACAAAGAAAATTTGTAAAATTATTTTTTAGGCTCGTTTTTACCAAAGAATGGTCAAAATCACTACAAAATACTACATTTAGTAAATCTTATTGAAAAAATAGCTATAAAAACTACAAAACAAAATGGGGTTAAAATAAAAAACCTTTAAAAAAACTTAAAACTAAACGAAAAAAAGAACGATAAATTCGGGTGGTTTGAGGAGGTGCCAGGAGGTAGAGGAGAGGGTAGGTGTTAGGAGATGACACTCTCTCCCACCATCACTACCCTACAACTACACTTAAAAACAAACGATATATTTGGGAGGTTAGATGAGTGGGTAGTTAAGGATGACACTCTCTCCCACCATAACTACCTCTTTTCTACAATACACCATAAGTACATCTGCTGCCAATATCTACCCCTTTTTCACTACCATCTTACCCGCACCACGTCCTATCTTTCCCCACAAGGTCCCTATCATGCTGTTCCTGCTCCAAACAGTCATCTGTATAAATTGCCCTGCCCTCTGAATCAATTATTTTTCATGAAAGTTAGCTGTAGAAAGATACCCCATAGACTTAAAAAAAAATCTCAAAATTTAACCATAAAAGAAACCAAGAAAATAGTCACTAAACTGATGTTGTCGATCCGAAATCTCATGTGTTTATCACTTTTCCAGTTGAAGGTAATCTTTATATTTTGCGAAAACTACTCAATAATCACTTTTTGTGTTTTTGCCTTATACCCACCCAAGATACACGTATCTAGACACATTTTGGCTTGTAGCGTGGTACGTTTCTTAGATACCCTTACAACCGTACAAAATTTCTTTAAATCTATTTATTTGTTTTTAAGATATTCACTTTCAAAATTAACTCCCCAATCAGCACAAAAGGTTAGAATTTTGCTGTAAAAATATCTTCACAGAGACATCTATAGCTTTTATTGTTTTTGCAGTTGTCTGCTACAACTTGTTTAAAGCTAGATTAAAAGGTTATGGCAAACACTGTCACATAACATCATCAAGTCAAATTTGGATTTCTGAGAGGGTTTGGCTTTAAATCCTAAAAAATAATTGATTTTCAGGCAAATTGTTTATGGTAGCAGATTTAAAGGACTAAATTTATAAATATGGAAACAGAAATAATATAATAAATATGGTGAACCTTTATAATACTTTGTGATCCAATACATACCATATTTACTTAAGAGTGAATTTGAAGCCTAAAAACAGTTCGTTTAATTAACAGTTAAACCGCACATCTAACTGTAGAGGTCCCATGGTGGAGACGACGCCCGCAAGATCAGGCAATACCGCCGGGCTTCAGATCCACCGTGGGACCTATTCAATACTGTATATTTAGATTTTTAAACATTATGGCGGGTTTCTTAAAAAACTGGAGGGATTTTTGAAAAGTATATTTAAAATAGAGCGTTTAGTAGATCTTTTGGAATATTTCGATTGTTACTAAGCCTTTTAAAGGTGCGGTTTGTCTTTTTATCTGGCTGGCTCTACAAAATATTTGAAAAAAAAGTAGCTTTGCTTATTGTGGTACTTTAATGCCCTAGTGGCAGTTTTCTGCCCGCGGGTGTTAAATTAAATGGTTAATAATAAACTCGGTCGTGCCTGTCTATGGATTACTTTGAAAGTCTTGTCACTGATGATTTGTATATTGTCAAAATTGGCATCAAAATGTGTTTTACGCATACTAGGATAGGCAATTTAGATATAAATTTTGTGAATAGAGAAAAAATTGGAACTTATTTTTTTTTTCTTAAAATGCTAAGGAAGGTCCACCATTTAACATAGTAAAAGTCCCCATTAGAAACTGTCATTTCTAACCTCGAAAAAACTCCAAAAAAGCGTTTTCCTTGGATAACTCCTAAACGGTGACAGACTGTCAAAAGTGACAAATGCAATTGCAAATTTAACTCTCTATCAATAAGTAAATAGTGACAGTGTAGCTTAAACCACTACTTCTATCAGAAAAATTGAAATAAACACAAGCAAAAATAATGTCAATTTGAAAAATTCCTTGCATATTCCTTTTTAGCATTTTTATCAAGATTTCTCAATCTACGAGTACCAGCTTGACAGAGTTGATCTAAAAGCTCCCAGCAAACACGGTTCCTTTGGGCCTTCGTCGGCCCAATGTCGATTTTCGAATTTGCCGTCATCGGCACGACGTCGATTTACGACATCGGACCAGCAGTATTTGTTGTCCGCTTTCGATGTAGGCCCAATGTATGTTTGCCGACGCAAGGTTAAACCGTAGCCCGCCGTCGGCCCAATGGTAAATTTTACTTTTTGTTGACATCGGCATACCGTCGCCGTACGATTAAGGTCTGATATGGTCTAACCACATGGTACCGATCATCCGCCTATATAGCTGCTTAATTTGGTCGGTCTAACGTAGGCAAGCTGGTCTCGGCCCGACATCGGTAAACTATTCAAGTCCGATATTGGTTTCCTAAAGCGGTCCAACTCGGCGATTGACAAAGGTCCGTCGGTGGTAGTGATGGGCACAAAACATCGATGTTTCAAGAACATCGATGTTTTTTATTCAACAGCGATGTTTTTAACATCGATGTCTATAAAATATCATCGATGTTAAAACATCGATACTTTTTTTAAACATCGGAACATCGAACATCGATCCAAAAAAAATTATAGGAAATAATGTGTCTGAGAAGTAAAAACAGGAGTTGCCTATTTTTGAGATGTCGGTCGGCTTTGACGCCAATAGTGTCTCTACCTAATCTGAATGTACTACTCATATTTTTGTGTTTTTTTTAGCGTAGATATTTAATAGCATCTGTACCGATTATTTATTATTTGCATGCTTATTATAAATATTGTGTAAAACGAGGGGGTAAACACTAGTTCAAAAAATGTGAAATGATTACCAATGTTTTTGAATGGTCAGTGATAGCCGGATACTGCCGAGGGATTTCCAAAGACGCCCAGGGTCTCTTAGGGTCTGCAAGTCAGGATTTGGCGGCGTTTGGTGAAGTTTAGGCAGTTGCAGGAACTGCAAGGGAACTGGTAAGATTTGTGACATGATTGCCAATAGTGGTTACCCCCTTGGTGTAAAATTAACAATAAGTCCTAAATAAAACAGTTTCTTTGAATAACAGAATACTCTCCAAAAAAAGCAAAATAAAACACCGATGTTCAAAAACATCGATGTTTTGATTCCAATATTTTTTCACCATCGATGTTGTCATCGATGTTTTTTTTTCAATGTGCCCATTACTAGTCGGTGGTAGCTTAAAGCGGCCCGACATTTGCAAACTACAAAGTTTGCTTAACCAGTCAGGCTGGTTTAAGTGGCCGAAGAGGTAATTCTTGTAGAGAAGTACCACCATCTTGTCAAGTCCGCATTCTAGTTTTGAAATATCTTTGCTCATTATATATAGAATATTATCTTCCACTGTACAGGGAACATAGTGACACTAGCGCCATCTCTACATACTAAGAAGAAACTATTAAGCAGTTAAAAAATTTTAATAAGACGTACCATCGTCAGTTGCCGAATCTCGACCGATTAAACAAAGTTCCAATCGGATCATCATCGGCCCTAAAGCAGATAAAGTGGGCGTCGGCATAAAGTCGACTATAGTAAATCGGGCCATCGTCAGTTGCCGATTTTCGACCGATTAAACAAAGTTCCATTCGGACCATCGTCGGTCCTAAAGTGGCGTCGGCCTCGACTGTAGTAATGTGAACCTCCGTCAGTTGCCGATTATTGATAGAAAACTGAAAATCATAATCTGTCCAACATTGGGCCAGCGTATTGTCTCCGATGCCGACACACTTGTCGACATTAGCCCGATTCAATACCGACGACTTGTGTTTGCTGGGCAATGACCTAAATTATATCAGAAAATTTTTCCATTGGCGTAGACCGATTTTCTCTAGAAAATTTCAAAATGAACTAACTAAAACTCTTTGAAACGCTACTGTTGCTGACATATCCAAAAAAGGGCCCCGCTTTTCACTGGATATATACTAGATAAAATTTCAAAACGACACCTTCTGCTTGTATTTGCTGCTTCCAATACGAATTTTTTAAATTCATGATTTTCTATTTATTTTTTGTTGAATTTCATAAATTGAAAAACCTACGCATTAACATAAAAATATCCAAAAAGGCTAACAAAATTAAATTTCGAAAAAAAAACAACCCAATTTATTTGTCTGACCAGTGTAGAAAATATGAAGCTAGGTAAGTGGCATGATAAAAAATTATTGGAAGAGTAGGGGACCTTGGTTCTTCAATTTATGAAAATCAACAAAAAAAAATAATTATGAAAAATTCTTATTTCATTACTGGAAGCAGCCGATACAAGTGGAAGGTGTCGGTGGAAAGGCAATTTTATCTAGTATAAAACCCAGTGATTTTGAAATTTCACAGTCTAGAAAATCGGACTACGCAACTAGAACACTTTAGTTTTTAGACATAATTAAGACCATTGTTCTTAGATAAATCCTGCCAAGTTTGGTACTCGTAGGTTAAGAAATCTTGATGAAAATGTGAGAAATGGATACGCAAGACATTTTTTAAACTGACATCATTTTTGCTTTAGTTTTTTTAATATTTGTGGTAGAAGGAGTCGTAAATTTGCAACATTTTTTCCCATTTTTCACTTTTGACCGTCTGTCACCATTTAGGAGTTATCAAAAAAAAAATGCTTTTTTGGAGTTTTTTTGAGATTCGAAATTACAGTTGCCGAGAAATGGGGACTTTTCATATGTTGGACCTTCTTAAGCTTGTTAATGAAAAAAAAATTGGTTTTAATTTTTCGTCTATTCTTGCATGTAGCTTAGCCTAAACGAATACTTTTTTTAAATAATTTTAAAATGTTTTTTCCTTAAAAATATGGTCGTGCATAAAACATTTTATGCATGTCGGTTATAAAGTGTGTTTAACGCCCTCATCGTGTAAAAACTCTGACCTACGGCTCGTGATTTCGACGCTGCGAGCGTTAAACATTTCCTTTATGATCTAGATACATAAATAATTATTATGCACTACCGAGTGTTAAAGTGTACTCATGCTTAACGCCCTAGAGCAACCTTTTCGCCCACGGGTGTTAAACTAACGCCCGGCGGTGCCTGTTTACCTACAACCCCACTAAGCATCCTTGGCTTGCCAAAGTTTAAATGAGTAAAACTACCCTTAAGGTTAAAAAAAAGCATAAAGGTTTTTATTACCTGGTGGGCAATAAGAAATTGCATTGCATATTTAATTAAGAATATCAAGCTTTAAAATTAAATAAAATGCAAAATAGCGGCCACATTCAAAGCAAGTGGTTTACCACCATACTTTTTTATGTTCCTGATAAAAAAAAGTTAATCAAGATTGAAAAATATCCCGAAGGTTGGTTCGGTCGTCATTTTCTGTACACCTAAACGAATTTTCGGCGCATTTTTTTGTTAAAAATACCACAAATTGCCCTTAAATGGCCCAAAATGCCTCGAAGTAATGTCACGAAATGCCATCAGCTATCTTTCTTTCCACTACACTTCCTTTAAAATTAAGTGTGCGCATCAAGAAATATTCCGACTAAATGTTTTTTTGTTTTTTTTATATACTCCAGCGAACCGATTGAATAAATAACTATTCTTTCTATTTCCTGCCGCGTCCCGCACGCGTGGGCTTCCACTTGTCTACCTGATGTGTCGGGCATCGTAATGATAGCGGTGCATGTATATATATATATATATATCTTGTTTTTATTTAGTTTTTTAAAATAACCAGTAGTTTTTACCGTAATTAAACATTTTAGGATACGTTAAATTATGTAAAAACTTAACATTATGCAAAATCACGTGAATGGTTCTGGGATAATACTTTAGACTTTTACCGTACAAAATTTGATACAAATTTGATTAACGGTTTTTTAGATCAACTAATTGGAAGAAACGCATTTTTTATTTAAATACACCCTTAATAAAAAAATAAGGAAATTCTGTTGCCATGTATAGTTTTCTGATAAAAATTACGCGAATTTAAGTTTTTGTTTATTTATTATTGAAGGTTATGATTATTTTTGTTTTTATTTCAGCTTAATTTGTATTCAAATTCACAATTATGTCTTTGTTGAAAGCCCATCGATGATAATTTTAACTTTTTTTTTAATTTTCTCCCAAATTTTTTTTTAATAAATAAATTCAACATGCCTGATTCCCATCCCCCGTCTTTAATAAAAAAAAGCGTTTTGATTTAAATTTAGTTAATTTTAGGACCAAAAAACCCAAAAAAAAAAAAAATTATTTCTATACCAAAAAGGCCGACCGTAAAAATTGCCTGGAAGGTGCATCGTAAGTGCCGCCGCATTCGCAGTTTTACAAAATAGCTGTTTAAGAGTTGTGTTTTGGCATAAAAAGACATTTAGGGTGAGATTTACTAAAAGGGTTTAGTCTATTTTGGAACGGTCCTAAGTTTAAGTGAAATTTTTGGTTTTAAGCACTTTAAACCAACCCTACTTGAGTTTTAGACATAGTTTGATTTATAAGAAGAATTTGAATAAATTTGTTTATTGAATAATCATATTAACGGAACTTTTGTTGGATTTAAGAAGAAAGTTTCAATTTAGAAGAAAAGAAAATTAAAAAATTTAAACCCACGCGGGATTTAAATAGTAAACACTCTGTAGAACAACTTAAAATTGGAGTTATATGTCACTCTAATTAAAACTTACAGTTGTTAATTAATTTTTCCAATTAATTCTTGATGTCACACAACGATATAGATGGGTAATAATAAAATAAGGAGTAGATTAATTTTGTATTTATTTACAAGGTGTTTTTTTTTATGAAATGTATTAAAAAATTTAAATGCTAGATATTTTACATTTCTGTCACTGTCGAAAAGTCAGTTTCAAAATATTAGCTGCATTCAAATCACAAACACCGAGTTCGGATCTCTTACCTATGCTTGTACCTTGGCTTGCAACAACCTCTACTGATAAAAGCTACAGCTGCTTTGAAATGAGTGGGCTTTGAGTAAGGAAAGTTTTCTTGACTGAGCTTTTAGATAACTTCAATTTTTAATTTCACTTTGGAATAAATTAATATAGTTGTTTTGGGTTTTTTGTTTGATATATTTTTCGTGCATAATCAGTGATTTTCACTTATGTTTGTTTTGCCTCGTAGTACCCTCATAAATATATTTTTTGTGCTGAAAACGGGTTCAAAATATGGCATTTTTCTGGACAAAATCGGAGGTGTTTTATTGATTAAAGAACAACTTAAGATATTAAATAAAGTAAATTAGTCCTTGTAAAAACGGTTACTTAAGAAAATTATAAACGAACAAAACAATCGTTTCTGGGGGCTATAAATTTAAACAACCCCCCTGATGTGGTCTAAAAAATCACCAACTTTATAACCTCAAATACAAATAATGAAGCCAATTATGTGCCAAGTTTTTAGCGTATTCACCATTTGCCATTTTAAAACTTGTCAAAAAAAATTAGTTTTAGTGCATTTTTTTCCAAAATATGGTGTATTTTAAGAAAAAAAGCAGTTTTTCAGTGGTATTTTGCAATAACAATACATAATAATCAATAACTTTGTGTCTTTTCTGTATGGGTAAGTGTTTTTTACAATTGGTTTTAACATTTAGTACCCCCCACAGTTGCAAATATTTAGACCTGTGGGGGGTACTATTTTAGATCTTAGTAAATCCCACAGTTAGTTTCTCCAAAATATAATTACAGCCTATGGTTTTATTTAAGATTTTGTGTTACTTATAAAAGGAAAATAATAGCTAGAATTATAGCAATTTAGATATAGCAAGATACAGGCTATTTTTTAGATTTATTTTTACTTTTTTTGTCAGACCAATAAAGAATTTGATTTGTAAAGATATTTTGAACAAAAGGCTGGTTATTCAAATATTGTGAAGAGTAAAACTAAACCAAAAAGAATGCTAGCCATTTAATAACAAAAACTTGGTTACGAAAATATTTTTGCAACTAAATTTTGACTACAAAATCTATTATGGCTAAACTGTAATGCTTGGGTCAGATTGTACAGGTAAATTTTATCTCTCGTAGGAATGTACTATTAACTAGAGGCCCTGTATACGATTTTTGTCAGTTATTATTTTACTAGAGGTCAGCAACTGAATTTGGCAGTTGCTAGCGAAATGTTTGAAATTTTCTGTTGGCAATGATAGTTGGTAACCCCTGACAATAAATAACCTTGTCACTCTCAGATTTTTGATTAAGAAAGGTCAGGTTTAAAAATGGAATTTTTCTGTATAAAAAATTGTAAAAATACGTGCCTTGACGAATTTGTATTGTTCCTTTGTCCAACGGAGAAAGAAACTCAAGAAAAGTGAAAAGAAAACATGCATTTACCACGCTGGAAAATTAATAAAAATAGCCGAATTTGCGAGGTAAGTGAGCTATAAGCAGTAGGTACAAACATACGCATTTAGCATGTACTTTGTTAATAAATAACACATTATGTTTCCGTCTTTTATTGTAAGAAAAAGAGCAACAATAATATTGGTCAATAAGAGTTTTTATATTTTACCTATTATTTACATTTTTAATATCTCTGCGTGTATATTCACTGTTTGTTTTTGTTTTTTTTTTGTCAAAACTTGACTTATTTTACCAACCAAAAAAAATCAATCTTTCAAAAACTGTCTGGGGAAATTATAAAAAGAGACAACAAAACATCAGTTCATTTCATAAAACCACTTTTACATGCAAACATGAAAAAAAATAGAAAGAGAGGGCAATATGAGTTGCCCACCTCTGGTAAAACAATAACTGTAAAATGTGTAGAGGGCCTCTACTATTAAAATCAAAATTGATATTGCCAGGAATTACTCAAAAAATAGAAAATGTTATTTTATGAAAAAAATATATTTTAAGGACTCTCAGAAGACCTTCAAAACAATGTAACACTCGACCCACTTTCCCTATTCAAAATATAGGAGTAAAGTTTACCCCTTGGAGGGGGTATGTGCTACAAAAATTTCAAGATATTTCCTCCTCGAGTAAAAAATTGAACTGTGCAAGGATTTTTCCAAATTCAAACTCTAAATATGTGAATTTTGGGCATACAGGGTGATTCAAAATTCCCTAGAAAGACTTCAATTCAAGATAGAATTTGTTGTTCTGAACAACGAATTAGTAAAATATATTTTTGTAAACTCTTTCCTTTCAGAGATACTTGCATTTAAAAATTGTTAATATTTTCTGAGAAGCACACTTCACTACGTCATAACGTCATAGAAACATTAATTTTGGAAAACAAAACTTTAAAAACTTCAAAATGCTTGACAAAAACCCTAAAAAATGTCACTGTCAGCAGACGTAGACTTGCTTGGTAAATTATTCTAAAGGCGATTCAAAAAAAAAAAATCTTAAATTTAGAAAAAAATTAATATGAAATTTAAACATAATAATCACGTAACTTTTTTTAGATTATTGATATCTAATCACTGTTCAAATCTTTCTAGTCAATTTTGAAAGACTCTGTATAGGAAAATATTAATGTAAATTATTTAATAAATAAAATATTATACCTTATGCAGAGCCGTTAACCCATTTTGATCTTTTCCAGAGAAGACAACAGATGGCACGGGAGGGCTGACGTGGCCTTTTAAACTTTCTAGGTCGCCGTTCTGGACATCGACGTGGATATCTTTTATCATACCCTAATTTGGAAGAAATAACAGGCTGCTCATAATAAATAAAATATTAATTAGGAAGAGTAACAAATAATAATTTTTTCTTTTCTAATTCAAACAACGAATTTGAAACGAAAATGAGTGGGGGAAAGTAAAATTGTTAGATTTTAGGTATAGTACCGTTTAAAGAATTCCTACGATCAATTTTTTTTGACATGAAGTATAGAGCCCTGTTCATAACTGTTTTAGAGTAAGAGAAAAGCTTACCATCATATGAGGAATAGCATCCAAAAATTTCTTCACTTTGGGGTTATTGCTGTGCTCTACCAAAAGTTGTGAGCCACATCCTTCCCACATCACTTGTTGCAAACTTTTCAGATTCATGTTGTGAATCCATATTCTAATATTGGATTTCTTGAACCCTAATCCTGTGGACACTGGTTCTTTCATGTTCGGTGATTTGAAAACTATTTAGACCGAAAGAAATATATTGTTTAAAAAAATATACGTACAATAATAAGTAGATAGCAGTGGTGGCTCGTCAGATGAGGCAAGTGAGGCGGCGCCTAATCAACTTTTTTGGAAAAACTCTTTAGTTTAAATGTGTCGGCTTCTTTAACATTTTTCTTTTATTTTTATACTAGGGTATTATTTCATTTATTTCTTTTCTAATTCTACCTTTGCTTTACGAATGTTTTGTGTGTTTTATGAAAGAAATATTTAAAGCAATTTGAAGAATAGTTTTTTTTCATCCAAATGGGTTTTACATATTTGATCCTGGTGCCTCACCAGTTTTATACCTACGTCACGAGCCGCCACTGGTAGGTAGGAGAGGGAGGTATAGTCAATCAAATCTCCTTTGACCACCACTGCCTTAATAAGATATTAAACAAAACCATGTTGTTTATACAGGGTGTTTCACAACTTATGTCAGAAACTTTTAAAGCGTATTAAGTGGCCTACAAGTAATACAAAAATATATTTAAAAAAAAACGATTATGCCGTTTTCAAAAACCCCTAGTCACTGAATATTCTCATAACTAAAATAAAAAGGTCAAATAATGACACAGGAATAAATCCGGTAAGCTTCTGCGGCGTGTTGTTGTGCTTCGTTTTAAACTAAAACAATGTTCACTAATGCGCTATTTAATTTCCCAAGAAATGAATAGTTGTATGTCATTTTTTACAACGAAACACAAAACAAAATTTGTAGAATGGTTTAACGATCCTATTTTTAATTTTTTCGAAGGTCTAGGTTTATGGGTTTAGGGATCTTGTTAATGAAACGTCCTTTTTTTGAAATGCCAACGTTCCGCAAAACTTATTTGCTTTTTCAGGGCTATCATCCTTGGGTAAAGAGGAATTATTTTGTCAGAAGTGCCGTAAAATTTTGATTAAAACTTAAAAAAAAAACATAATAATAACACATTAAAATAATAATACTACGGCGAGTACTTCCTTCGTATTTATGTTTTTTAAATTAAATGCGAGTGAAGTACTCGCCGTAGTATTATTATTTTAATGTGTTTTTTTATGTGTTTTTTTAAAAGTTTTAATCAAAATTTTACGGCACTTCTGCCAAAATAATGCCTTTTTTTTCCCAAGGAGAATAGCCCTGAAGAAGCAAATAAATTTTGCGAAAAGTTGGCATTTCAAAAAAAGGTCGTATCATTAAGAAGATCTCTGAACCCATAAACCTAGACCTTCAAAAAAACAAAACAAAATCACTAAAAAAACTAATACTCTGAATCACAACGCGACACGTGACATCAAAAGTAAATCCGCTAATATTGTTGTTTTTACTTTTTGTGGTACGACATGGAGATAAGAGCGGGACGTGCAATGCACTTGCTTGCTTGATGATTGTTTTTTGTTTATAAGCTTTAATATACAGTCGAAGGTGAAGAAAATATTTTAGCACATTTTTGGTAATTTTTTTGAGAAAACTTTTGAGGAAATTTAAGCGAAATAAGCCAGTATACGAATCACGTCTTTCATCCTTACACATAAGTTGTTAAACAGCCTGTATATAATATTAAATTAAAATTGTTGAAATAATTAAAGTAGTATTGTACAGTCCAACGATGTTAAATATAAGTCATTAAAAAACTAACTTTGTGAAAAGGACTAATTCTTTATTTTATTCGCTTTTAAATATATATATGTATGTATACTTATGCGGGTAAAAATTTAAAAAACACATAAAAATTGTAATAGTATGTTACCCCTTAGCCCAGACCCACGGGGAAAGTGGATACCTAACGCATTTGAGCAAAGTTGAATAAATCAAACAAGTAAAATTTAAAAAATTTAAAACCTTCGAATGCCTACAACATTAGCGAGTATAATATTAAATATCTAGATCGATTTACCATGCATTGATTTGGTACCTCACAAGGGAATAGGTTTTTCTAAAAATGCGAATATTTCTCGAAATTAAACCCTCATTTGCTCCGGCCCCTAAGTAATTTTATTTACCTCTCAAAACTGAAATTAACTAGTGCGTAACCTACATTTACACACCAAATTTTAGCAAAATGCGATGAACGGTTCAGAAGTTACACCCGATTATAATTTTGTCGTCAACTCTCGAATTCTTTGAGACCTGTGTGTAGTAAACATATTATCTCTGCAACTACCTAGCCTATTTTTATCAAATATATAGCTAAGAATACTCCCTGAAGGACAGATTTCAAACAACAAAAAAAAACTGCATTTAAATCGGTTTGAAAGCGACATTCGCACAGAGACACACATTGATATAGGGGTCAAACTTATAATACCCCTCTTTTTCGTCGAGAATTAAAAATGCCGCAAAAATCATAATTCCCAATCAAGTCGACTCATAAATTTAAAGGGCACGGAAAATTGTTAACGTAATAATTCATTGAAGATCTAAAATCTTAAAGAACCTTAAAAAATGATATAGCTGAGGGGCACATAGTTCAATTTTGCCCTCCGTGGGCTTTTTAATGATGATTTTACGAAACTTATTTCAATCAGATACTACCCACTAAACATGGAATGTTACAGAGTTTTTTGTAACATTACTGGATTCAGGGTAATATTTATCTAATAAATATATCAGTAACGTTACAGCAACATTAAACTTGTCATATTTTGCAACTTTAGATGAGAAACGTGGCGGTGTTTTAACTTTATTAATATTTACAACAACATAATATTTATTTATTTGTTTAATATTTTTATTGTTCATATATATATATTTTTACATAACAGTTAAACTTTTATGCCTAATATATTAGGAATAAAAATAGGACGAAAAAAGGCAGAGTTCGCACCTCCTTATTGGGCGAACCATCAATTAAGGGGCGGCGCTCTTCCACTCAACCTTTTACTTTGAAAAAAAAATTACAAATTACTTATATACACTAAATTATACTATATCTACTGCATGTTTAAGTACTAATTAATTAATTAATTAATTAATTAATTAATTTACAACTTAATATCATTATTTAATGAAAGGTAAAATAGGAATATCTAAAAAAAATAAGATAAAAGATGTGTTATAATAGTTATGTAGAAACTGTTTATTTTGCTCATATTTGAGAAAGGTACTTTTTAAATTTATTTTTAAACGGCTGAATATTAAGAGTTTTAAATTAGTTAGGAATCTTGTTATATATCCGCGGAACACTGCATGAAAACGAGCCTTAGAATAATTTAGATTTATGTCGATGAATGGTTATATTTTCTTTAAAGCGAATGTTACGAGTATGAACATTAAATCTGAACCTAATTTTTTTTAAAAGAGATAAGCGGGCTGTTTAGTTTGTATAATTTTGTGGTAAAATACAGCACTGTGAAGTAATCTTCACCGCTCCATATTCAACCACCCCAGATTTTTTAAAGGTACTGAAATATGATCCCTTCGGCTTAATCCGCAAATTAATCTAGTTAATTTTTATTAATCTTATATTATTTTATCCAAAAATAAAATACAATAACATTACAGACACATACTAAAGTTAAAGCAACAATAACATTTTCATGTTTTGCAACTTTATTTGTGAAACGTTGCGGGGAAGTAACCTTATTAATTAGAAACAACAGAGTAACATTACAGAAACAAGCAAACAGTACCCAAACGGTTCGTAAGCTTCCTAAATATTACCGTAACTTTTAATTTTTTAGTCGTATTTTTACACAACAGTTAACTAAATGTTTCCTGTAACTTTGAATGTTTCATGTGATGTTTTTTATGTGGACAAAGGATATTTCTACGATGCTTACTGACAGGAAAACCAACTTTCTTCTGCAATGTTACAAAAAGCGATAATGTTTCTGAAACGTTTTTGACACAAAAAAATGTTTTGTTTGAAAGTTTGAGACAATGATGTGTTTGAAATTAACTCTTTGTTTCGAAATTCCATTGTCTATATTTTATTTATACACGACGTTTCGATCAGTTTGCATCTGAAGGCGACCAGAGATTGTATTTATCGAAACGTCATGTATAAATAAAATATAGACAATGGAAGTCCAAAACACAGAGTTAATTTCAAAAAAATGTTTAGTGGGCCATATCATCGCCATGTAACTATTTTTGAGGTTATATTATTTTATACAAAAACCATTACTAAAACACACTGTAAGGAGTCATTTTAATACCGATCAGAAACGTAATTCAAGCCAACTAAATAACGCTAACTATTATCAGCCATTCAGCCAAATACGCAGGCCGCGTGTCGTGGTCCCTTATGTAAATGTTTGTCGCGCAGTAAGATACGATGGCTAAACTTTGTTAGTAGACACTTAAAGTAAATATTTCAAAGCATTGGTATCGGTATACCTAGCGCGTTCGAAACAAAGCCAAAACGCACTACATTTTTGACTTGTTCAAGCCATGTTTTCAACGATACCTGCTTCTTTGACGGGTGCGATGACAGAACAGCTGATTCCACTCGTTGCGTACGGAGGGATGTACATAATAGTGTAGGGGCATATGTCGATCATTTCTATCCCGTGGGATTTTTTATGAAGGAGTTTTGTGACTATGTGGGATTAATAGCTCTTTAGTCACACAATCAAGTGTTACTGGGTGTTTTGTTCGCATCCGTGTAGAACGGGTTGATATGACCACATCTTTCAAGATGGCGGCCTAAAATTTTAAAAAATAGAACTTTCGCAACCGCGGCATGATTATACTCGATTCCACATAATTCGAGGACAGGGATTCCAAAAAATTTACTTTTAAGATCATCCGACCTTAAATGACCATTAAAATCGCAAAAAAAAACAAGTTTTTTGCCATTTTCTGTTCAAAAAATCTTAGTAATTCGACGTTTTGTCAGAACAACTTCAAATGTACCTCAAACTATTAGGCATATATGCCAAATTGGGTCCTTAGAGTTTGATGCAGTTTGAAGCTTCATGAACTTGAAAAATACCCCAGCAAAATTAACAAATTGCAAAAATAACATACTAAAGGGCGCTATTCATCAATTATTAAAGCCAAGAGAACCAAATTGGGTAACAAAGATAAGAAGGTCAAGTCCAAGGATTCTGTTAAAAAAAATTTTGTTCAGCTATGACGCGTTTCAATATGGCGGCTGATATCTCAAAATAGAGACCTATAACCATATAGCATTTTATTTTATACAATTTAGTAAAAAAGCAAAAATAACAAAGTGGCCATCAATTCTTGTTAATTAACTTTTTTTGTCATAGTAAGCAGAGATAATGCTTACTATGACAAAAAAAGTTTAGTTGATGTATGAACTTGATTGACTTTGAAAATACCATGTAAAATTGAAAAACCAGCTTTTTGTAGTGTTTTTTACAATTTACAACTACGGAAAAACCTTAAGTGCTGCCATTTTTCTTGCTATACACTTAATTTTAAACCTTTTTACCATTTCTTTTGATCTGGCGTCCCAGATGTTTATTCTATACCCCGGTAAAAATGATTTATATGTCTGTTGTTTTTAGTTTCGGAACTGTGAACTTTATGTTCCACTCACTTGTCTAGCAAACAAAGTCATTTAAATTACTTATAAAAGAGTTAGGAGAAGTTAGATATACATTAAACACTTAATTTTAAACCTTTTTACCATTTCTTTTGATCTGGCGTCCCAGATGTTTATTCTATACCCCGGTAAAATGATTTATATGCCTGTTGTTTTTAGTTTCGGAACTGTGAATTTTATGTTCCACTCACTTGTCTAGCAAACAAAGTCATTTAAATTACATATAAAAGAGTTAGGAGAAGTTAGATATACATTACTATATTCTGGAACAGGTGTTTTAGATGCCATTTTTCTAAAATGGCGGTCGAAAAATTATAAAAAATACAATTTTTGCAACCGGTGCGTGATTATATTCGATTTCATATAACTCGAGGACGAAAATTCCAAAAAAATCTTTTTTGAGGTCATCCGACCTCAAATGACCTTGAAAATCGCAAAAAACACGATTTTTGCCATTTTCTTTTTAAAAAAATCTCCATAATTTAACGTTTTGTTACACCAACATCTGGAACGCCAGATCAAAAAAAAATGGTAGGGAGGTTTAAAATGAAGTATTTGTTTATGGCTAACATGTTAGTTTCATCTCCGGCACTTTAAGTTTTTGCGTAGTGGTAAATTGGAAAAAACACTACAAATAGCTGGTCTTTCAAGTTTACATAGTATTTTCAAGGTCAATCGGGGTTATGTAACAACTAATTTTTTTTTGTCATAGTAAGCGGAGATAAGTCAACAAGAATTGATAGCCACCTTGCCATTTCTACTTTTTTACGACACTGGATAAAATAAAATGTGGTTATAGGTCGCCATTTTGATATATCAGACGCCATATTGAAACACGTCATAGCTGAACAAAATTTCTTTTAACAGAATTATTGGACTTGACCTTCTTATCTTTGCTGCCAAATTTGGTTCTCTTCGCTTAAATAGTTTATGTATAGCGCCCTTTGGTATGTTATTTTTGCAATTTGTTAATTTTGCTGGGGTATTTTTCAAGGTCATGAAGCTTCAAACTGCATCAAACTCTAAGGATCGAATTTGGCATACATGCCTAATAGTTTTAGGGACATTTGAAGTTGGACTGACAAAAGGTCGAATTATTAAGATTTTTTTTATGAGAAAATGGCAAAAATCTTGTTTTTCGCGATTTTCAAGGTCATTTAATGTCGGATGAACTTAAAAGTAAATTTTTTGGAATCGTCCTTCTCGAGTTATATGGAATCGAGTACAATCATGGTCTGGTTGCGAAAGTTGTATTTTTTTATGATTTTTGGCCCCTTCTACACGGATGCGAACAAAACACCCGGTAACACTTGATTGTGTGACTAAAGAGCTATCATTCCCACATAGCAACAAAACTTCTTCATTAAAAATCCCACGGACTTACACATGCCCCTTCACTATAAGGTTTCGGACCGACGAACGTGCGCAACGATTTCAATCAGCAGTGCTGTCATCGCGTCCTTCAAAAAAGCGGGCATTGTTCGAAAAATCGCATAAACAATTCAAAAATTTATATTATATATATTTTGGCTTTATTTCGAACGCGTTAGGTATACCGATACCGATGTGTTGAAATATTAGACACTTAAAGTAAATATTTTAACGCATCGGTATCGGTATACCTAACGCGTTCGAAATAAAGCCAAAATACAATTGGTTATGCGATGTTTCGAACGATGCCCGCTTTTTTGAAGGGTGCGATGACAGACTGCTGATTGAAATCGTTGCGTACGTACGTGGTTCCGTAACATTACGTACATCTCTCCGCAAGCAGTGTCTAGTTACTTTAAGTGTCTATTTTCACACATTTTGAAAATAAAACGTGTCTGTATACGTATACCCAAGGCGTTAAAAACAAATCTAGAAAGACATTCTATTTTTTACTGGTTTATGTTTTTAACGAGGTCCACTTTATTGGTGGATGCGATGACAGAACAACTGACTTTAATCGTTGCGTATGCGTTGCTGCGTGCACCGTTACGTCTATCCCAATGTAAGCAACGACGGCCGTCAGCTGTTCTGTTACCCCACCATAAAGTCGGGCCCCGTTTATAAATCAAAAATGTAATGTCTTTTGGCGCATTTATTAGATACGAATACGTTTAAATATTAGCTTAAATTGGCTTTAAAGCGCAACGGATAGTCGTTTGGAAGCTAATTGAGTTAATCGCTTTGCCCGGGGTGTCCACTTTACCTGGTCTTCACCTGCCACTAAATTTTAAAAATATAATATTGACTTTATGCACAAGCAGAAAACGAGGCAGAGGCACTAAAAAAAGTAAATTTATCAAATTATATCTAGGTATTAATTAGCACAGAAATTTGGTTCGACTTAAACTTAAAAGAGAAGGGTTCAAAAAGTTTTACAACTGATTTCTGTTTAAAGTACAAACAAAACTTCATGTGTTGGTCAAGGAAAGTTTTCAATTATTCAATGATACCATCGATTTTCTTCTATTAGTAGGTAGGTATTAATCCTCTAGCAAGTATTGATTCGAAATACATAACAAAATGCTAACAGAAATTAACTGATCAATCGGTGTTACGGACTATGGTCAATTTCTTTGGTATATCCTTTTATTATTTTTAAATTTTTAGTGAAAGTTGAGTAAAATCCAAATACTTAATTAAATATTTAAACCGACAGTTAACTGAGACTGGTAGAGAAGTTTTTTTTAATTTTTTTACGAGTCAGTTTTAACAGGCGAGACGCACAGTGGATCGAGCTTTGGGCCGTTTTTAAAAAGTATAATAAAACAAAGTTGAGAAGCTGTGCCATAACTTTAATTTCTTAACACGTTGGTAGCAGTCAGTTTCTTGTAGAGAACGCGCAGATTTCTGAGTAAAAATATTTAATAAATATTTAGCTATATTTTCCACTAGGTATTATTGGAAAATATATAGCTATAAAGGTATTATTTCCTGGTAAAAAAAAGATGTTTTTTACCAGGAAATAATACCTTTTTTTTAACAAGCACCTTTAACAAACCAAACGCCCTACTTCACTGCGCATCTTATTCGTTTGACCAGTGGGGTAACGACGTAATTAGGATGTGCTTGAATCGGGTGTGTACCTTCTTTAACAAATTTCTTTACTTAGTAGCGAAAAACCCAAAACGTAGCTTTGATAAAAGATGTATAGCTACTAACATTATTGTTTTTTAGACTTTACCTCTTGGAGGATTGCTATGTATGTAGACGCCACTAAATCTGTCACTGGTGGGTGCCGCAGCAGCGCGTCGTCTTAGAGCAGGCATGTCAGCAATGTCATATTTTCTTCTTTTCCTATAAAATCGCCCTAGCAAAAATAGCAATTTTTTTTGTATAGGGATATATGCTAAGTAGCAATCACACACTCAACTCAACTCAAGCAACAATCAACTCATCGGGATCGGTATACCAAACAAGTCAAAACAAGGCCAAAAGACACACAACATTTTTCACTTGTTTACGGCATGTTGCGAACCAGGTCTGCTTTTGTGGTGGATGCATATAACTATGAGATTGCATTTATTTGTTATATTATGGACAAACCATCTCCAACCGCAAACCTTACTCAAGGGTTTCAATCCACAAGGTAAACCTGTTACACGTTCAATACACAACCGTGTACCTCTTTGTGTGGTTTCGCCATTTTGTTTATGATATTATTTTTTAGGGGGCATAGCGTATTCCGTGGGACTTTTGATGGAGATGTTAACAGCCTCAAAAATGCTGCAGTCAAATCTTAGTCAGTTGCTAGTTCATACTATTACCTATAAGTCTACTATACCGAAAAAAAAATCGTGGTTGTTAAAAAGGCCCCTAGATTAGGGGCTAAAAAATTTAGCCAATGTCAACAAAAATGCACCACCAGGGGCGTAGTAAGTACCCTCAACTTTGCCCCAGCTCCTAGGGGTTGTAAGGGGGCGAGATCTAATTTTTACCATTTTAATATTCCAGAAAACACTCCATATGCATATTTAAAAATGAATTTGGTCTAACAAATATTATGAAATTCTAGGGGTGACCACTAAATAGGGGCTAAAAATTTTCAATCTTGAACAACTTGTTTAAAATTTACTATACCCAATTTAAAAAGTGCAAAATTGTTTGCCAATTACAAGTTCGAGTCAAAACACTTACACTTTAAGAGCATCTATTTTTTACATCCAACTTTGCTCCGATCCCTAAGGGCTGTACGGAGACAAGATTTTGAACATTTCAATATTCCAGAAAACCACTCAATATGCAACTCTAAATCTCATCAAAATGTCATGTGGAGTCTTTTCTGCAATTTTAAAAACACATTTTGGACCCTGTTGCCTCGTACGTGCCACATATGTAATTTTTTATGACACACAAGGGTACGTTCCCGAAAGGCCAACTTATGTGCCAAATTTCACTGCTTTAGCTCAAACCGTCTGAATTTAAGAAAAAAAATTGGCACCTTATAATCCTACTTTTTGACTGCAACATTTTTGGGGCTGTTAACAAGTTAGGCAGTGTTGGTGGGTTCATTAGTAATCGATTAAAATAAGTTTCGTAAACTCTTCATCAAAAGGCCCACGGAAGTCAAATTTTCTAAGTATTTTATGGTTTCGTATTTTAAAACTTTGTGGCGGTATTTTCTGTGATTGCGTGCATATAAATAAATATGCGAAGCACATGGCCTCTTTTTGCATCTTAGACCTCTCGTCCTTCCTAAAATAATAGTCGGGCAGTCAAGTTTAATTAATTAATTTTTGGGTGATTTTGATATCATTTGGCACGGTGTTTGAGGACACGATATTATGTTAGAAATATATATTGTTTTGACTGGCGTCGCTTTATAAGTGGCCTCACGGCGCCTTAAAGTTAAAGACTGACAATAATCTAGTTTTGGTGAAATCTCAATCTCAAAAACAAAAATATGCAGAAAAATTCTGCTCTCACTTTTAGGTAGCTAGTATTTATCCCTTCTTAGAAATGCATCACAACTTTAATCAAAATGTTGAGGTTTTTTTCACGAATTGTAGAAACTAGAATTTTGCTCAAATTTACAGGAGACAAAATTATTAAAATTTGGATTTTTTTGCTCCCCTTTAGGGGTGATTTTGAGTTCCTATGAAAATTATTGTTTTTTTTTTTAATTGATCTACCATAATATGTTAAAACTACTATTATATTTTTACATGGAAACGTGCAAAAAAATCGTAGATTTGTTGATATCGCATTTTTAACAAAATACAACAAAAATGTAAGTTACAATAAAAATATTTTTTTAAGCCAACTACTATCTTTTCATTGCCATTTTTTTTCCAAGTTAATATTTAGAACCAAACAGGAATATCAAACATAATTAATTGATTTAAACGCAAGGAATATACCGTTTTAAAAAATCTTTGTTGCCATTTTGACGCTAGCTGCTCTTAAACATAGCACTTTTTTTACAAAATTATCGTAAAAATCGTTATAAAAATGTTATTTTACTAGGACCTAAATTAATAGATATCTTAATTTTATTGTAAATTTAGAGTAAACCTTTATTGTTACACGCGGTGCAAAAAGTTTAATTTATATTATATAGTAGGGGAGCTAACTAAAAAAGAATTACGTACCTATTGGATATCATTTTTTTTTATCAGTATGACGTAATACCTTATAATGATAAAACTATATAGATAATTGATTTTGGGATAATGTGAAGAACTGTTGTCCATAGGCGTAGTGGAAGGGTTTTAATTAACAAAGGAAACTATAAAATAAAAACAGGCTAAAACTGTGTCCCAAACTGATATATCTGTTAACTGCGTCTTTTGTAGGGCTTGCAGGGAAAACGGATTTCTGTTTGGGCACTATTTTGCATATACCTAGATAGTTTAAAAAAAATATATTTGCAGTTATATGTAATATTAGCTAGTTGTAGCAAGTGCCTTATATTTTATACATACAAGGAATTTTTAAAATACCTAAATGTATTTTTAGTATGTAATTGTAGATGGGTACTTTTTAAAGTAAAACCAGATGACCTAAAGTAGTAAAGTACACAGGTGGATAGAAAATAAAATCTTTTAAACCTTTAAATCTAAATAATTTGAGATATGCAATTGCGTCTAAAACAAATAAATCCATTAGCACTTTTCCGCCTACCGATGACAGCTTAGAACAGCACGTTTTAAGAGCAAGGGTCCAATGCCTAATTTGGATTAACAGCGATAAACATAACTTGTGTGTAGTGTGTGTAACTGAAAACGGGTTAGTTTGTATTTATAGTTCTCAAAAAATAGCACCTGGTAATATTATTATTTAATTGATGTATTTTGTAATGACAAAGAGAAAACTTGCAAATGTACCGATATGTGTAAATGTATAAGCAAATGTGATAATGTTAAATCATAATTTATTTTATCTTATTAATTAAAAATAGGTAATTTTTTAAAAACCTTAGCTTCATAATTTAAATACATTAAGTAAAGTATGAAGTGTGTTTTTCAATTATAAAGTCTGTAATTAAAGTTACCAAATGCAGCCAGAACCTAATGGCTATTTGGGAATTCCACGTAAGGAGACATATATAGTCTGGTAGTGATTTTAACAGGACATAACAGCCTTAATAAGCATCAGGAAAACATTCGAAAGACTGAGTGTTGCGCGTAAGGAGGAGACAGGATTCCATGCATTAAGTAGTCAAGTGCGAGGCGTACGGCAGGAGGAGACGCAGCACTACAAGAGGATCAGCTTCAGTCTATAAAAGGGGTCGACATACTGAACTTTGTAAAAGGGACATGATGCCTGAGAGTCGGGCACCGGATGCAAGAGATTAGAGACGTCCCTCCTGCCCTCCCTAACTTTACTACTAACTACTACTAACTTTACTCCTCCTCCTCCTTCTTCTATTACTACTACTACTACTACTACTACTACTACTACTACTACTACTACTACTACTACTACTACTACTACTACTACTGCTACTACTACTACTACTGCTACTACTGCTACTACTACTACTACTGCTACTATCAAGGTTGAATACAGAATATCCTGGAAAAAGGAACAAGGTATATTATTAGTTCATGTAAAGTGTACGAGTAGGTAATTCAGTTCACGGGACCTTTCAAAAAACGTCGACTTAAACACCTTTTAATATGATAAACCAGTTTTCTCTTAAAAAAATTATTTGTAGTGTAGTGATTAAATAAACTTAAACTTTTATCATGAGTGGTAACCCATACTAATAATTTTTTTAAAATCATAAATATATTAGTTATAATAATTACTTCATACATAACAAGTTGCATCTAGGGGTTTATTTGAGATAATGATATATTTTTAATGTTCTGTCAATTCTTTAAAAATAGCTATCTTTGGAGGCACCCGGCGTGAAAACCGCAAACTGATTTTTGTAACTTCGTACAATTTTTCAAAACTTGTTCCTTAAAAAGCATAATTTTAATCTCAAGAACATACGAAAAGATGCGAAAATTGACCTAAAATTCAGAGTTTTTTTAAGCATCATTTTTAGCTTTTGGAGCCTAATTATAGACTCCCTGACTACTTTTGTTAATTTTTATAAATATTAAAAAAAATGTAAAAAAAATCGTTTAAAAGTAGTGGATGGGAGAGCAATGTTCCCATTTTAGACGAAAATACCATATTTTATCAAAAAATTCGACTCTACCAACTTCAATAATTTTGTACAACATAACCTGCAAAGTAATTGTTTATATCTTAAAAAATTGTTGTAGATACCCTTAAAGCAATTTAACTGCATCAAATTAACCAAAATTAAGGAAAACACAAATTTATTCATTTCAGCAAGTATCATTTTTACTACTTTTTTCTACAAAGACTTGAAATATTTTTTTACAGTGGAGATACCTCGGTGTAAAGGGGCACTCATCGCCTATCTAAAAGTGAAATGAAATATTTTCTGGATATTATGGTTATTTAAATATTTTACAAAGACTAAATGAAAGTCACGACACATTCTAAAGCGTCGCGACGCCGACCTCAATGCGACACCGAAAAAAAAATTACTTTTTGTGAATAGCTCCTTAGGCTTATGGTCTAATTTATATCAAAATCACCGCAACTTTGGAAATTCTGCCCAACTATAAACTACGCATTAATTGATCCTTAACCCACCAAATGTGTCACTTACAAAGTCCAGGGCACAGAATGCCTACAAGAGCACTTGTATGCAGTGGCAGCTTTAGAGGGGGGGGCGCCCTTCCCCCATAGGTTTAGAATCGACTATTGATTCAAGACTTTCTTTGTATTGCCTGGATACAAAAACGAATATCTGATGACTTTTGAACATATTTCTACGGTCACCAGAACATCTAGCCTACTATGTGTATCAGCTCTTGAACTATCTTGTTCTTTCACATATCACGGTCTTTGTCAAAGCAGAGAACATTCTCTATGAAAGAAAAAGAAGACAATCTTTTCAGTACCTATTGAGTACGATGTGAAAACATACTATTTGATTGGTACGGCGTCTTTGTCAGAAAACTTACAATATGAATAAGGACCAAGTAAAGTAATAGTAATAATGATTTTTTTTTATACTTACGATATATATAGATTGTACTTTCAGGGGAGGGGGAACTTAATTGAAACCGATGCGCCCCCCCCAAGACCGAATCCTAAAGCCGCCACTGCTTGTATGCCCAAATTTTATGCAAAAATTAAATATTATATACCATTTAAGCCCCAAAGATCATGGTTTTTGTTTTCTAATCCTGTTTTGTTTATGTTTAGATCTAGGAAAATCCAATTTTCTATTGATACGAAATTACAGGAAACACTAGACATTTTTTTTTTTTTTTTTTTACAGCACTGTCCACTCTTTTAATAAATTTCCAAAAGCAAACAAAAATATTAAAAATAAACCTAAATTTCCTGTCAGATGGCTGTCAGCCGCTTTCACTACTGATGCAATACACGCGCTTGCCCGGTAGACTCCTCGTCTCTGGATTATTTCCAGACTAACTTGCTTGGGAAAGTTATTATCGGTACGCAGTTTTCTAGGGAAATGCCATGATACAAGTAAAACAGATATGATACCACTTAGTAGTAGGCGTGGCTAACTGACGTCACTTGGCGAGAGACGTGAGAGACAGCATTCAGTCGCCATTTTTATTACGTTTAGTGAAAAAAAAATAACAAAATGAGGTGCTGCGTGCACGGATGTGGTGTCGACAATCAGACAAACGGTTTTTCACGTGACATTAAGTTTTTCAAATTTCGAAAAGACAAGAAAATGGAAGGTATATGGAAGCATTTTTGTGGACGGGATGATAACTTTAACGTGAATAATGCTCGAATTTACTCAAAACTATGATTATAAGCGAAACCTTAAACACGAGTTGCTTGGCTATACGTCAAAAAAAATTTGGCTAAAAATTTTAGTTGCTACATTTTTTACATTTTTCTAAAAAAAAAATTTCTAACCCGCTAGGGCCAATATGTCATTTAAGTCTAACACCCGGATCCCACCTACGACTTTTTTAATTGTTACACAATAATTTATTGAGGATTTTTGACACATGGATTGAGAAAACAAAAACTTTTCGATAAGCTTTCCAACACAATGCCATAAGCGGGGCCTTTTGAAAAAAAAAGTTCAATGTGAATAGATCTCTTCTGAGAGTTCGTGCCGAAAATTTTAGCTGCTAAAAATGGATTTCATAAATCTCACCAGGTGAACCAGTTGAACCGCTACGTATCATACCTTTCTTTTATTGTATCATGAGGAAATGCAAGGGCAGGGCCGCGAGGCGTCCCAGCAAACACAAATCGTCGGCATTGAATCGGGCCAATGTCGACAACGTCGGCAGTGTGTCGGCATCGGCGAGAGATTGCGATTTTCAGTTTTTGGTCAATAATCGGCAACTGACGGAGGTCCACATTACTACAGTCGAGTTTATGCCGACACCACTTTAGGACCGACGATGGTCCGATTGGAACTTTGTTTAATCGGTCATAAATCGGCAACTGACGATGGTCTGATTTACTATAGTCGACTTTATGCCGAAGCCCACTTTATTTGCTTTAGGGCCGACGATGGTCCGATTGGAACTTTGTTTAATCGGACGAGAATCGGCAACTGACGATAGCCCGATTTACTATAGTCGACATTATGCCAACGCAAACTTTATCTGCGTTAGGACCGATGATGGTCCGATAGAAACTTTGTTTGATTGTTCGAGAATCGGTAACTGACGATGGCCCGATTTACTATAGTCGACTTTATGCCGACGAACACTTTATCTGCTTTAGGGCCGACGATGGTCCGATTGGAACTTTGTTTAATTGGTCGAGAATCGGCAACCGACGATGGTCCGATTACGTCACCTCACCATTTTTAAAATGCTTAATAGTTTCTTCCTAGTATGTAGAGATGGCACTATTGTCACTATGTTCCCTGCACAGTGGATGATAATATTATATATATAATGAGCAAAGATATTTCAATACTAGAATGCGGATTTGAAAAGAACCACCTCTTCTGCCACTTAAACTAGCCCGACTGGTTAGCACCTGCATTATCGAAACTTTGTAGTTTGCCAATGTCGGGCCGCCTTAAGCTTCCACCGACAAACCTCCGTCAATCGCCGACGTTGGACCGCTTTAGGAAACCAATGTCGGACTTGAATAGTTTACCGATGTCGGGACGAGACCAGCTTGCCTACGTTAGACCGACCAAATTAAGCAGTTATGGGCGGATGGTCGGTACCATGTGGTTAAACCATATCGGACCTTAATCGTACGGCGACGGTATGCCGATGTCAGCAAAAAGTAAAATTTACCATTGGTCTGACGACGGGCCACAGTCTAACACTGCATCGGCAAATATACATTGGGCCTACATCGCAAAGCGGACAAAAAATACTGCTGGTCCGATGTAGTAAATCGACGTCGTACCGATGACGACAAATTCGGCAATCGACATGGGACCAACCAAGGCCCGAGGAAACCGTGTTTGCTGGGGTTATATCATCTTGATGCTATTGCGATGAGAGAACAGCTGATTCAACTCATTGCGTACGCAACGATTGCAATCAGCTGTTCAGGATTCGTATCCGCCATAAAAGCGGGTCTTGTTCAAAACGTAGCATAGATAAATGGAAAATATAGTGTATTTTGGCTATGTTTTGAACGCGTATTATAGCGATACCGATGCGTTGAAATATTTTTAAATTTGTAAAAATGATACACCAGAAAAGCGCATGTACTTATGTTTCAAAACTGCATAAGAGCTAAACGTTATATTATTAAAAAAGAATTTTGTGAAAAATGCAAATCAGAAGAAACGGAATTCATAAAAGGTCACTAAGCAAAAACGTAAAAGGTAAAAACCATACAACGTAAAAATGGTTGGTTGGTTTTTAAACGGTTTTATTTAGCTTGACTGGTAGGTATATATGAAAAACTCAAGGGCCTTTCTCCACTTGGTATTATCCAAGGATATGCATCGGGGCTATAAAACTCCATAAACATACAAGAGGTAGTGGAAGGGGTAAGAGGAAGTTTTCACTTTTGGAACTTTATAATTTTAAACCAAAGCTGCGACACTGAGAGAAATACGAATATAAATTACTTATAAATACATATTTAGATTTTACTTTTTAGAGAGAAAATAATTTGGCGTGGGTGGCTGAAGGGGTGAGAGGACGATGATATCCATAAAAATTCATAACTTAAAACAATACTGCCACGCTGTTATAAATTTAAGTTCCACTAAATATTTACTAATATTAGAGTAAAACCTACGTTGATGGGGGTGTGTGAGGGGGTTGTTATATGTGTACATTTATAACTTTTTAACCAAGGCTGCTACAAATATTTAGTATTTAGATTTGAATTACACCAAAAATTCTCTTATTTTAGGGGAAAGTGTGTCGAAATAGATTTCAATCGATCATCTACTTCTTCGGCTATATGCCCAAGTAACCCACTTTCCTACAACCGATTTGACTTAAATTTGGCATACTTATAGGGTGCTACCCATAGACTTTAAAAAAATAAAAAAAAACAAAATATTTATCAGATTGAAGTTACCATTAAACTTACGATATCTATGATTTACGTAAATGCAGCCATTACCGCGCCTTGCCATTTATTGGAATACCATGTTCTTTTTCCAACATTTTATTATTAAAATTATTGTTGCTTCGATAATTACACCGTTTTAAATGTTTCGCTTTATCTTTTTTTTAAGTCTATGATCTAAATAAAAAAAACTTACACAATTTGTCTGCGGCGAACTTTTTCGATCCAGCCTACGCTCATTTCGTGATCATTTTTACCGGACGTGACTAAGTAATCATATGACCAAAAAAAATACTGTGGATAAAAATAAAATAAAAATAAAAATTTAAAAATAATTGAACCGACCTCAAAAAAATACACTAAAAAGTAAAAAATCCAACTTTGTAAAGTCTGCACCCATAAGCAGTCCTCTATAAAAAAAATTCGGCGCGGCGCCGACTTTTGAAGTCGTTTCAATTTATTTTTTTAAGTTTTTAGTTTTACAGTAGGTAAAAGGATTTTTTTAGTATTTTTAAAAAGTGGTGGAGGAAATTCGGTGCTTTTCTGAATCAAATAAAACAAAAAATTATTGAAATCCGTTGAACCGTTTGGGAGTTAATGTTTTCTTTTTAATTTTGTCGTAAAAGTGTGGGGGGGAGGAAAGGAAAGAGTATGTTTCTTTTTTAAATAAATCGGGACCAAATGGGAGCTCTCCTGAAACAATAAAAAATATGAATAATACAAACGCTGTTAAGTTTTGTAGTGCAAGTAGTGGGAGAAGTATGTTTTCTTGGTAAAGTTGAAAAAATAATTATGAAAATCGGTTAAGCCGTTTGGGGGTTCGGTTGGTTTGGGTCGAGTTTGGGATTTTTAAAATTTGTCGTGAAAATGGTGGGAGAAGTTTTTTTTGGGACCACCGCGGGGCACTACCAATAAAAAACTGTTTGTAAATTATGCTAAAACAAACATCTAAAAATAATACGCGTCGAACTTATAATCTCGTATTTTTTTTGTGTGTTTATACGCGTTTAAGGCACAAAGAACATTTAGATTATATTCTTTGTGTTAAAAGTAACATGATTTTATGTATACATGGTGTTTCAAACTCGAAGCTCATCATGGATATCTTCTTAGCGGTAAGAAATAGAAAAAAGTCTAAATTCGGGCAAAGTTGCGTAATTTAACCCTTTGAAAACTAGAAAAAATGTTTAAAGGCGCAATTACACAGACGAACATGCTCAAACAGAAGCTCGTGCAAAAGATCTGAAATTTTTTGCGTGAACATTTTTGTGAGCTTTCCTTTAAACATTTTGTTCGGGTAATTCTTCGAGCAAATTTTTGCTATCTATTTTGGAAACATATTTTTAAATATAATTTCACATTAGTGATCTCAATTCTTTAAAAAAAATGGAACACCAACTTTTATTTTAAATTTTTATCAAAAAAGCCGATGGCAAGCGAAACATTATTATTGGCTTTCAGTTTTGTCACATGCAATGTTAATAGTAAGTACTTTTTCAAATGCAGGTGGATATGTTTAGGGGACGGTTCTGGAGAGTAGTTATCTTTTCAGGACACTGGGGGGGGGGGAGGTTTAAAACAGTCGGAGCGCTGTCAAACGCTGCATAAACCAATTTGCTCTAAAGAACTTTTTAATTATTTTTTAACTACCAACAATATTATATAAAAATTTTGTTAGTAGCTATTTCATTCAAAATCCCAAAAAATTAGGCATCCCGGTTGGGTCGGGTTATATATATTTATTTAGGTGCTATGTTATGACATTGAAGGCGTTTACTTTTAAGCAATTTTACTAAAAATGTGTAAAAAATGCAATTTAAAATCTATATATTTTACGGAAAGTGGTCCGTTAAAAAAATTTGTTTTTACGTTATTGGTTTACAAAGCTTAGTAATTCGGAATTGAAAAATTTTCCCGAGTCAATTTTACAAAATTTGTCAGTTTTTATGGTAATTTAGCGCTATTTTACGTTTTTTTCTGATGATTTCCCATTTTCTTAAGGTTTTCCAATGCACTATTAAAAGAATTTATCGAAAATCTGGAAAAAATTTTTTCTTCTAAATTGAAAGATGTCCCAATCTAGATTTAACTTATTATTGTTTTTAAAATTAAAAATCACCAAAAATTTCAATATTTCAAAAGTCGGAAACGCAAGTTCTACGCATCAAGAAAATAAAACCAAATAAACAAATTAAAGCGTACTCAGGCATATTTTTTTGTTTTGCGTGGGAAAGCTCTTTCTTTACGGAAAGATTTGTTCCAAAACTTTAATAAAAAAACTGCGTTGATCCTTGTTTGTTGTCATATAAATTGTACCAAAACTCCCTCTCACGATGGAAAGCCTTGTTCTAAAACTTTGAGAAAAAAGCTGCGTTGACCCTTGTTTGTTGTCATGTAAAATTTGACCAAAACCTCCTCTTACTACTCTTCGGTTATTACCTTCTCCTAAACCTTACATTTTACAGTGAATAATCAAGGGCCATTTATTGTAATTTCTTTAATTCTTTCTCGTTTTCTTTTGACAACCCCAAAAATGTTACAAGTATACTGGCATATTCGCTACAAAAATCAGATAAATCGAAGTTGCTTATAAGGTAAAATGTGAATTTCGGCATCAATTCGTTTTTCCGCCTAAAAGCACATGATTAAAAATATCTTAACTATGTTGGGAATTTGGAACCTTTGGTTGCAGTATAACAAAGTTATGATTGTTTTCCACAAACGTGGGGATATGCCAGTATACTTGTAACATTTTTGGAGTTTGTCAAAAGAAAACGAGAAAGAATTAAAGAAATTACAAAAAAATTAAAAATATCGTAAATGTTTGTCGGCATTTCAACATCAAAGGGAAGCTCGTCTGTGTAATTGCGCCTTAAAAATTCGGGTAGTTCAAAATTGACGGAGCAAGAAAAAATGGTCCGCCAGAGATTTGGGGCACAAATCGAACACGCAGATCTCGGCGGAAGTCTTTTTTAATTTGATCTCGTATCGCTCAGGAGTGGTTTTTGAGCCTACAATTAATTTTTAGTACATTATAAGTAATATTGAGAGTATATCCTTCTCAGTAAACTTAAAATAAACTTGTTTAAGGTTTTTTTTTTAACTTCTGCCCCTCTGGTTATGACCAGCGCCATCTTATAGCATTGCCCAAAAACTTTGAAAAAACACGAAAGGTATTTTTCACTGTACTAAATATAGTACCTACACAAGGCATAAATAGGTTCAAACGGAATAGAAATTTTAAATTAATTTGTAGATAGCAAAATTTTGACTTTTACCTATAACATAAAAAATTAAAAATACAGTTTAAGGGTTACACAAGACAAAACAGGAGCGTAAAAATATTAGCTATTTTAAATAAAAGCCGCAGCTACCTAAAAATCTAGTATTATATAATACTCATTGATACTGTAGATGGCTTTGGTTACTAAGAGACTCTTTACGGAGCAGCGAAATAACTTACAATGTGGACATCTTTTATATTTTCTGGTAAATGATTGAATAATTTGTTACTCTCGTAGGTGACTGGTTGCGTAGCGGGAGATTGATTATTTAGTAAAACGTTGTAATTTCTTTCCTGATTAGACCCGAATTTAAAAAAAAAAAATTAAGTATACCGATTCTAGCACAAAAATAGGAGGTACAGTAAGTATTTTCTCTTGGATAAATAAAGTGGTCTACATGATTTTTGATTGGACCGACTTCTGTGTAGAATATTAGACTCATCAGAGAGAAGTACGAAACTCTTGCAATATGCTTGAGTATTTGAAAATTTATGTGTGAATCTATTAGCTGTTCTAAGAACTGGACTGTTGATTTTTGTTCGAGAAGAACGTCAATTAATTTTTTATCGTTAAGAGCACATTGAAATGTTAACATTTCCATTTTCTGTATGGTAAAAAGTAATTGGTTTAAGTAGCACTAAATTTTGGTTGTTTTTAGACTATTTAATTTTTTTTTCTGCTTAAGCAAAAGTTGTAAACCTTCCAGATATTGCCAGGTTTGCTATTTCATTGATGTAAATTAGGAACGGAATAGGACCGAGCGATGATCCTAACGGTATTTTATGGACTATTTTTACCGTCTCTGATACTTCATCATTAGCGTGCACATATTGATCTCTATCAGTCTTCGAAATTTTATAGTATAGTTTTTAGATTATTTACTGATCCTTGGGGTACTCTTGGATCCCTTTCAAAAATGTATGACTGAAGCCATGTCAACTCAGTCCCCGAAATTTTATAGTGTCGATTTAATTATAGATGGGCAAAATATTAGGAATATTCAAGTAATTCTGAAATCTTAATCTAATTTAAATTAGAAAAATTACCGAAACATACACCACACCATCAATTTATTTAAGTAAAATTACCGAAACATACACACCATCAATTTATTTAAGTACTTTAGATTTACAAAATGTCTCGTTAACAATCCGTTCTGAAAAACAGCGTGCTTTGGGATGTTTCGAGAAAAATAGGCAAAAAACTGTAAACATAACAAAAAGAATAAGTGACTCTTTAAAACATAAAACAAGAAATACACAATAAAGCATTTGAGGAAGCCGCCGCAAAAATATTTTTTTAATGGAAAGTCAAGTTTGTAGGGCTCATAGTTTCCCAGATAAATCCAGCCACCAGTTATTGAACCACCAATCCGGTGGCCAGTTTTTTTTATGAATGAATAAAATGATCCTGTTTTAGGCCGAACCAATAACATACAATAAAATCCGCTAGCCTGAGTTTGTTTTATTTTTAAAGTTGCGTCTTACCAAAAAAATCTAAATTTATAAAGCATTCACTTTATGCACCAATTTTTACGACTAATTTTGAAAGACACAAACAAGTCCAATATAGTAGTTATTTACTAATTAATAATAAAGCCGTTTTAGAGCCGTTTATATGAGGAATGAGCTTTTGCGGTAATGCACGCGCGATAGCTTCTTATAGTGGACAGTGAACGGTAAACACGTCCTGGAAAATGCCCGGCTTATCAATAAAAACCTATCTAAACTGGAATATCGTGTTCGATTAGTTTTTTCAGGGCGTTTATTATTTATTCATTGTTAATACAGGTCTATGCGCAAGGTTTACATTTAGGTAGAACGCAGGTGGACTATAATAGATATTTACAATAAGAGCCGTAAAAAGCTATACAGTTTTTTGAATTTTTAAGTTTTTAAACATATTATGGACTATATTATTATTATTCTTATTATTATTTTTTTACTGATTTCATCTATTTTCCAAGACTTTTCTAATTACCTACTATTTTCTTATTATGTACCTTATGCATGCACAGCTTTCCAAATCACAGCGGCTACCCAAGTAGCACAAAGACGTACCAAAGACGTCCATAGTATGTCCGCTCAGGGCATTCGGACGTCCCTGGGACGTCCATTTTAGGACTTTCGATGTCTCAAGGACGTCTTTAGGACATCTTTTTTTACAAAACTAGATGTCCATAAGACGTCCGTTCCAGTACGTCTTAAGAATGTCGGTTTAAAACGTCCCTAGGCACAAATCTGAGACATTTCTGGGACATATCCAGGAAATTTTTGGTATTGTTTTGGAGACTATTTTAAACGATTTAAGATATAGGAATTTAGTAAATTTGTAATTGGACGTTACCAGGAGATATTTTGAAAATAAAACTTAGGATTATAATAATAAAAGTTTAGGAGTACATTTATATAAACATATTTATAATGTGTAATCTGAACGTAATCTTGATAAACTAATCTCCGATTACTCGCTAAATCTCGATCAAACTCTATTTTTGTATTAAAAAAAGTATTTATGTAGACTTCGGTTGCCTTTCTGTTTTGAGTTTTAAAAAAAAAATTGTAAAGAACTGCGAAAGTAGGCCTAACGAAACTGAAAATTTTCTGTTAAAACTAATAATTACCAAAAAAAATAAGTCCTAAAGACGTCCTAAAAATGTCTTAAAATTTTGATCCTTAATTGGTTCTTAATTGGACTTCCGTAGGACGTCCGCCTCAGACCCAGAACATTCGATCCTAAATGGGACGTCCTGAGGACGTCTTGTGCTACTTGTATATAGAGTAACATTAAGTAGAAAAGGGAATTGTGAATAAAATTTCTGTATCTACAAACTTAATAACTACAAAACAATACCAAAATGCTTAAATTTATTTTCCTTCTTTGTAAGTTTTGATGTATCGTTTTCGTTCAGCAATTATTATTAGTAAACTTTAAGTAATACCTTGAAAATTAACCAATATTTAACATTACCGAAAAAGAAACGAAAAAATCGTGTTTCGTGTTGCGCAAGAGCGGCCGGCAAAATATTTGTTGACTTCTTTTAAACCTGAAAAATGGTTGTTTTTTTTAATATTTCAAGTAGTATTTATTAAAAAAAAGGAATTTAAGTATATACCAGCCTTATGGGTCCTCTCCCAAAAAACAACTGCTTTAAGCAGGGGAGGGGAATAAGTACACTTTGAAGTAAATGTTTTTTGTACTAATCAGATTACATCGGTGATAACGCCTAAATTACTCATACTAAGGTTAGAAGTGTCTAGTTTTTTTTTTCAAAACACATATTGCACTTACAATAATTCAAAAGCACTAAGTATAACTTATTTCAAAAAATATTTACTCAAAGATAATTTCCAATTCTTGGAACGCTATATTCCTTTTGCTTTTTTTGAAATAATTTTTTAGACTAAAGACCAAGAGGCCAGTTTCATGAACTTGTAGGATGTATAATCCTGTTCCTGTGATTTTTAAGTAAAACTGACCCCCATCCCTTTTAAAGCTATAATTTTGCACTTTGACACAAAAACTAATAAATAACTAAAAACCATTCACCTTACTTAACTGTCGTGAAATATATTCAAGGAATTAAATTAAAATAAATGCTGAGAAAAAAAATGTAAACTAATGCACAGTCGAGTCGACCGTTTATACCAGAGATCAAAAACGGTGACAGTTTGTGTTGTACTAGCTGAAGACCCGCTGCCCGTTTTTTTCGTTTTTCTTTTAAGTAGTCTTGACTTTTGTTTCCGCAAACCAATTTTGATAAAATAAAGCCTATGTGCTACCCAGAGATCCAAGGAATTGTAAAACCCCCATCAAAATCCGTTTGATAGGTTTTAAGTAATGCCGGAATAAACAAACAAATCCATCCATGAAACACGTCACGCTATTTTTTCCCATTTTATTTTTGAACCTTCCCTCCCCCTCTTTCGTGCTTCGTCACGCTCTTGCTTTCCACCAATTTATTTACGTTTCGCTTGCATTACACTTTCCCCCTCCCCCCCAATAAAATAATTCAGGTTTAATATTTTATTTTAGGGTGTGGCCAAAAAAAAACAGGCCTTTTTTGACTGTCCATTTATTTTAAAAATTTTGTCTCGGATTTTGACCAATTTTAAAAAATGTATCCATTTTGAAAAACCAAGACTTCAAAATTTTATGCCAAATTTGAAAATTTGTGAAAATCCAAGATGGCGAACAATTTAAAAAAATAGATATACACCGCTTTTGTTAACATGTGGTAAGAAACCAATTACAAATTGTTAAACCTAGTTTGGTCAGGCCAAAAAAAATCCTTTTTGCTGGGCTATGCTTTCGAAACTATTTCTCCGGTTTTAATAATGCTGACCGGTTTCGAAAAACCGAGATTTTTAGTATATTTTTTTTTAGTCTGATTTCATTTGATTGACCAAACGCACTCATTTCTACAATTCTTCATCCTTCAGTTTGTACACTCGGGAGAGATAAAGCCTACTCGCAAAAGTTAAGTTTTTCACCAGTAGCGCACATAAAGATTTGCAGGTGGGTTAGAAAATACCTATTTCTTTAAATTATCCGTACTTTTGAAATCTTTTGAAATAATTTGAAATTTAAGAAAAAACTGTATTTTTTGGTGTTCTGTGTCTCAATTTTCTTCTAGTGTTTGGTTAGGTTATAATAATACTTTAATTTTTTGTGCACTACCTGAATTGAGAAAGATTCCAGTGAGCACCATAATGTTAATTATTATTCTGTTAAAATACTTTATGTATTCCAATTGGTCTATTTTTATTTGCAATTTGTTATGTAGTTTTGTATTTCGGAATTTTGGATGAAGTTTATTGTTATTTTGCTATTGTTAACTAAACGTTGCACGCTGCAAATAGTCCCCCTTTTCCCCGTGTCACGCATATCACGTAAAGCACTATCCTTGCCCCCTCCTCTAAAGCCGACATAACAAGAATATTGGTATATTGCCTGAATATTCTGGGAACATTTGTAGTGTTCACTTTTTTATTATTCACTGAATACTCAGAATGGAGGTAATCCGAACATTGCATTTTTGAGTGAATATCGCGCTACGTATGCAAACAAATAATGGATTACATCCATCTTGAACATTCAGTAAATAATAAAAAAGTGGACTGTTGGACATTCACAGGATGTATTTTGAACATTCCTAATGTATCAAGAATATTTAAATCGATTAAATTACTTAGCTGAGGATTTTGTTATGGCATGATCCATTTAACCCCCGGATCCATTTATCCTACCTTGCCTTATTACCCCTCTATACATAGACCAAAATTTTACTTGTTTATAAAATTTTCGAAAGCGGGTAAAATCTGATGCGTTTTTAATAAAAAGTAGTTGGTATTCTGTCAGTCATGTCGGCATACATGCTTATGGCTGACATGCGAATATGTACCAATGTTTTTTTTGACAATTTTTTCCACATTAAGCCTCTAGGAGCTTGACAGGTATGTGATTTACAACGATTTATTTTTTTTTAAGTTTGAACTAGTAGTGTTTAAAATATTGCAAAAATATTGAAATTTTTTACCTGAATAATTTTTATGAAAACTAGAAAACATACTCGAAGACGCTAATATTACATATAGCCTACCATTAGGGGGGAACTCCACAGCCTATCAAAGTTGTGACATTTCCTATTTTATGAACGAACCAAGTATTATTTAATATCTACCTAATAAGCCATGTATTATTCTGTGAAGCCTATAGCTGTTAATAATTTAGCATTTCCAACAATTTTAAATTTGTGCTGACCTACTTACAATTTTCCCTTTTAGATATTAAATTATAATATAGGTAGCTACAAAAAAACTCGTTTTTAATAGGTAGTATGGAGAGACTGTCGAATTTTTTTTTATTTCCACTAAAAATGAGTTATTTGGGTCAAAAAAGATGGTGTCTATCTGTCTGGCTGTGTGCCTTGGACACGATTATCTACTCAGAAATCACGAAACCGATTTTTATTAAATTTGCCACAAAAATAATTTCGACAAAGCGATAAGCTAAATAGATTTTGATGGAGGTGGGGAATTGGAAAGAAGATACTAGGAAGGAGAGTTAAATTTTTTTTAAATCCCAGCTCACAGCGACACAATGTTTTCAGATCTAGATGAAAAACTTCAATTAAAAAAAAAAAATTGAGGTTTTTGTAGGTGGCTATACATGCCTGCTGGCGCAATTATTTTTTTAAAGGTGGGAAGCCAGTAAAAAGAAAGGATAACAGCAACAATACGTTTTCTAGTTCTTAATAAATTGCCTTACACTTTATGTTCGATAATCAATAAGTATATTTCAAAGAATCACTTTTTATTACTATGCATAGGAAAAATGATAGAAGTCCATTTGCTCAACAAAAAATTAGGGCTTTACTAAATAAAAATTACAATTGTATTTGTTGTCAACATTTTTTAAAAACGCGATTTGCAAAAAGAACTAGAAAAAAATTTACAAAATGCAAACCTTATTAGGCGTTGTGGTTTACGTAACTAACAAATTTTTGTTTGCCAGGCAACCTTTTTCAAAAAAAATCTCTGGTCTCTGCTGGCGCTGAGATCCAGAAATTGATTTTTTTTGCACATGGGGAACAAATTCAGTTTTTGGACATCGTACTTTTTAGGAATCTTTATATGTAATTAGAGGCTTTATATGTATGTATGCCCACGCTATCGCTACCTGTGTTATAATATAGCCGCTCCTTTCTCTAAACAATAATTGAAAATAGGTCACAGCAAGCAGCTTTACCATATAAAAACTTTTGCTTTGCAGTTTAAAATACATCTAGATACTGATATGGACCCTCTTCTTGCTTTCTTTTCAAAAATTGTCGCTCATCAAAATATTGGTTTATTAGTTCACTAAATATAGGCGTTTTTTTTCTTCAAAATGATCACCTGCTGTGGAGCCCCATAACTTGGAAACTAAACATTTTCATGCATTGAAACCAAACCTTTTTCTACAAGTGTTAGATCCTCTGTTCCGCTCTTCCTCATAATAAACCCCACAAAGAGGGGAAGGTATGTCGTAAAAAGATTGAACAAAGCTGTCAATAAGTTTGGCGTAGATTGAATTTTTTAATGGAGCACCCTATATTTTTGTTAACTTTTACCGTTGTATTAACAAGCTGGTCATACAACGCGTTTACTTAAGTTCTACAGAAACTGATATTTCCAACATTATGTCGAAATTATACGTATTTGTAATGACGTCATTTCTTTGTATCTTTTGGGAAAAATTGTTGACTGATCATTGTTCATTTGTTTCCGTCAGTGTCAATCGATAAAATAAATTAGTCAGTTACTACGTTTATATGCACTAAAACCGGTTTCACGTAAGTACGGTTGTAAATAAAATCGCTTTCTCCGAGGGTTTATACTGAAATGAAACAACTTAATGAGAGATTTTGCAATGCAAGCAGGCTTGAGTATTCCTTTAAGTTGGAAGCAATGCGCTAAAGCGTTTAATAAGTATTTATACCGTCATTAAAATCGCTTTTAAAGCGATAAACTACTTTTTAAGTCGGTTTAAAATAAAATCGATTTAGTACATAACATATGACCAAATTTTTAAACCCTTCTTATATAAAACCGCTTTAACAGGCCCCTATAAATAAGGTAACTAGCAATCGATAACCTAAATTCGTCAGTTTGTGGTCAAAATCAATATTGGGAAACATACGTTTTTTCAGAATAAAACCGAGACTAAAATACACACTTTGCACGAAAAAAAAGTACCTGTTAAATTGTTTTGATTGCGTTGTATAACTACAAATTCTGTAGACTTATTATACAATTGTGTTTAAAATTTTCACAACTGTGTGTAAGATATACAATTAAATGTAATTTTGTTACACAATTTCGTGACCAGTACTTATCCAATTACAATTTGTGTAAAAAAAAATTTCCGTGTGGTTTTGCCATTGATAGTTTTTAATACATTTGCAATGATGAAATTAATAAGTATAAGAAATATTATTCAGAGTGGCAAGGAAATTATTTTTAAGCAAAACAAATATACTAACAGAAACGAACTATATCAGTCCTTGTCACTAATCTATTAATTGTTTGTCCTAGAATTTTAACGCCAATTTTAAATTTTCATTTTTAATAGGAAAATGTTTGTAAGCAAATATCTCAACAACTACCCAACAATGGCAGACTCAAGGTGTGTGATATTGTTAAAAATTTTGAAGAACCTAAAAATTAAATTATATATGGAGTGGTCTATTTCAAAAAATTAGTCAGGTTGCTCTAGATCATACCTAGTGACAGCAGTCAAAACCTCCAAAATTTGTTTTATAGATACTGTCTGAGTTTTTTTAAGTTTGAAAATTGGTGAAGAAATGAAGAAGATCCGCGTTCTGAGTAAATTAAGATTTTTAATTATACCGCCATGTGCAGGGGTCGTATTTTCGAAACCATACGAAATTATTCGCATGCGACTAGTTCCGTCTCTTCCTATATCGTATAGAAATGGAGGCAAAAGACATGCCTATATGCTGATTCATGGGTAGTACGTGAAAGAATAACCGGTTTTTCATACGAAACAACACGAATGCCCTCTAACCACTCGTGCAACATTGCGTTAAACCAGTCGAATTCGAATGCGGTCCACACATACCGCCTTATCTTTCGCCTCACGGTATAGAAAAAGACCGACATAAAAATTGTCGATTATTCAGTACACGTATGCGGATATTTTCGTATAGATTTGAAAATCAGACCCCAGGACGTCATCAATGACTGTTTGAGACAAGGGTAGTGTCTCCCAGTGGTTTTTGAAATATTTTTATGTATAGAAATTTCATACGCAAAATTTGGTACTGGTTGATAGCACATCATTTTTAAATTCTGAATGAAAATCAATCGGACTAAATAATGCTACAGCTCCCAAGAGGGAAGGCTGTTTGCTTCATAATTTATATCTTACCACAAGTTCGAAATTCTCCACACCAAACTAAATCAAGACTTGTTTAGATCTCTCCCACTTTAAAAATAGAAGAGCTGTCAACATTATTACTTTTAAAATCTGATGAAAAGTTCGTGTTCCCTGATCCCAAAAACCCCTATCTATCAATTTTTAACAATATACTTATTTTTTTTTATTTTTTTTTTATTTGTCAAAAAAATCATATTTAACAATACTTATTATAATATTATAAATCACTTGGCAGATAAAAAGGATCACCTCTCGATTAGAAAACCGCTTACACTAAGCCCTAAAAAGGGCTTATGCGAGTCGACCCAAAAACAAACTTATTACTAATATTTTTAAATTTTAATTTGGAAATAAGTAGAAGTAACAAAATTTCTAATTAATATTTCTGAAAAAGTTATTTGTTTTTATAAAGTAAATAAAGCCTAGTCTGGTTGACACCCCCACAAACACCCAGCAATCCCTCCCACGGGCCAAGATCCCACCAGGGGAATCAGAAAGGAGTATAAAAAATATAAAGCTATATCGGCAAGAGAGAAGAATAAAACTTTACAGTAGTTGTTGCTGTTGTAGCAAAATATTTTTAATATATTTAGAATAAGAATTTAGGGATAACTTTTTAACTTCTTTCGGAAGTTGATTCCAGAGTTTAATAGCACAAAATGTAAACGATTTCTGGAAAGCAGCCGTCCTATGTCGGGGAATAATAAACCTATGAACATTTCTTGTTGTCCGTGACAATGGCAAAAATTTTCTAGCTAAATAAGCAGGTTTACCAGTTTTTATGACACGGTAGACAAATGTATACATATGGTGCTTGCGTCGATTGATCATATTTAAAATTTTGTTATCATTAATATGAGGGGTTATGTGACTTCTGTAAGATATATTGTAAGCAAATCTCATGCAACTATTTTGAATTTTTTGTATCGATTTTTTAGTTTGCCATGATAGAGCGTCATTATAGACCACATCAGCATAGTCAAATAAGGACAAAACCAAGGAGTCGCACAGAAAATATTTCTGTTTTGATGACAAAAATTATTTGTATTTGTATAATTTTTTCAGACGAATGTAACCTGCAACAAGTTTGTTTTTTATATGAAAGTCGAAAGAAACAGAACTATCAAATGCGACTCCCAAATTTTTTGCCTTTGCCACTATTGGAATATTTTCGTTACTTATGCTGATGTTCAAATTTTGTTCGATGTGTTCCCTGATATTCGTATTTTTATTTAGGATTATAATTTGTGATTTTGATGAATTTAATTTTAAATTATGATCCTTTGAAAATGAAGCTATGTTGTTTAGGTCTGAATTAAGTTTCATGTTAACATCGCGAAGAGAATGTTTGTTTACAGGAATGTGAAGTTGGCCATCATCAGCAAATTGCTCAAGTTCTGAAAATTGAACCTTTTTGGACATATCAGCAACATAGAGAGAGAAAAGCAGTGGTGAGAGAACAGACCCTTGAGGTACACCTTGTTTAATTAGCTTAAACGTTGATCTATGGTAGCCAGATGTTTTTTTTACCTCTACACAATTATATCTCTCACTTAGCATGTTTTTAAATAACATGTTTGAATTCCCAGAAATACCAAAATAATTAAGCTTAGCTAACAGCATTTTATGACTAATTGTGTCAAACGCTTTGCTAAAATCAAGCAACGTCAAGCAGGTACTATTGCCTTGTTCTTCATATCCCCGAATATCGTTCAGTACTTTTACTAAGGCTGTAGTAGTGCTGTAATTTTTTCGGAAACCTGATTGGCACTCCGGGATAATTTTTTTGAGGTCAGCAAACGTCATTATTTGACTATAAACAAACTTTTCAAATATTTTAGAGGCGGCGGGCAAAACGCTTATCGGTCTTAGATCCCTCAATTGTTTTGGGTTTGAAACTTTGGCAGTAGGCCTTATAATCGCTTTCTTCCAAAGAGATGGGTAAATGCTTTGTAAGATACAGCTGTTAATAATATTAATTAAAGCACCCGAGCAAAATGGAAGACAAAGCTTAATATCCCTAATTGAAAGACCGTCCACCCCGATAGCATTCGAAGAGATTGAAGCTACTATTTTGTTTAATATGTCTCCATCTATGAGTTGAAAATCAAAAGTCTCGCTTGTCAGTTTGTTTCTATTGTAAAAGTTTATTAACTGATCAGAAGTGGTGTCGGCCATGTTGTCTGTCTCGCTGAAAAAACAATGGATTTTATTAGCGTCTTGTAAGTCTTCTGGTATGTCTGTTTGTGTATTTTTAGTGAGGTCCAATTTTTTTGTGCATTGCCAAAATTCTTGACCTTTTTTTTGTGACATCAGATTAAAATATGACTTTTTTTCTCTTATCAGTGCATGTTTTGTAAAATTTCTTAGTTGCCGGTAGTAGTTCAAATCTCTTTCTTGCCTAGTTCTCAAAAACTTTTTGTGTGCCTTGTCTCTTAATCTAATCATTAATTTAATGTTATCTGTGAGCCATGGTAGAAATGGCTTTTCTGTAACTATTCTGGTCTTCATAGGAGCATGTTTGTTTAAGATATTTAAAATATTTTTATTAAAAAAACTTACCTTTTCATCCACACTGTTTGTCTTGTACACCAAATCCCAATTGCTTTCTTGCCCATCACTCAAAAATGTATGCCTATCGATTTTGTTGTATTCACGATAAGAAATTTTTTTTTTGGATTTATGTATTTTTTGCAAAGGAAAAGTAGAGTAAACCAGGTTATGATCTGTTATGCATTGGGATATTGGTAAAGAATCAGATTTTAAGGTTGGGAGGCTGCTGCTTGTTATTATCATGTCAATAAGACTAAATTGATTTGTGGTTAAATTAATTCTAGTTGGCTCTCTTATGTGCTGAGTGAGTTCAAACGTATTAAGTATGCTTTTTAATCTATTTGGATATAAGCTGTTTTCCAAGTAGTTAATATTTATGTCCCCTGCTATTATCAAAAAGTCATATTTAGGGGTGATAAATCCTAGGAACTCTTCTAATATATCAAGAAAGTGAGATTTGCTTTTAGAGGGAACCCGGTAGATATTTATCAACAAATATGATTTGCCGCCCATATTAAAAGTTATTGAAGTGTTTTCTATAAAATCAAGATCCAGTGAAATCTCTTTAAATTGTAAGAATTTTTTTACATAAAGCGCGACGCCACCCCCTCTCCTCTCGACCCTGTCTTTTCTGATCAGGGTGTAACCTGGTAAGTTAAACATATTTTCGGAAACCTGCTCATTCAACCATGTTTCATTAAGGCAAAATATGTCAAAATTATACTCAAAAATTTAATTCACAAGCTCATCAAACCCCGTGTTAATGGAGCGGACATTAAGTAAGCCAATTGAAAAATTATTATTGGTAGCACCATCATAGTCAGCTATAATTGGACAAATTTGATTGTCATCCCTTGGCCGATCAATTAGCGCATTAGCCATTTTCCAATAAAATGTCCCCTGTCACCCCCAATAAGACCCCCACCCACGAGAAAATCACCGTCATAAGTAGGCCGTCAACCAGAACAGGATTAAAAATAAAAAAAAATTGAACTGACATAACCCTCACAAAAAAAAATACATTATATATATAGCCTAGTTAACCGCTTTTAATTTGAAAGTTAATTTGAAAAAAAGAATGGAGAGACTAAAAATTAAAAAAAAAAAGAAAATTTATTAGTAAGATGCATAAAAAACACCATTTGCATTTTGGATTTCCCCTTGAATTCAACAAGTTCACCGCCAGAAAACTTGTTATAAACGAAAAAAAAAATATATAGAATAATTAATTTTTAGCAAATAATGTTTTGGTATGTGTGTACGTACCAATTGATTTTTCTGTAGTTACAATATGATTTTTGGATACCTTTTGCTTTATATACACAAACATATACACCTTCTTGATCTCAACTTTAAATCGCTAACCTTTTCTCTTTCACATATACCTTTAGAGTTTAATATTTATTTAATTGTTTAGGTTATTTAAATCATTTTCACTAGAGATACGGTGCACTACATCATTTATTTTTACGTAAATGTTCCCATTTAAAATCCATGCACTATTTTTGGTAAACATTTTAATTGCCTTTTGAAATAACTCGCGACGAAATTTAGTTAAGTCTTCTTTAATTTGCACACCCGTTTTTTGTAGTAATTTTCGATTTTTAAGAATCAGCGTACGAGTTGTGTTGTTTGAAAATCGCACGAGAACTGCCGGGGGTCGGTCGCCAGGATTTTGATCCGGTATGCGATGGCACTTGACGATCTCGGTTTTTTCAATGTTTATTTTTAATTTTTGCTGAACAAGTTCAATAAACTTTCCTTGTAGATTCTCATTATTTTCTTTTTTCATACCAAAAATACGAATATTCTTACCCCTGGAAGACTGTTCTTGTGCGTCAAGAGTGTCTAGAAGGCGCTGATTAACCTTTTCTAGTTCAGAGACACGCTTTTGGAGTGCATTTATGTTTTCGGTCTGCACTTTTAGTTCTTCATCAAGCTTCTTTTCCAGTACACCCATAACTTTATCTGCGACATCCTGTAGGAACGATTCTGTAAACGTACTTTTGATGAGTGTTTTGATTTCTCGGAGATCTGTTGACGACAAACCCATTATGGCCGCCAATATGGTGCTTAAAAACACTACGTTTTATGTGGTTTGAACGATTTGGTCGAGATTTTCTTTTTTCTTTTTAACAAAATGGTTTTTAACAAAATGGTGTAGCGGAACTAGGCTGGCGTGATTACTACTCGCGCGCCATCTACGTCCCTACTTATATGGTACGAGACCCCCTTAACCCTCCAGCACTCCCTTTACCACCTCTCTCTCCAATTCTTAAAACTGCATATTCCTAGAAGCTATGGTTAAAAGTGTATAAATCTTCAAATATATTAACCCTCCTCCCCTCACCCTCTCATCCCCTTAACTACCCCTACCAACGTAGTAGGGGGAAGAACAACGGAAGACGATTTAATAGCAACTGATTTTATTCATCAAAATGGCGGTATTTATATACCGCCCGTCACGCGTCACAGCCACAGGTGCCAACCTAAAATACTAAATAAACTAGTATGACAAAAACACTTTTTAAAAATTAACATGAGACTCACTTTTTTATCACAGTCGGATTACACAAATATTTTAAAACTAACTAAACTTTTACAACATTTTAAAAAACTAAAGCAAAGTTTAGATTATAAATAGCTAAATGTCTATTATTTATTTCCTTCCCTTTCTTTTATAGAAAAAAAAATAGTTTAGGTTTACTTTTATAAGAAAATAAAAATTTAGTTTTTTGCTGTGACAAGTTAAAATATTTTTCTTTAAAGGAGAAGAAAGAATAATTATAAAAATTTACATAATTCGATTTTTGTAAATCATAAGTTACCAAAAACAATTCCCAAAAATAAATAGAAAAAATCGAGGAAAAATTGAAATAATATCATAAAGAAGGTGCATTTATGTAATGCAATTAAAAAAATATATATTTATTTATTAAAAAAGAGCTAAGAAAAACGTGTTAAGTTTAATGTAAATTTAAAGTAAAAAAAATTGATTGATGGTCAAAACAAATTTCAAAAAGACTATTTCAATTTGACATAGTCATTAAACTTGCTGTTTCTTTTAACTACCCTACCAGATCTGGATATTTGAGGCTAAAAATTTGTATTTTCTATTATTAAACTAGAGCTTGAAAAGCTAGTGCTAGGTGTTTCAAAGTTTTCTACAGTAAAATTAGAGCTACTACTGACATTATTTTGGTCATAATCTGTATTTTAAACAACAGAATCAGTTGACTGAAAGCTAGAAGAACTAGAATTAAGATTTTTCTAAACCTATTAGAGTTTGATTTTCAATTTTAAAGTCATTAAAAGGCGTCTCAGATAACTCTGACATTAAAGAGTCATTGTCAGCAAACTTTTCTGCCATTTCTGTTACATTTTCTTCAAAATTGTCATTACTTAAGCCTAAATATACAAAATTATCATTACTTAAAAGTTTGTCATGTTTTAAAAACTCAAAATCGTCTGAAGAAGGGTCAATATTTTTATTAAAATACAAGGTATTCTGAATTTCTTTTCTGACAAGAATTGAGCCGTCTTCAGAGCAAATTTGGTATGAACGAATTTCTACTTTTTCTGCAACTGCCCTTTTTCCCAAATATGAGAAAGCTCTTTTCTAAATAAGATTTTGTCATTTATGTTCAAATCTGGCAAGGTTTTGATACCTTTTTTTCAAAATAAAATTTTTGTTTAAACTTACTTAACTCTATATGTTTATTATATCTGTCCACAAAACTAGAATCAGGTTGAAAATATGGTTTTGGTAAAAGATCACGAAGGGATCTTTGCATTAGCAAATTTGCAGGTGACAGCTCTCCGTTTAATGAAGTATTCATCAGATCTAACAAAGCAAGATAAGGACCACGATTTTTAAAATGATATTTTTGTAACAAATTTTTTACAGTCTTTATCTGCCGTTAAACTTGACCGTTTGACTGAGGAAATCTTGGAGATGAAAATATATGTGAAAATTGCCAGTTTTTTGCAAAATTTGAAAATTTTAAGCTTTTGAACTCCGGTCCTCCATCAGAGTTGACAGTTAAAGTTATTCCATGTCTTGCAAAAATGGATTTTAAGTGCAAAATTACGTTTTCACTTGAAAGATCCTTACTCAGATTACTAACCTCTACAAACTTTGAATAGTAATCTATTACAAGCAAAAAATAATTATTTTCAAAATGAAAAATGTCACAAGCCATTTTTTGCTAAGGCTTTATAGGAATTTCATGAGGAATCAACGGCTCAGATGAGTTGTTTTTACTATGATGAAATAAAATTATCTGCTACTGAAACTTAAGACTCAATGCCACATCTTTCAATTTACAAGGCCATTGAGAATATAAGCTTTTAAGTTTACTAAATCTGGATCTGATGTTGTTTAATTTAAAAGCTGTTGAACTTTTTGATCTAAAGCATTTAAAAAATGAGAAATTAAACAAACTTGAGCTTCAACTTCAAGGTCTAAGTTTTCATTAAAGCATTTATTTTCATAAGCTCGACTAAGAGTATCAGCTACTACTAAAGTTTTTCCCAGTTTATAAATCAAGGTAAAATTAAATTTTCTTAGTTGCAAAATCATTCTTTGTAATCTTGGTGGACAAGAATTTATGGGTTTTTTAAAAATTTGTATCAAAGGAGAATGATCTGCCTCAACAGTGAAATTATCCAATCCAAAAACATACTGATAAAAGCTTTTACACCCGAACTATACAGCCAGACATTCTTTCTCAATTTGTGAATACCGTTGTTGGGTTTCAGTCAAAGCCCTTTAAGCATGCGCACAAGCAAACCCCTCCTGAATTATAGAAGCCCCCATATCATCTTTACTTGAATCTACTGTGATCCAAAAACTTTAAACAAGGTGCATGACATAAAATATATTTTAAATTTAGAAATTTTTGGTCATGAATTTTTTCCTAACAAACATTGATATCTTTTTTTAAAAGAGACCTTAACGGGGCTGTTTTTTCTGAGAGATTTTCCACAAATCGACCTAAATAATTAACTAGCCCCAAAAATCTTTGAACACCTTGCATGTCTTTTGGTTTGGGCATATTTTGTATGGATTCTATTTTACTTTCGTCTGGTGTTATACCCTGAGACGAAATTTTGTTTCCAAGATAAATTACTTGTATCATACCAAATTTACATTTACTTTTATTGAAACGCCACAATATTTTTAATATTTTGCAATGATCTGACATAGTTTTTGAATAAATAAGTAAATCATCAAAATACATCCCGAAACCCTCTATATCTGAGAAAATTTGCATCATTTTTTGTTGAAATATCTCAGGAGCATAGCTCAGACCAAAACTGTATAATTTTGAAGATTCTTCATCAAGAGGTATCATTGCAAAACCCTGAGTTGCATCCAAAGTTGAAAAATAGTTACAATTACTAAGTTTCGAAGTAAATTCTTCATAAGTTGGTATATGACAAAAATAATTTATTTTTAATTAAACGTTAATACCCCGAACATCAAGGAAAATACTTAAAGAATCATCTTTCTTCTTTACAATGATAACTGGATTTAACCATTCCGATGTCCCCACTATATTTTTATGACTTTATTTTATTATAATTTATCCAATGTTAGTTTTAATTTATTTTCAAGTGCAAAAGAAACTTTTCTTGGTGGTACTACAACGGCTCTATAGTTTTCTCTTAAATCTATATGATAATTCTTATCAAAGCAACCAACATCTCTAATTAAAAATTCATATTCTTCTATTAAGTATTTTAAAAGACAATGATTTTCATTGTTTTTCACAAAATCAATTCTTCTAATTAATCCCAAATCAATGCAGGTTTTTAACCCCAAAATTGCTCTACTTTTCTGGCCAACCACGTAAAAGGAAAGATCTAATATGTATTTTTAAGTGACATTTACCAATTATAGGCAAGTTAGTCTCTGTATAAGAAATCAAAATTACATTTGTTTTTTTTTTAATTTTTAAAATTGTACCCAACTTTCCGTAAAGCTTCCACAGACATGATGTTTGCCATTGCTCCGCTGTCTAACATGAATTCAATGACCTGTCCGTTGATTTCTACTGGTGTTGTCCACGTTAAGTCCTCATGAATTCCGTTGATCTCTCCTTCGAACGAGCTTTCGATGCCACCTAGAATAAAAATTTTTCAGCGTTTCTAATCTTAGAACTTGTATGAAATTGTTTTTTATAATTTTGACATTTTGGTCATATTAATTATGAAACCTTTTAAAATTTGAAAAATTTCCTATCATATCCTTATTTTTAGGAATTAACATGTTTACTACCTGAAAATTTAACATTTTTATTATGAGCATTTTGACATTCATAATAATTTTTATTAAGAGAATTTTTACATTCATAATTATTTTTCCTAAAACGGCCGCTTACTTGAGCTGAGTTGCCATTTTGCTGTCCCCCGCTGCTCGGATGATTGTTGCTTCCCCCTTGTCCTCTGTTGCGTTGCCGGTATCTTCCTCCATCTGCTAGCTTTGTATATTGGGCTGGAAAGTGGCTACGACCACCACATGACCCACAGTGGCTTCCATAAGATCTACAGTGGCCATATCTATGTCTGGAACCACATTTTCTGCATTGCTAGAATGTATTTTGATTAGTTCTGATGGCATCTACGGACACACGATGGCATTCCCATTCCCATTGTTTATCTCCATAGAGTGTGCCTTGCATTTTTCAGCATTGAGGCAAAACTGAACCACGTCATCTAAACCTTTGTCGTCAGATAGCTCTAAAAGTTTTTCTTTCATCTGCGCCGACCTAACCCGAAGAATGAATACTGTTTTAGTCAATCTATCTCTTAGATCGCCAAGCTAATACTGCAGCGCTAAACTCTTTAACTCTGTGATGAAATTCTCTATGGATTGATCCTGTTTTTGAAAGCTTTTTAAAAATGTATGGGTTAGATAGGTTAGGTTTTTCTTAGGTAAAAATAACTATCAAATTTTTGAATAAGTGGTTTAAGTTTATCTATTTCGTCGTCTTCAAATATAAATGTTTTAAAAATTCGCATGCCTCCTTCCCCAATTAATTTCAAAAGTTGAGCGCATTGCATCACCTGTTCTATCTTGGTTATTTCTGTCACCTGCAGGTATTCTGGCCAACATTTCCCTACAAGTTCATCGGCGACACGCCTCGGTAGTCCATAGTCTTCTTTTGACGTCGAAATCTTGCAGTAAAATTAAGGGATTGCCAAGATAATTAAAGAATACTTTTTAAAACTTAAAACAGCAGAGGGGGAAGAGGGAGAAGAACAACGGAAGAAAATTTAATACCAACTGATTTTATTCATCAAAATGGCTGTATTTATATACCGCTCGTCGTGCGTCACAGCCAGAGGTGCCAACCTAAAATACTAAATAAACTAGTATGACAGTTTTTATCTTCCAAATTAGAAAATATTTAGTGACACATAAAACTGAAATCTGCATTCGTTCAAAAGTCATAAATTTCTAAATAGAGGGTGATGCAAAATTCCCTAGAAAGACTTTAACTATAGGTAGAATTTGTTGTTCTGAACAAGAATTAGTAAAATATATTTTTGTAAACTCTTTTGTTTCAGAGATATTTGCATTTAAAAATTGTTAATATTTTCTGAGAAGCAGCCCTTAAAAAACATCAATTTTTGAAAACAAATCTTTGACAACTTCAAAATGCTTGACAAAAACCCTAATACTTGTCATTGTCAGCCACACGTAGACTTGCTTGGTAAATTATTTTAAAGGCAATTTTTAAAAAAATACAAAGATTTAACTCCTAAATTCAGAGAAAAAAAATGAAATTCAAACAAAATAATCACGTAACTTTTCTTAGATTAATGATGTCTAACCACTGTTCAAATCTTTATAGGAAATTTTAAATCACCCTGTATAATCACTTCCTCTCATCCCCATAGCCATCCTCCAGTTCAGTCCAGTTCAGTTCAAATATAGCTTTATTTATATAAAATACAAAAGTATTAATTTACATAAGCCATTCTTACAATAAAATATTATTAAATCTAACAGTAATTAAACAATTAATAGTACACCTAAAAAATAAACATTGATTTGTGTATAAATCACACTTATAACAGGAACAAATAGTTATAAACAAACTAAATCGAAACATTTAAAAAATATATATGTATGTAAAAAAACACAAATAATCAAACACAAACAATCAAAATACAACCTAACACTGGACTTAACAAATATTGCAAAACAATCAAACACAATCCTCACTCCTCAGTTGTCATGTTATTGTCAAAGAGAGTATTTTATGTATTGTCACTAAAGTATTCGTCAATTGAGTAATATGCTCTAGTAAGTAGAAACATTTTAGTTTTTTTCCTGAACCTTTTTTCACATGTCAATTCTCTTATCTGGAGAAGAAGTTTATTAAAAATATTCCTACCCTCATATATAATTGATTTGCGTACCAGTTCCGTCCGTGGTAAGAGCAATTTTAGTTGTAGTGCTATACCTTCTGGATTTTTGCATTTCATTTTTATATTGTTCAAAAACCATACAAGATGTCTCCAGTATGTATAACGAGCACAATGTTAGAATGTTATATCTAATAAATAACGGACGACATATTTCTCTTGGTCTTGCATGGCATATATTTCTCACGGCTCTCTTTTAAATTTTAAAAATAGTATGAAATAAATTTTAACAAAATGAAGGGAAAATTTAGCGCCCCAATAAATTTACAGAAAAGATTTGTGGCGTAGAGGGCATAGGGTGAGGGAATAAATCAGAAAAAAGTTTTTCCTCGACCAGTGTTTGAACCCGGGACCTCTAGAACACCAGTCTAATGTTCTACCAACTGAGCTACCGAGGAACTGGGGTTTTAAATGGCTATTCGGAAATCCTTTCGTCCGATTCATTTGTTAGTAGTGGGGAGATCTTTGAAGCCTACTGCGGTTTAAAAACCTAGATATGTTCTAAAGACAAGGAGGTAGACATTCACGATTATTAGTTTTACGAAATTTCTATTTATCTATCAACCAACGATACACGACATATAGCGTTTTATTAGTTGGAAATTCGCCATCTGACACCTTCAATAAAACGCTATATGTCTATTTCGTACAACTAATAATCGTCCTTATCTTTATAACATGTCTAGGTTTTTAAAGAGAGGTCCCAGGTTCAAATCCTGGTCGAGGAAAAACTTTTTTCCAATTTATTCCCTCACCCTTTGCCCTCGGCGCCACAAACCTTTTCTGTAAATTTATTAGGGCGCTAAATTTTTTTTGGCTGAAATTATTAGTTGGAAATTCGCCATCTGACACCTTCAATAAAACGCTTTATGTCGTGTATCGTTGGTTGATAGATAAATAGAAATTTCGTACAACTAATAATTGTGAATGGCTAACTCCTTGTCTTTATAACATGTCTACGTTTTTAAAGCCGCAGTAGTCTTCAAAGATCTCCCCACTACTAACAACTCAGTTCCTCGGTAGATCAGTTGGTAGAGCATTAGACTGGTGTTCTAGAGGACCCGGGTTCAAATCCTGGTCGAAGAAAAACTTTTTTCCGATTTATTCCTTCACCCTTTGCCCTCTACGCCACAAATCTTTTCTGTAAATATATTAGGGCGCTAAATTTTCTTTTCATTTTGTAAATATGTTTGTCTGAAATTATTAGTTGGAAATTCGCCATCTGACACCTTCAATAAAACGCTTTATATCGTGTATCGTTGGTTGATAGATAAATAAAAATTTCGTACAACTAATAATCGTGAATATCTACCTCCTTGTCTTTATAACATGTCTAGGTTTTTAAAGCCGCAGTAGGCTTCAAAGATCTCCCCACTACTAACAAATGAATCGGACGAAAGGATTTCCGAATAGCCAGTTAAAATTCCAGTTCTTCTGTAGCTCACATGGTAGAGCATTAGACTGGTGTTCTAGAGGTCCCGGGTTCAAATCCTGGTTGAGAAAAAACTTTTTTCCGATTTATTCTCTCACTATTTGCCCTCTACGCCACAAATCTTTTCTGTAAATTTATTGGGGCGCTAAATTTTCTCTTCATTTTGTAAATATGTTTGGCTGAAATTATTAGTTGGAAATTCGCCATCTGACACCTTCAATAAAACGCTTTATGTCGTGTATCGTTGGTTAATAGATAAATAGAAATTTCGTACAACTAATAATCGTGAATGTCTACCTCCTTGTCTTTATAACATGTCTAGATTTTTAAAGCCGCAGTAGGCTTTAAAGATCTTCCCACTACTAACAAATGAATCAGACGAAAGGATTTCCGAATAGCCAGTTAAAACCCCAGTTCCTCGGTAGCTCAGTTGGTAGAGCATTAGACTGGTGTTCTAGGGGTCCGATTTATTCCCTCACCCTTTGCCCTCTACGCCACAAATCTTTTCTGTAAATAAATTTTTATTACAAGAGCCCCAGAAACAGATGCTAAAGCGTAGGTGTGATTCTATCAATGAATAGTAACAAGTTTTAGTTAGAGAGAGTCCCAGGTTTTCAGAGATAACCCTCAGGGCATAACAGCCAGATGAGAGTCTACCAGTTAAATGATATATGTGTTTATTAAACTTTAGCGAGCTGTCTATAAAAATTCCCAAAAAACGACTTTTATCTGAAGATGGTAGCAATTGATTTTCTAGAAGAACCTCACTCAGTGTACATCTAAAGTGCAAAATTTTTGTTTTAGAGACATTAAAGCTTAAGCGATTCACATTACACCATTCTTTGATTTTAGTTATATCCATCTGCACTATGTCTGTAAGACATTCAACATCTGTGTCATCCCACACAATAGTAACATCATCACAAAATACAACAAAGTGACCAGAAATAGTCAAATGAAATAGATCCTCCATGCACAAACGAAATAGCATAACACCCAAGACCCTTGAGGAACTCCAGTAGTAATTAACTGTTTGGTGGAACATGTTCCTTGATATTGTACACTTTGAGTCCTCTCCTCCAGCATTGAGCAAAACCATGCCAATTTAGCCTCCTTGATGCCGTAATAATGCATTTTCTTCACCAGTATTTCATGATCTACGTAATCGAAAGCTTTGGAGAGATCACAAAACACTGCTTCACATTTTTCTCCAGAGTTAAGTTTAAAAAAAAGTTGTTCCAAAAAGCTAAAAATCGCATCACTCGTGCTTTGAGTGGTTCTGAACTGTTGCTCAGATAAAAGGTCCTCTGATTACAAAAGAAATTCCAGCTGCAACTGGACAAGTTTTTCCAGTATTTTGTCAGTTTGCACCTGAAGACGATCAGAGATTGTACTGATCGAAACGTCGTGTATATATCAAATTTTGGACAGTGTTGGAACCAAGGATATTGGACAATAGTTTGCTAGAATATCTGTTTCTCCGCCTTTGTGAAGAGGAATAATAATTGCTTTTTAAGGAAGCTAGGAAATGATCCAGATTTAAATGGTTGGTTTATTGCAAATACTAGCGCGTTTAACGCCTCTGTGGGAAGATTTAGGAATATTTTAAGAGATAAATTGTCAACGCCTGTAGATTTTTTATTTTTTAAGAGATAAAAAATACGTTAAAGTTCTTCAACATTGGTGGGGGTAAAATAAAATTGATGTGAAACAGAAATATGATGTAAGTTTTCAGTCGGATCTAAAGATGAACTTATTCCGACCGCCAAATTTTTGCAATTGTGCAATAAAAAGTGTTAAGATCCTCGGGTTTTAATTTACTTAACCTACAGGTATGTGACTGTTTGCCCCTAAATTTGTTTACAATATACCAAACTTGTTTATTTTTGTTCGAGGATTCACTTATCCGATTTTTGAAATAAATCCGTTTAGCTGTCTTTATGGTTTTTCGAAAAACTTTACGGTACTTTCTGAAATATATGAGAAATGAAGTTGAATGAATGTATTTTTTAAGGTAGTGAAAAGATCGTAGATTTTTGCTCGATGTTATTAACCCTTTGGTATACCAGGGTTTTTTTTTTGGTGTTTGGTTTAACAGTAACAGTAATTTATTTCAATGCCAAAAATATATAGTTTTACAAAATATACAATTTTTCGCCTAAGCTTTAAAAAGCTTTTCTGCGAACCCGTTTCGATTTATATTTTAGATGTTAACTTTAGTCTTTAGTCACCAATTATAATAAGGCACTATCACTATTACGCTGTCCAAATATTAAAGTTTTCTAGAAAATGCCTCAATATCCATTAACTTTTTAATGCTGAATAATTTGTGAAAAACTATTATATTTGTAATATTTTGCGGAAGTAAATTAAATAGCTTGATTCCCACATAGTTTGTTGATTTTAAGAATGCTGTGTTTTTTACCGTGGGAATTATGCAGTCTCGGTTAGTAGCTGAGCGTGTAAGTCACCCATGAGTTAGAGTTTGATTTTTTATTTTTGTACACATAGTTTATAGCGCAGCAGACGAAAATTTTAAAAATATTGTTACAGTGTTTTAAAATTTTCATCTAAAAGAGATATTACAGAAATATTATAAACATTATCTTAGAACTTTTACTTAAAATAGTATTCGAGGCGAAAATGTTTAATCTTAAATAAAAGACGAACACTGGCAGCGCAGGCGAAAATTTAAAGAACATATTCAAATTTTTACTTAGAAGCATCGCAGGGGAACATTTGAGGAATAATATAAACCTTATCTTAAATTTTTTAGTTAAAATACTTGGTCCTTGAGGAGAAAATTTGCAGAAATGTAAAGAGTAACTTAGAATAAGAGATATAAACTTGCTCTGCAGAAGAAAATTAAAAAAATATATTAAAATATTTCATATCATTTTAGTATCTCTAAATTTTAACTTAAAATAGTATCCGAGGAAATCTCCTCCCATCACTAGACCACCACTGTACAGAGGATATTTTAATGACGCATCGAGTGACGTTAACTACTCCGAAAACAAATTTTGATTAAGTGATATGTTCCTGCAAGGTATTTTTAATAATTTTCGTGTACTGTACCTCAGATTATGAAATTATATTATACCATTAGAGTAAAGAATCAATGATTATACTGTGCTTTTATATCTAAGGAAAATAAATTTTTTATTGGAAAAGGGGTATACAGGAAAGGTTAGCATTTAATATTAATATCCAGAACCTACATTAATAATAAAAAATTACTAAATTAGAATTGTATATATCGATTTGTTTGCCTTTTGGAAGTAGTCAATACAGACAACTATACTAATACTAATAGGGAACTAAACTTATTTAATACTGACGACTTAAAATGTAATTCATACAAACTAAATTAGTTTAATTTGTGAATTACTTTTAGGTTCAATAATAAGATCTTTCTTAAAATCGGCAAGAAATGCATTATCTTCGTAACTAGTAGCTAATGAATGTAATGTATTACTATTGTTAGTTTCATCTACTGCATAATCTTCTTCTTCAGAGTCAGCTATTAGAATAGGAGTAGCACCATCGAGTAAATTCGATTTGCTTTTTGATCTTTGGTACAACTCTTTTGACACGCTCCTGGTAAATGAAAACCTTTTTGATTTTTGTCTTGAAAGAGGTGGTTTAGTAACCTCCTTTCTAAGCAGAATTTGAGTTGCATGATTTGTTATAATATCCCAGGCTTTTTCTACATGTTCAACAGTTGCGTGCTCAGAATTTATGCAATATCTTATAACGTACTTATTTCTAACCATAGAGGGAATCATATGGAGCTTTCCAGAAGCATTTATGGCAGCTAAGAGGTTTTGATTGACTTGATCGCTGGCTAATAATCTAAAGCAAACTAATCCTAATCTTACATTGTTAACTACTTCAAAACGAGAATCTCTTGTTACTAATTCCTCAAAATGTTTGGCTAATTTAATATGGTTCCTAATATATTTTTGTAACCCAGAAAGACCATATTTTCTTATTACAAACCACAATTTTAGAGACCTAAATCTTCGACTAAGAGGTATTCCCCAATGTCTGTAGTCAATGGCGTCATCGGAGTTAGCATGTTGAAGGTACAGGGGATCAACAATAAGAGCCGAGGTCAATTTGACTCTGCATTTTACCCATAAGCAGGAACAGTCAAAATTTACTAACAGCCATTTATTTGGATTGGTATTAAAAGAATCGGCATATTCTATTCCTTTAAGGTAACATTGAAGTTCGGGACAAATAAAAGCATTTCCAGCATATGCAGCGTCAACGTGTAACCAAACGCAGGGTTGTGCTTTGCAAATTGGTCCGATTTTTTGTAGATCATCAAAGGAACAGCTCGAGGTGGATCCTAAGATGGCTGACACAAAAAATGGAAATAATCCGTTAGCTTTGTCTTCTTCTAAAGCTTTGGATAAAGTTTCTTTTGCTAGAGATCCATTTTCGTCTGGTTCTAAAATGTTAATTTTTATAAACAAAATTTTTGCGGCTTTTTCTACACATGAATGGGCTTCTTTTGAACAATATCCGACTAATCTTGGCAAAAACTGGCTGTCATCTTCTACTTCCGGATGTCTTAGTTTTAAATACTGAATGGCCTGATTTCTAGCCGCAAGCATAGACACAAGGACACATTCACTGGCTGATGTTTGAAGTACCCCACCTCCAGAGCTGCCTTTAAATGAGGTTATAAATTCATTAGGTAGACCTATAGCCTTTCCGAGCCAATCCATCACGATGGTTTCGAGTTCTGTACATGCTGGATTGGCTGCCTGAAAAAGAAAATAACGTGATATAATTGAATTCGTAAGGATTTTTAAAATAAGTAACTAATAGACAATTTAAGCTAATGTATCATGTAACATGTATCTGTATGTGGTATACCGTTGATCTCTCAGTATGTATAGATGAATGACGTATACCCAGCCAAACAATGTTTATATCATGTTGTGAGGAATGCTCGCTTTTCATATTCATATTTAAACATGGAATGTGAATGTAATGGTGCTCGGATTCAGGGGGTTAAAAAAGAAATCAAATATTTGGGTCTTTTTTCAGATTGTCATATGCGATGGGAAGCTCACATATCCAACCTGACAAAAAAATTGCGATGGCTTTTGGGCAAGTTCAGAAATCTTTGATTTAAAGCAACTAAAAACTTTGTATTATGCTCTGGTGCAGTGCCACATAACATACGGTTTGGTTGCATGGGGGGTGCTACAAATAATTATTTAAATCAGTTAGAAAAAGCTCAGAAATGGCTATTAAAAATAATCTTTAAAAAAGACTATAGATTCCCTACTGAGACTTCTTTTGAGCAAACCAAAATGTTTGATATAAGGGGTAGTTCCCAAACCTAGCAAAACAATCTTACAAAAAAGTGATGGATATTTAAGTCCAAAAATCTACAAAATGTTATCTAATGAGTTAAAAATAATAAATAATAGGTTTATTTTTAAAAACAAGGTAAAACAGTGGATTAAAAGTAAAACAAGGGTATATATAGATTCTATCATAACTGACAAATTAGGTTATTGTTAGGCAAAAACCAAAAGTTATGAGACACTTAAAGTTAATTTTGAATTTTATCAATAATCGTATCCTTATCTCTATCGAGTCGACCAATCAAGCTGGTGCACTTTTAAAATCATGGTGAATTCGTGACAGCTCCAGCTGATTAAATGCACGAAAAACTCGTTAGGTACGATAAGGGAGTCTTAACATTACGACCGTCCCTGCATACGAAATGATGTTTTGACGCATTTGATCAGCTGGAGCTGTACCGCATTCGCCATTAGTTGGAAAGTTTACCTGCTCGATAGGTCGACTCGATAGAGATAAGGATACGAATGCCGATAGAACCGAAATTTAACTTTAAGTGTCTAGTATTATTATTGCTCAGTTGTCAGAATTTTAATTAGACCTAGTTTTAAGTAATTGTTTTAACCACACAGCCTCTGGCTTTAGTTTGTTTCTGTATATTTATTCTGTTAGCTATGACGATGAATTTTAATGATTTTATAATTTACTACTTTAATAAATATAATTCGATCACAGAAGAGTCGACTGAACTCGTCGTGTCTGCGCACGTAGGTATGGACATGCGGGCACAGCAACTTACGCAATGCAGTCAGCTGTTCTGTCATCGCATCCACCGTGAAAGTGAGCATCGTTTAAACATGGATAAGTGAAACATATAATTCTTTGTAGCATTGTTTTAAACACCTAAAAGGTGTAAAGGTCATGCTTGAACTGTTGCAATTTCTAACAGTAGCAGAATATGCTGCTGGTCTCCCTCGAAAGTGATTAATTATTTGGTAAACTGTAGTACTTTTAACTTCACGTTATCACAAGTAGTTCAAAGCCCCCAAAAAAATCTGGCCTGTCTGCCCTCACGTACAAGAGGATGTGGTTATAACCTCACTTCTTCTAACCCGTGTTTTATTCGGAATAGTTCGTTAAAATTTTAAAAAGGGTAAAAACTACTTAAAATGTTCTCCAGAAAACGTAAGATACATGTTAAAAGCGCATCATCGTCTAAAAAACGAGGCAGACTTCTGGAGAAGAAAATTTAAAAAATATGAAAAGAAAATGTATGTATATGTACACTTCTCTCCATATAAAACTGGTACAGCAGAAGTTAGCAGCCATTTTCATTTTTGGCAAAAAAAAATAAACAAAGTAAGGAAAAGAAGCAGTCTCGATTAATTTTTACGTTGAATTATTTTATGAGGGACAAAGAATTTTGGCTGCAGGTGGTTTATCGACCGCCAAGAACCCAATACGAAGAACGATATATTGCTGGAAACGAAGACCAGGCAGGAAGATTTTCAGTAAATAATGGGCGATTTACAGCTGAAGTTTTCGTTAATATTCTGGAAAACGTAATGCTTCCAGAGGTGAGAGTCTCTTATCCAGATCATTTTCTATTTCTCAAATTTTGTTCAAAATTGCTATATAGCAGTTTTTTGGGTCGAGTATTATGAATTTTTAATCAGAACTGACAAACTATAAAGTTGATAGATTTTGTTTAAATTTGGTATATAGCGCTTTTTGGGATCAAGGGTTACGAATTTTCGCTCAGAATTAAAATAGTATAAAGTTGATAGCTTCTCGCTTAGTTGGGTTGGGTTGGGTTGGGTTCTCATTGAGTTGGGGGGGGGGGCATCTAGTATCTCCGATTCTGTTTAAAATTGGTATATAGCGGTTTTTGGGATCCAGGATTACGAATTTTTGATCAGAATTGAAAAACTATAATGATAGCTTCTCGCTGAGTTGGTGGGAGGGGGGTACCATCTAGTATCTCCGATTTTGTTTAAAATTGATCTATAGCGGTTTTTGAAATCTAGGATTACGAATTTTCGATCAGATTTAAAAAACTATAAAGTTGATAGCTTCTCTCTGAGTTGGGGAGGGGTATCATCTAGTAACTCCAATTTTTCCAAAAATTGGTATAAAGTGGTTTTTGGGGCCAAAAATTATTTTTTTTTGACCAGATTTCAATTGAAAAACTATAAAGTTGATAGCTTCTCGCTGGGTTGGGGGGGGTTACCATCAAGATCTTCGATTTCGTTCAAAATTGGTATATAGCGGTTTTTGGGGTCGACGATTACGAATTTTTGGTCAGAATTGAAAAACTATAAAGCTGATAGCTTCCCGCTGAGTTGGGGAGGGGGGTACCATCTAGATCTTCGATTTTGTTCAAAATTAGTATATAGCGGTTTTTAGGGTTGAGGATTACGAATTTTCGACCAGATTTGAAAAAAATATAAAGTTTATAGCTTCACGCAGATTTCAAAATTAGTATATAGTGGTTTTTTGGGTCGAAAATTACGAATTTTCGATCAGATTTGACAAACTATAAAGATGATAGCTTCTTTTTAAGTTGAGGGAGGGTATCATTTAGTAACTCCGATTTGGTTTAAAATTGGTATAAAGGGGTTTTTGGAGCCAAAAATTGAGAATTTTTAACCATATTTTAAAAATTAAGTTGACAGCTTCAGGAGGGGAGCGTATCATCTAAGAATCTTGGATTTAGTTCATAATTGGTATAAAATGGTTTGGGGATTGAAGAATTACGAATGTTGGTTTAGATTTCACAAATTATGAAGTTAACAGTTCTCCGGGAAGGGGGATCTAAGTACTATAGATTTTGTTCAAAATTGGTATATAGAGTTTTGGCAGCCGAAAGTTACGAATTGTCTCAACTTTCGCAAATTATAAAGTTAACAGTTCACCGAGTGGTGGGGCGGTTCCATTTAAGCATCTCAGATTGTTTTAAAAATTGCTATGTTGGGGTTTTGAGGGCGGATAATTAAAAATTTTAGAACAGATTTCAAAAATTATGAAGTTGACAGCTCCTCGAACACCAGGGGTGTACTATCTATAAGTATCTTCGTTTTGTTAAAAATTGGTATTTAGATGGAATTGTCACGCCATATGTTATTCACAAATCGATAGCTGTCAAAATAGCCTTTTAACAAGCATACATTTTTTTCTGTACGAGACTCTAAAGTACGGAAAAACAACCCTAAATCCAGAAAAAGCTTGATTTTTGCAAGTTTTTTTTAAGTTTTAAAATTTCCTTGTCACTCCCTCCCAAAGAGCACAAATTGTCCATCGCACAGCCATTTTTTTTCCAAAACCGCCGGCATTGTCCATGGACCATTTATGAACATCCATTGGACAAAGGTTTTTTCTGATACAGTGGATGACAAAAAAACTGAGGCCAAAGGACTTAAAGAACGGCTTTTTTTCAGTTAGATTTTGGATATCCAATAGCTAACGATTTTTCTTGGTCCATCGAACAAAAAATAAACTCTGTCCGGCGGATATCAAAAATCTATGTCAATTGGGCTTGGCCTAAAAAATATAGTTATTTATCCGAGCTGTTTTGGATATCCAATGGATCATATTTTTTCTTATTCATTACCAACAATAACATTTCTCTCATATCTAGCCGAATCATTTAAGTAAGTATTTTTCCTTATTTTGGATTAATTGGTATTTTAGTATTTTAATACCCATCCTTTGCTAGGAACTTCATCCGCAAGGATCGACAATCAGACTTATGATGTTGGAGTGGTTAAAATATATAGGTACCTATATACTTATATATTGAAAATATCGCCGCTTTTGACAAAACTGTCCACTGGATATCAATTGGAACAAATAAGTATATTCAGTGTAGGTACTAAGAAAATTAGACCAACGGATATACACTGTAGTTATTAATTTTTTCCAACAGTGAACCATAGAGATACTTTTTAGATGGCCAATGGATAACTTTTGGACAGAATTTCGTTCCAATGAATAACCAATGGATTTAGTATAGTGGTACAATAGTCAAAATATTGAAACTTTTGGACTTTTTTGGGATGTCCAAGAGCCGTCCAACTTTTTGACAATTGTATTATCCGATGGATATACCTTGGACAACATTTCCTACAGAATTGGTTGCCCAATGGACTGCTGTATTGTCCAGAAAACTCTCTTCACTGGACATCCTTGGGACAGAGTTGTGCTGTCTGGGATACGGTACGGTATACACAAATCGATAGCCATCAAATGTGAAATTTTGACAGACGATTCGTGTATACTGTATGAAGTGACAACGTTACAATTGGTATAGATTCGTGTATACCGTATGGGGTGACAACGTCACGATTGGTGTTTAGAAATTTTAAAGCTTTAAAAAACTTTTCATTCATTTCAAATTCAATTTTTGATACGGGGTGTTTTTCAGCCCCTTAGAGTTTCGCAAAGAAGAAACAAATTAAGCCTATAAGAAGACCATTTTGACAGCTATCGATTCGACTGCAGTGGCGGCTCGTCAGATGAGGCAAGTGGCAAGCCTCACCAACATTTTTGGAAAAACTGGTGAATTTATTTTTTGGGAGATTTTTTGTGTTTAATTTTTGTAGAAGAAAAAAGCCCTTTATAACATTTTTTTTAAATTTTAATATTAGGGTGCTATTTCCTTTATGTCATTCATTTCATTATTCTGCCTTGCTTTGTTTTATGTGTTCCATCAAAGATGGATGAAGCACTCATTCCGGTTGCCTCGCTTTCCCACTCTGCAACGGTTTTGCTTCGGTCTTCTATAAACGCTGTCCGAGAGCGTGCCGAGAGCGCGCGGTGGCTGGGTGAGGCGAGAATGAATTCTCATCTTGTGTGCCGCATCAAGCCTCGCTGGCCGCACTAAAATTTTGCAAATTAAAAAAGCAAAATCCCGTTTTTGTTATTGCAGTTATAAAATCAACAAATCGTACATTTAAAAACCCTATTTTTCTTTGTATAAAGCCTTGAGACGACTTTTACTTTTTCTAAATTACATGACAACATGAGGCGACTAAAAGATCCGTTTCATGCCTTGACAACTCAGCCTATAATACGCGCATCACGCTTGTAGGTGATTATATAATCAAACATTTTGATTTTGTCACAAACAAAAAAATTGTGGAATGAGGGGATAACTAGCGTTTAAAGTTATTAAAACCCTAGGATAATTTTTTTTTATTATATATTCTATGAAAAAATATATATTTTTTTATGTTAAAGTAAAAACGCATAAAATAGTAGATTGAAGAATAGTTTTTTTTTTATCTTAATAAGTTTTAGATTTTAAATTTGACCAATATTATTCTCATTTATGGTGTTTATTTTTTAAACATTTTTGATCTTGGTGCCTCATCAGTGTTATAAGTCACGAGCCGCCACTGGATTCGAGTATAACGAATGGGGTGAAAACGTCACGATTGGTATTTAGAAATTCTAAAACATGTAAAATTCAAGCATTTTCTGAATTTAAGGGTATTTTTCCGTACTTTAGGGTCTTGCACAGAAAAAACAAATTAAGCCCGTAGAAAGGCTATTTTGACAGTTATCGATTTGTGTAAATTGTATGGCGAGACACCGTCACGATTAGTATTTGAAAATTTATAACTTTAAAAACTTCAAATTCAACCTTTTTCTGAATTTAGGGGTGTTTTTCCGTACTCTAAGGTCTCGTGCAGAAAAAAAAAATACATATTTAAAGGCCATTTTGACAGATATTAATATGGAGGTAACATATGGCGTGACAATAACCTAAATACCAATTTTGAACAAAATCGGAGATATTTATAGATGGTACCTCCATTGTGTTCGAGGAACTGTCAATTTCATAATTTGCGAAACAACATTCATAATTCTTAATCCCCAAAACCCTTTGTATGAATTTTAAACTAAATCCAAGATACTTAGATGATACCCTTCCGTCCAGAAACTGTCAAATAATTTTTGAAATCTGGTCAAATATTCTTAATTTTTGCCTCCAAAAACCCCTTTATACCAATTTTAAACAAAATCGAAGTTACTAGATGGTGAACTGCGAGGCATAACAGAGGACGAAATACCAGGTATTCGGTTCCCCAACCCTAGATGAGGAGGACCTGTACACGCTCAAATGGGACAAAATACTGGACTTTGCAAAAAGAACAGTGAAACCAGATGAGCAGACTGCCAGACCAGTCGTGCAGGCGGTGGATTAGGGGCAGGCTCGGGGTAGGGCAGAGAGGGCCCAGGGAGGCCTACTTGCCAGGCTTCGCGCCGCTCCTTTTCTACTACTAACTAACTACTACTAGATGGTACCACCCCCCTCCAACTCAGAGAGAAGCTATCAACTTTATAGTTTTTCATTTTGATCGAAAATTCGTAATCCTCGACCCTAAAAACCGCTATATACCAATTTTAAACAGAATCGGAGATACTAGATGCCCCCCCCCCAACTTAGCGAGAAGCTATCAACTTTATAGTTTTTCAATTCTGATCAAAAATTCGTAATCCTCAATCTTAAAAACCGCTATATACCAAGAACCCCGCACACCACCCCATGAACAAGGGCTTTAAAAAAATGCGCCTTAAAAGTTGGTGAGGCATTTAGTTTGCCTACAGCGGCGTATAAAAGGTGGGATAAAATAACATTTAATTTCCGAAGGAAACCTGCAGGTATTTATTTATTTTTTAAAGGATAGAGTAAATGTCCATTTGTAGATTTTTTCGTAGTGTTTTGTGACAGATTAGGTCATTGGCGTACCGTAAAATTATTAAAATACTGTTTATTTTTTCATTAAAAGGGCCAATTCAACGATATTAGGGGTATATGTATTTTGTGCCATTTTATAGTTTTTTTTAGTATATTTTATAAAAAGATAAATCAGTGGTGTAACATCCAAATATTAAAATATTGTTTACCAGTAGTTTAAACTACCACAAAGGTTTTCAATTTGATTGGAATTCGTCTCGAAGCCCTTTTATAATTTTGATATTTGCTAGCTAGTATATGACATAGTTGTCAATTGTGGCGTAGTGGCGTGATGTAAAATATTGTGAAATTTTAATTTTGTTCCGTTTTTTTTTAATGAATTTGAACCAAAAAATGATTGGCTGTTACGAAAACATTTCCTTTTGCCTTCTTTTTTTCTGAACGGATATATCCACCAACTTCTCTCTATTTATTGACCCACAGCACGCATATCTCCATACCTAAAGTATCTTTGCTGACCTTGATTGCTTGCCCGAACTCCGCTCCGCGGCTTTAGGGTCATCGGCAGTCGCGTGCGAAAGAAAATACAATTTTCCGCACTAGTTAGAATAATAACAATTACTTGCTTTAGAAATTCGTGATAGTTAGCCGCCTTAAGTTTCATAAAAAAAACTTAATTTATGGGTCACCCTACGCCACTGGGTTGGAATATTTATATTGAAGCAAAATAGTAGATGAGTAAGATTCTATTAATACTACCTATATAGTATTTTAATATTTAGATGTTACACCATTGATTTATCATTTCTAGAATATATAAAAAACTATAAAATAACACAAAACACATACCCACATAATATCATTGAATTTGTGCTCTTAATGAAAAAAATGAACAATATTTTAATAGTTTTACGGTGCGGCACTGACCCAATCTGTCAGAAAACATTGCGAACAAATCTATAAATGTACATTTACACTATCCTTCAAGAAATAAATAAATACTTGCATGTTTTCTCCGGAAAATATAATTTCACAATGATATTTTATCCCAAATTTGATACACCGTTGTAACCAAACCAAATGTCTTATTAACTTTTAGGTCATATTTTATTAAAGCCCTTGTCCAGACCTACAACATATCAAAAAAGTCCAAAATCGCCCGATGTCTGGGTTACATGGACGGCTGTGCGGGGTTCTTTGAACTAAATCGGAGAGACTAGATCGTACCCCCCTTCCAACTCAGCGAGAAGCTATCAACTTTATAGTTTTTCAATTCCGATCAAAAATACGTAATCCTCGACCCCAAAAACCGCTATATACCAATTTTGAACGAAATCGGAGAGACTAGATGGTACCCCCCCCCCCAACTCAGCGAGAAGCTATCAACTTTATAGTTTTTTATTTTGATCGAAAGTTCGTAATCCTCGACCCCAAAAACCGCTATATACCAATTTTGAACAGAATCAGAGATACTAGATGCCCCCCCCTCCCCAACTCACCGAGAAACTATCAACTTTATAGTTTTTCAATTCTGATCAAAAATTCGTAATCCTCGACCCCAAAAACCGCTATAAACCAATTTTGAACGAAATCGAAAAAAGATGGTACCCCTCCCCCAACTCACCGAGAAGCTATCAACTTTATAGTTTTTCATTTCTGATCGAAAATTCGTAATCCTCGACCGCAAAAACCGCTATATACCAATTTTGAACGAAACCGGAGAAACTAGATGTTACCCCGCCCCCAACTCAACGAGAAGCTATCAACTTTATAGTTTTTAATTTTGATCGAAAATTCGTAATCCTCGACCCCAAAAACCGCTATATACCAATTTTAAACAGAATCGGAGATACTAGATGCCCCTCCCCAACTTAGCGAGAAGCTATCAACTTTATAGTTTTTCAATTCTTATCAAAAATTCGTAATCCTCGACCCCAAAAACCGCTATATACCAATTTTGAACGAAATCGAAGATCTAGATGGTACCCCCCCAACTCACCGAAAAGCTATGAACTTTATAGTTTTTCAATTCTGATCGAAAATTCGTAATCCTCGACCCCAAAAACCGCCACATACCTATTTTAAACAAAATCGGAGAGACTAGATGGTACCCCCCCCAACTCAGCGAGAAGTTATCAACTTTATAGTTTTTCATTTTGATCGAAAATTCGTAATCCTCGACCCCAAAAACCGCTATATACCAATTTTGAACAAAATCGGGGAGCTTTCAACTCCATAATTTTTGAAACCTGGTCGAAAATTTAAAATCCTTACCTCTCTTAGATGTTCAATTGTCATTTGGTATGATGTTTTAACAAAAATTAACATTAGACACATATTTTAACGCATCGGTATCGGTATACGTATCGCGTTCGAAATAAAGCCAAAATACACTACATTTTTGACTTGTTTATGCGATGTTTCGAACGATGCCCGCTTTTTTAAAAGATGCGATGACAGAACTAGACGTAATGATACGTTCATCACTCCATACGCATCGATTGCTGTCAGCTTTTGTGTCATCGCACCCGTCAAAAAAGCGGGCATCGTTCGAAACATGGCATGAGCAAGTCAAAAATGTAGTGTATTTTGGTTTAGATGCGGTAACACAATTTCCCAAGATAGAATCGATTCGAGTTCGTAGAAGACCAAAAAATTTTGATTATTAACATCGAGACGAGGGTATTGAGGAAGCGAAACAGAAGATTTAAAATTGTGTGTTACTATCTCTGCCAAAACGAGACAGAGTTATGAGAAACCGTACAACCATTTTCTTACATGGTGTAAGGAGAAAGGGGTGAGAATCTACAGAAAAGAGGTCTTCTTGGCATACTTTTTAGACCTAAGCAAGGTTTTAAAATCAAATACCTTATGGTTACGCTATTCTATGGTGAAAAGCCGAATAAAAATAAAACAAAATCTGAGCGTAAGCAAAATCCACAAATTAACATCGTTTTTTGAACAAAAAAAATGTTGGTTTTCGAGCACAAAAGGAAAAGGTGCAGGTTTTCACTAAAGAAGACATATCCAAGTTTATGTTAGCCCCTGATGAGGTATACCTAATGAATAAAGTGAGTACAATTTTGCTTTGGCTAGCGCTCCCCGCAGAGCAAAGCTTTTGAAAATCACTCTGAACGACATTCTATAAAAAGGAACTCTAATTATTGTCAAAATCTCCGATTCCAAAAATCATTCCTCAAGATCCTTCGTTTTATCTGAGGAAATAAATAATGTACCCTTCTTAATGCTGTATAGAAAGTACGCAACTTCAAGAAAACCTACCCTTCCGCACCGCCGCCCGCACCATTTTTTATCAATTACAGGAAAGGAAAATGTTCCATGCAGTGCGTAGGTGTAAACACTTTTGGAAAAATACCATCAGAGATTGCTGCATATTTGCGCCTACCTAACCCGGAAGGTTGTACAGGCCATGGTTTCAGACGTTCTTCAGCAACATTCCTAGCAGATTCAGGTAAAGGCATTACAAACATAAAACGCCTCGGTGGCTGGAAGTCCACTGCTGTCGCTGAAGGTTATTTGGAGGACTCCGAGAAACAGAAGAAAAACATCTCGAATAAAATTATTTCATCTACATATGACCTGCAAGCGTTGCCGTCACCATCATCGCCATCTGTAAGCGACGTGTAGCCGATATCACTCCTGTCGACGTCATCTTTATGCATTTTGCAATCTACAAGTATTAGTATGCCCGCCGTAGCGCAGTGGGCAGCCTATCTGCCTGCCGCACGGAAGGTTCCGTGTTAGAATCCCGGCTGGATGAATGGATATTTTGTCTTTATTCCAAAATAACTTTACATTTGGCTCTCACTTTGGCAACACTGGGCATTGATCCTAGAATGGATGGAAAAGTCCCAGTAGAAAAAAAATACTGTTAACAGCCAGATAACACCATCGCTCTCCACTGGACCGGCAATTTTAAATAATTTACAAACTGCAACAAATTGTGTTTTTAATGTAAGTATAACCGATAATTAATAGTTTTCATTTAAAATTTTTGTATAAAAAAATTAAATAATTTTAGAAAAAATAAGTTTGTAAGATTTTTGGGTGCCTATGGCTTGTCAAACCAGGAATTCATCATACCGTTATAATAAAAATGTCCATCGTAGGAACAATTCATTATAAGAATTGCAATTCGTAAAACCAATTTTGTATCCGAACCATATTTCCTCAAACTCAATCAATATCAATTTCGGAAATTGTAAAACCCTTTTATTATGGAACCATTATTTATCAAATTAACGAATTTCATAAAACTCGTTATGTTCCAAAACCTTTGTTTGTCAGATCTGTTCAAAATGAAACTCGTAATTTGTAAAACCAATTTTTAATCAAACCATTATTCGTCAAACTGTTTTGCATCAAATCTATTTATATAAAAAATTGGAATTCATAAAACCCGTTGTTTGTAAAACCGTTGTTTGTCTACAAGTTTCTGCTATATTTATTGCGCATTCGCCAACAACCGACCCCAACCCAACCCAACCCCATAAAAAGAGGTTTAAACCACTTGTAGGACAAACAACAGGTTTTATGAATTCCGAGTTTGTTTTTGACTAGATTTGATGCAAAACAGTTTGAGAAATAATGGTTTGATTAAAAATTGGTTTTACATACGAGTTTAATTTTAAATAGATCTGACAAACAAAGTTTCTGAAAAAAACGGGTTTACGAATTCTGATTTTGATCTGGAATGGATTTTATGAACAATGGTTCTATGCAATTTTTTTTTACAAATTTCCAATTTGATATTGAATCGATTTGAAGAAAATAGGTTCGGATAAAAAAATTGGTTTTAAGAATAGCAGTTTTTATAGCGAATTGTTTTATAATTGAGCTTATATCGCTCGTGAAAAAAATAATGTTCCTAATTCATGTGTAAAGTGTCTTTTCCGCCCAACAGCAGTCATGTGCGGGAAAGTATCACTTTCTGTACTTGTTAGGAAAATGACTTTTTAAAGGAATTTGTGGTTGGACATGAGCTCTGAACTCACAGGGCATGGCCTTGTTAAAAACAAAATGTCTATTTTGTTGTTAATTTAGGGCTCTGTTTAGGTTTTGGGTTCAAGTCACCATTTTGTCAAGGAAAAACTAACGTTCATAAAAATTATACAAAAATATATTGTTTATATGTAAAATAATAATAGTAATAAAACAATGGCTACTTTGGTAGTAAAGGGGTTAGTACCTTAAAGATACAAGAAATTTATTAAAATTTAAAATACCATGGGGCCTAAAATTTATCACAGGTAAGGTAGTGAACTTCGGGTGCCTTCCTATTATCGGCCATCATTTAAATTAATGAAAATTGGGTATCAATGGCAAGTATTATGTACTCAGGAGCCTTGGCACATAATATGGCCATTGATAGCAGTTAAACGGGAGTAATAAATTTACTTAATTTTATACCTAAAAAAACACATTATGGGAAGTAACTAGGAGTTAATTTTTAAATTGTTGGTGGTTGTGTTGGTTGAAAAATTCAAATTTTTAGGTTATAAACAAATTAATAATAAATGTAAAAAAAAAATAAGATCCAAAAATAGAGTTTATGTTTGTATATATTACCATATCTGCCACGAGAACGCATCGGTCTGTAGTAGTGGGTAGCCCAGGGTGATGTGATTGGCCCCAAGGTGATCTGGGTGGCCCCAGGGTGATCCTTCAATTAAATGAGGGAATCACAGTCCGCCATTATGGCTTGCGGCTGCCGGTTTTTCGACAGCATGGTTCTTCCGTCTTCGAACGTTGAAGTGCCGTGTGGCGTCTTTAGCGAATTTTTGTGATCGTAATTAACAACAACAACACATGCCCAAAAAAAATAAGAAAACTGCACTTTCACGCGCCAATCGAACTGTGAGAAAAACGACCAATCAGGGAGCGCGATGCAAAGAATTACCTTATTTGGTCAGCGTTTGGCGAAGAAAATTACCCCTAGGTATGAATTTTCGAGAGTCAGTCCTCTAGAAAATATATTTTTGGATGACCAAACTCACTAACGTTACGGCTAATTTCGGGTCAGCGGAACTAAGGCTTAGCAGGAATAGAAGTAGTCATTCTGTTTCCCTCCCTCAATCTCAACAAGAATCATGAAAAAAAAAATCAAACTCACTTTCTTTCGCAAAACTATGACAGATAAAATCTAGTCTTGCCCAATCCGTATACAAGTACGAAAGAGATACCAGTAACAAAGAGATGTTAGAAAAGGATGTTCTTTCCCGAGAGGATGGCGATATACGACACAAGTGTAAGGAAGAGAGACACCGCCAGCTTACGAATGCTAACTGACAGCCCAAAATCACCAGTCACGTCACATGTAAATAATGAAAACAAGTGAAAAGGCATCGTGCACAGGTAACTAATAGAATTATCTCAAATATTATTCCTTCGTATGTGGTTGTTCAAAACAATGGAGACTTATGCCCTTTTATTTACATAATTACTCAGACCGTTTTTAACCTAAGATTGTTTTTTTTTTCAGGGGCGAACCTTCCATAAAAGGGAAGAAAACAGGCCCACAATCCCTCTTAACCTCTCACAATAAATCTCGGCAAGATTCAGTTAATTACAATAACTCAACAACAGGCAAGGCCCAAACATTCGGCCCTTCATAGATACATGAGACATGGGTTTATAGTCATCATAAGTGGAGTGTTAAATAAGGAGATACACCGTAGATAACACAGGTTAGGACCCACTTTACCTCTCTGATATTATATTAATATAAGTAAGGGAGCTACCAGGGTGATTATGTACAGTTGTCGTCATTACCGTAGCACCTTACAAAATTGCCATCCTTAATGATAAATACTTAGGTGAGCTACCGATTAAGCTAATGTTTTTGTCTTTTTTTTCAGGAGCGACCAACTACTCGCCGTAGCCACTCAGATTTTAATTTATCCAAAAAAGGTTATAGGCATTATCAACAAAAATCAGTAAAAAGCACTTTAATTTTATTGTAAATGACATAAAAGAATAAATTAAAATAGAATGTTGTTAGCATTTTAATAAAATACCGTTTTATAGGCAAAAAGGTTACAATGAATTCATCTAAAAAAATCTTGGGAGCAAAATTAAGTGTTTTAGTTAATATATCATAAAAATCTTGAAAGCGAATTGAAAGTTTTACTTTAGTATTTTAAACAATTTTAATCATAAGAAAAAGGTAAAAAACTAAACAGCTGTGTAGGTATCTCATATTAAAGCATTCTTTACTATAACTTCTGGGCGAATCAATACTCAAGTTTGTTTGGGGGTTACATAGATGGCGTAAGTAGTTAGTCGGCAACATTAAAATATTAATAAAATAACACTTTAAAGGAAATTAAAGATTTAATATACGTAATACTTTTACTGAATTTTGAGATCCTTACATGTCAAACCGCCCCAACAAAAATATGCGGTAACCTGGGATTCCCAAACGGTTTTGCTTTATCTAGAAAACCGTATCCCCTGGAAAATTTATCATTGGAAAGCCTTAGCCGTAAATTAGTCACCTTACTGGCACATGCCGCTAAGAAAATCCAAATACGAATTTTAGAAATGTTTAAAACTTATAGGTGGCTAAAACATTATCCTTTTATTTGCAAAAAACATTTCAATTAAAACTCAAAAATCTTGTTACAACCTGGAAAAAACCTAATTAGTCAGCTACTTTACAAACTTTAAGTCGATAGTTCAAAAAAAAGTCATAGAAAAAAGTTGAACTGATATTTCTAAATTTACGGCTCTACTACCCGTTACGCGAGTATGTCTACAGCTCTGAGGACAAGGGTAAATATAAAAGTAATTAGAAGTACTGTGGGAGGGTCACAGAAATCTGACGCATTTGTTAGATTTTATAATAGACCCTTGATATTTTGCCCCGATGAATTTGCTACAAAAATTGAAGAGCAATATACGAAAAAATTTGACTTTTAATTAAAAAATATTAATATTTGTTAAAATTTTCTTCATGAATATAAATTATTGTAATGTTTTGATATATAAGTAATCGTGCTTTTCTTGCTCGTCTATGCGTAAGAATTATTTAGTATTTACTAAAATATAGTAATCAAAAAACATACAGATATTTATATTGTTAAATAATATACCACACAAATCAATATTTCAAAATAGAAAATAATGTTTAATATTTTAGAGACCTATTCTATAATTTCTTAGTTCAAGAAACCCTAAAGAATAATAATGTTTATGTTATAATAATATATGCAAGGTTAATTAGATCTTGATTCTTTGGACACGTAGAGGATGTAATAATCATGTAGAACAACAGCGAAGAATAATTGATAGATTGATCCACTTATCCGTAGGAAGGGCAATCTAAATTATTCGAGCTGTTGTTCTTATGATTATTACAACCCTCCCTTCCCCCACCCCTTTTTGTCTTCTTAGATCTAATTAACCAAAATGAATGCATTAAGTAAGTAGGCAAACAGTTAACAGAGATAGGCGCGAGTTTCTTTGGGGTGTTTATCTTTATATTTGTGCTGGTCGCAAAAGGGTGTAATAATAATTAAGGACAACAACTCGAATAATTTAGATTGCTCTTTTTACAGGTAAGTCAAGCAATCTCTCAATGGTCACTGTCTCTATTCCTTGTGACAGTGCTGTGTTGTCCACTTATTAAAAATTAAATTGATTTTTTATAACTTAACTAAATTTTATCATAGTTTCAGAAAAAGTTGGTCCTTCGTCTTAAAGTAGAAAAATGCAAATGAAACTTTAACCATGTACCTCCCATATTTTAAAGATTTCTTTGGGACCGTAGCTTTTGGTAAGTATTTGCACTGCCGTCAATCAAAAAATATTAGAAAAATCGGTAAAATGTCAAAAAAAAAAATATAAAAAATATTGACAGTGTTATATATGTCTTTAGGTATAATGACATATACAGGGGGTTTCCCTCGTTTTCATGGAAACTGTAACAGTGCGACATCTTTTATTATTTTTATTAAATTCAACATTTTCAGAATTCTATCCTTAAAATTGGAGGCGCCAAGTTGCTGTACCTCCCTTACTATATCCGGTATAGCAGCTGAAGATAAATTATTTTTAAAGTATGCATTGAGGTGAAGAATTAATAGAAATTAATAACGAGAATAAAAAATTTGTTGTAATATTTTTTGAAGACGCGATATCTTATTATTGGAATAGGAGGTACCAATAGAAATAAACCGCATATTCACGCGTCCATTTGCATAGATAATAAGGACCAACAAATAATCGAGTAAGTCACTGATAAGAGGGTAACACTTTCAATAAGGTAGCTCTGTAGCATTTTTTAAAACTTTTTGTGTGAACTGATGCTCTTTATTTCTGCATATATTTAAGAATAAATGGCAAAACATTTTTCAGGAGCGACCTACTACTCGCCGTGGCCACTCAGAGTTCAATTTATCCAAAAAAGGTTATAGGCATTATCAACAAAAATCAGTAAAAAGCACTTCAATTTTATTGTAAATGGCATAAAAGAATATATTAAAATAGAATGTTGTTAGCATTTTAATAAAATACCGTTCTATAGGCAAAAAGGTTACAATGAATTCATCTAAAAAAATCTTGGGAGCAAAATTAAGTGTTTTAGTTAATATATCATAAAAATCTTGAAAGCGAATTGAAAGTTTTACTTTAGTATTTTAAACAATTTTAATCATAAGAAAAAGGTAATAAACTAAACAGCTGTGTAGGTATCTCATATTAAAGCATTCTTTACTATAACTTCTGGGCGAATCAATACTCAAGTTTGTTTGGGGGTTACATAGATGGCGTAAGTAGTTAGTCGGTAACATTAAAATATTAATAAAATAACACTTTTAAGGAAATTAAAGATTTAATATACGTAAAACTTTACTGAATTTTGAGATCCTTACATGTCAAACCGCCCCAACAAAAATATGCGGTAACCTGGGATTCCCAAACGGTTTTGCTTTATCTAGAAAAACTGTATCCCCTGGAAAATTTATCATTGGAAAGCCTTAGCAATAAATTAGTCACCTTACTGGCACATGCCTCTAAGAAAATCCAAATACGAATTTTAGAAATGTTTAAAACTTATAGGTGGCTAAAACATTATCCTTTTATTTGCAAAAAACATTTCAATTAAAACTCTAAAATCAAAATCGCCTTATTATAACCTGGAAAAAACATAATTAGTCAGCTACTTTACAAACTTTAAGTCGATAGGTCAAAAAAAATGTCCTAGAAAAAAGTTGAAGTGATATTTCCAAATTTACGGCTCATAGTACCCGTTACGCGAGTATGTCTACAGCTCTGAGGACAGGGGTAAATATAAAAGTGATTAGAGGTACTGTGGGGGGTCACAGAAAGCGGACGCATTTGTTAGATTTTATAATAGACACTTGACATTTTGCCCCGATGAATTTGCTACAAAAATTGAAGCAAGGCAATATACGAAAAAATTCGACTTTTAATTAAAAAATATTAATATTTGTTAACTTAAATTTTCTTTATGAATATAAATTATTGTAATGTTTTGACATATAATATTGTAGATAATATACGTTATTTCAATAAATTCTTTAAAATAAGTAATCGTGCTTGTCTTGCTCGTCTATGCGTAATAATTATTTAGTATTTACTAAAATATAATAAACAAAAAACATACAGATATTTATATTGTTAAATAATATACCACACAAATCAATATTTCATAATGACCATTTAATCTAAAATAGAAAATAATGTTTAATATTTTTATTAACGACCTATTCTATAATTTCTTAGTTCAAGAAACCCTAAAGAATAATAATGTTTATGTTATAATAATATATGCAAGGTTAATTAGATCTTGATTCTTTGGACTCGTAGAGGATGTAATAATCATGTAGAACAACAGAGAAGATTAATTGATAGATTGATCGACTTATCCGTAGGAAGGGCAATCTAAATTATTCTTGCTGTTGTCCTTATAATTATTACAACCCTCCCTTCCCCCACCCCTTTTTTCTTCTTAAATATAATTAACCAAAATGAATGCATTGAGTAAGTAGGCAAACAGTTAACAGAGACAGACGCGAGTTTCTTTGGGGTGTTTGTCTTTATATTTGTGCTGGTCGCAAAAGGGTGTAATAATAATTAAGGACAACAACTCGAATAATTTAGATTGCTCTTCTTACAGATAAGTCAAGCAATCTCTCAATGGTCACTGTCTCTATTCCTTGTGACAGTGCTGTGTTGTCCACTTATTAAAAATTAAATTGATTTTTTATAACTTAACTAAATTTTATCATATTTTCAGAAAAAGTTGGTCCTTCGTCTTAAAGTAAAAAAATGCAAATGAAACTTTAACCATGTACCTCCCGTATTTTAAAGATTTCTTTGGGACCGTAGCTTTTGGTAAGTATTTGCACTGCCGTCAATCAAAAAATATTAGAAAAATCGGTAAAATGTAAAAAAAAAATATAAAAAATATTGACAGTGACATATATGTCTTTAGGTATAATGACATATACAGGGGGTTTCCCTCGTTTTCATAGAAACTGTAACAGTGCGACATTGTGTCAATAGCACACAGTTTTAATCTTTTATTAGTTTTATTAAACTCGAAATTTTCAGAATTCTATCCTTAAAATTGGAGGCGCCAAGTTGCTGTACCTCCCTTACTATATCCGGTATAGCAGCTGAAGATAAATTATTTTTGAAGTATGCATTGAGGTGAAGGATTAATAGAAATTAATATCGAGAATAAAAAATGTGTTGTAATATTTTTTGAAGACCCGATATCTTATTATTGGAATGGGAGGTACCAATAGAAATAAACCGCATATTCACGCGTCCATTTGCTTAGACAATAAGGACCAATAAATAATCGAGTAAGTCACTGATAAGAGGGTAACATTTTCAATAAGGTAGCTCTGTAGCATTTTTTAAAACTTTTTGTGTGAACTGATGCTCTTTATTTCTGAAGTTATTCTATTTTAAGAATAACTGGCAAAACATCTTGGGCTTTTCTTACGATTTGACAGAGGATAGTTTGACAGCAAGATGTTTCCCATTTGTTTAGTACTGTAAGCATGACATGAGAATACCACAGGAAATCTGTTGCTGAATCTTCCAACACTGCGTCAAGTATCAAAATGCCATAAATTTTGAGTAGTTTATGGTTTTTAAAGATAGGTTTACTTGATTCTACTGGAATCACAGATAAAATTTTTCTTAGGATACGCTTTTCAAGTATAAATAAAAATTTCTGCCTATTTGAGATGGCTGTATACTTATGCATAATAAAAATTAATAAATTGTTTGGTTGTTAGTATATTTTTTAGATTTACTATGGCAAAGTATACAGAGTTGAGTTAACCTGCCACATGACCAGTGTAAGGTCCATGTAAATCTATCTATATGCAATTCCAAAAATTTGCAACTTGCAAGAGGACAAAGTTTGGTACGGATCTTCTCTTATGGATAAAATAAAAGCTTACCAAGATATTTAAAAAAGTCTAGGTGTTATATGCATATTTATATATCAGGACCTATGTACTTTAACAGTTTATAACTCCTATCCAGGACTTACGATCGGCCCTTTATATTTCAGTATTTTTTAAACTTTAATTAAATTTTAGTTCATCTCACAGGAGTCAGTTTTTTATATTTCAGTGAGAGAAATAAAAGAGACCGATTTCTATTCAAATTTGTGGGACCGCGTATTTGTGAGGAATGAATTTCAGAAATAGCTAAAATTCAAGAGAATGCAAAAAGGCGCGTGAAGCTAGTGGAAAGATAAGTGAAAGGTGGGATAAATGTTTTATTGAGTCTGATGAAAATTCTCACGCGGCAAGTGAACTTTATTTCCAAAGATATCTGGAGCGGCGACAAACATACATGGATTTGTTTCCAAGATGAAGACGAAACCTGCAAACATATGGGGCTTTTTGTAAACCACGAGCGAAAATTTACGATATCAGATGTGACAGAGAGTTAGAAGAAATTGGTGTGCTGGGTCAGATAAATCTTAATTCCACCACATCTATTAGACGGTTAGAGGCGGACACAGGATTTTCGTATTCCAAGGATAAGTGAATACTTAAAAAACATAAATATAAGCCTTATCGAACAAAGAACGAGATTTTCAACCTAGAATGTAATACTCCAATTGGTTTTTGGAATAAACCCAGGAAAATGCAAATTTACCTCTCCAATTACTTTATACCGACGAAGCTCATGTTTCCAGCAATGGTCTATTTAACCGATATAACAGTTACACCTGGGCTCATGAAAATCCACATATGACCGTCGATATGGTTAATCAGGGCGGCTTTGGCTTTAACGTATGGGCTGGGGTGTTTCGAGGAGAGATTTTGGGATCTCACATCTATAACAAAAACTTAAACCATGAGAGGTATCTTGGGATTTTAGAAGACGTTGTGGAACCTTTTTTCGAAAATATGCCTCTAGTAAATTATGCTGAACCATTATATTATCAGACGGGTGGAGCACCTCCCCATTTAGCGCGGCCAGTTACTAACTATTTAAACAGACTCTTTGGAGAGCACTGGATTGGTAACAGAGGCCCTATTAACTGGCCAGCGACGTCTCCAGACATGAACCTCTGCGATTATTACTTGTGGGGAAGAGTTGCCGAAAAAACGTTTAGGTATCATGCAGAAAACAGGCAAGATCTTGAATACCAATTGCTGGATTAGTTCGAGTCAATAAGAAACACAGAATTAATAAATGCAGCAAGAAGCGCACTTAGAAGATGCCGTTTGTGCATTGGACAATATGGTCGACATTTTGAACATCTTCTGTAAATAGTCACTTTTTATGCAATTGTGCGTGCGTTTAGTAGCGGCCAAAGCCAAACCAAAATCGGCAAATAGCCGTTTAGAAAGCGTCAAAGCTTGTCAAAGTGGCTAACATATCCCGTTTTAGTGGGACGGGAAAACCGTATTTGGTTTGGATTTAGCCGCCGCTACTAAACGCACCCCTGTTATTTTAATTTTTAATGTTTTTTTGCTTATGAAAGCTAATTTTATAATAGTATTCTGTAAAATAATTTATCCACCGCTTAAGAATAATAAGTTTAATGAATATTTAAATTTTTTAAATTTTTTTTATGTTACTTATAAACATGAAAAAGTTTTAAACTGAGCTTGGAGAAAAAAGGAAATATTTAAAAATAAAAGCAGTAGGCCGTGACATGTCTTTCATGGCCTACTTCAAATAAAATATTTTAGGTGTTTTCATTGGGAAAACTGTTCTTTATTTACTGTATACTAGATATAAATAAAAATAATCAATATCTAAAAAACGGCTAAACGAAAATATCAAGTATGGCATATTATTTTAAAGAAAATTTTATTTAGAGTTCAAAAATAAAATAAAACAGGCGATGTTTCATAAGAAAAAACATAACTTTGCCCTATATCTCAGAAACTAAAGATTCTGGATAAAATCCGATTTGACTTTTCCAATCTTCAGAGAAAAACCAAAAAAGCTTTTTACACTAAAGCAAAATTTTCATAAATAACGAAGTTATAGACCCCATCCCAAAATGCAGAGTTTTTAGAAATCTCTCGTAGCTTAGAAATGACTTGACAAGTTGCGGTTTTGACCATTTAACATCTCTTGAAAATTGAGCGTCGCAAAGGGTGGGTCCATTTCCTTCTATCTCGTCTAGAAATACCTTAAACTTCCCAAAAGTGCCCAATTTGAATCACCCTGTACAATATCTAGAGGATTACTTTTAACAAAATAACATTTTATTATCGAAAATTCTAAACTCTATATACTTGAAAATGTTAAGCCAATCCTTGCTAACCCGTCTATAAAAAAGCATGTGACTTCGTTTTAAATTATCTTGGATAGAGTTTTTTTAGTGTTCTTAAAAAATTCAATATACTTTGAGATAAAATGTTTTGGCATTTCCTCGGTTATTAACTATACGCATGTCCAAAATAAAATATTTTTTATTAAAAAGAATTTGCTAACTTACCCAAGAAAATCCAATGCTTCCAATGGCGTCCGAGAGCATATCGGCCAAAATGGACGGGTAAGAGTTTCCACTTGGAAAATATGCATTGAAATGCGGATGTTGCCAATGAGTCACACCTGGCATAATTTTTGTGTCCACGTCTTTCATAATATCCTGCCACGGTTCTCCTTCTTGAGGGGCCGTTTTAGGAAGGATCTGTTTTAAATAACCTGAAAGAAAAATTTTATATCTTCATGAGTTGGAAAAAACCGGAATATTTAGGTGAGTGCCAATTTGACTGAAGCGTCTAATATAATATTTTAGTTTAATCAAAGTCTTCCTGCGTTCTCATTATTCAAAGGGAAATAAACGACCATAAAACTGCAAAAATAAAGTTTAACTTTTCACACCTAATTTTACCACTAAAGTCGGATCAGTACCCTCATTATAATAGAGAATAAAGCAGACAAAACAGCAAAAAATAATTGAGATAAAGCAAACAATTAGTGTTAGATTTGTGATCCAACTCCCCTCATGACAATGACGTTTTAGTAGTAGGAAATAATAAATTCAACAAGCACAAGAATGCGATTGAGATATGTAGGACTCACATGTACAAGACTTGTCCATGTGGCCTGTATACCCGCCGCAGAAAGAAAATGAGGGAAATCATGGATGAAATTAGGGCAATTAGGGAGATTAACGCGGAAATGAAAAATTCACTGGAGAGTTGCCATAACAAAATTGAGAAGACAAACATGATGATCTCTGCTCAAGATGAAAAAATCATCCATTCCCTTGAGAAAGTTTTTGCTCTTGAGGCCACACATATCTCTTGAGAGGAAGAATGCAGACTTGCGTGCCAGGCTTAATAGGGAGGATCAACATCGTCTTCTTAATAGTGTAGCAGAGTCTAAAGACGAAAACTTTGTCTCAAGACTGACGAAAGATGATTTCATCAAGGCTAGAAAAGTAAAAAGAATTTTGAGCTTAAAAGATATAGGCCATCAGTGGAGATCGCAAGAAGCCTATCTACATCAATGATGCTCTAATGGCGGAAAATAGAATGCTTTTTTCCAAATGCAGGGAGTTTAAGAACTGGAAATATTTTCATGAGGAAAACTGATTATGCAAACGTATTTAAAATAGACTCAGACTGAATGATGGCCACTAAAAGAAGGCCTTTTTTATGTCGTATTTACTACCAAAACTTTCAAGGAACGTCCAGCAAGCTGAACGATTTCAAAATTGCACTATCACAAAAAGGCTTCGACATTGTTATTTTAACAGAAACGTGGTTGAATTTCTCGGTATATGATTATGAATTTTTTGACAATAGATATAAGATTTTTCGAAAGGACAGAGACTTAGTTTTCACGTAAAAAAAAAACTGGTGGTGGGGTTGTCATAGCCGCAAAGAGAGAAATAAATGTGAGGTTAATCGCAATGCAGTATCCTGATAGAAATGTAGAGGATGTATGGGTCAAAATCAATATAAAAGGCGTGGATATTGATGGTAAAAAATCCCGGAGTGTAAGCATAGAATAATAACCAACCTTGTATTCGCTAGAAAATTATTTGTCTCCAGAGTCCGTGGGACAGTTGCTGCTTTGATAAGTTAAAAGAATTTATGAGATTTTCTTTTGTAATAGTTATTTACCTAACAAGTGCGGAAAGTGATACTTTACCGCACGCGACGGCAGTTGACCGAACGACGCGGAGCGGAATTCGGTCAAGCTGCCAAGGGCGGTAAAGGCACTTTACGCAAGAGCTAGGTACAAGATTTTACCTATGAGCATATAAAACTTCAAAAAATTATTTTAAAACTATAAAAATTTGTATTTTGTAGTTCAGCACTAATATTTAAGGTAAACTATATCAGCTATCTAAATTTTTACATTACAGCACCGCGAGCGGTAAAGTAATTTTACCGCACGCCATGCGGTAAAGTAAAATTATATAAAAATTTCAATTTTAATATAATTTTTATTCAAGATATCGCCCAATAACATAAAATTCTTGTAAATTACAGCAAGCTAATATAGAAACTTCGATTTTTTAAAGATTTTTAGATAAAATAACGTAAAATTTTACAGCACGCTTAGAGTAAAACTATACAGAAATTTCGATTTACATACGATTTACAAAAATGTAACAAAATCGTATAATTTTACTTTACAACGCGGCGTGCGGTAAAGTAAGATTATGCGACTGCGTATTTTTGTAAATTGTATTTAAATCGAAATTTTTATATAGTTTTACTTTAGGGCACGGCGTGTGGTAAAGTAATACCATAAGAAGTGAGCCTAATTATTTATAATAATAAAAAATCTTACTAAATCGAAGCTTCTATGTAGTTTACTGCACGGCGTACAGTAATGTAAAATTATAAGAATTTCATACTATTTGGCGATATTTTACATCAAAATTATATTTAAATGGGAATTTTTATAGACTTTTACTTTACCTTGTGGAAATGCACCATTTTCAAGTAAACCTAAAAATTCGTAGCATACAGAAGAAATCTGAATAACAAATTATGATGACTAAACCTAACCCAACCCAATCCGCCTTATCGATCCAACATCAAAAATTAAAATTTTCAACTTATTTCCGAAAAATTTGTCTTAAGTACATTTTATTGTCAGTCATTAGTTCATTTTTTTGCAAAATAATGTCTATCTTTGCATATTAAATATCTCGCTTTTATGCATTTTCGCAAGAAATGAATAACGTTGCGTTGATTGTGACCGTCAGTAGATTATTTCAGTATGCTTAGATTTTCCCTACAAGATTTCCCCTAAACGAAATTTGAGCCACTACATTCCCTAAACTTAATAAATTTCCTGAAAATTTCTTGAAGTAAGAAAATGAAAAATATTGACAATATCAGTGATTTCCATTCTGATTGGTTTTATTATTTATCAATGTATAGTGCGAATAGTTTTTAGTAAATGCATAACCCGGTATAAGAAGATTCTACCCGCTCGAAGCTATATTGAAACAGGTATTAAGCCGTAAAAATTTTTTTCACCCACCTGGAAACTTATAAGAAAGATATAATCAACTCATCTGTTGTAAGTACTTTTACCTACTCGCGTGCATAAATTGCACTTTACAGGGCTCATTTGCGTGCAGAAAGTAGTACTTTACAAGGCGTGGTGCCGTAAGGTAACTTTACCGCACGCCGCTCGCTTTTTTAAAAGCCAGAGAATTTTTGTCAAATTTACACTCAAGATGAAACAATATAATAAATATAACGTTTTTACTTAACACGGCAGATCTTTTGCCCCACCAGCATCCCATTCACTCAACACCGATTTTCTCTTATAATTTTTATGCAGCTTTTTTAAAACTGTATATTATTTCTAGAAAATTATAATAAATTTGGACGATTTTATATTACCCCACGGCGTGCGGTAAAGTAAAACTATATGAACATTTCAATTTAAATGTAAGTTTTATGTAAAATAACGCCAAATAATATGAAATTCTTCTAATTATACATTACACCACTTCGTGCTGTAAAGTTTCACCATATAGAATTTTCAATTTTCGAAATTCTTATGATTTTACTTTAAAAGTAAAACTATACAAAAACCTAATTGAAATATAACTTTTATAGTAGGGCAGATTTTGGGATTTCCCGTAAAAGTTTAATGGCTGGAATTGACCTTTTAATTGAATCTCTAGGGGCATTAGCTAATTACAAATTTTTTTTTATGCATACACGCGCGCAAGGGGGAAGGGGGGAGTTTTAAATTTGTCTTTTGTCATTTAAATGAAAATACTGTCGATTGGAAGGTAATACTTAACCGCAAAGCATGTAATAAGTTTAAGTCTTCGACATTAGTCCCGGAGGTAACAACAAAATTAGAAAGTTTTGATTTAAAAATAAAAACTAAAAATTTAATTTTTAAAATCTAACTTTACTGTAGATTTACAATTTTAATAAATAAGTTAGAATACAATGAATATAATTTTTAATTTTAACTAAAGTATACTACGTCAAAATGGTATAAAACTATTCAAAACATTTCTTTTCATATTTAAAAAAAAATATATTTTTTGTCTTGAGACCATCACATTTTCCTTACTTTTATGCAATTGGTTCCCATTTAAAAACAATTTTTTCCTGTTGAAATAAAAACCTATTTATATACAATAATATTTTTTTGCTTCCCGTTAGTTGGCCGAACTAAAAAGTAGCCACAATATTGACCTTAATGTCCTTGTGGTTGTCTACATGTCGCCAAACTAGAAAAATAGATTTTTTTTTTAAAAGCACCATTTTCAGACTCTCCCTATTATGAATGCATTTTTGCTAGGTGATTCTGGTTTTGACTATGGACTCGTTACCTCTAAGGCCGGAGCTTTCAAATGATGTATACGGTTCTATGAAAAAAAAAAGAGTTTTAGAGGATTAAATTCCAAGAAAATTGAATTTATATCTGCGTCGTTTTTGGGTGGATGGCTTATGTTAAATAGATTTTACGGTAGGCGGCTGCTACCGCAAAACATTTACCTTTTTTTTACAGCGAGGTTTTCTACCGCGTCATCATATACAGCGCAAAAAATTTACCGCAAATGGAGCTACCAGCGAAATAATTTACAGCGCAAGCAAATACAGCGCAATGCCCTTATCGCGAAATAGTTTAAGAGCGCCTGCAATTAACGCGACAAAAAAAAATGCGCATATATATTATAGCGCAAGACTTCTACCGCCAAGAAAGTTATCGCGCTCATTAAGATACTGTACACTACAAAATATATATTTTTTTATGCTTTGCAGACGTGTTATTTAATTTCAAAGCCAGAACTAGAACATTAGTAAAACTTTTTTTAAACTATTTTGATCCTAAATATTTAAATTCATATTACAACGTTGTCATAAGATGCCGTTGTTCATGATCTAAGCAAACAAGATTGTAGGAAGATAAAGAAAAAAGAGCAATTAGTTTTCTTTCTGCTGAAAAATTTGTTTTTTTTTTTTAAAAATAAAAACTTTTTGTTTATGTAAAATTGTTTTATTATATTTTTTCAAATTATACCAATATGAAAGCTTTGTTATTTTTGTCGTTCCTAAGGACATATAACACTGAATCCTTAAATTAAAAAAAAAACGACTGGCGTGAAACTTTTAATATTTTACTTTCTACATAAAATAGGCAACCAAAAAAATATAGTAACTCAAAAGAACCTATATCATAACATCCAAAATTAGAGCTATCGATGCCGTTGCTAAAAGTAGCAATTAGATCCTTGAAGGTTGTAGACAATGCTTGGTTTACAAGTGGTGCTTTTTCTAAAAATCATTTTTTTTTCTAATTTGGCGACATCTAGACAACCACAAGGTCACTAAGGTCAATGTTGCAGCTACTTTTTATTTTGGCCAACTAATGGGAAGCACAAAAAATTTATTTCTAAATAAAAATAGGTTTTTATTTTACGAGGAAAAAATATTTTTTAATGAGAATCACTTAAGTAAAAATAAGGAAAATGTGATGTTCCGAAGACAAAAAATATTTTTTTTTTAAATATGAAAACATATCTATAAAATATTTTTTATACCATCTTATACGCAGTATATTTTAGGCATAATTAAAAGTTTATTAGTTGTATTCTAACTTATAAATTAAAGTTGTTAGGCTACATCAAACTTAGATTTTAAAAACTAAAATTTTTTGTTGGTTTTTTAAATCAAAATTTTGTAATTTTGTGGCTGCCTCCAGGACTATTAATGAAGCTTGTTGTCACATGTTTGGCGGCAATTATAACCTTTCAGCCAATATTATCTTTAGCTCAGTTAGTTAAGCAGGTTTTGAAATATAAATTATCCCCTCCCCTGCCTCCTTGCGCGCGTACATATATAATAAAAAATATTTTTTTTGTAATCAGCTAAGGGTCCTGGACCTCCTGATAAAAGGGCATTTCCGGCCTACGGTAAAACTTTCTTTACATGGGGCATCTGCCCTACTATTAAGTAAAATAATTATACTAAATTCTTATGATTTTACTTTACCACACGGCGTGCGGTAACGTAAAACTAGACAAAAATTCAATTTAAATATAATTTTTATGTTAAATAAAGCCAAATAACGTAAATAATATGAAATTCTTATAATTTTTTAACTATATAGAATCTTTGATTTAGTGTAGGATTTTTTATTATAATAAATTATTATTCTAAATTCTTATGAGCATACTTTACCGCACGACTTTGATAAAAACAATTATAATTTTCAACTAGTTTAGACAGTTGGTTTATGGTTATTTTTGGTTATTTCTAGATTTCCATGAATTCAATATGATTGTCTTTGATGCTTCAAAAAGTTGAATAGACACAGACTCAAGTCCCTATTTTCTTCAAATTTGCATGGCCCTTTACTGTAAGGTCCTGGCATGCATGTATGTTTATTTACAACCATTTGGTTTTTTCGCAAAAATAATAAATCCTGGCAATACTAGCAAGCTTACATTATTTATTTTCTATAAAATTATTTCATGGAAAAACATCTTAAAGGAAAAAATTTACGCTGACCTTTCAATATGAAAAAATAGCCAAATTTTATGTTTTTGGCATTTTTTTGACCCAAAAATAACGTTTTTAATAAAAACAGTTTCAGCCTCTGAAGACATATTATAAAATATGAAAGTGGTCACAGAGACTAGGTTGATGCCTTCGTAAATTCGAATTTTGGTATATTGGTCATTGTGGACTTTTACCTGGAATGGCTGACGGTCACTCTGTTACATATTTTGTTCACACATTTTTACATTTGCTTTTTAAAGAAATCTAAGAATTTATAACTTTTATTTTTTATTGTAGATTTCCAGGCAACACTGAAAAAAGATATATTTGGTGTGCCTTGCTTGATTTGACAAATAATGATTTAGCTAAGTACTCTGTTGTCTTTTATATCAAACCGAATGGGATTCAGTGCCTCAAATCTGATGCTAATCCAGGCTTCATTAAATTTTGGAGACATCATGTCAAGGTTAAATTGAAGACAACAATTCTACATATTTTTGATTTCTCCTTCTTAATTCATTTAAAACTTTATTTTATTACTACTGTAACCATATTAAAATCAGTCGTTTAGAGCTAAGAAAGCTTCAGGCTTTAATCTTACTCCAAGAGTTACTTCAGTTTTTTAGCCACCCAGTATTTTGTGTGCTCAAATTTCGTTTACATGAAATACGATATTGAAAAAAAAATTATTGGGGGTCTTCTATAGGACCCCCTGAGTTTGAATATAAAAGCAAAAATTTGCGGAAACGTACCGTTTTCGACAAAAATTGAAAAATAGAAACTTTGTGTAGAAATGCGATAAAGACAAAATAAAAACGGTTTTAGATTTCACTTCTTCTCTTTAATGCAAATAAGGTAAAAAAGTGAAAAAAGGTAACTTTTTGTAGAAATGTGATATGAAAAAAATTGAAATGGCTCTAGATTTTACTTGGCGCATCTTTCGTTTACATGAAATGTGATATTAAAAAAAATATATTTGGGGTCTTCTATAGGACCCCCTGAGTTTGAATATAAAAGCAAAAATTTGCGGAAACGTACTATCACATTTCTACAAAAAGTGACCTTTTTTCACTTTTTCTCAAAAACAATATATTACCGCAGATTTTCTTTCCATATTTGCATTGAGGAGAAGAAGTGAAATTTAGAGCCGTTCAAAAGCGGTGCATTTTTGCACATTTTCAATGATGTAGTTGTATTCAGGAAAATGTTCAAATTCCAAAATTGTAATAATTTTTTTTAAAACAGATTTGCATAGAAAATTGTCTTTTTTTCAGTTTTTCTCAAAAATAATACATTTTTTCACATTTTCATTTCTATATTTCCATTTTGGAAATCAAGCAGAAACTAAAACCGTTTTTTTTGTAACACATTTCTACACAAAGTTTCCATTTTTCTCGAAAACGGTGCATTTCCGCAAATCATTCAAGTCAGAAGGCCTTCTAGAGGGCATTCCAAAAAAACATTTTTTTTTTCTAATTTCATGTAAAAAAAATTTGGCCCATTTTGTAGTTTGTAGTCTGAACCACTAACATTGCTCAGTCATCGTTTGAATGTCCTCATATAAACAAAATATCATTTTATTTAATTTTTATTGAATAATTATAACTTTTTAGATCCAGTTTTAGTATGCAAGAAGTACTAAATGATATCGAGGAGAAGTAGCCCACTTTACACGAGCCGCCGATGTAAGTACCTATAACAAAATAAGTATTCTTTTTGTTTTATTATATAGATACCTACTAATGCCTATTAATATATCTAAACTTTTTATCATAGGAAGACAATGACCAATGACGTATGACATATAATTCTATTTATATCATGATAAACAAAACTTTAATGGAAATCTACTACCTAATTAACTTATTTATATAAAAAACATTACAATTTTTTGCGTATGAATTCGGGAGAAAAATTGTAGAAGAAAGTATAAAGCTAGATTTTATTAGATTTAATATTTGATAAATTACCTACATTTTACTGTACGAATATATGTAACTTTCCAAGGGCGTAGATAAGGGGGGCCAAGGGGGTACTGCCCCCCCCAACCCGTGTCCGTACCAGTTACTCTCACGCATGAAAAATGTGAAAGCTAAATTTTCTAAACGTTTATAACCAGTGGCGTAGCCAGGGGAGGGTTTTGGGGGTTAAAACCCACCCCAGAAGGTGCAACCCAACCCACAAAAAATTAATCATGATCAACGGTTCCAGGGAGAGCTGCTCCCCCACTTTTTTGACCCTTCACTGCGGTTTGTGACGTCTATTTGGTGTGATGTCTTAAATTTTAAAAATTTTGCCTGCGGTGCTAGTCATTAATTGTTACAATTTTAGTTTAGTTCTAAGGAGAAGAAAGTCACCATCATTTAAAACGTGTAATAAATGGCATTCTTAGTATAATTTTTCTTAAAATTTTCATCTGCGGCGTATTTATGATTGGGCAACAAACCTATACATACCACCGCAACCCACCCCTTCTTGGCATCTAACCCAAACCACTTTTTCAAAAATATTTTACAAACAACCCAAAAAATAAAAATTTTTAAACAATGTTTTTTTTTATCAAAACTTTAAGGGTTAATTTTGAAACACATCTGCAAATGAGACTAAATGAGACTTACTTTTAAAAGTAAGTATTTTGGTTTCGTAGACACTAATTCAGTACCTATTAAACCTCTCTCCTCCCTTCAGTTCAAGATATCAAGCATGGCAATAGACACCTTCATAATTTTTAAACTGAACTGAACTGAATCTGCCAGAGCCACTGTGTGGATTTAGGCCCGTTCGAGGCACAGCTGACATGATCTTCAGTGCTAGACAAATGCAAGAGAAATCTAGAGAACAAAATCGCCCTCTCTTCATGGCCGTCATAGACCTAGTCGAAGCATTTGATTCGGTCAACAGAGAAGCTCTTTGGAAAATACTGGCAAAAGCCGGATGCCCTCAAAAATATATTCAAATTCTTATACTACTACACGACAATATGAATGCAACAGTCCTGAGCAACGATGGACCAGGAGAGTCATTTCAGATTACGACCGGCGTTAAACAAGGGTGTGTTATTGCGCCCACCCTGTTCTCTATATTTTTAGGTGCCATGCTTCACCTTGTTGAGGAACATCTACCGCCGGGAGTGGAAATTCTATATAGATTCGACGGTGGCCTACTTAACTTAGGCAGACTGCGAGCAAAAACTAAGGTCTCGACAATCTCGGTAATCGAACTGCAGTACGCCGATGACAACGTCGTAATGGCCGATACAGAGGAAGGTCTACAGCTGGTAATCAATCTTGCTAAAACGCAAATTCTTGACCAACCAGAACCAGGTACGAATCCCCAAGCTCCAAACATTTCCATAAATTGCCATCCTCTGCAGAACGTGGAACATTACCCATACCTCGGGAGCCACCTATCATCAAATGCAACTATTGACGCAGAGACACAGCATCGCCTAAAATGTGCTACCGCAGCGTTCGGACGGCTTTCGGAGAGAGTCTTCAACAATCACGACATCAATGCGGAGACCAAGCTTCGTGTCTACAACACAGTTATAATACCAACTCTAATATACGGATACGAAACGTGGACTACCTACAGAAGGCATATCAAACGACTAGAAAAATATCACCAAAGTTGTTTAAGACGAATACTGAGAATCAAATGGCAAGGCCGAAGAACAAACATAAGTGTTTTAGAAGAAGCCAGAAAAACTAGTATAGAAGCCCTTATCTTCAAGCACCAGCTTCGTTGGACTGGTCACATTATCCGCATGCCTGAAACACGTCTCCCAAAGCAGATATTTTATGGACAACTGAAGGAGGGAAAGAGAAATCAAGGAGGTCAACAAAAAAGGTACAAGGACGTTCTCAAAAGCAATATGATGAAGGCTCACATCGATATAAACAGCTTCGAGACCACGGCAAACGATAGGGCTTCATGGCGCCGAACAGTCCATGAGGGAGCACAAACTTTTGAAGAGCAACAACGTAGACTAGAGACAGAAAAGAGAGAACGTAGAAAGGAGCGACAAAATGGAAGAATGGATGACCAACAACATCCGGCTGCTGCCGGAGACTGGGTGTGCCAGGACTGTGGAAGGGTGTGCGGCTCGACAATTGGCTTACATAGCCATCAAAAAACGCACAACAGATAGCGACGATACAGAATAGAGGAAAATCATACTCGGTATCGAGTGATTGCCTATGATGATGATGATGAATTTTTAAAAATTTGCCATAGCTAGGTAGTTAATTTTTATTGAATGATGAAATCCCCCTTCTCCCAGAGTCGATTTCTTGCTACGCCACTGTCACTGTTTATAACTGTTTTCATTCTATTACAACCATACTAATATTTTTATCACTTTGGCTACTTTTACTTTTCTTTTAACCCGCGTTTGCTGGGTAGCTTTCGCGCGCCCTATTTTCCCGTCTTTGTAGCTGACTCAACCCACATTTTTTTAAAAATAATTTACGAGAAAACCCCAAAAATAAAATTTGTACCTTAAGTTTGAAAAAATTTTGCTTACGGCGCTATAGTACCAGATCCCAATCCAGGTTTTCTTATATTTCATAAAAAAACTTAAAAAAGATAAAAATTTTTGAAGAACTTTCTTCTTAAACTGCAAAAAATTTTTCCTGCGGCCCTATGACACATTGTTTGCTACACTTTTAGTTTAAGTTATTATATTTGTCATATTTTTACAAAATTTTCGGTCACGGCACCTTTATGACATGATTTTAGCACCAAATCTAGAATCCAGACCAGATCCCATCCCAGTTTTTTTATATTTGATAAAAACGTAAAAAATATGAAAATCCTGCTTAAACTGAAAAAAATTGTGCCTGCGGCGCTATAACACATTGATTGCTACAATTTTAATTTAATCTTAGGCAATAATTATCAACGGCATTTACGTGTTAAAAAATGATATTACTATATTTTAAGAAAATTTTCGCCAGGTACAAAACGAGCTCCAACCCAGTTTTTAATATGACTTGAGTTGAATTTTTTTTTATACTGTCCCCTCCCCAAGTAAAAATCGCATCTACGCCCTTGTAACTTTCGAGGTAAAAAAATATCTAACAACTTCAAACTGAATACTTTTTACTCTCCTGCGCGGGTGCGGGAAAGTGACGCTTTTAAAACTAAAATGCGTTCAGGAAAGTAGGTAAATGTGGGCTGTTCTCCAAAAAACCTGACATTCGGATACCTTATTTTTTTAAAATTAATATTGTCCTACATATTATTTGTCGAACTTGTTTAATCATATTGCGTTTTATTATCAGCTCCAATTCGAGGTTGAGCTTAATCTTTATTATTTTACGAAAAATTTTTGATTTTTGAATTAATGTGTTAACAAAAGATGTTATGTATGATGTCTGATTTTATGATGATGCTAAACTATTTTGATTTAAATTTCCCTCCTAACTTCCTTGCAGAGAAAACGTCTCCCGTATTTTATTGTCTAATGAAACCTTTGCTATTGTTAAAATAGAAAATAAGAAAAGATTTTTTTAAAATAAGCAGTTATCTTTCTTTTTTCAAATTAACATAAGTGAGAAATTATGCTCAACAGTGTACTTTTCACTTTTTAAACTAAAAAAAATGGTATAACAAAACCACCAAGCTCTGCTTTCTGTGGCTGTGGCCAGAAGACTGGTCAGGAAGAGTCGATTCCTTTTTAAAAATATTCAAGATGCGCGTCCTCTAGGTAAGATTTATCAATTTTGATCTATTAACGAAAGTGAGACTTGGACTGGGGGACATCGGTAAAAAAATTACAAAAGAGTGGGTATTTGCGTTAAAAATATGGTTTGTTAAATTTGTTATCATTTTTTTTTGAACACGTTTTGTAAATGCTAATTTTGCTTTACCAAGAGACTCTCGTGTTATTAATGGGTTTAAAACATAAAAAAAAAATAATAAAAAAAATGTAATGACTGGTATGGCGCCACAAAAATAAAATTCTTAACTTACTATTTTGTATTTTTTTTCGCGGGGGACCGCAAATGTCAGGTTTTTTGGAGAACAGCCCAAAAGCACGGTCGTAGAAAAAATATTTATTTAAAATTCATGCCAATGCGTGTTTATAGGAAAAAGCAGAAGCTTCTAATATCTACAAGTTCAACCACTACCACTTCTGAAACTGATACTGCCTCTGAAAAGCTTTCAATATCGAGAAATACTACCACCACTTCAGAGACTGATACTGCTTCAGAAACTGAAAGGATGTTGCTGAAAATGGCCAAGGAGTTACCGAAGATAGCGGTTAGACCAGAAAGTGGATTCACTGGAAAATTGTCATGACTTTCTGTTCCCAAAAAAATATTATTCACTTAATTCTGTACATAATATTTATACCTGGCAGTTTTAATTAGATTGGTCAGATTAGAGGTACCGTATACAATTTTTGGGTCAACAACAACTGTCAAATGTATAGAGGGCCTCTAGGTGAGCCTTGAGATAGTCAGAGAATTATCCCCAATGCAATGAAGAGAATTTCAGGGGATTTCTTGCTTCCGATTTATATATTTTTGTTTAATGTTAATTTTTCCTTTTATTATTTATCTTAAGAGTATATAGCGTTGCAAGGGCTTTTGGTTTGACTGTTTTGGGTAGTTTTTGTTGAATTTCTAGACATTCTGAGCCCAGACTTAAAAAATCCAGCACCAGGCGCATTTTTAGTTTTTTCTGTCCGGCAAACCAAAATTTGACAAAAAAATATTGGTTTTGGTAGTCGAAAACGTCGAACCGTTTACACTTGCTAGCTAAAAATTTGGATAGAGATTCAGAGCAGTAAATATTTTTTTTTTATTGTTTGTACATATTTCTAAAATTTTATATTGATCATGTTATTGTTTGTATACATCTATAATATTGTATTATTAGTTATTGTTTGTTCCTACGTCTGTAATTTTATGTTACATTGTAAGCAAGATAAGTAATAATAATATATTCACCAATATAATAATATTATACTATTCTTGCATTGTAAGTACCTTATCTATATAGCGTGTGCTAGCGCTAGCGTAAAGGTTAGTTATTAGGGAGTTTAAGTTGGTCATGATACATAAGCATAGACGTGAAATTTATTGGATCGGACATCTTTGTCTTTTATATTCACCGCCAGTATTCCTTTCTTTCTTCTTCAATTTTCCTTCGGTAACACTCGTTGTCTTGGGACGAAAGAATGAAAATTCAAAATTGGATGAGTGTCCCACAAGGAACACCCAAAAGACCAAAGCGAAAGAAGAAACAATCAAACGATGTTTCGCCCGGGGTGACCAGCGTGGGCTCGTCAGTGGATTCACTACTCACCCTCAATCCAGACATCATTTAACACCATCGCACACTCTGACTTTCAACTCTGAATCACTCACAAATAGGCATCGTTCAGCATGGTTCTTATTATAAGTCACCTGATACGGGTTCGTCCTGCCATGTTATCACACAAGGAACACACGAAAGACCAAAGCGCTTTGGTCTTTTCTGTGTTTCTTGTGGGACACTCATCCAATTTTGAATTTTCGTTCTTTCCTCCCAAGATCTTTTGATCTTCTCTTTTTTAGATTCTTTTGGGTTGATGTAACCGATATGGAAGTTTAACTTCTTGTTTTAATTGTCTTAGGAGCATATTCCTATTGGAAATATTAACACGGCGGGACGAACCCGTATCAGGTGACTTATAATAAGAACCATGCTGAACGATGCCTATTTGTGAGTGATTCAGAGTTGAAAGTCAGAGTGTGCGATGGTGTTAAATGATGTCTGGATTGAGGGTGAGTAGTGAATCCACTGACGAGCCCACGCTGGTCGTGGAGCGCGTAGGATCTTCTTATACTAGGTTATGAGTTTACTAAAAGCTATTCGCACTGTACATTGATAAATCATAAAACCAATCAGAATGGAAATCACTGATATTGTCAATATTTGTCATTCTCTTACTATCAAGAAATTTTCAGGAAATTTAACAAGTTTAGAGAATGTAGTGCCTCAAATTTCGTTTAGGGGAAATCTTGTAGGGAAAATCACAGCATACTGAAATAATCTACTGACGGTCCTAATCAACGCAACGTTATTCGTTTCTTGCGGAAATGCATTATAACGAGATATTTAATATGCAAAGTTAGACATTATTTTGCAAAAAAATGGGAGGCAAATCTATTAGCTCAAAACTAATTGCAGTTTAATATGCTTTTTTATTGAAATTTCTTCTGTGTGCTACGGATTTTTTAGGTTTACTTGAAAATGGTGCATTTCGGCAAGGTGTCGTTATTACTTTTACAACAAGAGGGTTGCCTAGATTGTAAAACGATTATCATTTATTTGTATCTAATTTTCCCTGTATGCTACGGTGTTATGGTTTTTTAATTTTTTTTAAAACCATGCATCTCCGCAAGGGAATAATTTTGCGGTAAGGAGTTTGCCTAGATTGTAAAAGCGTTATCATTTTTTTTGTATCAGATTTCCCCTGTGTGCTACAGTTTTTTTAACTTTTATTGAAAACGATGCATTTCCGCAAGGTTTCGTTTTAATTTTTACAATAAGAGGTTCACATAGAAGGGTTCCAAAATTTTTTTTCGAAAATACAGATTTTTCCCTAAGAGGAATTTTACCCAAAGTAGCAGACCATTATGCAGCTGGGTTTCTTAACCGCCCAATACCATAAGCTTCAAATAATTTTTAAAAAATCCAGGAAATCACCCTATATTTAAGGAGAAGGTCTTAAAAAGTACAGGGAGGAAAATAGAATAGGATCCCTATGTTGCGGAGGTAAACGCATTTATACCGGTAGAAAATTGCACTTCAGAACTTTATCTCCTACTAAATAATATAAACGAAATGTTTCTTTGATAAGTTTCCATGAGATTTTGTCAGGAATTGTTTATTACATTTTATAAGATTTGAAGAACAAAAAAAAATTACTTCGGTTGGTTTTTACCGAATTAAATTAAGTAGGAAGAGTCAATTGCTAATAAATTTTTTGAAGAAGGTATAAACCCTTTGTATTTTAAAAAGTCTATGAGATTTTGTGAGGCATTGCTTTATAAGTCCAAAAATTTTTTTTTTGTAGACGTATTTGCAACAGAGCAAGCATAAGAATATAAAGTAATAGTAAAGTTACTCTAGAGAGCTATGAAATATTATGAACCTGTCAGATTATAAAATATCCTGGAAAATTGAAAAGAATTGTGGATATAATCAAAACCATAGTATATATTTTTGTAAAGATGGAAATAATAAAAACTTATAAAATTTATAAAATCTTTTGGAAGATATTAACCTCGTTCGATAGAATACGATAATTTAGGAGGTAGTCAGAAAAAAGACCGTACAGGGGAATAACGTGATACCGTTGTGAAATTTAAATTTGCTCAATCTTCCAATCATAAAATTTGACTTACTCCGTATTTTCGCCGTATCCTTCATATAGTGTTAACTTAAAGTCTCTTCAAAATATAAAAAGATCCAGTCATCAAAAAGTGATGATTTTATATAATCTACAGTTTTTTAACTACTGTACCTATCTCCTTCACGCCCCTGTAGTCATGGATAACGTCATCACTCTCAAATTGCATATCTCTTTGAAGACTGATCTTATCTTTAGGCTAAACTGAGTTTATTGCTAACATTTTAGCAAAATGCTTATTTCTCTTTAATTTATTATATCTGTATCCTTTGCTACTTTGCCAAAATTTTGTTGTATATTGAAAAAATTATTTGCATAATCCCCAGGCAAAATTCAGCTTTTGACAGCTTTGAGAGAGTTTCACAATTTGTTAGATTGCTTTATTTGAGTCAAACTTACCAGGTTCCACGTCTGGAGTAACCCTTTGCCCATCGATATTCTTCATGTAGGAACAGATGTAGTCAACCATCTCTTTCCCATGGATTCTAAACTCTTCAACATTCATAGTGATAAGCACTGAGTGATCGCGGTTTTCCCCTTAGTTTTTAAGTATACTAAATTTTAAGCAATAATAACTTAAATCTCAGGTCTACCTTTTTCTAACTGAGACACGCGCTTTCACAAAAAAATGTTACACCGCCATACACAAATTCGCTTCTGGCTTACCAGCCGCCTAGTGTCGCAAATTTCATGGGCTTTCTTAATAAGTTTAATAATATTGGAGAGCTTTTTCGTGGTGGAGGGAACATGTTATGACGTCTCCCCAACATCTGAATGCAAGACATATACAGAAAACGTATGGTACTTTTTTTTTGCAAATACTCGAAGATAATCCAATATATCCGATGTCGTGTTACGTCAAGGAAACTATAACAAGGATATGATGTCACCTTAACTGTTTTAATCTAGAAAGTGATAAAATTACTCGTAAATCAATAATCAGGCATAAAAAAGGAAGAGAGTTGTATGAATACGTTTGTATACTTTTTTTTTGTGAAATTGCAAAACTACCATGAAAAATAAAACTATTTCGTAAAAAGTCCAAAATAATAATGGTCGGGCAGTAGAGAGTTAAGTTGTGGTGATTTTGATACAAATTGGGACAGTTGTAAAGTAGACCAAAACTAGTTTAAAGTGTATTTTTTAGTTCGGCGTCACATTACAAATGGCGTCGCGGCACCCTAAATTACTTAAATGTCCCTATATAAGTTTTTATATATCTCTCAAAAACTAAAGAGCCCCATAAAAAATTTTTTGTTTTCTTCACCACTGTCTATAATATTGGATCGAAATAAAATATATGTAGAATTCCGTCTTTTCAGTTTTTCTTGAAATCCAGTAAATTGATTTTTTTGGAGCCATTTTATGGATGATTTTGGTTTACCATAGAAATTATTTTTTATTTTGAGTGTCTAAAAATTAATCGTTTTTAGCAAAGACCATATCTCATCAGATAAATTAATCACAAAATTTTACTCGAGCGTAAATTTTTCAAAAATTTTTGTTAACGTGAGATAAAATAGTGCAAAAAATTAACTTAGATCATTTTTGTCGTCTAAGTGTTCAAATTTTTTTTTTGAAATATGAAAAAAAAAAACGATTTTTGGCTCCAAATTGACATACTTTTGTCCCTGGAACTTTTAGATTTTTCATCTGATTATTATGCCACCTTCAAGGTCAAGGCACCTGTGAAGGTTGGAATTTTTGCAGTTCGTCACAACATAATAACAAAATTTTCTAAAATGTATATGTTTTTGTCTTAATTGAGGAACAAAGGTAACTAAAACTTAGTATTAACATTTTAAAAAGTAAAATCAAAGTATTGTATTGTATTCATTTAGAATTAAAATGTTATTACAATGAATACAATGAATCATATTTTATTTATATTAGATTGCCAATTCTGCCTGTTAATAAAGAAGAGCTTTATTTTAAACCAGTTTTTTATTTTTTTCTTAAAATTGTAAAAATTAATTAAATTAAGCGAATGTGCAATGAAATCAACTTTCAGTTCATATTGTTGAGCAAGAAGAGCGAAAGCAACAGTCTGTAGCGAATGGGCACTTTTTTCGGTCCAAATATTAAGTAAGAAGAGCGAATTACTTACGTTTTCTGCACATTCGCTGTTTTTCCTTAATATTTTTCCCAATTTTGTAATACAATCGCTTGGAGGCGCGCCGGCCCTTACACATTCGATGTTCTTTCTTACAATGTATTTTTCGCGACTGTTTTTAAGTGCGCAAACGAATGTAATGTATTCTTATTCCCTCTAGTTTTGCCTTATAATCAAATATTATTTTTGAGTTAAAATTAAAACTAGGGAATTTTATAATTTTATTTATTTTTACCTTTTAGTTTTTAATAAAGTGGAGCAATTTATTCTCTATTTGGCGTTTAGCACAATTTTTGCGTAGAAAGATTTTTTATTTTCCTCCTACGGCGCAATTTTTACGAGTTTATAAAATTTGTGTGTAGCCAGAAATAAACGCTAGGGGGGGGTTTCATTATTTAATAAAAACCAACTATCTACCTATAGAACATTTTTAAAAATTAGGTAGGTGCCTATTGCTTGAGCTGTTGAACTAAATGGACGAGGGAGGGGCGATTTAATAGGTGTTGAGTTAGTGTATACGAAAAAAAAATACTTATTATTTATTTTTCAAAATTAACTCTCAAATCCGCCGCAGGCAAATAAAAAAAAAATTACACTAAAATGCTATTTTTTACGCGTTTCAAATGTTTTTGACCAAAAAATTGCATTAAACAAAATTGTAATAATATTTAATATTGGCGGGCGAAAACTTTGACAAAAAACAAAAAATTCTTTAACAGTTTTGATTTCTTAGGTCTTTTGTAAAATATTTTTGAAAAGGTAGGTTGGGTTAGATGCCAAGAAGGGGTGGGTTGTGGTGGTATACATAGATTTGCTACCAGATCATAAAGGTGCCGCAGATCAAAACCTTCAGAAAAATTATACTAATAATGCCAAATATTACACGTTTTGAATGCTGGTGATCAAAATCCCTTAGAATTAAACTAAAATTGTAACAATTATTGACGTCATAGTACCGCAGGCAAAATTTTTAAAATTTGAGGAATCACACCAAACACACGTCACAAACCGAAGTAAAGGGTCAAAAAAGTAGGAGGACCTATACCTGTCCCTGGGGCCCTTGATCATGATTAATTTATTGTAGATTGGGTTGGACCTCTTGAGGGGGTTTTAACCCTCAACCCTCCCCCTTGGCTACGCCACTGTAAAACTGCTTCAAAAGCTACTTCTTGTTTTTTATTATATAAATCATACTAGTGAATAGTAATACTAAACTAACCTTATTTAACCAGGATATTAAAATTCCCCAAAACCACTTCCTGGCTATGCCGCCGCTACCTAATTTCCTAATGTTCTTTGAATATAAGATTAAAACTTATCATTTTTGTTCGACATTCGCTGATTTTGACAAAATTTTGCTTAAATTCTGTATATAGTAATGTTAACAAAGAACGGCGAAAGTGTCACAGCTGAACATTCGCTCTTCTTGCTTAACAAGTTGCCTTAAATTTCCAAATGTGGGGACATTTTTTTTGTATTATATTAATTTCTAAGATTTTTTTACGGAAAATTAAACAAAAAAAAATGAAAAAAATATGAATTTTTAAAGAAGTTAGAACTACTTTTAAGATGCCAAAAACTTCAAACGCGTTTTTCTCAAAACTAGGAATTTGCACATTCGCTCTTCTTTATTAACACGTCAGAATTATTTATAACATAAATTAACTTTAGTCGGGGTCCCAACTACAGTGCGTATAGTTGTTAAAAAAAGGAATGACTGTATGATTTTAAGTTTCTTTACTTAGAGCAACCAAATGTCAGTAATTAAAAGCCACATACACAAGGCTACCTCAAACCCCTCTCCCTATAAAATATAACAGGACTAGAGGCGTATAAATACTAGATCTTTTTTTTTTTCAAATTATTTTGTATACATTTACTGCAATATTATTAAAAAGAAAAATTACCGGAATAACCCTAAACTGTGTTACTTTTTGTAATTCATAATACCATAAAAGTTGAAATTTACATAAATATATTGATAAGTAAATAAATAACCGATTCAGTTTTATTGCTTAAGTTCGTGAATGTATTTCGAATAAAAATGTTAATGTTTACTTGAAAATTTTGTTGCAAAACACGATCTGTTTTCTTTAGCTATTTTTGATATCATGCACCCGTACTGATTATCGGTAATTAGCACTAGTGTACAATTATCACTTAATCTTGCTCTGATTGGTTTACATTATCAATTAAAACTTGTAATTTTATGCTGTTAATAACTTCGTTTTGACATGGTTTGGACAGATAAATAAAGTTTTCAATTAAAAACTTTAAAAATATATTTTAGGAATTGTGCTGTTCCGAATTTTTATCCGAAGCAGTTTAAATTTTCTATAAATAAAGTTTTTATCTACTACCTTATTAGAAAATGACATTTTCGACCTGCACAAGGGGCGAAAATGTCACTTTACCTCCTTAGGGAGTTTTGAATTTTTTACCTCCCTCCAGGAGTTTTGCTTACTTTAACTCACCGTAACCGCGTATAGATAGAATAATTAAAAATCGGTGCTGAAATTGTTGTTACTGTGAGTATTATTAGGTGGCTTATAAAATCAGATACATACCTCTGGGGTAAAGTACACCGCCTCCCTTGGTTTTTTATTGCCCTCCGAACGTCGAGCATTAAACAAACCGCGGGAGGAACCGAGGAAATGTGGCACTTTCCTCCCTTGGTATGTAAATAACTATTATTATTTTTAGATTTCGACATGTGCATTCAAAAGCTTTGTTTCAGATTTTAACCAAACCTTACAAACTAAAAATGTATTCTATTGGCTTAAATTTACTTTAATCATTTTTCATGTAGATAGTTTTAGAGTTTTTAAAATTGATGGGTGGGGAAATAAACCAAACTAAAGAAACTAATAAACTAAATAACGAAATAAAGCTACAAAAAAGTAAAATAAAATAAAATTTACAAATCTTTGTAAAGACCGTGACGTGAGGTGAGCTTTTTTCACCACCTTTTTTCACAGGCAATTTCGCTAACCTCACCTCACGGTCGGTCAAGAATAAGCATCCAGTGCAAAAATGGTGTGTTGCTGAAGTAGGGTTTATTGAGGAACGCTTTTTCTGTTCAAATTCACTCCTAAAAATTACGTCGAAACGTAAGCCAACTTAAAAATAAGGTAAGAACTCGATATCAACCTTTACTTTATTCAAATTAAGAATGAAAAGTGGACATAGTAGTATAATCACATATGTAAGTATATAACAAATAATGTTATGTTCGTATTATATTATGCAACGTTTTTACTTTAATTCTAGCGATTTTAAGTAAAGTTTGCAGACCAAACTAAGTCATGCTAAAATAAAAGTAAGTAGATATTGGTAAGCTCCTTTTGTTGGCTGTGCTTTTTTTTATTAGGCAGCAATTATGTTTAAAAATAATTGGCAGCCTATAGTCTAATTTTTTGATAAGCGGACTGACGTCATTTTTGCCTCTGAAAACGTATTTCTTTGTTCTCAACAGTTCGCATGCCAAATAATTTGTTGTTGTCAGTTTGAAGTAATAGATTAAACAATCAACGATATGTCTTTTTTTACATATTTATTGTCGCTATCTAAAACAATGTATCAAACAGAGATCCAAAACAATGACGTCAGTCCGCTCATCAAAGAATTGGACTATAATATAAATCAAATATGATCATTTTTTTCCAAATTAATATAAAAATTATAAAATTGACGTTTGCACCCATACTAATATAATAAATGCAATAGTTTAAGTTAAACTTTTGTTTTACTTTTTAAAATGTTAATTAAGACAAAAACTTATACATTTTACAAAATTTTGTTATGATATACCAACTTTCGCACGCGTCCGGTTGAAGGAAGTTCATTTTTATTTGATATTTTTTTATATAGTTTAAATACTAGTACTCTAAGGAGCAGTTTTTTGAAAAGGGTATCATAATCAGATGAAATATGTAAAAGTTCTAGGAACAAAAGTAAAAGTATGTCAATTTGGAGACAAAAATCGTTCTTCTCTTCCATATTTTTTTTATGTTTGAAGATGTATAAAAACAAAATTTCAACATTTAAATAGCAAAGATTATCTAAGTTATTTTTTGCACTATTTTCTCTTACGTTCAATTTACTGGAAGTCACGGAAAAACTGAAAAGACGGAATTTTACATATATTGTATTTTGATCCAATATTAGACACATGGTAAAAAGCACTTATAAAGTGTGATACATGAATAAAAAGGTAATTTTATTGACCAACAAAATCTGCAAAAAAATGTGTCGTGAGCTTTAGTTTTTTAGATACATATAAAAACTAATATAAGGATATTTAAGTAATTTAGGGCGCCGCCACTCCACCTGTAATGGGACGCCGAACTAAAAAATATTATTTTCGGATTTGTTTTGGCCTACTATATTATCGTACGAAAATATATCAAAATCACCACATAAATAAAGAAAATAGGTTTCTACTGCCCGACTATAATACTATGATGAGTAATCCTGCAACCCAAGTTTATTTTTTTTTTTTTAAATAGGGAACCACATTTTTTTGCGCCAGACGACACGACTCTGGGAAAGAGTAGTACTTATTAATTATTCTCACATAATAGATTGTTACTGCTCAGATTGAATAAAGAAATAAGATATTGCGAGTGCTTCTGAACTGCATGCGGGCGACCCGTCCTGGCCAAAGATAAAAAATGGCGCCAGCAGGCACGTATAGCTATCCATAAAATCTTTTAAAAAAAATAAAAAAATACATTTCTCAAATTTTTGTTTTCAAAATTTTTCAATTTTTTTTGGTCTAAGGTGTCTAGGTGCTACAATTGGTGAGTTACAGTTTTAAAAAAGTTTAATCCCCCCTCATACCCTCTTGCTAACCCCCCACCCCCATCAAGAATAAAGAACAAAGACAAAACAAAGAAATAAAGAAGACAAAGAATTTTTGTGCCTAGTCTGATAATAATCGGTTTAGCGGTTTTTGAGTAATCAGGCTACCGACAGAGAGACAAACACCTAGACAGGCAGATAGAAACCATGACAAAATTTTGTATTTAGATATTTTTTGGCCCAATTAACTTATTTTTAGCGTAAATAAAAAACTTTTTTTGACGATCCCTCGGACGATGGCAATAGCCTCCATACTATGTATGGATGGGTAAAAAGGAAATCTGGTAACTGGTTGTTTGTGAGTGTTCAATTTTAGTATAACTTCACAGAAAACTCACTGGGTAGTATTAATATGAGTTCCCATCCATACTCCTGAATAACAACTAGGATTGTTAAACACACCCCCTTTATATTCTTTTATCTTTCATTATTTTCTTATTAATTAATTTGTTGTTATTGCTTTAAAGGGAATGTCATTAAGATAATTCATAATTGCCATTTAGGAGTATGAAAACCACCCGGAAAAATCACCTCCTCACCATGAACAAAATGAAAATGCCATCCTAGGTATTAAACCGGTATACGCAGGGGGGGAGGCTTAGGCTCAAAATCTACTACTACTACTCTAAAGGTGGAATTTTTTGGCGTATGCCAATGTTAAAAGAAATACAAAACTAGTAGTAGTAGGGTAGGTGTATCAATTGCGAGTGACCCATGAGTTAAAATTATGGTATTAGGACACAAAAAACTTTGAATTTTTCTAAAATCAACGATATTTTGAGAAAAAATTAACTTTTTATAAAATATTTAAAAATTTAGTTTTTGGTGCCCGAGGGTTATTTTAACCCTGGCCCTTAGAGAAGGATAGGGTGACAAAAAGAAATATACATATATATATATATATATATTTTGATATCCTCAGAAACGTATTGGGGGATTTATAGGGCATTATTTATAAGAGTTTTGGAGATATTAGCAGTTAAAATTAGAGAGTTTTTGCAATAAATATATTAAAAATTCAGTGACAAGTTTTTTTTATGTAGTATACCTTTAAAAAAAGTCCAAGCTATTAGTTATGGCATAAAAAACTAACAGGATTTAATTTATTTGTATAGGAAGTTTTTTAAAACAATCGGAAAACTTTTTCGTAATAGAAGGCTGCAGAATTTAATGTCCATACATTTGTGCGTACCCACCTACTTCATATTTACTTCTTCCTATGTCTTATCTTGTATATGTATACAGACCTTGCAGCGCTAAGAATATTAGAGACTTATTGAAAGTTTTTGCATGTTCCTCTGACAGTGACAGTTACGTGTGCGCAATTAAAAATTTCATAATGAAAAATACTGCCTTTAGGATGTAAGGTTCTTATTTCTACCTTACTTATCATCGACCGAAAGTTGATTTGTTTATCTCAACATTAAAAACTGCAGTTAGTCTTTCAACAACTCACTTTTCTACATACAGTAAAAAAGCAGAAAAAAAGTTGTGTAAACTTTCAGCTTGGAAATAGCGCCCCATTTATGCATGTCTTCTATAACTTTTTAAGCATCGCCTTTAAATAACTCAATTTTAAGGGTAAATTAATTACATAAAATTTTGACGCATTAAAAGAAGGCATTCCTTATTAAAGTAACATGCGTCGTGTTTAATAAGTTTCTATTATTAAAAACAATTTCTAAGCTCAATACCTGTAATTTGCATAAAAAACAAAATAAATTCCTGTTTGTTTAGTGAAATAGGAATATATAGGTATGTATACGAAAAAGCAGGGTTAGCTAGTCCAATTTTTTCGTATAAATATGCTCGTAAAAACGAGGTGAAGGTTTGAGGAAAATTAATTGTCTATTTTGAAGTACCCTTCTACTTCACAAAAATTAAACGATTTTCATAAAATTTTAATTTGATTTTTTTGAAACTATTTTTTTTTCAGAGCAAAACTCCCGATATTTACAGGGTGGCCCAGTTATCGTAATCAAAGTTTAAAAAACGGTATTTTTACGCCCCAAACTGGGTTGTATTTCAATAATTTTTAAGTGCAATCTTTAATTTATTTATTTCAGCAAGTGATGTGATTTTGACACATATATGGGATTTTTTTTCAAATGGCCACTTTCCAAAATTTGATGCAAAAAACTATAATAGATTACAATTTACTCTCCTGCAAGTATTTAAAATAAAGTTCAACCAATAATTTTTTTTAATTTAATTAAATGTTCTAAGTTTTTTGGGAAAAAATAAAAATATTATATATTTAAAGTAAATAATACACTTTTGTATTTTTTGATTGAATGACACATAAAAGGCGATTGAAGTTTATACGTCAGGCGTTTCGGACGATTATACATTTGTTTCAGACAAAGGCGATTTAATGTAAAATAAAAGTCGAAATAAAGAACTAAAATGTGTTATTTTCAAACATGATTTTCGGGGATTTTTCTTCCGCTTTGCGCGTTAAATCTGTAACTGATATTTTGATTTTCTTCTCATATTTTTTGCTGAATATTTTTTTTTAATATATCCTCTTTTTCTTTTTTGAGTTTTTTTCAGTGTTTTATTTTTTCTACATCCATAGCGTTCTTAAAAAAAGGGTAATATTACCGACAGCAAAAGTATAATTTCTGATGATTCAAATTTTTTTCTACTATATTTTTAAAAAACAGACACGTTAAGGAGATACGTACCGTAAAAAAAAAACACTGCAATAGGCAAAAAAAGATGGCTCAATAATTAAGAAAAAGAAGGACTTAAAAATATCAGGACATAATCATTTTTTAAATACCCCAAAAAAACCCGTTTAATTTACTTTTTTTTGTTAATTTTCTACTAAATTATTATCAAATCTTTTCCCTATTCCCCTAATCGAACAAATTGTCATAAAAAAATGCGCTATTGGATGCTCTGTATCTCAAAAGCAGGGGATGTCTGGCTTCCACTTTAATAGTTTATTACACAACAAAGAAAGTGACAAAGAAACCGGCACAAATTACATTGGAAATAGCTTTCGGCTAAATGTCATAATTTTTTTATATTTTGTAGTACTCGATCAACAAAGGATTACTTTCTGAGATATGGAGCTTTAAAGTTGACGTGTTTTTAGGCTATATTTTTGAAAATGGTCCAAGTTTTTTTCTACAACTTTGTTAATTTGTTACGTTTGGTATTTATGCAAATTCCTGAAAATTATTTGGGACACACTATAAACAATATATTTTTCAACAACTCTATAAATGAAAATATTAATTTTTTAACAAAAAAAAAGAAGAAATCCTTTTGGTAGTAAAGCGCGACTGAGCTGCGACTTTTGTTTGACGATTTTTTTTTTGAGCTTAATAAAAAGCGGTTTTAAATGCAAGGCCAATAAAAAGTGTACATAAAGTCGATAACGCGTCTAAAATCATTTGCTGAAAGATTTTATTTAGATCTTATTAGGTTTTAGTAACTTTTGTCACTACACGGAATAAAAACCATACAAAAAGTATTTTATTTTAGCGTTAGTTTCAGAAAAAATAGTAAACAGGATTTGTGGACTTCGCGGTATAAAAACTTAATACAAAAGTAATCTGATTTAGCTTTCCCTTCACGATATAAACACTTATTTTTTTAAATATTGTTTTAAGCATTACCTGATTTTTGTTTTTTCCCATTGATTACCTGATTAAGATTCAAAATTGACGTGAGTCGATTAACCCGTTCTGATGTTACCTATGAGTTATTAGTACGTGGTTTTTCTAATTTGGAAGCGTATTCAACCACCAAATTGCGTCGAAAACTTTCGGAATTACAAAAGCTAGAAAGATTTGGACAACTTGTTACTTCTGAAAATGTTAAATTGGATATTACTTTTGAACTTTCTGAAACTACAAAGACTATCAGAGAGATTGAAACATTTTTGCATGATAGGGTTAAGACTGCACACAATCACGAGCATAGGATAGTAGAGGCGCGGATACAACACGCGTATAGTCGTTTAAGTAGGCTTAAAATTTCTGATGATGAAGAAGAAAAAGAAAGTTTACAGAATAATTTGAAAAACTCTTATCAACAGTTGAGCGCGATCGAGACCCACTTAGATAATTTATTTATTAGTTCTTCTGGTGCAACCTCCCTTATTAATTTATTAGCCCTCCCCTCAATTTAATTTTGCTAATGTTTCTGGTGGTTTGGCGATTCCAAATTTTTCTACAGCAGGAGGAGCCACAGGTCCCAATCCAGTTTCTAGTGCGGTTGGTAATCCATCTAGCACTGTGAAAAATAATAATTCAGTCCCTGTGTATAAATGGAACCTCACATTTACGGCAGGGTAGTCTTTCGGTTGGTGCTTCTCTTGAAGGGGCAGAGGAGTTAATGGAAGTAAGAGGTATAACTGAAGTTGAGTTAGTTACTTCTGCTCTTGATCTTTTGGATGGAACTGCGCGTATGTGGTATCGAGATAATAAGCATAAAATAAAAACATGGGATGATTTTAAGCGTAGAGGCATGCGGGAAATTGGAACATTCTAAACGTTTAGCTACAAATTTCCGACCCGTAAATAATCGTGTTACTTTACTAGAACCTGACTTAGCTTGTCGCAGTTCAGTGCCTTCTACTTCTGGTGGACATTACACTGGAAATACTCAGCATTACACCGCTAGAGTTAGCAGTATTCTTTGTTGGAACTGTCAAGAATCGGGGCATTCAGTTACACGCTGTTTCAAGCCTCGAACTGATAAATTTTGTTTTTCGTGCGGTAAGAAAGGAGTCACAAAATTTTCTTGTACTTGTAATCCTCGGAGAAATGGCCAAAGAAATCAGCAGAATGCCGGCTGCCGATCTCAATGACTCCACAACCGGCTAACTCTTCATGGCAAACATGGTTAGATTTTGGTAACGTTGAGATGAAGCGAACTAAAATTAATGCTATTTTCTCTTCAAGCAAAAATGATCCTCGGCCATATTTAAAAGTTAAAATTTATGATTTAGATTTTTTTGGTCTTCTCGATTCAGGTGCTTCTCAAACTGTAGTTGGCCGTAAGGGTTGGGAAAAGTTACGTAATTTAAATTTGTTGTTAGAAAATAATAAATATAATATTAAGGTGGCAAATGGAGGTAGTTGTGAGGTGTTAGGTCAAGTATGTTTACTTATAGAATTAGATGGTAAGGTTGTAGTCATTAAGGCTTTAGTTGTTTTGGATATTGATTTGGAGATTTTATTTGGTGTAGATTTTTGGAAAGACATGAATATAGCAAATTTTTCGAAGAATGTGTAGTATTTTAACGAGACTTCTGATGTGTTGACACAGAACCTTGGTTTAATTTCAATAAGTGCGAGTGAGAGAGAGAAAGTTAATGTCTTAGTGGCAGATTTTGTAAATAAAATGGGTACTAACTTAGGTTGTGCGAAGGGAGTAGAACATAAGAGTTATACTGTCGCACATATACCAATTAAGCAGCGATACTATCAAGTTTCCCCTTATATTCTAGAAAAGATTCATGATGAAGTCAAAAAGATGCTGTCGTTAGGTGTAATTGAACCTTCGAGTTCAGCATGGTCTTCTCTTATAGTAATGGTCAAAAAACAATCAGGAGAATATCGCTTTTGTGTCTATTTTCGTTCGGTGAACAAAATTAGCACTAAAGAAGCTTACTCCCTCCCCTACGTTAATAGTATCTTAGATCGTTTACGTGACGCTAAAGTGCTGTCATCTATTGATCTTAAAAATGCCTACTGGCAAATTCCCCTTGAAGAAATAATCAAAGCGAAGACTGCTTTCACAGTTCCTGGGTATAATGGCGGCTTATTTCAATTTTCAACGCGCCGGATACATTTTAAAGGTTTGTTGATAAGATATTGGGTAGTGATTTAGAAAATATGGTGTGGGTCTATTTAGACGACATCATTATTGCCACAAAGGACTTGGCTACGCATATCAAAGTTCTAAAGAAAGTATTTGATCGATTGTTAGCTGCTGGTTTGACCATTAACCCCGAGAAGTGCGATTTTATTAAATCCGAATTAAAGTATCTCGGTTATGTCGTCGATTCCCAAGGTCTACGTACCTGTCTGCAACTCTTGTGTCCCCGTTAACTAAGTTAACTCGTAAATCTTCAAAATTTGCTTGGTCAGAAGAAGCCAATACGGCTTTCCTTAAGGTTAAAGAATTGCTTGTTAGTGCACCCATATTGGCATGTCCAGATTTTAGAAAGGAATTCGTATTACATTGTGATGGATGCATCGGAAGTTGGTTTAGGTTGTGTTCTTACTCAAAATTTTGAGGATGTCGAACATGTAATTGCTTATGCTTCTAGAGCATTAACTGCACAAGAAACTAAATATTCTATTACTGAGTTAGAGTGCTTAGCAGTACTTTGGAGCGTGGATAAATTTCGTCCTTCCATTGAGGGTGTAAAGTTTACGGTTATAACCGATCATTATTCGTTATATCGGTGTGTATGATGAGCAATAGGACTATTTTAACTCTATGGGAAGTTATCAGTACCGATCTTCAAGGTCCTTTCCTACTTTCTCATAACTGATCTATTCACAAAATACGTCCTTATGTTTCCTACTCGTAAAACAACTAGTCAAGCTATTACTGATCATCTTGAAAAGAATGTCTTTATGATTTATGGTGTTCCAAGAACTGTGATTTGTGATAATGGAAAACAATATGTTAGCAATAGCTTTGAAAAAATGGTTTCATCGTATGACTCTACCATTTTATTCAATGCTTATTATGATCCCCAAGCTAACCCGACTGAGCGGGTGAATCGAATCGTAAAAACCATGATAAAATCATATGTGAAAGATAATCATAGAAATTGGCAAAGGAATTTACATCATTTTGGTGTTGCATTGAGAACTGCTGTACACGAAGTTACTGGTTTTACCCCAGCATTTCTTGTGTTCGGTAGGGAACCAGTTGTCTCAGGAAAACAACATAATTAGTTTCGAAAGTCAGTAGACACGGAAGGTGTTGAATTTTTATTTGATAAGAGAAACAGATATTCCGAACATGAGTTTAAGAAAGTTTATCAGGATGTTAAAGCCCGTTTAGCTAAAGCATATGGTGGGAGCGCGGAGCGTTATAATTTACATCGAAGACTTCTTTTATTGACTATAGGTCAAGTTGTGTGGAAGAAAAATTATACTTTGTCGAATGCTGGACAGTATTTTACCTCTAAATTAGCCCCTAAATTTATAAAATGCACAGCAGTAGCTAAAAGGTCTCCCAATGTTTATGTGTTAGAAGAGTTTGAATCTGGTAAATTCTTGGGTTCTTGGCATATCAAGGACATTAAGACGGATTTTATTATTTTTTTTCCGAAAACGAAAGGAGAGTTTGTTACGTTTGGTTTTTTTGGTATTGCAAATTCCTAAATATTATTTGGGACACACTATAAACAATATATTTTTCAACGACTCTATAAATGAAAATCTTATTCAGGTAAAATGCAAAAAAGAAAGAAAAAACTTTGCTTTATCATTTTTTTGATACATACAGCTATTTTCAATTTTTGGATTTATTCACTTGCTAACAAAAATTTTAAGCAAAATTTTTAGCAGTATTTTTGGTCTAAGGTTGTTTGTTGTTTAAAAGAGGCCTTATGATAAAAGTTGCGATCTTGTTACGCGAAGTATAGTGGGAGATGATAAAATTTTGCGTGAAACTGATTTTCAAGGCGTTTTTGGTTTGGCATAGATTTTGCGATCAACAGTTGTATATCGGAATCCTACTTAATTAAATCCAATTGTTCCCAGTTAAAGAAGTTTCCAGTCCCTTAACATTTTGCCCAAACCCACCGGCAGGAAAAAGCTAGAGAAACTCCACTGATTAAGGCTGAGTACCACTAGTGGAATTTTCTTCTAAAAACTAATTTTTTTTATCGAGTTGTGTATCCAACCAGAGCGTTACAAGCATTACAGAGTGTTAAAAGCGTTACAAGGCGTTACCAGCACTACAAAATATTACAAGCGTGACATTTTCTTACCTTTCCTTTAGTGCGTTCGTCTACGATTATTTTTTTTTCGGAGTGTTATCAGAGATTTCATAGACGTTGTTTCAATGCGCTTAATTTTAAGAATTGATAGGTTTACAGTGTACGACCCTTTTTTTAGAGATAAGTTAGCTCTTTTTGTATACGCATGCCACAAAAATTAGGCTATTGAATATGGTTTGTTAATTATAGGACCCAAATTATTGCTATAAACAATTATATGTCTATTAAATAAGGTTTTTAATTTCTGTTTCAAGATAAGAAAATTAACCTACACCAGAGTCTGGTACATGTTTTTTAAAGTTTTGGTGATTTCATCATAATTAGGAATGTAATTTGAACTAAATCACCTGGCGCCCTATTCTTACGTTACATCTAGGACTGGTGTTATAATTTTTTGTTAAGAAAATACGTAACAAATTACCGCCAAAATAAAATGATTCGAATCTCTAATATTTGTCTGGAATGAAACAACCCTTCCACCTATATAAAAATGTTTTTATATGGTTTTTTTGGTCAGTGTTTGTTAGTTTTAAAAAAGAAAGAAAAAGATCATTTTTTAAAAATGACAATTCTCATTTTCTTTAAAACGAACGGCCAGATTTTAAAATTTTTCACATTTGTTATTAAAAATAATGCCACTTGGCTAAAGAAAAAATGTTTAGCTCGAGTGGTACCCTAAATTTCGAAAATAGGCACATAAGGTTTTTTAATATTTTTTGTTATTGGAGAAATGCGAAAAGTGATTTTAAATATATAATGTTATAAAAACTTTTTATGGACAAATCCAAAAGCTTAATACCAATATGTTGGTGATAATTAGTACCCATTGTATCCACTAACTTGAGGTCGCCAGTAACGAATTTGATAACATTTTTCCGGTTACTATTACCGTTTTCCTACGAGAAAACAAAAGGAGGTAAAGTGTTTTTCCTACTTAAGTGCGGAAAAATGGTTTTTACGCATGCATTTGCGTGCAAAATGTTAAAAGTCTTAAGATATGTTTAAGATGGCGGCATGCGGCGGATTTGATTTAAAAAAAAATCAGGGTAGGCTTGACAACGTCAAACTTTTGTACGGAAGCCCGATCGGGCAATTCCAACTTCCAAGTTCCGACTTTCTAGTTCCGACTTCGTGAATGGGTTGGTAATTCTGGTTGTCATTAACCTCTATTTCTCTCTTTGTCAAAAGAGTGAGAGAGCCTTTCGATCTTTTTGTTAACCTCACATTTTTCTTGTTTACCAATTTTTTGTTTAAGGTCGTGAATTAAATCTTCAGAGCCCATATTCTTCAATTTCGGGAAAGGGAGTGCTCCCTGGAATTAGAAACGCACCTGATTGACCGAATTATCATTTTTTTGGGTAATTATGCAGTGTACGGTTTTCTGCCATTTTTGATTTTTCTAGGGTTTCTAGGACCCCAAATCCCGCCCGATTTTTTTTTTAAGAGAAAAAGGGTGCCCGGGGGGGTTGTAATGTGTTTTTTTGATTGTTTTGGGTTGGGTTGGACTGTGTTGGATTGGGTTGTTTTAATGAAAAACAGGTAATTATGCAGTATACGGTTTTCTGCCATTTTTTATTTTTTATGAAAAATTCTTTATGGGGACACATACTAGGGTCCCTAGGACCCCAAATCCACCTGAGCCCGATTTTTTTTTTTAAGAGAAAAAAGGCTACCCAGGGGGGTTGTAATGTGTTTTTTTGATTGTTTTGGGTTGGGTTGGATTAGGTTGGGTTGGATTGTTGGATTGGGTTGTTTTAGTGAAAAAAAGTTAAAAAAAAACAACCGGCGCAGGCGAATTTGGGGTCCTAGGGACCCTAGTAGGTGCCCCCATCAAGAATTTTTCATAAAAAACCGTATACTGCATAATAATTACGTTTTTTTGTCACGTTTCTGCCAGTTTTGGCACTAATGGCATTAGTTGTGAGCGATTTTGCTCTCCTGTCTTATATGAGGAGAACCAACTGACGGCAAAACCGCTTACGAACGTCATTAGTACCAAAACAGACAGAAAACTGAGATTCCCGGGAGCATTGAAAAATACAGGCCCTGGTCTTTTTGTTTGGCATTTATTATTTATGAAGTTCATGTATACTTGTTGTGGTGGTCATGGAAAGGTATCATGCAATTATTGCCGGTTTGGAGATGAAAGAATTAATATTCAATTTTTTTAATGAGGATAATGATGAAGCTGCCTAGATTTAATGATAGCAATTTGAAACCCACTTTCGGTAAGGGACCCTCGTATAATTATTACTATTACCTATAAACTGGATACTTACTATACTATATTACATTGAATTTATTTTAAATAAATGCATAAATGCTACCAAGGGCGCATTCAGATGAAACTTGGAGTGCGCCCAACAAATATTGCTGACTTTGTATGCCTTGGTTCATAGACAGTGACAGAAATATCTCCCGAAGACGTCCGGTGTGTAATCTGAACGTAACCCAAGACATCTCAGTTGTTAATAGATCATGAGAGATCATTATTATGAATTAAAATGTAGCATGCATGGAAAAGTGATGGAAGCTAAATTATGTGTTTTTTTTTTATTTATTTATTTTTTATCATAGTGGTTTGACTGAGGATTTGACTACCTAAAATACCCAATCTGCTGTCATTAGTAAGTACCTAGTAACCCACCTCATAACCCACGTTTTTTAGCAAATTAAGTTGGACAAAAAACCCACAAAAACATGCTTTTTAATAAAAAATCAGTTGTGTAATTGAAAAAATGCATGTTTTAAGATGTAAACTAACTGCTAACTTTTTCACTAATTTAGTAAAAGAATGAAAAATTACAATTTTTTTGCTTATGACCGTGGTAATAGTTGATTTAGTAAAACTTATGCCCTTTTAATATGAACCTTGATACCCTTAAATTCCTCCTGGAAAAATTACATCAACTTTTACCTGAACATAGGCCCCAAAGAGGGACCGCAAGTACTTTTGGAAAAACAACTGTTTTTAATGAAATGGTATTTAGTCAGATGCCCATGTAAAATGCCAATCAGTATTATATCATGGCATCATAGTAAATTATGCTGATGCTACTTACTTTGATATTTGTATGCGAGTATATAATATGTATAAGAATGTACCTAACGGTTTCGCTATCCAAATGTTCTATTATTTTTTCTTAACTTAATGCTAAGGGTCCCAAAACTTACTACTTATTTTCGGTAAAACACCCTGTATTACAGAATTTTTCAAAAATTCTCTTCTCTTGCTTTGAATTTTTAATCATACGGACCTCTCAACATGCAGCTAGACAAGACATTATATAGGTACTACATTCTGATAAAATTTAAATTGCTGATGTTAAACTTTAATTTTATTTACTCTAATACCCAACTTACTATTATTATTATTTTAGGTCAGTTGCAAATCGATTTGGAGACACAAAATCCACTACGTGGATTTGCATGCAAATGATTTTAAGACTTGTTATGGAGGCGACTTTTAAATTCAAATTTGTCAGCTGGCCAAATGAAGCAGAGGCCACTGCAACTGCTGCTGCTTTTGATCTTATAAACGGATTAGCAGGTAAAGTTTAAATTATTTTCCCATTATTCCCTAAAATATGTAGTAATTTAAGCATTTTGAAGTTTTTTGGAAATAGATAATCAAGAATACATTTTGACCATGGATGGCTTCCATTTACTTTATTTATGGTTTCAGGCTCTGTTTCAGGGTGCCCCTAATTGTCACAAATTCATAAAAATGTCACAGAATGGAAAATGTGTCATAAAAATACTCATGTGCTCATATTATTCATTACTCTCTAAACTTTATTTAATTTATTTGTTAAAAAATATGTGGGATATATAAAAATTTTAAATACAAAAGTTGTTTGATTTTTAAGAGCTTTAAAAATATTAAAGTTAAAAGGTAAGTGTAATTACAAGTTTCAAATATTAACAGCAACTTCACTTTTTTAAATATGATACCCTGTACAGAGTGACCGTTTATAAAGTTCCACTTGGGAAAACTCTTTTGTTATTTGTCACAAGAAGATAAATCAAAAAGCGAATGACTTATGAAATTAGGTAGATTTCTGTAACATTTTCAGTTTTTTCCTTAATCACACTCTGGCCATGAGGTCCTGTTTTCCTAATTGAGTACCCTGTATATTTTATAAAATTTTGATAGATCTTTTCTTTCTGATTTCAAAAATATATCATATGTAGGGTTTATCATTGGCGATTCTCGAGTAAAATCAAAAATAATTTGCCATAAGGGCAATGTGCATTACTCTTATGGCAAGGTTTTTGTGAATTTGCTCAATGAACATTCAAGACAATGGTAACATATTATGGTATATTTTTGGAATCAGAAAAAAAGATCTATCGAAATTTTAAAAAATTTACAGGGTGTGAGTTTTACATATTTTACCTCCCTTTGGATTTTTTCCTGTAGTTTAAAATTTTGTAAATGAAAGAAATTGTGAGATTTTATACTTCAACTTGTATCTCAGAATGTATTTTGTATTCAAACTGTATTTTTTTAAGTGTTTTATTCTGTTCCACTTATATCTTTTTTAGGTGTTATAGGAATCATAGATGGATACTGTGTAGAAATTGTGCCCCCCAAACTTATAATACAACCAAAAAAAAATCCATTCAGTGCTACTGCAAGGGGTTTGTAATGAGATGTTGATTGATGTATTTGCAGGAGTCCCTGGATCATGCCATGACATGTGACTTTTAGAGCACTCCGATCTTCTAGAAAGACTTAGAGAGGAAAATGCATTCCCCAATGACACACACCTTATTGGTAATCTTGCATACATGCTTCAAAAACATTTGATTGTGGGATTTAAAGATAATGGTAATTTAAATCAAAGACAAAAAACTTTAATAAAAAGTTGAATCAGTTGACATTGAATACGCCTTCGCTTTACTGAAAGGACAGTGACGTCGTCGTTTAAAATAAAAAAAAAAACAACTATACCGCTCTAATAGTGTTATTTATAGTTGTGGGATGTATATTTCACAATATTTCTATGATGAATGGCATAAATTTGAAAGATTAGGTTCAAGATATTAGGAAAAACAATATAGTTATGCATTTGATGGGGATACTTGGCAAGAAGGTGCCAGAAAGACAGTTTCTAATGACTAATTTAGCCCTGGATGACTAAACTTGCACCTTAATGTCCTAAAGTAAACAATTTGATACTTACCTCTTCAACTCTTTGCTATGGCAACGCAAAAATGGAAGCATTTTAAAGCTTCCCATTCTGTCTTGCCATTTAAAGCTTTATTTTAAATGTATATTTTTTTTGGTTCAATAAAAATGTTTAGTTATACCTTTGTCTTATTTATTTTTAAGGCAAGAAGCAACAACCATAACTAACTATACAAACAAATCAAATCACTAGGTTTTTTTTTTCATACATCCATATAATGTCCTTTTTATGACCACAGAGGTGTACACTTTAGGAACTTTTAAAATAGAAATACTTACTGATAGTCAACCAATCTAGTTCTAATAACACTACTAATATTTCAAATTTAACAAAAAATTAGGGAAATGAAATAAGAAAACCTATTTAAACGCGTGATTCAGTTTTACTTTTTGTCTTTTTCTGTAGCCTCTACATATCTTTAAAAAGTTCCAGATATTTATCAGCTCCATCTTGTCTTGTTTTTTTTTTTAATTTTTTTCATCACCATTGTCTTCCTCGGCTGTGTCAGAGGGATGCTGAATGTTACAGGGGGATTGATCTCTGGTTTTCTTTTTAAGCTCTTTCATGTTGAATCCACTTGTTGACAGAAAAAAATAGTTTTTTGTGTCTCATGCACTTATTTGTTTTGTAACAGATGGTTTCTTTCATATGGCTTTGAAATTCTTGGTCATTTTCTTCTACTCAATCAATAAGCTGTTTGATGGCCTTTTGGCTTCATACCAATTTCTGCAGGTATTCTTTGTCTGTAAAAAAATGACAGGTTAAACTAAATATTAAAAAAAAATAATACAGATACCTAATTATTCTTCATAAATATATGAAAAAAATATATTTTAGTATGACCATATTTTTAAAAGAACAAAATAATTTTTCCCTAGCCCGATACAGATTAATCATACACGAAAAGCTTGGGGTGCATGAATAGTTCACCTAGTCACGAACGACTTGATTGCATTTATAGTGATATAATCTACTGTGTAAATCACAGTGGTAAGCCACAAGGAAAATAAACAATAGGAAATACATGCTGCTCTTACTGCTTACCTCATATCGGTTTACCTTACGGAACTCTGAATTCGCCTTAAGTAACGTTGAGTTTATAAATTTACCACAACTTGATCCCTTAGATAACAAAAAAAATCGGCATTAATTTAAGGTTAGAATATTTCACAGGCAAACGATGCTCACAGATATATTGCTCTTTCACTCTTTTGACAAAGAAAGAAATAGAGGTGAGTGACAACCAGGATCACCAACCTATTCACGAAGTCGAAACTAGGAAGTCTGAACTTGGAAGTTGGAATTGCCCGACCGGGCTTCCGTACTTTTGCTTAAGAAACGGCGTCATTTGCTGCCAGATAATTTTGGGCATTCTATTGGGAACACAGTGTAAACAACCGGAAAAAAGTTATCATATTCGTTACCGGCAACCCCAAGTTAGCCTAAAAGCATATAACACACGAGCAATTTGATTGGTCAAATACAGGTACCAATGGATACCTATCGGTACCAACATATTCGTATCAAGCTTTTAAATTGAATTTGTCCAGAAAAAGTTTGTATATCCTACTCATAAGTTATTTTAAATGACTTGATGATATTTTACCAATATTTCAAAAATATATTAATTAATGGTACCACTCAAACATTTTTTTTAGCTTACTGGCATTATTTTTATTAACATATATAAAAACTATTAAAATCTGGCCGTTTGTTTTAAAGAAAATAAAAATTGTATTTTTTTTAAAAGCGGTCATTTCCTTTCGTTTTTAAAATTTACAGATCAGTGACTTTTTTGGTCGTATTAAAGAATCCTTATAAAAATATTTTTACATGGATGGAAAGGATGTTTCATTCAGGACAAACACAGCAACGAATCATTTTATTTTGGCGGTAAACAACAAAGTTGTGGGAAAATAACTTGAACTATGTCCAAAAATAAAGCCTCAAAACACGTCAAATTTAAAGCTCCATATCTCAGAAATTAATCCTGCTCCCTATCTCGTTTTTATTATTTTTGTGCTTTGTTGATCGAGTATTAAACATATAAAAAAATTATGACATTTAGCCGAAAGCCATTCCCAATGTAATTTGTGCAGGATTCTTTGTCACTCTCTTACGAGTTATGTACGCTATTTTTCTTACGAACACTCAAGATTTGTACTATTTTCTGTAATTATTTGTACAAAATGGGTTAAAAATACTTTTCTCCATATGTGTGGTAATGTACTTTTAACTACTAGCGTGCATAAAAGTATTTTTTGTGCACGCCATCATAAATTCATTGAACAAATTTGCGTGCGTAAATGTACTTTTCCTTTTAAAGTTGTACTTTTTCGCACGATTTCTTTACTTTTCCGCACGATTTTTACTTTTCTTGCACGATTTTTGCTTTTCTGCACGATTTTTACTTTTCTGCACTATTTTTAATGTAACCCACGATTTTCAATTTAACGAACAATATTTAATTCCAGATGTTATATACCTAAGAATAGTAACTATTTCTACGACCTTGTGGGAAACACCACTTTCCCGCACGGATTTTAGTTCCGAAAGAGTCAATTTCCTGCACTGAGTGCGGGAATAAATTTACCCCGAGACGTTTTCGAACTGAGTGAGTGGGAAAGTGTTTTTCCCGCACTAGGATTTTTTATTATCAGCTTTTTTTCATTTTGATTGGTCGTAGAAAAAATATTGATCCTAACTCATGCTCCGCTCCGCGTACGGGAAAGATTAACTTTCCGCACTTCTGACGATAATAACTATTACAACAATCGTGCTGGAAAGTAATGTTGACAGGTCTACCTACACCACATACAGTTACATACACAAATTACTTTTTTTTTGTTTTGGTCTTAGACATTGCCCATAAAAATGTTTGGAAAAGTATATTTTATTACAAACTTTAATTTTTTATCCCACAGTATCTTTTAAATTGAAAACATACTATGTATATACATATATGTAGGTAGTGTAATTATCTGAAACATAACCGTAACCGTCCGAAACACTCAGAAATGATGTTTCGGATGCTTACATTTCGTTTCGGACAATTACGGTTCTTAACATTTTTGATAGCGGCAACCTTGCCATTTGTTATTCATATAATTTTTTGAGGCTGTGCTAATTCGTTTTCCCGACCGACCCTTTTGTCCAAATAGAGTTTTTTTTTTATTTTTTCGGCACAGTATCGTGGCAATTTCATGTTTCGGACATTACAAGTTTTTTGTTTACCAATATGTAAATATATATGTTTTTTTATTACTAATAATAACACACAAAAAACAAATTCTTACCCGCAAAATTTACCACCTACTTGTTCACATCAAAAGCTTTAAGTTAACTAAATGTCAACGCTGCAACTTCAAATTCCATTTCTTTAGAGAACATTCTGTTGTTTCGGACGATAACAAAAACTTGGTGACAAAATATTTATTTTTATACTGGAATTAATTTTAAGGCTACTAGTCAAAAGATGATGTTTTATGATTCTAGAAACTTTAAAGTTTAATTTAATGTATGCCTCCTTATTGTTAATTAATTCCTCAGGTGACACGTTTCGGACGCTTACATTTGGTGAATCTGAGGTTATTTTCGGCTTCCTAAAGAGTGATATTTACTAACTTTTTAAGTGATTCCTATAAAATGGACCACGTTCTCGATTTTTGACCAAAAATTTGACTTAAAATTACCGCAAATATTTTTCTTCTTTAGTGACATGAAAATTCATATTCTCGCCATTAAAAAAAAAACTCCCATATGTTCCATTTAAAAGGATGCACCTAGATTTTCTTTAAAACTAATTTGAAATATTAAATCCATTTCGTTTGAAAGGGGAAATATTTTTGGCTATATTGGAATGTTTGTAGAATATTTCACCTTCAAGGGATGAGCTTTACCTTCGGCTTTACCCCCAAAATTGAAATAGGAAAAGTGGATAAAAGGATACTTTATTAGCGATTGGTTTTCAAGATATTTAATTAATATTTTAATTTAATACCCCCAGGAGTAAAAATACAATAACAAAATGTACGGTTAACAGAAAGAAAGTCAACGTGTCCCGGGATTTCTCAAAAGTGTTTGTATATTGTTCCGTGCAGCTCCAAAAAATAATTGCTAGATTTTTATAAAAAGATATTACTTGTAAATTTTACAAAAATTAATTTTAAGATTTTTTAGTATCCTATTAAAAGTAACACTCTGATGTATAATTGGTTATATATCTAGTTACACCCAAAATTTGATTTTGCCAGCACGAAGTTATTTTTTTTCACTCCAACTTATAAAGGATAGGTAGCCCATTTAACTGGACTATACATGACTCGATTACTAAATTAATTAAAATTAACATATTATACAAGTTTATTATCATTTTGAGTTCTTTGATGTTGGGCGCCTCAAAAGTTTCCCATGACTTTAATAAAAACAAAAGCGTAGCGTATGAAATATAAATCAGTTCAGAATTGTGTTTTATACATTTTTATGGGCATACAAAGTAACAAGTAAAACAATATTATAGCATGTTTATAATAGCTTTCTATTTATTTACCTAATTATTGTTATTACAATCATGCCGCTAATAAAAAGTTAATGTAAATAAAAAATAATCAGAATTAAAATTTTAAGATATTTTCCAGGTTTTTAACCTCAGCGATAATAACTCTCCTAATCAAGTTAACGTTGAAAAAATGCAGAGCCAGAAACTCTTCTAGCCGCGAGCAGACTGCGTTAAGCATGCATAGTAGATTTTTCGCCTTTGGCCTTGCTCAGGGCAAACCATGATTTTGACATTATTTTCTTTGTTTTTCAAAATTATTATTGTTTTACAATTTGCGATTCTTGGGACGTTATACTATCTCATAGTTATATGGTTTTACCATTGTATATTTTAGTATGTTTTCACATGGTACTCAATACATATTTAAAAAATTGTTTTTTCTTTCATAGAGCATGTTCTCTGTTCCGACAAAGAGCGTGATATATGAAAGAACAAGATGCTTGATTTTTCGATACTTATTAAATACGATGTGGAAAGTACTAAATGATACAACAAACCACCAGTTAACGCAAATAATAGTTCTACTGTAGCCACCTGGTTAGATTGAGTTAGATCTGGGGTCCGATTTTGCCGTTTTAGATTTAGGTGAATCTAAGATTAAAAGTTTGTCTAAAAAATTACTCAGTTCGCATGCTGCATTTAAATTGATTAGAACAGCTTTTACGATCCTTTCTTCCTTTGTTTTAGGTCAATTATTGTGGTAGTATATTACTTTTATTAAGGGAAGTGATGTAATCATCTACAAATCGCACTTCGAGATATTCATGATCCCCCACGGATTTTGAGCTTATATAAGCACGAATCCAGACGCCGTCGCTTTGTCTGTCGGTCTTTCTGTAGCCTACTTTGTAGCTACTCTAACTCAAAATCCCCTACACCAATCATAATAAAATTTTACATTATGATTACTTGTGTTGACGCGCAGACCCCTATTGTTTTTGAGCATTCTCCTAGTAGACCCTTCGGACCTACCCCCAAAAATCTTCATCCCTAAAAAAAATATTTTTTTTCTTACCGTGTGATACTTCCTTGGAAAGCTTATAAAAATTGTATTTGAATGCAATATGCAAAAAAAAACAATTGAAAAATTCAATTTTCTGTGCCATATATCTCGAGTTATGACACAAAATGTTAAATAAAAAGCAGCTTAGGATAAGATTCAGGTCATACCCTATTGTCTTGTCAAATTTTATACAAATCGGTTTAGCCGTTATTGCGTGATTAATGAACAAAAATCTTATGTATACAAGGATATACATATATATAGCACATGTAAAACGAAATATTTTTAGAAATAAGTCTAAATCTATATATAAATAGCACATATAAAATGTATTGGAAAAGTCCGTGCACCCTATAAAACTCTGGATACACCCTGGAGAAGTCTGGAAAGACTCTGAAAAAGTCGGAAAAAACCTGGAAAAGGCTGGATACACTCTGGAAAGTATGTAAAGACCCTTGAAAAGTCTGGGAAGACCCTGGAAAAGTCTGGAAAGACCCTAGAAAAGTCTGGATATACTCTAGAAAAGTCTGGATATACTCTGGAAAGGTCTGGAAAGACTCTGGAAAAGTATGGGAAGACCCTGGAAAAGTCTGGATACACTCTGACAAAGTCTGAAAAGACCCTGGAAAAGTCTGGAAAGAACCTGGAAAAGTCTGAATATAATCTGGAAAAATCTGGAAAGATCCTGAAAAAGTCTGGATACACTCTGGAAAAGTCTGTAAAGACCGTTAAAAAGTCTGGATACACTCTGGAAAGTCTGGAAAGACCCTGGAAAAGTCTGGAAACGCTCTGGAAAAGTCTGGAAAGACCCTGGAAAAGTCTGGATATACTCTGGAAAAGTCTGGAAAGACCCTCGAAAAGTTTGGATACACTCTGAAAAAGTCTGGAGAAGTCTGGATACACTCTGGAAAAACCTGGATACACTGTGAAAATGTCCGATTACACCATGGAAAAGTCTGAATACACCCCTGAACAGTGTAGATACACCCAAGAAAAGTCTCGATATACCCTGAAAAAGTCTGACCAACCCAATCTAACCCATGTATATATGAGTAGCGGTTTTTTATATAATATATGTTCTTCTGAGCGAGGGAAGTTTTGGAGTAAACCTTTACTCAATTTATTTTTTTTCAAATTTTAAAAGTATATGGTTTTGTTGCCCGATTTTGATGAAATTTGGCACAATGTCAGGAAAACCCCTCCGGAGTACAAAAAAATAATTTCATGGGCGTCGCGACCCCAACATCTTTTTCATGACATGCCCTTGATTCTAACTCAATAACTTGACCATTGTTTACCGTATAAAGTAGGTCACACAAGATTGAAGCCAACTTAATTGCAACTCCATCGATATATTAATATGTTGCATGGACTTTCTTAAGCAAATAGTTCTAAAATTAATTTTTAAAATTTAGTATAGGGCAAAAATAGTACTTTTTTGCGATTTTTTTTATTCGCCTCTATAGCCTATATTATTCCTGTCTAGCCTACTAGGAACGTATAGATGCACTTAAGCATGATTCCTAACAACTTGGATCTTCTCTTTGCTTAGTACCGATTTAAAACAAATCGGTTCAAAATCCAACTTACAGGAAACCTTTTTATCAATTAGTGCTCCAAAAAGGCAAAGTTTTGTTAATTTTTGTTTAAGTAAGGATTTCTTCACATTTGTACTCAGTCATTTTCTTTTTTATCCATCATTTTAAAGAAAATTATTCAGATCAAACAAACAATAAACAAAGTTACCGGATTTTGCTTTGTTTCTATTACTGAGGTATTCAAACACAAAAAATAATGTTTAGCTTGAATAAGATAACCGCACAGAAAAGTGCAATATTTTAGTTTCTGGCTTGTAGGACCACTAATAGAGTACCTTATTTTTTCCTTAGACATTCATCTATCCAACAGTAAAGATTTTTTTGTAATTATCCAGGTCATTTTTGTTCCATGAATTTTTAAATATAGGTCAAATACTCTAAAAAAACTGATTCTGATTCACTAATAATAGTTTCGGTTAATTTAGGTGATTATACAGCCCATTGTAAATTTCATCGGTAATTTTAATGTTGTTTGGTCCCGAGGGTTACAAAAATACGGAAGCCCGGTCGGGCAATTCCAACTTCCAAGTTCAGACTTCCTAGTTACGACTTCGAGAATGGGTTGGTGATCCTGGTTTTCACTCACCTCTATTTCTTTCTTTGTCAAAAGAGTGAAAGAGCAATTCGCAAATTCGGCAATCGACATCGGACCGACCAAGGCCCGAGGGAACCGTGTTTGCTAGAATGGTTATCAAAAGATTCTAACCTCAAAACAGTTATTCAGAATATATTTAAAATTTGTTTTTTGGTAAAAAACTGTAAGTATTTAGTAAAATCGCTATGATCGATGACTTAGAATTTATTTTTGATCAACTGGATGAAGTTATTGTTTATTATTATTGACATTATCGAAGCACCAAGAAGACCAAAAATGATTTGTCCTAGAACAAATCCCTTGAAGGAGTACGACAATGTAGGTTTCAAAAAGTGGTTTTAGATTATCTAAAGGGACATGCGAAATTGTGCGCGAGGAAATTCGACAAGAGCTGGAACATCCCACAGACCAGTATAAGTTTTAGTCTCACATTGAACGCCTGGCACACGTATATATACTGTATATCTTTGCGTTTCTGACAATTCTGAATATTTTTGTTGTGGCGTCTGGCTGTATGTCTGTCTGTAACCAACGCCGATATCTCAAAAAAATTTGGTGACTATGCTGGGTTTGGCTCTAGTTGATGTCATTTTAAAGATATGTTTAAAATAATCAATCCTATATGCCAAAAAAATGTAGTCTTTTTAAGGCAGAAAACAACTTGTTGTCCCCCAATAATACAGCTAATCCAACAGCTCTTCCTTTTTTCCTGACCGTGGTTTAATTGCGACTTATAAAATTGGACAACTTGTTTACATAAACTGAAGATTAAAGTATGGTTTAATTTGGAGTTTTACCTTTGGTTGTAAAATTAGACATTACATAGTATATCGCTATAAATGCAATATAGTCGTTCGTGACTTTAGGTGAACTATTCATGCACCCCCAGTTTTTCGTGTATTATTATTCTGTATCGGTCTAGAGAAAAATTATTTTATTTTTTTTAAAATGTGGTCATACTAATATATTTTTTTTTATATTTATGAATAATAATAATAATTAGTTATCTGTCTTAGTTTTTTTTTAATATTTAGTTTAACCTGTCATTTTTTTACAGACAAAGAATACCTACATAAATTGGTATGGAGCCAAAAGGCCATCAAACAGTTTATTGATTGTGTAGAAGAAAATGAACAAGAATTTCAAAGCCGTATGAAACAAACCATTTGTCAAACAATTACAAAACAAATAAGTGAGACACAAAAAACTAATTTTCTTTGTCAACAAGTGGATTCAACATGAAAGGGCTTAAAAAGAACTTGCCATGAAGTAAAAAAATACAATAATATTTTCGGAAACTCCATTTAAACTTGAATATATTATAAATAACTTATTGTTCAAAAAACCAGAGATCAACCCCCTGCAACATTCAGCATGGCAAATGGACTAAAAGTTAACGATAAGTATAATCACTCTGACACAGCCGAGGAAGACAATAGTGATGAAAAAATTAAAAAAAAAATAAGAAAAGATGGAAAAAGCTGATAAATATCTGAAACTTTTTGAAATATACGTAGAGGCTAATAAATGAATGGAATAATAGATGTATGAAAAAAACCTAGTGATTTGTTTTGTTTATATAGGTAGTTATGGTTGTTGCTTCTTGCCTTAAAAATAAATAAGACAAAGGTATAACTAATTATTTTTATTAAAACAAAAAAAAATATACAATTAAAATAAAGCTATAAATGGCAAGATAAAATGGGAGGCTTTAAAATGCTTCCATTTTTGTATTGCCATAGCAAAGAATTGAAGAGGTCCAGTTTGTTTAGTTTAGGATATTAAGGTGCAAGTTTAGTCATCCAGGGCTAAATTATTCATTAGAAACTGTCTTTTTTGCACCTTCTTGCCTAATATGCCCATCAAATGTAATAACCATATTGTTTCTCCTAATACCTTCAACTTAATCTTTTAAATTTATACCATTCATCATAGAAATATTGTGAAATATACATCCCACAACTATAAATAACACTATTAGAGCTGGCTTGGTTGTTTCTAAGTATTTTAAACGACGTCACTGTCCTTTCAGCAAAGCGAAGGCGTGTTCAATATAAACAGATTCAACTTTTTATTACAGTTTTTTGTCTTTGATTTAAATAACCCTTATCTTTAAATCCCACAATCAGATGTTTCTGAAGCATGTATGCAAGATCACCAATAAGGTGTGTGTTGGGTAATGCATTCTCCTCCCTAAGTCTTTCTAGGAGATCGGAGTGCTCTAAAAGTCGCATATCATGGCATGATCCAGGGACTCCTGCAAATATATCAATAAACATCTTCTCATTACAAACCCTTTGCAGTACATAGCACTGAATAGAATTTTTTTTTTGGTTGTATTTTATGAGTTGGGATGTTCTTTGGGGGGCACAATTTCCACACAGCATCCATCTATGATTCCTATTACACCTAAAAAAGATATAAGTAGAACAGAATAAAACATTTAAAAAAAATACAGTTTAAATACTGTTCAGAATACCATTTATTTAATTTTTTTAGTAATAATTAAAAGGGTTTACCTAGACCATTTTATTTGTATGTACTAAAATACGTTAGCTTTTTGAAATTCAAATAATTATTGCCGCGCCAATATGTCCACCCTCCCAAAAAGAGGTGTTTTCAAGATGCTCGCGTATGCTTCGCGAAAAAAGACAGAATGGAAAAATTATTAGATAGAAGCGCCATATTTGCAATCACATAAAAGAAAAAATTAATATAACCGGCAACTACCGCAATTTACTAAAAACTATTACCTCATAAGAAATTATTGGATCCAGTGAAACTCGTAAGAAAATCACCCACCAATTTTGGAATACGCAGGAGTACGTGAACAAGGTAGGCGAACATTCGGTTTTCTTTAATTCAAATTTGTTTTCAAAATTAAGGTTCGTGGAACCAGCCTTTATCGAAAGGTATTTTTTGTTTATCTTTGTACATAAAAATAAAATGGTGCTTCGAGACGGATTCTTTTTGAAGTCCTTCATTTAAAATTAAAATCCTATTTATCGCCATTTTTATCCAGGTCCCTCAAAATTTAATTTACAAAATTGACCGCTAGGTGTGCAAAGTCGCGTGACGTTGTTTTGAACCTCCTTCCTTGATCGGTGGTGGTATACTTACCAAAACAAAACAAATTTATTTCCCAAATTTAGTACGAAAATAGCCGCGTTCCAGTGAGCGAAAATTCTTATCTCCTTTTTTATTTACATTTACTCGGTACGGAGTTGGAATTTTTTTATCAAATAAAATTATACTAGTGTATTAGTTGGGAGTCAACAATCACTTTTTTTTACTGTACACGCTCCTCTAATTCTTACAAAAATAATAAGACACAATGTCTGCTGAAAAACTTAAAAAGTATCAAGCTCTTCGGAACATAGAAACAAACAGGATTGAAGAAATGTTAGAAGTCTTTCCAAAATAACTTTTTTGGTAGATACGAACATATTAACACTGTTTACGAGGAGTTTTACGAGTCACATAATAAAATTATGCAACTGATATCTGAAGATGCTGATTTTACCGCTCAAGATGTAGTCAGAAAATCTTTTGATAACAATTATTATAAAATTAAATCAATCTATTTACAGTTAACAGGTAATAAACACTCTGCCGCGAATTCCAATCAAAACACCTTTGATCACACGGTACCGCTAGAACCCTCGCTAAAATTGAGAATTTTTCGGGGTGATTTTAAAGAGTTTAATACATAAATTGATGTTTTCGATGTTCTGATACATAATAATTCCAAACTATCAAATATTTCAAAATTTTCCCATTTAATTAATTCACTGGAAGGTCCGCTAAAAAACTTGGTACAATGTCATCCCCTATCTGCTTCTAATTACATAATAGCATACAACGCGCTAAAATAAAAATATTGCAATAAAAGGGTAATTTCTTCCCAACACGGAGAGAAATTATGAAAACCCCGCGATTAACAGAAGATAACCCGCAAATGCTACGAAAATTATTAGATACCTTTGTAGAAAATCTCATCGCGCTACAAAATCTAGGTTTTCCCGTGGACCAATGGTCTTTTATATTGGCAGAAGAGCTACAAAAACGCTTAAATACTGATTTATTAACCCGCTTTGAAAATAGTTACGCATCAACAGAACCTCCTACTTACGAAGATATCATAGAGTTCCTCAGAAAACAATGCGTTGCATTAGAAAACGTAAATTTCACTATGGAAACCCGCTCACACTCTTCGAAAAAACAGCAATCTAATTCACAGAGCCGCTCTAATACATATTTTACCGCATAAAATATATACAAATACACAGTTTTTCTCAGTACATTGTGTACAAAATTATAAGCAATTCTATATTTACGTGCCGCGCATGCGCGAAAAAACACCATATCTTATTGCATAATATAAACAGCAATAATAATACACAAAATTCTTACCTCACTCGCAATATGCTACAAAATAATCAAAATCGCACTCAAACGCACAATATCCCGCCAATATGCTACCCAAATGCAACCACTTCACAAAATGAAAGCTCTCAATCTTCTACCAATAATTTATGCGCTTTACATATTCCATCAAATATTAATTCTACTGTTTGCAATGTAGCTTGTTCTTCAGGAGTTTTTTTATCTACATTAAAAGTTCATATCCAAGATAGTTTTGGAAATTTTCAAGTAGCTCGCGCTGTACTTGATTCTGGAAGTGAATCTTGCTACATTAGTAAAATATTAGCTAAAAAACTTTGCTTGAACAAAAACAAATTCTCCGTAAATATTCAACGCGTGGGGGGCATGCAGACTCTCTCGAGTAATGGCTTTGTATGCTGCACTATAAAACCAATAAATAAATCAAATCCAACTTATGAATTTGATGCCATAATCATGGAAAATCTGACCTCTGATTTACCAAGGTGCAATATTGACACAAGTGATTGGACTTTCTTGTCAAATTTGAGCTTAGCTGATAAAGATTTTAATATTTCAAGCCCAATTGATTTACTGTTAGGAGCCAACCTATTTCATAAAATTTTGTTGGATGGAAAAATCACTATAAATGAAAACCTACCTACCTTTATTAATTCTACGTTTGGCTACTTAGTTATGGGCAGTATAAATCAACAAAATAATAGGGAACCTTCTACAATAAATTTTATTTATTTCATTACCAGTTTTTATGATACTTTAAACGAAACAATATCTAAATTTTGGACACTTGAAGAAGTGCCAATAAAAACACTGTTATCTCCTGACGAAACAAAATGCAATTAAATATTTACAAGCACCACTTACCGCACCGATTCTGGCCGCTACGTGGTCTCGCTCCCGTTCAAAGATATCAATAATCCGCCAAAATTTGTAAATTCAAAATTACCCGCTTTAAAACGATTTTATTCACTTGAAAAAAGACTGATAAATAATCCCGATGAACAAAACCAATATTGTGATTTTATGCGCGACTATTATAACAATAATTACATGGAACTCGCATCTACAGAAGATGATTCTGCTTTTCTTCTCCCATATCATTGCATTTTGCGCCCTGATGTCGTAACTACAAAAATACGCATTGTTTTTGACGCTGGATCACTGGACAGCAATTTTACCTCGCTTAATAGCAATCTGGTAGTAGGGCCTAAACTCCAAAAATATCTTTCAAGCATATTACTTAATTTTCGAGTTAATCCTATAGCTATTACCGCAGATATCAAAAGCATGTATTTAAGAATCTTACTAAACCCCGCCCAAGCTCAAAAATACCAAAGAATCTTATGGAGATTTTCTCCAAGTGAACCATTGAGACAGTATATTTTAAAAACAGTAATTTTTGGCGTTAATTCTTCACCTTTCTTAGCATTACGTACTTTGCAGCAATTAGCTATTGATGAACAACAAGATCACGAACTTGCTGCGCAAGTTTTATCCTCAGACGTGTATATAGATGACCTAGTCACTTCTTGTAAAGATTATTAGGTAAAGGACAGTTTGAATTAAGAAAATGCGCTAGCAATAGCAAAGAATTTCTATCTTATTTACCGAAAGAACATTTACAAGATGAAGCCTACGTTTTTGATTTAGATTCCACCAGCACCATAAAAATTTTGGGCTTAAAGTGGAATCCTAATTCTGACTGATCTGGCAAAAAATTTCGACCCGCTAGGCTATCTTACGCCTGTCACTGTTGTAGCTAAATTATTAATCCAACATCTCTGGAAACTTAAAATTGACTAGAACGAACCAGTCCCGCATAATCGAATATAGCATCTCAATGGGAAGATTTTAAAACTCAATTACCACAAATTATCAACGTTCAGATTTCGAGATATTTAAACACAAAAAACGCAAAATATTTTGATTTATGTGGTTTCAGTGACGGAAGCTTGAAAGCCATGGCAGCTTGTGCTTATATCCGCATTATTTTTGAAGATAAAATCGAAACCTATTTGCTAAAAATTTGTCCCTCTTAAAGGACTTACTGTCCCAAGAATTGAATTATGTTCCACCTATCTACTTACCAAATTAATTGATTTTATTAAAAATACATACGCCAGTCGAATTGAATTCAAAAATATTTTCTTGTTATCTGATTCTACCACAGTCTTACATTGGTTAAATTCAACCCCTAATAAATGGAGGACATTTGTAGGTAACCGCATATCCTTAATTCAAGAAAAGGTACCCACCGCTTTTTGGAACCATGTCCCTACTCATTTAAACGTAAGTGACTGCGCAAGCAGAGGTTTGTTTCCTGAAAAATTTGTACAAAATTTGGTGTGGTGGACTGGTCCAGAATTTATTAAATTACCTGTTTCTCAGTGGCCTACAAATAAAAAAAATAAAACTATACAAATACATTTAGCACTTTAGATTCCATTGATTTAATTTTACAAAAATATTCTTCGTTAGATAAAATTACCATCTATGTTTAAAGATTTGTATTGAATCTAAATAATTAAGAACCAATTAAAACCAAATATTTTACGCAATCTCGTCGATCAAGGAACCTATTTACGCCCGCTGGTAAAATTATGTCTACTTCCGGACCCAAAAAAACGACGTATAATATTTGTACTTTGCATACCTACGTTTTACATTTAAGTTTAAGACAAGCATTCTTTTTTATTAAAAATTATTTTATTTTTCTTTATTTTTTTTTTTGAATTTCGCAAAATTCTCCTTTGCAAAATTAAGGGGGAGTATGTTCAGAATACCATTTATTTAATTTTTCTTAGTAATAATTAAAAGGGTTTACCTAGACCATTTTATTTGTATGTACAAAAATACGTTAGCTTTTTTAAATTCAAATAATTATTGCCGCTCCAATATGTTCGCCCTCCCAAAAAGAGGTGTTTTCAAGATGCTCGCGCATGCTTCGCGAAAAAAGACAGAATGGAAAAATTATTAGATAGAAGCGCCATATTCGCAATCACATAAAAGAAAAAATTAATATAACCCGCAATTACCGCAATTTACTAAAAACTATTACCCTTAAACTAAATTAAGTGATATTGTGCATCAACTACATCATAAGAAATTATTGAATCCAGTGAAACTCGCAAGAAAATCACCCACAAATTTTGGAATACGCAGGAGCACGTGAACAAGGTAGGCGAACATTCGTTTTTCTTTAATTCAAATTAGGTTTCAAAATTAAGGTTCGTGGAACCAGCCTTTATCGAAAGGTATTTTTTGTTTATTTTTGTACAAATACAAAATGTATTCAATATTTTAAACTACAGGAAAAAATCCAAGGGGAGGTAAAATATGTAAAACTCCCTAGGGAGTTAAAGTGGCATTTTCGCCACGTAGATAAAATTATTATTACTAAAGCACACCCACTAAAGCACTAAACTCAAGCTAGACCCACCCAACCCAGCCCAAAATAATTTTCTTTTTTTATGTTTACTTTTACTTTGAAAATCTACAGGGTGTCATTTTAAAAAAGGGAAGTTGCTGTTGCTGTTGCTTGTAGTGACACTTACTTTTTTACTTTAATATTTTTAAAACTCTTAAAAATCAAACAACTTTTGTATTTAACATTTTTTTCTTACCCACACTTTTGTATTTCAATTTTTTTTCTATCCCACATCTTTCTTAACAAATAAATTAAAGAAAGTTTAGAGAGTCATGAATAATATGAGCACATGAGTATTTTTTATGACACATTTTCCATTTTGTGACATTTTTATGAATTTATGACAATTAGGGGCACCCTGAAACCGAGCCTGAAACCATAAATAAAGTAAATGGAAGTAAAGTACTGCTAAACAATGCTTAAATTACTACTTATATTTTAGGGAATAATTGGAAAATGATTTAAACTTTACCTGCTAATCTGTTTATAAGATCAAAAGCAGCAGCAGTTACAGTTGCTTCTGCTCAATTTGGCCAGCTGACAAATTTGAATTTAAAACTCGCCTCCATAACTTAAAAATCTTAAAATCATTTGCATGCAACTCCACATAGTGGATTTTGTAACTACAAATTGATCTGCAACTGACCTAAAATCAATAAGTTGGGTGTTAGAGTAAATAAAACAAAAGTTTAAAATCAGCAATTTAAATTTTATCAGTAGTAGTACCTATTTAATGTCTTGTCTAGCTGCATGAATGAGAGGTCCGTATGATTAAAAATTCAAAGCAAGAGAAAAAATTTTTAAAGGATTCTGTAATACAGGGTGTTTTACTGAAAATAAATAGTAATTTTTGGGACCTTTGGCATTAAATTAAGAAAAAATAATAGAACATTTGGGCAGCAAAACCGTTACATTGTTATACATATTATATGCTCGCATATAAATATCAAAGTAAGTAGCATCAGCATACCTTACCATGATGTCATGATATAATACTGATTGGCATTTTACATGGGCCTCTGACTATACACACACCTTATAGATTCTAAATTAGCCAAATACCATTTCATTAAAAACAGTTGTTTTTCCAAAAGTACTTACGATCCCTTTTTGGGGAGACCTTGTTCAGGTAAAAGATAATATAATTTTTCCAGGAGGAATTCAAGGGTATCCAGGTTCATATTAAAAGGGCATAAGCTTTACTAAATTAACTATTACCACGGTCATAAGCATTCTTTTAGTACATTAGTGGCTGGTCTCCTTATTAAAAAATTTAGCAGTTAGTTTACATCTTAAAACATGCATTTTTTCCATTAAACAACTGCTTTTTTTTTTATCAAAAAGCATGTTTCTGTGTTTTTTCTGTCCAACTCAATTTGTTCAAAAACGTGGTTTATGAGGTGGATACTAGGTATTTACTAATGACAGCAGATTGGGTATTTTAGGTAGTCAAATCCTTAGTCAAACCACTATGACTGAACAAAAAATAAATAAAAAAAAACATATAATTTTGCTTTCATCACTTTTCCATGCATGCTAAATTTTAATTCATAATAATGACCTCTCATGATCTACTAACCTTACTTACGTTCAGGTTACACACCAGATGTCGTCGGGTGATATTTCTATCACTGTCTATGAACCAAAGCATACAAAGTCAGCAATATTTATTGGGTGCGCCCCAAGTTCCATCTGAACGCACATTTATGCATTAATTTAAAATAAATTCAATGTAATACAGTACAGTATAAGTATCCAGTTTATAGGTAATAGTTATAATTATAGGAGTGTCCCTTACCGAAAGTAGGTTTCAAATTGCCTGGCATTAAATCTTGTCACCTTTTTCCTTATTTTATCATTATCCTCATCAAAAAAATTGAATATTAATTATTCCATCTCCAAAACGGCAAGAATTGCATGATATATCTCCATGACATCTAATCAGCACAACAATTATACATGAACTTCATAAATAATAAATGCCAAACAAAAAGACCAGGGCCTGTATTCTTCAATTTCGGGGAAGGGAATGCTCCCGAGAATCTCAGTTTTCTGTCACTATTCTGTCTGTTTTGGCATTAATGACTTTGTTCGAAAGCGGTTTTGCGGTCAGTTGGTTCTCCTCGTATAAGGCAGAAGAGCAAAATCGCTCACAACGAATGCCATTAATGCCAAAACTGGCAGAAACGTGACAAAAAAGTGATAATTTGGCAGGTGCGTTTCTAATTCCAGGGCGCACTCCCTTTCCCGAAATTAAAGAATATGGGCCCTGAAGATTTAATTCACGACGGTAAACAAAAATTTTGTTTACAAGAAAAATGTGAGGTTAACAAAAAGATCGAAAGGCCCCCTCACTTTTTGACAAAAAGAGAAATAGAGGTGAATGACAACCAGAATTACCAACGCATTCACGAGGTCGGAACTAGGAAGTCGGAACTTGGAAGTTGGAATTTCTCGACCGGGAATTACATTGTATTACACTAACATACCTACCTTAGTTACAAACGTTTGTCAAAATTTATACATGATACCGAATAGACAATAACAGCGGGATTTACTAAGATCTAAAATAGTACCCCCCACAGGTCTAAATATTTACACCCGTAGGGGGTAATAAATTTTAAAACCCATTTTCAAAAAACACTTACCCATACAGAAAAGATATAAAGTTATTGATTATTTTGTATTGTTATTGCAAAATACCACAGAAAAACTGCTTTCTTTCACAAAATATTCCATGGAGAAAATGCCCTAAAACTCATGTTTTTTGTTAGGTTTTAAAATTGCAAATGGTGAATACGCCAAAAATTTGGCACATAATAGCTTCATCATGTGTGTTTGAGGTTATAAAGTTGATGATTTTTTAGACCACCTCTGGGGGGTGGTTTAAATTTATAGCCCTCAGAAAGGATTGTTTTGTGGCAATTGGTAATAAGTTCCTTTACAATTTCCCTAAGCAACCGTTTTTACAAGAATTAATTTACCTTATTTAATATCCCAAGTTGTTTATTAATCAATAAAACACCTCCAATTTTGTCCAGAAAAACGCTATATTTTGAACCCGTTTTCAGCACAAAGAATATATTAATGAGGGCACTCCGAGGCAAAACAAACATAAACGAAGGTCACTGATTATGCACGAAAACTGTCTCCATTGAAAAAAATTCAAAACAACTGTACCTATTCATTTATTTACAAACAGAACTGAAATTAAAACATTGAGTTTATCTAAAAGTTTAATTATCAAACGAAGCTTTCCACTGAAAGATCACACTCAACTCTGCAGCACCGAACAGTTTGTTGAGCCGACATGACTCCTTTGTGAACGCATCAGTTGGATTCATTCTGTTTTTAGCCGCATTTTTTTCACGACCTAAATATGATGAAATATTTTGATTTGTGGTCTGCGATTGCGATGGGTTTGTGTTTGTAAAGTTTTTTCATACTTTTGATAGATAAAAACCCCTTTTAAATAAATACACAATCTAATTCTTATTTTATGATTACATATCGAAATGGTTTTGTGACAGTGAGTATTAATCGCGAAAATCAATAAACAAGGGTAAGTTTTAATAAGAGTAACATATAACGTCAATTTTTATTTGCTCAACAGAGTGTTTACCATTTAGATCCCCCTAGGGTTAAAAAAAACTTCTTTTAAATAGAAATTTTCTTCTTAAATCTAACAAAAGATTGTGTTAAGATGATTCTTCACTAAAAAAAACAATTAAAATTATTGTTATAAATCAAACTATGTCTAAAACTCAAGGAAGTTGGTATAAAATGCTTAAACCCAACAATTTCATTTAAACTTAGGACCTGTCTAAAATAGGCTAAACCCTTTTAGTAAATCCCAATGTAAAGTTTTAAGAATTGTATTAATCGGTAATTTTTTAACACATATAATCCTAAACCATTTACAATTAGCAATTTTTAGTTGTGTAAGTTGTTAAAGCTAAAATTGCACCACCTTTAAACGTTGTTTTATAGGTAAATAGTAGTGTCTTGAACACTGGAGTTGACGTCGACAAGTTTACTATGACTAAACGTTGCTCGCAACTATAGTCATCGTCACAACTATTTATGACCGACTTTATGACCATCTATTTTACCAAAAAACTTTTCAGCGGTTTCTAATGCACCATTGTACAATTTTTCTGATGAAGACTTTAGCCGTGATTACATAATATGTGTCTTAGCCACCAAGCGTTTTTTTCTCCTAATAGGCAATTAACTTTAATCGCCCGATGGCCTAGAATTAATGACCAGATAACCACGGCTAGTTAATTAGTAAGGTTATGTTTGGTTTTTTGTTTACAAATATTTCTCAAAAAAACTGAAAAAAATAGTGAATCTGTGTTTGGTCAAATGTGATGTCATTACAAATAAGGTTTTTTATTGAGTGTTCTTATTTGTTATCTTAAGCTTCGTACAGACCTGAACATTACGGCGAACAACAAGCAGAGCAACGAACCGAACCGCGATCGGAACACTAATTTGGACGGGGTTACAAACGCGTTTGCAAACATGCTCGCAAATCCTGACCATTTGGCGAATGGTTTGTGGTGTTTCCATCAGTTGTCGGTTTTTTCCCCGGCATCAAAGGAAATGCTCGCGAATACACTCGCAGGTTTGGACGGGTTAAAACAAAACGGCGAACATAACTTTAGTAGGGAGCACTGCAGCGTATTTTTTTTAGTTTTTCTTATGTTTTTTTAGTGAGTTAACAATGGAGTGGAAGGAAGAAAAATGCATAGAGCTGATTAACGTATATGAACAAAAAGAATTGTTGTGGAAAGCTAAACATCCACACCACTACAACAAAATTAAAAAGCTAGATGCTTGGGTTGAAATATCCCAAATTTTAAACATTGACGTAGAAGAATGTAAGAAAAAAATGGGGTCCTTGTTAGCCTCTTTTTTGCGGGAACTCTCAAAAATTAAAAAAAGTCAAGGAACTGGGTCAGGTAAGTTTTTAAGTGATTTACGTACTTTTAAAACTAAAATGTGAATTATATCACCGTTCCTTCCCGTGAGAATATGAAAAACATGCAGTTTCCAGAGAAACTGCTGACCAAGCTGCAATATGTTGTTTGTCTTCAACGAAGCGCTCCGGCAGTCAGCTAGCATCTTTAGTCTTAGTAACATCTATTTTACCTATTGTCATTTTTATGTCGTAAAATACGACTTTTGTAAACTTAGTAATAAAAATAAATTTTTACAAAGACACTTTGAGCTTCCGAGTTGTTAATTGGCGCAGTCGGTAGGATACCCGACTATCCGCAGCGCATCTTCGTGAAAAGGATAGTTCGTATCAACGATTGATCGGGTATCGAAACAGTTGAACGTTGTGAAAAGGTGATTGAGGCGGTGTGGCTCTTCGAACTTCAAGACACCCAGTCCATCGAGGACCCGTTACGGCGCATTCAGCAACGTTCATCGAGGGCTAAACAAGAATCTTTTAGTTCTGCAAGGGAAGCTACCCTGGTGAGGACCAAAATCGCCAACCCAGAAGTTGACCTTATAGAAGCTTGGAGAAATGCTTAAAGTCGTTCTTATAGTTTTGTAAGTACAATTTAGTTTCATATGTCTGTAGAAGATTTAACGGGAATTTTTAATAACTTGAATATCGAATTACCTTCAGCTGGCTCTCAAGTTTTTCAACAAATTTCTCAATTAAATAACTCTAATCTTTTTAATCAAAATATACAAGGACAACCAAGAATTTTAGGTCCGCTAGGACAGCAACAAATAATGGCGAGTTTTAAGGCAGAATATTTAAATTATGTACCTCAATTCGATGGTAATCCCAATGAATTAAATCGATTCATATCGATTTGTGATTCCTTAATAAAACATTTTTACAGAGCTACAGATCCAAATAGTTTCGAAAATGAATATTTGTTGAATTCTCTTGTCTCAAAATTAACCGGAAATGCCAAATTGGTAATCAATATTCAAACTTGCAATTCTTGGGATGATATTAAATCAACCCTTACTCGTAACTTCGCCGATCAAAGAGACGAAAGTTTTCTGAATCGAGATTTAGTTATGATGAAACAATTATCACAAGAAAAACCACAACAATTTTATGATCGAATTCTTAACATTGTAAACCTTTTGTGTAGTTTTATTAATTGCCACGAAACTGATGGGGCATCTAAAGTTCTGAAACGTAATTTATACAAGAATTTAGCTTTAAGGACCTTTTTATCTGGGTTACGAGAACCACTAGGGAACACTATCCGTTGTATGAAACCTAAAGATCTCAGCGAAGCAATACAGTTTTTAATCAGGGAAGATAATGTGCATTATTTTCAAAATTTCTTAAACCAAAACAATCAGCAAAATAACCAAAATAAATTTACGCCTAAACATACGCAAAATCAATAATTTATGCTTAAAGTCGTTCTTATAGTTTTGTAAGTACAATTTAGTTTCATATGTCTGTAGAAGATTTAACGGGAATTTTTAATAACTTGAATATCGAATTACCTTCAGCTGGCTCTCAAGCTTTTCAACAAATTTCTCAATTAAATAACTCTAATCTTTTTAATCAAAATATACAAGGACAACCAAGAATTTTAGGTCCGCTAGGACAGCAACAAATAATGGCGAGTTTTAAGGCAGAATATTTAAATTGCGTACCTCAATTCGATGGTAATCCCAACGAATTAAATCGATTCATATCGATTTGTGATTCCTTAATAAAACATTTTTACAGAGCTACAGATCCAAATAGTTTCGAAAATGAATATTTGTTGAATTCTCTTGTCTCAAAATTAACCGGAAATGCCAAATTGGTAATCAATATTCAAATTTGCAATTCTTGGAATGATATTAAATCAACCCTTACTCGTAACTTCGCCGATCAAAGAGACGAAAGTTGTCTGAATCGAGATTTAGTTATGATGAAACAATTATCACAAGAAAAACCACAACAATTTTATGATCGAATTCTTAACATTCTAAACCTTTTGTGTAGTTTTATTAATTGCCACGAAACTGATGAGGCATCTAAAGTTCTGAAACGTAATTTATACAAGAATTTAGCTTTAAGGACCTTCTTATCTGGGTTACGAGAACCACTAGGGAACACTATCCGTTGTATGAAACCTAAAGATCTCAGCGAAGCAATACAGTTTGTAATCAGGGAAGATAATGTGCATTATTTTCAAAATTTCTTAAACCAAAACAATCAGCAAAATAACCAAAATAAATTTACGCCTAAACATAAGCAAAATCAACAATTTAGGCCACCAATGCAACCAATAAATAATTTTCCAAATTATTCAAATTTTAATTCGCACACACCCAATAATTTTTTCAGTCAAAACACACCATTTCCTCGTGTGCCAATAAATATTCAACCCAGGCCTAACCTACCTCAACAAAGATTCTTTTCCAATGCGCAAGTTTTCGGTCAACAAAATAGAAACGTTTTTAGACCACAGCAAAACAACTATCAAAGGCCACAGTGTAACGCATTTAATAAGAATGGTCAAAACTCAAACGATACGCCTACGCCTATGAGTATTTCCACAAGGAATACAAATTTACCGGGCCCATCAACTTCTCATCGGGCGCCTGCGCAAATGTTTAATATCGAATTAAATCAATCAAACGATTATTACGATCAGAGTCAATACGGGTATTATGATCCCCTGACGGACAATGCGTTTGAAAACGCGTATCAATATGATCCACTCGATTTCGAAAATTATGACGCTCCTAGGAATGACGTCAGCACCCCTACTACTGTCCCAAACGAAGAGGAAAATTTTCAGGTTACGCCTCAGCCGGAAAACCAAACATAGTACCGCCAATAATTTCTCTAAACAGTATCAATTCAAACCATTTGCCATACATAATTTTACCGGAACTCCAACTTAAATTTTTAATCGATACAGGATCGACAAAATCTTTTATTGACCCTGATATTGCCATGAACTATTTTCCAAATTTAATCCAAAATGATCCTTTTGTAGTTTCAACTGTTTTTCAAAAATCGGCTCATAAATTTAGCGCGTGAATCCCCGCTTCAAAAATATTTAACTTACCAAAAAATGAAAATTTGAAATTTTTCTTATTTAAATTTCATAACGTTTTTAGCGGTTTAATAGGCTCGGATAATTTAACAACTTTAAAAGCCAGCATAAACTAAGAAAACAAAAGCTTGATGACGCCCTACACAAAAATAAGATTATTATTGGAAAACACCCAAAAAGAACTAAATTTAATTAAAGTGTCACCCAGAAGCGAGCAAATAATAAAAATCAGAACATCTATCCCTAATGGTGAAATTATTATTCCCCACCAAAAATTTCATAACTGTGAAATACCGGAAAGTCTAACAATAGTAAGAAATGGAGAAGCTTTAACAAGCATCTTAAACAGTACGACAGAAGCTGTTACTTTGGATTTTTCGGAACCGATACAGGTCGAGCGATTTGATCGAAATGGCATCGAAAAAATCGATTTTAACAATTTTGTCGACAATAATAGCCCAATCACACACGAAAAATTTGACCCATCAGTAATCAGAACAGACCATTTAAATCCGGAGGAAAAATCTCAAATTATTAACCTTTGTAGGGAATACTCTGACATATTTTACCAAGAAAACAGTCCCCTAACCTTCACCAGCAGGGTCAAACACCAAAATAAAACTCATGACGAAATACCCGTGTACACAAAATCGTATAGATATCTTTTTATTCACAAACAAGAGGTAGAAAATCAAATAAACAAAATGTTAGATCAAAAAATTATTCGCCCAAGTTATTCTCCCTGGTCATCTCCAATTTAGGTGGTTCCGAAAAAAGCTGACGCTTCCGGGAAGCAGAAATGGCGCGTGGTGATTGATTTTCGTAAATTAAACGATAAATCAATCGATGACAAATATCCATTGCCAAATATCACTGATTTGCTTGATAAACTTGGCAAATGCCAATATTTTTCCACCCTCGACTTAGCGAGCGATTACCATCAAATTGAAATGAATGAATCGGATATTGAAAAAACGGCATTTAACACAGAAAACGGTCACTATGAATATCTCCGTATGCCCTTTGGGCTAAAAAACGCCACCGCCACTTTCCAATGCGTTATGGACTCTATTTTGCGCGGCATTCAAAACGAAAAATGTCTTGTATATCTTGACGATATAATAATTTTCAGTACCTCTTTGCAAGAACACATCGAACGCCTAAAAAATGTTTTTGGAAGATTACGCGACGCCAATTTTAAAATACAATTGGATAAATCCGAATTTCTTAGGAAAGAGGTCGCGTACCTCGGACATATAGTAACACCAGATGGTGTAAAACCCAATCCAGATAAAATTAGGGCAATAAAAGAATACCCAATACCAAAGACAACAAAACAAATAAAAGGCTTTTTAGGACTTGTAGGATATTACAGGCGCTTTATTTCTGGCTTTGCTCATTTAACGAAACCGGTCACCAAATGTTTGAAAAAGGGTGCAAAAATCGAACACACTCCTGATTTTATTTCTTGTTTTAGTTCGTGTAAAAATCTTCTGATTAATCAACCAATTTTACAATACCCAGACTTCACTAAAACATTTAACTTGACCACTGACGCAAGCAACGTAGCATTGGGCGCGGTTCTATCGCAAGGACCTATAGGTCACGACCTTCCGGTAGCATTTGCCTCCCGCACACTCAATGACAGCGAATGTAATTATTCAGTTATAGAGCGCGAGTTACTTGCAATCGTATGGGCCACAAAATACTTTCGCCCCTACCTTTTTGAAAGGAAATTTAATATAATTACTGACCACAAACCTCTTGAGTGGCTTTTCTCTCTAAAGGATCCTAGTTCAAAACTTTTACGCTGGCGTATAAAATTGGAAGAATACGATTTTAAAATGATGTATAAGAAAGGAAAGCTAAACACAAACGCGGACGCACTTTCCAGAATCGAAATTCACGCAACAGAGACGGACATGGCAGACAAAACCAATCAGCCCGAAAATGTCGATGATTTAATAGCAGATTTAATAACGCTACATTACCCTGGAAGTACTGACCTAAACAATGTTGCAATTCAGGTCAATCCTGACCGAGACCAGGACAATATTTCAATACAGATCAGTCCTGCCATCACACAGACAAATCATGACCCAGACAACACCACAACACATGCAAACCCTGACCTAGGCCAACAAAACACAACAGATTCCGATCAACAACAAAGGCAACAAGACAACGAACCTGACAACCAAACTATACACTCTAACGCAGAAGAGCACCCTGTAGTAGGAATCCCTATTATCGAATGCCCTTTAAATTTTGGTCAAAATCAAATTATTTTTAGTTTGGTACACCACTCTCCATCAAATCCAAAAATTAAAATTTTATTTGAAAAGAAAAAACGCATAATTGTTCAAATATCAGATAATAATTTTGATCAGGATGTAATTAGCTTTATAAAAGACTATTTTCAACCTGAGAGTCTTTATTTTGTCTATTTCGAAACACCGGGGTTGTACGAGCGCCTTTCAGTAACACTTCAAAGATATTTTAAACACCCACATATTAAATTTAAAAAATGTAATAAAAAATTAATCGATGTAACCAATAGAAACGATATCAAGGAAATAATAAAAAACTATCACGAAAGTAAATCAAATCACCGCGGCATTGATGAGACCACACTTAAAATTAGGGAAAGGTATTACTGGCCTAATATTAAAAATGCCGTACAAACTTACATAAATGAGTGCGAAGTTTGTCAACAAAGCAAATATGAGCGGAATCCCGTCAAGATAAAAATGAACATTGCGCCCATAGCCACAAGGCCATTTGAAATCATACACATCGACACATTTACATTCGAGCAAACAAAGTTTTTAATCTTAATAGATAGTTTTTCAAAATACGGACAGGCCTACCATCTAAACTCATTAACAGGCACAGAATTGGCCGATAGTTTAATAATAACGGCATCGAAATAAAAAATTCGGTAATTTTGGAACTTCTAGCCCTGCATAAAATAAATATACATTTTTGCTCACCACAACACCCACAGTCGAACGAACAAATCGAACATTTTCACTCAACTTTAATCGAGCATCTTAGGCTTTTAAATACACAAGGCTATTTAAAAACACCTTGTAAAATGAAAATGATATACCTGATAACCGCCTATAATAATTCGATACATTCCGTCACTAAATTAAAACCAATTGACATTATTAACGGCCATATTACCTCAAATGACCCATTCAAAATTGAAATCGACCAGATTTTATTAAACGACTACGTTAATTCTCACAGAGAAAAAACAAAAGTTTTATACTCAAAAATAAACGAAAAAATTATCACTAACAAAGAAAAAGTCATTAAAAAACAAAATCAAAATAGGGACGAACCAGAAATCTTTCGGCCTCAACAAAAGGTTTTTATAAAAAAGCATATTAGACAGAAAAACGCAAATAAATTCACAAAATCAACTAAATTAAAAACAACTAATCCTCAGGCTAAAACGGTAACCACCAACTCAAAAGAAAAATTACATATGGACAACTTAAAACGCCCATTAAAAAAGACGTTTGAATTTAACGACTAAGATCAATATTTTTATTTTCAGATGGTTGGCTACCCTAGGGTGCCAAGAACAAATAATATTAAGAAATCTAGAAGACAACCCTGGACTTATTCCTCTTAAATTGGGAACAGCCAAAGTTATACAATACACCCACACTTTAATGCACTATTATGATCTTAATCCCCTTATATCAGAACTTCTTAAATTAAAAAATCAATCAAATAAATTAAGGACTCTTGTTTCCAAAAATGAAGAATATTTATTAGAATCGAACTACAATAAAATTCTCGAGTTTACACAATCGCAAGTAGAAGGCAAATTATTTGAAATTTTAACTCACACACAAAGGGCAAAACGTGGGCTTGTAAATAGTTTCGGATCAATTTTTAAATCAATAACGGGAAATCTTGATTCAGCCGAGGGCGAAAGGTACGACAAATTAATTCAACAATTACAACATAACCAAATTAAGTTGGCATCAAACATAAAATCGCAAAATTCGTTATCAATAGATTTAATCAATAAATTTAATCAAACGATTCAACAAATATCGCAAAATGAAAAACTTTTGGAATCTAAATTAAATCAAGTAGCCTTAATAGTACAAAAACAATCACACAGAGAAAATTCGAGTTTTATTAAAGATATCATGAATCAGCTGATTAACATGTTTGAGATAATAAACTGGATCTTGCAAGATATCGAGAATTCTATTCTTTTCTCAAAACTGCAGCTTATGCATCCTAGCATTATAAAATCTCAAGAATTATTAATAGAACTGCAAAAATTAATAATAAAACCAGATAATTTCCCTGTACAAATTAAATCAGAAAATATTTTGTCTATTGAGAAATTTATTAAAATTAACTGCTATATTTCAAACAATCAAATAGCTTTTATTCTAAACATTCCAGTTACGCAACATTTTGAATTAAATTGCTTTCGTTTATATGCAATCCCAATTTTCAAAAAGAGTCAGTTTAAGGCTATTATTCCAACAAGCAAAATTTTAGTAAAAAATGAATTGTACTTTGCATTTCTGAACGCACCTTGCGAAGAGGTAGCACCACAACGCTTCTTCTGTCCAAAGTTGAACCTCCTAGACGCAAAAAAACGAGGTTCCCTGCGAAATTCAACTTATGAACATGAAACCTGCTTCTACCTGCCAAAAAGCAATAATTAAACCATCAAAATCAATAATACAGCAATTGGACCAATCAGATCAATGGATCGGAGTCTTCCCGGAACGAGAAACACTACAGTTACAATGCGACCGACAAGAAGAAACGATCAAAGTCAATATTGGAACATATCTAATCAATATTCCACTTGGATGCCAAATAGCCACCGCCCACACATTAATAGGAAGCCACAAAAACCACACAACGGTAAAATCAATCAGACCTATGCTTTTTCCCGATTTGCAAACCGATACTAATGACGTCACTGTACCTAACATCACTCTTCATCTGGAAGAACCAAATTTGGATTACCTCGAAAACATAAAATCCCGAATTTACCAGAACCAGCCAGAATTGTCGTTTGAAGTTCCAGCCTACATGCCTAGTATTTGGACAATACTCATTTATGGATTGATTGTTGCATTATCTATCACTTTTGGGTATAAGAAAATCAAGCAGCTCAGAAGAAAGAAAACACAGCCCCATAAAGAAGCTGAGTTAGACTAACCTACCGTTCAGCTTCCTCATTAAAATTGCGGAAGTTGAATCTTCGGGGGGAGGAATTATATCACCGTTCCTTCCCGTGAGAATATGAAAAACTGCAGACCAAGCTGCAATATGAAGATTCCTGTTGTTTGTCTTCAACGAAGCGCTCCGGCAGTCAGCTAGCATCTTTAGTCTTAGTAACATCTATTTTACCTATTGTCATTTTTATGTCGTAAAATACGACTTTTGTAAACTTAGTAATAAAAATAAATTTTTAAAAAGATACTTTGAGCTTCCGAGTTGTTAATTTGTGTCTCAAAAGTAAATTCAAAACAGCAAGTATCATACTTTTGTATATTGTCCAGTTCTATAGCTACCTGTAAAAACATGAATAATACACCTTTTACAGGGTGAGTCTATATATGCAATTATACAGGGTGTTATATAAATACCTGTCGTTATTTTTGTTTTAGTTTTCTTTAAATGAAACTTCCTATTTTTTTTTATATTTTTTGGGCTTTTTAAAGAATTTTAGTATAATTTTATGTAGCATGTTATAGGTATACCTGTCTTTCATAGTGCTGCAAATCGCGTTTACCTTTTAGGTGGTAACCCAGCAATCTTGAAAATATTTTTTACAGTCAACTATGACCAAAAAAAAAATTGCGTTTTCCAGATACGTCTAAAGTACCATCAACCGTAAGACACCCTGTATATTAATATATTTTATAATTTAAATATTTTGTTTTAGGAAGAAGTGATGTATATAAGAGTTCTTGGTTTGCCTTTAAAGCAATGATATTTTTTCAGGACAAAGATGAATCTAGGCAAAGACTCAATAGTGTAAGTATTTATTTTTTAACATATTATATACACATAGTGGGCCAGAAAAAGGTACAAAATAAAATATTTGACTTTTTTACGACATTTTAATGCACTGTGTCTGTTTTTGCAATCACTTTATGCATATTCATTTTCCCATTCAACTTGACCTTCCTCAGTAACGAAAAATTCTGCTAATTCCATGCGAATCTCTTGAGCTGTTTGAGTTGGTCTGTGAGGAATATTTTGGAGAGGCAGAAAAGACCTTGGGTTTTCGTCAATCATTGTCCTCCAGTTCCCATTTATTAATCTTCCTGATTCCGTTTAATGATAAACGCAGTTTAATTTGACATTATTAGGTACACAGAATACTGTCAGATTAAACTGCGTTTTTCAGTAAACGTTACCAGTTAACAACATATTATTTATTTTAATGAAGCAATTTTTGTTTTATTAATAGGTTATGTTTTAATTGCAGATTGCGGAGAACAAAAATAATTCCGGCTTATCTTCTGAAGAAACAGGAGCGTCATCGGAGGAGGAGCGTCATGAAGATATACCAAATTCAGAAAATGCAGAAGAAACGACATCCGAGCTGTCAGTACAAAATGTTCAACAAATGGCGTCGCAGCCCTCCGTAAAAAATGTCGTACAAATAGCACCCCCTCCACGAAAACCGCCAACTCCAAAAGGTACAAAAAGGTCCAGGACAAATCAAGAAAGGTTAGATAAAGCCTTCAGTATTTTAGAGGCATCAACTTTAGCACCAATACAAAATAATGAAAGTGAATGCCAAATTTTTGGCAAATTAGTAGCCAAAAAATTACAAGGCTACACTCCTGATGTTCGCAGTATTGCACAAGAAGAGCTGATGAAAATATTATTTAAAGCCAATAGAGGCTTTTACAATAATAGTAGGAGCTATTAGCTACCCCCTCCTATGCAGTATCCTGTGCAAAGCGCATCTCAACAAAACAAACAACATTTAATTACAATAGCAGCTCCAATAAAAATCATCCCTTTCGAAGCCCATCTCCCTCTACTACACCAGTCCCTAAGCATTCCCCAGCAGGCGAATATTTCTCCCATTTCATCCCAAGTACTCCAGAAAGTTCTTCTATGGTTAGTGATAATACTAATAGCGAAATGTATAAAATGTAAAAAAATGTTGTTTTTATAAATAATTTTTGTGTATTTTCTATTTTTATATTAATAAAAATGAACTTTCCACTTACCGTAATATCATCCTTTAAAACATCTACGACTGCCTGACAAACCTCTGGTACTATGCTGCCTATGGACTGTTTTGAAATTCTAAATAAATATTGAAGGCTGCTGTAGGAATCTCCTGTTGCTAAGAAACGGAGTGTTACTGCTAATCTATCTTGAATTGATACTGCTTTACTGAGTACAGTGTTCTGGAATATATATGTACGCTGCTGCTGCTGTACTTTTATTCATCTTTAACCAATAAAAGAGGGTCGATTATCTTGAACTGACAAATTTCAACTACCGAGAACATTTATGGGAACAACACAAAACGTTGCGTTCCAATATAAGCCATATAACATTTATACACATTTGTACCAGAATGAAATTATTACAAATGTGTATTTAAATCTAACTTTAACATTGTACGCATTTTATTTGAAATCCACAGAATAGTAGCATCGCGCACCTACTAACATGCTCTATGTCATGACAATTTCCCTTTGGTAATGAATTTTACAAGCTAAATAATAATTTAATACTAAAATGTATTTTAGGTTCTCACATTTTTGTCGTTTTTTAGTAACAATCCAGATGCCCCTATAAATCAGTTGTTGGCGTTAAAGTTTTATTACTTTTATGCCTCTAATGGACACGAAATAATTTGTTTAACATGAATACCTGTGAAATTTACGACGTTGCCAGCTCCTTTCTCCTAGTCCTGATTACCAAATCACATTTAGCTAATTTAAGTGCAAAATCATATAGCATAGTACTGACTATTTAGCCGTGATTACATAATTAGCCGTGAATAACTAACTATGAAAATACGTAAAAATGATGCATACAGGCATTAGTTGTGAAGGCGCCGTTTTCTGGCCGGGTTGTTGTAGACGTGCGCGCGACTATTTTTATTTACACAATTTTTATGCTATCTTTGCAACTTACCAATTACGGAGCACAGCCCACACTGACCCACTCCTTCGGGTAAAATTGAGGCGCGTTCGCGTCTGTTAGCCGGGGAACCGTTCAAAATACAGTATAGTAGTTCAATCCGTCAGGACATAGGAATGTTTTGGTTGTCATAAAAACTAACAAGTGCCGCCATGATTGATTCGACAAAATTGCCTTATAAGGTGAGACGCCATTACACGTTTATTTGTAAACAAAATTTAAATATGATTTTAATATTTACATTTGCACAAAATTAAAAGCTGATATTTTGTTCTTAGGATGTTTGACCAACATCTCTAGAGTTTTTTTAAAGAAATTTTTAATTCAGCATAAGTTTTTCACTTTTATAAAAGCATCTTAAATTGAAAGCGCGCCTGTTTTTTATGGCTAAAATCTGCATATTTAACACTAAACTGCAGTTTATTTATAAATTTCGCCATTAGTTTGCGTGTACAGAAATAGTTTACTTAGATAAATAGTTAATTTATCAGTTTAGGTAATAAATATAATTTTTCAACAAATAATTGCACTTCAAAACTAACTTAATCAACACTTTAAAAGATTTCGGACTAGTCGCGATCGCATCGTTTACTTGCATCGTTTACTTATCCACCAAATTAGTGCAAAAGAAGGCTGTGTTTAAATAAACATTGTGATGCAACGTTGGCACGCAATACACAACGTTGAGTCGTCGACAAATTGCTAGTTGGAACTGTTATTATACCTGGGTTACAAAAACTTTAAATAAAATTTTTTAATTTAAATGTCGCAATAAACTTTGCATTACTGCTTTATTCGGAAAAATATTTCAATAATTCAACAAAAATGCTGACTTACCACAATTACTTGCGACAGACTACGGATGGAAAGTAGGAAGTGTTGGTTCTTTTGAGCCCATATACACAAATAAAGAAATTATACTATCGTCAATTAGAAAACTTACTTTATCATGCCTAGATATTTGCAAGTGCATTCGAAATTGTCAAAATAAAAACAAGTAAAACTGTAACTGAACACATATTACTAGCTTTATAAACCGTTTATAATATCTTATTCCGTGTTGTCACTTTCTTTTAGAAGATTTGCTAAGAATTACCTACCTACATGACATAGTCCAAGTGCCAGGTAGGTGAGCACAAAAAAATGGGCTAACACTTTTAACACAATTTTTATCATAGATAGAGGTATGTTTATGGATACCAAAGATATAAAATTGCCACCTATAAAGTGTAGCACTACAATATGGCAACACTGTAAACATTAAAATTTTAAATGGCTTTATTTTAAAATCTGTAGGCCCTACTAAATTTTTCTTGGTGTTCATGCTATATCTGGCCCCTTTAAATGAAAAATAAAAAAATTGTCATATGTCACTTAAAAACAAATTAAATATGTCATTCAAAAAACTCGAAGGACCATTTTTTCGTAATTTTTAGAACGACGCCTAGGCAACAACGATTGCAATAAATTTTGTTTTTATTCTTTAAATTATTTAAGCAATTATTATAAACAAAAAGAAATGGTGGTGCCACCTGGGTTCACTTTGACAAGTAATTGACGGCCATTTTAAACTCGCCTTGTAAAAACATCGTAAACGCCACTATCTATAATTCTATTAACGCTAGGACAATAAATCTTTTTTTGTTCGATTGGTATTCTCTTTCTACATAAAAAAACTCTTATACGTTTAGTTTAAAAAATTACGTTTGGGCACTGAATTATATAAAAAAACACATTTTTTTAATGAAAAAAAATAAAACAAAAAAAAAACTAATTGGTGTAAAAAAACCCGCCATTATAAAAAATTCAACAGATTTAAAGAGAGTTAAAAATAAGTTTATTTGTTTTTGATAAGTCACGTTGTTTCCAAGATATGACTTAAAAATTACCACAATTGCAGAAAGAATTCATTACATAAGTGCTAGACAATTGAGCTGTATAATTTGTGCTGTGTCTTTGATATGATTAGTATTAGTATTATAGGTAATTTTAAGAATGTCGAAACTACAGTGGCTTCCGCAGAGATTTTCTAGGGGGGGGGCTTCAGTAACATAGTCTCAGATAACCATTTTATTATTATTTTTTTAGGAAAGTTAAATCCTTAGGAGTACCTCTGAGGAGGGGGGGGGGCTTGAGCTCCGCCCTACCTACGCCACTTAAAAAGACACTTAAATGTCAGTATGTAATGCATTACATAACGATAACATTAATTTTTTTTTAAAAATCCATCCAAACCAAATATAGATATTTTTTTTGAATTAGCCAAGTCGTTCTACCGATTAAAAAAGCTCATACTTACGTTTTTGTCTCTGGGAGTTCTGCTCAGAAATATTCGTAACTTCTATAATCACCAGAAATATCTAACGCAAAAATTATGGTAGCTGAGTATTTACTTTAAGATTATAATTAAAGAATGCATACAAGATTAAACAATTTCCAACGAAGCACCCGAGTTTGCAGAGTTGTATTCAGATCTTAACTACCTAAAACTGATATCATTTTGAAGAAAAATGATAAAATATAATAAGACCTGTTCGATTCTTTCAGGGACTTCTTGCATGTTGTCCGAGTTTTCATTGAGCTGTCAACCTAGGTATTTGTATGCGAATCAACACGTTCGACCTGTAGGCCATTTACTTCTAATACGCCACTAATATTTTCTTCTTTGGCAATCATCATTTTTTTTGTTTAAGTTAAGCCCAAATTGCGGGCTTTTTACTGCAACTTGATCTACTAACTCTTGCAGACCATCCAGCGTGTCCAAAATTATGACGGTGTCGTCAGCATATCTTAGATTGTTGATTTAGTTGCTGTTTATAGTTAGACGCTCTTAGCTGTTGCGAAGTTCATTCTTAACTATAGATATATTGTAGACATCTTTCGTTATGGTTAAGCTACTCTTATGCATACGGCATCTGTTCGCCCGTGAACATTATAGGTTGGGTAAGGATTTTTGCTAACTGGACGCCACCCTTTTTCTCAGTTCAAGAGCAAGATTCAATAAACTTAAAAAGAGAAAAATTTATTGATATTATTAGTTGTTTGTATAAAACTCTCTTGAATTTAAGGAAAGGTAGAGTTAAATAAATAATGTTTTATGTACCTAGAAAGAAATAGACGGGGGGGGGGGTTTTAAACTAAATAGATTTATTCTCTTGCCTTTTGATTTTAACTAAAATGCTTTTTTCTAAAAAAATATGTTCTCTATAAATAAAAATTTTGAATCTCCTTTTTCTTTTTTTTTATAAACTGTTACCTTAGGTGTATGGTCATATACGAGCGCTTAAAAAAAATAATTGAAATATAAGTATCAATTCACTATTTTGTTGCCATAAAGTTGTACAAATAGTTAATTAAATGTTTTCAAGGAAATTGGGAAAAAAATGAGAAACTATTGCAGAAAATAATTTAAATGTCATAATTGAAGTAGGCTCGCCTGAATCCAGCATCCAACAAACAGCATCAATCCAGCAGCAGCCATTTGTGGCAAAAATAATAGGGCAGGTGTACTTAGGACATCTGGAGCTGACATGCCGTTAGGAATCGGCTTGGTAAAGGAAAAATCCCATAAGAAATGGAGGATCCCAATGAGAAGGTATTGGAGCAGCATGTCTCAGTACAAAGCTCCAAGAAATTTAGGGACATCCTCGTGGGACCCTAGGTATAAATTAAGAGTCATTAGTCATGCGACTATAGAGCAAGGTTATAAAACTTACCTCAATTGAGAGAGAGAGAGAGAGAGAGAGAGAGAAATCTATATCAATCATATTAATTTTTGATCAACTGACACCTTTTGTTAATATTTTTACATTTGCTAACAAAGAACATTCAAATAAAAATTGTTTAAAAAAATAAAAATTAAATCACTCCATGATTGACGTCTTGTCAAAAAAGCACAGATGAAAGACAGGTGACAGTAGTTCACCTGATGATAGTGAAGTATGCCAGCGATAGAACAACGATAGGCCAGAAGTTATGGACTGCAATAGATCAATGTTTGACTGTCTGACTACATTGGAAAATTTGAAACTAGAACTAACCAATTTGTGACAACTTATTTACCTCGGGTAAATAACCCAACTTTTTCATAAACATAAACAAATTTCGTATTTAGGAAAAAAACGTTTTGAAGCAATTTTTTATAGTGAGTAGACAAAAAAAAAGCTATAAAATACCTCTCTCCAAAAAAAAAATTAAAAGATAAAAAGGGTGTCTTTTAGTTTTTTTTATTATATAAAAAATATGTGCACAAGAAAAAATTAAAAAAGTGGTATTTCTGTACAGTACTATGATATCTGCGCGTATCACACGTCCTTACGGAGACACAAATAGGAAAAGTCACATTCAGTGTAAGTCAAAATTGGTAGGGTCTCAGCGTACTGTACTAACTCAAAAAGGTAGTTGATACTTAAAAAAATATGTCAGGGCAACCTATAACTACACCTGAACTAACTACAGACATACCTACACACACACACAATAGAAAAATGAAAGGATAGGAAAGAGCTATGTGGCTGGCCCCTACATCACATATGATCCAGAAGAAGGAAGTTAATAGGCGGGCGAAGAGGATCAACTCCGTTGGAACCGCCTATGCCGCATACAAGCAAGCGAGGTAACCATCTAAGGTAAATTCCCCGAAGTATTATATACAAAAGAGTACTCGCATCCAAGAGTCTGTGAAAACTTGATAGAAATCTGCTACAGCATGTCGTGCAAAACTCAAAAGATGTTGGATGAGTTCGGTAAAGTCGATGTTGCAAAACTCTGAAAAAGTTCTAGAGAATTCTCATGCATCGACTCCACATACTACAACAAAACAATCCAGTCCGCATCACACAGTCTCCCGGACCTATAAAGAAAAACCTACATACAAAAAAAATGGGGAAGGGAGAGATGAAAAATATATACAATACTAATTTTAAATGTAACTCCAAGGTTCGCCCGTGGTAAAAAACGAATCAATAGTTTAGATTGCCAACTCTCAATCTGTTATATGCGAAACAAAACATATGCAGAGAAAGAGTCCTATAAAAAAAGGTAGGTAATTAAATAGAATAGATACTACAGAAGACAACAATAGAATAGGTAGAAATTATTCCTCTGATTCAGCTGAAGATAATTCATCATCAGAACCATGACATACCTTCAAATCTTTTACATGCCACACTCCGGTATTGGTATTATCTGAGTTTTTTAATTGATAGGCTAGAGGAGATAACTTTTGTGAACAAAAGATAAGATATATCTGGACGCTAGCTTGGCCGAGAATCTATTTACAGCGTTGGATAAAATCTTGTTACGCCGCCATACCCTATCACCAAACTTAAATTGAATATCACGCTTTCTTAAGTTGTAAGCTTTAGCGTTTCTCTCATGGGAAATATGAAGTTTTTGTTTAACCTCAACAAAAATTTCTTTGAGCTTTTCAAAAGATTCAGCATAAGTAATCTTATCTCCAGGAGAAATTTCAATGGTAGGATCATTAGGCATGTTTCCAAAATAATTTCCATAAAGAGGTACATGATGACCAGATTTGGGCCATTATCACATATTAATATTTGTGGAGCACTAAACATAAGAAAGATATCTTCTTCAAGAATTTTGGTAATTACAGGAGCTTTTGCTGATCGTAAAGGGTAAAGTAACACATATTTAGAAAAGAAATCACTTATGACTAAAAGCCAAATAAGACCTCTTTTTGAACGTGGAAGTGTACCGATCAGATCAACACAGATTAGTTGAAAAGACAAATTGACAATTTCTTCGTTGCCCATAAGTCCCATACGAGCTGCATTGTTTATTTTATTAGCCCCACAAATCTGACATTTTCTGACAAAATTCAGGACATCTTTCCTCATCTGTAGCCAATAATAGTACTCTTGCACACGATGTATAGTTTTACAAAAACCGAAATGTCCAGAAGTAGGATTGTCATGACAAAAAGATATAACGTTTTGTCTTTGAGACTTGGGTATTAGTAATTTCCACTCACATATATTATAAACTAAAGGCAACTGTGAAGGGATGAATTTATACACTGTACCATATTCTACTTTCCATTGTGGATAGTCTGGTGGAGAATTCTGAATATTTTGATGCATAGAAAGGTACCAGTCATCAAGAGAATGGAAATCAACATCAATGATTGAGACCTGAAGTAAAGGGGCATTAGACACATTTGAAGGGACTGAAGAGGTAGATGGTAGATTTAAAGAAAAAGATTCATCATACTCTGGGCTGTCAGTTTCAACATGAAGAAGACGACTTAGTGATTGAATGAAAATTGACGAAGGCATATAGACCAACGTGCCAAACATCCGGTGGGATTCTTTAATATATTCAGCCAAAGTAAAGAATAGTGGTCTGTAATAACAGTGAATTTAGTGCCCTCCACATAAGGACGAAAATGATATAAAGAAAAAATTACACTTAACAACTCACGTTCGGTCTCACTATAGTTTCGTTCAGTTCTAGACAAACCCCGTGATGCGTAGGCTATAACCCTTTCGTCGCCATCCAAAACTTGGGTGAGTACACCTCATAGGCTGCGGTCACTAGCATCACACTGGATTGTGAACGGTTTACTGAAATCAGGCTGACATAAGATAGGGGCAGAAACTAATATCTCTTTTATTTTTATGAAGGAAGACTCGGCATCATTAGACCATGAAATTGGCTGTCTCTTACGCTTTTTGCCTTTTAGAAGGTCATTAAGGGGGCTAACAAGAGAAGAAAAATCTTTTATGAAACGTTTCTACTAGCTGCACATGGCGATAAATCTTTTGACTTTGGTGGTATTCTTTGGTCGAGGGTAGTTTACCATGGCTTCGACTTTGGTCGGATCTGTAAATAGAGAATTATGACCTACAACAAAACCAAGATAATTTAATGACCTTTTAATTTGTCCTTTACAAGCCTTAAGAGATCAATATGTTCAGATAAGGATCCAGAAATAACAATTATATCATCTATGTAGCTAAATAGATTTGGCTTATATTTATGCCCAAAGATAGAGTCAACTAATCGTTGTTGCATTTGGGCAGAATTGCATAAACCAAAAGGAACCACTTTAAAATGGAAGTGTCGTCTTCCGATAACAGTAAAAGCAGTTTTCTCTTTACTCGAGTCATCTAGAGGGATCTGCCAGAAAGCTTTGCGTAAATCGATAGAATAGATGTATGACGCACCTCGAAGATTATAGAGAATCCGGTCAATTCTTTGTAAAGGATGTACAGTCGTTCAGTCCCCTTTCATCAAAACAGAACCTGTGCTCTCCATTCTTCTTCTTCACCAAGAGAACAGGCGAGGACCAAGGACTTTGTGATTCTTCTATAATGTCTAACTTAAGCATCGAGTCTAACTCATTGTGTAGAATTTTTTGCATGTATGGTGACATGAGATATGGGCGTCGCCAGTATCTAAAAACATCTTAATTTTATCAGTTCTACCAATACCATCCACACTATCGATATCCTTAAAGGATTCAACAACAGATAAGGCTAACTCCTTATCACCAGGAGCTAAGTCCGCAATAGAAGAACAGTAACCAGTAGGAACCTTACAAAGGTTAGATAGGTTTGAAGGAGGAGATACGGTGCATACATGAACGTTTTTTGGCTTGATGAACCAACCATTATTAGAAAAATCCATAACGAGGTCAAACTCACGAGCAAAGTCAATGCCAAAGATGAAACTATAAGTAATTGAAGGTACTACAAAAACTTTAATAATTTTGCAAGTATTCTTTATGGTAACAGGTAAGTCAACAATACCTTGTACTTCAGTACAAGTGCCATCAGCAGTGCTAATATTTTATCCAACACAGGGTTGTATTTTTAAATTTAACTGTGATAAGAGTTTTAACCCATTGCCACCTAGAACTGAATAATTAGCACCGGAAGCAATTAACATTGAAACAGAGATATAAGGTTTTTTGTCTAAAGGTTTATTGAGAAGAAAAGGAAGGATCTCATGCCTTTTTGTTCTTTGATTAACGAAAAAGGTTTGAATAAAACATAATCAATTTTTCCAGTCATGGCTCTCCCTTAAAAAACTGGGTTTTGTGATCTTATCCGAGGTATGGTGTAAAGCTCGATCACAGTAAGATACACCCCTACTTAGTTTTTTGAACAATTAGGGCAGTGGGTTACCTTGACATTGGGTTCCCCACGACGAAAACAGAACATAGACCGGGTTTTAGTGCAAGCATTATAACTGTGACCTGGCTGTCTACAGTTAAAACAAATAGGTTTGAGGTTTTGGTTTTGATTTCCAGATTGTCTAAAAGTGGAGGCATTTGAATTTGAGGTTACATTCCCCGAGACAGAAACTGCATTGTTATTTGTGGACTGTCTCGGAGTAGGGGTGGAGGTATTGGAGTTAGAGACACTATTCGTAGAACTAGAGGTATTACTTGCATTTACATTAGAAAAGCTTGGTCTAGAGTTAAAAGAATTATGTCTAAAATTAGAACCAGTTGAAATAGGGGAAAGCTGAATGGTAGCTTTTCTTTGGCTCAGATAGGAGGCTTCTTCAAGTTTACCACAGATATTGGCTAAATGTTCCACACATGTACACACAATGTATATCGTGAAGGGCTAATTTTGAGACATATACAGGTAAAAAATTCCTTTTAATATTTTTAATTTTTGTTACCTCAGCTGGCTTTGAATTTAAACGACTAAATAAGTTTTACAAAGAAATTAAAATTTTTATTTTTTACTCGTGTTTTTTTTGTTTTCTGGACTTAGTCTCGTCCCAAATTTCGTCCTCGGCATGAGGTGGTAAGAAATCCTTTTTTAGCCAAGAAATTAAAGCGCTTCAATCTGGGACAGAGTTTTTAATACTACGATACCAACAGAAAGCATCATTAACGAAAAACTATCAACTAGAGTCAAAAAAATTTTGATCTGACACCTTGCGTTCTTGAGCCAACTCAGTAATTCTTTCTACAAAATAGTATACCCTCTTTGGGTCACCATTAAATTTCACTCCCCAGTCAGATAAAGGAGTACGGTAAGAACATAGTCGCAGGTGCTGTCACATTTATCATAGGTGCGGAACCTAGAAATTGATCGACCATAGGGTTCGGAGTACCAGGCGGATCTTGCGTCACTTTTTCAAACAACTGAGATTCATACTGTAAAGAACTTGCATAGGATTCGTTTTTAAAATTTATAATTAGGTCCTTAAATTCAGATTCTGTTACTGGGAGTCTTTTAATTCTAGCCTGAACATGACTCAGTCTTGACCTGCAACGTAAAAATAAAAAATCTGAGTCTGTACCTTCAAAATCAGAAATACATTTTCGAAGATCATCCATTGTTTGGTTAATCTCAGCTTGTTCTTTATCATAATCAAGCTCATATTGGTTTAAATCAACTAAAGATGATTTTCAAGCTTTTTTTTTAGCCATTAAGCAGCTGAGAATTTTCCTTTTTTTATTTAAATTCCGATTAGTCTTGACCTCTCGGGTAGCAAGTTCATAGTTAAGTTCGTCAACAGGTAAATGACTTACAGTAAAATGGGATTGTACTGAAGCCATGGTATGTTTTTTTTTTTGACTAAGGGGAAATAACTTTGTTCCTTTTTCTTAAAAATAAAGTCTTTTTTATGCAAAAATGTTTTTTATAAATTTATTTGTACTTAATTTCAAGTAAAAACAGAAAAGTAAAACTTGCAGAAGAATACTATTAAAAAAAAACAAAATTGTTTTATGGTGTTAGTAGCATAAAATATTACTGAATCTTTTCCTTCTTCATAAAAAGTAAATATGATAATTTTGTAATTGATCATATAAATGTATTCAAATAAATAAGTTAAAACTAGTATTGTTTATGTATGTTTGACCTTATATATGGTAAACAAGAAGGAAAAAGAAATATTTCTTTTATTTTTGTGGTTGTTTTTTTGTCTTGCATCTAAAGTTTTTTTAAAAATAGGAAAACCAGTTTATTTTTTTTAGTATATATATATATATATATATACTCTGACTAATTTAGTTGTTGAAAGGTAGCATAGATTCTATTTAAAAAATATTTAAAAAAAATATATTTAAAAAAATATATTTAAAAAAAATATTATGCAATAGTTCTCATTAAGTTTTTGATGTTTGCTCTTTCAAGGTACATAATTTAACAGAAAAAGGTTAGCAAAAATCGAACCTCACGTTATTGGGCGTTATTGAGCGCTATTAACCATAACGAAAGAGGTCTATCTTTCGTTATGGTTAAGCTACTCTTATGCATACTGCCGCTGTTCGCCAGTGAACATTATAGTTTAGGTAAGGATTTTTGCTAACTGGACGCCACCTTTTTTCTCAGTCCAAGAGCAAGATTCAATAAACTTAAAAAGGGAAAAATTTATTGATGTTATTAGTTGTTTGTATAAAACTCTCTTGAATTTAAGGAAAGGTGGAGTTAAATAAACAATATTTTATGTAACTAGAAAGAAATAGACGGAGGGTATTTTTTTAAACTAAATAGATTTATTCATCTTGCCTTTTGGTTTTAATAAAAATGGTTTTTTCTAAAAAAATATGTTCTCTATAAATAAAAATTTTGATTCTCCTTTTTCTTTTTTTTACAAACTGTTAACCTTAGGGCAATATAACCATATAAAAAACCCTGCAGGTGTATGGCCATATACGAGCGCTTAAAAAAAATAATTGAAATATAAGTATCAATTCACTATTTTGTTGCCATAAAGTTGTACAAAGCATCCAACAAACAGCATCAATCCAGCAGCAGCCATTTGATGGGGCAAAAATAATAGGGCAGGTGTACTTAGGACATCTGGAGCTGACATGCCGCTAGGAATCTGCTTGGTAAGTTTTGGAGCAGCATGTCTCAGTACAAAGCTCCAAGAAATTTAAGGACATCCTCGTGGGACCCTAGGTATAAATTAAGAGTCATTAGTTATGCGACTATAGAGCAAGGTTATAAAACTTACCTCAATTGAGGGAGACAAAACTGTATCTCGATAAATCTATATCAATCATATTAATTTTTGATCAATTGACACCTTTTGTTAATATTTTTACATTTCTTAACAAAGAATATTCAAATAAAAATTATTGACAGAGATGAAAGACAAGTGACAGTAGTTCACCTGCTGCAATAGATCAATATTTGACTGTCCGACTACATTGGAAAATTTGAAACTAGAACTAACCAATTTGTGATAACTTATTTACCCTGGTTAAATAAGCCAACTTTTTCATAAACAAAAACTAATTTCGTATTTAGGACAAAAACGTTTGCAAGCAATTTTTTTTTGATGAGTAGGCAAAAAAAATGCTACAATATGAAAACTTTGTAATTTTTATTTGACGGTGTCAAAAAGTTTTCTAACTTTTCCAAATTTAATTGATTCAAAATTTTACTCAAATGACTTTCCTTTCTCAAATTTATTAAACTCCGACTCCGAAAGTAGCCACCCGGTTGTAATTTTTATTTTGTAAATTTTTAAAGCATTATGCTGGCAGTTTCAAAACTGAGTCAATATTCATTCATTAAATTTAAATATTAGTTTAATTGCAGCACGGGATTGGCTTAGGAATACACCAGCCGGTTGGCTACTTGTGATAAAATTTACTAATAATCAATTTTTCGCTAGCATGACGAACGTATTACAAGATCTGGTTTAAATATTCTCTTATCAAACCAATGAAGATGATGTTTTTTACCACGGCTTTAATTATACTCTTAAAGTAAGTACTCAGCTACCATAATTTATGCGTTAGATATTTTTATATTTTTATTTTCTTCTTATTTTAGGTATTTCTGGTGATTGTTAAAGTTACGAATGTTTCTGGATAGAACTCCCAGAGACAAAAATGTGAGAATGAGCTTTTTTAATCGGTAGAAGGATTTGGCTAATTCAAAAAAAAAATATTTACATGTGGTTTACAGGGATTTGAAAACAAAATTCCAAAGTTGCCGTTTTGTAATACATTCTTTTATAGCATTGTCTTTTTTAGTGGAGTAGTTAGGGCGGAGCTCAAGTCCCCCCCCCCCCGGAGAAATTGAATATATAGGTACTCCTAAAGATTTAACTTTTCTAAAAAGATAATAATGAAATGGTTATCTGAGACTATGCTACCCAAGCCCGCCCCCCTAGACGCCACTGTATTTTTGATATTCTTAAAATTACCTATAGTACTTGTACTAATCATATCAAAGGCGCAGCACAAATTATACAGCTCAATTGTCTAGCATTTACGTAATGAATTCTTTCTGCAAATTTGGTAACTTTTGGGTCATATCTTGGAAACTACGTGACTTATCAAAAACAATTAAACTTATTTTTAACTCACTTTAAACCCATTGAATTTTTCATAATGATGGGTTTTTTACACCAATTAGTTTAAAAAAGGCATTTGTTTCATTTTTTCCAATAAAAAAATGTTCTTTTTATATATTTCAGTGCCCAAACGTAATTTTTTAAACTAAACGTATAACTTTTTTAATGTAGAAAGAAAATACCAGTCGAACAAAAAAAGATTTATTGTCCTAGCATTTATAGTATAGGAGATAATGGCGTTTATAATGTTTTTACAAGGCGAGTTTAAAATGGTCGTCAAAGTGAACTCAGGTGGCACCCCCATTTTTTTCTGTTTATAATAATTGCTTAAATAATTTAAAGAATAAAAACAAAATTTATTGCAATCGTTGTTCCCTAGGCGTCGTTCTAAAAATCACGAAAAAATGGTCCTTCGAGTTTTTTGGATGAGATATTTCAATTGTATTTAGGTGACATATGACAATTTTGTTATTTTCCGTTTAAAGGGGGCAGTTTTAGCTTAAATACCAAGAAAACATTTTTCAAATAGGATTTCTAAATAAAGTTATTTAAAATTTTATTGTTTAGAGTGTTGGGGTAGGTGGCAATTTTGTATTTTTGGTATCCCTAAATACACCCCTACCTATGGTGAACATCTTAAAGTGTTAGCCCATTTTTTTGTGAAGTCCTATATTTTAAGGTCTGGCACTTGGACTAGACAGGAATGTTTGAAGTTACTCTAAAAGCCTTGGTTATCAAAAATGTTCTTAATTGTCGTGCTTAAGTTAATATTAGGTGAAGGTTCTAAAACACTTTTTAAAATTTCGCCAGATGTTAGGAATATGATTAATTATTTCTTTAGCCTAAATAATTTTCTTTATAACTATGGATAATAAAGAAAATAATTGTGTACAGATGTGAAGAAATCCATACTTAAGCAAAAATTAACAGAAATTTGTTTTTTTAGAGCACTAATTGATAAAAGGTTTACTGTAATTTGGATTTTGAACCGATTTGTTGTAAATTGGTACTAAGCAAAGAGAAGATCCAAGTTGTTAGGGATCATGCTTAAGTGCATCTATACATTTTTAGTAGGCTACACAGGATTTAGGCGAATGAAAAAAAAGTCGTAAAACAGTACTCTTTTTGCCCTATACTACTTAAGAAAGTCTATGCAACGCATATATCGGCTCTTTTATATCTTAAACAGCTAGTGGTCAAGTTATTGAGTAAAAAGTAAGGGCATGTCATGAAAATCGGGCAACAAAACCATATACTTTTAAAAATTGGCGGCAAGCTCTCGATATATCCCTTGATTTTGACTACTCCCTAATTCGCTTCCCGGGATAATTTTACTCCCTAAACCTCTCCGACTGTCAAGACTACGTGCCCAGAAGTGTAGTTTCAGTGAACAATCAATTTAACAAACGATTCGGTGTGAGGTGGCGTTTGGTAAATGCCACCTGTGTTTTTTAACCTCATTTTTTTATCCTTAAAAATCGGTATCTGTTTCAGTTTTCTCCATTTTCGTGCCGTTTTTTGTTTACATCACTTTGGATCTGTATCTGCGAGTTTAACATAGTTACTATTTTCTTTTTTCTAAATGCATTTGTCTGAGAGAGCTCCAGAATTCCAGGCAAATATCCGCCTATACACCCTTCGATACCGCATATCCAAAATCTTCTTCAGATAGTTAACTCTGTCAGTTATGCGGGGTTTAAGGGTGTGCAGGCGGGTATTTTTCCTGGTATAGGTAATATGCTGGATCTCTCTCTCTGCATTTAGAAAAAGAGAACAATCGTAACTATGTTAAACTCGCAGAAACGGACTTTTTGTTTTACATTTTGGACGGCCAAAATAATAGAGAGTTAATAGACCACTAATTTATCGTCTATTAATTTATCTAGTCTTTTGGGCGAAAAACTTAGGATAAGTTCAGAGAAAATAAAAATCGACCTTGCTTTCATGACTTTATTATTTTGACAACTGTTTAGTACATAAAGCGCCACACATAGGAGATAATGTTAACTAACTAAATACGAGGGCTAATCAAATAGTACATTTTACAAAGGCTATTCAAATACTATTATATTCAACATCGTCATCTTATTTGCTTACGGTATTACCATAATTAAAATGCTAAAAAAAGTTTTTAAACCACAAACCCATATTACCATTACCGTATTCTTTTGCCCATATACAAACTACCAATTTAAATAGAATAGAAAAGAAAACAACAATTCCTGTTTTTGCAAATTCACTATCACAAAAAAATTAAAAACCTATCTAGTCAAAAAAACGAATTACCACCTACCAGCTGCAGCTTTTGTACAGAAATAAATCTGGTTGGTTTCAAAAAATAATCGAGCGGGTCCCGTTAAGCCTCCGCAAGTAACGTATTTCAGTTCGGTTATTTTTGGATACGAGAGAAAAATAACCGATTTTGCCTAGGGTATCACCAATTTTGATGGTCTATTAACGCTCTAATGGATAGTTTTTGGTCGTGCTCAGAACGCCCGATGAGTAACGCTATTTGACACTTTGACACTTGAACGTATCTCTTTAACTTTTCGTTACCGTCTCTTTTTTAAGTCCCGTAGGCAACTATTAACTTAATCGGACGAGTCATCGACTCATTTCGTAGTCTACCGACATAGGGAGTGTCCGCCTCCACGTGATATCCGATCCCATCCGGCCTGGTTACCGGCGTGAAGAGAGGGATAGGACCTAAGATACCTTTTACACTTATTTACCCTGGGTTACTCCCCCTACCCCACTCACCAGACCGGTCTGATGAGCACACTCTAGGAAGGCATTTTTCTTTTCCTAAGTGTATTTTATTTGCCCTAAACCCCTTTGTCGAGGCTAGAGATCTTTAACGTGCTCCACTATCAATATATAGATAACACGGGACCGTCCTCTTAACGTCATCTCCGAGGGACAGTATGGAATCGAATTAGCCTGCTTTCTAGCTAACTCGGCCTACTCCGCTCCATACTGCGTTTTACCTTAATCTTACCAAAAATTCCAAGTAGACTACCAATTGCCCGGGGATCAAACCCGGGTCTCCTGGTAGAAAGCTCTGGGCCCGTATTCTTGACGGCCTGTGAGGCTAGTAGTCATTAGTGAGTATTGGCCTCTCTCACTTTTCACATTGTTCAAAGCAGGTGAGAAGTGAGAAATTTGTTCACACTCACGGGCGTCAAGAATGCCGCCCCAGATCAGGGTGCCGATTCTTGAATTTTGTAGAAAAGGTCGCACGGGAACGGTCACCTCCTTAATATCGACCAATAACGGGCTTTAAAGGTAGCACGAGTTATCCGACACCTATCCGACCACGGCCGAAACCCACCCGATTGCCGTGTATCGAAGGAACCTTCCTACACTTTCATACACCTGCCTCTGAGCGCTCTTGAAAAACGATAATCGTGTAAGCTTTTCGCGAGCACAGTACAAGCTTGGCAGCTTCTGAGCTTTCTTATTGGCCGAAACGAAGCCTCTGAACGTTCCCAGAGGGCCTATTTTTAGGAAAGGCTGCAGGAGAACGTTCACATACGAAGGATGCCCAATAAGAAGGCTCAGAAGCTGCCGATCTTGCATGGTGCACGCACAAAGCTGACCTGATTGTCGTTTTTCAAAAGCGCTCGTTCACCTAGTCCGAGGGCAGGTGTAGGTGTAGGAAAGGGACGCCCTCGATTTATCAGAATGGGAATGCGTCAAACCCGTTAAATAAAAGAAAGTTCAATTATAAAATAATTCACTATAGGAACAGCAATTCGTTAAACCAAAGTTTCATCCGAACCTTATTTCTTCAAACCCATTCAATAACAAATTCGAAATTTATAAGGCCCGTTTTTAATCCAACCATTGTTAATCAAACTCATTTAATATCAAACCCGGAATTCGTAAAACCAGTAATTTATCAAAAAATTTTTGCTAAATTAATTGCGCATTCGCCAATACCACATGAACCGGAGGCGTACACGCAAGTGGCGCAGCGTTTTGATGCATTTGTCGCTGTTACGCGCACATACTTACAGGTTGCGTTCAATAGTTTGTGTATAGATGTCACTTGCATTCACCCGTCTTGCATTCATGTATTATTGGCGAATGCGCAATCATTTTAGCAAAAACTTTCTGATAGATTACGGGTTTTACGAATTCCGGGTTTAATTAACAATAGTTCGATTAAAAACGGGTCTGTTAAATTTCTAATTTGTTATTAGGGATATTTTCGAACGCTTATTTCACACTTCGTAGTGGTTCTGGTAATTACTGCGTCTGCGCAATGGCTAAACGTCATTCCGTTGTGATAATTAACCACTATCACTGCCGTAAGCTACTAATCCATTTCGTTGTCGTTGTGGTTATTTTTCTGGTTAATTTTATAAAATTTTGGCACAACTAATTTTAAAAATAATAAAATATTACCAGGTTCCAACATATAAAACACTTATTTTATAAAATAAAGCCCAATTTTGTGTTTTTCTCATCTCCTATTTTTTTTTCGAGTGACAGTGGTTGTTAAACACTACCACAGTGGCTGTCAGAGTTGTCAAAATTTTAAGCGTTCCAAAAAATCTCTATTGAATGGGTTTGATGAAATAAGGTTCGGATAAAAAATTGGTTTGACGAATTGCAGTTTCTATGGTGAATCGTCCTTACGATGAATTTGTTTATTAAATACGGTCTGATAAATTCCTGGTTTGGTAAACCATAGGCGTTCTAGGAAAGTTCCTTCGATACACGGCAATCGGGTGAGGTTTGGTCGTGGTCAGATAGGTTTCGGATAACTCGTGATCTCTTTAAAACCCATTATTAGTCGATATCAGGGAAAGGACCGTTCCCGTGCAATCTTTCCTACGAAATTCAAGAATCAGCCCAGGCGACCAACCTCTCGAAATTCAAGAATCGGCACCCAGGTAGGTACTAACTACATGAACCATGAACGTTATATATGGTAAGGGCTGCGGTGAAACGCCGCAAACCTATGGACTGTTTTGGCGACCTTCCATTAAATTCCGGGCCCATTTCCGACAGGGTGGCGTTGATCTCATTATACCCAAAACACCCAAGCTTGTTTTTCTGTTTGAACGTTCTTTCATAAATAATTAAATAAGTACCTGCTTTAAAACGCATCTAAATAAAAGCAACAAACTTGGGTAATTTTTATCCTTTTCTTTCTCGAAACTTAATTAAGAAGGGTGTGGAATGGAAAACTAATTTTATTTTGAAAATTAAAAACAAAAAAAAATAACCGGATCGTCAACGTAAAATTTGTACTAAAATACTATTTTGAACTGTCAAATAGTGTTAAAGTTATGGTTGTCGGTGAAGTTACTGGGCTGTAAATTGCACAACCTAAAACTATCCAATTTGGCTGAAACTCTAGATTCAAACTTTGAACAAGAAATTTTGATATTGTTTTTAAAATCTTGCCTGCCCAGGCCAATCCCTATTTTTGACTTTTGAAATTTTACAATCTGTGGGCCACAAAATTCCGCACTTTTTAAATTGGCTATAACTTTTGACTTGCATGACTGCTCAATTTCAAAAGACAAAATTTGAGACTACTGATTTAGTTAAAATTTGTCACTTCCTAAAAATATAAGATTGCGGATAGTTTTCAAAAATATGTAATTTTCACCCCCCCCCCCCCCCCCGAAGTTTTCTATTGTGCGACAAGGATCATTTCTTCTGCGTATACTAAAGTATTACTTAATTAAATCGGTTAAGAAATTAAAAAGTTATACGCTTTTAGATTATGAGTGTTTTGGCTTCACAGTAACACAATTTTTTGTCTTTATAAAGAGAAAAAACAAGAAGCTTGCGTCGTATTATTCTAAATATGATATTTTTTGAAAATACAAGATGGCGGATACTTTTTAAAAATGCACAAAAATTTTATTATATACTGTACTGAACCAACTCTAAGTTGCCACGACTGAGGCCCTATTCTTTTTGCCTATATTTGAGGTATTATCATCAATATACTAACCTTAGATAGGAAACGTCCAAAATATGTTGACGCTAACAAATACAAAGCTATCTCAAGAAGCATATGCCTTGATAAACAAAATCTTTTTTATCAAGCGGGGGCCTTTTTCTAATTTGAAATTATAAAAGCGCGTTTGTCATGTTTTGCAAAAAATGTTTTTTATGCTTTAATATATTTTTTTGAAATTCATAGAGAACAGGTAGGGCAATTTATTTAAAAAACTCGTACTACTTATATATATTTACTCTAGCTATGGAAGATATATGAAAGTTATACAGTATTTTAAATTTTCACGGTTATATAATGGAATACTATGGGTATTGTTTTGAACTAAAAAAACTAATCATTAGGCAGTAGTTTACAAGTATTGGTATGGTTCTTTCTTAATATATTAATTATAATTTTTACTGATTTTTCTGAGTTAACATCGGCAACGCGGCCCATTCGGCAACGGCTCTCGTCGAATCGGTTTTCCCATATAGTTATAAACTTAATATACACGGCATTGCAATGCATCCCCGTGAAAATTTTTGTAAGCAAGATTAATCATCTAAATCCAGGAGGCTATGAACATTTTTGAAATTTCAGCCGTTTTACGCATGCGCGATGCCCTTCACTTCGATGAATATGAATATCACGTTTAGCAGTTTTTGTTTACTTACGTAAAAATATTTGCCGCCCAAAATAAAAATGTAATCTTATGGCTTCTTTAATCGCATTTTTATGATCGAAAAATTAATAAGATATGAAAGTGCGAAGACTGCCAAGGCAGATGTTTTCTCTGGATAATACCAAAAACTTTACAGGTATTTGTTTTTCTCTGTATAAATACCTGCTATAAACATAGACTAAAAAGTAAAATCACAGTACGCTATAGTGTCTGTACTGTGAGTAACATTAAGAACCGAAAAAACACACCACTTTCGGAATCAGAAATCAAAACAAACAAAAATGACGTCAGGAATAACATCAATTAAACGCACTTGCGCAAAACGGCCGTATATCTTTATTTTCATGGCCTACTTGACCATGATATGTTGCCAACGAAATTGCCACTTCCAGGTCGTGTATTATATTAAGTTTATTAGTTTCTAGTATATTAGTCGGGGGTTTTTTATATCTTCTTTCAATGTATAGGAAGATTTTTGGTGATTTTGTTTTAACTCGGTACATACTCAGGTATGACTTCGGAGACCACCAAATGAATATTAGTTTTTTCGGCGACGGCCTACGTTAGGCGTCGCGACGCCCTAAACTTTTGTTAGGACATAGGGTCATTTTGACAGCTATATCTGGGTCAAGTGTCAACATTTTAAAATTTTGGTTAAAACTCTTAAAAGACTATGAAATAGCCTTTAATATGGTATGCAAAACATGATACTTTACTTCCGGTTGATTGCATAAAAAAATAATCAACTTGAAATTTTAAAGAAAAATTGTATTTTTTTTTGATTTTTAGAAAAAAATTCTCTATTTATGAACGGGATTGTGCAAATTCATTTTGAAGTGACTGTAAGAAGGTCCTAGCTATTCGTCGACATAAAAAAAACTGCAAAGTCTCAATTTTTTGACCCCGGCTGCTTAATTTCAAAATTTTTAATCCACATTCCCTTTACAGACCTGCCAAACATGTTTTTTAAAAGGTTATATAACAAGTCACAATGGGCCCCCAAGTTTTAATATAACTAAACATCATACTTGAAAAAAGCTTTTTGCGAAAAACTTCAAAAATAACAAAAATTATATAACGCTTTATATTTTGTCGTGTATTTAGGAAGGTTTTTAGGAGATTCCTGACATTTTTACAGCTGCTTGAAGGCAATGAATTATCCTTTTAAAAACACCCACCTTGAATCTTGGACGCCTTCAGGATTTTTGTCTGTGAGCTGTCAAACATAGATGATTTTTGCAAGTCGTCCAATTCCAATTTTACTTAAAAAACCATTGCTTCTTTTGTTATTTTATTCAGTTTTAAGCAGGTAAAGCAATACCTGCATAAAAATAATTTTTTATCGCTCCCTCTTGAGGATATATAGGAAGGGTCACAAAATCTTGGACGAATTTTATGAAGTTTGGCATTTTAGAAAGTTAAAAGAACAAAGTTTACTATTTTTGTACAAAAAATTTAAAATGGCGAACGTAGTCAAAAATTTAGTCTGGAAAAAAGATTTGAAACTTTTTTTCGACCTCCCTGTAATTTTTTATTGCCAAAATAGGAAACCTTATGCCTTTCACGTCTAACGAGGTACCACTCAAGATAGCGGTCATACCTAGTCAAAAATGTATTCTCCAAAAAAGCTAATTTTAACGAAAAAGACGGTTCTTATACTTTTGTACTACTTAACCGAATTTTATGAGTGATATCTCGTTACACGTAAAATGATTCTCTAGATTTGCAATAAAAGATAACAGGAAGGTCAAAAAATTAATTTTTTGCTATGTCTACGTTTTGACGGTTTATTTATCTTTCCAAAAATATTATAAATTTGTAAAAATCCTATTAGACAAAAGAAAGTTCTTGGGAAACAAAAAGAGACATTATTTTGGGGTGGTTAGAATATGCGAAATTTTGCGCCAATGCAACTTTTGTACTACCTAACCGAATTTTATGTGTGCTACCTCGTTAGACTTGAAAAGGCATAAGGTTTCCTATTTTGGCAATAAAAAATTACAGGGAGGTCGAAAAAAAGTTTCAGATCTTTTTTTCCAGACTAAATTTTTGACTACTTCCGCCATCTTGAATTTTTGGTATTTTAAATATTTTGTACAAAAAAAGTAAACTTTGTTCTTTTAACTTCCTAAAATGTTAAACTTTATAAAAATCAACTAAGGAACAAAAAAATAATTATAAAATTAAAACAGTACAAGATTTTCTGGGTTTTCCCATATATTATTATGGATTAAAACATCAAATGGGAGATACGAGTAAAGAGGGGGCGGTAAAAAATGTCATTTTTATGTACGTATTGCCGATTAGGTACACCCACACCGATAAAAAATACTAACCAGCTCAAAACTGAATAAAATAACAAAAGAAGCAATGGTGTTTTAAGTAAAATTGGACGACTTGTAAAAATCTTCTATGTTTAACTGCTCACAGACAAAAATTCTAGAGGCGTTCAAAATTCAAATTTGGTGTTTTTAAAATGATATTTCATTGTCTTCAAGCAGCTGTAAAAATTTCAGGAATCCCCTGAAAAAAATTTCTAAACACACGACAAGATGTAGTTTTTAGCTGTTTAATTTTATTAAAACTTGGGGGCCCATCGTGCCTTGTTACATTTTATATTCTAGCGTGTTATATAGCCTTTTAAAAAACATATTTGGCAAATCTGTAGAGGGGTTGTGGATAAAAAAATTTGTTTTTGAAAAAAAAATACAATTTTTGTTTAAAATTTCAAATTAATTATTTTTGTATGCAATCAACCGGAAGTAGAATATCACGTTTTGCATACCATATTAAAGGCCACTTCATAGTCTTTTAAGAGGTTGAACCAAAATTTTAAAATATTGATACATGACCGAGATACAGCTGTCAAAATGACCCTATGTCCTAAAAAAAGTTTAGGGCGTCGCGACAACTAATATTGGTTTGGTGGTTCCCGGAGTCATACCTAAGTGTATGCCAAATTAGAACAACATCACCAAAAATCTTCCTATAGGTTTGAAAAAACCCCCGTCTATATGTGTTATCCGAAAGTTTCTCACGTAATGGTCCGTAATTTTTATCTACAGTCTTACTGACAATTAAGGAATATTTTAAAGCGTTTTAGTTAGTTTTGATAAACGGTGCCGTAGATTGATATAATAATATAAGTAATTATTTTGTGAAGTGGTTTTTAAGCATTAAGCAATAAAGCTTATTTTATAGTTCTGAATCTTTGGCGAACGCAATTGTCAACCGCAGGTATAAATAAGGTACTTCGGATTTTTTAAATTTCAATGCGGGATATGTTAGGAGCGAGGGTTAAAATCAGATAAAGCCTTCCTTATTTTTAAATTTATAAAAATATAACTTGAAAATCCAACAGTAACCGCTTAGTTATAAAACTATTTAGAAATTTTAGTTTTTGTTAAAAAAGAAAAAAAAACAATTTTAAGAGATTCTGTCACTAATGCTGGGTTCACAGCTTTCACTTGTTGCCGCTAATTTTTATAGGGAAAAAGTGGCCAATATTGATCTTTGCGCTTTTATGTAAAAACAAGAAACAAATTGCTGGCGTTAATGGGCCGTTAGCCACGCGGACAGTCTCTTCCGTTTACTCGACGTGTGTGGTGATTTACGGCTTGGCCCGCCATGATTCTTGTTAGATGTAAAGAAGAGAAAATTTAAAAAATATTGCTGAAATTCGCTTTAATATACAATTAAAACATGCCGGGGACCTAGGCCAGAGCTGTTTCCTTTTTGTAGCGGTTACGGTTAATCTTGGTCCTAAAATTTCCCAGAAGTATAAGCAAAATAAGGAGACCTCGATTGTGTAATATCTTCGAATATTGTTTAAATTTACAGATAATTGTTTATGCATACCTGTATATATAATCAAAAGTTTTTAATTTTTATGAATTTCCGGATTATACTTAAATTTTCACATCAAAAATGCTATGACGTCATCTACTACCTGACATGAACAGAACAAATGAACGTGATAGCACATCCTGTGAAGATCCATACCTTAAGAAACGCAACCATTCTGAACCAGAAAAATAGGCTGGTTCCGATTCTCAAGGCATCGAACATGACAGGATGCGCTGTCTACATCGATTTTTTCTGGTCATGTCAGCTAATACATGACGTCATATAATATATAATAATATATATAAAAATGAAAAACTTTTAATTATATACACATGTAAACATAAACAAATATCTGTAAATTTAAACAATATTCAAAGATATTGCACAATCGAGGTCTCCTTCGTTTGCTTGTACTTCTGGGAAATTTTAGGACCAAGGTTAACCGTAACCGCGACAAAAAGAAAACGGCACGTAGCCACGTTAAATTAAAAATGGGTTTGTAATAATTTAACAGTAAATATATTTTTTTTAAATTAATTAATTTCTGAAAAACATGTTAGATTTAGGGCGCCCGTGTTTTTTAGGTCAAAGTAGGCATATATTTGTAGTGTGTGTGTATAAGTAAACTGGCTTGCTTCGGATATTTCTGGTCAAAAAATATATTTTTCTTTCAGAATCAAACACCTAGCTATTTTTACTGCATTACCTATTTATTTGATGACTAGATAGTTAGAAAATGGGATTTTGTAAATAGGAAGTGTGTATTCCCAGCAAACACAAATCGTCGGCATTGAATCGGGCCAATGTCGACAACGTCGGCATCGGCGACTACACTCTGGCCCGATGTTGGTCAGATTGCGATTTTCAGGTTTCGGTCAATAATCGGCAACTGACGGAGTTCCACATTACTACAGTCGACTTTATGCCGACAGCACTTTAGGTCCGATTGGAACTTTGTTTAATCGGTCGAAAATCGGCAACTGACGATGGCCCAATTTACTATAGTCGACATTATATCAACGCAAACCTTATCTGCTTTAGGGGCGATGATGGTTCGATAGGAACTTTCTTTAATCGGTCGAGAATCGGCAACTGACCATGGCCCGATTTACTATAGTCGACTTTATGCCGACGCCTACTTTATTTGCTTTAGGGTCGACGATGGTCCGATTAAATCTTTGTTTAATCGGACAAGAATCGGCAACTGAAGATGGCCCGATTTACTATGGTCGACTTTATGCCCACGACCACTTTATCTGCTTTAGGGCCGACGATGGTCCGATTGGAATTTTGTTTGATTGGTCGAGAATCGGCAACCGACGATGGTCTGATTACGTCACCTTAAAATTTTTACACTGCTTAATAGTTTCTTCCTAGTATGTAGAGATGGCGCTAATGACACTATATTCCCTGTATAGTGGAAGATAATATTATATATATAATGAGCAAAGATATTTCAAAACTAGAATACGGACTTGACAAGATGGTGGTACTTCTCTACAAGAATCACCTCTTCTGCCACTTAAACCAACGCGACTGGTTAAGCACCCGCATTATCGAAACTTTGTAGATTGCCAATTTCGGGCCGCTTTAAGCTACCACCCAGTGTTGCCAGGTCTACTATTTTAATAGTAGATATACTATTTTTTACTCACGTCTACTATTCTACCATTCTTAAGTGAAAATCTACAATTATACTTTTCTTTAAGGGAAAGTCCACTACAGCAATAGATACCAAAAACAGCTCGATAAACAGTCAATATTAGTGACAAAAATTGGTAGTATTCGATTATAAACTCTATATCTAAATCGCCGAAGACCCTTAGTCTGGAGTAAGTGCACGGTCAGCACACGGGACCACGGGTTACCTATGGCAGAAAGTATAGGAGCATTACGAGCGGAGTTCATTCCAAAATCACAGCTGCTAGTTCCGAACACTTGTTTTCTTTTTCCATCACACAGGAAATTTCTAATAGGAAGAGAAGCTCCCGATGTGCATCAGCAAGAGATGTTTCAAAAGGAATGTGGGTTGCATTCCTCCTATCCTTTTTAGGGTTTTGAACTAAAGCGAGATAGGAAAAAATTTATAAAGTTTAGGAGTATTTGAAAGTATTTATTTTTTTCAGTTTTTTATTAATAATAGTAGTTTTAACAACTAGTGGCTAAAATAGTGCTTTTTTTTATAAGCGTTGGTTTAAATAACGAGCGCAGCGAGGTATTTAAAAACGCGAGTAAAAAAAAGCACAGTTTAGCCGCGGGTTGTTAACACTATTTTTTTTAATACCTTTATCAAAACATCCAAGAAAAAAAGGAAAATACTTTTAAAAATCTCAAACGAAAAGCACTTCTCGCAACACACCATTTTTACATTATAGATCAATAAGGCTGGTAAATGAAATAACAATGGCGGTGTTCATGGCGATGTGCCTTTTTATTCGGTGATGTTCATTGTTGCGACATTTTAATCGTTGACAGTTTTATATTTTGACGATGTTTTTAATTGATGTTTTCGTAAATACTTGGTGAAAACTCGCAGAAATGGCTTAATTTTTACACAAGAATAATTAGATTTTTTCAATATTACTATTTTCCGCTATTTCTCTTTAATTTTGGGTAAAAAAATGGACCAAAATCTTTTTTTGCACCCGTGATCAAAGTTTTTTTTGCATCGGTAACCAAAAAACCCATTCTTTAGTCATCTGCAGACAGTTAATAAAATCATGTTTTTAATGAAGATATAAAAAAAAGCTTTTTAGTGCTCTACTATTTTTTTTATAAAAAGTCTAGAACCTATTATTATTTTTATCTCTGATCTATTATTCTAAAAATGGAGCTGGCAACACTGCTACCACAGACGGACCTCCGTCAATCGCCGACGTTGGACCGCTTTAGGAAACCAATGTCGGGCTTGTGGCTTGTGTCGGGCGGTACCATGTGGTTAAACTTTACCTTAATCGTACTGCGACGGTATGCCGATGTCAGCAAAAAGTAAAATTTACCATTGGTCCGACGGCGGGCTACAGTCTAAAGCTGCGTCGGCAAACTTACATTGGACCTACATCGCAAAGCGGACAAAAAATACTGCTGGTCCGATGTCGTAAATCGACGTCGTGCCGATGACGACAAATTCGGCAATCGACATCGGACCGACAAAGGCCCGAAGGAACCGTGTTTGCTGGGTTATTTAGAAACTGTCTAAATTTTGCACAGCAAAAGTGAGCCTAGAGGGCGCTAAATCTAATCGTTTTCTAGTAAACCTACGAAGTTAAACCAACGACTCCCGCCGACTGTAGTTAAGGACGCAAGGACGCAACGTCGCTAAGACTCAAAAATGTATTCCCCAAATTAGTGTTAAACTAGGTTTTTACAACGTCCACGGGCAACTACAGTAAAGTCGCTGGTTTCTTAAAATACGTCGTGGCAACGTTAAAATGCTGCTTGGGTAAAGTCTCATATTTTTTTCTTTTACAAAATGCCAAACATTTTTAAAGTGGTTCAACCTACAGTATCTTATACTTAGTTAATATATGGTTTAGTTAGGAAAACACTATTCATGACCGTTTCGGGCCCCCGAATTTTTTGATAGTACGGGAGATCGTTTTGGAGATTTGCCGTTTTCATTTTCAGGAGAAGGAGATTGCCTCACTGCCGTCTGACATTTTCCTGCTGGTTTTAGTCTTACGTTGGCTTCTAGATGACGAAACCTAGAAACATTCAATTCCAGTTGTTAAATTTACAATCATCACGAAATGTCTTCAAAGTTTGTTGAATTTCTCCTGTCATAAGGATGTTAAAGTGAAATTTCTAATTTATTGATATTCCTTTTCTATTCTTTTAAGGCCTTATCTCTTTTCTTTATAATTTTCTTTAACCCGTTTGAAAGCCAGGGAGCCAGTGGCCTATTTAAAGTTACAACAAGGCGTCATGTGGAGAACGCCAGGGGGACCCTTTAGTCCGGTTTGTAACGTGTAATTTACGCCAGGGCAAAAATGGGAGAAGTTTTTGCATTGAAGCCGATTTTTTCACAAATGATAGTACCCACTAATAATACTTTGTTAAAAAAAAATTTCACCCCCTAGAGCGCTTCTTTCCTCCGCCATGTTGAATTAAAGATGGCGGCGTAACTTTTTTATTTATTAAACGATTCTCGTCGAGTAAAAAACCCTTTAAGAGGCTGTCAAAAATAAAACAAAAATAAAATTATAAAAAAACGAATTCCTTTTCTTCAATTTTTTAGAAACGTATTTCTAAGCAAAAAAATGTTTAAAAATATGCACGTTTTTTGTTCTGATTGTGAAATAGTCTTTGAGTTTGTGATAGGTTGAGTAGTTTGGGAGATATAGGTATGTAGATATAAAATTTATACAGGATGTTAAAACTAGATTTTTTTGCTTGATTGACATAAAGAAAAACAGTTACCTTTAGTTTTAGCTACAAAATTTAAAAACAAATCATAAACAAAAAACCAGAAAAAATTGTTATTCTTAATAATAAGAAATATTGATATTCTTTTTACTTCTCTTGATCGCTAAGAGAAATAATGTAATCATAATCATCTAAAAATCGCACTTCGAGCTGATGAAGCTCCACGAATTTAGTTGTTCCAAGTCCAGATAAGCACGTTTCCAGATGCCGTCCCACTAAGCAAAAACCTGTTACATATACATTACCTCAATGCATTTTTGTAACCTGTTATGTAACGCAATTTGTAACCTTAACGACGATATTACATTGCCAGTACATCATTTGTCCTAAACATTTACGTAACGTACGTACGTTTTTTGATCACGGGTGTAAAAAAAAGATTTCGGTCCGTTTTTTACCCAAAATTAAATATAAATAGCGGAAAATAGTAATATTGAAAGAATCTAATTGTGGTTGCCTAAAAATTAAGCCATTTTTGCCAATATTCACCCAGTATTTACGAAAATATCATTTAAAAACATTTTCAAAATATAAAACTGTCAACGATGAATGAAATGTCGCAACAATGAACGTCACCGAATAAAAAGGCACATCGCCGTGAAAACCACCATTTTTATTTCATTTATTATTATATATTTACCAGCCGCCTTGATTTATAGCGTAAAAATGGCGTGTTGCGAGAGGTGCTCTTCGTTCGAGATTTTTAAAAGTATTTTCCTGTTTTTCTTGGACTTTTTAATAAAGGTATTAAAAAAAAATAGTGTTAAAAACTCGCGGCTAAACTGTGCTTTTTTTACTCGCGTTTTTAAATACCTCGCTGCGCTCGTTATTTAAACCAACGGTTGTAAAAAAAGCACTATTTTAGCCACTTTGTTGTTAAAACTACTATTTTGTGCTTTAAAATATTTGATCTTCGCAGTTACATCTTAAATAAATAAAAAGTAATAATTAAAAAAAAATGTGAGCTAACAGGATCCGAACTCTTAATCCAAAGGTGACAAACGAAGGTTTCAGCGCCTTAGACCACTAGACCATCTCGGTTTTATTGACAACTGTCACCAATTCACGGTATATTAATGCAGTGATGTCATTGGTTCGATTTTTACACAAAATAGGGAGTTAGTTTTTTTATTATTAATTTAATTAATTGTTTTTAATCAATAAAATACATATAAAAAGTTTTCAGTTGCAATAAAAAAAATTATATACAAATATTGAATCATAATTTGCCGAAATTAAAAAAAAATAAATCTTAAAATGATCGTGCGTTAATTACTGTGGGAAGTTATCAAAAAAAATCGCAGGATTTTCATAAAAACAGTAAACTTTTTTATATCATTCCTTACTTTTCAAAAGTTTCCGTCATATTTCGGTTAAAACTTTCATTAATTTAGGAATTTTGATATAAAACTTACAATTGTATTTAATGATTTTCCAATAGGCAACCACGTAATTATTTTGTTTTAAAGTTGACGCTAATTGAGCTCACACTACTGCTGCTTTCATGTGATCATTAAAAGACTAAACTTGTTTCAACTTTGATGTTTATTAACTTACAATATTGTATTTTGTCATGTCACAATAAAGAACCAAAATTGTTTTAAATTTGACATTTAATAAACTTGAAATATTGTGTAATATCATGTAGCTATAAAGAAGCAAATTTGTTTTGACAGTGACATTTATTAAACTTCAATTAATCTTATTTTTCAGTTGCTTTATCGTTTACATTTCTTGTTAAATCCAAGGTTAAATATTACCGTAAAATTAGTGCTTCTTTCGTGTATCAGCGATACTTTCACATAGAATGTTAATCTTGAACTTACATTTTACTTTTTTTAAACATTTTTCTTAACCTATTCAAAGTTACACCGATTTTACATTTTTTCAACATTGAAAACCTGTAGTGTAACAGACCTTGCTTAGTGGGGTCGCTCTGTCTGTCGTAACCACTCTAACGCAAAAACCCCAACACCAATCCTAACGAAATTTTACATAACGATTACTTGTATTGACAAGCAGACCCCTATTATTTTTGAGCTTTTCCCATTGCACCTTTCAAAGCTACCCCCAAAAAAGTTTTTTTTTCTTACCTTGTGGTACCTCGTTGGAAAGCTTATAAAAAAAAATACACCTTGGAAACGTCTGGATACATACTGAAAAAGTCTGGATACACTCTAAAAAGGTCCGGACACACCTTGGAAGAGTCTGGACTCACCCTGAAAAAGTCTGAATACACCATAGAAATGTCTGGATGCACCTTGGAAAGGTCTGGATACACCCTGGCAAGTCTAAAGCCCTTAATTTTTTAACAGTTTTGGACAGGAAAAAAATTTAGTAAAAGTTTTTGCCCAACTTCACTTAAAGCAGCAACTTTATTCATATTTACTTGTCACCTGAATTTTTAGAGGAAAATGTTGAGCCTTAAATATCATGAAATTTTTTTATTTTTTTTTGGTTTGGTTGTTAACTATAAAAAAAATAAAAATAACTTCTCTTCTTCCTTAATTATTTATGGAGTTAATAAGAATGTTACAGTATTTATAAAGAAATTCTTCGACCATCTATAATTCAACATGACGGAAAAAGCAAGCCTCCAAGGAGGTGTAACTTTTTTTTTCAGACTACTATTGATGGGTACTATCATCTGTGAAAAAATCAGCTTGATTGCAAAAACTTCTCTTAAAGTCCATTTTTTGAGCTAACTGCTCTGACCTAATTTGTTGCAATTGCTTAAATTTCAGAAGTTTTGCCTGCGGCGCAATGACCTAAATTTTTGTTTAGTTTTAAGCAATTTTTGTCAACAGCATTCAAAACAGTTTTGAATAATTTTCTTAAAATTTTAGCCTGCGGCGCATTTATGATATGTGCTGGATCCAGAAGTGCTTCCCGCGGGGAGAAGGGGGGCACATCCTGTGTTAGTAAAAAAATTCAATTCTTTTTCAAACGTAGTACTTATTAAAAAATGAACCAGAACTGAAATTTACAATATTTTAAATTAAAAATTCTACAGTCCATTACATTTTTATTTAGACAAAATGTAACCTCATTTGCCACAGAACAAAAACCAGATTTTTAAGTTGCCAAAATCAAACACACAATGCTAACCTTGAATCACTCCGAATAACCGTTTATATTACGCTTTGATATGAATCAAATGCACCAGAGTGAAACAAGATGATGCCAGGAATACTTTATAGAATGAAAAATGAATATACCTGTTAAAGTACTGATAATCTCTTCTAAAATATCCTTTTTTATTTTAGCTTTATTTTTAAGCACGTTCAGATTGAGATTTTGGTAAAAGCACAAATATTTGTAATGAGTTTGGAATTGAAGCGTTGGGATTGTTGTATTGTCCATCAATGTAATATTTTCAGTTTCGATCATTTTTCCTCTTTTGGCGTGCAAAATTGCGCACTTATCTAGGCCAAACTTTATTTTTATTGCATCACTAAACGACTTTATTATTTCAAGTTGGCCTTTCAGCTAATCCCGGTTTTTCGCGTATATTTTTAAGTCATCAACTTAGAACAGATGAGTTAATTTGATCTCCCAATCGATGACATATCCTGCAGCATAGTTGTTCAGCATTTTGTTTAGAATTTTAAATGATGTTAAGTGATATTATTATTATTATTATTTTTTTTAGTTTGACCTTATCTGCGGTCCCGCAGCTCCGACTTACACGGGTGCAGATAGGCCACCAACCGCGAGGTTAGTAGAAACGATGTTCCGCATCGTGTGCTCTGAGCAGACGCAATGATCCGAGGATGACCGCTTTCTGCATTGCGGCAGCAAGGTGTTTGTCGTGCACCTCCGAGAGCTCCAATTACTAAAACCACTAGTTTGACTGTATAGCCCCGGTACACTCGGCGAAGGTCAAAGAGAAGATCCTGATATTTCGTCCGTTTTTCTTCCTCCTTGACAATGATGTTTTTCTCGGCGGGTGCAGAAAACTCAATGATATACATAATTTTATCATTGTTGTCAAGAAGTACTATATCCGGCTTGTTAGCGTTTACAAGCCGGAGAGTGGGGAATGATAAATTCCAGTATATTTTGGTACTATCATTCTCCAATACAGACGGATATCAGAGAGGACATATGGCAACACTGGAGTATCATCAACACCGTACGAGTGCCTTAGGTGGTAATACAGCACCCGTAATGCCGCATTGTGTCGATGGATATACGCAGAGACCGCATACCGCCCGCAAGCAGACAGAAAATTATATAAGGTCTTCGGCGTCCTATGACAGGCCCTACAACTTGTATCAGGAACCTGTATACCCATCACGCGACTTCGGTGGTCCAAAGATTTGATGACTCCATCCAACACCGTCAGCCACATTAGGCTAAAGGGCACTGAGGCGGTAAGAGTTAACAGGCTTTTTAGTTAAGAAGTTTCCGACTTTAATGCACCAGACCTTAAGAATGCAAAGCTTAACTTTGTGGATAAGCCAGTTGTTTCAATGGTTTTAAAGAAAACACTGTGCAATGGCTTATCCATATGTAGACGCATTAATTAGTCTACCTCTGCACTTTTTAAGGTGGTTTTAAGTCTTTGACTGGTCAACTCTGTAATGGAGTTTTCCTGCCCCCGACTTTTCTCAAAAACTATTTGAAGCTCATCCGATGCCCTTTGTGCTGTTTTAAAGAAGAAATGCCCCCACCCCAACAGTTTCATGGTTACGCACCATGCATAGCAGGGGATCATCATCTTTGATTACCTCGCATGCGGTACTTAGGACTAACCGTCTATGTAAACACTCCAAACATAAGATTCCACGGCCTCCTCGATAACGTGGGAAATAAAGCCGTTGAACAGACGCCTTAGGGTATTGGTTGCGATATCACTTCATCAAAATCTAAACGTGCGGGTGCGGGTTTTCACGTCGATTACACGCAACTCGTTCACGTTCCACTTTATCACAAGTTGCGCGTCCTCGGCGTGATCCGCATGGCGTCCTTTCTTAAGCTGAACCGTCGCACACTCATCCAACCCGAACTCCATTCCGATAGCATGAATATACTCCTGCACTACCCGAAGAGCTTGGTCAAGATCTCTTTTCGTCGACGCGTAGAACTTAAGGTCATCCATATAAAAGAGGTGGGTAACCCTATGTGTTTTACGGCCAGGAGCACCGCACATGTATCCCTTTGTGTTCCGCAAATCAACGGACAACGGAAGTAGCAAGACGCAAAAGAGGAGTGGGCTTAGAGAATCTCCCTGAAACACTCCCCGGCGGAACAATACCAATTCAGTCGACACCCTTGTGTTACCCGTACTTATGGTAAATCAGGTCTTCCAAAGTGGCATCATTCCTGAAATACATCTTGCTATAGGATCCGGTACCGCAAGGCCTCTCAAAAGGTGAATAATAAGTTCATGAGAAGTTGTGTCAAAGGCCTTGCAATAATCTATCCAGGTCATTAAAAGGTTTCGCTTGTACTGGAAGGAGTCTTGTGTGACACATCAGTCTATTAGTAGATTCTTCTTGCAGCCGGCTACGCCTTTCTTTGACCCTCGCTGCTCGTACACTTCACTAAACACGGAACCCATGGCTTGGAGTATCCGCTGGTACAAGAGTTGCGTAAAAATCTTGTAACAAGCGTTTAAAGACGTTATCGGAAAGATGTTATTGGGTCGTACAAGTCTCCGTTCTTGGGGAGTAGGACGGTTCGCTCTTTAATAAACCAGGAAGGGATTGGCTGCCCCTCATTAACCCAGGAGTTAAAAATTCGGGCTACGGCCTTATGGGTTGACGGAAATTTCTTCCACCAGTAGGCGTTAATTCCATCAGGCCCAGGGGCAGCAAAGTTCTTAGCACCCATAAAAGCAGCTCCAACTTCCTCCACAGTTATTGGTGGGCACAGTTGCTCTGGTGGTAGAAACCTCCTCACGAAGGTTTCGAACTATGCCAGGGCTGGTGTGTTTACGTTAAGCAGACGAGTTATCTCGTAAATACCTCTCCAGAAGTTTTGCGCCCTCTTAGCGGTTGGAGGATTATCAATGATCCTCGGCGGACTCTGAAATAGGCGACTAGGGTTTTCGAAAAACAACTTGTTTTCCGAAACGCCCCTCGCCCGCCGAATTAGATTTTGTTTGGCAGTCACTAACATCCGTATCCTTTCGCAGCACTGCTGCTTGATGGTCTGCAACAGCGCTTCGTTCAGTGTGTGGTGGATGCCTCGCAGGTTGGCGGCTATGCGGCGCACTTTTGGCGTAAATGGCGTGCCTGCTACTCTGTATTCCACCAAAACCACACACTGTATACGGGATACTTGTTACCTTGCTGAGAGGATTTTTGCTTCCATCTTCTTTACTCGGCGTTGCGGCCTGTCGACGCAGGGGTCCCTGTTGGGCACCCTGGGTGACACGGACCAAGCTGCCTCGTAGACGGCGCAATTAATACGCCAGATGTCAGTTTCTTCTTTTAGAGCATTTAACAATTCTGCGTCCGCTCTAGCTAGGTCTTGTGGTTTCGGGCACTTAGTCTTGTGCAGCGCCCTGCGGTCTCGGAGTATTTCTTCCGGTTCTACGGGAAGCTCCTCATATTTCCTTCGCCGAGAATAAGATACATAGTCTCGCACGCTCTGAGCATTAAATGTATTATTCTCAAGATGCATATCATTCCAAAGCTCACGCATACGAACCATATATCCCCTTCGACTTGGGCTACTCTGACCCCTCATCCGACGGGGTCAGTTGTGGGGGCCCTCTCGTTCCTCTACGTTTGTAACCGAGCTAAGGGACGGGTAGGAGGTTACCCTTGCCAGCCCCCGGTTGACATTTAGGAGAAGCAGAGTTTCATCCTTGTCGATCCGATTTGACTCTGGTAGCTGGGGTAACGGGGGTGTTGCTAATACCCAGGGGTTGTTCTTGGTTGCCTCTTGCCGCTCTTATTATTATTTTTTTATTATAATCACAACTGTTGTTAGGTATTTTGCATAGACAACCCGAGGCTTATTCGTCAACGGTTTGTCCATGTGCCATAACCTTTTGGACGATATTGCACGTTCATAAAATAGTCGCCTTTTGTGCGAGTGCGACTATCCTCTTTGGGTGGGACGCTTTTTTCTACCAGTCCATTCGCGGATATTATTATCGGGACTATTTTGACCTCTTTCAATTGATAGATGTCCTTCAGACCATTTGACAGGTCTTGGTATTTGTTAATTTTTTCTGTTTTTGCTTGCGCGATATTTTCAACTAACGTCGATTAAGAAGGCCTTTTTGTTTTTTGTGTCTATTATTACAATTTCGGGTCGATTGTGTCTCACTTCTCGGTCCGTTATTATATCTGTGTCCCAATAGATTTTACACATGTCGTTTTCAAATATGGCTGGTGGTAAGTATTTGTAGTAGGGCATGCTACTGTTACTACTTAAGTTTTTTCATTGCAGATTAAGATAATCTTTTGGCGCAAGATAAGTACAGGCTGATACTATGTGCTGTATTGTTTCAGGAGATGAGCCACACATCCTACAGTTTTCATTTGACACTTCGTGTTTTAAGATATGTTTTGTGTAATTTCTAGTTGCCACTACTTGATCTTGGACAGAGCTGATAAAACCCTCTGTTTCGGGCATAATACTTCCTTGGGTAAGCTAGAGAATAGATGATTGTCTGTCGCAGTGGGTTTCATTTAATGTTCTAGCGTATCTTCCATGCATAGCTTTGTTTTTCCACTGTTTTTCCATTTCATTGATATTTGTTTTTGTTTCAGGTCTTCTGCGCGCAGCCGTGTTTAACGGCGAGGCTCTTTCATCAATCTGGCAGGCAGTATGCAGTCTCTCTGTGCTAGACGTAAGGTAATGGCACAATTTTTTTTATAGGTTAGAATGTAATAGTTGCAGGTTTATTGTTCCCCATTATTCTTGGTAAGTAGAGCCTGCTTGTAGAGGATCTGGGGTGGTGGGACCTATCAGGATGCGAATTTCTCGATCCACAGTTTCTAGGTCAGTCTGGCTCCACTTTATAACTCCAAACTTCTGAAAAAAGATTGGTAGAGCCCAGGAGTTGATAGCGCTTACCTGATGTCCGTCGTATAGTTTAGTTTTAAGGATTAACTTGATTCGACTAAACAATTTTTCTTTGACTTTTTTCTTAGTTTCTGCTTGGTTGATGGTAAGTAGTCGATTTACTCCTAAGTATTTGTAAGTTTCTTCTTCATCCAATGGTTTAACTGTCCTCGTTTGATATGAACAAACTTGCATTTTTCTAGCCCAAATTCCATGCAGATATCGTTTGTAAATGCTGTCACGAATTCCAGCATTGACTGCAATTCTTCTATGCTACTTCCGTAAAGTTTTAGATCATCCATGTACAAGAGATGCGATATTTTTTCTTTGGGTTGTTTGGTAAGAGTAAATCTGAATCCGCTGGTTATTAGCATTTGACTTTATTATTAATTATTAAGCGCTAGACAGAACAGCAGTGTCGACAGGCTGTCTCCTTGAAAGATTCCTCTAGATATTCTTATTGGCTCTGTGTTGTATTTTGTTTTATTTACGTTGACCAACAGAGTCGTTTTCCAGCCGCCTATTGTTGCCTTGATAAATCTTGTTACAAGAGGATGAATTTTGTATATTTTTAAAACGTCCAATATACAAGAGTGCAGAACTGAGTCAAACGCTTTTCTGTAATCTACCCAAGCAATTCAGATGTTTCTCTTTTTCTTAGCTGCTTGTTGAGTAACAACTGAGTCAATCAAGAGCCATTCAGTACTTTCCTTTCTGCAGCCGTTTTGCTCTCGGCAGAGAATGCCATTATTATTAAGATGCTGAATTATTTTCTTTTCAATAACTGATGTTAGGATTTTGTATATTATTGGTAAGCAAGTAATAGGCCTGTAGTTTTCGGGTTGATTTGTGTTTTCGTTTTTTGACAACATTATAGTCAGGCCTTCTGTGAAGTACTGGGGCAGCAACTTTGGGTCATCTAGTACTTTGTTAAAGTTTTCGGCAATTTGTCTATGTGTGCTTGTGAAGTTTTTCCACCAGAATGCATGAATGTGATAGTTCCCAGGTGCTTTCCAGTTTTGAAGATTTTTTGCTGCATATTTTATTTCGTTTTCTTCTATGCGTATATCACTCATGTCTGGAATCCCTTCCATTCGATTTTTTTCGTTTTGTATCCAGTATGCGTTTTCATCATGTGTCTTCTGGTTGGCCTAATTTTTTGCCAGTAGCGCAACATTTTTTCTTTTTCAAGAGGGTCCTGTAGTAAGGTGGGCTGTTTTTTTGTTAGTTGTCCGTAGAATTCTTGTGAACTTCTATGGAACAATTTATTTTGTTGGTAGCGTGTTGCACTTTCTGTGTACCTCCGTATTCTGCTTGCTGCATCTTTTGCTTCTTGGAGTCTAAAAGTTTAGTAAGCTGTTCTTTGGCGTTGGTACAGTTGTGTTTTATTTTGTTCTTTTTTGCAATGGTTTTTATGTTCTTTTTCAATTTTGCTGTGGTTTGTTGATGTAGGTAAGTATGGAGTCTCCCAATCTCCTTTCTTAAAAAGTTTATTGTTTGTTCTAGGCGTTTCTTCCAAGGAGGATCTCCTTTGATTGCTGCCCGTTTCAACGCTGTCTGGTTTATTAAACGTAAGTTTAGAAGTTCGCATACGATAGCAGCAGCAGAGTATGTTTTGTGGCAGATTGATTCAAAGTTGTCTTGTGGTGTGATTTCCGTTTTGAGTAGCCGGTCAACTTCCTCAACGTACTCTTTGGTAGTAGCCATAGCGGTATCTTTGGGACCTTTTCCTTCTTGTCATCGGGTGCCCTTCGTATTTTGTGTTGAAGATTTTATACGTATTCAAAGCTTTACTAGCTTCAGGCGGCGGCATTCCAATCATTGTTATTCGTCTTGATTGTCTTCGGATCGTTTGTTGTGAGTTTTCCGGTTGTGGCTCTGTTGGTAATTCGGCTTCGTTAGGTGCTTGGTTTCTCGCTATTTCTTCTTTTATTTGATTAAGTTCAGCTTCTGCTAGTGTTTTGCGTTTCAATACTGATCTGACTTGCCCCGCTAGGAGTTGGGCGTCCTTTGGCATCTGGGGAATTAGATTGATTCATTGTTGGTGAATTCGTACAATATAGTTTGTCTTGTTTTGTCCTAGGTTAGTGGCAAGGTAATATGCGTGCATTAACTGAATTTGCTCATTCTTGCTCCAGCGCATACGCCTGCGTCTTTCCAATCCTCTTTGGGCAGGCTCATCATGGTTGATGGCCAGGCCTTCTGGAGAGCTAGGTACTTGCCCTTGTATGACGCGCGGCCTTGCAATTCCGTTTCGAAGAGTAGCGCTGCTTGCTCCACAGTTCTCTTCTAAGGGCCGTTCTTCCCGACAGTTCCGAAGTGGGTCAGCCCGTGCTTTGCTTCTTGTTATAGGAGCTTTTACAAGTTCACAGTTATCAGGTAGCTAACCTTGATAACCGGTTGCTGGAATCTGCGGGTGCGCAACCCGTAGCCCTAAGGCCTCCCTGCAGGCGAAACTGGCTGTCCAGGCTTTACGTCGTTACCTGTAGCAAGATGAACTAATCTAGCAGCATGTCCCCCCTCGGACAGACCGATGTACCGTCGTTATTATTATTTTTTTTTACATGGTGCTCCTAGATTGGCATGACTCAACCAAGATGTAGTGTGTGCCCAAAATTGCTGCTTTTTGTGCGGTAAGTATTAGTTTATTCACTTCTTCCAATTATAAATTCTTTAGTTCATTTTCTAGATGTACTTCAAAAAGACCATTTCCAGATATGACCAACGGATGTATGCTCACATTATCTAGGCTGTAAATTGTTTTTATTTCATAAGAAAGATAAATATATTTAGCTATTTTCTGGTTCCTTGCTTCGCGTAAATTGTGGTCGTTTGGGAATGTTATATCTATTATCCTTGCTTTTTTGTCTTTTTTTTGTATAATATATCGGATCTATTGTGTGGCATTTCCCTATTTGTTGTAATAGATTTGTCCCAATATATTTTCGTGTTTCTATCTTCTATGTGGTCCTTTGGCGTGTACTTGTAGTGTGGTATTACGTCTTTTATTAATTTATATTTTTTGCAGATCGCCTGATGGAACACCTTGGCCACTTCATCATGCCGTTTTTTATGGTCACGCGGTTCCAAAATGAAACATCCAGATGTCAGGTGTTGGATGGTTTCTGCTTTCTCCCCACAGAGTCTGCATTTATCAGATGGAAGGTCTTTCCGAATGATGTACCGGCCTTAGTTTCTCGTGCAGATAACCTGATCTTGTATAGCCTGAAGGAATCCCTCTGTTTCCATCATCAGTACACCCTTGGTAAGATAGAGCGTTATCTACATTCTGGCTGCTTAGTGTTGCTGCGTAACGCCAATGAAGTTCCTTACTTTTCCAGTTTTGTTCTATCTCTTTGCAGTAATTTTTATTTTCTTTTTCAGGTGGATCGTGGTTTGACAGTTTCAATTGAGTCAATGCAGAGTCTAGGGCAGAGATTGCAGCATACGTTGGGTGATTTCTGGATTTTATGTAAGTAAAGAGATTTTTACGTTCTTTGTTGTGTGCTTCTTTCAGGTTTCTCAAGCCTCTTCCTCCTTTGTTTCGTGGTAAGTACAACCTGTTCATGGATGCGTTGGGATGATGTGTGAATGTGTCCAACTAGACAAATCTATAAAATCAACAAATAGCGAAACGAACTGTGTCAGCTTGCTGGCAAATCATGTCTTCGATCGGACAAAATCACTACGAAAATTTTCTATGCGTTTAGCTCTACGAACTTTGTGCTAACTAACTCGTCGGCCGATCTATATATCACTATATTGATACGCGATTTGAAAGCGCGTATTTGACTAAAATTAACTTTTTTTTGCAACTAAACCTACCTTTAATTTTAATCCCAACTTTACCAAAAACAAATAAGTTTTTCCGAAAATATGAACAAAAATATAAACAAAATGAAACAAAAACGCGTGTACGAAATATTCCGGCCACCAAAATATACCATATTTTACCCAAGCTTACCCTAATTTTGTGGAAGAGGAAATAGTTTGACTACTGGTCTTTGTAAAATACCTTAGTCTTTACTGAACACACTTGAACTATTCCATCCTTGCCCTTATATGTCTCAACAATACGGCCTAAGCGCCATTATAAAGAAGGTGTGCAATCATTTTTTGTTAAAACCAGTATTCCAGGTTCTACCTGAGAAGTTGACTTTGTCCATTTTAACCTTTGCTGTAAAGCATGCAAATATTCCGCTTGCCAGCGCTTCCAAAAATCTTGGTTTATTCTTTGAATAATTTGCCACCTATTTAAACGATTTATATTTAAATTCCACCGTCTAACTTTGCCATAATTTTTTGGCTTTTTGGAAGTCCATACTTTAAAAAAAAGTGTTATTGGAAGTCGCATTACTTTTCCTTATTCCTAACATAAAATTTCTAACCTTGTAGGGATTTTCCCTGATAAATTCCCGCAAAGGAATTATATCGACAGTGTAGCTGAACCTCAACCTTGTAGGTATATAGGTTTCTCCAATTTATTAATTTTTCACATAAATTTAAAAAATCCACAAGACTGTTTTTGCTTTTAGCAAAAAACTAAAAATGCAAAGAATATTAAAAATTCGTTTTGAAAAAAAACCAACCATTACTATTATCCGTGCTGATTGAGGTTATGTTTAAAGATAAGGGACGTACGGTAACTGTACCGAATTAAGGGAACACCGTATTATGTTACGGTCCCCTTAATAAAAACGCAGGTCACGCGCATGCTCAGATGTCAAATCTTAATTTTCCTTAATAAAGGAACGCGAAAATGTACGCCCAATAAGTCCCTAATCTCTATATAAAATCGGCGTACGCATTCTATGTGACCGGAAATGTACTTTTGCTATGTGGGTTATAACGGCACGGCATGCGGCAGTAGCGCGGCGTGTGAGTCTATTGGATGTGGATAACTATACCTAAGCATCCTCAGTATTTTTATTTGTAATTAGGATACCTACAGTATTTTGCACACGAAATTTATACACATTAATTGACGTCAACTGTCAACTAAAATTTTCAGTCTAACGTTTACTTTTTTGTTTCTTCCTAGATTTCTGCCCATATGTACAGGGCCTCATTCAGAAAATAATCGATTTCATTTAGTATAAATTTTATCATGAATATTAATTATAATAGAGGGAACCATTTTTTTGCCATTTTGTTATTATTATCGTAAAATAGTTGGTCACAGCGTACTAGTTGTGGCCAGGGCCGCAAGTGTTGATTGACTCAATACAAAAATTTAAGTTGTGCGAACTCTACATTATAGAAGAAGGGGCTAGTTATGAAATCTGAAATAACTGAAGCTCAGGTTTGAGGCACAGGCATAATGGACGCACAAATTTTTAGGGGCACATTAGACATATAGCCGCAAGAGCAGCAAGATCGATAGGAATCTGTTTCGTCACAATTTCCTGTAATATTAGGAAGTAATTTGGTATTTAAAATCTAAAAACTGCATATTCGTAGCAGCCTTAGTTGTTATGAATTTACATCAACACCCTCAGCAAGCTTAAATTTATAAAACCGTATCTTTGGATCGAAACGTATAAATTTTTACATATTAACTCCCTCAACCAACCCCCAAATCATTTTTTTCTGAAAATCAGAAAGTTTGTTATTACAAACTTCCGATTGAATTCAAATTTGGTATGTGATTATGGTTACGGTGACCATACAATAATATCGTACTATTAGGCAACCCCTGGAGAAGGAAAAACGCCTAATTTTGTCCGATTTCAACCAAAATCGGTATCCGAATTTTTTAGGGATAAGGAATTCGAATTTTTGATCAGATTTTGAAAATTTAATATAGTGGATTCAAGATGTTCATGTTTTGCTTACCAATTTTAACTGACTTATACACCGACTGCATTTGGTATGCATTTATAGTTCTGGTAAAAATACAATAATATGGTATTATTAAACACCGCCCTCCCCCTTCTACAAGGGGAGTGGAGAAGGGAAACACCTTAGTTTGTCTGATTTCAACCAAAATTGGTTTAAGGGGCTTTTTTGGGGATAAGGAATACGAATTTTTGATCAGATTTTGAAAATTTAATATGGCGGATTCAAGATGGACGATTTTTGGTCATGTTTTTCTAATCAATTTTAACTGATTTACACACATCCGACTATCTTCAAATTTTGTATGCGTTTAAAGTTTTGATAAAAATATATTAATATGTTATTATTAGGTACCGCCTTCTCCCCTACGAAGGGTGTGGAAGGGGGAAAACACCTAAGTTTTTCCGATTTCAACTAAAATTGGTATACGAGGGTTTCTGGGGATAAGGAATACGAATTTTTTGAGAATTCAATATGGCGGATTCAAGGTGGACGATTTTTGGTCATGTTATCCTATCCGATTTTATCTGACTGATACACATCCGATTGTCTTCAAATTTGGTATGCGTCTAAAGTTCCGGTGAAAATACAATAATATATGTAGAAGTACCCACTTCCCCCTAACGAAAAGAAGAGGGAGAAAATATTTAGAGAAGGGGATTATGAATTTTTGACAAGATTCGAAAATTTCAATATGGCGGATTCAAAATGGACGATTTATATAAAAAATAATTTTATATAAAAAGAGCTTTTGATTATATCATATCCTGATAGCATAATACTAAAAGCGCTGGCCGCAAATTAAAACTAACAATGTTCATCCATATATCACAAAAATGTTGGCGTAGCTTGGGTCGAGCTCGGTTGAAGTTACTGTGTTTTATATTGAATTCAGATTCTTGCGAACAATCATAATATAATCAATAACATGAATTTATCGAGTCAATATGGCCAAACTTCCTATTTTTATTTATTTATTTACATAAATACGCTACCTCACAGATATTCTTGTGTGAATATCCAATTACGAGGTAGCACAAATTAAAAATGTTATTCTAAAAAATTGTGAACCAATATAGTACCTACTATAACTAAACTAAATCTAGACTACTAGTCACGAGGCTTATTATAGAAAGTAAAAAGTAAGAAGTGAAAAATTAAAACGAAACAAAAAAAATAATTATGACTTTGATTCTAAATTAATGTTCTTAATTATTTTTTAGAAGACCCAAAACTAAGATTAAAAATATCTAGATTAGCATGCAATCTGTTAAACGAGAACCAATATAGTACCTACTATAACTAAACTAAATCTAGACTACTAGTCACGAGGCTTATTATAGAAAGTAAAAAGTAAGAAGTGAAAAATTAAAACGAAACAAAAAAAATAATTATGACTTTGATTCTAAATTAATGTTCTTAATTATTTTTTAGAAGACCCAAAACTAAGATTAAAAATATCTAGATTAGCATGCAATCTGTTAAACGAGTTGCACCAATGAACAAATGGCAAATTTGCCATATAGTTAGAACTATAAGTGTCTACAAAAAAAGTATTTCTATGACGGAATATTACAGGACTACAATTGAGCAAAAAGAATTGTAGTATCTCCTTACTATCAACCAAATTATTATGAATTTTACATACAAAACACACGTCACAAAAGATTCTTCTGTCTGATAAAAGTTGCAGATTATAAAATGACAAATTTGACTTAAAAGGTTGAAAATAACGATGTCGATAAAAGTTAAAATTTAAAAGTTAATAAACTGTATCTGTACTCTCTCAAGTTGGCTTTCTTATTTAATATAAAAAGGATTCCAAATTATGGTACCATACTCTAGCACTGGTCTCACAATTGACTTATACAAGAAAATGATTGCTACGCTTGACGTGAACTCAGACGTTGTTCGGCATACAAATCGTAACAATTTCAGAGCTTTTTTCAGAATAATTGATATGTGCTCCTCGTACGATAATTTGGCATCCAAATTTATTCCAAGATCTTTGACAGTATTTACAGAACCAATTTTGATGTATGCAATAAACAGATCTTGCTTTGGTGGTTCAGACTGGAGTGCTATATAATCTGCAATACTTTTATTATTTATAAAACATTTTAAATTATCAGCGTAGACCTTGTGTTTGGTATGATGAAAGCAACCGCCAATATCATATAAAAAGATTGTGAATAGCAACGGCCCCAGGTGTGACTTTTGAGGAACACTGGAGGTGACACGCACTAAGAACGGTGGCCATTCAACGTAATAAACTGAGTCCGTTCCCATGAGTAAGATTTGAGGAGAATCAGCAGCACTCCATGCATACCGAAAGATTCCAGCTTTTCAAATATGGTTGGATGATGAACTTTATAAAAAGCCTTCGAAAAATCGGTGTACACGGAGCACACAGACTCCCCCTTCTCAAAGCTTTCCAAGATAAATTGGGAATATGGGTAAGAACAGAACATTTTTTAAAAAAGCCGTGTTGGTCAACAGGCAGAACATCTTTAACTTGAAAAAATAGTTCGTGGGTCAAAATAGATTCAAAAAGTTTTCCAAAGTGGTATAAAAGAGAAATTGGTCTCTAGTTAAGCACAGAGCTTTTATTTCCAGATTTAAATATTGTAATAATTTGTGCCCACTTTCATTTATCGGGATAAACTCCAGTTTGTAAACATTTATTATATAAAATAAACAAGGGGTATGTTAGACTTTCTGAAGCTTTATGTAGAAATACAGCAGGGATACCATCAGGTCCTGAACATTTTGATAACTGGCAGTAGAGTTGAAAATGTTACATTTTTAAATTTCATTAGTTTTTAGTTAAATTGGCCAACGCGCCTTGTAATTTGTTTTCTCTAAATGCAGACTTTGTTTACAAGTTGGTAAAAGCATTAAATTTTTTTTTTCAAAAATAGAGTCGGGTATTTGTCTTTTTGGGTACTAACTAATTAACTAGAAGCTAATTATTATTTTGTAAATAACAAGGTCGGATTTCAAAAGAAATTATGGTGTCTTTCGTAGCCTGGTTATTATTTTCCTTTCCTAAACGACTGGAAATTATATATCGGATTGTGGTGCATACCATGCCATCTGTTGCTTTAACTTTAAGTTATTTGGTATTTTTAGTGAGGATAAACGGTAGTGTCAGGTCACGTGATAAAATACATACGTCACACCTATATGTCAAAATGGTTTTATTATTTTCTTAGGCTAATCATCGCCAATCTTATTATTTTAAGATGCTTTTTATTTCTTAATTAATTATGTTTTATTTTCTTCCCAGGATATCCATATTGTTGTTCTTATATTTAAAAAAAAATTCCAAAGTAAAATTATGGTCTTTTACATAATGAGTCATCCTATCGAAGTCATCTTCTTCTTGAACTGTAATTGACCCAGTAATGTTCTAAACTTGAAAATTTGCTTTCTTTTTCGAAGCAGCTGTTAACGCCTTAGCAGTGATTTTTCGTCTCGTTATTTTTCTCGTTTATAACTTTTCCGTATCCAGTGATGGGTTCTTCCAATGTAAGTATTCAATATCCATTGAGTTCACCAATATTTTAAGATATTATTTGTGGCATTTTATCATATTTTCATGGTTCCTTTTCTATGTTTCTTGGCAGTTTTGGAGCACACACGCTGCCATGTGGCGTGGCCATAATGGGTCGTCGCCCTAATTAATCATCATAGAGGTTAGTCAATTAAACCTAAATCAACCTTTTGATATGAAAACCCTTACAACTTTTATGACTTTTCTGGCAAAACTAACTTAATATTTTTTTGACAGTTTTTTTAAGTCACAATAAAAAAATCTAGGTTTTTTTTAAATCTTCGATAAAAGCACGTTTTTTTGGTCATTTTTTTATTGTTCGATCCTAAATTAAATCAACCTTTTTAAAGCATCTTGTTAAAAGAGATTTAAAATAAAATAAAAGAAGGGCATTAATTTTAAATTTACCTTTTTAATTTTTTTTTAAATAAATTTTATCATATTTTCATGGTTCCTTTTCTATGTTTCTTGGCAGTTTTGGAGCACGCACGCTGCCATGTGGCGTGGCCATAATGGGTCGTCGCCCTAATTAATCATCATAGAGGTTAGTCAATTAAACCTAAATCAACCTTTTGATATGAAAACCCTTACAACTTTTATGACTTTTCTGGCAAAACTAACTTAATATTTTTTTGACACTTTTTTTAAGTCACAATAAAAAAATCTAGATTTTTTTTTAAATCTTCGATAAAAGCACGTTTTTTTAATAATTTTTTTATTGTTCGATCCTAAATTAAATCAACCTTTTTAAAGCATCTTGTTAAAAGAGATTTAAAATAAAATAAAAGAAGGGCATTAATTTTAAATTTACCTTTTTAATTTTTTTTTAAAAAAGATACCTTTTTTTTCAATTACATTTTTGTCTCGGTAATCGTAAAGTTACTATATAACTTAAGAAAATGCGATTAACTGTTTTTATTACGTTCTCGGTTAACATGCTAATTAACCAAACTTGGTTTAGTTAATGTTACTATATAAAATACTAACGTTTTTTTATATATTTTTTTGTAAACAAAGGTACCTTTGGTAGAATAGTTGGGAAGCAGTTAAAATTGACTGCATTTTTTTGTTTAATTAACTGGAGGTTATGTTAAACCATATTATTTATTTTAACATTTAAAAAAGGGTTTCGGACAGTTTAAAAATTCAGAAAAATCTTTAGTTTTGTTTTGATGTCGGTTTCTGGTTTTAATTACGTAGAGACTAGTTAAAGCAAAATTTAAGGTTGTTTTTGGTTGTTTAACTGGAGTTTAGGTTTAACAAAATTTAGCCTTATATTTAAATATGTGTTTTTTTATCAAACAAAAAGCTACAAAAAAACAACAGCTAATTCATACTTACTAATTTTCCTGTTTTAAGGGTAAGTAAACTTTTATTTTACCTTTTATTTATTTATAAATATTATGAATAAAACAGGTGGCGCTCACATTAGTCCAAGTCTCCTTACTCATGCCTATTTGCTCACCAGATGAACAGCTGCCGGAGCCAACATTTTAAAAATAAAATCTAAAGTTCTTAATAACATCAAAAATTATTTTTTTATAAAAAAATAATTAGGACGAATGTTGCATGTGGCTACGTTTTTTTATATATTTTTTTTGTAAACAAAGGTACCTTTGGTAGAATAGTTGGGAAGCAGTTAAAATTGACTGCATTTTTTTGTTTAATTAACTGGAGGTTATGTTAAACCATATTATTTATTTTAACATTTAAAAAAGGGTTTCGGACAGTTTAAAAATTCAGAAAAATCTTTAGTTTTGTTTTGATGTCGGTTTCTGGTTTTAATTACGTAGAGACTAGTTAAAGCAAAATTTAAGGTTGTTTTTGGTTGTTTAACTGGAGGTTAGGTTTAACAAAATTTAGCCTTATATTTAAATATGTGTTTTTTTATCAAACAAAAAGCTACAAAAAAACAACAGCTAATTCATACTTACTAATTTTCCTGTTTTAAGGGTAAGTAAACTTTTATTTTACCTTTTATTTATTTATAAATATTATGAATAAAACAGGTGGCGCTCACATTAGTCCAAGTCTCCTTACTCATGCCTATTTGCTCACCAGATGAACAGCTGCCGGAGCCAACATTTTAAAAATAAAATCTAAAGTTCTTAATAACATCAAAAATTATTTTTTTATAAAAAAATAATTAGGACGAATGTTGCATGTGGCTACCCAAGCGTGTTGGGGCTTAACATTTTGGACTATTTTTTTTTGAATTTTAGTTTTGACGTAAATTTTTTTTTTTCAAAAAATAGTTTTCATTGGATTTGAATTTAAATTTTTTTGGAATAACCTTGTAGGTGTGAAGTAATGCATAACAGATAGGGTTTTAATACTTTGAAATTTTGCATACAATTTTTTTCAGGTCATTTATGTATCACAGTCTACGGTTTTTCTTTCTTGTCGAATGGTTTTTGGTGACAGTAACTTTGCGGAGAGACACTGTATATAGTTTGTCAAAAATTTCTTGAGTGAACTTAGATTTTCAGGGCTTTTTCATTTATTTTTTAAATTTCATTTGAACACCTTTTGAAATTTTTAAATTTTCAATTACCTTTTAAAGTTATCAAATTGGTTTCAAATTTTTATTTAATCACTTCCAAGATGTCGAGTAATCCCTTTTCTGCTAAACACCTTCTCGTAGATGAGATAGATTATGAGTTTCTCATTCGTGGAGTAGTAAGTAATCGTAGCAGGGAGGATAAACGCAAGACTTCACAACGCCTTTTGAATAGACATGGTCAGAGTGAGAAAAATATTATTGCTGATCCATCTACTTTTGATTTTTTGCAAGAAAGTGCTGCTATTACGAAAACTTTCGATTCCTTAAAGAATTTTATTGATGAATTTGAGGGTAATTCTCAAGATTCCATTTTCCCAAGAATTTTGTCACGATTAGATCATGTTACGCTTAGAGTGTCTTGCTTGTTTATACCTGGTCCTCCTACGGATCCTGATCAAATTTTATTAGTATCAAAGTTTAAGCAAGAATCTTATGACACATGTTTATTTTTGGATGCAGAAATGCATTATAAGATTAAACCAGATGATCCTGTAGTTTTCAATCAAACTTTGAATCAGACTATGCAGCCACAAGTAGTTGTACCTGCTATAGTTTAGTGCTCTCATAAGTCAGTTCCTTTAGCTGAGTGGGGAGTCAAGTTTAATGGAGACCCTAAAAAAGTCTTTAGTTTTATTGAACAGATTTCTAATTTAGCTGAGTCAAGGAAAGTATCTGATGAAGAATTATACTGTTCTGCAATAGAATTGTTTGCTGGGGATGCTAGTATTTGGTTTAAGAATATCAAAAGTAAAGTTTTTGACTGGACTTCTGTCAAAGAACAACTAAAAAAAGATTTTTTGTTACTGACTGAAGATTTGTGGGATAAGGTTAGGTCCCGTAAACAAAGGCGTTCCGAGACAATAACTATTTTTGTATCGCATATGAAGCATCTTTTTTCTCAAATGATTAGAGAGCCCTGTGAATTGACTAAAGTTAGATATATTAGGCAAAATATTTTACCAGAATATATAAGCCAATTAGCTCTTCATGACATCAATAATATCGAAAAATTAGTTAATTTAGTTAAAAAACTTAAAGAAGCTAATTATCTTAAAAATAAAATTAATCCTAAATGTGACGCTGTTTATTTCAACTTAAGTTATAATAACAATAGCAATAATAGACATTATTCTTCTCAAACTTTTTCTAGATCAGATAATAATTTCAAATAATAGACAAAATGTCGGTAATCAAGTAAACAGTAATACTGCTAGTAACACTCAAAATAATGACTTTCAGTCTCGTAATGAGCAACCTTCTACCTCAAATAGTAACAACAGAAGTTATGAGAATACATCTAATGTTGAAAAATGTTGGAATTGTTTAAAATCAGGACACCGTTATTGAGTTTGCCGTCACCCTAGAAAACGATTTTGTTTCAGGTGTGGAAAACCTAACTTTACGGTATTGACTTGTCCTATTTGTACAAAAAACGACCAATGAGGGCGCGTTAAGGCCACCGTGTTCCTAATTTTGTACAAGCCAACGAAGAATATGTTTTTAAACCATCTTTGGAACAAAAAAGATATTTAACATTTTTAAAAAGTTTTTATCCGAAATTAAAAAGTCAAAATACCTTAATTTCTTTGAATAACTCTAACTTAAGCAATTCCGAACAATTTGAATTAAACTCAAACTCTAATAATTTAAAAAATGTTCATAATAACCTAAGTAATGTTGAAAATAATTTAGGAAAAAATTCTGAGAATATTTTACCTCCACATTTTGTCGAAAAGTCCCTTGATAATAGACCTTATATTTTGGTAAAACTATTTGATACTGAGATTACCGCATTGTTTGATTCTGGTGCTACAATATCTATAGTTGGTTCTGAAGATTTGAATATTTTAAATAATTTTGATCTTAAAGTAAACTCTTCTCTTGTAAAAAATATCTCTACAGCTGATGGAACTCAACAAAAGTTTACTGGTTTGGTAGATTTGCCTATTTTTGTAAATAAGACATTTAGAATAATTAAGGCGTTGATAGTGTCAACTTTGCCTCAAAGTTTTATTTTTAGTAGTGACTTTGCCAGATAGTTTTCTTTGTTAGTTAACTTTAAAGAGAATACTTGGTTTGTTCAGTCTAATGAATTACCTGTAGATGTAGCTAATGATTTTACCGATTATGGTTTTGCTCCCTTATATACTTTGGATAGTTTAACACCTGAACAGAGAAAAGTAGCAGACGATTATATTAAGTCATTTTCTGAGATTTCTGGTGAAGATAAGTTGGGTCGTACAAATAAAATCACAATGACTATTAATACTGGAGATTCTTTACCTTTTAAAAAGAAATAATACTTGCTTTCGCCATACATGATGGAAATATTAAATAAGATGTTGGAACTATGGATGTAATTGAACACTCAAACAGTGCTTGGTGCTCGCCAGTACTGCTAGTGAAGAAGAAAGACGGGCGTTTTTTAAACAACCAAAGTAAGCACGACAGCTACCCGATGGTACAGATCGATAGAATTCTTTGTAACTTACGTGACGCTAAGTATAATTCGTCTATTGACTTACGGAAAGCATTTTGGCAAATACCTTTAGATCCTTCTTCCAAAGAAAAAACAGCATTTTCAGTCCCTGGTAAAAGTTTATTTTTATTACAGTCATGCCTTTTGGTCTCTGCAATAGTGCACAAACTCAACAACGTCTTGTAGATGCTATTTTTGGTCCTCGTTTCGAACCCAATGTTTTTTCATACCTTGACGACATTTTAATTACTAGTAGTACTTATGAACAACATGTACAGCTTTTAAAAGAAGTAAAATATCTTTTAAAAGACGCTAATTTAACGATAAATCTAAAAAATGCGAATTCTTTAAGAGTTCTTTGAAATTTTTAGGTTTTTTAGTCACTTCTCAAGGTTTAAAAACTGATCCTGAAAAAGTATCTGTTATGGTTTCTTACCCTCGTCCAAGAAATTCTACTGAAGTTAAACGTTTTACAGCGATGTGTAGTTGGTATCGTAGATTTATTTGTAATTTTTCGACTCTCGTTTCACCTATTAATGACTTGATAAAAGGTAAGAAAAAGAAGGAGCCTATAGATTGGAATTTAGCCGTAGAGGAGGCTTTTATTAAAATAAAAAACACTTTGGTTTCAGCTCCTATTCTTTGTCAACCTGATTTTTCAAAACGTTTTGTAATTCAGTGCAACGCTGGTGACACAGGTTTAAGTGGAGTATTAACTCAAATTTTAGATGGGCAGGAAAGAGTTATCTGTTACGCATCAAGATCTTTATCAAAAACTGAAAGAAACTATAATGTAACGCAAAAAGAACTTTTAGTAGTGATATTTTGTATTGAACGTTTTGGAAGTTATATCGAAGGTGCGCCACGATTTATCGTAATTACTGATCATTCCTGTTTGCAGTGGTTGCATAATTTAAATAGTCCAACTGGAAAATTAGCTCGTTGGGAATGTAGATTGCAGCTGCAATGTTGTGCCTGATGCTCTTTCGAGAATTCCTCATAACGATGACGAAAATGTACCTGTTCCTTCATATCGCTTTACCACTCTGTCAAAACTAATCTTTGCGAATGGAAAATAGTTGTACCTTCAAAACTGCGTAAAAGTATAATTAGAGAATGTCATGATCTTCCTACTTCTGGACACTTCGGATTTTTTAAAACTCTAGCGAAACTTCAAGAGTTATATTATTGGCCCAAAATGAGAGGTGCTATTTTGAAGTGCTGCCGATGTTGTAAAATTTGTGGTGCTAATAATATTGACACTAGTGACCCTAAAGGTCTTATAGGTGCCGAAAAATATCCTTTAGTGCCTTGGCAAATTTGTGCAGTTGATCTTATAGGTGCTTTGGTCCGCAGTACAAAGGGAAATACTTTTTTACTTGTAGCAGGTGATTATTTTTCTAAGCATACCGTTATGCATCCTTTACGCAAAGCTGCAGCTAAAAGTGTTGCTACTTTAATGGAAAATAACGTATTTATACATTATGGTGTTCCTCAGGTTTTCGTATCTGATAATGGTGGCCAGTTCTGTTCTGGTATTTTTCGCCAAGTTGCTAAGGAATATGACACTAAAATTTGGTTAACTCCTCGTTATGCTCCTCAATATCCTATACGTTGTTATATTGAAGAGAAACATACTCTTTGGGATAAAGAACTTAGTAAACTTCAATTTGCCACTAACAATTCTAAGCATGAAGTTCATGGTTATTTACCGAGGTATATTCCTTTGTGAGGAAAGTATTACGAAACATTAGATTCCACTGCTGGTATTGAACTGGGTAATGTTGATCAAGAGCTTTACGTATCTGATATCTGTGGTATAAAAGATATCTTTTTAGATGTTCAACAAAAGTTGCATACTGCCTATGAGCGTAATAAGAAATATTACAACATACGTAGGCGTGATGTTCCCTCTGAAGAGGGCGAAAAAGTCTGGCGACGAACAAAATTACTTTCGAATGCTTCCGAAAAATTTATGAAAAAATTAAGACCCAGATATGTTCTTTGTACAGTTAAGAAAATAATTGGTCATCTAGTTTATGCTTTAATTAATGCTGATGGTTCCGATGGCGGAGAATGGCATTTTAAAGATTTAAAAAAATATTATGGATCGAATTCCGACGTGTCAGTTGGATAAGTAATTTAAAAAAATATTTTGTAATTATTACAGATTGTATGCAAAAAATAAAATTTTAGTTAGGTTTATAAGTTTCTTTCAAAAAATCCTGCAGGTATTGGTTATAGTTTTAGGGTATGTAAGATTTTCTAATAAGTAAACCCCTTTTTCAAGAATTTCTAATTGAGTAACAGTTTGAGGACTTTATCGATTGTGTCTTTACTAAATTGCGACTTATTCTTGATGTGTAATTTCCCGATTGTGTCTCCTTTATAGGACGTGTGATATGCGTAGTTATCGTGGCAAACTTGTTACGTGACAGATTTAATAAATGGTCTAACGAGTTAGCCCATTTTTATTTTTGGAGAGGGGTGATGCAACATTTGAAAATGTAACATTTTTAAATTTCATTAGTTTTTAGTTAAATTGGCCAACGCGCCTTGTAATTTGTTTTCTCTAAATGCAGACTTTGTTTACAAGTTGGTGAAAGCATTAAATATTTTTTCTTCAAAAATAAGACATTGTAAATACAAAATGACTAGAGTCGGCTATTTGTCTTTTTGGGCACTAATTATTATTTTGTAAATAACAAGGTCGGATTTCCAAAGAAATTATGGTGTCTTTCGTAGCCTGGTTATTGTTTTCCTTTCCTAAACGACTGGAAATTATATATCGAATTGTGGTGTATACTATGCCATCTGTTGCTTTAACTTTAAAACGTTACTTATAATCGTTAAGTGTAGGAAAAAAAGATCTCTATCGGTATTGCTGATTTTGAACCGCAGGGGAAGTCGAAAAGATCTAGATTATTTGGTGTTTTTAGTGAGGATAAACGGTAGTGTCAGGTCACGGGTTAAAATACATACGTCACACCTATATGTCAAAATGGTTTTATTATTTTCTTAGGCTAATCATCGCCAATCTTATTATTTTAAGATGCTTTTTATTTCCAAATTAATTATCTTCCATTTTCTTCCCAGGATATCCATATTGTTGTTCTTGTCTTTAAAAAAAAATCCAAAGTAAAATTATGGTATTTTACATAATGAGTCATCTTATCGAAGTTTGGTTTTCTTTTTCGAAGCAGCTGTTAACGCCCTAGCAGTGATTTTTCGTCTCGTTATTTTTCTCGTTTATAACTTTTCTGTATGCAGTGATGGGGTCTTCGAATGTAAGTATTCAATACCCATTGAGTTCACCAATATTTTAAGATATTATTTGTTGTTCCTTTTCTCTGTTGGCAGTTTTGGAGCACATACGCTGCCATGTGGCGTGGCCATGATAGGTCGTCGCCCTAATTAACCCTCATAGAGGTGAGTCAATTCAACCTAAATCAACCTTTTGATATGAAAACCCTTACAACTTTTTTGGCTTTTCTGGCAAAACTAACTTAATATTTTTTCGAAAGTTTTTTAAGTCACATAAAAAAAAATGTAGGTTTTTTTTAAATCTTTATAGATAAAGCCACGTTTTTTTGAAATTCTTTTTTATTGTTTAATCCTAAATTAAATCAACCTTTTTAAAGCATCTTGTTAAAAGAGATGAATAAAATAAAATAAAACATGAAATAGTCATGGCAAAGATTCCATAGTTTGAATTTTTGTTAGGGTCATTCCGAGGATTCCACTTCCAGGATCGTTAGGTCGTTCCAGGATCGTTCCGGGGTCGTTCTTTCTTTTTTTATCGACCATTCCGAGACCTAGTTAAGTAGTCAGGAGACAGCCTACTACAAATTTACCTACCTATACGGTAGCAGCCTACCGCATGTCTTTCTAGTTCTACTCTGTTTTGCCGAGCTACTCAATGTGCCTGCACATTATGCTTCTCGAGTTTTATGGTTTGACGGAGCTTCACAATGACAGCTAAGTACAATAGTTTTTAGAAGGGCATCAATTTTAAATTTACCTTTTTAATTTTTTTAAAAAACCGTAACTTTTTTTTCAAAAGATTTTTGTCTCGGTAATGGTAAAGTTAAAATCAAGTTTTTATTAATAACTTAAGAAAATGTGATTAACTTTTTTTATTACGTTCTCGGTTAACATGCTAATTAACCAAACTTGGTTTAGTTAATGATATTATATAAAATACTAACGTTTTTTTATATATTTTTTTTTTGTAAACAAAGGTACCTTTCGTAGAATAGTTGGGAAGCAGTTAAAATCGACTGCATTTTTTGTTTAATTAACTGGTTAAAGCTATGTTACCATATTATTTATTTTGACATTTAAAAACAGGTTTTGGACAGTTTAACAATTCAGAAAAATCTTTAGTTTTGTTTTGATGACGGTTTCTGTTTTTAGTTATGTAGAGACTAGTTAAAGCAAAATTTAAAATGGGTTTAAGTTGTATAACTGGAGCCTTTTAGCCTTATATTTAAACATGTGTTTAAATGAATTATTTTATTCTTTAGTGACTTGCTAAGGTAGTATTTCCAAATTTTTGATTTGTTTTTTTGATTTTAACTATTTAAAAAACTTATTCATACAGATTTGGATCTCAAATTTTTTGTGCATTATTTTCTATCCTACATGCGGTTAAAATCTAGATAAACAAGTGTATCGATAGTTCTTCAATGGAAACTATAGAAAAAATATATAATATACCTTTTTACGTTTAAGCCTTTAGTGAAGTACGTGAATAATTACATGACTTTTCTTTATGAAACAAAAAGCTACAAAAAAAAGAACAGCTAATTCATACTTACTAATTTTCCTGTTTTAAGGGTAAGTAAGCTTTTATTTTACCTTTTATTTATTTATAAATATTATGAATAAAACAGGTGGCGCTCATATTAGTCCAAGTCATGCCTATTTGCTCACCAGATGAACAGCTGCCGGAGCCAACATTTTAAAAATAAAATCTAAAGTTCTTAATAACATCAAAAATTATTTTTTTATAAAAAAATAATTAGGACTAATGTTGCAGTGTTATTCAGAAAACAAACTGCATATATCTTGTGTTTGATTAGGTGCTTTTCGTTTAAAAAAAAATTATTGGGCAAATTTTTATTTCTTTTCTTATTGGAAACAAAAAATATTCAATATATTTCTTAAGGTTATTTTCAGTTTTGCTTATGTATTTTTTATGATCCATTTTAATTCTACGCTTAATTGTTTTACGAAGTTCAGAGAAATTGTTATAATCAATTAAGTTTTTATGTTTTTTCGAATTCTCATGTGCCTTTTCTTTCTCTTTTATTTGAATAATAGTTTCTCTTAAAAACCAAATTGGATAGCTATTTTTAAACGTCTTCTTTACCGGATTAAAGTTTTTAATTGAACTATTTATTTTTGGGTAAAAACGCTCAAGGCAGATATTTACATCTGAGGACTGAAAGACCTCGTCCCAATCTTGACCACTCATAAACTGATTAATAGCCAAGTAGTTACCATCATGAAATTTTAATTTGGAGAATTTTGTGTTAATAGGAATTTCAAGAAAGGGATGATGTCTGTGCTCTTTAACAAATGGGGTATTGCCTTTTTCTACACTTTCAACTATATCCGAATTACATAGAATCAAGTCCAGACATTTATTATCATTATTGTCAATAGCACAAAACTGATTCAGACCACAAAAATTTATATCTTATAAAAACATTTTGCTTTTGCTGTCCGTAACACGACCAGGCCAATAAAACCTGTGATTCTGATTGCAAGTCCAAAGCAAAGCAACTAAATTAGCAACCTTTTCAAAAAAATATTCAAAATCATTTTCTTTTGCATCAGGTGATGCGTAAGCACAACAAATAAAAAGTATCTTACCTGATTGCAGAGTCACGGACAGCCAAATATTTTCAATGATTCCTTTAAAATTCCACTCAGATTGAATACAACTTCTGACAGCGACACACTTACTGTTATTATTACTAGATCTGTCCCGCCTGTATACATTATATTCAACAGGAAAATACTAGCTACTCAGAACACCATCAACCAGCCAAGAATCATTGACACAAATAATGTCAAAGTCTAGTGAACAAGCGGATTGATAAAATTCACCAGTCTTTGTTCTCAGACCATTAGTATTTTGATATCCTATGCTAAGAGCCATTTTGCTTAACAAAAATTCCGATTAAAAGAAGCAGGTAAAGAAAAAGTATCAAGCGCTACGCCCTTGGGCCATCAGTCGACTGAGTGAGTCCTCATTTACAATTGAGAAGGCTTTAACACCTTTCCTTTTTTTAATAAAAATTTTGGCATCCCTCACCCAACAGTAGCTAAACTGATTGGTCTTGCAAAATTCCTTAGTTTTATTCAATAGTAACTTATAGGGTGGTGCCAAATGGTCGTTAATATAAATTCTACCTATGTCAAAATTCGGGCAAATCTCCCTAACAGTGATGCTTCTCCCATCCTTTCTGACAGTCTTCATAAAACCATTTTTGTAATGAGAAAGATACCACTATAGCCCTAGATGACCGGAGAATGGAAAAATGCGATGAGCAGACTCAATATAAAAGGGATCAATTTAGAAATTAACTTTTTTGCAAATCTTATTAAATATATCTAATAATTTTTCGTTCTTCTCCGGCATTTCTCTAACTTCGACATTTTTCAAGCGTCCTTGCTGTTGAAGAAGATTCAAGTCACTTCTAAGTGTAAAATTCTCCTTTTTTAAAGTTTCAGTATCGTTGGTAAGCGTGCCAACTGTGCGTACCACTTTATCAAAGTTCCCAATTTTTTTATTCAAATCTTCGATTTTAGAGCTGGTATATTCTAGAGATTGAAGCATATCGTTGGTTTGAGCCTTTATAGTCGATATTTTTGCAGTTAGGGTTTTAATGTTTTGCATTGCCTCGGCAAGTTGTGCAGATAAATCAGCATTGATTCGCAAACCATCTGAATATTTCCAAATCACGCCAAAATCTGACGATAGATCCGCTATGGTGATCGGAAGTTTAACACATTTTAGATCTTACTGCCGCTCACAGATACCACTGCATAGAATAGTGGGATTCGCTCGTGTCGCAGTAGCCGAACACAATGAACAGACCGGCATCGCGATAATTTTTTTTGCTGCAATATTTTATTTTTTTTTTTACGATCTTGTGTTAATGTAACTTTAAAAGATAATTTATCAATTAAATACCGTAAATTTAACAATAATAATAAGTATAAATTTTTTTAATTAATAACGACTCTATACCTCGAAATAAAGTAGTTTTACGGACGAAAGCAAAAATCGTGTGTACTCTGAAACGATTCGAAAACATAACAGAATCTTCTAAATCGTTCATTTTGAATTCGCCATATTGAAATTTTAAAATCTGATCAAAAATTCATAATCTCCTTCTTTAAGAACCTCTGTATGCGAATTTTGACTATGTTGGGAATTTGGAACCTTTGGTTGCACTAAAACAAAATTATGATTGTTTTCCACAAACCAAAACTACACTTTTTTGCACTCGACGCGCGTTTCGCTAACAATGTTAGCATCATCAGGAGACGATAAACAAATTTCGAATTTTGATTGAAATTGAACAAACTAAATCGTTGTCCTCCACCACTTCCCTCATTATGGGGAGGCGCGTATCTGATGATAGCATATAACTGTATTGTCATTAAAACTATAAACGCATACCAAATTTAAAGACACTCGAATGTATGTAAGTCAGTTAAAATTGGATAGGAAAACATGTCCAAAAATCGTTCATCTAAGCTTGAATCCGCCATATTGAATTCTCAAAATCTAATGAAAAATTCTTATTCCTTATACTCAAAAACCCCCGTATAACAATTTTCAAATTAGTTAGCCACACATGACCAAAAATCGTCCCTCTTGAATCCGCCATATTGAGTCTTGAAAATCTGATCAAAAATTCGTACTCTTTCTCCCCAAAAACCCCCGTATACCAATTTTGGTTGAAATCTCTAATATCAAGTTATTGCATTGTTACCGGAACTTTAAATGCATGCCAAATTTTGAAGACAGTCGGATGTGTATAATTTAGTTAAAATTGGTTAACAAAACATGACTAAAAATCGTCCATCTTGAATCCGCCATATTGAATTGTCAAAATCTGATCAAAAATATGTATTCTTTATCCCCAAAACCCCCCGTATTCCAATTTTGCTTGAAATCGAACAAACTTAGGCGTTTTCTCCCCCTCCACTTCCCTCGTAGGTGATGAGGGGGTACCTAATAATACCAAGTTATTGTATTGTAACCGGAACTTTAGCCGTGAATTTTAAGACAGGCGGATGTGTATAATTCAGTTAAAATTAGTTAGCCAAACATGACTAAAAATCGTCCCTCTTAAATCCGCATTATCGAATTTTCAAAATCTGATCAAAAATTCGTATTTTTTATCCCCAAAAACCTCCGTATATCAATTTTGGTTGAAATCGGAGAAACGTAGACGTTTTCCCCCCTTCACGGGGTGCCTAATAATACCATATTATTGTATTGTTACCGGAATTATAATCGCATACCAAATTTGAATTCAGTCGGACATCTAGACGTTAGTCAAAATTGAGTTGCAAGATTTGAGCCTAACATATTAACATACATATATAGAGGTGAAGTTAAATAAAAGCTTGTGATAAAAAATACGCAAACTTTAAAGCCGGTCCTGCATTTTTAAAAGTCTAAATTGAATTTTAATTCATTATTTTTTGGGTGATTTTGCTCACCAGCCTGGATCTCCGTCAGGCATATTGGGTCTGCATCGCGTTTACTTTGTTATGTTAGGTGTACAAATAAAAACGAATATCATGGCCGCTTTCCCAGGCACATTCATTTTTCATCCATTTTAAAGTATCCCTGGTATCATGTTTTTTCACTCTAGTGCATTTGATTCATTATTCGGAGAAGGTTAGCAGTGTAGTTATAGTGCCGATTACCAAAACCTAGGGCGTTTGATTTTGGCAACTTAAAAATCTGGTTTTTGTTCTATGGAAAGTGATGTTAGGTTTTGTCTAAATAAAATTGGAATGGACTGTAATTTATATAAACAATTAAATTGATATTTTATAATAAGTTGTTTAAAATTTTACTCGACTCTTCAATTTTACGTTAGTACCTAAGGATTAGTTGTGCAATTTCATTCTCTAATATCATGATTATAGTCCGTAAAGTGCAAAGAATGAAATATTTTGTCCTGCATTTTCACTAGTTATTAGATGTAAACTTTAGGTAAGTTTATTTTTTAAAACACTCCGCACGTTGACGTACGTTTAGTATAAATTGGACTTAAGTTTTGTCTTTTTTCTTTCACTTTTCATATAAAAAATAATTTTCCCCACTTACGTAAAAGATAAGGCCTTTTTATTTAACTCTTAATAGAGCAAAAGTTAACATCGAACTTTTAACGAGAATATATCTTAAAAAAGCCGTCGTAGGGAAAAATAAAAATTTTAGCAACATAAATAATAACTTTTGAGGTTATATTTCAACATGAAAAGTCAGCAAAGCATGCCGACATGACGCAGTGACCATATAGCAACCAGCACTATGCACTATGGTATAATTGATTGCTTATCCTTGGCAATGATTTTTAGTAAATATGATAATTTAAATTAAAATATTATAGTATTCTATTGGTATTATGCCTCATAAGTCCTAAAATATCAGTTTTTTTTTTCATAAGCCGTAAGGAATACAAAATGCCTGGAAAACGATATCGACTTCCAAACCGACCGCTCTGTGAATCGGAGCACTGGCAATAGTGCATGGACAAATTTGTTCTCAGAAAGTCGATGTCACGTTTGTATAGTTGCTTTAAGAAAACTTGGGTCCCTATAAAAAACCCGAAACCAAATTTGGCAGAAACATAATATGTCAGAATTTAAAAGAAAAGAAAATAATTGGTCCGAAAAAAAATGTGTCGAAAGTGAAATGACGGGAAAATCAAATCGCTAGAAAATATCAGCATAGAATTTAATTTAAACGAAACATATTTTTGTAGGAACACAAAATATCAAAAAATATTTTTAACAAAAATAATGTAATAAAAGCATAATTTCGACCAACAAAATTCAAGAACCCCAATCTGTCCGAAAATGATTTGAACCGATAGCCACGAATTCAATTACTACGTTGCCAGGCTTACGGCAGGGAAGAGTCGAAGTAAGTTGAGATATTGTATTAATTTACCCCCTTTACATCCCTCAGCCACCCCCTACCACCAAATTTTTTCATAATATTGTATTGTTATCGGACCTACATTACTGTTTCAAATTTCATTAAAATCGGTTCACGGGAAGTGTGTCAAAAATGAATCGCAATCACAATCAGAAACTGTGAAGTTAAATAAATTAATAAAAACAAATCCCCGTGTCATCCTCCAAATAGATAAACTTGTCAACACCGCAATCCAGGGCCTACGGCGCTCTAGAGTTTTATACTTGATGCATGCCCAATAGCGATTCGGATGGATAGTGATTCTGCTCATTTAAGGATCAGGCATATTATTTTATATCAATTTATGGCTTCTGATATTTTAAGGTTCGGGAAAATTATAATCGATTAAAGTACTTTCGTGTCTTTTGAAGATCGAGTAAATTAAAATTCTATAAAATTATATTCGTATCCATTATTTTCTGGGTGTTTTACTTTCGTTGTTATTTCGTTTCAGACGTTTTATTTTCTGTTCAATTGTGTTTCGGTTTTTGTAACTTCGGCTTTTTTGTGGGTTCCCGAAAACTTTAGATATGTTTATTAGTGCTGAAACAAAGACAAAAGTACTTTTGTTATATTTCGATATTATACTACAGTTGCGTTTTACAACCACAAGTGTAAACTCGGTTTGAAAATCGGGTCGCTATTTAAAATAGCTGCGAATCGGGGTCCAGGCGCAGATCTATGGAAAGGGGAATTCCCCACCCCCTGAAATCAAAAATAATGAAGGTACACACCACTATTTATACTTTTATACCTCCAGCAAGCGTGAAGAAAAACTTGACGACTGTTTTCCCCCTCCCCCTTTGAAATTCCTAGATCCGCCCCTGCTTCAACGTGACGGTTTTTCTTTCAATTAATTTCAATCTTAATTTGTCTTTAACCATTGACTAATATAGAGCTTTAACTTATTCAAGTTACCTTAAACTTACCTTATTGGAACCTTACTAGTCGTTCCATCATCTGCATTTTGAAACAAGAACGCCAATGGCCAACTTATCCAAGAAGCACTCCTAAAAAAGAATCTAATTGTAGTAAGGGGACTGAAAATCAACTTATAAGGCTTAAATTTTCTCCGAAAATCATCAATAAAATGGTAATCTGAAACTATTTTGTTATTCAAACCCCCTACAGGAAAAATTTACGCGTACGCCACTGGAAATGCCCAGAGTAATCCACTATAAACCCTTCCCAAATCAATTTTGTAACATAAGTTAAACGAAAGTTACCGATGGCCCCTCTAGCTTAACAGTTAAGCTAGGGAGACCTCGGTTTCTTGGAAACGATTGTAGCACCAAATTTTATTTTACTTCAACAAAATAGCAACAAATATGATCAATAAATCGTAGTAATAAAAATTTTTGGGGTCCTTATGATTGCCCTCCTAGCTTAATCGACCTCAACTATAGCTCTATTTAACATTTTGACACTTACATGGGTGGCGATGGTAGACTTTCAGGCGACTCACTGGGCTGGGTTAAATGCCTCCTGGAAGACGACATGGTCTTGGCTATGGATGGATTATAGATTTTTGGATCACTCACCATTCGCACAAAGAAGCTTCTCTTCTGTGCCAGAGTCTCTTTCTTTTTTCGTTCAAGAAGGTCGAAGACTTGGTCTTGTAGTTCCTAAAATTATTTTAAAGAACGTGTAAATATTTTTACCTACTCGCGTGCGTGAAAGTGCACTCTACAAGCCTATTTTTGGTGTGGAAAGTTGTACTTTACCGATTAATGTGTGGTAAAGTTACTTTACGGCATAGTGTGCGCTAAAATTTCTTTACCGCATAGTGTGCGGTAAAATTACTTTACCGCATAGTGTGCGGTGGGAGGATTCCCTCGAAAACAAAAGAAAGATAGCCAATAATATCTTTCTTTTCTGTCTGTTCCAAGAGAGCTAATCCAGGTCAATCTACCGTTGCTACGATTTCAAACCAAATATTGACTGAGTCGGACAGCGTAGAAGATAAAGTCCAAAAAGATACCTCTGCGATGAATTTTCAAAGGCGCTTCGAACTGTACCTTTAATTTTACTTTTAATTATTAAGTGGTTTTTAGATAATATTTTGTTCGTTTGTTAAAAATAAATACCTATATTAATTTGAGTTTAAATTTGTTTCATGCTTTTGAATAATATTTGCCACTATTTTTACAAGGATTTTACTTTACCGCATAGTATGCGGTAAAGTTACTTTACCGCACACTGTGCGGTAAAGTAAAATTCATATTTTGTCCCCACCCAGCATCCCATTATTAAAAATTATTCATTAAAACACAAACAAAAAATATCAATAAAAAATAACCTTAAATGTCTGCAAAGTTACCGTTTATCATTATTTCAATGCCGTCTTATTAGGTTTCTCATAATTTCACTTTACCGCACTTTATACGGTAAAGTAAAATTATACAAAATTGCTATAATTTATCAATATTTCAATGCCGTCCCATTAGGTTTCTCATGATTTCACTTTACCGCACGCTATGCGGTAAAGTAAAATTATACAAAATTGCTATAATTTATTAATATTTCAATACCGTCTTATTATGTTTCTCATGATTTCACTTTACCGCACACTATGCGGTAAAGTAAAATTATACAAAATTGCTATAATTTATCAATATTTCAATGCCGTCTTATTAGGTTTCTCATGATTTGACTTTACCGCACACTATGCGGTAAAGTAAAATTATACACAATTACTAAATTTTATTACTATTTTTAACCCATAAAAACATATATATGAAAGTAAAACTCGTGGCATATCGGACAAAGCGTTTTTGTTTCTCACTTCATTACGACCAGGCCTCCAATGTCTAATGGAGAATCCAGACACCTACAGACCTGTTTTATCCTTATTAGGAATCATCAGGGAGTCATAGGATTATACCTGGCAGTTGAAGCTACACAGTGACCATGCACACCTCTAGAATTTAAAACAAAAAGTTTGTAATCCTTAGGGACGTAGTAACTGTGTGCGCCACCTGTCGAATAAACCGAGAAACAAAAACATCAAAATTGAAAAGTGCAAGACACCGTAAATACAGAATCCTGTACCGTTCAGCATGTTATAAAGTAGAAACCTGTAAAAGTGTAAGGTCACTGTAACATGACTCTTAAAAAGAGGTAACGTTCGCAGCAGCCCCCAATTGGAGCTTCATACTACTTTTTTAAGAGTCATGTTACAGTGACCTTATACTTTTAGAGGTTTCTACTTTATAACCTGCTAAACGGTACAGGGTTCTGTATTTACGGTGTCTTGCACTTTTCAATTTGGATGTTTTTGTTTCTCGGTTTATTCGACAGGTGGCGCACACAGTTACTACGTCCCCAAGGATTACAAACTTTTTGTTTTAAATTCTAGAGGTGTGCATGGTCACTGTGTAGCTTCAACTGCCAGGTATAATTCTATGACTCCCTGATGATTCCTAGTAAGGATGAAACAGGTCTGTAGGTGTCTGGATTCTCCATTAGACATTGGAGGGCTGGTCGTAATGAAGTGAGAAACAAAAACGCTTTGTCCGATATGCCACGAGTTTTACTTTCATTTTTATTTGCGGACACGAGATTCATTTTGTTGTTTTTAAATATTTTGGCTTTTTAGTTCTGCGCAACAAGCCTCCTCCAGAGCGATTGCTTGCTGATGCCTTAAAATTAGGGCCACGTAGTATGAAGCTCCAATTGGGGGCGGTACTGCTGCGAACGTTACCTCTTTTTAAGAGTCATGTTACAGTGACCTTATACTTTTACAGGTTTCTACTTTATGTCTGGATTCTCCATTAGACATTAGAGGCCGGTCGTAATGAAGTGAGAAACAAAAACGCTTTGTCCGATATGCCACGAGTTTTACTTTCATTTTTATTTGCGGACACGAGATTCATTTTGTTGTTTTTACAACATATATATATATATATGATTTTTTTATGCAGGAAAATCGGTGCACGTTAGAACGAAATAGGTGACGGATAGAAATTCATTTACTAAACGTATCAGAATAAAATTTTTTTAAATTTGTATGATTTTACTTTACCGCACACTATGCGGTAAAGTAAAATTATGCAAAATTTGCTATAGTTTGGGTTTTCAAAATTTACGATGATTGTTTTGAAAATTTTGGTGCTCATAGGTAAAATTATGTACATCGCGCACGGTAAAGTACCACTTTCCGCACTTGTTAGGTAAACAACTATTTAAATTTTAGTTCTTTAACGCCCGGCAGCGGAAAAGCAGTCCTGCTAGGACGTAAAATTACGACACTCGAGCGTTGAAGTTACTGTTTATTATTATTATTATAAATGTACGCAATAACATATAGGAGCAAGTTTCAACTATTTTAAAAAGTATCTTTTTAAAAAGTTTTATCTCAAGGCAAGGAAAAAATTAATACTTACTTGTTCTTTTTCAACATCCACCATTTCTGCGAAATCACAAATTACATTCCATGCGTAATCTAAAATATGTAAAATTAAAACTTTTTATAACCCCTGACAACCTCCAACAAGTTTTTTTGCCTAGTAGTTAATCTATACGTCTGCATATTAAATCTCATCATAATCGGACGAACGGTTCAGAAGTTACATCCGATTCTATTTGTCGTCATATCCTAAATTCCTTTACACCTGAGTGCTGTAGAATCAAACATATAGCTAAGAACACCCCTTAAAGGATATACTGGTGAAACTTATTACATTTTAGCGAGGGTTAAAAAATGGTCATTTGAACCTTTGAATCGGTAGCCTTAAAAATAAATTTTAGCTTATTCGGTAAAAAATCAAAAAAGTGGTCCGAGCCGTGTTTTTAAAAAATATTCCTTCCATTCAAAGTTTAGTTAATTCTGATGTTTATTTGACTCCAAAAAGTATGGATATTATTAAAAACTATAATACGACTCTGAGCACTTTTTTGATTTTTTTGCCGAATAAGCTAAAATTTCTTTCTAAGGCCACCGATCCAAATGTTTAAATGTTTCACTGAAAGGAAAAAAAGAATATCTACTCTTAATTACATATAAAATGCTACAGTTTTCTTGTTAAAATTGTGCCTTTTTCTAAAACGTTATGTATCGTATTAATTTGACGGTAAAAAATATCGAATTTATACTACGTCACGAAAGGTTAAACTACTACATAATTTTAGACACTTTACCCATCTATTACGAAGTGACTTGGAACAAATCCTCACATTTCTCGGAAAGTTTCACTTAAATTTTCACATCTTAGTGCTCTTGTCCAACTATAAGGAAGTTGTTTTTTTATCAGGGCCCTAATTCTTGAGCAGGGAACGACATAGATTTGTGTCGAATGATCTCACGTCGAATGCATTTCGTATTCTTGAGTGGTGATCACTGATTCCATTCCATAAAAAATTTGGTGTTTCAAAAAGGTTTTAAGAAAAAGTATCTTTTTTTCGAGGGATGTGATCATTCCCCAGGATTGATCCCTTCTCTTGAGGGATCACTCCTTCTCTAAAGATTCAAGAATTAGGAGCCAGGACTTGCCACACTTATTAGAAAACAGCTATTTACTATGATCGCGTGAAAAATAGCTCTTCCAACACTATTTGCCAAACGGGAAGATGCATTCCCCGCAGTAGTGCCGGAAAAGTTAACAAAGGTAAAATTAAATTACATAATTATGACGAACTGTACTTTTAACATAAATTGTTACAAGTAATCTAGTTATTTTAAATAAAATGGTTAAAAATCGTAGTGTTTATAAAATTATTCAAGATAAAAATTGTTTAGTACATTGTCAATTTAACATTTTTTAGACTATAATTTTATCAAAAAAAATGTTTTTTCATATTAAGTATACTCGTAGAAAAAATATAGTTCCTAACACATGTAAAAAGCAATTTTTCTTCTCGCGCTTGTGAGGAAATAGTTATTTACATAACAAGTGCAGAACCTGATATTTTTCCGCACTCTTCGGCAGTTGCACGAGCGACACGGAGCGGAGTGCGGGCAAATCGTCAAGGTCAGAAAAGACACTTTTCGCACGTATCAGGTACAAAATTTTTCCTACTTACGTAAAATAGTTATTTAAATTTTATTTTAAATAATTAAAAAAATATGAGTGCGGGAAAGACACAGGGTAAATCCAATCCCACAAGGCGTGCGGGAAATTCAACTTCCTGGACGTAAATGCGTGCGTAAAAGTGCATTTTTACGCACGGTAGTAGAAAAAAAACTATTTTCATTCCAAAACTTCCAAAGGTAAATCGTGGGTGCGGAAAGAGGTTAGTTTCCACAAGAGATAGGTTTACTTGTTTTTATACAACTGCTTTAGAAAATAAAGTTTTCCACAGGGAAAACTTACTTTGCACATACTATATTTTAACTTTGCACACTGATGTGTCATCTTTGCGCACGGTTTTTTAATTTTTTGTATAAAGCGCTTTAAACGCCTAGAACATTTTTTGTTAAATTTATTGCAAACATGAAAAAATCAGAAGGAAATTTTAATTTAATTTTCAATTAAAATATTTAGTATGTACTTTAGCTCATACACAGAACACTAACTATGTTCTGTGCCTCATATACGAGTAAGAAACTAATTTTGCAAAACCGTAATTTTACAATTACCCCTCTCCTATATAAACTATAAACATTTCATTAAATTTCATTAATTTAAATTTCATTCATATTATTATTAAATAAAATTTTTTGCTATTAATAATATGTAAGTAAATATTAACTTCCACAGCAGTAACTACAGTAATAATCTTTTTGTATCCTAGCAATTAATGACTTACCTATATCTGACTCGGTAGCATCCTGAGAGACCACACAGAATCGAATAACAAATTTTTCATGTACGTTTGCTGGAACCATGTGCAATTTTCCAGAAGCGTTGACGCTACACAATAGTTTTTCATTGATTTTGTCAGGGCCTTTGAGTCGGAAACAAACCAGTCCTAACTAAAACAGCTCAAATTAAATTGTATTATGGGTTGGGTTGTATTGGGTTGCAAATTTAGCTAATTTTCACCGAAATTCTACAAAGAAAAAGCAAAGAGCCAAACTTTATGGGGTTCAGTACGAGAGTATTAGGATGAACATTACCTGAATTATTATGTTTCCACGCAAAAGTCTCGAGCAAATTTCAAGCATTTTTCTCAAATGAAAGGCAAATAACCTCTTAACAAAGATTCTGTTAAAACGATTTGTTCTGGCAATCTGGAAAATGATACTGGGTTTATTTCTGAATGTTGCTGTAATCAAGTGGTATACAAGTCTGCACAAATAATACTGCTATTGAACCTGTTTAATCAAGAAAATTTATTTCTGAGAGACTTGTGTCGCAACTTAATAATTCAGATAAGTTTCAATTATGACGAACCTTATAAAGTTTGGCTCTTTGATTTTGTAGGTAGAATTTCGGTGGAAATTATCAAAAATAATTAGTTCTTTTTATTGTAATATCGAGGTACATAAATTACTTAGTCAGAGGTTGATTTTCGACTGTATATATTAATATATCAATACTAATTTATAACCCAAATTGAATATAAAACAATAGTTGCATAAATAGCTAAATAAGCTATACAGAGTTTATTGCACTATATTATCCTTCTTTAATTACTGCTTTTAAAATATATGTCACCTCAAAATCTCTTTTTCTAAACTGAAAGACCGGTCAAAACCAATTGAATTGAATTTCTATATCGGTCAGTCGAAAACGTATTCAAAAACATAAGGTCCCAAAAAGATGTTCTTAGCAACAAATCTTCGTTTGAAACCCACCTTAAGGTAGAAAGGCATCATTTTAGCACCGATGATAATTTTAGAGTTCTACATATCCTAAAGGGAAAACGTTAAACGCAAGACTGTTTAAGAAATGAACGTTTTAGTGTGCATAGTAATTTTTAATTTTTGGGGATATTCAAACAGACAACTCGATTTTTCAGAAATATAATAGGTGTTTTATACAATACATACAAGTATTGTGCATAAAAATTTAACATGACACAAATCTGGCTGATACAATAGACCAGGATCATCCTGAATCCTGCCTAAACATATACACTTAAACATACTAAACATACTACACTTTGACATTTTTACATTATTCGTTTGACACTTTTTATACTGAGCTTCCAAAATTTTCGCATTTTGAAGTACTAACAAAACAAACTTCACTTCTTACATTCTAACTATTTTCTTTCGATTGAACCTGTTTTGGTTAAGTCTTTTAGAACCCTCTTGGTTTAGAATTTATTTCGCACTCTTATTTCGAACTATTTTCTGTTTAAGTCAATTTTTGCTTTGAATTTTTTTGAATTTCTCAGAAAAACGCGCTTTCGTGCTGGAAATGTATTCTTGAACAGGGAGCTTCATAGATTGCTTTAGCGAATGATCACATATCGTATGACTTTCAAGAATACACCGCCTATCAACACAGTCCTACAGTGATCTCGCGGTCTTGTGATACAAAATTCTTGTTAACTCACCAAATAAGGTGAAGCGCAGGTAAGATTTTTCGGAGCACTACAAATTCAATTTAGTTTTTAATAATTTCTTAAACGAGAAACATCGGGATCGGTAGTGCGCGCTAGATATAGCGCGCACTACCCATCCCAGATACAGAAAATAGTTGGTGTCTGGACTTTTTACCGATTGTTAAAATACTTGGGTCCTTTTGAAATTAAATATTTTTTATTTATTTTGGGTAAGAAAAGTTTCTTTAAAATAAATCCACACATTAAAAACTGTCATTCGTAAAAAAATTTAGAGATGAGAAAAAACAAAAAATTGGGCTTAAGTTTACAAAATAAGTATTTTATATGTTGGAACGTGATAGTATTTTATTATTTTTAAAATTAACTGCGCCAAAATTCTCTAAAATTAACTAGAAAAATAACTACAACCACAACGAAATAGATTCGTATCTTACGGCAGTGGTAGTGGTAATTACCACAACGGAATGACGTTTAGCTATTGCGCAGACGCAGTAATTACCACAACCACTACAAATATCCCTTTTTGGATTCAAATAATTCTCGATATACCTGGTTTGGCATTTTTTTCGTTCTCCATTATATTGTATTGTCAAGTATTGTAAAAATAAATTACAAAATTTGATAGACAGATACACAGATAGACAGATCCTGTGAAGGCTAAATAAAAAACATTTTTTAGCCATTAGGCCTTAATATTAATAAAAACAAATCTAAATAAATTACGAAGAAAACAAAAAAAAAGTGTGTGAGAAGGTTTGGAAGACTAAAAATAAAGATAAAGACAGTTAGATTATAAAATAATAATTTTACTTAGTGGTGGGGTGAACTCCGGAACGAATCAGCGACTCACAAAAAGCGAATCATGAAATAGCGACTAATAAAAGAGCAAAGTCATAAAAGATCGAGTAACATTAAAGCGACGCAAAATATAGCGAAAGAATTAAAAGAGGGAAATATTAACATGGCGAAATATTAAAAAAGCGAAATATTAAAAGAGCGAGAAATAAAATGCAAAGTAACTAAAGACCGAATCTAATAAAAAAGTAACTGTAACAAATGAGTGAGTAATAAAAGTGCGAAGTAATTAGGTAGTTTTCCGCAAAATTTTAAGTTAGAAATTCGTAAGTAGGAAGACTTACCGAGAGCTATTAAAGTCCAATCTTCTTCTTCATTATATCCACTCAAAATGGCACTTAAAGTTTTATAAAGTAGTATAAATTTAGACGTAAAAATAGCGATAACACACAGTGAATAATATAATAACGATATATACGGCGATTCTAACAGGAATAATTGTTCAGGGCATCTTTTTCTGATGCCACATTATACCACAAAAAAAAATACTTCTTAATTTTATATCGCGACAAGAAAATAAAATCGAGAGACAAAATTAAAAATAAAATTCTCAGTTTATGCGCTTGTAACCAGCGCATTACCCAAAACTTAGAGAGTAGAAAAATAAATCAAAATTAATTGTAAACAAATATAAATTAGTGAGCGGATACGTAACATCCTGCCCACTATTAAGAGTCCTAAGGGACCTTAATTACTATTTTTTGAGTCCTTGTCACGAAGTGGTAAAGGACATAGCTCCTATGGGACCTTAATTAATATTTTTAGAGTCCTTGTTAGGAAGTGGTAAAGACCAGAGTTTTACCATGGGTCTCCTAAAATCTCCTTGATTAGTGTGGACTGTAGCAATGCGTGTTATACCATCTGCACCGGAGTGAAGAGTATTTATTCTGCCTAGGTGCCACTTGGAGGGCGGTTCATTACCTGTTTTTAACAATACAAGAGTACCAACTTCAACATGTAGAGAAGTGGGTTCCAACCACTTCCCGCGCTTCCCTAGACCAAAAGTCCTGGTGCAGTCTCTGTAGAAATTGCCATCGACATAACTGATTTAGGTTTAAGTGAGATAAATCTCTATCTGGCAATATGGAAGAAATGAATTCTAGCGTTAGAAAATGACCTGGTGTTAAAACTGATAAATCGTTTACGCCGTTGCAAAGCAGACTCAATGGTCTTGAGTTTAGCAAAGCCTCGATCTGTACTAGAACAGTATAGAAATCTTCATACATTAGTACTTGTTCACCTATAGCACGGTACAAGTCAGTCTTAATAGATTTCAGTCGGGCTTCTCCTAAAGCATTAAAATGTGGGGCGAGAGATGGACTAAACTTCCACTCAGTTTTCTCAAAATCGGTAGCGTATTTAAGCATTTCTTGAATTTGCTTATTACTCGCGGTAAAATTTGTTGCATTACCTGACCAAATCATAGTAATTCGACCTCTTCGAGCGATAAAGCGGCGTAGAGCACAAAGAAAAGCTTCGCAAGACAGGAACCCAATGTGAGATGCTTTTGTAGCAAAACACACGTATATACAAACATAAGATTTTATTGAGTTTACTCCGCAATGTTTACTAAGTGTAGTTAAAAATAGCCCAGCAGTTTGAGAAATACTTTCCTTGAAACAGGCTTTGCAATTCGATATTACCGATAGTGCGTCTTGCAGATAAAATCCAAAATTGATAGTGTATAAATACTGCAATGTTTGAGCATCCGGGTGCAAATAAATTTTGTGATAGTGTTCAATTATTAGAGACGTAAGATGATTTTTACGCAGTAATAATGCAGGGTGCCTTTCGTTAAAAATTTATGATGACGTCCTTTTACTCTTAAAATTTCTTGAGGGCCAAGAAAAACATTTAATTTTCGTAGCGGCTTCAGGTTCAACGAATTTTTTAGTAGGTCACGCGTCTTCCAGATTGAAGCAAAAATTCTGGTCCTGTCCACCATAGCGAATTATGAGCTAACTCTTTGGGTAGCAAGCCGCAACTGCCAACATCTGCGGGGTTATTTTCTGTACTAATATGCCTCCAAATTCACGAAGATAATCACACCAAGAGAAAATTACAGAAAATGCGACCTGAAAAGAAATCGTGTCCATGACAATATAAATTAAGTGTGCAAGCATTTTAGCGTTAATTAGTTTTAGTATTAGACTCCAGAAACCGGCGCGACTCTCGATTTTGCCGCAACTAGAAATATTTTATAAGTGTTTTCATAAGGATTACGAAAATATATAACACAGGCAATCGCCTTTTGCGAAGCATCGCGGAACCCATGTAATAGTAATGTAAGTAATGTAACATTGGAAAGCGTTCATATATTGTAACCAGCGATCAACTATAAACTGCGGTGGCGTATCATCCTATCCAACTCCGAGCGAAAAAAGTAATTGAATTAAGTGTTTAGCAAAAAGAGTAAGCGGGCTTAAATAACCCATAGGATTATAGAATCTTGCCACCTCCGATAAGATTACACGTTTAATACAACCCTTATCTTGAGGTTGAATTCGATAGGCGAACATGTCGGTGCTACAGATTTCGACTCTGAATCGAAATTAAATGATTTTGAAAGTAAGTGCGTTTTTGGTAAGCCTTGTAAAAATTCTAAACTGTTACTGGGAAACTCCTTGACATCAAAACCTTCAGGTTTAAGAAGTTCGAATAATCAACAAAATATCGCGCGTTTTTGTTTGGTGAAAATCTCCATACTATCCTTTGATAATCGGTGTACTCAAGAACTATCTTTATTTGTGTAAATGTATGTACATTTAAGTTTTTCATATTGCGTTGCTTACTGTAACTAACTTTGACGTTTTCGAATTACAGGTTAGATCTTTTGACACTCTAAACACAAAAATAAGAAGACTGGCCACAGGTTACTAAAAGACTATTAATAAACTAATGAATAAAACAATTTTTTTAAATTATTCAACATTTTATGTTAAAAATTTATTCTTAAAGCTAATTATGGACGAAACAAGAGCATAATTGTGCAAATAAGAAGAAAGTATTAAGAAGAAGGAACTGTTTCGCGAAAGGAAAGCAATAACTTAATCATAGGCAGCGCCCCTCTGCAGGATCGGTAAATTTGAGTAATCGAAGCAGACAACCAAAAATGTTGAAAATCAAATATTAAAAAAACACTACGTAAATTAAAAAAAAATCAAGAAAACGTTTCTTCAGTAGCGTGTCATTGCCCCGTCAGCGTCGATAATGTTTGCCAGTCTTCGTGGCATGGAATCTGCTAAATTTTGAAATAAATTTAGATTTGAAATAATGATTTCGTCGTACCCTCTGACTATGAGTTCCATTAAGTGATTCCATTAAGTGATTGGAATTTCTGGGAACAATATGCATTCGTGTCCTACATATTTTCCATAGGATTAGCGTCCAAAGTTTTTGCCGGCCATGGCAAAACCTCGATGTTGTTTTGATGGAACCATTATTTAGAAATGCTTGCGATATGGATGGATGGACAGTTATTTTGTTGATACACAAAATCTTCTGGATGAAGAATGGTTGCTTCTGGAAGCATAATATTTCTCATTATATCAACATAAACCTCAGCCGTAAATCTTTCATGGATTCTAAACATGTCCTCTCGCTGATATCCAACTCCACACAATCACGGAAAATCTTCCAGCCTGGTCTTCGTGTAGTGAATAGTTTAGCGCAAAAATTAACCTGGCTTGCTTCTTTTCCGCACTAAGTAAGATTTTCTCTGCAGCAACGCGACTTCTAAGCGTAGAACGGATTATCCGTCTGCGCGTCGTTCTTATGGATCCAGGAAAGTGTGCCTCAATTTTCGCCTCTGAGGCCATAGCAAATGGATGGTCTTCAAGAAAGTGTTCCTTCTTCTTGATACTTTCTTCTTATTCTTACACTTGTAGCCTTGTTTCCTTCATAATGGGCCGCTACTCTTCGAACCGACCAACCACCGTCTAATTTTGCCAAAATTTGGGCTTTTTCGAATTCGTTTAGTTGGGGTATTTTTAAATATAAGCGTATGACAACAACAAAATCTGACGGTGACATTTTTTGTCAATTTCTCTCTCCACATAAAACTGGTACAGCAAAAGTTAGCAGCCTGTTTAATTTTTTAAAATTTTATAGTACAGCCAATACCGTACTCAACTAAAAAGCCAGGTAACTCCTACCGTCTCAGTGCCCTTTAGCCTATTGTATCGGCCATTTTTATAACCAAATTGACAAGTCAAACATGGATTTTCTGTCAGTTTGGTGTTAATATGGCGCCGATCATAGGCCAAAGGATACTAAGACGAAAATGAGTTAACTGGCTTTTTAGTTGAGAACGGTGTTGGTACGGCCAACACCGTTCGTCCAACACTATGCCTATGATCGGCGCCATATTGACACCAAACTGACAGAGAGTCCATGTTGTACTTGTCAATTTGGTTATAAAAATGGCAGCCCCAATAGGCTAAAGGGTACTGAGACGGTAGGAGTTACCTGGCTTTTTAGTTGAGAATGGTGTTGCATTGTCTTCCTATAAGTGACAATGTCACAGGCTCCTGATAACATCATGGTTTGCATGTCACTGTTATCCAAATTTTAAAAAATGCACCTTTCCGAATTTGATAAAGCTCAAATCTTAGCAAAACTAGACTGTGGTTGCTCTATTCGGTAAGTAGCTGTTCACTATGGGAGAAGCAAGTCTAAGAAATAAAAAGTATAGTAAACATAAAAACCGATTGCAAGCAGAGGGAACAATCCATCGAGGGGAGTAAGGGATAGTGATGCGAATATAATGTAACCTTCATATTTGCTCGGAAAGTTGGAGACCATGCTTAGGCCAGTGCACGTGGGCATGGGACCAGAGGTTTTCGATCGGTATGATGCGAATGCATCTAGCCTCTCATATCCAAATGCCAACCTCACCTTCTCGTGGTGCTCCCTGTCTAAGACAGACGAGGCTCTGGCGACCGAATATGGCCGGTATAGCCCTATGGGGAAGTTGAACTAGACCCAGTAACGACTAGAAACTGCTCCATTAAGGACTTGTACAAACTCGTACAGGAGAAAATTTAATGGTGTGGTTAAACTAGAATCAACACTAGGGACTGCTCCATTAAGGACCTGTACAAACTCGTACAGGGTAGAATTTAATGGTGTGGTTAAACTAGAATCAACACTAGGAACTGCTCCATTAAGGACCTGCACAAACTCGTACAGGGGAGTGGAGTGGTTAAACTAGGATCAAAGGGTGCACAATAAGCTAGTAATGGCTGCAGTGCAATAACTCTGGCCAGCCATCAGGCTGGTCGGAGCCACAATCGAGGGGTTTTAGTCAGTAGGAATCCGACGCTACCCGGGCTCTCCTGGTAGAGGAGAAATGACTGGCAGGAAAATAGTTCGAGCATCTTATGCAAGATTTCCCCTTGATATCCTTGAAAAAAAAACAAAAAAAAACTATCCATCGAAAGGAAGGCACTGGTTGGATGGAAGTTACTAGCAAGAAGCAATCAATTTTCTGGAAAATCATTCGTTTGCCAAAGCAAAAGAAGTCAAAATTGAATGAAATTTTTCAGGATCCATAACAACGTTAGAGAGAAGGATTAAACGTTCGGGGCTAAGGTGTCAAAAAAAATTAAACTAAGTGAGGAAATGAAGCAGTCTCGATTAATTTTTGCGTTGAATTATTATCTGAGGGACGAAGAATTTTGTCACCAGGTGGTTTTCAAGATCTTTAAGTCCAACAGCGATAAAAAACAATTTCTGGTTTATCGACCGCCAAGAACCTGATACGAAGAACGATATGTTTCTGAAAACGAAGACCGGGCGGGAAGATTTTCGGTAAATGACTGGAGCTGGATATCGGCTGGGTGCCATAGCACTCTATTTAAAATTAATGGAAGATTTACCGCCGAAGTTTACGTTAATATGCTGGAAAACGTAATGCTTCCAGAGGTGAGAGACCCTTATTCAGATCATTTTGTATTCCAACAAGATAACTGTCCAGTTCATATGGCCATAATAAAAATATCGAAGTTTTGCCTTGATCTGCAAAAACCCCTGATGCGAATCCAATAAAGAACGTTTGGGGACTTTTTGCAAAGAAATTAGCAAGTTCTAATATCATTCCCAGGAATTCAAAACATCTAATGGAACTCATCTTAAGGGCATATATGGAAGTTATTGCTGAAAATCCGAACTTATATGAAAATCTAGCCAAGTCAATGCTCAGAAGACGAGGAACGGGGCAATCACGCGCTATTAAAAATAGTTATTCTTTTTATATGTTTTTAATTTTGTTATTTTATTTATTTCGCAACTTTCGTCAAACCGGTGCCTTCCTTTCGAGGGACAGTTTCTTCTTCTTGAAATCGATTATTTCAAGAAGCTGGTCGAATAGACCAATTACTGTGTAGCTTTTGTTTAGTTAATAAAACTTTTTTGAAATGTGGTTTTTATTTTTAGTAGCCTTATATTTTTAATTAGTTAAAAATAAACAAGCCGTCTCGATATAAAAAGTTTATATATGCCAAAAATATAACCTTATATATAAATATAACCAAAAATTAACCTTAACAAAGTCAAAAAGTCAGTGTTGCACATAGGAAAATATAAAAAATCGTATTTGCTGTACCAGTTTTATGTGGAGAGAAATGTATATGCAATAGCGTGAATTCAAAAGTTTAAAAGTATAGAAAAAATATCCTTTTGTTACTTAGTTCCTACCAAAAGTTTATCATTAAGTGCCGTTAACTTTCGCGCTTCCATCGTAAACAATACGTATTTTATCTCCCTTAGGTACAGAGTGATGCAGTAAATAGCAACAATCTTTGTTCTGGTCAGAATCGGGAAATAGTTCTAAATTTAAGTAGCTTTGTATTATTTCACAATAATGAGCGTGCATATTTATATTTATTTATTTATTTGGTGGTCATGGGGAATACCCAATAAATATCCACAAAATTAAATACTAAATAATTTCACAAATTAGCTATAGCAATAATTTGACTAATATAAAATTATTTAACAAAATTAGAGACTTATTAATAAGTAGTATATAAATCGAGAAAGATGTATAGTAAACTATGAATGGTAAGTTAATTTTGTAACAAAATCATACGTGCTTTTTTAAAAAAACGTCAGCGGACATATTAAAAAAGTCATCTAAGTTGTAAGATTGATTAGCAGTTTTTGTGATTCTGCATATCGGAGAGTTTTACGAACAGTTTGTTTTTTTTTTGAAACATAAAATGCTTCTGTTGATCTAAGGTTTACTTGAGGAACGTTCAGCATAACCAAAAATAGGATTCGAGGAGCGTTGTAATAAGAATTTATTATTATCTGTTAGTTCTCTTCTGCCTGATAGACTCAAAATGTTAAAGTTTTTTCGAAATGTTTCGAGATTATCGTCTGGAATTAAAAAGTTGCTCTTAAAAGAAATACATTTTATAAATTCGTTTTTTGATATGCTTTATACGATAGACATATACTTTATACCGGTTTCAAATACGACTACCAAAGATTGTTTACCAAGAAGAAAATAATTATAAAGGCATGTAATACGTTTGATATCTTTAAAAGCAGCACACTTTCTAAAAACAAATGCCAAAAGTATGGAAGCATCCAAAGCAATCAGATCTATGTGTTTGTCAAACATCAATTTTGAATCTATTACTAGGCCAAGATCACGTATGTGGTCCACCTTGGGTAAAGTGACATTATCTATTTTGTAATTGTAACTAAAAACTTGTTTGTTTCTTGTAAAAGCTATTGTTTGACATTTTTTATATTTAAAAATAAGTTGTTTTTATTACAAAACAATTTTAAATGGTTAAGATCACTCTGAAGTTTATGACAGTTTCCATACTTTCAATCATTCTATAAAAATTTATGTCGTCCGCGAATTTAATAAAGTATCCAAATGAGAACCCTGGGGAACGCCAGACCAGGGAGAAAAAGACTCAGAACAGAATCCCTGGAGCGAAACATATACTTTCCAATCTTTAATTTAGGACTCAATCCATGCCAAGAAAACACCACCTACACTGACCTCAGCTACCCTTTTTAATAAAATGTTATGGCTTATCTCATTGCTCATGCAGGTAGTTAGTAAAAGCAAATAAGTTTGTGTAAATCGATCGCCCCTTAGAAAATCCGTGCTGCTCGACAGCAATTATATTTTTTAATAGGTTAAACAAATATTCGAAAATTATTTTTTCGAATAATTTAGGTACCGCTGATAGTTTACTGATAGGTCTGTAGTTTGTTACTTCTTTTTGACCCGTTTTTAAATATGCGGACAACCATAGCAGTTTTCCATTTATTCGGAAAATCTCCAGTTGATAGTGAGAGATTGTAAATAATCACAAGTGGACTTTTTTACGAACATTGGAAGGATTTCGTCTGGCCCCGCTCCTTTGTTGGCGCTCAGTTGTGACAAGGCTTGCCTTACCTGGAATTTTGTTAACACCATATTTTCAAGGTCAATGTTGTTTTTGGACAAAAATGCAAAAGAACGATCGAAAGTATATCTTTCGGGCTCGAAGACACTAGAAAAGTATGATTTGAACAAATTGCTAATGTCTTTACTGTATTTTGCCAACGTTTTGCTTTTTAATTGATACGATTGGAATTAGTTGTCAGACCTCTCTCCACAGAACTATTGTAACTTTTATAGTAATTTTCAATAATTTTTTTAGATTTAATTCGCAATTGTTTATATAGATAATAGTCATTTGGGTTTTTGTACACACGCCATTTTTTATGTAATTTTTTCTTGTCTTTTATTATTATATTGTACTGGTTCTGTATAAAGTAAAAAAGTGCGTAGTTTTGGTATATTTTGGGATGTACTTTTCTCTCAAGTAAAAAATATCAATACAGCTATTAAGCGATTTATTTCTGAACTCGCTCGCCTAGTTGATTTTCGATAGTTTTTTATTTATTTCATGGTAATTTCCTTTTTTAAAATTAAAATACGCGTCTTTGTTAAATGTTAAACTTTTATTATATGTCGCACAGAAATTCCAGACACGGATGTATATTTTTTTCTGGCAATGCTGGGTTACTGCAGTGAGCGAGATCAGGAATATTTGTTTAATTTGAGAAAACTCGCTCTAATAGCTTGCTGTCACTGTTAAATATAGTGTTAAATTGCATAAAACTATGATGCGATAAGTTAAGGTATAATGGAGAATATAGGGTTCCAAAAAAAAATTATTTGAAACTTTTATCCACTTTGTAAAAGAGAAACTAAAGTCGCCACATATCAGCATAGTCGAGTTTTCATTAATTAAAGTTCATACCTGCTAAACTTGACGCAAACGTTGCGTATGCCTCTTTATCAGCTGGAGGTAAATAAACACAGGACACCACTAATAAGTCGCTTTTATTAATTTTTATCGATATCAAAAGATCCTCTGCATCATTTTGCAACTCCGAGATTAAAGAGGCGCTATATTTATTTCTTACAGCGATTAAAACGCCTTCTCCGTCAATTTTTTTGCTAGCCGTTGTTTCGCGATCTCTCCGAAAAATCGAGTATTCTTTTAAGTCGATAACTTCATAATCCAAAATAACTTTATTTAGCCATGATTCAGATAAGCATAGAATATCTGGAGAGTTACATAATAAATTTTGTTTACACGTATTTAGTTTAGTTCTTAAACCCTGGGCCTTCTGATATATAAAATGTGAAGCCATGGATAACCATAGAATATCTGGAGAGTTACATAATAAATTTTGTTTAAACGTATTTAATTTAGTTCTTAGACCTTGGGCGTTCTGATATATAAAATGTAAAGCCATTGAGAAGCAAGGACATTTGATGGTTAATTTTACCTTAACGCGAGCATTTTAAAGCCTACCAAGATCTTCCACGCATTGAATATGAATGATCTTTGATTTTTCAGCTTGACGTACTAGTACATTACCATTTTGCACTTATGTAAATTTATAGTTCTTTACCCTGGTGACTTCGCGAGCCCGTTTTAACAGCAGTTTCGTCTGAGGCAAAAAGTGCTCGTTGACATAAAAGCGGTCGGAGACACCAGCAAGCTTAAAACCATTCTGGTACTCTTTTTATCCTCTGGTATTTTTTTGCGACAGTTAAACCCATCTCTGTTATCTATGTCCAAATCTATGTTATAGTTTAGAAACTTGCCGATGTCCTGGGTAACTGAAACTAGATTTTCGTTGGGTTTTTCAGGTATATCTTGAATTTCATTGTTGTTACATCTTAAAGAGCTCTCCATGCTACCCACCTTTCTTGAAAGATCACCTATCTCTTATTTTATTCAAACATTTTCTGCCTTAATTTAATCTGTTACCTTCAAGTTTTCGTTAAGCTTGGCCAGTTTGCTCTCAAAATCGGTAATTTTGTCAGAACAAAAACCTTCTCGGGTATGCCTGTTTAGAAAATTTTTTTCTCCTCGGAAGATAAAAACTTTTGTTTTCGAATATCTTTTATTTCCCAGAAGCGTTTGATGCCTTTATCTAAAGCGAGCGTTTCCGTTTCGGACGTCTTAGTCTTAGTCATATGCCGCTAGCATATCTGAGCAAACGTGGTTTAAAATAATAACGTTAACATTAAATTGAGGCTCTGCACTACCTACTGGTTTTATTAGGCAAGTGACTCCCCCATTAGAAACAACTTCGTTCATATTTCCTTTTCCTTGGATAGAAAGAGATAAAAGATATCTGCGCAGGCATAATTTTTTAAAGCATTTTTGAGACATATAACTGCTCATACTTCCATTGTCTAATAAAATGCGAATCTGTTGAAAGGTACCGTCAGCGCCTCGAATTTCAATTAAAGCGGTACTTAAAATAGCGTTTGAAGAATTTGAGGCCATTCCACAGTATGTAGTAGGAAACGAAGACTCCGTTTGCGAATTTTGCGAATACAGAATTGTTTGTTGATTGTTTTTAGCGTTTAGTTGGAGAGAGTTGGCGGGCATTTGGTTACCGTTAGCGTTTTGTGTGTTAGCGTTCATATTTTGTAAATTAGCGTTAGCGTATTGAGGATTTGGGTTAGCGCAGTGAGGATCAGAGGAGGGTGCCTGAGTAGGGTTATAAAAACTTTGATTAAAATTGCGTTAGCGTTGGAAGACGACTGAAACACCCGATTATTTTCCATATTTTGATTTGCGTTGCGTGGTATGTATAAAAATAAATGATCTTTAAAAGAGTAAAAGCGACACACTGACTGTGATCTGCATTGCCTTAAACTACGAAAGCCCAGACAATTCATGCACCAATTTTTATTTTTAACAAAACTAAGGCGTTCTTGCGGCATTTTTGCGTAAAATCAGGACCCTGTTATTTTAAGTGATTGTCCATCTTACAAATATGACAAAAACTATTTGGTTTTACCGTATTAGCAAAAACAGTTTCAGTAGTTGGTTTTTTAAAAGGTGAAAAGTTTTGAGAACTATAGGCAACCAAATCAAACTAAAACCCAACCAAGACGAACCAACCAAATCCATCAAACCAACTTTACGCAGCAGACGTCACCAAACCAAACCAACCAAACCAAACTAACCGAACCAAACCAAACCCAACTAAACCCACAAAACCGAACCAAACCAAACCAAACCTAACCAAACAAACCTAAGCAAACCCAAACACAACCAAAGCCACCAAACTAATTCAACCGAACTCAAACCCAACCAAACCAAACTAATTGGTTTGCTTTGAGGCTTTGGTTGGGTTTGCTTAGGTTTGGTCTGGTTTGGTTTGTTTCGGTTTGGTTCGGTATGGTTCGGTTTGGTTTCTTGGGTTTGATTGGTTCGATTTGGTTGGCTTTGGTTAAACTTTTACAATCAAAGGTCAAATATTTTTGGCATACGTCCCTTGGGGGGAGGGGGGAGCGGTAACCGAATTTTTAATAGAAAAGGGGAAAATCTAAGTATTACTCAAGTTTTTCATGAATATCTCAAAAACTAAGACTCCCACTTAAGAACATTTTTTATTTCCAGAAATCATTGGTTTATTTAACAAGTTATTCGTTTTTGTTTAAAAGTAGGTGGTACGAATACAGTAGGGGCTCGTTTTGGAAAAATGTTAAAATTTCAGCTTCTTCAACTTCTTTGCAAGTTAGTCTCCTTTGTTCTGGTTTTTAGGTTTGGATTCCGAAATTATATTTACCCAACCCAACCAAAGCCACCAAACTAATTCAACCGAACTCAAACCCAACCAAACCAAACTAATTGGTTGGCTTTGAGGCTTTGGTTGGGTTTGCTTAGGTTTGGTCTGGTTTGGTTTGTTTCGATTTGGTTCGGTATGGTTCGGTATGGTTCGGTTTGGTTTCTTGGGTTTGATTGGTTCGATTTGGTTGGCTTTGGTTAAACTTTTACAATCAAAGGTCAAATAATTTTGGCATACGTCCCTTGGGGGGGGGGAGCGGTAACCGAATTTTTAATAGAAAAGGGGAAAATCTAAGTATTACTCAAGTTTTTCATGAATATCTCAAAAACTAAGACTCCCACTTAAGAACATTTTTTATTTCCAGAAATCATTGGTTTATTTAACAAGTTATTCGTTTTTGTTTAAAAGTAGGTGGTACGAATACAGTAGCGGCTCGTTTTGGAAAAATGTTAAAATTTCAGCTTCTTCAACTTCTTTGCAAGTTAGTCTCCTTTGTTCTGGTTTTTAGGTTTGGATTCCGAAATTACATTTATTGACTGTAAAAATTGACCTAATATCTTACCTTTTTTTTGCTGCTTTTTTAAATATTTTCTGGTACGGATTACTCTACCCGTGGCCTTTTTATCTTGTTCATTTTTTTTCAGTAGCGTTCTCATCAACGGTTAAATTTGAAAAATTCACCAATTCAAAGTTGTGAAAATTTTCCTCAAAAAATAAAAACGCAATATCTCTCGCTGGCATTTCTACAAACTTTGTGAGATTTTGATAGGGCTAAATTTTTTTTAGCTCTATTCATTCCCTTTTAGGGCTGCTATTACACATACAAAAAAATTGGGGTGGGGCTATGCTAGAGAGGTTCTTCTATACTCATGTAGTTAAAAGATCGTACGAAAATGTATTAGTCTGGAAGATGAAAAGTTAAATTAACAAAAAATAATAATTAAGCAGTGAAACTCGACATGCATAATAAGTAGACCGTTAGATAATTTTCGATAAATGTTGCTTATATAAAGTTTTCTGAGCTCCTATTTCCGAAAATAACACAAAAATTGTTAAAGGTTTAGAAATTATGGTGGAGCGTTGAAATTCAGCACAAATGGTCACTGACCCCATAATTTTTTTTTGTCGTGAGTTACTTATTCGAGGTCTCTTGCATAGGACCCCAAACAAAAAATAGGAAAATATTAATAACAGCCATTCAAAAAGTGATAGAACTATCAGATTAAGAACAAATATTTGTCGACATATTAGCTTACATTAAAAAATAAAAGGTTTTGGGCGCCAATTCTTGAAGTTTTTAAAAAAAACAACATTAAATATTATCTAAAGCATAGTACCAGATGTTCTTAGACCATCTGCAAAGGACCCTTACTTCCGAAGTGAATCTCATGTCCGAAAATAAAAATTAAAGTAATACTTGTGGCATATCGGACAAAGCGTTTTTGTTTCTTACTTCATTACGACCAGGCGTACAATATCTAATGGAGAAGACACCTACAAACCTGTTTCATCCTTAATAGGAATCATTACTTTTACCACTTTTAACGCCAAAAAACTGCAAACCAACAGATCGTGTTTTAGTAAAACAACTTTTGTATTAAAAAAAGGAGTTAAGAAACCTCCAAATCAGTTGCATCAACCGAAAAGAATCTAAAAACAAAGGATCAAAAGATCTTGGGTGGAAACAAAGAAAATTCAAACCTGGATCAGCAACCCACAAGGAACACATAAAGAACCAAAGCAAAACATCGTTTAATCATTTCTCTTTTTGCTTTGATTCCTTGTGGGATGCTCATCCAGTTTTGAATTTTCGTTGTTTCCACTCAAGAGCTTTTGTTTTTAGAACTTTTCTATTATTGACGGGTTTATTTATTTAACAATAAGTTTTAAAATTACTAGATATTCTGCTCGTCTACATTAATAATTCGAACCCATATATTTCATTTGACTTTGACTAACAAGGTAGTTTACTTAGACGCCTAGCGCTTTACCATAAGAGAAAATAGTCTTTTCTTCTCTAGGGACGAATTATTTTTCTAGGAAAGTATTTTCTTCTCTAGAAAAGAAAATGTATGAAGGAGATACTATGGATCATTTTCCTCAATAGAGAGGAAATTATTTTCGTATCTATAATCTATAGATCTAATCGGGCATAAAAGGAAAAATCATACGGAAAAGTAAAAATTGAGCGGAAAAGTAAAATCGCACAGAAAAGTATTCATTTTCGCATGATTTATTGTACGAAATTTTTCGCAAGCTCATAAAAAACAGTGACTTTCCGCACTAGTAGGAAATAGTTATTTACCTAACAAGTGCGGAAAGTGGTACTTTCCCGCACCTGACAACAGTTGCACAAAGGACGCGAAGCGGAGTTCGAGCAAGCCGTCAAGAGTGGAAAAGGCATTTTTCGCAAGAGTTCGGCACAATGTTTTTCCTACGAGTGTTACTTACTTAAAAAATGATTTTTTATACTTTCATGAAACACATGATTTTAGAAACTGTGTGCAGATAACTTTTTTTGGTTAACGACGCAAAAAGACTTTTTTTTTATCATAGGTGCAAAAAAAATGTATGTCCGTTTTTTACCCAAAATTAAAGAGAAATAGCGGAAAATAGTAATATTGAAAAAATCTAATTATTCTTGCATAAAAAATAAGCCATTTCCGCCAGTTTTGACCAAGTATTTACGAAAAAATCATTTAGAAATATCGTCAAAATATCAAACTGTCCAAGATTAAAATGTCGCAACAAGGAACGTCGTCGTAAAAAGGCACATCGCTATGGAAACCATTGTTATTTCATTTACCACCCGAAATTTATACACATTGATTGACGTCAACTGTCAACGAGAATTTTCAGTCTGATGTTTATTTTTTATTTTTCCCTAGATTTTTGGCGACACTGATCACAGTATAGACAGGTCCTCATTCATAAAATTTTAGATTTCGTTTAGTTTAAATTTTATCATGAGTTAATTGTAATAGAGAGTTTTTAAACCATTTTTTTGCCATTTTATTATTTTTAGCGTAAGACAATTGATCACAGTGTACTAGATACGGTCAGGGCCGCAAGTGTTGATCCAATACATAAACGTAAATAGTGCGAACTGTACACATTATAGAAGGGACTGGTTATAAAATCTCAAATGAATGAAGCTCAGACATTGTTTGGGACACAGTAATGGTGGACGCACGCATTGGTCATTTTTAGGGCACATTAGGCATATGGCCGCAAGAGTAGCAAGATCGTTTCGTCACAATTCCCTCTAATATTAGGAAGTAATTTGTTATTTTAAATCTAAAAACTGCACTGCTACGATTAGATAGTTGTTATGAATTTATAGCTTTGAATTAAAAATTCACATATATCAACCCCCTCAACCACCCCCCAAATTATTTTTTTTAACTTCACCTCTATTATGGTGCAGTTAGTGTATTCGCCGTTGCATTGCAGCTGTAGTGAATTTTTTTCCATAGATAATGCAGAACAGGATATTTTACAGATAAACAGTTAACAATATTTTTTGGTACACCCTTTTTAATATAATTTACCTTGTTTAATGTTTTAAACAAATATTGGTGATAATAGAACATCTTGCAACATTTTTGAACATGTTAAAAAATCCACCTTACATATTTCTTTTGTATTAACCGAGAAAGTTCCGTGTTTTCTTAATATAAGTTCAAAAATGCTTTAGTTTTAAAATTAGAGTTGATTGAGTACCAAAGATGGACAAAATAAAACTTGGGGAAGAAAAAATGTGGTAATTTTGTATTTGCATGCATACATACAGTCAATAGTGTGTTCAGTGGTATTAGCGATAAATTAACAAGGTACTATACTAGTTATTTTTTTTCCGCTGATTAATCATTCTGGTTTATTATAATTGCGAAGAAATTAGAGCCTTTTTTCTAAGTGACAAAAAGCACTTACTTTTAGCACTACTTCACTTGTATGGACAAATTATAAAATCATTTACCTTCTTAATATTATATATTGCTTTAGTAATAACCTTTAGAAAAGTTATAGTACCGTATTATCAGCGGTGCACGGTGGTTGTAGTCAAAAAAAACTCACACAGAGATAGGTAGATATTTTCGGGCGCATATGAAAGAGATGGCATGAAAACACCAACGTTAAGCATGGGAGTGATTTCGTTGAAAAGCATACAGTCGATCTACGACCGATGTTAGTAATATAATGTTACCTACCTACAATACGCAGTGGCGATACAGTAACCCCCCCCCCCATTTTTTTACAGTAAACTATTATTTTTCTAAAATTTATTTGTACATTTATTGGTAAATCTCTAATTTCTGTACATTGAATATTTTTTAAACCAAAGAATATAAATACCTAGGGCCTTATATACTCAATATACATACTGCAATACCTACAGCTATCAAGTAGAGGTGACCAAACTTTTAATCTCTAAATTTTTCTCTTTCATCACTCTATCAAAATAGCAATAGCAATATTATAAATAAGGCGGTCGTGTTATTTTTATTACCCATAAACAAAAACTTAGTAGGTACCGGCTATGTAGTAATCTAGAACTCTATTTTTAGCCATCCATACTATAGTATAGGCTAATGGGATCGGCAAAAAAAAGACCTAAATATAAAATTTTTTGATGGTGTCTGTCTGTCTGTTTGAGAGACAATTAGGAAAAATCCACTGAACCGAAATTTTATGAAATTTGGAAAAATCGCCACTTATCCCCCTGACTATAATTAATTGTTTATCTATACATATAATAAATCTCTAAAAGGACCATTTCTGTACATTGAATTATACATTGATTATTTTTTTTATATTTTATTGTTTGACCAAACGAGATACCAAAAATGCAATTTTTACAATTTTTGTCTGTATGTATGTCTGTTTGTTCCAGTATCACGCATAGATCGCCCACCCGATTTTGATGAGACTTTAATTATTGCATTCCTTGTGTTCCTAGGCAACACATAGGCATTCATTTCATCAAAATCGGTTTACGGAAACAAGAGTTATGGCATTTAAAGGAATAAAACAGGGAAAAATAGGTAAAACCGCAGGCAAAGCGGCGCGGCGGTGTCTAGTGTGTAATAAAAGTAATATGTCTAGTGGGTAATACAGGGTTCCTAAGATTTTCCTTAGGGATAGGATTTCAATAAATCAGACAGAAATGGCATAGAAAGTTCTGCGCGCACAAAAGAAACAGGTATATTGAGCAATGGTGCCAGTTTGTTATTATCTCCGGACTGCTTTCATGAGAAAAAATTGTCGCTACTCTTTCATTGTGAGCATAAATCATAATTGCAATAACAACCGTTGACAAGATGTCTGCAAATTCCGCTAGATGGCGGCCACACCATGAGATGAATTTAGATGTTTTCAGGTGCAAACCACAGCTTTTTCTTGATTAAAGGAGGTGGCAGGGTCCATTATTTACGATACTGAGCGATAAACTCGTGAGGTTGTTAACATTAGAAAGAAATATCTTCGCTTTTAATTAAATTTCTTTCCATTCTGTTCTACTAGTGACATCTATCCGGAAACGGCCAAACCATGCAGCTAGCACTAGCAGCCAAAGAAATCAATAAACGGCGCTGTTTTTCCTGCAGAGCTTTTTGCTTGCGATATTATTGATTTTAAATAAAGCTGGCTCTACACTACATTTGATATTTTCGAGGTGTTTTATGACATGAACCAATTCTTCAAAACTAGCGGGAGGGTAAAAGCGAAAAATAAGGGGCTGCCAATATTTGTAACACCCAAAAAGGGGTGAAAAGATTTATTTTGCTCTTTCTCTTTACAAAAAACGTTTTTTTTAAAGAAAAACTTGAGCTCTGCCACGTTTTTTATTTTTTTCTTCAACTTTCTCGAAATTTTCGTCATACCGTAGAAAAAAATGATTTCTCCCATGGTCATACTCTACTTTTATTCGAAAAAATTTAGAAACAGAGACGGGATCAGTTTTCCTAAAACGGGGGATCTTGGTTTCGAGTGAGAAGATAAAGGGCGCCGCAGGCAAAAATTTTTCAATTAAATTAGCCGAACGCAAAAATGTTAGAAAAACAAAACACGAAATAAAAATGGCGCGGCTTACAATTTTTTTTCAAAAATTACGTAATTTCGGGAACGCAAAGAGATAGGTCTAAAGAGTATAATTTTTAAGAAAAAAATTTCAATTTTCTCGCCTTCCTCCACATTTTTTTTGGAAGGGGGGGGTAGTGGTCTTGAAATCGTTACGTAATATTAGGGGAATGGCGTACCAAACCGTTAGAAAACATTACATAGGGAGGGGGTCAAAAATTGGTAAAATCACCATTACGTAATTTGTGCACGGCCCCAGATCTAACTGTTCCTCCTTTTTGATTTCGAATCAAAGTGCAAAACCCGGGTTGGACGTTCGAAGGCGTCAACCCGTCCCATTTGCTTGATAAAGTTTTTACGGAAATATCTCAGTCGATTTCTCCGGCCGTGTATGAACGCTTTAGGTTAGGCATTTGCATGTATCTCAGTCCCCAGCCTGTAAACAGTGCGTAAGGACAATGGTTACAAAAGGAAAAGCCGAAAAATATTTTTTTTTACGATATTAGAAAACAACAACCTGGAATGGATTTACTACGTGTAAGATGTAGTGACCTAATATGCTTTTCCGTTTGTCTGCGTCTTATACACGGCTGCTTGGCCCCCTAAGGATTTGCTTAGGAACTTTGTATAAGTAATATTTGAGGAAAAATTTTCGTTAAAAAAGTTACTTTTAAACAGCTTCATAAACAATTTTATAAAATTACTAGTTTGACGTAGAAAAGGGGAGAGGAGTAATATAGCGTCGCTGTTTATTGTAGGTAGGTACCAATATTAATTATTTAATTCGGCTGGTCAGGGGATAGGGACATAAGTAAATATAATACCTTGTTCATTTATTGAAAATATAGACTGTCTGCATTTCCACTAAATACCTCCCATGCTTAAAGTTGGTGTGTTCATGCCATCTCTTTCATGTGCGCCCGAAAATATCAACCTATCTCAGTGTGAGTTTTTTTCACTACAACCACCAGGCACCCTTGATAATACGGTACTATAACTTTTCTAAAGGTTATTACTAAGGCAATATTTAATATTAAGAAGGTAAATTATTTGATATAATTTGTCAATGCAAGCGAAGTAATGCTAAAAGTAAGCGCTTTTTGTCACTTAGAAAAAAGGCTCTAATTTCTTCACAATTATAACAAACCAGAATGATTAATCAGCGGATCAGATATAACTAGTATAGTACCTTGTTAATTTATCGCTAATACCACTGTACACACTATTGACTGTATGTATGTATGCAACTACAAAATTACCATATTTTTTTCTTCACCAAGTTTTATTTTGTCCATCTTTGGTACCCAATCAACTCTTATTTTAAAACTAAAACATTTTTGAACTTATATTAAGAGAAAACGGAACTTTCTTGGTTAATACAAAAGAAATATGTAAGGTGGATCTTTTAACATGTTCAAAAATTTTGCAAGTGAGTCTACTATCACCAATATTTGTTTAAAACATTAAACAAGGTAAATTATATTAAAAAGCGTGTACCAAAAAATATTGTTAACTATTTATCTGTAAAATATCATGTTCTGCATTATCTATAGAAAAAAATTTACTACAGCTGCAATGCAACGACGACTGCACTACCACAGTCTAACTGTACCTTTATGTATGTATGTTTCTATGTTCAGGTCAAATCTTGCAATTCAGTTTTGACTAATTTGTAGATGTCCGATTGAATTCAAACTTGGTGCGCGATTATAGTTCCGATAACAATACAATAATATGGTACACCGAGAAAAATGGGTCAAATAGATTATATACTTGAGGTTTTTGTATTTGGAAATAACATAAAATTCACCTGTATTAAATATTTGCACCATTTGTTTTAAATTTTTTCATCTACCTAGACTTCATTTTATCCATAAGTATTAAAAACAAATTATTTGACCATCTAATTTAAATAAAAATATCATTCAATTTTAATTAAATATATATTTTTTATTTTTATTTGAAAAAATAGATTATCTACTTGTTTTTAATAGATTATGCACTTAAATTTACATTAAAAAAAACAAAAAGGCAATCATGCTATTTTAAATAGAAATATTATTAAGGTACTTTTTTATAAATTTATTAAAAATAAATATTTTTTAATTGTAAATAAATAAAATAAATATTTAGAATAATTACTTACCTCTCATTATCCTAAATTTTTTTTTGTATTTATTTTAAGTAAAAAAATATTTTGTTCTCACGCCGGCATTGATGCAGGCGACCATCTGAATCTGCGAAACTACCCGGCCTTATGCTATTTTTAAGCTACCGGTTCGGATCAAGAAAGTTAGGGCCGCGAGGGGGGGGAGAGCTTAAGGACATCTCTCCTGCACTCACCAGAGCCATTGAATATCGACTCCTAAAAAAATTTTCAAAAAAGAAAAAATGGTTACTCAAGCCCCTCTAGGAACCTCAAGCACCCCCCCCCCCACACTGAACAATTTCTGCGCAATTTTACTATAAAAGTCAAGAGAGAAAGACCAGTCGGTACACAACCAGGTAACACCGTCTTAACAGTATCGAATTATTATATTTAACCCCCGAGTTAACCTTAAACTGTCTCATTCTGATGGCACTTGGTACACAGGGTACACTCCATTCCAAATTGCTGCGGACCAGTTTTTTGACACTGACAATGACAGTTCCATTTAGTTTCTTTTGAAATGCGCGCCACTCATACCCGACATTTGACGCCATATTGGACTGGATTCGTGAGAGACCTTCAGTAGAGTCGGTGGTACGTGGTTATAAGAAACTTAACCTCTTATTTTAGCGTGACTTTTTGGTTTGTAATTTTCCTGTTTTTCGGTGTCTTTGTAGGTTTGGGGATGTTTCTTAACGACAGGTAGGTGTTTTTTTTAAATTAATATATCTTATAAATAAGAGGCATGATATAGAGCATCAGTAAAACAAAAAATCTTTAAAGCAAAGGCATGCTGATAAGGCCGCTTGACATGGAACAATAAAATGAAAATTGCTAACTATAAAATCGTTTTTTTCTGCCTTGCATAAAAATATTATTGGTCGTGTGAAATTTGTCTTGCAGCTGGCATGCAAAAAAAAATGGCAGAAGAGGGATAAAATTACTGTGCAAGTCTACTTATTGCAGAAATCGATTTTAAGTTAAGGGGCTTTAAAGTATTCATTTAGCTGGCAGGCTTTACCATGGTGAAATAAAACAAAAATTGCATGAAAGTCTCATATGTTCATCTTACTTTACCGGTACTGCTAAAGCGAGATGACAAGAGACGAATTGCATGCAATTCTTGTTTTATTGCTTCATGTCAAGCGGGTTCTGCGTTTTTTAATTCTGAAAACTAAGGCTTGAAGAACTGGTTTCAGATAAGAATCATGTCAAAAACATTAAGAACTCTTCCAAGCTTCATTATTTTAGAAATCTTGAGAAAATCGTTCTATAAATTCTTCGAGAAGCCTTCCTCAATATAATTTAAGTTTAACATGAACACATGATTGACAGGTTGCACTAAAAAACCAGCAAAAGTTTTTTAGTTGCATTATGCAACAAATTTTAAGAGAGCGAAAGCTACCAACACTTTGAAATGATTATGAAAATTCAAGGTTAGTGTTTCTGGATGATAAGGTAAAAGCTGGGTTTGCATAGGTGTTATTTTGGAGATATATTTAAAAAATAGGTTGGAGATACATTAAATTAACAAAAATAATATCATAATTTTAATCTTGATCTTTTTTTATTTCTTTTTAATTTTCCACCCAAAGTTTTTACAGATTTAATATATGTCAACTGTCAGCGAGAATTTTCGATCTGTTTGGTAATTTTGTTTCTCTCTTAAAAGACAGTTGGTTACTGTTGGGTCAGTGCCGCATAGTTTTCTATAATTTTACTTGTATCACACAAAATTTTGTGCACTTTTTTATCTATAATTTCAGGGACAAAAGTATCACTTTCATGAACGCATTAATTCGAAATGTTTGTCTGCATTTCCAGCCTTGCTTAGCCAAAAATAACGTCATAACATGTCAGTGTCAAAAAGAGCAATGAAAGAAAAATAAAACGAATGCATGTCAAAGTTGGTTTACTGGCGGCACAATTGTAAGGTATTTTTAAATAATTTTATCTTCATGAGTCTTCCATGGCCAAAATGTAAACAAAAACTCTTTCTGTCAGAAAAAACCTAACTTAAAAACTTCAAATGTGACCACAACAACAATCTAGGGGCATTTGGATGTGTCAACTTTTAAACCTGGTTTTGTTCAGTGGGTCATTGAGGTTAGGTTTTGTTTAAATAAAAATGGAACAGACTGTATTTATAAGTTTATCTTTGACAGTTTGCAAGGAAAAATAAAAAATATTTACCAACAATTGTACAATGTTGAACAAAGAAAAATAATTTAAGCGTTTCTCAAGCGTCAATTTGTTTTAAAGACTATTAAAGGCCAAAGTAACATAATAGGTAGGTATATTTTGAATAAGAAGGAAAACATTTATCTAAATTTTGAAAAACATGTAGAATATAATTCAAGGTAAAAATTTGACATTTGTGATGACCATTTAAAATGGAAAGAGTTCCAGGAAGTTTATAGAAAATTGCATGCCACTTTCATATTTTAATCTACTTGTAGCTCAAAAAATAATAGTTGTCAAATATAATGAAACATCCTATTTGTAGTTCTATTTAAAAAAAAAGAACTTTATTTATTTAAGAAAATTTTCAGGTATAAATAAGTTGATTATCCAGTTTTAATCTTACTAAGTTCTTATTTACCTATTTTAATTTTTTAGGCACTGTAAAGAGCAATACAAGAAAAGTAGAAATTATTCTTCAATGGATGACCTGTGACAGGAGGAAAATCTGGTAGATTTAATTGGTTTTTTATAGTAAGTTTACAAGTTTACCATTAGATTTTATTAGACACGAAAAATGATCTGTGAACTAGCTAAATACAATACTAATTTTTTAATTAGAATTTTTAATTTAATCTATAATTTCATGTAAAAATGTCTATTTAATGTTTTAGCTGCTTTAAGGAATTTAGTTTGCCACCTAGAATAACTCTGAAATGGAACATGAATGAACAATGAAACTGTAATGACTCCTATGAATTGCTGACAGGATGGGGAAAAAGATTAAAATAAATCCTAAACATATATTCACAGCTTAAAGCTAGAAGCTACAGCTTTATAACGCTGAATTGGTGAGATCGTAAGCATTTCCAAGCTAAAACAATAATAAACTAAAATTTTCCTCATAATTATTTCCGAGATTATTTCACTTTGAAAAAATTTAAATGTTATTTGAAAATTTAAACCAGTAAAATAGCTAACAAAGTATAAACTGAATGGGGAAAATAGTTCTTAACAATTATCTCCCATTAACTGTTATAGTTTTAAAATGACCTATATCAAGGGGTGTAAAAATGTGCTGAACTTGTTCTTGGTTAAAACAAACCTAATATACTCTTCCTATAAAAAGTAACCCTTTATGTTTCGAAAATTATACCAAAAATATCAATAATATAGTGATAAAATCGAGGATAATATAATACTTATAGGGTGGGTAAAAAACGAAACTTTTTTGACTTTCCATTACTTAAAAAGTTTTTGTCAGATTTTAAAAATTTTAACCATTTTGAAAAACCAAGACGTCAGAATTTAATACCAAAATTGTCAATTTCTGAAAAAAAGGTATTCTTGACCTCTCTTGCAAATTTTTATATGCGTCACTGATGAAAGACTTAATTTTTGGGTGTAGACAAACTTTTGCGAGTGTACTAATGTATCGCTTGTTAGTATCGGGTAAGAAATAAGAAAGTTATAAATTGTTCAAAATAGTGCGTTTGGTAAACCAAATTCAGCCAGACAAAAAAAAAGATTTGCTTGGCTATGCTTTCGGATGTATTTTTTTGAAAAGCCAAGGTCTTAAAATAGTTTTATGTGAAAAAATTGCAAATTTTTTTTTGTTCTGACTGAATTTGGTCAAGCAAACTCATTTATTTGAAGAATTTATAAGTTTCTTTTTTTTACCCGATAATAACAATAATAACAAAAATTAAGTTATTCATCTGTGGCGCACATAAAAAAATTTCAGGAAGGGTCAAGAATTACCCATTTTTAAAAATTTTCCGCCAGCTTGGTTTTTCACAAATTGTCAACTTTGACATAAAATTCCTAAATTTTTAAATCTTGGTCTTCAAATTTTTGAAATTGGACCAAAACTTTTAAGTACTGGAGACTCAAAAAAGTCCCGTTTTTTTGACCCACCACAGTAGTAATATAAATAATTCATTTGCTTTTAATATACCATCCACTTGCTTCAATAATTTGTGCACTTATTTTAGGTAGATGGTTTATTAGTTCTCAATAAATAAATTATTTGTTTCTAAAGCACCCATAACTTTTTAATTTTTTTAAATACTTAATTCACCAGTTTTTAATATATAATCTATTTGCGTTTAATAGATGACCTACTAAAAACAAATAAATAAATCATTAGCATTTATAATCCTAGTAACAATAGTAGTTTTTAGTATAAAAAGTATTTGTTTCTAATATTTTATCTATTTATTTTAAATGCTTTTTCTATTTATTCCAGTGTTTTAATATCAATTATTTTAGGTGGATCGAAATATTTATTCTAAATGTATAGTTTGCTTGTCTTCTATTTCATGCAGATATGCCACTTGGTTTAAGTTTTGTTTTTATTAATTCCAAGTAGATTTTTTTCTCGGTGTATCGTTAGGCACTCCCTGGAGGGAAGAAAGCGTCTAAGTTTGTCCGATTTTACCTAAAATTGGTATACGGGGGATTTTGGGGATAAGGAATGGCGGATTGAAGATGGACGATTATTGGTCATGTTTTGCTAACCAATTAACTTATACCCATCCGATTGTCTTCGAATTTGGTATGCATTTATAGTTCCGGTGACAATACAATAGTATGGTATTATAAGGTACCCACCTTCCCCTATCGAGGAAAGTGGAGGGGGAAAAAGATTTACCCACTTAGCACATAAATGCGGAATTACAATTTTTTAGCATTACAGATCACAACATTTTTCTGTTTTTTTAAATGTTCTAGTTATTAATATGTACTTAACACGGATCCTACTTGTTTAATATATCTTAAAAAAAAACATTTTGATAATTAACATATTTTTCACGCAAAAGCGAGCTGTAAATCCGAACCTCATTTTTGGAGGTTTATACAACTTAAAATTAATGTGATTTTTACTGTCAATGATAACAGCAATTTCGAACCGACACGATGACGGCTGGTTTTTTCCCGTTGTAAAGTCAGAGAAAGTGATCACCCAGACAGCAATGTGTAAATGACAAAAAAAGTTATCGGGATTAGCTACAACGAGTAATGAGAAGTGGCCACTTAGTTAAGTCAGACAGTTAGAATGTGACTTGTAATATCTTGCCAAAATTTGGCAAGTCACTTTCTAACCGCCCGAATTAACCAAGTGGCCACTTAACTTGTTGGTGCAAATGGTCTCTAGTCTTATATATTTTCTTATCCCGCATAAAAACCAGTAAATCGATGAAATTTTATAAAGGTCTCTTTTATTGAAGACAGCTTAAATATTACCCACTTCGCGGTGTATACGTCGCAGTGCATTTTCGATTCATCTCGAGCTACGCATTTTGATTCGTTAGCGCGTGTACCACGTGGTGTAATTCAATCAATCAGACACGTGATAAAAAATTCGTCGACCTGCGATGCAAATTTATGGTCTTGTTTGCTTTAGGTGCGGTATATGTTGTGTGTTTTTTAAAGTTTTAATGCAAAAAACACTCTTTTTATCATTACAATTATTATACATTATCAACTACAATGGACTATCCCCCTGGGAACTGCTATCTTACATCCAGCTGTTGCAGGGTAAGTAGATAAAGCCGATTGAAGTTATTTTATTCCTGTGTGCTCAAAATGGCGGCGTCACAAGAAACAAATGCTAACCCCTAAACTTAACGGTTGCTTTTCGACGTTGACGCATATCACGATACCTATTCTACGGACCGTGGACGCATATATCTCCTTCCCACTGCCTAAAAAAAGGCACAGATATGTCAATTTCAATCTCGAACAGCAGGTGTTGTTTTATCTAAAGCCATAGGTTTATACTGTAAAATGGTAGTGTATTTTTGCTTCACAGTGTCTAAAGTGACGACGTTCATTTAGAGCTAGAACAACAGTTTTTAGGGTTGGGATGCGTTAGTTAGCCCTTTTTTGTGTTGAGTTGGGTTTGCTGGGGTTATGTTGTGTTGTTTGCTTTTCTTGTAAAAATATAAAAGACTGGGTTTTGTGTTTACCAAATATTAAATTGTAAAACTGGTACTGGTGACAATTAATTCACAGTTATTTACCTATCTTATTTTATTTATTCATGTGTAACAAGAATCTGGGCAAGAATCCTTTTGCGGCTTATTTTTCTGCATTCCTAATTGACTTAGTAAATGCAAGTACATGCAAAAATAAATTTTATTTTGAAGGGGGGAGTGGTTAATTGCAAATGAAGATCAAAATGTTTTTTATTATTGTTTCAGACCGGTTTCGGCTCAGGTGTGGGACATGTTTAGTGAATTATTCTATTAAGTTGTCAAGCTAAATGGTGGCATTTGGTACATTCTAACAATACCAAACAATTCGTGTAAACGACAAGGGACTAATTTTCTGACAAACATTACATATAATGAGAAATGCCCAGATCAGTTGGTTTTTTTATTATTTTATAATTTTTGGTCGTTGTGGTTTTTGTGTGTTAACTTTTTGACCAAAAAAAATGTAATGTTTGTTTGCAAGAAAATTAGTCCGTTGTCGTTATTGCTAGAATGAACCAAATGCCACCACCTGGCTTCGCGACTTAATAGGATAATTCACTGACGATGGCTCACACTTGAGCCAAAACCGGTCTGAAACAATAATAAAAAACATTGCATGAAATACATATTTTGTTCTTCATAAATTTTATTGTTTTATTTTATTTTTTCAGATCGATAATTTGGTTGGTTTTTTTCAACCATCTTTGGAAACTTTACATCTGTTCGGGGACTGCAGGGTAAGTATATAAAGCCGATAAAAGTTTTTTATTCATTAATGGTGGGGGTCACAAAACAAATGCTCTTGTGGCCATTTTTTTCATGCCAAAAATCAATCAGATCATTTTGTCCAAATAAAGTGACTAGCAGTATATAATTAATTTTCTTGAATTGTGTGATAAAATTCCCTACATAAACAAATAAAGTTTTACTTTACTATTAGCAATAATTTAAGGATTTTTTAACCTTTCACATGACGAGTTTCAGATTTTTGTAAAATTAACACTGTACATAAAAATAAGTACTGTCCTGATACCTATGGTTCATCTGCAAATTTATATTTCAGGTAGACTTTTGATAGAAATATGGGTAGTTTCTACCATGCCTCTCAATTTTGAAACAACAAAAATTATATTTTTGGTACCTTTACATGAAGAAAGATAATTATTCTGGCAACCAACTTAACATCTACACTTTCCATGGTAAGTAGTATAAAATGCCAGGAACTTTTTTTTAATTCAGTTTAAAGAAAAGTTTAGACGCTACAGTTTCAGCAAATTTTGCATTGATGAGATTTTTTTATGTCCTTTTATAGAGACTGTTCTTTTTAGTTTTTTATATATTTTTGTTAAATAACTAAAACGATGATGTTCAAAAGGTCTCCTCTGAAAGGGCTCAGAATATTGACAGTGCTCAGAATCTTTACACATTAGTGGTGACAATACTTATAGTTAATCCCCAAATTTATATTTCAGGTGGACTTTTGATGGAAATATGGGTCGTTTCTACCTTGCTTCTCAATTTTGAAACAACAAAAATTATATCTTTGGAACTCTTATATGAAGAAAGACAATTATCCTGGCGACCATCTTAATATCTACACTTTGCAGGGTAAGTAGTATAAAATGCCAGGAACTTTTATATATTTTTGCTAAATAACTAAAACGATGATGTCTGAAAGATATCCTCTAAAAGTAGGCATAAAATCATTTTTTTTGATCTTTACAAAACTTTTAAATTATATAATATTATGTATAACTTTTTGGTTTATCTGTTACTAAAGTTGCACATTACTTTTTTCAAAATTTTTGTTTTGTGGGATTCGAACGCTTAAAATAAAATGTTTTTAAGAAAATTCTTGCCTATGGCATTTATTTAGTTTTTTTTATTATCAAATGTCATACCATCAGCAAACTGAATAAAAACTCATAAAACACTGATTAAAAAACTTGGTACAGTTTTTTAGCGGGACAAGGTTCATCCCCCGTCTTGGTTGCTACTTATTATCTATCTATAAAAATATTTTGTTTCCAAATGTAGCTGCAGTAAGAAGAAATTCCCTTTCTTTAAGTACCACCATGAATACAAAGCTTCCTACTGTCATAGAAAACTGATTAAGGATGCTTCAGATAGATGCCGACTACCCAAAATAATAGAGATAAACATGAAGATATGTATGTAATGGCAATGATGCGATATGGTGACTGCAAGTCTAAATATACTGCTGTACTCTGTTTGACCTGAACAAAATTTTTTAATGGAAAGCTTAATTCTGTATGTTTTAAATAAAATTAAAAAAAATAAAAATCAAATGCTTTAATTAATAAATGAGGAAAAAGTGCTTATTTTTCTATTAAGAAAAGCCTAAATGCTCCAATTTTTTTTCTCGTTTGTTAAGACAAACTGCAAAGTCAAAACGCTTCAAAAACTAAAGTTTGTAACATAATAATTTCAAAAGTTTAGTCAGGTCAAAATACAATCAATCTACTAAACATATAGAAAGTACTACTTTTCCCTCGCAAATGGGTGTAGAAGGGTTCGCTTTGCCACACGCTAGAAGATAGTATTTTGACCTAATCACACGTTCAAAATTTGAAATTATTTTTGTTAAAACTTTTTAACTGTTCAAAGCATTTTGATTTTTTTAAAAAATAAAATTTAAGCATTTCAGGTTTTCTTACTAAGAAACATCACTTTTTTTTTCGTGACACGATATATTTGTTTTAATATGTAAATAACATAAAAACTGATATTTCATAGCATTTTAAAGTACATCAAAAAAATGCTTCATATGCCGAATTGAAAAAGGGAAGAAACTTAAAGCGTCACAGCGTAAACGTGATCTGAAAATATCCCGTACAGTAAAGAAATGCGTATGGTCCACGCAAAAAGTGTAATTTTTTCAAAACAATTTTGTATGGATATTTCTCCCGTGGAGTCTTCAAATATAAAGTTCACTAAAAAGTAGAAAATAATTTTTAGCATTCTGATATCATAATAATAAAAGCGATGGCCGCAAATTAAAACTAACAATGTCCATCCATATATCAGAGAAATGTTAGAGTAGCTTGGTTCGAGTTGGGTTGAATTTACGTACCCTTGTATTTCTCTACTTTATAGTGAATTCAGATTCTTGCGAACAATCATATAATCAATAACATAAATTTCTGTAATGCGCCCATCGCTTTTATTAGTATGATATCAGAATGCTAAAAATTATTTTCTACTTTTGAGTGAACTTTATATTTTTTTATAAAAGCTTGGATTCGAAAGGCTTTTTTTATATAAAGGTATTTTTTAATTTTTAGATTTGTGCTCTAAATTGTCCATTTTGAACCCGCTAAATTCAAATTTTCAAATCTATATGGTAATTATAATTGAAAGCGAACTAACTAAATGTTTTCCCCCTCCACTCCCCTCTTAGGGGAGAGGGAGGTACCTAATAATACTATATTATTGTATTGTTACCGAAACTATAAACGCACACCAAATTTGAAGACATTCTGATGTGTATAAGTCAGTTAAAATTTGTTAGCAAAACACGAATAAAAATCGTCTCTCTTGAATCCCCCATATTGAATTTTCAAAATCTGATCAAAAATTCTGATTCCTCATCCCTAAAAACCTCCGTATACCAATTTTGATTGACATCGGACAAACTTAGGTGTTGTATTGTTACCAAAACTATAAACGCATACCAAATTTAAAGACAATCGGACGTGTATAAGTCAGTTAAAATTGGTTAGAAAAATATGACAAAAACTCGTCCATCTTGAATTTTTAAAATCTGATCAAAAATTCCTATTCCTTATCCCCAAAAACCCCCGTATACCAATTTTGGTTGACATCGGACAAACTTAGTTGCTTTTTCCGTCCACTCCCCTTTTAGGGGGGGGGGAGAGGTGCGTAAAAATACTATATTATTGTAATGTTATCGGAACCATGAACCCACACCAAATTTAAAGATAATCGGATGTGTATAAGTCTGTTAAAATTGGTTAGCAAAACATGACCAAAAATCGTCCATCTTGAATCCACCATATTGAATTTTTAAAATCTGATCAAAAATTCGTATTCCTTATTTTTAAAAATCCCCGTATACCAATTTTGGTTGAAATCGGACAAGCCTCGGCGTTTTCCCCCCTCCAGGGTATGCCTAATAATACCATATTATTGTATTGTCACCGGAACTATAATCGCATACCAAATATGAATTCAGTCGGACATCTAGTGGTTAGTCAAAATTGAGTTGCAAGATTGGACCCGAACAACATAATAATATATTTTTTATCCATAAAGTATCTCTGACATCTTGCTGTTTCACTCTGGCTTCACTTAGCAACTTAAAAATCCCGTTTTTGTTCTATGGAAAGTAAGGTTATGTTTTGTATAAATAAAAATGGAATGGACTGTAAAAGTATTTTCCTGTTTTTCTTGTACTTTTTGATAAACGTATTAAAAAAAGTTGTATTAACAACTCGCAGCCAAACTGTGCTTTTTTTAACTCGCGTTTATAAATACCTTACTGCGCTCATCATTTAAACCAATGCTTGTAAAAAAAGCACTATTTTCGCCACTAGTTGTGAAAAATACTATTTTTATACGCAAAATTTTTATAATAATGCTACAAAATGACACACACGATAGAATAGTTACATAAATCATTTAATTAGTCTTAAATATATTTATTTTTAATAATACATAAATCGTGCGGAAAAGTAACTTTTCAGCACTAGAGACGAGAAGTCTACCGGTCAAGCCCGTCGATTTCGTCAGTAGTGAAAGCAACTAACAACCATCTGACAGCGAAAATTTAGGTATTTTTGTTTACTTTTGGAAAAGGGTTGGCTAGTGTTTCCCGTAATTTCGTATCAATAGAAAATTAGATTCTTCTAGATTTAAACATGGACATAACAAGATTAGAAAACAAAAAGCAGGATCTTTGAGGCTTAATTCCAACTTCTTTCAAAAATAGGGAGCTTTTGTAGGGGACTTTAAAATGACAGTATACAACAAATAATGTTTACTGTTCTACTAAAACACAACCTGTTAGTTTGCTGTTTTTTGACGTTAAAAGTACATTTTCTAAAACTAACTTTGGGAGTAAGGGTCCTTTGCAAATGGTCTTAGAAAATTTGGTACTAAGCGACCCAGTGATCATTTGTGACAAATTCCATAATTCTATCATTATGCTTTAGGTGATATTTAATGTTATTTTTTCAAAAAAACTTCAATAATTGGGGCCCTCTACATAAAACTTTTTTCCTACGAGCGTATAGAAAAACGCTTTTTTCGCACTCATTTCCGTGCGAAAAGTGCCACTTTTCCGCACGCCGTGCTTGAAAAAAAATTCCTCGCGTCGTGCGCAAAAATATTTCCGCACTAATTTCCGTGCGGAAAGTGCCACTTTTCCGCACGCTGTGGGTGAAAAAAAATTTCCGCACGCCGTGCGCGAAAAAAATGTTGTCAAGTAAAAATTAATTTTTTAAGCTTGTTAAAGTTTAGTTCTGAATAAAACATAAAATTCGTTCTTCTCTACTAGGTTTAACTAAAATAATGACAAAATATTTTGATATTCCGCACGCTCGTAGGAAAAATGTTATACCTAACGCGTGCAGAAAGTATTTTCCGCACTTACGGTTTGCCCGTACTCCGTTGGCGCGACGTTCGTGCAAACGCCGGTGCGTGCATAAAAACAAAAATGGCAACATATATGTAAGCAAAAAAAAATAAAGTCCCCAATGATGCATATTTTAAAATTAAAACAATTATTTCGATACCCTTTGTGATAAAAAGGTCACGGGTAGCGTAATCTGTACCAGAAAATATTTTAAAAAGGAGCAAAAAAAAAGGAAAGATAATGGGTCAATTTTTAAAGTTAATAAATATAATTTCGGAATTCAAACCTAAAAATTTGAACAAAGGAGAGTAACTTGCAAAGAAGCTGAAAAAGCTAAAATTTTAACATTTTTCCAAAACGAGCCGCTACTGTTTTTGTCGTACCACTTACTTTTAAACAAAAAGGAATACCTTATTAAATAAACCGATAACTTGACTTTTCAGAAATAAAAAATGTTCTTAATACTTTAAAAAGGGATTTGGTGAGGGTGAATAAATAACAAAATCAATGAATAGCGAGCTTTCTCTCAAAAAGGTAATGGTAACCGTAGATCCGGATTGATTTTGTTATTTATTCACCCTCACTAAATCCCTTTTTACATTTATTAACTCCAGAGCTTAGGATATCTGTAAATGTAAAATGAAGGTACATCTGCCGATTCTGCAATTTGACAGATGGTTGTCTTTTACATGAATCCTGTGTCATATTTTTCCATCATCATTTCATCTCCTAATTCCTAGCACCGTACTGATAAGCACCACAAGTGCGAAATCCGGATCTACGGTTACCATTACCTTTTTGAGGGAAAGCTCGCTATTCATTGATTTTGTTCTTAATAATTTTTGAGATATTCATGAAATTTTATTAAAAATTCAGATACCGTCCCTCCAAGGGACGTAGGCCGAAATTACTTGACTTTTGAATGTAATGTAGTCATAGCGTCATGTCATAAAAGTTTAAGCAATCTTACACATTTTTTAAAAATTTTAAAGAAATAAACGGACTATGGGTGTCTTGGGTATACTGAGGGCAACGCCATCGCCACCTTGTCGGAAATAGGCACGGAATTTAATGGAAGCTCGCCAAAACACAAATCCGCATGTCCTCTTCGTACGACAAAATTCTTATGTTAACCGTCCGTAGGTATGCGTCGCGTGGCGTTTCACGTCGGCCCTTAAGCATATATGACGTTTAAATGTCAACAGTGTCAAATAGCGTTAGTTGCCGGGCGTTTTGAGCACGACCCAAAACTATCTAATGTATCACATTATAGTAAAATTGACTTAGAACCAAAGCACCAGTTTAAAGATTCGGCTCATATATGTCTGTTAGGATATAACCGCTTTTAGACATGATATGGGATCCAAAACACAACTCATCCATAATTAAATGCTTAAGTTTTAACCGTTCTATAGAAGGTTTTAGAATTTCAGTGCCAATCCATGTTTGAAAGATAAATAATGAGATTGTGAGCTTCAGAATCCTTAACCAATCTTTTTAGGCCATCATTCATTTTGGACTCAGCGGATGGTGATTAGCAACTTCACAATATATGATGATACTGCTTACATGTCTTTTTTTACTTGGTAAAAAATAAAGGGCATTTAAGTAAAAAAGTAAAAAGAGTCTAAAAAATATACCTATGAAATTCAAAGAAAAATGCAAAACATACAAAAAATTACCTACACAAACCGCTTTTGTAGCCAAAACCAAGATAAGCCAAACTGAACATAAGTAGATTCAGATAACAGAACCATAGATTAAGGTTGGTTGATTTAGTTAATAGCAATCTAAGCAGAATTGCAGAGAAAGCTACCGTGGCGACACTCACGGAGTTCGCTAAAGTTTGGATGCCCACTTGACAAAAATTGTTCTATTCCTCTCGATTTCTGAGGGTTTTATAAATAGACTTACCTTAACTTCATTGCAAATTTCAAACCTTTGATCATTAGCAACGTGTGCTTCAAAACGCTTTGCAAGCTTCACGTGATGTCTAATATATTTCTGTAGGCCTGATATGCCGAAACTTCTCAGAACAAACCAAAGCTTTAGGGATCTAAAGCGTCTACTCAGAGGCACGCCCCAGTGTCTGTAGTCGATAGTGGCATCTGAGTAACCATGTTGAAGGTACAACGGGTCCACTACCAGGGCTGAAGTTAGGCGAATTCTATCTCGAACCTGTAGTTTGTAGAAAATAGTAGGAATCATAGAAACGCAAATAATTTAGACGCATGCAGAAGTAAATATGATGCATAAAAATAAAATGTGGAATACACACCCACATCGTTGAACAATCGAAATTCGTCAATAACCATTTATTGGGATTGGTGTTGAAAGAATCAGCGTATTCAATTCCAGCTAATAAATGCTTAAACTCCGGACAAATAAAAGCATTTCCAGCATACGCACCGTCAACGTGTAACCTGTAAAAAGAATTTTTGGTCAGTGCAATCAGGCCGGCTCTGTTTTGCTGTAGGGTTGGGTTGGGTGACAAAATAGTTATTTACCTAAAGAAGGGCGGAAAGTAATACTTTTACATTTTTGTGTTTTTTGGTTAAAAAAATGTCAGCATATAGGTCAATATTAAAAATGTTTTTAGTGTGCGTAACAGTTTTTCTTAAACGAGGGGGGGGGCCGGTCTATTACGTATTTAGGGGCCGGATCTAGTATAGTCTAATTCTAGGTATGGTCTCAGGCGTAAATTTTGAGAAAATTATACTTAAAATGCAATGCAAACTTAAAAAAAAATTTATAAAAGTCGACGATGTAATAGCGCCGCAGGCGGAAACTTTTTGCAATTTAAACAAAAAATTCTTGGACTGGATCAACTGCCGAGGGATGGGATGTCGGATGGGATATAGTTTCAATTATACACTTAGATTTGCTGACCAATCATGTCATAAATGCCCCGCAGAGGAAATTTTTGAAAAAATAATATAAAAATACAATTTTTTACAACTTTTGAATACTGCTCTTCCAAAAAAAACAGCTGATTTTTATCAGTTTATATAAGGTTTATAAGCTTCTGTGAGGCAAAATTTTAGGATTATATACGTTTGCAATAATTTATGAGTTATGTCTTTAATTTTGGTAAGAATTTATCTGGTTTCATATGTGTGTTTTTATCTAATCCTATAATTACAGAGACTTATAAATATTTATAAAATCTGATAAGTGCAAACATTTTTTTTAAATATATTTTATGGTTTTATGATTTTATAATCCGACCGAAACGTCAACTTTAATGGGTTTCTATACTTACATTCTTTTTCTTTTTAAAATGTATTATGAGATTATATAAACCGATGTCTTTATGAATTTTCTAGTCAAAATAACTCATCAAATTTTATAGGTTTCTATGATTATACCCTTGGTCTTTTATAATGTTTTAGGAGTTTGTAAAAAACCGCTTTTTCATCAGATTTTCGGATATTTTATGATCAGACCCACTCATACAAATTGACAGATTTCTATGAACAATTTTTCAAGAAAAGTAGGTTTTTTTTTTCTGTGAAAAATAAATAAAAAGAAAGGATCGAGTGTAATTGATTTCCAAAATCAAATCGGGTCCCTCTTGTTAAAATACTTGTATTATTGTATTGTGGTGAAAAGGCCAACTATTTGTTATATAGTAGTTGTGGGTTTTGGCAAACTGGCGAAAGCGCTAAAAATTTGTATGTATACTTGTCATGTACTTTATGTTTAATATAGTGGCTAAAAAAACGATGACTTGCGTTTCCATTTCCAGAGTTTTAGTTTTATTTTTTCACCAAAGTTTTTTCCATATCGAGAGAAAATCCTCCAATAATTCCAATAGGATGTGGGACCAGCACGCTTCCAATGCGCAACTCTGCTGCACAGGTCACACACATCAATGCTAAAAGAAGATGTTCCGGCAAAAATTTTCTTGAGTAAATTCGATTTGAGTAAACTTAGAGTATTTGGAAGCAAAGCTTGTGCACTTAAGATTCCAAAGAGTGGAGAGAAGCTAGAGGCAAGAGCGATACCTGTTAGAATGGTGGGGTATGGACAAAATGGGTACAGATTACGAAATCCACAGACAGATAAAATAATGGTTTTCAGAGACGTCAGATTTGACTATGACTATGGAATAGTACAGAACGAGAGAGAAAAACAGGAGAGTCAGGGAAATGAAACAACAGTAAATAAACAGAAAGAAGAAAATAACAATAAAAAAGAACATAATGGGAACAAAGAAAGTAATGAAGATAACATTGAGAGTTACAGAAGAGAGAGAAAACAACCTGAATACGAGATACCAAAAGATTACAAAGAGACAATGAAAGCAACTGACTGGAGTAATGCTTCAAAAAAAGAACTAGCAGCTCACAAAAAAATTTAAAATCTGGCATTGTTAATAACTTTGTTAATAACGGCAATTGAAACAATGACAACTAATATTAATATAGAATTTGCAAATAGTAGACTGTTGGATGCTGAGTTAAAATTTAAAGATGCACAACCAGATTCTGTGAATACTGGTAGTCAAGAATTAGCATTTTATGCTAAGAAATTTTAAGGCTTGAAATGTTATGGTTGTGTAGGACCTCATTTTTTAAGAGATTGTGAAAAGGAAGAAAAGAAAAATGAAAATACAAATAGAGGAGAATATCGAGGACATTCCAGGAGAAGTAGGGAGAGACATTTTCAAAGAGGTATGACTAGACATGCTCATCATGCATCAGATAAAGGAACAAGCAAGACGGAAGATCATATTGTATTTTTAAGTTTTTGACATTGAAACATGCATGGTAACAGATGGCTCAAATATAGATTTTATATTGGACAGTGGAGCGACAGATCATCTATTGGTTGAAGTTATGGAAAAATGTATGAAAGGTATACAAAGTCTAGAAAAAAAATAAAGATAAGAGTGGCTGACACTGTAATAACGACAATTGAAACAGTGGCAACTAATATAAATCTATAATTTGTAAAGAGCAGACTGTCGGATGCTGAGTTAAAATTTAAAGATGCACAATCAGATTCTTTGGTTACTGGTAAGCAAGAGTCAAGATTTTATGCTAAAAAATTTCAAGGCCTTAAATATTATCGTGGTGAAGGACCTCATTTTTAAAGAGATTGTGAAAAAAAACTAAGTAGGGGAGGACATCTAGGACATTCTAGGAGAAGTAGGGCGAGAAATTTTTAAAGAGGCATGACTAGACATGCTCATCATGCATCAGATGAAAGAACAAGCAAGACGGAAGATTGAAACATGCATGGTGATAGATGGTTTAAATATAGATTTTATATTGGACAGTGGAACGACAGATCATCTAGTGGTTGAAGGCATGGAAAAATTTATTACATATATACAAAGTCTAGAAAAAGAAATAAAGATAAAAGTAGCATATTGAAATTTTTTGACAATGACAAAAAGAGGCAGGTTAGTATTAAAATATAAAAACATAAAAATTAAATTTATGGCGTTGATTGTACCAAAGTTAAGGTACAATTTATTGTATGTTAAAAAGATCAATGAAAAAGAAAACAAGATATTGTTTGAAAAAGATACAGCAATAATTTTGTTGCAAGTTTTAGTTTGGCAGGAGAAATGTGCAATTTAATAACCACAGGATACATCTGGCACAAGAAATTAGGACATGTTTCTGAAGGTTACATGAAAAAAATGAATTTGCCGATACCAAGTACTGTGTGCAGTCCATGTCGAGAAGTTAAAGCTACGAAACAACCTTTTTACAGTCAAGAGTTGCCTAGATCAAGAGTAACTGGGGAGATACTTCACTCAGATGTGGGAGGACCAGTGAGGACACCAACAAGTAGCGATGAGAAATGTTATCAAACGATAATTGATGATCACTTCATGACAGTGTTTTTGCTTAAGAAAAAGAGTGAGGCTCAATTTAACTTAATGGACTATGTGAGGCAAATAAAGACAAAAGGATATACAAGTCAAAGAATAAGAATGAACAATAGAGGGGAATATACAGCTGCAGATTTTAAACATTTCTGTACACAAAAAGGCATAAAACTATGCTGACTGAAACTAATTTTTCCAAACATCTGTGGGATGAAGCAATACGTAGTGCTGCTTACCAGCTGAACAGGTCACAAACATCAATACTAAAAATGATGTTCAAGCAAAACTTTTCTTAGGTAAATCCGACTTGAGTAAACCTAGAGTATTTGGAAGCAAGCTTAGGCACTTAAGATTCCAAACAGTGGCGACAAGCTAGAGGCAAGAGCGATACCTGTTAGAATGGTGGGTTATGGACAAAATGCGTATACATTATAAAATCAGCAGACAAATGAAATAATGATTTCCAGAGATGTCAGATGTGACGAGAGTGATATAGTCCATGGAATAGTACAGAACGAGAAGGAAAAACAGGAGACTCAGGAAAACGAAACAACAGTAAATAAACAGAAATAAGAAAATAATGAGAAGAAAGAACATAGTGAGAAAGAAGAAAATAATAAAGGAAACATTGAGAGTTATAGAAGAGATAGAAAACTACCTACAAGATTTGAAGAATATAAGATATATTATTCATATCGTTGTCTTTTGACAGAAGTACCGAAAATGATTAGACTAGAGCAATACTGTAGAAAAAGAAATAGCAGCTCACAAAAAATTTGATACTTGGGAACCAGCCATACTGCCGTCAGATAAAAGCCCAATTGATAAAAAATGGGTTTTTACTAACAAGCAAAGTAATCTGAAAAAGCCATGTTAGTCGCTAAAGGCTATCAAGAGGAGTACCGCTATAATGTCTATGCACCAGTGGCCAGATATTCCACAATAAGATTATTTATTCCCTAGGGAAATAAAGTAAAATTTATTGACATAGCGACGCATATGTTTCTGCGTTTCGGCATACCGGATGTTATCGTTTGACATAAAGACAGAGCGAAGGTATATGTGGCGGTTTGTCTACAGAGTGCGATTTTTTGAAATAGTATATAAACCTCAGTAGTAAAGTGATGCTTAATCCCCGGACAAATTATAGCCCTCCCTTCAGTCGGGTTTTACACAACTTTTTGCCTCGGGATTAAATATATCACTTTACTCTCTAGGTTTACAATGTACTATTATTGCTCATGTATTACAAAATAGTTGGGAAATGAAACAGGTGGATATTCCAACTGCTTTCCTTAATGGAAATTTAAATATTGACGTTTACATTAAAATTCCCGAAGATGTCAATGTCAGAAAAAGACAAGTGTTTAAAATTGAAAAAGGCTTTATACGTACTAAGAGAGCCTCCAAGAATGCGGAATGAGAGGTTTCAAGAATTTGCAGAAAAGTGTAATTTAAAAAGATGGGTAGATATAATTCTGGTAGGAAAGAACTGTGCCTACATTGAAGAAAAACTAGAAGTTGAATTTAATGCAAAAAATTTAGAAAAACTTATTAGACTTTTTTGGGCATGGAGATCATCGAAAGAGATAGAAAGAAATAAATTAGTTAGAAAACATTAATAAATGATAAAAATAGTTCAACTTACAAGAATGCAAAAGAGCGTTAACCCCAATGGAACCACATTTTCAAATAGAAGACCAAAAAATTATAGATGTGCCATATAGCGAAATTATTGGATCTTTACTCTATATGGCGACTATTAGCAGACTTGACATATCATACTCAGTGATATATCTGAGTAGATTTTTAGATAAACCTACTCAAAAACTATGGGTGGCTGCCAAAAGAATAGTCAGATATTTAAAGAGCACTATTGACCTACATTTGACTTATGAAAGACATGATATGAGAAGTTCTGAGATATTGGCCTATACTGATGCAGACTGGAAGAGTGACCAGTAGGATAGAAAAAGTGTAAGTGGCTGTGCGGTTATTATACAACCATTATTTGGTGTTATGGATTTCAAAAAAACGAAATGTAGTGGGTCAGTCAAGCTGTGAATCCGAGTGTCTAGCGAATGCAGTGGATGCTTGAAAGTTATTATATCTGCAAGATATTTGTGCTGATTTTGGAGTGTTAAATATAAAGACAGTTTTACACAATTTGACAATCAGAGTGCCTTACACCGAAGATCACGCTTACACTCAATTTAAAATTTTGACAATAGCGAAGGGTCAAAACAAATTGACATTAAGGCTCATTTTATCAGAGACATTTTGGCTTTTAGTTATAATGTCATATATTTGTACAAGTAATAATATAGCAAACATTTTTACAAAAAACAAAATCTATAAAAATAGTAAGTGCTGAGGACTAAACATTACACCCCCGAAAATGCTACGTATTTTCAAATTTTTCTGAGGGAAGTGGGCACAATTTTAAGAGTGGTCGTTTTAAAGCTGCATTAGTAGCCGTTTTTAGCGTAGCCACTCTAATTTCGTCTTTTCCCGGATACAAAGCTGTAATACGGCCAAGCTTCCATCGAAAAGGAGGTAAGTAATCCTCTTTTATCAAAACTAACGTGCCAACAGATAGCATTTTATAGTCTTGTGACCAATTATACCTCTGTTGAAGCGTGTGTAAATATTCTAATTTATACCTTTTCCAAAAATCTTTTTTAAGGCACTGCACTAGCCGCCACCGACTTAATGTATTCAATTTTAAATGGGACAGGTCAGGGTCAGTTGGCGAAGCTGGGGACTCCAATGTAAGAAAATGGTTAGAAGTTAACATACTTAAATCGTTAGGGTCCGAGCTTAAGGGCGTTAATGGTTACGAGTTTAAAATTGCTTCTATTTGGCATATAAAAGTGTTAAACTCCTCATACGTTAGAATTTGTTCACCTACTCTTCTAACTAAATGTTTTTTTACCGATTTTATTCCAGCTTCCCATATACCGCTACCGCTATCGGGGAGAATAAAATGCCACTCAACTGAGTTCAAGGGATCTAAATTGAGCAACTTTTTATTTTCAAGAACAAAGTTTGTAGCAGTGTCACTTCACATATGATAAACTTTTCCCCAACGCGATAACAATCTACGTAGAGCAGCAATAAAAGCCTTCGCCGTTAAGTCACTCACAAGCTCCAAGTGAAAGGCTTTAGTGGCAAGGCACACAAACAAACAAATATAGGCTCTGCCAGTTTTCGCAGCCCTCATTTTTCCTATGGTTTTTACTAAAGAAATTTCAAAAGGACCACCGAAGTCCACCCCAGCATTTGTAAAAGCTCTATATTGCTCTAAGCGAGGGCTGTATGGGTTGAGGTTGGACTTTAAAACATCTTACGCATTTGGACAAAACATGAGTAATGGCCCGTTTTTATGAAAGTACCCAGTAACGTTGTTTTAAGAGATGGTTTAGTATTAACAAACCTGCGTGAAAATATTTGATATGAATGTTTTCTATATCTATATATCGGCTTCCAAGAGTCAGGTGGATTTTTTTCTTGAATCATGGAAACCCTGTTACTTACGAAAGTTTTCGACCGAGAGGGGTGACCTTTGATCCAGCACAAAGTTACTGTTGAATCTGACCATCCAAAAATTTTATGAATTTTTATATGGCTACGAAAAGCGTCATAAGCAAAAGTTGCGCGGCTAAAAAAGCTGTCGATAGGTCTAAAAAAGCTATGCTTCACCTTTAAAAACACGCGCGCGGTGTCTAAGATCATAAAAACTAAAAATCGGCCATAATTTTCTTAATACCCACTGCCAGGAGCTGAGCGCTTTAGTATGCCTCCAGCGTTAGATGGTAACACATCGACCTAGTGCCTGCAAAATTATGGCAGAAAATTTGAGAGATTCGCCATATTGCGTTTCTAGGAACCGCTGCATGTTTTCTATGTTATTTTTGTCAGGTAAAATAAAATTATGATAATGAATGTTTTTTTGCACTTTAGGGACTAAAATCATATAGGAGACTTACAATTTTTATTCTATAAGTACTAACATAAGATAGGGGAAGTAAATTAAATTTTAAAATAAAATTAGGGGAGGATAGTAAGATTTGTACTTTAGGGACTAAAATTTTTCTCATTTTAGGGACTCAATTGGCACTCTTTATTCTTTAAGGACTACAATAAAATAAAGGAAGTAAACTGAAATTTCTAAAATAAAAATAGGACTAAAATAAAAAATTTAGGCACTAAAAAATTAGGCGGTAAAATGAAATAAAATAATAATAGGGGGTGTGTGAAGTTTCTTGAAACTAGATGTATTATTATTATTACCTCATCGGCATAAAAAGCGCCACATTTGTCGCTAGCTATTTACTATTTTGTTATAAATTTATTATAGTGATGGGCAGTTACGAGAAAGAGGTTGAAAGACTTCAACTTTTGTCCGAAGAAGTGCCAACCGATGATGAATTCGTGAATGAGGAAGACTCTGATGAGATAGACAATGTATCTGTTTACGCAGATTCCAGCGTCACAGAGGAAGAAATTGATGACTCCAGTCCCCCAGTTACAGTAGATCCCAATGTTCCTTATTTTTTGGGAAAGGATAGAACAAAATGGGCAAAGCATTGCTCACCAAGGACTACCAAAACTCGTCAACATAATATAGTCAAAGTATTTCCTGGAGTAAATCGTACACTAAGACACCTTGTAACACCTTTAGATATGTATATGTGTTTGGATCGTTGTTTACTGATGAAATGTTAAATATTATAGAAGAAAGTACAAATATCAAAATTGCATCGGTTTAAGAGAGAAACAGCCAAGAAAAGGATTATAAGCAAACGAATTTCATAGAATGAAAAGCCTTATTGGGATTGCTTTACTTTGTTTGGAAGACAAATCACCTAAATATAAATAGATTTAAATTCCTTCTTTAGTGTTTAAGATTCGACAACATTCACACCCGAAAAGAACGGAAACTTGTCGATAAATTGGCTCCTATTCGGCAGATTTTTAATGAGTTTATTAGGTGTTGTATATCTGACTATACCCATTTAGAGTTTGTCACTGTTGACAAAAAACTAGAGGCATTCAGAGGCAAATGCAGTTTTTGTCAATACATGCCAAAAAAGCCAAATAAATATGGCATTAAAATTTTTGCCATGTGTGATGCAAAAATGTCCATTTAAAATGGACAACTGTGCCAAAGCCATCGTTGAACGGCTGACGGAGCATATAAGTGGATTTAGTCGAAACGTAACAACTGATAATTGGTTTACCAGTGTTCCGTTAGCTAAAAGTTTAAAATCTAATAAAACTTAGCCTTATTGAAACCCTGAGAAAGAACAAGCGAGAATTGCCAGCTGAATTTAGAGCAGACAAAGGAAGACCCGTTGGGTCCAATATGTTTGGTTTGGATCCAGACTACACAATTGTATCATATATACCCAAGAAAAAAAAGAACGTACTGTTGCTCTCAACGGCTCACAACGCTGATAAGGTTTTAAATGAAAGTGGGCTTCCAGAAATAATTGTATATTATAATGACACCAAAGATGGTGTCGATGTTGTGGACAAGCTTTGCAGTTCATACAATTGCGCAGGCAGCACTAGAAGGTAGCCTAACGTTGTATTTTTTAGTATGATGAATGTGGCTGCAATAAATACTTTCGTAATGTTTGCAGCCAGTAACTCAAATTCAAATGTTCCTCGAAAAGACTTTTCGTTTCATCTGTCTATGGGTTTGGTAAAAGACTATATGAGAGAGCGGGCAATTTGGTCATGCATTCCTAAAACTATAAAACCGAGAATTGGGGAGCTCTGTGGATTACCTGCTCCACCTTTACCTAATACCAGATGAGCACGGACGTTGTTTTATTGCGACAGAAAAAGTAATACGAAAACACGATACTATTGTAGAAGTTGCAAAAAGTTTCTATGTATGGAACATGTCAATGTTGTCTGTCAAGAATGCTGTCAAATTTATGACATATAAAAATAAATTATTTTTTTTAAAGTGTTTCCTGTAATGTTTTACTTAGTTATATCAGATAATGTTAATGTTTTGGTTTTGTCATAACATAACAACATAATCAGAAGACGATAACGGGTTTATCGTCTCCTGATGATGGTAACGTTGTTAGCGAAACGCGCGTAAAGTGCAAAAAAGTGTAGTTTTGGTTTGTGGAAAACAATAATAACGACAATATGCCACGAGTGTTACTTTTATAATAACTTTGTTATAGTGCAAAGGTTCCAAATTCCCAACATGTTTGCTAGCAGGAAATATAGGATCAATTTTCTCTTTAAATGGTAATGAAACAGTGTATCGGGCTGTCAAATCTCGCAAACACGTATTAAGAAATATCAGGCGACAAAAATATTTTATGAGGTATATTCTCTAATTACCAAAATTTAACAATATTTTCATTTAGAGTTTTATAACTTAACTGACTAAAGTATGAATTAAGTTGTGTAGTATAGGTCGAGTGAATTTTTCTCATGATCATATAACGAAAAATTGTGTTTAAGAGCGTGGGCTCATTGTAATTATTTCCTAAAATACGCCCATCCTGAATTATGTCCGCGAAAAGATCCGCACCAATTAAAATTTGTACAGACCCTCGTTTATAAAAAGTACTACCAATTTGATATTTTTAATATGGCTCCAGTTTTTCGTTAAAACAATACCACTAGGAATATTTGAACAAATTCTGGGTAAAATTACAGCTTGCGCATTTAGAATCGGACAGTTTTTGTCAACTGGTCGCCATGTCAAGTATACACTGCCCAACTCAGAATTAAATGAAGTTTCACCTATGCCCTCTGTTGTGTTTCTGTCGTGGTTCTGTCTCAGTTAAAACACTTTTGGAATGGAAAATAAAGCTATTAAAAGAGGATTACGTATTTAAATAACAACTGAAATTAGTGTTCAAAGATTTCTCTACCATTGGTAAACAAAAATATGATATTTTAGATTAAATAGAAAATACTAAAATGCGAATATCATTATGAAAAAAGTAAAAAAACTGCATGATGTTATGAAGGAATATGACACTTTCCCCCTTAATGAGAAAATTTTATCCATAAAATTTTGTAAACGAATACTAAAATAAAAAAATATACCTTAAACTATAAACATAATTTACAAGAATATAAAAATATATTTTTCTAAACTATAAAAAAAAATGTATAAAACATAATAAAATATAATGTATGTGAAAAGTAAAATATTACAATAAAAAGAAAAGTATACGAAATATAAGATTTAGTTCACAGCTTCAATTCATTACAACGAACCGTTTAGGTGTCATTTCTTTTCTTGAGGTATTTGAAGGAGAAGGTGACTGTGACTCCGGTTTTGAGGAAAGAGATCTGTTCCTCAACATGGGTGTCGAAGATCTACAATTTTTTTGCTTACGAAGAACTCCTTTCGTGTTGTGGAAATGGCACACGAATTTTGTTGATATTAGTGTTAAAAATCTTTGTACAACATGAATCATTTTTGTGTGTTGCACAACAGCACAATGTTTTAATCAGTTTTAAAATACCACACCACCTTAGACAATTATATAGTATTACGAATACAATTATAGAAGTTACGATTGATAGTACAATTGTATACAAGTTTGTATGTTGCACTATGAAGGGTTTTTTCAACTTTTCATCCAGGAGTTTGTCTAATTGTTCTAATTTGTGATTAGCAAATTGCATTTCATCCAACTTTACGTTACAAATTTTAACGGGTTCTAATGATACAGGTGTGTTATTCATTCTAACTTCTTTGTCAACGCAACAGTCATCTAAGACAATATTTGTATCCGATATTTTGGATGAAACATTTTTTGTAATGAATGTTTGGCTTTCGAAGATAATATTTTGTGTATAACCTTTAGAATTTGGCTCTAAACTCAGTAGTCCTGTTGAAGATAGTTTCAGGTCTTCCATTGTAGAGTTCTCGCATGCAAGGGTAAACTGAGTGGGTTTTGACAACACAAAAAGCCAGGAGTTGCTTTGCAAAGGATGCCAGATTTCGAAGTCTGCTTGGGATGTAACCGTTTGACAGTCATTTGGTATTGTGTCACTTGTGGCTAAATAGATGTTGATTTCGCATTTTGGAGGTACTTGTATTCTGGTTGCTTTCGTATTTTGACATATGGATTCCTCTTCTGTGATTTGCATGCACTTGGAAAGGTCTTTCGTCTGAACGTAGTTTACCCTACTAGTACTTATAAACAAATAGGGAAGATCGGGAATAATGTAAGAATAAAGGTTAGAAGAATTGTGAGGAATTGGAAGTGGTAGTAAATAAAATAAATCGTACGTTAAGTCATCGGTTAGTGGAATTTGAATACTAAAGATTGTTTCATTATCAGAATGAAATACTTGTAACGTACTGATCTCAAAATATTTGTGTATTGTTGCATGCGAAACATTAAATGGTAAATGTAGTCCGTTATTCAACTTTATTTCTAAAAGTATAAACATTCAATTTTTTGGATTGTATATTTTAGGGTAGAAAATATTGTGTCTTGCCATAGTTATTAACGATATAAGTAAATCGTATTCTTTGCTGAAATCATCTAATAATTGTGATTGTAAAGTAATGTGTGAACTGACAATAATTTTTAATTTGTTTTTATTAATTCTTTTGTTAATATCTTTTGAAAAGTCTTTAAGAAGTTTAATGTTTGAATTGAAAACTCGTTGATTTTCATTGAAACTCTGAAAAGATGAATTAAAATTTAATATATTATTCGAAATTATTCCAATTGGTTGTTTCATTAGTAACTGAGTGATACGATTTTCTTGTAATAATGTTTTAATAGACTCGTCATAAAACTTAGCATCGGTGGCATAAGGTGCATAAGATGCACCATCAAAAATTCCCCTTTTTGTTTTCTTTTGTTTTGATCCAATTATCTCATTAATCGTACTAGATTTAACTTGAATTTTTTTAAATCGATTTCTTAACACTTTTAATGTGTCGGTGCATAAAAATTGCTCAGAATAAAAATTAATTGGTCTTGACATAAGTCGAATGATTTTCTCAACATTTTCGCAAGAAATGTAATTTTATTTTCGTAAAAAGTTACGTTAAGATGCGTAAATAAGACAAATTTTGAGTTTGAAAATGTAGCTTGACCCAAATTATTGTAATAGAGACCAGCATGATGATTTAGGTAATTTATATGATAATTATTGCTATGAGAATGACAAAGAGGAAGTATAAAAAGGATTAGGAATGATATAGTACTAGTTTTCATTGTTCTAGTCTGAAACAAAAGGTTTGATCATGTTAGTATGATACGTAATACATTTTTTACGTACTTATAATTGAATATTATTGTTATTAAAAACTTTAGTGACTTTATATGGGCCTTTAAAGTTTGGGCTCAGTTTTTTACTTAGTCCAGGAGAAATATGTTTATTTACAATGTAAGCCATCTCCTATTTTATAATGAAAGGTTTTTATTTTGTTATTGTAATACGTTTTTGATTTTTCTTTCAATTTTAAGATGTTATTACGGGCTTGTTCTTGTGTTAAGTTGAGTTTAAGTTTTAGATTGCTTATGGAATCATCGTACGAATACTCAAATTCGGATATACTAGTTATAGAGCTTGGCAAAAATGGTTTGAATCCAAATAATAGTTCGTATGGCGTGAAGTTAGTAGAAGAGTGAGTAATCGTATTGTAGGCGAACATGGCAAAAGGTATAAACTCGTCCCAGTGTTTATCATTTATGTAGTACTTTAGATAATCTTTTAAGGTTAGGTGTGAACGTTTCAGAGCGCCATTGGATTCAGGGTGATAGGATGTGCTTGTGACATGTTTAGTCTTAAATAATTTAATAAGTTCTTTTATTAAATTGTACATAAAATCAGTACCTTGATCAGATAGTTTTTGGGATATTGAATTAAGTTATAAATTTGCATAATTTATTTAATACTGTGATTGCTTCATGGTTCGGTATAGGAATGGCATAAGAGTATTTCGTTAATTCGTCTTGCATTGTAAGGAGAAATCTAGATCCGTTTTCCGTAATTGGAAGAGGTCCAAATATATCGATAGCAAGTTTTTCAAAAGTTTTTTCGCTAGTAGATGTTATTATCATAGGAGCTTTACTGGGTTTAAAGTTTGTTTTGTTTATTTGACAAGAAGAAAATTGTTTTATATACTTTTTAATGTCAGTTTTCATGTTTTTCCATTTATATCGCGCTTTAATTATTTTATATTTTCTTTAAAATCTGAATGTCCTACCAGTTTGGAATCATGATTTTCTTTTAAAATTGCGGAAATTTCTTCTTTCGAACTAATGATTATTTTTTCGAAACTAATGACACCTATTTTTATATTTGTGTCTTTAAAAAGGTAATCATTTCAAAATACATTGATCGTTTTAAATTTGAAGAATTTTTCGTTATGTCAGGTAAATAGATGTTTTTTATGTTATCTCTGATTAGTTCAGTATGTAAGTTTCTGAGTTAATAAAAGACGTTTTTATAAGAAATATTTTCAAAATGGAAAGTTTTTACGAACATTAAATATGAGGTTTCGTTGTTGTTTTGTAACTTTTAAGTCGAATACAATTCAAAGTTTGATTTGATGTTATCATTAAAATCGAATTTATTTTTTTTAAATTCTGAAAACTGATTACTTTCGTCCCAGTCAGTGGAGAAATAAACTGCATTTGGAAAAAATTCAAATCAATTTCCATTTTTGACTTCAAGTTGTGGGTTACGAGTTTGCACTTTCTACCATATAAATAACATCTAAATGTTTGATGCTCCAAATTACCGCTAATAATTCTTTTTCCATAGTTGTATAGTTTTGTTCAGTAGAATTTAACGTACAACTTGCGTATTCAATAGGTAAATCTTGTCCAATTTTGCCTTGAATTAAAACAGCGCCAATTGCATAGTCTAAAGCATCGATCGTCAATATAAATTCTTGTGAAAAATCAGGATATTGAAGTAAAAATCCATTCATTAGAATTTGTTTAAAAGTGTCGAAAGATTCTTGACATTCTTGAGACCAAATAAAAGGAACATTCTTTTTTAAAAGATTAGTTAATGGTATAAAAATTTTAGCAAAATTATAAACAAATTTACGATAATATCCAATTAATCCGAGGAAAGTTTTTAATGTTTTTTGATTTTTTGGAGTGGGAAAGTTTTTTATGGCTGTAGTTTTTTCCGGATTTGGTTTTACCCCTGATTAGGATATGACATGACCAAGATAAGAGACTTTTTTACGGAGGAATTCACATTTGTCGGGTTGTAACTTTAAATTATTATTTCTGAGTCTGCCGAAAACCGCTTTAAGACGTGAGGTATGTTGTATAAACGAAACACTGTAATCCCTGTAAACCAGTAAGAACAGCGTTCACCAATCTTTGAAAACAAGCGGGTGCATTTTTTAATCCAAAAGCCATTAAATTCCCAGTAACCCAAGGGTGTAGTAGAGGCAGTTTTTTGTTTATCTTGTTCTCTCATTGGAATCTGATGTAAACCAGAAGCCAAATCGAGTGTAGTGAAATATTTGCTAAATCCTGTTCGCATCGCCAAAAGTCTGTTGTGTTTCTGTCGTGGTTCTAGCTCAGTTAAAACACTTTTGTTGTTCGATTTTAAAAACTTACTTTATTAAAATCCAATTGTACTGAAAGACGGCAAAACTAAGACTAGCTTCAGTTTAACGAAAATTCTACTAACTACTTCTTCAAAATATGACCCTAAATATCTTATTAACTTATTATTGTTGATAATGTATAATTAATAGAGATATCTTCATTAAGCAACTGATTTAGAAAATAATACAAGAATGGAAAATAAAGCTATTAAAAGAGGATTAAGTATTTAAATAACAACTGAAATTAGGGTTCAAAGATTTCCCTAACATTGGTAAACAAAAATATGATATTTTAGATTAAATAGAAAATACTAAAATGCGTATATCATTATGACAAACGTAAAAGAATACATGATGTTATGGAGGAATATGACACCTCAATATTCGTAAAGTTTTGTGTGCGCGGTAGGCCTAACATATTTGCGTAATTTTGACTAAACTGATAGAGCTGCCCGTATCTAAAATTTCCCGTATGGTTTGATAATCCTTTTGCACTCCTAAAACTTCTACCAAAATTGTGGGAAGCATTGTAGCTGAGTTACTTGTTTTCTTATTTAAAGTTTCCTTATAACATATCTCATTGAAAGTAGCAGGGGAAGACGAATTTTGCGTCCTGAAGTCCCCAGAGATATTTTCTGGATAGTCTTGAATGAAATTTTGATTTAACGAAAGGGCCAAGTTAGTGCGCTCTTTTTTATGGTTATTCGTACCATCATTGCTATTAGCAAAATGTAGTAAACTATTATGACGCTTTTTATAAGAGTCGCGTGTTATTTTTGCTTGACATAAAGACGTTTTATGCGAATTTTTTAAGCACAAAATGCATAAAGATTTATTTTTTGCCAAATTAAATCTCTCCTTAGGATTTTTACTTTTAAAATCAGGAAAATATGAAATTAAATGGCTGTCACTACCGCAACAAAAGCTTAAGGAAATACTACTACCACCAATACCATCAGCGGCGTACTAAGAAAAAGTGGGGCCCGGGGCGGTATCCCATTTCATTTTTCTATATACTTATATTAGTTTTATTTGACAGAAACACAATATTAAATCCTAAAATTTTTATAAATATGATAAATTTAAGCCAACTAAAAAAGCTGAAAAAATTAATTTAAATAAATTTTTTTTTATACTTTCATCAAAAACATGATTTTTTGGAACTGTCTGCAGATATCTAAAGCATGGCTTTTTTGGTTACCAACGCAAAAAAATATTTCTGTCCGTTTTTTACCCAAAATTAAAGAGAAATAGCGGAAAATAGTAATATTGAAAAAATATAATTATTCTTGCCTAAAAATTAAGCGATTTCCACGTAGTATTTACGAAAAAATCATTTGAAAACATCGTCAAAATATCAAACTGTCAAAGATTAAAATGTCACAACAATGAAAGTCACCATGTCGCTATGGAAACCATTGTTATTTCATTTAGCAGCCGCCTTGATTTATAGTGTAAAGACGGTGTCTTGCGAGAAGTGCTCTTCGTTCGACATTTTTGAAAGTATTTTCCTATTTCTCTTGGATTTTTTGATAAAGGTATTAAAAAAATAGTGTTAACAACCCGCGGCTAAACTGAGCTTTTTTTTACTCGCGTTTTTAAATACCTTGCTGCGCTCGTTATGTAAATCAACGCTTGTAAAAAAAGCACTATTTTCATTTTAGACACTAAGAGTTTTGAAAACTACTATTTTTCTACCATTTACCATTGCAAACGCTTGCACACCTTCATTAGATTCGATGTTTTTAGCCACTTCGTTCTCAATGGATAAAATGGCCAAACTTGTTATCCGTTCTTGGCTCGTAAGCTCATTGTGGAGCGCAAATAATTTTTAATCAATTTTAATTTCGAAAAACTGCGCTCACATTTAGCCTTTGAAACGCATAAATGTAATAAATAGTTTCAGACTTCGAGTAATGAAATAAGTAAATGTAAGATTTTTTTGTCTTTAACAATTTTGTCAGTTTTTCTACTGCACATACTATTTCAAATTATGAAACAAAAATTAAACTATCTTTGAAATAGTAAGTTTGTGGTTGAAGCACTTCTCTCCTAGACGGATGCTAGAGAGATTGAGAGAGAGATGTGCGTACCGGAATACCGGATATCCTTTTCTACTATTTTAGGTATCTCATACCTATTTATGCATGAATGATGATGAGTTCTGGCTTTTACCGGTTTTCCAGAAAGCGGCCACCCCTGTATGCTTATACTTGGTGCTTTTATCTTATCCCTATAAAAAATAACCCGTTCAATCTCTTAGAATAGCTTTACGAATTTTTTTATAATGTTGTACCGGGTTTTATATGTTTTCTATGTGGTATGTGAAACAAACTTTAAAATCATATGAAGTATAAAAACTCACCAAATTTCGTAAGAACCTATGCGTTTTTCGTACCTGGGAGTAATGATCCCCCCTCACGCTCTCACTCCGCCATGGTCGAACCTTCCCGTCCTTTGGATAAAGGTCAGGATATCCGACCATTTCAGCGTCGCATCGTCAAATATAACTTCAAAAACACCCTTGTCTTCATTATTAGTTTTAGCCTTGGTAGCTGTGTCAAAAATGTCTTTCAGCTTATCATATTGAATGTCGCGTTGAACTTTGCGTTTTTTTAATTTTTTTTCGCTGCATTTGCTATTTTTAATTAATTTAAGTAGCGTGAAGGAAATTACCAAAAAGCGTTAAATTAAATTCTCATTTAAACGTCACAGGGATAATACTGGCAACAACTGACCGTATTCGATTCTGGGTATATAATCCTTTTTTTTGTCTTCGTATCGTAGTGCTTTATTTCTAGAATATTTACACCGCTATATACTGCAGTTTTAATGCGATTTTATTTTGGCAAGATCAATACTCCCACGAAAAAAAAATCAGACAATTATTAATTTGAATTTAAAGTTTAATCATTATTTTATTTAAACTGATTCCTCCGGCTCGAAGGACCAAATGAGCTCCTCCAGCCTAGTCAAAATTTGGTTTGAGTTAAGTGGACTGCTTCGAGAAAAAATAACGTTAATTTATTTTTAATTAAAACAAAACCATGGGGTTGAAATTAAGTTTAATTTTGAGCAATTTTTATAGGCAAAGTGGCAAAACTATAGGGTAAAAATATCCTTTATCAATGATGCAATCACTTAAGGTTAGCTTGAAAAAACCAGTTTTTCTCATTAGCGCTAAAATTATGCACTCAAAAAAATTATTATTTATTGAGCGCAAACACGGCAATAAAAATTGTCACTTAATGCTGTTGATGTTTTCTTGCCAGGCTGAGGAAGGTCTTCGAGGTCTTGAATTCATTGTACATGCATTTCTAAATCACCGGCTATCAGTAAAATGCTTTTTGCAGAGAAATTGTCAGAATATCTACGGCAAACTAAAAATCACAAATATCATATTTTTACGGGTGATATTAAATTAAATTTGCTATGCACAAACAAAAAATCTGTTGAGGATTACAAGAGTATTCTGACAAGTTTCGGTTTTGTATCATTTAATAAATTTTACACTAGGCCTAAATCAAAAACGTGTCTTGACCATTTCTTTGTAAAAAGTTTTGGAAAGCAAAAGTTTGTCAATGGTACAACCTTTACTATAAATTTTAAAATAATGGACCACTGCCCTATCATGCTTTAAACAAAACAATCAAAACTCTAATATAACATACAAAAAATACATTAACTTTAATCATTACGACACGAATTACAAAAACAACAATGGGATGATACGTCAACAAAAAATTTTGTTTCCAAATTACAGTATCTAATTGCAAAAAATACAAAAACAATAAAACGCATTTGCGTGGGCTCAGCTTACACATCACGACAGGCGTATAAAGAGATTCGCTGGTTTGAGTTTTTTAAATTTAACCAAAAGGAATCGATTATATTATATAAATATAAATTATAATATTTTAATTAATTAATTTTTGATAATATATACCCCAAATAGCTAAATTAATACAAATAGCTATAGAAACTATCCCAAATAGCTAAGTTAATCCAAATAGCTACAAAAAAAAATTAAAAATCAAAGAAAGAGTATTATCCATAGATGCTCAAAATTAAAAACTAAAAAATCTATAAAAATAGTAAGTACTGAGGATTCAACAAAGTTGTTCGCTACTCTTTGAACTTTCTCTGATACTCCTTTAATGTATGAAATTGTAAGAAATGTATTTGCCTGGTTTTTCTTCTTGTAACCTCTGTCCTGTTTGCTGAAATTTTGAAATAATGCTATAACCATTCTGCTACAGATATCCTTCTTAATGTTTCTTATTTCGATTTCCAAGTCATGAGAATTGTTACAAATTTAAATGTCTCCTATGGTTCTAGCAGAATAATTTAAACCTTGATTTAAATATTGTCCTGTGTGAGTGCGTTTACTTTAGACTGTTGTTCTAATCTCACTTTCTACTCGTTTGACAAGTACATCAGAAAAACGAATTCGATAATTTTGCTCCATCTCCATTGCGAATTTTATGGTGGATCTTATGTTATTTAGGTGGTGAAGACATTCTGAAAGTTGCGGTATCAATCGCGTATGATTCGAACGACTCCACGTAAATATTGGCCAACACTGGCGAACGCGATGAACCCATTAGCAGACCGTCATCCTGAGCACAAAACTTATCTTTCACATAGGATGTCAGTTTTGAAGTCAAAAGTCTATATACCAATGTCCCCATAAGGGAATCGCTAGATATTATTAGACAGAGATTGGTTGTTAATGAATCCCTTTATAAACGTACCAGCCTGCCGTGTTAGAGAAAGTTATGGAGTTGTTGGAGTGCTGTCTATATAACTCTTATTTTCAGGTGAAAGATAGGTTTTATGCTTAAGTTGACGGTCTGCCAATGGGTTCATCGCTTTCGCCAATGATGGACAATATTTACATGGAGTGGTTTGAACCACAAGCGATTGATACCGCAACATATAAACCTAAACTCTGGCTAAGTTATTGTCTGCACCGGAAATGACCAACAACTTTAAGAATTTCTTCACCACCTACATAACATTAGACTCGCCATTAAATTTAAAATTAAGTTGGATCAAATTTGTCAAATTCCTTTTCTTAATGTACTTGTGAAACAAGTAGACAGCGACATCAGAACAACACTCTATCGTAAACCCACTCACACAGAACAATATTTAAATCAAGGTTCAAATCATTCGGCTACAACCAAATGAGGCATAATAAGAACTTTAGATAACAAATCCATTCAAATTTGTAACAATTCTCATGACTTGGAAATCGAAATAAGAAACATTAGGAAGAATGATTACAGCCTTAAGCTTGTAACAGATACTATTTCTAAAATTCAGCAAACAGGAGAGAGATTACAAGATCAAAACTAGTCAAATGCCTTCCTTACAGTTCTGTACATTAAAGAAGTATCAGTCGAAGAATATCGAACAACTTTAATATTAAAACAGCTTTCAAATCTAATAGTACAATTCGAATCCTTCTTCTAGAAAACAAAAATATGGAGGTCATTTACCAAGTTCCTTGTGAGTGTGGTAAATCATACATAGGCGAAACAAAAAGCCCACAATCTGGCTTAAGGAATATCAGACGAATACCCAAAGAGGTGAAACAACGAAATCAGGAATCGCCGAACATGCATGGTCAAAAAAACACCGAATAAAGTGGAAAGAAGCAAAGATTTTGCACAAGAAGTCACACTGGAAGAAACGAAAATTCCTTAAAGCCGCCTTTATTGGGCAGAATCAGGGTAGGGTATTTTTAGTGAATCAGGTGTTGAAATTCCAAATATTTGGAAGCCCCTTCTTGGGCGAAGCCAACTTCTTAAACTTCACGGTAGAGTGATTTTCCATAGTATATAAGTACGTAGCCTTAGAAATAGATTGCAGTTCGCAGCTAAAGACACAGAAACAGTCAACTGCTACCAACAACCATTTTTAGACCTCACTAAAGGACCCATAAAATCTAAAGAAAGAATTTGGAAAGGTCGTTCGGTTACTTGTTCTCGACCCATTAAACCCATTTTACTCAAATTTGAAACTTTTTTTTTATCTCCGAAAACTAAACAAGATCTAATGAATATTTTACGCCAGTAGAAAAATCCTTGAATTCCACTCAAGTTGTTGTACAAACCGAAATGTTCACTGTTAGGAAGGGTATGACAAGCATCAAGAACTTCTTTGCGCTGTGGTTGGAACTAGTTGGATCGGCCTAAATTTTGTCTCTAAAATATGAATACAAAGGCCAATTTTATCTGTATCAACTTCAACATAAGATATCTGATTAAAAGATTGCAATGGAACATGTGTATTTAAATAACATACTAAAGAAAATTTATCTTCTGAATCTATATTTTGGAACATCTTCTGGATTCTCACAAAGAACTCTTAAAAGGCATTGCTAGAACCTTTACGCTGAATTAAATCAAAAGTATGCTGTCGCAAACCAACTGCCTGATGGGCTAATTTCCCACTTAGATTTCATAAACTATTTAGCCATAACAAAGAATAATGGTCAGTTACAGCAGTGAACTTGGTTCTTTCAACATATGGTCTAAACTTATAAAAACGAAATATATATTCGAAAAATTCGTTCTCTACTGTGCTATCATTACGTTCAGATCTGAATAAGGTTCGGATGCATAAGCAAGCACTCGCTCATCTCGATCGATTTCCTATGGCAATACGCCAATAATTCCTGTATTAAAAGCATCAGATTGAATAACAAAGCAAAGAACTCAGATTGTGAAACAATAGGTGCAGATACTAAAAGCTTTTTGATTTTAACAAAAGACGATTATGCATAGTCATTCCATTGAACATTTTGACTTTTTTTCTTGCATTTCAATAAATCAGTAATTGACATTATAGTGCAGAAATCTTTAATTAAACGTCTATAGCAAGAACAAAGTTCCACTAATCTTTTAATTTTTGTAGCAGTTGGTGGTCTAAGATAATTTATCATAACTTCAACCTTACATGGATCTGTTCTCAAAGCGTTTGAACGAACATTATATCATAAGAATTCTAAAGTAGTTTTAAAGAACCCACACTTATCTAAACTGACGGCAAGATTTGCAACCTTTAATTTTTCTTTAACGTCAGCTAAAAGTTTTACATGCGATTGAAAGGTATCGCTGCAAATAAGAATATTGTCCAGATAAAACATTAACAGATGGTATCAACCAAATGGTAACTGTCTTCCATCAAAAACAGAACGATATTCGCCATTGGTCTTCTCAACCAGTAAGACTGGTAAGATCCATGGACTGTTACATAGTAATTACTTTTTTACTTACTTAAGGGAACAAAAACGCACTCAGTTTATACTAGAGGCTATTCTGTGTTATCTCATCTAGTAGGGCGAGTAAATAGATTAATAATGCTAGAGGAAAAAGGAGAGGAATGCAACTGGCCTTCAGTTTAAAACAGAACTAGAGGGCAGTGTTAAAGATGAACTCAATCCTTTGAATCAGACAATGTTTAACGCAACCATGGAACAAATTTTAGCTTCCTGCACCTACACCTGCACCCGCGCCTGCGTTCAGTTGCCATCCTAGTATAATCATATTTAGAATTGGGGAATAAAATTTAATGGGGATCCTAAACATCGAAGAATTTTCAGAAACAAATAGGGCGACTGAAGAGAATTTTTTTTACTTCTGTTGTAAAATTGTTTACCTAACTTGCGTATCACTGATTTAGAAAGAATAAAAAATTAAATGTTTTTCAATATTGAAAATCAGTTGTAGCTAAACTAAAAGTAGATTTTTTTCACCCTGATGTAGAGGATCAAATCTGGAATCAAAGTAAAAGCTAACCCGTTGCCGTTTTCATAGCCCAGTTAGAGACTTTATTTTCACGTTTAAGTGGTACTTCTCCCGAATTTTAGAAAGTAAAACACATTAAACAAAATTTATTACCAGATTCTATTTCGGCTTTTGCTTTATTAGATATAAATACAGTTTCAGATTATTGTCAAAAATTAGAAGAAGCTAACTACATTAAAAATAAAGCCAATCGATTTCATCGTGTTTCTAGTTTAGGTCCAGGAAATAGTTCTTATAATAATGACAACCATAATAATTCAAATTTTAGAAATAGAAATGAAAAAAAAACACTTACTCTAATAACAATAAAAATAAATTCCAAAAGAACTCCAACGCTTCTGCAGAAACCAATGAAACGGAAGCTGGTAGTCTACGCTCTAATTCAAATCACTCTAACCCTAACAGAAAAGGCAAATCATAAACCGTAGTTTGCTGAAACTGCCAAGCCTTAAATCACAGTTTCATGGACTGCAAAGCAAAAACAAAACAAAAAAAATAAAACTGATGATAACTGGGCCACATACCAAAAACTAAGAAGTGTTATTTTATTAGCTATACGAACAGAAAAAGAAACTACATAAATAACAATATTGAAAAACATAAGGGCCGATGAAGTGGATCTGGGGATATACAAAAGCCTTTTGAAAAAAAGCTTTGAATTGTTTCAACTTCGTTTTTATAACGCAGCCCCCACAGTGGCGAATATCCCCCCAGTGTATTTAGGATTAAGGGCTGGTAGACTTTGATAATTGCGTTCCAAGAGCAAAGCTTGGCTCCGCTCATTGTACTCATTGCCGCCCCTATAGCCTGGTTCGCTCTCGACACAGAGGCCTCGGCCATTAACCTAAACAGTGACGTTGAAGAAAAGGTGACTCCCAAGTAGCAAATTTTATTGACTACCTCTAGCCTTGAGTCATTTAAGACAAAGGGATATTTTGTTTGAGCTCCAGGACCGTTTTGAAATAACATAATTTTGGTTTTGTCCGTATTAGTTTTAAGGCAATTTTGAGAGGAATACCTTTCCAAAACTATGAACATTCTCTGCAGCTGGATCTCAGAGGTCACGAGCAGAACCAGGTCATCAGCGTACAATAGCAAGATTTCTTCTACAAAGCCACCAAATCTCACTCCCTGGACTCCACTGGCCTTAAAGAAGTCCTCAATATCAGCCAGAAACAAAGAAAACAGCTCCGGGCTTAGCGATTCCCCCTGCCAAACTTCTGCAGATAGGTCAAAGCTTTTAGTGTAACCATTTACTGATATATTTAGATCGTAAAAGCTTTTTAAAATAGAGATTAGTTGCGAGCTGACTTTTTCAGACAGTGAGAAACGGAATCAAAAGCGCTCCTAAAATCTACAAACGCCACGTTCACTTTACGATTCTTGAGTCTCAGATGGAGCTGCACGATCGAGGTCAGTGTGAACACTTTATCAATACAACCACGCTTACTTCTAAAATCAGATTGATGCTCCGGAATAGCTTTAACCCTCTCGGACCACTCCCTTAATCTTTTAAGCACTATTTGCTACGCATCTAATCAAAGAAATCGATCGGTAGTTGTTTGGGTCTTCGATGCTACCTTTCTTGTGCAGCATTGTAAAAAGAACTTCTCCCCAAGATTTTGGTACTTTCCTTGTTTCCAAGATTTTATTAAACAATGAACATATATAAGGTATCCAGTTTCCAGGGATGTTTTTTAGAAACTCATAAGTTACCCAGTCAGTTATAGTTTTTGCAACCCTTAAGAGCACCGGTTAGCTCGATTTCAGATATAGCAAAATCTAATAGGGGGGTTCGCGGGGCACAAACCACATAGTAGCGACAGCTTGGGAACACTTTCTGGTGAAATTGTGCGAAATAAAGTTCAATAAAATTTTCTTTATTTGTTCCGGGATGATGATTTTTTTATTTTCTAGCAGTCGAACAGAAAACTAGCGTAATAGGCCGTTAATTTACTAAAAGGTTTAAATTTAAGTTTTGTTAATTGACTTATTTTACTTGTGATTTTATAAAATTTGTTATTACTAGTTTATTTTAAGGCAGATCTCCTTGTGTAATGGTCATAAGAATTATTATAAGTACTTTTTTTAGTTGAAAGGACAGAAAATTAGTGAAATTTTATGGGTTGGGATTAATTATCCCCAAATGCACCCTCCACTTAAATACCAGTAGCATAGAGTAATATACCTACAGAACAGAGGCGCAAAGCGGACCAAAGTGAATCGCAGGCTCCTGCGCGAATCCTCGCGAAAAGCGTTTCTGCGTACAAGTTTGCGATCCATTTTGACCGAATTTGCGCCTCTGTTCCGTAGGTATACAGGGTTCCTAAGCAAATCCTTAGGGGGCCAAGCAGCGGTGTATAAGACGCAGACAAACGGAAAAGCAGATTAGGCAGAAAAGGATGGGCATGGGGCGATGTTGTCACTACATCTTACACGTAGTAAATCCATTCCAGGTTGTTGTTTTCTAATGTTTTCCATTTTCATACCTTTAGGACTGGAATAAAAATTGTTTTTGCTCGAATTTAATACCAAACTGATGAAAGATATCGTAAAAAAAATATTTTTCGGCTTTTCATTTTGTAACCATTGTCCTTACGCACTGTTTACAGGCTGGGGACTGAGATACATGCAAATGCCTAACCTAAAGCGTTCATACACGGCCGGAGAAATCGACTGAGATATTTCCTTAGAAACTTTATCAAGCAAATAGGACGGGTTGACGCCTTCGAACGTCCAACCCGGGTTTTGCACTTTGATTCGAAATCAAAAAAGAGGAACAGTCAGAGGTGGGGCCGTGCACAAATTAACGTAACGGTCATTTTACCAATTTTTAACCCCCTCCCTATGTAATGTTTTGTAACGGTTTGGCACGCCACTCTCCTAATATTACGTAACGATTTCAAGGCCACTACTCCCCACCTCCAAAAAAAACTTTTCACTTATTTTCATTCCAAATTTTCTTAGTTTCACACAAATGCAAACACTGTCGAAAACCCCCCTCCCCCTACGTAGCGTTTTGTAACCCCCCTCCCCCTATGACCATTACGTAATTTGTGCACGGCCCCTGTAGTCCCAGTAGAGGAGGGCGAGAAAATTGATATTTTTTTCTTAAAAATTATACTCTTTAGACCTATTTCTTTGCGTTCCCGAAATTACGTAATTTTTGAAAAAAAATTGTAAGCGGCGCCATTTTTATTTCGTGCTTTGTTTTTCTGCGTTCGGCTAATTTAATTGAAAAATTTTTGCCTGCGGCGCCCTTTATCTTCTCACTCGAAACCAAGATCCCCCGTTTTAGGAAAACTGATCCCGTCTCTGTTTCTAAATTTTTTCGAATAAAAGTAGAGTATGACCATGGAGGAAATAATTTTTTTCTACGGTATGACGAAAATTTCGAGAAAGTTGAATAAAAAAATAAAAAAGTGGCAGAGCTCAAGTTTTTCGTAAAAAAAAACGGTTTTTGTAAAGAAACAGAGCAAAATAAATCTTTTCACCCCTTTTTGAGTGTTACAAATATTGGCAGCCCCTTATTTTTCGCTTTTACCCTCCCGCTAGTTTTGAAGAATTGGTTCGCTCTATGTTTCGAGATCATGTCATAAAACACCTCGAAAATATTAAATGTAGTGTAGGGCCAGCTTTATTTAAAATCAATAATATCGCAAGCAAAAAGCTCTGCAGGAAAAACAGCGCCGTTTATGGATTTCTTTGGCTGCTAGTGCTAGCTGCATGGTTTGGACGTTTCCGGATAGATGTCACTAGTAGAACAGAATGGAAATAAATTTAATTAAAAGCGAAGATATTTCTTTCTAATGTTAACAACCTCACGAGTTTATCGCTCAGTATCGTAAATAATGGACCCTGCCGCCTCCTTTAAGCAAGAAAAAGCTGTGGTTTGGACCTGAAAACATCTAATTTTTAATTAGATTAGATGTTCAAATCTGTCCCCTTCTTGAGCCTCACAATATCCCAATCTATTGTAAAACTCTTGGCGCGTAGCAGTCAACATTTCAGGGGTGATAGAGTTGCCCGCCTCCAAAATTTTCGACCTCAACTCCTGTATAGTCGTAGGCCGTAAATGAGGGTGTTGGAAAATTTTGTCGTGCCAACAACCCCATAGGAAAAAGTCATTTGGCGCAAGATCTGGTGATCGACGAGGCCATCGGATATTTCCATACATGGAAATAATTCTATCACCAAATACCTGACGAAGGTAATTTGTAGCCTGGCGTGAATTTTGGGATGAACAGCCATCTTGCTGAAACCACAATTCGTCCAAATTTATGTTGAGTTCTCTCAACCGTAGTAAAACCTGATGTTGGAGAAGATCAACATATTTTTGGCTATTCAAATTCCCTTCAATGAAAAAGGGTCCAATAATGTGATCCCCGACAATACCGCTCCAAACATTTAATTTTTGAGGATGGTGCGTTCTAACACTTGCGTGCAGATGTTTATTTTCGCGGGACCAATAGCGGCTATTTTGTGGATTGTGAGAGCTATGAAGTTCAAATGTCTTCTTGTCACTAAACAAAACTTTTGATAGGAAATTTTCGTTCCTGTCACATTTATCCCTCATAACCTCACAATATTCTAACCGGTGAAAATAATCACCTGGTTGCAATTCCTGCGACTTCCCAATCTTAAACGACTTGTAGCCGTATTTTTTTAGGATCCATTGGCAAGTACTGTTGGGAATATCCAGTGCCTCCGCAATCGGTTTCGTCGAACATGATTCATGTGCCTCAACGTAAGCGCATACCATTTCGTCTCGTTCCACCCTGTGTGGAAGAACGGGATGCTCTGGTATTTCGCCGTCGTGGTAACACTTTCTACAACCATTTATGCACCCGTACCTTTCAAAACGATGATAAATATTGTAGACAGTTTGAGCCACAGGAACCGGTCGATCTGGAAACGCAAAAACAAAAAAGCCCAATGACCTCGTCCGCACTGTCACTTTTTATGTAGTTTTGAATAATAAAAATCTTTTCTTCTCGAGTATGCGGCATTTTAAAAACACAAAATTTACGAAACTGAAGCGACTCGAAAGGAAATAAAAATGCAATGCCTGTGAATCCCAGTTTTTCCTCGATCATCTCATGGTGTGGCCGCCATCTAGCGGAATTTGCAGATATCTTGTCAACGGTTATTATTGCAACTATGATTTATGCTCACAATGAAAGGGTCTCGACAATTTTTTCTCATGAAAGCAGTCCGGAGATAATAACAAACTGGCACCATTGCTCAATATACCTATTTCTTTTGTGCGCGCAGAACTTTCTATGCCATTTCTGTTTGATTTATTGAAATCCTATCCCTAAGGAAAATCTTAGGAACCCTGTATTACTTTATGCCACTAGTTTTATTAGAAGTGTAAGGTAATTATACGTAAGTGGTTGTTCAACAATGAAAAGTGATGGAAAATCTATGTTTGCATTTTCTAAAGATAATAACCTGTCAGTATATGAATTAAAACTCATTTTTTAATATTGATTTATTATAATTACAAAACTCCGAAAGCTAAAGTTGTTGAACTGGTGGCATAGCCAGAAATCGAATTTGGGGGGAATTTCATTATTTCATAAAAATCATCTATCTACTTATAGGAAATTTTAAAAAATTAGATTGGTGCTTGCTTGAGCTCTTGAAGTGAAGGAGGGAAAGAGGGACAATTTAATTGGTGTTAAGTGTAGCCTCATATATCTGGACTCATTTACAGATTTTTTTCAAAATTAACCCTTAAATACGCTGCAGGCAAAAATTTTGAAAAAATTACACAAAAAATGCTATTTTTTACGCGTTTCAAATGTTTGACAATGGGAACATGAACTGAAGAGATCATTTGGACGACATTTTAATAAATTTAAAATCGACGGTAATTGACAAACATTTGAAAGCAGCACCTACGGCAGCAGTGTTTCTGCCTGACTGCAACTACAGAAGCCAAAGTGCCTTCTCCTATGTTTGTGGATACTTGACGCGTAGGTGCCTAAAATTTCATAAATGTGACATTTGCCTAAATGCTTTTAGAAGATAATGGACCTACTTTAAACCCTTTGATTTATCGAAGAGCACCTTTGGGGGATTATTATATTCACCAAGAAGATGGAAAGAGTATATCGTACCTTCAAAAAACTTTTTCCTTAAATTTTCCTAAGCAATTTTAAAACTCATAGTACTAATTTAATTTAAATATGAATGTCCAGACTTTACCCAACTATTTTTAATTAAGTCGTTTTTAAGGGTGAAAATTTTTATAGCTTAAAATTTAACAATCGGGTAAAAAAAGCAGATACGAAAAGCTGTTAGAAAATTAAAAGATTTATTCCATATTTAGTATAATGTTTCTTACTAAATTTTCTCACACCCATTTTAACCATTACTTTCGTCCTGCAGACATTTTTTTTTTTTTGATTCAGTATGACATTTATTTTAAATTTATCATAAAATGGGCAATTAGATAATACTTTTTTTAAATGGTATGTTCCTTAAAATATAAAAGTCAACTTTTCTTCCAAAAACCTATAGGCTAAATGTCAAAATCTACTTCTTGCTGTAACTAAAACGAAAAAAAAAATTCCGATTCTAAGGCTTCTTAAGTTATTTTTTTGAAGACGAAAATTAATAATCAAAATTAATGGGAAAAACCAGTGCAACACTCTTTCTCTAAACATACCTTAATTGTAATATATACGTACCTTATTTATAATAATATATGCATCTTTATTAATAATAACATAAGTACTGTATTTACAAAATAGTTTAATTTCAATAACGTTAAGTGAACCTGTTGATTAGTCATTTAAGTCGTTAATTGTTAAATATTTATAAAATATAATTTAGTCCATTGTACTAAAAACTTCATACATACCTAATATTGACTTTTCATCTGAAAAATTGCCTTGAAAATTAACTTTGGTACAAAGTCTTAATTTTTCGGCAGTATATATAAATTTTGTCTATAGTCGAATAAAACGGAATATTAACATTTGTTCGAGCAGTTTATACGACCATCAATCATAAGTTGAGCAATAATGGTGGGAATTACAGTCATATCGCTTGCGAAAAATGGTCCCCCAAACATCAAAGGTGCCGACGGGTGCTGTCGCTACTCGTTGGTTTGTTATACTCGGATATGACTTCGGGATTTCTATCACCAAGTGCATCATCAAAATGTAAGCGTCTAGCAAAACTCCATCATAAATCGTACCATACCATAGTCTCAAACTATTTTACGAACAAGCAAAGATATCTATATATGACTTGTACATTTAATAGGGGGGGAAGCATCAAAATATTTTGCAAATAGTGCTGTCAATATTTGTTGTATCAAAACTAACTGTAATTTTAAATTTAAATAAATTTTGGTATTAGTGAGGGGGCATGTGTAAGTTCGTGGGATTTTGAACGAAGGAGTTTTGTGACTATGTTTAGTTTAGTCACACACTCAAGTGTTGGTGTTTTGTTCGCATCTGTGTAGAAAGAGTTGAACTTTTGCAACCGCGGCGTGATTATACTAAAATCCATATAATTCGAGGATGAGGATTCCAGAAAATTAACTTTCAAGGTTATCGGACCTTAAATGACCTTGAAACTCGCAAAAAACAATATTTCTGCCATTTGCTCTTCAAAAAATCTTAGCAATTCGAGATTTTGTCAGTCCAACTTCAAATTTACCTCAAACTATTATAGTCCACTGAAATTAGAGTTTTACTTTGAACAAATTGCAACAGGAGCGGTTTTAACGTTATTCAGTTTAGATTTGCCTACTTTTCAACATACCCAACATCGGACAAAATCGGGTAAACATTGTCATTTTTAATTTTTTTTCAAAATAGAGGCCAAAAAAATCACAAAACAACATCTTCATTGAATTCATTAGCTAAGACGTATGATATATGCAAATTGATATATTGATACAAAAGATAGAAATAAGCTCGCTAGTCACGCTTTCTCTCTCTATCTTGAAGAAATATATTATGAACAGGGCAAGCATAAAGCGAGAGATGTTGCACATATTTTTGGGTTTAATTTCATTTGGATCTTGAACCTGACAAAAAAAATCAAGAAAAGATAGAGACGCGGTCATTGTTAATACTTTCTTTCTCTATCACATAGGAAAACTACACACATTGCAGCTCATTTAGAGCGGATCGCGGCACATTTTTTTGGGCTAAATTTTATTGATCATTTAAAAATAGTAGTATGATCTAAAAAAAAACAAGTAAAACAGTTAATCGTGTTTTTTATTTCTATCCTTTGCATGATGTATGAGCACATCTTGGTGGTACATTTTGGAATGATATTCATTTAATACTAATACTGTAAGTTATTTGGGATCAATAGAAGGCCAGATTACAGTGTGTGCAAAAGGTGTTTTCACTAAATACAGAGTGCTTACCTTTAACACAGTTGTGGAAGGTGTGGAGAACGCACTGATCGGTGTCAATTGATTTTGTAGAAGATGTCTACAGGAAGAACGTGGAAGTTTTTAAAAATTATAAAAAAAACTTAACTTTATTTTCATGCATGTGAAGGTGCATGGTATAGGTGTGTAACTTTTTTAATAAACCAATTGATTTCCGGATAATAGTCCATAAAGCATTGCTGATAAAATTATTTCTCGCAAAAATATGTGTTCAACTATATATTTCTATCAATATTAAACAAGAAAAAGTACATATAATTGAGTAGGTACCTACCTACTTAAAAGTTATTGTTACCAAAAAACTGATATGGATGTACACCTATCTACCTACCTACCTACCTACCAAAAGCAAGATGAGAATAATTTTTGATAAGTAACCAACAGGAGACAATTTTTTTCACAAGATATGTTTTTTTATGAAATGTGTCCAATTCCAATATAAGAGAGACATGACAACATTAGCAGTTCCTTTTGAACCCTTTTAATGAGTTTCAAAATCAACGTTAAATCTTAATTTTACTAAAAACTGATTGTTGCATAATAATATATATGATGAGTTATGTGTCTTTTTATAGGATAGTGAGAAAACATGATTCATATGTTCTGCAAATCCGATTTTGTCCGCTTTTGGATATGTTAGATATTTTACTAGATATCTTAAAGTTAAAAACCGTTAAAACAGATAGTGTTGCTCTATTTAAAAACACAACATATGATTTGTTACGTGTTTTGGGTGAGTTTTTTCAGGATAGAGAAAGAAAACAATATTCACGGCTACAGTTCTATTTTTTTCTAAAAAATTATAAAATATTTCGAATCAGCGGTAAAAATTGGTACCAAAACATGTGCCACATTGGTTTAATGGTTATGGGTTTATATGTTATTATATAAATTAAACTAGTTTTTCTGAGTTATTTGGCGGCCATATTAAAAAAACGTCAAGAAGACGATGTTTTGTAAGACCAATTTTGCACGATTTTGGATATGTTAAAAAGTAGTCTTTTTTACAATAAAAATTGTTAAATCCGCTCGTATTGCAATTTATTTAAGCTAAGGCCTGTTTTTCCGCTAATTTCAGTGGAATATATATGCCAAATTCGATCCTTAGAGTTTGATGCAGTTTGAAGCTTTATGTCCTTGAAAAATACCCCCGTAAAATTAACATATTGCGAAAGAGGCCAAATTTGGTAAGAAAGATAAAAAGGTCAACAATATTGTTGAAAAAAATTTGGTTCAACTATGACGCGTTTCAATATGGCAGCTGATATATCAAAATAGCGACTTATTACTTATTTTGTTTTATCCAATTTCGTAATACAGCAAAACTGAGAAGGTGGCCATCAATTCATGTTGACTTATCGCCGCTTACTACGAAAAAAAAGTTTAGCTGATGCGTGACCTTGATTGACCTTGAAAATACTATGTACAAATGAAAAACCAGCTTTTTGTGATGTTTTTTCCAATTTACCACTACGCAAAAACTTTAAGTGCCAGAGATGAAATTAACATCTTAGCCATAAACAAACACTTTATCTTAAACCTTCCTATAATTTCTTTTTGATATGGCGTTCCAGATGTTTATGCTATACCCCGGTAAAAATGACCTATATGCCTGTCGTTTTTATTAAGTTTCGGAACTATGAATTTTAGGTTCGACTCACTTGTCTAGCCTGGTGGTCGTTTTAGAATTTTTTAACGGGAAGACGAATCATCCAGTATAACCTCTTCAATCCAATATGTCTTTCTTTTAGTAAAAACAGAAAAAATATATGTAAATAAAAATACCCCGGATAAAAAAAAAACGAAAAAAAAACCTCTGAAAAAAATCCCGAAAAAAAAAACCAAGGGAAAATTAATTGAGTATTATAGGTATTAAAAAAAAAAATGAAAATCAAAAACTAAAAGATGGCCCGGAGCATTTTTTTACAAAATGTATGCATATATGTCACCACCAGACGTGGAGGTATTGGGACCGTTTCTGCATATACATTGCTCGATATCCAGTGGAGGTACAGTACATCGAGTGGATTGTAGCTTTTTTTGCATATATACGTCACCGGATGTCTGGTAGTGGTATATTTATGAATGCCTATGAAAGAAATATAATATATATATACATATATATCACTGGATGTTCGGTGGAGGTACGTTTGTGAATGTTCATGAAAGGAATGTAAATTGCACATTCATTCCTTATACAGAATTGAGACCTTTTTTGGTGGTCTGTTGGAGGTACGTTTATGAATGTCCATGGAAGAAATGTAAAATACACATCCATTGGATATTCAGAATTGGGACCTTTTTTACATATACGTCACTGCATGTCTGGTAGAGGTACATTTATGAATGTCCATGAAAGGGATGTAAATTGCACATCCATTGAATATTCAGAATTGGGACCTTTTTGGTTGTCTGTTGCAGGTACCTTTATTAATATCCATAAAAGGGATATGTAAATTGCACATCCATTGGATATTCAGAATTGGGACCTTTCTTGCATATACGTTACTGGATGTCTGTTGGAGGTACGTATGAATGTCCATGGAAGAAATGTAAATTAAAAACCCATTGAATATTCAGAATTGGGACCTTTTTTGCATATACGTCACTGGATGTCTGGTGGAGGTACCTTTATTAATATTCATAAAAGGGATATGTAAATCGCACATCCATTGGATATTCAGAATTGGGACCTTTTTTGCATATACGTTACTGGATATCCAATGGAGATACATTTTATGTATGTCCATGCAAGGAATATCAATTGAACATCCAATGGAGCTATGTCATGAATGTATATACGGCGATGGACTAGAAATGTATATCCATTACATATACATATCCATGGCTTGCTATGTGAGTTTGATGATAAATGTTTATGTTGTGTTAAATAAAAATAGTTTTAAAAACATTTCAACTTGCTTTATTTTGTTTTTTTGACAAAGATTTTAACTCATAGCCTCTTATTTAACAAATAAATAAACTGTGTGAAAAAGGACACTGGGGTATAATTCAAAGTTTATCCTTAAACTGTAGATTAGGTCATGCATCAACTAAACTTTTTTTTCGTAGTAAGTGGCGATGAATCAGCAAGAATCATTTTTGCTTTTTTACCAAATTAGATAAAATAAAATGAAACGCGTCATAGCTGAACCATTTTTTTTTATAATATTGTTGGATTTGACTCTTCACTTTAATAATTGTTAAATAGTATGTTTGGTATGTTTCTTTAACAATATGTCAATTTTACTGCGGTATTTATCAAGGTCATTAAGCTCTAACCTGAAAGGCTGATTTTGACATACATGGTTAATAGTTTTAGTTATAATTAAAGCTAATGTAACAAAACGTTAAATTATGGAGTTTTTTTTTAAATAGAAAACGGTAAAAATCGTGTTTTCTGCTATTTTCAAGGTCATTTGAGGTCGGATGACTTTAAAAGTAATTTTTTTTGGAATGCTCGTCCTCGAGTTATATGGAATCGTGTATAACCATGCCCCGTTGGAAAAATTGTATTTTTTATGATTTTCTTGAAATATGACGTCGTATCAACCCCTTCTACATAGATGCGAACAAAACACCTAGTGACACATAAATATATGACTAAATAGCTGTTAAATCCTTATCCTTGACTTTTATTATAAATGTTAATAAACAAGTAATAGTCATGCCCTACGCGCATACTTAGAATTTTTTATGATTTACGAAACACCTGGTTCAGAATATGATAATGTATATCTAACTTCTGCTTTCTCTCTTATAGGTAATTTAAATGACTGTGTTGGCTAGACAAATGAATAGAACATAAAATTCACAGTTTCGAAACTTAATAAAAACGACAGGCATATTGGTCATTTTTACCGGGATAGAGCATAAACATCTGGGACACCAGATCAACAAAAAAAATGGTAGGAAGGTTTAAAATGAAGTGTTTATTTATGGCCAAGATGTTAATTTTATCTCCGACACTTAAAGTTTTTGCGTAGTTTTAAATTGGAAAAAACCCTACAAAAAGCTGGTTTATCACTTGTACAGGGTATTTTCAAGGTCAATCAAGATCATGCATCAACGAAACTGTTTTTCATAGTAAACGGCGATAAGCCAACAAGAATTGATTATTAACTTGTTATTTTTGCTTTTTTACGAAATTGGATAAAATGTGGTTATAGGTCGCCATTTTGATATATCAGCCGCCATATTGGAGCGCATTATAGCTGGACCAAATTTTTTTAATAACATTTTTAAACTTGACCTTCTTTCTTTCTTACCAAATTTGGTCCTCTGTCTCTCTGTGTTATTTTCAAGGTCATGAAGCTTCAAACTGCATCAAGCTCTACTAAGATCGAATTTGAAATATATGCCTAATAGTTAAAGGTACATTTGAATTTTGTCTTACAAAACGTCGAATTATTAAGAATTTTTGAGAACAGAATGGCAAAAATCTTGTTTTTTGCGATTTTCAAAATCATTTAAGGTCGGATGACCTTAGATATGAATTTCTTGAAATCCTCATCCTCGAGTTTTATAGACTCCAGTATAATCCTGCCTCAGCTGCTAAAGTTGTAATTTTTATGATTTTTGGTCGCCCTTTTTTTTAAGAGCTATCAATCTTACATAGTCAAAAAAACTTCTTTATTCTTAACTTAAATAAATTTAATCTTTTAAAGAGCATTCTTTAAAAGATTAAATTTATTTAAGTTAACTAAGCCGGCATAGAGCTCTGCCTTTCAAAAAATAAAATTCAAAAAATCCACATGCTCTTCACTTCATGTTGCTTGAAGAAAGAGAAAGTTGTCCATGAAAAATTTTGACAAGTTTCACCTGTGTCAAAGAAAAATTCCAATCCGCCAGTAAAGGTACAAAAAATCTACTAATCGAATGAATAAAAGCTGGAAACTTGAAAGGGTTACACCGCATCAAAACTGATATTACGAGTCGAAGTGAAACGTGGCAAATGCATAATAACATAAACTAATTGCCGAAATCACATTCCAATCCAAGGTTAATAGAGTATCGATACAAACAGGCCTTATTTTGTCCGACCAAAAAATAGAAAAATAGCATGCCACTAACAGGAAAACCGAGCTATATTAAACCAAAATACGTTGATATTACTGACTGACATTACCAAACCAGCTTTGAACGCACAAAGCCGACTATCGTATCTTTAGTATTTTTTCTAGACACGCACAGTCTGCTTAAAAAGGAAACGGACTGTTGGAATTTTAAGCCAAGGCCATTTGATAGCTTTTTCTAAACAGATACCTACTCCCTACCTTCTGTCCGCAAAATAAAGGCATTCTTCTCACAATCCAAAAGTGTGGCGTCTACACAATTCATTGTATGCAAGAAAAAATTGAGAAACGTGTTGCACTTTTCATTTTCAAATGATTTTCTGAATTTTCTTCAATTTGTTAAGTTAGGAAAACCTCGCAACTGAATTTTTGTTCGTTGGCCTCGCCCGCGGACGAATCATAACAAGCTATTCCAATTCTAGCTTTTCGAATTCCTCCAAAACTGGTATGCCGATCTTAAACGGTATATGCTAATCAATTTTGGCAAGCTGGAGCCATTTCTGAACGGCTAATGCCAATTTTGGTTTGGCTCCAGCCGCCGCTGAACGCGCCCTAGCTGTTTTTATAAATAAACGTTTCATTAATAATTTTTTATATTCGTGAAATATAAATAAACCAAATTTAATTAACAAAATAATTAAACAAAATACTGTATACATTTATCAGTACTATAGGACTAATTAATGGGATTATTAGAAGATTAAACGAACTTACCTAAGTGAAGTTTGATCTTAATTATATGACCGCCTCTTCCGAATAGATCACTATGTAGTTTACTCTTCGCCGGCAGGTGGAGCCACGCACTTTAAAGCTACACTAAAAAAGCTCGTCCGAGCCTCCTCCATATCCCTATAACTGTCGATAATTCATTATTTCAAAGCAGTAACTGTTGCACTAGAATAGATCACGGGTTTTGGGAGGGAGGGAGTGATCTATTCGGAAGAGGCGGTCATATAATTAAGATCAAACTTCACTTAGGTAAGTTCGTTTAATCTTTTAATTATATTTCCCGCCTCTTCCTTCTAGATCACTATGTAGATGTTCAAAGCTAGCAGTGCAACAGTAATAGAAAAAAATATCTTACAATGTAGTTTTATAACCTACTTAAAACTGCGGTCGCAAAATTATCTGGCTCAATAAGGGCCTATTGTAAAATTTTTACGAACACGCTAGATGAAGCAGTCCATCCCGCTGTGTTGCGTATTATTGTATCGATGTGAATACCCCTACTTAAAACTGTAGATGTAGACGCGTGTCTGGTACTATGTGCCGTAAAAATTGCCGTGTCTATTCCACTTTTTGCTAAAATCAAACGGATCCAACGACTAAGAGATTGAGACGTAGCCTCTTTGTGAAGCTTCTTATAGGTGAGAAATAGTTTTGAAAATTTGCCCGACTGTCTAAAAGTTCCAGTTTTATTTCAGTAGTACGTAAGCGTGCTCGCAACACAAAGTTTTGGTTCATTGTGAAACAAGGGCAATACTAAAGGTGGCTGGTATCTGTTAGGGGCAAAAGTTTTGATCCTAGCCGGAATTTTCATTTTAATTTTTTCGCTCGATATTTCGATATTTTTAATCTCTATTAATGAAAATGTTTGCACTCTGTGGGCTATTGCAAGAGCCATTAACATCGATAACTTATGCGTCAGCGTTTCCAAACTAAGTGTATTATTAGGATAAGAAGTTTGTAAATAATCTAAAACTGTAATCGGATCCCATGTCACATGATATTTCGGCAAGGAAGGGCTAATTTAAGAACACCTTTTAAAAATCTTTTAATCTGATAATTATAGCCTACTTTTGGTAATACAAGACTAAAGACTAAAGACGAACGTATCGTATTTAGAGAGCTATATGACATACCGCGATTGAACAAAGAGGATAAGAAACATAATGTTATTTACATTTAGTTCAAAATAGTTTACTTTTTGTTGGGCGCAAATATCCCACCATAATTTAATCCCGTTTCAATATTGCTTTATAGATGACTTTGCTAAAGACGAGTTGGATATCTCAAAAGCTTCATCAGGAACCCCTTTGCTAATCATTGCTTGCCTAGTAAGAGACCTGCTTCGAGAGAAAGATGGCAGTGTAGGGCATGGGGTGTCCTGTCAATGGTTAATAATAGTATTGGGAGAGAAAAATATTGACTCTTTGATAAGTAATTATTTAAACAAGGGGTACCATGGTTGACTTGGCCAGCAAGGAACAACCACAATACCCTCTGCCTTACCCGCAATTATTTTTTGTAAAACTTTAGCAATAAGGGAAAATGCTGGGAAGGCGTAGAAAACTTCAGCTTTGGCGACAAGATTCTTAATCAGCGATAGAGTTGTCCTGTGATTTTATGTAGGATGCAAAAATAACTAAATTTCGTTGTTCGCACCAGTGCCACATTTCTCTAGGAGATTATTAAGATGTGTAAACTGTATACCCTCCATTCTGTTTACATATGAAGTGGCAGTGGTATTGTCCATCCGTAATAAGATCTCGCAGTTGACAAGATCTCTCGCGAAGCACTTAAGTCCAAAAAATGCAGCTAACAACTCTAAGTAGTTTATGTGGTTGTTCTTATCTTCTTTAGGCCCCGAGACTTAATATTGCAGCATATACCCCAACCTGTTAAACAACTGTCTCTAGAATCTCTAGTTTCAAAAGAAAGTAAAAGAAATTTGAACTACATAGATGGGTTTTCTACCACGAAAGATCAGACAGAACCTCTTCAGAAATTGTCTGTTGTTTTAGAGCTTAAAACTTTGGTCTTTCACAATTTTGTGTGTAAAGTCAGGCTTGTTTTATCGCTGGACATGCAGCAGTAAACTTGCCGACCAACTTTGTTAACTCCTGGATGGTAAGTTTAGCATTACTTTCAGCTTTGAGGATGTCTTTTAATGTACTGTTTTGTATTTCTATCCGTAAATTTATTGACATAGTGATAGTATTGTAAATAAAACCCAGATATTTTATCTGCGTGCATGGAATAATAATGCTCTTTTTCCAATTAATTATAAAACCTAAGCTCAATAAAACTTGTTCAGTTACCATAATATTAAAGCGACACTCCTCATAAGATCTACCTAAAAGTAAAAAGTCATCAATATACAATACCGATAACAGAGCCCCCTTCCGGGTTTAAGAAGTTTTGTAAAAACGTATGGCGCAGTATTAAGTCCTAATGGTAAACAAGTGTACTCATAAATCTGCCCCGCAAACAAAAACCTCAGATATTTACAGTGTTTTTTTTATGAATAGGGATCAAATAATAGGCGTCTTTCAGATCTAATAATGCCATAAACGTATTTTAAAGTGTTCAGTATTAATAAATTTATTTAATTATTTTAGATTTAAAATCAATCTAAAGGACCCATCACGTTTTGGGGTTAAGCAAATATTTGAAATAAATTGGTAGTACTGGATAAAGCACTTCCTCATAGCCCCAAATAATTCAAGACGTTTGATTTCAGCGGATAAAAAATTATTTTCTGTCAAGGACCATTTAATTTAATTAGGTATAATTGGGTCTGCTTCGATACCCCTTGAAGTTCTCCCGAGGCAGACTCCTCAAGTTTAAAGGGTTGCTGCTATTTTTCACGAAAGGAGCCTTAGATTTGAGGTCGGAAGACAATTTCTCCAAATCGCGTGCAGCTTTCACCCTTTCCCCTAGATTGCTTCCGAATAACCAGCCATCCACGGCGACGTTGATGAGTGTCGATCTAAGTGGTTTGTCGACATCTACTGAAACTTGAGACCTTGTGCAAGACGACTCATCATTATGAATCTTTGAGATCAAGCGGCCGGCATCGCTGAGCCATTCTATCAGACATTTGGTATGTGCCCTCCCCCCGTCTTCTTTCAACAACAATGTCATTGCTCTGCCAATTGCGACTAAAGCAGCTCCCATTTGGTTTTGACGCGTAGACAACCTTTCATCTCGTTGTTTGTGTTGTTCCGTCAGAATGGATAGAACTTGTAAATTAAGCTTAGAAGCAGTGGCAAGACTCAAATTACGGGTTTTTTTTTTTTGTATGGCGGATAGTATTTCGGGGTCAAGGCCATCCTGTAATATTTTAGCCCAGATCTGAGCAAGCTCGTTGTTCAGATCCTCTGAATTAATTTGATCTGTGATGCTATTTTTACCAAGAAGAGCGAGAAGATCATCTAGCATAGGCCTGCTAGTCCTAGCACCGTTGTTGTCCTCTGACCGGAACAGAATAAAATAAAAAATCGGCGCTCGGTTACTCAAATCAAAACTCTTTGACGTGATATGGTCATATGAACAGCACCAGCGGCCCCTAAAATTTTTGTCCAACTGGAAGTGTACTGTCTCTGTCGTTGTCTCGTTGATAGCAAACTATCTACGATAGATAGGATCATACAGACAGTTTTGCCAAAACTCGTTGGCAGCAAGCTGTCTTATTTACTTATACAGTAAGTAATAAACAATAAACGTGAAAACTCGTTAACGTTAGTGTAAAATTATCAAAAAAAATATGTACTTACGGTCTGAGTCAGATAACTCATGTACTGTCTCTATCAAAACTCGTTGACGGTAGGGTAAAAACCCCATTGCTTATACCAAACTCATTGATAACAAACTATCTAGGAAAGTTAGGACCATACAGACAGTTTTAAACTATCTAGGAAAGTTAGGACCGTACAGACAGTTTTTCCAAAACTCGTTGGCAGCAAGCTGTCTTATTTACTTATATAATAAGTATAGACGTCAAAACTCGTTGACGTTAGTGTAAAATTATCAAAATGTTTGAAATGCATAATAAAAAATATGTACTTACGTTCTGAATCAGATGACTCATGTACTGTCTCTGTCAAAACTCGTTGACGGTAGGGTAAAAACCCCATTGCTTATCAAAACTCGTTGATAGCAAACTATCTAGGACATACAGACAGTTTTGCCAAAACTCGTTGGCAGCAAGCTGTCTTATTTACTTATATAATAAATATAGACGTCAAAACTCATTGACGGTAGTGTAAAATTATCAAAAAGTTTAAAATGCATAATAAAAAATACGTACTTACATCCTGAGTCAGATGATGATGATGATAATTCACAAGCCCAAAGGTTAGCTGATGGTGTCTCATTTGCACTAGCACATTCTTTATCAGAAAAACTATTACCGAACTCATTGGTGAGGGCTCCCGAATAAATTTTGTTTTTTTTTTGTAGTCGAGAAACCTTATTCGTCAATTGTTTCAATTGACTCATTACCACGGGTAACTCATCAGAAGATTTTGAGTCCGAATTCGCCTCATCGGGGTCGATCCGTTTGCTCGATTGACGCGCGTGTTTAGGCATCGTACGAAAGCGGCGACCGTTGACGTGTTCCATCCGCACGCAAAAGAATAATGAATTATCGACAGTTATAGGGATATGGAGGAGGCTCGGACGAGCTTTTCTAGTCTAGCTTTAAAGTGCGTGGCTCCACCTGCCGGCGAAGAGTAAACTACATAGTGATCTAGAAGGAAGAGGCGGAAAATATAATTAGTGTTGTCACACCAATGGTACAAGGAAAATGTATGGACTTAACCTAGGCCTTCTTTGGGTATCGACCAAAGATGTTGTTAAATATACACAAGCTTAAAAGGGGTGAGTACTCGTAGTAATAGATTTAAGGGGAATGTTGTTTGCGCAACCAACAAAATCTGTATAAATAAGTCAAGGGAAAAAAAAGAAGTTGGAAAAAAAATCTGTAAGTTAACTTTTAATACTTTTTAGGGTCCAATAAATAAAATTTAAATAAAACGGATATTTTTTTGCAAGAACTCCATTATGTAAGTAAAATATAACTTTATAAAAAATTAAGAGCAAATTTTGTTCAACTGCATGTTTGAGAAGTATAAATAGGTTTAAATAGAGAAATAATTAATTTTAAGTATAAATCAAAATATTCTCTGATTACGTCAAGAAATTTCCACTTTAATTCGCTGTTGGTTAACTGCTCAAGTGAAAAACTTTACAAGAAAATATATGTATTGCCATGGTGACCTATCAAAAAATTGGTTAAAAATTACTGGTGTGAAATTTTCAGTGTGTGGGTGTGTGTGTATGAGCGTAAAATATATTGTTTTTTAAAGTAATAAATTTAAATTTGAAAAGTCATAATTTAGTGTGGGGGAACGGGGTTGTGGGGTATCAAAGTAAAAAAAAGTCTGAAATTTAAAACATCGTCTTTTTTGTCATATTTTCAAAATTAATAATTTAGAGTGAGGGAAGGAAATGGAAAAAAAATAATTAATATTTTTTAGTTAGTCGGACGGATTTTTTTTTATGTCAACCCAGGCACTTATTTTATACATACTTTTCTACATTATTTTTCATATACTTACCACACGGAGTTAAATTTTCTGCAGACTTCACCAATTTCTGGTAGGTTATCAAAAGAACAACATGAAGTGGTTCCCAGGGTTGTAGAAACAAAAAATGGAATAAGGCCCATGGTTTCGTCTTCTTCCATTGCCTTAAAGGATAAAATCTTAAATTATTCGACCGACTTTAAAAACAGACGGGGTTATAAGTTCGGCGCCTATTTTTTTCTAGATGTTTGTTACGCAACGGAGGGTTATTAGGTAAATCTTTGTTTCACCATAACTAAAAAAAAATGATTTTGACAATTGATAGGTAATAGGTAACTTTTTTCGAATCAGCGCTGCGGGTAACTAAGGCTATATAAAAATCCATTATGGCGGGCGTGACAGGTAAAAATGTTTTAAAATTTGCTTTATTCGCGACGTTCATGATTAATCCATTATTTTGTCCGTAAATTTAATATAACGCCAGTGGCAAATGTCAAAAATTTGTTAATATTTTGTTCTGTTTTAAAAAACTGTTTTGAAAAATATGCTGAGCCATTTAGTTACAGGAAAAGGATGCCTACCCGAAATAAATCAAAGAAGACCCAATAATCGCAAGTAGAAGACCATATGATATCTGTAAAGACGACGAATGAAAAGAACATAAGTTTAATAATAATATTGAAAAACAGTCCTCAGAATTGCATGAGACAATTCTCTCAGTAAGCCATCATTAGTAAATTAAAAGTCCTGAGAAGTTGGACAACACGCTAAACTAAACTCAATTTAAAGACTTAAAGGCACTTTTCAAAACTTTATGATCTTCCAATTGAATGCCGTGGATAGGTAACAGCATTGCTTCTCTCATTTTTACACAAGATATTTTAGATGTTGTTCGTTTTATTCTCAGAATAAAATACAATGTAACTACAGCTAAAGAAATTATTGATAAATTGGAAAATTATTTTAAAGAGAAAGTGAAAAGTAGAATAAGACACAGTCAATTCACGAGTCAAAAACAAGAAGAGGGCCAATCTTTTTCGATATTCTTTAGAGAAAAATCGAAACTCTTTCATTTAACTGGCCCCTGTTTATTTACTTACATTTACTGATAACCTCAAGGTGGACTCGAACTTTTGAGACATCGTTTATATGTAATCTAAAGGCAAGTTATAAATAGTAACGTACGCTTTAGAAAATGAACTAAAACTGATGTAATGAACTGAGGAATCAGATAGAATGTGAGACTTTTTATAAAGGTAGCAGAGCAGTTGTTAAAGTCTACGTACAAAAATAGCTAATTAAATTGGGCATTATCTATCCAGATTTTTCAAAACCCATATTTAAAGAACCATTTCAAATACAATGGATGAGTCAAGGCTAGAAGAAGCATCGGAAAAACAGATTTAAAAAAAAGAAACGATCATTGAAAAATTACCATGACGTTTTTAGTACGAAGATTTTGAAAACAATGGATGGAAATCCCGTACATACACATATTACAGAGAATTATAAACTATCAGCAATCTCGTGTCGAGAAAAATACCGTTTGCCTAGCTAGAACCGGTCAAAAATGAGTTGGACAACCTGTTGGGTCAAAGAATCATAGAACCTGTGGAAGATTGTATTAGAGAATTTGTTAATCCATTAGTTGCTGTTGTTCAAAAACAAATGGAACAATAAGAATCTGCGTGGATTACACAAAATTAAATCGATTTGTCAAAAGACCAACTCATCCTTTTAAGTAGCCATGGGAAGCTGTTTCGAATATAAATTAAAAATCAAAATGTTTTTCTTCTCTCGACGCAAAAGTGGATTTTGGCAATTAGCGTTAAATCAAGAGAGTCAGATCTAAGCTCTTAACACCTTGGGGATGATTTAAATTTGTATGTTTTCCAAGCTCCAAAGCTTTGCATTCTTAAGGTCTGGTGCATTAAAGTCGGAAACCGAGGGTTTTATCATTGCTTGCCAAGATGGAGTCATCAACACCTTGAAACACCGAAGTCGCGTGATGGGTATACAGGTTTCTGACACAAGTTTTAGGGCCTGGCATCGAGCGCCAGAAACCCGATATCATTTGCTGTCTGCTTGCGAACGTTATGCGATCTTCGCGTATATCTATCGACACAATGCGGCGTTACGTGTGCTGCGTTACTATCTAAGGCACTCGTACGGTGTTGATGATACTTCAGTGTTGCCATATGTTCCCCCTGATATTCAGTCCGTAGTGGAGAATCATACAATATACTGGAATTTCCCATTCCCCACTCTCCGGCTTGTAAACGCTAACAAGCCGGATATAGTACTTCTTGACAAGAATGATAAAATTATGTATGTCATTGAATTCTCGGAACCTGCCGAGACAAACATCATTGTCGGAGGAAGAAGAGAAACGGACGAAATATCAGGATCTTGTCTTTGACCTTCGCCGAGTGTTCCGGGGCTATACAGTAAAGCTAGTGGTTTTGGTAATTGGAACTCCCGGAAGTGCACGGAAAACACTGCTCTAAGCTGTCAAGACCTTGCCAGCCTGCCGTGAGAAGGCATAACATCTTGCTGGCGCAATGCAGAAAGCGGTCATCCTCGGATCATTGCGTCTGTTCAGAGCACACGATGCGGAACACAGTTTCTACTAACCTCGCAGTTGGTGCATCAGCAATAAAAATCAACATTAATAATATCAAAAATATTTTCCTAATAAAGATTATATAAACAGTAAACCTTGGATCAGTTACCGCACAACTTGTTAGAACTAAAAAAAAGTCACATTTGTTTTTTTTGCCACATTTAGGTTTTTTTTGTCACAGTTGGTTCAAATTTTGTCACAATCGGTATAAAGGTCTTAATCAGGTCTTTGTCACGTCAGTAGTAGGGAGAAAGGTTATTATGGATACTCATTCTATTGGTGACAAGAAGCGAATTTTTCAATTCACCTTTAAGTTTCTTTTTTTAAATTTTCTGGAAGTTGCTTAAAAATTTTTGGAGCTAGGAAGTTTGGAGACTATTGTCCAATTTTCTTTTGAGCGTAAGAAACCACCACCATTTTTAAACCTTGTATCTCTATTATGTGTAACTGCTTGTAAAAGTATTTTTCTTTTACACCCCATAAAATTTTAGGAATAAAGCTGAAGAAGGTCGAGCACCTGGCATTATTTAAAAAGTATCCATCTCTGTATTACTTGCAGATTATTTAAATAACAATCTCCTACACTACCCCAACCAGCAATTCTATATTTTAAATGCGAGTGAACCAACGTGTAATATATATACATTTTAATTGGTCGACTCTTAAAAAAGTCTTCTATCTACTCTCTACTTATAAGATCTACTTATAAGATATCGGGTCTTTTTCACAACATGTTTTGTTTGTTTATTTCATCTTAAATGATTGTCTACAATTATGCCAAGGTATTTGACCTCCTCTTTTTCCAAAATTTCAAGTCCTGGGGAAGTTTATAAACTATGAAAATTAGGTTTATTTTGGGCGTATGAAGTAAAAGTTAAAAAAAATTTTCTACCTTAGTTAAGTGTAAACTCGTTAGCTTGAAACAACCCTTACTTATTTCTTTAAAAGTCGTTTTCAACTTTGTTTTAAAGACCAGTCCAGGATTCTGCACTATAAAAAAAAACGACGGTGTCATCGCAAAAGCTAATAATTGTTCCTTGTAAATTAATTTTTAGGAGATTATTTATATAAAGAATAAATAAAAGCAGTTCCAAGATAGTCTTCTGCGGTACCCCATAGGTAACTGTCCTGGTACTCTTTGCCCAAAAATGCTAAGAAACTGTTTTCTACTTTCCAGATAACTTTTAATTAAAATTAGAGCACTTCGTCTTATTCCGACTTATTCTAATTTTTTAGCAATTTTTTGTGACACACTGTTAAAAGCTTTTTTTTATACCTTCATCAAAAACATGATTTTAGTAACTGTCTGCAGATAACTAAAGCATGCTCAAAAGCATGGCATTTTTACTTGATCTTGGGTGCAAAAAAAGATTTCTGTCCGTTTTTTACACAAAATTAAAGAGAAATACCGCAATATAGTAATATTGAAAAAATTTAATTATTCTTGTCTAAAAATTAAGTTATTTTCGCCGGTTTTGAGCAAGTATTTACGAAAAAATCATTTTTAAAAATCGTAAAAATTTCAAACTGTCAAAGATTAAAATGTCGCAACAATGAACGTCGCCTAGTAAAAACGCACATCGCTATGGAAACCTTATTGTTATTTCATGTACCAGCCGCCTTGATTTATAATGTAAAGATGGTGTGTTGCGAGAAGTGCTATTCGTTCGAGATTTTTAAAAGTATTTTCCTGTTTTTCTGGGAATTTTTGATAAAGGTATTAAAAAAAAATATTAACAACTCGCGGCTAAAGTGTGCTTTTTTTACTCGCGTTTTTAAATACCTCGCTCCGCTCGTTATTTAAACTAACGCTTGTAAAAAAAGCACTATTTTAGCCACTAGTTATTAAAACTACTATTTTTAAATCGACGAAAACACAGCGATGGTTTATTATTATCCAGAGCTTCGTAGACTTTTGTCGTTAAACACAAAATAACATGTTCTGTTGATTTCCGCTCCCCAAAACCAAATTGTGTTTTTGATAAGATTTTTTTTTTAGAAATTTATTAATTCTTATCTTCACAATTTTTTCAAATAATTTATTAACATTAGATACTAGCAATATTGGTCGATAATTATTTAAAGCGGTTTTTTTGTCCGTCTTTAAATAGCGGTTTAATTTCCTCAATTCTTTATCCGGAAAGCCGACTTAAAAACTTAAATTGATCAAGTAAGTTAAATGAGGAACAATCTCATGAGAAATCTCTTTCAAAATTTCTGATCGAATTTTGTCATAACCAGGTGGTTTTTCATTTTCAAGTCATTAATAATCTTTTTAATCTCATCTTCGGTAGTGGGTCTAAAAAAGTGCATGCTTTCATGCGTCAGGTTCTTCAATTTTTTTACCAGTTCCTCTCCGATGTAACTAAAAAAGTCGTTAAAGTGTTCTGAAATTTAGCTTTTAATCAGTAACTGTATTTATTTAAGTTTGGTGGTACTATTTTATCTCTTGTTGTTTTCTTATTTGTTTTGTTGCAGATGTCGTCAACGCAATTCCGAAGAACGCTTGTTTTGTTTTTATTTTATGAAATAATTTTTTTAGTTTCTTTCGTTTTAAAAAAAGGAAACATGAACGGATATTTACTGTATATTCAGTGTATATGCGCTATCGTACATCTCAAACATATGTTTTTTGTATATAAGCCTTATAGTTTTTAACGGAATATCAGTTAATATTTTAAAATAAAATATTAACCAAATATTTGTTTTTTAATATAAACTAAATACATAAATTTTATAGGTATCACGTAATATTCTATTAAAAAAGGTTTTTAATATTTCACTCTGCATTTAAAATACTACATATTTTTTAGATAAAATTTATTGCAAGAAATTATATAAAAAAATATAAATATTTTCCCAATATTCAGTGTGTATCCGTTTGAGTATATTCTGTTTATCTGTTTTTTGTATTTAAGGCAGACATATCCTAGCCCAATATCATTTGAATATTTGCCCAATAAATATGCCCAAATATTTGTTTTGTGGAGTAGAATACTTTTTTATTTATGTTATAATATATAATTATATAATTACATTTTCTTAGCATTAGCACAACATTTTTCTGCTTTTTTTTAATGCTTTTTTTTAAATTCTTGTTTTATATATCTTTAAAAAATCGTAGGTATATGGCTATACCTAGTTAAAATATTTTTTACGCGGGTTAGATTGTGACTTAACATCTTGGCAAAATTTAGCGAATCGCATTATCTCAGTGAATCAAAAACCACTAAATTAATGAAATGTATTAAAGGAGTCGTTTAGTGAGGGAGCCTAAATATTAACCACTTAGCGGTGTATACGATCCTACGAGGTCGGTGTTACGCATTTTGATTCGTTAGAGCATGTACCACGTGGTTTCAATTCAACCAATCAGATACGAGAAAAATAAATCCTTCCTTTTGCAAATACAAAACTAAGCTTGTTTCGCTTGTTTGCTTGTTTATGTGTGCAGTGAGTTTGTGCCGTTTTCTAAAGTTTTGTAGCAAAAGACAATATTTTTTATTATCGGTTGGATTAAACTACAATGGACTATCCCTCTGGGAATTGCTATCTTACATGCAGTTGTTGCAGGTAAGTAGATAAACTCGATTGAAGTTGTTTTGTTCGTGTGGGCCTATTCAAAATGGTGGCGTCAGATGAAATAAATGCATCTATATATAAGGGTGAATTTCAACTTGACGATATATGTTGCTTTTTGACGTTGACGCACTGCGTAAAAAAGGGACAAGGAAGGATCAATGTCAATCAGGAACAGCAGGTGTGCTAGGTTTATACTGTAAAATTAAAAGAAACATTGACCTATATGGGAGGCAGTGTATTTTGCATTTTTGTTTCACAGTGTCTAAAGTTACGACGGTTATATCTAGAGCGAAAACAACCTTTTTTTAGGGTTAAGTTGGGTTTGCTGGAATTGTATTGGTTTTTTTTCTTGTCAAAATGTAAGAAAACTGGTTTTTGTGTTTACCAAATATTAAATTAGAAAGCCGATAAATCACCTCGTAAATCACTGACACCCACATTTCTGTACATTTATAAAAGTTTTGTGCTGATTATTTTAAAGTTATTTACCTATATTTTTATTTTATTTATTTATGTTATTTTTCTGCTTTGGTTGGTTGTTCCTTCGGTTGTTCCCACTATCTCGTCTTTGGTAACTTTACATCTCTTGGGGACTGCAGGGTAAGTAGATAAAGCCGATTGAAGTTTTTTTTTATTCATAAATGGTGGAGTCACATGCACCTTGGCCATTTTTTTCATACCAAAAATCAGGCCATTTTATAAACATAAATAATTTAAGTAAAAATTTCAGTCTGATCCAAATCTGGACGAAGTTTCAGAAAATGAAATACCTACCTAAATGGAGATCCACGAACAATATTTATTATTATTTCAAAGTTGTAATTTTAATTTTTTTCTGTATTTTTTATCCAAATAAAGTGACTTTAGCAGTACATAATTTATTTTCTTGAATTATCTGTGAAAATTCCCTGTATAAAATACTAAAGTTTTATTTTAATATTAGCAACAATTTAAGGATTTTGTGAAATTAAGACTACTCAAAAATAAGTTCTGCCCTGATAAAGTCGGTTAATAACCAAATTTCTATTTCAGGTGGACTTTTGATGGAAATATGGGTAGTTTTTACCATGCCTCTCAATTTTGAAACAACAAAAATTATATCTTTGGTTCCTTTACATCAAAAAAGACAATAATCCCGGTGGCCATCTTAACATCTAGACTTTGCAGGGTAAGTAATATAAACTGTCGGGAACTTTTGTTTAAATTTAGTTTAAAGCAAAATTGAGACGCTACAAAAGATTTTTTGGGTGTGTGTCTTTTTATAAACTGTTCTTTTTAGTTTTTTATATATTACTTTTGTTAAAAACTAAAATATAAAAGTGCCCAGGATATTCACGCATTAATTTGCAAGAAATTGGCATAATCATTTTTTGTTGAGCATAGAGAACTTGTATAATTTTTTTCTTTACTTATATTTGTTACTAAAGTTAAACATTACTGTTTTAAAAGTTTTGGCTTTATATTTTTTTACAAACTTAATTTTTTTAAAAATTTTTGTTTTACAGCTCTTTAAAAGATTAAAATAACACATTTAAATTAAATTTGCCCATGGCATTTTTATAGTTTCTTTTTATTATAAAATCTTGCTTTGTAACACCAACAAACTGAATAAAAACTCATAAAAACTTATTAAAAATGAATATGCCACGTATTATCTGTTTATAAAAATATTTTATTTCCAGATGTAGCTGCAGCAAGAAGAAATTCCCTTTCTTTATGCACCACCACGAATACAAAGCTTCATATTGTCATAGAAAACTGATTAAGGATGCTGCAGATAGAGACAGATATCAACCACCAAAAAGAATAGAGCTCAACATGTGGATATGTACTGGTAATAATGCGATATGGTGACTGCGAGTCTTAATATACTGCTTTGCTCTCTTTGACTTAAACTAAATTTTTTAATGGAAAGCTTAATTGTGTATTTTCTAAATAAAATAAAAAAAAATGTAATTCAACTGCTTAAATTAAAAAATGAGCAAAAAGTGTTTATTTATTATTAAAAAAATCTTTCAAAATTTTAAACTATTGTTGTTAAAAATTTTTAGTTGTCCAAGGCGTTTTTATTTTTTAAAAAAATAAAATTTAGGTATTTTAGGTTTTTTTTACTAACAAACAGCACTTTTTTACGTGATACTGTATATTTTTTAGATATATAAATAACATAAAAATCGATATTTTCTACCATTTTAAAGTACAAATGCTTATTTATGTGAAAGCATGTGTTTTTGATGTTAATTGTACTCACGTTAATTTTTCTAAATTTAGGATGCGACCTATTATTGTTATTGTGCTAAGTGTGTATAATGTTGTAATATAAATGACAATATATTCAGGATATATACAAAACGTATATGGACAATGGACATTCTTCATTGAATACATTAGTGTCATAAGTATTAGTATATTGCAGTAATATAAATCTTATATATACCCTACGATACGAAAAGAATATACTTTTGTATGTCGTAACGGATATCGACAGGATATACTATATATAAATATACACCATAATGGATATACCATAGAACATCAAATTTGGTGTAATAGAATATAACTCGAATATTTTTGTGGAGAAATTAATACATGTTCAGAATATACTTATAACGTATATTCAGTGGATGTTACCTAATGGGTACCTCTGGATCTAAATTAGATCTTTTTTGGAGCTCCTATGCACGTCGGGTGAATATCTGGGTGATATCCAGGGCAATATCTTTCTCCATTTTCGTATATACGCTAAACATACGTGCAATATTTTTTTGCTATGTGGGATCATATAAATTTTTTGATTATTTAGCCAATTTCTCTAGCAGATAATTCAGCAGGCGAAACGAGAAATTTTCATCTTCAAGATCGTATGATTTTGGAAATGCAGACAACATCAAAAGAAGGTAAAGAATATCAATTGCCTAAAAACAAAATTGAAACTGGATTTCCAAATTTGAAGGAAGATTTGGAACTGGTATTATATCTGTACTGGAATGTACGTCGAACATAAAAAATTACACGCATCTCATCAAGAAATTAAAAGAACTTTGGGGTCAAACGTTATATTGGCTTGCAATGAAAAGCGATATTTAAAATTGTATGGAAGCATGTCAATCGTGTCAATTAAATAGATCAGCTACACAAAAACAACAATGTTTAATTTTTGCAGACACTGGTCGGAGAATAGGGGACAGTATTCTTGAAGAAAATTCCAAATATTTTTAAAGAGGTGGAATGTTGCTTATGCATCTTAGACGCTGCACTCTCCGGCTAATAATGGGCATGCTAAAGCAAGCCAACGCACTAAAAATCTTTTCTCAAATTATACTAAAATTGTAATTTTACGAAAAGAAGAATATTAAAAGGAATCGCTAGAAAGGAGAAACTTACCAAATGCCGCAGTAAATTTAATATGGGAGACCAATCAGATTCTTGATTCCAGCTTACTACAAAACTTTTGTTGCAAAATGGAGAAATTCTGCTAACATTTGCGATGCAAAGGCGAGTCAAAAAATAAAGTTGGTAGAAAAGTTTAATAAATCGGCGAAAGATTTACGATTAATTAAAACAGGATGTAACATTTATTTGCAAAATCCTTTAACCCAAAATGGGACAATACAGGAGTAGTCATGGAAGTTGGTCCACATCGAAATTACACAATCAAAACAGCTAGTGGTCGAATCTATATAAGAAATAGGAAAGAGGGAAATGTGGTAGTTAAATAAACAATAAAAATTAGAACAGAGAGACCAACGGAACAGAATTTATTGCGCTACATCCCGTAGAATGCATTAACATAGGTAAAGTTGGAAAATATATATCACATAGAATGTATATACGTAGGTAAAGTTAAAGCAATGACAGAAATCAACTCTAAGCTGTGAAATAATATGTTAAAATAGTAACAATCACAGGATGATTTACACAACTGAAGCTCAACTAAATAAGAAAAATCACAATCCATCAACACAAGAGACAGATGGACGAACCAAAATATAGACAATCTGCGCAATCATTGTGGAAAATAAGGGAGAAAAGCACAAAGATTTGTTGGCAGAAATTATGGCCAACATAAGAGGCCAGGTAGAAAATTCGTGTAATACGGCAAACAACAGATGTTAAAATTCAAGATAGCAAAACTAATGTAAAAATTAGAAGTCGAGAAAACAGAAGAACAGAATTACTACATATTAAAGGAATGGATGAGATCATGACCAAATAAAAAATTGTCGAAGCAATCGAAGTTGAATTAGTCTCAACACTTAAAAATGATTACAAAATAAGGAGCCAAAATATAGACTTGTTCTACGCATAGTTGGAAAAAAAATCAATCTCCGAAAATACGATAAATGCTGGTCATATGGACACAGATCGAGCAAATGCACAGAACCGGATAGAAGAAACCTGTGCTTTAAGTGGTGTAAAATTTTTAAAAACACTCTGATGGAAAAAAAGAAAGTTCAATGTCAAGTCTTTCGACAGGTATCTCGTCGCTAAAACGAACATTACACAAATAAACGCGGATTGGTCGCCAAGGGTAAAAGAACGTAACTTCGGTAATAGGTAGCGAGCCTAACAAAAAAACCTAATTAGGACAAAGGAGTGTCCCACCTTACTGATGTTAGAATTTATTTCGTTAAACGGAACTTAATAGTGCAAAAAATGAGGAAAAAGGGAATACTAGGAATAATATCCATGAAGGAATATGCAGTATATGGATGCTTTATATCTCCAAACGTTAACACTGAAAATGTTAAGTTGGTTATCAGCGATCTCATATACATAACCAGAGAAGAACAAAAGGAATCAACTGCTGAGGGAGATTTTAACTCAAAGTTTACACTGTGGGAATCGCCAATTACAGACCATTATATAAGTGGAGAGAAGAATATAACTTTTTTTTAGTAATAAGAGGCGAATTTGAAGCTCTTTTGAATTAAATAAAATTATTAAAATTTGTTAAACAGTTTAAGAGTTAACATGTTTAGTTTCTAAGTTTTATCGTAAAAGATGCGGGGGAGTTGTTCTTTTAGTCAAGTTTAGGTGGGAAAGTATGTTTTTTTCAACAATTTGAGACTACCATGCTGCACTCTTGAGTCTAATAAAAAAGAAATATATAAAATTGGATAAGTCGTTTGGTAGTAAATAGTTTGTTTTGTACTTTTTGTGAAAGTTAGAAATAGGCATGTTTTTTAATAAATTGGAACTCTACCAATGAATTGAAAATAAACAAAATCGGCAAAACCTTTTAGCAATAAAATAAATTTAGAAAAATAAAACTACGCTGCGTTACACTAAAAAGTAGAAACGAGATTTTTTTGAAATATTTATTGTTAGAATATTTAGTATAATCAGTAAGGTGGGCCACTCCTTTGTCCTAATTAGGTTTCTTTGTTAGGCTCGCTACCTATTATAAGATCGAAGTTACGTTCTTTTGCCCTTGGCGACCAATCCGGTTCCTCCTCCTCCTCCTCCACATCGACGAGATACTTGTCGAAAGACTTGACGTTGAACTTTCGTTTTTTCCGTCAGAGTGTTTTTAAAACTTTTACGCCACTTGAAACACAGATTTCTTTTATCCGGTTCTGGGCATTCACTCGATCTGTGTTCATATGACCAACATTTATCGTATTTTCGGAGATTGATTCTTTTTCCAACTATGCGTAAAACAAGTCTATATTTTGGCGTATTCTTTGGCATCCACATTATAACTGCCAGTGTTTTTTTTTGCGTTTGGTCTTGGCTCCTTATTTTGTAATCGTTTTTAAGTGTTAAGACTAATTCAACTTTTTATTTAGTTGAGTTTCAGTTGTGTATTTTAACATATTATTTCACAGCTCAGAGTTGATTTCTGTCATTGCTCTAACTTTACCTACGTATATACATTCTATGTGATATAGATGTTCGAACTTTACCTACGTTAATGCATTCTACGCGATGTAGCGCAATAAATTCTGTTTCGTTGGTCTCTCTATTCTAATTTTTATTGTTTGTTCCACTACCACAAAATCTTCGTTTATTTCTACAAACTCTGGGTATCTTTTCTTAAAAAAATACTGAATGACTCTGTGTTTAAAGGATTCCCTCTTTTATTTTCGTATTACTCTGTTTTTTATATCAAAGCTTGTGTTAGCTCTAAGTTTCTTATAATATGCGTACGGAAATATCTTAAACATCGAGCTTAGCAAATTTTTTTTATTGGGCCTATTTCTGTAATTGCTTCTGTTTGTCTCTTGATTAAATCATTGTGTTTGAGTGCTGTTATTTTACTTTAATTGAAGATTTAATACTCTAATTCTTAGTTAGACTCCTTGATCTGACATTTGTGTACAGGTGTACCTCCATGTCAAAAGTCATGTTTTCTACAGGCTTATATTTACGTTTCTAAATCCATTCTTTGATTGACTATTTGCTCAGTATATTAACTTGCTGGGTTAAATAGTATTTGTCTGTTCAGTTCAATAATATTTTTTTTTTCAAGCGGCCGTAATTGGCCGCTTTGTGTTAATTGTGTATGTCGATAATTTTTATCCCGTGGCATTTTCAATAAAGGAATTTTCTGACTATGTGGGATTAATAGCTCTTTAGTCACACAATCAAGTGTTACCGGGTAATTTGTTTGCATCCATGTAGAAGGGGCATCATTATACCGAATTTCATATAATTCGAGGAGCAGAATTTGAATTTTAAGGTCATCTGATTTTAAATAACCTTAAAAATCACAAAAACCTAGATTTTTGTCATTTTCTTTTGAATAAATCTTAATAGTTTGAGGTTTTGTCAGATCAACGTCGAATGTACCTCAAACTATTACTCATATATTACTCTTAGAGTTTGATGCAGTGCATAATGTTAAAAATACCCCAGTAAAATTAACATAGAACGCTGTTAACCAACTATTAAAGCGAAGAGAATCGTCGCTTACTACGTACAAGTGAAAAACATCTTAGCCATAATTAAACACTTTATTTCAAACCTCCCTACTATTTTTTTTGATTTGGCGTCCCAGATGTTTATGACCGCTAAAAATGACCTATATGCCTGTCGTTTTTATTAAGTTCCGGAACTTTGAATTTTATGTTCTACTTACTTGTCTAGCCAAAAAAGTCATTTAAATTATCTGTAAGAAAATTAGTAGAAGTTAAATATACATTACCATATTCTGAACCAGGTGTTTTCGATGCCATTTTCCAAAATAGCGGGCGAAAAATCATAAAAATTCTAATTATGCCAGTAGGGCACCTGTAACGGGTCAAAAATTCCCAAACCTCTATTTTCCTATTTCCCCTGATAAAATGCTACATTCTACATAAAGTTTCGCAAAATTAGTTTTAAGTCATAAATAATTACATTTCAAATTTAGAAGTGCGCGTAAAAGATATTGATTGATATATGTAGCCCAATTACCTGGTGTTATATAGCTTGCACCCCGGGTGCTGCCTTTTTTTTTGCCAGTCGTAGATGTTTGAGACTCGGTAACTAACCTTACATTTAGCTGTGTAGTTTTAAGTCCTTGTTTTGGCTTTTACCTATCAGGCAGTCCTCTTAGTATAAGTATGTTTTGTCCCTGGCTAGCAACCCTTGTTTTGGTCCCAATCTGGTTTCTGTTTGTTGGAAAATACGTGGAAAATCGGAATATTCTGCTTCTGCAAGAAATGTAAACATAGCCTAAGTTTGGCTCACTTTTCACAGCCAGCATTAACCTACCGGTTTGACATAATTCCAAGAAATCACTTGACTGAATTTTCTCCAGAAAAACTAGCATGTTTACTGAAATTTCACTGCTTTTCTGTGTGTCACATTTTGTAAACAAACAAATTTCCACATTCCATCACTCGAGTCATGGTATTCGGAATCCGCTTAACCCGGTATAACGATTTGCCTATGTTGCCGGATTGTAGGCACTGTCTATAAAAGTGAAATGATTTCAGCGATTCTCTCTCGGCAAGTTCTGCCTGTAAATCTGACTTTCAGTTTCCAGAGCCCATTCCCGTTGTTGTAGTTCTGTATAAATGACCCTAAGGCCCCTACGGCCGTTAAAATCCCTTTAAGAAAAGCCGGTTTTTATAATAGGATAGATTTTCGGCAATCAAGTTGTCATGAGGTGACAACATGGCACTCCCGAGTGCGACAAGTGCAACGGTTTACAGAAAGGTGTCTTCGAATCCGCTCGCCTTTGCTCAACCAAACCTGAGACTTTGTATCGGCTTACAGCAGCGTAAATCAGCTGTAAATCACGGTCAAGGTCATCCGTCAGCTGAGGAAGAACCGCGAATATTCTTGACAGACACACAAGCCCGCGGTTTCGGCTAGAAGTTTCTAGCGAAACGTGCAATTAAAATTATATTTTAAAAGCAATTTAAGGGCATTCCTCGTGCGCCTTCCGCTCTCTGATAGCCCATTAGTGTGGGTATCAGCTGTGCCAGTCTTTAGTGCCATTTTCGGCGAAGGAACCACGTATTTTTGAGGAATCAGTGTCTTATCAGGTAAGCGTCCTTTGTTCTTTTTTGTATATCATTCAAAATCTCATAGTCTTCCGCGATACTAAGTCTCTGCCTTTTGGATTTATGCAGGCTCAATTTCAAAACACATTAAGCCAGGGTCCAACCACCGATGACCATAAAAAAACCGACCGCTACAGGAGCTCGCATGACCGTGCCCTGTTTCGCCTAAGGCCACTCAACAACGCTAGGTGAGTCTTAGCTTATAATACGCCAGTACTGAGTTAACTCATAAATGGTATATGGTAGTTTTTCTAACTCCCTCTTTTCTTTTTGGTTATTTCTAGGCCTTCTCCGTCATTCTCCGTCGTTCTTTATCGTTCTTCGTCGTTCTTCATCGTTCTTCGTCGTACTTCGTCCTCCTTCTTCGCACTTCGTCCTCCTTCATCATGCTTTGACATACTTCACAAAAGCCGTTGTGACATACTTTCACATCCTCGTGTGCCATTACCGGCACTAGAATAATGCCATCCTAGTAACCCCTAGTTCAGCCAGCGCCCCATTATACCAGACACCAGGAGCAGTGTGGCTTACTTGCGCCAACGAATCAGGATAGACAGATAAGTAACTGTAATGAATTAACGTATCCATCAACCTCCCTAAACCAAAGCAAAACCTAAAGATATGTAAAATAAACCCTAATTTTGTTAGTTATTAAGGAAAAACTTTACTTGGCCAAGTAAACCCCAGTATAAAGAGGTATAACTCGGTGATTCTATGTACTTAAACATGTAGTTTATAAGCCAGGTGACCTAGCCTTAATCCCAGTCATTTAAGTCATAATTTCGATTAATAACAAACTGCAACAACCTGTGATACAAAATAGTCCATGCTAGTTAATTGGATTTAGTCTTAAGAATATTAAGTTATGAAAGACTTTGTTATTAAAGCTCACTATTTACTGTTGTTGATTATATGCATCAAGTTAAGCCGGTGTGTGTTTTAATTTTAATTATAGGGGTATCGTTAATACACCAAAAAGCCCCCTTTACAAATTGGCGCCCTTCTTATTGAACCACCCCTGGATTTCTCTAGCTAGTTAGTAGGTTCTTGGTCATTTGGGATGTTGCAGTTTGACACTTTGTTTGAATAAATAGATAGAATCACTTTGGGTAACTTATATAATTTTCAAAAGTGCAGTCATTTTTTGGTGTAGCCCCCCTCCACAATTTTTTTACCCCTTTGGGTTTGCGGTTTGTTTTACTGGAAAAAAAAACATAATGAACAGACTTTTGTTTATCGAAACCTGTGATAAGCTGGTGAAGTAATACAAACAAGAGAGTGTTGATTATTGATGTTAAAATTTTTTTTGGTTATTAACTGACTGTTAATTGAGTGGATGTTTTTTTTAAGTATTGGTTGCTATTCTAGCATTTTGAATTGCTTGGAGCCCATAGTTGTATAAGTAAATTTTTTTTTGGTGACCTCCTTGTTTACACATTAACACTTGCAGTATAAAGGGTGTCCCACCAACAGAAAAATTCGAATTGTTGATTATTGTTGAATCCCAGACCTTAGATATACAGGGTGTCCCAAAATTAAAACAAAAAAAGGAAGGAAAAAAAAAAAAAAGATTGAAATGAGAATTGGACCAGGTTTTCTTTTCTGATTTTTGTTAACCCTATCACCTAAATATACAGAATGTTCCAAAAACCAAACTTTACTGGATACCTGAAATACTTACGGTCAACGATCTAGGAAACCAGCTTCATTAAAACTTACACAAAACGTTGTCTTGATTTGTTGTATATACAGGGTATCCCAAAAACAAAACAAAATAAATAGCAAGTTAAGTGCGAAACTTCCACAAAACGTCGATTGTTCTTGCAACTTTTGATAACCCTAATCCACGTTTATTCTACAGGGTGCCCCAAAAATAAAATAAGGGACCAAATTAATGTAAATTTGCAGGAAAATTTTGTTTTGTTGTGGAAATTTTTGTGAAATTCCCTTTCTCAGTTTGAGTCGTCCCTTGCTACTTTGGCATTGTACCGTGGTAGGGTGCCTGCATATATTTTTTAAATACCCATTATTTGGTAAAGATAAATTTCTTTGTTTTTTTGCGTCCGCAAAGTCCTGTTTCTACTATACAGGGTATCCCAAAAACAAAAAACAAAAAAAAAAAAAATAAAAAATAGCAAGTGAAGCGTGAAACTTCCACAAAACGTGGTTTGTTATTGCAACCTTTGATGACCCTAATCCATGATTATTATACAGGGTGCCCCAAAAATAAATTGAGAAACCAAATTAACGTGAATTTGCCCAGAACGATTTTTTTTTCGGTTTTAATTCTTTTAGAATTATCTTTCTCAGCTTGCTTCTTTAGCGTTTTAACGTGTTTCATAGGGTGCCCGCGTATTTCTTTTTGCAAAATATCCATTATTTATAAATTTTCTTTGTTTTTTTGCGCCCTCATATTCCTGTCCTATACAGGGTGTCCCAAAAATCCCAGTTTATTTCTTGAGCAATTTGGCGGTTTCTTTTTTGTGTTTGTTGGCACAAAATATACAGGGCGCCCTCAAGAAGAATTTTTTTTTCTTGTGCACCAACCCCTGGTTATCGTCTTTTTTTTTCTCGTTTTTTTGTGTATTTAGTGGCGGGTTGTGTTAATACACAAGAGCAAACTACCAAAACAAAGCGCGTTCTTTTTGTGTGGAACTAGTGTTTTATTTTCCTTCTTCCTAACCCTACGGAACAAAGAAATTCAGAATGGCAGAAAACCCTTGGAATAATAGAAACTCACACAGTGAATCAAGTGATGAGTCATCTAATCATGAAGATCAAAGGCAACCAAAAACTGAGAAAAGAAGTAACCAACCTTTGGATCTTTCAAGATCCGCCGGTACGGCTAGGAAACGGTTTTACTACTCTGATTCGGAGATCGTCTTGAACCCATTTGCGAACCTTGCTAACCAAAGAAGCCCACACCATTCAACAGGGATAAATATTGAACAACCAAACCCCCAACAAGAACCAGTAGAAATAAATCCAGACATTTCAAAGAATCGTGACGATGAAAATCTAATAATTAATTTGGTGTCTCAAAGCTTATCAGTTGCTAATGGTCAGAATCAAACACCAGGCAATGAAGATCCCCCAGCACATACAACAGCATCATTGCGTCGAAACCTCAGTGAAGCAGTACACAGAGTGGAAGAGATTCTTGCACCAAACGGTGAGATCAGAGACCCCCCACCAAATTTTAGAGATCATCAATCGTTGAGGCCAATTAACGAAGAAGTTGGACTTCCCCCTCGACCAGTAGTTGTCCCCAATCCTTCAGCTACAGCTCATACAGTTAACCCTAATGGTTCTGAACATTCCTCGCGAACACACGATCGAATTCCTAATGTAGAGTTTGCTCATGGAGTTAGACCACCTCATTTTCCGGAACAGCGTCGATACGATCGACCTTCGCAAGTCGACCATAATTCCAGTCTACTTTCCCAACACCCCTCTTACAATCCAGTTGGAGAAGGCCGACATAGGATCGATGACCCGTATTTGTTAGAACCTCGACAGCCAAATGAAACGTTATTTGACCCTCCTCGACGTTCATCATTGCGCTCGGTTCAAAGCGTAAACAGAGATACACGACCACGTCCAAGCGGAACGGATGTTAGCAGAGAAAATCCAAGGTTAGCTGAACAGCGGTCAGATGTTAGGTTTGCTCATTCTTATTATGAAAGGTCTGAACAAAGACCCCAAGTTAGATTTTATCAAACTGATTTTGAGGACCATCACGTTCCCCTTTACGGAAGTGATCAGAGGCCAACCGAACAGAGACCCCAAGTCAGAGCTACTCAATCTGATTACGAGGATCATTCTCGTAGAGCTCGTAGGCACGTTTTAAGAGAAGACCAACGGTCAACTGAACAAAACGCTCAGGGTAATTTTACTCGATCTGATTATGGAAATCAACGTCGTCTGAATGAAACTTACATTGTCAGAGAAAATTTCGATGAACGAAGACCTTCAGCTAGACATGCCCAACCTGATGATATAGAACACCCTTGTTTCTATCCGTCTTCGGGACGTCCCAACGAACTGTTCCGCTCAACAATTCGTGTCAGACCAGAGGATCGCATGGCTATTTCATGCCGTTCGAATAGATAGTATGATCATGATTATGAATCACCCCCTCCCAGACATTTTGATATGAGTCGATGGACACTTAAGTACAATGGCTATTCAAGCGTAAATCGTTTTCTACAACGTTTGGAAGACTTAAGAATAGCAAGAGGAATTTCAAAAACACAAATGTTGCGTTCAGCACCTGAATTTCTTGAAGGAGAAGCCCTAGATTGGTATTCTCTCGGCTATTACGAATCGTGGGATGACTTTGTTATCCAAATTAGAGAACATTTCCAATCTCATAATTATAAAACTGAGATTTGGGCAGAAATTTACCGACGTACTCAAGGTGCTCAAGAGCGAGTTATCACTTTTGTAGTTGCGATTGAAAACTTATTTCGAATGCTACCAGAACTCCCACCGGAAAAAGATAGAATCCATATCATTAAAGGAAATTTCCTACCATACCTCCAAAGTAGATTACCTTTAACAGAATTTCAAACGGTCAGAGAACTGTTGCATTATGCTCGTTCAATAGAGGAGTCGGAAGTGAGAATTCAGAAATTCGTCCCACCCCCCACTAACTATAGAACACTTTTGGAACCCGATTTTGCATATCGCCGTCCCGCTCATCATTCAGTTTCGGCAATAGGACCATTTTCTTTACCAGTTACACAATCACAACCTACTGCTAGGGCTTTACAGTCAGCAACATCTTCCGAACTAACTTCTTCTGTACCGTCACCAATAATAGAACAACCTCCTGAAGTTAATGCAGTGTCTGCACGTGGCTGTTTCAACTGTAGAGAGATGGGACATGGGTTTCGCCAGTGCGACAAACCCCGCCGAAAGTTTTGTTTTAAGTGTGGCCATGACAACACTGTAGCTAGCGATTGCCCAAGATGCACAAAAAACGTGCGCAGCGCAAGTTAGAAGGCCGACTTTCTTACCAAGCGCCAGAGGCCCAAGTACCAAATCGATCTGTGACTAGCAAAGTTATTCTCGATTATGTCTTAACACACGCCAAAGGTGATCAACGTCCCTTTCTCGAAGTTTCAGTTTATGGTAAGAATCTTTTAGGTCTCCTCGACAGTGGATCGACACGCACAATTTTGGGTGCTGCCGGATGGTCAATTTTAAAACCTGTTTGTAAAATTCATACTGCCAGTAAGATTAACTGCATGGTGGCCAATGGACAATCCTGTGAGACACTTGGATCCGTGTCTTTACCTATCTGTCTTCGGGATAAAGTTGTTGTTTTGGATGTCTTAGTGGTACCGTCAATGTACCACACTCTTATTCTTGGAATTGATTTTTGGTCTCGCATTGGACTTATTCCCGACTTATTCGCCAACGAGTGTCCTTTCAGATCCAATTCTGATGTGGTGGAGGTTTCGGCAATACAATCTCTTGATAACCTTGCACCGGATCAAAGACAGACATTAGACCAGATTGTCGAAGAGTCATTTTCTTTAATGGGAGACCAATTGGGATGTACGAACTTGGTCGAACTTGACATAAAAACAGAGTCGCCACCTTTGAAGCAAAGATATTATCCGATTTCCCCTGCTTTACTTAAACAAGTACATAAAGAATTAGACCAGATGCTGGCCGATGGTATTGTGGAACCGTCAAATTCTCCCTGGTCATCGCCCATTGTGATGGTCAAAAAGAAAAGCGGAGATTGGCGCTTTTGTGTAGATTTTAGGGCATTAAACAAGGTTTCTACGCCAGACGCGTACCCAATCCCCTACGTCAGCGCAACGTTGGATAAGTTGCGAGATGCTCGGTACCTAAGTACGCTCGACATTAAATCTGCCTATTGGCAAATCCCAATATCTGACAAGAGCAAGCCTCTCACAGCCTTCACAGTTCCTTCCAGAGGACTATTTCAATTCACTCGTATGCCTTTCGGCCTAATGAATGCCCCTGTAGTTTGGCAGCGACTCATCGATCGTGTTGTTGGAAATTTTGGTGACTTGAGTAACTATGTCTTTATTTACTTGGATGATGTCATTATATCGACACCTACGTTTGAAATTCACGTACGAGTTCTCAAAGAGGTTATTAGTCTAATTTTCCAGGCTGGTCTAACTTTAAATAAAGATAAGTGTAATTTTTGTAAACCGGAATTAAAATACCTAGGTTATGTGGTGAATTCTTCAGGCTTAATGGTTAATCCCGAAAAGGTGGAGGCTATTGTTCAAATTCCTCCTCCCCGTAATGTGTCTGAAGTTCGACGGATTGTAGGTCTCGCCTCTTGGTACCGTCGATTTGTTCCAAACTTTTCTACCCTTTTAGCTCCTCTTACTGCTCTTACTCGTAAGAATGTTAAATTCGAATGGTCTGGAGAATGTGATTCTGCTTTCCGTGCAGTCAAAGAACATTTAATTAAAGCACCTGTTTTATCATGCCCAAATTTTGAGCTTCCGTTTACAATTCAGTGTGACGCGTCCGATTATGGGCTCGGCGCAGTCTTAACCCAGGTTCAAGATGGAGTTGAACACGTTGTATGTTATCTAAGCCGGTCTTTAACCAACAATGAAAGAAAATTTACTACCACCGAAAAGGAAGCTTTAGCGGTATTATTTGCCATCGAAAAACTTAGACCCTATATCGAAGGAACCAAATTTACAATCATAACGGATAACTGGAGCCTCAAATGGCTAAACTCAATCAAGGACCTCATTGGGCGTCTCGCCAGATGGTCCCTAAGACTGCAACAATATGACTTCAATATTGTTCACCGGAAGGGCAAAGAAAATATTGTCCCGGACGCATTGTCGAGATGTGTCCCTCTTGTCGACTCTGTCAAAACTGTTTCTGCTTCCGAAAATCCTTCTTTCGACGACTCATTGAAAAACTCTACCGACAAGTGGTATAAGTCGATGCGTGTCAAAGTGGCGAAGTTTCCGTCAAAATACCCTCTGTGGTGGATAGAAGATAACAAATTATTTAAAAGAGCCAAACTTTCATACCCCGGTCTTACGTTCCCTGAAGATCAGTGGTTAATTGTTGTTCCGAATGAACTCCGAAGTACAGTAATAGAAAAGAACCATGATCCTCCGCAATGTGGACACCTGGGTGTCGCAAAAACCTTTTCGCGTATTGGGAAGAAGTATTTTTGGCCCAGTCTACTTCAGGACATTGCCAGATATATTCGACGTTGTCATATTTGTCTAGAGGTTAAATCTTCTAATCAAACTCCGGCTGGACAGATGCTTAGTCAGCAGCCCACCGCTAGCCGTCCCTGGCAAGTAGTCAGTACAGATTTAGTCGGACCATTACCCCGGTCAACTTCAGGGTACAAATATATTCTCTCCGTTTGTGATGCATTTTCAAAGTATGTCTATTTCTTTCCGTTAAGAAATTCCACTGCTAGTAGCATTGTTAGATGGTGGGAAGACTATGTCATTCTCGTCAATGGTACTCCTGAGAAAGTCATCGCGGACAATGGAACGCAGTTCAAAAGTGGCGCTTTTCAAAGTCTTATGAGTGAGTATGGCATTAAGCTGCATCATACAGCAAACTATCATCCTCAAGCGAACCCTGTAGAGCGAGTACATAGGACTCTAAAAACGATGTTAGCCTGTTATGTCAAGGATAATCATAAAACCTGGGATAAGATTATGCCAAAACTTGCTTGCGCCATACGTTCTGCAACTCATGATGTCACTGGACATACCCCCAACTTTATAAACTTTGGTAGAGAGATTCGTTTTCGGAGCGAACTTGACGTTAATAAACCTACTGATGCGTTACCCCAAGACGAGCCTCCGACTCCGAACGAGCGATCAAGTCTTCTCAAGAAGCTCTTTAATGACGTTCAGAAAAAGCTGGTAAATGCCTTTAAGACCTCTCGTGCCACATATAATCTTCGGCGAAGAGACATACGATTCCAAGTTGGTCAACAAGTATATAAACGCAACTTTAAAATATCTGACGCTTCCAAAGACTTTGCTGCAAAGCTTCACCCCAACTATTCTGGTCCCTTCACAATATCTAAGCTACTGAGTCCTTGGTCATATGAGCTTGTGGATGCCAGTGGTCGAAAACTTGGTGTATGGAACATCAAAGACTTAAAAGCTCGCCCTCCTGACGAGCCAACCTCTACTTCCGATTCGTAAGGCCATTTATCTTTTCCCCGTTTACAAAATATTGTTTTCTCATTGAACGGAACATCTGGTTAAACTTTTACCTGACTGATGAAAATTTTTCTATGGAAAAATTTTTGTTAAGAAGGGGAGGTGTTGTAACGGGTCAAAAATTCCCAAACCTCTATTTTCCTATTTCCCCTGATAAAATGCTACATTCTACATAAAGTTTCGCAAAATTAGTTTTAAGTCATAAATAATTACATTTCAAATTTAGAAGTGCGCGTAAAAGATATTGATTGATATATGTAGCCCAATTACCTGGTGTTATATAGCTTGCACCCCGGGTGCTGCCTTTTTTTTTGCCAGTCGTAGATGTTTGAGACTCGGTAACTAACCTTACATTTAGCTGTGTAGTTTTAAGTCCTTGTTTTGGCTTTTACCTATCAGGCAGTCCTCTTAGTATAAGTATGTTTTGTCCCTGGCTAGCAACCCTTGTTTTGGTCCCAATCTGGTTTCTGTTTGTTGGAAAATACGTGGAAAATCGGAATATTCTGCTTCTGCAAGAAATGTAAACATAGCCTAAGTTTGGCTCACTTTTCACAGCCAGCATTAACCTACCGGTTTGACATAATTCCAAGAAATCACTTGACTGAATTTTCTCCAGAAAAACTAGCATGTTTACTGAAATTTCACTGCTTTTCTGTGTGTCACATTTTGTAAACAAACAAATTTCCACATTCCATCACTCGAGTCATGGTATTCGGAATCCGCTTAACCCGGTATAACGATTTGCCTATGTTGCCGGATTGTAGGCACTGTCTATAAAAGTGAAATGATTTCAGCGATTCTCTCTCGGCAAGTTCTGCCTGTAAATCTGACTTTCAGTTTCCAGAGCCCATTCCCGTTGTTGTAGTTCTGTATAAATGACCCTAAGGCCCCTACGGCCGTTAAAATCCCTTTAAGAAAAGCCGGTTTTTATAATAGGATAGATTTTCGGCAATCAAGTTATCATGAGGTGACAACATGGCACTCCCGAGTGCGACAAGTGCAACGGTTTACAGAAAGGTGTCTTCGAATCCGCTCGCCTTTGCTCAACCAAACCTGAGACTTTGTATCGGCTTACAGCAGCGTAAATCAGCTGTAAATCACGGTCAAGGTCATCCGTCAGCTGAGGAAGAACCGCGAATATTCTTGACAGACACACAAGCCCGCGGTTTCGGCTAGAAGTTTCTAGCGAAACGTGCAATTAAAATTATATTTTAAAAGCAATTTAAGGGCATTCCTCGTGCGCCTTCCGCTCTCTGATAGCCCATTAGTGTGGGTATCAGCTGTGCCAGTCTTTAGTGCCATTTTCGGCGAAGAAACCACGTATTTTTGAGGAATCAGTGTCTTATCAGGTAAGAGTCCTTTGTTCTTTTTTGTATATCATTCAAAATCTCATAGTCTTCCGCGATACTAAGTCTCTGCCTTTTGGATTTATGCAGGCTCAATTTCAAAACACATTAAGCCAGGGTCCAACCACCGATGACCATAAAAAAACCGACCGCTACAGGAGCTCGCATGACCGTGCCCTGTTTCGCCTAAGGCCACTCAACAACGCTAGGTGAGTCTTAGCTTATAATACGTCAGTACTGAGTTAACTCATAAATGGTATATGGTAGTTTTTCTAACTCCCTCTTTTCTTTTTGGTTATTTCTAGGCCTTCTCCGTCATTCTCCGTCGTTCTTTATCGTTCTTTGTCGTTCTTCATCGTTCTTCGTCGTACTTCGTCCTCCTTCATCGCACTTCGTCCTCCTTCATCATGCTTTGACATACTTCACAAAAGCCGTTGTGACATACTTTCACATCCTCGTGTGCCATTACCGGCACTAGAATAATGCCATCCTAGTAACCCCTAGTTCAGCCAGCGCCCCATTATACCAGACACCAGGAGCAGTGTGGCTTACTTGCGCCAACGAATCAGGATAGACAGATAAGTAACTGTAATGAATTAACGTATCCATCAACCTCCCTAAACCAAAGCAAAACCTAAAGATATGTAAAATAAACCCTAATTTTGTTAGTTATTAAGGAAAAACTTTACTTGGCCAAGTAAACCCCAGTATAAAGAGGTATAACTCGGTGATTCTATGTACTTAAACATGTAGTTTATAAGCCAGGTGACCTAGCCTTAATCCCAGTCATTTAAGTCATAATTTCGATTAATAACAAACTGCAACAACCTGTGATACAAAATAGTCCATGCTAGTTAATTGGATTTAGTCTTAAGAATATTAAGTTATGAAAGACTTTGTTATTAAAGCTCACTATTTACTGTTGTTGATTATATGCATCAAGTTAAGCCGGTGTATGTTTTAATTTTAATTATAGGGGTATCGTTAATACACCAAAAAGCCCCCTTTACACACCACTATACTTGTTCATTAATACTCATAATAAAATTCAAGGATGAGAATTTAACAGCTATTTAGTAACACATTCACGGGCCACTAGGTGTTTTATTCGCATCTTTGTAGAAATAGTTGATATGGCAGTTAAGAGCTTAACGACCTTGACAAATATCCCAGTAAAATGAACATATTGTAAAAGGAACATACTTAAGAGTGCTATTTAACAACTATTAAAGTGAAGAGGACCAAATTTGGTAAGGAGGATAAGAAACTCAAATCCAACAATATTGTCAAAAATTTGGTTCAGCTACGACGCGTTTCAATATGGCGGCTGCTCCACTACATTTCTACATTTTATTTTATTCAATTTTCTAAAAATGTCAAGGTGGTGGACTTGTCGCCGCTTACTAAGAAAAAAATGTATTGGTTGATGTGTGACCTTGATTGACCTTGAAAATACCGTATATAATAAAAAACTGTTTTTTATAAAGCCTTTAAGTAATAAGATAAAATTTAGGTTTTAAGGATAAACTTCCTATTATACCCCGGTAACCATGACTTAGATTCTTGGCCTTTTTTAGACAGTTTAATAATATAACCTAATCTCGTCAAAAATAAATTAGGAAATATTGCAACATCGAATGAAAAATCTTGTTTATTCTAAGTTGAATTAGCTATCAGTAAAGAGGGAGAAGTGGTAATGGTGACTTTGTTTATTTAGTACGTTAGTAAATATTTTTCACCTCAGCGATTATAAATGGATTAGTTAGCACTGGCGGAGGGTGGTGATGTGTGGACAAGTAGTTTTTTAATTTTTGGATTAAGACTGAAAAATAAAACTTTCTTGAAAATTAATGTAAATATTAAATAATAGGCAAGGTTCTTAGGCTTTTATAGGTAATTCGGACTAATGTTGATAGTGTCAAGATAATAGATGATAAATTATGTCTAATTAATACAATTAAAACTGAAATATTGTTACAAATAGTTATAAGAACTCAATAGTTATATGAAAGACTAATATGTTAAATTTTTATGTTTTGTTGGATGAAAATAGTTTTAAAAACATTTCAAGTTGCTTTATTTTGTTTTTTTTGCGAAGATTTTTACTCGTAGCCTCTTATTTAACAAATAAATAAACTGTTATGTGTAAAAGAGGACAAGAATCCAAGTCATTTCTACCGTATTATAATTTAAAGTTTATCCTTTAATCTCTGAACTTGAAGTTTTTATAAAAAACAGTTTTTTTGTTTTATACGGTGTTTTCAAAGAAAACATACGGTGGCACATGAATGTGTAACTAAATAGCTATTAAATCCTACTAGAATAATTAAATTTTTTTATGATTTTTCAAATGCATGTAAAACCCCTGGTCCAAAATATGGTAACTGATTCTCTTATAGGTAATTTAAATGACTTTGTTAGCTGGAGAAGTGAGTAGAGTTACCGGGTTATAGCATAAAAATCTGAAAAGCCAGATCAAAAAAAATGGTACGGAGGTTTAAAATGAAGTGTTTATTTATGGCTAAGATGTTTGTTAATTTCATCTCCGGCACCTGAAATTTTTGCGTAGTGGTAAATTGGGAAAAAAACACTACAAAAAGCTGGTTTTACACTTGTAAATGGTATTTTCAAGTTCAGTCAAGGTCATGCATCAACTAAACTTTTTTTTCATAGTATAAGGCAATAGAGACAATAATAATTAATGGCCACCTTGTCATTTTTGCTTTTTTACGCAATCGGATAAAATAAAATGTGGTAATAGGTCGCCATTTTGATTAATCAGCCGCCATATTGAAACGCGTCATAGCTGAAGCAATTTTTTTTCACAATATTGTTCACTTCACATTCTTATTTTTGTCACCAAATTTCGTCTTCACAGCTTTAACAGTACTTAAAATTTATTATGTTATTTTTTGCAACATGTTAATTTTACTGGCATATTTTTTAAGATCATGAAGCTTCAAACTGCATCAAACTCTAAGGATCGAATTTAGCATATATAAGATACATTTGAAGTTAGTCTGACAAAACGTCGAATCAATAAGATTTTTTAATAGAAAATGGCAAATATTTTGTTTTTTTTTGCAATTTTCAAGGTCTTTTAAGGTTGTATGATTTTGAAAGGGAATATTTTGGAATCCTTGACCTCGAATTATATCGAATCGAGTATAATAATGCCCCGCTTGCTAAATTTGTATTTTTTATAATTTTTGGCCGCCCGCGCCATCTTGAAAAATGACGTCATATCAACCCCTTCTACACGGACGCGAAAAAAAACACCCGGTAACACTTGATTGTGACAAAACTCCTTCATTCAAAATCCCACGGACTTACACATGCCCCTTCACTTTAATCAACACAAAACGGTAAAGTGCCCGATTGCGAATATATGGACTTTTCGGCGGCAGGCAAAGTACTTTGCATGCCGCTCAGCCATTTGTCGACTAAGAAAAAGTTACTTTATTTTCCGAGGCCTTGAGAAGAGCTCAATAATATAATATTTACCAAATTATAGCTTCAAAAAGCAAACTGTTTTATTTTAAACATTACGGTAGGTGTTGAAGAAATATTTGAAACTAGATATACCTATCCAGAGATGTAAAATAAATTTCATGAATAGTGAATGCCTGCCAACTTGATTTTTTACTCGAGTAGCAACAAAACACACTGCTATCCTTGGTTTTTAGAGTTTCACATAAAATCACGAAAAAAATCGTCAAAGTAAGAAAATTCAAAAAAATTTTAACATTTCCCACTTTTAAAAAATTTACGTTTTCGAAAGAAATTTACAATAATATGAAGAAACCCCCGCGCATTTTAAAATTGCTTAAATTTGGCTATTAACTTTCTAAAAATGTGCTTTCTTGTAAAAATTCCTGGCATACTGTTTTGTTTGTTCAAGTCATTTAGATTTCGAAAATAAAAAAAAAATAAAGCAAGCTGTGGAAATGATTAAAGTCTGCTGTGTGGGTTTTCGAAACACATTATGTAATAAAGGACTATCAGAACAGTTTTTTGTTTAAAATTCGGAGGGTTGCTCGCAATTTAGTCAGTCGAGTTGAAAGCGAGGCTGTCTATGTGTTGCTTTGCAGGTAAAGTTCTACTTTGCCTCCTTAAAATACAGCAGTATTCTAGCTATTTTAATGGTTTCCATAAGTTCGTATTCTATGGGGCATTTTGTTTTCTTCATGGTTTCTAGTTCGCTTGAGCTATCGAAAGTTTTTTTACTTTTTTTCTCCGCTGCCTCTGCGGAAACACTTAACTGTAGCTGCCTATGACTTATGACCGGTATTATATATCTTTCCTTGCTGTCTGGGTTATTGAGGGTTTTCTAGGGGTTGGCGTATTGCTGCTGCCTTTGCTGTCTTTGTAATAGTATTTTTTTTGTTTTGAAAGTCACCGCCGACACAGACCGGAACTGGAATCCGACCATTCGTAAACTTCCTTCTGACTTATATTTCTTTACCGTCCTATGCATTTTATTTACTACCAGGTATAAAAGGTTGGCTGCCCTTAACATACTTGTAGTACAGACGCCGTGAGAGTCCGCCACTTACGTGTGAGACCGACGTGTCTCTTTTGTTATTATGTATAAATCATCTCTCATTCCTTGAGACCTGTCCGGCATTGGTAACCCTATCACTAGCTAACTACCGCCGGCACAGCTTTTATTCTCAAAAGCATGCAAGTCTCAACATCACCGTCGGAGAAGAACTTAACGTCTGCAACTTCCGGACCTTTCTTGCCTTTAATTTTTCATTCTATTATCAGTTTTACGAGGTCATATTTTTCATTACTCAAAATATAGACAAAATATTCAAGGTTATAATGTCGTTTGATGGTAAATAGAACTTCAAGATCCTTATTCAATCTGAAAAGGATATTCATGTTACATACTGTCTATACTAACTTGCCTTTCTCACTTTCCACATCCATGGTCTAAAGGAGGTGAGAAGTGAGAAATTCGTTTACACTCACGGGAGTGGGTATAAAGTATGCAGCTCCAGATCATTCTGCGATAGCACCACATCGCGAATGTCTCCAATTTTTTTCACATAGCATGCATTAGCAGTCAGTCTCGTTACCTCTACGCAGCACTGATGAAAATGATGGTCTGGTCTGTTCAATTCTTAAATATATGTAAGTAAGTAAATAAAATATTTTTTACATTTTTATGGTGGTCCTTTGCTTTATATAAAAACTTGCTTATATTGAGTTCTAACTTCACGCGTAAAGCTTCAAAAAATTTCTATGGTCTTAGTTTACAATCTTTATTATCCGATAATGCTGGCAACTTAGTCAGTCACATAAAATCTATACACGTATATACAAAGGTATCCATTATAAAATGGAAACTTTTTCTATCGCATTTTTTATTCATGACCACATTCAGATAAAGATTGTTAAAAATAGATTATTATTACTGGTTTTTGCGACCAACAAACAATACTAATAAAAAATGATTTTTGGTATATATATCGTTTGTTTAAGAGCCAACATAAAAAAACGTATCAAAAATATTTAATGTACCATTGATATTGATCTACCTGATCTAACTATTCTTACCATTAATAGGGTTGCACCTCTTAAGGACGATTTCTCATCAGGCTCTAAAATCCTCAGCTTTACAAAACAAATCATTGCGGCCTTTTCTACGCAAGAATGAGCTTCCTTAGAGCAGTATGCCATTAATTTAGACAAAAGAACACCTTCTTCCACGAAAGGATGTTGCTGCTTCAGTCGTTTCAAAGCCTGGGCCCTGGATGCTAACATTGAAACTAGGACGCATTCGCTTGCTGACGTCTAAAATGGGTATTTTACAGCTTGTGGCAAGAATAGCATACATGTATACGGGTAAAACGATATATAGGGTGGGGCAAAAAATTTGTCACTTTTTGAACGCGTTATAACTTTGGACCCAATCGGCCGATTTTCGAAATTTTTGGCTGCTTTTATAGGCAAAAGTTAAAATTTTAACGACGCGACTCAAAATTTGACATATGTCAAAAATCCAAGATGGCGGAGAGCTTTAAAAATTAGATAAATTTCACCTCCGCTGCGAAAAATTTGTTTGCGTCCCTGGACTTGATTTTTTTCAATGAGACAAAAACCCCATATTTTCTTCACCTACTGTCTAATTTGGTTATGAGATAAAAAAAGCTATAGATATTTTAAATCAGGAGTATTTAGACCAAAAATTGTAATGTCTGTAGAAAGGTGCACTGTTTAAGGCTAGCATAACTTGCGACCTAGTCATCCGATTTTCAGAATTTTAAGCTCTAGCAGCAAGTTTTAAAAGATGGTTAACTTTTTTCATTCTCCCATCCAGTTATCTAACAAAATTTGTTATTATATTATTATCTCAGTTTTATTTTCCGTACTTCTTTAAAACTAAATACAATTTTTGGTCTACATACTCCTGATGTAAAATCTCATAACCAATTTAGTGATACCTCGGTAGGCAAAGAAAGTATGAGGCTTTTGTTGCCTCATTGACAAAAATCAAGTCCAAGGTCGCACCCAAATTTTTCCCAAGGGGGGTAAAATTTACCCATTTTTAAAGTTCTTCGCCATAATGTTTTTTGTCTATAAATACAGTCAAAAATTTCGAAAATCGGCCAATTGGGTCTAAATTTTTATCGCGTTCAAAAACTGACAAATTTTTTGGTCCACCCTATAGTATAATTAAATGGACGAACCAATACTTTTTAGTACTTACACTGACGGTTGAGGGCGCATAAGTTGACCTTGGTTTATACTGCCAAAAGTTTAGTTGAATTCGTTTTTGGCATCAAATGGTACAGGGCGATACCTCCGACGTGGAGGCCAGCCAACACCTTCCGTTTTAGTACCCTTTTACACGTATGCCGCCGCCATTTTTGACACTGTTGACAGATATTATATTAGTTAATTGTTAAAATGGCCGCCACATACGTTCAAAGCTCAGTAAAACGTGAATAGATGGAAGGCCTATTAAATATCGGAGACATCGTACAGAGTTATGTGACTTTCAGGCGTCAGTATATTTCGTCAACTTTGTATTTTCTGTTCAAGAAGTACGGTTGTATGTTCAAATAATGTTTGTTCATTGCTCTTTATTGTTTGCTTGTTTAACTTACAACGGTACTAGTAATATTTACAGCTTTTTTTTAAATTTAATTAACAATGTAATACATCGGTTATGAAAAAAAAAATATGGTTTAAAATGACATAGACATGCATACTTTTTGCTGGTTTACAACAATTCCTGCAAAAATTTGGTTTGCGAACTCGGTACTTAATTGACTTTGGTTTATAGTTTTACCTCAGGAGTCGTTTTGTTTATTGCATAGTATTACAGAAATGTTAATATTTTTTCCTTTTTTATACTTTGTATTTTAAAATAAATTCGTCAAAAATTAAAAAAAAATACAACATTTTCTTGCATTTTTGCATCTTCTCATTTTTGGTACATAGAACTATGTACTAAAATTACCTGGATAACGCCACCTCCTCTACTGCCTTCAGAAAGTGCAAGAAATTCATCTGGGAGACCAATAGCTTTGCCTAAAATATTAAAAGTACTGTAACCATTGATACATTTGATAAAAATTCGATGAAAGACTTGCACGAAAGCCAATAGATTCGTTTTTTAATGGTTGTGTACGCCACTACCATAAGAAAATGTTTTCAGACGTTTGGTAATTTTTTAAAATATTTTAGACAAAAGTAAAGTACCTACGGAAAGAGATACTTTACCTAACCAATCCAACACTATAGTTTCCAGTTCTGTACATGCCGGACTTGCTGCCTAAAATACAAAAATTAAAACGTAAGTACGCTTGAGGAGTTGAGAGGACTTGTAAAGTTAATTTTCGGTCGTGTTTGGTACCTATAAGTTTTGAAACATCTGCTTTTTAAAAGACTGAATATAGATTAGCTTCACAATGTTTTCCGGTAGTTTATTCCATAGACCAGCGATTTTATATGAAAATGACCGTTCGCAATAATGACTGTAATGCCTGGGCATTGTTAATCGATTCTCGAATCGAAGGTTCATGGTCTGTCACAATAATTAAGCTTTGAACACATTTTTTTTTGAGAAGGACTTACGCTGCTGATATATTACCTTGAGGTTAAAATATCCCCTCTGGACGTGTATTCTAGAACAGGGAGCGGTATTGATCTATGGCGAATGATCACATGGTACGAAAATGTTATATTCTTGAGCGATGATCCGTACTTACGGATCTCATGAAAATCATACGTTCCCGATCGCATGGTCCGAAACCGAGGAGCGTCGAATCTAGTGACGCTTACGCAATAAAGAGGTTTTTTTTTTAATTCTGTGCTTCCTAAACTACTTTTTGTTTGTGGGAGGTGATAGATCCCATGCGATAGATCCCATCGCACGAGAGAAAGACCGGATCGTATGACTTTCAAGAATACACGTCCTGAAGGCACCCATTGACGGGCTGCTATAAAATGGTATTGGCTGGATGTCCAGAACTATATGATTTTTAAAATGCGCTTCAAACACCTCAGTAGTATAGCTGTGCCGATTCTATATTAATTAGTAACATGGCATCCACTTCTACGCGGTGGATGCCCAGTTTGCTGAAGAAGTAGTGTCCTCAAGATCGTTCTGCAAGAAGTGGTCACCAATGATGTCACTTGACCGGTGGCTGTTGAAAGTCCAATGACGTCACTTGACCAGTGGCTGAAAATGGTCAAGATGGTTATTAGGGGGTTGCAAGGGCATGTCATAAAGGCCTGTGTGAATAGCAAATGTGATCACTTGAGAGATGTTCTACAGAATGAGCCTGCTTGTGATTTAGTGTACTCTAGTGTGTATGAGTGACATGTACCTGTCATAAGCATAGTCATCTGTCATATGTCACCTTTAGCCAAGCTGTCAAGTGCTATAAGGTCTTCGAGCCCTTAGCGTTAACGCTAACGTATGCTTGAATATGCTGAAACTCTCTAATGGTTGAATCTGATCCCTATTTGTCAAGAATTTTAAAATAACATGTTTACTTAAAGCTTACTAGAGACCTTTTGCACCTGTAATTTTGATGCCTTTTTACTTTATCGCTTATTTTGGGCTTGGGCAGTTATGAGGTAGTAACGGAATCCCTTACTAACCGATAAAGTTTGACATTACCTGCGGAAGAATACCGTATCCCTTATAATTGGCATGGTTCCGATTGTAAAACGTTAAGTAGAAAAACATAAAATTTAAATTGATTTTTGAATGAAATAGTGAAGGGGCATGTGTAAGTCCGTGGGATTTTTAATGAAGGAGTTTTGTGACTATGTGGGAATGATAGCTCTTTAGCTACACAATCAAGTATTATCGGGTGTTTTGTTGGCGTCTGTGTAGAAGTGGCTGATATGACGTCATCTTTCAAGATGGCGGTCAAAAAATCATAAAAAATACAACTTTCGCAACCAGGCCATGATTATACTCGTTTCCATATGCTTCGAGGACAACAATTCCAAAATTTACTTTTAAGGTCATCCGACATTAAATGATCTTGAAAATCGCAAAAAAACAGATTTTTGCCATTTTTTCTTTAAAAAATCTTAATAATTCGACGTTTTGTCAGACCAACTTCAAATGTACCTCAAACTATTAGGTATGTTTCCCTAATTTGATCCTTAGAGTTTGATGTAGTTTGGAGCTTCATGACCTTGAAAAATACCCCAAAAAAATAAACAAATTGCAAAAATAAAATACTAAAGGGCGCTATTCATCAACTATTCAAGCGAATAGGATAAAATTTGGCATCAAAGATAAGAAAGTCAAGTCCAACAATTTTGTTAAAAAAAACTTTTGTTCAGCTATGACGTGTTTCAATAAGGCGGCTGATATATCAAAACAGCGACCTATGACCACATTTTATTTTATCCAGTTTCGTAAAAAAGGAAAAATGACAAGGTGGCCATCAGTTCTTATGAAAAAAAATATCATGTAAAATTAAAAAACCCGCTTTTTGTAGTCTTTTTCCAATTTACCACTACGCAAAAAGGTTAAGTGCCGGAGAAGAAATTATCATCTTAGCTATAAAAAAAAACACTTCATTTAAAATATCTATAACATTTTTTTTGATCTAGTCGTCCAAGTGTTGGTGTAACAAAAGGTTAAATTATGGAGATTTTTTTAAAGAGAAAATGGCAAAAATCGAGTTTTATATAAAATCGAGTATAATCACTCACCGGTTGCAAAAATTGTATTTTTTATGATTTTTCGACCGCCATTTTGGAAAATGGCATCTAAAACACCTGATCCAGAATATGGTAATGTATATATAACTTCTGCTAACTCTTTTATAGGTAATTTAAATGACTTTGTTGGCTAGACAAGTGCGTAGAACATAACATTCACAGTTCCGAAACTAAAAACAACAGTCATATAGGTCATTTTTACCGGCGTATAGCATAAACATCTGTGTCGCCATATCAAAAGCAATGGTAGAGAGGTTTAAAATGTAGTGTTTATTTATGGCTAAGACAGTACCCTCTCCAGATAGGCCGATCAACTCATACCGATCAACTCATACCGATTTAGTGTCCTTTTATCCACAAAAATCTGGTTTTTCAATTTTAAATTGTATTTTCAAGGTCAATCAAACTAATTTTTTTTTCATATTAAGCAGAGATAAGTCAACAAGAATTGATGGTCACCTTGTTATTTTTACTTTTTTACATAATTGGATAAAATAAAATGTGACTATAGGTCTCTATTTTGAGATGTCAGCCGCCATATTGAAACGCGTCATAGCTGAACAATTTTTTTTTACAGAATTATTGGACTTGACTTTCTTATCTTTGTTACCCAATTTGGTTCTCTTGGCTTTAATAATTGATGAATAGCGCCCTTTAGTATGTTATTTTTGCAATTTGTTAATTTTGCTGGGGTATTTTTCAAGGTCATGAAGCTATAAGGACCTAATTTTGCGTATATGGCTAATAGTTTGAGGTATATTTGAAGTTGGTCTGACAAAACGTCGAATTATTAAGATTTTTTGAAAAGAAAATTGCAAAAACCTTGTGTTTTGAGATTTTCATGGTCATTTAAGGTCGGATGACCTTGAAGGTAAATTTTTTGGAATCCTTGTACTCGAATTATATGGAATCAAGTATAATAATTCCCCGGTTGCGAAAGTTGTATTTTTTATAACTTTTGGCCGTCATCTTGAAACATGTCGTCATATCAACCTCTTCTGCACGGATGCGAACAAAACTCCTTCATTAAAAACCCACGGGATTGAAATTATCGACATATGCCCCTACACTATAAATATGTTCTGTATTATTTTTAATTTTAAAGATATGTGCCAATTTTTATTTAATCATTTTCCCTGACTAGAATTTCGTAAGAAATGTAAAACATTGATTTGCACTGGCAACTATGACAAGTGATTCCGATTTGTTTATTTTTTTCTGTTGTGTTTTTGAGTTTTTAAAGATTAATAATAATTGATTCACCGTAAAAAACACAAGAATAAGATATAGTATAAAGTCGGCTATAAACAAATCAAAGGCGGCGTGCAAAAACTAAAAATAAGGTGACGTTAGTTACGTTAAAACAGTCAGCTAACGGGGATTTTTTATACGAGGTGCAAAAGGTCTCTACTAATGAGCTAATTTTTTACGGTCAAATGCCTTTACAACCATCTAGTTCCCCCACCATCACTGTGAATTGACAGTGATCGACGGACTGGTATGTTAACGTTACTGATCAAATTGGAAGCTTTTATGGAGGCAAAGTAAAGCATACTCGAGATAACATGAACTTTTTTTTCATAAATTTAGCATGATAGTGTTTTATGTATATATATAAAAAAACACAGTTTCTTGGGATTTAAAATATAAAAAAAATATATATTTTTAGAAAACAAAAAATATTTATTGATTGATAAATTATGTTAAGGGCATATCCTTGAAACAAAATATTTATTTATATGCAGATATGGTCCCAAACATTTATGTTGCATTTTTATGAAGATCAACTGACTTTTAACAAAAATAAAACATTTTATTGCAAACAAATTCATATAGTTTTGACAAAAACATTTTTCTTTTTTGCAATAGGAACATACATTTTTATATTAGCAATTTGAAGTCCTGCACCAGTCCTTGAATGTTTGCTTGTATGTCCTTCTTTACCAAAATAGCCTCTTTTTTCACCTTAAGAAGGCATGTTCTTTTAAAGTTAAAGGTAACTCCACACATATAGTTCCCGATACTCCGATACAAACAATATTGATCTTTGATATTTTCCTTTTATAATAAAACAGACAGAATATCTATGTCACTGTTCATGGCGTGCTATGGTTCACGGCGTTGACAGCGAAAAAATTTACCGTGAAAACCAATACCACGCGACATAATACCGCGCGAGTAATTGTCGCGCTTATCTTAAACCGCACAATGAGTAGAAAAGCGCAGCCTAAAACCGCGTACGTAATTATCGCGCTTGTATAATACCCCACATATACAAAATCCGCGCAGCTTTTATCCGCGCACGTAATTGCCGCGCTTTTCTACAATCGCACCTTTAAAAAATGCGCAATAAAAAATCTCGAGTGTGATTTTCGCGGGTTGGGTTAACTCACCGTGTAACGAGGAGGGTGTGGAGCGAAAAAAAACTTTTATTTTGTGGTCTAAATTTTAGGCGCAGTTTTTGGTTGGCGCTGTAATAACTTACGCGATATATGCCTTTCGCGCCATTTGTAAGGCGCGCTACTTGCCTGAGCGCGGAAAAGAGTTTTCGATGTAGAAACTTGCGCGTTTTTGTATCGCGCGGTTTTGGGTTTCGCGGTAAATTTGTCGCTGTCGACGTCGCGAATCTTCTACTATATATGCAGAATATAGTGGGTAAAAAACTCGCAGACATTCTTTCGGTGTTACCAAAGATTACACTAAGACACGAAATGCCATAAAAAATTATAAAAAATTTATTTATTATTTTTTTCTATTTATTAAAAAAAAAGAAGCTGGAGGGCCGCGATGGTTGCGGGTGCAGAGGTTTTTCCCATATCTATAGCAGTGGAGCACTTAGACTTGCTTCGGGGGTGTTTTTGGAATAAAGAATTAATTGAAAAAATCGTACAGTAACATTATATCGTGTAACGCAACGGCTTCTCGGGGCTATGAAACTCGAGATTCGGCCATTCGGCCAACATTTAAAACATATGTTTTACGCACATTTTCTACACCATGTGCAAAAAACTTCTGTATTTTGAACATGGGAAAAATTTCGAATTTGGACAAATTCACATTGGCAACATAGCCGCGGCAGCATTGAAACCTCTACAACAAACTGGCTACATAAGACATAAGCGGATTTACATCAACGTTAAATAACACAAGTTAGTTTGATTAATTTTTTTTTCCTTATAGCAGTAGGGAGAGGCAAGGCTGCATAAAGCGGCTATAATAAATACGTAAAATATGTAAATATGTAAAAGTTATAAAATGAGATATATAGGTTTTACTCTGTGTAATAGATTTGCCCTGTTTTTATTGCCGCGATAAATGCACGTATGCACTCAAGACTCAAGCTCTTTCCCGTCCTCATCACGTGGTGCGAGACGGACATAGATAGCTAGATAATTCACGTCACACCAACTAATGAGTTTGTTGAGTCAGGGTGGGACGCATAGATGGGAACCAGCTAGGTATCACGCACAAAAACCTCGTTGCACAAATCTTACAATCACAGTACGCCGTGATGCGTTTTTTTTTGTCAGGATGAGCACGCATAGCTCGGGATCGCCATCTTTACCCTTGCACCCACATACCAACTGTTTTTGTCAGTGTCAAAAAGCTGTTCCGGAGCAATTTGGAATGGAGTGTATGTGCCGTATAGGATATACGCGATTTACTGGCTCATTGCATTTTTGTTTGTAAATAAAACTTCTTTTTGAAAAAGTTTTGCATTCGTAAAATTTTTTTTGGCGCACATCTCCCGCTGCTGGATTTTTTTTTCACGCACACAAATTTTTTTCGGCTAATATATTTTTTGCGCAAAATTATGCACCAAAAATTGTTTTGAATTTTCTGTGGGAAAAATTGTTGTGCCTAACCCATGCATAAAGCGTCTTTTCATTACTTTCTGCACTTTTATCTATAAACTATGTGAAAATGATGGAAATTGCTGTTTTACACACGGTTTCCAGCAATTATTCGAAATACATTATGTGAACCAAGTGGAATAAATAAAACTGGATTTACGGCCTGGATGCTGGTTATAGTTTACTCCACTTGTTTCAATTTGGAGCACGCCCTGCACGCGGCAAATAATAAAAAGAGAAAATACAGTCCATTCCATTTTTATTTACACAAAACATAACTTCACTTTTCATAGAACAAAAACCAGACTTTAAGTTGTCAAAATCAAACGCCCTAGGTTTTGGTAATCGGCATTATAACTACACTGTTAACCTTAAAACACTCCAAATAACTCCTTATATTACGCTTTTATATCAATCAAATGCATCAGAGTGAAACAACATGATATCAAAGATACTTTATGGATGAAAAACGAATATACCTGTTAAGGCGGCCATGATATTCATTTTTATTTGTACACCGAACATAACAAAGAAAAGAGAGAGACCCAGACTGGTGAGCGAAGTCACCCAAAAAATAATCAATTCAAATTCAATTTAGACGTTTAAAAATAGGACCGGCTTTAAATTTTGCGTATTTTTTATTACAAGCTTTTATTTAACTTCACTTCTATGTATGTATGTTAACATATTCGTGTCAAATCTTGCAACTCAATTTTGACTAACCTCTATATCTCCGATTGAATTCAAATTTAATATGCAATTATAGTTCCGATGACAATACTTCGCAAAGGCTCCTTAAATCCCTGAGTTTTACATGAGACACACGAGTTTTGTTCTACTTGGGCCTCAAAAGAGTTATGACAACTATCCGACCATTATTGTCATCATCTGTCTATTAATAAATTATGTATATCTAAGTGTAAAAGTTTGTGTTTAAAACGGAATCAATTTTACTAATTTGTAAAAGTTTTTTAAAGCTAACCATTTTCAATATCATCCCATTCAAATACCATATGGTTGTGCTAACTTAATCAATTAGGAAACATCAATATTTACAATCCTTTAAAAATTTTTCACAGAAATTTTAATCAAGTCGGTTTACTACTTTATAATATATCATGGCACACATTGAATACAGAGCAACATCTTAACATTTTTAGTGAATATTTTTCACAGTTATAGCTTAAAAGGGAAAATTTTAAAAAACACCATTTAGTCAGCAAGCAGAAGGGTACAAACTCCAAGTTTCTAAGAATGAAAAATCATTTCAGCTATGTTAAAACAGTCAAGTTAAACTGGAATTGTTGGCAGATGTGGATATGATCATGTTGGTTGTCTTTGGCATATCCCTTAGAAGATGTAATTCAACCTTACAAAGTTTAAGCATGGCTAAAAATGCCAAATCTTGGTTGACGACCTAATAAAGAAGATCAAGGTTGTCAGTAGAAAGACATATGAAGCGAAAATTTTCCATGACGTCACTAAGTTTGAATAAAAATTTAAATATAGTCTTTACCAACAAACTGCTTATAAAATGATAAAGAGTCATCATAAAAACCAATAGCAAAAGGATAGGTGCAAATCCATATAATCCAATCCAAATGTGGTAACTTAATCAATTAGGAACCATTAATATCATGACGCCTTTATTTACAATCCTTAAAAAACCAGTCGCAGGATACACTTAATTATCATTTTTTTATGGAAATTTTATTTAAATCCGTTTAATAGGTACTTTGTCATATCATATAGGTAGGTGTACATAGTGATTCAAATTGGGCACTTTTATATGGGTACTTCTAGACGAGATAGCGAAAAACTAACCCCCCTTTGCGAGGCTAAAATTTCAAGACACAACTTTTGGTGAAAACCACATTTTGATATGTCCACCCATCTTTGAGCTACGGGGGCTTTTTGAAAAGTCTGCATTTTGGGATAGGGCCTGTAACTTTTTTATTTATAAAAATTTCTTTTTGGTGTTAATTACCTTTTTGTAGACCTTTTAAAGCAGAAGTCGGATCTTAAAATGGATTTTATCCGCCACTTTTAGTTTACAAGATATAATGCAATGTTACCTTTCTTGTTATGGAGTACCCTGTTTTTTATTCTATTTTTTTGTTCAGAATTAAATTCTAATCAAAATGTTGTATCATATATGATATTTTGGTAAGTAGTTTTGGAGATATTCAACATTTTCTTTTCACAACAAAAACATATATGAATATGACAATAAAAATTGAGTCGGCTATGCACCAAAGACATGAACTTATCTGAAATATGTCACTACATTTTTCATTTTGAACAAGGCTTCTACCAATTTCAATCTAAAGTTTACATTTATATTTTCTATTCGACTATTAAACTTTATACTCTAATTAATAATTAACACAAATAATTGAAAAAATTTGTGACTCCTATTAATTTCAAAATAATAACTAATAACAAAAGGAAACAAACGAAATCACTAAGTACCCCTACTTTACTCTATTTGAAACAACTTAATCTCATATATTTATGCCAGTCGTCAGCTCTTTAGTGCATGACCTACTTTATTTTTAATGTCAAAACCATATCCGGCCATGACCACCTTGTTCTTCTAAAAAATGTTGAATATCTCAAAAACTACCTAACCAAAATATCACATATGATACACTTTATTGATTAGAATTTAATTCTGAACAAAAAAATTTAATAAAAAACAGGGTGTTCCATAAGAAAAAAGTAACTTTGCGTTATATCTTGAAAACTAAAAGTGGCGGATAAATTCCAGTTTAAGATCTGAATTCTGCTTTAAAAGGTCTACAAAAAGCAATTTGCATCAAAAAGAAATTTTCATAAATAAAAAAGTTACAGGCCCTATCCCATAATGCAGAGTTTTTTCAAAAAGCCCCCGTAGCTCAAAGGTGGGTGGACATATCAAAAATGCGGTTTTTACCAAAAATGTTATCTTAAAATTTGAGCCTCGTAAAGGGGGGTTGGTTCTTCTCTATCTCCGCTAGAAGTACCCATACCCATATAAAAGTGCAAAATTTAAATCACCCTGTAGGAAAGTGGAACTTCTCTATCTAAATAAATACGTTTTCCTACGACCAGACACGAAAGAAACTAAATCTGAACAAAATTTTTATCTCACACGCATATCAATTTTATTTCGTCTCTATGTTCTTTTTTAGTGACGAAAATTAATGACAGCAAACCATCCAAACAATGTAGGTATCTAGTAGGCTATGATTTGTAGAAACGTCGGAAATAGACCGAAACTATTCTCGTCCCTAGAAAAGAAAATACTTTCTTCTCTTATGTTCTAAATTGTTCGTAGGAAAAATAGTGCATACAACTCGATAGAAAGTAACATTCTTACACTCGCGTGTTTTTTCACTGGGCTAGCGCCTCATTCACAACATACACGGTCGTATGAAATATGTCACTTTCTTCTCTCGTTATGTAACATACTATTGTTTAAATTAATTTCGTTGTTTAATATTTCTATAGTAACCATATATTGATCAAATATGGTAAGACTATGAAAATTTGATTTCGAAATTTAGGATCGCGCCCCATAACGTTCAGACCATTTAGTCACCAATTTCAAATCCTTATATTTGCCAACATACTCCATGGTTTTACTAAACACTGAATTAATTTGTAGCTTGTAAAAGTTTATTTAAAACTTGTTTTTGCTCGGTTAACGCATGTGAATGTTTAAGTCAATATAAGGCTTTAACCATGAAGAATGTTTAAATTTAAGGACCCTATGAATTTTTTTAGTTGTTAAACCCAAACCAATTTGCCTGTTTCAGGTTTCGATAATGAATAATGTATCGCACTTTATCATACAGTGTGGTCATTAGTTTGGGTAACTTACTTTTATAATTTCGTGGGACTCTATGTTCTGGACTGACAGGAAAGTCTTTATGCACATCAAATAGTTCAGGGGGATAATTTCTATGGGTGCTATTAACAGAAATTTTATTATTATACGATGGACCATTTTCAACTCACTCCAAGCCACTTAAAGAGAGTTGATGTCAAAATACATGTAATATGAGGTGTCCTCGCTTATATTGTGTGATTGTTTCATATACCTGTTTTTGTAGCTCCACCTCCTATCCTTCTCTCTACAAACATAATAATATCAATGTCCTGTAGCATAGCGTAATAAAAAGGATAAAATTTACTTCGAGTGGTTAGGTTTAGATTCTAGTCAAAACAGTTGCATTGATGCAGGAAAGATTGGTATAATGATATAAACAGGATGTATTTATAATAAGCTAAATTAGTAGTAAATTGATATTTGAATGGTTAATTTGTAAGAAAATGGGGTCTAAGGGAAGAATGGTTGATACGCTAGCAAACGCTATTGTTTCAAACGATGAAGAGTTTTTTAATAATGTTAGAGAGAAAGCTATTGAAAAACTTATTTGTACCAGGATATTGTATGGCTAGAATAACTTTCACACTATATTTTAAAAGAACTAACGGAACGCATAGAAGAATAGAAAGTTCAAAAATGGTTCTTTGTCACCTTTCGAATATTCTAACGGCTTTTGAAGAAACTCAAGATGAGTAGCTAACAAAAATAAGATGTTTGACTTGAAAAAATGTATCTCAAACACTTGAACAAATAAATTTATATGGTTTTAGATTACCATACTCGTTTGAATTCAATAAATGTAAATTTTTGAAATATTTTACTTAGAATTGGCCTTGGTACTGTTATAGATTAGAGGAAAAATCTGATGAAGATAATACCACTCTGTATCACGGTTAATGCAACCGAATGTAAAAATAATCTACACCTTATAGACTAAAACTGATCTTTTATAGTTGTAAAGATCAAGATTATGGTTTGTATACCCCATACATAACTTTTCAGCGTAATAATTTAACACAGCTAACCAATTCTACTATACCAAGCGAAGAAGACACCTATTGTATTACGGAAAGGTTAACATTTGTATACGAGCTCGTCTTTGTTTTATTATCAGTTGCGTTTTATATTACTCTATTACGTCGTATAGAAAAAACTAATATGTAATATTATAATAATAGTATGTTACAGATATTTTACTTTGTCATCTTCCTTCAACCAATATGAACGCAAAAGATTTATCAATATCATATTTAAATAATAAAAAGAGATTGGTAGATTTAACTGATGAAGAAGTGCAATTTCTACATCTAGAATGTTTACTACAAAACACAAGAGCATATGATCTCTTAGAAGTGTGGGAAAGACTACCAAAAATCTACAGATCTAACTCTTCTCTAGAAACAAAGCTACCATGTTTTATTCACTACAATAGACCTGAGTGGAGCACTGATGTCGATGGACCACCTTCTTCACAGAAACAGTGTCGTCTTTGTACCGAAATTTTATCTATTGTAAAAATCTCTAACTAAATAATAAATAAATGTTTTTTTAGTTTTATTACTGTACTTTATGTAATACCTGTCAAGTTACTTGGTATAGGAGTAGTATCTCAGGGTGTGCAGACGTCCCACTTTTAGCTAAATTAATATGTTATATTTTTTTATTTTTTGTGATCCCATATGTTACAGTTACAATTAACTGTTGAATACAATAAAATATATTTTAGTTTTTTCATTACTATACCATTGGTGTCATGTCGAAATAATTTAAATTTCTTATTTATACCTCTTACTGATATATACCTTCGCCATTCAAGATCAGTTTTTCTTGGCCATAACTTAGGCTCCAGTTACCGATAAGCATAAATTTAATGCTAATTCTGTATGTCTGTGTCTTATTGTGCTAAGGAAGAAAAGAGACAGACATAAAGAGTTAGCACCAAATTCATGCTTATAAATTGGGTAAACCTTAACCTATTTTGGGTTGGTTTTAGCTTGAGTTGGGTTTGGGTTAGTTATAATAATTTTTCCTTGGAAGCTCTTTTTTGGGACTTTTTTTATTCTTAAATTCCGTTTTTTACGATGTGCGGATTCTTACAGAATGATACGACTGTCATAACTTTAGACAGGCACTGCCTTTTTTGTCTTTTCTATTCGCCATTCCTAAATATTGGAAATGAAAGTAGTTTATGGATGGCGTCTCTCGAATAATATAAAAAATCAAATCGATTGATATCCTAAATTTTCACTGCAGATTTGAAATAGGTACCTACACCTGCCAACTACACCGGTTATGATAAGCTGGCAGGAGCGTTTCGACCTATAAATTGGACATATACTTGCTTAAAAATATTCTTAAAAATAAGTTCAGAAAACAATTCCAATTAAATTATTTAATCTACTGCACTGTTTATCAAAATAACGCTTTCTACAAACTTACCTGTGAAAAAAAAACATCACTGTTCACATAATATAGTTTTTTGCATAAAGTGTATTCTCTCACCATTTAAATGTTTTAAAAATAAAAAAAGCACAAAAAACGAACAAAAATGATTTAAAATATTCAGAATATTTATTTTAATTCTTAGCAACACTGTAACAAAAGTTTACGCTCTACTAGCTCTGACTAGTAGAAAGGCAGTTTAAGAATGGGAATTTTTACAAATCATACGACGTCGTTGCCCCAGGAAGAAAAATTAGTAAACATTATTTCCGAACGAAGATCTAAAATAATAGTGGTAAACTAATACTTAATAATTATCGATATACTTTAAAACAGTACCCATAGTATTCCGTTATATAACCGTCAAAATTAAAACTACTGTATATTTATACCTTATTTTCTATGGATTAAATATATGTAGGTAAGTAGTACGAGATTTTTAAATAAATTACACTACGTGTTTCTTATGAAAAAATAGGTTATATTTTTTAGAAATATTTTAATAAACATATTAAAATAAAAAAATATTTTTTGCAAATCGTGACAAAAACGCATTTATAATTTCCAATTAGACTACCACCACTGCTTTACAAGAACGGATTTTTTTCCCAAGACATACGTTTTGTGAGACAGCTTTGTTTATATTGGCGTCAGCATATTTTAGACGTTCCCTATCTAAGGTTCGTACATCGATGGGTTAAACACGTGTATTTTTTACAGTCAACTGGCTTGTTGTGACATGGAAAAATATCTAAATTTAAAGAGTAAACATCTTTAATACTCTTTCTCGCTGCCCAATACCTTACAAATTACTCATTAAGAAAAAAATGAGTTCCCAAAATTTTGATATGTTGGTGTCCCAGTCTGTAAAAAATGATTTAATGATTGGATAGTTTTTCTTCTAAATTTAATTTCAACTCTGAAAAATTGTGTAAAAATTTAATTTCAACTCTGAAAAGTTGTGTAAAAATTTAATTTCAACTCTGAAAAATTGTGTAAAAAAATAATAGGGTGAGGTCGGGTAAAAAAAATTGGTTTAGGAAGATGTTGAAACGTGCTTTGGTGGTAGAATTAAAACAGGAATTATAACTAATTTTACCATTAAAGACCCCCCCGATTTTCTTTAAAAAGGCATTCAAGAGTTTTTCAATTCAAATTAAAAAGTCACTTAAAAATTCGGTTTTAAAAATTAATGTAATTTTTTCGGGAAATTTTATTAAATTACATAAAGGTACTACTCAAACTGATGTGAAGGCTTTTTCTACGAGAAACAGTATAATAGACCAGACAACAAATTTAAAAAAATGGTATGAGTTAAACGTTTTTTAAAAAATATTAACCAAGATGTAGGATTTTCAAGAGCGAGATTCTGGTGGGGCCTTGTGTGAAATTCTTCATCTTAAGGTTAATATTAATAAACACACCCCCATCAACAACATTCTTTAATTCACTACAGTGGATTAAAAACTACAAGGGGATGATCAATATTCAAAATAAAGATGAATTTTGTTTTCTTTGGTCTATTGCGGCTGCCTTGTTTCCTGCTAACAGTAATGCAAACTGTACTTTTTCATATCCTTATTTTAGTCAGGTGGGGTTAAAATATGAGGAGTTTGAGTTTTCTATAAGGTTAAAAGACATTTTAAAATTTGAAACACTTATACTACATCAATAAATGTTTTTGTAAGTAAATCAAATTTTTCCAAACAAAATAATTTACTAATTTTAACGTGTGTTAATGACCTAGTTGATAGCGAAAATGAGATGGATGTAGATTCTGTAGATTTTTAAATTCTCAACCCCAATAAAAGGATCTATCACTATGCCCTAATAAAAAATCTTTCACGTTTGCTTTCCAATCAAATTCGTCGTAAAGATCATAAAAAATGGGTATGTGATAGGTGCTTAAATTGGTTTGTTTCCGAGGTAGTGCTGGAAAAGCATTGGTTAGATTGTAGAAATTTAAATTTTACCCAACTGACTCTGCCAAAGGAAAATGAGAACATTTTGAAAATTACACAATTTAAAAATAAAGAGCCGGTAACTTTTGTAATTTATGCCGATTTGGAATGTTTGTTGGACAAAATTGACGAAAACGAAAGTGCATCATCGCCATCAAATACACAAAAAATTCAATACCGTATTCACTTTGCGATTGAGTATTATGCGAAATGTTCATATGATAACTCGCTCTCCTATTATTATCAAATTGTAGGAAGTTATTGCATTTCACGTTTTACTCATGAGTTGAAAGGTATAGCAGGAAATTTGAGTAAACACTATCGAAAAGTTTGATTTTAATAATGCAACTCATTGTTTTATCTGTGAGAAGGCTTTTTAAGAGGGAGATACAAAACATTTAGACCATTGTCACTTGACGGGAAGATATAGAGGAACGGCTCATTCGGGTTGTAATTTAAATTTCAATGATTCACACAGTGTTTCTGTACCATTTCACAACTTATCCGGATATGGCAGTCATTGTCTTATAAAATCTTTAGCAAAAGACGTAGCGGGTAGAATTCAACTTCTCCCTGTCAACAAAGAAAAATATATTTCCAAAATGAAGGGAAAATTTAGCGCCCTAATAAATTTAGGCATAGAGGGCAAAGGGTCAGAGAATAAATCGTAAAAAAAGTTTTTCCTCGACCAGGATTTGAACCCGGGACCTCTAGAATATATTTCGCTTACTAAATACATTGAAAGCAGTATAGTTGATTTTCGTTTCATTGATTCTTTTCGGTTCATGCCTTCCGCGTTAGACAAACTAGCTTCATATTTATTAGATTCCAAAAAGACAATTTTAAAAGGTTTTTATAAAGAAGAGGAAAATCTTAAATTAGTTACTCGTAAGGGCGTCCAGCCCTATGAGTATCTTGATTCTTGGGAAAAACTACAGGAAACTGTTCTTTCACCTAAAGACGCATTTTATAGTACTTTGGAAGGAAAAGGTGTATCAAATGATGAATATAAAAGGGCTCAAATCATTTGGAACACCTTTAATATGAATTTGCTTTTGGAATATGCGCTTTTTTACATAAAAATTGATGTAATTTTGTTATCGGAAATAATGAGCTCATTCTGTGACATCTGTCTCTCCGACTGTAAACTTGATCCGCTTCATTATGTTACCAGTCCAGACTTGGCATTTTCAGTCACACAGTGTAAAATATAACTACAACTTTTGACTAATGTTGATATCAACATCTTTATAAAAAGAGGATAAGGGGTGGGGTTTCACAGTGTTCAAACAGATATGCCAAAGCCAACAATAGGTACATGGAAGAATCATATGATCCTAATAAAGAATCGAGTTTTTTAATGTACTATGATGTTAACTCTCTTTATCGGACTGCCATGACTTTACCATTACCTTTTGGTGGCTTTGAATGGGTGAAAAATGCACCGAGCACAGAGGAGGACATTTGTAATATTTGTAATAATAGTAGGATACATTTATGGAATTTACATTTTTTATCCTTCTGAAATATTTAAACTTCATAAGGACCTTCCTGTCTGTCCTGAGCATCGAGTGCCACCTAACTCAAAAAGTAAGTTACCCAAACTGATGACGACTCTTTACGATAAAGAGCGATATATCATCCATTATCGTAACTTGAAACAGGTCCTTGGTTTCGGTTTAAAAATTAGAAAAAAACATAGAGTCCTTAAACTTAAGTAGTCTCAATGGTGCACATCCATGTGCGCCAGCAAAGTAAAAATGAATTTGAGAAATTTTTTTACAAATTGGTGATAAATTTAGTATTTGGTAAGACCATGGAGAATGTGAGAAAATATAAGGACGTTTTGGAGCGCAATTCTATATTTCAAAACCTACTTTTCATAGTTTAACCATCTTTGATAAAGATATGGTTATTATTGAAATGTCTAGACAAAACATTATTTTTAATAAGCCCATATATGTAGGGTTTTCAATTTAAGACTTGTCAAAAACTTTTCTTTATGACTTTCACTATAACTGTATTAAAACAAACTTTGGTAATAAAGCCCTTTTGCTATATACGGACACACACAGTTTAATTTAGAAGCTACATATTGATGATATATACAAACATATGAAAACCGACATTGACAGATTTGACACATATGACTACCAACCAGAAAACATTTTTAATATGCCGTTAAAAATAAAAAAGATTTTGGCTCATAAAAGATGAAAATAATGGTGCTATAATGACAGAGTTTGTAAGATTACGGTCTAAAATGTATAGTGTGAAGATTTTGGAAAATAAGAACGATTTGCAAAATCTTCAAACTAGACTTGAGCAGAAGGGTCTTTCATTAACAGAGTTTGAGGAACAATGTTTAAATTTAAATATTAGTAAAAGAGCAAAGATTGTAAAAAATGCTTCAGTCAGAAATATCGCATTTAATGACTATCTTGAGTGACTTTTTAAAAATAAAATCACCGAGTTCCCTCAAACCATGATCTGATCTCACAAACATGAAGTGTACACCAGCAAATAAAAAAAAAGATCGCGTTAAGTCCTTTTGACGATAAACGTCAACTATTATCCCACTCCGCCAATACATTACCAAGTGGCTATCCAATAACTTAAATAAATCTTAAATTTAAGCCTGTCTACAGAATCCTCTCAACTTGTTCAGTCATCGGACACTGTGTGTGTCTAGGAACTTATTAAAGTAGGTAAGTTAACAACCTGAAAAATTAACACCTTTTAATTGTTTTTTTAGTCTAACCGAGATACCATACAACAAAAAATCTTCTTCTCCAATTTAATTTTCCTACTTTCGCTGGTTTTAAGTCAAGATTTCTTTAAGTTCAATGTCTGATTTTTTAAACAAAAAGCTGGGCTGGGTTCTTGTTTGTCTCGATTTTTTGAGTGAGGTTTTTATGAATAACCTTATGTTGGGAATTTGGAACCTTTGGTTGCACTAAAACAAAATTATGATTGTTTTCCACAAGCCAAAACTACACTTTTTTGCACTCGACGCGCGTTTCGCTAACAACGTTAGCATCATCAGGAGACGATAAACAATGACTTGAAAACCATTGTTTATCGTCTCCTGATGATGCTAACGTTGTTAGCGAAACGCGCGTCGAGTGCAAAAAAGTGTAGTTTTGGTTTGTGGAAAACAATCATAATTTTGTTTTTGATGAATAACCTTGAAAATTAAATTATGGAAAGTAACTATTCTGATTATATAACGGCCTATAAACGGTATGTTGACGATGTCTGCATAGTGGAGTGGAGGGAATGAAAATCTACAAAAATTTTTGGATTTCGTTAACGCCTTACATAACAATATCAATTTTACACTGAAACGCGAAAATGAAGGAACCTTCCTAGATTTATTATTAATACGAAATAAAATTCAATTTGGAGTATATGGAAAACCATCTACCACAGATAATATTATACAATTTTCTTCGAACTCCCCTAGCTCTTAAAAATTCGCATCTTTTAATACGCTACTGTATAGACTATTAAAACTTCCACTTACACAAGACGGTTTCAGGAAAGAACTCAATATCATAAATCACATGGCTTGTACCAACAATTTTCCAATTGAATCTTTTAACAAACTTTATTTTAAATTTCTTAACAAGTACAAATTTTCTTTCCATATTTTGCATTAAAAAACTGATGTTAAACCATTTAGATGTTTGTCCTTCTTCGGTAATCTCTCATTTCAGTTAGCAAAGTTCTTTAAGCCTTTTAACATCTCTATTGCATTCAATACTATTAATACCCTAAAAGCTCATTTAGTGAAAATTAAAGACAAATCAGAGAGGTTGTCTAAATCGGGGGTATAATATTTAAGCTGTGATAGTTGCCCTGCGATCTACGTAGGAAAGTCGGGGAGGAATCTTTTAACTAGAGTCCGCGAACATTTGAGTTTTGTTAACAAATATAAAAACACAGATATTACAGAGACAAAATCAGCCTTTGCCAACCACCTCTTGTCTACTAAACACGACTTTTCAAGTTCTGAAAACGTATCCTTGTTACATAAGTGCAAAAAGAGCAATAAATTAGACTTGCTAGAGAAAATGGAACTTACTAAGGCCAAAAAGAGCCCAGTGTTGTTGTGTCTGAATGATGTTTTCAGTTTTGAGCCCGGTTTAATATTTAACAACCTACAGCAGTAAAAATATTTTCATATGAATTTTATCAACAGCGCCTATAGCGCAGTGATAACGTATCTGCCTTTCATCCAGAATACACGGGTTCAATCCTTACTCGGGTATAAATAATTTTTGTAAAACTTTTATAATTATTTTGTGGTTATGTCCTTTACCTAACCTAAAAATGTGCATTTGTTTTTGTTTGTAAAATGTAGAACGAGTCTCGTTTGTTTAAATGATTTTTATTTTTTACTTTTTTAAACTTTTGTAATGTTCTTTAATTGTTAATCTCTACCGTGACGTTTTATATACCAGTTAATTACTATTTTCATTTCTTTTTAAAATTTTGACGGTTCTTGCAATTAGAATTAGCTTACTAGTATATCGTAATTTGTAGGTCTGAAGATGCTTATGTAGGCGAAGCACATGGCACTTACCAAATTTTGAATCAAAATTTTGTATTTTGAGACTTTATGACTTTGAGTTTCCCAAGTTGAAGTAAAAAATCATCGCATCAAAAACCAAAAAAAGACAACCCAGAAATTTATCAAGTTACAAATAACGCATCGCCATAAGGATGGCAGAAAAAAATTAAATAAAGAGGACTGCAGAACAAGTGACAAGCAGCTTGGATTTTTGGACCAGATGGATAGTAGTAGTAAAAATGTATGTGTTTAATGTAAACGAAATGTTTTTTTTCTATCAAAACTATTTAAATCATAAGATCATTGGTACTAGACATATATTTTTACTCCTGAAAATGTTCAAAATATTTTAGTTAAAAAATATGATTATAACTTTAGGTTTATTTAGGTAGATTTTATTTATACCAAGTTACTTTAGGGAGAAAAAGTAAATAGGTGGAGAATAAAAAAGACAATTATATACACAAAAAGTTTGAATAAATCAAGTTGTTGTTTTTTTCTGTTTTTAACATGACTTTTTACCCAATTGCAAAATAAAACTTTTTTAAAAACAAAATTGCAACTTTGTTGTTGACTGTTCTTAATGTGCACCACCCTATAGAAATTCTTAACATTTTGTTACTATGTATACAATTGCTATTTATCTTAAAGAAAAAGTAAAGCGATAAAAGTTTTAATTGTCTATATGATGTTATTTTCAAAATATCCAGTTGTGAAAGACGTGTTTATATCTGTATAAGTGTGTGTAATTTTTAAGTGACTTAAATTGTCAGTCAAATGGAAAAAAAAAATATTTTCTCTATCCGGTAAGTTTTACATAGCTAAACTAAATACTACTATTTTCAATAAAATACCTATGTACAGGGGACTAAGGACTTTCTCATTTTTTTTCTAAAAATAAGTTATTTTGGTCCAAAAAGTCTCTCTATTCCAGCATCACTCAAAAAACATTTGATCCGATATTGCCTGGGTAACATATAGACGTTTCTTCATTAAAATCGGTTGACGGAAACAAAAGTTATGAACATTTAAGGTAGAAAAATGGGTAAAAAATATTTTTTTAAATCGCACAAAATTTAATGATCCGATTCGGATGAGACTTTAACTATTGTATTGTTTGGTTGGGTTGGGCTGGCGTTTTTCATTAAAATCGGTTGGTGTAATCAAGAGTTATGACAATTTAAAGCTATGCAGTTCTTAAATAGTGACACTTTCGTCACAATAATAAGGCCCTGTGCAAAGCGTAAAAAGTACCTTTGGTACACCAGCTGATACCAATCCTTCATCCCGACACCAAGGCCATAATTGCACACGCATATGACAGGTGTAGTATATGTATGTAATTTTCTTCCGTACATTGACATTTGGCACTTGTAATCACGAATGCGCAACCAGTATTAAGAAGTTTCAGCCATTAGAGAGTTTCATCACAGATGGCCATACGTTAGCGTTAACGCTAAGTAGTCGAAGACCTTGTGGCACTTGATAACTTGCCTCGAGGTGACATATGACAAATGACTATGCACTTATACACACCCTGTAGAAATTCCGGGCAGGCTCACTCTGTAGAACATTCGTCATGTGATCACATCCCCTATTCACACAGGCCTTTATGACATGCCCTTGCAACCCCCTTACAACCCTGTTGGCCATTTTCAACAGCCATTGGTCAAGTGACGTCAATTAACTTTAAACAGCCACTGATCATCAAGTGACGCCATTGGTGATCACTTCTTGCTCTTCTTGGGTCGTCCACTTCTTCGGAACTGGCCACCACTTCTTTAGAAAACTGGCCATCCACTTCGGAGAAGTGGATGGCATGTTACCAATTAATATAGAACCTCCACTACTGTACTACTATATCACAAAATCTGTGAAACCCTGTAAAGATGGATCTTATATTAAAATGCGTAAAAGTTAACTTTGCTATTCTCATTATGCTCTCTTAACACATGCTTCGGTAAGAAGATCTAATAAGTATAAACTGTAGATATTAAGTTGTAAAGATAGAAAGGCAAAAAGGCAAAAAAGCTACAGTAGCCCAAAAATTATTTAAAAAATAATACAAAATAAAGTTTTCTCTTTTCAAAACATAATAAATAAAACTACGAAATATCGATTCTGTTCCCTCCTTCAGTTTACTGTTATGTATTTATTTAAATATTATTTTACTGGTGTATTTAAAAAAATAATAGTTTAAGCTAAAGGTATAAACCAAAAAAGAGAACAAAAGTATCAAGCGTCCAAACGTATTAAATTAAAATTCGTTTTTATATTTTACAAGCCAATAAGCTTCAATAAACAGATAAAGAAAATGAAATACACAGATATTATCGCGAATATTTCTAATACTTGCTGTACCAGATCGATCATTTTACTTTTGAGTGATCACACCATCTATACATCCTTCCCCCTACTGACCATACTTTGTTTTTACCAAATTTATTTTTCGCATAAATTAAAATATCATATCTTTGCTTTGTTAAGTCTTCAAAAACTGAATATTTTGTAGCTTTAAAGTTTTTTTTGCTATTATAAACTTCACTTTCACAAATTTGAGTTTTGCAAGAAACGTACAAAGATTGTTCCAAATTTCTCTCCACCATTTTCTGATCCTCTAAATCTGTCAACAAAGTCGAAATCTCTAGAAGTGCAGATTATTTTTAACTTCTCTCTGATGACTTGAGCTATGAGTTCGCCAGTGTCTTTGTCTTCCACTTCCACAACACCATGGAAACACAGGATGTTTTCCTTTAACGTCTGCTCCAAAATCTCCTTTTTTGAGTTCAGTTTGTCAATTGATGTGCTGTTTTGCTTGACATCTTTTTTAAAAGAATTTATGGATTCGGAAATTCCTTCTAACGTGCCTTCCAATTTTGCGTACTGCGTGATCATTTTCACCTAATTTTTTTGAGCAAAATTATTGCACACTTTGTTTATGAGTTGTTCACCATTCTCATCAGTCTTTGACTCTGCTGTCTCCACAGTTTTATTGATTTTCTACGAAAATAATGCAGCCATATTCGTATGTCAGTACAGACTGACTTTTATTTTTTAAGCAAGTGACATTACATTTTGTCAAGTTGAAAGATATAACCTACTATTATGGGCACTAAGAACAACACTCCCACTTGCACAAAATATCTTTAAAAAATATATCACTTACAAAAACTGATTAGTAGAATAAAAATGTTTAAAGCATTAAGAACCTGATTCTAATTTACTAATTCCCAATTTTCCTAACAACTTATAATGCTTTTGGGAATTTAACCCTTTTATTAGTAAATCAGCAGGCATATCAGCTGTCTGTAAATATTTCAATTCTATTAAATTATCTGCAACTGCATCTCTAATAAAATAATGCCTAACATCAATGTGTTTCGTTCTTTTGTAGAACACAGGATTTACAGTCAGCTTCTGTGCGCTCTGGTTATCATTAAATAAAACAACTGTTTTAGTAATAGCACACAATTCCTGCAATAAATTCTTTGGAAGCTTCAGATATAGCCATATATTCCGCCTCGGTACTACTAAACGCAACAGTTTTTTGTTTTCTACTTTCCCATGATATTAATGATCCTGAAAGTACAAAACCAAAACCTTTATATGATTTACGGTCGACTCTATCACCTGCTCAGTCAGCATCTACATATCCTGTTAAATCTTGGTCATTTTTGCAGAATTTTAAACCGTAAGTCTTAGTACCTTATCAATACTTTAAAATTCTTTTTACGTGTTCAAAATGAGCCTTATTGTAACACTTATTAAACTGTGATAAATAGCTAACCGAGAAAGCTATATCTGGGCTAGTTAAAATATCTAAATACATCAAGCTACCTATTAACTGTTGGTATGGAAACTCTGAACTACATAAGATATCCCTATCCAAACTTACATTAGTTTCAATTGGTGTGGATACCTCTTTGCAACTAAACATATTAAATTTTCTTAAAATTTGATCAATGTATTGCTGTTGATCTACAAAAATCTCATTTTTCTCTCTATCTATACTAACTCTCATACCTAAACAATTCCTGACCTGTCCTAAATTTTTAATTTTAAATTTAGAAGCCAACTGTCTCTTAAGCAAAATAGTTTTCTGCTCGCTATTAGAAAATATGAAAAAATCATCATCGTATAGAGCTATCATGGTCATTGAGCCTTTTCCATTCTTCGTCAAAAAACAAGGTTCGTAGTGAGATTTTTTATAATTCAGTTCTCTTAAAACAATCTCAACCTTTTTATACCATACACGCGAAGACTGTTTGAGACCATATATAGCTCGGTTTAATTTCAAATCTTTATTTTACTATCAGTAACTTTTAAGCAATTTCTTGAAAACCTTTTCCTGATCCATTTAAAAAAGCTGTTGTCACATCTAAATGTAATCTAGATTTAGTTTTACTGACAAAGCTAAAAAAAATCTTAAAGTTGAAGGACGCACAACAGGGGAAAAAGTTTCCTCAAAATCAATGCCATACCTTTGAGTAAAACCACGAGCAACCAACTTGGCTCTATAGGTTACATTGTTATCACAATCGACTTTTTTCTTAAACACCCCTTTGCATTCCACAATGCTACCATTTTCTGGAAAGTCTACCAAATCCCACGCTTCATTTTCATCAAAAGATTTCAGCTCTTTCTCAATCACCTCTAACCATTTGTCTTTATCAGGTCTTGATACTGCTTCTTGGAATGGATCATCGGTCATCCCCGGAACATCAGTATCTCTTCCACCACATAAATATATTACATAATCATCCATAACTTTTGGTTTGCGTATTCTGTTAGATCTTCTTACTAACTCTGACTCAGCCGTAACATATTCCTTTAAAACATGGTCACTGCCATCATCTTCATCATGAAAACTATCATAATCATCACTTGAACTGTTGTTCACTTAGGTTTCTGACAATACCTCTTGTTGGGGTATCTGTTCTCCCACTGAAACAGATGCCTCGCTCTGTTTAGACTTCTCAAACACGATGACATCTACTTGTGGTTATTATCTTCTTCTCTGTATTATATACATCTTTTAAGTTGTCGCTGTAACCAACTAGGATGTGTTTGATAGCCTTCTTATACGAAAATAATGCAGCCATATTCATATGTAGGTACAGACTGACTTTTATTTTTTAATAAGGTGACATTACATTTTGTCAAGTTGAAAGATATAACCTACTATTTTGAGCACTAAGAACAACAAGTTTTACCTCTATTTCTGCTTCCCATACTTAAAATCGAGTAGGTTAAGTTACGACTACGCCTGCCCGTACCAGCTTTAAATATGATACATTTAGGTCAGTTCTAAACTATTTTGGTTTTCTAGTTAACTACGGTACTTTCTGTGCACAAACTACTCCTCTGGTTGCTTTAATTTTGCTCTTTCGACTGTACTAACTTTTCTGAATTTTTCAACTTAAATTTTAACCAAAAACAGGAGCACGTAAAAAGTGTGTTTACTCCTGCATGCTGCAGATCGCGCTAGGTTATTTATTAAAATTAAACGATAACTTGATTCATTGGAAAACAAAGAAACATAATATTGTTACTCTTTCCAGCTCGGAAGCTGAGTATGTAGCATTATTATCTTGTGTTCCTGAAAACTTGTTCATAGAACAGTTGTTGACAGAAATCTTAGGGCAGAATATCTGTCCAATAAGTGTGTTCGAACATAACCAATCATGCATCAAAATGGCTTCAACATTAGAAACTAAAAGAACGAAGCATAATAATACGAAACATCACTTCATTCGTGATTGTATTAAACAAAATAAAATAAAATTATTATGTCTCAACTGATCAGCAACAAGCGGACAGGTTTAAGGCGAGTTTATCCAACTTTTCATATTGATAATTTATGACCTAAGCACAATTTTATTCACAGTCATAATGTTAAATAAACTATTCTTAATAGAAGTGTTTACCCAGGTTTTCATAGTTATAATTCAGAATTCATAAGCACAGTGCATAATTTAAAAGTTGGTTAATTTTAACTTTATGCACTATCAATATGAAAAAAGCAAAGAAAACATTTTGGTTGGTTGATTTCAAAGTGGGAGTGATTGATTTTAGCTGATATTAGAAAACAGAAATTTAGCAAGAAAGAAGAATAGCTAACCTGTTGAGGTTAAGTAAAGAAATTTTTTTTTGTTCTTTTTTGTCAATTTTCAAAATTCATCCTAATGCACTATGCTTATTAACTCTTGGATAAACAGGTGCTGTTAAATTATCTATTAATGTAACAAATGGCCCTATTCGTATTTTCAAAAATCCAGTAAAATTTCCAGTTGTTTCATAACGTTTCAATCATTTTACCGTCTGCAGAGATTTCTTAATTATTTGTCATACCATATTTTAATTGCGATTGACCTCGCAGATAACCCCGACTTTCAAAGAAATTCGCGACCGTTTGGGACAAACAATTTTTCTTATTAACCTAATTTTTTAATATGAAAAGCCAAATTGGCCCAGCAGAAACCAGTTCAATCTGAGTACTCCTGAATCCTAACCCACTGTGTGTGTGTGTGTATCCTGACCGAGCCAAGGTAACTTTTGCTACTATTTTATTTTTCTGTTTTTCTGTTTTTATTTTGTGTACAATTTACCGACTGTCCCAGACTTCCGTTTACAATTAAAATACAGTGTGAAAAGAGCCCATTTGTTAGTTCTGAAAGTTCTCTAATTTCCAGAATTTCCTTTGTAATTTTTAAGTGTTTTACTTTCTTGTTGTTACAAATTTCCTTTTTTATATATATAATCACATAGTGACGAATGATTATGTTTTTTTTGTTAAAATTCTATATACATAAACATTTCTTTGAATCCATTTTTCTTCTGTAGCATTGAATTTTACTGACTTCTCTTTGTAATATATTGAAACAATTAACGTAACCTGGCATTGATTTATTTATACTAATAAACAAAACGACCCGAACATAAGGCGAAATAAATTAAACCCAAGACAGATAGCCTAGTGACAAGAACCCGGGTTAGTGAAAGATTTCCGAGAATACTGAAGTACTGAGTTTTCGGGGTAAATTACCCCTGGTGGCAGCTACCTCTGATAATATCTAACTAACCCTAAAACAAAGCCTCCTCGTAAGCCACTGTATAGAGTAGCTATACAGTAGGTAGTTACAAAATGGTGTCCAAGCGGTGGGATTTTAGATTTTTTTTTCAGTCATACTTTTCCAGTGCTAAGTTATTATTTTTAAGTTTCTCGAAATACGCGCCGAAAGATTTTTTATACATAGTAAGATATTAAAAGTTTTATGAATCATTTAAATAATTGCTATAAGGTCAAGTTCATTAACAATGCCATTACAAACTATGAGCCAAGAAACAGCCGCTTTTTATGCCATCGGAATTTTACAGTGCATAGAACTTTATTCAGTTCAACCTAAAAAGTCCACTAGAGTATTTAAATTTATCCTGATCAAACTATATAAATACAAAATTTCTTGTAAAATCTTATGTAAATCTAAATTAGCCGAAAATGTCCGTGTTTTATATTGCTTAAATAACAAAAAAATAAATCGTTGGAGAGGCATACTTATTGAGAAATGTCTCTCAGAAATCCACTTAGCGCAAGGATTACACAGGGTTTTAAAAACACGCGAGCGACTACGCATTAAAAGTATATATCGTTGAATAAAAAAAAATGAAAATTCACTTAAAAAAAACCATAGGATTGTGAATAGACCCCAGTTTCCGGTTGTATGAGGTTTTTAGTTTCACGCCTGCGACGTTAGCAATAGATTTTCTTCGGAAAATCGTTAACGCTTAAAGGTTAACGATAGTTTTCTTAGTTTCGCGCCTGCGAGATTAGCAATAGATTTTCTTCGAAAAATCGCTAACGCTTAAAGGTTAACGATAGGATTTTAGCTTCGCGCCTGATAGGTTAAGCACTCGATTTTCCTCGGAAAATCACTAACTAACACTAAAAGTGATTTGTCTTTGGTTTTATAAATGAACCTCAAAAAATTAAGTAAATATTTATTAAACGCCGCCCTTCCACAAAACAAGATAAATACCAAAAGTAAGACAAGAACAGCTTTTGGAAATTTGTTGGCATGTCTGGCTATCTGTCGTTCTGTTCCAAAAATTCGAAAACTACTTATCCGGTTTTAATTGCAACACTGCATTTTCTGCATGGCTGTTTGTCCGTCAGTTTGTTTCAAGCAACTTGAAAAACTACTTATCCGTCTGTCTCTCAACCTCTTACAAAAATTCGAAAACTACTTATCCGATATTAATAACACTGCGTCAATTGGATCTCTGAGTAAAACGAACGTATGATAAATGGTCACATGCAATAATTTGAAACTCTCGAAAAACCCACAGCTAAAAGCTGGGCGTAGTTTGGTTTCTAATTATTTGACTTTTAAATCGGCTGTTATATTCCGAATCAGGTTAAAATTAGTAAAAGAAAATCTTTCACGCGAAATACAAAACAAAAATAACATTTTAAAGATCGTCTTACTATCCCGATAATTCGGTTATCGTTATTAATTAAAATTAAATGAAGCACAGTATGAGGTCATTTTAAGTCAATTGATTGTTTTAATTTTATTTTCGAAATAAAATGAGGTACATTCAAAAAATTATTTCACTCTGTTAAAACAAATTGCACCAAAATGTTAAGAATCCAAGCAAAGTAAAAAAAATAATTTAAACATAGGTTTTCCTTTCTATCAGTCGTTCTGTCCGCCTGTCTGTCTGTGTGGCCGTGGGTATGGTCAACCTATAAAGGAAAATATACATATTTTATTTTAGTAGTGTTTTTTTTTTCTACAAGATTTTATACTGTGCCGCGTACCAACAGTTTTACTAATGGCGCGCCTTTCTTTCGTAGAGAAAGAAAAGGACAGCGGCCATTACCGAGCTGGAACCAGAAACCGAAACTGAGTCGCTAGGTGCATCAGACTTTGAGTTTAACTATCTGTATTATACACTGTTGCTTGACGAAACAAACATGCCAAATAACACAACCGCGTCCGTAACCGACCCCACGACCGGAACCGTGACTTCAACCAGACCCCCTGTAAACTTATCTGGTGCATTGGAGGGCATTGAGAAATTCAATGGGCAGGGTAATGCCCACAAGTTTATCGACGTCATAGAACTAACTGGATAATTGTATGGATGGGACGATAAAACAAAAATTAACGTGTGCAAACTCAAGTTAAGAGGGAGAGCCCTAGAAGTAATCAATACTGAAGCAAATTGGACCTGGACAAACTTAAAAAGCAAAATTATCGGGCAGTTTACCACAAAACTTTCACACACATTTCAAAAACCAAGCGAGTTAGTAAAAGACTTTGCTTTACGCGTCGAGCGAGCCGCCAGAAGGACCATAAAGTTAACTGGAGATGACGCCTCCGATAAGGTTTTAAAAACCTCAATGAAAGAGCATATGCATGTTCAACTTCTTAACGGAATGTTACCTTACTTAAGAGAAAAAGTGCTCTTACGGAGTACCGAAGATTATGATGACGCTGTTAAAGTAGGAATGAAAATGAAAAGTCACCTGAAAACATCGCCAAAACAAGATAGAGTACAAGCAGTTCAATGGCATTCCTGCGCAGGCCCTGGTTGTCATCAAACACAACCCAACAGTGGATCACGCAACGAAAGACCGTCTTCCTCAAATGCTGGAGAATGGAGACCTATGAGGACAAATCCAACGGGACCCTGTCCTAACTGCGGAGTAATCGGCCATACCTGGGTGGAATGCCAAGCTCCTCAAAGGTGCTTTGGATGCCATGAACTAGGACATTTTAACAGAAATTGTCCAAAGAACGGGAGGACCCCACCGTCTTATCCCAGACGATCCTAACTTCTAAGAAAATTATTCAAATAAACTTTAATAGTAATTCGACAGGAAATGAAACGTCATGCAACGTCATTATTAATAACCAAAAAGGTATCCTTCTTATAGACTCTGGCGCCTCAACGTCGCTGCTTAAAAAACAAATGGTAGGGCAGGCCAAAATACGGCAAAAACTGATCGAAGTACAAGGAAATCCCATATTTCGCCATGGTTACACAACATTACCACTTAAATTTAACCAAGAGCTCATTTATCAAGAACTTATTGTAGTTAAGGACAGCTTTCCCCTTGAACAGCATGGTATATTGGGAGTCGATTTCCAGTTTTCTGAAGGACACTCGCTGCATAAAATAAAAAATAACACCATTAGATTAATGACGTTAAACCAATGTTTACGAAACCTCAGCTACCAGTTCCTCAGTTCTACCGATTCCGATACTGCTGCTGATACTGATTCCGATACCGAAAAGGATGCATCCGAAACATGTGCCTGGCCACCACCTGACTTACTAGAAAATGATTGCTAGATCCCCGTCCGATTAATGACCGCGGTTACGATACCGGGTCGTTCCGAAACTATTGCTGATGGAAAGGTTGACCAAGAACAGGATTGCATATGCGCTATCATACATCCATTAGAAGTGCACATCAATGGCGTCATGGTAGCACGTTGCTTGGTAAACCCGAAAAATTGGATCCCAATCTGTCTGATAAATATTACTGGTACCGACGTGACCTTACCAAAAGCTACACTCGTAGAGGGGCTTGCAGCTCATAAGGAAGATCGTTGGGAGTACCATAATATCGGAACTGTGAGAACTATATTGAACCGAGAATCAATTAGTCAAGAAATTATGGATAAAATTAAAATACAACACTTAAGCCGTAAAGAGAGAGAGCCGACATTAAAAGTTTTTGTGAACAATGCCTATCATACAACTTAAGGAAGACATCACCCCATCTTAGACCAGCAGCTTTAATGAAATTCCCAGAAGTTACTAAGCCCTTCCAACGAGCTGCAATGGACATAGTAGGACCCAATACTACCAGCTACTTAGATAATAAGTACATTCTGACTTACCAAGATTATTTTTCAGAATGGCTAGAAGCTATACCCATCCCAGACCAAAAAGCTTCAACCGTTTCCCGAGCTTTCTGCGAACATATCATTAGCCGACACGGAGCCCCAGAACAGCTGTTGACTGATCAAGGAAGCAACTTTCTTTCAGAAGTTTTTAAAGAAGTATGCAAAATATTTAACATTAAAAAATTACAAACAACTCCATATCATCCAAGTGGAAATGGCATGATTGAAAAAACACATCGTATGCTGAAAGACATGCTATCTCACTTCATTAGCAAGGATCAAAGAGACTGGGATTTATGGTTATCATATGTGACAGTGGCTTACAGAAATATGATACACAGCTCAACAGGAGAAACATCTTATTTCTTAATACATGGACGAGATATGTCAATACCCTGCGAAGATTTTATGTCATCTACCAGAGATAAGTACGATGTCTCGGAAAATTATGCCGCCGAACTAATGACTCGACTACGCACTACTTACAAACTAGTACAGGACAAACTCAGAGAAACCGCTGACACTCAACAGAAAAAACATATTCTCAAAACAAAGAAACCAAATTTTAAGATAGGAGACCTAGTACTCATGAAAAACGTAGCTCCAACAATCAAGAAATCTCGAAAACTACAGATGCGTTGGAAAGGACCTTACAGAATAATCGAAATAACGACGCCTGTGAACGTTATTATTCAGGAAATGGGAAAACAGAAGCAAATGAGAGTCCACACCAATCTACTTAAGAAGATTAAGCACGCTTATCCTGGTCCTCCTATTGTTGAGTAATAGACCCATAAAACCGATAGCTCCGACGAACAAGTAGAATTCACTGAGCCCGTCAAGCCCAGCTCCTCTGCACCAATCTGTTTACCAACCGCGAAGGATCGAATTCAAATTAACAATTCTGATAGTACAGGGAATAATAATAATAATAGTAGTAGTAGTAGTAGTAGCAAAGTTACCTCTGACCGACCGACTGACATGACGACCCCTCCAACCCCTACCTCCTCTCAGATTGCAACTCACTCCCTCCCGAATATTCCTTTACAAGTCCAATCACCTACATCCGATCCTCGACTGAGCAGTAATTTAGAAAACCACAGGCCGCCAAGCAGCAATTTGCCGAACAACAGCCCGCCAAGCAGTAGTTTGCCGAGCAACAGTCCGACAAACGATAGTACACCAGGCCAAAGTCCAAAGCAGACGCTAGTTCCCGACTTAAGTAACCAATCCTCAGAACCAGAAGGCCGTCAAACCCGCAGCAAGGGATCTATTAAGGAATAATCGTGGGTATTAGAACGAAAAATTTAAGGCCGTACCATGTATATTTACCACGGAGCTATGATCATACTAGTCATACGTAAAGTATTCTGCGACCCAGATTTTACCCAGGACCTGTCTCAAGGTCTTCTGTTTACCAGAGAAGCGAGAATGACCCTTACCGACGAAAGATGGACCTTAGCTATAGATATTGACTTTTTTTTTGGACTCTGTTAGTACTAGCGTAACCGACGCTTTATCAGGGTATCAAATGTCATTTCTAAAAGAAGAACGAGAACTGATGAATAAAAGATTATCTCAGATAATAAACAGCATCCAAGGTATAATCGAAACCACTACTGCCCAAAGACAGAGAAGAGGTTTAATAAACGTGGGAGGAACTGCCTTAAAATACATCTTTGGAACAGCCGACGACAATGACGTAGGGCACATAGACGAACAATTTAAAGAGCTCTCCGCTTCGAATACCGAAATTGTCCACTCAATTAGAACGCAAGCCAGCATGCTTAACCGGACATATCAAATGTTAAAAGTTAACTCCGAAACGCTGCAGGAAGTCTCCACAGCAACCCAACATCTTCAGCAAACTGTTAAAAATTTACGAGAACAGATACGCCGATAGCACGATAATACGCTGCAAATCCTGGACGCACAGTTTACGATCAATTCCAACTACCGACTGTTAGGCTTCCTTATTAGTTCCGTCGAACATGACGTCAAACAGCTTATGATCACCTTAGATCAAGTCGCTCAAGGTCGACTAAGTAATTCTATAAGAGACTCAACAACATTAAAGAATACGCTCACATCTGTTGAGGAATGGCTACCAAGCAACTATGCCTTCCTATATGCAGTTCGTATGATAGACATACACAATTTTTACGCAACGTCGTATGCCCATGCTTTTGGTAAACAAGAGACTATACGTATTCTAGTCGATATACCACTTACAACCTTGGGGAGAACTTTTACCATCTATAGATTAAATGAATTTCCATATTTTAATCCAGTAACCAGGAAAACCAGAACTGTTATCATAACCTCACCACTTATTGCCGTTACCGATGATTCCATGTTCTATTACGAAATGAAAGACCACGAACTCACCCGATGTCATGGAAAAAGTTAGAAAGTATGCATACCAAACCGCCCAGTAAACCATTTACCAGAGATGAGCTGCAGTATGGCCTTATTCCGAAGCGAGACTAAAACCATCGAACAGAATTCTAAAGACAGCCACTACATTTCCTCAACACAGACCTTTTTCCGAGCCGATGGAGACAATAAATGGGCTTACAGCGTAACCCACCCACTAAAAGCCGTTACTCAATGCAGCAACTACAATAACTTCAGACGTGGTTTTGAAATCAAAGACACTCAATACCTCCAAAATACCGGGACAATTAACTTAAGTAAGAACTGTTATGTCCAAATTGAAGGTCACACGATATTACCACATAGCCAAGATGTTTCATCTATTAAACCTACTTCAGAACGATTTGTTATACCCGTCTCTCTAAGCCCTGCAATTCAAAATGCCTCAACTAAGTATGAATTAACCAGTGCAGAAGAACTTCAACCATACCGAAGTCACAATTTCGACCAGACTGACGAAGAATTAAAAAAAACTATATACTCAGATTAACCACCTGCCAAATATAATGATTCCGTCAATGACGCCATAAGCACTACAACCATTGTCATTCTTATGATTGTAGTCATTATCATTATCTGCCAGATAAAAATTATCCGGAAAAGCCGACGAAGAACAGGCATAAATAGTTTTTCCAGCTACATAGATATGTCTCGATATTTGCAAACTCCTGTTGCCTACTTCGATGCCCGCCGAGTGACCGACCAGAACCTACCAGAGATAACTACTGCTGACTCTTCCCGTCATTCTACCTAACTGCCGAATATAAAGTTCCCTAAAGGACGTCATAATTGGTAAGAGAGCTTTCCGACTTAGGAGTAAACACTTTCTTTCAGAATCATGTTTACTCTTAAGGGGAGAGGAATGTAACAAATGGCCCTATTCGTATTTTCAAAAATCCAGTAAAATTTCCAGTTGTTTCATAACGTTTTAATCATTTTACCGTCTGCAGAGATTTCTTAGTTATTTGTCACACCATATTTTAATTGCGATTGACCTCGCGGATAACCCCGACTTTCAAAGAAATTCGCGACCGTTTTGGAACAAACAATTTTTCTTATCAACCTAATTTTTCAATATAAAAAGCTAAATTGGCCCAGCAGAAACCAATTCAATCTGAGCACTCCTGAATCCTAACCCACTGTGTGTGTGTGTGTGTATCCTGACCGAGCCAAGGTAACTTTTGCTACTATTTTATTTTTCTGTTTTTCTGTTTTTTTTTGTTTACAATTTACCGACTGTCCCAAACTTCCGTTTACAATTAAAATCCGGTGTGAAAAGGGCCCATTTGTTAGTTTTGAAAGTTCTCTAATTTCCAAAATTTCCTTTGTAATTTTTAAGTGTTTTATTTTCTTGTTACTTACAAATTTCCATTTTTTTATATATAATCACATAGTGATGAATGATTATGTTTTTTTTGTTAAAATTCTATATACATAAACCAACTTAGTTTCCATTTCTTTGAATCCATTTTTCTTCTGTAGCATTGAATTTTACTGACTTCTGTTTGTAATATATTGAAACAACTAACCTAATCTGGCATTGATTTATTTAAACTAATAAACAAAAGGTCCCGGACATAAGCCGAAATGAATTAAACCATAGACAGATAGCCTAGTGGCAAGAACCCGGGTTAGTGAAAGATTTCCGAGAATACTGAAGTACTGAGTTTTCGGGGTAAATTACCCCTGGTGGCAGCTACCTCTGATAATTTCTCACTAACCCTAAAACGAAGCCTCCTCGTGAGCCACTGTATAGAGTAGCTATACAGTAGGTAGTTACATTAACACTAAAATTGTGCTTATACATTATGAATTAAAGTTACGAATTATCAATATGAAAAGTTGGGTAAACCTGCCATTACAAAGGCCTTGGCTAGAGTGAAATTTTATTTCTTTAGAGAATGTCTAATGCCGGTATCCACCAACGCATTTTTTCTCCAATTAACTTTTAATTGCGGTTAGCGAGTAAATTCGGTATCCACCAACAAAAATTTTGCGTTATTCGCGCCGTTTACCAACCCGGCCGATGTTGGGCGATTAAAGCTTAATTGAGATGTCATATGCATTTTGTTGGTTATGTTTTCTGTTTATTTTGATTTCTAGTTTTATTTGTTGAATTGTTTTTTTTTAAATATGGAAGATATATTGTATCATGACAATTTGGATGTGTTAGACATAATCAATGATGGACTTCCTAGGCGATGGAACGAGAGACCAAATTATTTTGAGACTGGACAAGAGGGGGTTCTTTGGAAGGTTTCGGCTCACAAAGCTTTCAGACTTCAGACTTATTTCACTTTCATACGCTTCTTTTAAGTTTATTTTTATTTCTTTCACCTTTTATTTAAGTGTTGATTAACATTTGGGGATTTATGCAGTATACAGTTTTTTGCTACACATTACAACCCCCCCCCCGGGCACCCTTTTTTCTTTAAAAAAAAAATTGGGCGCAGGCGGATTTGGGGTCCTAGGGACCCTAATAGGTGCCCCCAAAAAGAATTTTTCATAAAAAATCAAAAATGGCAGAAAACTGTATACTGCATAATTACCAACGTTTGTAGTTAGTAACTTTCATAAAATAAAAACAAATACAATTAAAAGTGAAGTAAATGTTTTATTTATCTAAAAACCAAATAAATACATTAATAAAACAAAGAGCAAATGCAGACAACTATTGCACATAGACATGCCTAAATAAATGACGTTGGTCAGTTAGATATTGCATATCACAAAAAACATTGTCTTTCAACAGCACCTAAATTAGTAAACTCATCAATTAGGATCATAATAAAAAACAATGGTCCATCTCAACCAATTTTGTTTAAGTTTTTAAAACTGTCTATATGGTTTAATGGTACTACATATATGACATCACGGTTACTTTCAGTGACCATACATAGTTATGACATCGTCATAGAAAAACATGAAATTTATAAAAAAAATAATAATAATTAAAAAACCATAAACAATCGGTAAACCACACTTTGAACCTTACATTTTTTAAGTAACCATGTCCCATAGGCTGGTAACATAGTCTGGTTACTCGTGATGTCATGACTTGGATTGCTGTACGAAGAAAAACTGAAAATGAGCAACTGGTTTACCTGGTAACTTGTGGTTACTTTGAGGAAAGACTCTTTTTGACACTGTCAATCACCAGTCATCATAAAAAGTCTACCCTACCTAAAATTTTAAAGTAATGAGAATGAAAGAAAAAAAATTAAAGATCCTGAAGCATTCTAATCTAAAACTTTTAAGTTTTTTTTTCTCTTTGTAATATAAAAAAAACATTTTTTTGAAAGACAGTGTGTACAAAACTTCATTGCTGCAACCTTTAAGTCGAGGTCCTATAAAACTTGATTTTTCTAAATTCATATTTTATAATTTTTCTTCTTTAATTATTATAACTTTAAAACCTTTTTTTTCTTAGAGTGATTCTGTCACCTAGGGCATAATTTTTGGTGATAACAGTTTCAAAATAAAACTATCAAAAAATGTAGAATTTAAATAATTTCAGTAAAATTTGGAAGAGCAACATGTTTTTCTTGATATAAAAAATATCTTAACCTTATGAACTACTTTCTTAATTATAAGGTACTCAATATATCTAAAAATTAACAAACATCCTAAATAAATCACGTTTAAGCTGAGAAGATTATTACCCAAAGACCTTCCAGGTCGGTAATAACTGGAAACAAACTTTTTTGACATTTTATTAACAAAAGTGGGTTGTGCTCCTCCTCAAGTAAAAAGCCCCATTGCAGCACCTACCATATAATGTTGTTGTTGCAGTAAACAATGATGTGGTGTCTCAGATAGATCTAATTTTGGCAGTCTTGCTTTATTAAACATTTTTTAAGTAGATTTTGCAACGGGGACCTGTCAAATAATACAAGGGAATAAAGTAACTTAAAAAATAAAAAAATAAACATAACAAATATTAAAAAATAAACATAACAAATATTTTCAAACATCTAGTCTGATAATTCTCCCATACATCCTATCACATAAAAAATCACATTAACGAACCGTCTAAACTATATTTTTTATTTGTTTGTAACGACTTTTTGGGCTGATAAAATTTAAGGCACTTTTCAATGCCTACTTTTGTTTACCACACACTGTGTTAAAAAACAAACTTTAGGCAAATCCACTTTTTTACACTACACGACTGAAAATGAGCAGTTAATTATTGGAAACGATGCTGGCGACAATAAACTGATCAGCTCCAAAGAGCACCGATTCGGCCATCCCCGTTTAACTTGAGAGTTTCAGTCGCAATAGCTGGGGAATATATTTTCTGATAGGTTTTAAAAATAAATAAACAAAAACTGAAAGAAAATTAAAAAGGAAACAGAAAAGATAACCTTTTACATCAAAATTCTTTTGACATATCCAGTGTTACCAATAGATACACACCAAATATGCTGCGTTGCCAGCTCTTTTTTTTAATCGAGTTACTTAACCCTGATTAGGTAATTATTTCATAAAAAAAGTTGGTATATAGGTAAACTTGTTTAGCCGCGATTAGCAAGTTAATTCCAATGAGCTAGCCCTGATTAGAGTGTTTAATGGCAGATATGGGCATAAATGTTGTTGGATTAAAATAGAAATAATTTTTTTTTAATAATGTATTTTGTATATAAGTTTAAAAAAAAATCATAGAAACATTTTGTAACTTAAGTAGAATATAAAAATATTTACAGAGCTTAAAATTTATAACTTCAAATAAAATATAAAAATATTTAGTGCTTTAAATTTATGAGTTGTGCTTAAGTTAAACTAAATGTTAAGTGTTGGTTTCTATTTTCATTTAAATTACAAAAGTGGTAAGTTTAAAGTATTGGAAAGGGTGTAGAAATTAAGGGTTTAAACTTATGTCTTGTTTTGTTTATTATCCTTAGTTTATTTTTGGTTAAGTGGTTGGTAACATTGTTTTTTTTTAGAACAAGTGTTGAAAATACTGCGCCATGTAAACTACTTATTCAAGATTATTATAATTTAAACGCAATTTTCACGAACATAATTCTTATTAATTACCTCAAAAACCCTCACAAACCATAGTGAATAAGGATTCATTTAAAAAAATTACGTTTGACGGTTATTTAAAATGCCTTTTTTAGAGGAAAAAACACACATATTTCACAAAGTTTAATAAAATCCCACCAACACCAGGTGTATACACTCAAGCAGAAAAAAAAATCGCGTTAATTGCTTTTGAAAATAAACGTCAGATTTTACCTCCCACCATCGATACTTTACCTTGGAAATACAGGTAATTTTTATACAATCTTTATATTTCATTTATTCTGTAACTGTACATTCCAAATAAAGTTATTTTGTTTCAGTCCAATTTAGCAACTGGAGATAAAATATTTACAAACACAAATTTCACCTTTAACTTTTTAAAAAATATCCCTTGTAAAGGTGAAAAAAGAGGCTATTATGGTGAAGGACATACAAGCAAACATTCCAGGACTGGTGCAGGACTTCAAAGTGCTAATAAAAATGTATATTCTTATTGCAAAAAAAGAGAAATATTTTTATCAAAACTATATGAATTTTGTTAATGTTGGTTCCAGATTTTGCCCCGTTTCAATAAAATATTTTGTTTTTGACAAAAGTCAGGTGATCTTGAGATTAACTCTGTGCTTCGGACTTCCATTCCATTGTCTATATTTTATTTGTAATCGAAACGTCGTGTAGAAATAAAATATAGACAATGGAAGTCCGAAACACAGAATTAATCTCAAATACATTATTGTCTCAGATTTTCAAACAATTGACCTTCATAAAAATGCAACATAAATGTGTGAGACCAAATCTGCATATAAAAAAATATTTAGTTTTAAGGACATTCCCTTAACATAACTTATCAATGAATATATTTTTTTTTAATAAATTTTTGCTTATATTTTAGATCCCAAGAAAATGTTTTTTTGGATATATGGGTAATAATACAGAAACTATCACTTTTGCAACAATAATTTGAAAATAGTTTTTTTGTTAAACTTTTAATTTTTGATTATGTAAATATGACTGTCTGTTTACAACCAACCTTGCAAAGCTTAAGATCATACAGTTCAGTTGGTTTTTGAGCAAATTTGCACTGTTTTTTTAAAAAGCTATATCCAGAGGAATGACGAGGCCAGCAGAGGAATGATCATTTTATTCAGAATGAAGAAAAATGCACCTTGGTCATATAAGAAACTAAAACAGTAACTAAAATACAAACTTGCTTAAAACTAAAACTAAAACAAAATAGAATTAAGTAAGGCAAAAAAACTGAAATAGTTAGAACTTGGTACTTTAGTTTTGTTTAAAGACATCAATAACGTTTCCAAATTTATAAAACATTTTGTAGCCACGCCTAACCTTTTTGGGAGGCGGTAATACTTTTATTATATCTTGATAATTTACGTGAGAAACATCATTTTCATCTGCTCTAAAAGCCTGCTTATTGTCAAACTCGCAAACTCTCAGATACATAACTTTTACTTCTCCATCTTCTTCTAAATCGGTTTGAGCTAGGGCCGCGTAACGATACTGGACCTTTTTCGTTTTTAAGTTTATCAGTAAACTAATACCGGTTTTAATACTCCCAGGTCCCAGGGCATAGCTCATAGGTGTCACTTTTCACGTTTGAGCAAGCAGCTTGTTGGTCTTCGTCAGAATAAACGTCTTCATAATGAAGCTTATTTTGAGCTTTGGTGGGACCGCTGCTATATCTGCTTAAGGGAATGTCATCATCGCTAGACGTGTCACTAGATAATTCATACATATTATGCTCACTTTTTTCGAATTCAAGGAAACCGATAAAGTATTTTTATTTTCGCTTAAGAAATTGCTAAGTTCGTAAAAGCTTAATTTGATGCTTTGTAAAAAAACATTGTTGACTTTTTGGGACATTTCATGAATTTTGTCTCTTATAGTAAGTAACATTCTGAAAGTGGTTAAACAGGCTATTTAGCATAGCTTTTATTTCGACAATATCTGATCCTTGAGCAACCAATTTATCTAATGTTCTTTTAGTAACTCCGCCTATACCATCAGATGCTCCCTTTCCATTTTTAATTTTTTGGTGCAATTTTGGAAGCTCGATCGCAAGAAAATAAAACATTGTTTTATTTCTGTATTGAGTCGCCGGGGAGTCACTTACGAAGTCCGAAACATAGAGTTAATTTCATGAACTGTATTATTGGGTTTAAATGCGCCCAAATAGCCGGAACATTATGTAAAAGCAATTCCGATAGAGTGCAAAAACATTCTTGTTTCACCTCACCTTGTTTTGTGTATATAACAACAGTATGCATAGATATTTGTTTTCTGGAACCTCCGAAGTGTAATGCTTGTATCTCTTCTGCATATTTCATATTGTAGTTCTCACTAAAATCCATGTGTTCAACCGCATCGGTAACGGGAAGGTGTTTTTTGAGTTTAGTAAGCTGCTTGTACTGATGTAAAGATCTACCTTTATGCTTTAGAAATGGTATGATGCTTTGTTTGAAATTCGCTATAATATCAGAAACCTGGCAGTCAACTTTCTTTTTTATTGTTTTTAAAACCTGTTTTTCCTTCTGGGGTGCTTTATCAACATAGGTATTTTTTTCTGTCATCCATTTAAAATAGTAGCCGTATGCCATAAGGTTAAATTCACTGTATGATATTTTCATTCAGCTACAATTATCGCATTCTCGCAAATAGCATTTTTCAGTTTTTTCGTTACAACAAAAAGACAAAATTACTTTATTCAAGTTCATTGCCGTAATAAGACTGAATTAATAGTACAATATTGAAATATACGGTACAACTGCAAGTATCTCAGATGCTTTTCGTGCAACAATATAGAAAGGCCGATTTTTACACCAAAATACCACTAACATTGGTATCTGGATGACGAACCTGAAACTTTCTGTGTAAATTTTGGTATCACTAAGATATCTTTTTTGTTTTATTTGCCCATTTTTTGAACAGTAGTCTTTTTTTCCAGGGCAAAGTCTACTATTTAAATCTGATTCCAGGAATTTCCGAATTGCATTTTTTTCTTGGAATTCTCTAAAACTGTTTTTTGTAAAGATTGCTCTTGGGTATCTGTAGCCGGCCGCCTTTTACAATTTTTCGTATATCATTTGTAGCACGGTACTTCCTAACAATTTTTCCTGTTAGTACATTTCTAAACTTCTGTTTTTGTTTGTTACCATTAATGATTTTGTAGTTATCTTTAACTTGATCAGAAATGACTTCCCCAAATAGGAGACGTTTTCTAATTGTACTAGGGTCTGTATCCTTCAAAATTTCAGTTACTCTTGTATCCGGTGAAACGTCTTCTATTGGTGTGATATTGTTTGTTTTACTCCACTCTCAAGCTTACTTTTTAATTTTAAAATAATTTCGTCTTTTTCTCTAGATTTACGATTTCTGGCTTTTCTATTTCGTGCAGCCCTCCTTCTTCCTGAAGAGACTTGCGGCGTTTTAACTGGGTTGATTTCATTTTCGTCAGCAGAGGCGTAGGGAGAATTGGACGGCGTGTTTTCTCGTAAAAAATTATCAGCTTGTTTATTGATTCTGCCGTTTTTCCTTTTATTTTTAGTTTTTCTCTTCCTTCTGGGTCACTTTTGAACCTTTCATATCTCCTTTTCTCAGCTTCCCGTTTGCGCTTTAGTTTTACTTCTCGCAATAGTGCCATTCTTACCTAAAAAATTGGGAAAAACTTAAAACCAATCATTCCTCTGGGCTAGACATCAGTCCTCTGGATCTTAACTAGCCAGAGGAATTACGCCAGAGTAATGACCATTTGTTAATTTATGTCTTTTGGATAAGAAAATAAAATAAATTCTAACGGCAAAAAAATAAACAAGCAAAATACACTTACCAGAGGAATGGTCCGCCTGTGTGTGACATTAACAATTTTAACACAAAATCCAAAAAAAACACACACGTGCTGTTTGTTTCGAAAATCGCTGACAGAGTTCACAAACCTAATGCCACCTATGATCATAAATTTTAGGTATTTCAAGCAAGCCAGAGTAATGACTGCTTAAGGTGGTAACAGAGATTACATTTTTTTCTGGGGGAACGTTTAAAAGTAAAATATTTTAAATTTTGCTTTAAGTGATATTTAGAGTTTTTTAAACAAAGTAAAAAGTAATAAATTAAGTATATTAATATTTTCCTCTTTTAGTCTGCCTATCTATGTAGGCATCTCCAGATATAACATGCTAGAGGAATGATATTTAAACGAAATTTTTTACCACAATTCAATAAAGATCAAAATATTTTAAAAAATTCTTTAGAGACTAAACGCAGCTAATCAATATCTTTTCCAAAAAAGTATAACGGTGATAGAAATTAATTGTTTTAGTCAAAATTTTTACCGGTAACAGCAATAATGATAGTTTCTGTAGAATTACCCATATACATAAAATATTATCATGCTAAATTTGTGAAAAACAAGGTCAGTTTATCTCGAGTGTACCTTACTTTGCCTCCATAAAAGCTTCCAATTTGATCAGTAACGTTAACATAACAATCCGTCGATCATTGTCAATTCGGGGGGAACTAGAAGTTTTACGTAAACATGTTATTTTAAAATTCTTGATAAACAGGGGTCATGGGTTATCTTAATTATTTTCGACATTGTCTTCACTAAAGCGCACCATTGATAATTTTAAATCCATATAATAATAATCTTATTTATCGTAAAAATATAAACCACTATAGCCTTTTAGCTCGAGCTACGCAGCTGGGTCATACATAATACAACCTTTTTGCCATGCCCACCCCTTTGGAACACTAATACTTTTAATATTTTTCAAAGAATTTTTTGAATCCCATCGCTATAACGCTAGATATCCGGAAAAAACTGCCAAGGTCTTTCTTTAACCACTCAATGCCCTTTGGACTTCTCCATGTTTTTAAATATAAATAGCATTGGAACACAGAGATCCACTAAAAAAATATATTTTTTTAAATCGATCAGTTAGAACTCTAGATATTCGCAGAAAACTTCGCCGATAGTAATCTCTCTCATCTCGACATTTTTCAAATAGTGTCCCTTTGACACTTTTGAAATATTAATTATTATAATTTAAACACAATTTTCACAAGGCTTCATTTAAAAAAAATTACTTTTGACGGTTATTTAAAATGCATTTTTTAGAGAAAAAAAACACACGTGTTTCACAAAGTTAATAAAATCCCACCAACACCAGGTGTATACACTCCAGCAGAAAAAAATCGCGTTAATTCCTTTTCATTTCATCGATACATTACCTTGGAGATACAGGTAATTAGATTCCTCATGGATTTTTATACAATCTTTATATTTCATTCATTTTGTAACTGTACAGTAAAAATATAGTTATTTTGTTTCAGTCCAATTTAAGAATTGGAGATAAAATATTTACAAACACAAAATTCCCTTTTAACATTTAAAAAAATATCCCTTCTAAAGGTGAAAAAAGAGGCTATTGTGGTGAAGAAGGACACATACAAGCAAACATTCAAGGACTGGTGCAGGACTTCAAAGTGCTAATAAAAATGTATATTCTTTTTGCAGAAAAAGATAAATGTTTTTGTCAAAATTATATGAATTTTGTTAATGTTGGTTTCAGCTTTTGCCCCGTTTGCAATAAAATATTTTGTTTTTGACAAAAGTCAGGTGATCTTGAGATTAACTCCGTGTTTCGGACTTCCATTCCATTGTCTATATTTTATTTATGATTGAAACGTCGTGTAGAAATAAAATATAGACAATGGAAGTCCGAAACACAGAATTAATCTCAAATACATTATTGTCTCACTCCAAATGTGTGAGACCAAATCTGCATATAAAAAAATATTTTTTGTTTAAGGACATTCCCGTAACATAACTGATCAATTAATATTTTTTTAAATAAATTTTTGCTTATATTTTAGACAGGTGTACATCATTTTCTACTTCAAACATTATCATTTGGCACTTGTGACCGAGAATGGGCAAGTACTATTAGGGAGTATTCTCATATACGGGCATACGTTAGCGTTAATTCTAAGTAGTGGAAGTGGTACTTGACAGCTTGGCTAGAAGTGACATATGACGGATGACTACGCATATGACAGAGATGACATTACACACTAGAGTACCTGTGGAAATCTCAAGCAGGCTCAATCTGTAGAACATTCGTCATGTGATCACATCCCCTATTCACACAGGCCTTTAAGATATGCCCTTGCAACCCCCTAACAACCCTCTTGATCATTTTCAACAGCCACTCGTCAAGTGACGTCATTGGACTTTCAACAGACTCACGTCATTAGTGATCACTTCTTGCAGAACGACCTTGGGTCGCCTACTTCTTCTGGACTAGACACCACTTCTTCAGCAAACTCGCCATCCACTTCGGAGATCTGCCATGCAACATATGAGAAATAAAAAGATTTGCAGTTTCTGAAAAGCCCACCAACAAAAGCTGGTGTTTAAGGGTATCAAACGCTTTGGTATAATCTGAAGAGTTTAAAACTGTTACTTTATTGCTTTCCGTTGCCCTGATGATGTCATCAACGATTTTATTTAGGGCGGTAACGCAGCTGTGATTTGTTCTGAATCCTGACTGGTGTACGGGAAGTAAGTCGTATTTTGTAGATGTTTTTGAATCTGAACTTCCACTACATTTTCAAGTATTATTAAGAAAGTATTTTGGGAATTGGACTTACTGATACTTTTTTCTAGGCTAAAGGAAGAGTGGAGTTAACAAGACAAAAGTTCATACAGTATGTTATATATAGCAATAAAAAGAGAAAACATTAATCAAGTGTGAATTTGTTTACTCCATCCAATCTAATTGCATTAGTTTTAATTTTGGAAATCATTTTTAAAATGTCGTTTTTGGTTATAGGTGTAAATGATAAATAAGTTTTAACCGCTTGTTTTTTATTTGAATTGAACTTTAAAAATTCATCATTTGCGTGCAACTTTGGAACTGAATCAAGAAAGTGCTTGTTTATCATTTCAACATTACTTTTTTCTTTGTTTCAAAATTATACTTCTTTATGGAAGATCACAATTGCCCACTCGTTTTTGATTCTTAAGAAATAAAATAAGGTTTTCTTTTCTTTTCTATGGTGGAATTAATTAAGTTCTCATTTTCTTACAATTATCCCAGTGCTTTGAATTTTTAGTTTTTTTAAATTTTATAAGAAAATGGTCACGATCGTCGATCATAATTTTTAAGGTAGAAGTCAGCCATGGAGCATAAGGTTTGTTAATTCGATATGTTTTTTTAAAAGGCGCATAGATATCCAAGAAGTAATTAATCGCTAATGTTTTTCCACGGTATTGATTTTTAGTCAGAGTTAAATTTAATGAAATTAACACGTTCGCTATCGGCGTCCAGTATACTGGATATTAGGTTCTCGTCACAAGGACCGCGTCCAGTTAACTGGACGCCCCTTTCTATAGTCTTTATACGCTTGTGAATATTATTCGGTTTAACAGCTTGGCTGCATTAAAAAGTTCGGTTTGTGAGTCAGGTCCTATTTTAAGTTTCACGATCCTAACTCTAGATGGAGCTGAGTTTTATTTAGAGACTACACAGAGACTATACAGGTTGTTGCACTCATACAGTAAATATATGTCAGGTGTGGATAGGTCGGATCAAATGATGTCCGAGGAAGAGAATTAAATGGTATCGAAAGATTTTTTCCATCCCATGTATATTTGTGTGTGGAATCCATATTATGTCTACAAAAATCGAGTTAAAGACGTTGAATTTTTAACATTTAGAGAAGATGTGATAAGAGCAATGTTAAATGCAGGAAACTCAGTAAAAGAAGTAAATAGAGATAAACAGAGAAAACAAAAAGAGATACATTATTAAGAACCCGTTCCACTACTAAGGACAAGGCAGCAATTAGAAGATATAGGGAATGTATTAAGAATAAAAAAAGCAGGGAAAGCAGTTATCTCTATCCAGTGTGTCCAGAAGAACCAGTTTTATGTGTTTCTTCTTATTTTAAAAATTGGCGTTTAAACATTTAATTTCTATGCTTTATTTAATCTATAAAAATACTTTTTTTATACTTTAATAATTAATAATAATAATAATAATTTAGAGGTTTATTCAAAAAGAAAGGAAAAAGTACAAAAAAATGACTTAGAATTAATAAAATCACAATAAACATGCGTGGCTGCTGCAGAAATAGTACAAAACTATGTGTCTATTTTTGTGGCAGTTTTGTTCTCCACTATAGTTTTACTTGTGCGCACTCTCACATTTGCTCGTTAGTATCTACTTTATGTTTGATTCAGAAAATCATTAGTTTCCTCACGAGAAAAAACTTAAAAACCACTCCACTACGTTTTTTTTTAAACTAACAAAGTTGTTACAAGATTTTATGTTTTGTGGGATGATGTTAAATAGCCTGGGTGTTAGGAAAAGTCCTTTGTCCACATGTTTTTTTACGTCTTGGAACTGATACCGTATTGTCCGATCTTAAAATGTAGGATGTTGGATCTGAGAAGAGACATTCCTGATGTTTTTTATAGAATCTTAAGATCATTCTATAACAGAATTATGCTATACAACTGGTCTGTTGGAAAAAGCCTATTCTTGCCAAAAATCAATTTCAAAACCCACTTTTGAATTACTTTAATTTCTTCCATAAGTAAGGTGGTTACAATCGCATAAAATAAATTTTGGCTAAAAAAATAGCAAATTTCAAAAAAGGATATCAAAACTGGGAAAACGGAGTCATATTCGATTTACCCTTAGTTTGCACCTTCAGTCTTCGAATTAAAATGTTGAGACATGCCGGCCGGCCATTACCTTGTCACACAGGGGCTGCTAAATTCTGCTGATGTTCACGCCACCTATATTTCGCCGGAATAGGACCCGATTTTGGGTCGAAGATGCGCATTTGTCAGCCGAATGTGACACATGCGCGGTAATAATAATATTCCTTTGACAGTGGAGGAAAATTTAAATATCAAAATAAACTAAAATTGATTTTATATCAATTACAAATATAAGGTGGGTTTGTGCTAATGCAAAATACAAAGTTTTTAGTTGTTTTAAAGACAAAAAACCTTTTAAATATTTAAAGTTTGGTAAAATTCCTCTAATCTTTTGGACAATATAAGTAATATGTGGTTCCTATCGAAAATGATTATCTATTATAGTTCATAGTTCATAGTTCATAGTTCTTTATTGCCATGTTATTTATACATATAAAATACATATATATACAGGTATCGTCAGCCTAATTGAATATTATAAAGTTATGGATTAATAAAATAAATAGGTAACATATCAATATAAATATAAACATCCATTGGAAATTGTCATGGTATTGTGGATTTCTTTTTGAACAAAACAGAAAATTAAGCGTATAAGTTATAATTAAATTGTACAAGCAGATTTTTTTTTGCAATAGACAACGTACTAACATTTAAGTGTACAAAAAAATTATTTTATATTTTGACACACAGGATTAAAATAAGATAGGAACAGCATTGTTACCTGATGAAAACAACATAGATTAAAATAGGTATAAAAAGGAACAAAATATCTGTACAAGCGATTTTCCTAAAATAAATCAACATAAAACATCAAAATGTAAATAAAACAATTCGTTTATACAGAACGACAAAATGGACATAGACACGTTTATGTATGAAAGAAAAAACAGAACTCACATTAGAGTTTTACCTGGTTTTCTTGTTTAAAAACTCTTCAATGGAGTACGGTTCAATCTCACAGATGTACTCAAAACAATGTTTTTTAAACGGTTTGACATTTAAAATGTTTTGAAACTTTTTTGGCAAATGATTGTACAACTTTAACGAGGTGTAGATGGGGCCTTTTTCTGTTGTTTGTAATCTATGATGTGGGTAGATGTATAGTTCATTTTGATTTCTTGTGTTGTATGTGTGGTTAGAGAGGTATTGTTTGAACATATCGGGATTTCTTTTTAAGAAAAGAAGGCACTCGAATATGTAGACGCCGACAACAGTTAAATATTTGTTTATTTTAAAAATACCACGACAGCTTTCTGATACTCCCATTTTAAACATTATTCTAATTAATCTCTTTTGAACCTTAAAAACATCTTCCAGATGACTGCTACTACCCCATAGTGTGACGCCGTACCTTATGTTTGAATAAAACATTCTGTAATATATTGATCTCATAGAATTAGTGTTTCCAAATGTCTTTACCAACACTCTAAAAGCGTAGCACGTTCGACTTAGTTTTTTACATAAGGTTTCGATATGAGCGTTATATGTTAGGTTAGTATCTAGTGTTATACCCAGTATTTTTGCAGTTTCTACAAACTTAATTTTGTCGTCCTTAAAGGTAAGTGTGTCGAGTTTATTAATATTAATATTTGAAAACAGCATTAACTTTGTTTTTTCCGCGTTTAGTACTAGTTGGTTTTTTTCTAGCCATTCATCAGTTTTTGTAAGTGTAGTCGTTAGTTTGTCCTGCAAGGCATCATGCTTACTTATTGAAACAATTGTATTTCCGTCATCCGCAAAGTTTACCATGACGTTTGTTTTTTCGTTTGGGTGTATTAGGTCATTGAGGTAGATAATAAAGAGAATAGGCCCCAATATGCTCCCTTGTGGAACGCCGGTAGTTATCGCAATGTGGTATTTAAGAACCACTTTATTTTTAATAAAATAAAGAAAACATATCCAACTTTTTTAAGATGACGAAAAAAAATGCTCACCCTTTTTAAAAACAAAAGAAAACAGAAAGAAATAATAATAAAATTCTAGGACTTCTTTTCCATCAATTAACATCGCCCACTTAAAATTAATAAATTAATTTTACCCAAAATTTAACCCAATTGAACAGAACACGATATTTACATGAAGAGGTCCTGTGCTAGTTCAAAGGTAATGGGCAAATCTTCACCAATGGACGGTCAAATTGAAGTTTGACACGTACAACCCTCACTACACCATCTGAACCAGGATACAGGCGGACAATGCGCACCAGGTTCCACTTTAACGGAGGAACATTTTTCTCTTTGACTACTAATAAAGACCCTATAGAAGAAGATTCACACCCAGAAGTCCATTTTTGCCTTTGTTGAAGCGTGTGGAGGTATTCTCCTTGCCACCGTTTCCAGAAATTCTGGTGCATTTTTTGTAGCAATTGCCACCTACTTAATCTATTGGGATTAATATCAACTAGATTCTCATTAGGTGGGGCTGTTATAGGCTCAACTGTCAAGAAATGACCTGGCGTTAAACTAGTGAAGTCATTAGGGTCTGGGCTTAAACTGCAAAGAGGCCTTGAATTTAAAACAGGCTCAATCTGAATCAGTAAAGTTTGCTATTCCTCATAAGTAAGCACTTGTTCTCCTACAACTCGATGGATATAGGTCTTTACCGATTTAACTCCTGCTTCCCAGGAGCCACCAAAATGAGGCGAAGCAGGAGGAAAAAAGTGCCATTTTATACCTACATTATCAGCACCATTCTGGCAGTACTTTAGCAACTCAGTATTTATGCCTTGGAAGTTGGTACCTTGATCACTATACAAGTCACTACAGCCGCGTCGACCCACAAATCTGCGAAGAGCAGCCACTTCGGTGGTCATATCTGACACCACTTCAATATGTATCGCCCGAGTTGGAAGACAAATGAACAAACAAATATATGCGTTTTGGGCAATAACACCTCTTTTCTTTCCAAGTGTTATTTTAATTGAACCTGCAAAATCCACACCTGTATGTTTAAACACCTTAACAGCTGACACTCTGGCCAATGGTAAATCTGACATCATAGGAAACAACGGGGTAGGATTAGTCCTAAAACAACGAATGCACTTAGACAAGACATGATGGATAGCTCGACGAGCAGACAATATCTAAAATTGCTGTGTTATTAAATACTGCAATGCACGGGGTCCAGGATGGCAGTTTTATCTATGAAAACACTCAACTTTAAGGTCAGTGAGCCGATGACTGCAAGGCAATAAGATCGGATGTTTATAATCGAAAGAAACGTCCGCGTGACGCCATCTGCCGCCCACTCTGATAACTCCATCCTTATCAATGAAACAGCATAACTTTCGTAAAGTTTTAGAACAAAGCTCACGATTTTCTAACTTACCCAAGTCCTCATGAAATTCAAATTTTTGAACAAGCTTTACCAGGACTATCAAGGCTTTGTAAAGATCAATTTCAATAAACTTATCATGATTTCTAAGTCTCAATGGAAGTTTACAATTAGTGGCAAATCGCAGACAAATAGCAACGAGTCTCTGAATCTTTCGAAGAGAAGAATATTGATTAATCAAATCTATAAATGACCAAGAAGGCCACGACTAGCACAATCGGCAGGATTTAAATTTCCATTAACATGGTTCCAACAATCGGGAGAAAGTCTCTCCTGTATCTGGACAACACGATTTGCTATAAAGTACTTCAATCTTTGAGGAGACGATTTTATCCAATACAAAAACCTTGTCTATCTTAACACCTTTAAGATTGTCTGTAGCAAAACAAATAAGATCGGTCAGCAAATAGGCTGCAATGAGTTCCAATCTGGGTAAGGACACAGTTTTTAAGGGTGCTACCTTTTTTTACCACATAAGAGAGAAATACAGACATTACCATTTTTGGCAATTTGTTTCAAATAAACTGATTGCACCGTAAGCCAAGGAAGAAGCATCACTGAAGCCATGAAGTTCAGTATCAGATTTAATAATATATCTAGGGATTGGCAATGAAGCCAATATGAGCAGTTGATTAATATACGATTGCCTTTACTACAACTTTATCTGATGGTTGATCGTCCCAAGAAATACCATCCCTCCACATTTGTTGTATCAACAACTTGGCAAACAAAACGACAGGAGTAACAAATCCTAAAAGATCATATAGCCTGGCGATCTCACTCAAAATAGTCCTCTTGGTACAAACACGCTCTAGAGGTTTACAACTATAGGAAAAAAAATCAGAAGTGGGATTCCATAATAAACCCAGAATCTTTAAGTTCGGGGACTCTTTGTCAGAAAAGACTATGGGTTGCTGGTGACCTTCTGGCAATGACAATAGCAGCTCCTGGCGTTTGCTGGCACACTTTCTTAATTCAAAACACCCACGCTGCAACAACGTGATTAACTGCTTCTCCTTTTCAAAAGCTTCCTTCAAAGAGTCTGTGCTCCCTACGCGATCGTCAACATACCTCCCAGAACGTAAAATATCGCATGCAAGAGGAAATTCTTGTCCATGATCTTGTACCAGTTGTAAAAGACAACGTATGGCAAGAAAAGGACTGCTAGAAACCCCATATGACACTGTATTTAAATAGTACTCCTCTATAGGTTTAGACTGATCAAACCGCCACAAGATTTTTTGATACATCACATCTTCAGGGCTCACTAATATTTGTCTATACATTTGACGTATGTCAGCCAAAAATATTATACTGGGAAGTCTAAAAGAAAATAATAAGGAAGTTATATCAGACTGTAACTTTGGTCCTAAAAACAAAATATCATTCAGACTTAAATTTGCACCTAAAGTTTTACATGACGCATCAAATACTACTCTCATTTTGTCACTATCATTCTTGGTCACACAATGGTGCGGAATAAAGTGGCCTTGATGAGTATTAGGCAATCCATTGAGAGTCATATGACATTGAATGAGATAGTCACGGATAAAGTCCACATATGACTCATGTAAATTGACATTTCTCAAAAGACGAAACAACAACCTAAAACGCCATGGTGCTTGGCTATAAGATTTTCCAAGAACATGAGGATTTTCTTTAACTGCTAACCTCACAGAATATCTACCATTAACACCAGTGACAATGGCATTTCCTGAGGAATATTCTCAATCTCCCAAAATTTTTTAAAAGTTTCGTTAAGCGGACCAAAAGATGTACAACAACTTATGACTTTACTCTCATTTGCCTGGACACCACCAAACAACACAAAAAAAATACTGTATTGATGGCACAGGGACCACCATCTTGGCTTTTTATAAAACCATCACACATGACCTGAGCAAAAATATTTACCCCCAAGAGAATGTCAGCCTCCCTAGGACTACCAAAATTAGGATCAGCCAGATTTAATTCCTTTATATACTTCCAATTTGTAGCATTTACCCTTATTGACGGCGTCAAGTCGCAAATACTTAGCATAACAATTGCACTTATATCACATAAAGGAGTACTTAGAACCTAATGAAGCAGAGGTGGCCATATTATCAATACCCTGTACTGTGGTAGTACCAGGTTTGATCGCCAAACCTAAACTTGCCGAGTCCAAGACTGCTCGGCAGGTCTCAAATTTCCCATCTATTCGAGAAACAGACACCTCAGCTGTAGCAAACAAAACAGTTTGTGGATTTGATCCAATAATATTAGTATAACATGTTTTTGTAGGTGAGGACTGAGGACCTTGACTGTCTTCAGTTGTAGGAAAATGCAGTAAACTTGAATGCCTCTTATCACACACAGCACATTTGGCCTTATCAGGGAATCGGTTAAGTCTATGGGAGCCATTTAGACAATTAAAACAAAGTCTCTCTCGTTTAACAAATGCATGCCTTTCCTTGACGTCCCACTCTAAAAACTTGTCGCACTTCAATAAACTATGTCTATCTTCCTGTTTACAACAAACACACACAGACCTTTGGTTATCACTACTGGAGGTAGTAGCTAGCATGCTACGACTTTTAGAAAAATCTTGAATCTTGACTACCCAATATTTATTTTCAAGAGCATGGCAGTTATTTTCCAAAAACAATTTTAAATCTCCATAACAAAGCACTACATTGCCCATCCTCTCACCGTACCATATCTCAAAACGAGTTCTTAATGAAGAATTAAGCTTAGAAAAAAGTAAATAAAATTTTATATTAGTATGACCTAAGCGATCTATTGCAGAAAGATTTTCAGAAAAACCAGGTAAAATCAATTAACAATTACAATTTCCAGATATTTAATCGTTTCTGTCAAGGATATTATACAATTATCTATTTTTTGCCTGGGAAGTCTGTGTTGGCCTGATCATTACTTGAAAAAAACATGCACTTGGTTTTTTGGTTTCCCAAGTTTTTACTTTAAACAGAATATATAGAGGACAAAAAGGACCGGGCTCAATACTGTCCCCTGCGGTACACCATAATTGAAACTCCCAGCATTACTTAGTACTTTGGTATACTGCACCCTGTCACTTGGATAACTTTTTAAAATGTTTTGTATTTTTCCCCTTAAATGTCAAATGCTTTGGCTGGGTCGACAAAGACATGCTATTGCATCCTCTGTCGACCTGCCTTCCATAAATCCGTATTGATGTTCCGAAATTAGATTGTATTTTTTTAGAAACTTCATTATTCTACTTTTTTACACTTTTTCAAAAATTTTTCCTAGATTTGATATAAGAGAGATTGGTCTATATTTAACAACATCAAGTTTATTGCCTGCCTTAAATAATGGAGATATAACACCAGCTTTTAGAGGTTTGGGAAAATAACCTTTTTCAAGGCATTTATTTATTATAAAGCTTAGAGGATGTGCTATTTCTTTGGCAATCGAGTTTAATATTTCAGAGCGTATACCATCAAGGGCGGGAGATTTTTTTGATTTTAGGCTTTTAATTATTTTTTGCTGGGGTTCACTGTCAAAAATATTTTGTGGCTGTATGATTTTTTTAGCAAATGTTTCACCCACAGAGCAGTAATGATTATTAAATATACTTAAAATTTCTTTTTTTATCTAATATTATAATGTCATTGTATATAACTTTAATTTTCTGAGATTTTTGACTTTTATTACAAATTTTATTGACCGAGTCCCATAACTGTTTGTTATTTTGTTGGTTATTGATTAAACTATCAAAATACTTTGTTTTTGATTCAGCAATGGATTTTGCAAGATTTCTTCTACATATTTTGTAATTTTGGAATTTTTTGGAAAAACTTGTATATTTTGGTACAATTTGTTTTTTGTATTAATAGCTTTTACAAGATTTTTGCCAATCCATCCTTTCCGAGAAACCAAAACCCTGTTTATCTTTACCTTTTTTGTATAAGTATTTGTGTCATTTCATCTATGTCATCACATGTATAGAAAGATTCCCATTGTGTTGCTTGAACATCTTGCTTTAATTGCTTTGTAAAAATTGTTGTTTTTATTAGAATAGTAAGATAGTGATCTGTAACTTCGTGACTTAATAAATATGCTTTGATATTCTCATTATTATCAGATTTGACAAAATAATGGTCAAGACAAGATTTTTGTAAATTTCTTTCCCATGTACAAACATCACTTATGTAAGAAATTTGCATTCAAAAGTTTTAAATAAGTTTGTACATGGTTTATGACATGAGTATCCAGTTTAGGTAAAGTTGCTATATAGTTTAACAGACCTGTGTATGTTTTTTAGTTTTTAAAAACGTCGACATCCATTGATGGTGGCCTGTATAAAGCAGTGATTTTAAATGATTTATTTCGGATGCCAGTAATATCTATGTCAAGGATTTTAATATTAGACAAATATTGAATCTGATATTCGTAACTTAATTTATGACTAATATCGACAAGAATACCGTCATTTCTATTTATACTATTATAAAGTAAATCGTATCCCTCTATTTTATAAATATCAATATTTTTTATTTGGAAAGTTTCTGTAAGGACTATAATGTCAAACTGTGCGTTAAGTTGTGAAATAAGAATCAACAGATTGTCTAAGTTTTTTTGAACGCTACAACCATTTATTTGAAATATTTTGGTTGAGTCTTTAGCAAAATAAACAGAGTTAAAATCCGCTTGATCCCTACACACTATGGCTTTATAGTTTTTTATTTTAAAGTTCAAGATATATGGATCCATATTAAAAATAAAAAAGTCCCAAAAAACTGTAATTAGAATAAAGATTTTTTTTTACTCACTTAATCCTTTAGCATTGACGTAACGTAATCTTTGCTGAATATTCTTTTTTTCACGCCCGAAAAATTAGTATAGATTCTGCCCGTTGCGCTCCATACCTTTTCTTTTCCTAGTTTTTCCTTTGCAAAAATAAGCAGTTCATATCTCTTCTCCGTAAGCTATTCAGTAACAGAAATGTTAGTACCCTTAAAGTTTTTCTTGCTATAATAGACTTGGTCCAATTCTGTAACAGTGTTATACATGTGTGTTTTTTAGTTTTAATTGGGTATCGTAAATGCTAGTTAGATGTTCGACGAACTTTACAGTGTTTTCTGGAATATCATATATCCTAAGCTGACATAGCTTCATACTCTGCTCTATTTCATCGATTTTAGACAAAATTTTAGTGTTCTCATTTTGGAGACAAATCACTTCTTCTTGCAATACTTTGTTTTTGATTTTTATGTCGTTTAGCTCTTTACTAATCTCCCGTGATATTTTTGTGCACAATTTATTTGCCAAACTATAGATAAAAGTTTTTTCCTCGATAACATTTTTTATGACTTCGGAGACAATGGTTTTTAATTCGGATTTTTGGCAATCAATGAATACCCCCATATCCTTCTAGTGAAATTATATTATTATTATTTATTAATTTAAACGGTTGCACTTGAAATTTATTACTTTACTTTTCTAGCACGTTAAAAACTTTATTCACTGATACAAAAACTGCGAAAATATTTGCACTTTATCTACTTTTATTTTAATAAAATATACAGACCGATAAAATACGTCCGTACACTCCGAAATAGCAGAAATAACTTTAGTAGAATAAACATCATATAATTGAAAAAGTCATTTTCCAGTTAACTGGACATCGGGTCTGTAACTACACAAACTTAATCGCAAGACCGACGTCCAGTAACTGAACAACTTTTTTTATATTTTTTTTTATTTAATTTTATATATTTGCACATCTACGTTCAACTAAAAATATTTTTTTCTTTTAAATATTCGTTCTAGAAAAGGTTCTATATATTGGGTTCGGTAGCGAACGTGTTAAGGTTTTTAAAGTCTCGTGATGTTTTATGCCCTGTTCTCACTATGCAACTTTTCCATGCATCAAATTTTCTAATAACAGGTTAAATGAAGACACAAGCAGATTATGCCTTCTTTTAACTTGATGTGGGATAGTAAAAATGGGGCTTAAAAAATGTATTTTTTTGCGTGTAACAAAATTTTTTTGACAAGTGTATTAGTTCTAGATATAATCGCTAATATCTTCATGTAAGACTTCTGATGACTTTATACTATTCCTGTTACAGATGAGTATATAATCAATAGATTGCTGTAGTTCTAGTTGGATCATTTGATACCCTAACCCCTGAAAAATATCCATCGCTGTTCAGGTAATAAAGCCAGTCGATATTAAAATCCCCCAAGCAGTAAATTTCCTCGCATATGTAGCTTCAAAATGGTTTAAAAAGGTCTTGTAAGAAAACTTTGGTGATTTGAAAACTACCCCTCCTATAGCTTCAATTGTGGAAATTTTAATTTTTAACCACAGTTGTTAAATTTTGTGAGTAGCTTCAAGTTTAACAAATTTAATCCCCGTTTTTATATAAAAAGCTACTCCGCCTCTGTCTCTATCCAATCTGTCATATCTTAATATATTATAACCATCAATCCATACCATTTTGTTCGTAGGCTGTATTTAAATGCGCAAAGAGAAATCTTGGATCACTTTCATCCTTTAAATAAAAAAGAGAATACCTAAAATGTTTGCTTTATATTAATTATTATTAAAATTTTTGTATTTTAAATGGAAGGTAGAAAAAATACTCGATCGAGTGGAACCAAAAATAATACAAAAAAACAACATCAAACCATAAAAAATGTATATAAAATAAAAGATTAAAATATTTGAAACCAAAAAAAAAATTAGGGACACTTCTCTTTTTTGTTTATAAAGTAGAAAACAGAACAAAAAAGTTTTTTATCAAGAACTGTTACGATAAATCTAACGTTTTACATAACTCTTGTGTTAAAACAACATCTTCCTTAATATATTAACATCAACTACTTTTTTTTTTCTTTTAAAAATAAGCACAAAAATAAATACTAAAATAATCGTATTCAAATGAGACTTGAGCCGCCATCTAAGTGTAGACAGAGAAACTAATGCACAGCAGATTACTTTATAAATAAAACGCTAATAGTGAGTTCGAGTTGGACACCTCGGGCGCCTCAACAATCAACCTCTGCGTTTCTTTACGTTAATAAGAGGGAGACAGATGCGACCCTGTGATGCTCAAGTTGTCAAATCAAACTCATTTTAAAGTGATGTGTAGATAGAATACTCCTACCTATGATTAGTGTCATTAATGGAGACTGTGCGAAAATGTAATATTCTTATTCTCTTATTTACTTCATTTTGTTGAGCAATAGCATGCATTAAAATTTGTCTAACCTAAATGGTTATCCTTGGAACACACTCTTCATGAAGTGATTTGGTTTAACCCAAATGACTGCGATTTTTTGTTTTGTAATAGCGGCGCGCATCAGACAAAGATAGTGAGGAAAATCCGCAGAAATTCGGGAGTAATTTCATTTAATAGGACGGTTTATGAATGTCATAATAATCCCATGTAGTTTGTGCTTGTTTTTAATTATCCGGTGGAAAATTAAAGAAAAATTTAACAACAAAATCAGAAACTTGATAAATTCAATTTGAAGATTAGTTGACTAAAGTCACCTATGTCAGTGTCCCAGTTAAAGTGAATTTATTTTATTTTGTTCCCAACAGCAGGGTAACCTAAAAAAATTGAGGAAAAAACTTGTTTTTCTGGAAACTTTGTGTTGTGATTGGTCAAGCATTTTTTTTTAGGAGACAAGGTCCCACCATTACTAACTAGAATCTGCCTCTTTTACCACCAAGCATTCGAAGAGGCAAGTAGTTTTTTAACTATGTTTTAATATTTCAAATTTTACCTTTATTTGTAATTTAATTTTTTTGATTCCACTTTGCAATTATTAGCAATGTGTAGGGAAATATTTTGATATATTTTTTCCATATTTTTTTTGATTGTTTGCTGTCCAAAAACATGTTTCTTTGGAGCAACTAAGTACCTACATTTTTAATATCTTGTTGTCTTTTGTAGTTTAGCTACATGTTTTCATTGTTTTTGCATAATTACCTGCTATTTTATTGATTTTGCATATTTAGTATGCAGTTATTTTTTGGAGATGATGAAAAGTCATTTCCTAATTAAAATTGGTTAGTCGACAAACTGGATCTGCCTAGTTTTCTTTAAAATTCTAAGCTGGTATTTGAAACCACGCTTATTCAAGGGATCTGGCTTTATAGCTGTATTTTACGGGGACGATTTTAAGATGACCAAAACTATTAGCAAATTTTTAGTGTTTTAGTAGTGTTTTGATCAGAACTATTACCAGGAAAACTGGAAATTTATATGATAATTTTTATCATTGTGCATTTTTACATGTCTCGTTTAAATTTTCAGATTTTCGGGGTAACGTGTTTTTGCGAACATGCATATTGCATTTAATTTGCTAGTATATCTTTATGCTATTAAAAATTGTCATAAATTTTACCTACCTTTCCTTTTGTCTAAAAAAATATTTTCCTGACACGTTTTTCTTGATTTTTCTTGCACGTGCCTACCTACTTAGATGTCTTCTTCGAATAGAGTAAAAGAGCACATATTTTTGAATTAGGTATTTATTTTTCTTTTTAATTGAATAACTTGATTGATTGATTGATTTAGATTGAATAACTTTTTGATAAAAAGTTCATTCTTTTCTTAAGCTTTCAACTTAGTTATTCAATATATTTTGAATGCTAGGTTTTGTAAAGGGGATTTTTACTGATTTTTGCTAATTTTTTTTGCTTCTAGATTTTTTCTGGATTTTTGTTAGTTTTTTTTAGTTTTATCAAAATTTTCACTTTGAGAATTTTCTGAGATTTACAGATTGATTTCTTGTAATTTTTAAATTTAATTTTCCTTTTTTAATGAAATTGAGCTTCAATTTGAAATAAAACTTTGATCTAAAATCCCCTTTAGATTTCCTAGAAATAAAACAATTTTTTTTTCTGGTAATTCTAATTCCTTTTAATTTGGTTTATTTTCGGTACACCCTCGTCAACCACCTGAGGTAACGTTACGCCAGGACGAACACCAGGGATAGGCTTCTATAAGCAAGTACAGTCAGAGAAAGACGGTAGCTCGGAGACTGCGGTTAAACAGCGCTGTCTTGTAAACTTGTTACCAAGGTAAAACAAACTGAAGAAAAAAGAACTAAATAAAATTTAATTTTAATGTATTAAAACTAACCTTTTAATACAGTTTTTTTTTCACACCCTATTTGTGAAACAGTTGTTGCAGTTTTGCAATAACAAATAGTGTGGTGTTTTAGAGTGAAAAAATTGGAACAACAAAGAACATCAAAATAGGTAAGTGGAACTTGTCTCTTTAATTTAACGAAACCCACGAACCCTGAGAAAACTAAAATCTAATTGAGCAAAATAAAATCTAAATATAATTTAAAAGTTAAATCATAACAAATTGTCACCCAACGTTATTGTTTTTTATTAAATTGTAACAGAACTTAGAATCAAAGTATTTGAGAGGATTAACATAAAAAAAGAAAATAATAAAGTAATTTAAAAAAATTAAACCAATTTGTTGTTTTTTACTGGTTTATCTATTGCCTTTCCGGAGCTTGAAGTAGAGACTGTTCTTCCCGCAGGTGTTCTGGTTCTCTTGTCAAGGATGGAGCCTGACTTGTTTTTGTCTCCCAACTACTTGCCCTCTCTTCAGCGTTCTTTGCTGCAGCTTTTGGCGCGACGTCACCACTTGGAGATCACTGAGCTTTAGTGTTGGCTCAGGAATTAGGCGTTGTGGGAGCACTATTGTTGTGAAATAGCCGATTTTCATTAACGAAAAAATCGGAGCAAGTTACCTCGTTAACTCCTTTTAAGTCGTCCACGCTGAATAATTCTTTGATAACCACCAGCTGATTTTTATTAATTTTAGCTGGGAATCTCTTAATTTTTAAAGTACTTGTAAACAATTTCTTGTTGTTGCTGCTGGGCAGGAGTCAAGTCGTTTGTAATGCTTATGCCTTTTCCCTTAAGTTTTCTCACGTTTTTTTGGATAACCACGAATCTAGCGAGTCTAACAATAACAGGTCTGAAAGCTTCTTCAGTTTTTTGCCTACTCTGTATAAATTGTCAATATCTTGAGGCTGTATTTGGATTGACAGAGCACTTGAAAACAAATGCAATATCCATTTTTCCAGATTTTCTATTTTGTCCTTATAGTTGCTTGTCCTTAATAGTTTGAACGTCAGTTTTAATAATATTATTTTGCTGCTTAACCTCCTCCGGCCGTTTTGTTTCTATAGTAGCCCTTGATAGCTGGTAGAGTCCGATTATTAAGTAAATGGGCCACGACAAGTACGAACGATGCGCGGCGTTCGCTTGCGGTCTCTTATTTGAGGCAGGCCGAACACTGCGGCAGGGGCGTACGTACCGTCACTGCCAATTAAAATAAATGAATAAGTTGAGAATTTATAAAATGATAAAAAAATATTATTTGCAAGCCGTTATTTTGAATTTGGTTATTTGATGTGCTGTTGAGTTCTCAAATAATTTATTTACATACTATACATTTCAATAATGAATTGGGTTAGTTCATGTTTTATTAAGTTTTCAAATAAAATGATAAAATTATGAATTATGTTGGGAATTTGGAACCTTTGGTTGCACTATAACAAAGTTATGACTGTTTTCCACAAACCAAAACTACACTTTTTTGCACTCGACGCGCGTTTCGCTAATAACTCAGGAGATGATAAACAATAAATTAAATTAACTTACACTCTATCTGATATACTATCTTTTAGTGGGCGGAGATAAGACTAATAATTTGTGATTGGTCACAATTTATAATCTTATCTCCGCTCTACTAAAGAATAAAGTGTGCTAAACGGAATGGGGCCTTTATCTTTATTTAAACTTTTTCTGGATTTAATGATTTCCATACTTTCATATGCATTCAAAAGTCTTTTATTTGGTACATTTTTTAGAAGTTTTAGGTTATCTAATGTGAATCTATGATTGTTTTCAAAAGCATGCTCGGCCACACTTGACTTTTCTGTCCTTCCGTATTTTAAGAGTGCTAAGTCTTCTTTGAATCGTGTTTGAATAGAGCGTCTGGTTTGCCCAACATATTTTTTGTCAAAATTCTTTACAACTAATTTCGTAAAATTTACTTTTTTCTAGAACTGTAGATTTATCCTTGGGATTTCCAAGTAAACTTCTTATTGCGTTTCCGGATTTATATACTAATTTGAGACCGGTGTTATTAAATATTTTTTGTAATCCTTTCGTATAATTAGGATTATAAGGAATTAATAAAAATTTAGAGTCGGAGGTATTTTTTTGTCTGAAAAAAGTGGGATTCCGAAAGGTCTTTTAAAAAGAATGTCTATTTATCAGCTTATTTATTAAGGCTTCATCGTAACCGTTTTCGCCAGCTATATTCCTAATCCTATTCTTTTCTGCTTTAAATCTTTCTTTGTTTAAGGGAAAATTTACTAATCTTAATTATTCCTTTAACCAACCCAATGCACAAATATGAGCATATAAAACGTTTTTTTGTACTATTTTGAATATAGCTCTCCAACAAGTAGGCACAGTGCTCAAAAATTCAAATGGTTAATGGTTTTTCTTACATTTTTTCTACTGTAACTCTGCATAAAAACAATTTTGGAGCATATTGTGATCTAGTTTTGAATGTATACACTACTTGTAAACTGTCCATAGGATGCAGAACAAGCGAGCGCTCAGTGGTCCAAAAATTGAATCGGAGGAATTATTATACACGATTGCCGAAAATGTTTTAATATTAATCGATTTTATGTGTATTGCCAAAAGCAACTAGATTTAAATTTTAAAGAAATCGCCCTACTTATTTCAAAGAAAACTGGGTAATTTTTACCCATCAAGTGTAAATTATGAAAAAAATAACTTATACAGGATTCCTAAGATTTTCCTTAGGGATAGGATTTCAATAAATCAAACAGAAATGGCATAGAAAGTTCTGCGCGCACAAAAGAAACAGGTATATTGAGCAATGGTGCCAGTTTGTTATTATCTCCGGACTGCTTTCATGAGAAAAAATTGTCGCCACTCTTTCATTGTGAGCATAAATCATAGTTGCAATAATAACCGTTGACAAGATGTCTGCAAATTCCGGTAGATGGCGGCCACACCATGAGATGATCGAGGAAAAACTAATTAAAAATTAGATGTTTTCAGGTCCAAACCACAGCTTTTTCTTGCTTAAAGGAGGCGGCAGGGTCTATTATTTATGATACTGAGCGATAAACTCGTGAGGTTGTTAACATTAGAAAGCTTTTAATTAAATTTCTTTCCATTCTGTTCTCCTAGTGACATCTATCCGGAAACGGCCAAACCATGCAGCTAGCACTAGCAGCCAAAGAAATCAACGGCGCTGTTTTTCCTGCAGAGCTTTTTGCTTGCGATATTATTGATTTTAAATAAAGCTGGTCCTACACTACATTTGATATTTTCGAGGTGTTTTATGACATGATCTCGAAACATGTAGCGAACCAATTCTTCAAAACTAGCGGGAGGGTAAAAGCGGAAAATAAGGGGCTGCCAATATTTGTAACACCCAAAAAGGGGTGAAAAGATTTATTTTGCTCTGTTTCTTTAGCAAAAACGTTTTTTTTTACGAAAAACTTGAGCTCTGCCACTCTTTTTATTTTTTTCTTCAACTTTCTCGAAATTTAGAAACAGAGACGGGATCAGTTTTCCTAAAACGGGGGATCTTGGTTTTGAGTGAGAAGATAAAGGGCGCGCAGGTAAAAATTTTTCAATTAAATTAGCCGAACGCAAAAATGTTACAAAAACAAAGCACGAAATAAAAATGGCGCCGCTTACATTTTTTTTTCAAAAATTACGTAATTTCAGGAACGCAAAGAAATAGGTCTAAAGAGTATAATTTTTAAGAAAAAAATATCAATTTTCTCGCCCTCCTCCACTGGGACTATAGGGGCCGTGCACAAATTACGTAATGGTCATAGGGGGAGGGGGGTTACAAAACGTTACGTAGGGGGGAGGGGGGTTTTCGACAGCGTTTGCATTTGTGTGAAGCTAAGAAAATTTGGAATGAAAATAAGTGAAAAGTTTTTTGTTTTTTGGGGGGGGGGTAGTGGTCTTGAAATCGTTACGTAATATTAGGGGAGTGGCGTGCCAAACCGTTACAAAACATTACATAGGGAGGGGGTCAAAAATTGGTAAAATCACCGTTACGTAATTTGTGCACGGCCCCACATCTGACTGTTCCTCCTTTTTGATTTCGAATCAAAGTGCAAAACCCGGGTTGGACGTTCGAAGGCGTCAACCCGTCCTATTTGCTTGATAAAGTTTCTACGGAAATATCTCAGTCGATTTCTCCGGCCGTGTATGAACGCTTTAGGTTAGGCATTTGTATGCATCTCAGTCCCCAGCCTGTAAACAGTGCGTAAGGACAATGGTTACAAAATGAAAAGCCGAAAAATATTTTTTTTTACGATATCTTTCTTCAGTTTGGTATTAAAGTCGAGCAAAAACAATTTTTATTCCAGTCCTAAAGGTATGAAAATGGAAAACATTAGAAAACAACAACCTGGAATGAATTTACTACGTGTAAGATGTAGTGACAACATCGCCCCATGCCCATCCTTTTCTGCCTAATGTGTTTTTCCGTTTGTCTGCGTCTTATACACGGCTGCTTGGCCCCCTAAGGATTGGTTTAGGAACCCTGTATAAGTAGTAAATAACTTTAACTTTATTTATAACCGTCAAAAATTGTCATTTTCTATATCAATAAAAACCAATAAAAGGCTAAAACAAGCTAGAGTTTAGTTTTTGGTAGCAAGAGGTACATGCTACACACACGAGGATAATTTTTAGATAATGATAAAGTACTAATACGTTTCAATTGATTTATAATATAGTTTTATAGAATTTTTATAAATATATTATAGTGTTCTTTATGCAGGACAGAAGCAGTTGAGACAGAAATAATCATTAATTTTACTCCGAGCCCTACAAAAGTAACATTAGAAAGCAGCAAGTCAAAAACAAAAATATCTTGGGACACGCGGTTTTTTAAGTAACATGTACGTTTAAAATTACATTCTAGTCAGACGTAAAAAATACGTGATATTTTGATAATAAGACATAGCAACCAGATCAACTTAAACACATTACGTGCACCAGTAGGAACTTTAGACATATCGCCGTGTTTTTTGTGATAAAGTAGGTAATTCGTTTTGATATATCTGCAAATTACAGTGGAAAAATTTAGGAAACACCATTAACCATTTGAATTTGAAAAAGAACGTTTTATGTGCTCCTATTTGTGCGTTGAGTTGGTTAAACGAATAATTAAATTCAGTCGTGCAGCTTATGCACATGCTTATTCTCGAATCTTGAGGTTTCCGAGTTTCAAAGTGTGCCTTACAGAAAAGTGAAACCAAAACCTGACATCCGGTTAAGCTAACATCGTACATCATACATTTTTAGAATTGACATGAAATGCCCTTTCTATAAATGAAATCAAATTAAGAATCGTATTATACATTAAGGAAAGACGAACCTTCAAAAATCAGTAAAATTTAAGATATTTTTCCAAAAATTTAGAAAATTAAATATTGTGTTTGGAGAAGCATTACTCGGAAAACACAAAGATTTACGGATAATTTCTCGTATAGAATCAACTCCAATAATTTTTAAACGGTGGCCGAAATATTTTTGCTGTACAAGAATGTGTCGTTGTGTCGAAATTCGTCCAAATTCCATGTACTCGAACACAGTGTGCACCTTTTAGAAAATATCATGTGGATTATTTTGTGTATTTTAACAAAATTATCCTTTCAGTAATTTTGCAATATGCAAAAGAGTGAAAAATGGATGACTTTTTGAAAAGGTGCAATTTTTAGTATTTTCAATGTTCCATGATTTTTAATAAACGCTCTTCAAAATTGATGATGACTATGATTCACTTTAAACTTTTTAAAAAGGTTGGTTTTTGCTGAATATAAAAATTATTTTCCTATGCGCGGATTTTTACGAACTATCATGGAAATTGTCAGTCAACTACCAAAATCGAAATTTCCTTAAAAAAACGGCTAAGATCGATTTTCAAAAAATTATTTCAGCTTTATGGGGCGGGCCTAAACTAAAATTTTGCTTTTATAGGATTCACAAAACGTTCCAGATATTTTTTAAATATTCAGACTTGGAATCGTACAAATTCGCAAGGCATAAAAACAATTTTATTCAAAATATCTAAAAAGAAAGTGACAATAATTTTTTATTCAATTTTTTTTGACCTGCGGAAGAAATACTCAGCTAAGTCCCACAAAAATTTTTCTTACACCGACAAGTAGACAGATTTTTTGGCTTTCGATGGAGCTACAAAAGAACTTTGCAGTAGCAGATGATGTATATTGGAGCGTGACATGCTAATTTTCTAGAAATGATCTTTTGCCTGCGCCTCTGAATCCAAAAGGGGTGATTAATTTTAACTATCACTAAAAATGAGTCAGAGTATACCTTAGCTGTGTACGAAAATTCTCCGCCCTAGAAGTTTTCTGCCAGCAAAAATGGAAATCGCGAGTTTTTAACCGCACTAAATTTTTTGACATTTCAAGTTTTAAGAAAAAATTTCGCTATTTCACATTTTTTGTAGAAATCAGGGACTTTCCAATTCATTTTAATGAATTTAATTGGATCAGTTCACTAACTTTTAATTGTCGCTATTATAAGTCTATTTATTTACAGGATTACCACGGAACGTTATTAGAAGCAGGTTATTCTTTACCAAGCCTACTATACTCTATATATTATATTTACTATACTTTATACTATAGATTTTTCTGGGAGTAAATCAAATGTGATAAGGATTCTCTGCATTTAACTCGTTTTCCGAATAAAGTTCATTTTTGTAAATAATTAATAGAATAAAGAGAATATTTCAGGAGCTGCTATATTATTTTGCCCATGACCAACAACAACTACTCGAAACATTTTTTGAAAAAATGTCTAATTTTTTATCAAAATTGTTTCTAGTTTTCAGCCTTCTGCCTATCCTTTTCATGCATTTTCCGTTCGCCACCTGTTGACTACGACTTCATCTTAACAAAATATTGGAAACAATGGAAACATACATAAAATCAGAGTACAGCATTATCAACAGATAATAATATATGATTATTATGATAATTAAACACAAAAAAACTAGTACCTACTGTAATATAAATATTTTTTGAGTAGCAATAGATTGAAAGTTAAAAAACGCCTTTTCTCAAATAAGTTTAAAATGGACATGTGTACCCTTCATATATTAATATTTAAATTTACTTTTTTTTGAATGGATGTTAGATGTTATTGTTAAAAATAATAATAAATTGACAAGGTAAGAAGTGTTGTAGGGTAACTTCCAACACTTGTGTAATGTTTATTGATTTTACTGTACGATAATATTGATACAATTACCTTTTAAGCACCAAACCTCTCAAACAAATATTTACCACTTCGAACTAAAAAATAGTAAACACTTTATAACCGCCGATGATAAATAAAATAAAAAAATAACTGGAAAAACACATGAGAGAAAACCAGACACAAAGTGCAATAAACAAATTATTAGAGCGTCTACGCCTATGACTCCATATGGCAAACCAATCGCGAGCTAAGTGGGCGAGCTTCAGACGAAAATGGGTTTCTACGCACATTCCTTAACTGGTCCATTTGCTTCTTAACCGGATTCCAAAATGTTATCAGCGTCCTTGCAGTACCGCTGACTTGGTTTTTATGCGTGTCGTGTACAAATTTTATTTTAACAAAGTTATGATTGTTTTCCATAAACCAAAACTATTTGCACTCGACACGCGTTTCGCTAAAAACTTTAGCATCATCAGGAGACGATAAACAATAAACTAAATTAACCTACACTCTATCTTATATACTATCTTTTAGTGGCCGGAGATAAGACTAATAATTTGTGATTGGTCACGCTTTATAATTCTATCTCCCCTCAACTAAAGAATAAAGTGTGCTAAACGGAATGGGGCCTCTATCTTTATTTAAACTATTTCTGGATTTAATGATTTCCATACTTTCATATGCATTCAAGTCTTTTGTTTGGTACACTTTTTAGAAGTTTTAGGTTATCTAATGTGAATCTATGATTGTCCTCAAAAGCATGGTCGGCCACTAAGTGTTCTTTGAATCGTGTTTCAATAGTCTCGTTTGGCCAACATATTTTTTGTCACAATCCATGCAACTAATTTCGTAAATTCCACTTTTTTCTGTGACTGTAGTATTATCCTTGGGGTTTCCTAGTAAACTTCTTATTATGTTTCCGGATTGATATACTAATTTAAGACCGGTGTTATTAAATACTTTTTGTAATCCGTTCGTATAATTGGGATTATAAGGAATTGAGACAAATATAGGGTCGGAGGTATGTTTTTGTCTGAAAAAAGTGGAATTCTAAAAGGTCTTTTGAAAAGAATGTCTATTTATCAGCTTATTTATCAGGCCTTCGTCGTAACCGTTTTCGCCGGCTATATTCCTAATACTATTCTTCTCTGCTTCAAATTTTTATGCGTGTCGTGTACAACCACCAACAGGTATATTCCAAATGACTCTTTTCACTGCTTACAACATAAGCTTGCCCTTTTTAACATATAGATTAGTGAATTTCCCCTTAAACAAAAAAAAAATGATTGTTTTGTGGAAAATCATAACTTTGTTACAGTGCAACCAAAGGTTCCAAATTCCCAACAAATTTATATTTTGTTAAAATGTTGTTTTACGCATGTATGTATGTATGTATGTATGTATGTAGAAGCTCGCGGACAGCTAACTTCGAGTTCCAAGGTAGATTGCAAGGCGTTGCGTTGATACCTTTGCGTGCCAGAAAGTCAAAAATAAGTAAATTCCTCCCGAGCCTTACAGTAAAAGTTCATTGTGTTTAAATCTACAGTCCACTCACCCAAAGAAAACCAGCTCATCAAGGCAAGAAAGGGAAAAAATGGCCAAGTTTTCAGGCAATCATTAACTCCCGGTTAGCAGAAAAATAAGTTACGTTTTTATGCTAAATATTTTTGGTCCAAGCGACCCGATAAAGAACAGATGCAGTCAACAAGTTCAACCTTCAAGAAAAAGAAAGTTTCATGTGGTTAGAATGCAGATCGTCCATTTTCATGTTCATGTGGAAAAACAAGTTAATAAAAGCAAGTGAAAACAAGAAGACAGTAAGAAAAAACCTCTGAAGGATCGAGTCGAGTTTCCAGAAGTCGTGCAAATCAACTTGTAGGCACTCTAATAGCGAAATTCTCGATCGCGTCATATTGAAGTGTGTGCGCGATCGGTACAAGAAATTCAAGTTCAAGGTCAAGCTCGATCAGCTGGTCAGTGAAGGTTTCGACAAGCAGAAAAACAGCTGTTTGAAGTTGGCTTAAAGTTTGGCGTTAAAGTTTCAAGGCAATCCTGGGATATGGTAAAAGCCGACTATGTTGACGTTGGTATCCAGGTAACCTAGATTAGAAAAAGTGTGTTGCAGAGTCTATTTAGATGGAAATTGGTGTGTAAAGTAGCACATTCTAGTAGGTAGAATAGCATGTAAACAAAGCCACCAACGCTTTTAAAGGAAATAAGCAGTAAGCAAAAGAAAAACAGTTCAAGGGTTTATCCTTCATTCCCCTTCCTTAGGTTAGGTTAATGTGTTAGGAGAGTAAAATTTAAGGTTATTTTAAGCTATTTTTTGCATGAAAAGTTTATGAATAGAAATCATGAGTGAAGAAAAAGATTAGGTTAAGTTAAGGTTAATTCGTAAACGAGGGGGGCTTAAATCAAATTTAACTCGGTTGACTAACTTTTTTAACTCCTTAAAAGTTCAGGCGGCTGTCACCACCTTATCACCGGTGGAACTATGCAATCTTGAAACTAGATTAAGTAGGGCAGAAATATAATTGCTTTCAAGTTTTATTTTGAAAAATCTTATTTTTCACTTGTAGCAGAAATTAAATATTTTCTTGAGTCAAAAAACCCGCCACCCTCACAACCAGTCTTTTAAATGCCTTCCCCTGGTACTCAGCAAGGGCAAATCATCACAGGACGCAGTACAAGCCCTAGTCATAAGCAAGTATGTGTCAGATCTTCTGATATTAAGGTACCCAAGTTTTCGTGGGTATATGAGAAATGGCTGGAATGGAAAGACCTCTACCTGTCACTTGTACACAACTGTCAAGATATTACAACAATTGCCAAGTTTCACATGTTACATGGAGTGCTGGAGGGATCTGCAGCTCAGTGCATACAATCTTTGTCCATCACGGAAAACAATTATACCGAAGCCTGGGATACATTATGTAAAAGGTTTGACAATAAAAAATTAATTGTTCACAAACATCTTAAAGGTATTTTAACCTGATGGAAATAAAATCTGAAAATCCCTCCTCGTACAGATTATTGGTCGACACAATCACTAATACCTTAAAGTGTCTTGAAAACATGAATGTCAGTACAGATAATTGGGACCCTCTAGTAATCTTTTTTGTGACCAATAAGCTAGACATGTTAAGATTGCGTGATTGGGAGCAAACAATATAAGATTTCAGGGGATCTCCCTACGCTTGATGAGTTAAAAACTTTTTTAACAAACCGAGCAGATTTTTTAGACAAAGTAAATATGCATAAACCAAAAGATTCTAGTTTTAAACCAAAAGATCAAAATTTTAAGCCAAAAACATTTGTAAATACATACATTTGAAAATCCTAGTTTAAAACAGTTTTCTTGCTATTACTGCCATCAGCAGCATTCAATTTTTAAATGTCCTGAATTTTTGGTATTATCTGCTAAAGAAAAATTTGATAAAACTGTTCAGCTGAAACTCTGCACGAACTGCTTTAGCAGTCAGCACCAAGCGGCTTCGTGTGATAGAGGCAGCTGCAAATTTTGTTCAAAAAAGCATAATTCATTTTTGTATCAAAGTCATTCACAAACTGCTGATGTAGTGCTTAATCCCAGTGAATCATAGACATTAGAAAAAAGCAATAATAGTGAAACTTCTTCAAAAACAACATCTTGTTCAAGTTCCATTCTAAGTCAAAGTTAAGTTCTTTTAGCAACAGCTCAAGTAAGGGTTGATGACCAGTCTAGTCAAGAGCACACCTGCAAGGCCTTACTTGACAACGCTTCCATGACAAACTTTATTTCAAAGGACTTTGCTGAAAATCTTAAGATTTCCCAGCAACCTATAAATTTATCTGTGATTGGCATTGGTCAGAATCAAGCGAAAATCAGTACATCATGTGATATACAATTCAAATCATTGCATTCTGAGTTCCAATCAAATCTACAGTATCTAGTCATCCCAGAAATAACTATCAGACTTCCAAACTACTCATGTAACCCCAATATTCTTGAAATTCCCTCTCATGTCAAGTTATCTGATCCATCATTTTTCAAGGCAAGTAAAATTGATTTATTAATTGGCGCAGATACTTTCTGGTATCTAATGTCAAGTAGTAGCATACGTCTTGGAAAAAATAAACCAATTTTACAAGAAAGCAAGCTAGGCTGGATAGTTACAGGTCCCCTAGGCTTTTCAAAGAGCACTGTAACAGCTTGTAATCTTTCTATTTCTAAAAATGTTGATGTTCAGTTGCAACTTCAGAAGTTTTGAGAAATAGAGGAATTATCTTGCAAGCAAATTTGTTCATCAGAAAAACAATTAGCTGAAGAAAACTTCCATGATACCTATAAGAGAAGCTCTGAGGGTAGGTTTATTGTTTCAATTCCGTTAAAGGAGCCTATCACAATATTGGGTAATTCTCAAGACCGTGCCAAGTCTCAGTTTTTACATCTTGAGCAAAAACTGGCTAAAAAACAAAAGTTAAAGGAAATGTACTGTGATTTTATGAATGAATACAAGCATTTTTCTCATATGTCTATTTTTAAACCTTTATCACAAGACCAAATCATGTACTTTGCATCATGCTGTCCTACGAGAAGATAGTGTCACAACCAAGTTACGAGTAGTTTTTAACTGTTCTGCTGAATCTACTTCAGGTAACTCTTACAACTCCATCCAGATGGTGGGACCTACTGTTCAAGAAGATCTTTTCTCAATTTTAGTTACATTCAGACAGCATATCTATGTTGCTTCAGCAGATGTCAGCAAAATGTACAGACAAAGTAAAGTAGCTGACGAAGTTAAACCACTCCAATTAATCTACTGGTGTGAAAATCCACAAGATGAGCTTCACATTTTTTCTTTAAACAATGTCACATATGGCACTGCGAGTGCTCCTTTTCTAGATACTCGATGCTTGCTCCAGCTTGCATATGATCATGAAAATACTTATCCAGAAGCCTCTCAACTTATCAAAAAAACATCTATGTTGACGATTTCAGTTCACAGTTCCTTGAAAACCTGAAAAGTGAAAGTTTTTCCTCAGAACCATTCTATTTTGCCACAAGTGAATCAAGAAAAACTTTAGGCCTGTTGTGGTCTTCTACATAGGATGTTTTTTCCTTTAAAATAGAGCAGTTACCTGAAGTTATGTGCATAACTAAAAGAACTATTTTATCAGATACTGCAAAAACTTTCGATCAATTAGGTTTGATAAGCCCTGTTATTGTTTTGGCTAAAATATTTCTCCAAGCGTTATGGAAGTTAAAACTTTCATGAACCAAGAAGTTTCAGCAGAGCTTTCTTCTCAATGGAAACAATTTAGAACTGAATTATCCATACTTAATGAGTTAAAAATTCCTAGATTGGTTTCTTGTCCATGTCCTGTTAGCGTACAAATCCATGGCTTTCCTGACAGTTCTCAAAAAGCTTATAGTGCAGCTTTGTACCTACGTGTTTAGCAAGAAAACCAGGAAGTTTTTGTAAATCTTATTAGTTCCAAAACTAGAGTAACTCCAATTCAAACAGTCATAATTCCAAGGCTGGAACTTTATGCTTCCTTGCTTTTAGCACAACTTTTCGAGAAAGTAACTAGCCGTTTGACTATAAGTTTTGAGAGTTATTACCTTTGGTCAGATTCCTCTGTAGCACTTGCTTGGATTCGCACATCTCCACACTTGCTACAGACGTTGGTTGGTAACCGAGTCTCATAAATTCAAATTTTGACTTAAGTTGACCATTGGCGCTATGTGCCAAAAAGCAACATTCTTTCAAGAGGAATGTCACCAAAAATGCTATTAGCATCGACTATGTGGTTTAACGGTCCCTCGTGGCTAAAAAATTGCGAAAACCAATGGCCAGAAGATATTTACAAATTAGTTTCATTTGGTGAACTCCCTGAAATTTGTCAAGAGACTTACGGTGGGATTTACTAAAACGGTTTAGTCTATTTTAGAACGGTCCTAAGTTTAAGTAAAATTTTTGGTTTTAAGCATTTTAAACCAACCCTCCTTGAGTTTTGGACACAGTTTGAATTATAAGAAGAGTTTTAATAAATTTGTTTATTGAATAATCATCGTAACACAATCTTTTGTTGGATTTAAGAAGGGAACCCACAAAAAAGCACAACTTACAAAAACCGAAACCCAATTGAACAGAAAATAAAACGTCCGAAACGAAATATGAACGAAAGTAAAACACCAAGAAAACAATGGACACGAATATAATTTTATAGCATTTTAATTTACTCGATCCTTAAAAGACACGAATATAATTTATCGGATTATAATTTTCCCGAACCTTAAAATATCAGAATTACAAACGTATCGAAAATAATTGTCTAGGAACGAAAACGACCCGACCCACAAATTGATAGAAAATAATATGCCCGATCCTTAAATGACCAGAACCCTAATCCATCCGAATTAATGACACCGTAATTGCATAGAAATAAATTGGTCCGAAAATTATTTTAAAAGAAACCCAAAACGTAAGAAAATATTTGTAACGAAAATAATTCAATAGAAACATAATAATGCCGAACCACAAAATTCAAGAACCCCAATTTATCCGAAAATGATTTGAACCGACAGCCACGAATTCAATTCCTACGTTGCCAGGCTTACGGCAGGGAAGAGTCGAAGTAAGTTGTGATATTGTATATCGTTTTTGACACACTTCCCCTCAACCGATTTTGATAAAATTTGATATACCTCCATAGGTTCGATGACAATACAATACTAAAAAAAGGTTAACCCCCCACCTCTATCCCCACCCCCTTCATAGGAAAATGTATTTCTGAACGACTTTGACCCGTTAACCGATTTAAATAAAATCTAGTATATGCACAATCGGTGATAGCACAATATTAGGAAATATAAACTCTCCCAACCTTACCACCACCTCTACATTCTTCATAGAAAAATACGTTTTTGACACACTTCCCTTTAATCGATTTTGATTTTAATAAGATTTGGTATACTACCCCTACCCCCACCCCTCTATAGAAAAATGCGTTTCTGAACGACTTTGACCCGTTAACCGATTTCAATAAAATCTAGTATATGCACTTAGAATCAGTGACAGCACAATATTAGGAAAAATCAACTCTCCCACCCCTACTCCCACCCCCACACTCTCCATAGAAAAATACGTTTTTGACACACTTCCCTTTAATCGATTTTAATTTTAATAGGATTTGGTATACTAATAACCGATTAACATGCAATATTAACCACCCCCTCCTACCCCTACCCCTCCATAGAAAAAAGCGTTTCTGAACGACTTCGACCCGTTAACTGATTTCAATAAAATTTAGTATATGGATTTAGGATCAGCAATATTAGGAAAAATCAACTCTCTCACCGCTACCCCCACCCTTTAATCGATTTTGATTTTAATAAGATTTGGTATATTTTATATTTTTTATATAATATTTAGAGTTAAATAATTGGAATACCTATGTAAGGAAAGTTAATATTTTGATATTTGTGCTAGGTGTTAAATAAGTGAGTGACTATTTTGCTGTATTTTCTGATAGCTTGTATTTTTGCTGTGATATTTTTAAAAACTTGAAGTTTGCTAGAGTTTTATAAAAAAGTGCTCTCGAGTGCTGCGATATAAGTCACTTTAACATGTTGCTCGTGGCCTTACCCCAATAGCACAAAAATATTCCCCGAACATTCGCTGAATGTTCAGCTAGGATGTTAGGAACATTCCCTGAATGTTCTCTCAAATCCTCTAAGTATACCAGGGATGTTCAGGAAATATTTTGTGTCTGCGGTTTTGATATTCCTAGAACATCCTGGTAGAACATTCATAGAGTATTTTCGCAGGATTTTCATAGCAATTTTATAATATTATAGGTCCTCCTAAAAAAATAAAACAAAAATAAAAAAAATATAGAAAAAGGTATTTGACACCCACGGGATTCGAACTCTCAGCCTTTCATCCATAAAACACCTTTCCAACGCCTTAACCTTTTGCGCTACGGAGACTTACGAGAAAAGGAAAAAAAAACTTTTGGACTAAGTAAGTTCTGCTAGACGAGCACAGTGAATTATTTGTTTTTACATAAAATCATGATTTCTTCCGAACGGCTTAAAATATTTTTTTTGTGGGATAAAAATAACCCCCCTCTCCGAATCCTCCCAAACGGTAGTTGAAGGGGATTATGTTATTTATTCTATGCAGGAACTCCCGAAGGGCTCAACGGATTCTCATAATTCTTTTTTTATTGGATAAAAATATTACCCCAACCCCTCCCCCTCCCCACCGAATGCTCAACCGATTTTCATCATTCTTGTTTTATTGAAAATAAATTAATATTAGCCTTCCCCACAACAAGCTTTTCAACGAAATAAATTCTTAAATTTTGCTGCGTATTAGGTATAAGCATGATCTTAGATAGAAAAATATTATTTCGAGAAAGTAACTAGCCGTTTGACTATAAGTTTTGAGAGTTATTACCTTTGGTCAGATTCCTCTGTAGCACTTGCTTGGATTCGCACATCTCCACACTTGCTACAGACGTTGGTTGGTAACCGAGTCTCATAAATTCAAATTTTGACTTAAGTTGACCATTGGCGCTATGTGCCAAAAAGCAACATTCTTTCAAGAGGAATGTCACCAAAAATGCTATTAGCATCGACTATGTGGTTTAACGGTCCCTCGTGGCTAAAAAATTGCGAAAACCAATGGTCAGAAGATATTTACAAATTAGTTTCATTTGGTGAACTCCCTGAAATTTGTCAAGAGACTTACGGTGGGATTTACTAAAACGGTTTAGTCTATTTTAGAACGGTCCTAAGTTTAAGTAAAATTTTTGGTTTTAAGCATTTTAAACCAACCCTCCTTGAGTTTTGGACACAGTTTGAATTATAAGAAGAGTTTTAATAAATTTGTTTATTGAATAATCATCGTAACACAATCTTTTGTTGGATTTAAGAAGGGAACCCACAAAAAAGCACAACTTACAAAAACCGAAACCCAATTGAACAGAAAATAAAACGTCCGAAACGAAATATGAACGAAAGTAAAACACCAAGAAAACAATGGACACGAATATAATTTTATAGCATTTTAATTTACTCGATCCTTAAAAGACACGAATATAATTTATCGGATTATAATTTTCCCGAACCTTAAAATATCAGAATTACAAACGTATCGAAAATAATTGTCTAGGAACGAAAACGACCCGACCCACAAATTGATAGAAAATAATATGCCCGATCCTTAAATGACCAGAACCCTAATCCATCCGAATTAATGACACCGTAATTGCATAGAAATAAATTGGTCCGAAAATTATTTTAAAAGAAACCCAAAACGTAAGAAAATATTTGTAACGAAAATAATTCAATAGAAACATAATAATGCCGAACCACAAAATTCAAGAACCCCAATTTATCCGAAAATGATTTGAACCGACAGCCACGAATTCAATTCCTACGTTGCCAGGCTTACGGCAGGGAAGAGTCGAAGTAAGTTGTGATATTGTATATCGTTTTTGACACACTTCCCCTCAACCGATTTTGATAAAATTTGATATACCTCCATAGGTTCGATGACAATACAATACTAAAAAAAGGTTAACCCCCCACCTCTATCCCCACCCCCTTCATAGGAAAATGTATTTCTGAACGACTTTGACCCGTTAACCGATTTAAATAAAATCTAGTATATGCACAATCGGTGATAGCACAATATTAGGAAATATAAACTCTCCCAACCTTACCACCACCTCTACATTCTTCATAGAAAAATACGTTTTTGACACACTTCCCTTTAATCGATTTTGATTTTAATAAGATTTGGTATACTACCCCTACCCCCACCCCTCTATAGAAAAATGCGTTTCTGAACGACTTTGACCCGTTAACCGATTTCAATAAAATCTAGTATATGCACTTAGAATCAGTGACAGCACAATATTAGGAAAAATCAACTCTCCCACCCCTACTCCCACCCCCACACTCTCCATAGAAAAATACGTTTTTGACACACTTCCCTTTAATCGATTTTAATTTTAATAGGATTTGGTATACTAATAACCGATTAACATGCAATATTAACCACCCCCTCCTACCCCTACCCCTCCATAGAAAAAAGCGTTTCTGAACGACTTCGACCCGTTAACTGATTTCAATAAAATTTAGTATATGGATTTAGGATCAGCAATATTAGGAAAAATCAACTCTCTCACCGCTACCCCCACCCTTTAATCGATTTTGATTTTAATAAGATTTGGTATATTTTATATTTTTTATATAATATTTAGAGTTAAATAATTGGAATACCTATGTAAGGAAAGTTAATATTTTGATATTTGTGCTAGGTGTTAAATAAGTGAGTGACTATTTTGCTGTATTTTCTGATAGCTTGTATTTTTGCTGTGATATTTTTGAAAACTTGAAGTTTGCTAGAGTTTTATAAAAAAGTGCTCTCGAGTGCTGCGATATAAGTCACTTTAACATGTTGCTCGTGGCCTTACCCCAATAGCACAAAAATATTCCCCGAACATTCGCTGAATGTTCAGCTAGGATGTTAGGAACATTCCCTGAATGTTCTCTCAAATCCTCTAAGTATACCAGGGATGTTCAGGAAATATTTTGTGTCTGCGGTTTTGATATTCCTAGAACATCCTGGTAGAACATTCATAGAGTATTTTCGCAGGATTTTCATAGCAATTTTATAATATTATAGGTCCTCCTAAAAAAATAAAACAAAAATAAAAAAAATATAGAAAAAGGTATTTGACACCCACGGGATTCGAACTCTCAGCCTTTCATCCATAAAACACCTTTCCAACGCCTTAACCTTTTGCGCTACGGAGACTTACGAGAAAAGGAAAAAAAAACTTTTGGACTAAGTAAGTTCTGCTAGACGAGCACAGTGAATTATTTGTTTTTACATAAAATCATGATTTCTTCCGAACGGCTTAAAATATTTTTTTTGTGGGATAAAAATAACCCCCCTCTCCGAATCCTCCCAAACGGTAGTTGAAGGGGATTATGTTATTTATTCTATGCAGGAACTCCCGAAGGGCTCAACGGATTCTCATAATTCTTTTTTTATTGGATAAAAATATTACCCCAACCCCTCCCCCTCCCCACCGAATGCTCAACCGATTTTCATCATTCTTGTTTTATTGAAAATAAATTAATATTAGCCTTCCCCACAACAAGCTTTTCAACGAAATAAATTCTTAAATTTTGCTGCGTATTAGGTATAAGCATGATCTTAGATAGAAAAATATTATTTCGAGAAAGTAACTAGCCGTTTGACTATAAGTTTTGAGAGTTATTACCTTTGGTCAGATTCCTCTGTAGCACTTGCTTGGATTCGCACATCTCCACACTTGCTACAGACGTTGGTTGGTAACCGAGTCTCATAAATTCAAATTTTGACTTAAGTTGACCATTGGCGCTATGTGCCAAAAAGCAACATTCTTTCAAGAGGAATGTCACCAAAAATGCTATTAGCATCGACTATGTGGTTTAACGGTCCCTCGTGGCTAAAAAATTGCGAAAACCAATGGTCAGAAGATATTTACAAATTAGTTTCATTTGGTGAACTCCCTGAAATTTGTCAAGAGACTTACGGTGGGATTTACTAAAACGGTTTAGTCTATTTTAGAACGGTCCTAAGTTTAAGTAAAATTTTTGGTTTTAAGCATTTTAAACCAACCCTCCTTGAGTTTTGGACACAGTTTGAATTATAAGAAGAGTTTTAATAAATTTGTTTATTGAATAATCATCGTAACACAATCTTTTGTTGGATTTAAGAAGGGAACCCACAAAAAAGCACAACTTACAAAAACCGAAACCCAACTGAACAGAAAATAAAACGTCCGAAACGAAATATGAACGAAAGTAAAACACCAAGAAAACAATGGACACGAATATAATTTTATAGCATTTTAATTTACTCGATCCTTAAAAGACACGAATATAATTTATCGGATTATAATTTTCCCGAACCTTAAAATATCAGAATTACAAACGTATCGAAAATAATTGTCTAGGAACGAAAACGACCCGACCCACAAATTGATAGAAAATAATATGCCCGATCCTTAAATGACCAGAACCCTAATCCATCCGAATTAATGACACCGTAATTGCATAGAAATAAATTGGTCCGAAAATTATTTTAAAAGAAACCCAAAACGTAAGAAAATATTTGTAACGAAAATAATTCAATAGAAACATAATAATGCCGAACCACAAAATTCAAGAACCCCAATTTATCCGAAAATGATTTGAACCGACAGCCACGAATTCAATTCCTACGTTGCCAGGCTTACGGCAGGGAAGAGTCGAAGTAAGTTGTGATATTGTATATCGTTTTTGACACACTTCCCCTCAACCGATTTTGATAAAATTTGATATACCTCCATAGGTTCGATGACAATACAATACTAAAAAAAGGTTAACCCCCCACCTCTATCCCCACCCCCTTCATAGGAAAATGTATTTCTGAACGACTTTGACCCGTTAACCGATTTAAATAAAATCTAGTATATGCACAATCGGTGATAGCACAATATTAGGAAATATAAACTCTCCCAACCTTACCACCACCTCTACATTCTTCATAGAAAAATACGTTTTTGACACACTTCCCTTTAATCGATTTTGATTTTAATAAGATTTGGTATACTACCCCTACCCCCACCCCTCTATAGAAAAATGCGTTTCTGAACGACTTTGACCCGTTAACCGATTTCAATAAAATCTAGTATATGCACTTAGAATCAGTGACAGCACAATATTAGGAAAAATCAACTCTCCCACCCCTACTCCCACCCCCACACTCTCCATAGAAAAATACGTTTTTGACACACTTCCCTTTAATCGATTTTAATTTTAATAGGATTTGGTATACTAATAACCGATTAACATGCAATATTAACCACCCCCTCCTACCCCTACCCCTCCATAGAAAAAAGCGTTTCTGAACGACTTCGACCCGTTAACTGATTTCAATAAAATTTAGTATATGGATTTAGGATCAGCAATATTAGGAAAAATCAACTCTCTCACCGCTACCCCCACCCTTTAATCGATTTTGATTTTAATAAGATTTGGTATATTTTATATTTTTTATATAATATTTAGAGTTAAATAATTGGAATACCTATGTAAGGAAAGTTAATATTTTGATATTTGTGCTAGGTGTTAAATAAGTGAGTGACTATTTTGCTGTATTTTCTGATAGCTTGTATTTTTGCTGTGATATTTTTGAAAACTTGAAGTTTGCTAGAGTTTTATAAAAAAGTGCTCTCGAGTGCTGCGATATAAGTCACTTTAACATGTTGCTCGTGGCCTTACCCCAATAGCACAAAAATATTCCCCGAACATTCGCTGAATGTTCAGCTAGGATGTTAGGAACATTCCCTGAATGTTCTCTCAAATCCTCTAAGTATACCAGGGATGTTCAGGAAATATTTTGTGTCTGCGGTTTTGATATTCCTAGAACATCCTGGTAGAACATTCATAGAGTATTTTCGCAGGATTTTCATAGCAATTTTATAATATTATAGGTCCTCCTAAAAAAATAAAACAAAAATAAAAAAAATATAGAAAAAGGTATTTGACACCCACGGGATTCGAACTCTCAGCCTTTCATCCATAAAACACCTTTCCAACGCCTTAACCTTTTGCGCTACGGAGACTTACGAGAAAAGGAAAAAAAAACTTTTGGACTAAGTAAGTTCTGCTAGACGAGCACAGTGAATTATTTGTTTTTACATAAAATCATGATTTCTTCCGAACGGCTTAAAATATTTTTTTTGTGGGATAAAAATAACCCCCCTCTCCGAATCCTCCCAAACGGTAGTTGAAGGGGATTATGTTATTTATTCTATGCAGGATAACTCCCGAAGGGCTCAACGGATTCTCATAATTCTTTTTTTATTGGATAAAAATATTACCCCAACCCCTCCCCCTCCCCACCGAATGCTCAACCGATTTTCATCATTCTTGTTTTATTGAAAATAAATTAATATTAGCCTTCCCCACAACAAGCTTTTCAACGAAATAAATTCTTAAATTTTGCTGCGCATTAGGTATAAGCATGATCTTAGATAGAAAAATATTATTTCCTTCCATGGCATGATTTGGTGATATTTTTTATGTCAACAAAACGGTTTCTTCTTGTAACTAAAATTAGAGATTTTTTTTTTAATAAAAAGAAAACTTGCAGCGGCAGATAGAAATATCCCAAAAAAAATCTTTGCCGCAGCTGTTCCAATAAAAAACATTACAATTATGTGGGATATTTTTAAGACTTTGGTAGAACATTGCACTAAGATATTGAATTTTTATTGCTTATCCTGAATAGAACATTCGCTGAATGCTGTATTAGCCAGGATATTCCCAGAATATCTTATAAATGTGCTATCAATGTGCAAATGTAAGGACATTTTTAGGACCTTACCAGAACATTCGTGGAATATCCTGCTTAGAATATTCTCTGAATGTAGAGTCTAGGATATTCTGAAAATGTCTTTTAATCGGGCTGTCAATGTGCCAAATTAAAGGACATTTTAAGGAACTTAGTAGAACATTCGTGGAATATCCTGTATGTAATATTTCCGGAATGGTTTACCCAGGATATTCTGAGGATGTCTTTTAAATGTGCCATTTATGGACTAAGTCGAATGTTCTTCGGGAGACCTTTTCTGTGCATTCTGGCACATCGAGGGAATGTTCCTGGAAAATCGTGTGTTATTAGGGTTGCTACCCATACAGCACACTTCGTCCCAGGGACGTACATTTCACGTCCATTTTATGTCGGTACGTCCTGGGACCAATTAGGGACGTACTAAGTACGTACATAAGAGTACGTACACTATGTACGTACATTTTGCGTACATTTTAGGGCTACCTCTCAAACATGCAATTACAGACGTACACTGAACGTACGTAAGCGTACGTAGTACGGACGTACATAAGCGTATTTACTATGTACGTACCTATTATAAACAATTAAAGACGCTACATAAAGTTAAATATTCAAACAACTAAATATGGGGTGACATCTGACATCTTTGGTCTAACGTATATACCTCAATATATATTGCTTGTCTAAAGAACTGTCATGATTAGGCCGCGAACGCTATCTCTTACGCACTCATACTACTGTATATATAGCGCCTTTCTCTCTCTAGAATTTTTATATGTGATCCGACTGTATCTTTTTTAGAACTGCATCGCTTGTCGTTTTTGGAAAAATTTAAGTTTTTTGTTAACATTACGACTTATGGAAAAACGTTTTGTTTGCCCTATGGCAACACTTCGTCCCAGAGACGTACATTTTACGTCGGTACGTCCCGGGACCAATTACGGACGTACTATGTACGTACAAACGTGTACGTACATACATAGTACGTACACTAAAAACCGTTATGAAGTATATTATATTTTTAGCAGAGTTTCTCTATGTATAGGTGGTGGTCTCGTGGTAGAGCATTTTTCTCTGACCCGGAAGGCTCGGGTTCAATTCCCGGTGTGTCCTACCCTAGCAAATACGGTTCCCTTGGGCCTTCGTCGGTCCGATGTCGATCGCCGAATTTGTCGTTATCGGCACGACGTCAATTTACGACATCGGACCAGCAGTATTTTTTGTCCGCTTTGCGATGTAGGCCCAATGTATGTTTGCCGATGCAGCGTTAGACTTTTTGCTGAAATCGGCATACCGTCGCCGTACGATTAAGGTCCGATATGATTTAACCACATGGTACCGAACATCCGTTAAACTATTCAAGTCCGACATTGGTTTCCTTAAGGGGTCCAACGTAGGCAATTGACGGAGGTCCGTCGGTGGTAGCTTAAAGCGGCCCGACATTGCCAAACTACAAAGTTTTGATAATACGGGTGCTTAACCAGTCGGGCTGGTTTAAGTGGCCGAAGAGGTGATTCTTATAGAGAAGTACCACCATCTTGTCAAGTCCGTATTTTGGTTTTGAAATATCTTTGCTCATTTGATATATAATATTATCTTCCACTGTACAGGAAATATAGTGACATTAGCGCCATGTCTAAATACTAGAAAGGAACTTTTAAGCAGTTTAAAAATTTTAAGGTGACGTAATCGGACCATCGTCGGTTGCCGATTCTCGGCCAATCAAACAAAATTCCAATCGAACCATCGTCGGCCCTAAAGCAGATAAAGTGGTCGTCGGCATAAATTCGACTATAGTAAATCGGGCTATCGTCAGTTGCCGATTCTCGACCGATTAAAAAAAGTTCCAATCGGTCCATCATCGGCCCTAAAGCAGATAATGTTTGCGTTGACATAATGTCGACTATAGTAAATCGGGTCATCGTCAGTTACCGATTCTCGTCCCATTACACCAAGTTCCAATCGGACCGTCGTCGGCCCTAAAGCAGCACCCCAAATTTTGTCATAATATTGTATTATCAATCGGACCTACATTACTGTTCCAAATTTTATTAAAATCGGTTCACGGGAAATGTTTCAAAAATGAATTGCAAGATTTGATAGACAGGTAGACAGCCAGAAACTGTGAAGATTAATAAAATCGTTCAATAAAAAAACATAAACGTTTGATTTGTGCGTCTCGCAAATCAGTCTATCCTATTACAAAATTTTATCCATATCGGTTAAGCCGTTTTTATAAAATTTCGTTCCAATCTTTTCAGACGTTTTTTACAAAATTTCATCCAAATCGGTTTAGCCTTTTGACGTGATTGAGTGGCAGACATACGTACACTGATACAAACTTTCTATAATATTATAGGATAGGATAAGATGTAGGATTCTTTGGATTTTTAGAAACTGGTCGCAAATTTGATTTATTTTCCAACACTTTTAAAATTGTAAAGATATTGATTTGCGCTACATATCCGGCTTGGGATAAGATATCTTTATATTTCGTTGTTTAAAGTTAATTAAATTTTGTTAATTTTTTAATAATCAGAATGCTTTAACCTGCTTAGTTACTTTAAATAACGCACAGCTCGTTTTCGACTCGCGAAAGGCACTGGAGACAACTTATACACACATTTAAACATAGCTCGCTTTCGGCTCGTCAATAACACCTGATTAATGTTCATATATATCTGCTTAACTAGTGTACCACTCGTCTTCGGCTCGTGGCACTGGAGGTGACTTTGACTTCGTATCTTCAATAATAAAATAATTTAAAAAAAAATAATAAAAAAAATATAATTTCTCGCGAACTATTAATTCTACAACTACAACTAGTAAAGTTGTTAGTTTTACTGGTTTCAATTAGGCCATAACTTTCTAATTTAACCTTTATTTACATCTACCTTTGTATTTTGTCACCTGCATACGCAGGGGGGGGGGAGCTTAGGGGCTCAGGCTCCTCTGAGGGCCACAAAAAATTGACCCGTAAAGGTTAAATTTTCCCCAAAAATCGCCCATAAAAGGGCAATCTGCAACTACCATGTTTCTCAAGCCACTCCCCCCCTCCAGGAAGAATTTCGGAGTACGCCACTGATTTTGTTAACATTACTTTTATTTTTGGAAAATTATTGCAGTTTTCTTTCAATTTTAATAAAATTTTTCCGTTTTGGCAATATTTTTACGTTATAATGACTCACGTACAGCACTGATCATCTAATGACAGGTGTCATTTTGCGTACTTGTTCCTTATCTTTAAAACGAAATGATTTCCAATATTGCGACATATGTATTATTTTAAATATTTCAAAATTTCTTTATTTAGTTTTTTGTTCTTATGATTCTAGCTCGTTTTGACAAACATTAAGTGAACTACGTGAGCGACATCTACAAAACGGCTAAAACTTTTGATTGATTCTTATGTAAAAAACTTCATCAAAGCGAACTTTGCGATTTTTGTCACATTAGAGCTCGCCGTTTTTGAGATATCTTGTTGTTTAAAGTATTCGTAAATATTAATTTTTTTTCATGTTTTTTTCGTTTTTTTGGATGTTTTGCCCTCAAACTCAAAAACGGTTTGTCCTAGAGTACTCAGAGCTTATTTAGAAATTATTTTGGACTTCTGTAAAGAAAATAGCGTTCCAGAAACCGTCAAAAAATTAAGGGGCAAAAAAATCGCTCGGTCGAGTATTTTTGCCTGCAACCATTTTCGAAAAATCCTCAAAACTCAAAAACTGAAAACTAATCTGAAAAACGACCGCGACGGTCCCTGAACACACATTTGGCTTTTTGAATACTGATTTGATATATTTTAAAAAACGGCAGAAATTTCCTCAAATTTACACCTTTTTGAAAAATGGCGCCCTGCGGGCCTTTAGAAAAATCTCAAAATCAGTCACTTTTTCCGATTTAGCCGATTTTCAATAGGCTTCGCCAATGCATTTGAGGCTTAATTTGTGCAAAATTTTAAAACGATTAGTCAACTTGCCGGACAGTTAAAACGGAACAACGGAGGTACATCTTAAAAAAGCCAATTTTTGACACTTTTTCCCATTTCTACTGCACTTAAAGTTTTTCGATTTTTCTGAAAATCCATAGGTTTCATCTTCCACTAGTGCTTAATAACTATGCCGAGTTTCGTCGCTCTAGGTCAATCCGTTTTCAATTAACGGCGAAACATTCCCGCGCGCGCCTTCGAGGGGACTTAGCTAGTGAGTAACGGCCCCGTGTCATCTTCCAAATAGAGAAACTTGTCATCGCCGAAGTCCAGTGCCTACGACGCTCTACAGATTTAAATTAATTAAATAGCGATTCGGATGGATTGTGGTTCGGCACAATTAAGGATCGGACATATTCTGTTCTCTAAAATTGTAGTTCGCCCGTTTTTCGCTTCTAGATAATTATTGTCCAGACTTTTGTAGTTGTGTTTTTTTACGGTTCTAGTAGATTTTTATCGAAGATATTTTATTCTTGCCTTTTAATTGTTGAGCAAATTAAGGTTCGCTTCAATTTTATTCGGCTATTTTGTGATTGTTTAAATTGGGTTTCCGATAAATTAGGTTTCTTGATATTTGGTTTTCTGCACCATTATGCTTCGCTTATATTATTTTCGTTCAAAATATTTTCTGACGTTTTGTGTTCCTGTAAAAATGTTTCGCTTAAATTTAATTCTATGCATATATTTTGTAACGATTTGATTTTCGAGACAATTTTTTTCGGACCAATTATTTTCTTTTCTTTTAAATTCTGACAAATTATGTTTCTGCCAAATTTGGTTTCGGTTTTTTTATAGGGACCCTTTAAGAAGAAAGTTTCAATCTAGAAGAAAAGAAAATTTAAAAATTGAAACCCACGCGGGATGTAAATAGTAAATACTCTGTAGAACAAATTAAAATTAAGGTTATATGTCACTCTAATAAAAACTTACCCTTGATAATTGATTTTTCCAATTAATACTTGATGTCACACAACGATTTAGATGGGTGATAATAAAACAAGGAGTAGATTAATTTTGTATTGGTGGTTGGTTGTATAAGGTGTTTTTATTTATGAAAAGTATTAAAAAAACTTAAATGCAAGTTTTTACATTTCTGTCACTGTCGAAATGTCAGTTTAAAAATATTAGCGCTGCGTTCAGTCACAAACAGCGAGTTCGAATCTTTTACCTCTGCTTGCACCTTGGCTTGCACCAACCTCTACTGATGAAAGCTACAGCTTTTAAATGAGTGGGCTTTAAGTAAGGAAAGTTATTTTGACTGAGTTTTTAGATAACCTCAATGTTTTACTTTTAGTTTGTAAATGAATTAATATAGTTGTTTTGGGTTTTTTTGTTTAGTATATTTTTCGTGCATAATCAGTGACCCTCACTTATGTTTGTTTTGCCTCGTAGTGCCCTAACAAATATATTTTTTGTGCTGAAAACGGGTTGAAAATATGGCGTTTTTATGGACAAAATTGGAGGTGTTTTATTGATTAATAAACAACTTGGGATATTAAATAAGGTAAATGACTTTTTGTAAAAACGGTTACTTAGGGAAATTTTAAATGAACTTATTACCAATTGCCACAAAACAATCCTTTCTGGGAGCTATAAACTTAAACCACCCCCCGAGGTGGTCTAAAAAATCAGCAACTTTACAACCTCAAACACAGATGATGAAGCTATTATGTACCAAATTTTTGGCGTATTCACCATATGCCATTTTGAAGCCTGAAAAAATAATTAGTTTTAGGGCATTTTCTCCTAAAATATGGTATATGTTTAGAAAAAAAGAACAGTTTGTATTTGAATCTGATTGCATTAATACAATTTTCCACAATGTTGTAAATAATAAAATCTCAATAAAAAATGAAAAGCAAAATAGGGAAAAGTACGATTGCTCACTGAAATTTTCCACTTACTTGGTATTTGATTATCGCAGGTGGAGACCGGCCATTTTCCATGCACAGGTTGCTAATTGCTGGGATGTTGTTTCTTCAACGATCTTTGGGCAAATAGGACCCCCGTAGGGTGGGGAGCGCGCGTGTCAAGTCATAAGTGAGCAAAAAACACGCGGACAACAAAAATAAAATTTTATGGGCATCAATTCATAAAATAAAAATATTGGGGAAAATCAATCAATCATAAACATTACCGCCCACTAAAAAATACAATATTTTTTCCAAGAATAAAAAAAAAATAAACAAAAATAATTCTTGTGAGACCACACCAAATTTGGATTTCCATTCAAGAAAGGAAAGGGAAAAAAAAACAAAAATAATTCTGGTTTAAACATATACGCACGAAAAAATTGATTTGGAAAAGTTATTGTGAGGGTAGTAAACATACTTTAACCAAAGGCCGATCTAAGAACCCTTCGGAAGTTCTTATTTTAACCACACGGGGAACTTCGTCAGGGCTGGGATATATTTTCTCCAGGCGCCCAATGACCCAACGGAGGGGGGGTTGGTTGTTATCTTTAATGACAACAAGGGATCCAACCTTAGGGGGGGTGGATTCAACATTCCATTTGTTTCGTTGGTGGAGAGTATTCAAATATTCTATTGACCACCTCCTCCAGAAATGCTGGTGCATTTGTTGGATCATCTGCCAACGCTTTAGGCGATTGGCAGGTACCTTAACTAAATCCTCGTCTGGAGGGGCGGTCAGAGCTTCAAGAGTCAGGAAAGGGCCTGGAGTAAGGCACTCTAGGTCATTTGGATCGGGACTCATTTCACACAACGGTCTGGAATTAAGAGCAGCTTCACACTGAGATAAAACTGTCAAAATTTCTTCAAAATAAAGAACTTGCTGTCCAATGACACGGTAAAGATGGGATTTAACTGCTTTTACCGCAGACTCCCAGAGACCCCCAAAATGTGGGGCAGAGGGTGGGTTAAAATGCCAACGAATGGATAGCTTTTCAGCAGCAGATTTACAATAGGATATGATTAGTTTCTTTGCGCCAATAAAATTTGTTCCTTGGTCACTATATAGGTGACTACATCTTCCACGGCGGGCTACAAAGCGTCTGAAGGCGGCAAGGAATGCCTCTGAAGTTAAGTCTGACACAGGCTCTAAATATAATGCCTTGGTTGACATGCAAATGAAAATACAAATATAACCTTTCTGGCTTTGTACACCTCGACGTCTCGATATAGATATAGCTATTGAACCCATGTAATCTACACCAGAGTGTGAGAAAGGTTTAACTTGGGAAACACGCACTTTTGGAAGATCTCCCATCAAGGGATACACAGGGTTTGGTTTGACACGAGCGCATCTGAAGCATTTGCTCAATACAGAGTGAATGGCTCGATTTATGGAGATAATCCAGACTTGCTGTCTTAGCAAATACTGAAGTAGCCGGGGACCAGGATGACCATTTTCGTTATGGACAGATTCTATAATTAACAGGGTTAGTCTATGATCTTTTGGGAGTAGCATGGGTGTTTGGTATCATAGGATAAATCGGAGTGGCGCAATCTGCCGCCCACCATGACAACACCCTCTGCATCAATAAACGGTGAAAGTTTGTGAAACGGTTTAGAACAAGGTTTCCCAGTTTGAATATTTTTAGTCTCCTCAGAAAAACACTCCAATTGGATAGATCTGACCATCACACATAAAGCTCTATATAACACACTAGCACTCAGTGCAGTTGATTTTGGAGGCTCCTTTTTCTTGAAACACACAGCCAAAAACCGAATGCAATATGACACAATATATGGTTTTAAGCGAGGAAAATCTCAAAAGCAAGGATGTAAGTACTGGATTGGAAAAGGTAGTCAGATTACATATGACTTTACGCTCTTCTTGTAGAAAAGCAGGATTAGTTTGGGAATCAAATTCTAAAGGGACTGGCCATAATTCCTCAGATGATTTCAGCCATGATGGGCCAGTGAACCACAAGGCATGATTTGCTAGCTGGCCAGGCAACAAACTTCTGGAAAGACAATCGGCAGGATTCTCAGTTTCACTAACACGGAACCATCGATTGGGAGGAATTTTCTCCTTTATCTGTTGCACTCTATGTGCAACAAAAGATTTGCAATTGGAGGGATGATTTCTGATCCAATATAATGCAACACTGGTGTCAGACCATGAATATATTTGGTCAAATTTCATTGGGGAGTTGGAAAGAACAAGATGCATCAAATTGGTTAGCAACAAAGCAGCACAAATTTCTAGCCTTGGCACCGAAACTATTTTCAGGGGACAAACCTTACTTTTAGCACACAGTAAGTTTACAAATACTTCACCACTGTCATTAACTTGTCTAACATATACAACGCCACCATAGGCTAACAACGAAGCACCACTATAGCCATGTAGCTCGGTCCATACCGCGTCAGGTATGGTAACACAACGGGGAATAGAAATAGATGACAACATGGAAAGTTGGGACACATATAATTTCCATTGGTAGACAATATCCTGGGAAGGAATGTCATCCCAACCTAATCCTTGGATCCATAAACGCTGGATTAAACATTTTGCACCCAATACCACAGGCGCTATGAATCCCAAAGGATCATAGATTTTGGCTATTTCTGACAAAATTACTCTCTTGGTACTATCACGATCAATGGGTTTGACCGAGTAGGAGAACCTATCCGATATAGGATTCCACTCAAGACCCAATATTTTCAGAATGGAATGGTCTTTGTCAGAAAAGGAAAGGTTTTGCTGGTGTACTTCTGGAATAGAAGAAAGCAAATTTGGACAATTGGAGGTCCACTTTCGCAGTTCAAAACCACCACAACGAAGTAACCTTATTAATTGGTTTTGTAGATCCAAAGCTTGATCAATACAACTAGAAAATCCGATTATATCATCAACGTAGGTTGAATTCATAAGGGTATCTGATGCTAAAGGATACTCATGACCATGGTCAAGAGCCAATTGGTGCAATGTTCTGATTGCTAGATAGGGGCTACAGTTCAGACCATATGTGACGGTACATAGATTGTAGTCCTGAATGGGTTCGGACGGATTAAATCTCCATAATATTTTTTGATATTTGACATCTTCTTTATATATATATCTGAAATGAAAACTATTGGGAAAAATCTAAAAGACAGGAAAATTCATACAATATCATTTTGTAATTTAGGACCAACAAGGAGAACGTCATTTAGGCTGCAGTTATTTAAGGATTTTGAAGAGCTATCAAAAACCACACGGATTTTTGGAGATGCATTGTCGTCTTTCACAACACAGTGATGTGGGAAATAATACGATGGTGATTCTGGGTAAGGACAAGGTACCATATGACCTTGGTTCAAATAATCCTTCATGAAGTCGCAATATAATTTATGAAGAGTAGGGTTTTGGTTCAAACGGTTTTCTAACAGAGTAAAACGTCGCAATGCTTGACCTCTAGACTCGCCTAGTTCGGGACAAGAGTCTTTAAATGGAAGGCGCACAATGTAGCGACCACTAGGTTCCCTGGAATGGGTTGAAACAAAGAAATCTTCACACATCTGTTCTTCCGGACTTAGATAGACCTTTTGTGGAACATTTTCAAGTTCCCAGAACCTTTGCAAATTGGAATCGACAGAAGTAACACAAGGTGTGCATAATGAGACAAACTCATTGGGTAGTGAATTTTCTCCACCTATCAGGACCCATCCAAATATGGTCTTTATGGCACAAGGACCGCCATTGGTACCCTTTTTTTAATCCAGGAGTAACAATTTCAGAGAACAATGGGATACCTAACAACAAATCTACACAATGGGGGTCCATAATGCGTGTCAGCTAAATCAAGATTTTTTAGGTACTTCCACTTGGTAGAATTCACTGAAGAAATGGGAGTGGACTCACAAATAGAGTTAACAATAATAGCTGTAAATTCCAAGCATGGAAAATGAAACTTCTTTGGACATAATTTTATAGTCACAGTACCAATAGAAGAAAAGGTGGACATATTGTTTATGCCTTGGATGGGAATAGTATTTGGAAGAATAGGCAGATTTAGCCGTTTCACACATGACAATGTTACAAAATTAGTCATACTGGCACAGTCCAGCATGGCACGGCAAGTCAACAAGTCATTATTGGAACTATACACAGAGACTTCGGCTGTGGCAAATAGGGCAGCATTTTCAATTGGGGATACACTAGCATAACATTGAGTACCAGTCGAAGTTTGATTCCTATTGGAATTACTAGAAGGTGTGGAATCTGTAGGTGAGTCTTGTAACCTTTTTTCTGGGAAATGAAGCAAACTATTATGTTTAGATGAACACACTTTACAAGATTTGGTATTTGGATACAATGAGACACTATGGGACTTTGAAAAACAATTGAAACACATGTGGTGTTGTTTAACAAAGGAATGTCGAACAGTTACCTCAGCTTCTAAGAATTTTGCACATTTGAATAACGGATGTGATCCAGATTTACAAAATAAATAAGAACTATACTGCTCGGTTGATGTCATATAGACTGGTCTGACTGGCTGAACCTTTTTTGGTTTATTTTCAATTGGTTTAGGGCTACTTTTGGTTTTTTGGTCAACAAAAAAAGTGCTATTTTCTAAAGCTCTACAAGTTTTATTTAAAAATTTAGTTAAATCTAAATATTTTGGGATAGTTTTGTCGATATGTTCAATTTCAAAACGCGTTTTCAGCGAAGGGTCAATTTTTTATAGCATTAAATTTAATTTGGTAAAATCCCAGAGATCAATACCCTTTATAGATGACAAGGCATCCATGTTTTGGGAAAAGTTTGAAATAAGTTTTCTTAAATTAGATGCATAATTGTTTTTGGCAGGTAAAGCATTGTAAATTGAGAGCCAATAATCCGTGGCTAATGCCCTCTTATTGTCATACCGTTCAATCAATGCATTGTATGCAAGTGCATAATTGTCCTCGGTCAATGGAATATTTTTTATGACTTCGGCTGCCTCACCTTTTACTGCCATTTGCAAGTGCTGAAATCTTTGTATATTGGTAAGAGATCTTTTTTCATGTACTAATGTGTGGAATAAATCAAAAAAGGTAGGCCAGTCTCGCCTATTGCCAGAAAATGTAGGAACATTAATGCGAGGCAGGTCCAACTCTTCAGAGTGACTATGGTAAAAAGAAGTATTGGCACCGGGAGTGCCACTTTTGGGCAAAACATTAGCAGGGGTAAGTAGGTTTTTCCCTATGGAACTAACACAATATTTCATGTCATCAAATTTATTACCTATTTTATGCTCCTTTTCAACATTCTCCTCCTTGCACATACACACTATATCCAAATGCAAGGACTTAAATGAAGAGCAAACTACACCAAAATCGTCTAAACGTGATGAAAACTGTCCTAATTTGGAAGGGTCAGTTTGGCAATCAACAGCTAAAGTGTACATAGATTCCATACGATTGTAAAAGCTTTGACGCTTTCTCGTCAGTTTAACAAGTAATTGATCGTCGTTAGACATTATGAAAAGGTTCTGGGAAAAAACACCTTGAAAAACGGGAAAATAATAGCAAATACGCACACAGATGGTAGCGCACAACTAATATTCCTAATATGGGACCGATTCTAACTCAATTTTGGGTAATTGCACAACAATTTTGGTAAAAATTCGCGAAAAATAAATGTTTGTTTTTATTTTACGAAAAATCACAAAATCGCGTAAAATTCTAGGGTTATGTCCACGTTGACGGGACACAAAACAACTATTTTGGTTTGGTTGGTTCGCTCAGCTGTTTATCTGTCGGCAAAGAATAATTTTTGGTTGGAAAATGACACGGCTAACAAAAAAGCTTGGTTACAGTATGGTTACTATATTCACACATAATTTTCGAACACCCTTGGCCAACAAAACAAAACCTACTTTTTTTTGCGCGTTTGAATGACTGGCTGAAGGTCAAACTCACAAATCAACAAAAAAACCCGGTCGGATACTTGAAAAGTTTTCACTGAAAGAAAACCAAATTAAATGATGTGGTTGTTATGGAATAAAATATCACGATATTATTTTTAATAAAATTAAATAACTCAAAATCCATGGGCTATTTCCTATTCGGGTCTGAAGGATCAACTAATGAATATGATTGCATTAATACAATTTTCCACAATGTTGTAAATAATAAAATCTCAATAAAAAATCAAAAGCAAAATAGGGAAAAGTACGATTGCTCACTGAAATTTTCCACTTACTTGGTATTTGATTATCGCAGGTGGAGACCGGCCATTTTCCATGCACAGGATGCTAATTGCTGGGATGTTGTTTCTTCAACGATCTTTGGGCAAATAGGACCCCCGTAGGGTGGGGAGCGCGCGTGTCAAGTCATAAGTGAGCAAAAAACACGCGGACAACAAAAATAAAATTTTATGGGCATCAATTCATGAAATAAAAATATTGGGGAAAATCAATCAATCATAAACAGTATTTGTACTTGGTATTTTGCAGTAATAATACAAAATAATCAATAACCTTGTGTCTTTTCTGTATGGGTAAGTGATTTTTGAAAATTGGTTTTAAAATTTAGTACCCCCCACAGGTGTAAATATTTAGACTTGTGGGGGGTACTATTTTAGATCTTAGTAAATCCCACTGTTACAGTTTTATTCAGGTTAATCAAGAGCCCTTTCCTTTTCAAAATTATCATTCATTGACTAAACTTAAGCGTATTTTTGATTATGTATTGCGATTTATAAATAATTCTAAAAAATTCAGAAAAGATTACCCAAAAATAGAAAAAAAACTTTGAGCAGTCAACGCAAGCTTCTCAGCTAACATTTATCAAAAACAGTTTAATCCTTGTTGGAGGTAGATTAAAAAATTCTCCTTATTCTTTTGAAAAGAAACACCCTATAATCTTAACTCCAAAAAATTATTCCACAGTTCTATTTTTAGAGAAGAACATTTGAGACAAATTCATTGTGACCCTCAAATGTTGCTGGCGTCAGTTACGGAAAAGTTTTGGCCTATATCAGGAAAAAATCTTGCCAAGCGCATTTGCAGGGAATGCATAACGTGTTTTAGGTTTTAGACTCCTTTAATGGGAAATCTGCCTGAGCCGCGTGTCTCTCCAAGGTTGCCATTCTCGGACACAGGTGTAGACTATGCAGGTCCATTTTCGTACAAGGACCGGAAAGGTAGAGGCTGCAAAACTCATAAGTGTTATTTAGCATTGTTTATTTGCTTAACAACTAAATCCATACATTTGGAGCTAGTTACAGAGCTGAGTACGTTAGCCTTTTTAGAAACCTTGCAACATTTCATTGCACGACGTGAAAAGCCATTTCACATATACTCTGATAACGGTGGAAATTTTATTGGGACAAACAACAGGCTTCATGAGCTAGGTTCTTTTTTACGAGAAAATAAAGCCAGCATCGAAGAAAAGGTGGCAAATGAACATGACATCATGTGGCATTTGGGAGGCTGATGTGAAGTTATCAAAGCACCATCTTTTGAAGGTCATAGCAAATACTACTTTAACTTATGAGAGTCTATCAACTGTCATAATTTTTATTATCCCCAGATCCCAGTGACTTGAAAGCCCTCACTCCTGCTCATTTTTTGATAGGTAGATCCTTGAATTCGCTTCCTTATCCTGATGTCCAAGGTATTCCTTAAAATCGTTTAAGTCATTATGAGCATCTCGAACTGCTTAAACAACACTTTTGGTACCGTTGGTCAAAGGAGTACTTAAACCAATTGCAAGAGAGAACAAAGTGGAAAATTAACAAATCTACTTTATCAGTTCGTTCTCTGGTGTTAATACGAGATGACAATTTATCTCCATATTGGGTCAAATTGTGCAATTGCACCCAGGCTCAGATAAAGTGGTAAGAGTAGTGTCAGTGAAAACCACGACCAGTATTTTAAAACGCGCCGTTTGTAACGTGTGTTCCTTACCTATAGATGACTCTTAAGTTTAGTTTAAGGCTCAATGTAAATGAGAGGCCTAGTGTCTATGTATTTAGGTTAAGCTAGGTTATTATCAAACCTTCAGGCCGGGAGCATATTAAGGTTTTATAATTTTAAATCTAAATTTAAAACTATAAACCCCTTAAAATAGTATTGCAAGGTGCACCAATCAAAATTAAGAGTTGGTCCGCCATCTTTTTTCGTTAGAAAACTGGCGGTCGGTATAAAAAGAAAAAGCGCGCGTTTCGACATGTTCATTACTGTAGAAGCTCGCAGACAGCTAACTTCGAGATCCAAGGTAGAGTGCAAGGCGTTGCGTTGATACCCTTGCGTGTCAGAAAGTCGAAAATAAGTAAATTCCTCCCGAGCCTTACAATGTTCTTGTAAGTCTAAGAAATAAAGAAAAAGTCAAGAAAAGTTCATCGTGTTTAAATCTACAGTCCACTCACCGTAAGAAAACCAGCTCATCAAGGCAAGAAAGGGAAAAAATGGCCAAGTTTTCAGGCAATCATTAACTCCCGGTTAGCAGAAAAATAAGTCACGTTTTTATGCTAAACATATTCTATAGATTTTTCAACTCGTTTTCCAAATAAAGTCCATTTTTGTAAATAATTAATAGAATAAAGAGAATATTTCAGAAGCTGCTATATTGTTTTCTTCGAAATTTCAGACATGTCACATTTTGCAAAAATATTGCAAACTTTAAAAGTCGCTATCGCAAGTCCTGCCCAACTTAACCAAAAAGGGAGCTGGAAAGCAATAACTGCCGATATGGTTTAAAAAAGTGCTTCCTGAATATGTCTGTAATTGAAACTTTCCATACAAAAAGTTGTCTTAAAAAAATAAAAATTATGTGTTATATTACCTACCCAAGAGAATCCAATACATCCAATTGCATCTGAAAGCATGTCTCCCAAAATTGATGGAAATGAGTTTCCACTTGGAAAGTAAGCATGGAATCTAAAATAACAAAATTTTCACAATTTTTTGGTAATAAGTAATGATTAGCCGCTTAAATTTAGATAACGAACAATCATCAATTTTTTTTTTTGATATAATCACGTTACTATGGACCGAATAATAAATCGATTTTGAATATGTTTCCTATTATGTTGATACATTTTTCTTGTGCACGTCTCCATTATTGTGTTTGGGTTTTCGATTCAAGATGTTGCGATCAAAAGATACCATTAGCCAAAAGTGATCCCGCCAGAGGTTTCCGAGATACAGAGGTTCAAAGTCAGATTTTTGAGATTTTGGCAATTTTTTAATAATTTAATTTTTTTGTTACCCAATTATCTTTACTATTTTGACGAGAAGTACCTACTACTTTTATTTATTTACATTAGTATATTAAAGCCATTTAGATAAATAAACTGTAGACAAAACCTATTCCTGTACAGTGGGCTACGAAAGAAAAATATATCACGTTAATTTATTTAATAGTGTGAAAAAAAGCAAAAATCTCCATCTGTTTTGCTTTAGTTCGTTTTCTTGTCCGTCTTTTGTCATAAAAAGTTTCTTACAATATTTTTTCTTTCGTACGCCACAGTGTATTTATCTAAAAGGCTTAAATATATCCCAATATAAAGTTAGATAAAAAAAATGTGGTAAATATTTTTTGTCAAAATAGTAAAGAAAATACACAAAAAAGTTAAATTATAAAAAAAATCGAAAATGCATCAAAGCTTCAACTTTTTGAACCCCTATATATCGGAAACCGCTGGCCGGATCAATTTTGGCTAATAATATCGAGGGCCATTCTCCATTGCTTTGGGGCAGGATCTTTTTTTTTCTAGGTGGCGTTGATTTAATACAGTTGAAACGCCTTTAACTTAAACCTTATCTTAAAATGTAATCTAAAAAATTTGTTATTTAAAATTGAAATAACGTAGATCGCCCTTCTAAAATGAGTTTTATTGCCAGAAACGTCGCGTCGCCATAGGAAAAATTAGATTTGGGCCATTAGAGTTTGGCTTTAAACCACTAGCGCGTTTAGGGGCAATTAAGACAATCATTAAAATTAAAAGGCAGCTAATTAGAATCCCGGCCAATTTTCCGCTTCACCTTTTGAATAAAGCTGCTTTGTGATCATTAAAAATTATTTTTATCAAAAGAAATACAAAGTATGATTTTCTGTTTGACTAGATACATAACTGTAAATAGTGTAAACTTTTCTATCCGTTTACTCCAAGTTTTAAAAGTTCGTTGTAAAAATATGATATTTTCCTTTTTAATTGTCTTTTGCATTATGAACACTGGCTGAAGCCAAGTCCAGACTATAAAAAAAAACTAAGTTATTAATTTACTTTTTATTTTTTCACATTAGATATTTTTATGGTAACATATATTTCGAGGCATTTTTTTAAAGTTAAATTTGGTAAGAAACTGAAGTTAGAGGCCTTCTTGTTTTTAAAATTTAAAATTATATTTTTTTCAAAAATAAACTGTCTTTTATTTTAAAAACATTTAAAATAGTAGTTTTTACAACTAGCGGCTTTACCGTTAGTTTAAATAACGAGCGCAGCTAGATATTTAAAAACGCGAGTAAAAAAAAGCACAGTTTAGCCGCGTATTGTAAACACTATTTTTTTTAATACCTTTATCAAAAAATTCAAGAAACACAGGAAAAAACTTTTAAAAATCTCAAACGAAAAGCACTTCTCGTAACACACCATCTTTACACTATAAATCAAGGCGGCTGGTGAATGAAATAACAATGGGTTTCCATAGCGATGTACCTTCTTACTCGGTGACGTTCATTGTTCTGACATTTTAATCTTTCACAGTTTCATATTTTGACGATGTTTTTAAATGATTTTTTCCTAAATACTTGGTAAAAACTGGCGGAAATGGTCTAATTTTTAGGCAAGAAAAATTAGATTTTTTCAATATTACTATTTTCCGCTATTTCTCTTTGACTTTAAATAAAAAACGGACATAAATCTTTTTTTGCACCCTTAATCAAAAAAAAAAGTTTTTTTTGCATCGGTAACCAAAAATGTCATGCTTTAGTTATCTGCAGACAGTTACTAAAATCATATTTTTGATGAAGATATAAAAAAACAGTATTTTGTAATTTTGTTCGTATAAGATCACGTTTTGACAATTTTTCAAAGGGGCTATTGTTTTTATTGTTTCTTTGTTTACTGTCACTCTTTTGATTCCCGTAAGGACTATTAACTTTTTGTCCTGAAGTAGTCTACCGATTTGGGGAGTATGTAACTAAGGCCGCTTTCACGGGATAACGTCCGGCGTCGTTACCGGCGTGAATGAAGGGATAGGACCAAGTTTTATCTAAGGCCGAAAACTTTGGAAAAAGTGTTTAGGAGTGCGTGGGATTTGAACCCACGACATACCTTCTTCAAGTGCCATGCTCTTTTCGAACACTGGCTATCATCAGCGCGATCTGTACTCTGTCCACCACTTTTCCGAAAAGTGTCGTAGTTCTAACACCGCAACTAAGTCTAAGATTTTTAAGCCATTATATCCGTCTACGACCCGGACCTCTTCTGTCTTCAATTTTGCTTTCTATTAACAATTTTAAAAGTTTATATTTATTATTTCTCAAAATATGGCCAAAATATTCAAGTTTTCTGATGGTAAATAAAACTTTAAGATCTTTATTTATTCTAAGTAAAACATCCACATTAGTTACTCTGTCCATCCAAGATATCTTTAGTATTCTACGATAACGCCACATCTCGAATGCCTTTAACTTTCTGCATATGGTCAGTTTCCATGCTTCCATGCAATAATATAAGATGCTAAAAACATAACACCAAAACACACGAATTCGGAGTGGTATTAAGATTGCGACTACACAACACTGATTTCATTTTAATAAAAGATGATCTGGCTTGTTCAATTCTTGCACGAACTTCTTGCATATTGTCCCAGTAAGTATTTGTATGAATCCACGCGTTCGACTTGCTGCCCATTTACTTCTAACATGCCTCTGATATTTTTTTTCTTGGATATCACAACAATTCTTGCAGGCCTTCCAGCGTGTCTGCTATTATGACAGTCGTCGGCATATCATAGATTGTTGATTTTTATCACGTTTATGGCCAGACCCTCTTTGCATTCTCTATTATTTTGTTACTATAGATATTCTTCTTATTTGAACCTCTTCGGACAGTTGGCCATCAACCTTTATTTGAGCAATCTGATCCCAGTATAGATCAGCGATCATCATTAGATCTTGGTAATCTAGACCAACTTCTTTTAGCGGTTCTATAAGTATTGGACTCGATTAAATGCTCTCTCATAATCTATGAAACAGGTGTATACTGCCACCGACACATCCCTAGACCGCTGAACTAAGACTTGAATGCCAAACAGGGCCTCTCTTGTCCTACCACGAAATCCACACTGCGTGTCGCCTATAAAGGATTTGTATTTTCCATAAAATCTTTTATGGATAATCTTTAGAAATATTTTTAACATATGGCTCATTAGGCTGATTGATTAGGCGGTAATCACTACACTTTGCTGAATGTTTTTTAGTCAGTGTAATAAAGGTTGATTTTAACCAGTCATCAGGAATTTTATCGCTGCGATAAATCATGTTAAAAAGTTTGACCAGCGAATTTACCGAATCTTCGTTTTTTATTAGCTCTAAAACCTCACAGTGGGATTTACTAAGATTTAAAATAGTAACCCCCACAGGGTTAAATATTTACACCTGTGGAGGGTACTACATTTTAAAACCAATTTTTAAAAAACACTTACCCATACAGAATACACAAAGTTATTGATTATTTTTTATTTTTATTGCAAAATACCACTGAACTCCTTTTTTCCCAAAATGTACCCTATTCTAAAAGAAAATGTCCTAAAACTATTTTTTTTTGACAGGTTTCAAAATGGCAAATGGTCAATACGCTAAAAAATTGGCACATAATAGCTTCATTATCTGTGTTTGAGGTTAGAAAGTTGGTGATTTTTTAGACCACCTCTGGGGGGTGGTTTAAATTTATAGTCCCCAGAAAGGATTGGTTTGTAGCAATTGGTAATAAGTTCGTTTATATTTTTCCTAAGTAACAGTTTTTACAAGAATCAATTTACCTTATTTAATATCCCAAGTTGTTCATTGACCTGTAAAACACCTCCAATTTTGTCCAGAAAAGCGCCATATTTTGAACCCCTTTTTGAGCTCAAAAAATACTCACTTAAAACTTTCCTTAGCCAAAGCCCACCCATTTCAAAGCTATAGAGCTTTCATCAGTAGAGGTTGGTGCAAGCCAAGGTACAAGCAGAGTTAAGAAATCCGACCTCGCTGTTTGTGACTTCAACGCAGTTAATGTTTAGAAACTAGACATTTCGACAGTGACAGAAATGTAAACAAAACCTGTATTTAAGTTTTTTAATACATTTCATAAATAAAAACACCTCTTAAATAAATAAAAAATTATTCTACTCCTTATTTTATTAATACCCATCTAAATCGTAGTGTGTCATCAAGTATTAATTGGAAAAATTAATGAACAAGGGTCAGTTTTAATTATAGTGACATATAACTCCAATTTTAATTTGTTCTACAGAGTGTTTACTATTTAAAACCCGCGTGGGTTTAAATTTTTTAATTTTCTTTTATTCTAAATTGAAACTTTCTTCTCAAATCCAACAAAAGATTGTGTTAAGATGATTATTCAATAAACAAAATTATTCATATTTTTTTTATAAATCAAACTATGACTAAAATTCAAGGAGGGTTGGTTTAAAATGCTTAAAACCAAAAATTTAACTTAAACTTAGGACCGTTCTAAAATAGACTAAACCATTTTAGTAAATCCCACCGCATGTGTTTACTTCATCTTGCCCTACCGCTTTCCTGTTTTTAGCTAAAGATATTGTGTGTTGTACTTCTTCTGGCTTTTCGGATCGGTTATCGGTAAGAGATGTTCTATGTAGCTACACCATTCTTTTTCTTTGGTATCCGGTATCATTTTGCCCTGATTGTCCATAAGGATTCCAGCTTGTCTTTTATTAAATAATCCGGCTGATTGCTTTATAAGTTTGTGTAAATTGAAAGTGTCATGTTTAGCATGTAGAACTTCTATTTCTTGACACTGCTCTGTTGGCTGACCTTATCTTATTTTTTATTTCTCTATTGATTTCATGGTACTGATGTCTCCCTTTTTTACTGCACCTTTTATCCATCCACTTAAGGATTTTATCGGTCATCCAAACTTTCCATTTCGTTCTTGTCTGAGAGTGTTGTGCTTTTAACTATGGCACTTTAAACCTTTGTTCAAACCATTTCTGCATCTTGCTGGGTAGACTCATTAATATCTTTAAGCTTTTTAGTAGGTTCGACTTTAAGTTTAGTAGCTATCATGTTATCTTGAAGTTCGTCTAATTTGGGTCTGGGTTTGTTATTTGGGGGTCGATTTATCTTGAGGGTAAATTTAATTTTCGCCACAACTGGATTGTGATCCGAGCCTACATCTGCGTCAGAGTAAGTTTTTGTATAATTAATACAGTTTCTAAATTGTTTATTAATTAATATAAAATCTATTTGGTTTCTAATGATACTCTTAGGATTGTCAGATTTAGAAGTCCAGGTATAAAGGTATTTAGCTCGAAGTTTAAAGAAAGTATTTGATACGAAAAAATCCCTTTACTGACAGGACTGGAAAGGCGATCTCCACGTTCATCTGATGTACCAAAACTGTACCTTCCAACAATGTCTTCTCTTGAGGCGTTTCCACGTTTTGCGTTAAAGTCCCCCATAAAAATGGTGGTTTCCGTTTTTTTTTTATAAAACTCGGAGCAGTTTGAACTTGGTCGTTAAATGTCTCTACGTCGTCATCTGAATATTTACTGGTTGAAGCGTATACTTGAATAATACTGAACGTGAAAGGGTTAGATGACTGCTACACTTTTATAGTGGTTTTGACCGACATTGCCTGCGTAATAGACATAGTAGTCGTATATCTGGCCTTTACCTGAGTTTGCTGCACTTTGCTAACTCCTAAGATCTCTATGTCTAATCGTTCCGTTTCTCTGGTGACATTGTGGACTTTTCCAGCCTGAAACATACTTTGTACGTTCCATGTAGCAATTTTCTTCATGACTGGTCCGGAGATTCTTAACACCCTCTGGTAACTTAAGATCTGCCGGGGACTGAGGGACTGAGCTTTTGATATTTTCTGGGGAAGATAATGAGGTGGTTTCCCGGTGCCCTCCTGATCGCAGCATTAATGTCACTAAAACAATCCTTGTCACGCGTTTAACTATGTAATTTATTGTCGGTTTTGTTTCTATATCTAGAAGTACGTCGAACAATTACTTTTAGTGTTACTACTTCCCAACACTAATTGTCTGGTCATATCTAGCTACCCTCACAGAGTTTGCCCTGCAGGTTGATGCAGTTACCGGGGTGTGGCACTTGGAGGCACATGTGGGAGCTGACCGCCCTATGAGGACCAATTGTTTAAAACCACCTCCACTCTATGACTGTCGATGCAACCGCCTTAAATAAGAGATACTTCCTCTACAGCGCAGTCCATACAACGACACACCGGTAATGAAGAAAACTTGATCGGGTCAGTCAGCTAACCGACTGGACCACCAGGGCCTGTAAAGGGGATTATCGAACAGATTCTCAATTAGTTTTTCAAAAAATGAGCTATATTAAATATCAAAGTTATTGTTGGCAAATTCTTTAAAACTTTTAGCAGTTTAAAGTGAGATATTCGGGAGATATCTTCCGAATCAGAGAAAAAGAAGCCAAAATGTAAAAAAATAAGAATTTTGACTATACAGAAGCTTGTACTAGTGCCTTCAAAGTTTTGAGAAATATATGATTAATAATGAATTATTTATCTACTGTCCCCTCATTAAAAACAACAAATAAAAATTGTAATAGCGTCACTCGTTATACACTGACACCAGTTTAGAGCTGTCAAAAAGTTGCCTAGTGTAGTTGAATGGAATACAATTTTGCAATAAATGTAAGTAAACATCTATTTATCATTTTACTATTGTGCTAAACTATAAAACTGAATATTTGAGTTCTTTGATGAAACATGAAATATCAAAAAGTGCAACTCAGTGAAACAGAAAAACGGAGGAAGTTTGCACTATTTTTACAATGAGATACTTTATAATTGTGACATTTATTGCCAGAAAAGAACATATTTTGACGTTATGAATACAATAGATACATACAGTGGAATTCTCGTTTCCTACAATGCAATTATATCGCTGTAAGTTTATGAAAATTGCACACCTGTTATGGAAGTTTTAACAACTGAGGGATATATTCTCCTAAAATGACCGACAGCTGGAGTAGTAAAGGCTGTGATTGTTCTAGGCCACTTAGCGTTAACGTTAACGTATGTCCGTCTGTTTGTGCTGAAACTCTCTAATGGCTGAAACTCCCTAATATCACGTGCCTGTAAGTGATGTCAGAAGTGTTATGTGATCACGTGACTTGTGTTCTACAGAGTGAGTCGGGGATTCTACAGGGTGCTCTATGTCCGAGAGGGTTGCAAGGGGGTTGCAAGGGAATGCCATAAAGGCTTGTGTGAATAGGGGATGTGATCACGTGACTTATGTTCTACAGAATGAGTTGGGGTTTATACAGAGTGCTCTAGCGACATGCACCTGTCATCTGTCATTTGTGCTCTCTAGCCAAGCTGTCAAGAGCCACAAGGTCTTAGACTACTTAGTGCTAACGTATGCCTGCTGAAATTCTCTAATGGTTGAAACTTCCTAATATTAGTTGCCCATTCTCGGTCACAAGTGCCAATTTTTTTATTTTTATTTTATAATATATTTTTTAAATTAATTTTAAACAACATTAGATTTATCTATCCAACTGTTATGTTTACTATCTAATCCTAACCATTTAACAAACACTTTATTTTTAGAGCGTTTTAAGATTTTTTCCACCAGGTAGACATCAGGATACGTTACTTTTTGCAGCTGAAGTTCATAAAATCCTCCCTTAATTTCATTTTTCTTGTCATCTTCCAATATGTATGTGATGGAATTCGTAAGCTGAATTTTCTTTATAGTAAAGATTTCCGTCGACCAATTAGGCATGTACATTTTATCAAACACACCACGAATTTTTGAAATGTGCGATGCTTTCGATTATTATATGCATTTACTATTTTAGATAGTAAATCCAACAACTTGTAGGACCCTTGGTAATTAAATTCTTTCCACATTAAATTTTTTAGTGTTGTGTTTACTCTTTCCACTATTTGTGCTTTTTTTTCGCTATAACAGCTGTAGTGTTTTACTTTAAATTTTTTTAACACTTTTTCCATGGAAGAATTATAAAATTCTTTACCCAACTCGGTTTGAAGATGTATGGGGGCTTGCACGTTAAAAACTTTTTCCATGGCCTGAGATACTTCATGTCCCGTTTTGGTTTTTAAAGGGAAAGCCCAAACGTACTTTGAAAAACAGTTAATTACAACCAAAATATACTTGAATCCTTTATTTTCAGAAGCGTATGGTATCATTTCTACGAGGTCCGCTTGAAATAAATCATTTAATGATTTTAGTATTACTCTCCGTCGGGTGAAATTTTTCCTAGCCGGTTTATGTATCTCATTAACAACCTGACGTTTGACATCTGTAATAAAGTTAACCATCTTTTTTACTCGATAATATCAGCTTCCCTTAGCTCTTCAATAATAGAATTAATTTCGTTTCTGTGACCCGTGTGGCCTGCTGTCTGAGATGCAAATAATAAACGCAAGCCCTCGACAAGTTCATTTGGATCATCCCAGTATATGTATTCTATAGGATTGTTTGAAAACTCCATTTCCATCCCTGTTTGACCACCCCGTTTTTTAAATAGTTTTTTAAACTTCTCTGAATCACTCTCCGTTACGATATCCCCTGTAGATTTAAATTTTTTTCTATTCGTCTTAGTTCTGGTAATGATATCTCTAAAAGCGTCCGCATCATATTTTGTGTATGTCTGGGGCATATTTCTTTGAAATAACAACTTATACAATCCAGGAGTACCTTTATAACTTAGGTCCTTAATCACCAAATTAGGTCCATCAAAATTTATTTTTGAGTCACCAATATAGAAGTTATCAATTTCATCTCGTCTAACTTGAAATTTTGAAAGGATTTTAGGGTCCATGGTTAATGGGTTTGTTAAGGGATCATCCATAAAGCCTCTAATATATCGAGCAGGTAAAGGATCAAACTGATTATAGAAATCCGGTAAGGATTTATTCAAGAGTTTTTTTCTTTGCTCCTCCTCATATTCACGCTGTTTTTCATCTTCTCCCATTATATGGCTCTGAGTGATGTCTTTTAGTAGAGCTTTTCTCAAATTATAACTGTGCCCAGGCTGTTCTTTTGGAATTTTTCCAGCACTTTGAGAAAAATCAAGCTGTTTTCTGGGGCGTTTTGAGGGGGTGATTGGTTCTGAACTGCGAGGGGTTGATTTAAATAGCTCTAATATAGGTGTGTATTTAGGGATTTTCTCTTCCGCCTCTTTTTCCTCTTCCTCCTCCTTCTCTTTTTTTATAGTTTTAAGAGTTTGTAGTTTTTTCTGTGAAGCTTTATTTTTTTCCTCATTTTTTAAACTGCTCTCAATGTTCTCCAAATGTTTTGTAACCGGTAGAAATAGGTTAGCGTGTGAAATTTGTCCTTGTTTTAATAAATTTAGCTTTTCACGTATAATTTTTCTTTTTGAAATTAATTTTTTCTTCAAGTTCTTTTCACCGGAAACAGCTTCCGACATGTTTATGTTATCTGTTTGAGTAAACAATAGCAAATAAAATAAAAAGCTTTCCACTGTTATAGATATATGAAATTATCGAACCTGTTACGATATCTGCCTTCATTAATTTTGCTATCCTTGAAGACAGTTAAAAAGTCATAGGGATTTTTCCAGCAGTATGAACATATGTTTTTAAATTCGTCAAATGTCATATCAGTACCCACAAATCATCCTGTTTAAATAATATTAAAACGTTAGCGTTATCCCTTACCAAGTGTTTTGGAATCTTTGCATATGTCTGAGAGAGGTAGAAACAATCAATGTTATTATGTCGACCCATGCTAAAGTACTCACGTATCACGTTTTGTTTATCACAGGCCACGTCATCAAATATAAACACTGAATATGGTTTTGCCTGAGACGGGGCTATAATGCTTTCTCCACTGTTAAAAGCATAGTATCCTACCCCTTTAAGAGGTTTCAGAAGATCTTCGAGATATAAATATTTCGGTTGATAAAGACTTTTTGAATACAGGTAGACGTTTTCAAATCTCAACCCATTTGAGTGTTCTAAAAGACTAAGCATAACGTTGGTTGGTTTTTCCGCAGTTGGATGGTCCTACTATAAGACACCGAATAGAAGATGGTAGTAAGAAACCATGCCTGGATTGAATTTTTGCGTTAACATCATGATTGTCCACATTTAAACGAACTTTTTGTCTTACAACTTTTTTCATTTTTCAAAAGAAACATGTCATTTCAACTCAACCATCAAGAACCTAATGCATAAAAAATGTAATCACTTTTATTTTTATTCAGTTTTAGTTATAACATTGAAATATGAAGTACTATGGTATTCCACGGTATGAATACTTTGATAAATAAACTGCCCTTTGAGCTACATTTACCAGGGTTTAGTTTTTGTTGTCCTGGAACTAAGCTACAAGAGCGTTTAGCTAGGGGAGATAAGGGCATTAATCAGTTGGATGAAGCCTGTAAAGAACACGACATCTTCTATTCAAATTACAAGGACTTAAGCAATCGACACATAGCCGATAGGATATTAATAAGGAAGGCTTTACAGAGAACGCATGCATCCGATGCAAATTGGAAGGAAAAGTTGGCTTCCATGGGTGTAGCCGCAGCTATGAATATCAAATTTAAATTAGGCATGGGGTCAAAACGTAAATCAATTTGTTATATATATATATAATTCTTAGTGGATATAATTTTCTTTTCATTCACAACCAAACCGTGGTATAAGACACACCGTTAAATTTCAAAGAAAAGAAAAAAAATGTCTAACAGTTTATCTAAATATAAAAAATTGATTTCAGAGAAAAATAAGAAGAGAAGGCAAACTAAGAAAAAACTGAAACACATTAGAAAAACAGTGGGTTTTAGGGAGGTGGTAAGAAATATAAAGGAAAATCTAAAACAACAGAAGCCCCAGGATTTTGGTAATGCAGTAAAACTTGCACTAAAGACAAAACAAAAGAATAAAGGTGTAATACGACCAGTAAGAGTCATAAAAATCCCAAAGAATGGGGGGCTGTTACCAATTTTACCAATCATGGCTGCATTAAGCGCCTTGGGAGCCCTGAGCGGAGGAGCAGCAGGTGTGGCCAAAGCTGTAAATGATGCCAAGGCTGCCAATCAACAACTTGATGAAGCACGACGTCACAATCAAACAATGGAGTCGATAGCCATAGGCAAAGGACTGTTTCTAAAACCCTATAAAACAGGATTGGGCCTTTTTTTAGGCAAAAGCAAGTGTCCACTAAAAAAGACTTAGATTTATTTAAAAAACCATTACCAATTAGACTACCAGACATTGCTTTATCTAACGTGGACTTGGAAAAATATGCAAAATTAATTAAAATTAAAAATTTTAGAGGTGTTTATATGAAAAATGAATTACCATTAAAAATACACAAGTTCGAGTCGGGTATAATTAATTTTGATGACAGCACCGGCCCAGGAACACACTGGACTACATATAAGAAAAGTGGAAAAAATGTACATTACTTTGACAGCTTTGGTAACCTGAAACCACCTGTGTAGGTTGTAAAATACTTCAGGTCTAATGCTGATGTTAAAATATACTATAACCATAACCCCTATCAGACCTATAATTCTGTAAACTGTGGACATTTATGTTTAAAATTTCTGTTTTACTCTAAAATAAAATAAATGTATAGTGACTATTGTTTTATTTATAAGCGAACCTTCAAAGTGTAAAGATCATGTCTTTTACCTTTATACTGTCAGCTAAAACGTCACCCTCTTCACTATACCTTTCAACGAGTATTTATCCCCCTATAGTTTTGGATGATAAAAAGCAGTATGATTTGGGGCTTTTGAATTTCGAATGCTACAACTCTATACCGAACGTAGACAGCTCTAATAATATTTTTTGTTATAATAACACAAAAATCATTAAGATTCCAGAAGGGTCCTACGAGATAGAGGATATAAACAATTTTTTACAAAAATTCTCAAAGGAAAATTTGAAAGAAGACCAATTTGAAATAAGCATAGCTGCCAACCGCAATACCTTACAGTGCGAAATTTTCTGCAATAAAAAGATTAATTTTGAGAAGAAAAATTCCATTGGGCAATTACTAGGATTTAGTGGACGGACTCTTCAACCGGACAAGAAGCATATATCTAAAATACCCGTCGACATATTTAAGGTAAACGCCAACTGTGTGGACTGTAATCTAACTATAAATTCCTATAATAATGAAAATCCTGTTCATATACTACACATGTTTTACCCCAATGTTGAACCGGGGTTTAAAATAGTAGAGAAGCCGTTAAATGTCATTTATCTACCAATCAACACGCACTATATTGATGAAATTCTACTTAAAATAACAGACCAGGACGGTAAACCAATCAATTTTCGTGGAGAGCTGATCACGGTTAGACTGCATCTAAGACAATTTTAAAATGGTGTTTTTATATAATCACGATTCGTTTAGTGCCCCTTATGACAAACTGTTCATGGGTGAGGAAGTGGGTTATAAGAAGATACCATACCGTGAAAAACAATTTAGTCGCAGAGAGATAGTGAAGGAGCTAACACCGCAAAGTAGAACAATTTTAACCTATTTGGGATTTAAATTAAAAAAGCAGCATTCATCATAGGAAAAAAACTAAGAAAATTTTGGTATAATTTAAGACTACGTGTAAGCTGTAACCTAAGAAGATTATTTTTATCACTAAGGTGTAGTTTAAGGTGTTTTTCTACAATAACAACAACAACAACAACAAAATGAGTCGTAATATTCTAAAAGTGACTGAAAATGTGATATTGGACGATTCTATAGTGAGCTATCAACTACATACCCATCAGCCTTACGCTTCCACAACGCTAAACAACAAAAACGACGAAATTAGAATTCCAATACAAACTCAAGACCTCTATACCTTGCCTAGCCAAAGTGTTCTTTACCTTGAGGGTAAGGTACTAAAAGATGATAATACTGCCAGCACAAATGTGCACTTTGTAAACAACGGTTTGGCACACCTGTTCGATGAGATTCGTTACGAGTTGGGAGGGGTGATTGTGGACCGTGTGAGAAATCCTGGTATTACATCGACAATGAAGGGTTACTGCTTATTTAAGGAGAGTGATAATAATGCTCTTTTAAAGGCCGGCTGGTTAGTTAAAGACAATCCAGCACTTTTAGATGGTTCTGGTAATTTTAACACATGTTTACCACTTAAAGCCATTATGGGTGTATTTGAAGACCATCACAAAATTATTTTAAACGTGCGCCAAGAACTGGTACTAATAAAAAGCAACTCTGACTTGAACGCTCTCATTGTTAATGAGGATAAAAAAGAAACCTACAAGGTGGTTATGAATAAAGTTTTATGGAAAGTGATCTATGTTAGAGTGTCCGATAATCAAAAAGTAAAACTCTACAATTATCTAGAAGGAGATAGGGACCTTAATCTTGCCTTTAAAGGCTGGGAGCTGCATGAATATCCTCAACTTCAAACCACTACTAGTCACACTTGGGCTGTAAAATCATTGAATCAACTTGAAAAACCGCGGTTTATTATCATCGGTTTTCAGACCAATAGAAAAAATATGCTAGATAAAAATATGAGTCGTTTCGATCACTTGCATCTAACAAATCTAAAAGTTTACCTAAACTCTGAGGTTTTCCCCTATGATAATGTAAACCTGGACTTTGATAGCAATCAATATGCCATACTCTATGAAATGTATGCGCAGTTTCAAAAATCCTACTACTATCGCGAGCAGAGCGAACCCTGTCTCTACCCAATAAACTTTAGGAATAATGCTCCACTAATAGTTATCGATGGTTCACGACAGAGTGAAGACGTGCTTAAAGGTGGCGCAGTCGATATCAGAATTGAGTTTGAAACGAAAAAAGCTGTGCCTGACAAAACTGTAGCATACTGCTTAATACTACACGATCGATTGGTTAAATACAACCCCTTAACCAGCACCGCAAGAGTTGTTTAAAAATGTTTATTCATTATATTTCAATATAAAGATAGTGACTTTATATGCAAAGAAATTGCTATACTCAACAGCGAGACCAATGAAATTTCTCACCATATGGTTAATGTATCCATGAAGTCAACCTGGCTCCACGAGGACTTTAGACGTCAAGCCCAATGGAACACAGACAATCTACATGGGTTGAAATGGGACACTTTTGACTTTATTTATTTACGTTTAGAAAATATTACTCATTTTATAAAAAATATTATTCAAAATGAAACAGTTTTTGTTAAAGGAGTGGATAAAAAAATTTGGTTATCTAATTTAATAAGTAATAATGTTGTAGATATGTTCAAATTGGGTTGCCTCAATTTTAAAAAGTTAAAAAGAGCCAATATGAATTTTCACTGTTTTACACATTTCAATAATTTTTTAGGCTGTGCAAAAGAAAATGTATTGTTGTTAAACAATTGGTTTAAAAATAAAAAACTATAACTTTATAATGTGGTTTATATTCATACTGCAAAATATTAGTTTACAAAGTAATCTCTTTGAGATTCAATAAAAGTTATCTCCTCATCATCATCATTTTCATTCAATTTCACATCAGACAACAGGTTGATCTTTCTCTTTCTTTTTGAGGCTGGTGGGGCTGATGGTGGTGGTGGAGGAGGCAATAGAACCTGTCTGGATGATGTTCCAGCAATTGGTTCCTGTTCATTAAATCTAATTTTTTTACAGGCCTCCTCCAACAGTTTAAGCTCCTCATCATTATCTACATTGATACGTAGATAACTTACTGGCAGATTGCCCAGCTTCTTTGCGATTAATTCCGATGTGGGGAAAAAGTTCAAATTTACATGCACCTTATCCCCTTTAAGTGATATATTTTGCACCTTATATCTGTAACAAAAATTAAAAATTAGATTAAATAGTTATCTATAGTATCAGTATTTTTTCATTAAATTTACAAAAACTTATATTTTGTTGCAGGATTAAAAAACACTTTAGTCCTACGATTGATATACTATTTTATGCACGTTAGGACAAGAGAAAACTAATTTGAAGGAAATAATAGTGAACTACATAAATCCCTCTTAACGTTAAATTTTTTTACTTTTTTTCCTACGGATTAAAAGATCCATTTTACTTCCCAAAAGCAGGGGTTATAAGTGTATTTTTATTCCCTATAAAACATTATAAATACACAGTCAGATAAAGAAACTAAAATTTTACATGCTAAATAATTGACAAATTAAAATACTTACTTAAAACTATTCTTCATCACGACGTATACCATTTGGGGTGGACATTCTACCTAGTCTAGGTTTGTAATTATTAACTTGGTTTTTTCGCTCGACATTGTGTTTTTTGTGTTTAATAGAAAGAAAAGTTCTTTACTGATTTTAAACCTCCGCTCTCAAAATATTTATATGGATTTATGTGGAGATAAAACCACGAAAGATCGCTTTAACAACCGATTAATTTATTTTTAGCATAGAAAATCATATTTATAATGAAAGGTCATCAAATTTAACCCCAACTTTCGATTAAATTATTGTGATAAAAATTGAAATTTACAAAACATGTTATTTTGGTTTAGTTCCACAATCTAAGATAGGTCACTCATTAGGGTCAAACTCGTGTCTTTTTTATAGTCTCACTGGCGCTGTTTAAAAGTGTTTGATGTCAATCTTGTTATTTTCATATTATATATAAACGTTACAGGTCTTATATTTTTTTATCTATACATAATATTAAGCATTGCTGCACTGTGTCATTCTTATTTTCTTCACACACCTGAGAACAACAAAAACAAAATGTCATCATCGTCCTCAGAAAGTTCTCAACAAGAAACGTTTGACGGATGGTGTTCCAATCCATAAAAAATATTGAAAAGGTATGTAGACTGGTTAAAACAAAAGAGGAATTTAATTATTGGATCACTTTTATTATAAATTTAATTTCGAATATAAAAATTTGTTTAAAAAATAAGCTTGATTGTGTACGAAATTTTTCTAAATTAAAAGCAAATTTGGCCCTTTTAAAATATTACGTAAACTACTTGAAAAATCAAAAAAGGATTAATTTTGGCAAAACTAAAAAAGTTAGATCTTTAAAAAGAAATTTAATGTGGGAGGATGTGGAAACCTGCTTTGGTGGTCGAATTAGGACAGGAATTATTACGAATTTCACCATCAAAAAACCCAAGATTTTTTTAAAAAAAGCATTCAAAAGTTTTTCTGTTCAGATTAAAAAGGCTCTACGATCATCTGTGATAAAAGTTAATGTCATTTTCTCGAGAAATTTTATAAAGTTGCATGAAGGCACCATACAGACTGATGTGAAGGCTTTTTCCACAAAAAACAGCATAATAGACCAAACGACAAATTTAAAAAAATGGTATGAGGAAAATGTTGCCCAAAAAATACTAACTAAAATGGAAGATTTTCAAGAAAGGGATAGTGGATGGGCCCTCTATGAAATTCTCCATCTGTGGTGACTCGACCTACGTTGATTTACCACAGTGGATTAAAAACACCAGGGGGGTTATCAATGTAAAAAATAATGATTACTATTGCTTTCTTTGGTCTATTGTGGCTGATTTAACCCTGTCGCTCAGCATGGGTATAGAACTTCCTCGTACCCTCATTTTAGTCAGGTGGGGTTAAAATATGAGGAGCTTGAGTTTCCTATGAGGTTAAAAGATATCTCTAAATTTGAAGAGTTAAATAGTTTATCAATTAATGTTTTTACTTGTGAAAAGAGAGAAATTCTTCCTCTCTGTTTGAGTAAATCAAATTTTTCCAGACGGGTTAATTTGCTCATTTTAAAATATGATGATGATGTTGATGACGTAATTGATAGCGAGAATGATATGGAGGTTGATTCTGTAGATTTTGAAATTTTTAACCCTAAAAAACGCATCTATTACTTTGCCCTCATAAAAAATCTATCACGTTTACTTCGCAAACAGATTGGTAGTAAAACGCATAAAAAATGGGTATGTAATAGGTGCTTAAATTGGTTTGTTTCCAAGGCAGTTTTGGAGAAGCAGTATTTAGATTGTAGAAATTTGAATTTTGCTAAACTAACTCTGCCTCGTGACGATAATAAAATTTTAAAATTTACGGAATTTAAAAATAAAGAGAAGGTTCCATTTGTTGTTTATGCAGATTTAGAATGTTTGTTAGAAAAAATGGAAGGTGAAAATACACTATCAAATACACAAAAAACACAACATCATATTCCGTTTGCTATTGGATATTATGTGAAATGTTCTTATGACGACTCGCTCTCATACTACCATCAGTTTGTGGGAAAAGACTGCATTTCACGTTTTGTTCAAGAGCTTAAAATCTTTGCTGAAAAATTGGATAAAATTTTTTCAAATATTGTGCCTTTAAGACTGTTAACCACTGAGGAAAAACTTGATTTTAAAAATGCAACCCATTACCATATCTGTGAACAAACGCTGAAAAAGGATGAAGTGAAACATTTGGACCATTGTCACTTGACAGGAATGTATCGGGGTGCAGCTCACACGGGGTGTAACTTAAATTTTACAGATTCACACAGCGTTCCTGTACTTTTCCATAACTTGTCCGGATATGATAGCCATTTCCTTATAAAATCTTTAGCTAAAGACATAGAGGGTAGAATTCAACTTCTCCCTGTTAATAAAGAAAAATATATTTCGTTTACAAAATATATAGAAAATACCTCTGTTAAATTTAGATTTATTGATTCTTATCGCTTTATGGCTTCAAAATTAGATGATTTGGCTTCATTTTTAGACGATTCAAAAAAAGTTTTTATAAGGAAGAGGAAAAGTTTAAATTGGTTACTCGTAAAGGTGTCTTACCCGATGAGTATCTCGATTCTTGGGAAAAGCTACAGGAAACTGCCCTTTCACCTAAAGATGCGTTTTATAGTAGCTTGGTAGGAAAGGGTATTTCAAATAATGATTCTAAAAGTGCTCAAACCATTTGGAATACCTTTAATATCAAATCGCTTTTGGACTACAGCCTTTTTTATATGCGTACAGACATAATCCTATTAAGTGACGTCATGGAAAATTTCCGCTCCATATGTCTTTCTACCTACAAACTTGATCCCCTTCATTCCAGGTTTGGCTTTTTCGGCCATGTTGAAACAGTGTGGACACTTTGCAACAAACAACAACAAAAAACAACAAAGCACACTGGAACTTTTGATGGATGTTGATATGATCATGTTTGTGGAAAAAGGCATACGAGGCGGTGTTTCTCAGTGTTCAAAGCCAACAACAAGTACATGGGTGATTCATACAATCCAAGCAAGGAAACGTCATATTTAATGTATTATGATGTTAACTCGCTTTATGGTACTGCAATGAGTTTACGATTACCATACGGTGGTTTTGAATGGGTTGAAAATGGTCCATGCACTAAGGAAGAAATATGCAACATTTCTGATGACAGTGACATAGGGTACATTTTTGAGGCAGATATTTCTTATCCCCCTGAACTATTTGATATGCATAAAGACCTTCCTGTCTGTCCAGAACATAGAGTCCCACCCAATTCTAAAAGTAAGTTACCCAAGCTAATGACCACACTGTATAACAAAGAGCGATACATTATTCATTATCGAAACTTGAAACAGGCAATTAGCTTGGGTTTAAAAATTAAAAAAATTCACAGAGTCCTTAAATTTAAACAGTCTCCATGGTTAAAGCCTTATATTGACTTAAACATTCACATGCGTCAAAAGAGCCAAAACAGTTTTGAAAAAAACTTTTTCAAATTAATGATTAATTCAGTATTCGGTAAGACCATGGAGAATGTTAGAAAATATAAAGAGGGAAGGTTGGTGACTAAATGGTCTGGACGTTATGGGCCCCGTTCCTACATCTCCAAACCAAACTTTCATAGCTTAACCATATTTGATGAAGATATGGTTATAATTGAAATGTCTAAAAACAAAATTATTTTCAATAAGCCCATTTATATCGGATTTGCAATTTTAGATTTATCAAAAACTTTCGTGTATGATTTTCATTATAATTATATTAAAAAAATGTTTGGAAATAGGGCTAAAATGACATATACGGACACTGACAGTTTAATTTATCATTTACATGTTGACGACATTTATGAAAATATGAAAAATGACATTGACAGATTTGAAATATCTGACTACCCACCAGACAACATTTTCAACATGCCGTTAAAAAATAAAAAAGTTTTGGGGCTTATGAAAGATTAAAATAGTGGTGCCATTATGACAGAATTTGTAGAATTTTGGAAAATGAGGGTGAGTTGATGGGCCATCAAAATAAACTAAGACAGAAAGGTTTTTGTGAACAGGAAATTGAAGAGAGTAGTCATAATTTTAACATTAGTAAAAGGGTTAAGGGTGTAAAAAAGGCTTCAATCAGAAAAATTACATTTAACGACTACCTTGAATGCCTTTTTAAACAAAAAGTCACAAAAGTTCCACAAACTTTAATTAGATCTTATCGACACCAGGTGTACACAGTCAAGCAGAAAAAAGTCGCGTTGAGTCCTTTTGGCGATAAACGTAAATTATTGCCCCACTCCACCGATACTTTGCCTTGGGGATATATAATTAATTAGATTCCTCATACATTTTTAATCAATCTACATATTTCGTTCATCTTGTAAGGTTCTGGGCATCTAATAGTCACACTGAGAACTTTTAGAAAGTTGGACTTTAAATATATAAGGTAAGTACATAATTATTATCCTTAATACAGGAAAAATAAATTTGAAAAGAATTATTTTTATACACCTAACTACACAGTTTCAATATAGTTTTTTCTTGTTTCAGTCCGATTTGACCATGGAGAGTAAAAAATTACAACAAAATTCACCATCGCCTTCAACTTCAACATATCGAGAAAAAAGAAATTATGGTGAGCAAAGAGAATCAGAACAGCCATCAACTTCAAAATATATGGGAGAAAAAAGAGGTTTTGGTGAACAAGAACAAACAGAAAAACGATTGAAGACTAGTGCAGGACACCAAAGTGTTAAGAAAAATGTATGTGTATATTGTAAAAGAAAGGACTGTTTTTGTCATAACTATATGAATTTTGTTAATGTTGGTTCCAGATTTTGTCCTGTTTGCAATAAAATGTTTTGTTTTTGTCAAAAGTCAGTTGAACATCATAAAAATTTAACAGAAATGTGTGAGGCCAAATCTGAATATGAAAAAATATTTTGTTTTGAAGACATGCCCTTAACATAATTTTTTATTTAATAAATATATTTTTACTAAAAATAAATCTTTGTTTATACTTTAGATCCACAAAGACTGTGTTTTTTGTCGTAGAAACGTAAACCACAGCTTAAGAATGTGCAAGTTCTGCTTGTTGGAGTTTGCAGTCAAACACGCTGAAACGAGAAATCTGGGTGCCAAATTACTGCTTAAAAATTATGGTTATAAAATGGTATTTCAATAAGTCAAAAGATTTACCAATTATTTGTTTTATTTCATCATTATTTTTCGTTTCAATACTGATAGAGGATCAGAGGTCAATTAATTATAATTCAAAAATAAATCAAAGCAAGTAAACATGTTATTTTTTTTGTCGCATTTTAAAACATCATGATAAATTTATGAAAAACAAGTTCATAGGTTATCCGTCTTTGTTCTAAATTAGCTCATTAGTAAGCTTTACGTAAACATGTTATTTTAAATTCTTGATAAACAGGGTCATGGTTTATCTTGAGTATACTCGATTTTGTCTTCACAAAAGCACACATTTTGATCATTTCAAAATCCATATAATAATATTATTTACCGTAAAAATAAAAGCCTTTTAACTCGAGCTGCACAGCTGCGTCACGAACATAATACAACCTTTTTGTCATGCCTTCCCCCTTTGTAACACTAACATTTTTTAAATCCCATCGCTATAACGCGAGATATTTGCAACAAAAACTACCAAGGTCAAGCACTTTAATGCCCTTTTGGCTTCCCCATCTCTCTAAGAATAAATAGCATTGGAACACAGAAATCCAGTAAAAAAAGAATTTTTCAAATCGGTCACTTACAACTCGAGATATTCGCAGAAAACTACTAAGGCCTTTTTTCCCCTGCGCAGCAAACCAAAATTAGTCTTTTACAGAAACCATAGGAGAAAAACGTGCGCACACAGCGGAAAAAGTACCTTTGGTATACCGGCTGATAGCAATCTCTCTTATCTCGACATTTTTCAAATAGTGCCACTCTTAAAATAATAAGGGCTCAATGCTATGCGTGACGTCATTTTCTACTCCATACATTGGCACTTGTGACCGAGAATGGGCAACTAATATTAGGAAGTTTCAGCCATTAGAGAATTTCAGCAGGCATACGTTAGCCTTAACGCTAACGCTAAGACCTTGTGGCACTTGACAGCTTGGCTAGAGAGCAGAAATGAAAGATGACAGGTGCATGTCGCTAGAGCATCCTGTATAAACCCCAACTCACTCTGTAGAACATAAGTCACGTGATCACATCCCCTATTCGCACAAGCCTTTATGGCATTCCCTTGCAACCCCCTTGCAACCCTCTTGGACATAGAGCACCCTGTAGAATCCCCGAAGAGACTCACTCTGTAGAACACAAGTCACGTGATCACATAACACTTCTGACGTCACTTACAGGCACGTGATATTAGAGAGTTTCAGCCATTAGAGAGTTTCAGCACAGACAGACGGACATACGTTAACGTTAGCGCTAAGTGGCCTAGAGCAATCACAGCCTATACTACTAGCTGGTTCATTTACTTTATGATGATGGCCCCTAATCCGTATCGAAATGCGCATGTGTAAACACGATATGTCTGCTTCGATACGTTACTTGAACCCTCCTGAACCAATTTACCTACTCTTTGGTCCCAATTTGTGATAGATACGTTACTTATGCATTTAGGCTGCGCTTTATACCTTTTTTTTATAGATCGCTTATCTTTTCCCAATACCTTTTTTTTCAAGGGTCTCAAGAGGAAATCTTGCATTGCAGAGTCATTTCTCCTCTACCAGGAGAGCCCATGTAGTGTCGGATTCCTACCGACTAAAACCCCCCGATTGTGACTCCAACCTGCCTGGTGGCAAGCCACTGTCACTGCATGCGATACGTATACGAATAGAGATAAGTGTTAAAATTTATGATGTTGCTTTATGTCTCTATTATTTCTCCAACCTTGATTAAATATCTCAAATTGTTTTCTATTTACAGGTCAACTTCCCCTAGCTACAAACAAGCAAACATTAGTAATCCTGCTAACGCCGGCCACCGTAGCATAGTGGGTGGTGAATGAATGTGGTGCCACACTGAAGGTCTCGGGTTCGAGTCCCGGCTGGATGCAGGAATATTTTGTATTTGGCCTAAACTTTACTTAAAATTGGCTAAACTAGTCATTGATCCATAATGGATGGAAAAGCCCCTGTACAAAACAAATCTGTTGACGATTAAGCAGTAGATTTTTCGCCTAGGCCAACACCGATTTTTACTTTTTTCTTGGTTTTTAAAAGTTAGGTACTAATATCAAGCATTTCGCAATCCTTTGACCATTATAGCATTTCACAGATATATAGGCGAAACACTTTTCTTCTATTTAAAAACGTGATTTAAAGATTATATTGGAATTTTTGTACATGGAGTGCTAGACGCTAAATTTTTCACATATCTACCCAATATTAGATTAAAATTGACAATATTAAATATGATATGAAGAATTCTAACAAATAATTTAACTGAAAAAAACTGTTGTTTATTGTAGATATTTTAAACAAGCAATTAATTTAAAAAATACCACATTATATGTTATATATTGAGGCGAAGTCTGCTTATCCATGGATCGCGCCTTTATCCTCGCGTGTAATAAGCATATAAGACCTATATTTTGTTGATTTAGATATGTGTTAATTTAAAAAAAAGTAAAATTTACTTACTCCAAGTAAACAACTAAAATATCTTAAGAAAATTAGATTTCTTGCCATTGGGAAATAAATAAAGAATGGTTCGTGGCATCGACCGCACATTTTTGTTTTTAAATTCATTACGACCAGACCTTCAAGATCTAATGGATGTTCAGAATCCTACATCAGGGTAACATACGACTGTACCTGGCATATAAAGCATAACGTAAGTAACCACACCCAGCGAAATTAAACAACTTTCGTCGTCAAACAACGCAAATAAAGGGAAAATCAAAACGTTAAGGATACAAATATCAATAAGAATAAAATCTACGAGAAGGACATAAAAAGCGGAACCTGCAAAAATATACCGGTTAATGACAGAAGACCGTTTAAAACACAACGTCGCGGCATAAAATGTATCGGTTTGCTGAGAGAAGACCGTTCAAAAAACAACGTTCGCAGCAACTCCTCCACCCCCAATAAGAGTTAATACTACGTCACCTTATATTAAGACATAGCAACAATCACTCCGGTGGAGGCTTATTGCGCAAAACAAAGCCAAGTAAAATTTAAGAAAATTAGAGTCCTTGTCCGTGGAAAATAAATAAAGAAATGTTCGTGGCATCGGACGCACATTTTGCTTTTAAATTCATTACGACCAGGCCTCCAATATCTAATGTATAGTCCAGAAACCTACAGGACTCTTTCATCCTTGTTAACAATCATCAGGGTAACATAGGACCATACCTGGCGTATGAAGCACATCATAAGCAACCACACCCAGTAAATTTAAACAACTTTCGTCGTCAAACAACGCGGGATATTGGCCTGGCTATATACAGCACACCGTCTGTCGGAATAAAGTGAAAAGAAAAATGTTAAAGGATGCAAATATCAATAAGAATGAAATTTGCGAGCAGGACATAAAAAGCGGAACCTGCGAAAATGTACCGGTTACTGAAAGAAGACCGTTCAAAACCCAACGTTCGCAGCAACTCCACCCTTAATTGGAGTTTATACTACGTCGATTCCACGAACCTTTCTTTATTTATTTTCCATGGACAAGAAACCTAATTTTATTAAATTTTAGTTGGTTTTGTTTTGCACAAGAAGCCTCCTCCTTGTTGCTGAGCCTTTATATAAGGCGATGTAGTATAAACTCCAATTGGGGATGAAGTTGCTGCGAACGTTTTGTTTTATACGGTCTTGTTTCAGTAACCGGTACATTTTCGCAGGTTCCGCTTTTTATGTCCTGCTCGCAAAATGTATTCTTATTGATATTTGCATCCTTTAATATTTTGCGTTTAACTTTATTCCGACAGGCGCGCGCTGCATATAGCGAGACCAACATTCCGCGTTGTTTGACAATGAAAGTTGTTTAAATTCGCTGGGTGTGGTTGCTTCTGTTATGCTTCATACGGCCAGTGAAGTCCTATATTACTTTGATGATTCCTTATAAACATGGAACAGGCCTGTAGGTTTCTGGACTCTCCAGTAGATCTTGGAGGTTTGTTCGCAATGAATTAAAAAGCAAAATGTACGTCCGATACCAAGAACCTTTCTTTATTTAAAATAGTTTATTTTAAAAATCTTATACATTCGTTGCGTTGGTAAGAAGTTTATTTTTGTATCATATCTCTCACATCTAACCCAATCATTTTGTATAAGAATTTTTCAGTATCTTAAGAGTAATTGTTATTTTATAAATATCTATCTTTCATCGTTCCCTAGGAGTCGATCAACAGTGGAGAGTTTTCGGGCTTTATATTAAAAGACACAGGGCCATTAGCACCAACTAGTCAAGTGACCACTCAGTTAAGTCTGTGGTTAGAATGTGATTTGAGTTTGAAAGTTACATTCCGACCACCTATCTAAGTGACTACTTAACTCGTTGGTGCTGGCAATAGAACCATCAAAGCGTTCAACTTAACACACTCTTGTAATAAAAATCCATTCTCTTAAATTACAAACACAATTACTTAACAGACCGAAATATATTCTTAAACGAAGTAAATGGATTTTGTTACTAAATATTATTAAGTACTTGGCTGAATCATTTGTATTAAGTACATGGTATAATGGACTCAACAAAATGTGTATTCTCCACCCGGAGTTTTTACAAATTTATTTGACGTCAACTGTCAGCGACAATTTTCGATCTGAAGTTTGGTAATTTTGCTTCTCCCTAAAAAGACAGTTGGACACAGTTGGGCCAGTGCCGCATAGTTTTCTATAATTTAACTTTTATCATGTGTTCATAAAACCTTTTTTTGTACACTTTCTTTAGGGTTAATAGTATCACTCAATCATGAACGTATCGATTCAAAATGTTTGTTCATATTTCCAGCCTTGTCTAGCCAAAAATAACGATACATTTTGTAATAACATTGTAATTGTAACATGTCAGTGTCAAAAGTGGTGGCACAATTGTAAAGTATTTTTAAGTAATTTTATTTTACAAGTCTTCCAGACACAAAATGTAAACAAATAATCTATTCGCTAATATTTCTGCCAGAAAAAAACGTAATCTGAAAATGCCGACTGTACACCTTTCGACCCCGCATATCTAACTATCTTCTTAAGATAGTTTTCCCTGACAAAAGGACAATTGTTACTAAACATCGAAAAAACCTACATAATTTTATTTAGTAATATTTACAACACCAACGGTGAATTTCCATAATGAGGAAATCAAAATTGTGAGAAATGACAAACTTCTGGGCTTAACGATTGATTATCTGCTTAATTACAACGAACATACACAACAACTTAATGGCAAGCTAAGTTCAATTACATACGCTATGAGGGTAATCTGTAGACATTTGAAAGATAAACAAATACTAATCACCATTTATTGTGGAATGTTTTACTTCCATGTTAAATATGTGATTTTACTCTGGGGAAGCAGTGGACAAGCTGATAGAGTCTTTGTACAGCAAAAGAAAATAATTCGTGTCATGTTCTTACTAAATCTGCGTGAAAGCTGTCGCGATGTCTTTCGAAAAAACCAATTGCTAACAGTTCCAAGAATATATATATATATATATATATATCTATATATATATATTCCAGTGTCTACTATTCCTCAGAAAGGATCATATAATATTCTCTCACTTAAAACCAAATCACAACTATTCCACCTGACACAAAGCTAATAATTTTAATTATCCTAAACATAGGCTAATTACTGCAGAAAAGGGGCATTTCTATAATGCAATTAAGTTTTATAACCACTTACCAGACAGCGTCAAAGAGATTGAGAATTTCAAGCTGTTTATAAAAGCATCTTTTGCGCTGATCTGTCGACTTGAACCGTACACAATAAAAGAATTTCTAGAGGCCTAATCAAATTTTGTCCTATAAATTAATTTTTAGATAATTTTGTTAAATCTTTTGTATGCTGCGATATTTTCTATTTTTTACATATAATTTAGCCCTTTTTGTAATGAAATAAATATTTATATTTTTTGCTTAATTTTGTGCACGTCATCTGTTCTGTTTTATGTTTGTTTTATATATGTCTTAACACGTTCACTGTCCTACAACCCACATATGGGTCGTAAGTGCTCTTACCTATAAGTTCTGCGATCCATATATGGGTCGTAACAGTGTGTTCTTTTATAGCGTAATATGAAAAAGGACGTGTGAGTAAATTATTGTGTTCTTTAAGAGGACTCTGAAGAAAAAAAAAGTTACATGTTGTACAGATACATCTTATAAAAATAATGCTTATAAAATACAGAAAATATTCTTATTAAAGTAATAAATGGTGTTTAAAAATGAAAATTACAAAGCAGTGTGTAAAATCAATGGTTTTCTGCATAACAAGAAATACAATATGCTTAGTTACACTGACGACAAAAAGTTGTGACTTTTATAGTTTTTTTACAGGCTTCTTTTGAATTCAGATTATTATTTAACTTTCTATAGCATCCATGGCAGCGTTTTCTGTATATTTTCTCACCATCATCACCTATGAGTGGGCGGGTCAATATAGTCCCTGGGAACACTGTTGCCAGTTTATGTAACCAATCAAAACGCAACACATTTTGACCTACCAAACCAACCAAAATTTTTCTCAATATACAAAACGCTATTTTTCGTTTCTTGTTATTTTTACAAAATGGAGAAACAAGTTGCAAAAGAAAATGTGGACAAATCCAGGTCTTTAGCGACCCAACAAAAAGATCTGCTTATAGAATTTGTCACCGCTAGACCAAATATGTACAGGGGAACTTTCTCTGCTACATTCACGTGTACGGCAAGCAGTATTTTATGGGAAGAAATATCCTAGTAATCGGACATATTTATGTTCTGTTAAATCAAAGGGGTTTATTTTGTCCAACACATCCCTTGGAACCCCTAGTAGTTCCACTGCATCTTCCACGTCTTCCCGAGCGTCTTCCACTACAATATCATTTTACCCTTGTATGATTATGCTTTTACTCAGAAATAACAAAAATAGACTAAATCAATATAAAAATTAGGTTAGAAAACCCGGGGATCGGCCTCTACTACTGGGTCTTACTAAGAGAACTAGAGATGTGTGATTCGTGAACGATTTGTTCACTATGATCAAATCACTTGCGAGTATTGAGTGATTGAATCATGTTTGCTCGATATGATTCAATCAGTCAAATGACCGACGAAGACAGAATGAATCAAACGAGTGAATCAAATCGGAACGAATCAACGACTGACTGACCCACTGTGGCGATACACTGAATCAGTTGGAAATACGTCGATCGTTTCGTTCATTCGTTTCTTTGATTCGAATTCCTACGCGCGGGGTAATCTGTATGAAAATATAGATTTTTTGGTCAGCCGAGCATGTCGTATTTAGCTGCATCCTGCATAGATCTTCTTTTTTTTTTTTGGTCACCATTTTATTTAATTTTATTTCAAATGATTGATTCAATGATCGATTCAAGAGATTCGATCACTCTAGAAACGAATCATTGATCGATTCGTTCAGTACAAAATGATCGATTTACCCATCTCTAAAGAGAACATCTCTCTTAACTTTTTTTCAAGACTACAGTGTCGCCAAATTTTTAGTAAACACCGCCAACTTCTCTCTCCTCTTCTACTCCCTACCCGTCAAGAATAGACACTCTGGGTGCCTCCTCTAGCTTGGGTGTTCCTTCCTCGGTTCCTTCCTGTTCCTTTCTGTTCCTTCCTGTTTTTCTTGCTTGCTTTCTTTTCATGTAGGTCTGTAATTTTAAATCTTTCACTGGACGCACAGAGTTATACAAAATAGAAGTATTGACAACAAGTGTCCCACAAATTCATACAACAGTCAATTTTTTACACAAAACCAAAGAATTTTGGAGACATGTGTAATAACTAGATGATTAATCAGAGATATCTACGCCCTGCTTTCCCTTGTTATAATCTATTACATCTTCTCCATTTCATTTTTTTCCAAAAACTTTCATTTGATCATCATCATACGTGGAAAGCATATGGACATCACGTTGATCATGCCACTTAAGGAAAGTGATAAAATTATTTTGTTTGGCTATTATCTGCAAAACTAATAAACACCTGTTTCTATGCTCCCAAAAACCAATATAGCGCGGCGGGATGAAACACAGAATTGCCAAAATTCTATTTTACGACCCACATATGGGTCATAGAACGTAAATCGGATATTGAAATTATGACAACGTCCTACGACCCACATATGAGGCATGAAAATTTAAATGGCGACGTATAACACTTGGCGGGAAAATACAATTAAGACAGTGAACGTGTTAATAGGCTTGTGGTATAATGTTTTTATATATTTGAAAACTTAATTTATAATTTTATAGGAGAAAAGATCAAATTTCCATTTAAATTTAGTACTATTCAAAGGTCTAAAATTAGTCTTCATTGTTTATTTATTTTAAAATCATTTTCGAAAAACACTCTCCATTAAGCATATCGAAACGTGTAAACGTGTATACATGTATTCTTGTGTATAAGTACGTTGTAATAAAGAACTAACTAACTATGCGGGGTCTTGGGATGTGCAGGCGGGTAATTTTCCTGCTATGGGTAGTATGCTGAATCTCTCTCAGACAAATGCATTTAGAAAAAGAAAACACTAGAAAAGTACTATGATAAGCTTGCAGAAACGGACCTAACATCAGAGACCAGCGACCCTTTCTGGGTGTCGATTCTTAAATTTTAGACGGACATTCGGGTGGTGTGTACTCCCTTGGACGATATGAACACTACCAGGAAACGGTCCCATTCCCGTCGCTAGCTGTTCACATTCTTGAACGCAGCCGAAACACGTCCAATGTTGCCAGCGACTGAAGTAATTTCAAATTAACCTAAATATTTTCTTTGATTTTTTCTTTATTTTTTTGACATTTAACAAAGACCGATCGTTTTTTTATCTTTGGGTCGTTGAATTTAAGGTGCAAAATAAAATTATGACTCTACTTATGAAATTATGTAGATTTCTATTACAGTTTAAGTTTTTTTAAATCGCACCTTACACGAGAGGTCCATATTTTGTAAAATTTCACTAGATATTTTCTTCCTGTGTCCAAAAATATATCATATGTTACCTTTGTGTTAAACGGTCAATGAACAGAAAAACATTACCATAAGAGTAATGTGTTGACCAAAAAATCACTATTATTTATCATGGACTAACACATTGCACTTTTGGCAAATTATTTTGGATTTTACTTGAGAACCACCAAAGATAAACCATACATAATATATTTTTGAATCAAAACTTTAAAAAATGGGTTTTCTTAAAAAAAAGGACCTCATCCCTTGCAAAAAAACCTCATAAAATATTGTAAAAATACCACATAAAATATTATAAGGTTTCATGATCTATGCTCATATAAACATATGATATTTTATGATTTTTGACTAGTGAATGTAAAACACAAAACCCGCATATGATTTCATCATATTTCATCAACCAGTTGACTTTTAGTATGAGAATTCCTCACAAAGGTTTAAAAGATATTTTATGCACTTTAGGGATTAAATAGGTACGTTTAATCCCTCTTTTTGGGAACTAAGGTGGCACTTTTAATCTTTAAAAGATTAAAAACTATTTAACCCTAGGGATTAGAACTAAATTTAATCCCTCAGCCTAGAGATTAAAAAAATAATCTCTAGAAAATTATAAATAAATTTGCCGCAAGTGAAGCCAAACAGCATTTGCTCTTGGCCAAGATTTCATTCTTAGCACTCACTCTCTGGTAGTCGACGAACCATTTGGCGTAGAAAAAACGTCATTTTAACAATAATATTTTCCTAAAGTGCATAACATAAAGGGGGACTAAAGCATCTTTTATTCCCTTAGCGAATTGTAGCCCTTGCGACGATCGACCTACAAACGTTTCGCCGCGGGATTAAAAGTAGCACTTTAGTCCCTATGTTTATAATGCACTAATACAAGATCTACTGTAACATGCACAACTTTAGCAGTTAAAGTGGTATTCATAGTAGTAGAAGTAATGTATGTAATAGAGATTAATACAGTCAAACTTCATAGTCTTCATAAGCCAAAAACCATTTTCTTGTTGTAATACCTATTTTCCTACAAGCGTGCGAAAAGGCGCTTTTCTAGCACTCATTTCCATGTGGTTGTTGTTGAGCACGCTGTTGTGATGAATCAGGTAGACTTGAAGTCGACGATGGCATTAAGAAATATGACCAGTGGTACTTTCAATGTTACCGTAATTATTAATTACCACAAAAATTAATTTTTTAATCTTGTGAAAGTTTAGTTCTGAATATAACATAAAATTCGTAGGTTTGACTATTTTTTTATTTTTAGTCTGCTAGGTTTAACTAAAATAATGACAAAATATTTTGATATTCCGCACGCTCGTAGGAAAAACGTTGTACCTAACGCGTGCGGAAAGTATTTTCCGCACTTACGACTTGCCCGAACTTCGCTGACGCGTCGTTCGTGCAAACGCCGGTGCACGCAGAAAAGTATAACTTTCCTGGAAATTCATCATAAATATCAAAAATTATTAAAAACACTTAACAACCTCCATAACCTGAATGCGTAATAATTGAATTTAACGAGACTTATTTTTGGTTAGGTAATAAAATTATATTAGATTTATTTATTTTTAATAAATATTTATTGGCTTAGAAATATACAAAAAATAATTCACATTTTTGTGCCAATAAAATAAAGTTTCATCGTTTGTCACGCCACCTTGAGGTTTACGTCTAAGCTTCATTATTATCCTAGGAGCGTAAATAGTTCATTACAGTTGTGTTGGGACGTTCGTTAAATTAGTATTAAGAGTTGGTCGTAAGTAAAAGTATTTATGACAGATGATGTGATTATAGTTTTTTTTAAAGATTTTATAAGTTCAGGTGGGCGACGCGACGGCTTAATATTTGTTCCAAAGGGCAGGTAAAATCTTATTACTTTAATAAGTTTCTATGATTTTGTGAGGCTTTGTTTATAATATTTTATAAAATTTCATGGGTCAATTTTTTTTTGTGGAATTAAGTACGTATACTAAGTAGGTATAGATTTTTTAATTAGCTTTTTTAATTAGTTTTCAGTTTCAGCCGGTCGAAAAAAACGGAGTATTTATGAGATTGGTCTATTTCAAAGGCCTTGGCCAACCGGTAAGTAATATTAAAGAGGAATGGTAGATTTATTATGGAAACCTATAAAATATTATGGCATATATTTTTTAAAGATGAACACATAAAATCATACAAACTTTGTGAGTTTGTCTGACTGTAGAATCTATAGGAAGTCTGATCATAAAATCTTCCAAAAGTCTCATAATGTGCTTAAACTCATAATACATTTTAAAAACAATGGTGTAATCATAAAAACCTATTAAGTTTCATGAGTATGTTTGATTATAAAATCTCCCTCTCCTTTCATAAACCTATGAACTATTTGAAAATAAAACGTTTGTGCTATAAAATTTTATACATATTTATAAGTCTGTCGAAAACCGTAGAAAATCTTATCAAAATCAAAGACATAACTAATAAATTATTACAAACTTTAATAAACCTAAAATTTTTCCTCACAAAACCTTGTAAAAACTAATCAAATTTGGTTTGATTTTTATGAGATTTAATGAGATTTTTTTGGCAGGGTCGCCACATAAAAATCTATAAAATGTTGTAAGTTTGTCTGTCTATAAAATCTATTTAAAGACTTTTTATGTAATCCCATAATACATTATAAAATAAAACGATTGTTATTATATAAACCTATAAAAATTGATGTAAAACCATAAAATATGTTTAATAAATGCTTGCTCTTATCTAATTTTATAAATATTCATAATTCGGTCTGATTATTGGATCAGATAAAAAACACACCTATGAAACCGCATAAATTCTTACCAAATTCAAAGACATAACTCATAAATTATTGAAAACTTTTATAATCCTAAAATTTTGCCTCACAAAAGCTTATCAACCTGAAACTGATAAAAATATTACGACAGGCGTTAAACAAGCGTGTGTTATTGCGCTCTACTTTTAGGTCTACCGCCGGGAGTGGAAATTCTATATAGATTTGACGGTAGTCTACTTAACCTAAGCAGACTGCGAGCAAAAACTAAGGTTATGGCCAATACAGAGGAAGGTCTTTAGCTGGTAATCAACGCATTTAACCAAGCTTACAAAAGCATTGGCGCGGCCTAGAGGTCAATCTTGCCAAAACGCAAATTCTTCACCAATCAAAACCAGGTACGAATCCCCAAGCTCCAAACACTTCCATAAATGGCCATCCTCTGCAGAACGTGGAACATTACCCATACCTTGGGAGCCACCTATCATCAAATGCAACTATTGACGCAGAACTACAGCATCGCCTAAAATGTGCTAGCGTAGCGTTCGGACGGCTTTTTTAACAATCACGACGTCAATGCGGAGACCAAGCTTCGTATCTACAACCAACTCTACAGAAGGCATATCAAACGACTAGAAAAATATCACCAATGTTGTTTAAGATCTGCTGATCCTGATAATCAAATGGCAAGACCGACGAACAAATATATGTTTTAGAAGAAGCCAGAACAGCTAGTATAGAAGCCCTTATCTTCAAGCACCAGCTTCGTTGGACTGGTCACGTTTCCCAAAGCAGATATTTTATGGACAACTGAAGGAGGGAAAGAGAAATCAAGAAGGTCAGCAAAAAAGGTAGAAGGCCGTTCTCAAAGGCAATATGATGAAGGGTCACATCGATATAAACAACTTCGAGACCACAGGAAACGATAGAGCTTCATGGCGTCGAACAGTCCATGAGTGAGCACAAACTTTTGAAGAGCAACGACGTAGACTAGAGACGTAGAAAGGAGCGACAAAATGTAAGACTGGATGACCAACAACACCCGGCTGCTGCCGGAGACTGGGTGTGCCCGGACTGTGGAAAGGTGTGCGGCTCGAGAATTGGCTTACATAGCCATCAAAAAACGCAAAACAGTTAGCGACGATACAGAAGAGAGGAAAATCATACTCGGTATCGAGTAATTGTTTATGATGACTTTTTTGACCTCGGATTTGTACCCCGTGATCCTACCCTAACCAACACGTTAGTCAAACCATAGATAGAGAAAAACTATCCTTGGTCAAACCCATCTGAAACACGAATATCAGCTGCTTTTTACAGTTATTATTAAAATTTTTTTTTTTTATAATTTCAAAGTAGACCCCTCGGGTGAAAGATTTCAAGGAGATTTATTTTCTTTGTTAATAAATTTTTTTTCGAGAGGGGTACCCTCTACAATGGGTATATTGATATTTACTATTCAAATTAATAAAGCTGGTAACAAGCTTTGACAAAAGAGGGTGTATTGGTATGACCATAAACCAACCGCATTATGAATATTTTGTGTATTTGGGTGCTTGACAAATAAATTTCGTAAATCTTGCTAATGATAAAGCTGTGATCGGAGGTAATCCGAAGTGTTTTGAACCTTGCATTTGCTTAACTAGCAGTCTTTATTACATGCCAAATTATCTTTTATATAACTATGTAACCCCTCTATGGACAGGTTACCTAGGGTGTACTTATTTTTATTCGTTCTAAAAAATAGCCAACAATTGAACGTTTTTCTATAATAGTGTGTTAGTCAAAATACTGGGCTATTATAGGCATTTCAACTAAATAGCTCATTACTCACCTCTCTTGGAACTCAAAGCAGATATAGAATGGTGAAAAAAATCATAAAGGGGAGCTTGAGTTACTCTCTTAATTCTTGGATGATAAATAAACAATATACTCAAGGTATCAAGAATCCCGTATCTAATTAGGATTCACTGTTAATGTTTTTGTGATTCAATTATCGCATTTTTATATTTGATCGTGTTACCTTTTATATTTCAATGGTGGTATATGTTTCTATTTTCACTTTTTTGTATATTTCTTTTATTCATTATAACTGTAAATTTAATTTAAATGATGTGGTTTTATTTGACTTCCGGTGGGAGGTCCATTGTGTCAAACTCTTTAGAACCTTGGTAAAAAAAAGAAAGACAGAGGAAAATACTACAAACACAACGTGGCGTCCTTAAGAAAAAAATACTAAAATAAAGATCTGAAGGCCACACAAGGATGTATGAAAGCATCTGCGTGCGTCATGAGTAGAAGTTTTCATTATTTAACAAAACCCGGGAGGTTGTTGATGTATGAAAGTACCACCTGGCCAGTGGAATTTTCATAACTTAACAAGACTCGTGTATAAACAGTATCACTGATACCGTGTGACCAGGATAAAGAGTCGTTAAATTGACACAGTTTATTTATAAAAAACCTGATACTGCCAAAATTTTTGCAGATTACGAAGGAGAGTAAAAGACTAGCCCAGCACGAGCTCGTAGGAAGCAGAAGTGCAGCACAATTTTAGACGCCTTAATAGAGCTAAGCAAACAAAATAAATCAATAAACAAAAGAACGAACCACATTACTAAAGTTGTGCAACCACGACGACAGAACAGCACCTGTAACTATCTCAAGGCAAAAAGTGTTATATATGATGAGATTTTTTAACTACTATGACAGCATAAAAGAATAGCAACAATCACAGACTAATAAACAAAAAACGCAACACCCGCAACCGACCTTATATTTCCAAGGTTTAGAGAAGTTCAAGTCGAAGAAGAAAATAAGTTTCAAGCAAATTCTCAAAGATATTTTAAGATTACCTAACGGTGCAAAAAAATGGAAAATCTATAGAAAAACATGGAAAACGCACAACAGTTTGACGAAATTGCTAACAGCAAGTTATTTGTAGGAAAAATATGTGCACATTTACAGCCCAAAATAAAGTTATGATTGTTTTCCACAAACCAAAACTACACTTTTTTGCACTCGACGCGCGTTTCGCTAACAACGTTAGCATCATCAGGATACGATAAACAATAAACTAAATAAACCTACGCTCTATCTTATATACAATCTTTTAGTGGGCGGAGATAAGACTAATAAATTGTGATTAATCACGATTTATAATCCTATCTCCCCTCAACTAAAGAATAAAGTGTACTAAACGGGATGGGTCCTCTATCTTTATTTAAACTATTTCTGGATTTAATGATTTTCATATGCATTCAAAAGTCTTTTGTTTGGTACACTTTTTAGAAGTTTTAGGTTATCTAATGTGAATCTATGATTGTTTTCAAAAGCATGCTCGGCCACACTTGACTTTTCTGTTCTTCCGTATTTAAAGTGTGCTAAGTGTTCTTTAAAACGTGTTTGAATAGAGCGTCTCGTTTGGCCAACATATTTTTTGTCACAATCCAAGCAACTAATTTCGTAAATTCCACTTTTTTCTACAACTGTAGATTCCTCCTTGGGATTTCCTATATATTGTGTTTCCGGATTGATATACTAACTTAAGACCGGTGTTATTAAATACTTTTTGTAATCCTTTTTTATAATTAGGATTAAAAGGAATTGATACAAATTTTGAGTCGCAGGTATCTTTTTGTCTGAAAAAGTGGAATTCCGAAAGGTATTTTAAAAAGAATGTCTATTTATCAGCTTATTTATTAAGCCTTCTTCGTAACCGTTTTCGCCAGCTATATTCCTAATCCTATTCTTTTCTGCTTCAAATATTTTTTTGTTTAAGGGGAAATTTACTAATCTATATGTTAAAAAGTGCAAACTTGCAAGCTTATGTTGTAAGCAGTGAAAAGAGTCATTTGGAATATGCCTGTTGGTAGACGTTCCACTAAAGTGTCTAGAAATGGAAGTGTACCAACGTTCTCTGTTTCATAAGTAAATTTAATTGTGGGAAATTTGTTATTTATTTTTTCCATAAAATTTTTAACACTAGTTACTTTAGTGTTAAATACTGCAAACACATCATCTACATACTTGAACCATACTCTGGGGAAATACTCAAATTCTTTACTTATATCTGATTCAAATTTGCTCATAAAGAGGTTTGCGATAAAAGGTGATAAACTATTACCCATTGTGGTTCCTTCTAATTGTTGGTAGTAGTTATTTTTATATTGAAAGTAATTTTGATTCATGCAGAGTTTTGTTAAAGATAGGTATTCTAAAGCCTGTTTGTCTTCTAGATTGTTTTTTTCTTAGTAGTTCCTCCAGGTATTGTAAGGTATTGGGGATCGGCACACTAGGGAACAACGAACTAACATCAAACGAGATTAAAATTTCACCTTCTTGAAGTGAAATATCTTTAACTTTGTTGATAAATTCAAGGGAATTTTGAACAGAAAAACCTTTTTCCTTTATAGGTAAATTTTCAAACTCGTTTGCTAGCCATTTCGAAATGTTGTAAGTAGGTGATTTTACAGCAGAAACAATATGTCTAACCGATTTTCCAGGCTTGTGGATTTTTGGAAGACAATACAGTTTCGGCATAGTGGGATTGCTTACTCGTAGCTTATATTTAATATTGTCAGTAATAATATTGTTACATTTTTTAATTGTGTTTTTTTACTTCGTTAATCATTTTTGGTAAGGGGTTCTTTGGGACTTGTTTGTAGGGTCCATTTTTTATTAGGTTATCTACCCTTTTGAAATAATCTGTTTTATCTAATACAACAACTTTATTACCCTTGTCAGCCTTTAGATAGAAAACATCTTTTTCCCTCAAACTTATAATTGTTTTATTGTGATTTAATCTACTATTTTTGTTGTTTTGAATTATGTTTTGAGAGATCTGATATCAGCAAGTATCTCGCACATAGTCCTTTGTGCCTTCTGAAAGATTAGAGATTGAACTTTCAATATTTGCAATAATATTACTTAAATTATCTTTTTGTGGGGGCAGAGCAAAATTAAGACCTTTGTTTAAAAGTGATATTAAAAGTTTGAGAGGATAGGTTTTCTACAATGTTTGCGATTTTCTTCGACTATTTTGGTTTTGGTTCAGAACGTTTTAACTTTTGTAGCTTTTTATTAAGTAGACATCTTCGTCGTAAATTTTTTCTTAATTACTACAAACATATGTCTTTGGAAATCGCACCATTTTTCAAAGTTCTTATCACTAAGTCTAAAAGTCAACTTTTTAAACAGTCGGTATGCTTCAAGCTTTTTGTGGAAAACAATCATAACTTTGTTTTAGTGCAACCAAAGATTCCAAATTCCCAACATAGTTAACAAAGCCCAACCAAAATTTGTATTGTAATCTGAGATAATGAGGGTAAAAAAAATCTAGATCAACTGTTACTGATTTTCTAAGAAAAGGAAATAAAACGATAAATAATAAAGAATAAAAAATACCCACAGATGTACAACCAAATTAATAATACTATCTACTAATATAATGATAGTTTACTAAAACGACCGATTAATTAACAACTTATTTTAATAATAATTATAGGAAGCCAAAATTACTAAGGTAGAACAAAGAAACGATTACTGCTATGTATATCGCACGACCGACTGACTGAATATTGCTTTGTCATCCTTTCAGCAGCTCTCCTGTACTTTTCCGTCGATGTGCCACAGCCTAGGTGCTGTGATTTTATTCGAGGTAGATTGCGGGTTTGGTTTGTCATATTCGGCCATGCTACCCTCTTTTCCGTCCCGAAAAAACAAAACGTTATTCACCCATGTGTACCTACAATTAAAAAAAAAACAACAAGGCATTAGTTTAAACAAAATACCTAACTGCTGCTTTTTGTATCGGCTAATTATGTTGATAATGGCCAGTTATCCACAACATTATACTGATTTTTATTTTAGTTTACAATACACTTTAAGTATCTCTATACCACCATTCTTCTAAGAAGTAACAATTTAGTAACACCTATTCACGAGACCATTCTCAGTGAGCTGAAGAATCTTTTTCTAAGACTCCATCTGAGTCCAACTCTGTTTCACTACTACTTTCTGATGCAGGAGTAAACAGTTTCATATGGTCAGCAGAACTGACATCTTCATATCTTTTTCGTGCTCGACTAGACCCCGGTAGGTCCTCCACAATGTATCGATCATGATCTAATACTTCTTTTACTCTATAGGGACCAGTAAACTTTGGTAGCAACTTTTTTGCTTTTTCCATCGTTAGAAAAGTTGTTCCTCCTTAAAATAACTTGGTCCCCTATGTTATATTTATTACTTTTTCTTTTCTCTTTGCATCAAAATAAGCCTTCTGCCTTATTTGAGCCTCTTGAATTTTTGATGAGGCCTCTTGCCTCATTTGATCTAAGTCATTTTCTACAGCATCCTTTATGATGGCTATACTTAAAAATGAATCACTTAATGCTCTTAGTTTATACCCAAAAAGTAACTTAAAGGGACTCTTATCGAAGCATCCCATTTTTTTTCTTTCTCTCAAGAAGTTGAAATGGCTTTTAATAAAATGCTGTTGTACTTCTCGACCTGCTCGTTAGCACCTGGTGTAGCAGTTGCGTTGAAAATCACTTTGATTCCTAGATTCTTTGTAAACGTAGCAAACAATTTACTACTGAAACATGCTCCTTTGTCACAAATGGTCCGTTTGGGAGTACCAAACATCAAGAAAATGCTCTTAAGAAAGTCGATTACAGGTTTTATTTTTGTACTTGAAACTGGTTTGGCATGAAGAAACTTCGTAAAAGCATCCACTGCCACAATCAAATACGAACTGTTTTTGGAACTATTTACAAAAGGTCCCAGGTGGTCCATGTGAATCGTATGCATAGGAGTTGGAACTGTTTCGATGCTGTGCAGCAGTCCTTCTTGTTTTCCTGTCGAAACTTTGTTATAAGCACATGCTAAACACGCATAAATATATCTGGATACATATTTTCGCATTCTTAGGAACCAATATTACCGCTAAACCATCGAAGATTTTTCAATACAATTTCCCATCCTTGATTGTAAAATCTTTATGGACTTGTTTTTCGTCGTTCGAATTTGGCCTTTTTGATAAGATTTCAACCAATTCTTAACATTGTTTGTCTTTAATTTGCGTTGCCTGCAGAATATCAATTTCTTGTCGTGTTTCTTTATATATTTCTATAACTGGCGGATTACGACTCAATGCGTCCACATGCGCCATTTTTGTTCCTTGCCGGTATTCTACTGTAAAATTAAATTCCTGAATTGAAAGCCACCATCTCGCAATCCTTGGAATCAAGCCTCTCTTAGACATTGCCGTTCTTAGGACACTACAATCTGTTACAATTTTAAACAAAAGGCCAAGTAGATAAACTCGAAACCGCTGTAACGAGTAAACTACAGCAGTCCAGGTCTCTAGTTCATACCAGTGGTATTTTTGCTCTTCTTTTGACGTTTGGCGACTAAAATAAAGTGCCGGCTTAACATTGCCACCTTCTTGTTTTTGCAATAACATTCCACCCAGGCCGATTTTTGAAGCGTCGGTATGAACCTCTGTCTCTAGTTTTGGGTCATAAATCGCAAGAATAGATCTCTTGATCAAAACTTCTCTAAGTTTTTCAAAAGCAGTCTTCTCAGATCAAAGAGACATCTTTTTTGGAAAGCGAAGTTAGGGGACGAACGATCTGTGCAAAGTGTTTCACCTATTTCCGAAACTAGCTACATAGACCAACAAATTGACGTATCTGATGCACATTCTGCGGAACAGGAAAATTTTCTACAGCAGAGATTTTAGCAATCCCAGGTCGTACTCCATGAGCACTAATTTCGTGACCCAAATATTCGATCTTCTTTTGGAAAAAACAGCACTTTGAGAGTCGCAGAGTAACTCCAGCATCTCTAAAAGTACATCGCGAAGAGCCAGTTACCCTCCTAAGAAACATTTGGCGATGGTACCAAAATATCGTCAATGTACGCCAGAGCTGTGTAAAACCTCATGGAGCACAAGATACGTATATTGAAATACGGCTGGAGCGTTGACTAAACCAAATGGCATCCTGAGATATTTATATTGACCATCTGGTGTTACAAAAGCGGTTTTCTCTTTAGAATTTTCCGCCATAGGAATTTGGTGATAGCCGCTTGCCATGTCGAGTGTAGTAAAATAACTGTATCATTTTAGTACTTTCAAATTCTAATCCACCCTGGGTAAAAGATAGCAATCTTTCACAGATTTGGAGGTAAGAGAACGATAATCAATGCACATGCGCGTTTCGCCATTCTTCTTTTTCGCAAGAACAATCTGACTCGAGTACGGTGATTTAGATTCTTTTCTTATGTTAGCCGAAAGTAAATCGTTGACAATTTACCGAACATTTTTTCTCTCATGCACCGAAAGCCTATATGGTCTGTACGTTACCGGACTATTGTCATTAAGGCGAATCTCTATTTCAGCATTTTTAATAATATCTAATTCATTAATGTTTTCCGTAAAACAGTCACGATATTTGTTAAGCAATAATAACAAACTAATTATTTCAGCACTTGACAAATTATTTGATACATGATCGGCCAAATTATTTACATTAAATTCTGGAAAGTTACAAATATCAACTTTAAGACAATCACTTACCCTTTTTGAGTCAGCAACGCAAGGAACTCCCCTTGCTACAACTTGGTTTGCCTTGAAGCGAATGGTATTGTGGGAAATTTTGAGAATAGGAATTTTCGTATCGCTGGACGATAGCCCGCATCTAGGAACCACGTATTCTCGATTTTGCTCATAACGCTGGATAAGATCTACAAAAATATCTCCATCGTAACCGTCGGCTAGCACAATCTTTTTAGGCGGCAGCTCGTCGAAGTTTGGTAGTTCAGAAAAGTTGCTATCAAAAAGCCTCACAGTTCCATCTTTGACTACAGTTATAGAATGATCTTTATTTAAAATTTCCCTGCCAATTAAAACGGCCATGTTTTGCACATTATCTGGCACTACAAAAATTTAAACATCGGCCTCAAACAAATCTACGGTAAGATTCGTTTTAGCTGTCCCAAAAACATCTGTATTAGCGACCCCATAACCGTTCAAACTTATATCACATGCTGACCACTCTAAGTCAACATTTTCGGCATCAGTTTTGCATATAAGTACTCCTCCACAATCAGAGTCGATGAAAGCAAGTAAAGTTTTCCCATTTATTTTACACGTGACATAATAACTGTCGGATTCTGATTTTTGATTGGTTAAACAAAATAACGTCTTTTGAAATGTGCCGGACTTGTTCTTGCGGCAATTTTTAACCCTATTTGTCTGCAGACTGTACGCTCCTTTTTCGGTTCTGGACAGTCTCAGAATCTGTGTCCATATTCTTTGCAATTAAAGCATCTTTTATTATTTTTTTATTTATGTTTTTCGTTTCTTAGGAAATTCTACGCATTGTTTTATTGGAACTTGTACAGAAGATAGTGAGGAAAGGTACTCATGAAAAAGATCTTTAGGTGTTGTATATCTTCCTACTTTAGCTCCAGATTATATTGTGTTATCAGAAATTCCATCAATAATCGTCGCCACAGCATATAATATTCTTATAATCCCAGTTATTAATTTCTCCAAGATGATCTATTTTATCCAAAAATTTATTACAAGTAAGAGTGCCCACGGTAGGATTATACTCAGGAATACAGTTTGGATTAACAGTCACTCGGTTTTGAATTTGATGTCCCCCGTTATCAAGCAATTGGTTAACAAGGTCTTCAAGATATCTGATTCGCCTCTGCGAGCCATTTTGTCGAATATTTGAACTATTGCTTGTCGACACACTAATAGTATCTGTGGCCTGTTCAATAAGATCTAAATTATGTTGCGATCTACATCGGTTATGATTAGAATGGCTAGATTGCATATCCTATCTTAAAACTAAAGGAGGGGTCAAATTTGGAGATCTATGTACTTGAACAACTACGCTTTTAACAGTGCGATCTTTTTAAGCATTCTTATTTTCTTTTGGGAATCAGCAGAACGAATATTTTTCTTCGACTCTTTGCTTCGTCGTTTGTAGCACAATTGCTACTTGACGAAGAACTAGAATCTGAACTTGACCTCATAGAGTCACTAGAAGTACTTCTTTGCCTTTGAGTTTTTCCCATTTTTACTATTTGTTTTATACAAAAAAGTCAGAAACACTAAACTATAATAATTACGTAACACTATGACTAAAAGTCCGCTTAGAACAAAGACAAACTAAACACCAGTCTATTTGGTAGAACGTGAATGAATACCGCCGCTGCTCTATAATGATAGTTTAGTAAAACGACGGATTAATTAACAACTTATTTTAATAACAATTATAGGAAGCCAAAATTACTACGACGACTGACTGAATATTGCTTTGTCATCCTTTCCGCAGCTCTCCTGTACTTTTCCGTCGATGCGTCACAGCCTAGGTGCTATATATATATAGATAGATTGCGGGTTTGGTTTATCACACTAGCTGTGAGATTGACAACAACCACATGCTTGGATAAAAAAACACTAGCCACCCAACCAAAATAACAGAAGGGTCGCCTTTCGGGTCGCCCATTGTAAATCATCGTAAAGTCAATTACAAATAAGCAAGTACCACCACTGCTGAAAAATAGGTCACCGCTATCAAGGTTTTAGAAGCTAGTTCGTTAATTATGGATATTTGCCACAGCATCAATTTCTACCAAAAGAAATAACAAATTTTCGGTACTTGTGACTAAATGTAACTTAATTGCACCTTTATACATGAAACAAAAAAAAAGAAAAACACTTAGGCAATCCAGCAGAAACAAGCAACTAACAACACTATAAAAAAAAATCACATATCGGGAAAGATATGGAATTAACTTGACTAATTGATGATGAATTGATCCTGCCATTTATTATAGTGTTGTAACATTGATGAACCAAAATTATGGGGTAGTAGATACATCGACGGTACACGAATCACAATATCTTTAGGAGACAGAGGCTTACAGGGGGTTGCGAATACAGTAGGGCGAAACGGGACTTAACCTTTTACAAAGTAGTGGATTGTTTTCACCAATGGAAGGAGCTGTTAACCTTTTACAGAGTAGTGGATTGTCTGCACCAATGGATCTTAGATGATGATGAAAGAGCTGTTAACCTTTTACAAGGTAGTGGATTATCTGCACCAAGGGAACTGGAGTGATGATGAATGAACTGCCAAGGAATTGTGTATGAATATACACATTGGAGTATTATTAGATTTAACAATATAATGAGAAATACTGGAAAATGATGGGCGTAACGACGTAACAGTTTTGGTTAGAACCGTTCCAATCTGTAATTTTTTTTTGAGAAGTTGGATCGAAGCTACCTGGAATTATTAGTTTAACTTACGTTTAAATTCTAAACAACTATTCATCATAATTTCCGAAGGATAATCGTTGCAATGTTCGCCCGTGTCACTAAATCAAAATTCGCAGTTGGCATTGTAATAAGTTTGGTTCCTTTGGCGTCGGACGTTTGTTTGTTTGGGGATTATTATGATTCTATTCTAAATCCAAGAAAAAAATCATAAAGTTCCAAAAAGATGAAGATTCGTCAAGGAAAGTGAAATTTTACAGGTAACTTATCTCCTTTGCATAGGGGAAATGGGAAATTAGGGTAGAATTTGAATGTGCACGGCATCATTTTTTCACTATTGTATAGAGAGATCTAAATATTTTAATTAGGTTACTCTTACTTTTTACAGTTTTTATTTTGATTATATTATTATTATTATATATTTCTTTCCACAAAAAATTATTTTTATTAATAGTTTTTTAATAACTTAGAATTATTTGTACCATTTCTCAGATATTCAAAGTAGACCCCTCGGGTGAAAGATTTCAAGGGGGTTTATTTTCTCTATTACATTTTTTTTCGAGAAGGGTACCCTTTACAATGGGTATATTGATATTTACTATTCAAATCAAGAAAGCTGGTAACGAGCTTTGACAAAAGGGGGTGTATTGGTATATGACCATAAACCAACCGCATTATGAATATTTTGTGTATGTCGGTACATGGCCGGGTTGTTGTTGGTGTATTTTGTAAACAAATAAATTTAGTAAAGCTAGCTAATGATAAAGCTGTGATCGAAGGTCAGGTAATCTGAAGTGTCTTGAACCTTGCATTTGCTTAACTAGCCGTCTTTATCACATGGCAAATTATCTTTTATATAACTATGTAACCCCTCTACGGACAGGTTACCTAGTACGTAATTATTTTTGTTCGTTCTAGAAAATAGCCAACAATGGAATGTTTTTCTATAATAGTGTGTTAGTCAAAGTACTGGGCTATTATAGGCATTTCAACTAAACAGCTCATTACTCACCTCTTTTGGAACTCAAAGCAGACATAGAAAGGTGGAAACAATCATAAAGGGGAGCTTGGGTTACTCTCTTGATTCTTGGATGGTAAATAAACAATATGCTCAAGGTATAAAAAATCCCGTATCTAATTAGGATTCACTGTTAATATTTTTATGATTCAATTATCGCATTTTCTTTTATATTTCAATGGTGGTATATATTTCTATTTCTATTATAACTGTAATGTTAATTTAAAAGGTATGGTTTTATTTGATTTGAACCTTGGTAAAAAAAGACGGAGGGAAATACTACAAACACAACGTAGCATCCTTAAGGAAAAAATATTAAAATAAAGATCTGAAGGTCATGTGTAGAAGTTTTTATAATTTAACAAAACCCGGGAGGTTGTTGATGTATGAAAGTATCACCTGGCCAGTGGAATTTTCATAATTTGGTAAGACCCGGGTATAAACAGTATCACAGCAGATGCTTCTTTGATTTTGTTTCCACTTCCTACGTTATTATTTTAGTTTTTTAATTATATCGAAAATGAGGTATTTAATTTATATATGTCAGTTCTTTTATTTATAGAGTTAGGGATCTCTGTTGAGTATCTGAAGAAGCAAATAAATTTTGTGAAACGTTGGCATTTCAAAGAAAAGGACGTTTCATTAATAAGATACCCTAACCCATAAACCTAGACCTTCAAAAAAAATTGTATTTTTTGTTTCGACCATTTTTCGGTTTAATCAAATTCTTTTTGATTTTATATTATCGGTTATTTCACATTAAAAATTATTTTTAATGTTTGACGAAATTATTTTGAACAATTCGATTAAATTGATATTTGATCGCTTTCCTTTTCGCAAAATTAAATTTCAACGTTTATATTTATTATATTTTTGCCCATTTGCAAATACGACACGACTAATAGTCTTCAAATAAGAGTCTTGCTTCTTCTAAAGATGCTTCCAATTTTAAAAAACTCAAGGAAAAACATCTAGAAGCCGACATTGACCGAGAATTCCCAGACGTATCAGAAAAAAATATCTTAGAAGACGTCACTTCTATAGACTGGTAGCCTCGATGGTCTGACACCCCAATATCTCAAGGACCTTACTTTTGGTGATCTGGGCGGGTATTCCTCTGATATACTTGCATCTCTTTCGCGATTTTCAAATTTCATTTTACAACACCAGATTCATAACAAAATTTCTCCATTTTTGTTTGGTGCTTCGCTCTGTGCATTAAATAAAAAAGATGGTGGTGTTCGCCTCATTACTGTAGGTTTTACTTTAAGACATCTTGTGATCAAAATTTCGTCAAAATTGTTTGTTCAAGAATACATACAACCCTTAGTCAAATATTTCAACTCCTACAGCTCGATTTTGGATCTAAATGTGACGCAGAAACTATTTAACACGGTGCTCGCCGTTTTTTTAACTTTCAACACTCATCAAGTATTTTTTTAAAACTATTTTTATAATGCTTTCAACACGATTGAAAGAGATGTAATGATGTAATAAAAGAAGAGTAAAATATATTATTTCAGAGTTTTGTAATTTTATACATCAATGCTATAACATTCAATGCTTTCTTTCGGTCAAAATTGTATTCTATCTCAAAGAAAAGTCCAGCAAGCCGATCCTTCAGGACCATCTCTTTTTTGCCTTGTTATTCACCCTTTAATAAATTCCTTAAAATCATAATTTAATGCATGATGTTTGGAAGATGGTAGTTTGGGAGGGTCCACTGAGCAGGTTTTAAATGTGAGCTATTTTTTCTTCAAAATTTAATACCTGATCCACACATTTTAGATTTTAAGAACCTAGCTCAAGACATTAAAATTTGTGAATTTTCATCCTTGGAATTACTAGGTTCTCCTCTGTCATCTAATTGCATAGAAAAATCTCTTGATAACAAATTTTAAAAAATTGAGCTTTTATGTACAAATCTTGAGATTCAAAATTCACATTTAGCTTATTTTTTATTAAAAAACTCTTTAGCTATACCAAAACTGTTATATACAGGGTGTAACCAATACCATAGTCATCCTTTTAACTGATGAAAGGGGGAGTCAAAACAAGTCAAAAAGTTCATATGACTTATGGGGCAAAACTCAACAGATTTTTGTCTAAATCACCTTAAAGTTGAAAAATTTAGGTGCTACCAGAATTTTAGAAATATTTAAGTCTAAATTTAATCATTTTACAATAGGGCCATTTCCAAATAAATAAAAAATAAATATTTCCTCTAAATCCTCTAAATTCAAAAAAAAAATAATAATGATTTCTTTTGAACTAAAGATTTAAAAAACACTTGGCAACAACGCAATTCGCTGCATACGTGCGCCTCTGGCCTCCGACCCTCTCTCATCTCTACAGCACAGTGCATAGTGTATCTTACGCTGTTCGTTGTGAAGGTCGCGCTAGTCTACCTGACGCCATTATTTTTTCGAATTTTTTGCAGTTTGGTGTAAAACTAAACTGAATTAAAAATGTTGTCCAATCAGGAATACGTTGACATGCTATTAGTATACGGTGAAGCTCGCAGAAACTCAAATCTTAAAAGAAGTGTTTTTTGCTCGGGTTTTTGACTGTTTTTCAAAATAAATAAAGAATTTTTACAAATTACAAACAGTTTAAACACTGTGTGGTAGGTGTTTTTAATTAAAACAGGGCTTAAAGAAGTGTTCTTTTGAGTGTTTGCTAAAAAAAATAAAAAAAAAGTTTTTAAAAATTAAAAAGATGTAAAAATAAAAGTGTACCATATAATCTCAAACTTCGTATTGTTTTGGAAATTGGAAAACTTTATTTCGATACCGAAGACTTTTAAATACACTTTTACAACCAGACGAGGCACTAAAACCAATTTTCGGTAAGTACACATTTATTTTTTTTGCTTGCGACGTGAAAAAAAAACCATCTCAAAGGTGATATTTACGATGCAGCCCGCTGCGCCGCGCCACTCTATCATGAGATCTCCTTTAAATTTCTCGTACCTAAAAGCGCATTGTTGCCAAACTGTGTTTAATTTAAAAGTTTGTATATCTCCAAAAGCACGAAGTTTTGACCCCCATATTATATGAACTTTTTTGCTTGTTTTGCTCCTACCCCCCCTATCACCCATTTAAGTAATGACTATCATATCGTTTACACGCTATATTTTAAGATCTTCACCATGTTGGAAAGGTGGAACTTCTCTTTTAAAAATTTATTATCTGTTTAGGCAAACCATGCAAAACATTCCAAATATAAATCTTAACGAAGAAATTTGGTGTTTAGTATGTCTACCAGTTAGATTTGGAGAATTTGGTATTCGTAATATTTAAAATTTAACTTTTTCTGCATTTTTGGGCTCAGTCAACGATACTGAATCATTGATTTTTTCAATTCTTCCAAAATACAATTCTTACGACCATGAATTTGCCTTGAAAACCTGGTTTAATTCTATAATTTACATTATTTTCCGTCTCCAGGCCCCAAAACTCAAAAACAATTTGATAACTTTCTCTGTGAAAATATAATTTTAAACAAATTTCAAAATTCAGTAGATCCAAAATCAAAAGCTCGCCTTCTAGCTCCTCAAACAAAGGAAAGCAATGCGTGGTTTGGCGCCCTTCCTTCTCTTCCACTGGGTATTTTATTGGACAATAACACCTTTTGTATTTCTGTCGCTCTCCATTTGGGTCAACCGGTGTGTGAACAGCATGCCTGCACTTGGCGAAGAATTGCTTGACATTTTGGACCTTCACGGTCTGTGCTACTCTAATAGTGCTGTTAGGTTGTCTCGCCATCATTCATCGGTCTCTGGTTGTAGTAGATACACCAAATATGTTGGAACCAACTATTGTATATAGAAGTGATGGAAAACGAGCAGGTGGTTTAACATATTTTCCACGGAGGGAGAGAAAACAACTCGTTTGGGATGCAACCTGTCGAGACCCTTTGGCAGATAGTTACATATCCAGAACGAGCGCCAAGGCAATTGAAGCTGCCTATCTTGGTGAACAACAAAAGAGATTCAAGTATAGAGAGTTAGTGGATAGGTTCATTTTTGTGCCTTTTAGTGTGGAAACCATGGGACCTTGGAGTGATAATGCAAAGCAATGCAATGCAAAGGTTAGTGAGATCTCTGCAAGATTAAAAAATTCTGACAGAGAGTCCCTGACCAGGAGTTTCATTGTTCACCTGATTAGGTTAGCTATTCAGCGGGGGAATGCGACATCGATCCTCGAGACCCTCCCAAACTAGAATGGCTTGGAAGAGGTTTTTTTATTTAACGAATTACTTATTGTTATTTCTTTTTTAACTTTTTAAATATACTACTTTTTAGTTTTTTCAATTGCTAAACACTAAAATAGTAGCAAAGAAAAGAAAATAACCAAATGCTCAGGCTCATCGAGAACTAATCGTTCGATATAAATTTTTAAGTAGTGTATGTTTAAGCTGTCATATAGATGATCATTTGTCATTTATAAATTATTAGGATCCACCTCCACCTCCTAGAAACCGAGGAAGGGAGATGGGCTAAAGCTAGTTGTGGATAACTTAAAAACTTTAAAAACTATAAAATTAAAAAAGTCATATTAGGAACATTATGTGTGTTTTGAAAAACAAAAATTGTTGTTTAGAAAATTATTTTAAGAAACTTCAAGTGCGCCACTGTTTTTTATATATTAATATGTAATATTTCATATTTTAAAGATAGCAAAAAAATATTTATTTTTTCTATCCCTATATTTTTCATTATATACTATGACATACTGTGAAAAGAAAGATAAACACATATTAAAAAAAAAATATTCTATCTCCGTTGCTGGTGGTCTGAGCCTAAAAGTTGTTATAATATTTAAGAGATAATTTTATACGCATTTAGCTTGACACCATAAGTTTTTTTGTGGATCAAATAGTTTTCGAGATAATTAATAAAAAGCTGGAGACAAACCCAAAAAAGTACCTATTCCTTCCATTTTTTCAATATGGCGGTGTTGATACCAGTAGGATTTTTTAGGACTTATTAATGAATATTAAGGTTCAAATTATCTTTTAAAAAAAACGTGGCTACTGATGTTTTTTTCGAAGATATTTGCCAATAACTAACTCGCCTCTATCGTAAACGGTTAGCTAGTTTTGAGTATAAAATCATTGGTGTCGGGCACTTCCGGCCAGATTTGGAGTGGCACGATTTATATTCGTATCAAGGAGATCAATACCTTTAATTTGACACCTCAATCAAGTGGTTACGTTATGGGTCGATTTTGCTTAAAAAAAAGCACCCCTTCCAGCTATGGTGCGCGGCAACGCGGTCGGATGCGGGATGGCACCATTGCATTTTTGGCATCGCCTAAGTCTAATCCAAGTCCCAATACAAGTACTTTTTGGTTACGCCCAAAAAAAAATGTCAAGAAAATGGTTCAAAAACAATTTTTTTTCTGACATTTCCGGTCAAATGCCGACTGGCATCATAAGCTTTCTGGGAATGGTGAATACTAATCTTCAACTTTTTAAATATTTTTAGTGGTTACGCGATCGGTCAAAAAATTTGCAGCCGGATCTCGTACTATTTCTTTTTAAACATATTTCATTTGATGTCAATTTTATATATATAAGGAGAAACTTTGTGACGAATAATAATTGTGAAATATAATAAAAAAGTTAGGAGTTCTAGATCACGTGGTTTACGATATACAGGGTGCCATAATTGGTGTAAAAACATTTCTCAAAATTAAATAGAAAAGTCGTCAAAACTCTCAAAAAAATTCCCCACACTAACTATTTTTATTAATAGTTTTTTAAAACGAATACCTTAAGTATTTCGATTCAGTAGACAAAACCAAAATCAGCATTCAGTTAGTTGGTTAAAACCTCAGCTGTTTAACAAATCCATTTTTTAACAAATTTTTGCTATTTTTATTTTTTGCGTTTGAGAGCACCCATATTCCAGCGACAAAAAAAACAAGATATTTTTATTTCACATAACAGCTGTTCCTCTGTAACATATTTAAACACATAAATAACCTTGGGTCATTAACCACCTGAAATAAACAAAAATATTTTCTTATATAAAGCGTAAACTGGGAAAACCAGACCAATTGTTTTGTAGGTAAAAAAAAAAAATTTTTTAAGAAACCAATACTTCCAAAACTAATTTTTTGACATTCTTTTAAGCACAATACTTAAAGGATTTTGAAAATATATTTAAAAACTTACATAAAGCAGTGTTAGACTTCCGTAAAACAAAAAAATTAAAAACTATCAATTGCGCATTTTTTTTTACAAGTAAATTTCGTACTATTTTTTTCTGTGGTTTGCATCACAATAACCGATTAGAAAATGTTATACACTAAATAAATAGTATTGTCTTGAGAATATACTTTGTGCATATTAATAACCCGAACTTTTTTTCTGGATTAATAAGTGGAAATATTTGGAAATCGCAAGACATGTGTCAAAAATTTCCAGGGAAATCGCATCTTATATCTTTATATTAAATTTTCTAATGTTTTAAATAAAATTCCTCTGCCCTCTGATGAAAATATGCAGTTTCACTCGCTATATTCTCTATCAAAATATAACGCGTGCATGTCAGATTTTCTTCTGGGAAATTTTGGAAAATTTCGTTTTCAACCAATTTTTTTTTAAAGTTTTCGTGCATGATTTCAGAAAAAATCCCTCAACCTACGGGTTCGGGATTTTTTCAGATCGCATGCACTCAAGCTTTTGTTAAAAAATTGGTTTCATACCAAATTTCTAAAAATTTTCTGGAAATCTGACATGCACAAGGTATATTTCTACTGAAAATAGAACAATTTTTATATAAATTAATCAAGACAGTGCACCACCCCCCCCCCCCCCCGGGTATGGAAACTAAATAATTAACTTTTTGAGGGAATCTTAAGCTGCGTTTAGACTCTGGTAGTGTCGTCGTAGTTGCGTTGTAGCTGTAGTGAATTGTTTTCCATAGATAATGCAGAACGGATTATTTTAACAAATAAATACTTACAATATTTTTTCTACACATTTTTTAATAAAATTTACTTTCTAAATGCTCTAACCAAATATTGGTGGTAATAGACTTTCCTGCTAAATTTTGGAATATGTTAAAAGTTTCACCTTATATATTTCTTTGATATTAACCTAGTAAGTTCCATTTTTTCTTAATATTTAAATACCCTAAGTTCAAAAATGCTTTAATTTTAAAATTGAGGTTGATAGGGTAGCAAAGAAATACAAAATTAAATTTGGGGAAAAAAAGAAAAAAAAGGTAGCAATATTATGTCTGCATACATATAGACAGTCGATAGTGTGTTCAGTGACATAAGCAATAAATTTACAAGGTACTACAAGTGATATTTAGGTATATTCTTATATATCCGCTAATCAATCATTCTGGTTTATTATAATTGTGAAGATATTTCGGCCCTTTTTCTAAGTGACGAAAAGAACTTACTTTTAACGCTTGCATGGACAAATTATTATATCAAATAATTTACATTTTTAATTCCATATTTTGCTACTAATAACCTTTAGAAAAGTTATAGTATCGTATCAGCCCTTGTTGTGGTCAAAAGACTCACACAGAGATAGGTAGATATTTTCAGGCGCATATGAAAGAGATGGCATGAACACACCAACGTTAAGCATGGAAGGTATTTCTTTGAAAAACATACAGTCGATCTTTGCAATAAAATAAAATGAACAAGGTATTATATTTACCTATGTCCCCATCCCCCCATTTTAGTCTTTTTGACCACAACAACAGCTGATACGGTACTACAACTTTTCTAAAGAATATTACTAGCAAAATATTGGATTAAAAATGTAAATTATTTGATATAATAATTTGTCCATGCAAGCCACGAAATAATGCCAAAAGTAAGCGTTTTTTGTCACTTACAAAAAGGGCCTTAATTTCTTCGCAATTATAATAAACCCGAATGATTGATCAGCGGATAGGAACATAAATATTACTTATAATACCTGGTTTATGCTGTCAATGTCATTTAATGCAATTTTCGTTAACAGATACAAGTTTCTCACATCAAAGAACCTATATAAAACGATATTACCGGTAATTATTTTTTGTGAAGGAAATAAAAATAAATATTTTTTCAATAATATATATCCATTGTACCATTCAAATTCCTCGTATTCGAAAACCTATAAATTGATATCAAACGCAATCAATTTGACTCTACACAAAAAATCTCTCTCAGCTTTCATATGAGACCATAAAATCTACTATGGTAAGCAAATCCGGGTGCGATTAAAAATCGCCACTTATCCCCCTGATTATAATTAGTTGTTTATGTATACATTATACCAGATTTCTATTAGGGCGTATCCCACATTTGCCGTTTTTTTATAAGAGTAAGAAAAAAGTTTTTTGAAGAATACTTGTTTAATTTTTTACCTATTTTAGAACATTTTGTCAAGTAATTTTCGTCTTAATATCAAAAAAACTTTGATTTAAAAAAAATTGGCATGATTTGTTTTGGTAAGGTGGTATGCGGCATATTGTTTTTTTTTAGTTGTTGGATACGTCTTATTGTCTTTGATTCGGTATTAATATCAATTTTTTCTAAATTAAAAAAAGTATAATTTATAAGAAACTACAAAAAACTACAAGTATTTAACTGTAACAAAACTAAAAAAAAATAACTTATTCCTAACTGATTACTCCTCTGACTTATTTTCGTTTACTCTTTACCCTGTCTTTTGTATTTTTGTGTTTTTTTAATAATTAGTTTGGTTTGTGGTTATTTTTATTTCCTTGTGATTTTCATTTTCCTTTTCATTTTCCTCGTTTTCCTCTTTTTACTCGAAACTATCATAGAAAAAATGAGTGTCTGCAGGAAACACTTTTTTCATTTCCTGCAAATCTATCAATTTTTTCTTGGGAATTTTGAACCTATGCTTATACAAAGCTTTAAGCTCATAATATTTTGGGTCAAAGGAAGATGGGCGTAATCATGATTGTAGTTGACTTTATACAAAATCTCACCACTTGGTATACATTTAATACATTTTATCAGCATTCTTATTTCTGCCGGGTCTTAAAGAGGTATACACCGCAGTACTTTTGGGTCATCAAAATTGATAAAATATTAGTGGCTAAGATACTCAACGTCTTAAGGTTTTTGCTTTGTATTATATAGAGCTAGAGATATAGTCTGTTGGTAGAAATACATCTCTCCCTTTAAGTTGTCTCTCGATCAAGCTCTAAGTACTTTTTTTCAACTTCAATGTCATATCTTACGGACAAAAGAGACAAAGCATTAGTAGCAAGAATATGATTTTTAGTTTGATATCCACAACCGTCAAAATAAATAACTAAACATCTTTTTTTTTATTGTATCTTCAAAGAACCTGAAAATACAGGAAGCGAATGCTGATAAACACAATTCACCCTCAGCTTCGTTCCATAAAAATTTTTGCATTCATATGTTTCCAGTTTGTAAATACTGAAGTTATGTACTTGAAGCTTTGTTTTATAATAGAGCGAACTGGCTTGAAGTTGCGGAGAAAGTTTTATTGCCTGAACATCCATTGTGAAAAAGTGTACAAGTTTTTCTTCGCTTTTCTTCTTCTCTTTATCTTTTCCTTCTTTTACTAGCTCTTTTCTTAAAATATGTTCTTGGTAAACTTCTTTCTCATTCTGTCCAACTTAACTTTCAAAAACTGATAAAAGACAAGCATTTTATTCAACACCTGAGATGGTCACGGCACGCTCTGTCCAACATACATTGAAATAATTACTACGTTTATACGCATCTTAAAGGGCTTTTATTTAAGGACGGTTTTACATCAAATCGCTTTCTGCGAGTGTCTCTACGTCCTTCATTAAATGTTACTAAATATGTCAGTTTAAAGAAAAAAAAATTAAACAACTTAGTTAATAACATATTTTTAAATTAATTTAATAAATGGTTGAGTATTTCCTTAGTTTTGAAGAAATGCGCCAAAGCGTTTTTAAAATGTTTATAACGATCCTAAAATGTGTTTTAAAGCGATAAACCATTTTCTTCAATCGCTTTTAAATAAAGTCGATTCAGTGCTTAAAACCAGTTTGGTGGTGTTTGCGCGACAACATTTTTAAACCGTCCCTATATAAAAGCGCTTTAAGAGGTCAGTATAAACAAACTAACTGAGGGTTAGGCCATATTAGAATTATAAAAATTAGCTGATGTTTATACGCCCAATTAGAACGAGGGAAAAATAAATATTTTTGGTTGCCTAAGCTCTACCAAATTCCTAAACTCAATTCCAAGAATTCTGAAGTTTTCCATTATGGTAAAACATGATATTTTCTTTAAATTGTTTGACGAAACGACGAGATAACAAAAATGCAATTTTTACAATTTTTCAGCATCACGAAAAGACCGGTCAGCCGATTTTGATGGGACTTTCACTAAGAAATGCTGTTGTGTTCCTGGGCAACATATAGGCGCCTATTTCATCAAAATCGGTTTACGGAAACAAAAGTTATGGCATTTAAAGCAACAAAAACGGGAAAAATGGGTAAAAGCGCGGGCAAAGCGGCGATGGCTAGTGGGTAATAAAAGTAATACGACCGCCTTATTTATACCTAAACATTTTTGCTATTTTTATACGCAGTGAAAAGAGAGAAACTTAAGGATAAAAAGTCAACTCTATTTAATTAATTATAACTGTACCTATGTAATGCATGAGTATGTATTGCATTTGAGCGGTAAAATTTTCTTTAAAAGGGTAGCTTTTAAAAAGTTTTATAAACAATTTTAGAAAATTACTAGTTTGACGTCAAAAAGGGGAGAGGGGTACTAGAGCGCCACTGTGTATTGTAGGTAGGTACCATTATTAATTATTAACTTCGTTTGGTCAGGAGTTGCGGGCATAAGTAAATATAATACCTTGTTCATATATTGAAAATATCGACTGTCTAAAATTCCTCGAAATAACTCCCATGCTTAAAGTTGGTGTGTTCATGCCATCTCTTTCATGCACGCCCGAAAATATCTACCTATCTCTGTGTGAGGGTGAGGCTTTTTGACTACAACCAGAGCTGATAATACGGTATTATAACTTTTTTAAAAGTTATTACTAAAGTAATATATAAGATTAAAAAGGTAAATTATTTGATAAAATTTGTCCATGCAATCGAAGTAATGCTAAAAATAAGCGCTTTTTGTCACTTTAAAAAAAGGCCCTAATTCCTTCGTAATTATAATAAACCAGCTGATTGATCAGCGCATCAGATATAAATACTTCTTGTAGTACCTTGTTAATTTATCGCTAATACCACTGAACACACTATTGAATGTATGTATGTAAATAGAAAATTATCACATTTTTATTTTGTCCATCTTTGTTACCCAATCAACCCTAATTTTAAAACTAAAGCATTTTTGATGTTATATTAAGAAAAAATTGAACCTATTCGGTTAAGACAAAAGACATAAGGCGGAATTTTTGACATATTCAAAAATTTTGCAGGAAGGTCTGTTATTACCAATATTTGTTTAAAACATTAAACAAGGTAAATTATATTAAAAAGTGTGTACCAAAAAATATTGTTAACTATTTTTCTGTAAAATATCCTGTCCTGCATTATCTATGGAAAACAATTCACTACAGCTACAATGCAACGACGACGACACTACCACAGTCTAACTGCACCTTTATAAGTAACAATATACTATTTCTGTATGGAGTGACTGCTTTTATATTAAGGACGGTAGAATTTTTTTCCTGGTCTCCAACTTTTCATCCAAAATACTAGTGGCAAATCTTTTTTATTAAAGGGCTAAGAGCACGTTTTTTTTACAAAAGTCACTTCGCCGCATATATAACAAAAATGAAGAAAATTAGGTTTGAAAGTTGACAGATCTGTTTTTTCTGACAGAAATTTAGGCGGAAAGGGTATTTGTTTACATTTTAGCCATGGTAGACTCTTGACAATAAAATTATTTCAAAATAACTTACAATAATGCCACCACTAAATCTGGTTTAACACGCATTCGTTTTATTTTTGATTCTTATCGTTATTTTTGCTAGACAAGGCTGGAAATGTGGACAAATATTTTGAATTGATGCGTTCATGAAAGTGATCCCCTCCTTGGGCGGAGCCAACTCCTTAAACTTCAAGGCTGAGTGATTTCTCACAGCCTTAGGAATTGATTGTAGTTTGCACCTGAGAGATTGTACTGATCGAAATGTCGTGTATAAATAAAATATAGACAATGGAAGTCTGAAACACAGAGTTGAATGAATGAATGAATGAATACCTTATTCAAAATCCAAACTAAAAATATTTACAATTAATATAAAATCTGAATAAATAAAAACTGATTAAATAAATAAAATAAAAATTTAGGGAATATGAATAAAGTAGGAAGGGATTGCTACTAAGGCAGTACTTCTGCCAGCGCGTAGCTTTTCCCACTTTCTTCAATATATACTCTTAGCGTAATATAAATATGTTATTTATGCTTAATAACTACTATACCTACTATTGCTAGATAATTTCTTAAGATTTAGTTTATATGTAAAAAAGTCTAAAAGAAAAAATAACTCAAATGGATTTATTTTAGTTGAATTAGAATTAGAATAAGTGACTGTGCTTGTTTAAATTTTTTGGTATTTTTGAATACTTTCCTTTACGGAAAACAGGATTTAAGGCTTTCATAATTAATTGATATGATAAATGTTTTATACGTTTTTTTGTTTTTGTGATTTTGACAGATTGACTTTTTTTAATCGGCAGTTAAAAGGTTAAATATTTTTGGTGCCATGTAGGTTAATTTTTTATGTTTCTTTGGTATCTCAGCGATATTTTGCGATACCTGTCGGGTTCTATATTAGTTGGAGTTTATGATGCGTCTAGTGTCAGGATACTTTTGTATATATCGTAAGACTTTACTTGCATATAACTGTCTTAATCTAATTACTGGGAAGTCTTGAAAAAGTTGATCTGTTGAATACAATTTATTTTTTTGCAAAATTATTTTTTTAGATCTTTTTTGCATTACTTCTAAATTATTGAGAGACGCGTCGTAACTACTTCCCCAGATGAGTATCCCATACTGAAGTAGTGATTCAAAGATTGCATGATATATCGTTTTAAGGTTTGAGATATTTAGGATGTTACGAAGTTTTTTGAACATAAAATTTATTTTTCTAAGCTTTGAAGCTAGTTTGTCAGCGTGCTCTTTAAAATTGAGTCGACTGTCCAATGGTAAGCCCAAATAATTAAGGCTTTCAACTACCTCAATATTTTCAGAGCAATGAAAATCTTGTTCGTTATTACACTCATGCATAATCAGGCTTTTAAAATTAGGGTTTGTCCTTTCGTTAATTAAAAAGTGTAGACATTTAGTTTTATCACAATTTAAGCTACGGACATTTAGGTTAAGCCAGTTTTTTACCCACTTAAGAGCTTGTTCGCCTTTATTTTTTACTTCTTCCTAAGATGATCCTTTTATGAACAATCCTTTATCATCAGCAAATGCTACCGAAATAAAATCTTGGTCATGGTCCAGAAGATCATTTATATAAAGTAGAAAAAATATCGATCCAAGTACTGTGCAAGAATATGATCCAAACAGCTTCTTTGGGTATTTCTCTCCCGAGTATAGTCGTTGACCAGGGAGATAAAACCTTGCTCGTGAAGTACATCAAGATATTCATCAATCTGGTTTCTTCTATCTTTTTTAAATATATATATATGTTTATATCTCCTATTATTAGTCCTAGTTGAGATGGCTGAATTAGTTGTAAGTACTCTTGCAAAAAACTATCCAAATTTTGTTCTGGAGGTCTATAAATAGCATTAAATGAAAATTTAAAAGAGGGACTGACTTTTATTAAAAACTTTAGAAAAATGATACCCGCAATCTTCACCTCTTGTACTTCAGCATTCCATTTGTCTTTTATTAGCACTACGACCCACAGTGGTTCAAAACTGATAATTTTCGGAAAAAAAACTATATATCTTAGGAACCAATTGTCAGATTTATTTGCAATTTGGCACACCAATACAAAAATGTAAGGTACCTCCGACCTCCGGATCAATCACTGACGAGTTTTTTTTAGACCTGCATATTATAGCTTAGTGTTAACTAAAATCTTGATAAATGTAAACCGAGTGCAATGAAATTTGGCAAAAAAATAATGGTCTATTGTAGAAATATTTTGGTGGAGATATCCACCTGCAATTTCTTAATCAGCGGCGGTACGGGAGGGATTTGATTATCTAAATAAACAATATCCTCTCATAATAATAAGACCATAAACATCGCGTTAGTAGTGCATGATTTTTCAACACAAGCAGTGGTATAATGAAGAGTTTGTCGGGAGAATTACTGAAATTTTGGGTTCAATGGCGGTACGGAGAAATATTTGGTATGCTGCTAATCACAAAAATATAATAATAAATTTGGTCATTAACTATTTATCGTCATCAGATGAATACTGTTAGTATTATACTAACTAACTTAGTAGTATACTAACAGTATTCATACATAAGTAATCTAAACATTGTGAAAAAAGCAAAAAATAAAGTCAGTGGAAGTTCAAAACTCTTTTTTACTCTACAATATTCATGGTCAGTTTTTTGTGATTTTGTTAAAATAAAGCCATTCACAAAGTTTTAGGCCGGTGTTAGTAATTTGCAAATACCCACCCATGGTGTATCCCGGACTATAAAAAATTACGAATTCCTAGTTTAAAACAATATGCGTTTTATTTATACATTAATAACAGAACAGAATATATCAACAAACAATTTAAACAAAGAAGAAGTTAAAAAACCTTCAAATCAGTTACTTCAACCGAAAAGAAACTAAAAAACAAAAGATCAAAAGATCTTGGATGGAAATAACGAAAATTCAAACTTGGATGAGTATCCCACAAATGATTAAAGTAAGTACCAGTGCGGAACGATGCCTATTTGTGAGTGGTTCAAGGTTGGAAATCTAAGTGTATGATGGTGTTTAATGATGTATAGTGGAGGGTGACCAGTGAAACTACTGATGAGCCCACGGTGGTTACCCAAGGCGAAACATTGTTTAATCAAACAATTTAAACTTGTGAAAATAAATAAACGAAATTTTTAAAACATATATACAATACTTAGTTATTGGTACATTAATCTCTCAATATCTCTCAATTTTGAAAATCTTCCGGTAAGTCCATATGCTTATGGCTAGGTTCAGCTCTAAATTTATATATATATATATGGATCGGAAGAGGCACAGAGCATGTTAAAGATATCTTGGTTCGTGGATATCCTTGAACATTTACGCGAATGATCTAGCCTATAATGTCTATAATCTTTATTTCTGGCCTCTTGTGCCTCTTCCGTCAACATACCTATGGGCAACATAGCTGCCGCAATAATTTGTTCAGCATGTAAAAGAATTTTGTGAACTGTATTTGGTATAAAGTACCAGTTGTATAAGCTTCCAAAGAGCTGAGCAGTTTCAGAACAATACTATCCAAACTTCCTTGCATCTATCGCAATTTTTGAATTTAATGTAGTGAGTATCGTAGAAAATCTGTGAATTAATTCTTGGTCAACTCTTGTTATAGCAGCAGTTAGTTGTGGATTTGAAAAAAATCTTCTGGATGTGTTACCGTAGTTACTCGTACCCATTCCCTGCTTGACAAAATCAACTTTTAAGCCCAATCAATTTTTGTTCAAACTCCTTTTGTATTATTTTTTTTTGATTCATTGTGATCGTCTTTAGTATTTTTGTCTGTCCTCCACTTTTTAAACTTTTTGTTGTACGAAATGTGTAAAATGCACTCCATAAATTTTATTCGTGCATGGAGTGGTTGCAGGCCAAATCTATAAGCATCTTCGTTAAGTTGCTTAGATCGGCACTTTTCAAAGTCGTTCATTTCACTTGGTTTTGCTTTGCAGATACAACACACTGCCATTGAATTAGTTTCCGTTATTGTTTGAGCAATTTTCGCATCAATCATTGTCAAAAGAAGGAGGTGATTTATATTGATAACCTTAGTGGGCATAACAATTTTAGTTTTTTTTAGTAATTTAATTTGAGATTCGACTCTATTAACTTCTTTTTCCATATTCTCAGACGTTTCTTTTGCAAATTCAAATTTAATTGGCCGACAAAATATTGTTGAAGACGGCCTTGTATTTTCCCAAACAGTCCGATGTTCATTCTCTGTTTCGTTTAGTTTCAAGGGAACCAACGAAGTTAATCAGTTTTTTCATTTTCAGAAAACTGTTGCTTATATTCGTTGTGGCCAGACGATCCATCGCAGCCCCATTTTGATATTAGAGTCATTTCTTCCCCTATACGAAAAATTTCTTCTTCAGGTTTACTTTGAATAATTCTTTCCGCCGTGTGATCCAAAAGAGATTGCTGAATGTTCTGTTACCTCAACATTTTCAGGTAAAGTTTTTTTTTTGCATCTAACAATCTATGGTAAGATAGAAAAATATCTGCTCCAATATCTTTTCAGGCATTTTTAACTGTTTGGTATTGGTATTTTGAGAGATCAGCATCCAGAAGCATGACATGTGCTTTTTCCGGACTAAATTTGGAAATATCTTTATCGTCGTGTCCTAGAAAATTATATTTTGTTATTAGTTTTTGATAGGTAATTAATTATGTTGCTTTTGTGGCCGCAGTAGGTAACTTAAGATACGTACGTTTTAATTTATCTGCTGGTTCAGTAATCAATTCCTTGGAAAACTGGTCACACAAATTTTTGATTTTATATCGTTTTGTTCTTTTGCTGCATTCGTCAAAGTTTTTATCTGGTCGTCCATCTCTAGTGCGCCTGATAGGCATGGATACACTCACCACAAACTCATTTTTAAGCCATTTATTGTATATTTGTAAAAAAAGATTTCTTTTTCTGGACACTCCTTTCCATCTGGCAAGAAACCGAGGTATAAAATGCTGGTTCAGTTCATGCCTTATCTTTTCCAAATGTTCTTTTTTAAGATGTGGATGGGTAGCTTTTATTACTTCAATGCATAAATTAGAGTCTTTATTATTTTCAATTAAAATCTCCACAAGATTTCTATAACTTATTGTAAAATTATTCATTTTCTTGAAGTAAAATAAGTCATTGTTGAATTGTTTGTTTTTGATTTTGGTACATGGTAACGGTCACCCGTCACCTCCGGGTTACCTTTAAGTCAAATTGTTTGACATTTGTGCAGTATTTTTAAAAATCGTTTAATCAAAATTAAAAACGGAAATTATTTGAAGGCAACATTTATTCAAATGGAAAATAATGGAAATAACGTGTAAAGCAGAAATACCTATTTTATAGCAGAAAGAGGGAAAATAGAACAATACATGGTAAGATTGTTCGATCCACATTTTAGACCGGCGTTGCGGGAAATGAGCTATGACACTTTGCATGCCTTTATCCATGGCCCTCAGGCATTGCCTCCTGGGGCAGACCGACAAGAAGTGATGCAACAAACCCTGCCATTTCTGCAAACGATAACTCATTCTGGGCAAATAGCGAGTGTAAATGGCTTACTCAATTCACCACCACAAGCCGAAGAGCCAAGAAATGACATATAAGAGTAGTTACGCATTGTATTTTGTTTTATTCTGTTAGATTGGGTTTGTTGTTATTACCAAGTAAATTTTTATGAAAATGTTTTTTGAAGTTATATTGAATTTTTGGGGACACCCGGTATACATGAAAATTAGTCACACAATTACTGCAACCATTAAAACTCATTTTAAAAATCCTTTTAAACGATATATGATATGTTAATTTATTTGGGTGAAATGAAATTTATTTGGTAAGTCATTCCGGAAAAATCCCCGTTTCATTAAAAAATTTAATTAAATCAAGCAAATCACAAAAAATTATTTTAATTTTATCTCCAAAACTATTGAGCAGACAAAAAAATTACAGGATACAAAAAAGTTTCTACATAAAATCAAGAATTAAATTTGTATTTTAAAACCCACCAGTGGCGTACTACAAAAAAGTTAAAGTGGCAAAAATGGGTTGAGCCTTGAAATAAATATCTGCCTGTAGATAATCACAGCAGTTAGTATAAACATCTCAAAAACTGCAAGAGCTATAAAGAAAACACTAACAAAATCCTAACATTTTAACGCTCTGTAGATCGGTAACGAAGCATTTTCGGACACATGTTTATAGGAAAAAAAAGTCTTATTTTAACCTGGAAAATACGCCCATAAAATCTTGATACTGAATTTTTAATCACACATCATCAATCATTGCACATACCTTCTGCCTTTTTTATGGCCTTAATTCAAAAATCGCAAAAATTCGGAGCCATATCTGACACTATTAGAAAGAAGAGACCTTGGCGAACATTATAGCATAAAAAGGTACTTGGGGTTCGTTGGGGCACGACATGTTTCGGTCCACTAACTAAAAACTCCAATGTTTTTTGAAATTTCTTATTTTTTTTAGCAAAATTTGAAAGAATTGCGAATTTTATTTTGGCACATTTTGAGGCCCTATCAAGGGTCTCTTAAAAATTAAAAGTCACTTTAAAATATTTTCAATTAATCTTGATGCTATGGGTAGGCAAATTGGAGATGTTTTATTAGAAATTATCGCAAAAAAATATGCAAAATTGAATTTTGGAAATCGATTTTTCAAACACTAATGCAAACTTTAAAAAACTAAGTATTGTTCTGAGATCAGCAATTTCTTATGCAAAATGGGTGAAATGATAAACGTGTGTGTAGTTTGAATTTTGGACTTTTTTCCTAGGGCTGTGCGCGACCCCATCATTTTGGTTAAGGTTTCCATGGTTATAAAAAATATCATAGCCTTTTATTTTATAATAGTCAACAAAATCAATCTTCCAAGTCTTCGTAAAATCAATTATGTCAAAAACGTAATCTGTCATTTGTATGAAAATGAAAAAATATGAAAGCCAGAGAATTTTTTTACAAATTGGTTGAACTCGCATATATTTGAAAAAGTAGTTGTTTTTGTAACACAAGATGCCAAAGTTTGTTTTAAAGATACCACTACTAAAAAGAAAAGAGGGATTTCAAAAGAACTACAAGATTAAATTTAAATAAAATAGAAATTATATTTTAAAAGATGTTTCTTGCGAGTTTATCTTTTTTGAAGTCTAGATGAGCTTCTTGTTTTTTTCAGAACTTTCACTTTTGGAGCGTGTGTTAGCCTGAAGTACAACTTTGATTAAGTTATTATTACCTTTTCCAGTTTTTGTATCGACAATAGGTTTTGGCGGTTCAACCGTGACCCTCTCTCTTGACCCACTTGTTGGAAATACAAGCACTGATGGTTTCGGATCCTACGCAGAGGTTGGTACTACGTTGTGTGTGATGATGTCGACGTTTTTTGAAATTTCTTATTTTTTTTAGCAAAATTTGAAAGAATTGCGAATTTTATTTTGGCACATTTTGAGGCCCTATCAAGGGCCTCTTAAAAATTAAAAGTCACTTTAAAATATTTTCAATTAATCTTGATGCTATGGGTAGGCAAATTGGAGATGTTTTATTAGAAATTATCGCAAAAAAATATGCAAAATTGAATTTTGGAAATCGATTTTTCAAACACTAATGCAAACTTTAAAAAACTAAGTATTGTTCTGAGATCAGCAATTTCTTATGCAAAATGGGTGAAATGATAAACGTGTGTGTAGTTTGAATTTTGGACTTTTTTCCTAGGGCTGTGCGCGACCCCATCATTTTGGTTAAGGTTTCCATGGTTATAAAAAATATCATAGCCTTTTATTTTATAATAGTCAACAAAATCAATCTTCCAAGTCTTCGTAAAATCAATTATGTCAAAAACGTAATCTGTCATTTGTATGAAAATGAAAAAATATGAAAGCCAGAGAATTTTTTTACAAATTGGTTGAACTCGCATATATTTGAAAAAGTAGTTGTTTTTGTAACACAAGATGCCAAAGTTTGTTTTAAAGATACCACTACTAAAAAGAAAAGAGGGATTTCATAAGACCTACAAGATTAAATTTAAATAAAATAGAAATTATATTTTAAAAGATGTTTCTTGCGAGTTTATCTTTTTTGAAGTCTAGATGAGCTTCTTGTTTTTTTCAGAACTTTCACTTTTGGAGCGTGTGTTAGCCTGAAGTACAACTTTGATTAAGTTATTATTACCTTTTCCAGTTTTTGTATCGACAATAGGTTTTGGCGGTTCAACCGTGACCCTCTCTCTTGACCCACTTGTTGGAAATACAAGCACTGATGGTTTCGGATCCTACGCAGAGGTTGGTACTACGTTGTGTGTGATGATGTCGACGTCAAGCGGACTGTTGGATTTTGTGACTGGAGTTCCTGGAGCGCTCGTAGTTAATTTAGTTGGGGTAGATGGAGAAGGCAAATCGTTATCCTCTGGCGGTCCCGACAAGAATATTTCGTTATCTATCAATTGCTTGTACGAGTATATATCTTCGCCAACGTACAATTTTTGATTTTTAATGAAAGCCCTAAGGTTCTGCTTTTAAGTTTGCAAGTATCTTGTTGATCTTTTGATCTTCGATGGAGAGATCAGCCTGTATTGTTATACCAGTTGATTTTAATTTGTGTCTGTTGTGTAGCAGGATATTTCTCATAAATGTATTGGCAAGTTCAATTACAAGTGGTTTATTTGGGAGTTTTGTCAAGCCTTTAAAGTATATATGCACAATTTGTTAAAGTTTTAATCCTACTACCATAAGTGAGTTTATTTTTGCTACTGTTCACGAGGCTAGCTCAATGCCGTTAAGATCGGATTTTAAACCAAATAAGACTACGTTATTTCTTCGTTGAGTCCTTTCTAAATATTAAATCTTTATTTTAAATTTTACGTTTTCTTCCTCTAGTTTTTTCACCTTTTCTATTTTTTTTTACACGTGTTCTTTAAGGTCTTTACCTAGAGCTTCGATTGATGTATCTAATCTTGTTGTAAAAAACTGAATCACTTTTTTTTATTTCTAAAAGCTGTTGTTCATTGCTAATGTTGACTCCCATAACTAGTTTGCTTGTTTACTCGGTTCAACAAGATAGATATCGTATTTCAACAAATTTGCAATTATCTTAGTTTGTATAAAGCGCTTGTTAGTTCTTTCGGTAATTATGCAGTATACGGTTTTCTGCCATTTTTAAAGATTTTTGAAAAATTCCTTTACAGACGGTTAATATGCGTCGCCAGAAGTACGAAACCGTTAGCGCGTCAAAAAAAATTCTTTTTTTTTCAAAATTTACAGCCATAAAAAGTTACAAAAACAACAAACTTACGGGACAGCGGAGTGAATAGGGGTGTTGGGCGGGGCACCCCCTTCATCTAAAACACTGTAAAATATGTCAAAATGTAGGCAAAGGAACAACCTTGATGCGTCACTTTTTTGTTTTTTTTTTAACTTCAATTTTCAAAGAAAACAACACAATATTTTTGGATTTTCCAACAAACAACGACATTTAACATCATTTCAGTGTTACCAACCACGAAATTGCGTCATTTGCAAATAATCATTTGTTTTGTTGGTCATCCATACGGGCGGGGTTTGGATTGTTTTTGGTTTTGAGAAAAAAGGGTTGGGTTGGGTTGTTTTGATTTATTTTGGGTTGGGTTTCATAAAAGATCGGTTGGGAGCCATTTGCAAAGAATCAAATGTTTTGTTGGTCGGTCATCCGCACGGGCGGGGTTTGGATTGTTTTTGGTTTTGGGAAAGAAAGGTCGGGTTGGGTTGGGTTGTTTTGACTTATTTTGGGTGGGGTTTCATAAAAGAAGGGTTGGGAGCCATTTGCAAAGAATCACACGTTTTGTTGGTCGGTCATCCGCACGGGCGAAGTTTGGATTGTTCTGGGTTTTAAGAAAAAAGGGTTGGGTTGGGTTCTTTTAATTTATTTTAGGTTGGGTTTCATAAAAGAAAGGCTGGGAGCCATTTGCAAAGAATCTTATGTTTTGTTGGTCGGTCATCCGCACGGGCGAAGTTTGGATTGTTCTTGGTTTTAAGAAAAAAGGGTTGGGTTGGGTTATTTTAATTTATTTTGGATTGGGTTTCATAAAAGAAAGGTTGGGAGCCATTTGTAAAGAATCACATGTTTTGTTGGTCGGTCATCCGCACGGGCAAAGTTTGGATTGTTCTTGTTTTTAAGACAAAAGGGTTGGGTTGAGTTATTTTAATTTATTTTTTGTTGGGTTTAATAAAAGAAAGGTTGGGAGCCATTTGCAAAGAATCTTATGTTTTGTTGGTCGGTCATCCGCACGGGCGGGGTTTGGATTGTTTTTGGTTTTGGGAAAGAAGGGTTGGGTTAGTCCGTAGGCGGTCCTCTAGAGAGGCTGAATCGGGAATGCTCGGAAGACCATCTTTTGAAGATTTTCCTTCGCTATAAAAAACAACAAAAAAACTACCTACCTACTAAAACTTTCTTGATTCTTTGCAAATAACGCAGTTTCATAGTTGGCAACACTGAAATGACGTTAAATGTCGCGTTTTGTTGGAAAATCTAAAAATATTGTGTTATTTTCTTTCGATGATTTTTCGGAAAATTGAAGTTCAAAAAAAAAACAAAAAAGTGACGCATAGAGGTTGATCCTTTGCCTACATTTTGACATATTTTACAGTGTTTTAGATGAAGGGGTTGCCCCGCCCAGCACCCCTATTCACTCCGCTGTCCCGTAAGTTTGTTGTTTTTGTAACTTTTTATGCCTGTAACTTTTCAAAGAAAAAGAATTTTTTGACGCGCAAACGGTTTCGTACTTCTGGCGAGGCATATTAATCGTCTGTAAAGGAATTTTTCGAAAATCTTAAAAAATGGCAGAAAACCGTATACTGCATAATTACCGTTCTTTCACAGAGGAAATACCTACGGAACAGAGAGAGAACCCTATGTTAAGCTTCGTTAGTTTTTTCAGCTTGCGCCTTCCAAGCGCTGCCTGTATAATTATATTAAATATAACGGCCCAATTACATCGTTAAACCGGCAACGCTGTTATGTCCGTTTATTAGGCAATTCTTTTTCCGCATGTTCCTCGGAAACAGGACTTCCAAATGGCCTGAAATTTTGCCTAAATTGTTTATTGGACTATGTTTTTCCATCAAATCTTGGTACTTTTTTAAAATTTTGTTTATTTTTTGAAAAAAACTGTTTTAGCTTTTGTGGTGTTTCAAAATTGGCGCGCCCATATTACGTCAGAAACAGTCAGAAATACCCTTTATAGAGACCTGTAAAACTAAATTGGAAATATTTGTAATTTTCCAAATAATGGACACCTAATTTCAAAAACCCTCTAGATTGTATCAATAAGTTTTGTAATCCTCTTCGTTTAATAAAAAACAAATTGATTATTATTTTCCTCTAAAGCTAAAACATGCGGAAATGTAAAAACATGGACTATGCTGGTTACCTATTAATATTAGTTATATGCCTAGCATCAAAAAGTACTTAAATGGTTATATTATAGATACCGCCACCATCAAAAATACCGCCACCATCAAAGTTAACCACCCACGTGTTTTTTTTGTGAGCTTACCCTAGGCATAGTTTCTAGTGTTCTCCTTTCCTAAATGTATTCGGCTAAGAGAGATCCAGCATATATACCTAGGTAACACCCCTTACCAGGAAAAAAAATTTATGCCATGCAAAGATCGAAATTGGTCGACTCACTGTATTTGCAACTAACCAATGTCAGTGTGTCTGCCTGACATTCTTCATAATCTTAGTTTTGTCGTTTTGTTTTGGAGTTCGTCGGCCTGGTTTTTGTGTTTTATTTAATAATTTTTCCTTTGGTGTAAAGCTACATTTTAGAACCCTTAAGTGGTCTGTGTGTATTTGTAGAATATGATTTGTGCACTGAAAAATTGTAAATCGATAAGGAGGCTGACGGAGGACGTCAACATTTCTTTTCACAAGTAAGTGTAAGGGTCAGTTTATGCTCGCAACTTAGATCAAGCTAAGACACGGATTTTTTACAGGGTAATTAAACAACCTGCAAACTTTGTACTGCTTGTTGATCTAAGATGCGAGCATAAATTGACCTTAAAGCTGGATTCATTGTTCCGTAAATTAAGCAGAAGAAGTAAGATGCAAAGAAAAATAAACTACATACTATACATGCATTTGTTAATAGTTCACAGCTTAGCTTACAGTAAGAATATAATAATTTTTATATCTTACTTCTTAAGTACTTTATGGAACCATGACTGGACCTTTAAGGCCCCATTACCTTAAGTTTTAATGTGTTAATCCCATCGAGTACCAAGTAGAGTACCTAATTCATAAATATGTGATGTGCCTAAATACAAGGTCTTTTGTGTCACCGTTACAAACTCGATGTTGCTGTTCATGGTCCCAGGAATAATAACATTATTTTTAGAAATGGTGGTAATTTTTCATGTATGAAATAGGTAGGCAATGCCAATACCCCCAAAATTATTTTATTTTTGCAAAAAAATGTAAAAATTGGTGAAGAAAATGAGTGTAAAGTCGCCTACCTACAAGGGTAAATTCACTGGCAGGTATATATGTACATTTTGGTGCACATTAATTTGATTTTTTTTTACATTATTTTAAATATTTTTTTCTCATAGTTTTCATTCTAGTTTCAAAAAAAAATCCTTATTTTTTTTCCTTTGTTTCACATTTTCTAAAAACATGCGAACTCTACAAAAAAAAGTTAAATCCCCCTCGGTTGCCTGATACAATAAGTATTTTTTTTATTTGTGCTCTAAATGTTGTGGGTTCACTTAACCATACTTTGTGCTCAGCAAACTTATTTTTTGGCAACAAAGTGCAACTAGAAGCAAGGACATTTCATTTACTTTTACATTAATAGTTTAGGTGCACAAAAAAATGCTGGACAATTTGAATTTTCTGGTTTAGGAAAACATACTTATAAAAAAATATAATAAATACAAGAAAAACATTTTTTTTTAAAGCATGCATACCCAGTTAGTTTTAGTAGTTTTTTTTGGTATATATAGTGTCAGACTGATATTTGACAAGTAAATGTTTCCATACAGGCACTGCAAATTAAGTAATTAGAGGAAATAAATATAATTGTACAAACCAAACAGTTTACAATTGCTAAATTTTAAATAAAATATATGTGTAGGTACCTACCTAGCTAATACACAGCGAGAAACTGATACATTAATTTGTTTTTTTTTATCAATTTTTAGTATGTTTGCATTAATCATGAAAAATAATATCCTTTCCACCAAAAAATGTAACATTGGTTTTGTAATTAAACAATTACAAAATATCTTGTGAATAATTCAATAACAAAAGGTTTCACATTTTTTTAGGATTCCAAACTAAGGTCCGATATCCCAAATATGGCGTCAGGCACTTCAAGTGAATCCTGAAGAGTAGCAAAGGAACAGGAACAAATTAGTGTGCTCCACGCATTTTAAAGTTGAAGACTTTTTATCAGATTAAAAGAGAAAGATGCCTAAATTTAATGCTGTGCCATCCTTACTTTTGGACATAGAAATTCAATATTTAAGTCTGCATAGTACCAGCATCAGTGATATATCACAAAACTCAACTTTGATGAGTTCAGATGCAATCATAAGTCAAGTTTCACAAAATGCACCTATAGCTGTTGAAAAGAATTGTAAGAAAAAGAAAGTATTTTTTGCTCTCTGATATTTGTTATGATATAGAAAACCACATTTTTTAAACTAATTTTACTTTTAGTATTTTTACTATTTTTACCTAATTTTTATGTTACTGCTACATTTTCAAAATTCAGTTTTTATTTATTTACTTTAGTTTTTTCCTGTTAAGTTTCCTGTTCAAAATGGTTTCAACTGCAATATTCCGCTTTATTTTGCTTTAAATTTTTTTAGATTAGATCAAGAAATTCAAAGCAGCTATACATCAACCAGCAGCAGTGATACCAAGAGGAAGAGGCTGGCATTTATTAAAACCATTCACAGTTACAGGTTAGTATGCTGCACTGTCATATTTATTCTGAAACTTACATTTTTGATAAAGCCAAAGATGATAATGGGACAGTATTTATAAGTTACTAGAAAACCAACAAAGGTAAACCACAAACCTGATCTATTATTTGTATTTTTTGGATTTAAGAAAAAAAACCACCTTAATTTTAAAAAACATACGAGTATTTCATCTAAAATATAAAAGTTAATGTCATAATTTGATATTTGAGATGATATTTGAAAGTTTTCAAGTATGTAAATTGACAGATTAAAGAATGTTTTGTAACCTATTTAAATTTTTAATCTAGTTTACATAAAAATGAATGGAAATTAGTTAAGAACAAAAATGTAATAAAAAAGAAAAAATTTCATCTGAATCTTGATTCTCAAAACCAAACTGCAAACGCTAACCGGAACTACATTAGTAAGCAAAGGTGTACCAGGATGCTTTTGGTTGATTTTTTGTCATTTTGTTACCTTTATTTTTATTCTGTGTGGGCACCCTTAAGCAATACTTACATACGTCATACCATTAGTTTAAAGTGGTTTTGGTTTGTTTTTGTCTTGTGGCTGTAATTAGTGTGTGTGGTTATCTTTTAAGTTAACAGCACAACAAAAAATGGCTCTGCACAAAATAAACATAACTATAACAGAGATGCAACAAAACAAAAGTGCTCTTGCATCATTATTAAAGTTAACAACATGACAGGGCCTTACTAAAGCAGGCAGAATAAAGCTAAACATAACAGAGTAGCCAAACAACCAACAAAAATCACCCTACTGGTATCAATACAGATGCCCCTTAATTTTATTTATTCAAAATATTATATTTTTTGTTAATATTGTTTTTTTTTTAATTTTTTAGATACACAAAAAGCGAGGAAGAAATAATGAAAAAATCAAAATAACAAGAGCGGTGAAGCTTATTGATCATCTCGTAATAGTTTGATATAAAAAGGTTGGTTTTCATAATTTTATAATTCATAACAAAGTTTTTAGTTTGGTAAAGTCCCTATTTTTCGTTAATAATATCATGGACATAGGTAGGTATTCTTTGCTCTTATAAATGTGTCCGCTTTTATCTGACATTGATGTTCATTCAACATTCCACAAATTTTAATAACTGTTAAGAGAAACATAGGAACTATGTTTACACCTTGGTTTACACTTGTGCTTAAGAATTGTTATTCGAAGGTGAATGTAACTTCCATTGACATTTTTTTTTTAACTCTGTTTTTCAATGTTCCGACTGCTTATGTCTCTGCAATTGTCAGTACATGATGACAATTGCAGATACATACATAACCTATCAAAACATAGTGAAAAAGTAAAAAACAATGGAAGTTTAAAACTCTAGTTTACTCTTATGTCAAGAACTATCATGATTTTACTTTTTTGTCATTATGGACCTTTTTTTTTAGCACATTATATGGGTGATTCCACCAAAAATGTGCATTAGTCCCTAAGGGTCAAAAGCCAAAAAATAAATAAAAATATGGTTTTTAATTTAAAATTTTTTTGAGAACAATGTTATTTCTTAAAGCTTTTACAAAAAGTATAGGAATTTGTTATTTTTATCCCGCAAACGTCATTCCCATGTCATGTCTCCAACGCAAAATTGTAATAGAAAATGCACATTAGCAAAATTTAATAGTGGTTTAAAAAGTTATTTTTCAGTAAACCAATAATAATAAAATATTTTAACTTTTTATCCTGACTAAAAAAAATAAATTATGTAAAATAATTTTGACTCTGTCCCTGTTTAAATTCTATCCCTGGATATTTACGCGCTCAAGCTCACACGGCGTTTGTCCTTGAAAAAAAGTGGTGGGAAGGTTCCTTGATAACGTTGACCACTGCAGAAGAGCTTGGCTTGAGCGCGTTTACTCGTGTCTAAACATACCACAGACACCACCAAGCTTGCTTTATGTTAACTCTAGAAACAAGAGCCGAGAGATGCTTATGTTTTGGTCAAATATGAACACAAAATTCACAAAAAAAAGCAACTTATCAATATGTAGCAATATGCCAAAATTACATTGACTTGATTGATTGAGATGTAAAAGTGTCATTTCTAAGGGTTTGTGAAAATTCCGATAATGCAGATAGTGATATTCAACTTTTTAAACTTAATAATGAAACAAATATAATTTCAAAAGGACACAGGAATTACTATAAGTTTGACAAAAAAGCCTAAATAGCCAGTATTTTTTATAATTTGAGTTATTAAAATAAATAAGTTAACAATAAGTAGTTGTTCAGTTTAGTCCATGTTCAGTCAATTTATTTTTGTGTAAATAAAACTTAAAAACCGAATTGTGCATCATTATCATGTTAAAAAAATCATTCCCGTACATTCAATAGTACAAAAAAATGTTTTGTCATTGCCATGTTAAGCTTCATTCCCGTGTGGAGTCGTTTTAAAACAATCTAAAAATCTCCCTAAATATGTGATTATTAATAGGTTTTTCTAGTGCACCTTCAAATATAATGACTTTAGATTACTTTTCGGTTTTTTTACAATAACAATGCACACTTTTGGTGGAATAACACATATACTTGTTTATATTTAAAAAAATGGTAATGATTTAATTATTAATTTAATTTAATTAAATATTTTTGTGTACATGTCCATGAAACATTAAGTTCTCTCACTCTAGCTTTGCTGCTATGAGGTATTTTATATTTGCTATTGCATGTATTTTTTTAATTTTCCTCTCAAGGAGAGGGGGGGCTAAAGTTATAGCAAAAAAGTTGCATGGCCCTTATTAATAGCCAAAATTCTCCCTGGGGGGCCGGCACAAATAAGTTTCGAGATAAAATATATACCTGAACTCTGACTGATATTTTTTACTAGACTTTACTTATTCAAAATTACAAACATTGGCCATGAAGGCCGGTGGTTGTACATAATATAAAAAATAATCACAGAAATACAAATTCAATAATCAAATATAAATCTAAAATTTAAAACAAAAAATATAGCCTTAGCACCTAAGCAAGTAACTTTTTCTTGAATGAGGGAGACTGGGGAGCCCGTCCTCAAAAATAAACATCTGCGAACCCCCTGGTATGTTTTATGGCCCCAATACATATCCTTGGATAATACCAAGTGGAGAAAGGTCCCTAAGTTTTTCCTTTGAATTATATTTTTTCTTTTTTAGGTGTATTCCTGCAACAATTTAAAAAGCTCACGAGCAGTTGCCGTCCAAAAAAATTAATGACAACTGAAATACTGCTGGAGAATCAGTCATCATAAGAGCCAACACTTATAGGACAGCAGTGTCCTTTTTTCACAAAAGCCTGCCTCACTGGGCAAAAAAGGTTCAAACAAATTCAGGAGGAAAAAAAAGTTTGTATCTTGATTGATTTATGTAAAAATTATTATTAAAGCTTATGTTGGTGTTATTATTTATTGCTCTGTTTTTACTTGCATGTAACTATAGTATGCTAGTAAATAATTACCAACCAACGAAGTACCTTATCCAGGCTTTATTAATTTTCTTTTTGCTATTGAATTGTTTTTCTATAAACATAGTCAAACTAAAAACTGTCTTTTAGACAAAACACATTTTACGTAAGGCTTAAACATTTTTTATTTAATAAAATAATGGAAGTATAGTATAGGTAATCAAATACTATATTTATTCTTGACATTTTCTTATATTCTATGTGTTCCCGGAAGACTCCTTACAGGAACTTGCTTTTTAAACTTTTCCTAACACAAAAATGCAAAACTAGTAGGGTGAGGTAAGGTAAATTTGTGGCATAGGTAAATTAGTGATACAGTTTTGTCACCTAGTGATTTTGGTGGTTGATTTCTCAAGTAGTAGATAATTGCTGGGACATACGTCACGTCCCTGATACGCACAAGGACGTACTATGTACGTATCGGGGACGTACACTTTCCAACGCTTTGTATGTCCCCATTATGTACCTTGGATATGGTACAGTACGTACTATATACGTCCTATGTTCGTACATTTTAGGTATATACAATTTAGGTCCTACGCGGGACCAAAACCGAACGTGTACGTGGGCTTGGGTCAGGCAAGGATATTTCACCGATAATTTTTAAAAAAAAAGTGTTGGAGATACCGAGAATTGAACCCGAGTCTCCCGGCAGAGACCCAGATACTCTACCACTAGACCAACACCTATACGTAGGAAACTGCTAAGATTGTGACAAATACTTTATAAAGGTTTTTACATCTCGCTCTTATAACATACGTGTATTTATGTATATGTTTGTACGTACTACTTACACGTTTGTACGAACATATATATTACGTTCGTAATTGGTCCCGGAACGTACCAACGTAAAATGTACGTCCCTGGGATGAAGTGTGCTGTATGATGTGGTAATGAGGCGACTAACTTAGGCGCTGCCTCCAGGATAAATTTATTAAAGTTATTAGAGATTTTTTGTAGATCTCCTTTGATGTGACATGATTTTTCTTTATAGGGCCCTTGCCCCTAATTTCCCCTACAATTTGCCAAATACATTTTTAAAGAGACACACCATAACTAGCACTTAGAACTTAAGTGGAATTTGAGAAACTGGCCATTTGACTAGTTGTCACTGCTCTCAATTCGATCACCTAGGTGATAAATAAACAATCCCCCATAGGGTCACTGGATCCTGAGACCTGCGGTCCCAGCCGCAGGTTTTAGGATCCAGTGACCCTAATCCCCAATGATTCGCGGCGCAATCTGTGAACAGGAGAATACAGTAAAGAAACCAGAGATACATAATGAGTGGTAGAGGACGTATTGAAATCGATTGTCAAGTTTATATTATCTCTGGATTGTTCTTGCGCCGTTAAAGTTTTCCTGCAAATCCCCCATGCACTGTTGCCGTCCCGACTCGACGGTTTCTCAGGCTAATCGCAACTTTCGTCCGACGCGCGACGACCTTGCTGAATTCTTTGCATTTTAAAATTTTTTTGTACGGTAGACGAGTTTTATTTTTTTAAGACGATACGAAATGCAGACCAAATCTTCCGGAAATAAACTATGTGTGAATTTTTTAATTGTGGAAAGTCGAAACGTGGTGCGTGTGTGTGGTAGTGTGAGACAATGCTATTGTCTGTCAGATTCATAGTTTTTGAGATATCTAAGAAAAATAAAAATAACTTATAAAAAAACTCACGAAAAACAACAAAGTATACATTTTTCACAATTTTCCAACGGAAAAATATTAATTTTTATTACGGAAGGGGTTGGAATGGTATATAAACGTGGATTAACTTTAATACATATTGTTTATTAATAACATTTTTAAAACATTTTTACTTGGACATTTAGACCGATCCGAAAACTCATTAAGCGAGAAAAAAATTAAAAAAAATTAACAAAATTTTGATGAGTGGAAATGGTAAAGGGGCTGCTGATAGACGTTTAAAAAAAAATGCGTGATTGGCGCTCTTTGGTGGGGGTGGATTTGGTGGGGGGAAAGAGGGAGAGAAAAATGGTATGATTGCAATTTCTGGCAAAACTGAACGTTATAGAGTAAAAACTTCGATATAAAAGTTGTACACGGTGCAAAGGTCTAAAAATTTATAATTAAATATATAATAATAATAACCTCAAAATTTTCGAGAAAAATGCAAAAAATCGTCATATTTTTATTTTTTCGTTTTTTATTTTTCATTTCACCAAAAATAATTTCATTGTCACGAAACTTGGTGAAAATATACCTCTCGGTGTCCTTAATTCCTACAATTTTTTTTTAGATAAAAATGTTAAAAATTTTTTGAGATATTAATTTTCTTCGGTCCTAATCACTTTTTGTTTAATCAAAAATTTTACTCAGGAAAATTCTCGTAGTATTTTTTGAAGCTGCTCATTTTTGCTGTGACATATACTTTTTGGTGTAATAATAAAAAATTATAGTTACAATTAAAAAACATGCTCAGAAATGAAGAAAACAAATAATGGCATTACCAACATTTCATTTTTCAGTGATTGTTTTTAATTTATTTCAAAAAAATCAAGAATCGATTAGTCATTCAGATCGCAGATAGAGGAAATACCTCTATCTACGTTCAGATGTACGGAAAAAATTCAAAAACGTTATTTATGTGTAGTATTGCTATAAACTTAGAATGTACTTTTTTGATCGTTTTAGTAGATATGTATTTTTTATCTTATCTTATTTTTTTATATTAAAAAAACTGTTTTATTACCTTATTTTGTAAACTTTGTTTAAATCAGGATAATGTGAGAGGCGATTTTTTTTAATTTCTGTCGAAATAATTGTTGGAAGGAAATAGCTCAAAATTTTAGCGTCTTGTTGGAAAATAAATAAATATTGAAAACGACAAATGCTTTTGCAATTCCGGCTTAATAAGCTCTAATAGGTTACCTTACGATTTTTCGTGAGCAGGTGATATAATATACATTGTAGAAATTTAGAAAAATATGCTATTTTTAAAAGCAAACATCGGATTCATTTTTTTTTTCATAAAAATTACATTCATATAAACAAGAAATTTAGATGCACCAATCGATTCTACGACAAACAATTTTTTTTATGTATGACACTTTATTAATCGAAATAAGATATTAATAGCAATACTTCACAAAAATAAAGTTTTAGGTCAAACAATTACTTTGTTTATACGGTACTCTTAAAGCGCTTTTAAACAAAGAAAGGTTTGAAAATGCTTGTCCTAAACATACCATAAGAACAGTTTTGAATACTAAATCAATTTTATTTTAAAACGGATTTTTTTTTTTAACTTACTTGTTTTATTCGCGTTTTAATTAAAATGTAATATAAGGATTTTTTAATATAACAATATATATTTTAATTTGTGAGAAACTGTAAGATAAGAGGATTGACAGTACATCGATCAGCTGGTAGAAAACTATTTTAATGAAGGAGAAAACTACTTTATTTAAAACCGTTCTTATATAAAAAATTGTTTTAGGCGCGTATAAACGTAGTAAATTAAAAACCGGTTGTTGACTTTTTTTTATGTAAGCGATTTTAAGAATATTAAACAAAATTAGTATGGGAACGCACAAACGTCAAATATCTGTACACTGGTTATAAGTTTGACCTACGTGTTTTTATTTTTTAATAATTCTTTTTTTTTATCGATTCTGGAGACGTTTAGTGTGGTTCCCTGCACTTTCACAGTTCAATATTTGAAAAGTCATTATGATAGCTAAAACGTATATAAGAAATCGTCACTTTTAACTATAATATTATATAGTAATTTCGACGACGCATGCTGAGTTCAATTTGTATACCCGGGTCCATGGGCGTAGCCAGAATATTCCTCAAGGGGGGCCAAGCTGTTCTTTGGAAAATAATAAAACTTTAAATATCGACCTATTTTCAATGAAGACATTTTTCAAATTCTGTACCTCTTTTCTATGGGTGAGATATTAATTTGTTTAAAAGTATTTCTTTCACAAATTCCAGGGTGGCTATGGCCCCCCTCCCTACGCCCATGCCTGTGTTGCTTTTCCGTGCCCATTGCACCACATGAAGAGTTTTATTTCTATTATAACTTTTCAAACCGATTTTCATATTTCTTTTAAAAAAAAGGTACTTCCCCACCACTTTCACGACTAAACTTGAAATTTACTTTCAAACTAGAAGTCATTACTTCGGCGTTATATGCATGTTTTGAATAGTCAAGTCGAAGTTGCATGCTGCTTTCAATTTGGATACTAGGGCTGATTCTTCAGGCCCACTGTACTCCTTAAAGGGTTTATTTTGTTTGTGTCAAAATAGACCTAAATACAAAATTTTGTTATGGTGTCTGTCTGGTTGTAACACAATTACTCAAAAACCACCAATTTTTATCAAATTCGGCACAAAAATTATCTGGCACCAGACGCAGAGCTGATTAGTTTTTGACGGAGGTGAGGAGTTAGCAAGAGAGTAGGAGGGGGGATTAAACTTTTAAAAAAATTGTAACTCACGAACCGTAGCAGCTAGCGTCACGCGGTTTTCAGATTAAGACAGATAATTGCATTTTCAACAAAAAAAAATAAAAAAAAAATTTGTGAAGAAAATTTTAGATTTTTTTTTCAAAGATTTTATGGGCTATATGTGCCTGCGGGCGCGATTTTTTTGCGTTGAAAATGTCAATTTTTTAATTATAATTGTTTAGAATGTACAACCGGTTCTAAAAAATAATGGCGCCAGCAGGCACGTGTAGCGATTCAAAAAATCTTTTAAAAAAATTATTTTTTTTTTAATTTTTTTACTTTTTTTCTTGGTTGAAAATGCAATTATTTATCTTAATGTGAAAACCGCGTGTCGCTAGCTGCTACGGTTCGTGAGTTACAATTTTTTTTATAGTTTAATCTCCCCTCCAACCCCCCATCTTCACCAAAAACTAATCAGCTCTGCGTCTGGTGACAAAGAATGTTTGTGCCAAATTGGATAAAAATCGATCAAGCGATTTTTGAGTAATCATGTTACAGACAGATACCATGACAAAATTTTGTATATAGGTCTTTTTTGAACTAAATAACTATTTATTAATAGGCAAAGCAAAATTATAATCCTCTATAATATTTATTAGAAAACATCTTAACAAGTAAAAGAATGAATCTTAACCGCCGACTCGTCAATAAAAAAACAATAATATCTCCCCGTTCGCTGCCTAATTATCAGCGATTTTTTTTTACCTTGTAATCATAAAAAAAGTGCACGCGGCTTTATCGTGAGCCATTCACTGCACTAAAAGATATGAATGCAATCTATATAAAAATGAATGCAGGTTTGTTCGATTCCCCCTTCTCTGTCGCGAAGCGGAGAGCCGGTCATTGAAGCGAGGACGCACGTGGTCGGCTATCGGAGCCACAGCCGAATTATTTTCACAGCAAACTAAAATATTTGTGCAGCAAGGGTAACGTTGCCGAATGAATCAGCAGTGGATCGCAGACTTTCGCGCCACAGCAAAAGCCTGCGATCCCTTTTGGTTTCCCTGGGCTCCATAAGGTTTACTCCTCTGTTCCGTAAGTATTTCCTTTGTGGTTCTTTTTACTTACAGGAGTTCCGTGTATCGTAACCTTTCTTTTGAGTGTACTTTCACTATTTAAAACATTATTTAAACTTGTTTTTTGGCACTTTGGTACAGCAGAAAACCACCTGCTCACTAATCAAGTATATATTGAATTTAGTTAATTAACTAAAATCCCTTGGGTCCGAAGTCCACCCTATTGAATGAATGAATGAATGTAGAAGTGCGGGCGGGACAATTTCTATGCACGTAGGCTACCTTGCTGGGCCCGTTCCACGCCCACTTTCCATATTAAAAAAATGCCAGATTTATGATATATATTTTATAAGTATCGTTGTTTATGGGCGTAACTAGCTAAAAAAATTTATGTAGGAACTCATTGGTGCCTATATGAAAATCCAAGTTGGCGTTCAGGTAATGTCAAAAATATGTCCGCCATATTTGAAAATACCTTTTCTCATTATCATTGAACGTCCTAATCCGTTTAGCCATGATTGCTAAATTAGGTGATTTAAAAATTGAGGTACGTTAGTCATCTGTCGCCATCTTGCATTAAGTGTTGCACATCTCAGTCGGCCATTTTAAATAGGAATATAACCAAATTTCAGGTTTTTAAGTGCTAACTGGCGGCCGCCATTTTCAAAAAACTGTCGGTTTTTTATAATACAGTTACAAAATTAATAAAAAGACAGATTTTTTTACAAAAAAAGTTATTAGAAAGTATAGTCAGTCCAATATAAGACAGGTGGCAAATATATTTACTTTTAGTGCTTCCCCTCTTACTCCGCCCTATTGGCGAAATTTTTCTAAAATTACTTTTTATTCCAATTATTACAAACATGGATTGTCTAATGCTCCGCACTCTATATCTATTTTTCATATTTTCTGAGATATGGGCTGCCAAAACTGTCAAAATTCATCTTAACTTATATGAAAATAAAACATTTTAATCCTGGCATGTGGCAAATCACTGACATGCATTTTTTAAGTACTATGCAGTTGGAATTTACACCCACCCCCGCCAATTTTTTTTCGTATTGTCAAATTTTCTATCGGTTTATTTATATTGTTTTCAGTATGTCAAAAAATGTTAGTTTTTTTGGAGTTTTTAACAAAAGAATAATTTGACCCAGAACGAGCCTTATAAAAAAGCTAATAATAAAAAAATAAATTATTGAGGGATTTGAATAAGTTAGCTTTGACAATATTTTACTTAGCGGCTACACAAAGTTGGCCATTATTATAATTTTTGTGAAAAATTTAATAGTTGATATTTTTGTAAATAGCCCTCTTTTGTACACTCTCCACACACTTTTCCCCATAACAAAAGCGAATCAGTGCATCGCCTGGTGCCAGAGATTTTTATGCCCAATTTTTAAAAAATCGGTAGAGTCCGATTAAGAAGTAAATGGGCCAGCTGAGGAATGTGCGTAGAAATCCATTTTCGTGTGAAGCTCGCCCACTTAGCTCGCGATTGGTTTATTGCACTTAATTTTCCAAAGCATTTTATTGATTTTACTATTTTATAAATAAATATATATTTTATATAAAGGACCCATTGTCAATTTATTATTATTTTTAACTGTAACCTTATAAAACAAAGGTATGATTGTTTTGCACAAACCAAAACTACACTTTTTTGTACTCGACGCGCGTTTCGCTAACAACGTTAGCATCATCAGGATACGATAAACAATAAACTAAATGAACCTACGCTCTATCTTATATACAATCTTTACACATTTCCTAATACTTTGTGATTAATCACGATTTATAATCCTATCTTTCCTCAACTAAAGAATAAAGTGTACTAAACGGGATGGCTCTTCTATCTTTATTTAAACTACTTCTGGATTTAATGATTTCCATACTTTCATATGCATTCAAAAGTCTTTTGTTTGGTACACTTTTTAGAAGTTTTAGGTTATCTAATGTGAATCTATGATTGTTTTCAAACGCATGCTCGGCCACACTTGACTTTTCTGTTCTTCCGTATTTTAATGTGCTAAGTGTTCTTTAAAACGTGTTTGAATAGAGCGTCTCGTTTGGCCAACATATTTTTTGTCACAATCCATGCAACTAATTTCGTAAATAAAATTTTTTAAGAATAATTTTTTCTAGAATTGTAGTTTTATCCTTGGGATTTCCTAGTTTCTTCGTCGTTTCGTATCGTATTTCAGTTTTTAATAATATTAAATATAAGATTTCAATTTCCAGACTTTTACTGTCAACTTAATGTCATTTTTTTCCTTAATCAAAACATAATACCAAAAACGCAACAAAATACAGGGTCAAAGTTATAACATCCTCCGCCCTGCTATAGAATTCTAGTCTTCAAATTCGAATCTACATATCTTCGTAATAGGTCTTCTATATTCTGTTCCCGTAACGGTTTTTACATCGACTACTCGAACTCTGTTATCTGCTCCTGGATGTACTTTGGTTATTCTTCCCATTTTCCATTTATATCTTGGTGCATTTTCTTCCACAAGGATAACCACATCATCAACTGCAATTTGTTTTTGGTCTACATTCCATTTTCCACGTTTGTTTAAAGTAGGTAAATATTCCTTAATCCATCGTGACCAGCAGAAATCAACTAAAAATTCACACTTTCTCCATTCTTTTCGAAAACAATCAGCTTTCTCAAATTTTAGAATTAAGTACTGTTCTCCGTTAGACGATCCAAATAGAAAATGGTTAGGCGTCAAACTTTCCAAATCATTAGGATCGGATGCTACTCTTGTTAGTGGTCTGGAGTTAACAATACTCTCTGCCTCTGCAAATAGTGTGCTAAGTGATTCATCCCTTAGTGACTACTGGTACAACACATTTCCTAATACTTTTTTCACTATTCCAATAAGTCGTTCCCAGGAACCTCCCATATGTGGGGCTGCTGGAGAAATTTCTATATTTTTTATTTCCAAGGTACTTTTAAGCTTGTCGTAATCAAAATTTGCCAGACTTTGTCGTAGTTCTGAATGTGCACCTTTAAAATTAGTTCCATTGTCACAACAGATAATTTTAGGTTGTCCCCTTCTAGCAATTAACCTTCGAATTCCCATGATTGCTGAATCAGTATTCATGCTGTGTAAAATTTCTAAATGAATAGCACGAACAGCGAGGCAAGTAAATATTAGACCCCATCTTTTTTCTCTTCTTCTGCCAACCACAACTTCAATAGGTCCAAATGCATCCATGCCAACATTAACGAAAGCTCTGACCGTTGGAGTAAGTCGTTCAACTGGTAGCTGTCCCATAAGTTGACATAAAGGTTTAGAACGGTTATTTTTGCATACCTGACAGTGGGAAGAGACGGATTTAACAGCAGCTCTTCCATGAATTATCCAAAATTTTTGAAGAATTTCATTTAAAACTAACTCGGTTCCGTGATGTCGGTATTTCTCGTGGTAATGTTTAATAAGTAGCTTAGTATAATCATGTTTCGGGTGTAGAATAACAGGTCGGCGCGCAGAATTTCTCATAAATGCACCTTGATCGGTTCTTCCTCCAAGAACTATAAGGTCATTTTCCAAAACTGGACAAAGTGATATAATTTTGCTAGTCTTCTTGATAGATTTACCATTTTTAAGGCACTCAAGTTCTTCTGAAAAACTTCCCTCTTGTACTACTTTAATCCAAATTCTTTCAGCTTCGTTTATTTCATCTACACTTAATTCGTTACCGATTTCTCCCCTTTTCTTTCCTTTAGTCTTAATATTGCTGATAAATCTTAAAATCCTTGCTGTAGATCTAATAAGGCTGATCCATTTGGAAAATTTTGTTATATCTGGAACTGTTTTATCTTCTGTTCTGACTAAAAAAACTGTTTCCGTATTGTTGTACTCATCTATGATATCTTTAGACTCCTTCTGATAATTTTTTGTTTCTTTAGGCCAATACTCAACATCTTTTTTCAAAAACTCTGGTCCGTTAAACCAACTATTAAAGATTATTTTATCATTAGCTATATGTTTAGTGGCTTCATCTGCAACATTTAGGTCGGACGGTACCCATTTCCAGTGTGTGATATTTGTTATTTCCTGGATTTCTCCAACTCTGTGTGCAACAAACTATTTAAAGCGTCTCCCGTCTCCTCTAATCCAACTTAAAATACACTGAAAGTCAGTCCAAAAAAAGGTTTGATATGCAAGAATTTTGAGTCCCTTTTTAACAGAGTTTCCTAATCTACTTGACATTAGCGCCGCTTAAAGTTTTAGCCGTGGGATTGATAAAGGCTTCAGCGGAGCAACTTTGCTTTTAGCGGTCACTAAAACTACGTGCGTTATGTTGGGATTTTGAAATCTCAGATAAATGGCTGATGCAAAGGCCTTTTCACTGTTGTCACTGAATGCATGTAATTTGACAATAGTGCTTTTGTTTAGTTCGGAAAAATAGCATCTTGGGATTGTCAAATTATTTATTTGCTGTAAATCATCTAGCCATGCTTTCCACGATAACCTAATTTCTTGGGGAAGTTGGTCATCCCATGTACACTTTAACCTCCATATGTCTTGCATAAGTATTCTTCCTCAAATCGTGACGGTTGAGATAAGTCCAAGAGGGTCAAAAAGTGACATAACCGTTTTTAAAACATTTCTTTTTGTACACGTTGTTAAAATTTTTGGATCAAAATTAGGTTTGAAAATAAAGTTGTCTGTTTCAGGATTTCACCATAAACCTAATACTCGATGAAGAGATGTGTTATCAATTATTTTCATGCTTGCTGCTAAGTCATTTGATGATAGTTTTTTGCGGATCGTTTCAGAATTTGTCATAAAGTTTACAATTTCAAACCCTCCTTGGATTAAAGTATATCTCACTTTCATAATTATATCTAAAGCTTCTTCTGTGTCTTTAGAATCTAAGTAGTCATCGACATAAAATTTTTGAGTTATGGCAATTTGGGTACTTTTGTCTGGTGCAAACTGATCAACGCTAAAATGTTTAACGCACTGGGCACAAACAGGAGAACAAGTGGCTCCAAAAGTCATAACGGTCATCTCATAAACATCTGGATTTCGGTCTTCTTCTAAATTTTGCCATAAAAACCTTTGAGCGTACCTATCTTCCTTCCTTATTAACACTTGGTGGAACATCTCTCTAATATCTCCGCAAAATGCATATTTTCCCTGACAAAATTTCCACAAAATTACTACCAAAGATTGTAATAGATCTGGACCGGGTAATAATGCATCGTTAAGACTAACACCATGGGATTTTGAGGCGGCGTCAAACACTAATCGAATTTTCCCAGGTTTATTCGTGTTTTCCACACAAAAATGAGGTAAATACCAAGTTTGATCGGTTTCAAATGCAGTTTCTTCTAAAATTAATTTTCTGATATATCCTTTCTTCATATACATTTCGAATTTTTGACGGTGTTCTTCGGCAATCCAGTTGTTTTTCTTGTATTTTCTTACTTTCAGGTAATTTTGGGTTATCATTTTTCCACAACAGCCCGATTTCATATCTGTTCTCAGTTCTTTGAATGGTGCGATCCATTATTTCTATCGCCCGCTGTTCTTGTTCATTATACTTTTCAGATACAGCGGATATTCCAAAGGATTCTAAAGAAAATTATTTTTTCATTAACTCATGTAGTTCCTCTTCCTTCGTTTCCTTTTCACAGTATGGAGAGTGTTGGTTGTTTCTATCGAAACTGGTCCATGAAGGGCCCAGCCAAGAAGACATTTCATTGCTACAGGTTCAAGTACGTTTAAGTTTGGTTTTCTTACTTGTTGGGCCAGTATCAAATTTATATTATCTTGTCCGATTAAAATAGACGGTCTTTCTGTAGGAGTAATACTTTGGATTGGTATATCTTTTAAATGGGTGCATTGTTTCCATGCATTTGCATTAATTTCTTGCGTTGGTAAAGACAAATTAGCTAGAGTACTGACATTTTTTAAGCGAAAACGTCTTAGTACTATCTGAAGTTTTGGAAATTTGAATATCCATACGTTGAGAATTTTCTCGTAAACTGATGTTCTCATTTGTCCATTGTAAGCATAAGGTTTGTTGAATTCCGTGTAAACCAAGTTCATTAGCTATTGATTTATCCATCAGAGTGACCGTAAATGCTTCGTCACATAATGCCAGTACTATCTTGGTGTCTTTTGGTCCGTGAACTTTGACGTGGATCATTCTTAAAAGTACCTTTCGGTTGAAATTATTTGTGGCGTAGACATGACCAACTTTTTCTTCTGGGTTTTCTTCTAAAGTGCTCTGTTCATCTGTTTTTACAGTGTTAAGTACAGTATTGTTTCGTGTCTTGTGCAATAATCGATGATGGAGTAACTTGTGTGTTGTCTTCCCAAACATGAAAAACATAACCGCTTTTGGGTAACAATCTCCCTTCTATCTATATCATCTGCAAGCATTTTTGAGCATTCTTTTGCAGCATTTTGATGTATGGTATCACAGTAGTTGCATTTGTTCTCTTTTTGATAAGTTGTGTATACTCTTTCCTACTTAGGCTTTGTTTTGTCAACAAAAAGGTTTATGGGTATACTGGCTTTACAAGCTGCTTTGGCAATATTTGTTAACCAAGTCGAAAAATCTTTTAAGTTTAATGTTGCGGAAGTTATAATTACATGTTTTCCCCAATCAAGCTTTAGATGTTCTGGAAGTTTACTTATTAAATCACTTAGTAACTGAGGATTCATTAAATGACCAGTTGAATTAAGGTTTTTAATGGTTGAGACCATATTGTTAACTTGTGCAGAAAAATGTATGACTTTCTCCAAACTTGAATCTCTGATGGGCGAAATGTACTTTACTTTATTTATCAGCATACCAATAATAAATTCTGGACGGCCATATCTCAATTCAAGAGTTTCCATAACCAGGTTAACATTTTCTGATATCAACATCATTCCTTCAACTAATGTTTTAGCGTCTCCTTTTAAGGCCTTCTGTAGTTTTACCATAATTTCTCCATTTGTGTAAAAACACATGTTACATATATTTTGAAATTGTCTCCAAAACATGGGCCATTCGAGTGGGTTGCCATCGAATGTAGGAAAATCCTTTTGCATAGTCTGTCTTGCTACAAGAGAGTCATAATACTTTCTCGGTTGGGAAATTGTTTCCGTCATAGTTTTTATTGCATTGGCAATGGAGTCTAGTACAGCATTGGTGGAGCTACCAGGCTGGGTTTTATACCTACTGTTGGAGACACAAGGTTGAGTTTCATACTGATGACATTGCTTTTCGCTGATCTTCTTATTTTTATATTTTTCGTTATTATCCTCCAGTTTTTCTTTAGTATTGTTAGTTGCCATCCAATGTTCTACTTTGCGTATACTTTGATGGGATTTAGTGCTCTTATTTTCACTACAAAATAATGTTTCTGATCCTTCCAGGTTGTGTGATTGCACTTCCAATTCTGCACTTCTAATTTCTTGTTCTAATGTCAACATCTTTATTTTAGCTGCAGTTTCAGCTTCTCTGTGAGCGGTAGCTTCAGTTGCTTTACGAGCGGCAATTTCGGCTGCTCTGCGGGCGACAGCTTCGACTTCTCTGCGGGCGGCAGCTTCAGCTTCTCTGGTGGCAGTTTCTACTTCCAAAATTTTTCTTTGGATCTCAAAAGCCAACTTTTTCTTTTCTATTTCAATTACTATTTGAGCGCTTAGTCTAGATCTACGGGAGCATGAACTTCTACTAGAAATATTTGAGGCTGAATCTAGCAAATCATCATTATTAGAGCTATCATTATCGTTTTAAGTATTTATGTTTGCTAAAGATTTACTTTTCTGTGCCGTAGCTTCTACAGGGTTCTTTGTGAGGATGACTGAGGCAGCCTTAGTTGGGGCCATACAAAATCATGAGAAAGTTTGGGATTCTTACCTGCTCCAATTCGTTTTGATTTTCGTGTATTTTCAGTTTGATATTCCATCTTTCAGAAGCTTTCAGGGGGTGTCCTTTTACTTCGTCGTCGGGTTTCACCAATTTCTTCATCGTTTCGTATCGTATTTCAGTTTTTAATAATATTAAATATAAGATTTTAATTTCCAGACTTTTACTGTCCACTTAATGTCATTTTTTTCCTTCATCAAAACATAACACCAAAAACGCAACAAAATACAGGGTCAAAGTTATAACACCTAGTAAACTTCTTATTGTGTTTCCGGATTGGAGGGATGTGCATTTTCAACTTATTTGAGAAAATGCGTTTTCTAACTTTCATTCTTCTATTGCTACTCAAAAAAAAAATATATGCCAGTAGGTAATAGTTTTTTTTATGGTTAATCATCATCATCATATTATCTGTTGATCATGCTGTAATCTGATTTTATTTATGTTTCTAATGTTTAAAAACTATTTTGTTAATATGAACTCATAGTCAACAGGTGGCGAACGGAAAATACATGGAAAGTATAGGCAGAGGGAGCAAAACTAGAAAAAATTTTGAGAAAAAATTTAATATTTTTTCAAAAAATGTTTCGAGTAGAATACCTTGTAAATTCATTAAAATTAATTGGAAAGTCCCTGATTTTTACAAAAAATGTGAAATAGCGAAATTTTTTGTTAAAACTTGAAATGTCACAAAATTAATGACTCCAATAAATGTTAAGTAATTTTCCACAAAATTTATTCGAAGCATTTTTTGATTAAGTTGACAGGAACGGCTCAGTTTTTTCCCACGTTTTGATACCTGTAGTATCCTCTTAAATAAGTACAATTATTTTTCTGCAAAAAGCAGGAAAGCAAAAATGAAATAAGTTATTATTCATAATATTATAATTTGATTTGAGAACTCAATAAAATATGAATTCAGTATTGAAATGTATAGTATGTAAATAAATTATTTGAACAACAATAACACATCAACTAACCAAATTCAAAATAACGGATGGCAAATAATATTTGTTTATCGTTTTATAATTGTCCAACTTATTCATTTATTTTACAATGGCAGTGACGATACGTACGCCCCTGCCACAGTGTTTGACCCTGCATTAAACAGAGACAACAAATGAACGACGCGCATCGTGCGTGCTTGTCGTGGCCCATTTACTTAATAATGGGACTCTAAAACGGCTTTTGAGTAATCGGGTCCCAGACACCATGACAAAATTTTGGATTTAGGTCTTTTTTTGTTTTATTTTTAGTGGAAATTAAAGACGTTTCTTGAAAATGAGGTCAATATGAAGGAAAGAGGGGGGGGGGTAAATTCTAACTGCGAGCTGTATTTTTAAGATCTGCTTAAAAAATGCTCTTCAATAATGTGCGACATGCCAGGGTTAAAATGTTTTATTTTCAAAATTGGCAAGTTGAATTCTGACAGTTTTGACAGCCCATATCTCAGAAAATATAAAAATAGTTCCTTAGTGTAGCGTATTTTTAAAAAGCATAACTTAAGGACAATTTATGTTTATAATCATTTGACCGAAAAGTCACTTTAGAAAAAGTTCGTCAATAGAATCTGTCCTTTAATTAATTTTGTAACTGTATTATGAAAAACTAACAGTTTTAACAATTGGCGCCCACCTCTTAGCACTTCGAAAGCTGCATGTCATGTCAAAATGGCGGACCTCGAATCCAGGGGATTTTAGGGGACTTTCGGTATGTAGTTTGCAAAGGTATCTTTAAACTCTGTGTCAAAAATCAAGAAGATGTGTTATTTTTTTTTACTTTTTGGTTTAGATTGATTGGAGTAAGTAACTAAAGATAGAATAACAATAACTACCGTTAACTAAATTTAAACACACTCATAAAATTCATTCTCTCAGGCTAACAATATTATATAAGTCTGTAAATAACAATTTAGGATTCATGTTATAAGTATTTAAACAACTTATAAAGTTCAATTTCTAGGTATGATAAATGCAGGTAAGTATATATAGTATGTACGGTAGACAGATTGTTAATTACTATAATCCTTAGTTTTATTAATTGCCCTCTCTTGAGGTTTTGTGTGAAGGGCTATAATTATTGTACTATTTAAACATAAAAAAATGTGGTTTCCACTCTTTTTATTAGTATTTGTCCTAACAAGACTGTTTTATAAAGAAAAGGTTAAAATTGAGCATGCGCCTGTCATTTGTGTCAACATTAAAGACTAAAGTTCATGAAAAGGAATTATAGGATGAACCAGCTTTTTTACTTATGGAAGAGGAGAAGGTTAAAGTTAAAGGAAAAAGTTACGGAAAAGGAACTTTAGCATCAAGCAATCTTCAAACTATATAATATTAGCACCTGAAATTTGAGGCAGATTTGCTTCAAAAGTTACAAGTTTTTAAAGAAATCAACCTTCTTATCGTCCAAATCACCCCTTCACCAAATTATTTTTTACAAAATTGGGAAACATTCAGTTAAACGCAACCCTAAAATCTGCCTAAGTACATATCCGTAAATTTTCTTCAAAAGTTAAGAATTTATGAGTTTTCAAATTATTATCCCCGATCACACCTTTAATCACCCTCCACCAACGTAATTATTTTATAATATTGATTGTCGCCAGTTTGAACGAAACAAAAAAAGAAATATAGGTACCTTTCAAGCTAAATAAAACCATTTCAAAAATGAAGTGGATATCCTACTTTTTCTTTATGTTTTTGTTCACAGCCTGCAACACCCCCTCGACCCATTAAGGCCTTGTAACCGATCGTCACCACTGAAATATAAAGACCACGCATTTTTGTCGACCTTGATTTACCTTTATTCAGGGTGCTGCAAAATTGCATTTTAAAACAGAACTTGATTTTAGATAAAATAATTAGATTTTATGACAAATGGTTCATTTTATGACAAGTAGAAGGCCGGGTTAGTTAGTTATCTTTTGTCATAAACATGTTAGAACTAAATTTTAAAATGATGGCTGGGGCTGTATTTTTGAAATTTTGGGAAGCGAATGCTCCCGCGGGACTATTCTTTTTCTCTTCTGGCATATCTCCGTCTCACTTTTTGTAAACCACGCCCACTTCTCTAGTAAGTTCTTCTTCTGACAGTTCAAAAATAAAGGCACTGAGGTGCGTTCAGAGTAAACGTCGGGTGACGCCTAGGCGCGCCGTGGCCGTTCAGATTGCTCTGGTTAAAATTTACCTGGCTGTTCAGATTGTCGGTAGATTTTTACCGGACGCTACCCAAACGCTCACTTTCTCACCCCACGAAACAGGTTGATAAAATCTGTTCTGCATTTGCAGATTAAATGCACAACTATTTCTAACCTTATTTCAGATACAATATTTTTTGTATTTGTGTTTTTTAAATTTAAAGTCTAGTTTTTGGCAATGGAAAGAATCAGTACACATTCCCATAATTTGGTTTTGGACGAGGAAGGCAATTTTGTTCTAGATGGAATAATCAAGAGTGGTTAAGTTAGTGAAAAAGTGGTGAAGGTGAATCATCCTCAACGAGTAATACCTCATTTAAAAACGCATTTACTATTACTTCTTCCATAATTACAAAAAAATTTAAAATCTTAAAAGTGAGGCTATGATAATGTGTCTTCATATTTGACGAATCACCAGGCATACTCGGAATGCACTCTCTATCGGGTAATGCTCTGCGCCGGATTTCACCCGAACTATTCAATCTGAATGCACCCCTGGGAACAACTTTAATTTTTGCTTGAAATATTTAACTAAGTTTCCTTAATTTTGAGGACAATTTGAATTTTATACCTGGGATGTTGCCAATGAGTAACTCCCGGCATAATTTTTGACTCCACGTCAGCCATAATGGTGTCCCATTCCTCTGGATTTTTGGGAGCTTCCTCAGGAAGCAGCTTCCGCAAATAGCCTGGCTCAATGCTTGGGGTAACCCTGTAATAACATTAAAAAAAAACGTTAAAAGCTAAATATTTTTAAGATACCTAATACCCTAATATAAAATGCGATCTATTATATAAATCTAGAGTGTGCAGTTTAAAATGTTTTTACATCTATATTTAATTTTTCAAGTATGAATTTTTCTACCAATTATTACCAATTTTATACAAAAAATAAAATCTCAAAAACTTACTTTTTGGGTTATTACAACTAAAATATAAGGGTAGTATTGGTTTAAAACAATTTAGAAAATATATTTTTACAAGTATTACATATACAGAGTCCATAAAAAATTTACCAAATTTTGCGCTATTACCACATCGTTATTCGTTTAGAAAATTTTTTTTGGAGTATATGACTGTTGTTTTCAGATTTTCAGTTTTTAGCTTTCTGATTTCCTTAGACGAAACTGATTTCACTACTTAGGTATTTCAAATATAAGTGAAGTATTTTTTTCTAAAGATTCTGAAATGATCACTTATTATAATTGTTTGTGAAATGAGTAAAAAAATGGATTAGAATTTTTAAAGTTAAGGAACCGTCAGAGTTTGTTAAGGTAAGATGTAAAGGCCTCTATGCAGAAACGGAATACCCAAATGATAAATTTAGTGCTTAATTTTTTATCAACATCTTTTTCCAGCTTATTAGTATGGCAGAAAGAGACAGATCAAAAATGTAGGCACTTAATTTATCCATTGTGCATTACATTGTTGGGGAAACCCGCCTTAAGATGCAAGAAGATGAACCCATGTTGTTTTTACTTCTTATATGTTGAACTATTGTAATTTTTTTATTTTCCCTTGATTTATTTATATAGATTTTGTTGGTTGCGCGCACAACATTCGGTTAAATCTATTACTACGAGCACTCACCCCTTTTTAGCTTGAGTATATTGAATATTATCTTTGGTTGATACCCAAAGAAGGCCTAAGTTAGGTTCAAACATTTTCCTTGTACCATTGGTGTGACGAACTAATAATCCCATTAATTAGTCCTATATCACTGGCAAAGGTAACAGTCTTTTGCTTAGTGATGTTTATAAATTAAAATTGCTTTATTTATATTTCGCGTCAATGAAACGTTTGTTCACAAAAACACCTCATGAGCTTAGTATCAACGTATTTTGGTTGAATATAGCTCGGTGATCTGAATATAGCCGCATGCTATTCATTCTCTTATTTTTTGTTCGAACAGAGTAAGGTTTGTTTGTACCGATACTTTATTAACCTTGGATTGAAATGTGATTTCGCCAATTGGTTTATTTTATTTTAAATTTACCATGTTCCACTTATCTAATTTATTTTGAGATAGAGCAGAAGACAGACTAGTCCAATGTTTAGAGCATGAGACTCGGTATTCTCAGGGTCGTGGGTTCGAGCTTTGTTTTTCTTGGATGCTTTAAAATCTCCGGCCTTAGTTCGCTCGATGAGTACCTTTACTGGTGGATTGGAATTTTTCTCTGACACAGGTGAAACCTGTGAAAATTTTCCATGGAAGACTTCCTCTTTCTTCAAACAACATGAGGTGAAGAGCATGTAATTTTTTTTTTTTAATTAATTTTTTTAAAGGCAGAGCGCTATGGCGGCCTAGTTTTATTATATAACCTTTTTTTAAAGAGCTTTTTTTAAATCATGTTTATGATTTGATTTTTCTTCGGTACCGTTAAGTGGTCAACCGTTTTTGGATTTTGTCCAGAGGTAAGATGACGTTGCCTTACTTTTGTACATTCTGTAATTAATTGTTGTTTACGTGGTTAGTTATAGATGATCTATATCATCCTACAGATGGGTCCTTAATTGTGTCTGTCTGGCTTGAGGTCTCCCTTCGTGCGGAAGGTAAGCATTTATTTAAGTTTTTTGCTCAGTTTCTTAGACATTTTTGTTTTAACAATTTTAGGGACCAATTTTGGTATGTTTTTTATTTGGTTTTAAAGCAGTGCTCAGGTCCTGATGTGCTAGCAGTTTTGTCATCTTTAGTTTTTGTCGCAATCGACAGAACCACTCTGTAGTTATGGTGAATCCGGTTTGCTGAACAGCCTTCAAGGATTATTTTGTCATGTTGCATAACCCATGACTAAGATCAGACCAACCTGGTTTTCTTAAATATTATGTTTAAATGTTGTCAGTTTAATTATTTCATTTTTTTAATTATAATTTTTACTTTTTAATAACATCTTCGAATTCGATGGGTAATATAGGTTACAACCAAGGTTATCGGGTTATCTAAGTATTATGTCATCTATTAGCTTACTATAGCCATAGAGCGCTTTAGTTTTTATACTTTTTTAATTTTGGGCTTTCATACAAACCTTTTGAATGTTATTAAAATGTTTTGCATTGGGTTTGTTTCTTGTTGGCATATGATTGTAGAGTAGGTACTCAGTTTAAGTTATAGGAGTCCTACCTTCGAACATTCTCATATGGAGACTGGTTTGTGACAAAGCATTTTATATATTTTTTGCTTTCGGCTTGTTTCTTTCTAGCATATGATTGTAGAGTAGGTGCTTAGTTTAAGCTATAGGAGTACTGCTTACAGTCATTGTCATGAGGAGACTGGTTGGTGACAGAACGCTTTATACTTTTTTTGTGATGTAGCTTTATAGTTACAGGTTTTCAAAATTTTTTGGTTAAAAATAAACAATAAGTTTAAATTCTTCTTCTTCTTCATTGCTTAGTTTATCAATCTTTATTTTTACATTGACATTATTAAACAAATAGTTTCTAATAAATGAAAAAACTTTGGTCATTCTCCACTGTTTTATTGAAAAATCTCCCAACATGTTTCAACAGTATAGACTGTCATCTTCAGGGGTGTACTGAAAGAACCCAAGAAGACTTATTGTAACATTGATATTTGATATTTGTAAAATTTATATGTGAAAAACAGAGTTATGCTTGTTGTACGCATCCATTAGACACAAACACAGTGCCAACCATCTAATGGGAAGATGGAAGAAACGCACAAGGGAAGGCCACCATCGAGCCAGTGACCCAACCAATGGTCAGACCAAGCATAACATAAAATGGAAACCCTCAAAACCCTAAAATCTAATCTTTAATAAAACTTACCCTGGGGTGGTGCTACAAGTATGGCGACATCTAGTGTCTATGGGAATTTAAGCAGCTATATGGAGAACCGAAAACAAAGAGAGTGGCCTCAGGAAACAGTCAATAATTATAAAGTAGGAGCAAAAAATTATAAATTAGGAGCAAAAAAAACTTTTAAGGAATAGTAAGATTTACCGAAATGTTTTAAAAAAAACTAATGTAAAATGTAGTAAAAACAAATTTGGGTTGGGGACCTGAACCTCGTCGTTACCGAGGGTCAGATATCACCTGAAAATTAAAAAAAGGCGTCGCATATTAATTATAATTAGATAATTAATTTAATTAGACTTTAAATTCTACGTGTTGCGTCTAGAACAAATGACAGGGGTCAGGGAAGGTAAAAATTTTTAAAAATGGTTAGCTGTATGTAAGGGTGTTATAGAAGGAAACTGTATCCAAATATCAGGACCCTATGACCATCTGCAACCTAAGGCCACTATTACTTTGCTACCTCCGCAAACTACACAGTACAATATTTCAGATAAAAGTTAAAACCTTTTTTTAAAAAGAAAAATAGAAATGCAAAATAACACCAACCAAGTTTACATCATGAAAAACTCATCGAGTAGCCCCTCCGTATCCTATAAATAACCTTAACTATAAATTAAATAACCGTTGGGAAACAATACCGAAAAGGTGGTGAGGGAAGTCCTGTCGCATGTGTATCCCACACACGATGAGACCATTATGATTCCAAAATTTGTGAATCAACTATTGTATACGGGAAAAGAAATCACCAGAGCCTTAGGAAACATGGTCCCATCGTGGGCGGGCCCCACAAAACAACAGCTTAAACCCCCGCAGTCGTTCCCACCAGAACGTGCCGCCCACACCCAGGATGGTACACTCTATCCTCACACAGGAGTGACAAGGATGGAACATCCAGGTGCCGAACCGACCACCTCGATGGAAACAGCCCTTAGGCATGAAGCAGGCTACTACTGTGCTCAGCCCGCCGTAGTCATGCTAGTTCAAGTGAGAAAACAAAGGTGACACCTTAAGAAAAATGAAACTTACGTTTGTATAAATTTCTAGATAGGGAACAAAATTTGGAAAATTGATTTTGGTTGGGTTGAAACAAAAGCAAATCCATTCATAACTTCATAAATATTAAGATGGTTTTAAATTCAACCCAACCTGCTTCCTAGATATTAACCTATAAGAATTACATTTTGCTTTGCTTTTGTTTCAAACTTTCTAAACATCGAAAAATCAAAATCATTTTTCCAAATTTTGTTTCCTATCTAGAAATTTATACAAACGTAAGTTTCATTTTTCTTAAGGTACCACCTTTGTTTTCTCACTTGAACTATCATGAATGCGGCGGGCTGAGCACAGTAGCAGCCTACTTCACGCCTAAGGGCTGTTTCCATCGAGGTGGTCGGTTTGGCACCCGGATGTTCCATCCTTGTCACTCCTGTATGAGGGTAGAGTGTACCATCCTGGGTGTGGTGCGGCCCGTCCTGGTGGGAACGACTACGGGGGTTTAAGTTGTTATTTTGTGGGGCCCGCCCACGATGGGAGCATGTTTTCTAAGACTCTGGTGTTTTCTTTTCCCGTATACAACAGTTGATTCACAAATTTTGGAATCATAATGGTCTCATCGTGTGTGGGGTACACATGCGACAGGACTTCCCGCACCACCTTTTCGGTATTGTTTCCCAACGGTTATTTAATTTATATTTAAAGTTATTTATAGGATACAGAGGGGCTACTCGATGAGTTTTTCATGATGTAAACTAGGTTGGTGTTTTTTTGAATATCTATTTTTCTTTTTAAAAAAAGGTTTTAACTTTTATCTAAAATATTGTACTGTGTAGTTTGCAGAGGTAGCAAAGTAATAGTGGCCTTAGGATGCAGATGCTCACAGGGTCCTGATATTTGGATACAGTTACCTTCTATAACACCCTTACATACAACTAACCATTTAAAAAAAAATTTACCTTCCCTGACCCCTGTCATTTGTTCTGGACGCAATACGTAGAATTTAAAGTCTAATTAAATTAATTATCTAATTATAATTAAAATGCGACGCCTTTTTTCTAAATTTTCAGGGGATACCTGACCCTCGGTAACGACAAGGTTCAGGTCCCCAACCCAAATTTTTTTTTACTACATTTTACATTAGTTTTTAAAAAAAAAATTCGGTAAGTCTTACTACTTCTTAAAAGTTTTTTTTTCTCCTAATTTATAATTTTTTGCTCCTACTTTATAATTATTGACTGTTTTCTGAAGCCACTCTCTTTGTTTTCAGTTCTCCATGTAGCTGCTTAAATTCCCATAGGCATTAGATGTCGCCATACTTGTAGCACCACCCTAGGGTAAGTTTCGTTAAAGATTAGATTTTAGGGTTTTGAGGGTTTCAATTTTGTGTTATGCTTGGTCTGTCCATTGGTTGGGTCACTGGCTCGGTGGTGGCCTTCCCTTGTGCGTTTTTTCCATCTTCCCATTAGATGGTTGGCACTGTGCTTGTGTTTAATGAATGGGTAGACCAAGCATAACTCTGTTTTTCACATATAAATTTTACAAATATCAAATATCAATGTTGCTGAAGATGACAGTCTATACTGTTGAAACATGTTGGGTGACTCAATAAAACAGTGGAGAATGACCAAAGCTTTTTCATTTATTTAAAATCAATCCACCAATGGACTACTTCTTCAATTTAAATAGTTTGTAATTCTTATTATTTCGCAATTAAATAAGAATAAATAAAACAATTAGACAAATTGGGTGGCGTCCAATGAGAGAAAAGTTGAAATAGGAAATGTCGCTTATCCACCCTAGTGCTCCTACACAAAAAGCTGCCGTGCTGTTATTTTTAACGTTACAATAATATAAAATGGCGCCCAACGTGGGACTCCAACTTTTCCTACTTTTTTAATTTTCTTTGATTGGCAAATGAGGGATATATTTTTTAAATCTGTTTTTAGTCTAAAATAAGTTAAATTTTTAATAGTTCTTCTTTAAAGGATTTCAAAAAAAAATGCTGCAGCATCGGCTGGTCTTTTGAGATACTGTTAAGGAAAACCATACCAACATTTATTTAAATTTAAAATTACTGTCGGTTTTGATCAAACATTTGTAAAATATTTTGAAGCTCCCCCCTATTAAATGTACAGGTTGTACCAAATATCCCTAGATTTTCCAGTTTAATATTTGACTCTCTTATTTAAAAAAAAAATTGTCGTTGTTGTAAACGGTGTATAACAACATTGAGTTACCAATTTTTTCTTTAGACTATTATTTGAATATTGCACTTATAAGTGTCTTGGCTTGTTCATAAAATGGTTTGATGGTGATAGACATCCCGAGGTCATACACCATAGATTGTGTTTTGGCATTACCCCACTTCACTAAGCTTTCGAGTATTTTTTCCTTTTTATTTACTATGGAGTTGTTATTTGGTGAATCTTGAAACTTACTTGAATTTTTTTAAAAAGTTTTGACATTTTTATTAGTTTGTGCTTGCTGTCTACAATTTCTTTTTCATTATGGAAGCTATACAAATAAGTAGATTACTAGATTATGAGTTACAGCATGAATTAAATGTTCGTGGAGTAGTTAGTGAAAGAGGTGTCCTAGACAAAAGCAAAATTTTATCGCGCCTTTTTAAGTAAAAGAAAAAGAGTCCAGGTTTACTTATTGACTTGTCCTTACATCCAACTGATTGAGAGAGAGAGAGAGAAATTAATTGAAGGTTTTAAGAGAACAGAAACAGACTCAGTTTATAGTAGAGGCAGTTCTAGGGTAGCTCATCTAGTGGGGCGAGTGAATAGTTTAATAGTATCAGAGGACAAAGGAGAGGAAGATCAAAAATTTAAAAATGTATCTTATGCAACCAGCCTTCAGCTTGAAGCAGAACTAGAGGACGCTGTCAAACAGGAACCCGATCCTTTGAATCAAACCATGTTTAATGCCACCATGGCACAAAATTTTCAGCTTCCTATACCTACAACTGCAACCGCGCCTGCGTCCAGTTACCAGCCTAGTACAAATCATATTTCTAATTGGGGGATAAAATTCAATGGGGATCCTAGACAACTGTTTGCATTTTTAGAAAAAACTGAGGACTTTTCAGAATCCCGTAGGGTGAGGATCTTTTTACTTCTGCGGTAGAATTCTTTACCCATGATACGTATCACTCGTTTAGAAAGAATAAAAAATTGAATGTTTGTCAAGATTGGAAATCAGTTGTAGCCAAACTTAAAGTAGATTTTTTTCACTCTAATATAGAATAGCAAAAGAAAAGCTAACCCTTTGCCGTTTTTCTAGCCCACTTAGAGACTTTATTTTCACGTTTAAGTCGTATTCTTTCCAAATTTTTTAAAGTAAACAAAATTTATTACCAGATTATGTTTCAGCCCTTGCTTTATTAGATATAAGTACAGTCTCAGAATTATCAGATTACTGTAAAAAAATAGAAGAAGCTAACTATATTAAAACTAAAGCTAATCGATCTCTCCATGTTGGGTCCAGGAACTAGTTATTATAATAATAACAGCAATAATAATTCAAATTTTAATAAAAACAATTTTAATAAAAATAAAAATAAAAATAACTTTTACTCTAATAACAATAAAAATAAATCCCAGACAATTTCTAATGCTTCTGTAGGAACCAATGAAACTGAAGCTGGTAGTTCAAGCTCCAATGCAAATCGGTGTAATCCTTAGAGAAAAGGGGGCTCAAAAAGGATTTTGCTGGAACTACCAGTGCTTGAAACACAGGCAAAAACAATCTTTTTTGTTTTTTGTGGTCTACCTGGATTTCAATCTTCTAATTGTACAAAGTGGTCAAAAAACCAGCAGAGAGAAAGGCTCAAAAGGGCCAACCCCTTTCTCCCGTTGTTAGGCCCACTTTTAAGACTTTTGCAGTAATTCATCGGTTTCTTCTTCTAATTTTCAAGTTGATTCTTCGAAAGGTAAGCAAGTTTCCGAAAGTAATCTTTCAGTTTCACAAGATCATGTAGCTCCTATTTTTATAAACAAACCCAACGATAATAGACCCTATATAAAAGTTAAACTGTTTGATCAAGATGTAGTTGTTCTTTTTGATAGTGGAGTCGCGGCTTCTATAGTTGGTCAAGAAGGTATTCAGATTTTGAATAATTTGGGAATAACCATAAATAAAGCTGTTTCACGAAATATTTATACTACAGATAGAGCTAAACAACCGGTAAATGGAATAGTTGATTTACCAGTAGTAATTGGAGATCTTTTTCAAATAGGCTCGGCATTTGTAGTGCCTTTCTTATCTCATTCTTTTATCTTTGGTTGCGATTTCGCAAAAACATTTAGTATTGTTTTAAATTTTAGAGATGAAAAATGGGACGTACAATGCCGTTGTTCTAGTGACAATATATCTGTACCAAGGTGTGAAGATTATAAGTTTGAGTCTTTGTGCTCTCTTGAAGACCTTCCATCAGATTAACGCTTTTTAGCAGAAAAAGCAATTGATTCTTTTAGTGAAATTTTTAGTAAGGACATATTAGGTCGAACTGATAAAATATCAATGTACTGGAGACGCAATACCTTTTAAAAAACGTCCTTCTGTTTTGTAACATAACATGATGAAGATTTTGAATCAAGAATTGGTGTAGTTGAGCCATGTAACAGTCCATGGAGCTCACTGGTCCTGCTGGTTAAGAAGGCCAATGGCGAATATCGTTTCATTTTTGACGGAAATATCAAGCGAATTTTGAATTCTTTGCGAAATCCAAAATATCGATAGATCTGCGAAACGCTTTCTGGCTAATTTTTGTTGTTGTTTTTTTTTGTGTTACCTACGTGTTTATCGATAGATTATATATTATGTGTTTGTATTTTACTGTTATTTAGACAAAATCATCGTAACTACTTTATCGTATCTACAGAACTATTTCTTATTTATTTTATTTTATTTATTTTAGTATGGCGTGATCTACACCTGAAAAGGTAAAAATGTATTTGTAATAAAATTGAACTTAGAGAAACCAAGCAATAGCGCTCAAACTCAGCAACGTTTAGTTGATGCCATCTTTGGACCAAAGTATGAACCTAATGTTTTTAATTATCTGGATGATACTCTTATTTGCAGCGATAGATATAAATCAAATAAAATTGAACTTAGAGAAACTAAGCAATAGCGCTCAAACTCAGCAACGTTTGGTTGATGCCATTTTGGACCAAAGTATGAACCTAATGTTTTTACTTATCTGGATGATATCCTTATTTGCAGCGATACTTTTGAATCGCATGTAAAGCTTTTAGCTAACGTTAAAGAAAAATTAAAGGAGGCAAATCTTACCATCAATTTAGATAAGCGTGAGTTTTTCAAAACTACTTTAAAATTTAAACAAAAGATCAAAAGATCGCGGGTGGAAATAACGAAAATTTAAACTTGGATGAGCATCTCACAAAGAACACACAAAAGATCAAAGCGAAAAGAGAAATGATTAAACGATGTTTCGCCCTGGGTAACCAGCGTGAGCTAATCAGTAGTTTCACTGGTTACCCTCCACTATACATAATTAAACTCCATCATACACTTTGATTTCCAACCTTGAAACACTCACAAATAGGCATCGTTCCGCACTGGTACTTATCCAAGTTACCTGACACGAATTCGTCCCGGCGTGTTAATATTTCCAGTAGTATTATGCTCCTAAGGCAATTAAAACAAAAAAGAAGTTTAAAAACCTCAAAATCAGTTACTTCAACCGAAAAGAAATCAAAAAACAAAAAATCAAAAGATCTCGGGTGGAAATAACGAAAATTCAAACTTGGATGAGCATCTCACAAAGAACAAAGAACACACACACACGCTTAGTTGCTTTTCTAAATTTGGAGAAAACTCTGACTCTAATAATATGCTGTATCTTAACAAAAAAAAATTAAAAAAAACCTCCGAATCAGTTACTTCAACCGAAAAGAATCCAAAAACAAAATATTAAAAAGATCTTGGGTAGAAAAAACGAAAAATCAAACTTGTACGGGTATCCCACAAGGAACACACAAAGGGACAGAGCGAAAAGAGAAAAGATCAAATGATGTTTCGCTCTGGGCAACCAGCGTGGGCTCATCAGTGGTTCCACTGGTCACCCTCCCCAAACATCATTCAACACCATCATACACTTTGATTTCCAACTTTGAATCACTCACAAATAGGCATCGTTCCGCATTGGCACTTATCTAAGTAACCTGATACGGGTTCTTCTTGGCGTGTTAATCTTTCCAATAGGGTTACGCTCCTAAGGCGATCAAAGCAAAAAGAAGTTAAAAAACTTCCGAATCAGTTACTTTAACTGAAAAGAATCCAAAAGCAAAAGATCAAAAAAAAAATTGAATGATGTTTGGCGAGGGTGACCAGTGGAACCACTGATGAGCCCACGCTGGTTACCCAGGGCGAAACATCATTTCATCTTTTCTCCTTTCGCTTTGGCCCTTTGTGTGTTCCTTGTGGGATACCTATCCAAGTTTGATTTTACGTTTTTTCCACCCAAGATCTTTTTGATCTTTTGTTTTTGGATTCTTTTCGGTTGAAGTAACTGATTCGGAGGTTTTTTTTAACTTCTTTTTGTTAAAATACAGCATGTTATTAGAGTCAGAGTTTTCTCCAAATTTAGAAAAGCAACTAAGCATCAGCTCTGGATTGAGTATAATCAGAACACCATTCGTGGGTACTATTGCACTTGCAAATCTGGGGCAAGGACCGTTGGGACAAGTAGAAACTTAAAAGTATCCATCCAGTGCACTCTTAGACAATGTTTTGGATGACAGACATAGGCATTACTCACTTCATTCTTCACATTTGTAGTAAAAAATCGGTTCTTTTCGGAACTACAGATATTGAAAAACACGCTGTAAGTGTATGTCGAAAGGACATGTGTACAAATAATCCTTAAACATTAAAGTAAGAATGCCTGATGCTATGATAAAAAAATATTTTATATTTTTGCTTTGTAAAAAAAAAATTCTATTGTTGGATCACCCTGTATAGAAAAATAAAAAAATGTTAACACACTTACTACCGTTTAGGTACTATGTTTTTAAATAAAAATAAAGCAGTTATCTATCCGCTATATCTTTATATCATAGCACCTTTATGATTTGTTAGGAGGTAGTCAGCAACTCAGATTACAATTTGACAGAGTTTTAAAATTCACTGTATATAAATATGGTAAATGCATATTTTAGAAACACATACTAGAAGCATCACTAAAGAAATATTTTGATTATGTATCAACAGTTTTTTATAGAAAATATTTAATATAAAACAGTTTCTAGAATTCTATTACACAAGGCGCCTATTTCGGAGCACCCTGTACATCTCGACATGCATAAACTTGCAATACACTTACTTTAGTCATAAAGACCTACATGTTTTTGACAAAATAAAATTAATTTTCCCGGATTCAATCCTGGTCGAGGAAAAACTTTTTTTCGATTTATTCCCTTACCCTTTGCCCTCTATGTCACAAATCTTTTCTGTAAAATATTTTTTTTTCACCTTTGCCAGAAAGTTATTCCATAAAAACTGCTATAGGTCGTATAATTCCGTATTCCAGTGGCGTACTTTCAAACAAGAATATCCCGAAAACAACTCGAACGATCATCCCAAATTTTTGTGGAAGTATTATCAGGAAGGATACAGTTTTAACATATATCAATCTCAGCACATTTGACCGACGCCAGTAATCAATACGACGTTGAAGTTATCTTCATATTCATATTCATAATCATGTTAATTACAGCGGACCAAAAATTTTTTTAACTTTTTATAAAAAATGGGTTTTAGCGTAAAATAATGGAAAAAAAATATCTACACTTGACAGACAATGACTACACCTTAGTCAAGCCGTCATAATTGCTAATTAAAGGCAGCTAAGGAAGAAACTTAACTGATTTGAAATATAGCCAGTTAAAACCCCAGTTCCTCGGTAGCTCAGTTGGTAGAGCAGTAGACTGGTATTCTAGAGGTCCCGGGTTCAAATCCTGGTCGAGGAAAACCTTTTTTTCGATTTATTCCCTTACCCTTTGCCCTCTATGCCACAAATCTTTTCTGTAAAATATTTTTTTTCCACCTTTGCCAGAAAGTTATTCCATAAAAACTGCTATGGGTCGTATAATTCCGTATTCCAGTGGCGTACTTTCAAACAAGAATATCCCGAAAACAACTCGAACGATCATCCCAAATTTTTGTGGAAGTATTATCAAGAAGGATACAGTTTTAACATATATCAATCTCAGCACATTTGACCGCCGCCAGTAATCAATACGACGTTGAAGTTATCTTCATATTCATATTCATGTTCATGTTAATTACAGCGGACCAAAAATTTTTTTAACTTTTTATAAAACATGGGTTTTAGCGTAAAATAATGGAAAAAAATATCTACACTTGACAGGCAATGACTACACCTTAGTCAAGCCGTCATAATTGCTAATTAAAGGCAGCTAAGGAAGAAACTTAACTGATTTAAAATATAGCCAGTTAAAACCCCAGTTCCTCGGTAGCTCAGTTGGTAGAGCAGTAGACTCGTATTCTAGAAGTCCCGGGTTCAAATCCTGGTCGAGGAAAAACTTTTTTTCGATTTATTCCCTTACCCTTTGCCCTCTATGCCACAAATCTTTTCTGTAAAATAATTTTTTTTCACCTTTGCCAGAAAGTTATTCCATAAAAACTGCTATGGGTCGTATAATTCCGTATTCCAGTGGCGTTCTTTCAAACAAGAATATCTCGAAAACAACTAGAACGACCATCCCAAATTTTTGTGGAAGTATTATCAGGAAGGATACAGTTTTAACATATATCAATCTCAGCACATTTGACCGACGCCAGTAATCAATACGACGTTGAAGTTATCTTCATATTCATATTCATACTCATGTTAATTACAGCGGACCAAAAATTTTTGAAACTTTTTATAAATAATGGGTTTTAACGTAAAATAATGGAAAAAAAATCTACACTTGACAGACAATGACTACACCTTACTCAAGCCGTCAGAATTGCTAATTAAAGGCAGCTAAAGAAGCTTATTAGTCATGACCAACTTAAACTGTATAGAAAAAAATATTTCTTTTCTCCGTACACACTGATCTAACTCAACACCTACTAAACCGCTCTTCCCCCTTTGAAATCCGACTGAGTAGGAGGACTACCCATAGTTAAGTCATAAGTTTAATGGACAAGGGCCAAATTTTCGGCGAGCAGTATGGATACCAAAATACCCAAACTTTTTTTTTGAAAATATATATTTTTGTCAGATAAAATTCAGTTTACCAATAATTAGGTACCTATATTAGGAATAAGTACCAGTGTAGCCTAGGTCCAGTTTATAATTCTGTTAGGATACTTCCAGGGAACAACCCCGATACATATGCACGTTCATTCGACAACCTTACCATACACTTTCTCAGAAAACTAGTTCACTTACTGTAAAACCTGTTAAAACTTCGCGCTTTTCTGCGAAATAAGTGATTCTGCCGTGTGTCTCGTTTGTTTCAAAACCGTATTTTCTTTTTATTCCTTTAGGGGTTTAAAATTTAATTTTTGGCCATAAGATATTTAATTTTGTCCTTATGGCTGATCATGTACCATCTTTAGTTAACAAACTAGTTGCTTTTATTGATCCTCCTACCCTTATTTACCACTAATATTTTTTTTGTAATTCTTTAATTATTATTCGTATTTGTACTTTTATATTTAGATTAAGGACCGGTTCTTCAATAGTGAGTTAGCGTTAACTCGAGCAACATAACCTTGTAAAAATCTTTAAATAGCGGGTTAAAATTAACTCCAAGGTAACCAAGGCTTCAAGGTAAGGGTAAGTTACCTTACCTCAGTGTTAACCTAAAAAAATATTGCCTTAAACTGGGATTATAGCCCGAGTTAATTTAACTCTCTGGTAACCCGCTATTGAGAAACCGGCCCTCTGGTATGTAACCAGAATTTTATTTTTAAACCTAGAAAATTTTTGGTTAATTTGCGTACTATATTTTTTTGTATTTTTTTAAATTATTCTCACTCGTAAATTATTTACTTACACTGAGGAAAATCGTGTCGCTCTTTAGTTAAAAAGTGCTTTTCTGAGAAATTTTTAGCTTGCCCTATTAGGGTCCCTATAAAAACCCGAAACCAAATTTGGCAGAAACATAATTTGTCAGAATTTAAAAGAAAAGAAAATAATTGGTCCGAAAAAAATTGGAAAATGAAATGAAGGGAACATTAAATCGCTAGAAAATATATGCATAGAATTAAATTTAAACGAAACATATTTTTATAGAAACACAAAATGTTAGAAAATATTATTTACGGAAAATAATTTGATAGAAGCATAATAATGCCGAACCCCAATTTGTCCGAAAATGATTTGAACCGATAGCCACGAATTGCTATGTTGCCAAGCTTACGGCAGGGAAGAGTCGAATTAAGTTGTCATATTGTATTACTTTACCCTTTACATTCTTTAACCACCCCGTACCCCCAAATTTCTTCATAATATCATCGGATCTACATTACAAAAATGAATCGCAAGATTAGATAGCCAGTTAGACAGCCAGAAACTGTGAAGTTAAATAAAATCGTTTGATAAAAAAAATCCCCGTGTCATCCTTCAAATAGAGAAACTTGGCAAATCCGCAATCCAGGGCCTACGGCGCTCTAGAGATTGAAATTTGACGCAAACTCAATAGCGATTCGGATGGATTATGGTTCTGCTCATTTAAGGATCGGGCATATTATTTTCTATCATTTTGTGGGTCGAATATTTTTTGTTTCTAGGCAATTATTTTCCATAATTTTGTAATTCTGATATTTCAAGGCTCGGCATAATTATACTCAATTAAATTATATTCGTGTCTTTTAAGGATCGATTAAATTCAAATTCTATAAAATTATATTCGTATCCATTATTTTCTCGGTGTTTTACTTTTGTTCATTTCATTTCGGATGTTTTATTTTCTGTTCAATTGTGTTTCGGTTTTTATAAATTCGGCATTTTTGTGGGTTCCCGTATATAATATTTTTTCACAGAGACCAAAAAAAGTTTTGCTGTTCGGGTTTTGCTAAAGCGGAAAGATAATTTCGGTATTCAAGCAAAGCATTTTTCTAAAAAATTGAGCCTTAAAAATTCCTTTTCAGATTTTTTTTTCTTTTTCAGGAACCTAGAAGTGCTTTGCTGAAACTGAATAGCATTTTTTAGTTTCGCCAACTTTTTTTTTAAAATTTGAAAGGCACTCACTGGAACTAGCACTGGTAGCACGTTTATTAACAAGTTCACAGAATTTGCTCTCATAAAATGACGATTTTAGTGTTTAAAAACCGACAATTAAATATGTGATCTAAGATGATCCAATTTTAAGCACTGGTGAATTTAAGTTTTGAACAAAAAATCTTTAAAAAGTTTAGTGGAAAGTAAAATAATTAACTTTTGTATTAATTAAGTGTAATCAGTTGGACAGAAGATGACTTTATATATGTGATACCGGGTTACTTCGGATAAGTATAAATTCTTATCACTTTTTTTTCCTTTTTAATATTGGGGCCCGAATACTTTATTGTTTGTATATTATAAACAAATAATACAGGGTTTATCCAAAACTCTTGTTCAGGTTTGGGATAAAGACTTGAGGGGAATCTGGATAAAGTAGAATGATCCTCAGCTCTAATTGCTCATTTAGTTTTATTGACTGTTTTAAATAATGACATTTAAGAACAATAACATTCGTTTTGAACTCTGATTTTAGTGAAGTCTTAAAAAAAACAAAAAAAAATGGCAGGTTTATGCTCTAAATACAATTTAAAGTGTGTTTTTTTTAAAGAACCGAAAACAATTGAAGAAATCTTTAGTGGTATATGTGATGTATGTAAAATAATAATCTGTAGAAACTGTGCAAAATGGAGTTCAACAGAAAAGTTCCCTACCTTTGTAAAAGCTGTATAACAAAATTCAACCCGGACGAGGATAGAATAGAAAAAGTATTCCAGAACATTAGAAAACTGAGTGAGAGAATACTTGAAATCGAAACTGAAAAAATCGACTTGATGTGTAAGGAAATAAAGCAAAAAGAACTACAAATTGAAAATCACAGAAAAGTTCCTTACCTTTGTAAAAGCTGTATAACAAAATTCCACCCGGACGAGGATAGAATAGAAAAAGTATTCCAGAACAATAGAAAACTGAGTGAGAGAATACTTGAAATCGAAACTGAAAAAATCGACTTGATGTGTAAAGAAATAAAGCAAAAAAACTACAAATTGAAAATCACAGAAAAAGCACACTGGACTTTCAAGACGAGGTATTCCCTCAGGAAAGAGATATGGAATTGGAAATTACAAAACTAAAAGAAAATATAAATGTCTTAAAACAAACAAATTCACGACATATTGAAGACAATGGAACTTTAAAAGCACAAATTGAACAAATTGTGGAAAAAGGAGATACGCATACAGTGGAAATTAATGAACTAAGAAAAAAAATTGACAATTTAGAAAAGGAAAACAAGGAGCTCAGTAGGTATAATATTGAAAAAATAAATAAAATATTACAACAAGAAACAGAAACTGTTAAGTGTAATGTTCAAATAGATGAGTTTCGGAAAAAAATGAAGCCCTGCAAAAGCTGGTTCAGAAGCTAACGCACGAACAATTATCTTTGCAAGAAAAAAATGAAAAATTAGATTCTGAAGTAAAAAAATTAAGAAATAAAATTAAAAAATCAGGTAAAAAGACCGTGAGTAAACAAAACATAAATAACAAATCTGACAAATAGGAAGACAAGCAGGCTGATTTGAAAACTAAGGATTTAATGCAAGAATTTGTGTCGAATAAGGAGAACATTGAGGAGTTAAACTGCGAAATTGCCAGAATGCTACAAATAAACTGTAATCTAAAACATGATCTCAAAACCTATCAAAACGCTATATGTGATCTCGAAACTGAACTATTTAGATGCAGATATTTTACAAATGAATCTACGGTTCGGAACAATAAGAATAAGTATGAAAGTGATAAAGAAAAAAATAAACAAATACATTTTAATAAGGTAGTGAATAATATTGTACCATCAGAAGCGATTAATATATTAAAAAATAAGATATTAATATTGTGTGACGACCATGGAAAGTTTTTAAACAATGCATTGAGCAGTATGCTTGGAAGACTTAACTTGGAATTTAGCACTGTAATGTTTCGGAAACCCGGCGCGAGTATGGACAATATTATTCAAGAAATAGAGACCTTGTCTCGTGAATTCTCTAGTTTTGGGTGGGAGTAATGAATTTTATAAAAATAAAGTTCCTTTATTTAAATTACTTTTAGATAAAATTAGGGCCTGTTCGCATACAAATATCTTTTTCTTAGGGAGCCTACTAATAGGGAACACAAGTTTGAACCAAAAAATTAGGAAATACAATTTAGTATTAAACGAGTTTTTAAATAGAATTAACAGCATCTCTGAAAATAAGGTTTCATTTATAAATTTTATCTCTCCAACAGGTTATAAACTAAAACTAGACGTTGTCTGTGACGAAATCTGCAGGACAATCACACAATTTGATACAAAAAAAACCTTGACATATCCTAAAATTAGTGATAATTTAAATAACACACAAAACCGTAATAATCACTCACAAACTTTTTTAATACAAGACAACGAGGTAATAGTATTACCCTGATGTTGTCAAACATTTCCTCTGTACGAAATAAAATAGATCAACTCTCTCTACTTTTGTATGAATTGCAGATGCCTAAAATTGTTGTTCTCACTGACAATTATTATGTTGTTGCAAGATTTTCGCGAAAGCGACACCGACGGGGTGGCACTTTAATTATGATGGAAAAATCATTTCTCAGGGGTTTTAATTTCTCTAATGTAGATCGGTTCGACCATTTATTGGAGGAAAAAATTTTTGAATTTTCTCTTGTGTACTGCATAATAAAAAATATTTATATCTTGGGTATTTATAGGTCTCCTCAAGCAAGCAAAAAAATATTCCTTGAAAAGCTTGAATATCTATTATCGGGAATTCCCAGCAATGCTGAACTAATTTTATGCGGCGATTTTAATATAGACATTCTTAAACCGGACAGTCACAGTTTTCAAGCTCTAAAAAGCATCTTAGATTCAAACAGCCTCATTTTGCATATTAATCAAGCAACACGAAATACAAAAACCTCTTCTATAGGTATACCTTATATGTTCTAGGTTTGATAGTAGTCAAATTCAAATTCAAATTTTCACACATATCTTTCGGATCATGATGTTGTTGCTGGTTGCTTTCCCTCTTTTTCTTTTGGTGTAGAACAAAAATGTAGACGTGGCAAATTTTTTTCTGGTAAAAATTATTTTGTGTCATCAAACTGATTGGAGTAGAGTGCTAAGATCGCCGGATTCACTAATTTATTTTCACTGGATGATTTGCAACAAGTTTGAGACTGCTTTTTCTATTATTAATCTTAAACCAAACACCAAAAAAAACTCTGGTATATCAAAGGGTTAATAACATCGAGCAAAAATCTATGATCTCTTCATTACATTAAAAAATACATTCATTCAACTTCATTTCTCACATATTTCAGAAAATACCGTAAAGTTTTTCGAAAAACCATAAAGGCAGCTAAACGGATTTATTTCAAAAATCGGATAAGTGAATTCTCGAACAAAAATAAAGAAGCTTGGAATATTGTAAACAAATTTAGGGGCAAACAGTCACATACCTGTAGGTTAAGTAAATTAAAACCCGAGGATCTTAACACTTTTTATTGCACAATTGCAAAAAGTTTGTCGGCCGGAATAAGTTCATCTTTAGATCCGACTGAAAACTTATATCATGTTTCTGTTTCACATCAATTTCATTTTACCCCCACCAAAGTTAAAGAACTTCAAATCTACTACAGGCTTTGACAATTTATCTCTTAAAATATTCCTAAATCTTCCCACAGAGGCGTTATACGCGCTAGTATTTGCCATAAACCAATCATTTAAATCTGGATCATTTCCTAGCTTTCTTAAAAAAGCAATTATTATTCCTCTTTACAAAGGCGGAGAAACAGATATTCCAGCAAACACTGTTCAAAATACTGGAAAAACTTGTCCAGTTGCACCTTGAATTCTTTTTGCAATCAGAGGACATTTTATCTGAGCAACGATTCGGGTTCAGAGCCTCTCGAAGCACGGGTGATGCCATTTTTAGCTTTTTGGAACAACTCTTTTTAAAACTTAACTCTGGAGAAAAATGTGCAGCAGTGTTTTGTGATCTCTCCAAAGCTTTCGATTGCGTGGATCACAAAATACTGCGGCAGAAAATGCATTATTACGGCGTCCGGGACGCTGAATTGGCATGGTTTTGCTCAATGCTGGAGGAGAGGACTCAAAGTGTACAATTCCAAGAAATATGTTATACCGAACAGTTAATTACTACTGGAGTTCCTCAAGGGTCAATCTTGGGTCCTATGCTATTTCGTTTTTACATAGAGGATCTACTTCATTTAGCTATTTCTGGTCACTTTGTTAGTTAGTGCAGAGGGATATAAGTAAAATCAAAGAATGGTGTAAACCATCTTCACACGAAAGTCGTTTTTTGGGAATTTTTATAGGCAGCTCGCTAAAGTTTAATAATTACATACAGCATTTAACTGGTAGACTCTCATCTGGCTGTTATCCCTGAGGGTTATCTCTGAAAACTTGGGACTCTCTCTAACTAAAACTTGTTACTATTCATTGATAGAATCACACCTACGCTTTGGCATCTGTTTCTGGGGCTCTTGTAATAAAAATTTATTTCATACTATTTTTAAAATTCAAAAGAGAGCCCTGAGAAATATATGCCATGCAAGGCCAAGAGAAACATGTCGTCCGTTATTTATTAGATATAACATTCTAACATTGTGCTCTTTATATATACATTATATATTTATATATATAAATATAAAAATGAAATGCAACAATCCACAAGGTATAGCAATAGAAGGCCACTACAGCTAAAATTGCTCTTGCCACGGACAGAACTGGTACCCAAATCAATTATATATGAGGGCAGGAAAATTTTTAATAAAATTCCCCTCCAGATAAGAGAATTATCATGTGAAAAAATGTTCAGGAAAAAAACTAAAATGTTTCTACTTACTAGAGCATATTACTCGATTGACGAATGCTTTAGTGACAATACATAAAATATTCTCTTTGACAATAATATGACAACTGAGAACGGATGATTGTGTTTCATGTTTTGCAATATTTGTAAAGTCCAGTGTTAGGTTGTATTTTGATTATTTATATTTTTTTACATATATATATTTTTTAAATATTTTAACTGAGTTGGTTTATAACTATTTGTGCCTGTCAAAAAATAAGTATGATTTATACACAGATCTTTTAAATGTTTATTTTTAAGGTGTACTATTAATTGTTTAATTACTGGTAGATTTAATAATATTTTATCATAAGAATGGCTTATGTAAATGAACAATTTTGTATTTTATATAAATAAAGCTATATTTGAACTGAACTGAACTGAAATGAACTAAAAAGCAAAATTCCTAAAATACATTTTGGCTGTTAGCAAAAAAAAGCTTTTCAAATTCAGAAAATATTTTTTTTTTATTTTGGTTACCGAAACGTCCGACTGGCATACGGATCTTGCCGATCTCACGATATACGTATGAATATCCATTCTCCTGCCCAAAAATAATGCATTTTGCATATTGCATCGGCCAAGGTAACCTGCGATTCATCGCTCGAGTTTTTCGTTGTGCGTCGGGGAATTACCGTTTTTAGTGTGAAGTGTCCGGAATTAAAAAATAGTCCATTTGCATTCCAGCCTAATTCCAGGCAACTTCTTGTCGCTGTCGTTTTTATGTGTCGAAAAGAGTGAGAGTATACATGGTGCTCTGTGCTCAAAACGATAAAGAGGGAGCAGTGCAGTGAGCTCGTAAAAATTTGTAAAATATAGCCGCACCAGTTTTCGTAAAATGGCTTACAAATATACCTATGAAAATAATCTGCAAGAATAGGGTCTGGAGGAATACATTCAAAATTTTCAAGGTAAGTTGGTTTTATATGGGTAATTATTTAGTAAACGGTTTTCTGCCATTTTTGTTTTTTTTTGAAAAATTCTTTTTTATGTATGTTTTTAATAATAAATCGCTGAGATTTGGTATTTTTATTAGTTCTTAAAAATACAAGAGACCAAACAGATTACAGTGATTTATAACCTCAATTTGTTGCGCGGATTTCGTTAACGAGATACAAATTACAAGATATGGCAGAAAACCGTTTACTAAATAATTACCGGAGCATATGCCCCAAGTGGACTATTAGCACTTTATTCTAGGTTTTGCTAATTTCTGAGCATGTAGCATTTTTTGTTATTTAGTTTGTGCAGCACTTTTATATTTTATTTTGCTTGTCAATACAGAAATGGTTTAACATAAAAATTAACGACTTTTGTTCCCCATTTAACTTATAACTGCTATTATTAACAAACAAGAATAAGGTTCTTGTTTGAAAGTTTGAGACAATGATGTACTTGAAATTAAGTCTGTGTTTCGGACTTTCATTGTCTATATTTTATTTATACATGACGTTTCGATTAGTACAATCTCTGATCGTCCTCAGGTGCAAATTACAATTTATTCCTAAGGCTACGTACTTATATACTATGGGAAATCACTCAGCCGTGAAGTTTAAGAAGTTGGCTCGGCTCAAGGAGGGGCTTCCAAATATTTGGAATTTCAACACTTGGTTTGCTGAAGACAACCTGATTCTGCCTAATAAAGACAGCTTCAAGGAATTTTCGTTTCTTCCAGTGTGACTCCTTGTGTAAAACCTTTGCTTCTGTCCACTTCATTCGGTGTTGTTTTGACAATGCGTGTTCGGCGATTCCTGATTTCGTTGTTTCACCTCTTTGGGTATTCGTCTGATGTTCTTTTAACCTAACAGCTAGTGGTCTTTTTGTTTTACCAATGTATGATTTACCATACTCACAAGGAACTTGCAAACTTGTAAATGCAATCCTTATTTTGTTTGTTCTCCGGTTTTGTTTTACCAAGAAGGCTTCGAATTGTATTATTAGATTTAAAAGCTGTTTTAATATTAAAGTTGTTTGGTACTTTTCGAATTTTCTCCAATACTCCTTTAATGTATGGAATTGTAAGGAACGTATTTGCCTGGTTTTGGTCTTGTAATATCTGTCCTGTTTGCTGAAATTTAGAAATAATATCTGTTATAAGTTTAAGGCTGTAACCATTCTGCTACAGATCTTTCTTAATGTTTATTATTTCGATTTCCAAGTCATGAGAATTGTGAAGGGCTCTATTATACAATGCCTATGCCTCGTTTGGTTGTAGCAGAATTATTTGAACCTTTATTTAGATATTGTTCTGTGTGAGTGGGTTTACGATAGGATGTTATTGTGATGTCGCTTTCTACTCGTTTGACAAGTACATCGAGAAAATGAATTTGACAATTTTGCTCCAACTCCATTGTGAATTTAATGGTGGGTCTTATGTTATTTACATGGTGAATAAATTCTGAAAGTTTTTGGTCATTCCCGGTCCAGACAATAAAGGTATCATCAACATATCTTAGCCAGAGCTTAGGTTTATATGTTGCGGTATCAACCTAAGCGTGGCTAAGATATGTTGATGATACTTTTATTGTCTGGACCGGGAATGACCAACATTTTTCAGAATTTCTTCACTACCTAAATAACATAATACCTACAATTAAATTCACATTGGAGTTGGAGCAAAATTGTCAAATTGCCTTTCTTAAAATACTTGTCAAACGAGTAGAAAGCGACATCAGAACAACGGTCTATCGTAAACCCACTCACACAGGACAATATTTAAATCAAGGTATGATAGAGCCCTTCAAATTTGTAACAATTCTTATGACTTAGAAATCGAAATAAGAAACATTAAGAAGGATCTGCAGCAGAATGGTTACAGCCTTAGTACGTAGCCTTAGGAATAGATTGTAGTTTGCAACTGAAGACGATCAGAGATTGTACTGATCTAAACGTCGTGTATAAATAAAATATAGAAAATGGAAGTCCGAAACACAAAGTTAATTTCAATAACGTTCTTTTTCTGAAAATAAACCTGGGAAGTCAGGGAAAATCCTATCTGGTCAGAAAATGTTGGTTATTTTTTTTTTATTCCATTCGTCTTTTAAAAAACGTTTTCGTAAAATTGGCTAGGAAGACGATCCTGCCTCAAAGCAATGTTAACGGCCTTTGGTACGAAGTACTTTTGCGCAGTTGGGTGCTTTTGCGGTGGCACGTTGCTTTAATTTGATTTCTTGTAAAATACGTACTTTTTCGGTAAAAGTTTCTTACAATATTTTTCTTTTGTACGCCCCTGTACTATACGAAGCGGTTTTGTTTACAGTTCATTTATCTAAATAGCTTAAGGAGACCCTTATCTAATGTTTGATAGTACCTCCTGTGGAAATGGTAAAGATACCTAAAGTAAATATTTCAACGCATCGGTATCGGTATACCTAACGCGTTCCAAAAAAAGACAAAAGACACTACATTTTTGACTTCTCTATGCCATGTTTTGAACGAAGTCCGCTTTCATAGTGACAGAAATCGCACATCGATTGCTATAAAAGACATTTCACAAAGAAGTCTACTTTAAGTCTCTAATTAACCAAAAACATAATAGACACTTAAAGTAAATATTTTAAACGCATCGTTATTGGTATACCCAACGCGTTCAAAACAAAAACAAAATGCACTACACTTTTGACTTGTTCATGCCATGTTTTGAACAATGCCTGCTTCTTTGATGGATGCAATGACAGAACAGCTGAGTCCACTCGTTGCGTACGGAGGGATGTACGTAACGTTACGGACCCATGAACGTACGCAACGATTTCAATCAGCAGTCTCAAACAAATGTCGCCACATAAAAGGATAAACTGTATACACAAGTCTTTATTCAAGATATATGTATTTTAAATTAATAGGTCCAATCCCTGTATACACTTGATCCAAAAGCAAATTTACTTTAGCACAAGTCTTTATATTTAAGAGGTATGTATTTTACATTAATAGGTCCAACTCCTCTGTATAATCTTGATCCAAAAGCAAACTTACTTTAGATTACTAAAGATAATTTGCCTTTGAATTTGATCTTGGATCAAGATTATACAGGGTTTTTTACAAAGTTCAAAAATGTTGCTAAATAGCAAAAAGTTTTTACTGAAGTAGCGAAAAGTTTTAACTAAAGTAGAAAAATAACTTTGCTAAAAAAGTAGTCAAAAGTGTTTGCTAAAATAAATGCTTTAATAAAAGATCAAGGCAGTTTTCAAGGAAAGCTAAATAGTCTTTAAATCTTTGCTAAAGGTACAAAAAATATTAAACAAAAAAGTATTTAGGCTGATCCAGAAAAAAAGTAATGCAATTTCTGCAACTTTTCTTTTTAGTTTTAAGTGTCAAAGCTCCCCTCAAATCTAAAAAGTTCTTTGCTGAAATAGAAAACATATCACGGTCATTTTCTGCAAAGTCAATTTTGTAGTTATAGCAATTATTATTTGTGGGGCCTATTTAAATAGAGTTTTTTGCCATTTTAGATTTTTTTTTTGCTATATACACTAAAAAATGTTTTCAGTGTAGATTAAGACAAACCAACTACTTGTTTTTAGAAATATACTTATTTCTATAAAAAAATAAAGAAGTAAGTAAGTAAGCGATAAGTACCAACCTGCGTGTTTCGATTTTTTCCAGATAGTTGCAAATGTATTCTATCATCTCTTTGCCTCGATATCTGAACTCATTGCAATCCATTCTGAAATAATGAAATTATTTTTAAAAAATATATAAAACCCATTTGACAAACTTAATTATAAAAATGCCCTTATCGTGGTAAGTTCTTTATAAAAATATCGAATTTTCAAATAAGCAAATTTAACGATTGTTGCGAACAAAATAACTTAGAGTATCAAGGGCGCTCCCAAGGGGAGGCTTAATCCCCTCCAAGCTTACTGAAAAAATGTCTAAAACTTAGTTAATGGAAAATATTCTGAAACTAATTTGATCAAAGTGGCGCGAGTTCTTTTTGGCATCATCTGTTTTGGACAGGCTACAGGAGGAGTGCGCTCTTGAGCGTTGCCATCTTGGTTTCCAAGGATTGTTAGGTGACTTCAGCACTACAGCGCAACTGACAAAGGTAGGTAGAATGCTGTTATAGTCAATAGAACGAAAATGGAAAAAGAAAGAAATGCACGGACAATATGCTACAAAAATCGATAGGGATGGTGTAGACAAAAAACAGACATTCAGATGGCTAACAACAGGAATGTTAAACAGAATCTTTGATAGTCGCTGCTCAAGACCAATCCATTTCAATAAACTATATCTAGAAGAAGATATTCAAAGAAAAAATAGACGCAAGATGCAGACTCTGTAAGCAATATGATAAAACTGCAATATCTGCAAACACTAGAAGTTGAAGATACATGGTATAAGCAACATGGTATAAGCACAAGCCAAAAAGCGTTGAATCAAAAGACGAAATAACAATAATTTGGGACACGCAAGTTTAAACAGACAGGACTGTGATGGCGAATAAACCGGATATTATAATTAAGGACCTTAAAAATAAGACATGCTTATTAATCGACATTGCCATACCCTCGGATGCCCCAATAAAAGAAAAGGAAACCGAAAACATTTTAAAATACCGGGACCTGCAAATTTAAGTTCAGAGAATGTGGGGGCAACTGTTATCCCCGTCATTATTGTAGCGACAGAAACCATCCACGAAAATCTTGCAGAGGCACTTAATAAAATACCAGGCTACAAAAACACCATCACGACAGTACAAAAAACTACTCTTCTGGAGACAGATTTATTTTGAGGAACAAGGACTTCACTGTTCTTGATAAATGGAAGGGAAACGCCGAGAATCTACGGTTGAAAATAAAGAATAATAATAATAATTATTATTATTTTTCCAAGGTACAAACTGATTCTCAAAATTACAATACATTAGTACAAATAAATATAGTAGAAATGTAAATTATATTTCGGTTATGCAAAATATTGCTCCAGTTTGAACTTGTTTGTAGTTCACTACAAGAGTACCAAATTCAATGTGTAGGCCTGGCATTTAGGCCGCATACTGGACCCTTTTTGCCATAGCCCCCGTGCACCCCCGGCTGATTCACGTGCTCCTTAGGATGCAAGTTTTCTTTCTCTAAGAGGACGTAATTTTTCCTGACACCTCTTTGTCGAGGGCAGAGATCTTTAGTGTGCGTAGCAAGTATACACAGTGGACCGCCAACTTTACAGCCCCTCCGAAGGGTGGTCCTGCTACATGTTAGACTTGCATCTATCTAACATCGCTACCGTCACAGCAGAACTTGGTTGATGGTAGAATTTTCTCCCCAGCAGTTCGCCGTCATATAGGTTGACCCGAAAATAGAGGTCGCCGTCGGCGTCTTCAGATGCATCTCTTTGGAGTGGTCCTGCTACCCGAAGGTGGTACCGCCTCTTCCAAGTCACCCTCTGTCCACTCCCGCTACCAAATCTGTCAGAGTTCAGCCGCGTCCCATGGAGTCCCGATCTCGGAGAGGTCCAGGTCGCCCTTTTTTGGGTCACCGGCTAGTCTTCTCTTCCCAGTTTGGTGGGGTCCTCGGCCATCCACCTTTGAGTCCTGCAAAGTTTTCGGTGCAGTGTCAATCATGCCGCCTACTTCTACGTCGTTTGTTGTTACTCTATGCACAACGTCAACTGCGTTTCGAGTCGCATTCGGTGTTGTGTGAAGCAATGTGTACTTGCCGAGATCTGATCCTGCGATCTTTGTTCTACAGGCTAAGACGCCGTTCACTGGTCTACGGCGGCCCCCGAAGAGAAAAATAAAATTTAATTCTGTTTTAGCCTAGACCCCTTTTTTTATCCAAATTTAAAAACATCGTCAAAATATCAAACTGTCAAAGATTAAAATCCCTCAACTCATTGTTATTTCATTTACCAGCCGCCACAATTTATAGTGTAAAGATGGTGTGTTGCGAGAATTGCTCTTCGTTCAAGATTTTTAAATGTATTTTCCTTTTTTCTTAAATTTTTTGATTAAGGTATTAAAAAAATAGTGTTCACAACTCGCGACTAAACTGTGCCTTTTTTCACCCGCGTTTTTAAATACCTCGCGGCGCTCGTTATTTAAATTAACGCTTGTAGACGGATTTCTTATGTATAGATATATTAGTTATATCCGTTTCGATCGACGATCTTGGTTTTTGTTTCTTCGCCTTACTTTTTCTATTTTCCTAAAGTAATTTTCCAAAAAATATCAATTATTTATTTTCTTCTCTTTTTTTATAATATCACCACACACCTATTTTTAAAAAAATAAAAACTATGTCGGTACTGACTATTCAGTCCGCTAAAAACATTAAATTCAACTAAGGTCCCTAAATCTAGACAACATTCTCCTCCCAGTATACATTTGAGGGGCAAATGTATACTAATTTTTCTTTACATCAAGCACACATAATTTTGTAAGAGGACGTTTCCAAATTGACCCGTTGGCAAGCTGAACATCAACGCTTCTGATTCTGCCATCACTTCAAGGATATACTTGAACTATCTTTCTCTTTGGCCAAGTCTTTCTTCCTCTTTCTGAACAGGTTTATTCTCAGAATGCCATTTACTTCGTATAACAAAGAATGGCATGTACTCCGTTACCCATCTTCGCCAAAATATATACAAATTAACATTGGTTTCTGTCGTGTTAGCACACGGTAGAGCAGCGTAGGAGGGTCCGATAAGACAACGGTTCGGAATCAATGGCTCCATGTCTTCTGGGTCAAGTGGTATGTGAGTTAGTGGCCTTGAATTCAGGATGTTCTCTGCTTCTGCAAATAAAGTTCTAAGTACATGTGGGCACCTTGACGTCAAAATCTCCCCCAAAATCTTTACACTTTGTATCTATCGCTCCCAAATTCCTCCCATATTTGGAGCTAATGACGTGTTAAACATGCATTTGATATTTTTTAAAGTACAAAAATCTGTAATTTCTGTCTGATTTAGTTCTCCTAAGGATAAACGTAACTCCTTTTCTGCACCACGGAAATTTGATCCATGATCACTGTTTAGTTCTTCTAATGGAACCTCTTCTACAAATAAATTGACGTCGAAAATGTAAAAAACAGTTTGTGTTTAAGTCTTGAGCTATTTCTAGATGATTGGCTCGTGTCACCATGCAGGTAAAAATTACCCCGTACCTCTTTTCAGAAGATCTTCTTACTGCTACTTTAATAGGACCAAAATAGTCTACCTCAGTTTTGATGAATGGCCTAATGGTCGGTTCTAATCTACAAAGTGGCAGTTGTACCATCATAGGAATTTCGGGAAGACTTCTTTTGTTATTACACTTTTGACAATGTTTACAAGCGTCTTCTATTGCTTGTCTTATGTGAAGTATCCAGTATGTTTCTCGTAATTTATGCATTACTGTCTCTTGTCCATGATAAAAGCAGAGTTCATGGAAATTTTTAATTATCAACTTTGTAATGTCATGTCCCGCCAAGTCTCAAATTTCCATCTTCGTCTAAAGTCGGGGAAAGTTTATAAATTCTACTAGTCTTTTTAACTGATTGTCCTTTTTCTAAAGTTTCAATCTCTTCTTGAAAAGAATCTAATTGTACTTTTTCATAAATCAGCTTTTCTGCTTTAATTATTTCATGTACTTTTAAAGGTCCTTGTTTAAATTCCAAATTTGACTTCGTTTGAAATTTAACTTTAAAATTGTGGACGTTGATATTTTTAAGTAATTCCATGATGAAAAATGTTGAGGTTCTGGCATTTCCAAGCATCTTCTTTTTGTAACTACATTTTTCAATTCCAAGGCTTCAGTTTCTGTAAATGTCGGCTCAGTTGTTTTTTCTTGAGGCCAACATGTTGTATCGCTATATAAAAATTTAGGTCCATAAAGCCATGTGCTGTCTTCCGAAAAATTCAAATCCTTTCTTTTTGTTGCTATGTCTGCTGGTTTATCTTTCGATGGGACGTATCTCCATTGAGTAGTATTTGTGAGATCTTATATTTCTCCTATTCTCTGAGCCACAAAAATTCTAAAACGTCCAGCTTCTGATTTAATTCAGTAAAGTACAGTTTTCGAATCTGTCAAAAAAAATGTATTTGAGATGTCCAATGAAATTGTATCTTTTAGATGACTTCCCAATTTGGCGCCAACGAAGGCTCCTTGAAGTTCTGTTCGAGGAATCGAAAGTGGTTTAAGAGGAGTGACTCTTGGCCTTGAGGTAGCAAAAGAGACCTGTATACGATTTTCATGTTGTACTCTCAAATATGCTACTACTGCATATGATTTATCAGAGGCATCCGTAAAAACGTGTAGCTGTATTTGACTTTTCTTTCTTTCTAAATTAAAGTATTGTCTTGGAACTTTGGAACTCTAAACCTGTAAATTTGTTTAAGGTCTTGCAGCCATATAGTCCATCTGTCATTTAAAACGTCAGGAATTTCATCATCCTAGCCTATATGGTTTCTCCATATGTCTTGTGATAATTTGGCCTCAAATGTCTCAAAAATCCCAAAGGATCAAAAATACTCATGGCCAATTTTAACAGATTTTGTTTTGTGGATTTTTCCTTATTTTCTAATGAAGATTTTTTAATTTTGTAAAATTTATTGTCAAATAAAAAAACGTTTTCTTTATGGTTCCACCAAACACCCAAAATTCTCTTAACTTTTTCGTCATCATTCTCATTTAAACTTTTAACTGAATCTGACTTTAAACTGTCACCAATATTTGAAAGAATATCTTGTGAGTTGGAAATCCAATTACGAATAACAAAACCTCCTTTTTTTATGAACATTTATTACATCATTTACCAGTTTAATTTTTTCTTTTTTAGTATCGACGTAGTCGTCCATGTAGTGATGTGCCAAAATGGCTTTGATAGCTTCAGGGTACTCTTGCATAAATTCTCTGGCATTTCGATTCTTGTGCCAAACATGGTCCACTTGTTGACCCAAAGAATACTACTGTAATTTCATGGATGTCAGGTTCTTTGTCACGTTCCATTCCCCGCCACAGTATTCTTTGGGCACAGCGATCTTCTTTGCGTACAAGGACTTGTAAAAACATCTCTTGTATATCATCAGCAAAGGCAATTCGTTTGAGTCTAAAATTAAGCAAAATATCATAAAGAGAATTATATAAATCAGGGCCAGATAAGAGATAATCGTTGAGTCTTACCCCATGAGAAGCACTAGCAGCATCAAAAACCACTCTTAGCTTTCCAGGTTTGTTAGGATAAGTAACATCAAAGTGACACAAAAACCATGTTTTTGATGTAATCTTGTTGGCTTTTTCATCGTCGAGTTTCATGATGTACCCTTTCTTTTCCATGTCGTCTATTTGGGTTTGCGTGGGTTTTTGTTAATTTTTTGTTCCATTGCTTTAAGTCGACTAAAGGCATTGCTATAGCTTTCAGGAAATACAATGTGATCAGATTTCCAGAGCAATCATGTCTCAAAATGATCACAAACACGTCTCAATTTTCCATTGCTGTTTTACTAAATCGTGTAGCATGTCAAGATCATCTTTTGTGATCTCTGTCTCACTTACCAAGCATACGGAATGAGTGTTTGAGGTGCTGGTGGAACTCACATTTCCATGGATGGTTTTGCTTAGAGCGGGGCTATTCCATGCTCCAGTTACAATCTTTCTGTTGACTATCAAGGCCCAATTTTAGGTTTAGCATTAGTCATTGATTTTATAGGATAATTAGAAAGATAAGGACACTTAGACATAATTTCTGTCATATTTACCGTTTGGAAAAGCAATGATAAGTCCCTCATTGTTCTAATGTGGAGTAACTTAAATAGTTTAGAGTCACTATATACAGCACTGACATTACAACTAACAATTTGCGAGACACTCTGTGTCTTAACCTGATTATTTGTCCATTGAATAGAAAGATTCGATTGATTTCCCTCGAGTTCAAGAATTTTAGCCAACTCCTCTAACGTCTAATAGTGTCACAGTAGAGGCATCGTCTAAAAGTGCATACGTCTCTACGGATTTTTGCCTAGTAGTTAAAACTATTGGCAGTATTTTTAACAAAACACGAGTGTCAGTTTTTATATGACAATTTATTTCATTTTTACTAACCTCAATTATTGGTGTGGTCTTGGGCAATCATTTATACCGCACATTTTAACCTCTTTGCGTACGTTTAAACTATGACCTGGCGTCAAACAAGAAAAACATGCTTTCTTGGATGTAATAAACGACCAACGTGCATTAATATCCATTTCTTTAAACTTTGGACATGAGGTCAAATGATGAACAGACCCCTCCTGACAACAAAAACATTTTTTGTCTACTCTATTACTTGAGTTTTGATTGTTGATATTTCAATAATTTTATTTACATTGTCAGGTAAAATCAAAAGGCTTCTTACAACCTTTCTGGCCTGACTTCTCAAAGCTCTTTGTAACCTAGACAAGTTTTCTTGCATAGAAAACCCACATACTGTTGTACTATTTCTAAATTCAAAAATAAAACTTGGCCATTCGCTGCGAGTACGAATGAAAATCTTTAGGCACAGATTGTCGGGCCTATAATTGATGAATCTATAGATGATTGTTGATTTAAATTTGTAGGTTGCCTTTGTGTTTCTAAAATAATATGGAAAGAATTTACTTTGAGCTCTTTATCAACATTTTTTTTGTGGTGTATTCCACGGAGCTTTACCATTATTCCATGAGTCGATGTCACACCTAGTGTCAAACGATACCCTTGATCCAGAAGTTGTGTCGTTGTTCAGTTCATTTTCTTCCTCATCTATGCGCGCCAACTCCCTTGCAAATTGAAGATCCATCATTTCCTGTTTGTGTCCATTTCTAAACGACACTGTTCTTTTTTTAAGTTCGTAGCAGTTGCATGACTGCCCCTGGACGTTGTTGAACCCTCAGTGCCCATTTTTTTGATAACCCATCGTGTCATCATTTCTTAAACTAGGTGTAAAACCTTTAAACGATAAGGATATCTTAGAAGGAGGAAGTATCTGAGCTTTTAAGATAACAGACTTTTTGGACACAACTTGGATATTTTCTTCTGCAGCCTCCTGGTCTTGCTTCTTATCCTCCAAGCGTTTACTTCTACGTAGTGGAGGAGCAGATCTTATAGAATGGACTGTCTTGTTGTCTTCCATAGGAATGGTTCGGTAGGCTCGAATGGAACAAGATATAGACGGGTTTCTTACCTATAGATAAATTAGTTATATCCGGTTCGATCGACGATCTTGGTTCTTATTTCTTCGCTTTACTTTTTTTTTAAGTAACTTTCCAAAAAATATCAATTATTTATTTTCTTCTCTTTTTTTTATAATATCATGACATATTTATTTTTTAAAAACTACAAAATATTTCGACACTGACTATTCAGTCCACCAAAAACATTAAATTCAACTAAGGTCCCTAAATCTACATAACAACGCTTCTAAAAAAAAACAATATTTTAGTCACTAGTTGTGAAAACTACTATTTTCTTTTTATTGTTTCTTAACTTCAGTGGAATTTAATTATATATTTTGTTTCCAACATAAATAATTGTCCTTTGGTTTTTTGCATTTTGGGAAGGATTTTCGGATTTCTATGTGTAAATCTAGTATGGTATATGTGTTCTTGTTGAGTGATGAGGTTGTTGTTGATTTGAATTTTTTTAATATGGTGTTTCTATGCTTAGTATTTTCGCCAAATAGATTTTTTTTTTCTTTGGGTAACTTGTACCATATACCATTTTTGTTTTTGCTGTTTTAAAGTCAACATTTTCTAATAGTTTTATTACCTTTTTAAACAAAACTTTTTGTTTCAAAAGTCCTAATAATCTTGCATTCTCGCATCGTGAGGGTAAAATAGTAAAAAGATCGCATTTTGACTTTACAACTTAAAATTCATAAATTTCAATTATATTTTAATATAAGCATAACCCAATGACAAAATTGAGCCATTAATTTCAATTTGTTTACTTTTTTTATCTATATAATCACTAAATAAATAGGTTATACTTGCCCCAGTATCACACAAAAATATCGACTCTTTTACTTTATATTAAATCCTTATAAAAATCATTCCTTTGTATTATCACATTTCCGCATTTATTTGTTTATCTTATTATTGTGTGTTTGACTCGTCACGAAAAAAACTGCTGGTGCTACGTATCACTTACATTGAACCTACTCTCTGCAAAATATGCTCTTGTTACCAAATCTCGAGCGCGAGAACGAACCGCTGAAAATGCCCGTCCTTGATAACGTCCTCTGCAAAATCTATTGTTATTATAATTGATTTGCTGACCTTGACCAGGGCCAGAAAATTAACTGTCGTCATTGGTTTGTCTATATTGAGGTCGCTAAGGGTTAAATTTTTTCTTACCCCTTGAATAATAGTAGTTTACATTAAATGCGAAGATGAAGTTTAAGACGCGTGCCGCAGGCGAGTATGTAAAGACCACAACATGCGAGTTAGTATACTATAATTCACTTACGACCAAAATGTCATCATAAATTATTAAAAATATCAACCGCGAACACTCTTAAGTCAACAACCTTCATAACCTGAAGTTTCAATGACGTTCTCTCTAAAAGGTCAAAACAAAATGGTTACTAAGAGACTTTTCATATATCTTTTTAAAAACAAGGTTTTTTTTTCTTAATTCCATGGCAGAATATTTTCCACTTTCAAGACATTGACAGCAAAATAACATTTTTAAGTAAAAATATTACTGCGCTTATGGACATACATGCCCCTTTTAAAACAATCCGTGTAAATAAACCTGATGCGCCATGGCTTACAGGTACACTAAAACTGATGACGGCTGATAGAGACAAGTTACTGGCAAAGTAAAAAAGAAATAAAAAGCCTCTCGACTGGAACATGTATAAACAAATGAGAAATATAGTCAATAATGCTGTTTTGAGAGAGAAAAAAGCTTTTCTTTGTGCAAATGAAAATCAAAATATCAAAAACTTTGAACTCAGTTAAAACATTTAAATGTTACAAATAAACAAAACAATACAACTTTGCCAGATAACCTCTGTAATGTTGATCTTATTAATAACCATTTCCTAGACTCCATACCTAACCAATAGATAGAGAAACCTTAAATTTTTATAAAAGTAAAAAAAAATTTAATGTTTCCTCCAACTTCTCTTCTTCTCCAGTTTTAGAATCTCAGATACTTGAAATAATAGTCAACAATAAAACCAAAGCTGTCGGTCTATATGGAATAAATAAGCAAACTCTTGATTTATGCCTTCCTTACCTACTTCCATACATGACCCATTGCATTAACTTCAGTCTTTTAAAATCTGTTTTCCCAGAAGCATGGAAAATGGCCAAGGTTATACCACTCCCAAAAGTACCTAATCCAGGAAACTTTAACCAGTTGCGACCAATGAGCATTCTACCAACGCTGTCCAAAATCAGATTCAGTTACATGTATAAAAATATAACGTTATTCCAGTTAATCAGTCCGGCTTCAGGCCCAATCACAGTAGCCCCACTGCACTCACAAAAATACTTGATGACATAATTAATGGTACTGATAAGGGTAAAATAAGAGTACTATCATTATTAGACTACAGTAAAGCCTTTGACACCATAAATCATAAAATGCTGTTATCGATTCTAAATTACGTAGGCTTCTCAGAAAACGCCAATAGCTTAATTTATAACTTTCTTAATCCTAGATCTCAAACAGTTTCATATAACAACAAAACATCATCATTTCTATCTGTGACATCTGAAGTTCCATAAGGTGCAATTATTTCCCGATTGTTGTACTCGATTTATGTGTCCGAATTCCCAAAAGCTTTTATTTCGTGTTTGGATCATTACTACGCTGACGATAGTCAAGGCTATATATCTTTTAGACCGGAAGAATCTATATAGACTGTTGCTGCGATTAACTACGATCTTTCAAACATATCAGAAACTCAAAAATCTAACCTTATCGTCTATGGTCCGAGGACTCAACGAGAAGAATTTAAGAGAAAGTTTAAAGACCAAATAATAATTAACTTCCAAGCAATTCCTTTCTGCAGTAAAGTAAAAAATCTTGGTCTTATAATTGATCAAGAACTGAGGTTCACAGAGCATGTAAATAAGTGCCTACAGAGAGCATACTTTCACCTAAAAATGATTTTTCAACATCGCAAAATGATTACAAAGAAAACTGCTGCTGTGTGAAACATTTGGTCTCTCGCAGCTTAATTACTGCGACACTCTGTATGGACCTTATCTTAAACAAACCGATGCAAATCGGATACAGAAACTGCAGAACTCATGTCTGAGACTCATTCACAGTATTCGGAAATATAACCCTATTAGCCATACACTGAAAGTCACTAGGTCGCTTAACATGCATAACAGACGACGTCTACATCTAGCAACATTCTTTTTCAAAATTCTTAAAACAAAAATACCAACTTACCTTTACAAAAAAATTCAATACAGAACAGATAGCAACAATCTTAACTTACGGTACAAAGGAAGACTAACATTACCCAAACATAACACTAAACTCTTTGAAAGATCATTTTCATACCAAATTGTTCAAACAATAAACAAAATGCCTGCAAACATATTACAACATGAAAGCGTTACTAGCTTTAAAAAATACCTTTGCAATAAAATGATAAGTGAGCAGTAAGGACAGCCAAAAAATATATTGTACTTAATTGTTGTTAGTTTTCTTTTCTTTTATTTTCACACTTTTGTATGTATCGATGTTTCTTATTTTTTAAACTTTACATTCTCTTTGTTTATTTGGTTTTCTATTCTTTTTTATTTAATTCGTTTCCTCGTTAGTTGTGAATATTTAAAAATTTGAAAAATTTTCTATTCTAAGAAAATGCATAAAAAAAAGAAAAAAAAGCAATTTTTTATATTTATATTTTTTTGCAATAGTTAGTAGGTGTGTTGGATTAGATGGAAGAACAGAGCATCCGTTTTTCCTGGAAAATGGATGATCTGAATCTCGCCTTATTGATCATGTGTATTTATTTATTATTTATTTACCTAAGATGTATTTTTGAAGATCAATAAAAGCCCTTTAATAACAATAATAATAATAAAAATGATATTGGATTTATTTACGTTTAATAAATATTTATTGTCTTCAAAATAAAGAAACATAATCCACATTTTTGCGCCAATTAGTGCTCTTATGAAATAAAGTTTCATCGCTTGTCACGCCATCCTGTGGTTTACGTCTAAGCTTTATTAGCAAGTAAAAGCCACACCACCGAGTAAACGTAACGTAGCTCTGACATTCAGCGCTCTCATTGGTAAAAACCGACAAAGATGGGCGTTCCACCTCGACTAACGCGATTTCAGCTGCCGTATCAGGCGACGCGACGCGACGTAACGATAAGCCACCCTAGCGCCGCTAGCACCCGTATCTCATGAAAATCAGTCTCACTCGACGTACGATTGACAACTTCTGTCGGATCTGAGCAATGAGAGCCCTGGATTTTAGAGCTACGTTATGTTTACGCTGTGGTTTGGCTTTTAATTCCTATTATTATCCCAGGACCGTAAATGAGCAAAAATTAGTATTATTAGACAGCTCTATCAGGATATACGTAAGCATAACCCTGAAAGCGATGGAGAGGGGGGAGCCAGGTGGCCATCTTTGAAAACATGAAAATGCCTAGACATTGCAACAAATTTAATACAGTATCCCAAAAACCACTTAAACGATTTGGATGTGTAGCAACTCATTTTCTTTGTAACATTGTATGACGCTTTTTGTACTGTGGCGTAAATTAGTCTTAAAATTAAAAAATTAAAAAAAAAATCGAATATTTTATTAGAAAAGTAGAAGTAAAATACACAGTCTTCTCCACAAATGATTTATGTGATAAATCAACTACTTATTGAGTACATGTTTCGAGTAGTTCGAGTAGAACCCATCTTCAGCTCTAAAATAAAATTATAAAGTTACGTGCGGGAATATTTTACTGCTTGTCGACATATGGTAGGAAATTGAGGAGTCTTCTCTTAATTTAAGTGTACATTTGGAGGATTATAACCTACCTTAATAATCAAAGAACAGTTACGTTTGTCCCTCCATAATTAAGTGGGAGACGGAAAATTAAGTGGAATACAGCCTTGAAGCAGACAAATTAGTTTAACCAGACAAGAGTTTGTTTACCGGGTCATTGTTTGTGAAGAAATCTGCAAACATCTTTTCTTAAGGAAACTCTCCAGAGAGGTCACCACATATTGTAATTTTTTCTTTTATCCTTATTTCCCTTTTTTCCCTTCTCAAAACTAAGATTTGGAAGAGATGCCTGGGTACCCTTTTCTCTTCCGTTTTCTTCTCTGAAAATAAACAACCATTAGTTCTTACATAACATTGAAACAAGTTGTAAAGACCTGAGTTTGGGTATACCGCAGTAATTTTCAAAAATTTAAATTTGACGCCCCAACCTTGACAGCTGTCAAGTGTCCTTTTCTGCTGTGAAAATGGAGGCAATGGTTGAAATTTCGTTACTCGCGAAGAAAATCTTTAAAAATGAAAGGTTAAAAAAACCTTCAAAGGGTAGCTTATACCCGGTTTTTCAATTTAAAACTCTTAGATTTTAGAAATATTATACATTAATTTTAGTAAGTCTCAACTTGATTATCTTACATAACCTAAAAAAATTATCTTCCACGTCACACCTTTTTTAAAATTCAAAAATTTTAACAAAATACTTTTAACTTGTAGATTTCCCCACAAACAATGACCCGGTAAACAAACTCTTGTCTGGTTAAACTAATTTGTCTGCTTCAAGGCTGTATTCCACTTCATTTTCCGTCTCCCACTTAATTGTGGAGGGACAAAAGTAATTGTTCTTTGATTATTAAGGTAGGTTATACTCGTCCAAATGTACACTTAACCTAAGAGAAGACTCTTCATTTTCTTACCAAATGTCGACAACCAGTAAAATATTCTCACAAGTAACTTTATAATTTTAGTTTAGAGCTGAAGATGGTTTCTGCTGAATTCGAAACATGTACTAAATAAGTAGTTGATTTATTACATACATTATTTGTGGAGAAGACTGTGTATTTTACTTCTACTTTCCCAATTTGGAATCTCCACTGAGAGAAAATGGACTATTTTTTCAAATATTTTATTTTTATCTTCTTTTATTTATATAGCTTTCAAGTTTATGTGGTGATTTTAATAAAACCTTTCCAGAAATTTCTCCAAACCCTTACCTTTGTCACTGTTTACTTTTTTTTATTAAACCCCAAGTGTTTTTTTTAATATGGAGTAATTAATTGGCGGAGTCGTGGTTTTTTTTTTCGTTTTTTTTAAATTGCGACCTTGTGCCACTTTGAGTTAAATAAAACTTTTACTATCTTGTTGATTTTAACATTTGATGGCACTTTTAAAAATAAATGAAATGGGCTTTGTAACAAGTAGGCATAGTTTGGCATGGGTCTTCTCAGATCTTTTTTGCACTATAGAACAAGGATTTAGCGGGTAACAAAATTGTAAAATATGAATTTTATTTTAAGTTGTAAAATGGCTACCCAAAATTTAGACCCATAGATCAGAAAGAAGCTAGGGGATGATTTTGATTAGACCTATATTTTCTGATGTCGCCTCTTATTGTCTATTATTTTGTACCTCAATTTTTTCGAAATTTTAAAAAAGGTTTTTTTTTCTGAAGGTTTTTATGGAACCATGTTGCGGTTTTTTGTTTATTTTAATATGAATATCTATAGCATCCTAAAGGTTTTATTGAATAAAACCGCCATTTTCTCCAATTTTAAATGAGTAACTTGTCTAAATTTATTATTTAAACCTACCCATGACGTTATTTTCAGAAATTTAATGATGGCGGTCCATATATAGCAGTGGCGGCTCGAACGATGACGCAGGTGAAGCGCTGCTTCACCTCTTATTTGCAGTGTGACTAAATAATTTTCATTTAAATATTTCTAAAAAAACTAAACCTTCCGCTTCCATAAAATAACGTTTTCCACGCATGTCCGAGATGCGAAAACTCCACGAGCCAAAATAAACGGTAAGGCATGTGATGCAAACTTTTAAGAAATCAATCAAAGGTGGAAATGAATGGTACAAGAAATTTTTTTGCTGATTTTGTTATCCAAGATGCTCTTTTTTAAGAATCCGATTGATGTTACTCTGGCACCCTTGGGCATTTTGAAAGGTCCAAGGCAAGCCTTGGATATTGTATATTTAAAAAGATATTTAAAATTAGGATATACGTTTTGTATGTTACATGTATATTTTATATATATTAAAAAAAAACATGATTTGTTTCACAAAAAGAAACATGAACCGACATTTACTATATATTCAGTGTATAAGCGCAATCGTACATCCTAAATATATGTTTTTTGTATATAAGCCTTATATTTTTTAACAGAATAAAATATTACCCAAATATTTGTTTTTTAATGTAAACTAAATATATAAATTTCTAAAAAAAGGTTTTTAATATCTCCCTCTGCATTTGAAATACCAAATATTTTTTAGATAAAATTTATTGCAAGAAATTATATAAAAAAAATTGAATATTTTCCCAATATTCTGTGTGTATTCGATTGAGTATATTCTGTTTATCTGTTTTTTGTATTTAAGGCAGACATATCCTAGCCCAATATCATTGAATATTTGCGCATTAAATATGCCCAAATATTTGTTTTGTGGAATGGAATACTTTATTAAATATATTATTGTTTTAAGAGATATGTATATTTTCAGTGAGACAGCCTTAAATATTAACCACTTAGCGGTGTATACGACGCTACGAGCTCGGTTTTCCTCTACGCATTTTGATTCGTTAGCGCGGGTACTCTGAGAAAAATGGTGGGCTACGAGAACTCAAATATGTGTTCTCCTAGACCTAGCCGTGTTGCCAATAGAGGATGACCCAGACCTTTGGGCTGTGAGGACCAAGTTGAATAAACACTGAATGTATTTTTTTGGCCATTTTGGCTGCCAGAACTCTACAGCTAGGTTGTGGTGACTCATAATCTGGGCTTGGAAGAAACCTGCCTTTGGGCTACCAGAACTCAGCAACTGGGTTGTGGTAACTCATGATCTGGACTGGAAGAACCCTACCTTTGGACTACCAGAACTTAGCATCTGAGTTGTAGTATACTAGTATTTTGAAAAAAAATAAAACGTATTTTTATTTTTTATTTTATTTTTATAAGAAACTGCAAGGTTAAAAATGTTTTAGTCGACGAAATAAATGCGAATGCAAAGAAAAAAATCTTAATTGTCATCTCCAGCACGAACACTGCTAGAGATGAAAAAATACCGTCACCTTAGAGAGCATTAAAAATGTGGATCGTGTTCTTCTAAAAAAAAAAAAAAAGATTTTGTGATTTAAAAATAAAACAAAATCCAACGAAGACTCTCAAGTCTCCCCGGCTGACTGCTTTGGGAGTTGAGCTATAAATATGAAGATAAGTGGGCAATCTAAATCCAAAAACTTTACGGATTTGGAGTAGGTAGGCCTTTATTGTAACAAACCCATCACATAGCTGAGTCATCTTGGCTTTGGGAGCTAAGCTATAGGGATCTCTTTAAAATCATAAAAATATAAATATGAAGGTAAGTGCGAGATGTATATCAACAAACTTTACTGATTTGGATTACTAGACCTTTATTGTAACAAACCCAATAGATAGCTGAGTCAGCTTGGCTTTGGGAGCTGAGCTACTAAAAAACATAAAAATGTAAATATGAAGGTAAGTGGGCGAGGTATAGTACCAATTCCTCATTCTATTAAGTCCACCACATACGTGATTTTAGTTAGTATGATAGCTGAAAATAAGGTAGCTTTATTAATCACAAAAGTGTGGAGTTAAAGAACACTGTTTACCTTTTTTATTTAACTGTGTTCTGTGCATGCAGATATCTACTATCATCTAGTATACACAAAACAAGAGTAAAATAAAGTTTTAACGAGAGTTAATTAAATAAATTTTATTATAGAACAAGGTTTAAGAACAAATCTTTGTACATATAGCGAGACAAGTTGTTGGACTGCACTTAAAGGCGAGGTCCACAAACCATGCAAGGGGCACGCACTTAACGAGAAAGCAGAAGACGTTCTCGTATTCAAAACCACTAGAACGAACTTGTAGGAACGCTCCATGGATTTCCTAACCTAAGAAAAAAGTTTAGGTAATCCATGGAGCGCTCTTATGAAAAACGGAACTCGGGTGATGTATTACGTTTATATTTGGATATCTCGTGACAATTTCACTGCGTGGGTAAAACCAACAAGTGATACATCTCTTTTCTCAATCGATCGATCCCATCATGCGACCCTCAGAATCAGCACCCTGGTAGGCTAGAAGAGGCGGGGTTCACAAGTCAAGCAAGTCTGCAGATAGGTTTATAAACCTGTTTGAAGTTGGCTTATAGGTATTTTGTTGTCAGTTAATCTGAGTGACATAATATAAAAAACTCACAAGCTTTTCACTATCTCAAGAGCGATTATTTGAGACAAAGTGGTCTTTCTTCTGTCTAGAAACACCACGTGGATCTCCGTTAGCTCAGCCATCGAACGAATAATATCAATCAAGCGATTCCAAAAGGAAAAATGACTCAGATTAGTAATAAGAACACCTTCCATTTCGAAACTTTTTCAAAATTAGTATCCCTACAAACACCCAGAAAAATATATTTTTTATACTTTATGGGATATTTCCGCAAACATATGCAATAAAATGAATCATTTTGGCCTTTAAAGGGCGAACATTTGAAAAAGATTCCGAAGATTACTCTAACCACTTAAAATTAATAAGCAAATCGGTACGCCATTTAGATTTCGAATATATCTGCAATATTTTTAAGTTAAATTACAGTCCAAATATAAAGAACCACGCACAATTTAAATGGAAACTGAATTTGGGTGGAATTTTAACGCCGTTTAAGTATGTTATTGTGACAGTCCCTGAGAGCATTTTCTATGAGACAGACACAGGTGCCGATATCTACAGGGTGAGCCAATAATAGCTTCCAAAGATTGGGATGAGCTTATTATTATCATGCTTATGATGACTGCTATCGACAAAAAAAGCATCAATTCACACTACTAGACCTTTATAATAACAAACCCACTATGCAGCTAAGTAAGCTTGGCTTTGGGAGCTGAGCTACTAAAAAAACATTAAAATGTAAATATGAAAGTAAGTGGGCGATGTATAGTACCAATCCCTCATTCTATTAAGTCCACCACATAGGTGATTTTAGTTAGTATAGTAGCTGAAAATATATTAGCTCTATAAATCACAAAAGTGTAGAGTTAAATAAAAATGTTTACCTTTTTTATTTAACTGTGTATGCAGGTATCTACTATTATCTAGTATACACAAAACAAGAGTAAAAGAAAGTTTTAACGAGAGTTTATTTACAATATTTACAAATCTAATTAAATACGTAAAATGACAACACTGAATTTAAAATTGACAATTATTTTGACACCTGTCAAACGCTGTAAAAATGGCGGAAAAATAATTAATGAAATTGAAGTTTTTGGAGAAGCGAATACAGTCCATTCCATTTTTATTTAGACAAAACATAACCTCACTTTCCATAAAACAAAAACCAGATTTTTAAGTTGCCAAAATCAAACGCCCCCCCGGCATTATAACTAAACTGCTAACTTTAAATCACTCCTAATAACCCCTTACATTACGCTTTCATATCAATAAAATGCACCAGAGTGAAACAGCAAGATGCCAGAGATACTTTATGGATGAAAAATATATTATTATGTATTATGCCTGTTAAGGAGGCCATGATATTCTTTTTTATTTTTACACCGAACATAACAAAGAAAACGCGATGCTGACCCAATATGCCTGAGAGAGACCCAGACTAGCGCAGTCACCCAAAAATTAATGAATTCAAATTCAATTTAGACGTTTAAAAATGCTAGACCGGCTTTATATTTTGCATATTTTTTATTAGAAGCTTGTATTTAACTTCACCTCTATGTATTGTATGTTTATATGTTCGGGTCAAATCTTGCAACTCAATTTTGACTAACCCCTACATGTCCGATTAAATTCAAATTTGGTATGCGATTATATTTCCGATGACAATACAATAATATGGTATTATTAGGCACCCCCTGGAGGGGGAAAACAGCTAAGTTTTTCCGATTTCAACCAAAATTGGTATTCGGGTGTTTTGGGGATTAGGAGTACGAATTTTGTATCAGATTTTGAAAATTAAATATGGTGGATTCAAGAGGAACGACTTTTAGTCATCCACCTTTCCTTAAATTTGGTATGCGGTTAAAGTTCCGCTAACAATACAATAATTTGCTATTATTAGGTACCCCCTCTCTCCCTACGAGGGGAGTGGAGGGGGGAAAACACCTACGTTTGTCCGATGTCAACCAAAATTGGTATACGAAGGTTTTTGGAGATAAGGAATACTAATTTTTTTATCAGATTTTGAAAATTAAAAAATGGCGGATTCAAGATGGGACGATTTTTAGTCATGTTTTGCTAACCAATCACACATCAGACCGTCTTCAAATTTGGTATGCGTTTAAAACTCCAGTACCAATACAATAACTTGATATTTTAAGCACCCCCTCCCCCCCTACGGGAGGAGTGGAGGGGGAAAAACACCTAAGTTTGTCCGATTTTAACCAAAATTGGTACACGGGGTTTTTTTGGGGATAAGGAATACGAATTTTTGATCAGTTTTTGAAAATTTAATATGGCGGATTCTAAATAAACGATTTTTGGTCATCTTTTGCTAACCAATTTTAACTGACTTATACACATCCGATTGTCTTCAAATTTGGTATGCGTTTATAGTTCCGGTGAAAATACATTAATATGGTATTATCAGGTACCCGCCTTCCCTTAACGAGGGAAGTGGAGGGGGAAAAGATTTAGTTTGTTCGATTTTAATCAAAATTGGCAAACAGGGGTTCTTAGAATAGGGTTGGGTTTTCAAATCCAAGCTTTTATACAAAAATATAAAGTTCACTATAATAATAATAAAAGCGATGGGCGCATTATAGAGAGAAAAATTTATGTTATTGATTATTATGATTGTTCGCAAGAATCTGAATTCACTATAATGCAGAAAACTGCAAGGGTAAGTAAATTCTACCCAACTAGACTTATATTATATAAAAGCTTGTATTTGAAATGCTTTTTTTTATATAAAATTATTTTTTAATATTTACATTTGTACCCTCAATCGTCCATTTTGAATACGCCATATTTAAATTTTCAAAACTGATAAAAAACTCATAATCCTCTTCTTTAAAAACCCCTGTATGCGAATTTTGATTGAAATCGAACAAACTAAATCTTTTTCCCTCTCCACTTCCCTCGTTAGGGGAGGTGGGTACTTGGTAATACCATATTATTTTATTGTCACCCGAACTATAAACGCATACCAAATTTGAAGATAATCGGATGTGTATAAGTCAGTTAAAATTGGTTAGCAAAACATGAGCAAAAATCGTCAATTTTGAATTCGCCATATTAAATTTTCAAAATCTGATCAAAAAATCGTATACATTATCCCCAAAAACCCCTGTATGCCAATTTTGGTTGCAGTCGGATAAGCTAAATATTTTTCCCCCTCCAGTTTCCTCGTTAGGGGGAGGTAATACCATATTATTGTATTGTCACCGGAACTATAAACGCATACCAAATTTGAAGACAATCGGATGTCTATAATTCAGTTAAAATTGGTTAGCAAAACATGAGCAAAAATCGTCCATCTTGAATTCGCCATATTAAATTTTCAAAATCTGATCAAGAATTCGTATAATTTATCCCCAAAGACCCCCGTATGCCAACTTTGGTTGAAGTCGGACAAGCTAAATATTTTTCCCCCTCCACTTTCCTCGTTAGGGGAAGGTGGGTACCTGAGAATACCATATTATTGTATTGTCACCGGAACTATAAACGCATACCAAATTTGAAGACAATCGGATGCATATAAGTCAGTTAAAATTGGTAAACCAAACATGACTAAAAATTGTCCTTCTTGAATCCGCCATATTTATTTTTTTTAAATCTGATCAAAAATTCGTATTCCTTATCCCCAAAAACCTACGTATACCAATTTTGGGTGAAATCAGACAAACTTAGGCGTTTTCTTCCCTCCAGGGAAAGCCTAACATTACCATATTATTGTATTGTCACCCGAATTATTAGCGCGTACCAAGTTTGTATTCAATCGGACTACAAGTTAGTCAAAATTGAGTTGCAATATTTCTACCCGAACATAGAAACATATATAGATAATAAAGGTGAAGTTAAATAAAAGCTTGTAATAATTAACTCAATGTTTTCTAATTTTGAGCCTTAAGGCTGCTGCGAATTTGCAGTTTTTAGATTTAAAATAACAAATTACTTCCTAATATTAGACGGAATTGTGACGAAACAGATTTCTATCGATCTTGCTACTCTTGCTTGCTGAGCTTCATTCATTTGAGATTTCTTAACCAGTCCCTTCTATGATGTGTAGAGTTCGCACTATTTACGTTTACGTTACACTGTAATCAATTGTCTTACGATAACAATAACAAAATGGCAAAAAACTGGTTCAAAAGCTTTCTATTACAATCAACGCATGATACAATTTAAACTAAACGAAATCGAAAATTTTCTGAATGAGGCCCTGTCCATACTGTGATCAGTGTGGCCAAAAATCTAGGGAGAAACAAAAAATAAACGTCAGACTGAAAATTCTCGTTGACAGTTGACGTCAATGAATGTGGATAAGTTTCGTGTGGCATCTACTGTACCTTCTTTTTACTCCGCTGAAGACGTTAAATCGGAAACCATAAAAAAAAGTGACAGTTGTATTAACTGTCATTTACTATTATGGGGAAAACCATTGGTGCGATGACACATGTTTACGAGTGTAGACTCGAACTACACTAAATTGAGGTCGATCAATTCAAAAATGTTACTAGTTTTGACACCTGTCAAACCCCTATTAAAATGGCGGCAAAATAATTAATGAACTATATAGCTATAAAATTGTAAAAATTGGTTTGGAACTAAAAAAAAATTAAAATTAAAGTTATTCATAAAAAAACTATAAATAAAAAACTTTTTCCAATCCTTGTTCTTTGGGTAAGGTCCCCAGCACTGAGGCCGCATTCCCCCTTTGAATGGCGATACTGATCCGCTGGGTGATGAAACTTCTAGCATTTTTGTTTCAATTTTTTTTGCTATTTCGGAAATTAATTTTTTAGCTTCATCGCCCCACGGACCTAGGTTTTCCACTGCAAAAGTGTAAAACAAAAATCCTCTGTCTTCTAGCTCTTTATATTTTGTCCTTTGTTGTATTTCTCCTATCTTAGCCGCTTCTCCCGATTTATGAGAAGTTTTAACAAGATAGGAGCTGCAAAGCGTGTCTCTGCAGGTGGCATCCCAAACTAAAGTTTTTACCCCCTTCCAAGGAATCAAAGTTATCCCGTCTGTCCGTTTTCCGTCACTCCTACAAATACCGGACGGTTCTAGTTTCACTGGAAATCCTGCTGAAAACAGAGACCTCTTTATAATGTCGTTGATCAAACTGTGACGAGTCCATCGACCTGCACTTTTTTTGCAGCTAAGGCCATAAAGGCCCAATTTATTCACTATTTCGTCACAAGTGCAGGTGTGAGACTCGCAAACAGGAAGACCAAGACGAAGAGCGACAGAAATACGAAAAGGCGAGTCATCCAATAAATTTCCTAAAGAAGAAGAGGGCAAAACATAACGCCACGCATTACTCTCGGGCTCATTAAGAGCTAGAAGACGTGATTGATCAAGTTAAGATTTTGAAGATAAAAAAATTTGCTGAAAGAATACATTACAGTATCGAAATCCCTTTGTGATTTTAAATTAGAAGTATCCGAAATGCCTGTTAAATTTTGATATTTATTTGATGCTTCGATCAAAGCAAAGTCTGGATGCAAAATAATTTCCTCAGGAAGAATTTGTGGAAAAAGATATGATGAATCATTCAAAGGACCAAGAAAAGCTGAGTAACAAAGAGATAACAATTTTACAATTTAAAATATTTTCTAAACTAAATTTCAGTAGATCGTCAATTTTTTTTAAACATTCCAGCATCCTCCAACATGGCGCTGTCCGAAGTAAATAAGTGATTCTTGGAATCGAAAATGAATGTTTTAATAAATAATAGGCCGTATGAGAATTTAGAGATAAAAGTTTGTTGGAAAATTTTGTAAAAACATCAATTTTTGAGTAAAAATTTTTGCCAATTTCCTTTTCAAAGAAAAGTACTCCTAAAAGAGTAAGATTTTATATATCAATATTTGAATCATAGTCTGTAATATTTAAATTGTGTTCTTTACTTAGATTTGAAAATTCACACTTTGCTAAATTAATTTTTAAGCCAATACTCAAACATTCTTTCCTCAAAAATTCAAAATCTTTGAGTACGCTACAAGGATCCCCAGCTAAAGTTCCGTCATCAAGATACCATAAATTTATATCGGATTTTAATTTTGAAATTATAGAATGTAAAGATAAGCAGAATAGTGGTGGACCTAAAGTTTAATAAATTCTAAAACAAACTAATTTTGCTGCTAATCTACGAAAGCATAAACCGACTGCAATGGGACGTATTCCTTCATCTTTTTTATTTAAAGCGCAGAGTGAAGCTTCGTAAAAAATGGGTAAAATACTTTCAGGCACGAATCCATTAAGAATATGTATAAGAAATAGCGACAATGAATTTTGAAGATTTGAAGAAAATGTACCTAGTTTGTCATTCAAAAGGTCTTTTAAATGTTTAAAAGAAAACACTGTTTTTTTAATGTTTGAATAAATTAAATCAAAACTGTTGTACTCATTCGGGATATCTTCGGAGAAAATTTGCATATCTTTATGGCGTGGATGTTTTTCTAAAAGTTTGTTGTATGTTTCATCATTTTTCAAAGCCAAGGTATCCTCAAAACATAACAGATGAATCGCTCCTCTGACATGTTCCTTAGAAACTTTTGTCTTAACTTTCTTTGTGAGGTAATTTGTTTTTAAAAGGTTTTGTTTATTCTGAACTTGATTCGTTTTAAGGTAATCCATAAATTTTGTTTTTTGAAACACAATCTTTTAGGAGTGAAGTGAGTTCTTCCACAACTAATGGGCGGGCACCCTTTAGAATTCGTTTTATTATTGGTACTGATGATTTTAGAGAACTTTAAAAGACATTTAATTCATTCAAATCAGACGATATATCCTGGGAAAAATCATGACCTTCTTGTAAATTATTTTTCTTGTGCTTTGATTTGATGTGTTGATTGAGGCTGCTTTTGCTTGTATAGGATTTGTCACATTTGTTACTTTTTAATAAATTCTCGGAGATGCAGTGAGAATTTTGAGAACATTTATCGGTATGAATTCTACGGTCGTGAATATTTAATCCAGTCTTGTTTTTGAAAATTTTATCGCATGGTAAACAAAAGTTTTCTTGTAATGATACAATTAAATTATAATTTCCAGAGTCTGGATTACCAAAAAAGTTTACAAAAATTAATAGTGGGCTTTTTTCTGTAACAAATAATTTTTTCTTTGAATTTTCCTTTGAAACATACACATAGAAGTTAATTTTATATATTTCTGAAATCGCCAAACATTCAAAATCAGTGCCAAAAGTACCTGATTTAGACATCCTGGATCCATATTCCTCTTTGCTAATAACATTTACTTGAAAATTTTGAAAATCTTGCCAATTTTCTAAAATGTAACAACTTCCTTTCTTACTTTTAGATGATCATCCTGGCTTCCAAAAACAAACTCTCTTACAGAACGAAACAGGCAGTTTCCATCTCCTCGAATTGAAATAATTTTAAAAACACTGCGACTGACTGCCATTACCATTTAAATTTTGAAATCTTCTAAAAAGTCCACGTTCTTCCAAAATTCCAAATGCTCTGATATCTAATGATTGTTTTTCTTGTAGCACTGTCCCTCAGCTTCGAAATAGTTACTGATTTTTAATTTATTTAGTGTAAAAAAAGGTATAAAATAGTAAATGTAAAACGTAGATTTGAAAAGACTGACTTTGACACGCCTTCAAATTTTTTGTTTGTGTGCTTTTAAATGAGCATGTATACTTTATTTCCTCTCCAAAAAATAACAATTAATGAACTTGAAGTCTTTTGACAAGTAAATACCTTTTTTGTCTTTCCTTGAAGACACTAAATTGGAAACAGTAAAAAATTACAGCTTTCTTAACTGCCATTTACTGTTATGGAGAAAACCACTGGTGCGATGACACATATTTACAGATGGGGACTCAAACCACACTAAATTGAGGTCGATAAACTTAAAAATGACATTAATTTTGATTCATGTCAGACCCTGTCAAAATGACAAATAGATAATTTGTGATTTTGTGCTTTTAAATAGAGCATGTGTACTTTATTTCCTCTCCAAAAAATAACGAAATGAAAACTGTATAAGAAGTGATACATATCTTAACTGTCATTGACAAAACTGCCAGTGAAGTAAAATATGTTTCTACGAATGTTGACACAAACTTAAGTTTTTAAAAAAAATATATATAAAAAATATAATAAAAAGTTCAAGCAGAATCTCTTGATTGTTATCGATAAAAATTATTAAATATAATTAAGTCCATATTTCTTTATTTATTTAAAGTACCTACCAAGATTTTTTTGGTTTTAACATATTTTAAATAACGTAGGTATTATTATATTCTGCTTGAATTCTGCAATAAGGCGATAATAAAGTTAGTGTGCGGTGTAATAGGTTAGGTTTACCAAAATCTCAACTGTCTTTGCCTACCAATACGTGAATGTTCAATCTGTATCATTTTCCAAGGGCTTATCGCAATATGTAATTCAGGTTATTGGTAACTCATCCAATTCGATGGTGATTGATGTTTTACTTATGCAAAAAATTTGTATGAAACTGCCTAGCACTGATTTGCCATGTAAAAATTGGAATCATATATCTAACGTAACATTAGCTGATCCTAAATTCTTTATTGCAAGAGATGTCGGTTTGTAGTATTTTGGTGAGATTTTGCGAGAAGGTTGGGTTATTGGAAGTAAAGGGGAACCCTCTGCAATAAACTCCATATTTGGTTGGTTGTTGATGGGACAAATAAGTACTTTAAGGGATAATCGACTATTTATGTCTGCAGTAATGACTCTAAATGAACCTGTGAGCTCTAGTTTAGATACTATCTTACGAAAATTTTGGAAAGTCGAAGTGTAAGACCTTTCAGTCGCCTGAAAACAAACTTTGATAGCATTTTTTGGGGGAATCCATACTCCATGGCTTTGCGTCGTTTTGGATATCTTGAAAAAACATCGATAAAAAATTCTGAACTTAGGTATTCGTATAATGATTTCATGCAAGATTATTTAATTCCTAGTTATATGACTTTGGCGACTTTGCCAGTTATACCTAAACCGAATTATTATTTTGCACATCATGCTGTATTCAATGAAAATAGTTGAACAATACGGTTAAGAGTTGTTATTGTTGTAAACTTGTCACTGAATCATGTGTTATTGATTGGAGCGAAATTGCAAGCAAATATTGTGAATTTGCTGGGTAAATTTCGATTGTCACCTATAGTTTTCTGGGCGGATATTAAACAAATCTTATAGGCAAATTTTAGTTGACCCTATCCATCTTGATTATCAGCGTATTTGTGGGAAGTTTTCAGCAAACGAGCCAATTAGGGACTATGGTTTAAATACCGTGCCGTATTATTACATAGTTTATTCAAAATGCATACATAGTAGTAGTGGATTTCACAAAATTTACTTATCTTCTAAAACTTTTAAGTGAACACCACTACGTTTGCACAGAACAAACAAAATTACGACGTAAGTTTTCTTATATTTGGCAACTCATTCATTCAATCAAAGCAAGCTATCACCACTCGAAGCTAAATACCTATGTAACTAATTATTTAAATTATTTATTCTAAGTAAAGTAGGAAAATCTTATTATTATATACCAATTTATACTATTTAAACTAAGTAAAATAGGAAAATGTGATTATTATATACCTATAAAAGAAAAATAGTTTTGAGACAAAATTAAATATTTTAATTTAGCAAATTTTTAAATTGAGTTATCAATTATTTTTTAGATCTATCACAGAATGTATTTAATTTCTAAGAGTGTTATTTAACCACTCTATGAGACTTTTTTAAAATGTTTCAGTTGTTGTTGTTGTTGTTCCTTAATTTCACGAGGCATGGCTTTACGCATTCTAGGTATTATTAGTTGTTTTTTTTACTTTGTATTATTATAATTTAATAAGTTTTTATCTTCCCGTTTATATATTATTATAGCTAGTAGTTTGAAATATAATTTTCTGATATCAAGTATTTGCGTTTCTTTATAAAAATTATCAGAGGGATACAATTTAGGTTTATGAAATATGATTTTTATGAACCATTTTTGTGTTACTTCAATCTTATAAATATAGTCTTTTAGAAATCCCCCCCCCCCATGTAACAAGGCCATAAACAAAATGAGGTACAGCAAGAGTTTTGTAAAACATTTCCAATTTTTTAATATCTAAAAGGATTTTGTAAAATTTAAACTTATGGACTAAATTAAGATTTTTTCTGTTTACAAAGTTAATGTGAGCTTCTCATTTTAAATGACTGTTAATCATTACTCCCAAGTATTTTATTGTTTTTGTACTTTTTATTTTGAATTCATTCGAAACGGATAATTCTTGATATTCAGGTAGATAATTTGCATAAGATGTAAATGGCATAAAATAAATAGTAAGATTTTTATTTGAGAAAAAATCAGCGTAGTTCTTAAACTCTCTCTCCGCCCTTTCCAATTTGTACCCGTATAAAAGCAAACTTGGTCATCAGCAAAACTCGCTATTTTCCCGGAAGTCTCAATTTGAAATAAATCGTTTATATAAATCGTAAAAAGCAAAAGACCTAAAACTGTTGCTTGCGGGACGCCAAAGGTAACGTTCTTAAAAGTACTGACCACTGAATCGATCTTTACACACTGTTTTCTCTCTGTGAAATAACTTTTCATCAATATAAACTCAACATCCTCAAAGCCAAGACGCTCCAAGCACCCAAACATTTCTGTGTGACAGACGGTGTCAAAGGCTTTGACAAGATCGACCAAGACGCACATGTCAGGTTTTTTATTATTAATAGCTTCGTGACACTTAAACGTGCCAGTGCGTCTTGCGTCGATCTGCCTCCGTGAAACCGTGCTTTTCACTTATAACTTTGTTTTTAGAAAGATAAGAATGATCTAGAACTTTTGAAATGGAGGAAAGGACTGAAATAGGTCTATAATTTGTAAGGTTTGTTTTATCGCCTGATTTGTAAATAGGTTTATTTTTGGCGCTTCTATGAGTTGCTGGAAACGTACCCGTCTTCAAGGACAAATTAAAAATATATGTGAGAGGTTGCAATAACTCAAAAGAATACTTTTTTAGAAATTTAGTGGTAATACCATCTATGCCCGGGGCTTCATTTAGTTTTAACTCCTTAATAATCTGTTGGACTTCCCTTATATTTGTAGGTTGAAATTTTATTTATTTATTTTATTATATTGTAAAATTTGTTGAGGGAAATATTTAGGACAGGCTTCTATTTTTTCCGCTAATTTTGCTCCTACTTGAGAAAAAAATTTGTTAAAATATTCAGTCGGTAATTTTGCCACCTTCAGTATTTATCTGTTTTATTTCATTACAATTCTGTTTATTTTCAATTTTGTTTAAGCTAAGCCATAGGTTTTTTTGCACAGTTCTTAATTTTTATTTATCTCATTTTTAATACATTTCTATATGTTTTGTACTGTTCAAATAATTGTATGTTGTGTTTGTTATTTTTATATTGTTTATAAAGTTGATATTTTTTATTGACAGATGTTAAAGAGCATTAGTTATCCAAGGACTACGCTTGTAAAAAACAAAAGATCAAAAGATATGGGTAGAAATAACGAAAATTCAAACTTGGATGAGCATCCCATAAGGACCACACAAAAGATCAAAGCGAAAAGAGAAATGATTAAACAATGTTTCGCCTTGGGTAACCAGCGTGGGCTCATCAGTAGTTTCACTGGTCACCCTCCACTATACATCATTAAATACTACCATACACTTTGATTTCCAAGCTTGAACCACTCACAAATAGGCATCGTTCCGCACTGGTACTTATCCAAGTTACCTGATACGAATTCATCCTGGCGTGTTAATATTTCCAGTAGGATTATGCTCCTAAGGCAATTAAAACAAAAAAGAAGTTAAAAAAAACCTCCAAGTCAGTTACTTCAACCGAAAAGAAACTAAAAAACAAAAGATCAAAAGATCTTGGGTGGAAATAACGAAAATTCAAACTTGGATGAGCATCCCATAAGGAACACACAAAAGATCAAAGCGAAAAGAGAAATGATTAAACGATGTTTCACCCTGGGTAACCAGCGTGGACTTATCAGTAGTTTCACTGGTCACCCTCGACTATACATCATTAAACACCATCATACACTTTGATTTCCAATCTTGAACCACTCACAAATAGGCATCGTTCCGCACTGGTACTTATCCAAGTTACCTGATACGAATTCGTCCTGGCGTGTTAATATTTCCAGTAGGATTATGCTTCTAAGGCAATTAAAACAAAAAAGAAGTTAAAAAAACCTCCAAATCAGTTACTTCAACCGAAAAGAAACTAAAAAACAAAAGATCAAAAGATCTTGGGTGGAAATAACGAAAAATAAAACTTGGATGAGCATCCCATAAGGAACACACGAAGGATCAAAGCGAAAAGAGAACTGATTAAACGATGTTTCGCCCTGGGTAACCAGCGTGGGCTCATCAGTAGTTTCACTGGCCACCCTCCACTATACATCATTAAACACCATCATACACTTTGATTTCCAACCTTGAACCACTATAACAAAGGTGCAAAACCAGTTTTGCACCTGAAGACGATCAGAGATTGTACTGATCGAAACGTCGTGTATAAATAAAATATAGACAATGGAAGTCCGAAACACAGAGTTAATCTTTTGATCTTTTGTTTTTTAGTTTCTTTTCGGTTGAAGTAACTGATTTGGAGGTTTTTTTAACTTTTTTTTTGTTTTAATTGCCTTAGGAGCATAATCCTACTGGAAATATTCACACGCCAGGACGAGTTCGTATCAGGTAACTTGGATAAGTACCAGTGCGGAACGATGCTTATTTGTAAATGGTTCAAGGTTGGAAATCAAAGTGTATGATGGTGTTTAATGATGTATAGTGGAGGGTGACCAGTGAAACTACTGATGAGCCCACGCTGGTTACCCAGGGCGAAACATCGTTTAATCAGTTCTATTTTCGCTTTGATCCTTCGTGTGTTCCTTATGGGATGCTCATATAAGTTCGAATTTTCGTTATTTCCACCCAAGATCTTTTCATGTTTTGTTTTTTAGTTTCTTTTCGGTTGAAGTAACTGATTTGAAGGTTTTTTTAACTTTTTTTTTGTTTTAATTGCCTTAGGAGCATAATCCTACTGGAAATATTAACACGCCAGGACGAATTCTTATCAGGTAACTTCGATAAGTACCAGTGCGGAACGATGCCTATTTGTGACTACGCTTGTGTTGTGAATAACTAATTCGAATTATAGTTTTACATAGATCTTTACTACCATTAACGTTGAAATAAAAAGTATCCAAGCATTTATTGACACATATGCAGTTATAAAGTTGATTCCAATTCACATTTTGTAAGCAATTTTTTAATTTTTTATGAACTATGAAAGTTTTAGTTTTTGTTTGTGTCCTTTTTTGTGAGTTACTATTAAGATCCGCTAATAAAGAAGTCTGTAGTATTACAGGGTAATGATCAGTTGCAGGCATGAGTAGATTCAAGCAAGACTGTGATGGTATTAATGGTTAATTTGAACCTATTGACTGAAAGAATATTTATATATTCATTAACAAGCTCGTCTTTATCGTCCAATATATTAAAATTTATGTCCCTCACAATCAAGTCGAGATCAGAATGACCACTATTTTTTTGTTGAAACTACTTTTTTTTGGGTTTTTCGACACTAAGTTAATGAATTTTTTTCAAAAATATGTTAAAACCCACTGCATATATTCCTAAAGAAAAAAAATTGTTCGTTTTTTGAATTGAATTCGCCACAAACATACGGATTTCATTTCCGTTGTAAAAAATTACAAAGATTGATATTAATTAAACTCGTTTTTGCAAATAGGTTTCAAATTTCCCAAATTTACAATAGAACTATTATGATTTAAAGTTTTTTTTGTATATATCACAACACCATCACATTGATTTACTTGTCCTTCATTATGTACAAGATCGTACCCAGGAATATTCAATATCTAAATTCCACAAAGCTGTCTGGTTTCTGTCCGTATTATGCAATCAAATATACATTTACTTATATTAGCCAATAAAACTTGAAATTCTGACAAATTTTTATTCAACCCCCTAATATTATTATGAATTATTGTAAAATTATTTGAGAGGTTAGTTTTGAGAGCTGAATTGCACTCCAAAAAGTTTTCTACACATTTTATCTCAAACAAGTCAATCTTGTATTCTTAAATGTAAGAATCCATCTTTATGTAAAGGTACTATATTTTGTTTTATTTTACTTTTACTATAAAATACCAATATTGAAAAAAATCAAAATTTTATTGAATTCTAATAAGAAAATTTGGAAGAACTAATTTTATTTTTACACTAATTAAAAAATATATACGGACAGACAAACATGCAGATAAGCAAACAAAATAATCGGTACTTATAGCTAAACCACAAAGACAGTTTAATTTTGCTTTGAAGTCGCCTTTAAGACTTTTAATGTAGTTGAGAGGTTGACGACTTGTTGTTGAAATATTTTTTAAATTTATCCTCGTTTTCGGCCTTTTCTTTATCTTTGGCTGATTTTCTTGTAACATACGTTTCCGGTTTAACGCCTGTTTTTTTCAGTACCTCTATAGTATGGTGAGGTCGCACAGTGTTGTCAAATACCTCGTTTATATCTGACTGTTCTTGATCGTTTTCAGGCGAGACAGATTGAAATTCTTGAAGTCATGTTATGGTTGGCGTAGTTGGGACACTATTTGATTTAGATGGAACTACTGTTTCTTGATGGACTGTCTCTGTATCATCCGATTCTTCTAGTTCTTCTACATTAAATTTTTGACCATTAATATATAAGTATTTGCCCTTTATATGAGCCTTATTGCCTCTTTGAACTGCAAGTTTTCTGTACTTTATAAGAATTTTTCTAATCTGTCTTTCCTCGTTCCGCCATAGGATGCTAAGGTACTTTTAAGGAATTTTTGATTTAAGAATTAGTCCTGGTTCTGGGTGACATTATTTTGACAGCGGTTTTAAAATAATGACGTCATTTAAAATATTGTAAATATATCTTTGATTTTACTCAAAAAAATACTACTTTTATTTTGCAAAATTTGGGGGGTTATATGTACAACTAAAAGACCGAACCAACCTCCCGGGCTGGTTCTAAAATTTTATAAACGAGTTGTAACTGTGACGTCATTGTTTTAAAACGAAAGGAACAGTTCCGGTTCTGGTTCAGCCAGAACCAGGAGCAATTGTAAATCGAAAAGCCTTGTAAAGGACACATATATGGATGATATTTTATTTGGCAGAGACTCTATTCAAGAAACTATTGTAGTAAAAAATCAGTTGGGTAGTTTGCTCGGGAAAGGTGGATTGGGGCTTCAAAAATGGGTAAGTAATAGTTCCTCCTTTTTAGCTTGGATTGATCCATCATTATTTTAAATATCCACAGCTTTTGTCATTTGATTGTGATGAGTTTGTTAAAATTTTAGGGCTAAGGTGGGACTCTAAGCTAGACAATTTTTCATACCCAGTCAATCCTAAACAAAGAGCTTGTAGTAAAAAAAATATGCTTTTGGAGCTAGCTCGAATTTACGATCCGCAGGGATTAGCCTCTCCTGTGTCGTTCAAGGCTAAACATTTCTTGCAAATGTTATAATTTTGGGAAAGAATTGGGACGAAACCTCACGACTCTATCTGTAGTTTGTGGGATCGCTATTTTTCAGAATTGCCTTTTTTAGAAAACATTAGTTTTCCTTGCCATATTAATCTTACTGCGTGCAAATACTGTGAATTGCATGGATTTGGAGATGCCTCCAAAATCGGCTACTGTGCTGTTGTTTATCTTTGAGTTTTAAATAACGATGACACAGCATCCATGTACTTGATGACGGCCGAATCCAAAATAGCTTCTTTAAAAAATTGTCGATACCTCGTTTAGAATTAAGCGCTGCTGTTTTGGTTTCAAAGGTTGTAAAATATGTTCTGGACTTGTATTTAACAACATGTAACATTTAAAAAGTTTATGCCTAGTCTATCGTTTTGCGGTGAATCACCTCATCTCCACACGAATGGAAAACTTTTGTTGAAAATAGAGTTGCACTGGTCCAAGAAAATATATTTCCTGTTGGCGACATACTGACGCCCAAAATAATCCTGCAGGCTGTGGTAGCAGGGGTTTATTCGCTTCCGAACTAGTAAGCCACGATTTGAGGACTGTGGTTCTATGATCCTATTTTGTTATTGCAATTTTGCGATGATAAAAGATATCTTGACTTTGGTGGAGAAGATCAAGATAAAAATCATCAGTTTTTGATGTATCATTATCATCATTCTCTGCCGATTAGTTTGATTTTGGAAAGATATATATCTTTAAATAAAATCCAGCAGTTTTTGTGATATTGGTGTCGTTTTTATCAAATCTAAGATATAGGTTGTCTCCTAGGACATTTAACTATTTGCTTTTGCCTGAGTTAAATCGAGCATTGTTTATTTTACTGGGATACAAAAATTGGCACTTTTTACTGACCCAAACATTTAGGATTATTTCTGCGAAAAGGGTCATTAGAAGTATAGTTTCTAGATGTCATACTTGTTACGCCCCTGCGTAAGATTTTGGTTTCAAAATAAGTAAAATTGTAATTATTAACAATATTGTAAATAATCAATCAAATATTTAATACGCGTTAAATTTCCTGACCTTTTCGCGTAAATAAATATTGTCGCGCGCACATAAATTTTTCTTCTTTCCAATTGATTCGCATACGAAAAATGCAGTGTTATTTCGACGAGTTTCACCCGCGAATTTTCTATTATTTCCTTATAAAGAAACGCATCGCTTTCCACGAAATTTCGCGTATATCTTTTGTGCTTTACAAACTCCAAAGATTCCTTAACATCAAGAAAGAAGAGCCGCCCATAGAGCTCTTGTGAAATGTCAAGCACGTTGTTTTTTTGGAGTTTTCTATCTTATAAATCGCATCCATCTTGGTAAGTCGTTTTTACCGCATTCTTCATTATTTTGTGATTTATTATACCTACTTGATATCTGGTTTTAAGACTAAACTATTATCCCCTTGTATAACTTTTATCTTTCGTAACCACGTCGAGTTATTAAAATGGTTATTTTTTAAGGATTGAAATATTCAAACTTGTGGATTTTTCATCCCCGTGCGGATATTAAATGCTTTTTCGAGCCGGATCTAGGCTCAGTAAAGGATGTTTCAAGCTTACATAATTTTATTTAACCCTTTTTCAAGTATTGGTCGCGAAGAATTCGGTACTTTCGCATTTTTATTTATCAATCTTTGAAAATTTAGTATTTTTGCATTTTGAATCGTCAAATTTAGTGATGTGTACAACCGCAAATATTGAGACAATTTTATTAAGCATTTCAGTTAAAAACTGAATTTAAAATCAAGTCGCCATTAATCCATTGCCCCTGTCGTCGTGTCCCTGGGTAAGCACGTACGTCGAGGCTCACACAGATTTGTTCAAATCGAGAGCGCGAATTAGTACTCACACATATTGCACCGGCAGCGCTTAAAACTTCGTACCGTCTTTGTTTACATTTTAACGCACATCGCTTTGTTTTAACTTTCGTACGGCATAAATACAGTGCAAAAGTAAGATGTCAAGTGCTACTGAAAAATTACGCCGCTATAAGGCATTACGGGAAGGCTGTGTCGATGAAATTGGCACTATAGACAAATTGGGAGAAGCTGCGAAAGCTGACTTAAGACCACTAAAATAGTTAATTTATTTCGAGTTAGATTTTATCACGCATGGGGCAGAAGGGATGATTTTTTTAAACACCTTGGTAATATTCTGCTTATTTTGGCAACCTATAAGGAAGCCGATTTAAAAACGGAAGCCAATAAAAATCAAGTTTTTAATTCTTCGTTTTTTAACGCAAACGTCATTTTTGAAGAAATTTGTAAACCTAAGGAAGATCTTAATGCGTCTACAATGCAACTCTCCTTCGCAAGTTAAAATGGTACCTAAATCAGGTTGCGCAAAATTAAAAGATTTAGATATTATTACTTCTAATGGTGATTTAAAAACCTTATGACGACACCAAATCAAACATAGAGAAATTTTCTTATTTAATTAGGTCTCTTGAGGGACCTCCTCTTGCACTTGTGCAATGTTTGCCTATGACAGCCTTGAATTACCAAACCGAATACGACACTTTAATGAATCGTTATTATATTAAAGGGCTTTTGGCCAATCATTATTGGTCTAATATTGAAAAAACGTAAAAAATTACTGGCTTAAATTACACACAGGAATCACGCAAGCTTTTAGGCGTTTCTAATGAAAATTTAATTGCAATGGAAAACTTAGAATTTTAAATTTCAGATTGGAATTTTCCTTTTATCCAAATATTAATGTCAACATTAAATGACGAATGCGCACACGCATTTGAGTTGCAGCATAAGGATTCAACCGATGTCTCTGATTATTTGGTTTTAAATGGTTTTTTAAATAAGCAGTGCTTGTCATTAGAGACACTGCACGCAGCTATTTCACAAAATCAATCGCACGACACACAGAAAAAATTGCAGATAAAAGTAGTAAAAATAATCGCAGTACTCGCGACTCTTCTATGGGAAAACTGAGAGTAGTAATTCGTCAAACTAATTTTTGTAAACAACCTGATCACGCACTTTTTTCATGTACTGAGTTTTAAAAAAAATCGCCACAAATTAGGTACAATTTTGTTAAAAGTGTGCATTTATGTTTTGTATGCAAAAGCTCATTACATAATATTAAATTTATAGTTGTAGGTCGGTTAAAAATATTAGACCCTGTAATGGCCGACATAATAGTCTGTTGTGTAGAAGACAAAATAATGAAAATTCTCAAAATTCACAATCTTATCACCAAACTACTCCGGTAACGAATTCTTCGCAGGTAAGTAGTAATAGGCCAGCTAATACATCTTACTCAAATCATACTGCTATTGTTGGAGTTACTAGGAAAACTTCTGGTGTATTTCTTTCGACTTGCTTTGTAGACATCCAAGACAGTGGCTCAATGACCTCGCTAATTTCACAAAAATGTGTAAATTCCCTGGAGTTAAAGAAATATCATTCAGACGTTCAAATCCAAGGGCTAGGCGAGTCACCACCAGTCAAGTAGTGGTCAAGTTACATTTTGTTTTAGACCTATTGGAAAAGATCCTATCATCACGGTAGATGCACTTGTTATGCAAAAAATCTGTGATAAAATGCGTAGCACCTCTTTATGCCAAGCCAATTGACCGCATATCTCCAAACTACCCTTGGCTGATCCCGCATTTTGCATCCCTTTAGAAAGTCAAGTTTTGTTAGGCGCAGATGTTTATTCAATTATTAGGTTGGAGGAGAAAATTTGTGGAAAACCGGGTGAAACGGACGCGTTTGCAACCATTTTTGGATATGTTTTACTTGGTCCTATTTCAAAATCTAGTATGCCTATTTATGATTCATATTTTTGCTCTTCACTCGAGTCACCTTCACTTGAAAATATTGTTCAACAATTTTGGGAAATAGAGGGAGTCTCTGAAGTTGAATGTTTTTTTAGGCGATGATAAATATTGTGAAGAATATTTTCAAAAGACGATAAAAAGAAATCAGGAAGAAAGATTCACTGTTTCCTTGCCCTTCCAAGAAAATAAACCCTCTTTTCCGGGCATGCACAGTTTAGCTATAAAACGATATTTTTTACTTGAACGCCGTTTATACGCAAATCCCGCATTACATGAAGAATATTGTAAATTCATGAAAGAATATTTAGATTTAGTTCACATGACCCGCATTGAAAAACCTGATTTTTCAGATTTACCTTATTATATTCCGCATTTATGTGTCGTTAGACCTGGTAGTTGCACTACTCCCTTGCGCGTCGTATTTAATGCTAGTACAAAAATCCCTGTTTCGCAAAGCGAATGCCTTTTTGCTGGACCAAAGCTACAGGCTGATATCGTCGCCATCTTATTAAATTTCTGCAAGCATTAAGTTGCTTTTTGTTCTGATATTCGCATGATGTATAGACAAATCTTCGTAGAATCTAATGATTGTAACTACCAATGCATTATATGGAGATTTTCAAAAGATGATAAATTTTTGCTACACAATATCTCTCCATATCTGGCAATTCGCTGTCTTCAGCAGCTTACAAATGATAAAAAAAAATATTTTCCTAACGCATCTAGAGTTCTTCGAGAAACCACTTTTATGGACGATATCTGCACCGGAGCATCCTCCCTTGAAGCAGCCCTGTTCTTAAGAGATGACTTAATTGACTTGTTAAAGAAGGGTTGTTTCGAATTAAGGAAATGGTGTTCTAACTCACAGGAGCTTTTATCGATTTTTCCTAAGTCACATTTATGTACAAATCCTTCGTCTTTTGATAAGGCATGTCAAGCGTTTTGGGAATGGAATGACATCCTGCAGAAGATTTTTTTTGTTCTCAGTAAAACCGCTAGAACGCAAATACAAAACGTTACATCCTATCAGAAGTAGCGCGTTAGTTTTACCCATGTGGTGTTTTAGCTCCAGTCTCTTTTTTCACAAAGCATCTTATTCAGAGACTTTGGAAATCAAAATTGAGTTGGAATGATATTTCCGATGATGACGTCATATGCATCTGGAATAGATACCAGTCTGAGTTACCCTTGGTATCCAACATTCAGGTGCCTCGCATTTTATTTTCGTCTAGTTTTTCTAATCTAGAACTACACGCATTCAGTAATTCTAGTGAAAAAGTTTATGCAAGTTGTCTTTATCTACGCATTTTCTACCCTTCTGGTGAAATTTCCACTTCATTTTTATTCGCAAAAAGTAAAGTTGAAAATTGATATCTTATGTTTTAAGAGTTTTTGAAGGAAAATTGTATTTTAATAAACTTTATGCGTGGTCCGACTCGCAGGTTGCACTGAGTTGGATCAAGTCAAGTCCTCAATGCTGGTCAAATTTTATTGCCAATCGTGTTTCTTACATACAGGAGAGAATGGTACTACGGAGATACTCATAGCAACCCTTCTGACGCAGCTTCTAGAGGACTTTACCCTAAGGAATTAATAAATCATAAAATCTGGTTTCAAGGTCCTGCGTTTTTACGCACGTTAAATTCCCATTGTCCTGATTTTTGTAGATATTTTGAGATTCCTGAAGGGCACGAAGAAAAACGCAAAACCGTATTATTGATTCATTCCACTCATGATTTTCTCGGTATTTTCTTAGAAAACTTTCTTCATTAGATATGATCCGACGCATAGTAGCTTACGCATTAAGATATATTTATAATTTACGTAACAAAAAGGATGCATAGAAAAATATTATGGGGAGCCTAATATTAAGCGAGCTCAGATATTTGCTATTTTAGTTAAATACATCCAATCGATAGCGTTCGCGAAAGAATTGAACTCTAAACAGTTTACGCAACCGTTACGCAAATTAAACGCATTTATTGATAAAGAAACGGGGCTTATGAGAGTTGGAGGTCATTTAAATTATTAAAATTTTTCCTATGATCGAAAGCATCCAATGTTACTCCCACGCAATAGTAAATTAACCACCCTATTAATAAAAAATGTTCATGAGAAATATTTGCACCCAGGGTTACGCACTATGCAATTTTTATTATCGAAAAATGGTAGGATTTTGTCCCCTCGCAGAGCTATAAACGCAATATTGTGTAAATGTCTAAAATGTTGGTGGACAAAACCTATCGCATTTCGACCAAAAATGGCACCGCTTCCCGCTGTGCGACTTTCTCAAGTAAAGCCCTTTTTGCATACTGGAATCGATTTTTTCGGATCAGGCGATCTGACGCTATCTAGGGACGTGGAACGCGAAGTTACAAAGGTTATGGAGCACTTTTTGTTGATTTTTCTATAAAACCAATCCAATTAGAATTGACGTCCGACCTTTCTACGGAATAATTTTTGGCAGCTCTGCGGAGATTTGTAGCCAGACGTGGCCTTGTCGCGCATATTTATTCTGATAATGGCGGAAACCTGGTAGAAGCAGCGCGTATTATTAAAAAGTGTGATTTGTGGTTGAAAATAAAGCTATACAATGGCATTTTATCCTTCCTTCATCCCCAAATTTCGGTGGCTAGCGGAAAGCTGGGGTAAAATCATCAAGAACGCATTTATCTCGAGTTTTGGGCTCTCAACTGTTATCATTCGAAGAAATGTACACAGTTTTAGCGCAAGTTGAAGCGGTCTTAAATTCGCGACCTCTAACCCCGTTAGGTTAAGATCCAAATGACTGTGCCGCCCTCACTCCGTTATGCGTTATGGGACGCGTTATAGATTTACATGGGGGGTAGATCGAGTAGCTACCGTGGGTTAAAATGACAAAAGGTATTTTAAAATGGCCAATATCAAAATTATGTCCCTTGCCTATTTCCGACTATTAAAATCGCTATTTTAAAATATATTTTTGTTTGTGTAGTCGTATGTAAGGCTTTTCACCATTTCGATGTTTTATTTTTTTTTTGTCAGAAGTTTTTTTTTTGAAATTGCTTGGTTGCATTTTCCGGGGGAGAATGTTACGCCCCTACGTAAGAGTTTGGGTTTACAAATAAGTAAAATTGTAATTATTCACAATTTTGGAAACAATCAATCAAATCCTTAATATGCGTTAAATTTCGGGAATTTCCGGATCTTTTTGCGTAAACAGGTGTTGTCGCGTGCCACTTCGTCTGTGGTGATCGATATACCTTAAATTTTTGTTCATTCCAATCGATTCGCATACGAAAAACGCAGTGTTATTTTTACGGGTTTCATCCGCGCATTTTCTGTTATTTCCATATAAAGAAACACATTGTGAAGAGGCAAGCACGCTGTTTTTTTGGAGTTTTCTATCTTGTAATTTGCCTCCATTTTGGTAAGTCGTTTTTACCGCATTCTTCATTATTTTGTGATTTGTGATACCTACTTGATATCTGGTTTTAATCCTAAACTATCCCCTTGTATAACTTTAATCACGAGCCGACGCGACGGTCTATCTTTCGTAACCACGTCGAGTTATTGAAATGGTTATTTTTTAAGGGTTGAAATATTCAAACTTGTAGATTTTTCATCCCCGTGCGTACAATATTTGTTTTCGAAAGAATCCTACTTCGGTGGAACCGAAAATGGCGATTTACCATTGTCTATAATTTTCCAGGTAGATGTGTTTTCCCATACTGGTGTCGATTTTGGAGGACCGTATTCAATAACATTGGGAAAAGCAAGGGGTTGTAAGTCACAAAAGACCTATGTTTTTGTCTGTTTAAAACTTGTTTCCAGTCTGTCTTCGGATGCCTTTTTGGCAGCCTTGCGGAGGTTTATTGCTAGACGTAGTAGTAATTATTGGAGCAAGCAGCAGCTAAGGAAAGTATATGGTGATATTTTAACCCCCCCCCCCCGGCTGCCCCTCATTTTGGTGGCAGCGTAGTAAATGGACTGATGTGGCTACCTCGATTACTCCAAGTACTTTGGTCTTAATAAAGGACGAAACTTCGCAACCATTACATTGAAAAATGGGTCGTGTTGAGTTGGTACATCCGGGTAAGTATAATATTATCCGCGTTGCAACTGTGCGCACTATAAATGGTAGTCTTCAGAGGCCGGTAGTAAAACTCTACCCTTACCATTCATAGACATTAATTAGCAGAAAATATAAAGAAGTATTTTGTGGGCGTAATGTTCCGTTTTCACTGCATTTTGAATATAAAATTATTTTTGTATTGTGGGTTGTCTATAATTTAGATTTTTATTTTGTAAAACTTAATATGTCGCGTAGTTTTGCCGCGAATCAGGGCGATTGTGCGCGCTGGAAAAAATTAGCATCACTCTCGATGCGAATGTGTTGGTGATCAGAGAGGACATGTTTAGTTAAAGGAAAAACTTTAATTTTAGTTATAGGGAAAAAGGGGACATTACTTTAATTTGCTATGCACATATTCTTCAAGTGGAAAGCTGTCCAATGGTATATGGTGATTGCAGTGCTGAGCTCAGCTAAGAACAATCTCGCCAAGAAAAAGATAATGCTAATTTCGATCCTTTCATGCTATGTTTCGTTATGTTTTTACCGGAATAAATTCGTTATTGTTCTTAGTTGTTTTAGTAAAAAAAATCCTTCGTTTCGCAACAAAATATTTTAGGTTTATGATAAATTATATGTTCGATTGTTCGACTTTACAAAAGTGTATACTACAATATTGCTTAGTTGATTATGTTAATCACGTCATATTAAAATAATAGTTTGTTTCCCCTCGCTAAATAAGCTCACTGCACATTTTACGCAATGGTTTAGTTCATTAGCCTTTTATTATACAGGGTCCCTAAGCAAATCCTTAGGCAGAAAAGGATAGGTATGGGGCGATGTTGTAACTACATCTTACACGTAGTAAATCCATTCCAGGTTGTTGTTTTCTAATGTTTTCCATTTTCATACCTTTAGGACTGGAATAAAAATTGTTTTTGCTCGACTTTAACACCAAACTGATGAAAGATATCGTAAAAAAAAATATTTTTCGGCTTTTCATTTTGTAACCATTGTCCTTACGCACTGTTTACAGGCTGGGGACTGAGATACATGCAAATGCCTAACCTAAAGCGTTCATACACGGCCGGAGAAATCGACTGAGATATTTCCGTAGAAACTTTATCAAGCAAATAGGACGGGTTGATGCCTTCGAACGTCCAACCCGGGTTTTGCACTTTGATTCGAAATCAAAAAGGAGGAACAGTCAGATGTGGGGCCGTGCACAAATTACGTGATTTTACCAATTTTTTACCCCCTCCCTATGTAGTGTTTTGTAACGGTTTGGCACGCCACTCCCCTAATATTACGTAACGATTTCAAGACCACTACCCCCCCCCCCAAAAAAAAAAACTTTTCACTTATTTTCATTCCAAATTTTTTTAGTTTTACACAAATGCAAACGCTGTCGAAAACCCCCCTCCCCCCTACGTAACGTTTTGTAACCTCCCTCCCCCCTAGGACCATTACGTAATTTGTGCACGGCCCCTGTAGTCCCAGTGGAGGAGGGCGAGAAAATTGATATTTTTTTCTTAAAAATTATACTCTTTAGACTTATTTCTTTTCGTTCCCGAAATTACGTAATTTTTGAAAAAAAATTGTAAGCGGCGCCATTTTTATTTCGTGCTTTGTTTTTCTAACATTTTTGCGTTCGGCTAATTTAATTGAAAAATTTTTGCCTGCGGCGCCCTTTATCTTCTCACTCGAAACCAAGATCCTCCGTTTTAGGAAAACTGATCCCGTCTCTGTATCTAAATTTTTTCGAATAAAAGTAGAGTATGACCATGGGGGAAATAATTTTTTTCTACGGTATGATGAAAATTTCGAGAAAGTTGAAGAAAAAAATAAAAAAAGTGGCAGAGCTCAAGTTTTTCGCAAAAAAAAACGTTTTTTGTAAAGAAACAGAGCAAAATAAATATTTTCACCCCTTTTTGGGTGTTACAAATATTGGCAGCCCCTTATTTTTCGCTTTTACCCTTCCGCTAGTTTTGAAGAATTGGTTCGCTACATGTTTCAGATCATGTCATAAAACACCTCGAAAATATCAAATGTAGTGTAGTGCCAGCTTTATTTAAAATCAATAATATCGCAAGCAGAAAGCTCTGCAGGAAAAACAGCGCCGTTTATTGATTTCTTTGGCTGCTAGTGCTAGCTGCATGGTTTGGCGGTTTCCGGATAGATGTCACTAGTAGAATAGAATGGAAAGAAATTTAATTAAAAGCGAAGATATTTCTTTCTAATGTTAACAACCTCACGAGTTTATCGCTCAGTATCGTAAATAATGGACCCTGCCGCCTCCTTTAAGCAAGAAAAAGCTGTGGTTTGGACCTGAAAACATCTAATTTTTAATTAGATTAGATGTGTGGCCGCCATCTAGCGGAATTTGCAGACATCTTGTCAACGGTTATTATTGCAACTATGATTTATGCTCACAATGAAAGAGTGGCGATAATTTTTTCTCATGAAAGCAGTCCGGAGATAATAGCAAACTGGCACCATTGCTCAATATACCTGTTTCTTTTGTGCGCGCAGAACTTTCTATGCCATTTCTGTTTGATTTATTGAAATCCTATCCCTAAGGAAAATCTTAGGAACCCTGTATTGTTTTATTTAATGTACTAAAACTCGAGAGCAGAGAGTTAAGGAAAGACTAAGGAGCTAGAAGTAAAAAAAAGTTATGACAATAAAGTAGCCAAATTGAAAACAGACCCCAAAGGGCAAGATTTCTTGCATCTTTTAACTTTCCAATTGACGCTTGAACAAATTTTGTTTCAGATAATAGTTTATCTCCGATAAGGATCACGTCAAAAATATTAACTAGCCTTAATAATTTGAGGTTAACATGAAAATATTGGAATCTGTCCATAAGATTAAAATAGTTCCACAGCAACAGTTTTTTAATTACAGTATGCAAAAACTTTTAAGAGAGCACAAGCGCGAGACCTGGATAACAAGTTACTCTTTAGAATGATTTCGACAATGGAATGTAAAGTACTTTTAAAGATGTTTGGTTTTGACTTATTGACCGCAATAATTTTACCTGATATGACAAAATTGTGTACGCTTGTCTCAAATAGACTTAAAAACATAACAGGTATTATGTTAAAATTAAATTTGCAGGTCATATCAGGCAGTCTATATTTCGGACGAGAAATATTCACATGTGTTTTAGATGTTATTATATCAGTCAAACCAAAAAGAAAGCGCAGAAATTCCTGTTCCAACAAATGTTTTGACCTAATAAGACGAAAAATCTCACCATTTACGAGAAGCAACGTGTGCCTATATTAGGAGCTCTGAAGCAATGGCTCATTGATGATGAAACTCAAATAAATTATAGCGTCACTAGTCTTTGGAGAGTCCAGTCTAAAATGGGCTTTAAGTATCGCACAATTAACAAAAGGCAAGTACTCATAATCATCCTAAATTTATATCGACGAGACGTGGTTTTATACACATGAAAAATCATCCAAAGTATGGTCCGATTCTTCCGGTAAATGCAGCACAAAAGCTCCGTCAAATAAAGAGAAACTGATAATCATTTTACATGCGGGATCAGAAAACGGTTGTCTTTTGGAGGAATGGTTTAAGAACTGTCCTCTACCTACCTCTACCATAGCCGCCAATTACATAAGGCTCCAAATTCAAACAATAGCAAATTGGAAATTCAAAACTACATAGCGGCAAATAATATATATTTTGGAGAATGTTATACAAAACATAAGCTTGTACAAGCTTTAAAACCATTATTCATTAAAAAGGTATAAGTTATTGATACACTGGCAAAGAAAATGGGACATATAGTGCTATGACTCCACCCTATTAATTTATTTTGAATCCACATATGACATTAACTAAAATCAAAGGTTAGGTCAGAAAATATTTTAGACTTTAAGTGCTGGTGTTGTAGAATTGACAAGAAAATGTTTTAATGAAATTTCCGTGGATAGTTACAAAAATTCCGTAAGCCATATGAAAACTGTAGAAAATTCCTACAGTACTTGGTAGCATACAAGAATTAAACCGATTGGAATAAATATTGATGATGTATTAATTTTAATATTTTTTTATTATTCACGTCATTTTCTCTAATTACATCAATTTAAAGATCATACCTTGATTATTATTTTTCTTTCCTTAGAAAATTAATCCTTTTTGAATTACTTTTTCCATTGGATACCGGAACAATACGAAGTCGTAGGCGCAAGTATTTTTACAGTTTCTTATACCACAATATTCAATTTTTAAACAGCACAAAAATTTTTGGTAAACAGTTTGAACAAATTTTAAAAAAAAAACAAAGGTCTCTGGACCAGTAATAGGCTTTAGAGGTTTCTAGTTTCTTTCCATTTAGGAAATCACCCATTAAAAGTCTTGCAGAGCTATCGTTTACAACCTTTAAAACTTTTTTAGTAGCAGGCATATATATATACCGACTAAATTTACCACCAAGAATAAGAAAATATTTGGAATTTACTCTCGAGTAAATTGACTAAAACACTTAAACGTTCCCGCTTATTAGAAACGGGCTTCTGCTATCGACAACTTTTCTATAGATCTCACATTTATATTGTTAAGATTTTTTACATAATTTGGATCCAACAAGAAATGATTGGGGAGAAAATTTCTCGGAACTAAAATCACTAAAGAGTTGCCAGCTAAAGACAATAACCGCTTTTGCATATTAGGGACTTTTTGCTCTACGGCATGCCTCATAGTGCCGACCTTACACTATAGTCCAATTTTTTGATGAGCGGATTGACGTCATTATTGCCTCTGAAGACGTATTTCTTTGTTGTCAACAGTTCGCATGTCAAATAATTTGTTGTTGTCAATTTGAACTAACAGTTGAAACAATCAACGACTTGACTTTTTTTACATATTTATTGTCGCTGTCTAAAACAATATATCAAATAGAGATTCAAAAAAATGACGTCAGTACGCTCATCAAAAAATTAGACTATACTAGTGACGGACTTTAAATCGCTTGCGAAATGAATGTTATTGGAATAGTGACTTTGTGATCGGCGTTATTTATAACTTAAACATTGTATAAACTTTCCATGTTGTTACAAAAAATACCACAAAAAATTAAATTTCAACAGTTTCTTAATATCATACTTATTTGTTTAGATGTAATAATTTAGCTTTGATAACTGCTGCGTTTTGAAGCAATGTTTTTCAAAATAAGGACGGACTGTATCCGATTTTAAAACTTGTGGAAGTTTATAAAGTCAAGTCATAACACTATTACGGCCGCCGTTAAATCTGATTGCTGCTGCGCTCGCGTATCTGTCAACAATGTCGAAATACTGCCCGGCCATAATAATGCCTGGCTACAGAAAATCTCCAATAAGTCCCTATTGGAATACATCCTGCCACTATTAGTGCCGACCTTGCACTACTAGTGACTAACTTTAATTCGCTTGAGAAATGAGTGCTATTGGAATAGCGGATCTGGAATCGGCGTTATTCATTAAAAGTTTTTCTTCATTGTGTGTTTTAACATTGTTTTTTATTTTAAAAACTGAAATCCGTAAATATTCAAAAATTTGAATGGATGGTCTTGAAAAGAAACTTTAGCTTATTCGGCAAAAAAATCAAAAAAATGCTCCGAACCGTGTCTTTGTTTTTATAAAATGTGTCTTCCATTCAAAGTTCAGCCAATTCTAGTCAATGTTTATTTGACTCCAAAAAGTATGGATATCACATGACCCGCTTTGAACGTCACTTTAATATTTCCTGAGCTAAGGTTACTGACAGAAAAAAAAAGAATATTTACTCTTAATTCAGATATATGACTACTGCTGTGTTTCCAAAATCAATCAACCAATCAATTCAAAATCTCGCTCTTACAAAAAAATCTGACGATTTTTAAACACAAGTTTACACTGACTGATTTTTTGTCAGGAATTACTGCTAATATTCCTTAAAATTTAGTTGCTTAATATATTTCCATGTATAATTATTTTTTTATTTAAAAATATATTTTATTAAGTTTATTTTTTTGTGTAAACAAACCTTTCAAATATCTAACATAAAAGATAGCAATGGAGTTGCTGTGGCTGTCACCGTTCAGAAAAGTCACACATATTCTGTAATTTCTTTTACATGCTGAGAATTTTCGACACTTTTTTTAAAATTTATTGGTTCGCGTAGTAGCAATTTAGTTCCGCCGTAAAACTAAGAAAAATGACGCAGTTTCTCTTACAACGTTAGGATAAATAATAAGGGCGCTGTGTTTTTATTTTAAATGAGGTAATAAGTAATATGTAAAAATCGCAACTTTCCAGAATTGTGACGAATGAGATTTTCTGTCTTTTCTGAAGAATCCTGACAATTACGTCAAAATATCAAAATCCTGTATCCGATTTTAAAACTTCCACAAATAAAGACACGCCATTGCGGCAGGTGTTAAAACTGTCAAAATGCTGCCCGTCCATAATAGTGGCAAGATAAAAATAATTTTTAAGTCTTGTCCCTATTGTCTTGATAATTTTTTAAAATTTGCAAAATAAAAAAGGCGCATTTTTCTGTTATGTTTTTTTTTTAACAGCGTATTTTTTTATGTCGGGTTACGGGTTTTAATTTTGTAATTAGTGGTACGTAGTAAAAGTCTTTTCTTATAAGTAGGTTCTTTTTTTATGCTATAGACTTTTTTAATTTTGTCGTGCAAGTGGTGGAGATAGTATGTTTTTAAATAAAACGGGACCAAATTGGAGCTCTACTAAATCGAACAAAAGGCGATTTTTAGCCTAAAATGATCTCAATTGGTATGCATTTCTCTGATTTTGGGTTTATCCAAAGTACGGAAAATTGTGACGTAGCGGATCAGCTGATTTGCTTTGGTATTTACCACTTACAACCGATTATAACCACATATTTTCGTTATATCTTTTTAAAGTTTTCTTTTTTTTGTGTTAAGTTTTGTTGGGTTTAGGAAATGGAAGAAAAATACCAAACAGTGGTAAACTATGAAGGATCAGGAATGTTGATCGAGGCTAACGATCTCGAAAGAGTAATTCTTCTGCTTTATGGTATGTTTTTGTAGTATGAGCCCACAAATTGACCTTTTTCGTAGGCTTCGGTAAAAAACTTTAAAATAAACAGTATTCCATATTTTAATATTTATTACAAGTCGCAAAAGACAAAAACATAACCCTACATTTCTTTAACCGGTGCATTTCAGCGACCCATTTCATTCAATTATGATTCTTGATTTTCCCATTATATCATTATCCTGAAATTAATTTTGAAAATTATTTACCAAATTAAAAAATGAACAACACAACAAAAAACCAAAATATCAATGTTCGCTATTTATATCATCAAACGACACATCGACAATAAAATTCTGTCCGTACAGACGTGGGATTTTGAGTTTTAAAAAGCGCAATTATCAGTTTTGACAAGGGAGATTTTCAGTTTTGACAAGGGAGATTTTCACCCGAGCGGGAAATTTTCGCTGAATAATCAGGTGAAAATCATCCTACTTTTATAATGTATGAGGTAAAAAATCAATAAAATTGTTCTAAACTGGAGCTCTATAAAATCGATTAAGAAAAAGAATTATGAAGATTGAGGTTGAAAGTTATGCTGTCTATTTACCTAGTGGATTATAAAGGCGGGTTCATATACCCCGCCCAGAAATTGGTAATGTACCTTGTCAAAACTGATAATCGCCCTCCGATAACAGTAATTGGTACCGTATTATAATCCGGAAAAAATGGTTTATTTTCAATATATCAAAAGTCCGAATTTGTGTATACGAGCAAAGTGTAGCATTTTTTTTTATAAAAATTACATTCTTTAGCGCTTATTTGCGATTTTATGTTTTTTTTTAACCAAATATGCAAAAATTAAGGTTATTTGGGGAGACTTTGCTCCAGCTCTTGATGTTTAAAAGCAAACGTTTTAATAAATATGTATTACTTTTTTTGCACTTGAGCCCATTGGAGTAATGTTAAAAAAACTAAGTGTCTTCCTTTTCTCCTTCTGAGTATGATGAAATTTACGGGTTTTAGAGCAAAGCAATTACCCCGCCGCGTATAGGTAACTTTACTTTACTTTTAAAGATAAAAAAAATATATGTGTGTCAAAAATACCGCACTTTTTTGAATGAATATTACTAAGCGAGAAACTGTCCGTTTTTTAATAACATAAAGCTTTTAAGACAATTTGAATTTCCAAGACGAAGTATGAACGTGGAAATAACAATCTTGAAAATAATGTACAGCCAACAAATTTAATATTTCCTTTTATACCAGGTATTTCGCATAATTTTAAAATCCAACCCCAAAACCATTAAATGGCGAATAAAACTCAAAAAATATCATTTATAAACTTCCTTGAGAGTGTGGTAAATTTTATATTGGAGAAACTTCAAGGCCTCTTGAATGGACATAAAAGAGTATCTAAAGGCGCAATTACACAGACGAACATGCTCAAACAAAAGCTCGTGCAAAAGATAAAATTTTTTGCGTGAACTTTTTTGTGAGTTGTTCTTTGAACATTTTGTTCGGGTAAATTTTTGAGCAAATTATTGCTATCTATTTTGGAAACATATTTTTAAAGATGAGAATAAATAAAATTTTACATCAGTGATCAGTGATCTCAATTCTTTAAAAAAAATGAAACACCAACTTTTATTTAAAATTTTTGTGAAAAAAAGCCGACGGCAAGCGAAACATTGTTATTGGCTCTACTATCAGTTTTGTCACATGGATTAGGGTTACTTATAATATTTTTTTCTTAGGTTTTTTCCGGATTTTTTTGCCCGGGGGTTTTTTTGGGATTTTCTTGCAAGTTTTTTTTATTTCCAAGGTTTTTTTCCTAAATTCAAAAAACAACCCAGGAAAATTTTTCTTTTCCAAAAAAATTTTGAATTTTTCAAATATCGGCAAAAAACTCAAAAATTGCACTTTTAAGCGGTAATTCGCGCCTCACGACTATGAGGAGTGGTGGGGAGGGGGATTTTTTTAAACATATTTTTGTAACTTTACTTTACCTTTACCTTTTATTGTTGTTTTTTAATTCCTCACACCAGATTTACCTAGTTAGTTTAAGGTCCCAAGGGTTGCTTAAAAAAGCAAAAGGTTCATGAAAATGCTGAAGATATAGATATTTACTGTCAATTTAATGTAATAATCAAGGTCGATTACTGACACTGAACCAACAATATGCAAAGACGATTCAAAAGGGTGGCCGGCCTACTACCTGCGAAATCCAAAACGCGGGATGATAGATCGGCGACACGGTCTACTAAATTACTGCAAAATTGTATTTTTTAGACAAGGGTCGGGTTCGTAGGGTTGCAAAAGTGGGTAATAAACGGGTATTATTTAAACCGAATGTGCTTTTGTTCATATATTTGAGATTTAATAAAATGTATATAGGTTTTTTAACTTGACTTAATTATTATTGTAAAAGACTAAACTAGGAAGTAAAATAAAGGGATATTCTTTTAAACGTAAATTTTTGTCATTATATTTTACAGGCAACAACAATAAATAAGTGCCAATTATTTATTTTTTTTATTCTCGTTTTTTTACAACCCCAAAAAAGTTACAAGTATACTGGCATATCCCCTATAAAAATCAGATCAAACGAAGTTGCTTATGAGGTAAAATGTGAATTTCGGCATCAAATCGTTTTTCTGTCAGAAAGCAGTTGATTAAAAATACCTTATTTCAAAACTTTGTTTTTCTATTTTCAGTTAAGTTCAATGAATTCCGATAACAATATATCGTGAATTTGTAAAGAAATTTTTATACACCCAATTCTTCAAACAAATTTTGCTCAACGTTCTCTCCAAAATTTACGTGTGTTTTCTTGTTCGAGATTTTGCTCGAACATTTCTTTGAACATTTTGCTCAAGAGGCTCGTGTAAATGTTTGTCGGCATTTCAACATCAAAGGAAAGTTTGTCTGTGTAAATGCGCCTTTAGAAGCGGAGATTGAGAGAGGTTAGAATTTTCCCACATTCTTTTGAGAATAGGGTAATGTGGAAAGAAACCACAAAAAGAGCCCGATAAAATTAAGAATTTGCTAATGAAGATGAATGCGTAGCTAGAGCATATTAAATTAAATTTAAAAGGATTTTCTTAAATAAATTAAAAATAGCATTCATATTCATTATATTCTGTAATGTATAACTTTATACTTGGTATTTCAAAACAAAAAAAAAATTGAACTTTATTTTTTTTTTTATTTTACTTACTACTACACCCCCTCCCTTGAGTAGTTACAATTGCTTCTTTACCGTGAAGTTGGCCTCCCCATTGATATTTCTGCAGAAAAAAATATTGCACCAGATTGACCTATTTATGCACCAATATGCACCACCAATAAAACTTTTTGTACCTCCTCCCCACAATAGTTACAGCTGATTCTTTACCGTGAAGAGAATGATATTTTTGAAAAAAAAACATATTGCAATAGACTGCGCTATTTATGCACCAATATGCACCACCAATAAAAGCTTGTGCACCCCTTTAATGAGTGCGTTTTTACCGCAAATTTACTCCCTTGCTCCAATGATATTTTTCAAGACAAAAGTATTGCCCTATATTGCAGTATTTATGCACCACTACTCCACCAGTAAAACTTTTTTTACCCTTTCTTCGAGTAATTCAAAATTTTTACAAATAAACCCTTTTTTATCCCTGTAAAAGTAGATACCCTAGGTGGTATACAATTTATATTCAACGACATATGTTCTGGTATGCCTTATGGGTATCCTTTATTAATTTGCCAGCTCTAAAGTATCCAACAGATCCACATGTCTTTCTATTAACGCAAGATGAAAAGAAAGGAAGTTTGTAACAGAATGACCTATTCGCACATTAGAACGGTCCTTTCTGTTCTTTTCCCCGGTATGGTTTTTCTGACTGCAGCGTTGTCAACCCTAAGAATTTTTCGTAGATTAACTAGTTTTTAAGTCCGGTAGATTTATATTTTTACATTTTTAGTGTTTTCGACCTCTGATTTGCGTGCGATAGTTCAATCCAAATTCTCCACAACAATTTCAATATATGCCACAGAAACTAACATAGAAAGATGTCAAAGAATTATTCCGATTGAATCTGGAATTAAGTATAACTAGTGATTTATTTCAACTACATTTTTTGCTATAGTATTATATACTTTCCACCCTAAAAAAAAGCAGCAAATATGATTTTTGTATGTCCTCTCTAAAATAGATCGAGTTTATTGTTTTTGACTACATTTAAAAAATAGTGCGGAAAAGTAACTTTCCGCACTAGTGTTAAAAAGTAACATTTTTTACGATTGTTGTTTTTCATAAATTATATTTAATTATCTACGTCACTATTCTTATGCGTCATTTTCTTTATATATTTAAATGAAGATGCGGTAAATAACTATTATCTACTCGCGTGCGGTAAAGGACACTTGTAGTTGTATGCGTGAGGAAAGTTGTACTTTACCGCACTCACGAAACAAGAAAGTCTTACGTTCTAATGCCCCAAAGGGGGCTGATAACTTCAAGGTAAAGAAAAAGGTTCAACTACTCATGGGAGGGGGTGCAAAAAGTTTTATTGGTGGTGCATATTGGTGCATAAATAGTGCAATCTGGTGCAATATTTTTTTCTGCAAAAATATCAATAGGGGGGGGGCAACTTCACGGTAAAGGATCAGATGTAACTACTCTGGGGAGGGGTGCAAACATTTTTATACATATTGGTGCATAAATAGTGCAACCTAGTGCAATATATTTTTTTTTAAATACCACTGACATAAAAGTCGCTGTAGTTTACTTTTTAATGGTTTTAATGGTGGTGCATATTGGTGCATAATTAGAGAAAGAAGAGACAGATATTTAAAAAAAAAACTAAAACAGTTATTGAAATAATAGTTTCTTTGATAACGGCAGTAAAGTTTCTGCCGTAACGTCAAATCCGAAAAAAGTTGTTTCAGTACTGTATGACTAGCTGAATTTATTCAGCTAGACTTCGCCCTTTGAAAATTGCTTCCAGTTTTTAATATTTGTATTATTTTTAATTTGTGATGCAACCTTTCAATAAAGACTATGTATTATTATTATTATTTTTAATATGCTAAGCGACATTTTTTCCAAGCACATCGATCTAACATTTTAAAAGTTTAAAATGTTTAAATAGATCATAATTTGCCTCCAAAATCACTAAGCTTATTAAAAAAAAAATTATCAAATCAAATTAAAGATGGCTGTATTGTTTTTTAAGATCCGAAAAAATCTTATGAACAAAGCAAATAAGAAGTAAAAAAACCAAAATAACAAAAAAAATTATAAAAAACAATTATAACAAAATTTATAAACAAAATATAAAAAATGGTATATAAAAACATGAAACAAAATTAAACAAAATAATGCAAAACTATTGCTGTCTCTTTCAGACCCAATAATATAACTAACTAACTAAATTAAGACTCCATAGTAATCCAATTAATATTATAAATGCGAAGTTTGTGTGTGTGAGAGATCAAAACAAAAGAATCTGTAGGCCTATTTTAGTTTAAATTTTTGAAATTCAATGTCAAATCATAATATTCGAGATGGCGAAAATATTCAAGCATGTATCACCGTTTGGTACTCTGTAATTCAAGCTCCGTGTGCGTTATGAATTAACCCCCTAATTCACGGTACTCTGTGGTAGCACTATGTTTTCTATTTTTTTATTTGGGCTAAGAAAGAAAATTAAATTAGGAAAAAGGCTATGCGCGAAAATTTTTTCCTTGGAGTATGGTAAATAAATAAATTAATATTGTGGATTGGTTGGTTATTTTCATATTGAATAAAACGTTAATGGAAAAACTAATATTATAAAACAGGTTATTAAGCGATTTTTTCACTATGAAAATCAGGTTTTTATTTTTTTTTTCATTTTTGCTTAGCGGGAAGTTTTATTAATTTTATTAATTCGTTTAGTTTAAGAAGAGTACAAAATAATTATAATAAGTTAAGTGAGATGATTTAAACGTAGTGCCTGCAGGGTAACCAAACTATTTTCCATAAATCAATCAAAATTTTCACAAACGGAAAAGGGTTACAGACATAAAGGTAGTTGAAGGTCTTTGGTTACAGAGTAAAGAAAGTGACTATTTTATAGAATAAATCCACACTGATACGGAAAATTTTGAAAGTTTTAAATTAAAGAAATTGTCGTTTTTTTTATAATATAGTTACGTAATGAGCTTATTACTTCACTAGTGATGTAATGAGCGTTACGTTATGAGCTTAACTAGTGCGGTAATGGGACTCATTATATAATGCAAAAATGTCCAAATAAGAGACGTAATAGCCACTTATTCTGCAAGTCGTAGATTAAGCAATAAACTAAATTTCCGTGCAGTACCTACTTCCGATTTCCGCCTCGTATATCCACCTGGTGTCTAATTGCATTTTGACTTAACTTTTTTAACATGGGACAACATCGTACTCAACTAAAAAGTCAGTTAACTCCTACAGCCTCAGTGCCCTTTAGCCTATTGTGGCTGCCATTTTTATAACCAAATTGACAAGTAAAACATGGATTTTCTGTCAGTTTGGTGTCAATATGGCACCGATCATAGGTCAAAGGATACTAAAACGAAAATGAGTTAACTGGCTTTTTAGTTGAAAATGGTGTTACATTGGTCCCTTTAAATTTACCTGCCAAAAAGCTAATTGTTTTGGAAAGTGTCAAATTTAGATACCGTATATATATTTAAATCGACCTTTCTATTCTGACACTTTTATCACTATCTATGGAAAAATTCATATTAAGACGGAAAGGGTTTAGAGGAAATAGAGTTAAAAGGAAAATCATTCCTATACAGTAGGTAGCCATATAGCAAGAGTATTGGTATATTGCGTGAATATTCTTGGACCATTCGCAATGTTATCTGAATATTAGTTGTATGCTATATCTATTTAAAAGTTTCATGTTTAGATTACAATCATTTTGAATATTTAGTGAATAATAAAAAAGTGGATCGTTGGATATTCACAGGATCTGTTTTGAAAGTATTCTGAATGTTCCAATATTCTTGCTATTCTTGGTAATTGTTACAAATACGAAAAAAACTGAAAGCTCGATAAAGTTGCCCAATAAAAACTAAAAAGAAAGTGTGGAAAATCCTAAATTCTGGATAGCTCCGAAGTCAAGAAAAAGCAAAATGACATTTTTTTGTTTTGCTTTTTTGCGTTTTTATTTTTAAATTTAATTTTCTCTTCCCTTAATAAATTACTACAGATAATTGCATTTTCAACCAAAAAAAGATTGATTTTTTTTTTTTTTTTTTTTTTTTAAAGGATTTTATGAATGGCTATTCGTGCCCCCTGGCGCCATTAACATATAATAAGAGGATCATTTGAGATGTCTAAATTCACCAAGTTTCGAGAAAATATCCTTGCGCGTTGGTGCATGGCCATCCTCAAATAGTGTGATTAGTATTTTTATTTAGTATTTTGGCTCCTATTGGTCCAACTTATTCCACAAATGAGAGGAATATTGAATATTTCACACAGTTTGTTTTTTCTTTACGGGTTGAAGTGTAAGTGCAAATTTTTTTATATACATGTAAATTTTAAGGTCTTTATCTACTTGTGTTTATATAACTTGACGTATTCCATACTATTATTGTAAATAGTCAACGGATATCAATAACCATTCTATTATATTCTATAAATTAGTGTAAATAGATAAAAACGGTGAGCCCTTAAGTCAAAATAATGGGCCATAACTAGATTAGTTTTCATTCTGGTCAAACGTCAAATAGAAAACAACTAGTAATAATTTGTACATTTTGTAGTTTTTAAAATGTTAGCTAAGCTAAGCTTGCTAAGGACCTAGTTGATAAGTGCTGATTTTAAAAGAAAAAGGAAGACTGTTACCCGGGACGTAGGTTCGAATCCTAGTTGCTTCCGCTACTTTTTTTTTAATTATAAATAATAATACAGGCCGACGTCAGTTTAATTACAGAAAGGAGAACCATTTTTACTGACTAATTTTGGATCGCTGATTATTGCAATGATAACAGTTTTGCGCGATTAGCTCGTATATAACTTCACGTTATGCGTGGCTGCCATTTTTATTATATTCTTAATGGTCGGCTTGAGTTTCTATCAAAATAACAGTTTTGGCAATGGTTAATTAATAGTAGTGAGGCGGGGAAGCCTTAAGCACTTTGTCATTGGCTATTGTTTTGGCCGAGCAGATAAGACCGCCTCGTCTATGTGGCGACAATGACGCGGAGTCGCGGATTTGCTCGAACCTTCTAGACTATGAGGCGCGTAAATATATAAGGCGCCGCGCCAGCAGTGTCGCGTGAGCAGACAAAGTCAGTTTCGCTTTAATACATAACATAAGTGATCAGTTAAGAGTATTTTACGTGTGTTTCATGGTTTTTGATTTCGTAATTCATGCTGTTGTCTTCTTAGTAGATACGCTAGCTCTACATTGTGTGTTGTTTTTCAGCTTTTGCAATTTGTCAGGTTCTTCTCGTAGAGTTTGTAAAAATTCACCGGACCGATTTTGTTACATTTGTGGAGTATTTGCGGTACAGTCACAGATTAGACCGATGAATGATGTTGTCAAGAAAGCATAGTATTTTTATTTCAACTGCAAAATCGGTGATCAAGATAAAAGCTGGGCTCCTCATGTATGCTGCCTAATGTGTTATGCGACCCTTACAGTATGGCTGAAAGGAAGTAAAAAAAGCATGCCCTTTGCAATTCCCATGATATGGAGAGACCCCGGAATTATCATGACGACTGTTATTTTTCTTTGACAAATACAATAGGAGCTAATAAGAAGAAACAACATGCCATTCAGTATCCAAACTTGCCATCCGCAATAAAACCAGTGCCGTATGGAGAATCTTTACCGATACCTACTCCGCCAAAAAACTGGGAAACAATAGATATTACAGAAAGATGACTGACAAAAGATTGCCAACAGAAACTTATGAGGATACAACATTAACATCCTCGGATAAAGATACGAGAGACAGTACCTTCCTTTTAAAGGGCGAACCTCACCTTATACTACAAAATGAATTAAATGATTTAGTTAGAGACTTGCAACTTTCAAAAGAGAAAGCTCAACTTTTAGGTGCCAGACTGAAACAGTGGAATTTGCTGCCTCTGAGAACTACTTACATTCAATACAGAAAAAGGAATGAACCTTTTTCAGAATATTACAAAATGGAAGGTTCACTTTGCGTGGACATAAATGGACTGATAACCGAGTTACAAATTCAACACAATCCATCCGAATCGCGTCTTTTCATAGATTCATCAAACTCTAGTCTCAAAGCAGTTTTACTGCATAATGGGAACATAAGGCCGTCTATTCCTGTAGCACACTCTATTTCGATGAAAGGAACATATGAAGATCTCGCCCTATTTCTAAATTATATCAACTACAAAGAACATAGCTGGCAAATTTGTGGAGATCTGAAAGTTATTGCAATATTACTTGGTATGCAAGGTGGATTTACAAAATACTGTTGTTTTTTGTGTCTTTGAGACTCAAGAGCTACAACTAAACATTAGTTGCAAAAAGAGTGGCCCCTAGAGAGTCATTTAGGCCCGGTAGATCCAGCCAAGATCCTGCTGCCCCCTCTTCATATTAAGTTGGGCCTCATGAAGAATTTTGTCAAAGCTATGAACAAAGAGGGTGCAGGATTTAGTTACCTTAAACAGTTCTTTCCAAAATTAAGTGATGCTAAATTAAAGGAAGGAATTTTTATAGGACCTGATATTCGTAAATTGATGCGTGATGAATTGTTTGAACACACTTTAAATGAAAAGGAGTTGGATGCATGGCGTGCCTTTGTCAATGTTACGAAAGGTTTTTTGGGCAAAAATAAAGACGAAAATTACGAAGGACTGGTGCAGCAACTTCTGGTCTCATATAGAGCTTTGGGATGTCGCATGTCCTTGAAAATCCACTTTCTTCACTCCCATCTCGACTTCTTTCCGGAAAATTTTGTAGATGTTAGCGATAAACTGGGAGAGCGGTTTCATAAGGATATAAGAACGATGGAAACTCGATATCAAAGACGTTGGGACTCTGCAATCATGGGAGAATACTGCTGGTCAGTGAAAAGAGAAGATTCGTCGTTTCATAAAAGAAAGAAGTAAAACTGATGGTCTTTTTTGCATGTTTATTGAAGTACATATTACACATATTCTGTGTATGTAATACTATTATACTGACTAAACAAATAGTTTTTAATTGATTTTATTTAACAAATAATAATCGTCAATAAATGTATTCTAGTTCTACTGGTGTATTTATCAAATTAATTCCGTATTCATCTTCATTTACGTCATTTATTTGGCTGGTAAACATGACAATAGTTTATGCGCCCAGTAAATAATGGTTAAATTGGCAACTATGCGTTACACAAAAATACGAGCTAATGGAGGAAAACGGTTATCATATTCGCACTCAGCAACTCTAAATTAGTTAGAAACAGTGGATTTTCTTTCTGTACCTTTTCAAAAGTTCAAAAACGTCCGCCTGTGTAATTAAGAGATGCGCTAGCATTCAGACCACGTTGTCTTACAAATTCAAAGTAGAGAAATACGAAAAGGAATAATGTAATCTGACTAAAATTTCTGATGACTTTCCATTTTTTTTGTAAACCGCACTTATTTTGAAACTTCTGGGATAGATAGCAGCACTAGAGCTTTCATTTTGACGAAAGAAAAGTTGAATATGTTGAAAAAACCAAAAGATATTTAAGCATTTAAAAATGAACAACCCTGCAAAATTTTAGCTAATCCTGATATTTAGTTTTCCCTGGCCACCCAAAATTAAAAGATCAAAGCATTGTCAGTTGTAGTTGAGAAACTAGTTATATGCCCTTAGTAGGTGAAGTTTTCTACCAAATAAAATGAACAAAGTTTGATTGAGTCTGTAAATAACGGATTTCTTAACAATTTTCTTTATCCCCGAAAGTATTTGTATTGTTTTTTAGAATAAAAATATTTGTTGTGATTTAGTTTTATCCAAAATTCTTTTAAAATCTATTAGTTTAGCCACAAAATGATCAGAACACAGGTGCAACTTCACCTTTAAGCAAAAATAATGTTCTAATAAAGTGGGGGTTACCAAAAAACCAAACTAATTTTTGTCTTTTAATATGGATTAACCTTGGTACTTTTTGCCAAAAAATAAATGTGCTTGTTTTGAATTCGGTAGATGTGCAAGTATAAAGCTAATTTTTGAAAATCCCCTGTATATTATCTAAGAAACTGTCATTTAAGAATGAGGTCATGACTGAATTATTGTATAACCCACTACCAATTAATTTTAGTTAATATTAAAAAAACCCGTATAATTGTATATAACCGGGTGCGGTTATACATATCTCCCCATATGTTTTTGACATGCAGTCACAAAATTGACCTTTCTAAAAGTGTATAATATTTTAAAAGCTAAAATGCCTAAAACCTTTAAAAGTACGACAATTTGTCATATTGTTTCAAAAAGGTCTCTAAAACTGAAAATATTTTTTACTTAAATTAAAGTCAACCATATTTTTATATTAAATTTTGCATAATACTAAAAAATCAGCAGAAATAATGTTTTAGTAAATTCTTTATTGAATAATATCAAATTATCACTCGAGTAACGGACGAAGGCTGGGGTCTGATTTTCGAATCCATACGAAAATATCCGCATACGTGTACTGAATAATCGACAATTTTTATGTCAGTTCTTTCTATACCCTGTGAAATGAAAGGTGAAAGATAAGCCGGTATGTGTGGACCGCGTTCGAATTCGAACGCAATATTGGAGGGCATTCGTGTTGTTTGGCATGAAAAACCGGCTATTCTTTCACATACTACCCATGAATTTGCATATCGGAATGTCTTTTGCCTCCTTTTCTATACGGTGTAGGAAGAGACGGAAGTAGTCGCATGCGAATAATTTCGTATGGTTTCGAAAATAGGACCACTGCTCTATAAAGAGGGCGGTAAACCATTTTAGAGTTGATAAAATAACAATAATACGATGGAAACAGCGCTGGATTGAAAACAATTCGACGAATAGGAAACTTGGATTAGGACAAAAAGGATGATAAACTTAATACTAATTATTTTAACTTAAAAAAGAACTAAAATAAATAATTTAGTATTTAATCACCATTTTTCTCTGTTACAAGCTGCAAACGTCTGGGCATTGGAAAGGTTAAATTTTGAAAATACTGATGGTCTTCTGAGAGCTGATCCAATGCGCGATATATAGCATCGCTTACCTCTCCAATTCCTTTGTTATATTATTTTAACGATTCGACCCCATATATTTTCCATTGTGTTAAGGTCAGGGCTGTTGGCTGGCCAAGGAAGTGTTTATATATTATTATTCTGAAACCATTGGCGAACAACATTAGACGTGTGTACTGGACAGTTGTCCTGCTGATAAACGAAGTCATTATTTTCATGTAAAGCCTGTACAAATGGCAGCATAACGTTTTCAAGGATTTCAATGTATCATTCACTATTGAATCTTCCTTCGATTCTTCAAAAAAAAAACCAAACCTCTAGCACTAAACCAGCCTCACATGTTTACAGAAAAATGTCCAGCTTTTTTAATTTGGTTTGTATATTCGGGTTTAAATCTAGAATTTGGTAGACGATAAACTAAAATTCTCCTGCTGCTTGAAGATGTTTGAAAATTTTTTCGTCAGTGAAAACCACCCTCTCCCAGAAGTCATTATCACAAAGAACGTTGCAAAAATCACTCTGGCCTGTTTTAGTTCTTCTGTTAGAAAAGGCTTCTTGCAGCAACTCGACAAGAGACTTCTGATTTCGTTACTCTTCTATTTACTGTTGCTAAAGAACCCGGAAATAACCGACGTTAAAAAAGGATTTTGTCTGAGATGGTCAATAAGTCTCTCATCTTGCACTTCAGAACTTACTTTTTGTCGTCCTGGTCCATCTTTCCTATCCATAGAATTATTTTCAATCCAGCGCTTTTTCCATCGCATCATCGTAATTTTATCAACTCCAAAATGGGTGGCCGCTCTTCTTATAGACCAGCCGCTTTCTATTGGGAAATCAATTTAACCGTGGCGACCTGATTTTTTTGCAAAGCTTTACGTCACTGCATTTGTTTTCCATGGCAACGCGGAAAGTTTATTTATATTTGTCCCGAGTGGGACACCAGAGCTTTTTTAGCACCCGGTCAAAAATTTGGGGATTATTAGGTTACTTATTTTTTATTTCGCATTCCGCGCCGCTAAAGCACATAAGTTTTTTTACTTTCGCTTCCGTGTAACTCATGATGCGTTGATGTAGCCCGGACTTGCATTGCTATCATTACCGCCGCTGTACGATACCACCGCGCAAATAAACCTTTAGGTCCATGTGACTGCGTGTTTATTTTTCAGACAAAAACAATAAGTTCTTCTATTTGTGCCTCGGTTTCTGCTAATGTAGTACATTATTTGTCCCTTGGTGTGCTTAAAGACTTGGAAATTATGCAATGGATCAAGAAAAAATAAAAGAAAGCAGAAGGTAAGACCTCGGGTAAGACTATACATTTTTTGAATAAGTATTGTTGTCTTTATAAGGGTTTTTCCTTTGGTTTTTCCTTGAAATAACTAGAAGTGACTAGGCAACCTTGTTAGATACTCATTTTTAGTTTAAGGAAATTTCTTCCTTTTAGATTCTTTTAAGGTGGATTGAGAGTTCCAAAACTATAGCAAGCATATGCTGCTGTCCTCAGTTACTACGTTTACACGCACCTAAAAGCGCTTTTATATAAGGACGGTTTTAAATAAAATCACTTTCTTCGAGGGTTTATATGTCCTTCATTAAATGTCAGTTTATAGAAAAAACAAATAAAACAACTTAATTAATTAATTAATTAACAGATTTTTTGAAAAACTGGGGTTTACTATTTCTTTAGGTTTGAAGAAATGCACTAAAGTGTTTTTAAGTGTTTATAATGACCCTAAAATGGGCCAACACTGTTCTTAACTAAAGCAACCAGTTAACTCATTTTCATTTTAGTATCTTTTGGCCTATGATCAATGCCATATTGACACCAAAATGACAGAAAATCCATGTTTTACCAACACCGTACTCAACTAAACTTGAGAACGGTGTTAGTTTTACTTGTCAATTTAGTTATAAAAATGGCAGACACAGTAGGCTAAAGTGCACTGAGGCGGTAGGAGTTAACTGACAAAGTACAAAGTAAGTGTTCCGTAAGCCGCAAGCAGTATGCAGTAAGAGCAGCATGCATTTGTTATTGTTTATTTTCATTGCGTCTTACCTTATACTACTTACCTTACAGAACTCTAAATGCACCTTTATTCCTCTGCAAAGTTATTTTATGTAGGTACCTATATATAATAAGTATGTTTTTCCTTTTTGAAGGGTGGACTGCTCAGTTGACTACCACTAACATATGTGGAATTAGGTACCATACAAATTAATAGTCCCACAACTAAAACTGTTAAGACCTTGCCAGACTTTGCATAATATTTATTTTTTATGTCCACTCAGATGACATTTTAAATATATATATTCTTAAATTTGTAACTTTTTTAACAAGAAATGGACAAACATTTTGTCAAAAAAATATATTTTGTCATTAAGCCCCTCTAGATAGCATCGAAAAGTTAAATGAAGCTCCTTAAAGCTGATTTTTCAAGGATTATTATTATCTAGTTTAAACATTTCCGAGAAATTCTGTTGAAAGGACCTTAACTTAAGGGCTAAGTTAAGGGTTAAGTTTGAAGGGGTCCCTAAAAATACTCCTTCGAACATCTTGAAGAACACATACAAAGTCTCAACGGTGAGGTAATCATAAATTTTTGTAGGCCTGGGCTCACGGACTATAATGAAAAAAATTATACAAAAAAATAGTGAGGCACATTTTGCTCAGTTTCGCTCATTTACTTATTTCTAAGTTTTCTCTACAGTAAAGCTAGAGAAACTCCAGTTTTTAAGATCTACCTGTATGCACTTTTTAAGAGTTGAAAATAAAATTAGGACCTGAATATTTTTGTAAATTTAAGGTGTCCAAGATAAAGGACCATGAGGTGAGGTGAGCGAAATTCCCCTCACGTTCATTCAAGAATAAGCGTACTGGCCTGAGGAAACTGTCTAGGAGGGAGGGTTCCTGAAAATACTAGGAAGAAGGATGCTCCACCTGGCAAAAAAACCTATGTGAACAGTAGAAAAGAATATACAATGAGGAATACAATAAGCCTTGTAATAAGCAAACTAGCTTCAGTGTCAGGGATTTCCTAAATCATGCCTTATTGTAGGAAAGAAATCTATCAAGATGGAATGACACCGCTTTTCTTGCCTTCAAGTTATATATATACAGACCGCTTCAAGCTACTGTGAACATAGGGGTAATCAAGTCCAATTTACTCTCCGTGCGGTACGACCGAGGTGGATTCGAAGCACGCTGCAGTGTTATCTTTTGGAAATTCATTTTGTTTTTATTATTTTGTTTTATTTCTGCCTTGCTCGAGAAACAGATGGGTAAGTTCTTAATTGAAATAATACATTTTTAAAACCAACGAAGTTGCCGAAAAAGTGCAGATGGTCAAATGGTCAAATCGTCATAACCCAACACACGTTCGATATTGGTCGAGGGAAAATTTGCATTTGTATTTTGACGTAAGAACACAGTATCCCCAAAAACTAAATGTTTGGGGGGGGGGGTATTATAGGGGAACACGTAATTGGGCCATTTTTTATTAACGGCAATTGCAATTTGAATGGTCCTAGATACTTGGATCTACTGCAGCAGCACATTATTCCAACTGCTAGGCAGTTGTTAGGTGTAAGATTTGGTGAAACATGGTTTCAACAAGATGGTTGTTCCGCTCATAATGTTGGCCTTGTTAGGGAATATCTTGATAATGTATTTCCTAATCGGGTTATAAGTACACGGGGAACTATTTTATGGCCAGCTCGATCTCCCGATCTTGCTCCTAATGACTTCTATCTGTTTTTGAACAAGCTTTTCAAATTATCACCCCTAACATGCTTGGAAACGTTAGAAGGAGTTTTTATAGTAGGCTCGGATATTGTCTAGCCGAACAAGGAGGACTTTTCAAACACTTGCTTTAATTTTTTTTTGACTGGGAGAATCTCTTTGGTTTTTAGAATGTATTATTTTATTTTGAGAACTTGCTTTTATTTTGTTTCTCCTTATTATTTTCATTGTAACACGTCGTCACTGATAAATCTGAGCAGTTGACAATAAAACGCTCTTATTTATCAGTGACAAAAAATAAGAAAATTACGTTATAAAAATTTGCGTATTTGCGTGTCATTGACTACGCTCCACACAGCACCGTGGTTAGAGGCGTACTAAATACCAAAGGAAAGTCATGCAAGTGGTGATCGCAAGCCTGAGTATTGGTTGCTTCACTGATAGGCGTGCGGTGTCTCTGCATGTACGTACACTGGCAAATTAGACTTCTTCCGCCCTATGTTCGCAGTAGCTTGAAGCGGTCTGTGTATATATATAATATATATAAAATTCAAAATTAAAATTCTTACTGTAACAATTTTAATTAGTTAGAGTATGTATGGAACTGAAAAACCGAGAAAAGTTGAGAAATTTATTCTTTGAAAAGGTTAGGAAATTTGACAAAAAAATATACAAAAACAAAGAAAATCTGGAAGGCCATCTGGAAAAAATTGATTTAAAAAGAAATTAGAATCATAAAATAAAAAAAAAATTGTCAAAATGAAATTTTGCGGCCGTTTTCTTTTTTAAAAAATTCTCGAAAAAATCATGATAAGTTTTTTACAAATGGTTAGGAAAAACTTGGAAACATCAGAGAATCCAATTAAAGGTTAGTAGTTAGGCTGTGTAGGTTCTGGATCACTTAGCGTTAACGTTAACGTATGTCCGTCTATCTGCGCTGAAACACTCTAATAGCTGAAACTCCCTAATATCACGTGCCTGTAAGTGACGTCAGAAGTGTTATGTGATCACGTGACTTGTGTTCTATAGAGTGAGTCTCTTCGGGGATTCTACAGGGTGCTCTATGTCCAAGAGGATTGTTAGGGGGTTGCAAGGGAATGCCATAAAGGCTGGTGCGAATAGGGGATGTGATCACGTGACTTATGTTCTACAGAGTGAGTTGGGGTTTATACAGGGTGCTCTAGTGACATGCACCTGTCATCTGTCATTTGTGCTCTCTAGCCAAGCTGTCAAGTGCCACAAGGTCTTAGAGTACTTAGCGTTAACGTATGCATGCTGAAATTCTCTAATGGTTGAAACTTCCTAATATTAGTTGCCCATTCTCGGTCATAAGTGCCAATGTATAGAGTAGAAAATGACGTCACGCATAGCATTGGGGCCTTATTATTTCAAGAGTGGCACTTGAAAAATGTCGAGATGAGAGAGATCCGATATGTGCGCACGTTTTTCTCCTATGGTTTCTGTAAAAGACTAATTTTGGTTTGCTGCGCAGGGGACAAAAGGCCTTAGTAGTTTTCTGCGAATATCTCGAGTTGTAAGTGATCGATTTGAAAAATTCTTTTTTTGTTAGATTGCTGTGTTCCAATGCTATTTATTCTTAGAGAGATGGGGAAGCCAAACGGGCCTTAAGTGGTGAAAGAAAGTCCTTAGTAGTTTTCTGCGAATATCTCGAGATCTAAGTGATCGATTTGAAAAATTATTTTTTTACTGGATTTCTGTGTTCCGATGGTAATTATCCGCACAGGCATGGGGAAGCCAAAAGAGCATTAAGTGGTGAAAGAAAGACCTTAGTAATTTTCTGCGAATATCTAAGTAATCGATTTGCAAAATTCTTTTTTGGTTAGATTGCTGTGTTGTAATGCTACTTATTCTTAGAGAGATGGAGAAGCCAAAATGGCATTAAAGTGCTTGACCTTAGTATTTTTTGACGGATATTTCGCGTTATAGCGATGGGATTTGAAAAATGTTAGTGTTACAAAGAGGGAGGGCATGACAAAAAGGTTGTATTATGTGTGTGACATAGCTGTGCAGCTCGAGTTAAAAGGCTTTTATTTTTACGGTAAATAATATTATTATTATATGGATTTTAAAATGATCAAAATGTGTGGTTTTGTGAAGACAAAATCGAGTATACTCAAAATAAGCTATGACCCTGTTTATCAAGAATTTAAAATAACATATTTACGTAAAGCTTACTAATGAGCTAATTTTATACGGTCAAATGCCTTTACAACCGCCTAGTTCCACTGCGAATTGACAATGACGGACTGGTATGTTAACGTTACTGATCAAATTGGAAGCTTTTATGGAGGAAAAATAAAGTATACAAAAATAGGTATACTCGAGATAACCTAAACTTGTTTTTCACAAGTTTAGCATGATAATGTTTTATGTATCCAAAAAACACAGTTTCTTGGGATCTAAAATATAAACAAAAATTTATTTTTAGTAAAAATATATTTATTGATTGATAAATTATGTTAAGGGAATGTCCTTAAAACAAAATATTTTTTTTATACACATATTTGGTCTTACTCATTTATGCTGTATTTTTATGAAGATCAACTGACTTTTGACAAAAACAAAACATTTTATTGCAAACGGGGCAAAATCTGGAACCAACATTAACAAAATTCATATAGTTTTGACAAAAACATTTCTCTTTTTGCAATAAGAACATACATAGTCCTTGAATGTTTGCTTGTATGTCCTTCTTCACCATAATAGCCTCTTTTTCACCTTTAGACGGCATCTTTTTTTTAAAGTTAAAGGTAAATTGTGTCTTTGTGAATCCGCTGATAAATATTTTTTCTCCAGTGCTTAAATTGGAATGAAACAACAAAAACCATATTTAAACTGTACAGTTATATGTGTATAAAAATAATACTTTTCAAATTTATTTTTCCTATATTAAAGATAATAATTCTCACCCTGGTTATGCGAGTCCAATTTTTAAAAGTTTTCAGTGTGAGTATTAGATGCCCAGAACCTTAAAAGATGAATGAAATATATAGAATGATTAAAAATTCATGAGGAATCTAATTACTGATATCCCCATTCAAGATAGTTGTTAAATGTAATTTTTCTACGTGAAGCCTTGTTCACCCCTTTTACCCTCATGCTAAATTTTGTAGCCTTCTCTTATTTCCTTTTCAGAAAGATTGGAGCACAATTTGAAGTTCTGTCATAATAGCACCATAATTTTCATCAAAATAAATAACATTTTATTAAATAATGAATCATATGGGAAAAAAATTGGTATGCAAATATACCTAACTAACATGTTTCTTGAAAGTTGGGCTCTCTTCAAGTCTAAATGTGGCTGATGTTGCGTCCTGGGAGGCATTTGTATCATATATCATATAATCCATATGATGGGCAACTGAAAACTGATGGAAACAAAACATTTTTACTTATATTGTATATAGAATAAAATCTGGTACTTACATTATTTTTATGGATGTCCTTGTGGGTCCCTTATGTCTTTGAAAAATAATCTACTACATACATTGATAATTTTCTAAAGATTGGTTGTATTTCTTTTGATGTTTGGTTAAAGACATACATTTTTTCTTCAAAAATTTTTATTTTTTTGTAACGTAATATGATGTAATCTTTTAATATCTATTTACCTTCTTTCATAAGATCCGTAGTTCTATGTCTTATTATTAATGATTTCCAATGTAGAAAAAGCGCTATGTAGCGGTGCAAAAACTGAGGAGGAAAGAACATTTTTTTCTTTACTTAGTAGAAATTAATAAGGCTTAACACATGTATAATTCTTAATAAATGAATGCCTATATAATCAATAAATTTAGAAAAGCAAAATTAGCTTATACTTGACCCCAAAGTTATCAGTTGTACAAAGTTAAATGGTAAACAAAAATTTTTGAGCATGCACCTTTTAAAACAGTTTGGTAGGTGGAAAGAAAAATATTAACCGCATTTTTTTTTTTTTTTGAGAAAATGTGATAAAAATGCATTTTTCTCGTGGAATTAACAAAACATAATATACCTGTTTCTCCTCCCTAGATTAATGTCACGACGGTATTGAATTACAGTGTTTCCGCTGCGTTCTCGCAATATTTGAATCTCTGTAACAACAGAACCCTTACACCTTGTTGTAAAGGAAAATTCAAACCTTTATATCGCACCCTTAATCCTCCTGCCTTTTACATAAGACACTCCAAGTTTTGTTCTAATTGGGCCTCAAAAGAGTTATGGCAACTATCCGACCATCATTATCAGCATCTGTCTATTGATAAATTATATATATCTAAGTATAAAAGTTTGCGTTTAAAACCGAATCAATTTTAGTAATTTGTAAAAGTTTTTTAAAATTAAGCGTTTTCCATATCATCCCATTCAAACACCATATGGTTGTAATAACTTAATCAATTAGGAACCATCAATATTTTCAATCATTTAAAAACTAGTCGCAATTAATATTTTTCACGGAAATTTTAATCAAATCGGTTTACTGGTTTTGGATATATCATGGTACATATGTACGTATCTATAGGTACTTTATGATACCATATTGAATACAGACCAACACCTTAACATTTTTAGTGAATATTTTTCACAGTTATAGATTGGAAGGGAAAATTTAAAAAAATACTTTTTAGTCAGCTACCAGAAGGGTACAAACCCCAAGTTTCTAAGAATGAAAGATCTTTTGAGCTATGTTAAAACAGTGTCAAATTGAACTGGAATTGTTGACATATGTGGATATGATCATGTTTTTTGTCTTTGGCATATCCCTTAGAAGATGTAATCCAACCTTGCCAAATTTGGACTAATGATGTAATAAAGGAGATCAAGGTTGTCGTTAGGAAGACATATGAAGCGGAAATATTCCATGACGTCACTAAGTGTGAATAAAAAGTGAAATGGAGTCTTTACCAACAAACCGTTTATAACATGAGTCATCATAAAAAAACAAATAGCAAAAGGATAGGTGCAAATCCATATCATTCCACTCAAATACCATTTGGTTGTTGTAACCTAATCAATTAGGAATCATTAATATCATGACGTCTTCATTTACAATCCTTAAAACCAGTGCAGGATACACCTGATTAACATTTTTCATGGCGATTTTATTCAAATCGGTTAAGTAGTTTTGAAAATATCTTGGCACGTATGTACATACCTATAGGTCCAGACCATTTAGTCAGCAATTTTACATTCTTATATTTACCAACATACTCCATGGTTTTACCAAATACTGCGTTAATCATTAATTTGAAAAAGTGTTTTCCGAAACTGTTTTTGCTCTGTTGACGCATGTGAATGTTTAAGTCAATATAAAGACTGTTTAAATTTTAGTATCCCCATGAATTTTTTTAAGAATTGGTTTTAAATTTCTATATTGAATAATGTATCGTTCTTTATCATACAGTGTGGTCATTAATTTGAGTAACTTACTTTTAGAATTGGGTGGAATTCTATGTTCTGGTCAGACGGGAAGATCTTTATACACATCAAATAGTTCAGGAGGATAATATACACCTATTTCCTATGGGTGCTATCAGAAATTTTATTAATATCCGCCTCTAAGCATACTGCTATTTAGATCCACTCAAAGGCATCAAAAGGTAAAGATAAAGGCATTGCTGTTCCATAAAGTGAGTTGACGTTATAATACATCAAATATGAGGTTTTCTGGCTTGTACTGTGTGATTCTCCTATGTACCTGTTGCCGTTTATTTTCAAGAGCTGTAAGCCGTTTATAAGTTGGTATTTCTAGTCAAAAACCACAGATCTTTGCTGGATGTTTGAAACTATCATATATTTTAACAATGGCAATATGGTGCGTAAGTTCTTCAGATCATAAATTTAAAAAAAGACCTATAAAATACTTTAATACTTTTTATTATGTTAATTGCACTAGACATATCTATTACTTGTATTTTATTTTATTTTGGTAATTATAGAATTTAACAATAATTTTAACTGTTCCAATAAATTTGGGGTTGGACAAAGAATATCAAAAAAATCTAAAGAAGTTTTCCCAATCTTTTTCATTGTGTTTGAAAATTCATCATACTCGTAATATATATTTTCAGTTGTAAAAAAGTAAAGCAACCCGTTAGTGTAGCGGAATACAGAGTTAAAATTAGCTGGTACCCCCTGAAATTTATCTGAAAGTAAACCATATCTGGTTGGTGAAAAATTACACTCGTTAATTTCAACATAATATATCTTATCATAAAATAAAAATGTCTGACACTCATAGGTATTAACTATACCATGAATTTTTTGAGATTGGTGAAAACCCTGTAAATCTGAGATATATTTCTCATGTTTTAAAGCAAGAGATGGATAATTAATAAAATACATTTTTTTATCTGTAAATATTACAACATCTCCAACAGGTCTTGATATATGGCTGAAATTCTCGAGAAATTCTCAGGTAAAAATTTAAGAAAATCTTTTATTTTAATCGGGAAACTATCAATTAAATTAGACTTTAAGTCCTTTATCCAAACATATTTTTCATAAAAAATATATAATTTTCCATTTACCACTAGAAATGTATTAATTTTCTTAAAGTTCAAATCACATAATCTGGGTATTTCTTCTGCTGGGTGGTATTTTTCTATAGTACTACTTTTTCTCGTTGTTGGTGTGGAAATTGTTGAAGTATTGGTGGTTTCTTCCGTTTGTGTTGTTGTAGTCGTAGTAGATACGAGTTTATCCCCATATAAATATTGAATTGCGTAGATATCATCTTGAGACAGCTCTGTAGTTTGTCGATTAGAGTCCAAGACGGGATACATAATGCTCTTTCTATGTGAAGAATGTGAAATACCAAATGTGTGTCCAATTTCATGAGTCAGAGTATGTATTAAACTAATCTCCCCAAGTTTTGGTATTATATTTAAATTAAATCTTATATTTTTGTTGACGTAAATCTCTAACTGTGATCTAGAAGGGTAATTGGCATGAGCCAGAACGCCAGAGCCTTGAAAAAAACAGCTCAAGTTTCCAAATCCATTATACGTGTGATTATTTTCGTTAAAAGTAATTATAATATCTGCATTATGATAGGCGTATCTAAATCTTAAATTTGTATAATTTTCCCAGTTCTTGAAGGCACGGTCAGCTAATTGCTTATATGTGTTGATGTCATATGTTGGGGGAATAATTTTCCAATATATATCACTCTTGTTCCATTTTATATGTATTGGGTTTGCCAAAGAATAATCACCATGATTATCTTTTACACCACATCGGGAGGTTGCCATCAGTTTTTTCGTCTCTTCATTTAACACACCATCAGCTGTAATAGCCATTTTTTCTTGAAATTCCAATATTGCATCATTAATTAAGGTTAGTGATGAGTTTAGACCTTTAGGTAGATATCCATAATTTTCTAAATAAATTTTGGTTTCTTCCAAGGTTAGTTCTATATTTTTATCATTTACAAATAAGAGTATCAGTAGCGAGAATATTATAATCTTCATGGTCAGTACTTATAATTCAAATGAATATTGAGTATACGTTTTGCTATTTATATAGATATATTACCCTATAAACAATCCCCCAATACACACCATTTAACCGATCAGCGTGAGGTCTTGTGCAGCATATATCGCCGGTTCGATTCCCTAAATGAAATACACTTTTTTTATTAATAATTATATAAACAAATGTTAACAAGACGAATTATAGCAGACGATTTAAAGCGTGTGACTCTAGAAACGGCTTACGTACATGACTCATATTTCTGTCGAGGTTTCTCATATAGAAGTAGTGAGTGGTGCAGAATACCTGTTACAGAATTTTTACAGAGGAGTAGTGGATGGTGTAAACCATATATCTAAAAAAATAGTACAATACCAGTCAAGATATTTGGTATAGGAGTAGTATCTCAGGGTGCGCAGTCATACTGCACGCAGGAGCTGTCATTCCCAAAGGGATTATTTTACCACCATCTATTGATAAAAATAAAACAAAGTAATTATTTAACAATAATATATTTTTTTTAGCATAGCCTAAAAATTATTAGAATGCATAAAACAGTGAAAATTTATGTGGACTCCCTTCAACTTTTTTAAATTGAGGCAACCAATCTCATACATATCTATAATATTATTATTTATTAAATTAGTTAACATTACAAGGGTCAAAGAAGAAGTTAAGAAACCTCCAAATCAGTTACTTCAACCGAAAATAAACTAAAAAACAAAAGATCTTGGGTGGAAATAACGAAAATTCAAACTTGCATGAGCATTCCACAAGGAACACACAAAAGATCAAAGCCAAAAGAAAAATGATTAAACGATGTTTCGCCCTGGGTAACCAGCGTGGGCTCATCAGTAGTTTCACTGGTCACCCTCCACTATATATCATTAAACACCATCATACACTTTGATTTCCAACCCTGAACCACTCACAAATAGGCATCGTTCCGCACTGGCACTTACTTATCCAAGTTACCTGATACGAATTCGTCCTGGCGTGTTCACAAATTCACAAATATTCGACATTCCGGTCTAAAAAAACCAGATAGATTGTCCTGATATATTAAACAAAGTCAACTTTCTTGTTCCACGTCTACCATCACGTCAAAATCTTACTTTTTCTCTCCCAAGAGCTCGAACAAACCAATTACTTTTTTCTCCACTCCATGTTATGTGTAGAACTCATAATATCCATAACAGGGAAATAGATATATTTAATACCTCAATTGCTAAAATTCACAGATATTCCATTTCAGTGAATCCAGATAGTACATAATTTCCCTCCTGTCCTGCCTTTATCTAATTTGTGATTTTATTAGATTTTTTCAGTGTTTTATATTGTTTGATTTTATATTTTTGTGTTTCATAGATTGTATGACTTTTATATACATATCTTGTAAACTTTGATTAAGTAGGTACCTTAATGTAATTAGTTTTAGCGAATTGTGTACTTTTTCCTGCTTTGTAATTGGGTATTTTGGACCTGTTAAGCAGTGTATCAATAAATAAATAAATAAATTTTTACAAAAAATACAAAAAACATGTAAGACCATTTTGGAACATTGCGTTTCACGTTTGTCCTAGAAAACATAAAAATACACAAAGATCGTTTAAAAATGGACTAAATATCCTAACAAAAAAAAAACGTGTGCAAATTTCAACTTTGCTTAGCCGATGAGTCACATGTGAGTAGAAAAAACATTTTTAATTCCAAAGCTGTCAATGAGGGTAAGGTAGGGGGTGGAATCTAGTCTCAATTTTATTTAGTCAGAAATGCGCCGCAAGCTATAATTTTGAAAATATTTTAATAAAAATGTTAATTTTTACACGTAATAAATGCTAAAATACAGCACCTCAGGTAATTTTTTTTTTAATTTTTGCACAAAAATCTTACTAATTTTTTATTTCTTTCACGTTTTTCTGTGAAATATTGAATGGTTTAGCTGTAGAAATGGGAATGGCAGTAGCTGGTGACCGCTACTGATAATAGCACATACTTCACATCAATAAAAAACCTTTTTTACATATTAAGTATAATTTATTTAATTTTTGAGTCGTTAAAAAGTTTAAAAAATCTAATATTATTTAACGCGCCAAACTTAAATTTAATTAATTTATTAGGCTAAAAATTGGATTACCACAGAGTAAATAAATATTTTAAATAAAAATCATTAACATTTTAGATAAAAATACACATTAATCATAAAAATATAAACTTAAATATTGGACAAATAGGAAAAAAGTAGAAGTCAAAATAATAAATAGTAAAAAGTAGTTTTCTCAAAAAAAAAAATATTTTGGTTACAATCATGATCAATTGCCTTTTTATAAGCAAACGACTACGATACTTTAATTGTTAACTTTTCTGGTATGTTTATATCATTTACCATATAGGTAGGCAGTTGTGACCAGGATACTTACAGGAATGGAAGCGGGCTAGAATCATTTTCCTACTGATTTTGAAATTGCCACTCTTTGAATTAGTTTAAGAATTTTTAAAAAGTTATAAATAAGAATGAGATAAGCTAACTAAAATTTTAAATACTAAATAACTGACAAACAACAAAAAAATTAAAATATTTAGTTAAAACTATTCTTATACACCATTCATTATTATTAATTTTTAATTATTAATTTTATTTTTCGCTTGACATTTTGTATTTACGTAGATTTTAACTTCCTAGCACACATAATTTTTTAACTGAATCTAGATGATTTATGTAGAGATAAATCTATGAAAGATCTTTAATTTTAACCCTAACTACAGACTAAACTATTTTTAGCATAAAAACCCCATTTTTGCTTGATATAAGACATTTTTATATAACTCTCAATACATGTTGTTTTGCAAGATCTAAGATAGGTCACTTATTAGGTCAAACTCATGTATTTTTTACAGTCTAACTGGCGTCGTTTAAAATAGTCACTCTTGTTATTTTCATAAATTTTCCATATACAAACGCTACAGGGTTACTCTAAAAACATATTCTATACTATAGGTGTAGTACTTTACTCTACATCATATTTACTACACATAGTATAATAAAAATAGTGACATAACAAGTATCCTATCACTGTGAAATCAACATTGCAGATTAAAACTTAAACCAGTACTTTTTTAACACACCCTGTATAGTCCTTACATTGTTTTTTTATATATATTATGACAAGTTTGATATAGACTGGTTAGAAAAAAGGAGGAATTTAATAACTGGATTAGTTTTATTATAAATTGAATTTTAAATATAAAAACTTGTGCAAATAATAAGAATTTTTTCCAGACTAGAAGCAAATCTGACCCTTTTAAAATATTATTTAAATTATTTGAAACGTATTAATTTCGGTAAAGGCGGGATGTTTGCACACATTGAGATAATACCAAATAACTTGACAGGTACTACATAAAATACAGTAATAAAACTGAAAGTGCGGTTTAAAAACATTTATTTATTATTTAATAATAATAGGTAAAATTTCGTTACAAAGACTACATTGTTCCTGTTCGATGTGGGTGCTCGATTCCTCCATTCAGGTCTGTTGTAGTGAATAAAACATGGCTAGCTTTGTTTCTAGAGAAGAGTTAGATCTGTAGATTTTCGGTAGTCTTCCCCACACTTCTAAGAGATCATATGCCCTTATGTTGCAATTGCAGTTCTTCATCAGTTAAATCTACCAATCTCATTTTACTATTTAAATATGATAAAATGACATCAGCTGATAAATCTTTTACGTTCATATTGGCTGAAAGTAGATAACAAAGTAAAATAATTTTTAACAGATATCTAATGTTACATATTACTTTTCCTATGCAACGTAATACAGTGATATAAAACTTAAGTGATAATAAAACAAAGACGTTTACGTTAACGTTTCCGTAATACAATAGATGTCTTCTTCGGTTGGTATAGTAGAATTTGTTACCTGATATGGGGAATCTTGATCTTTACGATCATAAAAGATCAGTTTTAATTTATAAGTTGTAGTATTATTTTTAAATTCTATTGTGATAACTGTGAGGTGATACAGAGTGATATTATCTTCGTCATATTTTTCCTGTAATCTATGCCAGTACCAAGACCATTTCTCCTAAGTAATAAATGGATTAGAGAACCATATCCTGTTTATTTGGATAACATGAGAATCAGTTAGTTAAAATATGTCTAAAATTTACATTTATTGAATTCAAACGAGTATGGTAATTTAAAACTATATAGATTTAATAGTTCAGGTGTTTGAGACACATTTTTCCAAGTCAAACATCTTATTTTCATTAGCAACTCATCCTCAATTTCTTCAAAAGCCTTTACAAAATTGGAAAGGTGGCAAAGAACCATTTTTGAACTTTCTATTTTTCTGTACGTTCCGTTAGTTCTGTTAAAATGTAGTTAAAAAGTTATTCTAGCCATACAATATCCTGGTACTAATAATTTTTTATGTTTTTCAATAGCAGTCTCTCTAACATTATTAAAAAACTTTTCAGCGTTTGAAACAATAGCGTCTGCTTGTATAGCAGCCTCTCGTGTCACCATTTTCTTACAACCTCTCAATTCAATTATCAATTTACTACTAATTCAGCTTATTATAAACATATCTTGTTTATATCATTATACCACATCTTTTTCTGCATCAATCCAACTGTTGTGACTAGAATCGAAATCTAACCACTCGATGTAAATTTTATCCCCTTTATTACGTCATCAGCCCAGGTTTGATATTTTCAGCTATGCTCAACCTTTATAAGGTTAAATTATAACTTCTACGGGACATACTATTATGTTTGTAGGAAGAGGGATAGGAGGTAGGGAGTACAAAAACAGGTACATAGGAAAATCACACAATACAAGCCAGAAAACCTCATATTTGATGTATTATGACGTCAACTCACTTTATGGAACAGCAATGCCTTTATCGTTACCTTTTGATGGCTTTGAGTGGGTCTAAATAGCATTATGCTTAGAGGCGGATATTAATAAAATTTCTGATAGCACCCATAGGAAATAGGTGTATATTATCCTCCTGAACTATTTGATGTGTATAAAGATCTTCCCGTCTGACCAGAACATAGAATTCCACCCAATTCTAAAAGTAAGTTACTCAAATTAATGACCACACTGTATGATAAAGAACGATACATTATTCAATATAGAAATTTAAAACCAATTTTTAAAAAATTCATGGGGATACTAAAATTTAAACAGTCTTTATGGTTATGCCTTATATTGACTTAAACATTCACATGCGTCAACAGAGCAAAAACAGTTTTGGAAAACACTTTTTCAAATTAATGATTAACGCAGTATTTGGTAAAACCATGGAGTATGTTGGTAAATATAAGAATGTGAAATTGGTGACTAAATGGTCTGGACCTATAGGTATGTACATACGTGCCAAGATATTTTCAAAACTACGTAACCGATTTGAATAAAATTGCCATGAAAAATGTTAATCAGGTGTATCCTGCACTGGTTTTAATTAATGATTCCTAATTGATTAGGTTACAACAACCATATGGTATTTGAGTGGAATGATATGGATTTGCACCTATCCTTTTGCTATTTATTTTTTTATGATGACTCATTTTATAAACGGTTTGTTGGTAAAGACTCCATTTCACTTTTTATTCACACTTAGTGACGTCATGGAATATTTCCGCTTCATATGTCTTCCTAACGACAACCTTGATCTCCTTTATTACATCATTAGCCCAAATTTGGCAAGGTTGGATTACATCTTCTACGGGATATTTCAAAGTCAATTTAACACTGTTTTAACATAGCTCAAACGATCTTTCATTCTTAGAAACTTGGGGTTTGTACCCTTCTGGTAGCTGACTAAAAAGTATTTTTTTAAATTTTCCCTTCCAAGCTATAATTGTGAAAAATATTCACTAAAAATGTTAAGATGTTGGTCTGTATTCAATATGGTATCATAAAGTACCTATAGATACGTACATATGTACCATGATATATCCAAAACTAGTAAACCGATTTGATTAAAATTTCCGTGAAAAATATTAATTGCGACTAGTTTTTAAAGGATTAAAAATATTGATGGTTCTTAATTGATTAAGTTATTACAACCATATGGTGTTTGAATGGGATGATATGGAAAACGCTTAATTTTAAAAAACTTTTACAAATTACTAAAATTGATTCGGTTTTAAACGCAAACTTTTATACTTAGATATATATAATTTATCAATAGACAGATGCTGATAATGATGGTCGGATAGTTGCCATAACACTTTTGAGGCCCAATTAGAACAAAACTTGGAGTGTCTTATGTAAAAGTCAGGAGGATTAATGGTGCGATATAAAGGTTTGAATTTTCCTTTACAACGAGGTGTAAGGGTTCTGTTGTTACAGAGATTCAAATATTGCGAGAACGCAGCGGAAACACTGTAATTCAATACCGTCGTGACATTAATCTAGGGAGGAGAAACAGGTATATTATGTTTTGTTATTCCACGAGAAAAATGCATTTTTATCACATTTTCTCAAAAAGAAAAATGCGGTTAATATTGTTCTTTCTACCTACCAAACTGTATTAAAAGGTGCCTGCTCAAAAATTTTTGTTTACCATTTAACTTTGTACAACTGATAACCTTGGGGTCAAGTATAAGCTAATTTTGAACTATTATCAATTGCTTTTCTAAATTTATTGATTATATAGGCATTCATTTATTAAGAATTATACATGTGTTAAGCCTTATTAATTTGTACTAAGTAAAGAAAAAATGTTCTTTCCTCCTCAGTTTTTGCACCACTACATAGCGCTTTTTCTACATTGGAAATCATTAATACTAAGACATAGAACTACGGATCTTAAGAAAGGAGGTAAATAGATATTAAAAGATTACATCATATTGCGTTACAAAAATATAAAAATTTTTGAAGAAAAAATGTATGTCTTTAACCAAACATCAAAAGAAATACAACCAATCTTTAGAAAATTATAGTAATCATTGCATGTAGTAGATTATTTTTCAAAGACATAAGGGACCCACAAGGACATCCATAAAAATAATGTAAGTACCAGATTTTATACTATATACAATATAAGTAAAAATGTTTTGTTTCCATCAGTTTTCAGTTGCCCATCATATGGATTATATGATATATGATACAAATGCCTCTCAGGACGCAACATCAACCACATTTAGACTTGAAGAGAGCTCAACTTTCAAGAAAAAGTTAGTTAGCGATATTTGCATACCAATTTTTTTCCCATATGATTCATTATTTAATAAAATTTTATTTATTTTGATGAAAATTATGGTGCTATTATGACAGAATTTGAAGGATTGTGCTCCAATCTTAAGACTTTTAACAAATAAAAATTTAATTTAAAAATCATGAAAATAAGTTCATTCAGAAGGATCTTTCTGAAGAGGAAATAAGAGAAGACTACAAAATTTAGCATGAGGGTAAAAGGGGTGAACAAGGCTTCACGTAGAAAAATTACATTTAACAACTATCTTGAATGGGGACATCAGTAATTAAATTCCTCATGAATTTTTAATCATTCTATATATTTCATTCATCTTTTAAGGTTCTGGGCATCTAATACTCACACTGAGAACTTTTAAAAATCTGGACTCGCATAACCAGGGTGAGAATTATTATCTTTAATATAGGAAAAATAAATTTGAAAAGTATTATTTTTATACACATATAACTGTACAGTTTAAATATGGTTTTTGTTGTTTCATTCCAATTTAAGCACTGGAGAAAAAATATTTATCAGAGGATTCACAAAGACACAATTTACCTTTAACTTTAAAAAAAAAAGATGCTTCTAAAGGTGAAAAAGAGGCTATTGTGGTGAAGAGGGACATACAAGCAAACATTCAAGGACTATGTATGTTCTTATTGCAAAAAGAGAAATGTTTTTGTCAAAACTATATGAATTTTGTTAATGTGGTTCCAGATTTTGTCCCGTTTGCAATAAAATGTTTTGTTTTTGTCAAAAGTCAGTTGATCTTCATAAAAATACAGCAAAAATGAGTAAGACCAAATATGCGTATAAAAAAATATTTTGTTTTAAGGACATGCCCTTAACATAATTTATCAATCAATATATTTTTACTAAAAATAAATTTTTGTTTATATTTTAGATCCCAAGAAGCTGTGTTTTTTGGATACATAAAACATTATCATGCTAAACTTGTCTCGAGTATACCTATTTTTGTATACTTTACTTTGCCTCCATAAAAGCTTCCAATTTGATCAGTAACGTTAACATACCAGTCCGTCATTGTCAATTCGCAGTGGAACTAGACGGTTGTAAAGGCATTTGACCGTATAAAATTAGCTCATTAGTAAGCTTTACGTAAACATGTTATTTTAAATTCTTAATAAACAGGGTCATAGGTTATCTTGAGTATACTCGATTTTTTCTTCACAAAAGCACACATTTTGATCATTTTAAAATCCATATAATAATAATATTATTTACCGTAAAAATAAAAGCCTTTTAACTCGAGCTGCACAGCTGGGTCACACATATAATACAACCTTTTTGTCATGCCCTCCCCCTTTGTAACACTAACATTTTTCAAATCCCATCGCTATAACGCGAAATATCCGGCAAAAAATACCAAGGTCAAGCACTTTAATGTCATTTTGGCTTCTCCATCTCTCTAAGAATAAATAGCATTACAACACAGCAATCTAACCAAAAAAGAATTTTGCAAATCGATCACTTAGATATTCGCAGAAAATTACTAAGGTCTTTCTTTCACCACTTAATGCTCTTTTGGCTTCCCCATGCCTGTGCGGATAAATACCATTGGAACACAGAAATCCAGTAAAAAAATAATTTTTCAAATCGATCACTTACATCTCGAGATATTCGCAGAAAACTACTAAGGTCTTTCTTTCACCACTTAAGGCCCTTTTGGCTTCCCCATCTCTCTAAGAATAAATAGCATTGGAACACAGCAATCTAACAAAAAAAGAATTTTTCAAATCGATCACTTACAACTCGAGATATTCGAAGAAAACTACTAAGGCCTTTTGTCCCCTGCGCAGCAAACCAAAATTAGTCTTTTACAGAAACCATAGGAGAAAAACGTGCGCACATAGCGGAAAAAGTATCTTCGTTATACCGGCTGATAGCAATCTCCCTCATCTCGACATTTTTCAAGTAGTGCCACTCTTGAAATAATAAGGCCCCAATGCTATGCGTGACGTCATTTTCTACTCTATACATTGGCACTTGTGACCGAAAATGGGCAACTAATATTAGGAAGTTTCAACCATTAGAGAATTTCAGCAGGCATACGTTAACGCTAAGTAGTCTAAGACCTTGTGGCACTTGACAGCTTGGCTAGAGAGCACAAATGACAGATGACAGGTGCATGTCACTAGAGCACCCTGTATAAACCCCAACTCACTCTGTAGAACATAAGTCACGCGATCACATCCCCTATTCGCACAAGCCGTTATGGCATTCGCTTGCAACCCCCTAACAACCCTCTTGGACATAGAGCACTCACTCTGTAGAACACAAGTCACGTGATCACATAACACTTCTGACGTCACTTACAGGCACGTGATATTAGGTAGTTTCAGCCATTAGAGAGTTTCAGCACCGACAGACAGACATACGTTAACGTTAACGCTAAGTGATCCAGAACCTACACAGCCTAACTACTAAGGTTTTCTGTACAAACTCTGTTATTGACCTTATGTACTGATGCCTTTCTCATTTAAACCCTTTACCTTACCTTACTTGAACACAGAAATACTACCTATTTATTTTTGTTGGCATATAGGTAGGTACCAAATGTAATGTAAAGCTAGGAACACACGATGCATCTTTTTCATGCATCAAATTTTCTAATAACAGGTTAAAAGGCGACAACATCTGCTTGCGTCTCTTTTTATCTTGTGAAAACTAAATTTGATTCATGAAAAAGTTGCATCATGTGTTCCTAGCTTTACATCTCTTGCTATCTTTTATGTAAACTTGTGTTTTCTGTTAGTGAATCATTTAATGTGTAAAAATTTGAAACGTGTAGCTTGTGAAAGAGAGATACCTGCAGATCCAAAAATCTCTATAATTTCCTAACAAAAGATCCTTTAACTAAAACTCTAATTACCAATGCCCAATGTAGTTAAAAATGCATAAGAGAAGTTTGCGGCAAAGATAGGGTTGCAGAAATACTTTCTCTTTTTTGGAGTTCTGTTTTGGTTTTAAGTAAACATTTATTAAAGCACTCCCTACTAGTACTAAAAAAAGCGTTGTAGCTAAATTAGACAAATGTTTACCTCTAATTTTTTTTATTTTGAGATTTTGGAATTAGGCAAGAAAACTACCAGAATGAACAATACCATTTTTATACATTTTAGTTATTCACAGAACAATAACAACTATATGGGTAGAATACTATGGCATTTTTAAGTCGTAGAAATATTTTTAGCAATTTTAATTAACTATATATAATAAAATTTTAAAAAATATGCTGAAAAATTACATTTTTACATATACACCTTATTCCAAATTATCCGAACCAATTTCAATATGGCGGCTGATAATTAAACACAGAAACTAAATGGAACTGTCATTGTCAGTCAATATTTCAATGTAAAACATAATTAAATTTATTTGGTGTTTAGAATGTGATACCCTCCTATTAACACATTGCCAATTCCCACATGTGGGCATTTCTGTTTTACTTCTCAGGACCGCGTGCCTACCGATGGTCACAAAACAGCGGAGGATTTGTGTCCACCGGTGGGCATCCGGTCCTTGGAAGTAAAACTAAATGCACACATGGCTCAACTTGTTGAGGTGATTATCGCAAAATTCTAAACACCTATATGCCATTAAATAAATTAATTTAAAAACTTATCTCCAAAATACTTATTAATAATCATTTAAATTAAATCTAGCTTAAAAAAGAAAAGAATAACATGTTATTTTTTCCTTCTTTGGAACCACAAACTAGCAGCTGTAGTTTCAAATATCAGGCTTCATGTGGTTAGGTTCTGAAATTAAAAAAAAAAAAGTATAAGTGTATGAACTGGAAAAATATTTTCTTTAGAGAAAACAACAAAATTGAAGGAAGAGCTTGATAACAGATATTTTTTGACTGATTTTGGGGAACTTGAATCCAGATATTCAAGGTGGTGGCCATTTCTTAAAAATAAATAATAAAAAAAATAAAACAAAATATAGGCACCTGATACATCAATTCAGGGGTTTTTGGGTTCCCGTAATCCATTTATGTGATTTAAAAATTCTTAGAAGTATCATAAAGGTTCTAGTAGCAGTTTTAAAAGTAAACATTTTGCATGCATGGTTGACTAATTTCAGTTTTTTAGTTGATTTTAATTGGTGAAGGTGTACATTTTATGAATCCGATTAATGCCACTCTGACACCCTTGTAAAACTCAAAATATTCAAGATGGGACACAAACATTTTAGAAGAAGCCAGATCAAATACAGACATATGATATATCCCCGAACAAACCTGTATAAAAATTCACCAATTTACAAGATGTGCTACCTCCTTAATTTGTATGCCTCCAATATTGATGTAGATATAACTAGTCTCATTAAGTTTAAACAACTAGTAAAAAATAAACCAATAGTTAAAAAGATATAAATATTCTTAAATAAGTATCTATTTTAGTATGTTCTTTAATTTGTGTTTTTCTTTTTTGTTTAAATATTTTATATTACTAGTTGGGTGGTGCCTTACAGTACTGTTGTTTTGGTACCTACCTGTGTTTTTATTAGATGTTGTAAAACATATATACTTAGACTTTTTACCAATTTTTAATAAGTTATAATAAGTTGTGTACCTTTATTTTTATTTATAAAATTATTAATGACACATATAAATGTAATAATTAATTTTTATTTATGTTTACTAAAAAGTAGTGTACTTGCATAACTTTCTTATTTATTTTTTTTCAGAGTAGCTTTAAGACGTATCTTTAGTTGGCATTCAGTGCTGTTGATACTTGTGTAATAAATAAATAAATAAATAAATAAATAAATAAATAAATATATCAAATTGAAGGTTTTGGGATCCACTGATATCATTCTTTGGATTAAAAAAAAAATCTGGAGATAATAGAAGGGTCTTAGGACAAAATTTTGGGACCCAGCCCAAACTTATAATTCTTCCTAACATATATACAACTTTAGAAGACTTAAAAATATCCAAATCGATATATTTTCCTAAAACTACCTCTAAATCCTCATCTGAATCCCTATTGTAATAATTAAAACAACAAAACTATTTTTGGAAAACCCAAAAAACCCCTTAAATCAATATATCACATATCTTTTAGACCAATAATTTTTTATGTTGCCCTTACATTACCCCTAAAAACTGTCTAACCCCCAAAATGAATTTAGTTAACCCCAGAATCTCCAAAGTGATGTTTTATGTTTTTCTATCAATAGTATGTTGTTTTTACCACTTTACCCCTAAAACTCACCCTTAGGCCCCTTTTTTTACCCCTAAAATTTTTTTTACACCAAAAATGAATTCAGTTGATCCAAAAATTTCTTAATTGAGTCACACGTTTTTTGAAATTTACGATTCTTTTTGCCCCTAGGAACCTTAATTATATTATCCCCAAAAAATGTTTATTCGAAAAAATGGAATCAGTGTTTCCGAAAACCCTGAAGTTAATGTATTATATGTGTCTACTTGATCTAGTTTCTCATAAAATTTTTGTGCTTTATGTCACCGTCATCGCCATCCGGAATATTTGGGGTGTCAAAAAAAGTATATATTATGACAAAAATGGATTTATATATAGTCCATTTTTGATGTGTTTATTTAAAAAAAAAATTACTGTCAAATCTGTTCTTGGAACCCTTATGGTGACTATATTATGTTTTACTTTTCCCCTTAATTTTTTATTTTTTCAAGTTCTCCCAAAGGAGCCGGAGTTTCATCACTAGAATTTGTAAAATAGACCCCCTTAGCTACCAAAATCCGTCAAAAAACCTTTATTATCAAGCACTCTTTTGAAACGTGGAAAAAAGCTCATTGGCACCTTGACTTATGCTTGAAATAATTCAAATTCATGTTCAACGAAAACATAACAGAGGTGTTTTTGAGTATTTGGTGAACACTTGAAAAACATTATACAATTTTAGTAGTCTAGGAATTACTTTTTAAGATATTTTTTTCCATAAACGGGCTTTTTGGGGTTGACTTGAGGGATATGAGTTTTCCAGGAGAAATTATATAAAAAAGTGACTCGAATGACATCTTATTTAGAAGATCGTTTAAATTGCTTTACAAGCATGCAAGATATTGGAGTTTAAATTTGTCAAGAAGCGACAAATAAACAATTTCTTGCACAAAAATCAGGAAAAAACGTTGGTTTTAAAGTTACATTTTTCATAATAAAAAAGGGAATAAACAATTCATGATTATTTTCTGATTGTTTTCTCAAACATACCATCCAAATAAGCCTACTTTTATTCTTTAAATTTTGGTGGTCAAACTGATCCACTGAAAAGGTACCATACCAAATTTAAAAGGAAATATCTTAAACACGAGTCATCCTAGCTTTTTAAAATTTTGACATAATAGTAAAGACGTTTAAGAGACCTTTTAAAATTCCAGTGATAAAAATTACCCTATGAAATTTCCAACAGAGCTAAAAAGTATCTGTGAGTGTCCCCGTTCAAAATCGTTCTGTTTTGTTCTTTGAGTATAGTTTTTCTGTTTTTCCTAATGTAATTGAAATAGATGAGGGAGGCTCAAAATATGTTCAGAAATAAGTCCACAAAAATTTGCAATAAACAATAAGAGTTAAATTAATTTTTTATATTGGATCTAGACTATAATAAATTTTGTTTATTTAAGGAAGTTTTACCAAATATAATTGAAATCAGAAGCAAAAACTGACTTTGAGTTCATAGATTATTATTCTCTGTTCGGTGCTGACTCTATGGAACCATCTTATTTTGCTATACATTTTAGTTGGCAAAATATCCACTGCTCTGTATGTTTGGGTACAAATTGTAGGCTTTTTAATTTATAGATTATTATTCTTCTCTAGGTGGTGGCACTTTAGAATTTTCTTCTTTTTCATTTTAGGTAGTTGCCTAAATATCCACTGCTCCATGTTTTGTTATTATATACAGCTCCTAAAAGAATAATAAAAATAACAAGAAATATTCTATCTCTAAATTTTTTTTTTATATTTTGCACTTTAGGCGAGGACAACCAATATTTCTTAAACATTTTCTCTTGAGTGGCACATGTTTATAAACTGTTTAAAAGTTTTTTTTCGTAATAATTTTTTAGTTACAGAAGCAGAGGTTTGGTTTTGTTATCTAAGTTATAAGTTAGAGACAAAAGTATCAAGCCAATGTAAATCAAGTTTTGTAATCTGCAGTTTTATTTTCCTGGGTTATATGAGTTTCAAAATCTAAGCAGGTTCACAGTGCATCGTTCAACTTTCATAGAAGTGTTCACTAACCACCAGTTATGACATACACACATAGTATTTGATCCTGTGTATTTAATTTATTTAAAAGATGGATGAGCAACTATTTATATTTTAAAGAATTTTTCCTGATTAATATTCTCCAATTTTTAAGTCACTAACCTATTTTATTCAAAAAACAAGAGAGACTAAGGGCCGGTTTCTCAAAAGCGAGTTTGTGTTATCTCAAGCAACATAACCTAGTAAAAATATTAAAAAATCAGGTTAAAATTAACTCCAGGGTAACCAGGGCTTCAAGGTGAGGGTAAGTTACCTTACCTCAGGGTTAACCTAAAAAAAATATTGGCTTAAAAACAGCAAGAAAACTGGGATTTATAGCTCGCCAGTTACTTTAAGTTTCTGATAACCAGCTATTCAGAAACTGGTCCTAAGAATAACTTTTTGTCAGTAAAATTTTCCACAGTATTATTTCATGCTGCTCACTTAATATATTAAGGCTAAACGGTATTAGTGAAGTAAACAGTTTTCAGATACCTATTTAGCACTTACCTGAGCCCCTAGGAAGTTGAAATTTACCAGTGATGAAACTTTTTTCATTTTCTTTAACTAAAGCGGGAACTAAACCACACAAATCCTGAACTCAAACCAACCCAGCACTTTTTTTAGCAATTCCAGCGCTCATAAATTTTAACTCTTTAGGGACCCTAGTCAGTGCCTACATACAAGATTTTTTTCATAAAAAAAAAACCGAGTAAAAAAACTAAAATTAAAAACACCATTTACTGCAGAATTACTTGCTAAAAAAACGCTACCCAACTACATATTAAAGTAACTGGGTGTAGTGTTTAAGGTTGCATTTACAAGTGCATTTATAATTGAATTTGAAACACTCCTGATAGCTGTTACCACTGATTTAAGGACAACAGGTTAACTTAAAAAGCATGCAGATTTAAAAATCGGCTGCTGACGCTAGTCGAAATAATCATATTCTATTTTAAACAGGAGCATCAACGACTAGCAAGAGTCTCTTCAACCTCTAAATGGAGCTTTACTGACCTGTTTTGTTAATACTCAAGTATCCGTGTGTTTTTGAAACTGCTGTTGGGAACTAAAATCTATCCTTAGGCCTCCAAGATTTCACTAGTAAACTTGCACATAACTTATGCCGCAATAATTTAAATAAAAAAAAAAAATATTGAATCAAAATATAAACAAAATTATGTGAAGTTATGGGAATGTTTCTAGGCGAATTTCTAGTAATTCCAGCGAGCCAGTAAAGTTCTCTTGGTTCTTTGATATAGTCGGGGTAATGCTCGCGCAGCGCTAGGCCGTTTTCGACGGGCGACCGCACACGCGGAGTGGTTTCATATTCGTTTTTGAAAAAAAAATTTTTTAAAGATAAACATAACCTCGAATGGTTTTCTGTCAGAAAACGTAAAAATACTCTTCTGCCTACTGTGGCCTTTGTTGACAAAACACCTGCAGTTGCCATGGTATCGGGGGCCTTAGGATAGTTGGGGGCTTTAGGTTAAAGGGTGCTTTGCTTATTTTGATTTCCCAATAACTCGAGTGATAATTTGAACTTTTGTAAATGTTGATATCTGTGGCATTTTTAAGGATGTCACACTGAATTTTAAACTGTCAGGCATACTAAGCTGGTGGTGCCTTATAATAGTATACACTAATGGAAAGCTAAATTTTGTGGCATAGGAAAAAATGCATGTTTGAGTGTACACTTCTCTCCACATAAAACTGGTACAGCAGAAGTTAAAAGCCTGTTTAATTTTTACAAGTTTTATAGTACGGAATTGTTTTTCTATAAGTGACAATGTCACAGACTCCTGACAACATCATGTTTTGCATGTCAGTGTCATCCAAATTTTAAAAAAATGCCGTCGTACCTCTCCGAATTTAATAAAGCTCAAATCTTAGCAAAACTAGACATTGGTTGCTCTATTCGGCAAGTATCTGTTCATTATGGGAGAAGCAAGTCTTCGATAGTAAACATAAAAAACCGATTTTAAAAGGAGGGTACTATCCACCAAAAGGAAGGCACCGTTTTGACGAAAGTTACTAGCCAAGAAGCAAGAAGAGAAAGAAGTAAAAATTTAATTAAATTTTCCAGGATCCATTACAACATTAGGCAGGAGTATTCAACGTTCGAGGCTAAGGTGTCGCATTGCGTCAAAAAAAATTAAACTAAGTGAGGAAAAGAAGCAGTCTCTGAGGGACAAAGAATTTTTTCAGCATGTGGTTTTCACAGATGAGAAGACCTTTAAGTCCAACAGCGATAAAAAAAAATATGTTTAAGTTATTATGCTGGAAAACGTAATGCGTCCAGAAGTGAGAGTCCCTTATTCAGATCATTTTGTATTCCAACAACATAACTGTCCAGTTCCAGGATAATAATATTGAAGTTTTGCCTTGGCCTGCAAAAACCCCTGATGTTAATCCAATAAAGAACATTTGGTGACTTATCGCAAAGAAATTAGCAAGTTTTAATATCATTACCAGGAATTCAGAACATTTAATGGAAGTCATCGTAAGGGAATGTAGGAAAGTTATTGCTGAAAATCCAAATTTATTTGAAAATTTAGTCAATTCAATGCCCAGAAGACTTCAAAACATCATTGCAGCCAACGGTGAATGACACGCTATTAAAAATAATTTTATAAATAATAATAATAAATATTTTTTGTAAGTTTTTAATTTTGTTATTGTTTTTTTAAATTTTAATTATTTCGTAACTTTCGTCAAACCGCTGTCTTCCTTTCGAGGAACAGTTCCTTCTTCTTGAAATCGATTTATTATGGTTATTATCTTGCTTCGTTCAGCTAGTCGATAGACCAATTGCTGTGTAGTTTTTGTTTAGCCAGGGCCGAGAGGAATGTGTTCCACACGGGCCTCACACAACCAAAATTGTGACGTCACAATCTTGGGCCGGTTTTTTTTTTGTTGGTTGCGTCCAGCCAGACGCGCAAGGCCGCAAACATAATCTCACTAATTCTTGATTTGTGTATTTAATTTTCAGTCAATTTTTAACCTTTTTTTTCCAATTTTGGAATCAAACACACTTTAAAATAAACCGGTATTGTTTTAAAAAGAATGACTGGTCGTTTGATGTGAAAGTGAATTTCAAACCAAAAAAAGGACAATTGCTTATAGTGTAAATTTTGTGCTTTGAAAGTGTTTAAATCACCTTTTATTGAATTTTTTCTAGATTTTGTATGTTTGAATCGGGAACAATTCAATAATGGGTATCGTGGTTGATATAGAAATCAGGAAAATGCGTCGAAAATGCTGCATACCAGAAAGTGCCCAGAAAAAGGATGAGTCATATGTAACAAACTTTTCCTATCCAACTGATCCCTTCCTTTTCGGTAATTTTATATGCAGTATACGGTTTTCTGCCATTTTTGATTTTTTATGAAAAATTCTTTATGGGGGCACCTACTAGAGTCCCTAGGACCTCAAATCCGCTGGCGCCGGTTTTTTTTTGAAGAGAAAAAGGGTGCCGAGGAGGTTGTAATGCGTTTTTTTTATTGTTTTGGGTTATGTTGGGTAAGGCTGTTTTTGATTGGGTTGTTTTAGTGAAAAAAAATTTAAAAAAAAACAAAAAAATTTAAAAAAAAACCAACCGGCGGATTTGGGGTTCTAGAGAATTTTTCATAAAAAATAAAAAATGGCAGAAAACTGTATACTGCATAATTACCCCCTTTTCTACTAAGCTAGTAAAATGTCACATATTACCTGCCTATTGCTAGGAGGCCCTTCATACATCGTGTTATCAGAGGTAGGAAACTTGACTTTCCTATCTTTTTGTTAAATTTACTTGTAAAAACTGTTTTTGTATAAAACACTGATCATTCTTATACTTAGCGATAATTTAAACATATATAGGTATTGAACTGAGCTAATGAATAAAATTTTAGGATTATATGCTAGGAGCTATGCACAAATTATATAACGGTCATAGAGGGGAGGGAAACTTGAATGCCTGTAAAAGAGAAAACATGAGAATGCATAATGGAGAGATCTTGGGAGAGATAGAGAACTATGAATATGGAAACTAATACCTTGGCACATGTTATTAACAATATCAAGGTAAACAAAGTTAACAAAACTAGCATATTCAAGAAAACAAATATATGCACTTCGCAGCCCATATTTTTAACTTACAAATGCCCCTAGCTTCAAACTAATGTAAAAATAAATTTTTTTTATGTAGCCCCTTTTTGGGGCAATTTTGCTTTAACTTATAAGGTTTGAATATAAATGTTCCATTTTAATATTAAATTTGCAATCTTCTTAAAATTTACTTTTAATAGAAATCTGTGTCATAAGGTTAAGTAACTTTTCAATGTCCACGTCTCTGAAACTAAAAGGGGTACCCCTATGAAGTTTGGTATCATTTTTTAACGTATTTTTTAAAGAAAATCCACAACTATTAACTTTTTGGGGATCACACGCTACCATTACCAATAAAAGCGATATAATGACCTAAAATTCGTATATATTGGAGAATTTATTGATTTAATTCCCTTGAGGTAGTAAATTTTTTAATGTTTTTAGAATGGAAGTAAGCGGAGATGAAGAAGATAAAACTGGAGAAAGAGAGGTAAACGAAAAAGGCATCACAATAATACTGTTCCAGTTGAAGGGTGAAATAAATGATTACCATACCTCCAAATACTACCTAAGAGATAGCAATGGTCAATGGTCATCTTGGTTTGTGACATCCACTGAAAACTATTCCTAGATTAAGTTGGTTGCCTATATAATATTGTAGAATATACAGGGTGGGGACTTTGACTCAAACAAATTTTCTACAGCTTCAGGGTGAAGAATTTGGGCTTTACAGTCATACTAAAGAAAACATTGCTTCACTCCTTTTAGAGGGCGAAACCTGACACCACTTGTGGCACTTTGTTGGAAAGCTCTTTTAAGCAGAAAATTGTGCAATTTTTGTTTTATTTTAACTTCATAGGTAATTCATATTTCAAATCTCTGAACCCAATCAATCAAATTTCAATTTTTAATGTTTCGGTTATTTGCCGGCATTTTTAACGTAAATAAAGAATATTTGAAAAACATTTCGGCAAAAATAATTGATTTCATTCTACCACACAAATGAAAAAAAAAATATATTTTTTTTAGTAAGTATTTCAACTTTCATTCAGAAAAATCCATTTTGGGCAATAAAGAGTGCAAAATTTCAATAAAGCAGTTCATACACATTGTGTCTAAATTAATGAAAATAATACTGGACCACTAAAAATTGCAACTTCATTCTGTTTAAACATTGCGGAATTTTGTGATATTAAAAAGTTTTTTGAAGCTAAAAGATAGATTCTCTAATTAGAATGAAATAAAACATGAGCAGCCAATTTTCTTTTAAAAGAGCTTTCCAGCAAGGTGCCACAAGTACTATCAACCCATTTAAAAAAATAGGGTCGGGTTGGGTTTCATTCTCTAAAAGGGGTAAAAAAATATTATTTTTACTGTGATTGGAAAGCCCTGGGCTTTAATTATGTCTATCATCTGATACCGAACAAAATTAAAACTGTTAACAATCAGAAAAAATTTAAAAAAGAGATAAAAGTTTGGATTCCAAACGAATCTAGAATATTTTTTGATCAAATTATTAATCAAAGACTATCATAGATTAAAAAAAAGTAATGATAGGTATTTAAAAATAATATAATTTTTTTCTAATAACTTCTAGTATCCTGGTATATTTCTTCACAAAAGTTGCCTTTATATTTTATTATTTATTATTTTTTTTTCCAAATTTGAATTTATATTTACAGATTTTATGTTTATGTTTATTCTTTATATTTGAAATTAATAATTTGTTTCTTAGTAGTAGTTATAAATAAATTAAAAAACTTCCAAGCACAAGCCTCATAGAGGCTTCAGTGAGTTTCCCTATTTATTTCTAATTTTCAAAATAATCAAAAATAATAATTTAAGTTGAGATTGAAAATTAATAGATATATATTATTATTATTATTTTATAAAATAGTCAAACAACCATGAAGTCGAGAAGGTCCTAGGAAATCTCTAAAAGTGATTATTTTTTGGATTTGTAAAGTAATTAAAGAAAATAAACTCATTTGCAGAAGAATACCGAATTTTATCAGAATTCAGTAGAAGGTCCACTCGATGTCAATATCAAGAAAAACAAATAGGTATACACAGTGACAATCCTGTTTAACTAAGATGTCTTGTTGAAGTATGTAACTCAGATATTCTATGTATTTCAGCAAATTTATATTTTTAATTAAAATTCCAGTTTAAATTAACAGTAATTCTCAGAGATGGTGATGATGAAAACAGTAAATCATGACATTGTGATTTTTCTGCATTTTTCTGTATTATTTGAGGTGATGTGAAGGTGTTTTTGTGGGTGCAAGGAGAGCCACAATCCCTTCATAGTATTTGACCCTTAACTTGTCAATGTTGCTTGTTTTGGGGGTGATTATCATATTCCCTTTTTTCTGTCACACTTTTTTGAAAACTGTGATGAATCCCGAGATCCTCCTAGACAAAGAATCGAAAAATGCGATTTGATAACCACATTCAAATAAACAACACTAACAAGTTAAGGATCACATAACATAGGCAGAGGAATTGTCGGTCATCCTCCTCTCATAAATACACCTCCATAGCACCTCAAATAATGCAAAAAAGAGCAAGAAAACTTTGTGATGTCACTGATATCACTGTTTCCATCCCTAGTAATTTTTGTTAAGTTCATCATCATAATGTTCATTTAATCTGAGATTTGTATTAAAAATGATAACTGGTTGAAACGCCCACAAGACGTATTAGTTAAATAGGATTCTCAGTGCAGCTACCTATGAATAATATTTAATTGCTAATAAAGGATTATCTATGTATTTATCTAAATAATGTTCAGTTTAGATCTCTTATGATGAAAATCATACAAACAGCAAAAGTCCCAGATATTACTCAAAAACTGCACTCAAAATGACTCTGTACCGTATTCTGTGCCATTGTCTGTAACCTTCTCGCTATACGACAAAATATATTCAGATGTCATGTATGGTAACTAAAATATTATTCAGCGACTCAACAAGACAGGAATTATTAATTTAGGTATATAAATCCACTATTTCCAATTCGTTAAATGAAGGAAATCACTGATCTCATCACAAAAAAAACACTAGTCTCCTGCATTTTTTCGATAAATCAATTTTTATTCTGGAGTAGATATGGATGCGCACCTTTTGAAACCTTTCATGTGCATTTTATTGCTAACAATATGAGGAAATTTTCTTTTTTTAAGAAAAATAAAATAAGTGTTGTTGTTTACATCAATCTACCCTCACAAAATACTTTTCCTAGAATTTTTATTATTTGAAACCCTGTGATCTCCAGAAAACTTTCTTAAAATATTAGGATAGTATCGAAGAATATTTTGAAGAAAATTCATCGAGTCGTTTAGAAATAATCTCGAAAAAACCTCGCTTCTCGATGGTTAGGGCCTGTTGTTTTTTTTGTCGGCCTTGATTTAGCTAATAAAACTTTTTTGAAATGTGGTTTTTATTTTTAGTGGCCTTATATTTTGAATTAGTAAAAAATTCACCAGCCGTCTCCTCATAAAAAGTATATATATGCCAAAAATATAACCTAAAATGACAACGACAAAAAGTCAGTGTTGCACATGGGAAAATATAAAAAATTGTATTTGCAGCGACCTTCTGCTGTACTAGTTTTACGTATGCCAAAAATATAACCTAAAATGACAAAGTCAAAAAGTCAGTGTTGCTCATAGGAAAATATAAAATATCGTATTTGCAGCTACCTTCTGCTGTACCAGTTTTATGTGGAGAGGAGTGTACATATCTTTCTTTGTTCTCAAAATATCGGGGGTGGAAACTTCAAATTGTCACCCTGTATGTCAAATCATCTATTGACGCCCCCACAAAGAGAATTACTGATAAAAATTTATTGAATGTTCATTTTGCTTGAAGAGATTCGTCTTTCACTTAATAGAATTACGATGTTTTAAAAGTAATAATTTTTAAGTACTGATGATGACGTACAATATTAAATTTAAATTCTCTTTTTAGACGGTAAATATCATTAAAACTTTATGATGAATTATAACTTTTCTTTTAGATCCTATTGGTGTTAAAGGGTCTATTATACCAGGTGGCCTTTTTCTAAATGCATAGTATTGTCTGGTGAAGAACAAGGCACTAGCAAAAACATTTAGGGCGATATTTATTAAGATGGGTTAGGGTTTAGGACTATGGGACGTATGTGGTTTTTAATCTAATTTTGTGGGTTTTTCTTTAAATTGAAATAAAACTTGTTGGAATTTTGGAATTACTCTAATCATATAATGATTTCGCAAGGAAAAATCAAAGGGTTTCCAAAAATTTTGTGAAAAAAATGTAAAAAGCAAATTGACGGTGAGTTTATCCCCGTAGAGTAAGCTTTTTAACTAAAAATAGTCTGTTAAATGGGTTACTTACTTATATTTTTTTATCGCTTTTTATCCCTAAATTTGCAGAGGTCCATATGAAAAGATATATTTTTACACAACAGTTCTTTCTTCAATATGATGAAAATATTAGATTAAAATTTTGAATTCATGTATTGAAAACTGTCAAAACACTTAACGGACGTTTCGCTCGCTGACGTTTTGCTCGTTTTGAACGAGAACCATACCTTCTGAAACAAAAGAAAGCCTTTTACATCTATAAACACGTGGACAACCAATTTTGACAAGTTTTATTTTGTCCATCTTTATAAAATTTTCTATACCTTTCTTCCCCCCCCCCCCTCTTTAAATAGGTAACAAATATTTTCTATGTTGAAGTATTTAGTTATTTCATTATTTTATTTATCATTTTCAGTTAAAAATGGTAACGAAAAGCAGTTACGAATTCTCCCCTCTACCTTGTAACACTTACCTACTCCCCCGCGCCATTACTTAATTTATAGATGCCACCAAGAGATTGCAATTTGAAGTTTAGGCGTAAGGCAAGGTCTGGGAGAAATGCAGGGAGGAACGACAGTAGGCAATTGCTCTCCCTCTTCCATGCTTCTACAAAAAATCTCCGAATTTTCATAAAAATTTAGAAAAATTGCTAAAATCACACGTTTCTCTCACCCCTAACGCGCAAGAATTTACCGCTGAAGACTTTTATCGGCGCGTAATATGACATCACCGCTCAAATCACAAAACCGCGCAAAAGCACCAAAACAATAACAAAATTAGCAAATCTCCAACAACCCAAAAAAACCGCGGAACTTTTATTATTAGTATTTTTTTACATGCGCTATTCTTTAATTTGCGCTGAATCAAATATTATTTGGGCGAAGATTGTTAGGTTTGCGCGGTTTGTGAATACGCAGGAATCAGTTTGACACTATAATTGCTTGCTTGAAAAATAACAGCGCACAGCGGTTATAGCGCAAGATTTGTAGCGTGAAAAATTGATTTTTAAAATTCTGCGCGCTATCAGTTATCACAAAAATTTAAACTTCCTATTGTTTTAGGCGCGTAGTTAATCGCCTTTGACAAGGTATGCAAACGCCTAAGTAAACCAGGTGTGTGTATGTAAGAAATCTTTGCTTTTATTTAATTATTGAAAATTAATTTTAAACTTATATATATAAGGCTTTTTTCTTGATTCAAGAGAGCAATAATCTTCCTGAATCAACTTAAAGTGAGATACCATATACTATACATTGCCTGAAAAAACGCGCTGGAATACCCAATTGAAGCAAAAAAAAGCCTGAAATTTGGTTATTTAGTAATTAAAATACTTCAAAATATTTATTTTGAACAAAAAATCGACCAAATCGTGATTGATTTAAAATTTAAAGCAGATAAACCACCTCTTGGTGGCGGTCTATAATATACGATGATTTTACTCAAAATACAACATACCGTGTCACTTTGACATTTCTCAGATTTCTTGTTTACCCATATTTTATTAATATTGACGACGGATTATTTGGACTATTTTAAGAAAAAATGGCTTGTGGTTTGGTTTGACTTAAATAGTTTTTAAAATAAAAATTCTGCGCGCTATCAGTTATCAAAAAAATTTAAACTTCCTATTGTTTTAGGCGCGTAGTTAATCGCCTTTGACAAGGTATGCAAACGCCTAAGTAAACCAGGTGTGTGTATGTAAGAAATCTTTGCTTTTATTTAATTATTGAAAATTAATTTTAAACTTATATATATAAGGCTTTTTTCTTGATTCAAGAGAGCAACAATAATCTTCCTGAATCAACTTAAAGTGAGATACCATATACTATACATTGCCTGAAAAAACGCGCTGGAATACCCAATTGATGCAAAAAAAAGCCTGAAATTTGGTTATTTAGTAATTAAAATACTTCAAAATATTTATTTTGAACAAAAAATCGACCAAATCGTGATTGATTTAAAATTTAAAGCAGATAAACCACCTCTTGGTGGCGGTCTATAATATACGATGATTTTACTCAAAATACAACATACCGTGTCACTTTGACATTTCTCAGATTTCTTGTTTACCCATATTTTATTAATATTGACGACGGATTATTTGGACTATTTTAAGAAAAAATGGCTTGTGGTTTGGTTCGACTTAAAATAAATTTTTCTATACCCATGTATATGTCAGCCTTCAGACCAAACTTTCGATAAACTATAGTCCTTGGTAAATACTGCCCTTAGGCATTTGATATAGTTAAAAAACGTGTCCTGCTATAGAGCAACGATTATTGGACCCAGAAAAAGTTTTAAAAACAGAAGTTGCATATGATGATTTGCTATATCTATGTAACCTTTTAAAATGACGTGTCTATCACACAATTAGCAAGTGTCAATTTTTTTTTAAACGGAATGTACATAGAAAAACGCTGCGTTAGCATCAAGCATCTATCAAGTACCATACGAGTGTGTAGATATCTACAACGGAGAAAACATATTTATAGATATTAATTAATTAATTAACTAATTAGTTTTATTTATTTATTTATTTATTTATTTATTTATTTATTTATTTATTTATTTATTTATTTATTTATTTATTTATTTATTTATTTATTTATTTATTTATTTATTTATTTATTTATTTATTTATTTATTTATTTATTTATTTATTTATTTATTTATTTATTTATTTATTTATTTATTTATTTATTTATTTATTTATTTATTTATTTATTTATTTATTTATTTATTTATTTATTTATTTATTTATTTATTTATTTATTTATTTATTTATTTATTTATTTATTTATTTATTTATTTATTTATTTATTTATTTATTTATTTATTTATTTATTTATTTATTTATTTATTTATTTATTTATTTATTTATTTATTTATTTATTTATTTATTTATTTATTTATTTATTTATTTATTTATTTATTTATTTATTTATTTATTTATTTATTTATTTATTTATTTATTTATTTATTTATTTATTTATTTATTTATTTATTTATTTATTTATTTATTTATTTATTTATTTATTTATTTATTTATTTATTTATTTATTTATTTATTTATTTATTTATTTATTTATTTATTTATTTATTTATTTATTTATTTATTTATTTATTTATTTATTTATTTATTTATTTATTTATTTATTTATTTATTTATTTATTTATTTATTTATTTATTTATTTATTTATTTATTTATTTATTTATTTATTTATTTATTTATTTATTTATTTATTTATTTATTTATTTATTTATTTATTTATTTATTTATTTATTTATTTATTTATTTATTTATTTATTTATTTATTTATTTATTTATTTATTTATTTATTTATTTATTTATTTATTTATTTATTTATTTATTTATTTATTTATTTATTTACTGTAAAATGCTTTTTTTAAGAAATAACTTTTAACAACTATCCTAAATTTTTTAATTGGCAAGCCATTTCTTGCCCTCGAAACCCTAAATAAATCTGGACAGAAATTTGTATCTGAACGAGTAGTATTGCATAATCGTGTATGTGCTGTTTAACATGTATGTGAGGCAACTAAGAATATAAACGCAAGGGAATGTTAAGATATTTCCTTAAACAAAAACATCTTTACAATCTTCACGGTAACCGAGACTATAAATAATCCTAATAACTCTCCTTTGCAGAGAAAATATTCTGGACCTCTTTGTTAGGTTAGCAGGATCCCAAGTTATTACAGCTTGTGAAATTCTTGGATGAAAGATATCAAAGTAAGCAGTACGCAATACGTTTCCTGGAACAGAGTTGGATAAATTTCTGAGCAAGAATATATCAGAAGACAATTTTTTCCCAATTTATCAATGTACAATTCCCACAAGAGTCCAACATCGAGGTAAACACCTAAAAACCTCACTGATCTATTTTTTTCATCATTATTAAGGGGCCTTAGTAAGAAAGAAATATCGTCTGTCTTTTCACGGTTAAGACTCATTTTTTTTTTCGTTAAACCATTGATTACCCATTTTTAAAAGTTGTTCAGCCTTAAATATGGACACATCTTTGTTTTTATCTACTGTACTGACTGTGTTGTCATCGGCAAACTGGACAGTTCTTCCATCAATTAAGGAATCACCGAAAGCCTCAGTGATAAATTTACAGAGCTGGATAATGGCATCTGTGGTATATATTCCTAGGCGAAACCCAAACTGAGAATCATTAAAAAGATCATTGTTTCAAAATATTCCCTCATTGGTTTTTTCATTACTTCTATTATTTTTGATTAAATAGGTGTGATCGAAATATGTCTGTAGTTCTTAAGTTCTATTTTATTCCCTTTTTTAAGTATAGGTTTTATAATTGACGGGTTTCAGGAGCTGAGAAAAACACCCTGTTGGAAACATAAGTTATTAAGATAGGATAAAGGGTAAATTATTTGATTTTTTTACAAGTTTTCCTAGTTCACTATTCAAACCACTCTTAATGGATTGTTATTGAGGGAAGAGATAATATGTCCCAACTCGTTGGGAGTGACTTCCTGAAACCTAAAGTTGCATTGTACGTTCTTACATTTTTTTGTGACAAATTGTTACTGCTTTTTAGAATAAAAGTATTTGTTCAATTCATCAGGAATTATGTTTATTTTGTCATCATTCCTAGTTTTGCAGCGATAAGTATTAATGACATCCCACATTCCCTTACTTTTATTCTTTGACTGTAATTTATAGCTATTAGTAAGCTACTGTTCTGGTCCTCCTTAGTTCCCGTCTATACCCCCTCCTTAAGACAGTTTTCCGCGTAAGCCAGGAGTATGCACCAATCTGATTATAGCAAATTGCAACTGCTCACGAATTCTTTTAAGATCTTCAGTGAACCACGGTATATAATTTGTTTATTTTTTATTGGAATTTTTACCGTTTTTCTTGGAAAGCATTTTGTGTATATATATTCTATTGTGGTGAAGAAAACACTAAATGCTGCATTGACATCTGTTTTTGTAATGTTTAAAAAACTCCCAATTTAAATTTGCTATAGAATAATAAAATTGAAACTTTTATAGTTCTGTAATTGGTCCCTGCCAAAAAAACCGCATCAAAACTCTTTAAAAAAAAACTCGTCAAAGTTGACAAGTTTTGATATTATCCGACGGTCAAAGTTGATGAGATTCAATTATTTTTAACATCGGTTTGTGAAACACCATTTTCAGGTGAAATCTTATATAACTTTGAACAGTTTGTGGCTGATTAAAATATATTGTAACCTCACAAGTTTTCAACAGCAGTCTTGTGAACTTTTATAAGAATTTGTCAGATTTCATTGGATTACTGATTGATAAAGTTTATGAGATTCTATGAGGAGAAGGATACACCTTTGGCTTCTGAAAATCTACGAGATTTTACAATATTTTATAAGGAACCCTAAAAGTTTTGACAAGATTTTATAAGATTTTGTGATAACAGTGATCCGATTTTGACGAGGTTTGACAAGATCCAGTTAAATTTCGTTTTTCTTGACATCAGATTTAACCTGTTTTTACAAGACAAGGTTCTGAGAAATTTTAAGAGTTTCTACGAGATGCTTTATTAAATAACTAGGATTTTAACAAGACTTTAAGAGACTTTATGATAGAATTGATCAGATTTTACCTGTTTTTACAAGACTAGGTTAACAGTTTTTAAGAGATGCTTAAACAAATTACTTTAATTTTAACGAGATCTTAAAGATTTTAGGATGGCATTGATCAGGTTTTACCTGTTTTTGCAAGAGTAGAATAAAATTTCTAAGAGTTTTTAAGAGTTTCTAAGAGTTGCTTGAACAAATAACTTGGAATTTAACAAGATTTTATGAAGGAGTTGATCAGATTTTACCTGTTTTTTCAAGACTAGGTTTAAGTTTCTAAGAGTTTTTAAGAGATGCTTAAACAAATAACTTTAATTTTAACGAGATCTTGAAAGATTTTATGATGGCATTAATCAGATTTTACCTGTCTTTGCAAGACTAGAATAAAATTTCTAAGAGTTTTTAAGAGTTTCTAAGAGTTGCTTGAACAAATAACTTGGATTTTAACAAAATTTTAAAAGATGTTATGATGGAATTGATCAGATTTTACCTGTTTTTACAAGACTAGGTTTAAGTTTCTAAGAGTTTTTAAGAGATGCTTAAACAAATAACTTTAATTTTAACGAGATCTTAAAATATTTTATGATGGGATTGATCAGGTTTTACCTATCTTTGCAAGACTAGAATAAAATTTCTAAGAGTTGTCTGAACAAATAACTTCGAATTTAACAAGATTTTAAAAGATTTTATGAAGGAATTGATCAGATTTTACCTGTTTTCTCAAGACCAGGTTTAAGTTTCTAAGAGTTTTTAAGAGATGCTTAAACAAATAACTTTAATTTTAACGAGATCTTAAAAGATTTTATGATGGGATTGATCAGGTTCTACCTATCTTTGCAAGACTAGAATAAAATTTCTAAGAGTTGCTTGAACAAATAACTTAGAATTTAACAAGATTTTAAAAGATTTTATGAAGGAATTGATCAGGTTTTACCTGTTTTTTCAAGACTAGGTTTAAGTTTCTAAGAGTTTTTAAGAGATGCTTAAACAAATAACATTAATTTTACCGAGATCTTAAAAGATTTTATGATGGGATTGATCAGCTTTTACCGGTCTTTGCCAGACTAGAATAAAATTTCTAAGAGTTGCTTGAACAAATGAGTTGTATTTTAAAAGATTGTATGAAGGCATTGATCAGATTATATCTGTTTTTACAAGACTGGGTTTAAGTTTCTAAGAGTTTTTAAGAGATGCTTAAACAAATAACTTGAATTTTAACAAAATTTTATGATGGGATTGATTATGTTTTACCTGTCTTTGCAAGACTAGAATACAATTTCTAAGAGTTTTTAAGAGTTTCTAAGAGTTGCTTAAACAAATAACTTGGAATTTAACGAGATTTTAAAAGATTTTATGAAGGAATTGATCAGATTTTACCTGTTTTTTCAAGACTAGGTTTAAGTTTCTAAGAGTTTTTAAGAGATGCTTAAACAAATAACTTTAATTTTAACGAGATTTTAAAAGATTTTATGATGGAATTGATCAGGTTTTACCTGTCTTTGCAAGACTAGAATAAAATTTCTAAGAGTTTTTAAGAGTTGCTTGAACAAATAACTTAGAATTTAACAAGATTTTAAAAGATTTTATGAAGGAATTGATCAGATTTTACCTGTTTTCTCAAGACCAGGTTTAAGTTTCTAAGAGTTTTTAAGAGATGCTTAAACAAATAACTTTAATTTTAACGAGATCTTAAAAGATTTTATGATGGGATTGATCAGGTTCTACCTATCTTTGCAAGACTAGAATAAAATTTCTAAGAGTTGCTTGAACAAATAACTTAGAATTTAACAAGATTTTAAAAGATTTTATGAAGGAATTGATCAGATTTTACCTGTTTTTTCAAGACTAGGTTTAAGTTTCTAAGAGTTTTTAAGAGATGCTTAAACAAATAACATTAATTTTACCGAGATCTTAAAAGATTTTATGATGGGATTGATCAGCTTTTACCGGTCTTTGCCAGACTAGAATAAAATTTCTAAGAGTTGCTTGAACAAATGACTTGTATTTTAAAAGATTGTATGAAGGCATTGATCAGATTATATCTGTTTTTACAAGACTGGGTTTAAGTTTCTAAGAGTTTTTAAGAGATGCTTAAACAAATAACTTGAATTTTAACAAAATTTTATGATGGGATTGATTATGTTTTATCTGTCTTTGCAAGACTAGAATACAATTTCTAAGAGTTTTTAAGAGTTTCTAAGAGTTGCTTAAACAAATAACTTGGAATTTAACGAGATTTTAAAAGATTTTATGAAGGAATTGATCAGATTTTACCTGTTTTTTCAAGACTAGGTTTAAGTTTCTAAGAGTTTTTAAGAGATGCTTAAACAAATAACTTTAATTTTAACGAGATCTTAAAAGATTTTATGATGGAATTGATCAGGTTTTACCAGTCTTTGCAAGACTAGAATAAAATTTCTAAGAGTTTTTAAGAGTTGCTTGAACAAATAACTTAGAATTTAACAAGATTTTAAAAGATTTTATGAAGGAATTGATCAGATTTTACCTGGTTTTACAAGACTCCGTTTAAGTTTCTAAGAGTTTTTAAGAGATGCTTAAACAAATAAATTTAATTTTAATGAGATCCCAAAATATTTTATGATGGGATTGATCTGATTTTACCTGTTTTTACAAGACTGGGTTTAAGTTTCTAAGAGTTTTTAAGAGATGCTTAAACAAATAACTTGAATTTTAACGAAATTTTATGATGGGATTGATTAGGTTTTACCTGTTTTTGCAAGACTAGAATACAATTTCTAAGAGTTGCTTGAACAAATAACTTAGATTATTACAAGAATAAAGACAAGTTTTTAAGGAATATGCTTAAAAAATAATTTAATTTTTAAAAAGTGCCTGAAGAGAAATAAATATAGATAGCATCGAGAATATTTTGCTTGTTTTGACGATTCTCGAGCCGAAAAAAATTGTTATACAGGGTGTCCCATCAAAAAAGAAACACAGTCGAGTATTTGGAGTACGATTTCGAACAAAACCTCGAACACGTCAATTTATTATTCAAGGGGACACTTTTGCGCTATATTGGAATTTTCGTAGGGCACACTCCTTTCGAGGGGCGAATTTCACCACCAGAATTTAAATACGACAAGTGGGTCATGTCGTAATAAAGGTAATAAACCCTAGAATAAACCGTAACTTTTATGTTCAAAAAATCTGTCTTCAAATAAAAATGTTCAAATATCAAATATTTCATTTTTTTGTTTGTAAAATCTGAAAAGGACTGCTTGCATGCCAACGTTGCTTAAATTTTAACAAATATTTTCTTTGGATCATACATTTTTTTGGAAAATTGGGCTTACGTTCTGATAAAAACAAAAGTTTGTTAATTCTTTTTTAAAATATTTGACTTGTTCTCAGAGCCCCTGGCTATTATGGTTAATAAAATATATTAAAATATATTACTTGTAATACTTATCAAATCCATGCATGTTTTTAGAACGTTTTTAAAAACGTACGCCTATGTTCCAGGTCTTATTGCGAATCTTTTTCAGGCTTTTTGTGTACAAATGCGACGACGACGACCTGAGTGAACATTTAACAAACATTCGTTTAAAAAACGTTTCAAAGGCGTATTAAAAAGATCAATATTTTTCTAAAACTTTGTAATGTCCCAGGAACGTTTTAAAAACGTTCAAAGAACGTTAAGACGTCCAATAAACGTTTTAAAGCGCCCCAGGAACCTTTCAAAAACGCCTAAGAAACGTTTTTTGCACTCAGCAGTTACAATAAAACAAAAACATATAATTTATCTTTTATTTAATAAACAAAAGGTTAAAAACACTCCAATTATCAAGACAAACAACTAGCAACGCAATTACTACCCCTTATTTATTGACCATCCTTTAGAAAAATATGTTAACCTTAAATCTCTTTTATAACTTATAATAAATAGGCAAAAAATAAATTCGCGAAATACTAACTCTATCTATAAGTAGTTACACAAGCAAGGCGCCTCAGGCAAATTATAAATATTTTACTATTTTCACAAAGAATTAAATTAATAAACTTTAAAACTTAAAACAACGGTTTAATTCAAAAAAATTAAAATAGGGTCACACCTAAAACAATACCTTGATATAATATTGTGCCATCAATCCAAATTAATAGGTTTGCATGCCAAAGTTTTTTTTTGATAGAATGAAATCAAAAGCCAATAAACCAATTATTTTTCCAAAATAAACTTGCACATAAATATTAACAACTTTTTAATCTGTAATATTAACAAATGACAACTCACAAAGAGTTCGCATAATAAGTTTTTAAAAATAATCTTAAAAGAGGTAATTATTTTAAAAAAATATAACTTCCTTACATGATTACCGGTATTGATGTGGGTACTTAACATTCCAGTCCTTTGATTTAGTACCATTCCAGTCTTGTTATAAAAACCTGAACAAAAATACTTTAGCTGCGTGCAGCATCACAAAAATTGAACTTTCTGCCGCTCTGTTTGCTGGCGCTGTAACTAAAGAAATAGGAGCCTCTTTTAATCATACTAATTTTTTGGATCTACCCCTCTTTTCATGATATTTTAGATATCAAGATAAGGGCTAAATGTTAAATGAAATATTTATTGTGATAATATTTCTTTTTTTCTTTTTAAGGAAGTGTTTTTTTTTGTTTAAATGAACTCTTATTTTTATTTTTTCCTGTATAAACCCATTGCTAGAGCTAGAACATTTTTTTGAACTTACCATAGCTTGGTATTTTTTGTGATCTCTAGATCACTCTCGAATTTGACTAGATCATCCTCCATTTATAAAGGTAAAGTTATAAACTGTCCATAACATCCTGGTCGTTTTCTTGTTGGGATAGACCTCCTGATTTTTCCATTAAGTTCTAGAATTGAGAAGGATCATCAAAATAAATTGAGGTACCAGCAGCAGACAAGTTAAGGCTGATTCATAGTTAAATTCCTTTTCCTTTAACTTTAAACTGTTTTTTTTTCCTTAAGTAAAAAGCTGGTTCATGCTAAAATTCCTTTTCCTTAACTTTAGTCCTTAATGTTAACACTAAGGTGCATTCAATACCACTGCTTGAAATATTTACAAAAAAACAATACAATTAATTTTGAGGTTAAAAAAACGTCAACAAATATTTAGCAGGCCGCACTTCGGCAACACTATTTTCCATTTCTTTTTCCGTAAAGTTTATTGGTTAACTTTCAAGATCATTCCTTAAGGCTTAAGTAAAAAGCGTAATTATGCAGTATACGGTTTTCTGCCATTTTGGAAAAATTCTTTCTGGGGGCACCCACGACCCCAAATCCGCCTGCGCCCGATTTTTTTTTTAAGAGAAAAAAGGGTACCGCCGGGGGGGGGGGGGTTGTAATGTGTTTTTTTTTATTGTTTTGGGTTGGGTTGGAATAGATTGGGTTGGACTGTGTTGGATTGGGTTGTTTTAGTGAAAAAAAATTAAAACAAAAAAAAAATGAAAAAAACAACCGGCGCAGGCGGATTTGGGGTCCTAGGGATCCTAGTAGGTGCCCCCATAAAGAATTTTTGGTAATTATGGAGTATACAGTTTTCTGCCACTTTTGATTTTTTATGAAAAATTCTTTATGGGACACCTACTAGGTCCCCTAGGACCCCAAATCCGCCTGCGCCCGATTTTTTTCTTCTAATAGAAAAAAGGGTGCCGGGGGGGGGGGGTTGTATTCTGTTTTTTTGATTGTTTTGGGTTGGATTGGATTAGGTTGGGTTTGACTGTGTTGGATTGGGTTGGATTGGTTGGGAAATTTAAAAAAAAATAATAATAAAAAAAACAATGGGCTCAGGTGGATTTTGGGCCCTAGTGACCCTAGTAGGTGCCCCCATAAAGAATTTTTCATAAAAAATCATTGCTAGTTTTGTTTTTTTATGAAAAATTCGTTATGGGGGCACCTACTAGGGTCCCTAGGACCCCAAATCCGCCTGCGACGGTTGTTTTTTTTTTCAATTTTTTTGTGTTTTTTTAAATTTTTCATCACTAAAGCAACCCAATCCAAAACAGCCCAACCCAACCCAAAACAATCAAAAAAACACATTACAACCCCCCCCCCCCGGCACCATTTTTCTCTTGGAAAAAAAAACAATGGGCGCAGGCGGATTTTGGGCCCTAGTGACCCTAGTAGGTGCCCCCATAAAGAATTTTTCATAAAAAATCATTGCTAGTTTTGTTTTTTTATGAAAAATTCGTTATGGGGGTACCTACTAGGGTCCCTAGGACCCCAAATCCGCCTGCGACGGTTGTTTTTTTTTCAATTTTTTTGTGTTTTTTAAAATTTTTCATCACTAAAGCAACCCAATCCAAAACAGCCCAACCCAACCCAAAACAATCAAAAAAACACATTACAACCCCCCCCCCCCCGGCACCATTTTTCTCTTGGAAAAAAAAATCGGGCGCATGCGGATTTGGGGTCCTAGGAACTCTAGTAGGTGACCCCATAAAGAATTTTTCAAAAAAAATCAAAAAAGGCAGAAAACCGTATACTGCATAATTACCGAAAACCGTATACTGCTTACCATTTTTTATTTTAATTTTTATATGCCTGTAAGACATCCGTGGTATAAACCCAGCATAAAATGACGATTTTTGGTCGCTTTACGTGTAGTTCTAAACATTTCCTAGGACGAACTTATTTAAGAACAAAAGAATATGAATACTTACGCAGTATCGGCTTCTACATGCATGGTGAGTTGAAACTCAAACTAAATTTAAGCCAATTTTAAAACAGAAAACTTGCAAAACACAAAAAACAAACCACGAAAAGGAACCCACACAGGAAGAAACCGCAGAATATTAAATGGCGTCGGCATGTACTTCAAGTTGTCAACCGCAACGTCAGATGTCAATCGCGCGGGAAATTTAAAAAATACGGCGTTAAAATCACACGATATCCGGCAATGCGTTTGATTGGACCGGAAAGATGGTTTAGGAATGCATGCAATTACAAAGAAACCATTGCGTTTTAGTTGGTATGTGAAACTCACGTTTTTCAATTATTGGCAAAATAACATAAATTTGCCAATAGATCAGCACTAGTAAATAATCATTGGCAAACTAGCGCAATTTTGCCAATAATACTACTGTAGGAAATAAACAATGGCATTCACTTGCCAATAATGCCAATAAAGAAAATACACCTCACCACCTTTCATTGTGAGGTATCCATGCTTATAAAAACTTTTGCATGTAACTCATGTACTCATGTACTCATCAAATCTTTAAAAAAATAGTGCTGGGAGAACAGTATAAACTATATTCTTTTGTTCTTCCTGCTTGTTAATGCTTATAAAATGTGCTCATAGAAACGTGTAAAACCCTATACTTTTATTCCTTCCTACTTATTAATGTGGATAAAACCTTGTAAAATATTTACTCGTCAAATCTTTTAAAAAATTGTGCTGGTAGAACCATATAAACTCCTATACTTTTGTTCATTCCTGCTGGTTAATGCTTATAAAACCTTGTAAAAGATTTGCTTGTAATACTCGTCAAATCTTTTAAAAAATTGGGCTTTTAGAAGCGCGTAAACTCTCCATACTTTTTGTTCCTTTCTTCTTTTGTTAATATTCATACAATCTTGTAAAACAGTAAATTATAATGCTCGTCAAATCTTTTAAAAAAATGTGATGGTAGAACCGCAATAGAAACTTATAAAGTCTTGATACTTTTCTTCCTTATTAAATCTCGTAGAAACCAGTGCTTGTTAAACTTTGTCAAAACTTCTAGAAATAAGAACATTATTTGCGGATAAAATGAGGTAAAAAGTTCAAGCTCATATAACCTGATAAAATCTTAGCAACACTCAAAAATTTTAATTTTTATTCTTATAAAATCTTTTAAACTCTTGCCCATTTCAAAAAATTATTATAGATTGATCCTCATAAAACCTCGTCAGCTTTTACAAGTCACGATTTTTGCTGCAAATAATCTCTTAGACCTTATAAAATCTCATAAAATCGAATAAAAATGTTATCAGTTTTGACAAGTTTTTATGCGGCTTTTTTTTGGCAGGGGACCTCCATACTTTTGTTCTTTCCTGGTTACTAATGTTAATAAAACTTTGTAAAATATTTACTTGTAATACTGGTCAAATCTTTTAAAAAACTGTGTAATTTTGCTACAATGGGAACTTATAAAATCTTGTAAAATACTAATTTGTAATACTCGTCAAATCTTTTAAAAAATTGTGCTGGTAGAACCGTATAAAAACTCCATACTTTCGTTCCTTCCTGCTTGTTGTATTGTAAAATATTTGCTTGTAATGCTCGTCAAATCTCTTAAAAATAATGCCATTTTGGTGCAATATAAACTTATAAAATCTGGTAAAACATTAAGTTATAATGCTGGTCAAATCTTTTAAAAAAATGTGCTGGTAGAACCGCAATAGAAACTTATAAAGTCTCTTAAATCTCGTAGAAACTCGTGCTTGTTAAACTTTGTCAAAACTTGTAGAAATAAGAACATTAATTGCGGATAAAATCAGGTCAAAAATTCAAGCTCATATATCCTGATATAATCTTAGCAACACCCAAAAATTTAAATTTTTATTCTTATAAAATCTTTTAAACTCTTGCCCATTTTGAGAAGTCAAAAAATTATTCTACATTGATCCTCATAAAACCTTGTCAGCTTTTATAAGTCACGATCTTTGCCGCATACAATCTCTTAGACCTTATAAAATCTCATAAAACCTAATGAAAATCTTATCAGTTTTAACAAGTTTTTATGCGGTTTTTTTGACAGGGGTTAAACAATTTTGGTACTGACTCCCGGAAAAGTGCAAAAAATATCTAACCGAAACTCGATTGAGGAGTAATCAGATAGGCTGTATGACGGTTTGCAGTTGTAATTCTGACTGTTTATAAATATATTGTCCAGGCAGTTATTCTGTCTTGTTTAAAAATTAAAGGTTTTTTCAAAACCAAAAGATGTTAGCCAATCTGATAACTCCATCTCAAGTTTTTCGCCTATTCCAAAGTGTACATTAAAATCTCCGCATATTAATATGCGTTTATTAAGACAAATTTTGCTTAAGGCTTGGTTTAAAATGGACAAAAAGAATTTAAAATTTCCACTAGAAGGAGATCTGTATACTAATCGAATAATAGTATTGAATTGTTTTAGTTCAACAGCACAAATTATGATATCATGTAATGGTGTAAAAGGTAAAGAAGATTTGACAGGAATAATTACGCCTTCATGGATATGAACCTCTCTTGCATAACCTTCTCCTAACATAAAATTTTGGAATTGAAATATTTTTAATTCAGAAGGATTCAAAAAAATTACTTCAAATTGATTTTTTTTATTTTTAACTGACTATGCATTGGTATAAAATACTTTAAGTGCATATGATGTGTTTATTGCTGACTAACAAATCTTATTTGATTAACCTTTTAATTTTATTTTTGATCTATTTGGTTGTACTGATTATAAAAGTTATGGTATCATTATTTTCGCACACGCTGTATAACATCGTTTTAAATACTTTAGACTATATTCAAATATATTTTAAAAATGACTAATCTAGGTTGTTTTACGCGATTTATAACAAAAACAATACATAAAACCTAACTTAACACTTTTTCTATCTTTTAAGAGCCCACAGTACGCCTTACCAATTTTTTAATAAAGTTTTGCAGGTACTCTATAAATTGCAGGCACTTTTCCTGTGTCACTTGACATTAAGTAGGTACGTAGTTTTAATTTTTTTTGCATTTTGCATGGCGTGCGGGAAATGCACCTTCTCGCATGAAAATGCATCTAAAAAGTCTACTTCACATACCGATTTTAATATGGAAACTTCAACTTCCCACATGCCCTACGTAAAAAAAATAAGCACGGCGTGCGTAAAATACTGTCCTAGCGTGCGTGAAAAAACTTTTAACGCTCGCAATTTTTTTTAATGGTACTATATGGACCAAATTTTTAAATTTTGAGATGTGCGTTCACTAAAAACTAATTTTTGATCAAGAAAGTCATCATAAACACTCGTAGAAAAAAATTGTACCTAACTTTTGCGGAAGTGCCTTTCCCGCCCGAGCTCCTCTCGTGCGTAAAAGTATCACGTTCCTGCCCTAGTTAGGCAACTAATTATCTGGAGAAAATTTCAAAAATGAATAATTAAATTTCTAGTTATTTATTTACATAAATATTTTCACAATGAAAAATATAATACCTCTCCATAACTCGGTATCAATTATTAAGTATAAAAAATTATAATAACGAGCCGCTTCTGGCCGCTGTTAAACGTAACGTGGTATTGCCTGGTCCAGCGTTGCCAGTGGAAGATAAAATAGTTTTCCCTAAATCTAACGACTGATCGCCTTTCAAAGTGATTTATGAATGACTTGACTTGTCTATTTTAGGTGAATGTCTTTGTATCCATAGTATTTTGTGGAAATCAAGTTTTTGTCAAAAGTAATTAATAAAATTTTTGAGAAATATATTCGTTTGGTGTCTACCCGTGTTCTTCAATTAAAATGTATTAAAATTCAAAACAAGATCAGTTTAAAAAAAAATTTAGGTCATAATATTAAACCACAGTAGTGCCCTTCAAATAGCATATACAAATATTTTTTATAAGTCGTAGCGGTTCCATAAGAACAATTTTTTAAAATATGCTTTCTTTAGTAAACATATTATTTCCTATTTTAATAGGTTCTTAATATTTTTAAGAAAATCTGTGAAGTTGAAGTAAATTTCAGTTTTTCTTTATATATGTTTATTATGTTGAAATTATAATTTACACGCCTTGTATATGATTAGGATTAATTAAAAAAAAATAAAACGGCAAAAACTTACTTCTTTCCGAATGCCAATTAACCACCAAAAAAAGTGTTCATTTTGGAAATATTTACTTACTAAATTTTTAATTGAAATTTGCCTGAAGTTTCCAAGTAGCAAACAGTCTATTAGTAATACTGCAAATAAAAAAACAACGTTTTACCCTTCCCAACTCTTTTTAAAATATAACCACGGTGGCTTCATATCAATGCAGATTCGTTAACAACGCCTCAGCAGCGCGGTAAGTGTTTAGCGGAACTAATTTTGTAATCTCGCAGTAACGTTAAACGGTTAAACCACTGTTTTTATAATCTCGCACCACTTTTTTGATGCTTTAAATTGTAATTTTGACAAAAGTTACGAAATCTACCTACTGCTTTTTACATTTTCAAAAACAGTATTTATGTACATTAGTAGTAGCGTGTGCGGGGAAAGGTACTATTCGGCGCGACCGATTCGGCGCAGCTGAATCAGCGCGGCCGATTTGGCGCGGAAAAAATTCAGCGCGGCCGATTCGGCGCGATGGCAGATATTTTTCCTACCTAACAGAAATTATTTTTAACTTACCTTCATAAATGCTTTGTATAGATAGCATTCCGCGTTACTTTAATTTTGAGTTTGTGTTTAGGTTTTTTATGTTGGGTTTGGATTTTTGTGTTGAGTTTGTGTTTAGGTTTTTATGTTGGGTTGGGTTGAATTGCGTTGGAGAATGGAGAATTTGGAATAAACACTATCTACTGCATGCTATGTTGTCCTTGTATAGAGTTGAAGTATACCATCAGAAAAAGTGGTAATAATATTTACGTCAATGGCGCCGAACCGGTCGCGCCGAGTTGTCCTAGATCCGCGTGGGCGAGAATTTTTATAGGTTCGATTTCTTCAAAATGAAAAACGGACTCTATTAGCTTTACGACGCACCTTGTCTAAAGGATGCAGTTATGCAATGTTTGTTATTAAATTCTCTTTTACCAAGCGCAATTCTAACTATAAAATTTCACAATAAGGTTCCTGTTTTTATTGCAAGTAATTACCAATTATTGTAATATTTTATCATCTACGCCCATCTAAGTTTTTATTTTAAGAAAAGTTCGTGTTATAAGGTCTTATATAATCAAGAGACTGGTGGTTTCGACTTAAATTCTTTTCTAAAGTGTGTTTCTGTGAAGTTTTTTCCCGTTTTTTTGGCTTTGAATGTTCATGGCCTTTGTTACCGTTAACAGATTTCGTCCATGAAATGCAGCAGTGAAAGTCCCATAAAAATCAGTCGAGTAGTTTTTGCGTGATGCTATTACAAATAGACAAACGAACAGACAGAAAAAAATTCTAAAAATTTAATTTTTGGTATCTATATGGTTTGGTTCGAATCACAACAAAAAATTTTAAAAAATATTCAATGTACACCACCGATTCATCTAGAGATTTATAATATGTATACTACACCAATAACGCCATCTTTATTGTTCTTAATGTCTTCTCAGCCTGCTATTTGGCGGTTTGCGATTGACGAGATAATGGGCAGTTCATAAATTACATAACGCAGAAATTCTGAAATTTTGACCTTTCTCCTCTCAAACTGTAACAAAACCTCAGATCCCTCCTCTATATAAGTATCGGCAACAATACTTAATAAAAATGAAAAAATCCAGTCTTATAGTTTTGACACTTTTTGACATGTGCCTAAATAATTGACATGTTCTAAAGTAACGTTGCCAATTAAGTCGGAATTAATACTGCGCTCCTCCTAGGTATATGAGAAAACAGAAAAATTTTAAGCTGGTTCTTAAGTGGACTATATGAGAAAAGGAAGGAACGATAAAAATTTATGTACCTCTACATAATTATAGCTTTAAAGGCCGGTTACTCAATAGCGAGTTAGCTTTAACTCGAGCAACATAACCTTGTAAAAATCTTTAAAAAGCGAGTTAAAATTAACTCCAGGGTAACCACGGATTTAAGGTGAGGGTAAGTTATCTTAACCTAAAAAAATATTGGATTAAAAAACTGGGATTAATAGCCTGAGTTAATTTAATTCTCTGGTAAACTGCCATTGAGAAACCGGCCCTAAGAAACTTACCTAAAAGCACCAAAAAACCCTACGGTTCTTTTTTAATTTCACATGAAAAAATATTGCCTTGTTTGAAAAACGCACAACATACAACTACTGCGAATATTAAATTTAAAAAATCGACGTCACTAGACTAGTACAGAGACGTCACCTAGACGTAAAATGCAATCAGATTAAAATATTGTAAATTGCTCAAAGCTTTTCTATAGGAATGGCTTTCACTTTTTATACAATAACCTTGCAATATAGCTAAACAAATGGAAATTGAATTTATTGAAAAGTTTTCTGAAGCGTATCGAAAAAATGAAATAGTAAGGGACACATCAACAATTTTTTACACCCTGACACATGAACCGATTTCGATGCGTTTTTTTCTGTTTTCCTTTATAGTCCAATTGCCAGGCCAGGTGAGCAAAAAACAATGGGCTAACACTTTCAAATTTTTACAATAGGTAGACGTAAGTTTAGGGATACCAAAAATAAATAATTGCTACCTATAACGTGGAGCATTGCAATATGACAACACTGTAAGCATTAAAACTTTAAATAGTTTTATATCAAAATCCGTAAGCGTGACCTCCGAAGGTCACGCCGTAAGTAAGTCCTATTAAAAAAAAAAAATTCTTGGCATTTAATCTAATTCTGGCACCTTTAAATGAAAAATAACAAAATTGTCATATGTCACCTAAAAACAATCGACATATTATGTCATCCAAAAAACTCAAAAGACCCCAAGAAAATAACGATTGCATTAAATTTTATTTTGATTCTTTAAATTATTTGAGCAATTAATATAAACAAAAAAAATGAGGGTGCTACCTGAGTTAAATTTGACAAGTAATTGATGGCTATTTTAAACTCAGCTTGTAAAAACATCATAAACGCCACTATCTCCTATACTATAAACTGTAGGACAATAAATCTTTAAAAAAAACGATGGGTAGACAAGAAATCTTTTTTTGTCTGATTGGTATTTTCCTTCTATATAAAACATCTCTTTTGGCAGAAAGGATTCATCATATAAGTGCTAAAAAATTGAGCTGTATAATTTGTGCTGCACCTTCTATATTGTTAGCAAAAGTATTATAGGTAATCTATAAATACAGTTGCTTGCATATAAATTGTCTAGGGGGGGAGGGGCTTGAGTAAATACATAGTATCAGATAACCATTTTATTATTTTTTTAGGAAAGTTAAATCTTTAGAAGTACCTACATATTCAATGGCTCTGGGGGGAAAGCTTGACCTCCACCCTACCTATGCCACTGAAAAGGACAATGGTATAAAATATAAAGTATGTACTGCATTACTAAATGGCAACCATGGAAATTTTTTTTCAAAACCATCTAGACCAAATCTATATATTTTTTTTTGGATTAGCCAATCTCCGGTCATTACTCACGATTTTGTCTCTAAGAGTTCTACACTCGTAACTGCGACAATCACCAGAAATATCTAAGATAAGAAGAGTAACTGTATTAAGAAAACAAAAATATAAAAATATCTAATGCCGAAATTATGGTAGTTAAGTACTTACTTTACGAGTATAATTTAAGCCGTGGTAAAAATATCATCTTCGTTGGTTTAATAAGATATTTTTTTGCCTTAATGGGACGGTGGTATTACTAGGCCCACCACATCAGGAATGTCCCAAACCAGATCTTGTAATACGTTTGCCATGTTAGCGCAAAATGAATTGTTAGAAAATTTTAACAAAAGTAGCCAACCGGCTGGCGTATTCCCAAGCCAACCACCCGTTCAATGTTTCAAATCCGTGCTTAACGCAATTTATCTATTATTGAAATTTAATAAATGAATATATTGACTTAGTGCTTTAAGATAGTTAAAAAATAAAAATTACAAACGGGTAGCTACTTTCGGAGTAGGATTATATTAAATTTGAGAAAGGAAAGTCTCAAAGAATTAAATTTGAAAAAGTTAAAAAACTTTTTGAAACCGTCAAATAAAAATTACAAATTTTTCTCCACCGAAATATTCTCTATAATAGAGAATAAACTTCACAACAGCGAAGAGCGTATGAAAATAAACGGCCAAAAAAACAACAACCTAAGATATGCTGACGACACTGTCATAAGTGCGGACACGCTGGAGGGTCTGCAAGAGTTGGTGAATCAAGTAAAAATCCAGTAGAACCCCGCACGGAATACATGGCATTTTGGTTCATTACAGAATTTATTGAAATTTTGGTAGGTTGGAGATATTGACCTACTGATCACACTTTAAACCATAATCAAATCGTATGATTAGTTTTAAAGATACAGGGGGATCTCGAAATTAGTTACTAACAATTAAAAAAATCGTCATGTTTTAATAATAAGATTTTTGTGAGTTTTCTAACAAGATTCAGTTGAGTGTTGGCATCAGTATATATGCGCAAAACCGTTTTTATTCAAAGGTGATATTTTAGTGTACCTACGTCATCACAAAAGTATTCTCTTTAGCTTACCCTCAGTATTGGATTAGTACGTTTAGTTAACCAGGCAGATTAATAAGAACATTATCTTCGTACTTTTAGTTACAACCAAAAGTGATTGGGTATATGTAGATATCAATAAAATTTAAATAAATATGTTGTAGATTTTAATTTGCTCAAGGGCTAGATAAGGATGGGACAAGAGGGTAATCTCTCCCCCCAAACCAGTGTCCGTATCCGTTACTCTACCGATGTTTGCGGGGTAGCTTTCGCGCGTTCTGTTTTCCTCTCTTTGTAGCTGACACAACTCACATTTTTTTAAATAATTTACAAAAAACACGAAAAATTTAAAATTTGCACCTTAAGTTAGATTGTTAGAATTTTAGTTTATGTCTGGTTTCCCAGCAAATTTTGGCTGCGGCGCTACAACACATTGATTGATTTATTGATTAATTCATTAAAAATAAAATTTTCGCCTGCGGCACATTAATCATATTATTTTGGCAAAAAATCTAAGATTATTACCAGATCCCAATCCTTTTTTTTTATATTTCATAAGAAACTTAAAAAGATAAAAATATCTGAAGAACGTTCTACTTAAACTGCAAAAAATTTTGCCTGTGTCCTTAATGCCTACAATTTTTTTTACGTAAAAAAGTTACAAAATTTTTAAGATATGAATTTTCTTCGGTCCAAATATATTTTTGGTGCGATAATAAAAAATTATAGTTACAATTGAAAAACATGCTCAGAAATGCAAAAAAATTGTTGATAATTTCTAAAACTACGTTTATACGCGCCTAAAACCGATTTTATATAAGAACGGTTTTGAATAAAGTCACTTTCTCCTTCATTAAAATCGTTTCCTAACAGCTTACCTTACAGTTCCTCACAAATTAAAACATATATATTGTTATATTAAAAAATCTTTACATTAAATTTTTTTAAACGCAAATAAAATAACTACGTTAACAATTTTTTTTCCGGTTTAAAATAAAATTGATTTAGTATTTAAAATTGTTCTAATGGTTTGTTTAGGACAAGCATTTTCAGACCGTCCTTTGTTTAAAAGCGCTTTAAGAGTACCGTATAAACAAAGGAATTAAAAAATACACATTTACTAAAATTATATAACGTTTTTGCATTTTTTCCATACAAATGAATGTGTAATCGATTTTTGATTTTTTTTAAATTGAAATAAATTATAAACAATTCCTGAAAAATTAAATGTAGGTAATGCCATTATTTGTTTTTTGCATTTCTGAGCATGTTTTTTAATTATAACTATAATTTTTTATCTCACAAAAAGTATATGTCAAAACACAAAACAATTCTACTCAGAAAAGTTCTCGTCAAAGTTAAAAAATAAATAAATATTGAAAACGTTAATTGCATGCCTTTGTAATTCCGGCTTAATAAGCTCTAATAGATTACCGATTAACGATTTTTCGCGAGCCAGTAATATAAATTGTAAAAATTTAGAAAAATGAAAACAAAAATCGGAATTTTAAATAATTTATTACAAAAATAGCCTATTCATTTCATTTCTTATTTTTTTTCACATAAAAATTACATTCATATAGACAAGGATTTTACATTCAAATATATTTATTAAGGTAAAAAAATTAATTTTAAATAATATATTAAAAAAATATATTTTAATGATTAATTAATTAATAAAATAAAAAATTAGTGCACAAATCGATTCTATGAGAAACAATTTTTGTTTATCTATGACACTTTATTAATCGAAATAAGATGTTTATATAGCAGAACTGCACAAAAATAAAGTTTTCAGTCAAATAATTACTTTGTTTATACGGTACTCTTAAAGCGCTTTTAAATAAATGACGGTTTGAAAATGCTTGTCCTAGATATACCATTAGAACAATTTTAAATACTAAATCCAAAAAATTATAATAATTATAAGAGGAAACCGTTCTTATATAAAACCGGTTTTAGGCGCGTATAAACGTAGTAAATTAAATACTGTCTACTTTACATTTCATCCGTACAAATAGATGGTGTAATCGGTTGTTGATTTATTTTAAATTGAAAGTAATTACCAACAATTGCTAAAAAATTCATTGTTGCAAAAGCCATTATTTGTTTTTTGCATTTCTGAGCATGGTTTTTAATTTTAACTATAATTTTTTATTATCCCACCTAAAAGTATATGTCAAAGCAGAAAAAATGAGCGACGTCAAAAAATACCACGAGAATTTTCCTGAGTAGAATTTTTGTTAAAAAAAAAAAGTGATTTGGACCGAAAAAAATAATATCTCAAAAATTATTTAATCTTTTTATCTAAAAAAAACTGCAGGCATTAAGGACACAGAGATGTATATTTTTACCAATTTTCATGATAATACAATTATTTTTGGGGAAATTAAAAATAAAAAACAAAAAATTTTTTTTTGCATTTTTCTCATCAATTTTGAGGTTATGTTAAAAAGTGACATCTACAAAATTTGTAGACCTTTGCACCGTCTACAACTTTTCTATTGAAGCTTTTACTCTATGACGTTCAGTTTTGCCGCAAATTGCAACAATACCGTTATTCTCCCCCTTTTCTCCCACCAAATCTATCCCGCAAGAGCCCCACTCACGCATTTTTTTTTAAACATTTATCAGGAGCCCTTTTACCATTTCCACTCATCAAAATGCTGTTAAAATTTTTTTCTCGCTAAATGAGTTAATCCGATCGGTCTATATGGTCCATTTAAAGTGTAATCAGTAGGTCGAGATCTACAACATACCAAAATTTTATTAAATTCTGCATTCAACCAAAATGCCATGTATTATGTGCGGGGTTCTTTGGGCTTAACTTGAATGTTGGCAAAACAAAATGATGATTATAGCCAAAGAAAAAAATATTAGAGGCGTATTAGAAGTAATTCAATTAAATTCAATTCAATCGTTTTTTATGTATAAAGAAGTTCTTATAACAAAGAGCTTGGTTAGAGTACTTATACAAATTTATGATGTAAGGTATAATAAAAAGTAGTATGTGCTTAGTCAATAGGAAAAAACAAATTTACACATAAAAAAGTTTTATAAATGAAGGCTTACAAAAAGATAAGGAAAAAACACTGGTATAAAATTCAAATTCAAAAGAACAAAAAAAGTTTATATTGATTTTTGAATGATTTATAGTGAAGAAAACATAAAAAAAGAACAGTTGGTACTAGCACTAAAAAGGATCAAAAAACAATTTTCTGTTTCTTTGGTCAACAATAATAGTAGTTTTAGCAACTAGTGGCTAAAATAGTGCTTTTTTTACAAGCGTCGGTTTAAATAACGAGCACAGCGAGGTATTTAAAAACGCGAGTAAAAAAAAGCACAATTTAGCCGCGAGTTGCTAACACTATTTTTGAAAATAAAATAACAATGCGGTTTTCATAGTTATGTGCCTTTTTACTCGGTGACGTTCATTGTTGCGACATTTGAATCTTTGACAGTTTGAAATTTTGACGATTATTTTAGATGATTTTTTCGTAAATACTTGGAAAAAACCGGCGGAAATGACTTAATTTTTAGGCAGGAATATTTAGATTTTTCCAATAATACTATATTCCGCTATTTCTCTTTAATTTTGGATAAAAAACGGACAGAAATCTTTTTTTGCACCCATGATCAAAAAAAAAGTTTTTTTGCATCGGTAACCATAAAAGCCATGCTTTAGTTATCTGCAGACTGTTACTAAAATCATGTTTTTGATGAAGGTATAAAAAAAAGTTATTTTTCTTTTTTTTTGGGGTTGATCTTAATAAGACAGATAAGTACAGTTATGTGCAGATATTTCTTCATTTATTATAAAGGATCGTAGTTTTAAAATATTCCACAAGTGCATAAACAGAGCTTTAGCAAGAGGAAGCGTTATATTGTCCAGGGTGTCAAAAAACTCGGTCCACGGAAGAATTTCAGCTCAGGAGGTCTCATAGATGCATAAATAGGACAATCTAAGAGAATGTGAAATAAAGTTTCTTGGGTAGACCGGTAACAAACGGTACATAATTATTTTGAGTTAATTTTATAGCTGAAGCCCTGAACATTCAATTTTATTGTGTAATTATTGCATAGACGGATCTGAGAAAGAACTCATTTGATATGTATGGTATATCCATGTGTAAACAATTTTACAGTCCCGAGTTTAAAGTAAAATGTTTGTAGACTGTTAAGTAAATAAAGATCCTGTTGTCTTAACCGTTATTTAAAGTTTTGGAGTAGGAGCGATTTTTTATGAGACAGAAGGTAACTGCTTAGCTGATCACAGCTATCAGAAAAACTAGCAAAGTAGCTCCTTAAATTGAGGAAACCAGTTTTTTTTACTATATATATACGTTTTATATTAATACGTTTATAAGCCAATTTAAGAAAGCTTTAAATAAGTGGTAGAACATTCTGACCCTTCCTGACCCTCTTCTTATAACGAAGTCAGCTGTGTTTTGGGGCAGCAGTAATAGACTTTTAAGAAATGTTACCTGAACCCTTTCAAGCAGATGCTGGTACCTTAAACCCCAAACTGGGAGGCAATTTGAAATTAGGCTGGCTACTAGTGAATCAAAGATGTAGATTTGTAAAGTCCAGTTATTCAATTTGGTTTTGGCCATAACCGGAAGCACCGCACCAATGACTTGTCTTGCTTTAGTTACTGTATTAGAAGCCATTTCATGGAAAAGAGAAGAAGAGGAGAAAGTTACGCCAAAATATTTAATATTGCTGACCACTTCTATTGGATCATTTTTGTCAAGGAAACTGTAACTGCTTTTGGTTGCTTTTCGAAAAAACAATGATTTTTGTTTTACTGGTGTTTGCAGATAGGTGGTTTATTGTACTATATTCCTCCAAAGTATTTAGTTTTCTTTTTACCTCAACTTCAGAGTCAGCAGGAATAATCAGAACATCTGCGTAGGGCAGAGTTTGTAATTCATTTACATTATCAATACTTAAACCTCTTGCCCCCTTAGTGTAGAAATAATTGTCAATATCCTGTAAAAAAACAAACAGCAAAGGACTTAAGGTTTCTCAAGCAAGTACTTTCATTTATAACTTAATTCCAGGGTGTAAAATTTTTCCCATAATAGTGCATGATCCATAGAATCGAACGCGCGCCGAAAATCCAAGAAAGCTATGAAGATTTTACGTTTAGGGAGGCGTAAATGTAGTTGAATGATCGCACTTAAAGTAAAGACATTGTCCAAACACCCTCTGGCGTTCTGAAATCCTGATTGTGATTCAGGTAATATATCATTCTCATTAGCCCAAGAAGTTAATCTAGATTCAAGGATATTTGTAAATATTTTTTCACATGAGTTTAATAGTACTATACCGCGGTAGTATTAGGGTCATCCGGGGTCACCCGATGGATCTTTTTTATGTAGTATTTTCATTGAAACCTCGAACTAACTGCGTTTTCTAAGATTTTATTACAAAAACATCTTAAAAATAAAATCCAATTGTTGGGTATATTTTTGAAAAATTCATAGCACGATTTTAGTGTCGCTGTGAGTTCACATGATGTAAATGAAGAATCCAGAAAGGAGTGGCTCACTCCAAAGAAAGAGATGTTGGCTTCCAACTTGATAGGATAGACATGGAGGTAAAAGTTTTCCCAGACCTCTGCTTGGAGATTATTAAAGTTTTGGTGTCTCCTAAACCTTTTTATCGTAGACCAGAAGGTCGATGGCTCCCTGCAATTAGACAGATCTTGAATAACTTCTTTGAAGTAAAGTTGCCTCTTTTACGAACTAAAGTTCTATATTCTTTTTTAGAAGAAATAAAAGAACTTTTGTACAACTCATGAAATCCGGACGGATTTTGTATTGCATTTCCAAGTATTTAGCGGTAGTAGTTATATTAGTGCTTAATGCGTATGCGTATTAGAAGTGTCGATTCGTATACAAATACCTAAGTTGACAGTTTAATGAAAACTGGTACAACATTCCGGAAATCCGTAAAAGAATCGAACAAGCCCTAGTATCTTTTATCAATTTTTACATACAACAACTCCCCGAATTCGGCTGCTTCGTTGTTATGTGTTTAGCATCTTATATTATGTAGAAGAAGCATGGACACTGGCTGATGCCATGTGCAGGAAGTTAGAGGCATTCGAGATGTGATGTTATCGTAGTAATTATCAGGATATCTTGGAGGGACACACAAAAATGCTTTTTTATATATTTCAGTGCCCACTCGTAATTTTTTAAAGTAATCGTAAAAGAGATGTTTTATGTAGAAAGAAAATAACAATCGATCAAAATAGTAGTTTTTACAACTAGTGGCTAAAACAGTGCTTTTTTTACAAGCGTTGGTTTAAATAATGAGCGCAGCGAGGTATTTAAAAACGCGAGTAAACAAAAGCACAGTTTAGCCGCGAGTTGTTAACACTATTTTTTTTAAATACCTTTACCAAAAAATCCAAGAAGAACCATGGCGATGTGGCTTTTTATTCGGTGACGTTCATTGTTGCGCCATTTTAATCGTTGACAGTTTGATATTTTGACGATATTTTTAAAAGATTTTTTCGTAAATACTTGGTGAAAACTGGCGGAAATGGCTTAATTTTTAAGCAAGAATAATTAGATTCTTTTAATATTACTATTTTCCGCTATTTCTCTTTAATTTTGGGTAAAAAACGGAACGAAATCTTTTTTTGCACCCGTGATCAAAAAAAAAGTTTTTTTGCATCGGTAACCAAAAAAGCCATGCTTTACTTATCTGCAGACAGTTACTAAAATCATGTTTTTGATGAAGGTATAAAAAAAAGGTTTATTGTTCTAGCGGTTATAATATATGTATAAGTATACATGATACGTACGAGGTGCCCAGCGGTATACGTGAAGTTTTCCGGCTCGGATGTTTTTGTCTTTTGCATTTTATTACCATGTATTTCTATTTTGCTTTTTTTGGTTCAGTCGCTCGTCTATTGACTCACAAGTCATCACACATTTTGGTGCCGGCTATTTTTAACTGGGTAATTTTTGGGTGGAGAATCCGAAATAGCCATCAGATTTTGTCTATCAGATCTAATCTTTAAAATAGGAATTATTTACTTTTTTAACCTCTATATGTGTTTTACGTTATAACTATAACTATTGCCAGTAACAAAAAAAAACACATATAATTAAATATTTATTATAAAAAGTAGCTTAACATACCTTCATACTCATATTAGTCACTATCACCTACAAATTTTCTTTCATACAACTTTCTAGCATGGAGTTTACTGGTGTAGACTCGCTAAAGGTTAGTCGACCATCATGTGGCTATTCCATCGTCCTTGATATCGATCTTCCATAGTTTTAATATCCTGATGGAATCTTTCTCCCTGTTCTTTACTACAATCACCTAAGTTTTCTGGAAAGCAATCTAGGTGGCTGTGGAGGTAGTGAACTTTTAAGAATATGAAAACTTGAAAGCATAGTTTCCACTAATTCTATGTATTTCCAAGAAAATTGTTAACTACTTGAACAAATGAACCCCAAGCGTTAGATTCGGTCTCATTCATTGATGTGGCGAACTGTGGATCTTTAATAAGTTGCCTTATTTGAGGACCATCAAATATACCAGCTTTTAGTTTTTCCATGCTAATCCCAGGAAACTTACGTGACAAGCACCCAAAACAATTTCCATCTCGATCTAACGCTTTCACAAACTACTTCATAAGCCCCAACTTAATACACAAGGGTGGTAGTAAGATTTTTTCTCTCGTAACCAAAGATTCATTCACTACGTTTTGTTTTCCTTGAACTATAGTATCTCTTAAAGGCCAATTTCTCTTAACGCAGTGCTGAAAACTATTTTGTATATCCACTTTGCTCTCCAAGGAGAAAGTTCACCATTTTCAAATCAACACAAGTTGCCCACTGATGTTCTTCGTATTTAATTTGTTTTAAAACTTGTGCTATTGTTTTATACTCCGCTTTCATGGTAGTATAATGTCCAATAGAAATTGAGACATATTTGTTACCGTTATGTAAAAGGACACATTTTAAACTACGTTTTAAACTGTCAATGAAAAGGCGCCAATCGTCTGAAGCGTATTCAGGCAAATCAATTTTTTCTAAGAGTCATTTTATATCGCTACAGAATACCATATTATTTTCCTGAGTGAAAAAAGGCAGCAGATCCTTTTTTCTTTTACGAAAAAATATAACATTATTGTCTGGATAAAAAAGTTTCTTTTCTTTTAATCTGGATGCTAGTAATTCAGCACACTCCTTTGAGAGCTATATATAGGTCTCTCACGAGATCGTTCAGTTCTTTTTGATTAAAACATTGAGGAGCTCTTAAATCTGCTTCAAATTCACTGTCGTTTTCTGATTGCATTCTTTGAACTTCATCAGACGTTGATGTTTCTTTATCATCTTCCGGGATTTCAGGAAGACTGCTGAAGGTTGGAATTGGTATTTCCTTAGAGTGCGGTACAGGTCTTCTTGCTGAATCTAGATCAGGATATGTCCATTTATGTCGATTGTTCCTATTTATGCCTTTAATATTAACGAGACAAAGTTACTTTGTTCTCTCCAAACTATTGGTATACCAAATTTCAGGCACTTTCTGTTTCCAATTGTCCACTGTCGCAAATGTTCAACACGTGTTTTACACACCACATGTGGAGCCCAATATTTATCTTGATCTCCCAAATGAACGCGAAAATAGGCAAGATAAGACCTTTTCACAAATTCAAAAATAGTTTTTCTACTTTCTTTCAAAGTGTATTGGCCACATACATAACAAAAAATATCTGGATGGTTTACACAGCTACGCCTGCTTGTGGATGCCATTGTTTTAGTTTTAAAAATTATGACACAACTTTATTTGCAAAAACTACACAATATACTAAGTCGAGAAGGATAAAGGTAGACAAAAGGTAATATGTTTCCAAAACCAATTAGTCGGGGTTGAGCAGGTATGGTGCGGATTCGATCATAGGGAATTCCAAATATAAAATAGCTAATAAAATTAATACGATAAAGTAATGCGGGTTAATCAGGTCTAGGAATATTGGTTTACGGACAATTTCAGGTATATTTGGCTAATTAGATCCTAGTTTTGAATACCAATTTTCTATTTTAAATTTTAAAGAGATTGACATATATTTGTATAAACATAGTCACATTACATGCATACATAAGATAGACAGAAAATTTGTATAAGGACTAACACATACTTGTCTTCCTTCCCCCTTTCTAAAAATAATTTCACATTGGCTATTGATAAATAGTTAATTGTAGTTAGAAAAAATGTTTTCTTAGAGAGAAATTTTCGTCGTTTTTAATATGTATTGTAAACAAAAATTATGTTTGCATAGACAAACGATCAATATCTTGAATATAATCTGTAAGCCTAGGTGGTTTGCATAGTTTACGCTCAAAACGACTAGTTTTTGGTGAGAAAACCCAAGTTGAAGGTAGTGGATGTACTTCAACATTAGTTTTGAAAGAAGATGAATTACTGTCATTTACTGTTGTCTTGTCAAACGGTTTTAAATGACAATTTTTCTCGAATTCTAAGAAATCATCAGTTTTTAATACTGAGTTGTCAAATTTCCCTGAACATACATTATTATCTGCAAAATTTTCTTTGCTTGTCACTTTTTTAGAAATATTGTCATTTTCAATCGCCTTATAATTAAAATTTTCCTGAGAAACTTTGGGAAATTCCTGAAAAACTTGAAAATTTTCGCATACTTTGATGTATTTGTTTTTGGAGAATTTTGAGAGTTTTTATAAGCTTTTTTTGATGGAATTTTCCTAGTTTCCTCAGTTTTTTGTCTGAAATCCAGAATACCACATGGTTTTAAAAATTTACGATTTCTTATCAAAACCGAGCCATTATCTAACCTTGCCTTATAAGAACGAATATCAACTTTTTCTATTACTTTGCCATCCAACCAAATGTCTCCAGGTTTAACTTGAATTTTAACTTTAGATTGATTTTTTATTGGTAATAATGACTTTGTTCTCCTATCATACAATTTTTTCTGTTTTGCTTGAGCTGAATCTGCAAAATGGTCATGACTGACGTTTATTAAAGTTATTTTAATATCTCTTAAATGTCTGTTGTATAAAACGACAGGTGGAGAATGATTCCTGGCAACAGGATTATTCCTCAAGTTCAACAGAGCAAGATAAGGATCTTGGTTACCGTAAATTGACTTTTTTAATGTGTTTTTAATTATTTGCACAAACCTTTCTATTTGTCCGTTGCTCTGTGGATACCTAGGTGATGACACTATATGATTAAACTCCCACTGACTAGAAAATTATTTGAATTTGACATTTTGGAACTTAGGCCCATTGTCGAAAACAACAATTTTAGGGATGCCCTGTCTGGAAAAAACAGATTTTTAATTATTTATTACATTAACAGCAGTTATATCTTTTTTTAAAAATATATCACCTCAAAAAATTTGCTGTAATAATCGACAATTAAAAGAAAAACTTCCCCAGAAAGTTGATATAAATCGCAACCCACTTTTTCCAATGGCAGTTTTTCGATCTCGTGGGGGATCATGGGCTCTGGCTGAAGGGAAAGTTAAGCAGGTGTTGCAGGCAAGTATCATGTCCTGTATTTGCTGGTTCATGCCGGGCCAGTAGAAAGACAGATTTGCTCTTTCTATGGTTTTATTACTACCTTGATGGCTGTTACAGTGCAATTTTTGAAGAATTTCATTGCGAATGCCATGTGGTACTATAAGCCGGGTATCTTTATACAATAAATTGTTAATTTCAGTTATTTCATGTTTGAACTTAAAAAAGAATTTGATACAATCTGGAACCTTGCCAATTTTGGTGGCCCACCCCTCTCTGTCGCTTTAAAGTTTTAAGAACAACATCCTGTGCTTTTAAAATTTGATCTTTTTAGCGGTGTTTAATTTTATTTCAATAAAACACACTTGAACTTCCATTTCAAAATCAAGGTTTTCATCAAAGATTTTTTGTTCATTGGCTCTTGACAGGGTGTCGTCCAAAATTAACTTACGCAGTTGGATAAGGATTAAAACAAAAATAGAAGTTAAAAAACCTCCAAATCAGTTACTTCAACCGAAAAGAAAGTAAAAAAAACAAAATATTAACAGATCTTGGGTGGAATATTCAAACTTGGATGAGCATCCCACAAGGAACACACAAAAGACCAAAGTAAAACGAGAAATTATTAAACGATGTTTCGCCCTGGGTAACTAGCGTGGGCTCATCAGTGGTTTCACTGGTCACCCTCTACCATACATCATTAAACACCATCATACACTTTTATTTCCAACTTTGAATCACTCACAAATAGAAAACATAATCCTACTGGAAATATTAACACGCCAGGACGAATCCGTATCAGGTAACTTGAATAAGTACCAGTGCGGAACGATGCCTATTTGTGAGTGATTCAAAGTTGGAAATCAAAGTGTATGATGGTGTTTAATGATGTATGGTAGAGGGTGACCAGTGAAACCACTGATGAGTCCACGCTGGTTACCCAGGGCGAAACATCGTTTAATCATTTCTCTTTTTGCTTTGGTCTTTTATGTGTTCCTTGTGGGATGCTCATCCAAGTTTGAATTTTCGTTATTTCCACCCAAGATCTGTTGATCTTTTGTTTTTTAGTTTCTTTTCTGTTGAAGTAACTGATTTGGAGGTTTTTTAACTTATCTTTGTGTATTAATTGCCTTAGAAGCATAATCTTACTGGAAATATTAACACGCCACGACGAATCCGTATCAGGTAACTTGGATAAGTACCAGTGCGGAACGATGCCTATTTGTGAGTGATTCAAAGTTGGAAATCAAAGTGTATGATGGTGTTTAATGATGTATGGTAGAGGGTGACCAGTGCAACCACTGATGAGCCCACGCTGGTTACCCAGGGTGAAACATCGTTTAATCATTTCTCTTTTTGCTTTGGTCTTTTGTGTGTTCCTTGTGGGATGCTCATCCAAGTTTGAATTTTCGTTATTTCCACCCAAGATCCGTTGATCTTTTGCTTTGGATAAGGATTCTCTTTAACCGTGGTGGGCAGGGTTTACTGACTTTTTAGTGACACTTAATTAAAGTTTATGGTCTGTTTCAACCGTAAACCTTTTTGAAAACAGTACATATTATGAGAAATGTGCCACTCCAAACCACACACTCAGAAACTTCTTTACAATCTGTGAATATCTACACTGAGTGTCAGTGAATGCTCGAGAAGCATACGAACAAGGTAGCCCACCTGCAGAAGCAGCGCGCCCATGCCATTTTTAGAACTATCTACAAAGATGATAACATTCAAAATATTTTAAACAAGGGGTTTTGCATAGAATGTTTTTAAATTTCTGAAATGCTTTTTCTTGGCATTCACCTCAATCAAAAACGTGATCTTTTTTAATCAATTCTCTCAGATGAGCAGTTTTTCGACTAAAATTAGGAATAAAACAACCCAGATATGTAAGGACACCCAAAAATCTCTGTATACATTTCACATCCGTTGGCCTTATATTCGGTTTAAGGCCCTCGGAAGTTATTTTATACGCCATATATTTAACCTCTGTTACACCGAATTTACACTTATCCTTATTAAATCTCAAACTAAACTTTCCTGTCCTTTTTAAGACCTATTCTAGTTTTTTATCGTGTTCAGCTTTAGTTTTGGCTGATAATTAAATCATAGACAAAAACCTTAACCCTTTTTATATTATTAAAGATTTCTTCCATGCTTTCTAAAAAAAATTATACCTCCCAAAAATAGTTGAAAACCTGCATAAACCCCTGGGTACAATCCAAGGTGCTAAAATATTTAACCCCAGCAAATTCTTCTGTTAACGTGTTAAAATCAGATAATTTTAGAAAATGCCGTTTAACAAATTTGTTGAGATCTTTTGGGTCCACGCATAAACTTAACTGTCCATTTTTTTTCGAACAATTACCAAAGAATGAATCCAATCTGCACCATCTACTGCTTTTTTGATTATACCTTCTTTTTCTAACTTGTCAAGGGATTTTTTAAGGTCATCTCTAATTGCAGAAGATACATTCCTGGTGGCACGGATGACTGGCCCCGCATCAGGCTTTAGTTCTAACCCGTACGGTCTCTCGAGACATTCAATTCCTTGAAAAAGATGACTAAATTTATTTAAAATTGTTGAGGTACTGTCTGTGCTTTTAATTTCATTAATTTTTTTAATTAAATTCAATTTCGAGCAAGAATTTAATCCTGGAATTGGACAGCTGTCAGTTTTGATAATGTAATGAATTAAATTAGTTTTAATATTTTTGTATTGACACTGTAACAAAGCTTCACCAAAGACAATAATTTCTATGTTGGTATAAGAGTTAAGTTTTACCTTTGTTTTCTTAACTTTTTTAAAATCAAACCTCATTTTTCTAAGAATATTTTCCGACGTGACATTCGCCTTCGCACCTGCGTTTAACTTTAATTGAATTCGATGGTCTTCAATCAACAGCTTCACAGCCCAAGACTCCCCACCGGATACTCCTCTAACATCGACCGTGTAAATGCTATCTAAAAATAAAAAATCATTATTATCTGACTCTACGTTTTCGTTAATAGCATGAACATTTTTTTTACAGCAGAAAAAGAAATGATTCTGCCTTTTACGTTTTTTACATACTTTTCCATAGGCAGGCCATTTCCCTCTTTCATGTCTATAAGAACATTTTTGGCAATTTTTATCGAAACCAAAATGATTAAACTTTTTATTTTGATTATTTGACATGTTTACGTTTTACCTGATCCACCTGAAAACTTGAAGAGCTACCATTTAAAATTAGTTTATTTTTCTTTTTTACGCTCTCCGTTGGCATTCATGGCATCATCAAGCGTCTTACAATCTGCTTGCAGAACTTCTGAGCTAAAGCCGCATATCAAAAAATATCTCTTGAATCACCTAGCTTACAAGAAATTTTTAAGATCTGTTCTATATTGGTCAAGAGTTTGATGTTCGGTCTGCTTAGATGTTAAACATAAATGACGTTCATATATTATGTTAAATTCTTTTTAGCGATAAAATGTTGATAAAATTTTAAAATTAACACTTTAATTTTGTCTTTTTCATCATCAATAAAATCAAATGTATTATGCGTATACCTTCTTCCTCTATAAGAGTGAGCAGCTGCGTACACTGCGTCGCCTCTTCTTTTTTACTGACTACCAAGTATGTCTGAAACCGCTGCTTCCAAAATCTCCAGTTTTTAACAGACATGGCCATTGGTGGAACCTCTCTGAAGTCCATTGTCTCCAATAATGATGCAAAAAGAGTGAATTATCTTGAATGCGAAAAATACATGCGTCCAAACTTAGGTTGGTTTCCCCAGAGTTATCTATTTTAAGACCATCAACTTCCCAAACAGGATGGAATGTATTTAGGTGGATTTAACTTCTTACCTAAAGTAGTTTTTTACCAACTGCGCCATGTTTTAAGTTTATTTTTAAATACTTAAATTAAATAAAAGGTGGCAGGTCGGGTTGACAAGTAACATTTTTATTCTATGCTCTGTGGTTCGTTATTTTATCACAGTATATAAATTGGTTACTATACTATGAGGCTAAGAATACAATAAGTTCTGTAACGTGACAAAAGTGAAACACAGATGCCGCATAGGAGTTCATCATATTTTATCAGCCAGTTGGGTTATAAAAGTTTACAATATTTTATGATTTTTAATATGACAATTCCGCATAAAGGTTTATAAGACTTTATAAGATCTATCTGTAATATTCAAAAATAAAAAATTACAGCTCAACTTTAGCAGTTGAAGTAGTAGTAATAGTAGTAGAAGTAATGTAAGAGATTAATATACAGTCAAACTAAACTATAACCTAACCTAAACTATAAACTACGACAATCTAACCCACTATAAAACAATAACACTCCTTATGCTTGCACAATATCTACATATCTAAAATAAAAAAGAGATGTTACTTTGATAAATTTCTATGGGATTTCATAAGCCAAAAACTATTTTTTTTTACAAGCTTTTATTTAACTTGCAATGTATCTATCTATGAAACGAACAAGATATATTTGTTCAGGTGGAATTTTACAACTTAATTTTGACCACTTTCTCGACATCCGATCGGCTTCAAATTTGGCATGCTTATCATCATCATCATAGGCAATTACTCAATACTGAGTCGCTATCTGTTGTGTGTTTTTTGATGGCTATGTAAGCCAATACTCGAGCAGCACACCCTTCCACAGTCCTGGCACATCCAACAGCCTGGTGTTGTTGGTCATCCATTCTTCCATTTTGTCGCTCCTTTCTACGCTCTTTCTTTTCCGTCTCTAGTCTACGTCGTTGCTCTTCAAAAGTTTGTGCTCCCTCATGGACGGTTCGGCGCCATGAAGCCCTATCGCTTGCCGTGGTCTCGAAGTTGTTTATATCGATGTGACCCTTCATCATATTGCCTTTGAGAATGTTTTTGTACCTTTTTTGTTGACCTCCTTGATTTCTCTTTCCCTCCTTCAGTTGTCCATAAAATATCTGCCTTGGGAGACGTGTTTCGGGCATGCGGATAATATGACCAGTTCAACGAAGCTGCTGCTTAAAGATTAGGGCTTCTATACTAGATGTTCTGGCTTCTTCTAAAACACTTATGTTGGTTCGTCGGTCTTGCCATTTGATTCTCAGTATTCGTCTTAAACAACTTTGATGATATTTTTCTAGTCGTTTGATATGCCTTCTGTAGGTGGTCCACGTTTCGTATCCGTATGTTAGAGTTGGTATTATAACTGTGTTGTAGATACGAAGCTTGGTCTCCGCATTGATGTCGTGATTGTTGAAGACTCTCTCCGAAAGCCGTCCAAACGCTGCGCTAGCACATTTTAGGCGATGCTGTGTTTCTGCGTCAATAGTTGCATTTGATGATAGGTGGCTTCCAAGGTATGGATAATGTTCCACGTTCTGCAGAGGATGACCATTTATGGAAATGTTTGGAGCTTGAGGATTGATACCTGGTTCTGGTTGGTGAAGAATTTGCGTTTTGGCAAGATTGACCACTAGACCAATGCTTTTGTAGGCTTGGTTAAATGCGTGGATTACCAGCTGTAGACTTTCCTCTGTATCGGCCATAACGACGTTGTTATCGGCGTACTGCAGTTCGATTACCGAGGTCGTCGTGACCTTAGTTTTTGCTCGCAGTAGGTCACCGTCGAATCTACATAGAATTTCCACTCCCGGCGGTAGATGCTCCTCAACAAGGTGAAGCATGGCACCTAAAAATATAGAGAATAGGGTGGGCGCAATAACACACCCTTGTTTAATGCCTGTCGTAATCTGGAATGATCGTTGCTCAGGACTGTTGCATTCATATTGTCATTGCGGTAGTCTAAGAATTTGAATATATTTTTGAGGGCATTCAACTTTTGCCAGTATTTTCCATAGAGCTTCTCTGTTGACCGAGTCAAATGCTTTGACTAGGTCCTGCCTTCTCGAACTCGTCTAATCTCGGAATCTCACTTAGGTGTTGTTGTGTAGTTTTCTCCGGAATTTTGTCGAAGATGTCATTATCGACCTGAGACTCTCTGTTGAGTAGTTCTTGGAAGTGTTCTTTCCATCGTGAGTTGATAGAGGATCTTTGGATCGTAGGGGATTGATACCTTGTGTAGTGGGACCATATATCATCTTAGTAGCTTGAAAGAAGGCTCTGGTATTGTTGGACTCAGGTAGATGTTGCATTTCATTTGATTTTGTTGTTCACCATTGGTTTTTTATACTACGTGTTTGTCTTTGTACTTCTGCTTTGGCTTCTTGATATTGCCATTTCTTTTCGTTAGAGTTAGGGTGGCTTTTCCAAGCATTACGGGCTTTTCTCTTCCTCTCAATAAGCTCTTGAATTTCTTTGTCGTGCTCATCAAACCAGTCTTGATGTTTTCTTTATGTGTAGCTGACTGTTTCTTCGGAGGCAGATGTTATTGCTCTCTTTAACATTCTCCAGTGATCTTCAATATTCTCCGGGTATTCTAAAGTACCCAACTTTTGATTCAGAGAGACTTGGAATTTTGTTCTAATTTGATCATCTTTAAAGCGTTCTACATTGAATCTTCTTCTGATATGCTTTTTTTGAAGGCTACTTTTCACCTAAAATGATGAGTTTATCAGATTTAGGTACATATGTTATGGCTTCACTAAGTTGAGAATAAAATTCATCTTTTTGGTTTTCATCAGCTGCAAGAGTTGGAGCGTAGGCGCTGATTATAGTAGCGTGTTGGTGGTTGCTAAGGTTTAGGCGCAATTTTATCAATCTTTCGCTTATTCCGGATGGAAATTCGGTTAGGTGGTCCACAATCTCATTTTTTATAGCCAAACCCACTCCGTGAATACGTGGTTCATCTTCTTCTTTTCCTTTCCAGAAAAATGTGTAGGCTCCTCCGTGTTCTTTATTTCTTTCTTAAATTAGGGACATAAAGCTGTTTGTAACTCATCGCGGTATACGTATCCGCATCTAGCGAGAACCAAGCACATTAATTGGTCAGAAACTTGTACCACGTTCGAAAAGAGCAGATATATGCCAATCTAAGGTGTTCTTGAACGCGATAAGTGTTGAGATGCGTTAGGTATCACGTATCGTTACGGCTCACGTATCGTATCTCAGCACCTATTGCGTTCAGAAACACCTTAAATTGGCATATATCTGCTCTTTTCGAACGTGCTACAAGTTTCTGACCAATCAATATGCTTGGTTCTCGCTAGATGCGGATACGTATACCGCGATGAGTTACAAATAGCTTTATGTCCCTAATTTCGATTTCCCTATCTCTTCCATAAAAATTTAAAGTTGAATATCTTAGAAAAGATAAAAGACAGACCCAAATTGTTTGGTATTTTTAAAGAGCATATTTTTTAAGGATTTTATTTTTGGGACACCCTGTTTCAAAGGTTATATATTTTTCGAATCCGTTTTTCACCTAAAATGATCCTACATATATGTTTTCTTTGAAAAAATCCATAGTTCTCTCAAAAAATTCATTTTTCCAGACTTTTGAGACACACTATACAGACCGCTTCAAGCTACTGCGAACATAGGGGGAATCAAGTCCAATTTACTCTCCGTGCCGTACGACCGAGGTGGATTCGAAGCACGCTGCAGTGTTATCTTTTGGAAATTCATTTTGTTTTTATTATCTTGTTTTATTTCTGCCTTGCTCGAGAAACAGATGGTTAAGTTCTTAATTGACATAATACATTTTTAAAACCAAAAATGGATGTCTACGAAGTTGCCGAAAAAGTGCAGATGGTCAAATGGTCAAATCGTCATAACCCAACACACGTTCGATATTGGTCGAGGGAAAATTTGCATTTGTATTTTGACGTAAGAACACAGTATCCCCAAAAACTAAATGTTTGGGGGGGGGTATTGTAGGGGAACACGTAATTGGGCCATTTTTTATTAACGGCAATTGCAATTTGAATGGTCCTAGATACTTGGATCTACTGCAGCAGCACATTATTCCAACTGCTAGGCAGTTGTTAGGTGTAAGATTTGGTGAAACATGGTTTCAACAAGATGGTTGTTCCGCTCACAATGTTGGCCTTGTTAGGGAATATCTTGATAATGTATTTCCTAATCGGGTTATAAGTACACGGGGAACTATTTTATGGCCAGCTCGATCTCCCGATCTTGCTCCTAATGACTTCTATCTGTTTTTGAAGAAGGTTTTCAAATTATCACCCCTAACATGCTTGGAAACGTTAGAAGGGGTTTTTATAGTAGGCTCGGATATTGTCTAGCCGAGCAAGGAGGACTTTTCGAACATTTGCTTTAATTTTTTTTTTGACTGGGAGAATCTTTTTGGTTTTTAGAATGTATTATTTTATTTTGAGAACTTGCTTTTATTTTGTTTCTCCTTATTATTTTCATTGTAACACGTCGTCACTGATAAATCTGAGCAGTTGACAATAAAACGCTCTTATTTATCAGTGACAAAAAATAAGAAAATTACGTTATAAAAATTTGCGTATTTATTGACCAAATTCCGGTTGCATTGACTACGCTCCACACAGCACCGTGGTTAGAGGCGTACTAAATACAAGGCGAAAGGCGGCGGACGGCAGCGAATGGCGATCGGAAGCCTGAGTGTTGGTTGCTTCACTGATAGGCGTGCGGTGTCTCTGCATGTACGTACACTGGCAAATTAGACTTCTTCGGCCCTATGTTCGCAGTAGCTTGAAGCGGTCTGTATATAAACAATGTATTCTGCTGGTAAGAAATAATAGTTATCTATTTATTTACTGCAGAAAATGGTACTTTGCCGCACGCAACGGCCGGCAGTTTCATGAAGTCTGCTTAGGGGAGTTCAAACAAGTCGCCAAGGGAAGAGAAAACACTGTATATGCATGTGTTGGGTACAAACTTTTTGATAAAGGGGTGCAAATAAATTTGATGACCTTTTTATCCAAAATTTTAAGAAAAATAGCGCAGAATACTAATATTGTGAAAAACGAATTACTTTGACTATAAATTAACCCATTAAGGCGGCGGATAGGCAAATAATCTTGCGTACAGCAACAGCGTCCTTGATCTATAGCACAAAAATGGTGGCGCGGGCGTCTATTCTTGTTCTAGTTTTTTCCCATTTTTTGCTTTGGATTTTTTGATAAAGGTAAAAAATAGCGTTTACCACTCGTGGCTAAACTGGGTTTTTTTTCTGCGCTCGTTATTTAAACCAACGCATGTAAAAAAAAACAATATTTTAGTTTGTAGATGCACACTTTTTTGGTGACTTCTGAAAAATAGAAAAAAGTATCTTAAATACACAGATAAAGTAATAAATGAAGCTTGGAACTAAGAAAATCAAATAGATCCTTTAGAAATTTTACTCGTGGTAATTAACATGTCTGATTCTGAAGATGAAGAAGATTTTTTGGAGGCAGAGATTGACGATGAAAATTAATCGCTTTCCTTATAGCCAAATCATTTTAGATTTGACATTGGGCTATTATTATTTAATGCGCATTAATATACTTTTTCTACAACTGAGCGAAAAGTACCATGTTTGCGCTTCTAAAAGAAAGCGCAAAGTTGCACTTTTCTGAGGAGGGAGCGGTTTTTTACTTGTCGTTCGCTTCTGCAACTAGTTTTCGTTCGGTTGTAGAAAAAATCTTGTGTGTATAATTCGAGCGCAAATACTTTGCCGTTTTCAAAACATTGCCAAACTTTTTCCTCAAGCGGCAAAGTATTACAATTTGGGATTTTTTTCAGAAATAAATTTACTTATTTCCTGTTTTCTCCCAACGGTTTTGTTTGATTTTAAATACACTTTTTAGTGGCTGGCATTTGCTTATAAGGGTTGTTGTGTAGGTAATTCAAATATTTTCCAGATCTTTACAATAATTTTACTCAATAATTTTGAAAGAAAAAATTACATTTAAGTATACCGGGTGTAACAAGGGATAGGTACGGCAACTTAGCGCCTTTATTTTTAAGAGTAGAATTCTGAAATTTTGGAATTTTACACAACTGGTAAAAGCTCAAAACTGTGTCCTGTTGACAAAGAAATAGAAATATGTCAAACTGTTACAGTTTTAAATGAAACACCCTGTATATGTCATCCTACCTGAAGATGTAAAGATATTCTAAATACGTTTGTGTCATCAATATGTCATTTTGACAAGTTTGAAAAAATATTTTTTTTTTTACATTTGACAGTTTTTTTCCAATATGTTTCCATTAAAAGCAGTAAAAACATCTACTACAGCTACTACGTCTTAGAAAAATCTTTAAAATATAGGAGATATTAATAGCTGAAGGTTTAATTCAAATTTTTCTACTTCAAGACGAATGAAAACCCTTTGGTATATCTAATTTTTCTGAAATGACATTTTCTTCAGTGAAATTTGTAAACTTATTTAATTTTTAATAAGTAGACAACACAACACTGTCACTAAGAAAGAAAGACAGTGACAATTTTTAATTGGTCAACCTAAAGTCATGTCATCTCGAAATCTGACAAGGGAGAATGTCTTTTTTCTGGGTGACAGTGGTGTGCTGTCTACTTATTAAAAATTTAATAAGTTTAAATATTTTATCTTTCATTACTCAAGTAATTCTTATCATAAGTTAAATCGGAAGACTATAACTAATGTGTAACAAAATGTCATTTCAGAAAACGTTAGTGTACCAGAAGGTTTTCATTCGTCTTGAAGTAGAAAAATGTAAATGAATCTTTTAGCCATTATTTTTCCGGTATTTTAAAGATTCCTTTAAAGCCGTAGATTTTGGTAGGCGTTTGCACTGCCGCCAATCGAAAAATATTTAAAAAAAATTGTAAGATATAAAAACAAAAATATAAAAAATATATTTTTTTAAACTTGTCAAAATGACATATGGATGACAAAAACGTATTTAGAATGCTTTAACGTCTTCAGGCATAATGACATAAACAGAGTGTTTGATTTATAAATCAAACGGTTAACTTTTGATTTATGGAAACTGTGAGAGTTTGACATCTGTCAACAGGACACAATTTTATGCTTCAATATTAGAAAAAAACTGTAAAACGTAAAAAGAAAAATATAAAAAATATATATTTTCGAACTTGTCAAAATGACATATGGATGACAAAAACGTATTTAGAATGCTGTAACGTCTTCAGGCATAATGACATAAACAAAGCGTTTTATTTATAAATCAACCGGTTAACTTTTGATTTATGGAAACTGTGAGAGTTTGACATCTGTCAAAAGGACATAATTTTATGCTTCTATCAGTTCTGTAAAATTCCAAATTCCAAAATAAAGACGCTAAGTTGCCGTATCTATCCCTTGTTACACCCGGTATACATATTTTAAAGCTAATCTTAAAACTCACAGTAAATGTTTTTACCTAAACAGTTTAAGTAGTAGAATTTTATTTAAATTTTAATTATTTTTTTTATATCTTAAACATTTACATCACGAAATACATTCTAACAAAACGCAAATAAAGTTTAATTGCGATTACTACCTCTCTCACTCAATTTTTTATAAATTTCATTTTAGCAAAAGATCGTTCACCGGTGCAGTTAGCTATAATAAGAACTAAATAAATTCTTAATGCGATTTCGACGTTAGGAAATGAGGCGAAGAAGTTAATATTAAAAATAATTTTCTAAAAAAATAGTTCTTTTGATTCAGATTAGACATAGTTCTTTTTCAAAGCATTCATTACCACCACAAATTGAACCAACTCATTTCCGAGACCTTCTTCAAAATCGTATTTATGAATGTCAACTAATTTGCCTGCAGCTTCGTGGGTCTCCAGTTCACTTATGTCCTCTAAATGATTTAAAAAGTCAAATCTATCAGTAATCATGTCATAGTCTCGAATTCTTTCAGCTAAAGATGAAGAAAGTTGATCGGTGGGAGGAATAAAACTTTCTAGTAAAAATTTTTTCTTTGATGGTAGTTGGTCTTCTAATGATTTCAAATAATCCAATGGATTATGTCTAACATTTATTTTGAATCGAGTTTCCTTGAATTAATTTGAGTTTGATAACTTCTTTGCCGCTTTTAAGTAGTTGCCAAATTTATCTCTTTTGGAATCAACAAATGATTTGAGCGATTTTAAAGTTTTCTCTGCAGAGAAAAGCACCATTTTTTGGTCTTGTAATATTTTATTAGTATCATTAAATCGTTCCAGAATGTCGTTCGAAAAACAGCGTACACTGCAATTTCCAAACTTCCCATCTGCTTCAATCTTGACCAGATCTTTTTGCTCTGGGTCGTACAAAATGTCAGCAAGGACCTGGTTAATTTTCAAGTACCAATGAACAAGAGCTTTTATTGCATCAGCGACCAACGAGTTTCCCTTCGAACAAAGGAATTTTAATAATTTTCCGATAATTTTTTAACAAGGACTGTACCTATATCGCTCAGTCGTCGCTGTGAACAAAACGTATAGGTTTTCATGTTCAAACATAAATTTCGATGCATGTTTTCAATCGCTAAATCCATCTCCACTTATTTGTACTTTTTAACAAGCGACTAGTTTATACATACGTAAAAGTAGACTTTTTAATTAGCTGGTGAAAACCAGAGCCAAACACGATTCAAAACCTCGTTGTTCTTATTTTTGCGAGAAAACAAATTCTTTGAGCACTTTCCAATTATATCAGTTAATTTTTTATGTTCTTCAAAATATTTTTATCGCAATTTTGGAGGCTTTGGGAACCTTTTGTGCCTCAATATATATAATTTCTTTTGTGGATTTATCAGGCCAGAGACCGATATCATCACCAAAACCATTTACTAATATAATTCCAACATTGTGTGACTGTTCCTCAGTGTGTTCATTTTCCTTTTCTGGTAAGGTATTGGTGGTTATTTTAAAAAATGTAAGTTTTGGAACTTTAGCCAGAAACTTTTTTCCATTTTTGTGCGCCACTCTTATAAATCCTTGGAGTTTTGTGACGATCACTTGGATCACCCCCTATCACCAAACTTTCAATATATACGAAAAGGAAAAAACACATGTAGAGTTTATCCAACGTACCAACGACATAAATAATAATAATATTATAAAAATACTACTTATTTAGTTGTACAATGCTTATCTCGTAATATTTATCCTACAATAAAAAAAAATGCAATTTGGAAAAATAAGTAGGAACATGAAATTATGAAAAAAAATTGTATTCTTTGAATGTATTTTCAGCGCAAGCGAAAATTTTTTGGAAGCTCTGGCGGGAGTAGAGGGAGGGGGATAATTACCCCTTTCCTACCGCGGGTGCTCTAAAATCGTTTTTTGACACATTGTATTCACCAAATTTTTGAGTGTGCCTACCTAAATGAAAAAAATTTGTTGGATTTTTTATTTATTGATTTTTTTAAAAGTGGCATGTTTGTATCTGTATCTGTACTCCATAATATCTAGTACCCACCTAACTTAATACTTAATCACGTCAGCCAATCAAAAAAGACAACAGAACCCTTCTAGTCGAAAACTGAATTATATTTTTTTTTATATACACCTTTATATACAAAATTAAAAATTTACATACTTACCTGTTTTAGAGAATTTGCTTCTCGAATTATTTCATGACAATGGCAATATACACTGATATTATATAATATAGCTATTTGTTTATATCTAGCTTTTGTAAAATAGTTTATTTTAAATGGGTACCTACCTACGGTATAAAGGGAGATACTACCTACCTTTGCAGATTTTTTGCTTGAGTTAATGTTAAATAGGTTGATGTGGTCAGATTTGTGGGGGCTCTCAAAGTGTGAGGGCCCCGGGGCATCTGACCCGCCTATAACCGGGCGCTAAGTACAATCAGAATGCGCTTAATATATTTGAGATTAGAAATCAAAATAAAATGTATCAAAGTTCGACAAACCTAAAAATGGGTAAGACGTCATGAATGATGACTTAACGGCAAGGGATAGTTGAACAAACTATACCTATATGTATAGGGATATTTTGGAACGCTTAAAATTTTGACAACTTTGACAGCCGCTGTGATAGTGTTTAACAACCACTACCAGTACCACTCATCGATTTTACCAGAGTTTTTGGGACACATTTAAAACTGTCACTTGTAAAAAAATTTAGAGATAAGAAAAATATACAAAATTTGCTTAATTTTACAAAATAAGTGTTTTATGTGTTGGAACCTGGTAACATTTTATTATTTTTAAAATTAACTTCGCGAAAATTCTCCAAAACTAACCAGAAAAATAACCAAAACCACTACGAAATAGATTCGTAGCTTACGGCAGTGGTAGTGGTTAATTACCACTACGGAATGACGTTTAGCTATTGCGCAGACGAAGTAATTACCACAACCACTACGAAGTGTCAAATAAGCGTTCCAAAATATCCCTATTATACCTAAAAACAAAATTAGTAGTAATAATTTTTCACACAAATATGTTATAAAGTCTGTTCATCAAGAAGAGAGTAATTTTAAAAATTTTGTAATGTACCTCAGGTAAAAATCCTTTATTTTTATATACCTCACCCTGTTCGACCGAAGAATACAATAGAACCTAAAACCGAGACCAATAGAAGGCAAGCGATAAACTATTCTCATAGGCGCCGCAATTGGGGGAAACTTACATTTTAAGTACCGTGTTATGAAGAAAATTGTAAATATGTGAAAAGTTGCACATAAAAAGGGTACTTAATTGTTGTCGTATCTCAGTGCGTGTGCTCACAACGGATACGCCGTACAACAGCGACTACGCTTCACCTATCTCTACGACCACCCATGCAGTGTTTGCAAGCAGTTAGCGCATTGTATCGGTCCTGAGTATGCGCACTAAGATACGAGAACGTCTAAGCATCCTTTTATGTGCAACTTTAAATGTTTATGGGTGAGACGTAATGCCGTATGGCGTTTTGAGCATGCGCACTGAGATACAAAAAGAAATAAGCACTCTTTTTATATGTAACTTTCGCACTGGGATTTACTAAAAGGGTTTAGCCTATTTTAGACAGGTTCTAAGTTTAAGTGAAATTGTTGCTTTTAAGAATTTTATACCAACTTCCTTGAGTTTTGGACATATTTTGATTTATAAGAATAATTTTAATTATATTTTTAATTGAATAATCATCTTAACACAACACTTTGTTGCTTTTAAGAAGAAAATTTCAATTTAAAACACGTTTTTTTTTAAACCTAGAAGGGGATCTAAATGGTAAACACTCTGTTGAGCAAATTAAGATTGACGTTATATGTCACTCTTATCAAAACTTACCCTTGTTTTATTGATTTTCGAGATTAATACTCACTGTCACTAAACCTTTTCGATATGTAATCATAAAATAAAAACTAGATTAACTTTGTATTAAATTAAAAGGGGTTTTTATCTATCGAAGTTATGAAAAAACTTTACAAACACAGTGTTTAATATAATAGGTACAGTTGTTTTAAATTTTTTTCATTGGAAACAGTTTTCGTGCATAATCAGTGACCTTCACTTATTATTATTTATTATATATTTTTGTGCTAAAAACGGGTTAGAAATATGGCGTTTTTCTGGACAAAATTGGAGGTGTTTTATTGATTGCGGCTTCAGCTTCATAAAAATCAAACAAGTAGTTCTCAATTTATGAGCGTTGGTGTTAAACAAACAAACACATATATAAAAAACAAAATTTTTTTAATCCATAAATATTAATTGGCTTGTACCCCCTTAACTCTTTAGTATTTGTTACAAGAAGTTAAATTATAAAGTGAATTAGTTATGAAATTTATACCACAGCTTCAGTTTTTTTGTAAATTATCATCATCATCATTTCTTCCTTATTCCAAATTTATATAATTAATATGTCGGGTTTATCTTTGTCGGTTCTAAGTAAAATTAAAAAACCTCTGTCATGTCAATGTGGTAGACAAGGAAATAACTTAAGTACTTTGTTTAACACACTACCTAAAAAAGCTTGTTTAAACTACTACCTAAAAAAAACTCATTTTTAAAGAAAAAATGGTTATCGCCGCCAATGGTATCTTAGCGTAAGAGTTGGTGTACTGTTGGAGAGGTAATTTTATACGCTTTTACTTTGTTCTTAACGATATTTTACTACTGGTTAAGGGAAGAATGTAATCATCTAAAAATCGCATTCCGAGATTTTGATGAATCTCCAAGAATTTGGTGGTTTTGAAACCAGATAAGCAGGTTTCAGACGCGCCTGTCGTTTGGTCTGTCCGTCGTTCAATATATAACCGATGCCACGATGTAACGAAATTTTACATAACGATTACTTGCATTCACGCGCAGATTTCAATTACTTTTGAGCTTTTCCCAATGACACCCTTTGAAAATACCCCAAAAAAAACTTCATCCATAAAATAGTTTTTTTTCTTGATCTGTGATACCTCGTTCAAAATCTTATAAAAATTTGAGTTTAACGGCGCCAAAATTTTTAACAACATATGCAGCATAAAAAATGCAAAAAACATTTGAATAATTAAATTTTGTGTGCCATATACTATAAGTCAGCGAAATTTCAAATAAAAAGTAGCCTATGTTAAAATCCAGGTTACACCCTATTTTCCTATCAAATTTCATCCAAATGGTTAAGCCATTTTTGTGTGATTAATGGACAAAAATCATATAAGCACATATAAAATTTAACAGAAAAGTCTGGATATGTCCATGAAAAGTCTGGATACTTCCTGGAAAAGTCTGGATACACTCTAAAAGAAAAATCTGTGTTTTCCTGAGCGACATAAATTTGGGAGCAAATCTTTACTCGATTTATTTATGGACCAAATAGTTTTCGAGATAATTAAATAATAACAGAAAGTAAACATCGGTTTTTCGAGGACTTGTTACGGAATAAATATTAGGCTTGGCATTTATAACATATTTATATCGCTACTAATTTTGTTAATGAATATATATAATAACTAACTTGCCTCTGTACTAAAGGGTCCGGGAGAATTGAGCATAAAATCATTGGTCCCAGGTACTTCCGGGCAGACCTAAAGTGGCACCATTGAATATTCGTATCAAGTAGATTAATTATTAAATTCTTTATGTAGCAATTCAGCTAATATATTGTAATATACAGTTTCATCATTTACTGCTATCAAAGTTCATCTTAATTCTAAAAATATTGTTAGGAAAAAAATTATTGTCAGAAAAATATATAAACCTAACCACATTGCAATCTAATTAACATAAAAATATAAAAAAGCAAAAATGCTGGACACTTAAAATTTACAATTTACTATAAAAAATTTTAAATCTATAAAGGCGAAAAATAGTGGTAAAACAACGAAACTACGTTTACAGAGATTTACTGTTAAAAGTTATAAAATCTAAAAATTCAAAATAACTAAAAAATGCAGGACAAATCATTGTTTATATCATGACACACTTAAATCAATTTAATTTAACCGGTAATTTAAAGTTTTAGATTACTGTATTTTTTAGTAGAAACATTTTTACTTTTGCTTTGGAAAAAGTTAAGGATCGAGAATCTTTTATTTCTTCAAGTAACTTATGATATTATATATATATATATATATATATATATAAAACAAACTTTTCTCCGGATATTCATTTTTTTCTTTTTATTATAAAAATTATTTTTTGCTCTTGTGTTATAATTATGTATATACTTTTAACTTTATTTAATTTAGGAGAGTTTTACTTTGGTTCCCGGAAAAACATACTTTCTCCAGCACTTTAAGAACAACAATCCCAAATGTCTGCACAAACCTTTCAAATTGTTTTTTATGGCATCGGTACCGTTTTATTTAAAAAAAATGTAATCCTTACCACTTTTACGACTAAACTAAATTGCGTATATTAAAAAAAAACAAAAAGGTGCATTAAGAAAGCTTAACACTACAAATAAACATATACTTTTTTATATTTTCGCATACCTATTGCTTTAACTCAGCTATGGCTTCTTCGTCGCTGCACTGTTAAACGATTTGTTCTTTAATGCCGAGGTTCACAGCACAAAATGCGGCGGTCTCTCCTTCATGGGGGAAAATTATTTTCAACACCCTCCACTTCTTGCATTCTTTGCGCCTCCATCATTTGATCCAGTAATGACGCTGGAAAAACTTGGGGCCTATTCTTGAGGACGTATGCATTTTGTTATGTCAGATTCAACAGCTTATAAAACTATATGTTATAGTCTCGAGTATTTTTTCAAAATAATTCTAAAATGAACAGATTTTATTCTTACAAACTTAGGGTAAAGGCGGGTAGGATTACCCTACATATTTCTTATATTAATATCTACAGAATCGCATAATAACAATAAAAAAACTACAAAATAGACCTAACAGGAAAATTTAAAGAAGCAATTGCATCCTCTTAAACGACCGACCTAGGAAGAGAGAGAGAGAAATAGTCCGGAACTTGGGTAAGCCGTCTGGTTTTTTTATTTGAGGTACCGGATAATTTCCGTATAATTCCAAGTTAGAGCTTTCTGTTACTGAAGACTCTTTGCCTCTAGTCCAATTGCCAAGCAGGTGAGCACAAAAAAATGAGCTAACACTTTGAATTTTTTATCATAGGTAGAGGTAGGTTTAGGGATATCAAAAATAAATAATTGCCACCTATAACGTGGAGCATTACAATATTGCAACACTCTAAACATGAACGGTGGGATTTACTACAAAGGTTTAGACTATTTTAGAACGGTCCTAGGTTTATGAGAAATTTTTGGTTTTAAGCATTTTAAACCAAACCTCCTTGAGTTTTAGACATAGTTTGATTTATAAAAAGAATTTTAATAATTTGTTTATTGAATAATCATCTTAATACAATCTTTTGTTGGATTTAAGAAGAAAGTTTCAAGGTAGAAGAAAAGAAAATTAAAATATTTAAATTAAAATTGGGGTTACATGTCACTCTAATTAAAACTTACCCTGGATAATTACTTTTTCCAATTAATACTGAATGTCACACAACGATATAGATATAATAAAATAAGGAGTAGATTATGTTGGTATTTATTTAAAAGGCGTTTTTATTTATGAAATCTATTAAAAACCTTAAATGCAAGTTTTTTTACATTTCTGTCACTGTCGAAATGTCAGTTTTAAAAATATTAACGCTGCGTTCAATCACAAACAGCGAGTTCGGATCTTTTACCTCTGCTTGCACCTTGGCTTGTACCAACCTGTACTGATGAAAGCTACAGCTTTAAAATGAGTGGGCTTTGGTAAGGAAAGTTTTTTTGACTGAGCTTGTAGATAACCTCAATGTTTTACTTTCAGTTTGTAAATAAATTAACATAGTTGTTTTAGGTTTTCTTGTTTGGTATATTTTTCGTGCATAATCAGTGACCTTCATTTATGTTTGTTTTGCCTCGTAGTGCCCTCATAAATATATCTTTTGAGCTGAAAACGGGTTCAAAATATGGCGTTTTTCTGGACAAAATAGGAGGTGTTTCATTGGGTAATGAACAACTTGGGATATTAAGTAAGGTAAATTCATCCTTGTAAAAATGGTTACTTAGGGAAATTATAAATGAACTTATTACCAAATGCCACAAAACAATCCTTTCTGGGGGCTATAAATTTAAACCACCCCCCTAAGGTGGTCTAAAAAATCATCAACTTTGTAACCTCAACCACAAATAATGAAGCCATTATGTGCCAAATTTCTGGCCTATTTACCATTTGCTATTTTGAAACCTGTCAAAAAAAATTAGTTTTAGGGCATTTTCTTCTAAAATATGGTGTATTTTGAGAAAAAAAAGCAGTTTTTCAGTGGTATTTTGCAATAACAATACAAAATAATCAATAACTTCGTATCTTTTCTGTATGGGTAAGTGTTTTTTAAAAATTAGTTTTAAAATTTAGTACCAACCACAGGTGTAAATATTTACACCTGTGGGGGGTACTATTTTAGATCTTAGAAGATCTCACTGTAAAACTTTAAATGGCTTTATATCAAAATATTTAAGTCCTATTTAAAAAAAATGGTATTTAAGTTAAATCTGGTCCCTTTAAATGAAAAATAACAAAATTGTCATATTTCTCTTAAAAACAATCCACATATGTCATCCAAAAAACTCAAAGGAGCATTTTTTCGGGAGGGAATAACGATTGCAATAATTTTTTTTTTCTTTCAGCTATTTAGGCAATAAACAAAAAAAAATGGATTGCTGCCTGAGTTCACTTTGTCAAGTAATTGACAGCCATTTTAAACTCGACGTGTAAAAACATCATAAACGCCACTATCTCATATACTATAAACACTAGGACAACAAATCTTTTTTTTTAATTGGTATTTTCTTTCTAAATAAAAAATCTCTTTTACGTTTAGTTTAAAAAAATTATGTTTGGGCACTAAAATATATAAAACAAAATTTTTTTAATGTAAGAAAATTAAATAAATGATTAAACAAACAAATTGGTGTAAAAGAATCCCACCATTATGAAAAAATTAACGGGTTTAATTTAACAATAAGTTTAATTGTTTTCGATAAGTCGCGGAGTTTCCAAGATGTGCAAGATGCATGTGTGCAAGATATAAGTGCTAGAAAATTGAGCTGTATAATTTGTGCTGCTTCTTCGATATTGTTAGCACAAGTATTATAGATAATCTTACGAATGTCAAAAATACAGAGTCTTATGCAGAAATTGTCTAGGGAGAAGAGGGGGGCTTGAGTAAATATGTAGTCTCAGATAAACATTTCCCCCTGCTGTTAGGAAGTCTCTGAACGCACCAGGAACAAACACCAGTTTACGGATCGCAAATCGAAGAATCGGGTTCTGCCGAAATATTGGCGCCAACCGTACCGTAAAACTTAAATATTATTCAATTAAAAAAATATTTAAATGAGGATAGATGGTTGGAGGTTTGTTGAAATGAAAGTTCTCGTTAAGAAGAACACAAAAATTTTACTCAAAAAAAATTGGCAAATAAAAAAAATACCATGGGTAACACAGGGTCTTTTAAAATCGATTAAAACAAACTTTTACTCTACCAGATTTCCAAAAAAAACTCCAACAGGAGACAATGTAAATAATTATAAGATGCACAAAAATTACTTAAATTTCTGGATTTAAAAAGATTACTAGCATAGAAAAATTGAAGAAAATAAAGGTAACTCTCAAGAGCTATGAAGGTGTGTAAAAGATATTTCGCGGGATAATAAAAAAATCGAGATTGAGAATATAGAAATTTTTCAAATTTCTTTGCAAATGTTAATCCTGACCTTGCCAAAAAAATTAGCAACTGTAACATGCCTTTAGATTTTAAGGAGAAAAACATTACCTTAAATTCAATGTATTTAAAACCGACAAATTGCTCAAAAGTCATTAGTTTTATAAAACAGTTAAAAGAAAGAAAATTCTCTACTGTTGATGGAATAAACTTAGAACTTATAAAGTCAATTTCAAAAGAAATCTCATACCCGCTAGTTTCACTCTTAATGGTTGTCTTGAACATGGTGCCTTCCCGGGAATTTTCAATAAAACTACTGTGAAACCCATATTTGAAAGTGGTAATAGACCTCTAACTATAGACCAATATCTTTATTTACCAATTTGGCTAAACTTTTGGAAAAAATTTTAAAAACTAGACTCGAAAGTTTTCTGGGAAAACTCAAAATATTGTCAAAAAACCAATTTGAATTTTAAAAAAAATACATCTAATGAAGACGCAATTATTTCTTAGACTTCAAAAATTTACTGAACTCTAAAGAATAGCGACCCATCCTTAATTTTTATTAATTTTAAAAGATCATTTGATAAAGTAAAGCACAATAAACATTTAGAATGCTTGGAAGGATGTGTTATTAGGAGAAATGCCTTGAAGATCAGCAACAAGAAAACCGTAACCTGCGGTATTCCTCCAGGGATGGTTTTATGACCGCTGTTATTTAATTTATATATTAACGATATGCTTAATCACGTAGGTAAAGCTAGGGGGATCACCATAAAGGGCTAATTTTTTGCTAATTTGTTACCGAAGAATTAAATTTATCGCTATTGCCGTTTCCGAGAAATCGCAACCCCTGTAACTTTACGGTAAAGCTGAGGGAGCACCCCATAACTCCTGATTAACATATAAAAAACAACGAAAATATCGCGGTTTTTTTTAATTTTCAAAAAACTCTATTTTGCTAATAACGTCTGTTGTATTGAGCCAAATGATGCAGAACTAAGTCCATTAGGCGTCAATGAGCTTGTTCGAATTTGTTGCTGCCATTTAAAAGTCTTAAAATTTTTTGGGAAATTGTACCATTGTGCGTCCAATAAGTCGTATCTCGGTTATTCCACGAGATATTAAGCTTAAACCAAAAACATAATTTATGTTATTCAAAGTCCAAATTTGTTCTGTACAATAACAATACGTCGCTCCTGTGAGGTTCAAGAAAATTTGTTGAAACTATTTTCTGAAACTGACCAATGGGTCGCAATGATTTGTATACCGTTAAGCTGAGCTCAAAGCGGGCTTTTTAAGTACACAAACACAACATTTTTCGCCGGTGACGTTATCGAGCGAGTGGTTCACTATTCCACAAATCTGCACCCGGATATCTACAAAACTATTTATGGGGCCACCGAGATTCGTATACCATTTAGCTGGGTTCGAATAGGGCTTTTCAAGTAACTAGACTCAGAATTTTTCGCTGATGTCGTTATCGAGATATTGCGATTTAAGTGACTCACTATTCCCCATATCTGCACCCAAATATCTCCAAAACTATTTATGGAGCCACTAAGTTTCGAATACCGTTTAACTGGGTTCGAAAAGGGCCTTTTAAATAACCAAACCCAGAATTTGTCGCTGGTGCCATTATCGAGATATTGCGATTTAACTGGTTCGCCATTCCACATTTCTGCACACGGATATCTCCAAAACTATTTATGGGGCCACCAAGTTTCGTATACCGTTTAGTTGGGTTCGAACAGGGCTTTCCAAGTAACCAGACCCAGAATTTGTCGCTAGTGCCGTTATCGAGATATTGCGATTTAAGTGATTCACTATTCCACATATCTGCACCCGGATATCTCCAAAACTATTTACGGGGCTACTAAGTTTCGAATACCGTTTAACTGGGTTCGAAAAGGGCTTTTTAAACAACCAAACCCAGAATTTGTCGCTGGTGCCATTATCGAGATATTGCGATTTAAGTGGTTCGCTATTCCACATTTCTGCACACGGATATCTCCAAAACTATTTATAGGGCCACCAAGTTTCGTATACCGTTTAGCTGGGTACGAACAGGGCTTTCCAAGTAACCAGACCCAAAATTTTTCGCTGGTGCCGTTATAGAGATATTGCCATTTAAGCGATTCACTATTCTACATATCTGCACCCGGATATCTCCAAAACAAGTTATGGGGCCACGAAGTTTCGTATACCGTTTGGCTGGGTTCGAACAGGGCCTTCCAAGTAACCAGACCCAGAATTTGTCGCTGTTGCCATTATCGAGATATTGCGATTTAAGTGATTCACTATTCCACATCTCATAAAAAAACTGCGATCTATGTTTTAACTTGCAGTCGAAGAAAAAATACGGTAAATAACCCGTTACTAAACATCTTTGCACACTTGACTTATGGAGTTCACCTTCGAGTCACTCTACCAACCTGTCTCGATGGTGTGCAAAGATTCGTTTTCCAGCCTTGATGTTTAATATACTAATTTTGGTTACTCAAAATCGTTACATAGCCGTTTTAGTATGAGATAAGTCCATTACACTATGTTATCGGTTATTATTTGCTATTATTTGCAATTTTGTGTGAGAAAGCCTGTAGTTCCCTCTCTTATATTACAAGTCTGTGGTCCCGCAGTTTGTAGTAAAATAATATCTTGCAGATCCCTTTTTCCGTGTTGATTCTCAATATTCTTGTAATGTAATATTCTCTTCTTCCTTTTTCTATATAACAAACTTGGGCTATTTCTTTTTGTATTTCTTATTTTTTTAGGTCCTATTTTTATTTTCGAAGTTACAAATAAAACAGAAGCAGAGCAATATTTTCCTTCAAAAAATATTCCCACAATCCTAGAAGCAAAACAAGTTTCTCCTGGTTGGAATTATTAATTTTAATATGTTTCAAAGATCACTTGAAAAATATAATGAACTCCAAGGCGATTATAACGCCTTTGCATATAGAAGGAGTGCAGGAGGAACATGGGTGCTGCTGAACGATCTGGCACCCAAGCCCATCCAACACTCTGGCAACACATTTGTGGTACCACGACTTATATTATTTAATAAAATATAGTTTAAAATTTTTTTTTACACGATGACTTTTATTTTTATTGAAATAACCATTATCTGCGAATTTGCTATGAGTGTAGCAATTTAGAGTTATAGACGATGGGCCACTAACATATAAAACCTTCTCTCTCCACTGTGGGGCTTCTCAACACATATATTTTTAGTTGATATTGGTATCTAAGTATAGTTTAAGATTTTACCTGTTTGCCACTTGTCACACTTTTTCACTTGAACAAATTTATCTGGTGGTCCCCCCAACCCTCTGCGAAACTGGTTCCTAGCGACAAATTCTGTTAAATGTGTATGTAGTTATCACCAGTCAGGCCCAGTTAAATGGTGTGTGAAAGCCTGTGGTCCCATAATAGTGAATCTTTAATATCGCAATATCTCGATAACAGCACTAGCGACAAATTCTGGATTTAAATACTAGAAAAGCTGTGTTTGAACCCAGTTAAACGGTATACGAAAGTAGTAGTAGTAGTGCAGAGACGTGCAATAGTGAACTACTTAGATCGTGATATCTTGATAATGGCACCAGCGACAAATTCTGGGTATAGTTACTTAAAAAGCCCTGTTCGAACTTAGCTAAACGGTATAGGAAACTTGGTGGCCCCATAACTAGTTTTGGAGATTTCCGGGTGCAGAAACGTGGAATAGTGAACCACTTAAATCGCAATATCTCGATAACGGCACCAGTGACATATTCTCGGTTTGGGTATTTAAAAAGCCCTGTTCGAACCCAGCTAAACGGTATGTGAGACTTAGTGGCCCCATAAATAGTTTTGGAGATATCCGTATGCAGAGATGTGGAATAATGAATCACTTAAATTGCAATATCTCGATAACGGCACCAGCGACAAATTCTGGGTCTGGTTACTTGGAAAGCCCTGTTCAAACCCAGCTAAACGGTATGCGGTGGCCCCATAAATAGTTTTGTAGATATCCGGGTGCAGATTTGTGGAATAGTGGACCACTTTCATCGCAATATCTCGCCCGATAACGGCACCGGCGATAAATGTTGTGTTTGTGTACTTAAAAAGCCCGCTTTGATTTCAGCTTAACGGTATGCAAGTCATTGCGACGCATTGTCAGTTTCAGAAAATAGTTTCGACAAATTTTCTTGAACCTCACAGGAGCGTATTGTTATTGTACAGAACAAATTTGGACTCTGCATGACATAAATTATGTTTTTAGTTTAAGATTAATATCTCGTGGAATAACCGAAATACGACTTATTGGACGCACAGTGGTACAATTTCCCAAAAAAAAAAATAGTTTTTTTTTAAATTTTACTTTTAAGACTTTTAAATGGCAGCAACAAATTCGGACAAGCTCATTTGCGCCTAATGGCCTTAGTTCTGCATCATTTGGTTCAATACAAGAGAAGTTATTAGTAAAATAGAGTTTCTTGAAGATATTTTTGTTATTTTTTATATGTTAATGCATATAAAGCCTTCGAGCAACAAATTATGGCGTTAAATTTCTTCTCCTATCTCTTGCCAATCAGGAGTTATGGGGTGGCCCCTCAGCTTTACCGTAAAGTCACAGGGGTCGCGATTTCTCGGAAACGGCAACAGCGACAAATTAAATTATTCGGTAACAAATTAGCAACAAATTAGCGCCAAATTCTGGCATGAGAATTCTTGTGGCCCCTTATGGTGGTTTCCACAGCTTTACCTACGTCAATTAAACATCTAAATGGCAAATTTGTTAGCTTTGCAGATGATACAGCTATATTTTTTACGGCCAAAACTTGGGACGAACTTAAAATAAATGATAAAAAAAATTTGGAAAAATGTTTTCACTATTTTCAGTCAAAAGTCTTAACTATTAATTATTCCAAGACCTACTATATTCCTTTTACTTCCTTATAGTCAAATTTTCCTGGGTTTAAGTGCCTTATTTTAAACACGGACGGTGGATGTAATGGTACCCGAATACAGGGGCTTCAAAAAATTAAATACCTGGGAATCTACTTGGATTATCACATACATCTTTTGTGACTGGAAAAATAAAATGACTTTTGGGTAAATTTATGAAGATTTCATATATCTTTGACCTACAGCAATTAAAGACTTTGTATTACGCTTTGGTACAGAGCCACATGACATATGGGTTAGTCGCGTGGGGCGGTGCTACAAATAAATTTTAATCAACTTGAAAAAGTCCAAAAATGGGTACTAAAGATAATATTTAAAAAAGATTATAGATATCCAACCGAGCAATTCTTTGCGAAAAGTAAGATTTTTGATGTCCGGCAGCTTTTCTGCCTAGCCTTAATAAAAAACAACATTTCTAGGAGAAGTCAATAAACCCAGCAATTAAAAATACTCGGTTTAACAAAAATCAGATTCAAGTTCCTATACCGAACAAAACTATATTACAAAGAACTTTCGGATATCTAGGGCAGAAGATCTATAATATTTTTTCAAATGACATAAAAGTAAAAAGATATAAATTTAAAAAAAAAAATAAAATTATGGATTCAAAACAAATCTAGAATATGATTGACTTTAAAAATAACTTATAAGTCTACATGTCTGTTTTTTTGTCGTGTCACATAATTCTTTATTATTATTAAGCAGAATTAAATTGAAATATTTTTTGTGCTACTTTTTAACATAGCTAGGTTAAAATTTAACCACACGAGTCTTTGACTTTAGCTAATTGTTTTTTTTATATATTTATTCTTTATTTTGGTAGTTGATATATTTATTATATAATGTATGTATGTATATATATATATATATATACATACATATTTTCCTATCATAGCGGCACCCACAATAAAAAGTGGCCTAGAGACACCCACAAAAATATATATAGTAATTCTAATCTATAAATGTGATAAAATTGGTTATTGTAACACCCAATTGTGTTGCCATTATTTACGAATGAAAAAGAGCCTATTTTTATTTTAATTTCTACATTTAATTCAGATTGCTCAACGAACGACCAACCTGTGTCTATCACTAAACCGATTTTAATAAAACTTTTTAAATCAAAATACTAAACAAGGTAGCACTCGACCCACCGTCCTTATCTTGATAAAAGGGGTGAAAGTTACCCCTCATAAGAGGTGATGAATAGAAAGGTGCTTCTGAAAAAAGGAAAACCAACGTGTTCGAGAGGAAAGTGTAAATTTGACAATAACAGGGTCAGAAAACTGATTTTTATTTAGTTCATGGCAACTTTGACAGTGATTATCTTGAGAACTAATCATTCTATTTTCAAAAAAAGTTCGGGGTTGTAGGGATAACCAAAGTACCTTTAAAACAAGGTATTACTTGACCCATCTTCCCTATCTTAATAAAAAGGGTAAACTCCACCCCTCAGAGAGGGTGATGGATACGGTAAAATAGAAAGCAAGAATGTGATTTTCAAACAATTAAAATCGACGTGTCCGAGCTAAAAGTCTAACTTCGATGGTAACAGGCTCAAACATTAAATTTTGAATCCGCCCATGATAACTTTACCAGCAAATATCTCAAAAATTAATCATTCGATTAAAAAAAAAAATACGGTGTATAACAAGAGTCTTTTTGCTCAAAAAGATAACCCACTTTTAGTGATTTATCATAGAGTAAATGTCACAAAAAAATCGATCCAAATCGGGAATAACAGAACGATTCTACAACAGGGGTGCATTTCCGGGAACGTTCGAGGGTTCCAAAAACTTTTTCTGGGGACGTCCCTTGGGACGTTACATAGACATTGTTCGAACGGCCCTGGGACCTGTTTTTTTACGTCCCCCCCCCCCCCCGGTCTGGTAAGAACTCTTACGGGATCTTTTAGAATCGTCCCAGTGGACGTTTACGATATAACTATTAGATATATAAAGGACCAGGATGCGAGAAAATCATCGCGCAACGGTCAAAATCTAGATTGCCATGATATGGCAATGGGCTAAAGACGACTCTATCTTAGCCTGCGCAAGTTTGTCGAATCACCTCATTTCTCGTTCAACGCATTCCAGCAGAGTGCATGCGCATTGGAGCCCGTCTTTAATCCATTAGCAACGGGCAACTTGATATTTCGGAGGGGTTTCCGCGACGCTTTTTATCCTAGGTTAATACCATATAACTATTAGATATATATAAAGGACCAGGATGCGAGAAAATCGTCGCGGCAACGGTCAAAATCTAGATTGCCATGACATGGTCAATGGACTAAAGACGGCTCGATCTGAGCCTGCGCGAGTTTGTAACGTCGAATCACCTCATTTCTCATCCAGCGCACTTCCAGCTGACGCATGCGCATTGGAGCTCGTCTTTAATACATTGGCAACGGCCAACTTGGTATATCGCAGGGGTTTCCGCGACGCTTTTTATCATAGGGAAATACACGGGCAGGGCCTTTATAGTATCTCATAGTTATATAGTTAATACACTGGCAGGGCCTTTATAGTATCTCATAGTTATATGACGTTTACTAAACGTGCCGGAGACCGCTTTTTGCTCAAAAAGATAACCCACTTTTAGTGATTTATCACAGAGTAAATGTGATTTATCACAGAGTCAATGTCATGTAAAAAATCGATCGGGGATCGGGAATAACAGAATGATTCTGCAACAGGGTTGCGTTTAAAAATTGTCACCGTAGGATAAAGGTTATACTTTGGCTAGCCCAAAAATCCGTCCGAAAATGACCGAGATGAAAGTAATGACGTCCTACAGCTTCGTTCGAAAATCAAAAAGGTGATCGCCCGGGTGCGCCAGAATCGCTGCAGTCTTGAACAGGGGAAAAGTTACCCGCGTCTGCGCAATAGCGTTTTAACGTAAAAAATTTGTTTTGCTCCTTTACTTTTTTTGGTCTGGGTAAACAAAAACTGTATTTTAAACAAAGATAATCCTACTTGAAGTAGGATTATCAATTCACATTGCAGAACAATTTTCAAAGTAATACTTTGCCGTTTGAGAAAAAAGTTTGATATCTTTTTTTAATCCTTTGTTAAAATATTCCCAAACTTTAAACTGGAAAAGCTTTAAATGTGTGCAGCTTTGTTAGTTCTTAACCGAACCGATTTATTGAGTGTAGGACTAATTAATAGAACATAAAATTCGCCTTCGACGCATTAAAGAAAATGTCATCTCGCTTCTCTTTATAGAATCCATTTAAAAGAAATTAAAAAAAAAAACGTCATTTAGAAGCATATTCTCTATTAAGGCGATCGACGCCCACGTACCGTTCATTCAAATCTGTTCATAACTTCTAGGATATATACCCAAATATTTGGGTGAAGATCTGGTGCTTTATAGGCAAATAATGAATAAATCTACATCACCGCAACTTTTTAATTTCCTAATTGATTTTAACAACTGATAGCTCATTGGATAGAGAATTGAACTTTAGGAATTATGCGTGTTGCATACATGTTCTGTTCGTTAACCCATTTTAATAAGTTGTAGCTCGGTTTAAAGAGCCACAAAAATTGGCAACCATCTTTTAATTCAAGATGGCAAAGTTGCATGCAAGTAATATATATATACTTCCGTTTACTTTTGTGGAATCAACTCAAGGCAAGTCAAGAAATTAAATTATTCAGAAGTTTTTGACAAGGCCACTGACGTATTGCTCATTTATATCGGTTTAGAACTTTAGGATTTAGGACAAAATTTCGGGTACGATTTTAGGTAACCGTAACTTTCTTATTTATTAACCGATTTTATTGAGTGATAGCTCATTTTAAATCTATCTATCTATACACTCAAGGAAAGAAGAAATTAATGACTGCGAAACTAAGTATTTTCGCCTACTCATTTCTTTTTTATTTTCACAAAAACTCCGTTAACTTACAGAACGTACCTCCAAACATTGTAAATTAGTAATAAATTGACATGCCGCATGCGGCGTTGCCAGATTTCGGGTGTCTGAACGTCAAAAGATTATCAATTGTCACATATACAATTTTTATCTACATTTTATACAAAATTTATACAGGTGGCCCCCTGGCGGTGAAGTGGTTGAACTATGGCTGTATAAAAGTTGATAAAATTTGTCAAACCGGCACCCTAGACAAAATCTGTTATTTTTCGATTTGGCTAAAGGAGCTTCTAATTTTCAATTTTTTATGGTAAAACAATGTGGTACCCGAAATCGGGTGCCAGTTCGTATATACGGGTGTCACTTTAACAAGTATTATACAAAATTGGTGCCAGAAAGACAAGAAATGACTATATATATATATTATTACTTTTTTAGGAAAGGAAAGGAAATCTTTAGAAGTACATACATATTTATAGCTCTGGGGTGGGCTTTAGCTCCGCCCTATCTACGCCACAGAAAAAGACAATGCTATAAAATATAAAGTATGCAATATATTACAAAACGGCAACCCTGGAAATTTTTTTTCAAAACTATCTAAACCAAATTTAAATATTTTTTTTTGGATTAGCCAATTTCCAGCCATTACTCGCGATTTTGTCTCTAAGAGTTCTACACAGAAATATTCATAACTTCGACAATCGCCTGAGATACCTAAAATAAGAAGAATAACCGTTTTAAGAAGTATAATTTAAGCCGTGATAAAAACATCATCGTCGTTGGTTTGACAAGAGAATGTGTATTGAATGGTATTACTAGGCCCCACTACATCAGGAATGTCGTAAACCAGATCTTGTAATACATTTGTCATGAGGTTGGTTAAGCTAGGGGGACCACCATAAGGGGCCCAAAAAATTTTAATTTCACAATTTGTTGCTCATTTGTTGCGGTAAGATAAAATTTGTTGCTGCAGCCGTTTTCGAGAAAACTGTTAAGCTATGGGGACCACCGATATCTTCCGTTTGGTTATTGTTACAAAATTGATTCATATGCCATAATTTGTTGCTCATAGGGCCCGACAGTAATCAAAAATAAAAATTATGAAAAAATGTCTTGGAATTTTTCTATGAGCAAAAAATTGTATTTTGGATATACTGGACATTATGTTGGTCCAAAAGAACCTAAAGTTGTTTAAACATTATAAAAATGCTTCCTCGAATTTGTTGCGGCAAAATAAAATTTGTTGATGTTGCCGTTTGGGAGAAAATTTAAAAAAACCTAGTCACGTGAACATTTAGCGCCAATTTCTCGTAAACTAACTAGGCGTCCACAACGTATTGTATGTCGTTCGATAGAGCCTGACCAGTACTAATTTGTTGCCGCAAAATAAAATTTCTTGCTGTTGCCGTTTGGGAGGAAATGTAAAAAAACCTCGTCCAGTGACCCTTTTAGCGCAATTTCTCGTAAACCAACTAAAGGACCACGACGTGTTGCATGTCATTCGATAAAACCTTACCATTACTAATTTGCCGCAGCAAAATAAAATTTGTTGCTGTCACCGTTTGGGAGAAAATGTAAAAAAACCTAGTCACGTGACCCTTTTAGCGCAATTTTTCGTAAACTAACTAGGGGGCCACGACGTATTGTATGTCGTTCGATAGAGGCTGACCAGTACTAATTTGTTGCTGCAAAATAAAATTTGTTGCTGTTGCCGTTTGGGAGAAAATGTAAAAGAACCTAGGCACGTGACACTTTTAGCGCAATTTCTCGTAAACTAACTAGGGGGTCACGACATATTGTATGTCGTTTGCTAGAGGCTGATCAGTACTAATTTGTTGCTGCAAAATAAAATTTGTTGCTGTTGCCGTTTGGGAGAAAATAAAAAAAATTTAGTTACGTGACCCTTTTAGCGCAATTTCTCGTAAAATAACTAGGGGGTCACGACGTATTGTATGTCGTTCGATAGAGGCTGACCAGTACTAATTTGTTGCTACAAAATAAAATTTGTTGCTGTTGCTGTTTGGGAGAAAATGTAAAGAACCTAGTCACGTGACACTTTTAGCGCAATTTCTCGTAAACTAACTAGGGGGCCACGACGTGTTGCATGTCATTGGATAGAGCCTGACCGTTACTAACTTGTTGCGATAAAATAAAATTTGTTGCTGTTGCCGTTTGAGAGAAAATGTAAAAAAACCTCGTTCCGTGACTTTTTAGCGCAATTTCTCGTAAACTATCTAGACGACCACGACGTGTTGTATGTCGTTGGATAGGGGCTGGCTAGTACTAAATTGTTGCCGCAAAATAAAATTTGTTGCTGGTGCCGTTTGGGAGAAAATGTAAAAAAACCTAGTCACATGACCCTTTTAGCGCAATTTCTCGTAAACTAACTAGGGGGCCACCACGTGTTGTATGTCGTTCGATAGAGGCTGACCAGTACTAATTCGTTGCTGTAAAATAAAATTTGTTGCTGATGCCGTTTGGGAGAAAATGTAAAAAAACCTCATCCCGTGACACTTTTAGCGCAATTTCTCGTAAACTAACTAGGGGGCCACGACGTGTTGCATGTCATTCGATAGAGCCGTACCATCAGTAATTTTTTGTGGCAAAACAAAATTTGTTGCTGTTGCCGTTTGGGAAAAAATGTAAAAAAACCTAGTCACGTGACTTTTTTAGCGCAATTTCTCGTAAACTAACTAGGGGGCCACGACGTGTTGCATGTCATTCGATAGAGCCTTACTATCAGTAATTTTTCGCGGCAAAATGAAATTTGTTGCTGTTGCCGTTTGGGAGAAAATGTAAAAAAACCTAGTCACGTGACACTTTTAGCGGAATTTCTCGTAAACTAACTAGGGGGCCACGACGTGTTGCATGTCATTCGATAGAGCCTGACCTTTACTAATTTGCTGCGGCAAAATAAAATTTGTTGCTGTTGCCGTTTGGGAGAAAATGTAAAAAAGCCTAGTCACGTGACGCTGAACATTGATTGTGTGAGTGTCACTTAACTAGCGTTGCCATCTCTAAAATTGTAAAACTAGGACAAAAAAAATTTAGAAACCCGAACAAAATCCGGACATTGCTGCAAAAACTTATTTAGCACTTTTTAAAATAACCAACTTAATGGTTCAATCAAATGATGTCTTAAATCCGCCGCAGGTGAAAATGCGAAGAAAATTACATTAAAAATGTAATTTTTTATGCGTTTTGAATGTTTCTGACAAAAATGTCGTTTTAGAAAATTTAACTTTTTTGTAAAATATTTATTAAAAAGTTACGGTTACATATAGGTTCAATTATAGATTTGTCGCCAAAATCACGTCATAAATGCGCCGTGGGTAAATTTTGAGAACTCGGTACCTATAAAAAATGTCATTTCTTCTTGAATGCATTAAAAATGCCATTTATCTTGAATGCTGTTCCTGAGAAAAATTCAACTAAAATTACAATAATTAATGACATTTTATACAGCGTTTCCCAGGTTCCAGACTTTGCTAAGTTTTTCCTGACTGAAATTTAAAAAATCCAGCTTATTTTACAAGCCCCAATAAGCACATAAAAAAATCATTTCTATTTAAATTTCTACGTCCTGAAAATATTTTAAAGAAACGGTAATCACAAGCTTGTGAACCTATTTGATGCAATGCAATTTTTCTGAAATACAAGCGAACACAGAAGTTGGGGATTAGGATTTCAATTTGGGTAGAACTACAGTGGACCAAACAACTGGAATTACTTTAAACATTAAAATCAATTGTTTTATTTAGACAAATACGTCGACATTTTTTTTAACGGCTTTAATACATACAGGGTGGCAAAAACCGAATTTCAGTGCAAAGTCGTTTTTGACCCATTAAAATAACTGAAAATGAAAAAATTCGTAGCAGATTGCGGGTATACTAGTCAAATCCTAGTATTTTTGATGACTGTCAAAATGGCAATCAAAATATCTACAGGGTGAAGAAACCGATTTTGTAACAAGGTCGTTTTTGACGCTTAAAAATTCTGGAAAATAAAAAGTCCATGCCATATTGCGGAAGTACTCGTTAAAAGCTATTTTTCGAAAATAAAAAAATAACAGCTTTTTATATATACAGGGTGAAAAACTCTATTTCACTTAGAAAGTCGTTTTTGATCCATTAAAATAACGGAAAATGAAAAATCCATAGCAGATTGCGATTATACTGGTCAAATGCTACTATTTTTAAAACTGTCAAAATGGCAGATTTATCTACAGGGTGAAAAAACCGAATTCAAATAACAAGGTCGTTTTTGACCTTTAAAAATACATAATACATAAATAAACTACTCATTAAAAGATGTTTTTCAAAAATAACTGGTTTTTATATATACATACAGGGTGAAAAAACTCTATTTCACATAAAAAATTGTTTTTGATCGATTAAAATAACGGAAAATGAAAAATCTATAGCAAATACTGATCAAATGCTACTTTTTCTGGTAACTGTCAAAATTGCAGATTTTAATATTTAAGGGTAAAAAACCGAATTAAAGTAATAAGTTCGTTTTGACCTTTAAAAATACTGGAAACAAAATTCCATGCCAGATTGCGAAAGTACTCGTTAAAAGCTATTTTTCTAAAATAAACAAAATAATAGGTTTTTATATATACAGGGTAAAAAAACTCTACTTCACTTAGAAAGTCATTTTGACCCATTAAAATAAAGGAAAACTAAAAATCTATAGCAGATTGCGGGTATATACAAATTATAATATATCACTTCTTCCAATTTCACATAGAAAGTCGTTTTTGATCCGTAAACATACTGGAAAATAAAAAATCTATGCCAGATTGCGAAAGCACTCGCTAAAAGATATTTTTACAAAAAAACTCAAAATAAATGGTTTTTAATAAGCAATATGTCGATAACCTTGGCAGAGACTATGCTGTAGGGCGGTTTTATTACTCATTACTTCGCTTGAGCTGGTTCCAAAAAAATAAATGAGAATAAAATATGTTTTATCTCATGTAAACTCCGCCATCTTGAATTCAAAAATACCCGCCATTTTTTTTTGTCGCTACAGGAAAATATAATTCTTTAATAAACGAGCTATCACTCAGTAAAATCGTTTAAAAAGTACAAAAGTTGCGGTGATATGAATATATATTTATTCACATAAAGAACACTAAAAATTCTTCCAAATTTTTAGGCGTACATCTTAAAGCACCTAACCCATTTTAATGAGCGATACGTTGATCGCCTTGGCAGAGACTAGGCTTCTGAACTTATTCGGTTAAGAAATAAAAAAGTTGCGGCGATATGAATATATTTATTATTTACATATAGAGCACACAAGTTTTTGGGTATAAATCCTGAAGTACTTCAACGATTTTAATAGGCGATATATCGATCTCCAGAATAGAGACTAGACTTTTGAATAGTGTTAATTTTTTAATTTCATTTAAGTGGATTCCTTAAAAAGAAACGAGTTGAAATATATGCTTCGTTTTGACAATGTCCAGCATCTTTTTTTAAGATGACCGCCAACTTTTTAAAATTTGTCTTTTTTTTAATAGAGCTATCACTCGTTAAAATCGGCAAAGAACTAAGAAAGTTATAGCCATTTAAAATCATTTCTGTTTTTTTTTGGGCAACTCGGTATAAAAACCCTTTATTTTTTTTGTAAAAATAGCTTTTAACGAGTGCTTTCGCAATCTGGCATAGATTTTTTATTTTTTAGTATTTTTACAGGTCAAAAACAACTTTCTAAGTAAAATTAGATTTTTTTTCATCCTGTAGATATAAAAATTGCCCCTTAATGACCAACAAAACGATGTATTATAATTTGTATATATCCGCAATCTGCTATGGATTTTTCATTTTCCGTTATTTTAACGGGTCAAAATCGACTGTATATATAAAAACTCGGTTTTAGTTTATTTTCAAAAAATAGCTTTTAACGAGTACTTCCGCAATCTGGCATGATTTTTTTTTATTTTCGAGTATTTTTAAGGGTCAAAATCGACATTGTTACTTTAATTCGGTTTTTTCACTCTGTAGATATTAAAATCTGCCATGTTGACAGTTACCAAATCTGCCATAGCTTTTTTCATTTTCCGTTACTTTAATGGGTCAAAGACGACTTTGCATTGAAATTCGGTTTTTGCCATCCTGTATGTATTAAAGCTTTTTTTTAAAAAAAATCGATGTACTTTTCTAAATACGTAAGCCAAAAACAATTGGTCTTAGTGTTTAAAGTAGTTCCAGACGGGGGTATTACTAGGCCCCACTACATCAGGAATGTCGTAAACCAGATCTTGTAATACATTTGTCATGAGGTTGGTATCAAAAATAAAAATTATGAAAAAATGTCTTGGAATTTTTCTATGAGCAAAAAACTGTATTTTGGAAATACTGCACATTATGTTGGTCCAAAAGAACCTAAAGTTGTTTAAACATTATAAAAATGCTTCCTCGAATTTGTTGCGGCAAAATAAAATTTGTTGATGTTGCCATTTGGGAGAAAATTTAAAAAAACCTAGTCATATTTAGCGCCAATTTCTCGTAAACTAACTAGGCGTCCACGACGTATTGTATGTCGTTCGATAGAGCCTGACGAGTACTAATTTGTTGCCGCAAAATAAAATTTCTTGCTGTTGCCGTTTGGGAGGAAATGTAAAAAAACCTCGTCCAGTGACCCTTTTAGCGCAATTTCTCGTAAACCAACTAGGGGACCACGACGTGTTGTATGTCATTCGATAAAACCTTACCATTACTAATTTGCCGCAGCAAAATAAAATTTGTTGCTGTCACCGTTTGGGAGAAAATGTAAAAAAACCTAGTCACGTGACCCTTTTAGCGCAATTTTTCGTAAACTAACTAAGGGGCCACGACGTATTGTATGTCGTTCGATAGAGGCTGACCAGTACTAATTTGTTGCTGCAAAATAAAATTTGTTGCTGTTGCCGTTTCGGAGAAAATGTAAAAGAACCTAGTCACGTGACACTTTTAGCGCAATTTCTCGTAAACTAACTAGGGGGCCACGACATATTGTATGTCGTTCGCTAGAGGCTGACCAGTACTAATTTGTTGCTGCAAAATAAAATTTGTTGCTGTTGCCGTTTGGGAGAAAATAAAAAAAAATCTAGTCACGTGACCCTTTTAGCGCAATTTCTCGTAAAATAACTAGGGGGCCACGACGTGTTGTATGTCGTTCGATAGAGGCTGACCGTTACTAATTTGTTGCTGTAAAATAAAATTTGTTGCTGTTGCCGTTTGAGAGAAAATGTAAGAAAACCTCGTTCCGTGACATTTTTAGCGCAATTTCTCGTAAATTAACTAGGGGGCCACGACGTGTTGTATGTCGTTCGATAGAGACTGACCGTTACTAATTTGTTGCGGTAAAATAAAATTTGTTGCTGTTGCTGTTTGGGAGAAAATGTAAAGAACCTAGTCACGTGACATTTTTAGCGCAATTTCTCGTAAACTAACTAGGAGGCTACGATGTGTTGTATGTCGTTCGATAGAGGCTGACCAGTACTAATTTGTTGCGATAAAATAAAATTTGTTGCTGTTGCCGTTTGAGAGAAAATGTAAAAAAACCTCGTTCCGTGACTTTTTAGCGCAATTTCTCGTAAACTATCTAGGGGGCCACGACATATTGTATGTCGTTCGCTAGAGGCTCACCAGTACTAATTTGTTGCTACAAAAAAAAATTTGTTGCTGTTGCTGTTTGGGAGAAAATGTAAAGAACCTAGTCACGTGACCCTTTTAGCGCAATTTCTCGTAAACTATCTAGGGGGCCACGACATATTGTATGTCGTTCGCTAGAGGCTGACCAGTACTAATTTGTTGCTGCAAAATAAAATTAGTTGCTGTTGCCGTTTGGGAGAAAATAAAAAAAAATCTAGTCACGTGACCCTTTTAGCGCAATTTCTCGTAAAATAACTAGGGGGTCACGACGTATTGTATGTCGTTCGATAGAGGCTGACCAGTACTAATTTTTTGCTGCAAAATAAAATTTGTTGCTGTTGCCGTTTGGGAGAAAATGTAAAAGAACCTAGTCACGTGACACTTTTAGCTCAATTTCTCGTAAACTAACTAGGGGGCCACGACATATTGTATGTCGTTCGCTAGAGGCTCACCAGTACTAATTTGTTGCTGCAAAATAAAATTTGTTGCTGTGGCCATTTGGGAGAAAATAAAAAAAATCTAGTCACGTGACCCTTTTAGCGCAATTTCTCGTAAAATAACTAGGGGGTCACGACGTATTGTATGTCGTTCGATAGAGGCTGACCAGTACTAATTTGTTGCTGCAAAATAAAATTTGTTTCTGTTGCCGTTTGGGAGAAAATGTAAAAAAACCTAGTCACGTGACACTTTTAGCGCAATTTCTCGTAAACTTACTAGGGGGCCACGACGTGTTGTATGTCGTTCGATAGAGGCTGACCGTTACTAATTTGTTGCTGTAAAATAAAATTTGTTGCTGTTGCCGTTTGAGAGAAAATGTAAGAAAACCTCGTTCCGTGACATTTTTAGCGCAATTTCTCGTAAACTAACTAGGGGGCTACGATGTGTTGTATGTCGTTCGATAGAGGCTGACCAGTACTAATTTTTTGCTACAAAAAAAATTTTGTTGCTGTTGCTGTTTGGGAGAAAATGTAAAGAACCTAGTCACGTGACCCTTTTAGCGCAATTTCTCGTAAACTTACTAGGGGGCCACGACGTGTTGTATGTCGTTCGATAGAGACTGACCGTTACTAATTTGTTGCGGTAAAATAAAATTTGTTGCTGTTGCTGTTTGGGAGAAAATGTAAAGAACCTAGTCACGTGATATTTTTAGCGCAATTTCTCGTAAACTAACTAGGGGGCTACGATGTGTTGTATGTCGTTCGATAGAGGCTGACCAGTACTAATTTGTTGCGATAAAATAAAATTTGTTGCTGTTGCCGTTTGAGAGAAAATGTAAAAAAACCTCGTTCCGTGACTTTTTAGCGCAATTTCTCGTAAACTATCTAGGGGGCCACGACATATTGTATGTCGTTCGCTAGAGGCTCACCAGTACTAATTTGTTGCTACAAAAAAAAATTTGTTGCTGTTGCTGTTTGGGAGAAAATGTAAAGAACCTAGTCACGTGACCCTTTTAGCGCAATTTCTCGTAAACTATCTAGGGGGCCACAACGTGATGCATGTAATTCGATAGAGCCTTACCATCAGTAATTTGTTGCGGTAAAATAAAATTTGTTGCTGTTGCCGTTTGGGAGAAAATGTAAAAAAACCTAGTCATGTGACACTGAACATTGATTGTGTGAGTGCCACTTAACTAGCATTGCCATCTCTAAAATTGTAAAACTAGGACAAAAAACATTTAGAAACACGAACAAAATCCGGACATTGCTGCAAAAACTTATTTAGCACTTTTTAAAATAACCAACTTAATGGTTCAATCAAATGATGTCTTAAATCCGCCGCAGGTGAAAATTCGAAGAAAATTACATTAAAAATGTAATTTTTTATGCGTTTTGAATGTTTCTGACAAAAATGTCGTTCTCGAAAATTTAACTTTTTTGTAAAATATTTATTAAAAAGTTACGGTTACATATAGGTTCAATTATAGATTTGTCGCCAAAATCACGTCATAAATGCGCCGTGCGTAAATTTTGAGAACTCGGTACCTATAAAAATGTCATTTCTTCTTGAATGAGAAAAATTCAACTAAAATTACAATAATTAATGACATTTTATACAGCGTTTCCCAGGTTCCAGGCTTTGCTAGGTTTTTCCGGACTGAAATTTAAAAAATCCAGCTTATTTTACAAGCCCCAATAAGCACATAAAAAAAATCATTTCTATTTCAATTTTTACGTCCTGAAAATATTTTAAAGAAACGGTAATCACAAGCTTGTGAACCTATTTGATGCAATGCAATTTTTCTGAAATATAAGTGAACACAGAAGTTGGGGATTAGGATTTTAATCTGGGTAGAACTACAGTGGACCAAACAACTGGAACTACTTTAAACATTAAAATCAATTGTTTTATTTAGAAAAATACGTCGACATTTTTTTTACCGGCTTTAAACATACAGGGTGGCAAAAAAAAAATTTCAGTGCAAAGTCGTTTTTGACCCATTAAAATAACTGAAAATGAAAAATTCGTAGCAGATTGCGGGTATACTAGTCAAATGCTAATATTTTTGATGACTGTCAAAATGGCAATCAAAATATCTACAGGGTGAAGAAACCGATTTTGTAACAAGGTCGTTTTTGACGCTTAAAAATTCTGGAAAATAAAAAGTCCATGCCATATTGCGGAAGTACTCGTTAAAAGTTATTTTTCGAAAATAAAAAAATAACAGCTTTTTATATATACAGGGTGAAAAACTCTATTTCACTTAGAAAGTCGTTTTTGATCCATTAAAATAACGGAAAATGAAAAATCCATAGCAGATTGCGATTATACTGGTCAAATGCTACTATTTTTGAAACTGTTAAAATGGCAGATTTATCTACAGGGTGAAAAAACCGAATTGAAATAACAAGGTCGTTTTTGATCTTTAAAAATACATAACACATAAATAAACTACTCATTAAAAGATGTTTTTTAAAAATAAAAAAGTAACTGGTTTTTATATATACATACAGGGTGAAAAAACTCTATTTCACATAAAAAATTGTTTTTGATCGATTAAAATAACGGAAAATGAAAAATCTATAGCAGATACTGGTCAAATGCTACTTTTTCTGGTAACTGTCAAAATTGCAGATTTTAATATTTAAGGGTAAAAAACCGAATTAAAGTAACAAGTTCGTTTTGACATTTAAAAATACGGGAAACAAAATTCCATGCCAGATTGCGAAAGTACTCGTTAAAAGCTATTTTTCTAAAATAAACAAAATAATAGGTTTTTATATATACAGGGTAAAAAAACTCTACTTCACTTAGAAAGTCATTTTGACCCATTAAAATAAAGAAAAACTAAAAATCTATAGCAGATTGCGGGTATATACAAATTATAATATATCACTTCTTCCAATTTCACATAGAAAGTCGTTTTTGATCCGTAAACATACTGGAAAATAAAAAATCTATGCCAGATTGCGAAAGCACTCGCTAAAAGATATTTTTACAAAAAAACTCAAAATAAATCGTTTTTAAGAAGCAATATGTCGATCGCCTTGGCAGAGACTATGCTGTAGGGCGGTTTTATTACTCGTTACTTCGCTTGAGCTGGTTTAAAAAAAATAAATGAGAATAAAATATGTTTTATCTCATGTAAACTCCGCCATCTTGAATTCAAAAATACCCGCCATTTTTTTTTGTCGCTACAGGAAAATATAATTCTCGAATAAACGAGCTATCACTCAGTAAAATCGTTTAAAAAGTACAAAAGTTGCGGTGATATGAATATATATTTATTCACATAAAGAACACTAAAAATTCTTCCAAATTTTTAGGCGTAAATCTTAAAGCACCTAACCCATTTTAATGAGCGATACGTCGATCGCCTTGGCAGAGACTAGGCTTCTGAACTTATTCATCTTAAATCTAAAAATTATCGCAATTCTTTTGTCGTCGCAAGAAATTAAAATCGGTTAAGAAATAAAAAAGTTGCGGCGATATGAATATATTTATTATTTACATATAGAGCACACAAGTTTTTGGGTATAAATCCTGAAGTACTTCAACGATTTTAATAAGCGATATATCGATCTCCAGAGTAGAGACTAGACTTTTGAATAGTGATAATTTTTTAATTTCATTTAAGTGGATTCCTTAAAAAGAAACGAGTTGAAATATATGCTTCGTTTTGACAATGTCCACCATCTTTTTTAAGATGGCCGCCAACTTTTTAAAATTTGTCTTTTTTTTTAATAGAGCTATCACTCGTTAAAATCGGCAAAGAACTAACAAAGTTATAGCCATTTAAAGTCATTTCTGTTTTTTTTTTGGGCAACTCGGTATAAAAACCCTTTATTTTTTTTGTAAAAATAGCTTTTAACGAGTGCTTTCGCAATCTGGCATAGATTTTTTATTTTTTAGTATTTTTACAGGTCAAAAACGACTTTCTGAGTAAAATTAGATTTTTTTTCATCCTGTAGATATAAAAATTGCCCATTATGACCAACAAAACGATGTATTATAATTTGTATATGTCCGCAATCCTCTATGGATTTTTCATTTTCCGTTATTTTAACGGGTCAAAATCGACTGTATATATAAAAACTCGGTTTTAGTTTATTTTCAAAAAATAGCTTTTAACGAGTACTTCCGCAATCTGGCATGATTTTTTTTTTATTTTCCAGTATTTTTAAGGGTCAAAATCGACATTGTTACTTTAATTGGGTTTTTTCACTCTGTAGATATTAAAATCTGCCATGTTGACAGTTACCAAAAATAGTAGCATTTGACCAGTGTATCCGCAATCTGTCATAGCTTTTTCATTTTCCGTTATTTTAATGGGTCAAAGACGACTTTGCATTGAAATTCGGTTTTTGCCATCCTGTATGTATTAAAGCTTTTTTTAAAAAAAATCGATGTACTTTTCTAAATACGTAAGCCAAAAACAATTGATCTTAGTGTTTAAAGTAGTTCCAGCGCACCCTGTATAGCTAAAAAACAATTTTAACCATAGTTTGTTTGGTCCACTGTAGTTTTACCCAGATTGAAATCCCAAGTTCAGTTTACATATTGAACAAAAAAAATCGATTCGAGTAGAATCCAGTTTCAATTCTTCACAAATGTTTCGTTTTCTTGTCTAATTTTTAAAGAAATGCAGTAACCTGAAAAATTCAGTTTACAACAAAAATATTTTGTTTTTTATTGAATTTTATTTAACAGTTTAGACTGTTTCGCCTGCCAAAGGAAATCATAAATTTGATAAAAAATCATATATTTTATGGTTACAAAATGAATTTTGAAGGCACCAAAATTGCCGTGCTGCCTGTCGCAGAACTTCTGGACAATTTTCAAAAACCCGCCCGGACGCCTCCAAAACCCGAACATGTCCGGAGAAATTCGGACGGATGGCAAATCTAGTAAGTGGCTCTTTGATAATAAGTCTTCCTCTTATCTATACACCTTACTGCGTGCCCTCAAAAGCATAGCTTGTGCGAGGAAGGGATGGCAACTATTATAACAGTTAACTGCCTTGGGCTAAGGATATATACCTACACAGTTGGTACTGGTAAAGCATTTTCTTAAGATGATAGGAAAACACCATAAGCCCATTTACCAGTTCTAGCATGGAAGAATATTTGTTGCTATGAGCTGTATTACTTTATGTTATGTGGCATTGAGAAGCTTCTCGAACGCGCCGATTGGTCGTTATATTTTATATGGCACGCAAGACGTCGTGGCCCCCTAGTTAGTTTACGAGAAATTGCGCTAAAAGGGTCACGTGACTAGGTTTTTTTACATTTTCTCTCAAACGGCAACAGCAACAAATTTCATTTTGCAGCAACAAATTAGTACTGGTCAGTCTCTATCGAATGACATACAACACGTTGTGGCCCCCTAGTTAGTTTACGAGAAATTGCGCTAAAAGGGTCACGTGACTAGGTTTTTTTACATTTTCTCCCAAACGGCATCAGCAACAAATTTTATTTTGCAGCAACAAATTAGTACTGGTCAGTCTCTATCGAACGACATACAATACGTCGTGGCCCCCTAGTTAGTTTACGAAAAATTGCGCTAGAAGGGTCATGTGACTAGGTTTTTTTACATTTTCTCCCAATCGGCACCAGCAACAAATTTTATTTTGCAGCAACAAATTAGTACTGGTCAGGCTTTATCGAACGACGTACAATACGTCGTGGACCCCTAGTTAGTTTACGAGAAATTGGCGCTAAATTGTCACGTGAATAGACTTTTTTAAATTTTCTCCCAAACGGCAACATCAACAAATTTTATTTTTCCGCAACAAATTCGAGGAAGCATTTTTATGATGTTTAAACAACTTTAGGTTCTTTTGGACCAACATAATGGGCAGTATTTCCAAAATACAGTTTTTTGCTCATAGAAAAATTTCAAGACGTTTTTTCATAATTTTTATTTTTGATTACTGTCGGGCCCTATGAGCAACAAATTATGGCATATAAATCAATTTTCTAACAATAACCAAACGAAAGATATCGGTGGTCCCCCTAGCTTAACTGTTAAGCTAGGGGGACCACGTTTTCTCGAAAACGGCTGCATCAACAAATTTTATCTTACCGCAAGAAAACAGCAACAAATGAGCAACAAATTGTGGCATTAAAATTTTTGGGTCCCTTATGGTGGTCCCCCTAGCTTAACCGACCTTTTGTCATGTTAGCGCAAAATGGATTGTTCGAAAATTTTAACAAAAGTATCCATCCGGCTGGTGTACTGCTTAGAAAACTTTTTGAAACCATCAAATAAAAATTACAAATGTCTCTCTATCGGAATATTCTTTAATAGAGAATAAGCGTCACAACAGCGAAGAGCGTCTGACGATAAACGGCAACAAAATCTAAGGTATGCTGACGACACTATCATAATTGCGGACACGTTGGAGGGTCTGCAAGAGTTGGTGGATCAAGTTGCAGTAACCCGAAATTTGGGATTAACTTGAATGTTGGCAAAACAAAATAATTATAGATAAAGAAGAAAATATTATAGGCGTATTAGAAGTAAATGGCTTACAGGTCGAACGTGTCGATTCGTATACAAATACCTAAGTTTGACAGCTCAATGAAAACTGGGACAACATGCAAGAAGTTCGTGAAAGAATCGAACAGGCCCTAGTATCTTATATCGATTTTTTTTTCAAAATTAAATCAGTTTTAGGTAGTCACGATCTGAATACAACTTTCCGAACTTGGTTGCTTCATTGTTATGGGTTTAGCATCTTATATTACGGCGTAGAGGCATGGACGCTGACTAATGCCATGTGCAAGAAGTTAGAGGCATTCGAGATGTAGTATTATCGTTACGGATATCTTGGATGGACAGATTACGTAAACTTCAATATTTTTCCCACACTTTAAGAAATGTAGGTATGTAATGAAATAAGTATGTACTCTTAAAATTGATAATAGAAGGCAAGGGTTCTGTGCGCACAGAACAGGGCAGATACTGTTTTTAATTCAATACCTGCCGAGGCATTAGCCAGAGTTGTAGTACGACTGTTAACGTTTATATCTACTAAAGGAATAGGGCCTAAATTTGTGTTTGTTACCAATTATAGCGTTCAGTTGTCTTTACCATCCACGATAAATCCCTTCTGCCAATCTGGCAGGTCTCGAAAATCGAAAAGCACTCGAGCTATAAAAAAGAACTTTTACCTTAAAACCTGTTTCTTTTTTTTATCATTCAGTGCCCAAATGTAATTTTTTAAACTAAACCTAAAAAAGATGTTTTATATAGGAAGAAAATACCAATCGAACAAAAAAAGGATGTTTTTACAAGACGAGTTTAAAATGGCGGTCAATTACTTGTCCAAGTGAACACAGGTGGCAATTTTTGTTTATAATAATTAATTAAATAATTTAAAGAATAAAAATAAAATTTATTGTAATCGTTGATCCCTAGGGGTCGTTGTAAAAATCACAACAAGATGGTCCTTCGAGTTTTTTGGATGACATATTTCGATTTTTTTTAGGTGACATGTGACAATTTTGTTATTTCTCATTTAAAGGGGCTAAATTTGGATTAAAGACTAAAAAGAACTTTTCAATTAGAGCTTACGGATTTTGAAATAAAGCCATTCAAAGTTTTAATGTTTACATTGTTGCCATATTGTAATGCTCCACGTTATAGATGCCAATTTTGCATTTGGATCTTCGACTACTATGAACTCTTTGCTAACACAAGCGATTTTCATTCCACAAAAAGTGACACCTTATTGACATCCCAAAGAATACCCCTGGGAATGTTTGGTTAGACCTGCAATGCCCAAGGAAGGTGCACACTAATTTACCCCTCTGATTCACCCCTCGAGTTTTACCCAACATCTTATGAATTAAACAAAAGCAATAACTCGCTGCTGCTTGAATTTATCCATTGTCTTGGGGTAAATTACCTACTTTTGCCTAAGGAGTGACTTGACAATTATGTAATTTTTAAATATTTTTTTTATATGTTACTCATAGTACCAAACCAGTTTACAAGAAGGCAAGCAAAGCTTTGTTAAACTTCCAAATCAGTTACATAAACCGAAAAGAATCTAAAAAAAGAGAAGATCAAAAGATCTTGGGAGGGAATTTTCGTTCTTCCCTCTCAAGATCTTTGATCTTCTCTTTTTTCAAAGCTTTGTTGTTTTGAAATTAGGCAATTGCAGTGGCGCTAAGCATGGCCAACTTGACCTAAAAACCTGCTTGACATAGAGCAATAAGACGCGAATGGCATGCAAGGCATCTTTCTTTAAGTAATAGTACCAGTAAAGCGAGATGGAAAGAGACGACTTGTACCTATGTGATTCTTGTTTTATTGCTAATATCAAGCGGGCCTAACAGTCTCATGGTCTTGCACATGGTAGGTACATAAAAGGTTTTTTTGGAAGGACAAAAATACATTGTTACCTATGTTCTTTGAAAAAAAAATTCACTTTAAGAGTTTTTATCTGAAATAAGTTGGTGATAAAGTGTTGATTCTAAATTAAAACATCTCTCTCCGACTTCAAATTTTAACTTTTTAATTTAGATATTAAGAGATGAGTGACGTACAGTTTCCCAGAAAAAAAGATTGAGGTTTCGAAATAAATATGATTTCGCAATTTTAAGAGAGGTTCTAGGACTAAATCCACTTCAAAATCCAGGTCTATGGGAAGTGGTGCAAGAAAATATGTTTGCCACAACATTCACAAAATTCCTAACAAAATCGTTAAAAGCATATCTAGATTTTCTCATACAAATCTGGCTAGACAAAAAATATATATTATTTATTTTAAAAACTACCACATAATCCCAAGCCTAATCCCTTTTCCAAAAAAATTACTTCAAAACTAATGTAGTTTCTAGTCTTTTTACTGATTCCTCCTGTCTAACCCAGCTCTAAAGGATCCGCTAAACATTGAAGACCAGCACGATCATATGCGCAAGCATCAAAACCATCTACATACATGCCATCAGCCAAGCCAGCACCCATGCCATCGACAGCCACCCCCGACCATCAGTTCGCCCTTCATCTAATCCAACTTATCACTAAACATGATCCAAACCTACTTCCCTCCCTAATCCCGTCCATTCTATCGTCACGACACCACAGTCCATTGAGGAACAGCCATCCTCATTAAATCTCACATCAAGCATCACGCTGAAATCAATCACCCACATAGGCACTGTGAATATACATCCATTTCAATCACCACCGCCACAGACGGAAAAATCACCTTCTTTTCTTTCTATGCATCACCTGCCCACCCCTTCAACATCCAGGCATTCACAGAAATTCTAAATTACAAAAATAAATGTATAATGTTGGGAGATTTTAATGCGAAACACCGCGCTTGGAATAGCCGTCTTACAAATGCGAGAGGCAGGAGATTAAATGACGCTATTATTACCAATAACGCGGTGGCCATCGCATCAAATACACCTACACATTATCCATACAACAACGATCACAGACCCGACACAATCGACTTTCTCGTAAACAAAAATTCCCGTTTTGAAATTCACACCAGAACCATCCAAGAAGGGTCGTCCGACCATAACCCCGTCTTTTTCCAAATCGGAGACCCGGACCATAACCACATCGTCCAAAAAACTCGCACTATATTTCATTATGAAAGATTAGGGCGAGTTTTTTATACCCACCTATCACCGATCACCCATATTAACTCAACTGCAGACCTGGAACGGGCGGTATAACAGCTGGAAATCGATCTATCCGCTGCGATCCAGGAATGCACTGAGGTAATACCATTGCATGACCGAAGACTTTTCGACCTTCCCCCTCATCTTCAGGACCTATTAGCTCAAAAACACCGAGCTCGTAGGTTATTCCAACAGCATCGAACTATCAACCTTTGTAATGCATATAACAGACTTAACAACTTAGCAAGAAGACAGCTTAGTGAATTTCACAACGAACGCTTTCAGACAAAACTAGAAACACTTAACATACAAGACAACAGCATCTGGAAAATGCAAAAAGCCTTACGTAACAAAAAAACATACATGCCACCATTACACACGGCCAATAGTATTGTCTATGAAAACATAGACAAAGCAGAGGCCTTCGCCGACACATACGAACAAAACACGACACTACACGACAACGACGACATCGACGAAGACACAGAGCGACTCGTAAACAGAACAATACACAGACAAAGACAAAACGACACTATCGACATCCCTCTAAGACCAACCTCCCCACAAGAAATACGACAAATAATACGACATAGGAAAAACAAATCAGCCCCCGGACAAGACAACATACGAAACAAACACTTAAAACACCTGCCTCGCAAGGGGATCGCAGCAATAACAAATATTATTAACGCTATATTAAGACTGGGACACTTTCCATCCCGTTGGAAACGTGCCACAGTAATAATGATCCCCAAACCTGGCAAAGAACATGTCTTTCCACAAAACTATCGACCTATATCATTACTTAGTAACATATCCAAGATCGCTGAACTTGTAATCCTATCCCGCATCACATCTTTTTCAGACCAACTAAACATCATCCCCGACGACCAGTTCGGATTTAGACCTGATCACAGTACGGAGCTCCAGCTCCTGCGGCTGACGGAATCTATACGGATTCTGTCAGAGGCAGGCCACTGGAGTTTTGCTATTCGATGTCGAAAAAGCTTTCGACAAAGTCTGGCAAAAGGGACTGGTCTATAAGATGACTGTCGCCGGGTACCCATTGACAATCACTCGCCTCATAGACTCATATCTACGCGGCCGTAAAATAAACAGCCGCGTGGGGAACAGTCTATCCGCATCTCGGAATATCATGGCCGGCGTACCCCAGGGGGCCGTGCTATCCCCCCATCTCTTCAACATTTGATGACCTCATTCCCACACCTCACACAGACCTAGCACGATACGCTGACGACCTAATCATTAAAACAGCTTCACTGCTTCCTCGCCAAGTGACGCGTCACCTTCAAACAGCAGCAGACGACTTTGTAGACTACTGCAATAAATGGAAAATCAAAATAAACTCCGATAAAACAAAAGCCATCTTATTTAGCCGTAGACGACAGGGACCTGTCGGACACGTCGTAATAAATGGCAATATAATCAATTGGCAGGACGACGTTAAGTATCTTGGGGTTACTTTCGACAAGCGCCTTACTTGGGGGTTACACGTCAAAAACAGACGCATTAAAGCCATGTACACCTACAAAAACCTATACTCCCTACTTCGCGGTAATAGTAAACTCTCACACAAAAACAAACTACTACTACTTAACACAATTATTCGCCCGATCCTATCCTATGCATCAACCGCCTGGGGCTATGCCGCGCCAAGTCATCTAAAACTCATCCAAAACCTCGAGAATCGCTACAGACGTAACGCCCTTGACCTTCCCTGGCACACATCGTATACTCGACTCATGAGAGACAATAATCTTACCCCATTAACGACCTTTATTTCCGAAAAAGCCCATAATGTATACCAAAAAGCAGATACTCATTCAAATCCCCTTATTCGACAGGCCGTCAACTACGACGAGAACATCCGACATCGTCACAAGGGACCCCGCCTTCAGCTAGCTCTCTAGCCTTCAGCTAGCGAGCTAGTTCTCACTTTCCCTCCTCCTCCAAATCCCACTTCCCTCCCCTCCCCCCCCCCCCCCCAACAACAACAACAAATAGTTCTTTAGAACAGTCACGACATTTAAGCCCTTCAGGCAGCTAGTCTCCCCAAAAATCGACAAAACTTAGGCTACCTAGCGGTGGGGAGAGTTTAAGAGGTCCACTTGAAGGTCAAGTGGGGGTGGAAGGAAAGGTTTGGCAGAATAATTAGTGTCAGCGCACATAGATGTCCGCTAACACTAAGGATTCTTCCAGATCGGGCCCTCTTACCGGGTGTTGTTGTTGTTGTTGCATTGAAGACCAAGAGAAAAATATGACTTGGGGCCCATTCCCTGACTTTTCCAAGTCACTTTTTAAATTCTCTGACTTTTTCAGATCTCCCTGACCAGTTTCAACCCTAATATAGTGTATAATATGTTAACTTATTTAAACTAAAATTAATTTTTACTGACTTCATGTAGTCCAGTATCACATCGAAATCAATAGTATGGCTATATTCTGGCTTAATACTAATTATAGCAAACGCATTCAGCTTGTCTTCCGTCATTTGTAACATTTCACATTTTTTATTTTTTTTAGTCTCCTAAAAGTGCGCTCAGCAGTATAATTTAAAAATGTTTGGAAAGCTTTTCTTAAAACTGTTTTTATCACAATTTTCAAAATTCCTTCGGGTTTCCCGATTTCATCTTTTAATTTGGATATCAACAAACGAAGCGATTTATATTCATCTATAGTAGTACTTTCTAGATCTGAGCAATAAAATTAAGTTAGTTTTTTGGGTGAGCTTGGGTGAGCTTGGTATAGCATAAACATTGGTGAGTACCAATAATTAATAGGGGGTACCTACCTACCTATCCTAACCAGATTTAAATATAGAAATAAATAGGATATGGCACTTACGTTTTCTCCACGTTACGAGCACTTATAAAATAGTAGTTTACCTAACTAATGCGGAAACTGCCACTTTTATGCACGCGATTTCAGATGGAAAAACGATGCGTCAGCGAAGTTTGGCAAGAAACCAAGGGCGGAATAGTCAATTTACGCAGGTGTTATGAACAATTTTTTTTCTACTACCAAAGAGAGTCAGGTGGACGTAAAGAAAAAAACTCAATAATTAAAAATCCTAGTGCGGAAAAGTATGGAAATAAACTCATTTCTGAACTCAATGCGGAAAAGTACAACTTTCCGCGAGAAAATGAGTGCGGAAATTGAGTACTTTCCACACGCAAGTGGAAAAAAAATCAACTAAGTTTTTGGACTGTTTATTCCCAACGCTTTCCAGCAACCTTTTTCATTTTTCCAAACAAAACACAATTTTTTTTCTTTTTTGACTTTTCACAATTATTTTTTATTTTTTTTACAATTTTCAATAAATCACAGGATAATAAACACTTTTCGGCCACTGTTTCAAATCATTAGAAAAACAAGAAACACATCTTTATTTTTTCACGGGAAAAGAGAGAGAGACGATTATCGTTTACTCATATTCGTCAGTAATTGTTACATATTGCGGGGCGCGTAACTGACGTTTATTATTACACCCTGCTTCAAAACAATCTTTATTTGTGGGCCTCCTTAAAATATAAACTGCTTAAAATCAAAATGTTTTATTACTTTTTTTATATTATTGTAATTTTTATTGTTTTAATACATAGCTGGGTACTCTCAAAGGGCGCCAAGACCCATAGGGCGAGGGAGTCGAGGGACCCCTTTGGCTTCCCTATGCTACGCCGCTGTCATTCAATACGAATCTTGTAATTGATTTTAAACTAACTTCCACACATTTAAGTCCTACTGAGTATTTTTCACACACACAAAACTAAAAAGCAGAAAATAATTATTTAAAGAAATAACAAATTGAATATGTCACGGTCTTTAAAATTAACTATAATTAATTAATTAAAATTAAGTATAAAATAATTTCTCAAAGCCCCATAAAGGTTAACGAAAAACGTGGGGCGCATACAATAGACCATATTTTATTCATGCTATTTAACCTACACTTTTTACACTCGTCAAATAGTATCTACTTATTTTTACCCACACAACAGTGCATTATGATATTTATGGGATCTGGAGTTAAAGAAGAGTATATAGGGAAAGACCACTTATGCTAGAGTGTACATAATTTATTATATGTAATATAATATAATATAATATAATATAATATAATATAATATAATATAATATAATATAATATAATATAATATAATATAATATAATATAATATAATATAATATAATATAATATAATATAATATAATATAATATAATATAATATAATATAATATAATATAATATAATATAATATAATATAATATAATATAATATAATATAATATAATATAATATAATATAATATAATATAATATAATATAATATAATATAATATAATATAATATAATATAATATAATATAATATAATATAATATAATATAATATAATATAATATAATATAATATAATATAATATAATATAATATAATATAATATAATATAATATAATATAATATAATATAATATAATATAATATAATATAATATAATATATTATAATATAATATAATATAATATAATATAATACAATATAAAACCGAAAGAAAGTAAAGAAAGAGTAAACATTCGATTAGAAAAAGGAGAATTTTGAGCTAACGAAAGTCTAAAAAATAAGCAGACAATCCGTTCCAGAATTAATAACAATAAACATAGAAAATAGCCCCCCAAACCTCTTAGTTGAGGAGGTAGAAGACATAAAATAAATCTCTTTTACATTTGTTGATCTTTTGTGTTTCACTGTACAAACATCCAATAACATAACCATCTATACATTTTTACTGTAAAAAATACTAAATAAAGAACTTTTATGTTAAATTCACCCCAAAAAACAATATTTTAGATGACTACAGGAAAATTGTAAAACTGTGAATAAATAAATAATTCAGTGTTTTATAAAAGCAGCACCTAAGTTAAAAAAATAACGCTTAACTAAAACCCGTCCTAAGCTTATATTTTAAACTTATATTTATCAATTTTTTTATAAGATTTAAAAAGACCAAGTACAAATTAAACTTAGGACGTGTTAACTGTTGGTAAATCCTAAGCTAAATGTCTTATCTACAGAAAACACCATGGTTATAAAAAGACCCTATTTAGCTAGTTCAGCTGTGACAGATAGTGAGATACCCAGTACAAGTGTTGCTGGAAAAGAGAACAATCCTGAAAGAAGCAGAGTCAGTGAAATTGAGAAGATTGCACAATCTTATTCCCGTGGAAAACAAAAATACAAACAAATTTTTTTGTTATAACTTGTCGCCCAATACAGGAGAGATTCCCTAATGTTCCAATACCCTTAAGTAATTACGAAGCCGATCAAGGTAGGAGTTTTTTGTCTAAGTCTGTACAAAACCAGGGCCTGGGCGGAAGAAAAAGACGCCGGTAGAGACGGTTACCCGAGGAGATTCTGTTGAGAGTGTTTTCCAAGAAACTACCCCGTTGGGGAGAAATTTTAGAGAAAATAGAGCGAGACAAACTTTACAAAATAACAATTATCCATCGCGCAGGGAAAATACCGACAAATTTTTAGGTAGCTATCGCCTATCACGCTATTCGAAACAGGATTATCAACATTAGGTTTTCAGTTTCCTACTGTGTTTAACCAAGAAAATAGGGACACTTCAGCACCACCCTATCAAACCCCTGATCGAACGATGCATGATGAATGATTGCCAGTAAGTCAACCTAGTTTTACCACTAACAACAATTTATGAAATACAGAGTCAACTAAAACCAATATTATGCATAAGAACACTAACAATATACCACATTCTCAAGAATTTAGGGTTGAGGATAACCCCCCATTAGGTTCAGTTTTAGAAAATTCTACGTCAAATCATTTTTAAGTAAATTCTCCAATTAATAGGGAGATTCCTAGAAATTTAGGTTTTTACGGTAACGCTAATGAGGTCCAAAGGACTGAGGTACCACTGGTAAGTGACATGTTACAAAATAATAATAACCAACGGCCAGAGTTACCTAATTTACAATTTTACAATTACGTAAGAAGTCAGGATGTAGCTAATATTGTCCATCAGGTGATTACATCTATGAATAGTTTAGGGCGCTTATCTAACACTAACGCAGCGTACAGAGAAATTATTTTTTCCAAATTGACCCCCTAAAAAATTTACCATATTTCGACAAGCAAGGGCACATTCACCCAGTGGATTTTCTAGAACGCCTAGAATTTGTTTACAATGCCTTTGCCTTTTGAACATTTTAAATATGTAATATTAGATTTGTTTAAAGGAGACGCTTTTTTGTGGAGCAACGCGTGCCTGAGAAACGTCTCAAGTTTTTTGCGTTTTAAAAATGATTTTTTCAAGGTAGTTACGGATCACATTTTCTGAAATGTTTGGCTTTAACAAAACATGTAGACCTTCCCCTATCAGAACTAAATATAATTAAAAAAATTGCACGTTTATTCCCTCCGGAAATTTCTAGAGCTCTTTTGTTTACCAGTAGCATATCGGAAGCTTTAGAAAGCTTAACCCCACCTCAAATTGGCCACAAAAAAATAATTATCCCCAGGAAAATGTTTACAAAACTAGGGAACTTTCTAACAACAACTGACAGAAGGGTGCGGAAATTCCTAAAAAAGAACAGAGACATTGGCACAGGCAGGTTGACAAGGAAAATCAATCAAAAAATTGAAATTTTTAAAACAAAAATGTTTCGTATTTAGAGGTTGAAACGAAAACATGCAGGGAAAAAATTTTGAGGGTGAGGGAAACGGGAAGGAACCTCGGGATCAGACCCATCCACGGGGTGCAATTTAAATTTTTTTCAAAGGGTCATAGCATCGTACAATAATGCAAAAGATGATTTATTATTTGAAACCGAAAGTGAAGAAGAGGGGCAAATAAATAAATTAATTGAAATCAGGATTTGTAATTTTTCATTCCCAAAAGTATACCGGCTTTAAATTTGATGAAAAAACGTATTATTTTTTAATGTTGCCTTTTGGACTCTTGGGTGGTGTAAGTACTTTTGTATGGTGTTTAAATAAAATTTTTGAAAATGAGTTTAAGGATTTCCTTGTCAGTTACATTGACGATTTACTAATTATATCAAATTCAGTAACGGAGCATTTGCACTATTTAAAATTAGTTTTTCATAAAATTCAGGAATCGGGGTTTACATTGAAAATAAAAAAATGCAAATTTTTCCGATCGGAGATAAATTTTTTGGGATACACCCTAATTGTCGACAGGATTCGCCAGGATCCTAGTAGAAGCCAAGCATTAATTGATTATAAAACACCCGTCAAATGCAAAAGAAATTCAACGTTTCCTGGGACTTGCAAATTTCGATATCGCATTTTGTAAAAGTTTTTTCGAGATCGGGGCCCCTTTGAGTGCACTTTTGAGAAAAAATGTAAGGTGGCGGTGGACTAGTATAGAACAGAATGCTTCGAGAATTTGAAAAAAAGAATAGCTGACAGTACTATTCTTTTTCCTCCAAGAGCAGATTTGCCATTATGTCTAGAAGTAGACGCATCGGACGTAGCTCTAGGCTGTCATTTGTTCCAATTAGTTGAGGGTGAACGTAGACCCGTAGCTTGGGCTTCACGGTTACTGTTGTTGACCGGAAGGTGCGGTATTCTAGTAACGAAAAGGAAGTTCTGTGCGTAACATGGGCACTAAATAGGCTACGTAGTTATTTATTAGGTCATAATTTTTTTGTCTATACCGATAATTCCGCAGCCACATACATACAAACATGTAGACTATTGCTACTACTGTCACGTGCAGCAACGGGGTTACCATCACCGTACGAAAAAACATTTAAAATGTTGGCTCAGTTAAGTTTGCGCCCCCCCCCCCAGATCGATTTTCTCAAAAAATTTTGCACACATTTTGCACACCACAAATCAAATTTTGCACACCTCCCATGCCGTTTTCTTTTTGTGGCGTTTACGGTTAAACTTGCTCCTAAAATTTTCCAGAAGTATAAGCAAACGAAGGAGACTTCGATTGTATAATATCTTTGAATATTGTTTAAATTTACAGATAATTGTTTATGTTTACATTTTTATATAATCAAAAGTTTTTAATTTATATGAATTTCCGGATTATACTTAAATTTTCCTATCAAAAATGCAATGACGTCATGTATTAGCTGATATGAACAGAAAAAATCGATGTAGACAGCGCATCATGTCATGTTCGATACCTTGAGAATCGGAACCAGCCTATGTTGCCGGTTCAGAATGGTTGCGGTTCTCAAGGTATGGATCTTCACGGGATGTGCCATCTACGTCCGTAGCATGTGAAAAATTAAGTATAATCCGTAAATTCATAAAAATTAAAAACTTTTGATTATAGACACATATATGTAAGCATAAGCAATTATATGTAAATTTAAACAATATTCGAAGATATTACACAAAAGGGGGATATTTTAGCTCCAAGGTTAACTGTAACCGCTACAAAAAGAAAACATCTCCAGAAACTGGTAGGTAGGTATATGCACCTATATCTGAATTCGGGACAGGTATCCGCGGGAGGCGGGAGGTTGTACGTGCCGTAAAGAGGAATGCGTGCGTACCTACACCTACCACGCGCGAAGGCCTTTTATGTAATATATTGAAATGTTGCTTAGCAATGCCTAGTTTTATTTGTGAGCATGATTCAGAATGACTTCGGGTGAGGTTTCCGAAGTTTGCAACGTGTATTTTAAATGATGGCGTTCCATTTCGGCAGGAAAGTCAATGTGAACGCCTCTATTTAAAATACATAACATTACGTAACGCCGCGTTCTTACCTATGTGTGCCCACCCTGACTCTAAAAATGCATCACGTGATCAGCCATGCATTTGCCGATTTTTTAAAAGTGTCGCGTGATGCGTTTTTAGTGTCAGGGTGAGCACGCATAGGTGGCAACTAGGCGTAACGCTTATAGGGGTTATGTAGGGGTGAGCGGGGTTTCGCGGTTCCATTACGTAACGCAATTTTTAAATTATTATTGTGAAATAAAACTTTTTGGATTTTTCGAGTGAAAAAGAAAAATCTCTGGCAGCAAAATGTTACATTATTTTACACTGGACTAGTCCCAAACGTTACAAAGCGTTATATAGGGGGTCCCGGGTTGGGGTCAAAATTGGGAAAAATAGGGGTTACGTAATAAGTGCACTACCTCTCAGTTTACGCAATTACTTTGTGGTTGGCAATAAATATAACCTAACTTTTTTGTTACTTTTTATTTTTTTTAGTCGATGATACGTACCTCATCCATCAATTTTCCAAAAATATTACGAAAAAAATTAAATAACGATAACCACAAAGTAATTCCTTCGGAAATTCCGAACTCTGTTATGGAACTGCGCAGTCGCAGAAGTAACAATAATAACAAGTAAAGAGACAAAAATACTGAATAAAAAGACCTTAAGTGTGAATGGAACTTTAACTTTCTACCTATTGGTGTCATCCCATTTGCAGCAGGCATTGTTTCCGTCTTTGGGTTGAGAATTGAGTCAAATTTAAATGAAATATTTTTTGAATTCGATTTGATTTTTTTTTTCGATCTATAAAAGGAATAATCATTTTTTTCTTATTGGCCATTTTAAGTGCATGAAATATAAAAACAAAATGTCTAAAATGTTCATGTGTAGAAAGAAATAAACGACTTCTTCTAATTATAATTATTGACGGAAGGACTTTTTTGATGTAAGTAGTGTAAGTGTAACACACCAAGACGCCAAACGTGTGGTATGAACTGCAAAATCAAGGCGGGCGTCATCACCGTAGCCGCTGTCCGCAAATAGCAAGGTGTGATCCCACCATTATCCAGATGAAAATTTTCGGACGCACCCATGAAATCGGAGGCGCGTTCGACCTCGGGTGCAACTTGTCCCAAAATGGGTAAGTGCAGCTCTCTAGAAATTTGATAAGCCTGGTATTCTTGACATGTAAAAGAGAAAGATAGAAATGCGGCGTTATAGGCATTCTTAGTCATTTCATAGAAAGTGACAGTTTCCTCGTCCTTCACTCCCCAAATGCACCTACCTAAATTTTTGGGTGTTCTGCACCAAATTTTGACATTTCTTCGACCTTGGGCATCTTGTCTTTACACTTTGCAGTGTGTATTTGTGGAAGAAATGAATTTAATGGACGAGGCTGGGAATAACTAATTTTTTTTATGATTTCACCAGAAGCCCGAAACCGTCTGGGCGTGAAAAAAATTCTGTTTTTTTTATAAGTTAACTATACAGCTTAAAAAATTGTAGCTTGTTTAAAAACAAGGTTACTGAATCGTGGATTGAATTAGAGCGTACCCCTATTCACTCCACGGTCCCGTAAGTATAGGTATGTTTTTATCCCATTTTTTTGAGCTGTAACTTTTTTTTGGTTTATTATTGAAGTAAAATATGCGTGCGGGAAAGTAGAAAGATCTGAAAGAAAACAAAGCATCGTTTTTTTTTAAAGAAAGTGTTTATTTTATCTATCAATCAAGGTTATTATTAGAAGTGCAACAACACGCAATTACGATTTACTTACTTACGACTAACTTGCGTGACAAAGACTTTTATGGAACTTAAAATTAACGTTTTTATTTTATTAGACACTTAAAGCCAATTATCAAAGTTAACACTATCCTAAGACGTATCTCTATCGAGTGGACCAATGAACCATGTGCAGTTTTAAATATATGGGGAATGCGAGACAGCTCCAGCTGATCAAAGTACGCCTGGATACCTATTCTTCAGTTTCGAGAGAAACTTTCGTATAGGAACGATCACATCCTTTATTTCAACCAATAGGCAAGCCCCAATGGGGTTACGAAACGTTCGATAAGCTGAAAAGCTCCACGGCGCCCGCGCAGGAGAACCCGCTCTCTTCCCCATAACCAGCAGCCATTTACATATAAATGTAATAGATGCAGTAGGTAAGCTTACGGTTTTCTGCCGATTTTGCGATGGGTTAGTTTTGTAAAAGAAGTGTTGGGTTGGTTTTACAACCCAATCCAAACTTAACCCTTCTTTTCCAGACCCAAACCCAACCCACCTTTGTGCGAATAACCTACAAAAAATGACAGAAAATGCCGGTTCTGCTTAAAAATCGCAACTGGTGTGTTATTTTTTTCGGCGTTTTTTTAGAAATTCGAATTTTTGGTAAAATAAAAAAATTCCTGGTAAAGTTCAACCCTTGAAGCATATTTGGACGTAATTTAAAGTTAGACACTACCCCGCCCCCGCCCTGCACCCCTATGCACTTCACTGTCCCGTAAGTATATCCCGCTAAACAAAAATGAAAAAAAAAATAAAAAAACCTTATTTTCATACAGAAAAATTCGCTTAATAACCCGTTTTAGAACTTTAGTTTTTCCATGAACGATTTTTTCATGATGAAAATAAAGTTTTTTTATGGGAACGTTATTTTCATAGTGAAAAAAACGTTAATGGAAAAAGTAACGTCATAAAACGGGTTATTAAGCGAATTTTTTACTATGAAAATAACGTTTTTTATTTTTTTTTTCATTTTTGTTTAGCGGGATGTCTCTATCCAATTTTTTTTGAGCTGTAACCTTGGAAAAAAACAAATTTTTTTTTACGCACAGACGGTTTTGTGCTCCCGACGAAGCATATCGGCCTGTACTTTTTTTTCAAAATCTTAAAAAGTGGCAGAAAACCGTAAGCCTACCTACTGCATCTATTACAGTCGCCTCTTCAAATATGTCCGTTTAATTTTTTTGAGGAATATATTTTAGTACAAACTGACAACATTGCAAGCCACATATATCTGTATCCTGTGGACTTAGTATAAGGCTACCAGCCATTTGCACCAACATATTTAGGGGAAGTTCTAAATACAAACGAATCTCTTCTCTAATCTAGGCCACCTTATTTTAAGTGACCCCTAAATAAGTAAATATGTTGGTGCAAATGGCTGTACATGATACAGGTAGGTATATGCGGCTTGCAACGTTGTCAGTTCGGGCTAAGATATATTCCCCAAAAGAATTGAAGGGACATTATTTGATGAGGCGACTTTACCTAAGAATTCTTCGAAAATGTAAAAATTCCAAATATGTTTAACGGACAAAAGCTTCTGAATAGAGCATATTGCCCTACCTACGCCATACTAATGGAACCCAATTCTTTACTGATTTGTTTGCCTATATCACTGAATTATAGAGCCTATATACGTATTTTGTTTGGCAACTGGTAAGCTGATGGTGTTGATGCTGATTGAACGGCACACGACACCACGTACTTCTCGTTGATTTTATTAAACAAAACGTAAAATATGGCACTACGACGGACGTGCTTTTGAGCTTTGTGCAATGTGGTCTGAGGCGCTTTCGAGCTAAAGCTGCTCTACACTTTTTTTGGGTAAATGTACTACCTTCTTAAATGAAAAGAGCCTTTTATAAGTTTGCATTAGATAAGAAGTACCATTTTTGAGCCAATAAAAAGACTATGCGCAATACATATTCTAAATGTGCAACAAAGAGGAGAGTAGTTTTTCTTACGTGATTTCTTATATAAATTTTACTTTACGTAATTTTAAAGAAAACAAAAATAATTTCGTTGACTTTTTACTTCCCTCGCTCTAAGAGAAGGAAGTAATGTAAATGTCAAAAAATCGCATTTCGAGATTTTGAGGAAGACGAAGGAATTTGGTGGATCTGACTTCAGATGAGCACGAATTCAGACGCCGTCGCTCTGTCTATCTGTCGGTTGGTCTGTTTATCTGTCTGTCCGTCGCCTCGATATGCGCCACTGTAACTCAAAAACTCCTGCACCGCTCATAACGAAATTTTACACGACGATTTGGTGTATTGACGTATCCTAAGACGTACCTCTATCTTGTCGGCCAATTAACCAAGTACACTTTTAAATTTATGGCGAATGCATGACATCTCCAGCTGATCGAAATGACACGTTTTTGTTGATAGAGCAACGTCTTGGGTAAAAACTACGTAACGTCACGTCTTCTTTCGTGTTATCCTGACACGTGTTGCAGGACAGGGTACCTATTCTTCAGTTTCGAGAGAACACTCCTATAGGAACGCTCACATCAGTGATTTGGACCAATATGGCGAATGCATGACATCTCCAGCTGATCGAAATGACACGTTTTTGTTGATAGAGCAACGTCTTGGGTGAAAACTACGTAACGTCACGTTTTCTTTCGTGTTATCCTTACAGGTATTGCAGGACAGGGTACCTATTCTTCAGTTTCGCGAGAACACTCCTATAGGAACGCTCACATCAGTGATTTGGACCAATAGGATAGTTTGACTGCTTGCACTAGCCATCCGATATCAGTCGAGAACCGCCGGACATTACCGGGCTACCGTGTATCAAGAAAACTCCCCTACAACTTACATCTGCTGGTTATGACAAAGAGAGCGGGTTCTCCTTCGCGGACGTCGTGGAGTTTTTCAGCTTATCGAACGTTTCGTAACCGCATTGGGGCTTGCCTATTGGTTGAAATAAAGTATGTGATCGTTCCTACACGAAAGTTTCTCTCGAAACTGAAGAATAGGTATCCAGGCGTACTTTGATCAGCTGAAGCTGTCTCGCATTCCCCATATATTTAAAACTGCACATGCCCACTAAACAAAAAACATTTTAATAACGTTTAAATAACATATAGTCGGAAAACATCACGTTAGCCTGGATGTTAGTTCTAACGTTATATTCACTGTGAAAAATGCGCTTAATAACCCGTTTTCTGACGTTAGAAAAATAACTTCATGTTTTTCTAATAATTAAAAAAAAATGTTTTTCTAACATTGGAAAAAAAATGTTTTTATAACACTGAAAAAAATTTGTTTTTTAAACATCGGAAAAAAAATGTTTTTCTAACATTGACAAAAAAATGTTTTTATAACATTATTAAACAATTTGAAATTAACTTTGTGTTTCGGAATTTCATTGTCTATATTTTATTTATACACGACGTTCCGATCAGTTAAATCTCTGATTATCTTCAGGTGCAAACTAGTTTGCAACGTCGCGTCGTGTATAATTAAAATATAGACAATGGAAGTCCGAAACACAGAGTTAATTTCAAATTCTTAAACAATGTTTGGTTAACCATTAAAAGGTAATATTTTTAACCAGATAAAAATGTTTTTGCACTTCTGGGACTAAAAACGTGACAAAGAAGAAAATGTTATTCATAAAAACTTTTTTGCACTTGTCAAATGTTTCACTTGAGATTTATTTATAGTTCTTTGGTAAAGCAAGAAATCCTTAAAATTAATAAACACAGAAATCAAATTTAGGGATTAAAATGAAATTTTATAGTAAAATAAAATTTTAGGGACAATAAAATTTTAGGGAGTTAAAATTAAATTTAGTAAATTTCAATTTAAAAAAATATACTAAAAACAAGGTGACCTTGAACCCTTTAGGTAAAAGTGCAAAAATAGTATACATTATTATTATTAAACCTACCATGCATTTTTATCACTCAGCGAAATTTAGCTCTCGCTTTGTTCAGCCTACAAATTTTATGTCACTTTAGTTCCTAGCTATAATATAACTATTAAATCCGTTTTTTTTGCCTTCAAAAACTCGATTTTAGTCAATGTACGCATATACTTAACAAAACTAAGAAAATTATTTAAAAAAAAATACCATTATTGTCAAAATAAATTTAACATTTAACGTATTTAAATAGGTACATAATACTTACAGTTAGACAGAAAAAGCAGATTATTTAAACGTATTCTCATACGTATACCTAACGCATTTGAAACAAAGCCAAAATACACTAGGATTCTGATTTATATGGCATGTTTTTAATGAGGCCCTATTTTATGGTAGATGCGGTGATAGAACAGCTGACTGCAATCGATACATATGTATATGTGTCTGTAAAGTTACTGCCATAACATTGTGAAATAACTAACACTAACACTAAACCGTAGCTAAACTAGCATGAACAATTAAAGGTGTGGGGCATCTGTTTTGGAAAAAAATTAGTATGTAATGAACGCCACTGTGTTTATATTAAAATAATAATTGTAAGTCAGGACACTAAAATACAGAAATATGTCCAGCGATAAGTTTTGTTGTTTAAATAAAATTATATAGATTAAAAAGAAATAAGACATTCTGTTTATAAACTTATTGTTTAAATAAGTAACAATTTTTATTTAAATTAATTAAAAGAAAATTTATTATTGCTGGTAGTTAAATAACTTTTGGTTAAAACAAGAGAGTCAAAAAAAGAAACATTTTAAAGTAAATGTTCAAATTTATTTGAAAACATTTTAATTCAATACAAAAAAATTAACTTTCTCATTGTCGCTTATTTTTAAATAGTCAACTATTCTTAAACAAAAAAAAAACATCTTTTAAACTATAACTAAGTGGAATAACCTTGTTTTTAAACTAAAGATTCCTATGGCAGGAATGTTTTAAAATAAAAAATGTCATTTTATTTACAATTGCCAAGATATAACATTATCCAAGAACAAAGTTCTTTTTAAAAAAATATATTTACATGGGAAGGAATGTTGTCTAAAAATTTTCTACAATTGTGTAGAATCGTCGAAAATTGTGCACAACTTAGGGGCTTGAGAAAATAAATACTTTCTTATATTTTCTTCGAGGTATCAGGGAATCATGACATCTAGTCGCCGCCACAAAATCTACAAAGGTACACCTGGGAATTGTAGGTAAGATAATTTAAGGTAAAAGTAATTAAACTTAATATTTATAAGGGTAAATTAAGGAAAGGTAACATTTTGCTAATTAAGGTACAGTTAAATAATTTTAACTTTAGGTCATGTGCGTTTTCGGTATTTACTAGGTTTAATAGCTTAAAGTTTAATAATAAATATAATATATATATATATATAATAAAAAGCATAGAAAACACACAACATGGGGTATACATTTCAAAAGGTAGGTAGGTATACAGGCCTGAGTTTATGACATTCAGTAGACAAAACGCTGGAATTGATGGTAAGCCTCTCAAAGCTGGCCAACACAGGCATGACAAGGGCATTGGTCACAGCAGGTTATAAGCAGCACCTCTAGAGGTAGGTCTGTAGCATTAGCAGGTAATGTAGGCTGGCATGGGTGATAGTTGACTCATGTTGGGAACGCATGTCTATCAGAAAAATGTCTAACGTTTTAGGAGAGTTTCAGAGATATCGTCAATGGAATCCATGGAGGAATCTACGGAGAAACCTATTCAATACAAAGTACACACTCTTAGAAGAATAGTTCAGATAATAAAGTAAAAAAAATTAGTGGGGTCTAACCACACTTATATCTAAAAGAAATATATAAAAAGAACGTACCTTTCATCAGTCCGTCACAAAAACTACTTAGGCAATCGTAATCTATTTAATTCGAAAATTATAAAAAATAATTTTAATTTAAATAAACATAACTGATTTTTAAAATAATGCCAGAATAATTTTTTGAAACAGGAAGAAACAAAGGTCAAAAGTCAATCAAATCAAAAATCATGTTCTCTTTTATTTCTATCTTTAGCCGTGACGACTAAAGCTAAGGCCAGAAAGCAGAGTCTGCTAGACACCAATGAACAGAAAATAGGCAAGAAATAATATCTTGAATTCAAAGAAAAAGAACTAAGGTGAATAAAAGTGCAGCATAAGAAATAGTATAGTTGAACTTTCTAGGATTTGATCGAGATATTAAGAAAAGAAAATGAAGAAAATAAGGACCTTCTGGGCCACTGGATCAGTACCGTTATTTTCCGGCCTGCACGATAACTAGGAGGCAAAATTGAAGAGAATCAGCTGATGACTGCTGGACCTGTAAAATGCAAAATTAAACAAATGAGGTTTTAATAACATTTTGGTAGAAATTAAATAAATAAGAAGTTGTCATACGATAACAATATTAAAAAGAAGTAGGTTGTATAAAACAACATTTTAGATTATAAAAAATCATTTTAATTTAAATAAACATACCTAACTGATTTTTGAAGTAATTCAGAATGTTTTAGAACGGTCTTTTTATTTTGTTTTTCGCTAGAAAATGAACTATTAAAAAAACAATTAAAAGAAAACATATCTTAATGGACTTTTTTAGATGTTATAAATAAATTTTAGTTAATCTCATACATTAATTAATAACTTGTATTAAAAAGTTTAAAGTGAAAAAAACATTAATTAAATAAACAAATTTTTATGGTGGCCTTTTAATGTCAAAAAAACAATTATAGTTATACCTTATTCCATCCTAAATTCATGTTCGAAGTATTCTCTGGTTAATGACATATCAAAAATTAACATATATTAATGGTCTTTTCTTTAATTTAATGTTAATTAAATTAAGGTTCTTTAAATGTTTGTTTATTCATGTTTTTTATAATATATATTTTTAGTCATGCTTTTGCTTAAAATTTGAGGTAAGTTTTCCTATATTTTTTTTAAATTCCAAAAGATGCATTAATTCTAACACATTTTAGTGTTTGAAAAAAATCATTTTTTTTCAAACACTCGATAGAGATACGTCTTAGGATAGTGTTAACTTTGATAATTGGCTTTAAGTGTCCAATAATATAAAAACGTTAATTTTAAGTTCCATAAAAGTCTTTGTCACGCAAGTTAGTCGAAAGTAAGTAAATCGTAATTGCGTGTTGTTGCACTTCTAATAATAACCTTGGTTGATAGATAAAATAAACACTTTCTTAAAAAAAAAAAACGACGCTTTGTTTTCTTTCAGTTCTTTCTACTTTCCCGCATGCATATTTTACTTCAATAATAAACCAAAATAAAAGTTACAGCTCAAAAAAATGGGATAAAAACATACCTATACTTACGGGACCGTGGAGTGAATAGGGGTACGGTCTAATTCACTCCACGGTTCCGTAAGCTTGTTTTTACAACCTACACTTTTTTTAACCTGTATAGTTAAATTAGTTATTCCCAGCCTCGTCCATTAAATTCATTTCTTCCACAAATACACCCTGCAAAGTGTAAAGACAAGATGCCCAAGGTCGAAGAAACGTCAAAATTTGGTGCAGAACACCCAAAAATTTAGGTAGGTCCATTTGGGGAGTGAAGGACGAGGAAACTGTCACTTTCTATGAAGCTCAGACACATCTTACCGAAAATAACTAAGAACGCCTATAACGCCGCATTTCTATCTTTCTCTTTTCCATGTCAAGAATACCATTTTTATTATCAAATTTCTAGAGGGCTGCACTTACCCATTTTGGGGCAAGTTGCACCCGAGGTCGAACGCGCCTCCGATTTCATGGGTGCGTCCGAAAATTTTGATCTGGATAATGGTAGGATCACACCTTGCTATTTGCGGAAAGCGGCTACGGTGATGACGCCCGCCTTGATTTTGCAGTTCACACCACGCGTTTGGCGTCTTGGTGTGTCATTAACTAGGTTTACATCAAAAAATTCTGTCCGTCAATAATTATAATTAGAAGAAGTCGTTTATTTATTTCTACACATGAACATTTTAGACATTTTGTTTTTATATTTCATGCACTTAAAAAGGCGAATAAGAAAAAAATTATTATTCCTTTTATAGATCGAAAAAAAAATCAAATCGAATTCAAAAAATATGTCATGAAAATTTGACTGAATTCTCAACCCAAAGACGGAAACAACGCCTGCTGCAAATGGGATGACACCAATAGGTAGAAAGTTAAAGTTCCATTCACACTTAAGGTCTGTTTGGTCAGTGTTTTTGTCTCTTTCCTTATTATTATTGTTACTTCTGCGACTGCGCAGTTCCATAACAGAGTTCGGAATTTCTGGAGGAATTACTTTGTGATTATCGTTATTTTATTTTTTTCGTAATATTTTTGGAAAATTGATTGATGAGGTACGTATCATCGACTAAAAAAAAATAAAAAGTAACAAAAAAATTAGGTTGTATTTACCGCCAACCACAAAGTAATTGCGTAACCTGAGAGGTAGTGTACTTATTACGTAACCCTTATTTTCCCCAATTTTGACCCCAACCCGCGACCCCTCATATAACGCTTTGTAACGTTTTTTTTCTTTTTTACTAGACAAATCCAAAAAGTTGTTTTATTTCACAATAATAATTTAAAAATTGCGTTACGTAACGGAACCGCGAAACCCCTCTCACCCCTACATAACCCCTATAAGCGTTACGCCTAGTTGCCACCTATGCGTGCTCACCCTGACACTAAAAACGCATCACGCGACACTTTTAAAAAATCACTGATCACGTGATGCATTTTTAGAGTCAGGGTGGGCACACATAGGTGAGAACCAGGCGTTACGTAATGTTATGTATTTTAAATAGAGACGTTCACATTGACTTTCCTGCCGAAATGGAACGCCACCATTTAAAATACACGTTGCAAACTTCGAAAACTTCACCCGAAGTCATTCTGAATCATGAGCACAAATAAAACTAGGCATTGCTTGGTAGGTAGGTATAGGTACGCACACATTCTTCTTTACGGCACGTACAACCTCCCGCCTCCCGCTTATACCTGTCCCGAATTCAGATATAGGTGCATATACCTACCTACTAGTTTCTGGGGCTCAGTTAAGTTTGCCCCCCCCCAGATCGATTTTCTCAAAAATTTTTATGCCAAAATTTTGCACACATTTTGCACAATTTTGCACACCACAAATCAAATTTTGCACACCTTCCTACGAGAAACTATAGCCCATTTTCTGTGGGGGGGGCAAACTTGACGTTGCCCCCCCCAGTCAATATTTTTGAAAAATTATGATGTCATTTGAAAGGTCTTATTTTGCACAATTTTGCACACCCATTTTAAAATTTTGCACACCTTCCTGTAACCCACACGAGGGTTCTGAAAATATCAAGTTTGCCCCCCCCCCAGTCAATATTTTTCAAAAAGTTTGGTGTCGTTAGAAAGGTCTTATTTTGCACAATTTTGCACACCCATTTTAAAATTTTGCACACCCCCCTTTGCCCCCCCAGTCAACATTTTTAAAAAAATTTGGTGTCGTTAGAAAGGTCTTATTTTGCACAATTTTGCACACCCATTTTAAAATTTTGCACACCTCCTCGTAACCCACACGAGGGTTCTGAAAATATTAAGTTTGCCCCCCCCCAGTCAATATTTTTCAAAAAATTTGGTGTCGTTGGAAAGGTCTTATTTTGCACAATTTTGCACACCCATTTTAAAATTTTGCACATCTCCCTGTAACCCACACGAGGGTTTTGAAAATATCAAGTTTGCTCCCCCCAGTCAATATTTTTCAAAAAGTTTGGTGTCGTTAGAAAGGTCTTATTTTGCACAATTTTGCACACCCATTTTAAAATTTTGTACACCTCCCTGTAACCTACACGAGGGTTCTGAAAATATCAAGTTTGCCCCTCAGTCAATATTTTTTAAAAATTTTGGAGTCATTAGAAAGGTCTAATTTTGCATCATTTTGCACACCCATTTTAAAATTTTGCACACCTCCCTCTAACCCACACGAAGATTCTGAAAATATGAAGTTTGCCCACCCCCCCCCCCCCACCGTCGATATTTTTCAAAAAATTTTGTGTCATTCAAAAAGTCTATTTTGCGCAATTTTGCACACCCTTCAGTACCCCACAAGAGCGTTCTCAAAAAAGTTTGCCCCCCCCCCAGTTAATATTTTTCAAAAAATTTATGTCATTCGAGAAGCGTAATTTTGCACAACTATTTTTAAATTTTGCACACTTCCCATGCCGTTTTCTTTTTGTGGCGTTTACGGTTAAACTTGGTCCTAAAATTTCCCAGAAGTATAAGCAAACGAAGGAGACCTCGATTGTGTAATATCTTTGAATATTGTTTAAATTTACAGATAATTGTTTATGTTTTCATTTGTATATAATCAAAAGTTTTTAATTTTTATGAATTTCCGGATTATACTTAAATTTTCATATCAAAAATGAACAGAAAAAATCGATGTAGACAGCGCATCCTGTCATGTTCGATGAGAATCGGAACCAGCCTATTTTGGCGGTTCAGAATGGTTGCGGTTCTCAAGGTATGGATCTTCACATGATGTGCTATCTACGTCCATTTGTTAGATGATGTCATAGCATGTGAAAAATTAAGTATAATCCGGAAATTCATAAAAATTAAAAACTTTTGATTATAGACAGATATATGTAAGCATAAGCAATTATATGTAAATTTAAACAATATTCGAAGATATTACACAATCGAGGTCTCCTTATTTTGCTTATACTTCTGGGAAATTTTAGGACCAAGGTTAACCGTAACCGCTACAAAAAGAAAACAGCTCCAGAAACTAGTAGGAAGGTATATGCACCTATATCTGAATTCGGGACAGGTATCCGCGGGAGGCGGGAGGTTGTACGTGCCGTAAAGAGGAATGCGTGCGTACCTACACCTACCACGCGCAAAGGCCTTTTATGTAATATATTGAAATGTCGATGGTGAAAAACTAAATAACATAATTCAAAAATTACCATCAGATCCAAAATTACAAAAGCGATTTCTAATTCATGATAATAAACTTTTTGTGAGGAATGTTATTTAGTGTGTATCCCTAAAGTTATAGTTAAAAACATTAATACAAATTTTTAATGGATCCTATGGTCACTACGGGATTTATAAAATTTGGAGGGGTTTAAGATCGGAAGTATGGTGGAATAACATGATACGCGATATTAAACAAATAATTAAAAAGTGCGAAATTTGCCAAAAAGCAAAATGTTCAATTTTACCAAAAATGAGCTTATGGTAATCGATATTTTTGGTCCTTTGCATTGCGGGAGGAGCGAAGTCCAATACATAACAGTACGGTTGGATGTATTTTTCAATTATGTAGTACTTTATGCAATGAAGAAAACGACTACCTCGGCTATTTTAAATAGGGTTATTAAGGACTAAAAAATATTTTAAACGACCATGGATCCCAGTTTACTAGTTCCAAGTGGAAAAATGCTCTGTCAGAGTTGAATATAAAAACTATTTTTTGCTCGGAAATCCCCAATCAAACCCCTCGGAACGCATAATGTGTGAGTTAGGACGGTTGTTGAGAACATTTTATCACGAACAACAAACAAATTGGGCCCATGGGCTTTCTAATATAGAAAATCTGTTAAATTCCGTAATACATGAAGCTACAAGGTTTAGTGCAAAGGAATTGCATTTTGGATCTAAACGAACCAAGATTTTGCCAAACAGTTTACAGGTTCCTGAAATTAACATTTTAACACACAAAAGAAAATTATTCTTGGCCAAAGAAAGCTTACTAGGTAAAGCACAGCGACAAAAAAGTACGTTTTCCAAATAGACCGTTAAAGCAAACACCCAATCGTCTGCGTTAAAGGCTGAAATTAAAAAACTTTTATTGTTGTTTGAAGGTCCCTACATTATATAAAAAAATTGTTTCGCCTGTCACTTATATTTTAGAGTTTCCAGAGAAAGGAAAAGAGCGGGGAATGTTTCACGCAAGTCATTTTAAACTTTTTCATGCTCCATCGAATTAAATTTTGTTGTTAAAAACAGCCTGGGTTGGCATTGACCTTAAGTTAAGTGGTATTCAAACTGTTTACCGCTTTTACTTTCAAAAATAATATTTGGTATTCTGATGCTACTAAGCATAAGTATAGTCCAATTTTTTGATGAGCGGACTGACGTCATTCTTTCCTCTGAAAAAGTATTTCTTTGTTGTCAGCAGTTGACATGTCAGATAATTTGTTATTGCCAATTTGAAGTAACATTTGAAACAATCAACAACATGACATATTTTTACATATAAATTGTCGCTGTCTAAAACAATGTATTAAATAGAGATCCAAAAAAATGAAGTCAGTTCGCTCATCAAAAAATTGGATTATAGCACCAAAATGGTTAGGGGTGAAGTTTTAACAAAAACTGATTTTCTCGAAAATCATGTCAGAAAAATAAATTCGATTTAAATTGGAAAGGTTAAAAATCGCGCATTGTTTTTTGTTCTACATAAAAAAAAGTGTGTTTGTTGAAACGACCAAATATTCCACGTATTAATATCATTTTATTCAGTAGACATTTAGCCTGGCAAATAAAAAGTGAATTATATGAATTCGAATTTGAGAGCCCTTTTTGGTATTTTGGGACCGATTCTTAGGCAAAACGACGAAATTTTGGCGCGTTTTCATTCCTTGTACTTGATTACACATTTGTTTATCAAGCACAAATGATTTTAGTGCAACTTTAAGGGGTTTAATAAAGATTTTCAAATGGAAACATTTCCACTCGCCATTTTCTAGTTAGTTTGTGATAACAAATGTCATCTATTCGAGGTATGTTCCTGCATTCCCCAAATTGTCGATTGCTTTTTAATTAAGATAGGTGATAAAAATAGTTTACTGCCTATACAAAAATGAGAACAAAAGCTAACTGATGCTAGAGATGATTAAATACTTAAATTTTTAATTTACTAGAACTTTTATAAATGAAATTTGCATAATATTTTGAGTCCACGAGAAGCCGGTCGGATTTTTAAACGGTATCATGACGATTTTTGCTCTTTCCAGTGTTGCCATATTTTGTTCGTAGAGGTTTAAACTGGCACAATTTTGGAATCTAGTAGGCCGTTTTTGTCAAATATTTTGTCGTTTCTTTTTGGCGACAAATTTTCTGACGCGACATTTTGTTCAGTATTGGGGATTCCTGCAAGTTTATAACGAGTAAAGAACTATGACCTAAAAAGGTTCTCAAATTTTTCTCTACACCCTCACCTGATATTTTTCAAAGACAAAACTTGTAGCTATTCGGTGTATCTGATGCAAGTAAAGTTAGGTTTTAAATTTTAAGTAAATCTCAAAATCGTTTTTTTTTTAAATTTTAATTTGGTTTTTACCACTTGAACATCAAACAAAATTTTGTTTTAGAACTAGAATAAATAACTATAACTGTGGACATTTAAGCACCAACCGTTTGGGCGCCACCAAAGGAGAAATTTAGAATGTTAATAATATTTCACCGCGTTGGTAGATTCGCTTTATTTTTCTTTATTTTAGTGCGGAAGGTTAAAAAAAAATAATAAGGTTAGGTTGGTTGCTGCCTAACTTTTTCTTTTGCGGGGGCCCAAATGTCCGGTGTTAAGTTTTATAATTTAAACCTTACAGAAATTTACCTTTCTTAATTTATAATACATTTAAATTTTATGAAAGAATTAACCATTTCACCAATTTTTTTAACATCAAATTTGTTTAAAGTTGCAGGGACCAATTTATTATAACCTTCTACTTTGTAACATTTTTTTTTAAACATATTAAAAGGCCTACTATTGAAATTTAAAAAAGTAAAAATGTGTGCTTTGATTTCACACTAAATCTATGTAACCGGTAGTCAAATAAATTGTCGGAATCGGATTCCAAATTTTTCAGACAGTATTCAGACATCCTTGAAGACAAAAAAACTAACAGAACAAGCATTGAAGAGAAAACAGAAATTTGGAGGAAAATAGAGATAGAGTTTAACAACTCACCTCAGCTTTTGTGTTATAGAAGCCAAGAGCAATTAAAAAGGTGTGTTTTATCTTATGCTTATTTATAACTTAGTTGAGGTTAGACTTTGTAGTTAGAAGTTTGCTTATCGTACCTAAAGTTACATTTAGATTGAATTTCAAATGTGCTTACTCTACACCAATGGTTCTCAAAGTGTGCGCCGCGGCGCCGCGAGAAGAAACCAGGGGCGCTGCTAGGCGCTCCTGATAAGGTAAAATTTGAGTTACGTTTGGCAACGCCGGCGCCGCATCCGCTATTAATCGAACCTCTCGCCCGAGAGAGCAGAGCATGTTTCTAGAATTTCCAGAAGCCCGTATTCGACCTGCGTGTCGCTCGACGAGAATTTTCGAGAGCGCTCTTTGATGGTATTTAAGTCGCCGTAGTCCGCTTTGCTAGGTTAGTTTACCGTAAGAGGAATTGTAAGCGGTTGAACTGTTATGATAAATAAAAGTAGTAATAGAGAGTTTTAGTAGTGATACAAAGTGTTGTGATTTACGAACTCAGGACTCATAAACGTCACGCGAATTTTTCACAAGAAAGCTGCAGAATGTACAAAAACAAAAGAACGTGTTTACTCAACAAACTCTTTCAAAGTGGCATACAGGGTGGCGAAGTGCAAAAAACCTCACACCATCGTAGAAGAACTTATTTTACCGGCTGTTGTCGACATGGTTAACATTATGGTAGGAGAATCGGCGAGAAAATTAATTTCAAAGTTACCTTTATCTAACAACATTATTAGTCGAAAAATCCATCATATAGCTGAGGATCTTAATGATCAATTGATGGAGAAAATGAAAGGCAAGGAATTTGGTCTGCAACTTGATGAAGCTACTGACAGTAAGAAAGATGCACAACTTATTTGTTACGTACGCTTCCTGGATGATAATATTATTATTGAAGACCTTCTTTTCTGCAAAAGTATCGATGAAAGCTTAAGACTTGTTTTAAATTCTTGACAAGTTTATAACAGTTTATAAAGCACCGTATGCTATATGGACCCATTGCATCATTCATAGGGAAGCACTTGGATCAAATTCGTTGTGCTGTGAATTGAATTTGGTTATGGAACGTATCATAGACGTAGTTAACTACATAAAAACTAGCCCGCTAAAAACCAGACTATTCAAAATAATTTGTATGGACATAAGAGCCGAACACACTGCGCTGCTATATTACTCCAGTACACGATGGCTTTCCCATGGAAACGTCTTATCCCGTACATTCGAGCTACATCAAGAAATCCATATTTTCCTGGAAGAGGAAGGTCATGCAAGCTCCAGACACTTCAAGGATCCCGACTTAAATCTGCCTAAGGCAATAACATGCATATCTTGAAACTGTCAGAGAAAATTGCAGCATTTAGGAAAAAACTGCAGTTGTGTGCAGTGTCAAGATTGTTTTCAGGAATTGCATAACTTAGCCTCTAATGAGCTCGTTATCTCTCAAGACTTGCTGTCTCTTGCTCCCCGAAAAATTTGCATGGATTCAAGATCCTTTCCACGCACAATCTCCACCAGAATTCACTTCACTAGAAGAAGAGAGTCTTATTGAACTCTCTTGCGACAACAGCCTAAAATCAAAATTCGCTTCTTCTGATTTGGTGGAGTTTTGGGTATCCATCATAAATGAATATCCGGCTCTAAGTTTATAAGCTTTGAGCTTGAATCCCCTTGCAACATCCTATTTATGCGAACCTGGGTTTTCAGCTGTAGCTGTGATAAAGATCAAACATCGTTCAAAGATCAACGTGGAGCAAGAAATGAGAGTGGCAGTGTCAAGCCTTATTCCCCGCTTTAAAAAAATGTGTGCAGATCACCAAGCTCGCTTCTTCTGATTTGGTGGAGTTTTGGGTATCCGTCAAAAATGAATATCCGGCTCTAAGTTTATAAGCTTTGAGGAGTCTAATCCCTCTTGCAACATCCTATTTATGCGAACCTGGATTTTCAGCTGTAGCTGTGATAAAGAGCAAACATCGTTCGAAGATCAACGTAGAGCAAGAAATGAGAGTGGCAGTGTCAAGCCTTATTCCCCGCTGTTTTTGTGCAGATCACCAAGCTCGTCCATCACACTGATTTTTTTTTCCTTCAATAATAATGTATTCTTGTTTGTTAGTTTAATAATAAACCTATATGAGCGTTAGATTGGAGTTGTTTTGATTCATGTGTTTTGTAACTAGTACCAATATATTAAGAATGGTGTTAAATAAAGTGTTGTACAACGCTTGCGCTTTGCTACTATACAGTAGGCAAGTTGCAAAGCACATATTTTATACATATGCAACACTTTAATGGATCCAACCTGTAAGTGTGCCGCAAACTGACAATGCATTAAATACTGCTGTAGTGACCAGAAATAGAGGAGAACTTGCTATTCCCTTCCACAACTCAAGTTTCTTTGAATGGGGTCCATATTATAGAGATGTCAAAGCATATCTGTTACTACCCAGATCAATCAGGGATATTGCTGTACATTTCAGAAGGGAGGTCCACAATTTTGCATTTGAGAAGCAGTTGTATTCATTTGATTTTCTTAATTGACAATTTGTCTTTATCGTACTTTATTTTTATAGTCTTATACACTTTTAACTCAGCAAATATTTATTATGTCTGTTTGTTTAATGTTGACTGTTAGAATCTGTTTTTTACCCATAAGTTACCTAATGTATATTTTTTTAATTAATATTTTACCCTTAAAGAACTCAAGTTCTATTTTGTGACGTTGCTTTTGCATTTTTTTAATGACTTGATAGCAATAAAGATAACTAACTAACTAACTAACTGAAAAAGTTTGGGAACCACTGCTCTACACTTGTCATATGAGTTTGCACACAACTGAGGACACAACCATTTACATTGAAAATTTGACTTTTGCTTAAGCCAAATGTAAATGATTATGGACATGAAGTAAGCTGGCCCACAATTCAATGTAAATGTAAATAAATATTGATCTTATGGGAAACAGTCGAGGCACATCAAAAATAATGAAAAAGAGGACAACTTTTAACTTTATATTTTAACTGATAATGGGTTAGCACATGCCCATAATTCTATTACAATTTTTTGTTGTCATTTAAATAGTATTTGGGAATTTTTTGGATGTTTGGTTTCCTTTTTTGGGCAAATATTATTTAAGAAAACAAAGATGATGTTCTCTTACTTCTCTATTAAATCAAATAATTAAAAAAAAATATACTTGCATAAAACAGTGTTAAATTTTACTTTAATTTTTTATCTTTCTCTGAAGTTTATTCTTAACTGTAGATGTAAACTTTGTCAGAGCACACATACACAAACCATTAGGTTCATTTGTGTTCTCAAAACATGTTCTATACCCTTATAAATGTATTTTGATTATTTGAATAAATAAATAAATAAATTATTAAATGTTTGAATTGCCCTTTCCTTTCTAATTTCAAAAATACCAAACCCTTTACCTCTGTCTATATTAGTTTGCAAGAAAAATGCAAAAACCCTCACCATAAGCATAATGTGTTAGAGAAAGATTAAAGCTTACATTATCCTCTCTCTAGCACATTGGCCTTATGGTACGGATTTTTTTATTTCTCTCGCAAACTAATATAGATAGAGGTAACATATTTAATATATTTAAGATGAGAAAGGAAAGACCGATTCAAAAATTTTATAAAATACAAATGTAACACATTTAAACTAACAAACTTGTGTCAAAATTTGATATTTGCAATGAAATTTAGCTATATTAGACAGGTAACTCTTAAAGTATGCAAACAGTTATAGTCGTCCGGCTTAAGTCGCAAATAGCAAGCAATTGTTCATTTTGTGCAGAAAGTATGAAATTTGGCACACTTATTCTCTAGACAATTCTTTAAAATTTTGGTCGAGGAAATCGATGATCGGATGTATAGGAGCAAAGATGGCGGCGATTTTTTTAAAATGGACGTCTATTTTTTTTTAAATTGTAGGTTTGCCATCAAAACAAGATTATATTCGAATCCATATAATTCGATAGAGAGTAATTGAAAAAAAAATAGTTATATTCACGTATTACGTTTATCGCCCTTAAAAAGTGACATTTTATTAAATAAAAATGCATTTTGAGAAATTTTTTCTGATAATTTTTCATAATTTAATAAGCCACGACAGGTCTTTTGTTGTAATTTTCTGATTTAGAAAGAACATCAAAATAACTTTTCTATTAGACTTTTTGCTTACTAGGTGATTGCTTTAGTTATACCAGGCCAGTCAAAGTAAGATTTTTAAACATAGCTACATTATCATCCGTATATTTTTTTATTTTTTGGAAAAAATGTCAAATTTAGCTTGATTATTACAATTTTCAAGGTCAACTGATACTCTAAAAACTGTTTGGATAGGTGGCGCTGCGGTCGACGTGGCACCCAAATTTCCGATTTTAAATTTTATAAAAGTTCATATTTTTTTAATAGCTTAGATAAGACATGCATATTTAATTAAATAATCGATTATGTATAGCTGAAGTATGTAAAATTTTATAAAAATAAATTTAGTTTGATATTTTTATAAATTTATAAAATTATAAATTTTTTTTGAGTATGTAAAAAAAACGGGTTTTTCAACGTTTTCTTTAATCCTTCCTAGCGACCAAAAATTTGGCTGGATATGCACGTTGATGAATTCTGATAAATTAGAAGGCACTTACAAATCGACTCAGATATAAAATTCCAAATTCTATCGGGCCGTTTTTACGCTATAGGCCAGTAAAGTTGACCTAACATGTGTTTAGTCGCCCCGAATAGGTAAGTTGAAGAATTTATTGCCCTAACTATATAGATATAAAAACTATCTAGTAATCGTAACAAATTTGAAAATTCTACTTTAAAAAGTAAAAAAAAAAAACAGATGATAACGTGGCTTTTTTAAAAATCTTACTAAACCAATCACCCTCTAAACAATAAGTCACTTAGGAGAAATGTGTTGATGTCATGTTAAAATTATAAAACTTAGCGCAAATCAAATAACAAGACCTGTCGCCGTTTTCAGAATTATAAAACATTTTAAAAAAAGGCTCTGACAAAGTATTTTTTTTTAATCAAAGGTGCACGTCAATTTAACTAGTATTGTCAAATTCCTCTTCGTTAAGTTCTATGGATTCAAGCATAATTTATTTTTGATAAGTAACTTTCGATTTAAGACCGCCATTTTGAAGTATTCGCCGCCAACTTGGTTTCTATACATCCGATCATAAATTTTTTTGACCACGATCCTAAAAAATTGTTAAAAAAGTAAGCACACCAAATTTGGTGCTTTCCGCAAAAAATGAACAATAGGGTACATTAGAGTACTATTCGGGGCGACTAAACACATGTTAGGTCAACTTTACTGGCCTATAGCGGAAAAACGACCTGATAGAATTTGGAATTTTATATCTGAATCAATTTGTTGGTGCCTTCTAATTTATAAGAATTCATCAACATGCATATCCAGCCAAATTTTTGGTCACTAGGAAGAATTAAAGAAAACGTTGGAAAACCCGTTTTTTTTTATTGAACCACTGCTCTACACTTGTCATATGAGTTTGCACACAACTGAGGACAAAACCATTTACATTGAAAATTTGACTTTTGCTTAAGCCAAATGTGAAAATACCCCGAGGAATCGATAATGACCATACGTCTGACTATCATTGCTTAAAATTAGCAGGTGTGTGTGCTAAACAGTATATTTTTGATAAGACGGACATTATTCGATAAAAAATGATATTATTTTACCCAAGAGTGGGAGACAAAAAACTTTATAAAATAAAAAATATATATAAAAACCAATAAACTTGGGAGTCAACTAGAGTTTTAAACTATACTAATTTTGTTTATGCGGGCCTCTTAAAGCGCTTTTATATAAGGACAGTTTGAAAATGCTGTCGCATCCACACCACTTAAACCGATTTAAGCAACTACCCAGCAAATACCGTTACGTAAATATTACGTAAAAGTTACATCACATGATTACTTTGTTACATAAATTCTATGTAAACTGAAAGTCACAACAAGGTAAAAAGTAACTTCCATGTACTGCATTATGCCATGCAGAAAGTTCACTACTTTTTACGTAAATAATATGTAATTAAAATAACGTAAATAATACATGGCAACAAAAAATAAACACATCTGTTACCCAAATTAACATAGTATTTACCTAAATCCCAAGTAAACAAAATGACATAACTAGTTATGTTCTTTGTGGCTACACTACACATCATTCTTTTTCGTGCAGAGCTTTGTCTTGCTTTATCGACTCATTAATTTTAAATAAAGCCCCTACATGGATATTGCTTACAAGATTGGTGAGCGAAAATAGTGAAAGCAAAAGCTGTGGCATTTTCAATAAATAATCTAACTATTCTTTCCTCATAAAAATCACATGTAAGTACAACTCACCAAAAAAAATGAGCAAAAAATGAAAATGAATTTTTGAGTTTATCTTGTTCCTTCATCCAGTTCGTTTATATTAACCCAACGTTCGGCGATTTATCCATAACATCATTCACATGGCAAGCCGTCTCGCGAGACGTTTTAATGTGAACGTACACCAAGGAATCGATAATGACGATACGTCTGACTATCATGGCTTAAAATTAGCAGGTGTGTGTGCAAAACAGTACATTTTTGATAAGACGGACATTGTGCGATAAAAAATGTTATTATTTTACCTAAGAGTGGGAGAGAAAAAATCTTTATAAAATAAAAAATATATATAAAAAATAACCTTTGTTTATGCGGGCCTCTTAAAGCGCTTTTATGTAAGGACTGTTTGAAAATGCTGTCGTATCCACACCACTTAAACCGATTTAAGCAATTACCCAGCAAACACCGTTACGTAAATATTACGTAAAACTTACATCACATGATTACTTTGTTTTATAAATTATATGTAAACTGAAAGTCACAACAAGGTAAAAAGTAACGTCCATGTTCTGCACAAAGTTCCCTGCTTTTTACGTAAATAATATGTAATTAGAATAACATAAATAAAACATGACAACAAAAAATTGGGAAAATATTTTTACATAATATTTATACCTCTTACAAGTAACATCAAGGTAAACTTGACGTCTCGTAAATAACGTACTCTTTATGTTACCACTATTTTATATAAATGTTATATAAATATTACGTATTGGAATGTAACATTTCATATTGAGTATATAAAATTTATATACTTCTAATGTCACAACAAGGTAAAAAGTAACTTCCATGTTCTGCATAATGCCATGCACAAAGTTCCCTTCTTATTACGTAAATTTTATGAATACTTTTTTTAAGTAATTTTGTTTACTTTTGACTTATGTAAATACTATGTTAATGTAACAGATGTTTTTGCTGAGTAAATCTATTTTATTTTAAAGCGATTTAAGAAAACGGTTTATCGCTTAAAAAGACATCTTCGGGTTTTCAAAACACTTTAGAAATACTCAACCCTTGTTCTCCGAAAAATCTGTTGCTAACTAAGTTCTTTTATTTATTTTTTCTTTAACCTGACATATTTAATGACATTTAATGAAGGACGTATAAATCCTCGGAAAAAGGGATTTTATTTAAAACCGTCCTTATATAAAAACGCTTCTTGATGCGTATAAACGTAGTAACTGATTGACAAAAAGAGATGAAAGGTCTGTTTCTGCGAGGTTAATATAGTACATCGGTATGGCAAAATTAATGACGTCACCGTATGTTGTTGCCAGACTTAATTCGCCTTGTTGCCACATTGCACAATAAAAACGTCGATATTACAAATTGTTTTCAATAAAGTGGGTTTTAATTTAATAAAAGACCGCCTATATAGTTTAAATTTGATATGTTTATTTTACATCTGCAAGGTTAATTTTAAAACGATAAATACAGTTATAGCAGTCACGTGACATATTTGGTATTGTTGCCAACCTAAAAACTAAAAAAAAAACGTTTTTTGTAAATGTCAGGTAGATTGTAAGTAAAAATGTATTAATTTATATTTTATTTTAAAGAGGCAATACCAAGAAATAAATTTTTTTGGCAAAAATACACATTTTTGTATCGTATTTTTGCGAGTAACAACGCGTACAATGACGTCAGATATGACATTTAACGTACCATACTATCAAACTACCTTTCGAAGGTAGTTAGATGCTCGTGGTATGTTATAATTTACATTTATTTTACCTGTTACACCTTTTATGAGACAACAGTGGTAAAATTAATAAAATATTATGTGAATAATAATGATGAAGGGTTCTCAAAAATGAAAAAAAGGAAAAGTCACGTGACCTCTATTTCGCACTACCACCCTTTCTCATTATCCAAACTTTGCCCGTCCGCCAGCACCACCTTCTGGTTTAAAATCATAGGTTAAGAAATTTATTTTTCCTTGTTCAAAATTTTCCATGTTTCAGAATTTGAGAATAATCTCTGGAAACCATTAAAGATCCGTTTGATTAAATAATTATTGTTTTATTTGAACTACAGTTCCTAGAGCACGATGTTCATTTTGTGGTTACTGAGGTTACATTTTTTCTAGTTAAATTTAAACACTTTAAATAAAACATCATTAAAACACTAAAATTAATAAAAAATAAGGTTCGTGGCATATCGGACACACATTTTGCTTTTCAATTCATTATGACCAGGCCTCCAAGATCTAATGGATAGTCCAGAAATCTACAGGCATGTTTCATCCTTGTGAGGAATCATCAGGGTAATATAGGACTGTACCTGGCGTATGAAGCATAACATAAACAACCACACCCAGGGAATTTAAACAACTTTCGTCGTCAAACAACGCGGGATGTTGGATGGCTATATGCAGTGCGCCGCCTATCGAAATAAAGCGAAATCAAAACGTTAAAGGATGCAAATATCAATAAGAATGAAATTTGCGAGCAAAAAAAAAGAAACCTGCGAAACTGTACCGGTTACTGAACTGAACTGTAACCGGTACAGTGCTCGCAAATTTTGTTCTTATTGATATTTGCATCTTTTAACGTTTTGCTTTTCGCTTTATTCCGATAGGTGGCGAACTGCATATAGCCATCCAACATCCCGCGTTGTTTGACGACGAAAGTTGTTATTCGCTGGGTGTGGTTGTTTATTTTATGCTTCATAGGCCAGGTATAGTCCTGTAGGTAGGGATGGGCCAACACCGTTCTCAACTAAAAACCCAGTTAACTCTTATCTCTTCAGTGCCCTTTAGCCAAAGATTGCCGCCATTTTTATAACCAAATTGACAGGTAAAACATGGATTTTTTGTCAGTTGGATGTCAATATGACCGCTATAGTAGGCTAAAGGATACTAAATCGAAAAAGAGTTAACTGGCTTTTTAGTTAAGCAGGTGTTGGATGGGCCAACCCGCGATTTTAGTAAAGCAGTGACAAGACGTGACTGCTCCAGCCGTGTCACGGTGACACATAGCAGTGTTTTTTTCGCGAACGAAAAAAATGAAATGTTCTCTACCTTGCGTGGCAGCCAAAGAAATTTGAATTTGATTGGTCGCAGCGTCCTACTCTCGTTTTCTGCGGGGGGCACGGCGCTGCCATATCCATAAGCCAAGGAATAGCTCGTCGATTTCTTCTTATTTTCATATGGTAACCTATTATAATAAAATTAATTGATTAAAAATTTTTACGTCGCACGCGGAAATGTGGCCTAATGTTTTAAATGTCAATAGCGATCTTTAAATTTGCCCAGTAAACACAAGCCTTACGGCAAGACAGCGATTTCTAGGCGGCACTGGTGGGCAGCCATCAGTCGATAAACCACTTGCTTACCGATACCTTGCAGCAAGCGTCGCAGGGGTGGCTAACTCATTTTGGAAAATTGCGTTTCTAGCCTGACATGGCCATTAAGCGTGATGCCACTCGTAAATAAAAGGTGGCTGCACAAGAGAAATCCACAAAGTGGAAAACGTGTGACTAATGGCTTCGGTATATTATCTTTCTTGCCAGACGAGGCAATCAAGCGAGCTGCTATTGACTGGTTAACGCGGCTTTACGAAACAATTCCGAAAAGCCACTTCGGCATATTATCTGTCTAGCCAGACGAGGGAATCTAGTGTGCTACCATTGATTGATTAAGATAGCTCTACGAAAGAATCCCGAAAGGTGGCATATTGGTGGCTAGCCCCTTCGATACATTATTTTTCTAGCCAGATGAGGCAATCAAGCGTGCTGCCATTGATTGGTTAAGATGGCTTTACGAAACAATTCCGAAGGGTGGCGTATAGATTGCTAGCCGCTTCGGTATATTATCTGTCTAGCCAGACAAGGGAACCTAGTGTGCTGCCATTGATTTATTAATATGGCTCTACGAAAGAATCCCTGAAGGTGGCATATTGGTGACTAGCACCTTCGATATATTATCTTTCTTGCCGGACAGGGCAATCAAGCGTGCTGCCATTGATTAGTTAAGATGGCTTTACGAAACAATCCCGAAGGGTGGCGTATAGGTTGCTAGCTGCTTCGGCATATTATCTGTCTAGCTAGACGAGGAAATCTACTTTTTTTGGGTTTTTCGCCACAAAGTTAAGGAAATTTTTTCAAAAATATGTTAAAACCCGCTGCGTAAATTCCTAAAGAAAAAAATTTGTTCGTTTTTCTGTGGTTTTTAAATAAGATAAAAAAATTTGCCTACACACACGCAAATCTTAACTAGAATCTAAGTACTTATCTGACGTTTCGGCAGAAATTCTAATGCCGTTATCAAAGAAGTTTATTCTTTTCAAAAACTTGTCGATTCTTTTTTAAAATATTTGTCTGCTGTCATGAATTATGAATATTATGTAAAGTGGTCGCCCGGATATCGCCGCTTGTACGACGCCGCGGCGTTCGCGTGGGGCTAGAATGTGCGGCCATCTTAGTTAAAACACTGGCGGTTTACCAACCGGTTCTGTGCGGCTATCCATGTAGGTGTTGGCGGTAATCCGCATATGGCGATCCAATGGCCGAGCGGACATTACCGCTTGCACTCCGCCGCGGCTGCCGTATTCGGCAAGCAAGCGACATTTCGGTAAACCGCGGGCGGGCCACCTATGGCTCGCAAGGTTTGTGTTTACGGGGTGTGCATTTTTGAAATGATGTTAACATTAGTATTATTATATTTTTAAGTCAAAGATATATTGGTTTGTTTTGTTTCGATTACTAAACCAAATTTTTTCTTTAAAAATGACCAATAAACATTTTTTTAAAGCAATAAATGTGTATCTACTATTCTAAAAGTCTGCATTTGTATTACAAATGCAATATCAATAGTTAATGATTATTATTTTTCTTAACGTTTAAAATAATAAATAATATTTGATTCTTTAAATTTATTGTGTTTAAACAATTTTAAAAAATACTAAAAATTTTGAGGTTAACAGTTACGATTTTACGCGATTTTAGTTAATTTTTGGCTAATATGATGCAACGCCGATGCAACGCAACAATTGCAGTAGGAGCAGGCGGGCAAAAAGCAGTTTAAGTACTCGCGAGTCGCGACCTTGTATTATGCTCTGTGACGCTGACCGCAACGCGAGTTTCGGGGCTGCGCGAAAACCATCAAGAGCCAGCCTGTGACAAAATGTCACTGCTATTTTGTTCGGACTGTGACTGTGACAAACGAGTGGCAGTGACAAAGTCACAGTTCGTGAAATCGCAACACACCCCTACCTGTAGGTTTCTTGGAGGCCTGGGGGCTGATTCTTGAATTTCGTAAGAAAGATCGCACGGGAACGGTCATCTCCCTGATATCGACCAATAATACACTTTGAAGCGATCCCGAGTTATCCGAAACCTATCCGACCACGACCGAACCTCACCCGATTGCCGTGTATCGAAGGAACTTTCCTACACTTTCATACGCCTGTCCCCGGACCAGGTGAACGAGCGCTCTTGCACCATGCAAGCTCGGCAGCTTCTGAGCCTTCTTATTGGGCGAAACGAAGGATGTGAAAGTTCCCGTGCGACCATTCTTACGATATTAAAGAATAGGCCCCCTGGTCTTAACGAATTGGAAGCAAAATGCGTGTCCGATATGTCACGGACAACAAATTCTCTTTTTTTTACTCAAATTAATGTCTATCCTTAAAAAACCATGTGTATTTTATTCAATATAAAGTCAAAATTTTTCTAACTAAAGTTTTAATGCCTAACTCTCGGTTCCCACCTATGCGCGCAGACCCTGACTCAAAAAACGCACCACGTAACGGGACATGGATTTGCAGTTGTTGTAAATGTAGAGTCGCTTGATGCATTTTTTGAGTCTGGTTCAGCACGCATAGGTGGGAACCAGGTGTAACCCTACTGGTATTTTTGATTGTATAATTTAACAAGCAAATTTATCCAATAGTCAACTTTTTAGCCAAAAAGCTCTTTCTGGCCTCTGCAGTAACCTAAAATAAACAAGAAAACATAACATACCTCTGTCATAATTCAAATCCACAACTTATTAATTTAATAGAGTAAAACCCTTTTTTAGTTATAGACCGAGGAGGTAACAACTGATCCATAATTTGTACATGTATTGCCCGTAATGCCATGTAAATCTGGTCGTAATGCCAAGGAATTTGTACATATATTGCCAGTAATGCCATGTTAATTTATATGGGTAATGCCAACTAATGCCATGAGTAGTTTTCCCTTCGTTATAGACTAAAGGCGGGATTACCCAGCAACTAAATGCACAATTTTTAAATTTAGTGCCCAACTTTATATATCTATCTCTTTCTAACATAGCATGAGAAAAAGACAGAGATGAAAAATTAAGTCCCTAATTTAAGTTGCTGCATAAACCTGCCAAACCCAGTCAACTAAAACGACAAAAATAGATTTAATAAAAAGTACCTACTAGAAAAAAAGACTTCGCTTTCTTGTGTACAAAACTACTAGAAACTGGTGTTGGTCCATTTGTTGAGTTTTTTAATTCCTGTCCTCATTAATCTTGGAAGTTTTACATTCTCTATGAAAGATTGACCTAAAATTTACACATGTAGGGCTCAAGGGCTCCCTATTTATGTCCTGAAAATACTAGAATCACCTTTATCACAAACCATATGATGTTCATTACTCAAAATCGCTCTACCTTTGTTGTCAGTTGACAAAACACCAATGAACTAATAATCATGGAATGGCCCCTCAGTATTCGATGCATTCTTTGGTTGTGCGGACAACATGAGATGTAGCTACTCCGGGCAAAGTTTGCCTTTAACAGAAATAGAGAGTAATAGTTTTGCCCATTTTCCCAGACTAGCTCCTGTCACTATTTCTTAATATTTTGCCCATAAGCTTCATCTCATTCTGCAATAGCGCTTTGAGGCCATTCCATGGTTGTTATAGTTCCTTGCCAAACACCCACCTGTTAGAGGTCCAAGTGTCCTCAACTTTCTCAAAGAGTCTTATCCACTTTCTTAGAGCTGTGCCACACCAAAGTTGAAACGTACGTTTCATGTGTCTTTGTGGGCTTTTGTAGCCTGTAAGTTCCATATTTTTTGTGGTTTAAGTGAGGCAGACATATGTCCTATGTAACTTAAGGCTGTGTGTTTTCACCACAAAACTTCAAACATTTAACGAAAATCCACAAAAATCTAGAAAAATTGTTTACAATTTATTTTTATATTCAGGCTTGCCAACCAAAGAAAAAAAGCAATGTAACCAGGACATCACATCTAATGGAGATTACTAAGGCCAAAAAGAGCCCAGTGTTGGTGTGTGTGAATGATGTTTTACTTTTGAGCCCGGTTTAATATTTAACAACCTACAGCAGTAAAAAGATTTTTATAAAAATTTTATCAACAGCGACTATAGCGCAGTGATAACGTATCTGCCTTTCGTCCAGAATACACGTGTTCAATCCTTACTCCGGCATAAATAGTTTTTTTTTTAACTTTTATAATTATTTTGTCGTTATGTCCTTTACCTAACCTAAAAATGTTTTTTTTTTGTTTGTACAATGTAGAACGAGTCTCGTATGTTTAAATGTTTTTTATTTTTATTTTTTGACACTTTTTACACTTTTGTAATGTTCTTTAAATGTTAATCTCTACCGTGACGTTTTATATACCAGGTAATTACTATTCTCTATTTTCTTTTTTTTTAAATTTTTACGGTCCTTGCACTTATTTACTTAATTAGCTTACTAGTATATCGGAATTTGGAGGTCTGAAGATGCCTATGTAGGCGAAACACGTGTCACCTACCAAATTTTGAATAAAAAATTTTTGTATTTTGGGACTTTATGACCTTGAGTTTCCCAAGTTGAAGCATTTGAAATTCAAGTCTCTTTGAGAAAATGAACGACCCTTTTCAACACCCAAGTGAAATGATACATTATGCATGGTAAGGTGTAGTTACACACAAAAATACCTGTCACCCAGTTACCATACATACCAGTATGCTGTATTAACCTCGCAGAAACCGACCTGAAGATTGCAGATTACAGATACGATATTTATCTTCGGTATATACCACGGTTATTCTTTCGGTTGACAACTTTGACAGTAATTGTGACAACATATTCTCCCACCACTCAATAATCATAAATGAATTAAATAGCTGGCTAAAATCTATTACTTAAAGAGCAAAGGAATGTAGAGTTAGGTTTTTGTTTTTTGAGTTTTTTGCAATAAATATTAAAACATGGGATAGTGTTTATTTTAAAGTTTTTTGCTCATAAAACTTCTAAAAAGGTCAACTTGTGGGCTCGTATTACAAATACATACCATCAAGCAGAAAGACTTGCTGTTTCGAGGTCGTCGACATTGATCAACATTCATTATCCTTCATAGTTTACTACTTTTCTTCTATTTCCTAAACCCAAAAAAACTTCTCACAAAAAAAAAACATACCCTTAGCAATAACCAAAAGATGAACCCAATTCCAGAGTGTGGTTATATGGTAAATACCAAAAGCAAATCAGCTGATCCGTTACGTCACAATTTCCGCTATATACTTTGGTTAAAATCAAAATCTCGAAAATTCATTGGTATATACCAATTAGGAATCAGTCCACGCTGAAAATCGGCTTATAGGTGATTTACCGCGCTGGATGGTATTCACCAATGCATTTCCGCGACCCCGCACCGGTGTGAACCAAAGTAGGGGAAATCGTGATATCACTGATCAGCGGTTTTGCTTTTGGTAAAAACTAATTATAACCGCACTTCGGACCTGTGTCAGTGTTTCGGTTATAATTTTTCTGATTATGTTGTTTGTTTTTTTTTTAAGAAAAAGAAGGAGTGGACTATTTAGTGGAGGATGACGACCTCAACACAGCTGCTGTATTAATTAATGGTAATGGTGTGGGAAATTTATGAACAGCGGGGGACTTGTTTAACGCAGGAGTTATTTTAACTGAGTGTTTTTTGAAAACTGACATGTTCTGTGAGAAAACGGATGAAAACTGACTCCATTTTAATAAGATCAGAAAAATTGTATCAAAAAACTAAACCCCAGAAAATAGAAACATACACATCCCAGTGGCGTAGCCAAAAATTAACTCTTGGTGGGGTTTCATCGTTTACTTTACTAAAAATCAACTACCTACCTATGGCAAATTTTAAAAAATTAGGTATGTGCCTATTGCTTCAGCCCTTAAACTGAAGGGAGGAGAGAGGGGTGGTTTAATATGTTTTGAGTTAATGAGTTAAATGCGCTGCAGGCAAAAATGTTGAAAAAATTAGATTAGAATGCTATTTTTTACGCGTTTCAAAGGTTGTTGCGAAAGAAATTGGTTAAAATTGAACAAAATTGTAACAATATTTAATTTTGTATATCGCCGCAAAATTTTGACAAAAAAAAAACAAAAAAGTTGTTAAAAAATTTTGATCTTTTAGGTTTTTTGTAAAATATTTTTGAAAAGTAGATTGGGTTAGATGCCAAGAAGGGGTGGGTTGCGGTGGTATATATAGATTTATTGCCAAATCATAAATTTATATTATAAATTATATGTTATACTAAGAATGTCATTTATCACACGTTCTGAAAATTCTTCGGAAAATTCCATAGAGCTAAACTAAAATTGTGACAATTAATGACGTCAGAGCACCAAAGGCAAAATTTTAAAAATTTAAGACATCACACCAAACACACGTCACCCAACCGGAGTAAAGCGTAAAAAAAGTGGGGGAGGTATATAGCTCTCCTAGCTCTCCCTGGAGCCTTTGCTCACGATTAATTTATTGTAGATTGGGTCGTTGGACCTCCTGTGGGGGATTTAATCCCCACCCCCCCCCCTCTCTGGCCAAGCCACTGCATAAACTAACATTTAATCAACCAATTCGTTTCCGCGATCGGTCCCTTTGGTTATAATTCTTGTGGAGTGGGGACGTATGACGTCACACCTAGCTGCCAAAGTTGTCAACCAGAAGAAAAAACGCGGTTTTTACCAATTATATTCGTTTTATCGCGGTAAATCATAAGCATTCGAAACATTGTGAAAGAGTCAAAAAATAAAGACAAGGGAAGTTCGAAACTTGAGTTTACTCTACGGTTCAATGTTGTCTACCACTTTCAAATAATAACAAATAAAATGTTTTTTATGTTTTAATAAATATCCAGACAGCAAAGTTACGTACCAGGTACCTGCCCTGGACGAAAAAACGTACATAGTACGTACCCCACAAACAATGAAAGGTGGTAAGGTGTATTTGCTTTATTGGCAATATTGGCAAGTGAATTGGTTATTTACTACAGTATTATTATTGGCAAAATTGCGCTATTTTGCAAATGATTATTTACTAGTGCTGATGTATTGGCAAATTTATGTTATTTTGCCAATAACTGAAAAACGTGTTTTACATACCAAGTAAAACGCAATCGTTCCTTTAAAAATTGCATTCATTTCTAAACCACCTTTCTGGTCCGATCAAACACATTGCCGGATATCGTGTCTTTTGAACGCCGCATTTTTTAAATTTCCCGCGCGATTGACATCTGTCGTGCGGTTGACAACTTGACGTGCTTGCCGACGCCATTTTAATAATATTCTGCGGATTCTTCCTATGTGGGTTCCTTTTCGTGGTTTGTTTTTTGTGTTTTGCAAGTTTTCTTTAAAAATTGGCTTAAATTTAGTTTGACTTTCAAGTCACCATGGATATGGAAGCCGATACTGCGTCAGTACTCATATTCTTTTGTTCATAAATAAGGTCGGCCTAGAGTAGACTTAAAAATGCTCAGAACTACCAGTAAAGCGACCAATCATTTTTGCTGGATTTATACAGGCATATAAAAATTAAAATAAAAAATAATTCTGGTTTATACAGCCAAATAAAAATAACTTTGAACCGAATCAGCACACAGCTGCACATGTATACAAAAGTGAATGACACCAATAGTTGAAATAATTAAACTAAACTCCATCATGCTGTTTTCCTTAATAATATCTGTTAAAAACAAACCAAACAATGCAAAAAACCCCCATTTAAATTACAAAAACAAATGAAAGTAAGGTTATGTGCGTCAAATGCACAAAATAAATGTTAAAAGTTGCTCATCTTTTTATTTATGCTTATAAGCTCATTCAACTTTTATTTTAATTTTAATTTTCATTTTGATTTGCCTGTATGAACCCAGCATTAAATCGTGATCTAGACGCCACTTTACAAGAAAATCAAAGGTCACATCATGATCTACAATGCTTAAGCGATACTGACACTGATAATTTACAAATTTCTTTTGTAATCGGGCAAAACCGTTCTCAACTAAAAAGCGAGTTAACTCCTACCTGTTTTCAGCCTTCAGTGCCTTTTAGCCTACTGTTGCCGCCATTTTTATAACCAAATTGATAGGTAAAACAAGAATTTTCTTTCAGTTTGGTGTCACTATGGCCTCTATAGTAGGCTAAAGGATACTATATCAAAAAAGAGTTAACTGGCTTTTTAGTTGAAGTGTTGGATCGAGCCATCTAAAGATTCATCAATTCAGTCTACGTCCAAGTCATTTTCTAACACTGAAATTTCTCTTGCTGACCCAGAGAATGATGACCCTTAAATTTCTTGTGAAACCGAGCTGTCTTTAGTTAATATCTTAAAATCTTTTTGAAAATTAATTTGAAAAAACTCGTCTGTATATGTATGTATATTATAAAACTATTTTTTTATTTTAACGTAAATTTGCCAATAAAACAACTAGATTAAAGTTTTTTTTTGAGAAACCGATATTTTGTCAATTTTTAAGCAAAAAGGACTACTTTTTCCTAAAACAAAATACTGGTTTATCCAAAAAAAAATAATTTAAGGCTATACTTACCACAATTTAAACTTTTTTAGATTCTGTAAAAGAAGTCAAACAACTTTTCGTCATTCTGTCGTTGAAGATGCTACTAAGGCTTGGTTACGGGGTGCCTGTGACTGGAAAGGGAGCAGAACATCCAGGAAAAAAGATGCTGAATAAATCTTCATCTTATCTTATAACAAGAAAAAGGAAGTACTAAGTTTTTAAATTTTTGGCCAATGAATTTTTATATAAAGCAAATGAAGCAAACCTTATTGTTTTGATTCACAATCAAAGATTCTAAATAAAATTTTCCCTGTTGCAATTTACTGTGGTATGGAAAACATCCTCTTAATAAATATTTAAAAAAATTTATGAAAGAATTTTCCTCTATCTTTGGCATGACCAATACGACAAATATTATTCATATGGTTTCCATTCCTGTCTTCATGTTAGGATATAAATATAAGTGTATAAGTTTTGGTTTATAGTAACATTTCTTTATTTTTTACATATTGGTTTTTCTAGGAATTTTTGTTCGTTTAAGGATAAAATAGAATAAATGTGCATTCATAAATTATGTGCATTATTTTATTCTTAATCGACAATCATTACAATTTTTATTTTATGCATAAATACTTTAAATAGGGAGAAAACGCCAATTATCAGTGGTATCGGAATTTGCATCTGTATCCCTATTGAGCCGACCAATCAAGGAGGCGCACTTTTAAACTTTTAATTTTTGCGTGGGTTTGGCACTTAGTGGTACAGGATGATTCACCATATTTTCCCAACTACATAACTCATTTATTCTTAAAGATAGAAAAAAAAATAATACAAAAGTTGCTTAGTTTTTCACAAATGTTAAGAAAATTTAACCAAAATTTTCAAAATGTCAAATTTCGACATCAACTTTCTTATTTCAAATGGAACACCCTGTATATTTTTCAAGAAAAACGTTGACTTAAGAGCAATGTGTTGAACAAAGAACCACCTAGATTCTTTTTCCTTGGCTAACACATCGTCCTTATGGCAAATTATTTTTTATTTCACTCAAGAACTGCTAAAGAGAATCCCTACAAGATCTACCAAAATTTTAAAAAATATACAGGGTGTTCAATTTAAAATAAGAAAGTTGATGTCTTAGTCTAAATTTGACATTTTGAAAATTTTTATTGAATTTTCTTAAAATTTGTGAAGAGCTAATCAACTTTTGTATTTAAACTATTATTCTATCTCGAATAATAAATGAGCTATATAGTGGGAAAAATATGGTGAATCACCCCATACATTTTTTGCCAATATTGCCTGCAATGCCGGTATTTAGTATGCAGTGCTCCTCTACATTTAAACCATGCTAAGTGTGTATTTGCCATCATTTTAAACGTATTCGTTGCCGTCGCTCGGTCGGTGGCTCAAACAAGAGTGTTTAAGGTATTTATAACACACAGATTGCCGTGCGTCAAATTCTCATTGCCAATAGATGCCAATATTTGTAAGACACTTTGCCATGCCGGAATTGTTTGTGGGGACGCTAACTCCAATGTACGCACTAGGGACTTACATTTTACGTGCTTTTTCCAACGCTATGTACGTCTTATGTACGTCCTTGGGATATGGAAAATATGTACCATTTAAGGACATTTATGTACGTACCAAGTACGTACTTTGTATATCCCGCGGAGGATTAATAAAAGACGTGAATTGGACGTAAAATGTACTATGTACGTACGGGGTACGTACAGGAGACGGTTTTGGTAAGTACCTTGGGGGACGTAAGTAAATAAAATATAAAATATTTTTTTATACCTAGAGGGGGTGGGGCCGGCGATTTTAAACCCCGAAAACTTCTCTCTTCTGGTTGACTCTCCGGAAAGAATTCCTGACGGTGGATGGGTATCTATAGAATATATATTACTTATTTAAGAGAATGAAAAATACAAAAATTTGCGTTAGAAGTGAGAGAAATGTTACATAAATGAGCTACATCCAAGTTATGACAACTTAAAAACGTACAAAAAAGACCTAAAAATAACGTAAAAATACGTTTTCACTGTACGTACATTTTACGCACATTTTTGTACGTACGTCGTACGTACCTAGTAGGTAGGTAATAACAAGTTTTATGGAATAATGTTCCATCTTATCAATGAATTCAATTAATGTATTGTTTTATTCACAAATCTGCTAATTTTAATATCAGGAGTCAGTCGTATTGTATCAGTTCCCTGAACAGCGGGCCGGGCCATCGGTGGAGCAGCCGCTTCAGGTGGCCAAGTTTAGGGTCGGCCGAAGGACGCCTGATTTACATAATTTTGAATCATTTTCAAATTACTTTAAACCACTTTCAATTTAAATTAATAGTATCTCTAGTTCGAGCCCCCCCCCCAGCCTAAAAACAATATTTTATAAAAACTAAAATTTTAAAGAATTTAATTGTAAAATTTTTCGCCTGCTGCGCTATTACAGCCTAAAACAATATTTAGAATTTCCTGTTTATTTTTTTTTAATCCTGCGGCGCTATTACAACGTTGAAATTTTAGATTTTGTTTTCATTTCATTTTCATCAAAACGTTTTTGGAATTTTTAATCTTAAACTATGTTCAATTGTCCTAATAACCTTTATTTTAAAATGAACTCTGTGTTTCGGACTTCCATTGTCTATATAAAATATAGACAATGGAAGTCCTAAACACAGAGTTAATTTCAAATTCATCATTGTCTCAAACATTCAACCTTTATTTTAATTGTTTAAAAAAAAATACTTACAAAAACTTACAAAATTTACAACTTAATACATTATAACTATATAATGAATAAGTGATTTTAGTCATAACATAACTATTTTATATACATACTAGCTGAAGACCACGCCCCTGTGTCCGCGGTTGACTGGTTTTTTTTTTCTGTTTTTCTTCGTTTAAATGATCATAAATTTTGGTTCCGTAAACCGATTTTCGGGTCGCTAACAAATTATTAAGTTATATTTTTCACTGATCCAAAAAAATTGCCCTATTAAAGATCTCTTAAATTTGGCACAACATACAAAATGCTAATACTATTATAGAGGAGGAAAAAAGTCGCTGCAAATGGGTAAAAATGAGTTGAAAATAGCTTGACATTATTTCCTCAAATTTTCATTTCGTTGGCGCCGGAACGGAATCGATTACATACCATCATAGAATATTACAAATTACAAATTTCACAGAAGTGTCACTGTTGGGTGAGCAAAATAAAGAAATAAAAAAAGGAAACAACCAATATACGACGCAACGAAACTAAAACTTAGTATTTTAACTAACAAAAGATTGGTTCTAAACCACCCTCACCACATCCTAGGGCGTTAGTCGAGTGCTGTTACAAGCTGAGGACGTTAAAGCTGTTTTTGACAACAATTTATTCACGACAGGCATGTTTCTATTTTAATATTTTACCTACTCGCGTGCAGTAGAGTTCACTTTACAACACTCTTTTGGATGTGGATGATTGTACTTTACAGCATACTGTGCGGTAAAGTGACTATTTTTATTTCAGAAAATTAAAATATAATATTTAAAGCTTATAGATAAAATATTGTACCTAAAACATGCGTAAAGTGTCACTTTTCGCACTTGTGGTAAATAACTATAAAAAATAATAATTTACAATAGTCAAAACTGTTTCAAAATATAAACTTGCCAAGTCATTTAACCGCATCAAAACTCTTTAAAAAAACAACTCGTCAAAGTTGACAAGATTTGATAAGATACGACGGTCAAAGTTGACGAGATTCAATTGTTTTTAACATCGGTTTGTGAAACACCATTGTCAGGTGAAATCTTATATAACTTTGAACAGTTTGTAACTGATTAAAATATATTGTAACCTCACAAGTTTTCAACAGCGGTCTTGAGAATTTGTATAAGAATTTGTCAGATTTCATTGGATTACTGATTGATAAAGTATATGAGATTCTATGAGGAGAAGGATACAACTTTGACTTCTGAAAATCTTCAAGATTTTACAATATTTTATGAGGAACCCTAAAAGTTTTGACAAGATCTTATAAGATTTTGTGATAACAGTGATCCGATTTTGATGAGGTTTTACAAGATCTAGTTAAATTTCGTTGTTCTTGACATCAGATTTAACCTGTTTTTACAAGACTCGAGTCAAGTTTCTGAGGGTTTCTAAGAGTTTCTACGAGATGTGTGAATGAATAACTAGGATTTTAACAAGATTTTAAAAGACCTTATGATAGAATTGATCAGATTTGACCTTTTTTTACATGTTTCTAAGAGTTTTTAAGAGATGCTTAAACAAATAACTTTAATTTTAACGAGATCTTAAAAGATTTTATGATGGGATTGATCAGCTTTTACCTGTCTTTGCAAGACTAGAATAAAATTTCTAAGAGTTTTTAAGAGTTTCTAAGAGTTGCTTGAATAAATAACTTGGATTTTAACAAGATTTTAAAAGATTTTATGATGGAATTGATCAGATTTTACCTGTTTTTACAAGACTAGGTTTAAGTTTCTAAGAGTTTTTAAGAGATGCTTACACAAATAACTTTAATTTTAACGAGATCTTAAAAGATTTTATGATGGGATTGATCAGGTTTTATCTGTATTTGCAAAACTAGAATACAATTTCTAAGAGTTTTTAAGAGTTTCTAAGAGTTGCTTGAACAAATAACTTGGATTATTGCAAGAATAAAGACAAGTTTCTAAGATATATGCTTAAAAAAATAATCTAATTTATAAAAACTGCCTAAAAAAAATTAATATAGATAAAATCGAGCATATTTTGCTTCTTTTGACGATTCTCGAGCCGAAAAACATTGTAATACAGGGTGTCCCATCAAAAACGAAACAGAGTCGTTTTCGAGTATTTTGAGTACGATTTCGAACAAAATCTGGAACACGTCAATTTATTATTTAACGGGACACTTTTGGGCTGTATTGGAATTTTTGTAGGACACAATCCTTTCGAGGGGCGAGTTTCACCACCAGAATTTAAATACTGCAAGTGGGTCATGTCGTAATAAAGGTAATAAACCATCGAATAAACCGTAACTTTTATGTTCAAAAAATTTATCTTCAAATAAAACTGTTCAAATATCAAATATGTCATTTTTTGTTTGTAAAATCTGAAAAAGACTGCTTGCATGCCAACGTTGCTTAAATTTTAACAAATATATTCTTTGGATTATACATTTTTTTGGAAAATTGTGCTAACATTCTGATAAAAACAAAAGTTTGTTAATTCTTTTTTTAAATATTTGACTTATTCTCAGAGCCCCTGGCTATTATGGTTAATAAAATATATTAAAATTTATTACTTGTAAAACGTACGCCTATGTTCCAGGTCTTTTTGTGAATCTTTTTCGGACTTTTTGTGTACAAATGCGACGACGACGACCTCAGTGAACATTTAATAAACATTCTGCTAACTGCTGATTGCAAAAAAAACGTTTTAATGTCGTATTGAAAAGGTCTATATTTTTCTAAACTTATCTTTTATTTAATAAACAAAAATTCAAAAAAACTTCAACTATCAAGACAAACAACTAGCAACGCAACTACTACCCCATATTTATTGACCATCCTATAGAAAAATATGTTGACCTTAAATCTTTTTTATAACTTATAATAAATAGGTAAAAAATAAATTCGCGAAATACCAACTATAAGTAGTTACACACGCAAGGCGCCTCAGGCAAATTATAAATATTTTACTATTTTTACTAATAATTAAATTAATAAACTTTAAAACTTAAAACAACGGTTTACTTCAAAAAAATTAACACACCTAAAACAATACCTTGATAAAATATTTGGCCATCAATTCAAATTAATAGGTTTGCATGCAAAAGTTTTTTTTTTGATATTCCATATATAGATACAATGAAACCAAAAGCCAATAAACCAATTATTTTTCCAAAATAAACTTGCACATAAATATCTACTTAAAACTGTTTAATCTTGTATACTGTATATTATAGTGTAATATTAACAAATGACAACTCACAAAAAACTTGCATAATGAGTTTATAAAAACATCTTAAAAGAGGTAATTATTTAAAAAAATATATCTTCTTTACATGATTACCGGTATTGATGTGGGTACTTAACATTTCAGTCCTTTGATTTAGTATCATTCCAGTTCCATAAAAACCTGAACAAAAATACTTTAGCTGCATGCACCATCACAAAAATTCAACATTCCGCCGCTCTGTTTGCTGGCGCTGTAACTAAAGAAATAGGAGCCTCTTTTAATCATACTAATTTTTTGGATCTACCCCTCTTTTCATGATATTTTACATATCAAGATGAGGGCTAAATGTTAAGTGAAATATTTAGTGTGATAATATTTCTTTTTTGGGAAAGGGTTTATTTTTTTAAATTTTTGCCCTTCTTTAAGGAAGTGTTTTTTTCTTGTTAAGGAGGGTGGCATATTATATAAAGATGAATAGTCCATAAAAATAAAAATGGGGTCTGCAATTTTATTTATTATTATTTTTTTTAATAACAGTTCAGTGCTTCTTTACATAACATTTTAAGTCAAAACAAGGGTCCCAAAATTTATTATTTTTTATAGTCTCGTTTATAGTCACGCAAAAATATTTAGTACCAAAAATTTTTTTTATCGAGAGGAGTTTGGCGTAAATAGACTGTTTTTTTATTTTAAACATTTTATTATTACTTCATTTTAAACCTTTTGTTATTACTATCAAAAACTCAGTTTTATTCCGCTTCTGTTAACACTCCCCTCTTCTTCCTTTCTTGGGCCCTTTTGAGTCAACCTCTAATAGTCGATTCTATTGCTTTTTTATTGCAGGACAGTCCTGAGTTATTATTTGCCTCTAAAAATTCTTAAAGTTAGGTGGTAAAGATTACGATAATTAAAGCATTTAGTTTTTTTGAATTGCACAATATATCAAAGGAATTAACATTACTAAAAATTAAGTTAGGTGAAGCAGAAGGTAAAAAATCTAAAAAGAGGGAAAAATCTATCATTTATTTATTTAAGTTGCATATAGTTTCTTTCTTCTTTTGGGTAAAAAAGGGGTGGTTAGGTTGGGGAAGGGGGTATTAAATCGACATGTTGTCATACAAAAAGGGAAATCATTAAATTTTAGTTTAGCACTTTTCCTGTTGCAAAACTTTTTTTTTATTACATACACAAATGCACATTTGAACTCACCAATTATCATCTTGAACAGAAAGATAACACTGTCCAACAAATTTTTTTTTGTTTCCTTCAACTTATGAGTTAATTCCTACCAATTTTGGGTTGCTAAAAACGAATATGACAAAGAAAATTTTTTATTAGCTCTAGTTTCTGTGATAAAAAATAATGAGTTTTTCATTTAATAAGGATTATGAGGTAACGAAAAATATTAATTATGTATGTTAACAATATTAGAAGGTGTATTTTTAATGACAGTTACACACTATAAATGACAAAACAACACTCACCGGTGGTTGAATGTAATTTTCCTCCCTTCTGTTCCCTAAAAATCCATGCATAACTCCCTTAAGAGCTTCCTAAGCTTCCTTTCCTTTTCCTTTCAGAACTAGTTCGAAAGCAGGATCCTTTACGAGTTCACGTATTTGTGGCCCAACGAAGATGCCTTCCTTGACTTTTGCATCACTTAGTTTATGATATTTTTCTATCAAATATTTAAAAGCCTGACCATCTTGGTTTAAGCCTTTGACAAAATTCTTCATTAAACCGACCTTGATATGTAAAGGTGGAAGAAGAACAGCTTTTGGATTCACGAGAGGCTTGGCAACGACATTTTTCTCACTAGGTTTAAGATTCTTTGCAGGCCAATATACTTAGAGATAGTGTGATTTCCTATCTCTACTATCCCACATACATAAAAAGCACCAGTATTTAGTGTACCCTAATTGCATTCCTAATAGTATAACATTGACTTTTAGGTCGCCACAGATTTTCAACTTATGTTCAGCATATTTGATTGAGTTGAGGAGGGTTGCTATATTTTCATAAGTCTCCTTCATATGAACTGCGTGATCAACAGGAACAGAAGGAAGACGATTGCCACTAAGAAGCAATATAGCTTTTAAACTAAGCTTGGAAGAGTCTATGAATAGTCTCCATTCAGTTGGATTATGCTCCATTTTCAAACTTTTCATCAGACCATTAATACCACAGCAAAAAACAAGATTATTCTCCTTCTTAAAAAAAGGTAACAGATTCCGCTGACGCTGTCTGTACTTAGAGACCTTGACATCTGGTTGAAGAAGATTGCATTGCTGTAACCTTGATCCTAAAAGTTCTGACTTCTCCTGTTACAAGTCAAGATCTCGAACGAGATCATTTAACTCAGACTGGTTCAATCTGTGTGGCTGATCATCTTTTTCTTCAAAATCAGGGTCGTGTAATATTGAAGGCATGTTTAATTCCTTATCTTCCACATTGTCTTCACTCTCTACTTCCAATTCATAGTTTTGAGATGGAGTAGGAATTGGTAAACTGTCTGAATGTGGTATAGCTCGAATAGCAGATGGGAGATTCGGATATTGAACTGTTCCTCTTTTTTTCATTGACAATCCTGCATTGATAGGCAGAGTCAAGCAAAAATAGCAGTCAAACCCGCCAAACCATGAGCATCCCAAAAGCCATCGATCGTTTTTTATTTTTAAGCCATTCTCGTAATAGAACTGACCACGAGTTGCAATATATATGTAGAGCCCATGACTTATCCTGGTCTCCTACCTTCATTCCAAAATAATGTTGGTAAGCAGTCTTCACAAGAGACGTCAAATTGCGTTTCTGTGAAGAAAACGTTATTTCTCCACAAATATAACAAAAATTGTTAACTGAATTTACACATTTACGAGGCAAGTTAATACAATAAGTTTTACTTTAAAAACACTCCAAAACAACACATTTTGCATTAAACAAAACAGAAATATTGTATGTAAAATGTAAACCTTAGATTTACAGCATAAATACTATAGTCATATTGCGATGATATATTGTGTTTCCGTGTATCTACTTTTATAACAATACCATACACAAATTACATTAACTGTGCGTTCGATTAGAAATATTAAACTGAACTGTAAGGTATCGGTCGCCCTGAATAAAAACACGCGCAAATACGCAATTATTTCGGAAAGGAGGGAGTCCCCGTTTTTATATTTCGAGAATAGTAGGGCTGTATTGCAAATATCGATAGCTAAATTAAAACTATCGATAGTTCTGTAGTTTTATCTCTATCGATATTATCGATAGTCAATTTCGCTGGTGGCGTACTACTATTTCTAACTCCCCACCCTATCCAGTTCTCTGCCCTTTCTATTATTTTCTCTTTCGATGCTTTTAGAGGATATAAAATGTAAAATATCAACTTATCTTCAAAACTAGATCTAATCTCTAATTTTTATGGTGATTTTTGAATTCAATGGATGAAAATACTTAAGAATTAGCTATTTTTGAGCCCGAAATATTTTCATTGTCGGACAGTGTAATTTAATGGTAGTTTTTCCTTCCACCTTAACAATGAATATTTCAGGGCCACATCATCAGTTATAAGTGCAGATAGTATTCGTCTAATAAACTCCTGGATATTGTTACCAAGCTTTGAAAAATAGGCAACCTAAAATATAAAATTATAATAGATTTTAACCATAATAGGTTTTTGGTCTTTCTTAATCTTAGTTAACTCAATTAAAAATCAGCCAAACTTTACGAAACAATTAGCAAAATCAGACCATGTTTCGACCTATTTATTTTTTCATTTTGTTTCCAAAGTTTCGAGAATGATATTGAACAAAATTATTTCAAGTGTCAGTTAATTTGGATTAAGGCAGGTTCATGGTTATATTCCTTTTCCTTTTCCGTAACTTTTTCATTTAACTTAACCTTTCCTTTTTCCTTAAGTAAAAAACTGGTTCATGCTAAAATTCAAAGTGGACACTAATGATAGGCAAACTGGCGATTTTGGCATTTCGTTTAGATACAAAATTTGAGGTTCTTTTTGTTCATTTTTGCAATAACTACTGCTTGAACTAATTTAAAAAACCATCAATTCTGAGGTTCAAAATTTTGCCTGCTGCACTTACATGACACAATTTTTTCCATTTCTTTTTCTGTAAAGTTAAATATTGGTTGACTTTCAAGGCTTAAGGAAAAAGATATGGGAAAGAACAAGCATGGACACCTACATCTGAATACATGAGATTTAATAATAAAAATTACAGAAAAGGAAAATGAATTAAAGCATGAACCAGCCTTTAAAAGACTTCCTAAAATTTACTTCTGGTTAAAGTTCAGTAAAGCTGGGTTAATAAGAACTTGTTGATGGTTTATACAGGAAATAAAATTAAAATAAGAATAGTATTGAACCAATTGGCACATCTGTATTAAAAATGTGTCTACTGGCATTTGTTGGTGTTTATTATGTTTACCAGTTTTTTTGTTTTCACTTGAAATTTGTATAATTTATGCTAAAAATTTATACAAAAACTCACATGCATATATTTACAGCCATATCTTATCAGGGGTGTGTCCCACTAGAAGCTAAAATGTTTGTCCAAGTCACATAACTACCCTAATCAGCATATTAATTAGTGTCAAAAACTTTACTTACCCTTTTATAGGAAAATACACCACCTTACAAAAAAAGACCAAAATTATAATCTCCCGAGACATCTCCTTTTAAATAAAAAAAACCTTTAAAAAAATCAGAAGTGAGGTTATATGTAAAAAATCAATGTTTCCTGGCATGCACACAGCCATATTCAGATAAAATTAAAAAAGTTAGAAGTTCACCATCTTTTCATTTTATTTTCTTCATTTATTTAGCCGAGATTTTAGCTTTATAGACGCTTACAGGTATTCTTATAGGTTTAACTCTTATTTTTATTTTTTCTTGTATAAGCCCAGCTTAAAATGCTAGAGCTAGAACATTTTTTTGAACTTGAAGTAGCTTGGTATTTTTTGTGTTCTCTAGATCACTCTCGAGCTTGACTAGATCATCCTCCATTTATAAAGGTAAAGTTATAAACTAACCATAACATCCTGGTCGTTTTCTTGTTGGGATAGACCTCCTGAACAACCACCTCTTATTAATTTTCGATTTTTCCATTAAGTTCTAGAATTAAGAAGGATCATCATCAAATTAAATTCCTTTTCCTTTAACTTTAAACTGTTTTTTTCCTTAAACAAAAAGCTGGTTCATGCTAAAATTCCTTTTCCTTAACTTTAGTCCTTAATGTTAACACTAATGAACAGGTGCACTCATGACTACTGCTTGAAATATTTACAAAAAACAATACAATCAATGTTGAGGTTAAAAAAACGTCAACAAATATTTAGCAGGCCGCACTTGGGCAACACTATTTTCCATTTCCGTAAATTATATTGGTTAACTTTCAAGATCATTGCTTAAGGCTTAAGGAAAAAGGGTAATTATGCAGTATACGGTTTTCTGCCATTTTTGTTTTTTTTTTGAAAAATTCTTTCTGGGGGCACCTACTAGGGTCCCTAGGAACCCAAGTCCGCCTGCGCTTGATTTTTTTTTAAGAGAAAAAAGGGTGCCGCCGGGGGGGGGATTGTAATGTGTTTTTTTTATTGTTTCGGGTTGGGTTGGAATAGGTTAGGTTGGACTGTGTTGGATTGGGTTATTTTAGTGAAAAAAAATTAAAAAAAAAACAACCGGCGCAGGCGGATTTGGGGTTCAGGGACCCTAGTAGGTGCCCCCATAAAGAGTTTTTCATAAAAAATCAAAAATGGCGAGAAACCGTATAGTGCATAATTACCGGAAAAAGATAAGGAAAAGGAAGTCGCTTGAATCCCATAATTTGCAAGTTTACGGTGTTCAGCCAGAATTTAAAATATGTATATGAAAATAGGATAAATAATAATAATATTTAGTGTATGTACCTCTAAAAACACTTTTTTCTAAAAAGAAAACACCTAGCGTTACCTCCATCCACTCACAGCAAAAAATACGTCGATAAAACCATACAAAATGGCCTGACGTGATTATTATGTAGTTAATAGAAACGATTATCACCACAAAAAACTGACCAGAGCAAAAGGCATGCGATGAAACGAATTATCCCGAACATTGTAGGGCATGCCATGCAAATCGCTTAGTAGTATCGTCTTCGAATTACTTTCATGGTAGCCGTGGTGTAAATAGTTGCGCTCTTGTAATATTTTATTTAAAGCCTAGTTATACACATATTTCCTAGGTTCGCATCCCGATCGAGTCATAATTTTTTTTTATTTTACTATTTTTTAAATATTGATTAATGATGTTTTAGATAGGTAGGTTAATTAATATTCATGATATAAATATATATTTTTATTTAATTTTTTCTTCTATGTGTCTTTTAACGTACCTTACTGGATGTTTTTTAAACATACACAGTTTGACCTATAGAGTCCCCAATTAACATACCTAATATTTAAAAACCGTTTTTGAAGGTTCCACCAAACCAAAACTCTTAAAACCTGTTCAAGTATTCATCATGAAAATTTGTGGCACTCCAGAATTGACAAGATATTAAGAGATCCTATGAAAGATGTTTCACACACAGTACATCTCAGGGACGTTCGGTGTTGTAAGGGTCGTCACTCGTCAAACCTTTTGAAAAAACTGTCTGGTAGAACCGTAGTATAGAAACGTATAAAGTATTCACACTTTTCTATTTCAAATTTTGTCAAATATTTGCAAATTGTGCTGGTCGAATAATCGCAAAGTATCCGTGCTTATAAAACCTTTTAAAATATTTGCATGTAATACTCGTCAAATCTTTTAAAAAATAGTGCTGGGAGAACCGTATAAACTATATTCTTTTGCTCTTCCTGCTTGTTAATGCTTATAAAATCTTGTAAAATATTTGCATATATAATACTCGTCAAATCTTTTAAAAAAATGTGCACATAGAAACCTGTAAAATCCCTATACTTTTATTCCTTCCTGCTTATTAATGTTGATAAAAGCTTGTAAAATATTTGCTTATAATACTCGTCAAATCTTTTAAAAAATTGGGCTCCTAGAAGCGCGTAAACTCTTCATACTTTGTGTTCCTTCCCTCTTTTGTTAATATTGATAAATTTAAAATATTTGCTTGAAATACTGGTCAAATCTTTTAAAAATTATGCTAGATCCCTGCAATTAAAACTTATAAAATCTTGTGAAACATTAAATTATAATGCTCGTTAAATATTTTTAAAAAATGTGCTGGTAGAACTGCAATAGAAACTTATAAAGTCTCGATACTTTTCTTCCTTATTAAATCTCGTAGAAACCCGTGCTTGTTAAACTTTGTCAAAACTTGTAGAAATAAGAACATTATTTGCGGATAAAATCAGGTCAAAAGTTCAAGCTCATATAACCTGATATAATCTAAGCAACAAAATTTTAATTTTTATTCTTATAAAATCTTTTAAACCCTTACCCATTTCAAAAAATTATTATAGATTGATCCTCATAAACACCTCGTCAGCTTTTACAAGTCACGATTTTTGGCGCAAAGAATCTCTTAGACCTTATAAAATGTCATAAAATCTAATGAAAATTTTATCAGTTTTGACAAGGTTTCATGCGGTTTTTTTGGCAGGGGACCTCCATATTTTTGTTCCTTCCTGATTATTAATGTTGATAAAACTTTGTAAAATATTTACTTGTAATACTGGTCAAATCTTATAAAAAACTATGTCATTTTGCTACAATGGGAACTTATAAAATCTTGTAAAATACTAATTTGTAATACTCGTCAAATCTTTTAAAAAATTTTGCTGGTAGAAACGTATAAAAACTCTATACTTTCGTTCCTTCCTGCGTGTTAATGCTTTTAAAACCTTGTAAAATATTTGCTTGTAATACTCGTCAAACCTTTTAAAAAATAATGCCATTTTGGTGCAATGTAGACTTATAAAATCTGGTAAAACATTAAATTATAATGCTCGTCAAATCTTTGAAAAAACTGTGCTGGTAAAAATAAGCAATAATAGTTGTTAACATTAGTACCTTTGAGAAACTAAAAAGCTATAAAAAATATGTATAAAACTTAAAGCGAAAACATATACTTAAATAAATGTTGTCAAAAATACCGCGAAAAAATAATGCTTTTTTAAAATAAACTTGAAGGAGATTTATGGACTAAATGATTGTCAAATTATCTTTGTATTTTAAGATTATTTATAATCAGTCAAGACACCTTAAGACTAGAAATGGCTTTAACACAATTTATCCCACTTGCGGGTCGTGTCATAACTCACTTGAGAAATTATACCACTTAGTCTGGCAGCCTCGTGGTATAAATTTTTCTCACGTCACTTATTTTCATTATAACACACAAGTACCATAAATTACTATTTATAATACTATGGTAATGTCTTGTTCTGAATAGCTATCATCCAAATCTTCAGAATCAGAATCCTCTCTAAGTCTTTTTATTATTTTTTCAGTTATTTCCTCCATATGTTTGTCTGTTTCCCAGTAATTGTTTTCTATTTTAATGACATGGTCAACCAATTGCAATTCAATTAACTCTCTCAGTCGTTTTATCGTAAACTCTCCAGTGGTATTTCTGCTTCTTGTATAATTTTTTACCAATGACCATGCCAATTCTATTGGATTTAACTCACACATATAAGGCGGTTTTCTTAAAACAGAATGACCATGCGACTTAATCAATTTATCATTTTTTTTTTTTTTTGACCGGGCGGTGGTTTGTGGAGACTAACTAAGTCCCAAAGTTCTACTTTTCTGTCTCGAGGATCATGAGTGATATTATGTTTTGTAAGCCAGTCACTCATAAGTGCTTTGGTTGATGATTTAGTTGGGATTTTCTCATCCAAAACAGAATGATAAGGGGCATTGTCCATCACTATTACGGAATTAGGTGAGATGTTTGGTAGAAGTTTTTCTGTTAACCATTTATTAAAATTTTCATAGTTCATTTGCTCATGGTAATCACCTGTAATTAATCCAGCCTTAAATATGAGCTGAGCGTTTTCTACAAATCCATTTTCGCAACCACCATGTACCACAATAAATCGACCTGTTGACGATATATTTTGGATCACTCCAGTAATTTTGTCGCTTTGCCACCATTTTTTAAACGTAATGTCGTTGTCCACCCAAGACTCGTTTAAGCAAACTATATTTCTTTTCTGGGCTCGATAGTAGCGTATACTTCTTAAAGATTTGTATCTTAAATGTAAAATATTTGGCATTTCCATAAGAATTTTTCTTTTTTTCTGACATTTTTTAAAATAAAAACCTCGACTTTTTAAAAGCAGACGAAGAGATTCTTTTGAATATTGAAAATGCATCTCTTGTTTTAATTTTATAATTAACTTTCTCAAAGTAGGAACAACTTTATATTCCGTATAAAATTTTGAGATGGTTTGTAGAATTATTTGCAAATCTCCATCATCAATTTTATCTGAAATCAAGTACCTTTTTCGTTTAGTCGGCACTGGTTGTATGGGCTGCGATTGATTTTGTTTTATTTCTCTTCTAATCTTTTCTATGGTTGAAGAGCTATATCCAGTATAGCTTGATGCTCAAAACGTAGAAAAATTAATTGTATGTTTTAAGTCTTTACTTTTCGCTTCCTCGTCACACATTTTTATTACATTTGCATTAATTGCATTTTATTGCAAGTTATATTCAAGTGTTTCGACATTTTAAAAATAAAATTTTAAACATTTTTGTCACATTTCCACTACAATGCGCAAGTAAAAACTGAGTTAGTAATATGTAATAAATAACATTTTATACCTAATTATACTTTACTATGTTGGGAATTTGGAACCTTTGGTTGCACTAAAACAAAGTTATGATTGTTTTCCACGAACCAAAACTACACTTTTTAACACTCAACGCGCGTTTCGCTAACAACGTTAGCATCATCAGGAGACGATAAACAATGAACTAAATTAATCTACGCTCTATCTTATATACAATCGTTTAGTGGGCGGAGATAAGACTAATAATTTGTGATTGATCACGATTTTTAATTCTATCTATTATTCCCTCGAATTTATCAATAAAGTTAAAGATATTTCACTCCAAGAAGGTGAAATTTTAATCTCGTTTGATGTTAGTTCGTAGTTCCCTAGTGTGCCGATCCCCAATACCTTACAATACCTGGAGAAACTACTAAGAAAAAACCATCTAGAAGACAAACAGACTTTAGAATACCTATCTTTAACAAAACTCTGCATGAATCAAAATTACTTTCAATATAAAAATAACTACTACCAGCAATTAGAAGGAACCACAATGGGTAATAGTTTATCACCTTTTATCGCAAACCTATTTATGAGCAAATTTGAATCAGATATAAGTAAAGAATTTGAGTATTTCCCCAGAGTATGGTTCAGGTATGTAGACGATGTGTTTGCAGTATTCAAAACTAAAGTAACTAGTGTTGAAAATTTTATGGAAAAAATAACAAATTTCCCACAATTAAATTTACTTATGAAACAGAGAACAACGGTACACTGCCATTTTTAGACACTTTAGTTATAAGAAATAAAAATAAATTGGACTTTGACCTATACAGGAAAGGAACGGCCACCAACAGGTATATTCCAAATGACTCTTTTCATTGCTTACAACATAAGCTTGCAAGTTTGCACTTTTTAACATATAGATTAGTAAATTTCCCCTTAAACAAAGAAAGATTTGAAGCAGAAAAGAATAGGATTAGGAATATAGCTGTCGAAAACGGTTAAGACGAAGGCTTAATAAATAAGCTGATAAATAGACATTATACGAAAGGATTACAAAAAGTATTTAATAACACCGGTCTTAAATTAGTATATCAATCCGGTAATACAATAAGAAGCTTACTAGGAAATCCCAAGGATAAAACTACAGTTCTAGAAAAAAGTGGAATTTACGAAATTAGTTGCATGGATTGTGACAAAAAATATGTTGGCCAAACGAGACGCTCTATTCAAACACGTTTTAAAGAACACTTAGCACACTTAAAATACGGAAGAACAGAAAAGTCAAGTATGGCCGCGCATGCTTTTGAAAACAATCATAGATTCACATTAGATAACCTAAAACTTCTAAAAAGTGTACCAAACAAAAGACTTTTGAATGCATATGAAAGTATGGAAATCACTAAATCCAGAAATAGTTTAAATAAAGATAGAGGACCCATCCCGTTTAGAACACTTTATTCTTTGGTTGAGGGGAGATAGGATTAAAAATCGTGATCAATCACAAATTATTAGTCTTATCTCCGCCCACTAAAGGATTGTATATAAGATAGAGCGTAGATTAATTTAGTTCATTGTTTATCGTCTCCTGATGATGCTAACGTTGTTAGCGAAACGCGCGTCGTGTGCAAAAAAGTGTAGTTTTGGTTTGTGGAAAACAATCATAACTTTGTTCTAATTATACTTAACTTTTAGGAATTGGCGGGCGGAGCCTCCTTCTCGAATCGGGGAGTTTGGATTACCTGACAGTTTTCAAGCGTAATTTGGTTTTTGTTTTTATGTTTATGTTTTAAAAAAAGCCATATCTATATTCTGCCGTTCAACAGAAAAACACTGTATGTTCACTATTTTTAAAAATCAGATTTTGTGTTTTTTAGGGCAAAACCTTCTATTTTTGCAATTTGTTTTAATAAAAAGTTTTTTTCAAAAAATAAATAAAACTAGATGATTTTAACATATTGAAAAAAAATCTTCATGTTTCATAGCATAAAAGCCGTGGGTGTAAAAACTAGGAAATCCTAACATACAGTGTTTTTCCGTTGGACGGCAGTATTATACAATAAAAAAATTAAAATAAGCTATACTTACCTACCACCAACAGAGTTTAAGAACTAGGAAGATTATAAGCGAATAATGCATCATACGCCACTGTTTATATCTTATTCAGCCCTTAGTACGTACCGATCTCCAAAACACAATAGAAGGTGTGAATTGTGAACGGGCCGGGTTCTTTAATAACAATAGAGACTCGAGCATAAGAGTGCCTGTTGAACGGGTTGGGGTGTGAGGTTCACCCGGTAAGGAAAAAAGACGGAGAAATATTGAGACTAGTTGTCTCTTTTGCCCTTTTTTTAAACGGGCCACACAGTAGCTCATTAAGGTCACAGCATAGTATAACAGTTGGTTTGTTATAATCGGGTCACATTGTATTAAGGTGTAATAAAATATGGATAAGAAATTGTTGTCGAATGATTTATGATGTATTTTCATGGGCTATTCCTTTGAAAAAATTCCAAGACGCGTCTGCCCGGCATTGTCAAATATTTTTTTATCAATGTTCAGTCTTCAATGTTCTTCACTGACCAAGAAGAGTAAGTGTAAGTTTTCCCCGTGAGGAATAAACTTAAATTTAACAATTTCGCATGTCGCTGTACCTGACCCTGCCTCAGGTACCTACCATGCGCACTACCAATTTTATTTTATTTAATCATTCAAGTCCGTCAGAAAGTTAATTTGATAGGAATTCAAACCATGAATATAAATTTTTTTTTAGTATTTTGATGTTTAGAAATTTGCTACTGTATTTGCTTTAGAAACTAAGAGTATTTGTATTACGGGAAGTTATCACGTTTGATGAAAAAGGTATTGCCAGATTTCAGTTACCTTTTTAAAATGCTGGACATTTTTCGTTACTTTTTTTGAATAACTGCTTTGTTTGTGAAAAAATCTAAATATTGTTTTATGTAATGCCTTTGCCTCTAATATTGTCAACAACTCTTCTTTTTAAAAAAGTAATAAAATAATATTTGAATTCTTTAAATTAATTATTTAATTACTTTATATGAAGATTTTTGCTTATTTTGAACATTGCTGCATCATTTGAAGTACACCGTGTATGTAAATGAACAAGACATGAGGATCTATATCCCACTCATGTAGAGAAATTAGTTTTGGACCAATATTCTATAATGAAATTCTTAAGCAGTTTTTCTAAATCTAGCCTTGTGATAAATAAGTTTAAGATTTTGGACAAAAGAATTGTTTTTAACTTATTGGTACCCATCTCATTTTTTCAGAGTTGAGATATGTCCTCCCCGAGTAGATCAGAAAATAAAGAATTTATAGGCCACCCAGAAAACAAGGCCTCTAAATTCTTCTTCACGAAATTAATGGCTATGAGGGAACAAAAGGAACTGGACACGTATAAAGCTGCCAAAAGCATTAAATAACCCACACCTCTTGAAGATAGCTTGTTTGTGGCAGAGAACATCGCCAATAATAGAATATTCTAAGGGAAGCATGGTATATTTGGAGAGTATAAAGAGTGGCACGATCTTTTCCGATAGGCCTTCTAAATATCCTGAAAGAGTGCAATCAGAATTAGTGAAAAGTGTTAGCTTCAACTGCATGGCAGAATTATTAAAAGAGCAATTTGATCCAAATGTCTATTTATTTCAAGCTCTGATACTTGAATTATCCCTAAAAAAATTATCTCTTAAAATTATTATTTTTTAAAAGAAAAGATTATAGAGATCAAGGTTGAAAAATAACAAAAATTAAAAGTTTACCTTTCATCTTTTCTTGTACATTGGATGCCAAACCAACTCTGGATTTACGTTAATTCTTTTCTTTTTAAGTTTTTTTCGGTTAAGTGACCGATTCGGTTGAGTTTCCGTTTGTTTTTTTTTAAGTTTTACTTTTATTACATAAATTATTCAATAACATTTTCATCATATTTAAATTTTTATGATTTTAATAACATCCTCATAGCTCAGCTCCTAAACCTAAGCTGACTCAGCTATGTCGTGGATTTGATAGAATGAAGAGTTCGTAATCTAAATCAGAAAAATCTGATGATATACATTGCCCACTTATCTTCATATTTACATTTTTATGATTTTAAAAGGACCATAATAGCTCAGCTCCCAAAGCAAAGCTGACTCAGCGATGTAGTGCATTTAGTATAATAAAGGTCTAGTACTCCAAATCAGTAAAGTTTGTTGATATACATCGCCCATTTATCTCCATATTTACATTTTTATGATTATAAGCTGACTCAGCTATGTGCTGGATTTGATAGCATGAAAGGCTTATACTTCAAATAAGTAAAATTTGTTGATATACATAGCCCACTTATCCTCATATTTACAATTTTATGATTTTAAAGACCCCCATAGCTCAGCTCCCAAAGCAAAGCTGACTCAGATGTGTGATGGATTTAATAGAATAAAGTTCTAGTACTTTAAATCAGTAAAATTTGTTGATATATATCAACCATTTATCTCCATATTTACATTTTTATGATTTTAAGCTGACTCAGCTATGTGCTAGATTTGATAGAATGAAGGGCTTATACTTCAAATCAGTAAAGTTTGTTGATAAACATTACCCACTTCTCTTACTCTCTGCAAATCAGTTAAGTTTCTTACTATACTATTTAATATCTTTTAATTTTTAATGCATCTCTATAGCTAATAAGCTTCCTAAGCTGCCTTTAATCAGTAATTGTGATGGCTTGAGTAAGGTTTAGTTATTGTGCGTCAAGTGTAGATATTTTTTTTCCATTATTTTACGCTAAAACCCATTTTTTCTAAAAAGTTTAAAATTTGTTTGGTCCGCTGTAATTAACATGAATATGAATATGAAGATAACTTCAACGTCGTACTTGATTGGGAGAGTTATTATCGCTACGGCTTTTTTTTCGGAAAATGCAAGAGCAGGGCCGTTATGTTATCTCATAGTTATGTTATCTCATAGTTATATGATAAATATATAATTTTTTGCACCCGTGATCAAAAAAAAAGTTTTTTTGCATCGGTAACCAAAAAAGTCATGCTTTAGTTATCTGCAGGCAGTTACTAAAATCATGTTTTTGATGAAGGTATAAAAAAAAATTATTTTTGAATCTTATGAGACAGAACAGGTTATAGACAAAGTGGGACCGTTAATTAGTACGGATGATTATAATGATTCTGAAAGCATGGATGATATTTCAGATGCATAGAAAGACTATTTTTAGTATGCATTTATAAGACTGCAATATCGGTTCTTTTTAGAACCAAAACTTTATAAAAAAGAATTCGTAAAACTAATTTGCCTAAATACTATAGTAGCTAAGAAATAATCTTTTTTTACCTAATTATTTTTTATTAACTTTAAATGATTTAAATACTGTTTACAAATGTCCAAACTATGACTTCCCTAATTACCGATGCAAAAAAAAATAATTTTGTCTGCGCTTGTTATTTAAACCAACGCTTCTAAAAAAGCACTATTTTAGCCACTAGATGTAAAAACTACTATTATTTAGAAAATGTAATTCGTCCTGTTCCAAAAATATAATTTATTGTTTGAAAACAACCGACCTACGTGCTCAAGAGGTTTTATTGCTTAGCGGACTTCTTAATATAATTCAGTCAATTATTATTGTTTTTAACATTTTAACAAAATATTATTTTTAATAATATTAAAAGCCTAGAAGGCGAAAAATGTTTCAAAAATCAGAATCCTATAAAAAAAAAGAATTTTACAGAGGGAATCTAGCATTTTCAATAATATATATTTACTATTTCCTTTATTTTTATACTTTACGGCCATAATACCGGTGTCTTGCACAAAGCATATTTTTTTTGTGTTCATTCCAAAAAACTACAGTTTATTATTTTACACATATTTTAAACAAATAAAAAATAAAATTACAAAGCTATTGCTACATAATTAAGGATTAAACGACTTACCTGTAAGGAAGTTCAATCCAAATTATACGAGATTGGTCACATCCTATTAGATACACCAGGTAGTGATACTTCGTAGCACGTAATACGCAAGTTTTAGAGATAAGAAAAATATACCGCCATGGCAGCCTGCCGGATCTCTGCTAGGTACTTCAGTATACTTCTAAAGCTTTCCTGAAATACTAAGATCGCCCAGGGCGGGTTGACTAGTAATTAAATAAATTGCATGAAAAATACATCAATATATAAATGGGAGGGTGTCTAATAGGATGTGACCAATCTCGTATAATTTGGATTGAACTTCCTTACAGGTAAGTCGTTTAATCCTTAATTATACGTCGATTGGGCACATTCTATTAGATACGCCAGGTAGTTGTTTAGAGAATATGGCGATTTAACTAAAAGTTAAATAATAATAAGGAAATCACAAGGTTTAAAATTTAAATGTGTTTAAAATATATTTCTTAATATAATTAGCTAAGAAATCTTTTGAAATTAAAGGTTTATTATAAAATCGATTGAACGTTTTCCTTTTTTCAGAACATCCCGCAGCCTTTCTAATACTAAGACTAAGACACCCCATGTCCTGTGCTATGTCCTTTAAAATTTGATTCTATATCTGCGTTTTTTAGACCTTTTTAAAACCACCTGCTGCTAATGCTTTTCTTTGAAAAAGGGAACCTAAGCCAAGGCTGAATTCTTCTAGGTCCAGATATTTTTAAAATATCTTAATTTCTATGCCCTCTTCGTTAGCCTTGATGTTACTTAACTTATAGAAAATGTCTGAAGCAGAACAAAGAGTCAAAAGAAGGACCATTTTTATAGTTAATAACCCGAATGTTAAATTTACCAAAGGGTACAAGTTACCTATATAAGGTAACACTGTTTCAGGATACCAAGTTTATATTTCGGAAACTGAGGGCGCAGCTTAAAAATCCCTCTCATATTAAATTTAAGGCAGACCTATGTGTGTTAAGAGTTGAATATTTCCCAGTATTTTGAGATTCTGTTTCCAAAACGGATACAACTTGATTTACATTAGGCTGCAAGATGGTCTCAATATTATTGTCGCAAAACTTCCATCATTTGGAAAAAATAAATTGCATCCTCCCAAACGCCCCTTTTATTATAGGCCACCTTGATAAGACTGCTACCCCCACGGAAAGATTCTTTCATAGTGGGTGGGGTTACCTAAACGAGGATAAGAGTAAATCACCTTTCGGATTTAAAACGATAACTTTTAAGCGAATCACTGATTCTAATTTTGGATACCATGCTTGAGTTCTCCAGATAGAATAAACCACCAGACATATCGCATTATCGTTTTCCATTTTTTATTTTTTTTACATTTTTGGAAACAGTGAGGAAGGAGGAAATATATAAGAATTAAGGTTTTTCTAATTCATTGTGAATGCATCCACTGGAAGCCACGACACAAACCGGTGGCATTTTTTTGTTCAGGTAGCTTGCAAATAAATATACAATTTTTATACCAGATTTCTTGTCCACTATATGATTATCCAACGTATTTATGTACGTGGCAAATACAAAAAATATACCTAAGCTCACTGCCGCAGCATTCTCCCAACAGCAATCAATTTTTAGTAAAATATGACAATTTTTTAAATTTTTTTACAAAGCTTGTTAAGCCATAAAAAACTGCCTTCATTTCAAGAATGTTTATGTGTTTCTCCTGTTCACCTTGTTTCCAAAAAAAAAACCTTTTTCTTCCTTTCCATTGCAACACGTCCCCATCCCGATTTGTATGCATCGGAAAAAATTTTAATGTTATAATTAGGCTGTAAAATAGTATGTGCTTTAACCACCACTCAAGTTAATTTTTAACTAAGAACCTAACAAGCATCTTTTTGTTATAGTTGTTCCTGTGAGCCTTTAAGACATAATATTTTTCTCGCTTAAGGGTTTTTACGTACAACAAGCCGTACTCTGTACAAACCGAGGCTAGCCTTCCTATAATTTGCAAAACCTCTTTAATTGTTTTTTTTTTCTTTGGATAATCTTAATGGCTGTTTTTATGTTTGTTATTCTTTTTTGTGCGATATATATCCACGTCTTCTTTTCATTAAGGATAAATGCTAAAAATTGTATCTATTGAGTCGGTTGTGAATGGTTTTTTTTAAAGAGAAACAGGCCTGAAAGGGTGGAATAAAAAAGTGTAGTGGCTAGACCGAATTGTAAACATTGGAATTCAACTTTTGTTTTGAAAAGAAAATCTTAAATATTTTTTTATATTCATCAAACATTGAAACTAAAAAATATGCATTTTGAAGATATAATGTCACAAGGAAGCAGTTTTTAGTAATTAAGTTCTCTAATATCTTCCAGTTTAAAATGAAAGAAAGAACTTTATGCAGGTTTCTAGGATTAAAGATAAACCTAAAATCCCCTGTTATCCCCTTTTATAGTTCTATCTTAAAAAATAGCTTATGACTGATCTTCACAGTTATTAACAGTTTTAACTGCTCCTACTTATAAATGTTGTATGCTTTTCGAATAAATTTTTAACTTATTTTTGGTAAATTTTGAGGTTTTGGGGAGTGAAAACTTGAAAAGGTTTGTCCACAAAGGGAATTTTGTAACCTTTTGTTCAACTCAAAGCTAATTTATTTTGAGTTATTTGATTCCACTCTTCTAAAAAAAAAATTTTCGACTAATATTTCCTCTCGGCGCATTTTTCATATTTTTGCAATTTTCGCCAAAACCTTCGCTAAAAAAGAAAAGATCTGGATTTTGCGCTGTAGCAACTTAATATATTTTTGCATGGAACAATATTGTGGCCAATGCAAAACAACTGCGCCGATTCGGCAAAACCCAAAAGATCTTCATCAAGTGTTTCGTCTCTCCTTTTTTTATTTAGACCAAATTAGAGAAAACCCGCTCTAAGGCTGTCAAACCTTTTCCCAAAATGGTTTATAATTTTAAGAGTTACGTATCTCTTTTTTGCTCTGCAGCATATAGGATATAGCGTGCTACATGGATTTAATTTGGGTCCTTGAAGAATTTGGCAATTTTTCCGGTAATTTTGTATTTTTCGAGGAGATTATTTTTAGTTTCCTTATCTATATATTCCCATAGAAAGATGCTTCTTCCATCTGCAAGCTAGCTCTGCTGATATATCTGGATAATGTACTATCATCTGGCCCCCTAATATACTTTCTAAGGGGCGACTCTCTATGCTAGAGTTTAAGGAACCACTAGTGTCTGACGTGAGGAACTGTCAGATTCGTCGTCACATATAATAATATGCAAAACGATGTGCTAATAATACTTTTTTAAGTAAACATATTATAATCTTCTTAGAAAATTGGAAAGCCGGTAGAGTAAACCACGCATCGGGAGCATGGATGAGATACAATAGTATTTGTTTTTACATGCAGCATATAGGATATAGCGTGCTAGGCAAAAAAATTCTGAGTCATGCTCCGTCTACATGGAAAATTCGGTTGAGAATTTTTGTTAAATTACGACGGGTGAAGGGTTTTTGTTACGATAATTATTAAGGAAATAAAAATTTGATATTTTGGAAAGGGATTTTATTAACATTATGGAGTATTTATTGAGACCAATATGGTTTAAGTCTCTATAAGTCATAAAAACAAATGTGTGTTTACAAAATAAACAAACCCATGCCAAAAAATATTACTCCACTGTTTAAAACTGACAATGCGCCTTACTTATTTGAATCACGACGCTTCCTTTTCCCTTTCTTTCCCAGTTTCCTCATTTTCTTCTTTGGGTAATCCATTTGCTTTTCACTTTTTCTTTTGTTAAATTTTTTCGGCATTTTATTCGTTCTGTCAGATTCGTCGTCACATATAATATACAGCAGACATATGGAGTTTTTTATTGAGACTAATTTAGCGGGCATAAGTCAGAAACTATGCAGGGTTTAAGTTTTTATGCGTAATAAAAACAAATGTGTTTTTACAGAATAAACAAACCCATGCCAAAATATATTAGCCAAAACCATAATATTTGTCTCACTTCGTTGTTTAAAAACTGACAGTTTGCCTATATCTTGAATCTTCCTCATTTTCTTCTTTAGGTAATCCATTTGCTTTTCACGTTTTCGTTTATTACATTTTTTCTTTAAACGCGCATTTTCACAATTCGCGCGCGCTATACCGTGTTCACTTGTCGCATGAGCGCAAGAAGTATACTGAAGTACCTAGCAGAGATCAGGCAGGCTGCCATGGCGGTATGTTTTTCTTATCTCTAAAACTTGCGTATGACGTGCTACGAAGTATCACTACCTGGTGTATCTAATAGGATGTGCACAATCGAAGTATAATTTTGTCACGTGTGTTTTCTTCGTGTTTTTTTTTAAATAGGTTCCTGCATGTTTTCTCTTTTCAAAGAAAAGTTTTTTAAACATGCTTTTTATTATGATAATGTTAAACAACAATTAATCTGAATTTTTAAATCCTGGTCTGCTCTTAAGAAAACAAAACTTATATACTTGTAACATTAAACATTATGTTTTCTTTTTAATTATTTTAAAGTGTCAGTATCGTAATAGTGTTTGCGATATTTTATACTATTTCCTTTATGTACGTTTTTATTCATTTATATATTTTAAAACATGAAGGAGAAAATGTTAATTAGAATTGAATTTAAAAAATGAATACTGTGGATTGCCTTATAAAGTACCGAAACTTCGGCATAGAAAAAAAATTAGATTTCTGTGTTTTATTGCCCCCTCTCCAACGAACCAAAACCAGTAGTTTTTATTTTTGTTGTTTTTTTTAGTTTTATTTATATATTATTCTGAAGGTAATTCGTACATAAAGAAAAAAATTTACAGGAGCGTTAGTAAAGATTAACTTTGCTAATTGGTCTATCCCTTAGGATAAATATTTTTATTTTTCCTTTTATTGTTTGGATAAATGTGCTCCTTAAATCAAGCGCGAGATGCATGGGCGAATATTGTGGTATTGCGGGAGTGGTTGGGTATGGGTTGTTTGGGACTATGGCTGACCGTGTGGATGGCCGACATTTGAGGAATAATATTGATAATAATTTTCTGGTTAATAATGATAATAACTTTTCGATTGGGAACTTAAACGTTAGATCTATTAACACAGGTTTCGATGTGTTAGTTAATGTTGGAATACATTAATGCAAATTTCATGTTTTTGTACCAAGTTTTAATTATGTTCTTCTTGGATATAAATTAGTAAGAAAAGACAGGGGCGCAAGGGAAGGCGGTGTTGCCTTACATATTAAGAAAAATATGAAATGGAAAACACTGGAACTTGACTATAATTTTGAACATATATACATAAAATACACTATCCGAAATGTGAAATATATTCTTATTAATATATGTAAACCACCCTTGGATAGCGACTCTGTCTTTCTAGATCAGTAGGAAGATTTACTAAAATACAGAACAGTTGCATAGTAGTAGATGGGCGGCCGTAGGCCTGGCAATTAGGCCGCATAATGGACCCTTTGAACTTATGCACTTGCGCCTTAGGAGGACTTAATTTTTGCCTGACACCTCTTTGTCGAGGGCAGGGACCTTTAGACTGCGTAGCAAGTATACACAGTGGACCCCTAGCTTTACAATCCCTCCGAAGGGTGGTCCTGCTACTTGTTAGACTTGCATCTATCTAACATCGCTACCGTCCCAGCAGAACTTGGTTGACGGTAGACTTTCCTCCCCAGCAGCCCGCTATCATATAGGTTGACCCGAAAATCGAGGTCCCGGTTTCGTTGGTCGAGGTCGCCGTCGGAGTCCTCCTATTCTGTCGAGTCCAGCTGCGTCCCATGGATTGTGTCACCGGCTAGGCTTCTCTACCCAGTTTGGTGGGGTCCTCGGTCGTCCACTTTTGAGTCCCTCAAAATTTTCGGTGCAGTGTCAACCGTGCCGCCTCGCTCTACTGCGTTGCCAGATCTAGTGAAATTTCACTAGAATTAGTGATTTTTTTTGTAATTTAGTGATTTACTGAAAACTTTTATTAAAATGCCATATTCCAGTGACTTTTTCACATTAGTACTTACAAACCCATTTTACTATTTTTTATATTTTGATATTCGAGTAAATTATACAAAATATTAAAAATAGAAAATAAAAATAAAAGAACCACTTCTACAAAATTTTAAAATAAATAAATAATGAAATAAACTTTGCCGAACCCTCTGAGAACTAAAGGTAAAAGACCTCGTACGATGGCTGCAGGTCGGAAAGTGTACCCAAAACAGAGATAGCGATACCTCTCTGGATTGCAAGGCTTATTATCTGCTTTAAAAAATAGTTGAATCCAGGTTCAAATGATGAAGCAGAGATCTTAGCACGCAGTTCTCTCACAAATTATTTTTTCTTTTTCTCCCCTTGGACCAAAATTTTCTACACAAAAAGGAACAAAAAATAATTTGGAGAAATTTCTGAATATTTTTTTATTTTATTTTGTTCCGAAATTTTTGCAGTGTCTCTAGCTCTTTTACACGTTAAATTTAGATAGGATGCTGCCAAAGTATCTGAACAAGTTGCGTCCCAAACTACTGGTCTTCCTTTGGACCATGGTACAAGAGAAAGACCATCAGCTCTTTTACCGTCAGATATAAAAATTCAACATGTATCTTGAATACGTACGTGGTATATTTGTCTGTTTATTATTATTTTTATTTTTGCAATTTAGCTCATTTCTTTTGTGATGAAACAAAATAAAAATATGCATTTAAAATGTACTTCGATGTTTCCATTTAGTCACTCCCCCCCCCTCCTCCCGTTAATAAAATTTTCGAACCAGCAAAGCAAATATAAGTCTCTACTGAAATTCTGTGAAAGTGATTTTTTACAACTCCATCTGGTGAATTCTTAAATTTTGATCTGGCAACACGGTCGTTTGTTGTTATTCTATGAACAACGTCGACTGCAGAGCTGCTGAGAAGCGGGGCCGCCAGTCGCGTCGCGTCGTCTCGAGTCGCATTCGGTGTTGTCTGAAGCAATGTGTACTTGCCGAGATCCGATCCTGCGATATCTGTTCTGCAGGCTAAGACGCTGTTCACTAGTCAGTTGCATAAGTTACTTAAATCTTTTGAACAATACAATATATCCAGCCAGGTTAAAAAATTTGCGGCAAACCTTTCAACTATGCCACTCTATGCCATATTAAATTTTGCTAAAATTAAGAGTCATGAAATATCATATAGAGATTTCAAAAACATGAATTACGATGAATTTTTGAGGGAGAACAGCTGTCTTGGCAGCGGCTTTTCGTGACTAAGTATATCAATGAAAAGATGTTTTTTGTTTAAATATGCTTAAAATTTTAGATAAGCATGTGCCGTTAAAAACTAAACAAGTGTCGGAAAACTCTACTCTCCATGGATTACGGAGAATATAAGACAAATTATTAAAATGTGGGATACTGCTCATAGAAAATTCCTCACAAGTGGGTCTGAAGGACATTTGAGATAATATAGACAGCTTAGAAACTTTACAAAGCATACTAACATAGGCGAAAAAATATAATTTTTTTATAATAATAATAGATAGAGAAATTTTAAATAAGATAGTCCATAACAGATTCTGAAATGCAGTGGGGGAGGATAGTTTGTCGATTCGCAGAAGCGTTGATAATGAAGCTGTTTATACCCGGGTCTTGTTAAATTATGAAAATTCCACTGGCCAGGTGATACTTTCATACATCAACAAACTCGTGGGTTTTGTTAAATTACGAAAACTTCTAGGCATGACGCACACAGATGCTTTCATACATTAACTACCTTATTTTTCTTCAGATATTTATTTAATTTTTTTTTTCTCTTAAGGACGCTACGTTGTGTTTGTAGTATTACCCTCTGTCTTTCTTTTACCCAGGTTCTAAAGAGTTTGACACAGTTGATTTCCTACCGGAAGTCAAATAAAACCACACCATTTCAATTAATATTACAGTTATAATGAATAAAAAATATATAAAAGGGTATCAAAAGTACCACGATTAAACATAAAAATGTGATAATTAAATCATAACAATATTAAAAGTGAATCCTAATTAGATACGGGATTCTTGATACCTTGAGCATATTGTTTATTTACCATCCAAGAATCAAGAGATTTACCCTATCTCCCCTTTGTGATTGTTCCATCAGTCTATGTCTGCTTCGAGTTACAAGAGAGGTGAGTAATGAGCTGTTTAGTTGAAATGCCTATAATAGCCCAGTACCTTGACTAACCCACTATTATAGAAAAACATTCCATTGTTGACTATTTTCTAGAACGAACAAAAATAAGTACGCCCTAGGTAACCTGTTCGTAGAGGGGTTACGTAGTTATATAAGAGATAATTTGCCATGTGATAAAGACTGCTAGTTAAGCAAACGCAAGGCTCAAGACACTTAGGAAAACCTGACCTCCTATCACAGCTTTATCGTTAGCAAGCTTTACTAAATTTATTTGTTTAAAAAATACACCAACAAAAACACGGCCACGCACCAACATACACAAAATATTCATAATGTGGTTGGTTTATGGTCATACCAATACACCCTCTTTTGACAAAGCCCATTACCAGCTTTCTTGATTTTGAATAGTAAATATCAATATACCCATTGTGAAGGGTACCCTTCTCGAACAAAAGATTTGTTAACAGAGATAATAAATCTCCTTGAAATCTTTCACCCGAGGAGTCTACTTTTAATATCTGTGAAATAGTACTTATAATTCTAAATTGTAACAGAACCGTTAATTAAAATAAATGTTTATAGGAAGTAAAATAAAACAAGAATAAAAAAATCATTGTAAAAAAAATAAAAGCAATACTAATTAAAATATTTAACCCTCACTGTGCAATACTGGAAAGAAAATAATGCCGTGGCAATTCAATGTCCCCCCTAATTTCCCTTTTCCCCGTTTAATAAATTACCTGCAAAATTTTGCTTCCGTTGTCGGACCTTCATTTCTCTGATCTTTAGATTTGAACGTGCGTTTTGTCTTAAAAATTACTGAAAAAAAATATCACCGTCACCACAATTCTTTCCTAAAGGAAAGACAACGACGGACGGCAAAGCAGCCAAACCAGCGAAGCTGCATTTCACCAATTTCGCTAATCTGACCACTCCGACGCACAGCGTCCCTCTCCAGCAGTCAAGAATCATACTGATTTTGTAGTAAGACTGATTTGAGTCCATCGTGCCCCTTTTAATAGTAATTATTTTTTATTTGCGATTTTAATTTATTTTCTACCAATTTAAAATTCATTTATTCGTACTTATGTACAGATTTAGACGTAATGTATTTTATGATTTTCTACCAATTTTAATTTAATTATTTGTTTGACGTTACTTGTACAGATTTAGACGTTAGTGAGCTTTTAGTGACAATTTTAGTTTGTTTATTTTGAATTAAATTTCTAATTCCCTCCTCCCCGTTATCCTCCCTATTTAGCTAGAGAGAGCCGACACTGTGCAGTGAGTGCCGTAGCAAAACATAAACAAACAAACAAAAGAAACTCTGTCTTGTTCGGTGAACCGGCCACAAGACAGAGCAACGCATCCCGGTGGACCGTTGGAGCGTCGTATTAAAAAGAAAAAAACAAAAGGAAAAAGAGACTTTGTCTTGTTCGGTGAACCGTGCACAAGACAAAGCAACGCATCCCGGTGAACCGTTGGAGCGTCGTAAAACAAAGAAAAATACAAGTGCCGCATCCCAATGCATAGGAGCGTTCCCTCCCCCCTAATTTAAGAAAAAATCCCCAGAGTGACCCAAACCTTCTTTGCTACATCGTGACAAAAATGAGTCTGAATGCCGTTGCATGTGTGCTTGGCCTTATATAGACGTTGCAAACTACGCCACGCCACGCTTACGTTCTTTGTTTCGTTGTTAAGACGTGCACTCATTTGCCTGTTTTTCGTCGACACTTAACTATATTCGAACTTTTAAGGGATGTAGCCACTTATACACACAGACTGCTGGCGCCTAATTTCTTGCCTGTACTGGGTACCGTCATCCGGGGCTAAGTGGTCCAAAATTTTCGGTTTTTTGTAGATTTTGGGAAAACTATAAAATATTTTGGCTTAAGAATTTTAATATAAAGTCTACCATGCTTTAATAAGCTGCGTCTGGACAAATTTTGTTTTAAATATATGTAGTTTTTTTATATATATTTTTGTTCTAGGTGGTCCACTTACCCCGTAGTTTGAGGTAAAGGGGACCACCCGCCCGTTTTTCATTAATTTACGCACTAGGGTCCCATTTAATCTTTATAATGGGAAAGAGGTCCACCCTTAAACTTTTTAAAAATGATTTTTTTGTATTAAACAACATATGAAAAAGATTGGTAGTAAAAATAATATCAAAATTTTTTATTTATTTTTAATTTGAAAAAAAAACGAACTCTTATTAACTAATAAGTTGTACAAAAAAATTTTTAAGTACAAAAGCTTAAGCTTTAATAGGAACAAAAATTCTTAGAACTAAGAAAAAATAAAAAAATACTCTAATAGCAACAAAAACTGAACAAAAAAATTTGGATTCAGTTTTAGCAAAGTAAAGAAATATCAGTATTCATATGAAATTTGTATCTACCTCTGGTATGATTTTTAACAAGGATTTTCTCAACAATATCTGTAGGATCTATAAGGCATTCGTCGTGAACTTGAGGAAATACAAAGTAAATTTCTTTTCCTGTCATCTTTCTTAAAAAAATAATTTTAAATTTATCGTTTAAATTTCTTTGTATTTGGCCAACATAATACAACTGCCTTTTTCCAGAAGTAATTTCAAATTTTACGATGACAAAATCGCTTTGTACCAAATCACTCAAATTTTGTTGAAGCGCCGGCACCGATACAGTTTCCTGTTGCGGTTCAGCTTCCAAAATGTCTTCATCAGAATTCTCCTGAAACATATCTACATCAGATGACTCGTTATGTTCACTATATTCAACATCGTCTGATGACTCGGACGATGTTTCAATTTCCTCTAAAGATAAACTTTTTCCTGGTGCCACGTGTAGCTTTTTACCTCTAGATTTTTTTGTTTGATTTTCAGGCATTCTTGTTTTTTTAAGAAAATCAATAAGTTCTGGATTAAAATTACCAGAACTTTCTGGTTCCGGATGAGTTTCATTTGGCAGTTTTTGCAGGACCCTTTCTCGATTTAACGGATAGATTCCGCAGGCAGCAAAACCGGCCTTTAGATTTTCAGAAGCGGTCTCTAAACTTTCTAAGGTTTTCTTAAGGAGTTTTGGGAAATCAGATTTTGGAACAACTCCTCTATTTTTCTGTTTCCACTCTAGAAGTACAGCTCTCCATTTTCGTTTTAAGGGAGCAAAAAATGCTACGTCAAGAGGTTGACAAATTCCTGTTGAATTTGGCGGCAGTAGCACAAATCTAATTTGATTTTCGTTACAACTCTCGATGACTGTTTGAGAAACGTGACTGGATAAGTTGTCACCTATCATTAGTCGCGGAGCTGGTTGCTTTTTAAGGTATGGCAGAGCCAGTTTTAAAAACCAATCCTCAAAGGTCCTTTCGTCAAACCATCCATTTTTTGACCTGTTGTATCGAGTGTTGTCTGGGCCACCTTCAATCCAAGTTGGGTATAAATTCTCTGCTCGATAAACAATATAAGGTGGTAGCAATACTCCTGCAGCTGATCCGCACATCATTATGGACACGCTAGTCTTTGATGAGTCTAGAACATTTTTTGGATGCTTAGATCCCCTTTTTATAACAACCCTTTGCTTTCCAGGATCGTCGCAAAAATTTGTTTCATCATAGTTAAGTATACTTTGTGGAGAAACGTTCTCTAAAGAATTTTGGAGTTGATCAAAATAAGAGTTGATAATGTCGGCGCCAACTTCAGCTCTACAACGCTTGATATTTTCTGAAAAACGGACCGATAATTCGGGATGCCTTTTTAAAAAAAGATTAATATATTCGCTGCCTGGCATGTTATTCTTAAAACGTGATTCCTGCCTACCAATTCGGTCAAGATACTGTTTGATAATACACCTGATATCCAACTTGGTCATCGGAAATCCCCATTCTCCACAAAGTATGAGACCTTGAACTATTTGCTGTTCTTCATTCTCTCTTAAAGCTGGTTGTCTGCCGTATTTTAATGTGTGAGTTCCCTCTAATTTTCTTTTTAATGTGGTTCTGGGAATACCATATTTCTTACAGGCTTTTCTTCTAGACATCCTTCGTAATTTTACTTCTCTGATCGCTAGCTCTAAGTTTTCTACCGTATAGTTGCAGTTGGGAGCTTTTCCCACCTTCCTCTTGTAATTTCTGACCATCTTTTGTCATCTGTAACGAAAAAACAAACCTTTTGTCAATTCTACGGCTAAAGTGGACCGGTCCGCTTTCCCCAGATTTATGTTGACTTTTTATATTTATTTCCCCCACTGCTACCACAAATAAATAAAAACGTTTTTTAAACTCAATTATTATTTAAAACTAAATGGTGAAGTGCCTAACGTAAGTTAAAAAACAAAAAACTTACCTATAAACGCACTGCAAGGGAGGTTTTCCAGGAAATAAAATAACCAAAAAATTGCCGTGTATCTTTTCGCTTTCAGAATGCAACTGAACAACAGCAGCGCGCTCGATCTTGACAAAAAAGCTTATTGCGTTAGGTGTTCTCAATCCAACCTGCATACGAAATCGCTGTTGCCGGTTGTTTTATAGAAGATACACAATTTTATTATTTTTAATGTCCTTTTGGACCACTTTACCAGCTGTGGTCCTCTTAGCCCCGCTTGACGGTATTTTTAAATTTGTTTCCTTAAATGGTTTAAAACGTTTAGCAATAATTTTCTTTTTAACAAGCCCCGGTCTGAATTGTTTCAATAAATATAATAATTAATTCATGTATTGAAACAATTCAGACCGGGGCTTGTTAGAAATTTTTTTTTGCTAAAAGTTTTAAACCATTTAAGGAAACAAATTTAAAAATACCCAGTACAGGCAAGAAATTAGGCGCCAGCAGTCTGTGTGTATAAGTGGCTACATCCCTTAAAAGTTCGATTATAGTTAAGTGTCGACGAAAAACAGGCAAATGAGTGCACGTCTTGACAATCAAACAAATAACGTAAGCGTGGCGTGGCGTGGGTTGCAACGTCTATATAAGGCCAAGCGCACATGCAACGCCATTCAGACTCATTTTTGTCACGATGTAGCAAAGAAGGTTTGGGTCACTCTGGGGATTTTTCTTAAATTAGGGGGGAGGGAACGCTCCTATGCATTGGGATGCGGCTCTGGTATTTTTCTTTGTTTTTCCGACGCTCCAACGGTTCACCGGGATGCGTTGCTTTGTCTTGTGCACGGTTCACCGAACAGGACAAAGTCTCTTTTTCTTTTGATTTTTTTCCTTTTTAACACGACGCTCCAACGGTTCACCGGGATGCATTGCTTTGTCTTGTGCACGGTTCACCGAACAGGACAAAGTCTCTTTTTCTTTTGATTTTTTTTCCTTTTTAATACGACGCTCCAACGGTCCACCGGGATGCGTTGCTCTGTCTTGTGCCCGGTTCACCGAACAAGATAGAGCCCTTTTTTTTCTCTTCTTTTTTTGTTTTTTTATATATACGACGCTCCAACGGTTCACCGGGATGCGTTGCTCTGTCTTGTGCCCGGTTCACCGAACAAGACAGAGTTTCTTTTGTTTGTTTGTTTATGTTTTGCTACGGCACTCACTGCACAGTGTCGGCTCTCTCTAGCTAAATAGGGGAAGATAACGGGGAGGGGGGATTTAGAAATTTAATTCAAAATAAACAAACTAAATTTGTCACTAAAAGCTCACTAACATCTAAATCTTTACAAGTAACGTCAAACAAATAATTAAATTAAAATTGGTAGAAAATCATAAAATACATTACGTCTAAATCTGTACATAAGTACGAATAAATAAATTTTGAAGTTGATAGAAAATAAATTAAAATCACAAATAAAAAATAATTACTAGTAAAAGGGGCACAATAGAATCAAATCAGTCTTTCTACAAAATCAGCATGATTCTTGACTGCTGGAGAGGGACGCTGTGCGTCAGAGTAGTCAGATTAGCGAATTTGGTGAAATACGGCTTCGCTGGTTTGGCTGCTTTGCCGTCCGTCGTTGTCTTTCCTTTAGGAAAGAATTATGGTGACGATGATATATATTTTTTTTTTGCAGTAATTTTTAATAAAACGCACGTTCCAATCTAAAGATCAGAGAAATGAAAGTCCGACAACGGAAGCAAAATTTTGCAGGTAATTTATTAAAAGGGGAAAGGGGAAATTAGGGGGGGACATTGAATTGCCACGGCATTATTTTCTTTCCAGTATTGCACAGTGAGGGTTAAATATTTTAATTATTATTGCTTTTATTTTTTTTTACAATGATTTTTTATTCTTGTTTTATTTTACTTCCTATAAAAAATTATTTTAATTAATGGTTCTTTTATAATTTAGAATTATAAGTACTATTTCACAGATATTAAAAGTAGACTCCTCGGGTGAAAGATTTCAAGGAGATTTATTGTCTCTGTTAACAAATCTTTTGTTCGAGAAGGGTACCCTTCACAATGGGTATATTGATATTTACTATTCAAAATCAAGAAAGCTGGTAATGGGCTTTGACAAAAGAGGGTGTATTGGTATGACCATAAACCAACCACATTATGAATATTTTGTGTATGTTGGTGCGTGGCCGTGTTTTTGTTGGTATATTTTTTTAAACAAATAAATTTAGTAAAGCTTGCTAATGAGAAAGCTGTGATAGGAGGTCAAGTTTTCCTAAGTGTCTTGAGCCTTGCGTTTGCTTAACTAGCAGTCTTTATCACATGGTAAATTATCTCTTATATAACTACGTAACCCTCTACGGACAGGTTACCTAGGGCGTACTTATTTTTGTTCGTTCTAGAAAATAGCCAACAAGGAATGTTTTTCTATAATAGTGGGTTAGTCAAGGTACTAGGCTATTATAGGCATTTCAACTAAACAGCTCATTACTCACCTCTCTTGTAACTCGAAGCAGACATAGACTGATGGGACAATCACAAAGGGGAGCTTGGGTAAATCTCTTGATTCTTGGATGGTAAATAAACAATATACTCAAGGTATCAAGAATCCCGTATCTAATTAGGATTCACTTTTAATATTTTTATGAGTTAATTATCACATTTTTCTATTTAATCGTAGTACTTTTTATATAGCATAGGTGGTATAACTATTTTTTTTACATTTACCCTTTTATACACTTTTTATTCATTATAACTGTAATATAAATTGAAATCGTGTGGTTTTATTTGACTTCCGGTAGGAAATCAACTGTGTCAAACTCTTTAGAACCTGGGTAAAAGAAAGACAGAGGGTAATACTACAAACACAACGTAGCGTCCTTAAGAGAAAAAAATTTAAAATAAATATCTGAAGAAAAATAAGGTAGTTAATGTATGAAAGCATCTGTGTGCGTCATGCCTAGAAGTTTTCATAATTTAACAAAACCCACGAGGTTGTTGATGTATGAAAATATCACCTGGCCAGTGAAATTTTCATAATTTAACAAGACCCGGGTATAAACGGTTTCACTGGTGCCGTGACCAGGATAAAGAGTCGTAAAATTGACATAGATTGTTTATAAAAAACCTGATACTGCTAAAAATTTTGCAGATTACAAAGAAGAGTCATAGACCAGCCAGCACGAACTCGTAAGAAGAAGCAGAAGCAGCAGTACCAATGGTGGTTTAATAAGTACCATTGAACCAGTCAGCAGTTGCAAACAATTTTGGGCGCCTTAATGGAGCTAAACAAACAAAATAAACCAATAAACAAAAGAAAGAACTACACTACAAGAGTTTTGCAACCATGACAACAGAACAGCAAACAAGCACGTGTAGCTATCTCAAGGAAAAAAAATGTTACATATGATGAGATTTTTTTTGACCACTATGACAGCATAAAAGACTAGCAGCAATCACAGAATAATAAACATAAAAACGCAACACCCACAACCGACCTTAAGTTCTTGGAAAATATTTCGAAGGGTTAGAGAAATGCAGATCGAAGAAGAAAATAAGTTTCAACAAATTATCAAAGACATTTTAAGATTACCTAAAGAAAAACAATGGAAAACGCACAACAATTTGAGGAAATTGCAAGTTGATTTTTAAGAAAGACATTGGCACGTTTTTGGAGAATACCTAAACTACTCGCTAAATTAATAAAGCCCAACCAAAAGTATTGTAATCCGAGATAATGAGGGTAGACAAAAAGCCTAGATCAACTGTTACTGATTTTCTAAGAAAAGGAGATGAAACGACAAATAATAAAGAATCGAAAAAAACCCACAGATGTACAACCAAATAAATAAGAGTATCTACTGTGAGATTGACAACAACCACATGCGGGGTTAAAAAAAGACTAGCCACTAAATCAAAACAAAAGGAGGGTCGCCCGTCGGGTTGCCCATTGTAAATCATCGTAAAGTCAATTACAAATAAGCAAGTACCAACACTGCAGAAAAGATTGACAACCGCTATCAAACTTTTCGAAGCTACTGCGTTAATTATGGATATTTGCCACATTATCAATTTCTACCAAAAGAAATACCAAATTGCACCTTTCTTGAGACTGGATTAATTATCACCTGTACATGAAAAAAAAAAGGAAATCACTTGGGTAATCCAGGAGAAACAAGCCACTAACAACACTATAAATGATGAAGTGATCCTGTCAATTATTATAGTGTTATAAACTTGATGAACCAAAAGGATGGGGTACTAGACACATCGACGGTACACTAATCATAATACCTTTTGGTGACAGAGGCTTGCAGGGGGTTGCGAATATAGTAGGGTGAAACCGGACTTAACCTTTTACAAGGTAGTGGATTGTCTGCACCAATGGAACTTGGATGACAATGAAGGAGCTGTTAACCTTTTACAAGGTAGTGGATTGTCTGCATCAATGGACTGGAGTGATGATACATGAACTGCCAAGGAATTGTGTATGAATTGTGTATATTGAAGTATCATTAGATTTAACAATACACTGAGAAATACTGGAAAATTATGGGTGTAACGAAGTAACAGTTTGGTTGGTACCGTTCCAATCTGTATTTTTTTTTTAAGAAGTTGGATCGGGGCTAACTGGAATTGTTTTCAGTATTATTTTAATTTCCTCATTTTTCTTTTGGCATTCAGAATTTAAAATAAGGGGGGAGTGAAACAATTCAGACCGGGGCTTGTTAGAAATTTTTTTTTGCTAAAAGTTTTAAACCATTTAAGGAAACAAATTTAAAAATACCCAGTACAGGCAAGAAATTAGGCGCCAGCAGTCTGTGTGTATAAGTGGCTACATCCCTTAAAAGTTCGATTATAGTTAAGTGTCGACGAAAAACAGGCAAATGAGTGCAAGTCTTGACAATCAAACAAATAACGTAAGCGTGGCGTGGCGTGGGTTGCAACGTCTATATAAGGCCAAGCGCACATGCAACGCCATTCAGACTCATTTTTGTCACGATGTAGCAAAGAAGGTTTGGGTCACTCTGGGGATTTTTCTTAAATTAGGGGGGAGGGAACGCTCCTATGCATTGGGATGCGGCTCTGGTATTTTTCTTTGTTTTTCCGACGCTCCAACGGTTCACCGGGATGCGTTGCTTTGTCTTGTGCACGGTTCACCGAACAGGACAAAGTCTCTTTTTCTTTTGATTTTTTTCCTTTTTAATACGACGCTCCAACGGTTCACCGGGATGCGTTGCTTTGTCTTGTGCACGGTTCACCGAACAGGACAAAGTCTCTTTTTCTTTTGATTTTTTTCCTTTTTAATACGACGCTCCAACGGTCCACCGGGATGCGTTGCTCTGTCTTGTGCCCGGTTAACCGAACAAGATAGAGCCCTTTTTTTTCTCTTCTTTTTTTGTTTTTTTATATATACGACGCTCCAACGGTTCACCGGGATGCGTTGCTCTGTCTTGTGCCCGGTTCACCGAACAAGACAGAGTTTCTTTTGTTTGTTTGTTTATGTTTTGCTACGGCACTCACTGCACAGTGTCGGCTCTCTCTAGCTAAATAGGGGAGGATAACGGGGAGGGGGGATTTAGAAATTTAATTCAAAATAAACAAACTAAATTTGTCACTAAAAGCTCACTAACATCTAAATCTTTACAAGTAACGTCAAACAAATAATTAAATTAAAATTGGTAGAAAATCATAAAATACATTACGTCTAAATCTGTACATAAGTACGAATAAATAAATTTTGAAGTTGATAGAAAATAAATTAAAATCACAAATAAAAAATAATTACTAGTAAAAGGGGCACAATAGACTCAAAGCAGTCTTTCTACAAAATCAGCATGATTCTTGACTGCTGGAGAGGGACGCTGTGCGTCAGAGTGGTCAGATTAGCGAATTTGGTGAAATACGGCTTCGCTGGTTTGGCTGCTTTGCCGTCCGTCGTTGTGTTTCCTTTAGGAAAGAATTATGGTGACGATGATATATATTTTTTTTTTGCAGTAATTTTTAATAAAACGCACGTTCCAATCTAAAGATCAGAGAAATGAAAGTCCGACAACGGAAGCAAAATTTTGCAGGTAATTTATTAAAAGGGGAAAGGGGAAATTAGGGGGGGACATTGAATTGCCACGGCATTATTTTCTTTCCAGTAATGCACAGTGAGGGTTAAATATTTTAATTATTATTGCTTTTATTTTTTTTACTTTTTTTTTACTTCCTATAAAAAATTATTTTAATTAATGGTTCTTTTATAATTTAGAATTATAAGTACTATTTCACAGATATTAAAAGTAGACTCCTCGGGTGAAAGATTTCAAGGAGATTTATTGACTCTGTTAACAAATCTTTTGTTCGAGAAGGGTTCCCTTCACAATGGGTATATTGATATTTACTATTCAAAATCAAGAAAGCTGGTAATGGGCTTTGACAAAAGAGGGTGTATTGGTATGACCATAAACCAACCACATTATGAATATTTTGTGTATGTTGGTGCGTGGCCGTGTTTTTGTTGGTGTATTTTTTTAAACAAATAAATTTAGTAAAGCTTGCTAATGATAAAGCTGTGATAGGAGGTCAAGTTTTTCTAAGTGTCTTGAGCCTTGCGTTTGCTTAACTAGCAGTCTTTATCACATGGTAAATTATCTCTTATATAACTACGTAACCCTCTACGGACAGGTTACCTAGGGCGTACTTATTTTTGTTCGTTCTAGAAAATAGCCAACAAGGAATGTTTTTCTATAATAGTGGGTTAGTCAAGGTACTGGGCTATTATAGGCATTTCAACTAAACAGCTCATTACTCACCTCTCTTGTAACTCGAAGCAGACATAGACTGATGGGACAATCACAAAGGGGAGCTTGGGTAAATCTCTTGATTCTTGGATGGTAAATAAACAATATACTCGAGGTATCAAGAATCCCGTATCTAATTAGGATTCACTTTTAATATTTTTATGAGTTAATTATCACATTTTTCTATTTAATCGTAGTACTTTTTATATAGCATAGGTGGTATAACTATTTTTTTTACATTTACCCTTTTATACACTTTTTATTCATTATAACTGTAATATAAATTGAAATCATGTGGTTTTATTTGACTTCCGGTAGGAAATCAACTGTGTCAAACTCTTTAGAACCTGGGTAAAAGAAAGACAGAGGGTAATACTACAAACACAACGTAGCGTCCTTAAGAGAAAAAAATTTAAAATAAATATCTGAAGAAAAATAAGGTAGTTAATGTATGAAAGCATCTGTGTGCGTCATGCCTAGAAGTTTTCATAATTTAACAAAACCCACGAGGTTGTTGATGTATGAAAGTATCACCTGGCCAGTGAAATTTTCATAATTTAACAAGACCCGGGTATAAACGGTTTCAGTATTTTAAAATCTTTTTATCCATCATCCTGGAAAAAAGCCATTACACCTCTTGCTAAGATAGATGAACCGAAGGATTTAAAAGATTTAAGACCAATTAGCCTACTACCCGTGCTGTCCAAAATTTTTGATAAACTTTTGTATGTTCAAATAGAGTCTTTTCTAGAAATAAATAAAATAATCCCAGATTGATAGATAGATAATTATAGCACGTCGACGACCTTGGTCAGTATTCTAAATGATATTCGTGAGAACCAAGAACAAAAAAACATTACATGCATGACTCTTTTAGATTTTAGCAAGGCGTTTGATACCATCAGCCATGAAATGCTCCTGTCTATATTTTAGTTTCTCTCAAAAAGCAGTTGGTCTGATGTAAAACATGATTGAATTTCGACAAAGTAAAGTCTTGATAACAACAGGATCCGGAATTAAAATTTCCTTTTTTAAAGCAGTAAAGGAAGGTGTGCCTCATGGATCTTTTCTTTATTCGCTTCTTTTTGCCCTCTATGTTGCTGATATGCAGGGTTGTGGAAAATTTTGTAGATTCAAACAATTTGCTCACGATTTTTAACTTAAAATTCCCATAAATATACATAATGTTCAAAAAACTCAAGAAAAATTTAACTCTGACCTAAAAAGAATATTTACTTACGCAAAAAAAAAACATAATCTCAAGCTAAATGCAACTAAATCACAAATTATTATAATTAACAAAAATAAAACAGACAGAAAGCAAATTGAAGAAACATTAAAAATTTCTATATTCCAATAGTACAAGAAGCAAAAAACCTGGGCGTCCTTTTTGACAGTGATATATCTTTTGAATATCATGTTAAAAACAAACTAATGGCAGCATATCTTGGACTTAAAAATATGTATAAAATTAAAAACAATAAACAACAAGCAAAAATATGATTTATATCCCTTTTTGATTATGCAGATGTTATCTATGGAGGCTTTTATTGGCTTTTTAAAAAATATGCAAAAAATACAATTGCATAAGATTTTCTTTTAATATCCCTTATCGACAACATAAAACAACACCAGTCATCAACCAATATAAAATACTTAACATGGTTTACAGAAGAAAACAGCACATGTATTCATTTATATATAGAACAATCAAAATCGGGAAACCAACATATCTTCGAAAATAATTTACGAATTTAGAGAGAATCCATACAACAAGAAATTGTCACAATTTTATTATTCCAAGGCACAGAACGGCGTCATTTTAGAAATCTTTCTCTTATGAGAACATAAAAATGTGGAATGGTTTGCAGCAAAACATAAAAAGAATAAACGGAAGATGGTTGTGGCAATGTGAAACCAGAGTTGTTTGCGAGGTTTTTTGTACTTTAGTACAAAATGAACTTCCTGAATTTCAATCACATAGAGGGTGGATGGCACATAAGCGCGAACGAAATTGTCTGTCATTGTTACACCAGTTCATTTTGCACTGAAGTACAAAAAACTCTTGTTTTTTCGATAAAAAAAATATGTCACTAGAACGCTGCAAAAGATCTATAAAAAACATTATTTGCCAAGAACAAGTTCGTCTATAACCACATATATCGATATCTGTACTTGAGCAATTTTTTTAATGTTTTTTTTAAATCATTTTATTAAAGTCAGTTTATTTACTTTCATCAAAATAAATGCCAACAAATTCAAAATTGTCGGTTTTGGCCCGACGGCCTTTTGTCCTTTGTCATACCTCCATAGTGCCCCTGTATTTTCCTATATTTAACATTTATTTTTAAGTGCCAACCCCTCCAGATGGCGCAGTCTAGATTTTCACAATAAGCCACTATCAATTGACGTCACAAGCTAAAAACAGTTGAGCATCGGCAGAAAATTATTTTTGCCCATCCCTACTTTCATTTTACCCATAGAAATTTAAAATGGTTCATTGATTGTCATTACAACCAAAATTTTATGCTAGGGTATTGACATTTCAAGGTTATAACATCTTTCAAGCATTTTGTCAGTGACCTACATCAGAAAATTTGCAAGTTTTAGATTTTCTGAATTATAGAACTGATATCTTGTGCTTTTAATGTTAAGAAACTAGCGGCTAGCCCTTTAAAGTGTTCATTTAGTTTTTTAAAGAACTTTTTGTTTCCTTCCAGTGTACAGTGTCTTAAGGAACTCTTTGTACTCCTGTTGTGTATTGCCAGAAAACAATAAAGGTAGGTATATAAATAATAGCTTAAAATAGCAAAACAAATACCTCCTTTATATGGGCCCATTAAAACATTTAAAATAAAGGGTTTTCTAAAAGAATGTGGGTAAAGTTATGACTGTCCCTATCTATTTGCAAAATGGCAAATGCTAAAGTTACAACAGTTGCAGAAAACCCGATTTTTTCACAAGAACACCAACAAAACTGAATCATATTTAGGAAAATCTGACCTAACCTAACTTAATCCAACACAAAAAAGCATGGTTATTATGCAGTATACAGTTCCCTGCCATTTTTGATTTAATATGAAAAATTCTTTATGGGGGCACCTACTAGGGTCCCTAGGACCCCAAATCCGCCTGCGCTGGTTGTTTTTTTTCAATTATTTTGTTTTTTTTTTTTTTTTTTTTTCACTAAAACAATCCAATCCAACACAGCCCAACCCAACCCAAAACAATAAAAAAAAAACACATTACAACCCCCTCCCGCGGCGGCACCCTTTTTTCTCTTGAAAAAAAAAAAACAAAACAAAAATCGGGCGCAGGTGGATTTGGGGTCCTAGGGACTCTAGTAGGTGCCCCCGTAAAGAATTTTTCATAAAAAATAAAAAATGGCAGAAAACCCTATACTGCATAATTATCAAAAGCATTAATCAATGCAACTGTTGTAGTTTTGTCCGAGGCTTTAGCTTTCTAAAAATCCATGCATAAAAACTACATAAACTATTTTAAGAGGTCTAAAGGCTCATTTATAATAGCATGCAGCAGCTTATGCTAACAAGTGTCAAATTTTTTGTTTGTTAATTTATAGTGAATTTATAGGTGAACAGTCCAAATTTTTAGGAGGACAGACTCTGATTTTGCAGATGTCTTGTAAATAGTTCTTTACTTTTGGTCACATGATTAAATATAAAACACCACATTCTAAACACCAATTAGTATCTAATCATGATTAAAGCCTCGATTAAAGCCTAATTGGGAAATTTTTGTCTTGGAGGATACAAGCATGAATGGGCTTTAACTGAAAACATATTACCCAGGTAAATTAGGCAAAAACCAAAAAACTTCTATAACCTAAGATTTTCAGGGTTTCTTTGACATCAGAAATTCAAAGTAAAAATATAAAAAGCACAAAAAAAATATGAAAGAGGTTCTTTGCAAGTTTATTTGTTTGATTAAATAAGGTTGACAGGAACGTTTCTATAGTAAACAGCTAACCTAAAAGCATTTTTAATTTAACTAAGTAAGTAACTCAAATACGAGCTTAAATATTATTATTACCTAAGTTAAGATTAATTTTTATCAAGGTTCAAAACAATAAATTTTTTAGCACTTAGATTTTAATAACAAGTTCATCAAAAACACAAGTTTACTTACTCCCTGTCTGCAAATAAAAAACACATGGCATTTTTGTTTACTGCAAAACATTTTTTTATTGTTCAGGAGCATAAAGAAATTATACTTACTGTTTTTTGCATATGAATGTCAATAAAAACGGAGTAGCCATTGACGAAGTAAATGCTTTGTGTTCTAGTTTTTTGTATGTTTTTTCCATTTTTTATGTTTACAACTTGTAGCTAAACTGTGATTTTTTTACTCATGATTTTAATTTACTCACAGCGCTCGTTCTTTAAAACCATGCTTCTAAAGAAAGTAATATTTTAGTCACTAGTATTAAAAACTACTATTAAATTTTGCCAATGGTACTATTTTCTTCGTTTTCTTCACAACTAACTTTTAAATTTCTGTTTCTTTTGGGAAAAAAAAACGATTTTTTTGCTCGAGTTCTTCCCTTTCTTGGATAATAAATTTTCTTGTGAGTTTCGAAAAAAATTTAGAAAATTTTTACATGAGGTACTCTAACACAAAAATTATTTGATTTTATCTGTTAAAATTGGCAGGTATGAATACTTACTCGTAAGTATTTAAAACTGGTCGTTACTCCAAAGGCTGAACCGGGCACTACAGCCTTAAGGAAGCTTGTTGTGCCCAGGAGTCTACTGAAATTGTATAGATCATAGTTAAAACAAATACGATCCAGAAAAATAAAACCCCTGCAGAATACAAAACTTGATTTAGGTTTAATACTTTTCTTATATATGCACATTTGGCTTTCACTTAAGCTTCAACTGGTATATGTTAAAGAAAAAGTATTGTTTTGTAGTCTGAAGAGGTTTTAGTTTCCTGGTTAGTATGTGTTTTATTTACACTCTTCAAAATCTCAGTAGATTCTTGGGCATAATAGGCCCACTTGTTATTTTTATATAAATCTTCATATGTACATAAAAACTTTATTTTTTTACAGAAATGCCTGCTATGTGAAACATTTGCCATAAGTACAAAACATCAAAGGCCAAAAAGACAAACAAAACATCGGAGGAAAATTTGAATTTTATAAGGCACCGTCCATTAAAAATAAAAACAATAAAGTGGATCCTTGAAGAGTGAAGAGAAGAGAAAAATGGTTTAAAAACATTGGAGCAGATACTGGGCAAACAGTACATGTTCGTTCCAATCACTTTGTTACTGGTAATAATGTTATACCTACATTCCTGTGCAGAAAATTCTGCATCATAATACATTACATACCCAATTAGATATGTTGCATGATATTAGTTTGGCAAGGATTAATTATTTCATGACACTGAATTTATTCAAGGCCATTTTTTTGAAGCGGTAGTGTAATACATCACCTCTCTGTTTGAATGAAACAAAAAACAAACAACCTGCATAGTTAACATCTTAAAACATCCACATAAAATTTGAATCTCTATTGACGGTGGTTTTTGTATTCTTTGAAAAATTGATTACAAACTTGGTCAAAATTAATAAGAGCATGTTCTTTTTAGAGCATGTTCTTATTGAGTGAATTTCACAATTTTATTTGACTTCAACTTTTGTATCACATTGCTGAAATAAAGCTCAAACTTTTTGACCATTAAGAAATCCATGAATTAAATATTCATATTCATAAAATCATTAAAAAAAATCATGTTATTCACATTCACATGTTTTTTTTTTTATCTTGAGGGCAATGAGTAGGGGGTGCAAAACTTTTTGAACTTTGTAAATATACGAAAAGGTTTAAATTATTGCAAATTTACTTAAACTAAAAAAAAATCTGAGTGATTCCAGAGAGAAAAAATCGAATTTTTCATTTTTAGTTTGTTGCGCCTTTATTCTTAAAGATGTCAAAAAAGGCTTAAAACTTTCTACAGGCACTTTTTTACGATGTACCTGAATGACAGGTCTGTTTTTAAGATTTGACATTTCAGTGTGACAGGAGCACTGTAAAGTTCATTTTTCCTTATAACAAAATCTGTCATTTTTAAGATGTCAAAAAAGGTACTGCAAGCGTGTTCCCAAAATATCTTGAGTAAGTTAAAAGCAAAATTTGAATTTTTGCTGATGATGGTTAATTAACCCAAAACGTCAGGTGACTTGTCAAAATAATTTTGCAAAATTTTATCTGTCATCCTTTATGAACAAAACGGCAGGAGAAAAAAGCACGTGTCCATAAGAAAAAATGAACTTGGCACTGCCCTTTCACACTGAAATGTCCAATCTTACATTAAGTAGATCTTAAAAGAGTGCCTGTAGAAAATTTTAACCGTTTTCTGACAGCTTTAATAATAAAGGCGCAAAAAACTAAAAATGGAGATTTCGGTTTTTCGCCTATCTCCGGAACTGCTTGGATTTTGTAAACTTTTTTTAAAGTTTTGAGTAAAGCATTAAATTGCGCAACTTTGCCCTAATTTAAACCTTTTCGTACCTTCTACCATTCAGGAGATCCCATGTTGAGCATCGAATTTGGAACACCCTGTATAGGTGATCAATAATCGAATTATAATGACACTGTTGCTAAATTTTCTTTATTTTTTTTTGTTTTATTTTAGGCAAACCTCGATGGGCAAACCAGTTGAGGATATTGATCACCCAGATTAACTGCCATCATTTAATATGCCATCTATTGGAGTTGAGGTAAATATCTTGGTAAATAACATATATTCTTGATTTGCAATTTTCCCCTTACATAATTAGGTATAAATATTTTTTAAATGATATACTAAATGAAAATCATTATAAAACTAATATGCCTAAATTAGCAACATGTTTAAAAACTATTTATACAAGTATTTACGTTAAATAAAAAAACCCTCAATAATATGCTAGCCTCAATAAAATCTGCTGTGCTAACTTTTTTTTTTTAAATTGTGCGCCCTTCTAATTAAAAAACAAAATAAAAAAAATTGCACACACTAGCTTTACGTAAACGTAGCCACCCCAACCTAAAATAAATTTGGAAAATAAAGGGCACAAATTTTTTTAAGAGGGTATAATTAGTCCATGAGTAATACATTGTGAATTCCCTAATAAAAATTTTAATTTAGATTTTTTTATACCTATATTATAGGAAACCCATCAACAAGATTTGACAAGTAATGCCATTGGAGAAGAAGTGAATGAGTTAGGGTTGAACCTTTGCACTATCCTGTGTGAAGAAAACTCATCACCTACTTACTTACCTATATTATTATTTATTGTATTTTTTTTTAAATAACTACTAACAAGCATGCAATGTTTTTCAATCAAGTGGGCTTTTCTTTGCAAAGATGCGTATTAAAGGGCTAGCCCATTCATAAAGCAAAATAATTTTAATTTTAGATGTTTTATGTATGGGGTAACTGTTTATAATTACAATAATGTGTTTCATTATATTTTTACCCTCTAACATCGACTTGAGAAAAACTTAGTAGGTAGGTTATAAAAAAACGCAAAATGTTATTTAGCTACAAATATACTTTTTGGATATCAATTTTTTGCAAATTTTTAAGGAAAATGCATGTATATACCATAAAGTAAGGAACTACTTTCTTCTTACACTGGATAGGTATATAAACATGCAAGATGATACTTACTTTTCTCACATAACACCCGGTTCACACCTAGCCTGCCCACCCTGCATCAAAAAACGCATCATGTGACTGCATTTAAAAGTGGAAATCCAGGTTCTGTCACATTGTGCGTTTTTTAAAGCAGGGTGGGCAGGCGTTGGTGTGTTTGGGGCTTAAGTAGTCAAAAGGAAAATAAATAATTTTAACGTTTTATTACGTCAAGAATTATAGTACTTATACCTATCTAAGTTTATTCCAAATGTTGAAATTTGTTCAGCAAGTTTTTAAAATAAATAATTTTTTGCACTTCAGGGATAAACAGCTTTGCATTTTGTATTCCTCATGTTAGCAATAAAAGTTACTTTTCAAATTCAAACAGGGATAAAAAGTAAAGGTAAAGGGACAAAAAGTGACATTTTAAATAAAGTGAGTAATTGGGACAAAAAGTGACATTTTCAATAAAGTGTGTAATTTATTCCCTTTGATATATTTTTTGGCATTAATATTTATTTATATTTAAATGAAAGACCCCATAGTAAATGTTTTTCTATAGGCTTATGGATTTTTATATAAATAAGATAATTTTGTTTTGAAAATTCTCAGAATTGGTATTACTTATGTTCCTTTAGATGAAATAAAGCACTTCTATACAAATAATTGTTTTATTTATTTTCATTAACACAATACAATTTTTTTAATTATTGATAAAATGATATAATTTATCAAATAAATGTTAATGTCAATCACAGGTGATGAAACTCAAATAACCTAAGAGTAAAAAAATAAAAAAATTATCAGTTAATTGCCACCTTAGAACATTAAACTTCAATGTTCTAAGATTGCCATAGTCTTTAATTAAATGGTCTATCTACGATAGAGGCAGATTTGTTAGTGGCAATTAATAAAAAATTTCATTTGCATCAGCATGTTTTGAATTCCCTGAGCTTACTTTAGATTTTCTTTTTGCGGCTAGCTTCTGTTTTTGTCATATAACTATGAGATACTATATCGGCCCTGCCCTTGCATTTTCCGAAAAAAAGGCCGTAGAGATAATAACTCTCAATTAAGTTAGTGTATAAATTCTTGTTGGCATGAGTAGATTTATTGTTACACATTTTGCGACACTTTTTGTCCTTCTCGAATAGAGAAAGTGACCAAAAAAAAGTTGAAGAGTCCTATTTTTTTCGCTATTAAAGAAAGAGGAAATAGAAGCTAGCTGAAAAAAAAAAACATTGTGCATCAAAAATTTGTAAAACAAATATACCCTAACTCTAACTAGAAGCTGTGCAAATGATCTTAAAGAAACAGTACCTATCTATTGTTTTTTTGTTTGAAGGTGAAACCACTGGATTTTACACCAACGGTTAGCACACTGCACCATTTTACTGCCATCATCAGGTTTTCTGCAGTACTACACTTTCACTGCCATATTTCTTGTAATAGCAGATAATTTTGTAATGTTGCACGGGTATCTTCTTCTGGAACAGTTGATGTTGCTCCTGAAATAATTATATACAATTAATTTAAAATTCTACTCACAACTGAATCCATCCAATCCAAAATTGTTATTTTCCTAATGCAGTTACCGAGGGGAAGACCACTCATATTACCCATATAAATTAACATGTACATGTACAAATTTTAGATCAGTTGTTACCCCCTTTGCAGTTACTTATGTAATGAAATAACAAAATGCAGTTTTAATTTCGATTTTTCTACAAGTGTTGAAAATTAAAAATTATTTCTTTCAAAAATCGCTTGAGGTAAAAAAGCAAGGTAAAAAACGTAGTTAAATAACTCTAGTTTTTAAGATATAGTATAAAATAAAAAGGCAATATAACTTACAATTTCCATGTACTCTGTTGCTGACTGGATGTTCAATTTCTAAAAATCAAAAATAGTATTTATTTTAGATGCCTAATTGTGCTTTTAGATATCATAAAATGTTTTAGGTTTGTAACTGTAACTGTACTTTATTGTTTTTAAAATTTACATTTTTATACAATATTGTTTTAAGCCTAGAAATTTTTATAACATTAGGAAAAAACCTTACAACAAAAAAAAAGGTTTGTATTTGCAATGATCCAACAAACAAAACTTTATTCTAGGGCAGGGTCTTCAAGTTAACTTTATTGATTTACAAAACAACTTTTAGTAGCTTTTTAATTTTTTTAAATTTTCGTTCTGTAAATATGTTATTTTATTCTTTATTCAAGTTGGCCCCAGCCTATTTAAAAAAAAATATTTCATCAGTGTTCAGCCAAAATTTATTAAAAAATTCCTGGTGTTTTCCCAGTCTCTTTAGACTTTTTCCCAGCATTATTTTATTATTTAATATTCACTTTATGCAAGGGCGGACTTAGTCTAAAATCTAGGGGCAGGGTAATCAGATTTGGAGTTGTTGATTTAACTTAATTTTTTTGCCAATAACATGCTTAAAAAAAAGTGGACAGCTGCCCAAGGGGGCTGGGTTGGGGTGAAATCCAGTATCAACATGCTATAAATATGCTGCAGGCACAAATTTTTAGAAAATTGGAATAAAAATAGCACTTTTTTTACATCTTTGTTGAAAATGTCATAAAAATGCTAAAAAAAATTTGTAAAATATTTTCCAAGTAGCTCAGGAATTAGTTCTTTAAACTCACCAAAGTTGGTTTCAGTAAACATCTGCATTTGGATCTGATAGTAATATGGATGATAATCTTTGAGGAATATTCTATTCTCTCTTCCTTCTGCAAACAAGAATTTTTAAAGGAAATTAGTGTAGTATATGGGCACTTACACAACCAACAACTCATTCTAGGCAATTTAAAATTTCATCTGGACTTGCACCAAACTATGGGTAGGTGGGGTGCAAAAATAAAACACATTTTGAAATTTCAGCTGATGGATGTTCCATTTTGTGATATATCTTAAATTTTTCTAAACCTTATTTTCATATTAACAACCATAGACACCAGCTTTTTTTCAGAGGAGGGGTAACAGATTTTTTGGAGCGTTTTCAGGTTTTGTCGTACATGGAGATTTAAAGCTAGAGACTACATTCCCACTTAAAAATTAAACCAGGCTTGATTTTCAATAGATAAAGTAATACTTTTGCTTGATCTTCAGTAAATTTTATTTTCCCAGTGTTCAATTAAGTGTCAATTTTGTGTTATCCTTATGAAAAAGTATTGCCTTTTGCATTTTTTCATAAGGCCTAATACTAAACTGACTAGCAGCTACAGAAACTCCACTACAGAAACTCCAAAGCTATGTAATTTCCCAAAAAAATCTAACCTATAATAGAGAAGTGGGCAGCGGATCTGCCTGCCACACGCAAAGTTCTGGGTTCAAATCCCGGCCACACAGTGGATATTTTGTTTTTGTCCCAAGAACTTTACACTTGGATCTCACTTTGGCAACACTAGGCATTGATCCTAGAATGGATGGAAAAGTCCCAGTAAAAAAATAAAAAAAAAGATGTTGGTCTTACATTTTTTTGTAAATTTACATAGTTCTGGATTTTCAAGTAGTCTTTTGGGGTTCGAAAAATTAATATAAGTTAGTTCTTTGCAATACTCTCCTTTTCATGATGGGTTAATCCACTGGCAAAGAACATCTGTCACTGATTGCTTTTCTGATATGTGCATGAACCTAATCCAGCATCGCAATTAATCACAATGAGAGGCAAATATTTTTGAACCTATGATAATCCAAGGCATTAAAGGGGGTGCAGCTCATCTTGTTCTAGTTTATATGAGTCCTTTCTATTTATGAATTGGAGTTTTTCTTGGTAGCATTTGTCCTAAAAAATATATGTAGCTAAGTAGGTCATTATGGGCAGTAGGTAAAATTAGGTGCCACATTGTCCAGTTATTTAGATTTTTAGAAAACAAACATTGCAAATTGTTCTAAACAAACAAAATATATATAGATATTAAAAATCCAGTTTTTAGAACTTTTGTCTGATTATCTGTCTTTTTTTTTTGTTCCAAACTGCATTTTTTGGATTGGACAGTACATACGCCTTTCATCAAAAAATTATGCTTTGATAAGAACTTGCTCAGAATGGGTACTTGCTTACTTCATATGAACTTGAGGTTGAAAATTTTGCTGCTTGGATTTGGTTTGTTTGGTTAGTTAGTTCTTTGCTTTTTAGTTTTGTTGAAACTGAGGATAACTTACTAAAACAACCAAGCTAACTTAGTAATCCTAACCAAACCTAGCCAACCCCTTAACCTAACCAAAGCAAACCTAAAAATTTAGTTTTTTAAGCAGTTTAAATCCTCCATAAATCTCTTAGACATTTTGCATTTCATATGTGTACCTACTAGCAATCTAGTATTTTTCTGTGTCATACAGTCTTAAGCTAACTTAGTAAACCTAGCCAACCCCTTAACCTAACCAAAGCAAATCTAAAAATTTGGTTTTTTAAGCAGTTTAGTAAGCAATTAGTATTTTTCTGTGTCATATGGTCTTAAGATTGCCTTTGGCATTATTTCTAGGCATAAATCAAAAAACCATTACCAAAATTTTACATTTTTGTCCAAACTTAAATACGAATATTTTAAGCTAAAAACCTACTCACCATTTTATGCTTCAAGGGATCCAAAGTTAAGTAGCAGGTGTAGATCAGATTTTACTTTATTTCAAAGGACTACAAAGAGTTCCTTATCACACCTACTAACAGGCACTGAAGTACTACGAAAGGACTGCAAAGAGTTCCTCACTAATTTCACTTTTAAATTTTTTACTGCAGTTTTAAAACGGGTAAAGAACAGTCGCCCGAAAAAAATAAACAATAAACATAACCTCAAAAATAGTTGTTTGACAACTGTCATTCTAAAAAGTAGGGCTGGGCGAGAGCGAAATTTTCTGCCGATGCTTCGTTGTTTTTTTACGTCGGATAGAGTGCTCTGACCGCTAATAGATAGTACCTAATTTTTACTGTTCTTTCCGCTATTTATTACTACGCCTCATAAACTTGTCTGTAATAAAATAAAAAAATAACTTTTTAGGTAATTTTTTGTCTAAAATTTTTTAATTTTTCTTACATAATTTGCATTTATTATAACTTTTATTTATAACAAAATAAAACATTTTGATTTGGTTTCATTTTAGCCACAAATTTAGTTGACACACTAATCCAACCCAATACCCACTAAACCCCTCCCCCAAACTCTTAGGTACCGATGTCTTTTTGTTTAAAAAAATTATGGCTACACTACGTAGACCGATTTGCCAATTCTGTTCCAGAAATGTTATTCTTCGATTCGATCGCATTCATTCGTGGCTTCGTTATGTCGAGTAGGCCAGTGGGTCGGGCTCAATAATATAAACGTGCCTTCGACAGTTTATTAAATAAAACTCTTTAGATAATTCTCTTTTCGCACCATCTTCGCACAATTATTAATATCAATTTCGTTATCATGAATAAAAAATAAAATTTTTGAGGTTTCGGGAACCAAGACGATGTTAAATAGAGAGTTAACAAATATTTAAAAAATGTAAAAAAATTTGCAATTGCATTAAACTAAAAAAAAAAATGTTTTTGGCATCTGTTACTTACTCAAGAAACATTAAAACTTTGCTTTAGGCAACAACATTGTCAACTAAAAAGCCAGTTAACATACATGACATAAGTGCCCTTTAGCCTACTGCTTCCGTTAATTTTATTCTATTTAAACATGAATTTTCTTTCAGTTTGGTGTCAATTTGACCACACTAGTAGGCTTAAGGATACTAAATCGAAAAAGAGTTAACTGAAAAATGCTGAAACTGTTTTGGGTTTTTTGCCACTAACGTAAGAGAATTTTTGGGAAAAGATGTTAAAAACTATTGCGTAAATTCCTAAAGAAAAAAATGTTGTTCTTTTTTCAGTGGTTCTCCAATAAAATATGTCTACGCATGCAGAAATCCCAACTAGAGTCTAAGTACTTATCAAAGAAATAATTCTTTCGGAAACTTTTTTATATTTTTATTTGGACGGAGAGCTGTTGGGCTCGAAAATTCAACGATAAGACCTCCGGCTGAAACTTTGTGAGGTGGTTGGGTGAACCATCTGGAAAAGTCATCTGCAAGAATTTGGCTCAAAGCCTCTACATAAATGACGTCAGACTCAAACTTGGAAAAAATTGAGCAAAAAAAAAGATCTTATCTCCGGCTGAAAATTGGCATGGTAGTTGGCTAGAGGTCACAGACGAACCATGCAAATCGTCAGACACCTAGGCCTCTGCTAAAAGGGTGTCAGACGCTGTCAAAGTTGTCATTTTTTGATGAAAATTTATCCATCTTACCTCCGTCTATAATATGTTAATTACTTCGCAGAACATCCTTAATATATTTTGTAATTGTCAGACGAAAATACTGCTGCGCTAGTCCGCCATGTTGGATCAAACATATGGCGGAGAGGGGTATTTTCAAAACTACCTAATATTTTTATTATTTCCCCAAGCTTCTTTAAATAAATTTTGGCTAGCTCGCGCTGAAATGCACTTTTATAAACTCTATTAATACTTTGAGTTTGCGTTTCTATACCGAAAATACATTATTTTCTAAAATTCGCCGTTTCTTTTTGATTTTTTTTTTCTGATTTTCTAAAAAACTAGGGGTTTCACAAAAAAAATATTTTGTACAAAAAACATGCGAATTTTTAACATGTATTTACGCTGGTTACTACTTAAGCTCTGGGTTTAGCAGTTCTGGAGTAATATGCAAAAAACCGTAATGGTTTAGGTATAGGTTGTCTAGTATTATTCTCAATTACTCATAGTGAGCGTGACTCCATCGGTGTCAGTTTGAATATAGACAATCTAGTAGGCCATGCCAAAACTTATCAAAAAGAGAACCTGTCCCTCCGTTTATACGCATCTAAAACCGCTTTTATATAGGAACGGTTGTAAATAAAATCGCTCTCTCCGAGAGTTTATACGTCCTTCATTAAATGTCGTTAAATATGTCAGTTAAAATAAACAACTAAGTTAACAACAGATTTTCATGTATTTTTTAAAGCGATAAAACCATTTCTTAAATAACTTTAAAGTAAAAGTTATTTAGTGCATAAAGCGGTTTTATTGGTAATTATACGACAAAATTTTTAAGCCCTCCTTGTATAAAAGCACTTTAAGAAGCCTGTATAAACATAATAATTGACAAGTGTCACAACCACCGCGTCTTAGCTATTAATTGGTAATGAAATTATCTGGTAAGATTATTTCAGCAAAGCGAAGGCGTGTTCAATATCAACTGATTCAACTTTTTATTAAAGTCTTTTGTCTTTTTCATTTAAGTTACCATTATCTTTAAATCCCACAATCATATGTTTCTGAAGAATGTATGCAAGATCATCAATAAGGTGTGTGTCATTGGGGAATGCATTTTCCTCCCTTCTTTGTAGGAGATCGGAGTGCTCTAAAAGTCGCATGTCATGGTATGATCCAGAGACTCCAGCAAATACATCAATAAACATCTTCTCAAAAAAAAGAGAAGATCAAAAGATCTTGTGAGGAAAGAACGAAATTTCAAAATTGGATGAGTGTCCCACAAGGAACACTGAGGGTGACTAGTGAATCTACTGACGAGCCTACGCTAGTCACCCCGGGCGAAACATCGTTTAATTGTTTCTCTTTTCGCTTTGATCTTTTGTGTGTTCTTTGTGGGACACTCATCCAATTTTGAAATTTCGTTCTTTCCTCCCAAGATCTTTTGATCTTCTCTTTTTTAGATTCTTTTCGGTTGATGTAACTGATTTGGAAGTTTTAACTTCCTGTTTTAATTGACTTAGGAGCATATTCCTATTGGAAAGATTAACACGCCAGGACGAACCCGTATTAGGTGACTTATAATAAGTACCATTCGGAACGATGCCTATCTGTGAGTGTTTCAGAGTTGGAAGTCATATTGTCCGATGGTGTTAAATGATGTCTGGATTGAGGGTGACTAGTGAATCGCTTTGGTCTTTTGTGTGTTCCTTGCGGGACACTCATCCAATTTTGAAATTTCGTTCTTTCCTCCCAAGATCTTTTGATCTTAGTAGTATCAGTAGCACTGAATTAATTTTTTTTTGGGTTGTATTGTGAGTTAGTCCTGCAGCCTTCCCGTGTGCACGTATGTTTAGATGCATTGTGACGTACTTTTTTTTGTCGGAAATGCTTCCACAATTCATAATTTCCATGGTGGAGTAACGACATTTTGTGCAAAGGTCTATGACGTCACCAAAGACGGCCGTCGTTTTAACTACAAATTAATGTTGTTAAAACGGGTTTTTGGCAATAACTCCGCACTTGTATAATCTAAAGACATCAAACTTGGCACAGCTTTACTAGATACATTGATGACAAAGTGTATAAAGTTATAAAATATTGCGTCTCATTTTTTTACAACCAGAGGCGTACAAATTCACGAAATATTTTTAAAAAAATTTAGGGAAACATTATTTTGAAACCTTTCTGACTGACAGCCGCTTTATCACATGTAAACATTATTTACGTTTTTGCATTAACATAACTTCCAAATTTAAGAATTTTTATGGTGGAGTTGTGAGATATTATGCAAAGAGTACCTAGAGCGTCATTTAATTTTACGGTTCAAAAAATCTTGTGTGATTTCATTTATTAATCGATTTATTTTATTATCTACTCGCCGAAATGACCAACTGACACAAGATTTGCTACAGTTTTACTAGATAGACTAGAGATACTTCGTTAAAACTGTTATTACAAATCTCTTGTTATTTTTAGGACCAGTAGCGTTCAAAAATACCAGTTTTTCGTTTTATCGTATTTATTGAAATAACTCACTGACAGCCCTTTTGACATACAGGGTGTTTCAAATTCGATACTCACCATGGGGATCTCCTAAACGGTAGGGGATACGAGAAGGTTTAAATTAGGGCAAAGTTGCGCAATTTGATGCTTTGCTCAAAACTAAAAAGAAAGTTTACAAATTTCGGAGTATTCCGGAGATAGACGGAAAAAGACGAAATATTCATTTTTAGTTTTTATTTTTATGCACCCTTATTCTTGAGACTTGACATTTCAGTGTGACAGTTAATTTTTTCTTATGAACTCATCCTTTTTTTTTCCTGCCGTTTGGTTCATAAAGGATGACAGATAACATTTTGCAAGCTTATTTTGACAAGTCATCTGACATTTTTGGTTTATTGACCATCATCAGCACAAATTTAATTTTTGATTTTGACTTTACCTAGTATTTTAAAAATGCGTTTTTTTCTTTGTTTTTTAATCTTTGAATTTGGTCTGATGATGGTCAATTAACTCAAAACGTGAGGTATTTGTCAAAATGAGGTTGTAAAATATCTGTCATTTTTTATGAACCAAACGGCAGGAGAAAAAAGCATGTGTCCATAAGAAAAAATGAATTTGACAGTGCTCCTGTCACACTGAAATGTCAAATCTCGAAAACGGATCTCTCATTAGGTAGATCTTAAAAAAGTGCCTGTAGAAAGTTTTAAGCGTTTTTTGACAGCTTTAAGAATAAAGGCGCAGAAAAATAAAAAGTAAAAATAAAGATTTCGTTTTTTTTCGCCTATCTCCGGAACTACCCGGAATTTATAAACTTTTTTTTTGGTTTTGAGCAAAGTCTCAAATTGCGTAACTTTGCTCTAATTTAAACCTTTTCGTATCTCCTACCGTTTAGGAGATCCCCATGGTGACCATCGAATTTGGAACATCCTGTATGTCAATAAAAGTAATATTTTTGCGTTGAAAATCAGTTAAAATTTAAAAGAAATTTGCTGGAGTCAAAAATATATTCATTTCGTTAGAACCAGTGACCTCCAAATTTAAAAATGTTTTTTTCATTTTTTCACTACCCTTTATTTAAAAATATTTCTGATTAACGTAGTTTTAACAGATGTCTGCACGATTGACGTTTTTGGATTCAAAGATTATCCAGGTTTAAAAACTTGTGTAGTTGGCTCACAAATTATTCGTACCAGTGGCGTAGAAATTTAAGGAAATATTTGTTTAACCTCATGCACCTCATTTTTCCAATATCCATGGATGACAGCGGTTTTGACATATGTCAACCAGATTGATACTCTTGAATTAACATTACTTTTAAGTAAAAGAATTAACAAGACAAGATCCAGTTAAATTTCGTTGTTCTTGACATCAGATTTAACCTGACTCGAGTCAAGTTCCTGAGAGTTTTTAAGAGTTTCTACGAGATGCTTGAATAAATATCTAGGATTTTAACAAGATTTTAAGAGACTTTATGATAGAATTGAACAGATTTTACCTGTTTTTACAAGACTAGGTTTAAGTTTCTAAGAGTTTTTAAGAGATGCTTAAACAAATAACTTTAATTTTAACGAGATGTTAAAAGATTTTATGATGGGATTGATCAGGTTTTACCTGTCTTTGCCAGACTAGAATAAATAATGATGGGATTGATAAGGTTTTACCTGTCTTTGCAAGAGTATAATACAATTTCTAAGAGTTGCTTGAACAAACCACTTGGATTTTTACAAGAATAAAGACAAGTTTGTAAGAAATATGCTTAAAAAATAATTTAATTTTGAAAAAGTGCCTGAAAAGAAATAAATATAGATAGAATCGAGAATATTTTGCTTGGTTTGACAATGCTTGAGCCGAAAAAAATTGTTATACAGGGTGTCCCATCAAAAAAGAAACAGAGTCGAGTATTTGGAGTACGATTTCGAACAAAACCTCGAACACGTCAATTTATTATTCAAGGGGACACTTTTGCGCTATATTGGAAGTTTCGTAGGGCACATTCCTTTCGAGGGGCGAGTTTCACCACCAGAATTTAAATACGACAAGTGGGTCATGTCATAATAAAGGTAACTTTTATGTTAAAAAAATCTGTCTTCAAATAAAAATGTTCAAACATCAAATATGTCATTTTTTTGTTTGTAAAATCTGAAAAAGACTGCTTGCATGCCAACGTTGCTTAAATTTTAACAAATATTTGCTTTGGATCATACATTTTTTTGGAAAATTTGGCTTACGTTCTGATAAAAACAAAAGTTTTTAATTCTTTTTTAAAATATTTGACTTGTTCTCAGAGCCCCTGGCCATTATGGTTATTAAGATATATTAAAATCTATTACTTGTAATACTCATCAGATCCATGCATGTTTTTAGAACGTTTTTAAAAACGTACGCCTATGTTCCAGGTCTTATTGCGAATCTTTTTCAGACTTTTTGTGTACAAATGCGACTACGACCTGAGTGAACATTTAATAAACATTCGCATATGTTTAAAAAACGTTTCAAAGGCGTATTGAAAAGGTCAATATATTTCTAAAACATTGTTATGTCCCAGAAACGTTTTAAAAACGTTCAAAGAACGTTAAGACGTCCAATGAACGTTTTAAAGCGCCCCAGGAAGCTTTCAAAAATGCCTAAGAAACGTTATTTGCACTCAGCAGTTACATAAATATCTTGCATGATGGTTTAAACGCAATAAAACAAAAGCATATAATTTATCTTTTATTTAATAAACAAAAGTTTAAAAACACTCCAACTATCAAGACAAACAACTAGCAACGCCACTTCTACCCCTTATTTATTGACCATCCTTTAGAAAAATATGTTGACCTTAAATCTTTTTTATAACTTATAATAAATAGGTAAAAAATAAATTCGCGAAATACTAACTCTATCAATAAGTAGTTACACAAGCAAGGCGCCTCAGGCAAATTATAAATATTTTACTATTGTCACAAAGAAGTAAATTAATAAACTTTAAAACTTAAAACAACGGTTTACTTCAAAAAAATTAAAATAGGGTCACACCTAAAACAGTACCTTGATAAAATATTGTGCCATCAATCCAAATTAATAGGTTTGCATGCAAAAGTTCTTTTTTGATATCCCATATATAGATACAATGAAACCAAAAGCCAATAAATCAATTATTTTTCCAAAATAACTTGCACATAAATATTTACTTAAAACTGTTTAATCTTGTATACTATACTGTATATTATACTATGACAACTATTAATTAATCAATTAAAAAATGACAACTCACAAAGAGCTCGCGTAATAAGTTTTTAAAAATAATCTTAAAAGAGGTAATTATTTAAAAAAAATATAACTTCCTTACATGATTACCGGTATTGATGTGGGTACTTAACATTCCAGTCCTTTGATTTAGTACCATCCCAGTCTTGTAATAAAAACCTGAACGAAAATACTTTAGCTGCGTGCACCATCACAAAAATTCAACTTTCTGCCTCTCTGTTTGCTAACGCTGTAACTAAAGAAATAGGAGCCTCTTTTAATCATACTAATTTTGTGGATCTACCCCTCTTTTCATGATATTTTACATATCAAGATGAGGGCTAAATGTTAAGTGAAATATTTATTTTGATAATATTTCTTTTTATGGGAAAGGGTTTATTTATTTTAATTTTTGCCCTTGTTTAAGGAAGTGTTTTTTTTTGTTAAGTCCATAAAAATAAAAATGGTGTTTGTTATTGAGTGCTTCTTTACATAACATTTTAAGTCAAAACAAGTGTCCCAAAATTTATTATTTTTTATAGTCTCGTTTATAGTCATGCAAAAATATTTAGTACCAAAACTTTTCTTTTATCAAGAGGAGTTTGGCGTAAATAGAGTGTTTTTTATTTTAAACCTTTTATTATTACCTCATTTTAAACCTTTTGTTATTACTATCAAAAACTTACTCAGTTTTATTCCGCTTCTGTTAACACTCCCCTGTTCTTCTTTTCTTGGGCCCTTTTGAGCCAACCTCCAATAGTCTATTCTATTGCTTTTTTATTGCAGGACAGTCCTGAGTTTTTATTTGCCTCTAAAAATTCTTAAAGTTAGGTTGTAAAGATTACTAATTAAAGCGCTTAGGAATCAAAATTACTAAAAATTAAGTTAGGTGAAGCAGAAGGTAAAAATGTTTAAAAAAATATTCTAAAAAGAAAGAAAAATCTATCAAAAGGGAATTTAAAAAAAGTGATTTAAGTTGCATATAGTTTCTTTCTTCTTTTGGGTAAAAAGGGGTGGTTAGGTTGGGAAAGGGGGTATTAAATCACTATGTTGTCATACATATCATTAAATTTTAGCAGAATCAATTCTTTATGGGAGCACCTACTAGGGCCTCTAGGACCCCAAATCCGCCGCAAAAAAAATTTAAAAAAAAACCAACGGGCGCAGGCAGATTTGGGGTCCTAGGCACCCTAGTAGGTGCCCCCATAAAGAATTTTTCATCAAAAATCATTGCCATTTTTGATTTTTTATGAAAAATTCTAGGGTCCCTAGAACCCCAAATCCGCCTGCCCCGGTTGACTTTTTTTGTTTTTTTCGAGGAAGGTGTAGAAATCATCAAAATATTCTTAATTAGTATGTGAAGAGTTACATATCAGTTTACTATATAAATAAACAGAGAAAACATCTATTATTTACATTGAAAAATTTTACACCAGAAAGGATCTCACCACAGGAAAACAGATTCTGTGTTAACCATAAGATTAGGTCAAAATTAACATATAAACACTTGACGATTTGACGGAATATTTTTAAAAAAATGACAGCACTAACTTCTTTGAGATCCATGATCCAATTTACTTTTTGAAAAACCAAATAAAATAAAACAATCACACACAAACACACCCACACACACATTTCGTGCTCTCTAGACGTAGTTTAAATTATGTATTATTTTATGTTATTTTTTTTTGTTTAATATTTAATATTATAAAAAAATTTAACAACATTTCAACAACGGTGGAAAGTTAACCAATGAAATAATTTACATATGTAGACAATGAAGAACATTTTTCATTAAAGAAATTGAAAGGGGTTGAACAACGAATAGGCTATAATAAATATTCCTAATAAATGAATTTCTTTTTAAAAACAATCTTTCACATATAAAAATAATAATAGTGAACTAGGGTCACCAATAAAAACTATATTGTTTCAAAGTGTAAGGAAAAGTGTTATCAGAAAAATCTGGGGCTGTTAGAAGAAACTGTAGGCAAAAACAAGCTTCATTACTGAAAAAAAACACCCCTTATTTATACCTCATATTTAACACAATATAACAAAGGCTTGAAAAAGAGTTTTTAATGTTTTTAGTATGTATTCTTTCTATGGTGAGACTGTTTCACACGGTCTTCATCTACAGTGTTTTTCATACGGTATCTGAAAATAAAATAAATAAATGACGCCAGCAGGTACGTATAGTCATCCATAAAATGTTTAAAAAATTTTAAAAAATCATTTGTATAAAATTTTTTTCTTTCAAAAATTTGTTTCAGTGTTTTTGTTGAAAATGTAGTAATTCATCTTTATGTGAAAATCGCGTGTCGCTAGCTGCTACGGTTCGCAAGTTATACTTTTTCTAAAAGTTTAATCCCCCTCCCTCTTTCCAACTCCCCACTCCCCATTAAAAACAACTCAGCTCTCCGTCTGTCGATAAAGAATTTTTGTGCCAAATGTGATAAAAATCGGTTAAGCGGTTTTTGAGTAATCGTGTTACAGACAGACAGACAGACAACCTCTCCAAAATTTTGTATTGAGGTCTTTTTTTGACCCAAATAACTAATTTTTTTTTTTAGTGAAAATTAAATAAAACTTTTTTTGTCGATTTTGCATCAATTGATTCTAACTTGTCAAAAAAAGTTATTGGAACTCTCCAAGGGTCAAGTCTGATTTGTTAATACATAGAACATTGAAAAAATATATGATAAAGGTTTTCAGGTTGGTTCATATTGCAAACTGAGCAGTTTTCATCTGATTTGATAATATAAGTGGTTCCTCTAATTGAAAACTTGTAGTATATTTTGATGTATGTTCTAATTCATGCAACGAGTCTCGAGACTCGAGCGATAGGTAAGCGAAGTTTAGATAGGGAGCAGCGTAAATATAGTTTATGAAAGCGTGTTACAATTTAATGATTAATCGAATACCATACTTACCTAAATGAAGATTAATCCTAATTTTCTCTAGTTGTCTTCCGATATGATTATACATCGTAGTTCATGATTTTCCTTCTCCATCAATACGTTTTAAAGTCAAAAAAGCTATATCAGCAATATTATTCTGGGCCACGCAGATCATTATAATAAGGCGTCATTCGGTTTTCGAAATCCAAAATTTGCCTAAATCGTTATGGGGGATATTGGGCGGGATGGGTTGCCATCATATCGGAAGACAACTAGAGAAAATTAGGATTAATCTTCATACAGTTATCAAAATTATGATTGTTTTCCACAAACCAAAACTACACTTTTATGCACTCGACGCGCGTTTCGCTAACAACGTTAGCATCATCAGGAGACGATAAACAATGAACTAAATTAATCTACGCTCTATCTTATATACAATCCTTTAGTGGGCGGAGATAAGACTAATAATTTGTGATTGATCACGATTTTTAATCCTATCTCCCCTCAACCAAAGAATAAAGTGTACTAAACGGGATGGGTCCTCTATCTTTATTTAAACTATTTCTGGATTTAATGATTTCCATACTTTCATATGCATTCAAAAGTCTTTTGTTTGGTACACTTTTTAGAAGTTTTAGGTTATCTAATGTGAATCTATGATTGTTTTCAAAAGCATGCTCGGCCACACTTGACTTTTCTGTTCTTCCATATTTTAAGTGTGCTAAATGTTCTTTAAAACGTGTTTGAATAGAGCGTCTCGTTTGGCCAACATATTTTTTGTCACAATCCATGCAACTAATTTCGTAAATTCCACTTTTTTCTAGAACTGTAGTTTTATCCTTGGGATTTCCTAGTAAGCTTCTTATTGTGTTACCGGATTGATATACTAATTTAAGACCGGTGTTATTAAATACTTTGTGTAATCCTTTTTAGTATATCAATCCGGTAACACAAGAAGAAGCTTACTAGGAAATCCCAAGGATAAAACTACAGTTCTAGAAAAAAGTGGAATTTACGAAATTAGTTGCATGGATTGTGACAAAAAATATGTTGGCCAAACGAGACGCTCTATTCAAACACGTTTTAAAGAACATTTAGCACACTTAAAATATGGAAGAACAGAAAGTCAAGTGTGGCCGAGCATGCTTTTGAAAACAATCATAGATTCACATTAGATAACCTAAAACTTCTAAAAAGTGTACCAAACAAAAGACTTTTGAATGCATATGAAAGTATGGAAATCATTAAATCCAGAAATAGTTTAAATAAAGATAGAGGACCCATCCCGTTTAGTACACTTTATTCTTTGGTTGAGGGGAGATAGGATTAAAAATCGTGATCAATCACAAATTATTAGTCTTATCTCCGCCCACTAAAGGATTGTATATAAGATAGAGCGTAGATTAATTTAGTTCATTGTTTATCGTCTCCTGATGATGCTAACGTTGTTAGCGAAACGCGCGTCGAGTGCATAAAAGTGTAGTTTTGGTTTGTGGAAAACAATCATAATTTTGATTTAGTGCAACCAAAGGTTCCAAATTCCCAACATAGTTCATACAGGTAAGTATGGTATTCGATTAATCATTAAATTTTCTTACGTTTTGTCTTCCGATATGATTAAACATCGTAGCTGTTTAAAGCTCTAATAAGATTGAGAAAATTTTTGTATTTTAATCTTTTGTTAATTAATATGATAATTTCAAACATATGCACTTTGATACTGGAAATAATACACTTCATAGGAATAACCGTAATTTATTTTTATTTTTAAAATATTAGGTTTCCAAAATTAAATAAAACCCAAATAAAAAAAAATATAAAGAAAAATACTGAAAGGTAACTTTAACCTGAATAAACATTATTGTAAAAGAAACCGTATCTAATAGTAAGGTTTTTTAAATCAAATAAAAACCTAAAAAAAAAATAAAAGAAATATATTAAATGGTAACTTTAACCTGAATAACCATTATCGTAAAAGGAAATTTATATAATAATAAGATAAAAATAATAGCAAACACAACTACAATATTGTGTTTGCTACACTTATTCTAAACCCAATATAGTCTTAGCAAAGATTTCCTTTGGTGGACCTACTGGTCTATTATAAAATTTAAAGAACACCTCCGAGGAGGGACTCCAACCCGCTGTGCTTTTTATTGTTTCTATAGATAAGCCACATCTAAGAGCAGCAGAAGTAATAGCTTGCCTTACACTGTGGCTTTTAAATGTTTTAACGTTTATATCACTACTTTCAAGGACACTCTTAATCCATCTACTAACACTTTGAGTAGAGGCCGGATGGTAAGGTTTTCTATATGTTAAAATGAGCTGTTCAAAATTTTTACGAAAAGCTGAAGTTTTGAAATATAAGACGCAAATATAAAAATATTTTTGTTTTGGCACCATTCTCAAATTTGTTGAGTAATGTTATTTATCTTCTCATATTTTACACTTCCTCAGCGATTAATGCAAGCTATAGCTGTTTTGTTATCGATTCTTAGCAGTATTCTTTGACGAGTTAAATGCTTACAAAATGATTGTAGGACGTAGAAAGTCAATTCTAAATAATTAATGTGTTTATTTTTCTCATTTTTGTCCCAATATCCATGGCAACTTTTTCCTTTGCAAAAAACACCCCAGCCGGTTTTAGAAGCCTCACTATTTATTTCCAATGAAAATTCGGGCTGCTTTATCGATTTTGATTTATGCAAATGATCTAAAAACCACCGAAATTGTGTCTTTTCTTGCCGCATATAGATTTACCTTTAAGCCATAAAAATTTAGATCTTTCTAACGTCTTAACATGATATCTGCTAAACGGAATAGCCGGAGAAGCGGCGACTAACCTACTAATTTTGCAAAATTACGAATTTTTATGTAAGATTTATATACAATATATTGTTATAGGAGAACCCTAAAAATGTTAATTCATAAGAGGGCAATAATCCACTTTTCTTCGTATTTATAATAAACCCAAGGTTTTTTTTTTTAAATGCCTGTCGTCATGTTAGTGTTTAGAATAGATTCTTGGTTACTCTGTGCTATTATCATCTCAAATAAATTACAAGTAAAATCCTTTTTTCACGTAAATGTTTAACAACTTGTTTTAAAAATTTTGTAAAAATAAAGGATGCTATATTTAAACCAAAGGGGAGACAGTTAAATTGGTATATTTGATTTAATCGTAGATATTTTTTATGTTCGTTAAAAATAGAAAGTGAAAAACAGGCATCTTTTAAATCAACTTTAGTTAGGAAACATTCCTTGGTCAAGAATTTTAATACGGTTAAAGTCTTACAGTTTAAAATGTGGAACGGTGATATATTTGCTTAGCTTTTTTAGGTTTAAAATAAACCTTTTCTCCACATTAGGTTTTGTTACAAGAGAAAGCAAGGATAAATATTCCCCAATCTTATGACTGCATATAGATATTGCACCTATATTTCGTAACTGGTCTATTGCCATTTTGATGTCCGAAACATTGTCTCTCGGTGTAAAAGAAAATTTTTTAAAATCTTGGGTTGGTGTTTCAAAAAATGGAATTTTTATACCAGAAACCCATTTAGTTAAAAAATATTTTGAAGAACCCGCATAATATTCTATATTTACCAAATTTAAAACTTCTGACGTTGGTATGTTTGTTGACCCATTGCTGGATGTTCCTGCAGGTGCAGATTAGTACAAGCTTTTTTAACATTTTGTCGGTTTTTTTTTTAGAGATCACCAAAGTTTTTCCCAAATAACAACTCATCTATTGTTTGCGCCTTTTTTTAAGTATCCATATTTAAAAATAGAATTATTTTTTGTTTTAGAAAAATTGATACTGCATGGTGTACATTCGTAAAAAGTAAGACCGCATCCCCCAAAGTGCTTAGTGTAAGAAGTCAGTTTTTTCCGTCGAACTAAACTAATAAATTTACCCTGTTTTGAAAAGGCGACACAGCTCATTTTAAGATAAAGAAAGATTATATTCACAAAAAAGCCAGGCATAATTCGATATTTATGGGTCTGTTACATAAACAAGAGCCTGTGACCCACACTTTACTAGCGTTGGGTGTTTCAGAACGTTTTAAAACTGTGGGGTGAAAAGTGTTAAGAGATAAATATTAACTGTGCTTGTTTGTGTAATTGGTCTTGGATTACATTTTCAAAAGGTGAGTTTTCTCACAGTATTTCGATTTTCCTTATTTTATATTTATTTTTATGTTCTTTTTGACAATTTTACATTCTAAAGCATTTATTCGCCAATATATAAAAATACAGTAATTTGGATATTTTTGTGGTTAAGCTATTAATTTAAAATATTGAAAGGAATGGACATATACTATGAATATTGCAAAGTGCTTGCGTTGCATATTACCTTACCTCTTTTGCGCAAAACGCCCGTCCAGCGCAAAACGGCCACTAGGCATTGTCCGATTCCTTACATTTTTTTGCACTGTTATAACGACGGATGTGTTCCGTTGGGTGCGCTGCAGATATGCAGATATTTTGTTTTGTTCTACTGAAGTGGACGAGCCACGTAATACGTTCCTCTAATACCTTTTCCCAACCTCCTAGTACTTCTAACGAAGTACTGCCCTTGACCTAGCGCGTCTTTGTACCAGTGTGCACAGTGCAAAATAGACAGTGCTAGAGTCTTTTTCACCTGAATCTATTACTGATGTGGAGTGCTTGAGCCACTAGGTAAAATATTCTTATCCTACCTGTATTGTGGAGTGCTTGAGCCACTTGCAGATAACCTTTTTCCGTACTATTGGTATAGTACATAGCTTAACCTTAACCACTATCCCACTATTACTCCATATAGGAGTATCTCAGCACAATTTTGTTACGCTTGTGGGTGATAGACACAATGCGGTTTGGTTTAATTAAATTAAATAGAAGTATCAATAATAGTCATTAATTAATTGTCTGACTTCAGTACTATTTTAGTACTTTCATGTATACAACCAGTTTATTACTGTTTAATCTTAAAAATTGATATTAACGCTTGTTTATTAGCGTTATACTGAACAAATTCATAATAAAGGTAAATTGAATGCTCAGGTTACTCTTTAATTTCAGGTATGTCACCTCTTATGTCACGCATCACCCCGACACAACAGTAGTTTTTATAATTTTGCTTGTACAAATCATTTAGTAAGTACAAGTACATTATCTTGGAATTTATTTAAATTCGTCAGTCCTGATTATTTTTAATATATGCACTATATATAAAAATTATTGTTACCGCCATTTTATTTAATATGTCGTTCTTCAAGTTTGTAAAAAAAAATGGCTCACATCAGTTTTGCCCGATCTTCACTACTTTTTAACATTATGTCCATAATGCTTCTTAAAGCAAATAAACCATGACCCATTTGGTATTGGAGTGATTTTAAAAACCGATCGTTTTTAGATAACTTTGAGCAATACATCCTAAAATTTCGAGGTTTATTTCGGGTGGTGAAAGGCATTCGCAGTTTCTTGGAACCCTTAGTAGTATAATTAGCTTTCAAGGCAACGCGACATTTTAATTGTTTATTAGTGTTAACCTACTCTATCGACGCATTAAATCAAAAGTAATGTGGAGACTTCGAATAAGAAAACAAAACGAGGTTCATTTAACTAAAAAGGTATCCTAGCATTTTTAACCTAAATCATTAATTTGTGATATAATAATGACTTAATATTTATTTTTACTAACTCAAAAATGTGTGTATTTCTTCAAATAAATTACTTAATAAAATTATTATATTTTAGGCAGTATTAACTAAAATTAGGCCCTTACAAAAATTTTCCTCGGACCCTTGGTCTAATATCAACCTGCAAATGTAGCATGAATAATTGTAACTACTTCCTTATTTCCAAATAAGACTAGATAAACGAGCCTTTTTTACTAGCCCAATTTAATGACTCTCGGTCATCTAATAACTGTAAAAAGTGCATTTATGGATTTATACTAATATTGACACTGGGTTAAATGTACACCTTATTAACTACATTGCTTATATATATTAGCACAAGTTTTTTAAAAAATAAGCTTAATTTTTTGACCCTCGGTCCATTATGGTTGTGCATTTTCCGATTATATTTCAGTTTAATGACCCTAGGTCAATATACTCATTAATAATTGAAAAGCGCAATAAGATTACACAGCCCTTGGTTTGTAATCTTAATATTGACCCTCGGTCAAAATTAAAAAACTATTTTCACACACAAGTAACCCTCGGTTACTATACATATAAAGAAAATTAACAGAAATACTAATCTCTAGCTAATTCAATTGTAATCTTAATATTGACCCTCGGTCAAAATTCAAAAACTTTAGCCCTTGGCTATCTTCACATACAACTAACCCTTGGTTAGTGATCTCTAGTTAATAGAGTTGTAGCCCTTGGCTATCTTCACACACAACTAACCCTTGCGTAGTTTGCACCTGAAGACGATCAGAGATTGTACTGATCGAAACGTCGTGTATAAATAAAATATAGACAATGGAAGTCCGAAACACAGAGTTAATTTCTAACCCTTGGTTGTTATGCACATTGGTAAAAAGTAAGGCGGCGTCCGCCAGTGTACTCAATTTGGCTTTATCTTGATTTTGTTTAATCATTACGTCCATAACAGTCCCCAAAGCAGTTAACCCATGGACACAACTGATATTGAAGCGATTTTAAAAGTCGATCGCTTTTTGTTGTGGATTGAGGAACACACTCCGAAATTTCAGCATTTATTTCCGCTTAAAATTCTTAGAAAGAGGGTATTTTCCAATTATTTTCTCCCTCTCTTCTTTTGATACAACTTTTAGAAGATAAAGCAACCATCTGACTACAATTTCAGGGTGTAAATCAGGTCCTTCTAGACCATCTTCTAGAGATTTTGCCCCCAAAAAGGAAAACTGATCCTGATCTAAGTTTTCATTTTCGCCCTCAAATTCAGTTTCAGAATCGCTTTCGCATTTCTCATTTGGGAGAAAAAGCGGATCCTCTTTACGTCTACAAATTCCAATTCTTTATCTTCGGAGTCGCCTATAATTACAAACAAAAAAGTCTGTTGAAATCGAATACATAAAGAATAAGGCGACAATTTATTACGTTATTTGTTTTAACTCTTTAAATCTGCTGATTTGCTACATGTATAAATTTGGTCCACTTAGAGCTTTAAATTTATCATATATTGGTCGTACCAGAAAAAATATCATTTATAACCTGGCTTTTAGTTAACAATTTCGATAAAGTGTTGGTTAAAACTATATATCCACGGTTAGATAATATAAAACCGAAGCATGTATATGGACCGACCCTGGGTCGAATTTAAAATTTTAATTTACTTTTAGCCTCCTTGATATATAATAACATTAGCCCTTGGCCTTACTTGCATACTTTTGATGCATACAACACCTATAACGTATATCGGCTCTTAGCCACCAAAATTGTGACTTATTGACCCTAGGTCAGTTTAATCTGGCCCTTGGCCATTAACATATTAATACTTATTGACCCTCGGTCAATTTCTCGCATATTATGTATGCAACAGTAAGTTAGCCACCAAAATTGTGACTTATTGAACCTAGGTCAGTTTAATCTGGCCCTTGGCCATTAACATATTAATACTTATTGACCCTCGGTCAATTTCTCGCATATTATATATTCAACAGTAAGTTAGCCACCAAAATTGTGACTTATTGACCCTAGGTCAGTTTAATCTGGCCCTTGGCCATTAACATATTAATACTTATTGACCCTCGGTCAATTTCTCGAATATTATATATCCAACAGTAGAAGAGACCCTTGGTCTTTTTATTATTTTTGTTAACCTATACGTGTATATATTTTATATAAATGTACTTACTTGAAGAACACATTTCCTCACACTTTTCACGAAGTCTTTTTAATTCTTCTAAAATAGCACTTTTATCTTTCGTAGCACATTTTCTCGACATTGTTTATTTATTTAAAAAATTAGAACTCTCGATCTCGATGGATACGAAAACCAGAATGACGCCTTATTATAATGATCTGCGTGGCCCAGAATAATATTGCTGATATAGCTTTTTTGACTTTAAAACGATGGAGAGGGAAAATCATGAACTACGATGTTTAATCATATCGGAAGACAAAATGTAAGAAAATAATAATATTTTTTTAAAAAATTAAGTTATTTCCATCCAAGTTTTCCCACTAGTGCTGTACTCCAAGCAAACAGATTAGTTGTCACCAATAGTATGCAATTTTTGTATTGGTGGCATATAAAATTTATATAATGGTTAATTTTTGTTCTCTCAGTGTGGTGGTCCATGAGGGCTCATTATTAAAAATGTGAAAACTACATGGTTATAGGCTAGTACTATATACTACTACTCCTAATAATATTATTATATAATAATGGTAGTTGACAAAAATTGAACTTTTAGGGACACACAAATAAAAATATTTTTTTGTAAACTAAAGTTATAGCAATTAAATATTGCGTTCAATAGGTTATATTTTAATTAATTGGTAAACAATATATTTTCGACTTATTAACACTCTTTTCACTATGGCGTGTAGTTCTTGTTTAAATTACTGGTAATACGTTTTTAAATGATTATTTTTTCAATTAATTTTGAACTCAATCGGAAAAATCATCTAAAGAAGTATGGCAATGCAGAGTAGTAAATCAAAATTAGTGAAAGTTGTGAAAGAGTGTCGAAAAGAAAGACAATTAACTTTGCTCGAGCTTTAATATATACGAGATATTGGGTTTCCTTTCCAATGTTTTAGTCTTAGTTTTTAATTTGTATCGTCTTATGGATGCTGGGACGGAAGCAATGTTAAATAGCAGATGATGGCTTTTCGGAGGAGGGGGGGGGTGTAAAGCTAGCGATCCACTATGTATATTTGCTACGCAGTCTAGAAACCCCTGTGATCGACAAAGAGGTGCCAGGACTCGGGTAAATTCCTAACAGGACTTCATCACTTAAAGAAAATGTGCAGTTTTCAAAATTTTTGGAAATTGAAAGTAAAATAGTACCTATAGTAGTAGAATACATCAAGTATTTTAACAAAATCTTTACATTATGGCATCTACTAGAACCCAAAAAAGCATGAGTGAATACTACTCAATACATTGCCAGCGCGCAGCATCACTCTCTTCCTCAATTCAGTTAGCACACAAAGAATTAAAATTTATATACTATATGCACTATTTATTATTAACATACCTAATTTGACTAAACTTAACCAAACACTTAAAAATGGCAATGATTTTTTTAACTAGAATAAAAAATTTATAATAAAATAATCAGATGAAGTACATTACTTAATGTGAAATAGATTTTAATTCAAGGAAGGATAGTTTTTTATTTATTAGTAGTAATTTAGCATCATTAAATACTATTTATATTTATTTTTGAATTTTGCTTGCGAAAATTTAGACTCGTAATTTGTCTTGTGTAAAGTATTATTTTGTAGACATAAAGTTGTTTTAACCGAAGAACTTTAAATTCGTTTGAAAGTTTGAGACAACGATGTGTTTGAAATTAACTCTGTGTTTCGGACTTCCATTGTCTATATTTTATTTATACACGACGTTTCGATCAGTACAATCTCTGATCGTCTTCAGGTGCAATAAAATATAGACAATGGAAGTCCGAAGTTAATTTCAAACTTTAAATTCCTCATATAACAAATCCGTTGAAAATCTCAAACTTTTTAAAAAAGATTGTAAAAACTATTACTTGAAAACTGACTGTTTTAAGAAACAAAAAAAAAGGAAATTTAAAAGTTAATTTTCGTCTTAACGGTCTCTATGAACTACCAACTTCCATCTAAAGATTCTCGACCTAAGATTTTGGAATCATAAGATGATTGTAGTAAAACAAGCACAAAAGACGAGGTATAAGAAATAAGCAAGTGGTCTTGGTAAGAGCACAGACGTGAAGGAGCTGTACGTCCAGCTGAGCGAAATCCTGACAAAAAAAAGGGTGTTGGAATTTTCCGAACAGGATAGCGGTAAGAGTGTCCTTCTCTTTATGAAAAATTTTTAAAAACCGTTTATCTGAATATAAGTTTAATTTTATACTTTTTTTGTTACCCCTCTACGTCGAAATTAATATAAATATGTAGACGAGAGAAAGACGCCTTCTTTAAGAAATTAAGCAAGAAGGATGGTGTTAAAGATTCAGAATCAGTCATAAAGATTTTGAAAAGTACCTAGAATTCTAGATAAATCTTGTGTATTGTTTTTAATTTCATGAAGCAACCGCCCTTACCATAAAGATGTCTTGTTTATTGGTTTTCTTGTAACCAATACGCTATTTTATCAAGAGATTTTCGACCTAACATTCTGAAATCATTAGATTATCGTACAGTAAAACTTCTCAATAGCGGCCACTAAAAATTTCATTACATTACATGGACCGTTTAAGGGAGTGACCGGTTTTGAGTAGGAAAGAAAAAACTAATTATTCATTATTAAACGAAGTAAACTTAAGAAAAGTAAGAGTTTTTTATACAATTTATTTATTATGCACGTAGATGATATTATAAAAATTAACATCAAGTTATTTAGACAATATCCAACTATTTCACATAATATTATTCACAACTACATTATGACAAGTTTCTATAGGTATTACTTATCAATACGTGACACAAAGTGAACAATTTATTTACATGCATGCATATATAACAACATTTTAAATGAACAATTAAGTTTGCCAGATACAGAGGAATCCAGTTTTTTTTACAACGTCATTTTGAAGAAAATAATGAATTTCTGCACTTGATACAAAATTATTATTTAAGTCAAAAGTTATTTATTCCTATGCACCACCTAGGAGTAAGACGAACAGTACAAGATATAACTTTTACGTCCCGGTATTTGATGATCCTTTTTTTTTAATTGATATTTTCAAGTCTAAAAGGCGTTGCAAAAACCTACCTGTGGATGGTGATTTTAATTTATAAATATAAACGACATCTTTCTCCTTATACTCAAGTATAAGAAAGACCTATACTTACCTATTACTTATATTATTAGTCATGTCATTCTTTTCTTTTACGGCGCCGGCGTCCGACTACTGTTTTAGGTTTTTTATTCGTATATCCTTTGGGAAAAGTCCCAGAAACTGAGCTATAGAGTCTGGTGTAGATACGACTCATAGCGTCTTTTTTTTTTTAGATATATTTGAGTATATCGCGAGTAGACTAGACAAAAGTGACGCATGCATCTGCCTGTTTGTGGATTTATCTAAAGCTTTCGACACTTTCTGCCATGAGACTCTCTTAACAAAATGAAAAGGCTATGGACTACGTGGGAAAATATTCAATCTGCTAAAAAGTTATTTAACGGAGAGAATATAACGAGTGAATATTGATGGAACTTATAGTACAGAAAAAACTGTAAAGTTTGGAGTACCTCAAGGAACAGTCCTGGCTGCTCTCTTTTTATAGTTTATATAAATGATATGCTAAAACTCGGGCTAAAAGGTACAATAGTTAGCTTTGCATATGACACAGTACTGCTATGCAGGGCGAAAACTTGACAAGACGTTAAAAAACAAATTGAGGAAGATTTTGCAAAATTAAAAAACTGGTTTCAAAATAAAAAATTAACTCTTAATATAGATAAAACAAAATATATGCCATTTTTACGTCCTATAAGACCAATCTTCCAAAACTTGGGAAGATATTAAAATTAAATTATGGATACTCAAGAAGGGTAGGGGAGTTTTTAACAACTTAATGGATCTTAACTACTTAAAATTTAAAAAAAATCTCAAAAATATCTCTACTACTAGCGACTTATATGAACCTTGCATTGACATTAAACGCGGCTTTGTAATTTTAACCCAGATTCGACAAACTACCGATTATGACTATATAAGTCGAGACGTAGTTGGTAGAGGTCGCGACGTAGGCGGCGCCGACAGTAGGCGCCGTAATTGTAATGTACATTTAGGCTCAATAATGGATGTTTATGATCACTGCCAAGGTCTGAATTTTTAATTCGTCCCCCTACGCGCAATAAACCATATTCATCTAAATAGGGTTTCAGACTTAAAATTTTACTATTACTGCTTAATTTTTTATTAGTCTGTAAGTTTTGAATATCATTGCTAAACATTTGCGCTTGCGCAATAAAAGTGAGTTTTGTTAAAGCGTTTTTATACTCTTGCACTGATAAAGGTCCAAAACTCATTTCATTTTTTTGTTTTCGTACTTTACAGCAAAAATTGTAAATAAAACGAAGTAAGTACTCGCATATACGAAAAATTTTGTAAAATTTGTAAAAAGATCAAAATTTTCAAACTTTTGCATCAGCAATGACGATACCTCAATTTTTCCTTCTCCGGTAGGTCGATGACCTTCGTTTCGCTTGGATCTAAAGCTTTAGGTCAGTTAGTTGGCGCCAAAACCAACCACTAAGGACCTTTCCACAAAAGGTTTTTATCGAGAAGCGCACTTGGTGTCGCCCCTCTTGAGATGATATCGGAAGGGTTGTCATGTGTTCTGACATGTCGCCACTGCTTTACTTTGGTCAGCCTCTGAATCTCTGCTTGCTACAAAACATTTTAAAGTCGAAAGTTCAGCATGCAACCAACCCAAAACAATAGTGGAGTCAGTCCAGTAAAAAATGTCAGATTCTGAAAAATTTATTTTTAATGCTTTGACAACCTTTTCGATTAATCGGCTCAAAATGACAGCTCCCATCAACTGAAGCCTTGGCAGCGTTTGCGTTTTTAATGGTGCGACACGCGCCTTTGCGCATAATAGGGATACCTTACAATCTCCTTGCAAATCGACTGATCTAAGCATCACTCATGCGCCATACGATTTTTCGCTATTATCGCAAAAGCCGTGAATTTGTATTTTAATCGCATTTTTAAGCACAGCCTGCCTGGGCACTTTAACATTTACCAAGCATCTTAAATCTTGACAAAAAAGTAGAAAATGATGTTCTATATCTGGGGGTACAGTCTCATCCCAAGAAAGCTACAGTTTCCATAAATCTTGTAATATCAACTTTGCTTGGATGAGAACCGGACCAGCTAATCCTAAAGGGTCAAACAATCTACTTATTATGCTTAGAATTGTTCTTTTTGTGACTTTCTTTCATGACGGAATTTCAAAGTCTACGGAAAACCCAAATGAATCTCATTTTGTATCCCATAAAACTCCCAATGTTTTTAATTCTTTGTCGTCATTAATCATGTATTGAAAAATGTCGCTTGTATGTTAATCTTGCAAAGTGTTTTGATCATTAGATGCCCATTTTCTTAGTAAAAATTTACTATTTTCTAGCAATTCCGAAACTTCCCTACGCAGACGTAAACAATTTTTTAGGGTATCACTCCCAGATAAAAAATCGTCACAATAAAAGTCACGCTTTATTGCCCGCGCCGCTTCCGGTAATTTTTCCTCGTTCTCGATACCTACTTCAAACAAACATCTAATCGCCAAAAATGATGAGCAAGCTTGTCCGTACGTAACCGTGTTAAGTTTGTATATTTTAATGCATTCTAACGGATCCGACCGCCAGATAATGCGCTGAAGATCACTTTGACTTTCGTCCACCGCCACACATCTAAACATTTTTGCTATATCGGCTGATAACGAAGTTATGTTTTCTAAAACGCGCTAAGATGGAAAAAAGATCATTTTGAATTACAGGACCCGTTTTTAACACATGATTTAATGACAAACCAGAACTAGTATGCGCGCTGGCGTCAAAAACCCTGCGTAGTTTTGTCGTTAAACTGGACTCTTTAAGCACACCGTGGTGCGGTAAATAATAACACGTATTTTCACTATTTATTTCTTCTGCTGGAACTAATGACATGTGACCTAAGTCACTATATTCGGCCATGAACTCACAATAAAGCCTATTTAGCTCGTCGTTTCTTTTTAGTTTGCGCTCAAGACAGTAAAAACGTTTTAATGCCATATCGTAGGAATCACCGAGGTCATTAAAATTTTCGCGCAATGGTAATTTCACCACAAACTGACCCGTACTGTCACGAGTGGTATTTTTTACAAAATGCTCTTCGACCTTGGAATAGATTTTGTTTGTCGACTGACACTCTTCGATCTGCCAAAAACGTTCTAACTGTTCTTGAATTCCAGAATGTCTAGTCAAATTGCAAAATGATTCTGGCTTTTGACTTATACTTAATGACCCTGAAAAAATGTAAGCCAATTTGGTTTGATATAAAAGTGGCTTGTTTTCACCCAAATCGATTTTATTTTTGCCTAAAAGCTGATAAAATATATCTTCGCCTAATAACGCGTCAATTTCAGACGAAACATGACACATGGAGTCGGCCAGAATGACATTTTCCGGTAAACTCAAATCTGACACGCAGGGAATTTTTCCCGTGATTTTATCGATAACCAAAAAATCTAGTGTCGATTTAAATGTGTTTTGGGTAGTTTTTATTGTCGCTTTACTTTGTCCACGAATGTTAAAAAAAGAGCCACTTACACCCGAAACCGTAGTTTGTAGTTTTTTGAGATCAAGACCTAATCTTTGAGCTAAAGATGTCGTAAGGAATTACTCATGCTTGACCAAGTAAAGCCGGCATATAAATAACAGCTGTTGGAAGTAGTGTTTGTTGATAGAGTCTTTGAACTTGAGCGACACTTTCGTTAGAATACCCTACAAAGGACTCGCTACCGCCCGATGAGTTCTCGGAAACGCGGCACCCGTGTGTTTTTGGCTAGCTTGACCTTGACTGACTGACGAATCCTGGTGTAGGAGTGTATTGTGGTTTTTATTGCACAGCTTGCAATTAGACGAAGGACAATTCCCTTCGACCGAGTGGTCTGACTTAAAACAGTTTATGCAAAGTTTTAGTTTTCGAATTTCCTCTTCGCGTTTTTTAGCAGTTAATTTTAAAAACTCTTTGCAAGTATAAATAGAATGGTTGCCTTTGCAAAAATAACACAAAAACTTTTTATCGGCTGAAAAATGAGAATATTCGCCTTTTTTGAAAGGTTTCTTTGCTGATGACTGTTGTGAAGAATTATTGTAATTGTCGAGAGTTTCCAAAAGTTGACATTTATTAGATAAAAATTAAATAAAATTATCAAAATCAGGAAAATCTTGTGGTGATTGAAATGTGTTACTAACATATTGTTCCCACTCTTTTTTGGTTTGAAAGTCGAACTTTGTGGAAATTAAATAAATGACCATGGTGTCCCAACTATCCGTGGGTTGTTTAAGATTTTTTAGAGAACCCATATGACGCTGCAATTCGTCTAAAAGTGTTTTTAAACTTGTTTTGTTCGCGTCTTTGCCTACGGATGGCATGTCAAACAAAGATTTTAAATGATGGTTCACAGTAATTCGGTTGTTTTGAAACCTGTTACAAAGCAGATCCCATGCAATGATGTAATTATCGTCTGTAGTTTCATAGTGCTCTATGATATGTTTTGCACTACCAGACATGCAGCCTTTAAGGTACCTTAATTTTGTGGTATTTGGCGTTTTCCTGTCATCATGAATTAAGGCCTTAAAAGCGTCGTCGAACTGTGACCAATTTTCGCGAGAACCATTGAAGGTTGAGGTGAGACATTCGAAACTGAATTCAAAACCTATGGTAAGTGAGCCGACTTCTACTTATTGATGTATTCTTTGGCTTCTCTCATCGATGTATTAAATTCAGTTTCAAATGCCTGCCTCTCCTTTCTATGATTTTTGATTTTTGTTGCGCTGACATCATTGACCTCAAGGTCGGTTGAAACATCGTCAAAATCACTGAAAACTGCAGCTCCTCAATTGAATTTGAATCCTGTTTGAAATTTGTCACAAACTTCGTAAAAACTGCCAATTTGAGCACTGTGAACCTACAGACGATAATTACATCATTGCATGGGGTCTGCTTTGTAACAGGTTTCAAAACAACCGAATTACTGTGAACCATCATTTAAAATCTTTGTTTGACATGCCATCCGTAGGCAAAGACGCGAACAAAACAAGTTTAAAAACACTTTTAGACGAATTGCAGCGTCATATGGGTTCTCTAAAAAATCTTAAACAACCCACGGATAGTTGGGACACCATGGTCATTTATTTAATTTCCACAAAGTTAGACTTTCAAACCAAAAAAGAGTGGGAACAATATGTTAGTAACACATTTCAATCACCACAAGATTTCCCTGATTTTGATAATTTTATTTAATTTTTATCTAATAATGTCAACTTTTGGAAACTCTCGACAATTACAATAATTCTTCACAACAGTCATCAGCAAAGAAACCTTTCAAAAAAGGCGAATATTCTCATTTTTCAGCCGATAAAAAGTTTTCGTGTTATTTTTGCAAAGGCAACCATTCTATTTATACTCTCAAAGAGTTTTTAAAATTAACTGCTAAAAAACGGGAAGAGGAAATTCGAAAACTAAACCTTTGCATAAACTGTTTTAAGTCAGACCACTCGGTCGAAGGGAATTGTCCTTCGTCTAATTGCAAGCTGTGCAATAAAAACCACAATACACTCCTACACCAGGATTCGTCAGTCAGTCAAGGTCAAGCTAGCCAAAAACACACGGGTGCCGCAGTTTCCGAGAACTCATCAGGCGGTAGCGAGTCCTTTGTAGGGTATTCTAACGAAAGTGTCGCTCAAGTTCAAAGACTCTATCAACAAACACTACTTCCAACAGCTGTTATTTATATGCCGGCTTTACTTGGTCAAGCATGAGTAATTCCTTACGACATCTTTAGCTCAAAGATTAGGTCTTGATCTCAAAAAACTACAAACTACGGTGTCGGGTGTAAGTGGCTCTTTTATTAACATTCGTGGACAAAGTAAAGCGACAATAAAATCTACCCAAAACACATTTCAATCGACCCTAGATTTTTTGGTTATCGATAAAATGACGGGAAAAATTCCCTGCGTGTCATTTAACTTGTCAGATTTGAGTTTACCGGAAAATGTCATTCTGGCCGACTCCATGTGTCATGTTTCATCTGAAATTGACGCGTTATTAGGCGAAGATATTTTTTATGAGCTTTTAGGCAAAAATAAAATCGATTTGGGTGAAAACAAGCCACTTTTATATCAAACCAAATTGGGTTACATTTTGTCAGGGTCATTAAGTATAAGTCAAAAGCCAGAATCATTTTGCAATTTGACTAGACATTCTGGAATTCAAGAACAGAGTGTCAGTCGACAAACAAAATCTATTCCAAGGTCGAAGAGCATTTGGTAAAAAATACCACTCGTGACAGTACGGGTCAGTTTGTGGTGAAATTACCATTGCGCGAAAATTTTAATGACCTCGGTGATTCCTACGATATGGCATTAAAACGTTTTTACTGTCTTGAGCGCAAACTAAAAAGAAACGACGAGCTAAATAGGCTTTATTGTGAGTTCATGGCCGAATATAGTGACTTAGGTCACATGTCATTAGTTCCAACAGAGGAAATAAATAGTGAAAATACGTGTTATTATATACCGCACCACGGTGTGCTTAAAGAGTCCAGTTTAACGACAAAACTACGCACGGTTTTTGACGCCAGCGCGCATACTAGTTCTGGGTTGTCATTAAATCATGTGTTAAAAACGGGTCCTGTAATTCAAGATGATCATTTTTCCATCTTAGCGCGTTTTAGAAAACATAACTTCGTTATCTCAGCCGATATAGCAAAAATGTTTAGTTGTGTGGCGGTGGACGAAAGTCAAAGTGATCTTCAGCGCATTATCTGGCGGTCGGATCCGTTAGAATGCATTAAAATATACAAACTTAACACGGTTACGTACGGACAAGCTTGCTCATCATTTTTGGCGATTAGATGTTTGTTTGAAGTAGGTATCGAGAACGAGGAAAAATTACCGGAAGCGGCGCGGGCAATAAAGCGTGACTTTTATTGTGACGATTTTTTATCTGGGAGTGATACCCTAGAAAATTGTTTACGTCTGCGTAGGGAAGTTTCGGAATTGCTAGAAAATAGTAAATTTTTACTAAGAAAATGGGCATCTAATGATCAAAACACTTTGCAAGATTAACATACAAGCGAAATTTTTCAATACATGATTAATGACGACAAAGAATTAAAAACATTGGGAGTTTTATGAGATACAAAATGAGATTCATTGGAAATTCCGTCATAAAAGAAAGTCACAAAAAGAACAATTCTAAGCATAATAAGTAGATTGTTTGACCCTTTAGGATTAGCTGGTCCGGTTCTCATCCAAGCAAAGTTGATATTACAAGATTTATGGAAACTGTAGCTTTCTTGGGATGAGACTGTACCCCCAGATATACAACATCATTTTCTACTTTTTTGTCAAGATTTAAGATGCTTGGTAAATATTAAAGTGCCCAGGCAGGCTGTGCTTAAAAATGCGATTAAAATACAAATTCACGGCTTTTGCGATAATAGCGAAAAATCGTATGGCGCATGCGTGATGCTTAGATCAGTCGATTTGCAAGGAGATTGTAAGGTATCCCTATTATGCGCAAAGGCTCGTGTCGCACCATTAAAAACGCAAACGCTGCCAAGGCTTCAGTTGATGGGAGCTGTCATTTTGAGCCGATTAATCGAAAAGGTTGTCAAAGTATTAAAAATAAATTTTTCAGAATCTGACATTTTTTACTGGACTGACTCTACTATTGTTTTGGGTTGGTTGCATGCTGAACCTTCGACTTTAAAATGTTTTGTAGCAAGCAGAGATTCAGAGGGTGACCAAAGTAAAGCAGTGGCGACATGTCAGAACACATGACAACCCTTCCGATATCATCTCAAGAGGGGCGACACCAAGTGCGCTTCTCGATAAAAACCTTTTGTGGAAAGGTCCTTAGTGGTTGGTTTTGGCGCCAACTAACTGACCTAAAGCTTTAGATCCAAGCGAAACGAAGGTCATCGACCTACCGGAGAAGGAAAAATTGAGGTATCGTCATTGCTGATGCAAAAGTTTGAAAATTTTGATCTTTTTACAAAATATTCATCATTTACCAAACTACAGCGTATATGCAAGTACTTACTTTGTTTTATTTACAATTTTTGCTGTAAAGTACGAAAACAAAAAAATAAAATGAGTTTTGGACCTTTATCAGTGCAAGAGTATAAAAACGCTTCAACAAAACTCACTTTTACTGCGCAAGCGCAAATGTTTAGCAATGATATTCAAAACTTACAGACTAATAAAAAATGAAGCAGTAATAGTAAAATTTTAAGTCTGAAACCCTATTTAGATGAATATGGTTTATTGCGCGTAGGGGGACGAATTAAAAATTCAGACCTTGGCAGTGATCATAAACATCCATTACTTATTAGTGACAAACACCCATTTTCAACATTAATAATTCAGTATGAACATGCACGAAATTTTCATTCAGGCTCTCAGGCCACTTTGACGGCTGTCAGGCAAAGATTTTGGGTCATAAACGGCAAAAACGCAATAAGAAAATTGATTCGAAGTTGCATCACCTGTTTTAAAGCGAATCCCGTACCTAATGTTGTAAATCAAATCAATCAAAATCATCAAAATTTTAGACTTGAAAATATTAATTAAAAAAAAGGATCATGAAATACCGGGGCGTAAAAGTTATATCCTGTACTGTTCGTCTTACTCCTAGGTGGTGCATGGGAATAAATAACTTTTGACTTAAATAATAATTTTGTATCAAGTGCAGAAAATCATTATTTTCTTCAAAATGACGTTGTAAAAAAACCTGGATTCCTCTGTGTCTGGCAAACTTAATTGTTGATTTAAAATGTTGTTATATATGCATGCATGTAAATAAATTGTTCATTTTGTATCACGTAAGTTAGGTATTGATAAGTAATACCTATAGAAACTTGTCATAATGTAGTTGTGAATAATATTATGTCAAATAGTTGAATATTGTCTAAATAACTTGATGTTAATTTTTATAATATCATCTACGTGCATAATAAATAAATTGTATAAAAAACTCTTACTTGTCTTAAGTTTACTTCGTTTAATAATGAATAATTATTTTTTTCTTTCCTACTCAAAAACGTTCACTCCCTTAAACGGTTTTCAAAAATTTTTCATAAAGAGAGGGAGACTCTTACCGTTATCCTGTTCGGAAAATTCCAACACCCTTTTTTTTGTCAGGATTTCGCTCAGCTGGACGTACAGCTCCTTCACGTTTGTGCTCTTACCAAGACCACTTGCTTATTTCTTATACCTCGTCTTTTGTGCTTGTTTTACTACGATCATCTTATGATTCCAAAATCTTAGGTCGAGAATCTTTAGATGGAAGTTGGTAGTTCATAGAGACCGTTAAGACGAAAATTAACTTTTAAATTTCCTTTTTTTTGTTTCTTAAATCAGTTAGTTTTCAAGTAATAGTTTTTACAATCTTTTTTAAAAAGTTCGAGATTTTCAACGGATTTGTTATATGAGGAATTTAAAGTTTGAAATTAACTTCGGACTTCCATTGTCTATATTTTATTGCACCTGAAGACGATCAGAGATTGTACTGATCGAAACGTCGTGTATAAATAAAATATAGACAATGGAAGTCCGAAACACAGAGTTAATTTCAAACACATCATTGTCTCAAACTTTCAAACGAATTTAAAGTTCTTCGGTTAAAACAACTTTATGTCTACAAAATAATACTTTACACAAGACAAATTACGAGTCTAAATTTTCGCAAACAAAATTCAAAAATAAATGTAAATAGTATTTAATGATGTTAAACTGTGAGTTATTAAAAACTATCTTGCCTTGAATTAAAATCTATTTCACATTAAGTAATGTACTTCATCTGATTATTTTAGTATAAATTTTTTATTCTAGTTAAAAAAATCATTGCCATTTTTAAGAAAAGAGCAGACATATGCTAATCTAAGGTGTTCTTGAACGCGATAGGTGTTGAGATGCGCTAGGTATCACGTATCGTTACGGCACACGTATCGTATCTCAGCACCTATTGCGTTCAGAAACACCTTAAATTAGCATATATCTGCTCTTTTCGAACGAACTACAAGTTTCTGACCAATCAATGTGCTTGGTTCTCGCTAGATGCGGATACGTATACCGCGATGAGTTACAAATAGCTTTATGTCTCTAATGTACTTTTTTTCATCCGTACCTTTTACGTAAAATATAACGTCATCTTAAGTCATATAATGACGTCAAAAATATGAGGCATATTGCCGTCTTAAAGACGTCAATTTTACGTCATAAATTTGGTGGTTTCGACGTAATAGATTCATCCACGTCATTGCTGCTTAGGAAAGGTCCTCCATTTATAAGGAGCCGCCTTTATCCACCCAAGAGTTACCATAGAGTCAGACCATCCAAAGACAGATTCAAAAATTAAGTCAGGGTAGGTGGTTTTTTATAAATAATACCAAATGGTAAGCTTGGAATATACTTACTCGACGAAATATACAACTTATTGCCAATAGAATTTAAAAAACCAATTCATAAAAAAATTAACTTTTGGTTGCTTCAGAATAACTTAGATTAATGAGAAAAAGAAAACTTATTAAGAAGATAGTAAAAATCACACATTTGTATATTTTTTATGTTTTTCTTATTTTATATTTATTTTTTGGTTTTTAATTTATACATATATTTTAGATTCGAAATCTAATAAAGAATTTAAAAAAAAAACTTATTTTAGGAACCGTTTACAGTGGTAGGTACTTAACACGACGGAGACTAATTATTAAATGCCTCTGAATCTCTTACAAAAAATAGTATTTATACTAAAATAAAGCTGTCCAGGTTTTCCCTGATCAATTTTTGGAAATTCCAGGAAATTTTGTTTAGGATTTAAATAAAAGTTGAACAAAATATAAGTAAAAAAGTGTAATTTACTCTATTATTATTATGAATACAGTACACGGAATACTTACTACATACATACAAGATTTTAAATACTTATACTATAAATTGATTTACGTAAAGATTTTATTTTTTCATCAATTTTTTGCTTTTCATACAGTGCCACTTCATCTAACTTGGTTTTTTTGGCTTCCAAATAGCGAATTTCCTCTTCTGTCTTTCTTTTTTCTTTTCCTTTTTCCAACGTTTCCTTATTTTTTTTGTAATTCTTCGAGGTAGTAGTAGTAGTAAAGAAGAGGCGGCGCGAAGCCTGGCAAGTAGGCCTCCCCGGGTCCTTTCTGCCTTACCCCGAGCCTGCCCCTAATCCGCTGCCTGCACCACTGGTCTGGCAGTCTGCTCATCTGGTTTTACTGTTCTTTTTGCAAAGTCCAGTATTTTATCCCATTTGAGCGTGTGCAGGTATCTCGTCCTCTGGTAAGCCTCGCATGGGTACGTTTTATACCTCATATGAACATGCTTAAATGACGTTTTAATTTTTTTTGTTATAGGGATATTTTGTGCCCCTTTGTAATGGGTGACAGCATCGTACACCTGTCTCCTCGCATTTAAAGATCTTTCCTTTAGATTTTCTACCAACATTTGTGAATTTATAGAAAATCCGCTTTCTACAGTCGCATTGCCATGCGAAATGATCAGTCCAAATTTCATTACATCAAAAAACTCCTGAAACTGGAACTTATCTTAACACTATTTTTTTATAAAAATCATCCAGTCTAATATCTTTTTTATAGTTTTTAAAATCTTCTTTGGCTTGGAGGAGTACCTCTGAATACTGAGATTAAGCATTCTCAGTAATTGGATACGGATACAATTTCCTTTTCATAATATAATTGGGTTGGAAAGAGATAAATGTTAATAGTAGTAGAGTAGAGTATCTTTATTGACTACGTTTTGTATATAAACAGACAATTGCAGCAGGTCAGTAAAAAAAGAACAAACAAAGATTTGTAAAACATAGATACACAGGGCATAAAATATAAAATTACACTAAAAAAATACGAACAAAAAACCGTTAAGAACACGCGCCGATTAAAAAAAAACAATTTTAACGGAATTCTTCCAAAAACTCTTTGATATTGTATATACCTTTTTTAGTTAAAATTTGCTTAATTGCATATTTAAATTTATTATTGGACATACTTTTAATATTGCTTGGGAGTTTAATATATATATCTACACGTGGAGAGTTTTTGAATGATTTTTCCAATCTTAAAAAACTTGGTCTAATTAAATTTGCTGATTTTGTATCATAGTTGTGAAAACTTGAATTTGTTTCGTAAGTACGTTTTTGTTTATATACTTCTATAAGTTGGTAAAGAATATACAGTGAAGGTAGTGTTAAAATTTTAAGTTTAATAAAATAAGGTTTACAATGTTCCCGATAGCCGATATTGCAAATAGCTCTTACAGCTTTTTTCTGTAACCTGAAGACTTCAATGGAATTTGTAGAGTTTCCTCACAAAGCCACACCGTATGAAATATGCGAATGAAACATAGCATAATAAGAATTTATTAAAGTTTTTTCGTCAATAATACCCTTCAACCTACGAATTAAATACACGACTGACGATAGTCTGCCCTTAAGTGTCTCAATGTGCGGAATCCAGCTAAGAGTACTATCCAATGTGATACCTAACAGCTTGGCACTACTAGGTTCTATCTCAGTAGATGTTCTAGTCGAAAAGTAAATATTTTGTGTTTTATCTCTATTTAATTTTAGACAGTTTTGGGTAAACCACATCTCTGCTTTTTCCATCAGCTGACTGCTTTTTTCCTTAAGACGTTCAATGTTGTTATGTTTACAAGACATGGAATTATCATCCGCAAAAGCTCTACATTTATCTGGGGAAAGAAATGGGAATAGGTCGTTGATGTAGATGATGAAGAGTAGAGGACCCAACACCGATCCTTGCGGAACTCCACTCTGCATTATTCCCACGTTAGAGACTGTATCTTTAAAGTTAACATATTGATTACGCGGATTTAGATATGATTTAATCAACTGATGAAAATTGCCTCGTATTCCATATTTGTAAAGCTTGTCCAGCAGAAGATTGTGGGAGACACAGTCAAAGGCTTTGGAGAGGTCACACAGTATTAGATTTACATGCGATCCCACCTCCAAGCCTTCAACTATGTCCTGCACAATCTTGGTGATAGCTTGGATTGTGGATCTGCCTTTGCGAAACCCGAACTGAGACAGGTCTAGCAAATTATTTTTTTCAAAAAAGTCAGATAATCTGTTTTTTATTATTATTTCAAATATCTTACTAAAAATGGGCACTAATGATATGGGGCGATAATCTGAAACTGAATTAATATCACCCTTCTTGAAAATAGGTATCACTTTGGACAGTTTAAATGAATCAGGGAAAATTCCCTGATCGACACATATATTAAACAAATAGGCTAAGGGGCAAATTATTTCGCAAGAGATATTTTTGATAATATAACTGTTTAAGTCGTAACTATCACATGAGGAAGAATTTTTTAATAAGTTTATTGTATTCAATATTTCTTGTTCGTCTATTGGCAAAAATGCAAAAGTTTTTTCATGCATAGGTATATTTCTGATAATTTCGTTTTGTAAATTTATGTCAATTGTTAAACCTTGCACTACTTTAGATGCTACTGTTAGAAAATAATCATTAAATTTGTTTGCAGTAATGTTTGATAAATTATTAGACTTTTTATTGTGGTTTCTTTCAAAGTTTATTAATTTCCATGCACTTTTCACTTTATTTTTTGAGGAATCTATAAAGTTACTATATGCAGATTTTTTTGAGTTTATAATTGACTTTTTATAATCATGTCGAAGTGCTTGGTAATATGATTTATAGCCCTCATTACTAGATACGTCAGCAATGCATTTTACCGTTTTTAGTAAAAAAGTTGACATAAATTCCACGTCGTAAGAGATAAAGAAGTCTTGCCAGTTTAAATCTACAAGTATTTGTTTTATACAGTTTAGAGATTTTTCCTTAATTATGCTTGTTTTAATTTTGGAGGGCTCTAGACGCTCAATCTCAGTGCGTAATTTTATATATACCCCGTAGTGGTCTGAAAGACAGGAATTTTCTATACCCGACTCAAAGTTACTAATATTTTCTGTGATAATTATATTGTCGATACATGTCGCGGACCTTTCGGTCACCCTCGTGGTGTCCGATATAGTTCGGCGCATACCATTACACTCAATAACAGACATTAGGTCAGTTAAGTCAGACGATTTACACAAAAAATTTATGTTGAAGTCTGCCACAGAAAACAATAATGCGATTATATGTTTTCTGTGAATTGTGGAGAAACTCATCAAATAATTTTAAAAAAGTACTATAAGAACCCACAGGAGATCTGTAAAGGGTGAGAATTAGAATCTTGCTTTTACACAATTCTATGGCACAAAATTCAGCGTCAATTTCTTTTGATATCGTGCTTAAATCTAAAGGTTTACATTGAACAGAATTTTTAACAAAAATACAAACACCTCCATGTTTGTGATCATTTCTGCAAAAAGATGAAACAAGTTTGTAGTTGACTATTGGAATACAATTTAAAAGGTTTAAAGTACACCAGTGTTCACTAATGCAAATAATATCATAGTCTTTTTCGTTGACCCACAAGGAAAGTTCGTCGGCTTTATTGGCTATTTTGAATATTTATGTGAAATATTCTTAAGTCAAATGACAGTTTATTTGTCTTTTCTAGTCCGTATTTGTGTATTTTTTCCTTAGGTGAAAAAACTTGTTAATTTTTGTGCCAGGTGGCCACACAGTAGGATTAGATATAGTGTCAATGTATGTCATAAACACCTATTTTAAAAGACGAGTATTCTTCAGGTCGCCTTGACTGTAGTTGATCGCATGTTACCTCTGGTATGAAACCTACTAGGTAATCCCTTAGTTGTTGAGTGGAGTAAGCTGGATCCAATCGATAGACATGGTAGTAGACAAGATTTGGAATGGCTTTAATAGTACGTCTACGGCGTCTGCTGCTGAATGTTTTCCATTTGTCTTCCTCACCTTCCGGCGGATTTATAAGTGTGTCGACTAAATTGCGAGTAATGGCTTACATGATCGCATTTGATACTTGTTGTTTCGTTACAGTGTTGGAGCTAGTCGTTCCTGAAGGCCTAATTCATTGCTACTGCTAGCGGTAGTATTATTCGTACTGCTCCTACCTAAGTTTCGTTGCTGCTGCTGTGGAAAAACTGATCGCGGGCATACCGCAGGCCTAGCGCTTTGCCCTCGGTGTCTCGCGAAGCTCGACTTGTTGGTGGTGGGGCCTCTGTTATTGTTTTGAATTATATCGCTCGCGCGGGAATTCGGGTTAACCTCTTCTTTATGATTGGATTTCATTAGTGAAATAATAGTGTTTAATTGATCGATCTGCTTTTCTAGCTCGGAAATTAACCTTTTTTGAGAGTCTACCTCTACCCTAGATACTCTTAAGTCAGATCTTACCAATATGCAGGACATTTCAGTGCACGAATGGTCCGATTTGTTCTTCTCAATCATCGTCTCGTTTAGAAGGTCTTTATCTTCGATATGGCCCTTTAGGAAATTAACTGTACTTTCACTAAGGACTATTGCACTATCCGGTAATTTTCTCTGAAGTTATAAGGTCCTGTTTAGTTAACTTTTTCTAGTCTGCCTCGATTTGTACGTGCTTATTTGACGCCATCTTGATTTGTGTTTAATAGATAAATATAAAAAAATATATAATTATATTATATAAATAAAAATCCATAGAAATCGGTGGATTGAAGATTTTTCCGGGTTGGTCAAATGTTTTCCAGGTTTTTGTTAAAATTTCATGAAATTCCCTGAGTTTTCCAGGTTTTTTAAAGAGGTTTTTAAATTCCCTGATTTTTCCCGGATTTCCAGGTCGCTACGAACCCTGTATAATCAGACAGACTTATGAATGTTTATAAAATTTGATAAGTGCAGATATTTTTTCCACATATTTTATTATAAAAGCACCATTTTCTGAGAGATTTTATAATCAAACGGACACATCAACTTTTATGGGTTTCTATAATTACATTCTTTTTCTTTTATAATGTATTATGGGATTATATAAACCGAGATTTAATAGTCAAAACAACTCATAATATTTTATGGGTTTCTATGATTACACCCTTGTTCTTTTGTTTTAAGAGTTTGTAAAAAACGTTTTTTCATGAGATTTTGGGATATTTTATTATCAGGCCAACTTAGAATTTGACAGATTTCTATTATCATTTATAATTTTCTAGGAGTTGGTAAAAACAATTTTTTTATAAGTCTTTAAATAGATTTTATAGTCAGACAAACTTACAACATTTTATAGATTTTAACGTGTCCACTTTGCCACAAAACCTGATTTTTATCAGTTTTTTTTGACCACCTGAAAACTAATTAAAAAAGATTCCTAAGCTACCTACTTACTTCTACAAAAAAAATATTTTTTGACTTATGATCCCATGCAGCAGTCTTCATCCAAGTCCAAGTCCAAGTACGTCCCGGGACTAATTATGGACGTACTATGTACGTACATAGTACTTAACAAAGTGTACGTACATAGTACGTAACAAAGTGTACGTACATATTACGTAACAAATACCTACCTACACTATCATTTTACGTCCAATTTTGGTCCTACATGGGAAATAAAATGTACATACTACCATTACGTATACGTATACGTTCCGTAGCTGTATGGGGAAATCTTATAAAATATTATAACATCTCATAGAAACTTATCAAAGTATAATAAGATTTTACCTGCCCTAACTCATATGCCCTTTGAGACAAATATATTAAGTTTTCGCACACCGGAACTTATAAAATCTTGTAAAAAACTATAATTACATCATCTCTGTCGTAAATACTTTTACAACAAAAAAATAGTTTTTGGCTTATGAAATCTTGTAAGATTTTATAAACAATGCCTCAAACAATCTCATAGAAATTTACAAAAAGTAACATCTCCTGGCGATAAATCAGTACTTATACGAGAACAATTTTTCTATTAGATATTGCGCAAGCACCAGGAGTTTTATCGTATTATAGTGGGTTAGGTCGTCGTAGTTTACAGTTTAGGTTAGGTTATAGTTTAGTTTGACTGTATATTAGTCTTTGTTACATTACTTCTACTATTGTTACTAATACTACAACTGCTAAAGTTGTGCCGTAATTTTTTATTTTAGAATATTACAGGTAGATCTTTTAAACCTTTATGATGCATTGTCATATTAAAAATCATAAAATATTGTAAACTTTTATAAGTCAACTGGCTGATAAAATATGATGAACTTCTATCGGGATTTGTGTTTCACTTTCACTAGTCAAAAATTATAAAATATTATAAGTTTATATGAGCATACATTATGAAAATTTATGATGTTTTATCTGTTATTTGCTATGATCTTTTATGAGGTTTTTTTGGCAGGGTAGAACAACAGGGTAGCCACTTGTCACAAAACTTTATGAATTCATAAAATTTCAATTTTGTCATAAAATATGCCCAAAAGGTCATAAAATTTCGAAATTGTCATAGAATTTGCACAAAAAGCTATTATTATATTTTAAGTTTCGTGTAAACAAACTTGATATTTCACCTGTACACTTTCTCATGGGATAGTTAGGCAATATATCGTACCTACATAGAAGTTTTTCTTTTTTGTGCAACTTCCAGCGGTTTCATAACATTTTTATATACTAATATCACAGAGTACCGGTTGGTAGGTGATCCGTGCTGAACTGGTCCAAAATATACTGTTTTTGCTATTTTCTTTGTGATAATTTTTGTTAACTGGCTAAACATATAGATTAATACTTTTTTCGATAAGTTTTCGTTCTGTTTGTCCCATATTAAAAGGGTTAATTTCTATTCCTTGCAGTTTTTTTGCGTTTTAGCACCCACGTTTCTTTTCTACTTTCTACATTTATGGTTATGGATGTATTTTCTGGTAACCCTGCTGAATAGCTCAGAAACGGTTAGTGGAGTAAATTCGTAGGGATTTGCCAGAGAAAGCTGCAAAAAGTGTATATTTTTATATAGTGGTACCCAATACCAAAAGCTAAAATTTCAGTCGAGGATCCCTATTTTCCGACCACAGAAACCAAGATGGCGGTTGTCAAAGATAGGGAAAAAATGTGTTTTCTGCGTTTTCAGAAAAATCACATCGAAATTAATTGGATAATAGTGATGGGGTCCCACTTAATCCAAAAATATAAAAAAAGTTGACATATGTCACTTTAAAACAAAATGGCATCTAAATTTCAAAAATTTAGTTTTTCTTTGATTTTGTTTTTACTTTTTAAGTAATGATCTTTTCTGATGTCTCATATTAAAGCTACTGATCGGCTTCTTGATCTCACATTAAAGAAGATTAGAGTTTATATGTGGGTACAAAGTTGGCGCTTGATATAATGTCAAAAATATAACAGACCTTACTAATTTATAGACAATATTAAAAAAATTAGTAGAATGCTATTAGCAATGAGCTTGTCTCTGCTACAATTTTAAAAAACATTTGACATTCAAAATGGCGGCCAAACTATCGAGAAAAAAGTAATTTTCCCCTTCTGGTGTGGTATTTACACTAAAGTGCACGTTAGCAATGTTATACGCCCCTCTGTATTTTGATTTTGCTCAAGTGTTCTAATTGAATTTTACTGTTAATGCACAATATTTTTACTAATTTCTTTCATAAAACTTTTTATCAGATTGGTCACTTAGGGGTGTTACAATATATTGAAGACTAATTTCTTAGCCTTACTTTTTGTGGGTTTCGGAGTTTCAGCTTTATGCACTATGGTCTTAAGCAGAATCTAAATTTATCTTTTATATCATCCTGTATATTCTTAAAATCTTTAAAATGGTATAGAGTTATAGATATGACTACCCATATCTACTAATCACTTTGTTTATGCTATTCTTGAACCTCATAATATTATCTTATCCTTTATTTGTTAAGCAGACATTATAAAAAGGCATTTTTAGATAATTAAGGATTATTAGTAGATAGTTAGTCGTACAGTTAAGACCTCACGTTTGTAGCAATTTCAGTAATAAAGTATTTTTTTAATAACTTTTCCAGTTTGCGTTCGTAATTGGCGCTGCGAACAGGATAGTGCGATTCAACAAAAGTTTAGCTGCGATTTATCGTTTAACGTTTTGCAGTCGTTGAAGTGAATTTTAATTCTTTGTGCACTATATTACAAAGAACACAAGAAGCAGAGCTAGTTAGAAGTTGCATAAATCAGACACCAAAAGAAGGCACAAATCCGTTCTGTGCTCTGGAAACACCTTTGGGCAGCACTACCTTTATTGTGGAACCATTGTTAGAAGCTGCACCGCATAGGAACTTCCGCACAGAACAACTTTCTGGAAAACGGCTTTATGGAGAACTCCTTGACGTTCCTGTAAGTTATTTTGTTAGCCCATGTCTCAACCGTATCCTAGGTTAAAAAGTATTTTGTCAAAAAACAAAGAAGCTTTAGGTTTAATTGGACAAGTAATTCCCGAGGAAAACTTGGACCTTGCAAATTCATCTTTAACGTTTAGGATTCAAAAAGAAAATTTAATTTTAAGTAAATCTAGTGATAGTAATTGTAGTAGTAATTTAGACAATATGGAAACCTTTCGCTTCCATACCACCCTACTTCCTACATTTGACGGAAATCGAGAACATCTCGAAAGTTTTTTGCAAAGCATTGACGAGTTTCATACACTTTATTTTAATACTGACACTAATCAGCAAAAAACAGTGCTTGCTGCTATTCGAGCAAAATTAGTAGGAACCGCTCAAAACTTTTTATTGACCAGACCTGATTTAAAAACTTGGGACAATTTAAAGAATGCTTTAAAGGAAAAATACGGCGACCCAATTAATTATCAAATTTTGATGCAACAATTACAATACATGAAAAAAGAAAGAAATGAGGATCTCTTACAATTTATTGATAAACTCAAAATTTTTTCACAAAGAATTTTTTCTAAAATAAGTTGCGAAATTACTGATGAAAACTCACGCAGAGTTCTTATTAATCAAGTACACCAAACCTCAGTTTTGATTTTAATTGCTAACTCACCCTTAGAATTACGAACCATGTTAATGCTAAACCAGTCAAAAACGCTTGACGACGCTTACACACATGTTCTAAATTACAACATGGTAAATTCTCAAGTAAATTTTTTACAACAAAACTACAATTTTAATCAAAAACACACTAACCAACAAAATAAATACAAAAATTTCAACACCAATAATATTCAAAATTCATCATCACACAGACAACATAATTTTGTACCCAGACCCACTGCTTATTTTCATCAACAACCATCATTAAATTACAGAGCTCAAAATAGTCACCTCAAAACACCTCAAAATCAATTTCCCACAGGTCCGATTACCTTACAACCGAGACAACAATCACCTCAAACATTTTTTACCAACGAACAAGTTTTTGGTAGACCACAAAATGTTTTTCAAAGCGGACAATAAAAAACTTTTCAAGACCAACGCCAATGAGCACGTCAACCATCAACTCAAATAAAACTTTTCAAAAACATAATCCCGTTTTAACCCAAAGATCTCAATTTTTAAGCAACGTAGAATCATATCCATCAACATCCCAACAATTTCCATCTCAAGAGACCCACCCCTTGGAATATGAAAACCCTGACCCCGATTATTGCATAGAATCAAATGAATTTCCGCACGAAAATAACTCATTCTCTTATAACGAGAATTTTTTAAATACGATAGGTACAAACGACAGCGATAATTTTGACCAATCGGAACCAAATTTTCACGAAATAGCCCCCGAATTTCCCCTTGACTTAAAAAACATTGCCCAACAAATAGATTTACCCTTTATTTACCTCCCCGAAAAAAATTTAACTGTCCTAATCGATTCAGGAGCATCAGATTCGATTATATCCCCTAACATTGCAAAACAGTACCCCCATAATAAGTTTTTTGAACCTTTCGAAATGATAGCGTGCAATCAGAAGTATATGCAAAATGAAAATGTATCCCTTGATTTACTTTCAGAATTAAAAATAAACCACACATTTCATTTTAGAATTTTATAGTGGCATAGACATTTTGACGCGCTTATAGGGACAAAAGATTTAAAAATATTAAATGCCAAAATCGATTACGAAAACCAAACATTATGCTTGCAAAATAAACAAATACCTTTTTCCATGGCATACAATAAACCGTTAGTAAGACCCGTAATCAATAAAAATACCCGTAAATTAAAAATACCTGTAAATTGCAAAAACGGAAATGCATTATTACCTTCTTTTCAAGTCAGAAATTATATTATCCCTGATTGTTTAGTTCAAATTAAAGATGGTTATTGCTATATACCCAATCCTAATCCGTCTATAGAAATAAACTTTCATCAAAGGATTAACGTAATTCCCCAAGAACAATTTGACATCTTAAAACCCCCAGAAACCGAAAATATTAAATTAAATCTTAAAGACCAATTTAGACTCAACCATTTAAGTGAACTGGAAAAGTCGAAAATCATTCCTCTTTGTTTTGAATTCAAAGACATAATGTACCACGAAAATTGCGATTTATCATGTACAAGCAAAACAAAACACGTAATTAGAACAACAAACGACCGACCAATTTACGTAAAATCATACAGACATCCCCCTGCCATGAATAAAGAAATACAAACACAGATTCAAAAATTATTAGACAACAAAATTATTAGACCATCAATTTCCCCTTACTCAGCCCCCGTCTGGACAGTACCAAAAAAAATAGACGCATCAGAAAAAAAAGAAGTTTCGCATGGTTATTGACTACCGACAACTTAATGACGTCACTATAGAAGAAAGTTACCCCCTCCCTCGAATCGACGAAATCCTCGAAAATTTAGGAAAGTGCTCTTATTTTACGACTTTAGACTTAGCCCAGGGATTTCACCAAATCGAAATCGATTCACAGTCAATTGAGAAGACCGCTTTTTCAGTTAACAACGGTCATTATGAATTTTTTAGAATGCCCTTCGGTTTAAAAAACGCCCCCGCCACCTTTCAACGTATGATGGACGAGATTTTTAGAGAGTTTTTATATAAATTTTGCTTTGTGTACATGGATGATATTGTAATTTTTTCAAAATCCTTATCCTAACACATAGACCACATTAGAATCATTTTTAAAAAACTAAGAGAAGTCAATCTAAAAATCCAACTCGATAAATCCGAATTTTTATGTCAAGAAGTATCTTTTTTAGGCCACATAATTACTCCAAAAGGCATCAAACCGAACCCTTCAAAAATAGAGGCAATAAAAAAATATCCTATACAGAAAAACACAAAGCAAATAAAATCATTTTTAGGATTAATAGGTTACTATCGTAAATTTATTAAAAATTTTGCAAAAATAACGCAACCTATTACAAAATGTCTAAAAAAGGACACGATAATTAATATATCAGACCCAGATTACGTCAGCGCTTTTCAACTTTGCAAAGAAATAATTTCAAACTCCCTCATCTTACAGTATCCGGATTTTTCCTTACCCTTTAAACTTACAACTGACGCTTCGAATTTTGCTATCGGTAGCGTTCTTTCACAAAAAGACCTCCCTGTCGCTTATTACTCAAGAACTCTTAATTCCGCAGAAAAAAATTACTCAACGATCGAAAAAGAATTATTAGCAATACATGACTCAACAAAACATTTCAGACCCTACTTATATGGACAAAAATTTACTGTTGAAACCGACCATAACCCGTTAGTATGGCTTTCTAAGATTAAAGAACCAAATTCGCGGTTAATTAGGTGGAAATTAAAGTTAGAGGAATTCAATTTTGAAACAAAATACAAAAAAGGCAAGGAAAACCAGGTCGCAGACGCTCTTTCGCGTATAGAAATTAATGTGCATGAAACAGAAAATGATAACGCTTCTATAATTGCTAACGCAGGCGATCGCGAATTTAGCCTCCAAGAATATTGTTTTAACCAAACCTACGAAAATCCCCTACCCGAAATTGATAGACAATCCGATATCACGCAACATTCAAATAATGACACGCTAGGAAAATATTTGCCAATCAAAGAATTACCTATCAATTATGCCAATAACCGTTTAATCATTGACTATGGAGAAAAATACCTTGTTGTTCATTCTCGACCCTTCAATAAAAATCATTGCCTGGCCAAAATCGAGAAAAACAAACAAGACGAACAAATAATAAAATTAATTAAGGAAAATTCTAACCCAAACACAAATACCACCCTTTATTTTAAAAACAATGAGTTAAAAACAAAATTTTTAGAGATCATTAACCAAAACGTTAATCCCACAGCTAAATTTATCCTTTCTACGAAATATATCTTAGATATCACTAACGAACAACAACAACAAGATATCATTAACCAGTATCACAATAAAAATCATAATGGCATTTCAGAGACTTACAGTAATTTAAAAGAAACTTATTATTGGCCCAACCTAAGAAACAGTATAACAAACATAATTAATAAATGCGAAATTTGTCTACAATCAAAGTATGAAAGACATCCTTATAAAATAGCCTTTCAAGGACCCCTGCTAGAAAATAAACCTTTTCGTACAATACACATAGATTTATTTCAATTTGGAAAAAACAACTTTTTAACCCTTATTGATTCCTTCTCAAAATACGCACAAGTATATAATGTTAATGACAAAAACGCAGTAACAATCTTAAACAAATCAAGGCATTACTTTAGCCACCATAACTACCCAAAACGATTAATTACAGATAGCGGAGGAGAATTTAACAACCGCGTTTTGCAAGAATTTTGTAAATTGCATAATATTGACCTGCATATAACAACCCCAGCTAATTCAACCTCCAATAGCCTGATAGAAAGATTTCACTCAACTCTATTAGAAAAATTACATATTTTAAAATTACAAAATCCAACCAAAGCATTCAATCAACCACAGGCTATGCGCCATTTGCTTTGTTATACGGTCCCTATTACCAAGAGCCTAATATAAATAATGACCTCACATTATACGAACAGTACAACGAAAATCGAAAAAAACAAGTTTTAGCTTTTCACCAAAAAGTCTACGAAACAACTCGCCAAAAACAATTGACCAATACACAAAAACAAAACAAAAATGCAGAAACACCCCCCAAAATCTCGGAAAATACCATTATCTATCAAAAGAACCCAAAAGCCCTTCAAAGAAAAACTGTTCAACCCTACAGGCCTATTAAAATTTCGAAATTAGAAAACAATAAAATATCAGCTACACATAAAAAGAAACAAATAAAAACACACTTGAGAAAAATTAAAAGAGTAAGAAAAATTATTCCCTCTTTACAGCCTCCTGACGATCCTGCTGGTCCGCCCCAACCAAGCACTTCGCACGCAACTTCTGCATAATAATGGTTATTACCATGAAAATATTGCAGGAGCCGCTGTAGTTAACCACTATCATACAACATATACATATACCATATAATTTAAGTAGCATTAAAATTAGTATCGCACACTTAACAGCAAATATGATTCACCTCGAAACACTTACACAAAATCATACCTCATTGAAATTATACTTCAATCACATACAAAATACTCTAAACGAAACTCACGATATCTACCAAAAATTTATTTTTCAAAAACGCTCTAAAAGAGGACTTTTTAACATTGTAGGCTCAGGAAATTTTCATATAGTTCAGGAAAACCAGAGGAAAATAGTGCTTAAAATCAATGAGTTCAGCTCTATTGCATCTTATTTTCAGAGAAATTTTGACCAAAATTTAAAAATTATTTCAAATAACTTTCGCGAAATCCAATTTCTTGTTTTATTAGAATCTCAGTTAATTCAAATTAACATTTTAAAAACCAATTTGGAAAAACTCTTACGAATAATTATTTTCGCACAATCCGAAACATTGGATCTTGAATTAATAAACAGTATTAATATCAGAATTAATCAAAATCTGTAAAACAGGTATAATTGTATATGAGGAAAATGTAATTTTAGTCTTAAAACTCCCTATTTTAGAAAAACAAAACTGTAATCTCCAATTTATGTATCCAATACCCAATAATCAATCAATTATTACGCTTGTACCTTCTAAATTTTATTGTTCCCAAAAATGGTACCAAAATTGCGATAACATTAACAAAAATGGTTATGTTTTAATCAAATACCAACATGTTCCCTTGAAAATTGTCAAAAAGCTCAAATTCAAGGCAATTATGACGTTCATGTCTTAACATATAACCGAAGATTGTTATTGTGCATATCAGAAAATAAAAACATTGTAGAGAAATGTGGTTTATACGAACAAAAAATAATGAACAAAGGTTGTTATGTCATTGACAGTAATTGTAGCATAATTTATAAAAACCAAATTTTGACCTCAGAACAAACAAAATAAGCACAGACAACTTTGTTATTAAACCTTTGGAATTACAGACCAATTTAAGTATCAATTATCTTTCTAAGCACTTAGAAAACCCATTAGAGTTAAGCAAAGAATTATTGACCCCTCTAAAAACAAACAAATTAGAATTTAATCACCCCAATAATATACTTAATTTAATTTTGTATTTACTGTTAATTATCGCTATTGTTATTTGTTTTCTCTATGTAAAGTATAAACAACGCTCAACTATCCCTAGGAAAATTTTACAAAAAATTGTCAACGAGGACGTTGATTTTTCTAAGGATGGAGAAGTTATAGATATGACTACCCATATCTACTAATCACTTTGTTTATGCTATTCTTGAACCTCATAATATTATCTTATCCTTTATTTGTTAAGCAGACATTATAAAAAGGCATTTTTAGATAATTAAGGATTATTAGTAGATAGTAAGTCGTATAGTTAAGACCTCACGTTTGTAGCAATTTTAGTAATAAAGTATTTTTTTAATAACTTTTCCAGTTTGCGTTCGTAATTATAGCACTGGCCAGACTGCAAATATACACATTTTGAAAGTGTCCTTGTTAGGAATTTTTATGTCTATAAATTTCGTCGTCTGGGAAGACCATAGATAATAACATCAATAGATTTTTGTTTTTCTTTTGTTTATTAAAGTTATTGGAGTCACCATGCTTAAAATGATTAAATACATAATATAGTACAGGACCTTCAATGTTCACTCCTCCCAACACAATAACAGAGTTTTCGTCCAGAAATGTTGGTTTTAAACCGTCTACTGTTTTAGAATTGCTAAGGATGCTTTATTTAGTCATTAAATTTTAAATATTAGTTGTCGGTTTTCTATTTAGCACTGGTAATGTTTTGGTTTCTTTTTCTTAAGTTTTTTTTAACACTTGTTTAATTTTTTAGAACTACACTGGAACATTTTATTTTGTTTTTTTTTGTTTTAACTTTTATTTTAACTTGGTTTGGAACTGACATTTGGAACTCTCGGTTGAACTCTGTTGTGTCTTATTTCGAATGCCGCGCTACCCTTTTTATAATCAGAATTTTTTAGATGTTTGCTGGGGAATCAATTAAGGAAGTAAGTGCAATTTCATATTTCTTTTAATTTGGAATTAATGGAAAATCATATATTTTTTTAATGTATAATTTAATGTTAGCTTCTTGGGTAATTGATTTTTTAAGTGAAAAATCATGTTTCTATTAATGTAAAAACTTTGATTCCACAGAATTTAAATTTTAGTGAAAAACCATGTTTTTGCTAATTGATTCTGAGTGAGATTTCATGTTTCAGGTATCTACGTTTCTTTGTAAGCCTAAAATCATCTATTTTGTCTATGAATATCTTTAGCTTTTTTTTTAATTTTGTTTGCAAGTTCAAATTTAGAGTAAAGGTGGGGATTATATTTTTTTCTTTAGGGATTTCATTTGAACTTGGGTTTTAGTTTTTCGCGAACATTTGATCGGATCGGAAGCAAAATTTCTTCGATTACTGAAGAAAAATGTTTTTGTAATTTTGTTGGTGATAATTCAGCTATTATATTAATTAAACAGGACTTTAGTTAAAATTTATTCAGAATTTTCTTGTTAAATTTTGATGTTTTAAATAAATAAATTTAATTCAATTGAGTTCTATTTTAGAATGAGTTAAATTAGGTTTAAGTTCTTGTGTAAAAAAAAAATAATTATGCAGTTAAAATGGCGGACGTTTCTTTTTTTGTTTGTTCCTTAAGTTAAACACAAAGCACGTGGCAGAATATTGCGTTGTGCTAAGTAAGATTTTGCTGACTTCCGACCTAATCTGACCAATGCGACGTCGTATTTGAGTTTCCTGGCCTTAAATCATGATCCAACGTCCAGTTTGACTAAAAATTAGGGTGCAGTTACAAAAAATAATTGAATCAGACGTGGAGACTACGTCAGCTATTGTAATATAATTTTAAGTACAAGTTCCATCGACCCATTGACGTCAGTCAGTAGCCCACCTTAGTCCAGTTCAAATATTAGTGCACGCCTAGTCGTTCGACGGACGTCCTTATGTCTAACATATTTTTAAGAAGTTACGCCAACTACAAATAACGTCCGGTAGAGACCCTAATAGATAAAAGTAAAATTAAGGCCAGATACAGATGATGTCCCATCGTCAACAGAGACGACGTAGTTTTAGGTGGATTTTCCAACGATGTAGCGACATCCGTTAATGTCCAGGAATAATCATAGGTATATCGTCGACGATATATACCGTTGGCTTGTACGACGTATTTTTTTGTATTTATAACGTACGTATAATAACGTCCGCTAGATTCCTACTGGTGTCTTCTGGTGCCGAAGGAAAAATGCCTAACGATGGATGCACATCAATTTACGTCGGAATTAGGCCTACCGTCTAGCGTCAAGTGGATAGTTCAAAACAGTAAACAAGGGTTCTTTTAAAGATGCCAAAGAAAAGGTCATTCAGGCATACTCACTCATTGTTTTTTGCGATTTTGCCGAAATTTGTTCACTGTTCACTGCTTTTGTATTGCAAGAAATATTTGAAAAAACGGTTAGGATTATTTCGACAGGGTTGACATTTGCCGTTTAAGCACAGTTACTGGATTCCGAGCCGACGTCGATCGGACGAATTCCACTTAGGTCGACGGGCCATTGGGGCATCGTCGTACCTACATGAAAGCAGCACCCTTCAAATGAACGTCTGAAACCTTCCCTATGTTAAGTAAAGACACGTACCAAAATTAGACGTCGGTTCCAGATTTGTCGGCGGGACGTTGAGCCATCATCAAGCCTACGTATAAGGTGTATACCATGACCCGACGTCCAAAATGCATTCGAATAAATCAATTTATCACGGATCGAGTAAAGACCATCTACTTGGAGATCCGGTCCAAATTGGTTATTTTTTGGGCCTCAGCAGAAATCCGACATACTTAGGAATTAAGTGTCTTCCGCCATTAGACAAACACAGGTTAAATTTTCCAATTACGTTGATATTAATAATCAAAAATGGTCAATATTGCAACCAATATGTCTTTAGAATATAGCTTAAACTAAGAAATGTCAAATATGTTTGCAAATAAAAAAAAATATATATTTATATTGATTTTAGTTTTTTTTCTATAAAATCTAAGAAATTTTGAGGCGAATGTATTTTTCTGAATTATCTTATCAATGTGTTTATCCATAAACTAATCTTCGTTGGTAATTTTACATCCCCATCGTGCGTTAAAGGCCTGTCTTATTATCATTATTATAAACTGCTTCTAAAGAATAATATTCCGTGTTCTCCATATAGGTAGCTTCTATTCACAAAAAGGTTTACCCGATAGAACTAATAAGATATAAATAGGTATAATGAGATTACCTCTACCTACTCCACCTCGGCTAAAACTATATTTTACGTTGGCGACTACTCCAGTTAGTGATGTCGATGCATCCTGGACATATTATAGAAACTTAGGTAATTCCGATGGCGGTCCAACGAACGTCGTACGATCGACCCGTGTATTACCGCCAGGTCAGTTTAAGTACATCGCTAGACCCTAATAAGTAAAGTGTTCGACGTCGACACGACTCGCATTTGAATGTGCCATATAGGTGCAAATAGGAGCCGGTTCGAGGTTAAACGGACGTTGGAGACCGACGTCCGATTTTTAATGCGGACGAACGCACAACGTCATATTACGTCAAATTGCTACTTGGGTAGCCATTCCAGAAATAAAAAAGTGACGAATGTCATTCATAAATCAAGATGGTGGCGACTAAAATAAAAAAACAACATTTTTTTTTGTTTGTTTACATTTCACAAACAAAAGCAGTTTTAGGATAAGCTTCATTAGTTTTAAATTTTTGTGTCAAAAAAAAATCAAGTTTTAAGGTTTCAGTTAAAATGGCGGACGATTAAGTAAAAAAGTGTTTTTTTTTTTGTTTTTTTTTTTCTTAAGTTAAACAAAAAATACATGACAGAATATTAGATATATAATATAATATAACTTCCTTATATGATTACCGGTATTGATGTGGGTACTTAACATTCCAGTCCTTTGATTTAGTACCATTCCAGTCTTGTAATAAAAACCTGAACAAAAATACTTTAGCTGCGTGCACCATCACAAAAATTCAACATTCTGCCGCTCTGTTTGCTGGCCCTGTAACTAAAGAAATAGGAGCCTCTTTTAATCATACTAATTTTTTTGATGTACCCCTCTTTTTATGATATTTTACATATCAAGATGAGGGCTAAATGTTAAGTGAAATATTTAGTGTGATAGTATTTCTTTTTTGGGAAAGGGTTTATTTATTTTAATTTTTGCCCTTGCTTAAGGAAGTTTTTTTTTGTTAAGGGGGGTGACATATTATATGAAGATGAATAGTCCATAAAAATAAAAGTGGGGTCTGCAATATTATTTATTATTATTTTTTTAATAACAGTTGAGTGCTTCTTTACATAACATTTTAAGTCAAAACAAGGGTCAAAAAATTTATTATTTTTTATAGCCTCGTTTATAGTCATGCAAAAATATTTAGTACCAAAAATTTTTTTTATCGAAAGGAGTTTGGCATAAATAGACTGTTTTTAATTTTAAACCTTTTATTATTACTTCATTTTAAACCTTTTGTTATTACTATCAAAAACTTACTCAGTTTTATTCCGCTTCTGTTAACACTCCCCTCTTCTTCCTTTCTTGTGCCCTTTTGAGCCAACCTCCAATAGTCGATTCTATTGCTTTTTTATTGCAGGACAGTCCTGAGTTTTCAGTTGCCTCTAAAATTCTTAAAGTTAGGTGGTAAAGATTACTAATAAAAGCGTTTAGTTTTTTTGAATTGCACAATATATCAAAGGAATCCAAATTACTAAAAATTAAGTTAGGTGAAGCAGAAGGTAAAAATGTTTACAAAAATATTCTAAAAAGAAAGAAAAATCTATCATAAGGGAATTTAAAAAAGTGATTTAAGTTGCATATAGTTTCTTTGTTCTTTTGGGTAAAAAAGGGGTGGATAGGTTGGGGAAGGTGGTATTAAATCACCATGTTGTCATACAAAAAGGGAATATAATTAAATTTTAGTTTAACACTTTTCCTGATGCAAAACTTTTTTTTTTATTACAGACGCAAATGCATATTTGAACTCACCAATTATCATCTTAAACAGAAAGATAATTGAATGGTGGTTTTTCATTCCACCCTAACAATAAATATTTTAGAGCCACATCATCAGTTATAAGTGCAGATAGTATTCGTCTAATTAACTCCTGGATATTATTACCAAGCTTTGAAAAATAGGCAACCCAAAATATAAAAGTATAATAGATTTTAACCATAATAGGTTTTTGGTCATTCTTAGTCTTAATTAACTCAATTAAAAATCAGTCAAACTTTACGAAACAATTAGCAAAATCGCTTGAAATAATTAAAAAAACCATCAATTTTGAGGTTAAATAATGTCAACAAATATTTTGCCTGTTGCACTTACACGACACAATTTTTTCCATTTCTTTTTCTGTAAAGCTAAATATTGGTTGACTTTCAAGGCTTAAGGAAAAAGATATGGAAAAGGAACAACAACCATGAACACCCACATCTGAATACATGAGATTTAATAATAAAAGTTACAGAAAAGGAAAAGCAATTAAAGCATGAACCAGCCTTTAAAAGATTTCCTAAAATTTACTTCTGGTTAAAGTTCAGTAAAGCTGGGTTCATAAAAATAAGAACTTGTTGATGGTTTATACAGGAAATAAAATTAAAATAAGAATAGTATTGAACCAATTCGCACATGTGTATTAAAAATGTGTCTGCTGTCATTTTTTGGTGTTTATTATTTTTACCAGTTTTTTTTGTTTTCATTTGAAATTTGTATAATTTATGCTAAAAATTTATACAAAAACTCACATGCATATATTTTACAGCCATGTCTTACCAGGGGTGTGTCCCACCAGAAGCTAAAATGGTTGTCCAAGTCACATAACTACTTTCATCCATTTTCAGATAAAATTAAGTTAAAAAGTTAGAAGTTAACCGTCTTTTAATTTTATTTTCTTTATTTATTTAGCCGAGGTTTTAGCTTTATAAACGCTTAACTGTATTTCAATAGCTTTAACTCTTATTTTTAATTTTTTCCTGTATAAACCCAGCTTACCATAGCTTGGTATTTTTTGTGTTCTCTAGATCACTTTCGAGTTTGACTAGATCATCTTCCATTTATAAAGGTAAAGTTTTAAACTATCCATAACATCCTGGTCGTTTTCTTGTTGGGATAGAACTCCTGAACAACCACCTCTTATTAATTTTCGATTTTTCCATTAAGTTCTAGAATTGAGAAGGATCATCAAAATAAATTGAGGTACCAGCAGCAGACAAGTTAAGGCTGATTTATAGTTAAATTCCTTTTCCTTTAACTTTAAACTGTTTTTTTCCTTAAGTAAAAAGCTGGTTCATGCTAAAATTCCTTTTCCTTAACTTTAGTCCTTAATGTTAACACTAATTAACAGGTGCACTCATGACTACTGCTTGAAATATTTACAAAAAAACAATACAATCAATTTTGAGGTTAAAAAAACGTCAACAAATATTTAGCAGGCCGCACTTGGGTAACACTATTTTCCATATCTTTTTCCGTAAAGTATATTGGTTAATTTTCAAAGATCATTCCTTAAGGCTTAAGGAAAAAGGGTAATTATGCAGTATATGGTTTTCTGCCATTTTTGAAAAATTCTTTCTGGGGGCACCTACTAGGGTCCCTAGAACCACAAATCCGCCTGCGCCCGATTTTTTTTTAAGAGAAAAAAGGGTGCCGCCGGGGGGGGGGGGGTCGGGGTTGGGTTGAACTGTGTTGGATTGGGTTGTTTTAGTGAAAAAAAATTAAAACACAAAAAAATTGAAAAAAAAACGGTAATTTATGCAGTATACGGTTTTCTGCCATTTTTGATTTTTTATGAAAAATTCTTTATGGGGGCACCTACTAGGGTCCCTAGGACCCCAAATCCACCTGCGCCCGATTCTTTTTTCTTTGAAGAGAAAAAAGGGTGCCCGAGGAGGGTTTTATGTGTTTTTTTATTGTTTTGGGTTGGGTTGGAATAGGTTGGGTTGGACTGTGTTGGATTGGGTTGTTTTAGTGAAAAAAAAATTAAAACACAAAAAAAATGAAAAAAAAAACGGTAATTTATTCAGTATAAGGCTTTCTGCCATTTTTGATATTTTATGAAAAATTCTTTATGGGGGCACCTACTAGGGTCCTTAAGACCCCAAATCCGGCTGCGCCCGATTTTTTTTTAAAGGGAAAAAAAGGGTGCCCGGGGGGGGGGTTGTAATTTGTTTTTTTGATGGTTTTGGGTTGGGTTGGATTAGGTTGGGTTGGACTGTGTTGGATTGGGTTGTTTTAGTAAAAAAGAATTTTTAAAAAAAAACAAAAAAAAACCAACCGGCGCAGGCGGATTTGGAGTCCTAGGGACCCTAGGAGGTGCTCCCATAAAGAATTTTTCATAAAAAATCAAAAATGGCAGAAAACCTTATACTGAATAATTACCAAAAAAACAACCGGCGCAAGCTGATTTGGGGTTCTAGGCACCCTAGTAGGTGCCCCCATAAAGAATTTTTCATAAAAAATCAAAAATGGCAGAAAACCGTATACTGCATAATTACCGGAAAAGGAACAAGCATGAAGACCTACATTTGAATACATGAGATTCAATAATTGCCAAATGAAAAAGTTACAGTACAAAAAAGGAATTTAGGCATGAACCAGCCTTTATTTTCAGGGTCATCCTGTCTCTGTCGCTTGAATCCCATAATTTGCAAGTTTACGGTGTTCAGCCATAATTTAGAAGACGTATATGAAAATAGGATAAAATAATATTTAGTGTACTTACCTCTAAAAACCCCTTTTTCCAAAAAAAACACCTAGCGTTGCCTCCATCCATTCACAGCATAAAAATACGCCAATAAAACCATACAAAATGGCGTGACTGATCGATTGGCAATCAAATTAACACGATCAGTAACGAGGTCACGTGATTATTATGTAGTTAATAGAAACGATTACCACGTGATTGACACAAAAAACTGACCAGAGCCTAGTAGCTTTAGTCGTGAAGCGCGCGTCTTCAAAATACTTTCATGGTAGCCGTGGTGTAAATAGTTGCGCTTTTGTTCTATTTTACTTAGAGCCTAGTAATACACATATTTCGTAGGTTCGCATCCCGGTCGACTCTTTAAAAACTGTTTTTAAAGGTTCCATCGGAACTTTTTTTATAGCCTGATTGAGACGTCCCGGGAAAGCACTTAGGTATTCCTGCAAAAAAAACCGCATCAAAACTCTTAAAACCTGTTCAAGTATTCAACAGATATTAATTAAGAGATTTGATTAGCTTGACGAGATTTCACCAGCCAGATTTTTGCATCGTGAAAACTTGTGAAAACTGATCAGCTTTCACCATATTTTCACGAGAAACAAGTTTTGGCACTCCAGAATTGACAAGATATTAATAAGAGATCCTATAAGGAATGTTTCACAAACCGCGTCATATATATCTGGTAAAATCTTGTCAAATTTCTTCAAGAGATTTGATGCGGTATTTTTGGCAGAGCTGGAATGTCCCCGACCTATGCGTACTTAAAAAGTACATCCCAGGGACGTCCGGTTTTGTTAGGTTCGTCACTCGTCAAACCTTTTGAAAAAATCTGCCAGGTAGAACCGTAGTATAGAAACGTATAAAGTATTCATACTTTTCTATTTCAAATTTTATCAAATATTTGCAAATTGTCATGGTCGAATAATCGCAAAATATCCATGCTTATAAAACCTTTTAAAATATTTGCATGTAATACTCGTCAAATCTTTTAAGAAATAGTGCTGGGAGAACCGTATAAACTATATTCTTTTGTTCTTCCTGTTTTTGCTTATAAAATCTTGTAAAATATTTGCATATAATACTCGTCAAATATTTTAAAACAATGTGCTCATAGAAACGTGTAAAATCCCTATACTTTTATTCCTTCCTGCTTATTAATGTTGATAAAATCTTGTAAAATATTTGCTTGTAATACTCGTCAAATCTTTTAAAAAATTGTGCTGGTAGAACCATATAAACTCCTATACTTTTGTGCATTCCTGCTTGTTAATGCTTATAAAACCTTGTAAAAGATTTGCTTGTAATACTCGTCAAATCTTTTATAAAATTGGGCTCCTAGAAGCGCGTAAACTCTCCATACTTTTTGTTCCTTCCGTCTTTTCTTAATATTGATAAATTTAAAATATTTGCTTGAAATACCGGTCAAATCTTTTAAAAAATTATGCTAGATCGCTGCAATTAAAACTTATAGAATCTTGTAGAACATTAAATTATAATGATCGTTAAATATTTCTAAAAAATGTGCTGGTAGAACCGCAATAGAAACTTATAAAGTCTCGATACTTTTCTTCCTTATTAAATCTCGTAGAAACCCGTGCTTGTCAAACTTTGTCAAAACTTGTTGAAATAAGAACATTATTTGCGGATAAAATCAGGTCAAAAGTTCAAGCTCATATAACCTGATATAATCTTAGCAACACTCGAAAACTTTAATTTTTATTCTTATAAAATCTTTTAAACTCTTGCCAATTTCAAAAAATTATTATAGATTGATCCTCATAAAACCTTTTACAAGTCACGATTTTGGCCGCAAAGAACCTCTTAGACCTTATAAAATCTCATAAAATCTGATGAAAATGTTATCAGTTTTGACAAGTTTTTATGCGGTTTTTTTTTGGCAGGGGACCTCCATACTTTTGTTCTTTCCTGGTTATTAATGTTGATAAAACTTTCTAAAATATTTACTTGTAATACTGGTCAAATATTTTAAAAAACTGTGTCATGTTGCTACAATGGGAACTTATAAAATCTTTTAAAATACTAATTTGTAATACTCGTCAAATCTTTGAAAAAATTGTGCTGGTAGAACGGTATAAAAACTCTATATTTTCGTTCCTTCCTGCCTGTTAATGCTTTTAAAACCTTGTAAAATATTTGCTTGTAATACTCGTCAAATCTTTTAAAAAATAATTCCATTTTGGTGCAATGTAAACTTATAAAACCTGGTTCATTAATCATTAAATTATAATGCTCGTCAAATCTTTTAAAAAAATGTGCTGGTGGAACCGCAATAGAAACTTATAAAGTTTCCATACTTTTCTTCCTTATTAAATCTCGTAGAAACTCGTGCTTGTGAAACTTTGTCAAAACTTGTAGAAATAAGAACATTATTTGCAGATAAAATCAAGTCAAAAGTTCAAGCTCATATAACCTGATATAATCTTAGCAACAGCCAAAAATTTTAATTTTTATTCTTATAAAATCTTTTAAACTCTTGCGCATTTTGAGAAGTCAAAAAATTATTCTACATTGATCCTCATAAAACCTTGTCAGCTTTTACAAGTCACGATCTTTTCCGCATATAATCTCTTAGACCTTATAAAATCTCATAAAATTTAATGAAAATGTTTTTATGCGGTTTTTTTGGCAGGGCTATTACGTCAAAACCACCAAATTTATGACGTAAAATTGACGTCTTTGAGACAGCAATATGTCTCATATTTTTGACGTCATTATATGACTTAAGATGACGTCATATTTTACGTAAAAGGTACTGATGAAAAAAAGTACATTGTCTATTGAATACAATCCAAAAAAGGCATTTATTAAAAAAAAATATTGATAGTACACGAAAATATCCGAGTATAACATACCAACCTTCAGATAATAGAGTGAAAATAAGATACTAAAGTCAATTATCAGTATTATCGGTATCCGCATCCCAATCAAGCAGGTAAACTTTCAAACTCATGGCGGATAAGTCCTGAGATAGATGCGTTAAGTGCCACGTAACGCTACGTAGGTTTGTCCGTAACGCATTGCTCGTTTATTCAAACATTGTCACTTTGATCAGATGTCAACAAGATAGGGATGTGGATACCGATACCACTGGCATTTGACCTTAAGTTTCTATTAACTGCATAATAATACCTACTACTAAAATATCTAAACTCAATAAAAAAAGAAAAAAATGTTGGTATACACAAAAATACGCTAATACCCAATTATAGCAAACCAAACTTTGGATAATACTATTAAAATATTATTAAATTTAAAACCTATAATACACGAAAATACGATAAAACCCGAGTATAACACCAACCTCGGATACTATATACTACTAAAATATAATAGCACTGAAATATACTATATAAAAAAATCATTAAAACGGAATTATTTTTGACAGAAGACAGAACTTGCCGCAGACACTAGACACGATTAAACTCACGCACTCAGCGACTTCTGTGTGACGACTGCACCACACCTTTTACACACCTTCACACCTAGCTACAACCTACGACTGTACGACAACACTTTTAAGCTTTGTCGGGTGTCATCCCGCGGATTCGTATTCAACCATTATACAACTCACACATCTCTCTCTCTCTCTGCTTTTCACATAAAGCTGTAAAGGGCAGAAATTTGGGTTTCTTCACTAGCCGCCCCACAAACAATGCTGGCATGGCAAAGTGCCTTACAAATATTGGCATCTATTGGCAAAGAGAATTTGACGCACGGCAATCTGTGCGTTATAAATACCTTAAACACTCCTGTTTGAGCCACCGGCCGAGCGACTTCAACGAATACGTTTAAAATGATGGCAAATACACACTTAGCATGGTTTAAATGTAGAGGAGCATACTAAATACCGGCATTGCAGGCAATATTGGCAAAAAATGTATGGGGTGATTCACCATATTTTTCCTACTACATAGCTCATTTATTATTAGAGATAGAAAAATAGTTTAAATACAAAAGTTGATTAGTTCTTCACAAATTTTAAGAAAATTCAATAAAAATTTTCAAAATGTGAAATTTAGACTTAGACATCAATTTTCTTATTTTAAATTGAACACCCTGTATATTTTTTAAAATTTCGGTAGATCTTGTAGGGTTTATCTTTAGCAGATCTCGAGTGAAATAAAAAATAATTTGCCATAAGGGCGATGTGTTAGCCAAGGAAAAAGAGTCTAGGTGGTTCTTTGTTCAACACATTGCTCTTAAGTCAACGTTTTTCTTGAAAAATATACAGGGTGTTCTATTTGAAATAAGAAAGGTGATGTCGAAATTTGGCATTTTGAAAATTTTGCTTAAATTTTATAAAAATTTGTGAAAAGCTAAGCAACTTTTGTATTATTTTTTTTTTATCTTTAAGAATAAATGAGTTATGTAGTTGGGAAAATATAGTGAATCACCCTGTACCACTGTAACGGGTCAAAAATTCCCAAACCTCTATTTTCCTATTTCCCCTGATAAAATGCTACATTCTACATAAAGTTTCGCAAAACTAGTTTTAAGTCATAAATAATTACATTTCAAATTTAGAAGTGCGCGTAAAAGATATTGATTGATATATGTAGCCCAATTACCTGGTGTTATATAGCTTGCACCCCGGTGCTGCCTTTTTTTTTGCCAGTCGTAGATGTTTGAGACTCGGTAACTAACCTTACATTTAGCGCTGTAGTTTTAAGTCCTTGTTTCGGCTTTTACCCATCAGGCAGTCCTCTTAGTATAAGTATGTTTTGTCCCTGGCTAGCAACTCTTGTTTTGGTCCCAATCTGGTTTCGGTAATTATGCAGTATACGGTTTTCTGCCATTTTTTAAAATTTTCGAAAAATTCCTTTACAGATAGTTAATATGCCTCGCCAGAAGTACGAAACCGTTTGCGCGTCAAAAAAATTCTTTTTTTTTCAAAAGTTACAGGCATAAAAAGTTACAAAAACAACAAACTTACGGGACAGCGGAGTGAATAGGGGTGCTGGGCGGGGCACCCCCTTCATCTAAAACACTGTAAAATATGTCAAAATGTAGGCAAAGGATCAACCTTTTTGCGTCACTTTTTTGTTTTTTTTTTTGAATCTCAATTTTCCGAAAAATCATCTAAAGAAAACAACACAATATTTTTGGATTTTCCAACAAAACACGACATTTAACGTCATTTCAGTGTTGCCAATCACCAAACTGCGTCATTTGCAAAGAATCATGTGTTTTGTTGGTAGGTCATCCGCATGGGCATCAACTTGCCAATTTAGGCGCGTAATTTAAATTAGAAAATTTTCTTCAATTTAAACAAAATTTAGGCGTTTGGATTTGGAAAGGCAGGGTCGGATTGAGTTGGGTTGGTTCCGGTTTCATAAAAGAAGGGTTGGGTTGGTTTGGTTGGGTTAGGTTTGATTTCATTCTTCAATTTAAACAAAATTTAGGTGTACAACCCAACCCAACCCTTTTTTCTCAAAACCAAGAGCTTCGCCCGTGCGGATGACCGTCCAACAAAATATATGATTCTTTGCAAATGGCTCCCAACCCTTCTTTTATGAAACCCAACCCAAAATAAATCAAAACAACCCAACCCAACCCAACCCTTCTTTCCCAAAACCAAAAACAATCCAAACCCTGCCCGTGCGGATGACCGACCAACAAAACATGTGATTCTTTGCAAATGGCTCCCAACCCTTCTTTTATGAAACCCAACCCAAAATAAATCAAAACAACCCAATTCTTTTTTCTCAAAATCAAAAACAATCCAAACCCCGCCCGTGCGGATGACCTACCAACAAAACACATGATTCTTTGCAAATGACGCAGTTCCGTGGTTGGCAACACTGAAATGACGTTAAATGTCGTGTTTTGTTGGAAAATCCAAAAATATTGTGTTGTTTTCTTTCGATGATTTTTCGGAAAATTGAGGTTAAAAAAAAACAAAAAAGTGACGCATAAAGGTTGATCCTTTGCCTACATTTTGACATATTTTACAATGTTTTAGATGAAGGGGGTGCCCCGCCCAGCACCCCTATTCACTCCGCTGTCCCGTAAGTTTGTTGTTTTTGTAACTTTTTATGCCTGTAACTTTTGAAAAAAAAAAGAATTTTTTTGACGCGCAAACGGTTTCGTACTTCTGGCGAGGCATATTAACCATCTGTAAAGGAATTTTTCGAAAATCTTAAAAAATGGCAGAAAACCGTATACTGCATAATTACCCTGGTTTCTGTTTGTTGGAAAATACGTGGAAAATCGGAATAATCTGTTTCTGCAAGAAATGTAAACATAGCCTAAGTTTGGCTCACTTTTCACAGCCAGCACTAACCTACCGGTTTGACATAATTCCAAGAAATCACTTGATTGAATTTTCTCCAGAAAAACTAGCATGTCACTGCTTTTCTGTGTGTCACATTTTGTAAACAAACAAATTTCCACATTCCATCACTCGAGTCATGGTATTCGGAATCCGCTTAACCCGGTATGACGATTTGCCTATGTTGCCGGATTTTAGGCACTTTCTATAAAAGTGAAATGATTTCAGCGATTCTCTCTCGGCAAGTTCTGCCTGTAAATCTGACTTTCAGTTTCCGGAGCCCATTCCCGTTGTTGTAGTTCTGTATAAATGACCCTAAGGCCCCATACGGCCGTTAAAATCCCTTTAAGAAAAGCCAGTTTTTATAATAGGATAGATTTTCGGCAATCAAGTTGTCATGAGGTGACAACATGGCACTCCCGAATGCGACAAGTGCAACGGTTTACAGAAAGGTGTCTTCGAATCCGCTCGCCTTTGCACAACCAAACCTGAGACTTTGTATCGGTTTACAGCAGTGTAAATCAGCTGTTCAAGCGCAAATTCTATTATTTAGATTGTTCCCAGTCACGGTCAAGGTCATCCGTCAGCTGAGGAAGAACCGCAAATATTCTTGACAGACACACAAGCCCGTGGTTCGGCTAGAAGTTTCTAGCAAAACGTGCAATTAAAATTATATTTTAAAAGCAATTTAAGGGCATTCCTCGTGCGCCTTCCGCTCTCTGATAGCCCATTAGTGTGGGTATCAGCTGTGCCAGTGTTTAGTGCCATTTTCGGTGAAGGAACCACGTATTTTTGAGGAATCAGTGTCTTATCAGGTAAGCGTCCTTTGTTCTTTTTTTATATCATTCAAAATCTCATAGTATTCCGCGATACTAAGTCTCTGCCTTTTGGATTTATGCAGGCTCAATTTCAAAACACATTAAGCCATGGTCCAACCACCGATGACCATAAAAAAAACCGACCGCTACAGGAGCTCGCATGACCGTGCCCTGTTTCGCCTAAGGCCACTCAACAACGCTAGGTGAGTCTTAGCTTATAATACGCCAGTACTGAGTTAACTCATAAATGGTATATGGTAGTTCTTCTAACTCCCTCTTTTCTTTTTGGTTATTTCTAGGCCTTCTCCGTCGTTCTCCGTCGTTCTTCAGCGTTCTCCGTTGTACTTCGTCCTTCTTCGTCGTACTTCGTCCTCCTTCATCGCACTTCGTCCTCCTTCATCGCACTTCGTCCTCCTTCATCATGCTTTGACGTACTTCACAAAAGCCGTTGTGACTTACTTTCACATCCTCGTGTACCATTACCGGCACTAGAATAATGCCATCCTAGTAACCCCTAGTTCAGCCAGCGCACCATTATACTAGACACCAGAGCAGTGTGGCTTACTTGCGCCAACGAATCAGGATAGACAGATAAGTAACTGTAATGAATTAACGTATCCATCAACCTCCCTAAACCAAAGCAAAACCTAAAGATATGTAAAATAAACCCTAATTTTGTTATTTATTAAGGCAAAACTTTACTTGGCCAAGTAAACCCCAGTATAAAGAGGTATAACTCAGTGATTCTATGTACTTAAACATGTAGTTTATAAGCCAGGTGACCTAGCCTTAATCCCAGTCATTTAAGTCATAATTTCGATTAATAACAAACTGCAACAACCTGTGATACAAAGTGGTCCGTGCTAGTTAATTGCATTTAGTCTTAAGAATATTAAGTTATGAAAGACTTTGTTATTAAAGCTCACTATTTACTGTTTTTGATTATATGCATCAAGTTAAGCCGGTGTGTGTTTTAATTTTAATTATAGGGGATCCTTAATACACCAAGAAGCCCCTTACAAATCGGCGCCCTTCTTATTGAACCACCCCTGGATTTCTCTAGCTAGTTAGTAGGTTCTTGGTCATTTGGGATGTTGCAGTTTGACACTTTGTTTGAATAAATAGATAGAATCACTTTGGGTAACTTATATAATTTTCAAAAGTGCCGTCATTTTTTGGTGTAGCCCCCCTCCACAATTTTTTTACCCCTTTGGGTTTGCGGTTTGTTTTACTGGGAAAAAAAAACATAATGAACAAACTTTTGTTTATCGAAACCTGTGATAAGCTTGTGAAGTAATACAAACAAGAGAGTGTTGATTATTGATGTTAAAAATTTTTTTGGTTATTAACTGACTGTTAATTATTGAGTGGGTGCTTTTTTAAGTATCGGTTGCTATTCTAGTATTTTGAATTGCTGGGAGCCCATAGTTGTATAAGTAAATTTTTTTTTGGTGACCTCCTCGTTTACACATACCAACAGAAAAAATTCAAATTGTTGATTATTGTTGATCCCAGACCTTAGATATACAGGGTGTCCCAAAATAAAAAAAAAACAAGATTGAAATCAGAATTGGACCAGGTTTTCTTTTCTGATTTTTGTTAACCCTATCACCTAAATATACAGAATGTCCCAAAAACCAAACTTTACTGGATACCTGAAATACTTACTGTCAACGATCTAGGAAACCAGCTTCATTAAAACTTACACAAAACGTTGTCTTGATTTGTGTGTTGACTCCAGCCCTTATGTATATACAGGGTATCCCAAAAACAAAACAAAATAAATAGCAAGTTAAGTGCGAAACTTCCACAAAACGTCGATTGTTCTTGCAACTTTTGATAACCCTAATCCACGTTTATTCTGCAGGGTGCCCCAAAAATAAAATAAGGGACCAAATTAATGTAAATTTGCAGGAACTTTTTTTTTTTGTTGTGGAAATTTTTGTAAAATTCCCTTTCTCGGTTTGAGTCGTCCCTTGCTACTTTGGCATTGTACCGTGGTAGGGTGCCTGCATATATTTTTTTAAATACCCATTATTTGGTAAAGATAAATTTCTTTGTTTTTTTGCGTCCTCAAATTCGTGTTTCTACTATACAGGGTATCCCAAAAACAAAACAAAAAAAAATAGCAAGTGAAGCGTGAAACTTCCACAAAACGTTGTTTGTTATTGCAACTTTTGATAACCCTAATATATGATTATTATACAGGGTGCCCCAAAAATAAATTAAGAATCCAAATTAGCGTGAATTTGCCCAGAACGATTTTTTTTTGGTGTTAATTCTTTTAGAATTATCTTTCTCAGCTTGCTTCTTTAGCGTTTTAACGTGTTTCATAGGGTGCCTGCGTATTTCTTTTTGCAAAATATCCATTATTTATAAATTTTCTTTGTTTTTTTGCGCCTTCATATTCCTGTCCTATACAGGGTGTCCCAAAAATCCCAGTTTATTTCTTGAGCAATTTGGCGGTTTTTTTTTGTGTTTGTTGGCACAAAATATACAGGGCGACCTCAAGAAGAATTTTTTTTCTTGTGCACCAACCCCTGGTTATCGTCTTTTTTTTCTCGTTTTTTTGTGTATTTAGTACCGGCTTGTGTTAATACACAAGAGCAAACTACCAAAACAAAGCGCGTTCTTTTTGTGTGGAACTAGTGTTTTATTTTCCTTCTTCCTAACCCTACGGAACAAACAAATTCAGAATGGCAGAAAACCCTTGGAATAATAGAAACTCACACAGTGAATCAAGTGATGAGTCATCTAATCATGAAGATCAAAGGCAACCAAAAACTGAGAAAAGAAGTAACCAACCTTTGGATCTTTCAAGATCCGCCGGTACGGCTAGGAATCGGTTTTACTACTCTGATTCGGAGATTGTCTTGAACCCATTTGCGAACCTTGCTAACCAAAGAAGCCCACACCATTCAACAGGGATAAATATTGAACAACCAAACCCCCAACAAGAACCAAAAGAAATAAATCAAGACATTTCAAACAATGGTGACGATGAAAATCTAATAATTAATTTGGTGTCTCAAAACTTATCAGTTGCTAATGGTCAGAATCAAACACCAGCCAATGAAGATCCCCCAGCACATACAACAGCATCATTACGTCGAAACCTCAGTGAAGCAGTACACAGAGTCGAAGAGATTCTTGCACCAAACGGTGAGATCAGAGACCTTCCACCAAATTTTAGAGATCATCAATCGTTGAGGCCAATTAACGAAGAAGTTGGACTTCCCCCTCGACCAGTAGTTGTCCCCAATCCTTCAGCTACAGCTCATACAGTTAAAACTAATGGTTCAGAACACTCCTCGCGAACACACGATCGAATTCCTAATGTAGAGTTTGCTCATGGAGTTAAACCACCTCATTTTCCTGAACAGCGTCGATACGATCGACCTTCGCAAGTCGACCATAATTCCAGTCTACTTTCCCAATACCCCTCTTACAATTCAGTTGGAGAAGGCCGACATAGGATCGAGGACCCGTATTTGTTAGAACCTCGACAGCCAAATGAAACGTTATTTGACCCTCCTCGACGTTCATCATTGCGCTCGGCTCAAAGCATAAACAGAGATACACGACCACGTCCAAGCGGAACGGATGTTAGCAGAGAAAATCCAAGGTTAGCTGAACAGCGGTCAGATGTTAGGTTTACTCATTCTTATTATGAAAGGTCTGAACAAAGACCCCAAGTTAGATTTTATCAAACTGATTTTGACGACCATCACGTTCCCCTTTACGGAGGTGATCAGAGGCCAACCGAACAGAGACCCCAAGTCAGAGCTACTCTGATTATGGAAATCAACGTCGTCTGAATGAAACTTACATTGTCAGAGAAAATTTCGATGAACGAAGACCTTCAGCTAGACATGCTCAACCTGATGATATAGAACAACCTCGTTTCGATCCTTCTTCGGGACGTCCCAACAAACTGTTCCGCTCAACAATTCGTGTCAGACCAGAGGATTGCATGGCTATTTCACGCCGTTCGAATAGACAGTATGATCATGATTATGAATCACCCCCTCCCAGACATTTTGATATGAGTCGATGGACACTTAAGTACAATGGCTATTCAAGCGTAAATCGTTTTCTACAACGTTTGGAAGACCTAAGAATAGCAAGAGAAATTTCAAAAACACAAATGTTGCGTTCAGCACCTGAATTTCTTGAAGGAGAAGCCCTAGATTGGTATTCTCTCGGCTATTACGAGTCGTGGGATGACTTTGTTATGCAAATTAGAGAACATTTCCAATCTCATAATTATAAAACTGAGATTTCGGCAGAAATTTACCGACGTACTCAAGGTGCTCAAGAGCGAGTTATCACTTTTGTAGTTGCGATTGAAAACTTATTTCGAATGCTACCAGAACTCCCACCGGAAAAAGATAGAATCCATATCATTAAAGGAAATTTCCTACCATACCTCCAAAGTAGATTACCTTTAACAGAATTTCAAACGGTCAGAGAATTGTTGCATTATGCTCGTTCAATAGAGGAGTCGGAAGAGAGAATTTAGAAATTCGTCCCACCCCCCCCTAACTATAGAACACTTTTGGAACCCGATTTTGCATATCGCCGTCCCGCTCATCATTCAGTTTCGGCAATAGAACCATTTTCTTTACCAGTTGCACAATCACAACCTACTGCTAGGACTTTACAGTCAGCAACATCTTCCGAACTAACTTCTTCTGTACCGTCAGGTGAACCAATAATAGAACAACCTCCTGAAGTTAATGCAGTGTCTGCACGTGGCTGTTTCAACTGTAAAGAGATGGGACATGGGTTTCGCCAGTGCGACAAACCCCGCCGAAAGTTTTGTTTTAAGTGTGGCCATGACAACACTGTAGCTAGCGATTGCCCAAGGTGCACAAAAAACGTGCGCAGCGCAAGTTAGAAGGCCGACTTTCTTACCAAGTGCCAGAGGCCCAAGTACCAAATCGATCTGTGACTAGCAAAGTTATTCTCGATTATGTCTTAACACACGCCAAAGGTGATCAACGTCCCTTTCTCGAAGTTTCAGTTTATGGTAAGAATCTTTTAGGTCTCCTCGACAGTGGATCGACACGCACAATTTTGGGTGCTGCCGGATGGTCAATTTTAAAACCTGTTTGTAAAATTCATACTGCCAGTAAGATTAACTGCATGGTGGCCAATGGACAATCCTGTGAGACACTTGGATCCATGTCTTTACCTATCTGTCTTCGGGACAAAGTTGTTGTTTTGGATGTCTTAGTGGTACCGTCAATGTACCACACTCTTATTCTTGGAATTGATTTTTGGTCTCGCATTGGACTTATTCCCGACTTATTCGCCAACGAGTGGTCTTTCAGATCCAATTCTGATGTGGTGGAGGTTTCGGCAATACAATCTCTTGATAACCTTGCACCGGATCAAAGACAGACATTAGACCAGATTGTCGAAGAGTCATTTTCTTTAATGGGAGACAAATGAGGATGTACGAACTTGGTCGAACTTGACATAAAAACAGAGTCGCCACCTTTGAAGCAAAGATATTATCCGATTTCCCCTGCTTTACTTAAACAAGTACATAAAGAATTAGACCAGATGCTAGCCGATGGTATTGTGGAACCGTCAAATTCTCCCTGGTCATCGCCCCTTGTGATGGTCAAAAAGAAAAGCGGAGATTGGCACTTTTGTGTAGATTTTAGGGCATTGAACAAGGTTTCTACGCCAGACGCGTACCCAATCCCCTACGTCAGCGCAACGTTGGATAAGTTGCGAGATGCTCGGTACCTAAGTACGCTCGACATTAAATCTGCCTATTGGCAAATCCCAATATCTGACAAGAGCAAGCCTCTCACAGCCTTCACAGTTCCTTCTAGAGGACTGTTTCAATTCACTCGTATGCCTTTCGGCCTAATGAATGCCCCTGCAGTTTGGCAGCGACTCATCGATCGTGTTGTTGAAAATTTTGGTGACTTGAGTAACTATGTCTTTATTTACTTGAATGATGTCATTATATCGACACCTACGTTTGAAATTCACGTACGAGTTCTCAAAGAGGTTATTAGTCGAATTTTCCAGGCGGGTCTAACTTTAAATAAAGATAAGTGTAATTTTTGTAAACCGGAATTAAAATACCTAGGTTATGTGGTGAATTCTTCAGGCTTAATGGTTGATCTCGAAAAGGTGGAAGCTATAGTTAAAATTCCTCCTCCCCGTAATGTGTCTGAAGTTCGACGGATTGTAGGTCTCGCCTCTTGGTACCGTCGATTTGTTCCCAACTTTTCTACCCTTTTAGCTCCTCTTACTGCTCTTACTCGTAAGAATGTTAAATTCGAATGGTCTGGAGAATGTGATTCTGCTTTCCGTGCAGTCAAAGAACATTTAATTAAAGGACCTGTTTTATCATGCCCAAATTTTGAGCTTCCGTTTACAATTCAGTGTGATGCGTCCGATTATGGGCTCGGCGCAGTCTTAACCCAGGTTCAAGATGGAGTTGAACACGTCGTCTGTTATCTAAGCCGGTCTTTAACCGACAATGAAAGAAAATTTACTACCACCGAAAAGGAAGCTTTAGCGGTATCATTTGCCATCGAAAAACTTAGACCCTATATCGAAGGAACCAAATTTACAATTATAACGGATCACTGGAGCCTCAAATGGCTAAACTCAATCAAGGACCCCATTGGGCGTCTCGCCAGATGGTCCCTAAGACTGCAACAATATGACTTCAATATTGTTCACCGGAAGGGCAAAGAAAATATTGTTCCGGACGCATTGTCGAGATGTGTCCCTCTTGTCGACTCTGTCAAACCTGTTTCTGCTTCCGAAAATCCTTCTTTCGACGACTCATTGAAAAACACTACCGACAAGTGGTATAAGTCGATGCGTGTCAAAGTGGCGAAGTTTCCGTCAAAATACCCTCTGTGGTGGATAGAAGATAACAAATTATTTAAAAGAGCCAAACTTTCATACCCCGGTCTTACGTTCCCTGAAGATCAGTGGTTAATTGTTGTTCCGAATGAACTCCGAAGTACAGTAATAGAAGAGAACCATGATCCTCCGCAATGTGGACACCTGGGTGTCGCAAAACCCTTTTCGCGTATTGGGAAGAAGTATTTTTGGCCCAGTCTACTTCAGGACATTGCCAGATATATTCGACGTTGTCATATTTGTCTACAGGTTAAATCTTCCAATCAAACTCCGGCTGGATAGATGATTAGTCAGCAGCCCACCGCTAGCCGTCCCTGGCAAGTAGTCAGTACAGATTTAGTCGGACCATTACCCCGGTCAACTTCAGGGCACAAATATATTCTCTCAGTTTGTGACGCATTTTCAAAGTATGTCTATTTCTTTCCGTTAAGAAATTCCACTGCTAGTAGCATTGTTAGATGGTGGGAAGACTATGTCATTCTCGTCAATGGTACTCCTGAGAAAGTCATCGCGGACAATGGAACGCAGTTCAAAAGTGGCGCTTTTCAAAGGCTTATGAGTGAGTATGGCATTAAGCTGCATCATACAGCAAACTATCATCCTCAAGCGAACCCTGTAGAGCGAGTACATAGGACTCTAAAAACGATGTTAGCCGGGATAGTTAGCCGGGAACCTGGGATAAGATTATGCCAAAACTTGCTTGCGCCATCCGTTCTGCAACTCATGATGTCACTGGACATACCCCCAACTTTATAAACTTTGGTAGAGAGATTCGTTTTCGGAGCGAACTTGACGTTAATAAACCTACTGATGCGTTACCCCAAGACGAGTCTCCGACTCCGAACGAGCGATCAAGTCTTCTCAAGAAGCTCTTTAATGACGTTCAGAAAAAGCTGGTAAATGCCTTTAAGACCTCTCGTGCCACATATAATCTTCGGCGAAGAGACATACGATTTCAAGTTGGTCAACAAGTATATAAACGCAACTTTAAAATATTTGACGCTTCCAAAGACTTTGCTGCAAAGCTTCACCCCAACTATTCTGGTCCCTTCACAATATGTAAGCTACTGAGTCCTTGGTCATATGAGCTTGTGGATGCCAGTGGTCGAAAACTTGGTGTATGGAACATCAAAGACTTAAAAGCTCGCCCTCCTGACGAGCCAACCTCTACTTCCGATTCGTAAGGCCATTTATCTTTTCCCCGTTTACAAAATATTGTTTTCTCATTGAACGGAACTTCTGGTTAAACTTTTACCTGACTGATGAAAATTTTTCTATGGAAAAGTTTTTGTTAAGAAGGGGAGGTGTTGTAACGGGTCAAAAATTCCCAAACCTCTATTTTCCTATTTCCTCTGATAAAATGCTACATTCTACATAAAGTTTCGCAAAATTAGTTTTAAGTCATAAATAATTACATTTCAAATTTAGAAGTGCGCGTAAAAGATATTGATTGATATATCTAGCCCAATTACCTGGTGTTATATAGCTTGCACCCCGGTGCTGCCTTTTTTTTGCCAGTCGTAGATGTTTGAGACTCGGTAACTAACCTTACATTTAGCGGTGTAGTTTTAAGTCCTTGTTTCGGCTTTTACCTATCAGGCAGTCCTCTTAGTATAAGTATGTTTTGTCCCTGGCTAGCAACCCTTGTTTTGGTCCCAATCTGGTTTCTGTTTGTTGGAAAATACGTAGAAAATCGGAATATTCTGCTTCTGCAAGAAATGTAAACATAGCCTAAGTTTGGCTCACTTTTCACAGCCAGCACTAACCTACCGGTGTGACATAATTCCAAGAAATCACTTGACTGAATTTTCTCCAGAAAAACTAGCATGTTTACTGAAATTTCACTGCTTTTCTGTGTGTCACATTTTGTAAACAAACAAATTTCCACATTCCATCACTCGAGTCATGGTATTCGGAATCCGCGTAACCCGGTATGACGATTTGCCTATGTTGCCCGATTGTAGGCACTTTCTATAAAAGTGAAGTGATTTCAGCGATTCTCTCTCGGCAAGTTCTGCCTGTAAATCTGACTTTCAGTTTCCAGAGCCCATTCCCGTTGTTGTAGTTCTGTATAAATGACACCAAGGCCCCTACGGCCGTTAAAATCCCTTTAAGAAAAGCCAGTTTTTATAATAGGATAGATATTCGGCAATCAAGTTGTCATGAGGTGACAACATGGCACTCCCGAATGCGACAAGTGCAACGGTTTACAGAAAGGTGTCTTCGAATCCGCTCGCCTTTGCTCAACCAAACCTGAGACTTTGTATCGGTTTACAGCAGCGTAAATCAGCTGTTCGAGCGCAAATTCTATTATTTAGATTGTTCCCAGTCACAGTCAAAGTCATCCGTCAGCTCAGGAAGAACCGCGAATATTCTTGACAGACACACAAGCCCGCGGTTTCGGCTAGAAGTTTCTAGCGAAACGTGCAATTAAAATTATATTTTAAAAGCAATTTAAGGGCATTCCTCGTGCGCCTTCCGCTCTCTGATAGCCCATTAGTGTGGGTATCAGCTGTGCCAGTGTTTAGTGCCATTTTCGGCGAAGGAAACACGTATCTTTGAAGAATCAGTGTCTTATCAGGTAAGCGTTCTTTGTTCTTTTTTTTATATCATTCAAAATCTCATAGTCTTCCGCGATACTAAGTCTCTGCCTTTTGGATTTATGCAGGCTCAATTTCAAAACACATTAAGCCATGGTCCAACCACCGATGACCATAAAAAAACCGACCGCTACAGGAGCTCGCATGACCGTGCCCTGTTTCGCCTAAGGCCACTCAACAACGCTAGGTGAGTCTTAGCTTATAATACGCCAGTACTGAGTTAACTCATAAATGGTATATGGTAGTTTTTCTAACTCCCTCTTTTCTTTTTGGTTATTTCTAGGCCTTCTCCGTCGTTCTCCGTCGTTCTTAAGCGTTCTCCGTTGTACTTCATCCTTCTTTGTCGTACTTCGTCCTCCTTCATCGCACTTCGTCCTCCTTCATCATGCTTTGACGTACTTCACAAAAGCCGTTGTGACTTACTTTCACATCCTCGTGTGCCATTACCGGCACTAGAATAATGCCATCCTAGCAACCCCTAGTTCAGCCAGCGTCCCATTATACCAGACACCAGGAGCAGTGTGGCTTACTTGCGCCAACGAATCAGGATAGACAGATAAGTAACTGTAATGAATTAACGTATCCATCAACCTCCCTAAACCAAAGCAAAACCTAAAGATATGTAAAATAAACCCTAATTTTGTTATTTATTAAGGCAAAACTTTACTTGGCCAAGTAAACCCCAGTATAAAGAGGTATAACTCAGTGATTCTATGTACTTAAACATGTAGTTTATAAGCCAGGTGACCTAGCCTTAATCCCAGTCATTTAAGTCATAATTTCGATTAATAACAAACTGCAACAACCTGTGATACAAAGTGGTCCGTGCTAGTTAATTGGATTTAGTCTTAAGAATATTAAGTTATGAAAGACTTTGTTATTAAAGCTCACTATTTACTGTGGTTGATTATATGCATCAAGTTAAGCCGGTGTGTGTTTTAATTTTAATTATAGGGGTATCCTTAATACACCAAGAAGCCCCTTACACCACTAATTGCCAAACCCACGCAAAAATTAAAAGTTTAAAAGTGCACCTCCTTGATTGTATTTAAAGTATTTATGCATAAAATAAAAATTGTAATGATTGTGGATTAAAAATAAAATAATGCACATAATTTACGAATGCACATTTATTTTATTTTATCCTTAAACGAACAAAAATTCCTAGAAAAACTTATACACTTATATTTATATCCTAACATGAAGACAGGAATGGAAACCATATGAATAATATTTGTCGTCTTGGTCATGCCAAAGATACGGGAAAATTCTTTCATAAATTGTTTTAAATATTTATTAAGAGGAAGTTTTCCATAACACAGTAAATTGCAACAAGGAAAATTTTATTTAGAATCTCTTTGAGAGAAAACAATAAGGTTTGCTTCAGTTGCTTTATATAAAAATTCCTTGGCCAAAAATTTAAAAACTTAGTACTTCCTTCTTCTTGTTATAAGATAAGATGAAGATTTATTCAGCATCTTTTTTCCTGGATGTTCTGCCCCCTTTCCAGTCACAGGCACCCCGTAACCAAGCCTTAATAGCATCTTCAACGACAGAATGAGGAACAGTTGGTTGACATCTTAAAGGATTTTTTACAGAATCTAAAAAAGTTTAAATTGTGGTAAGTATAGCTGTAAATTATTTTTTTGGATAAACCAGTATTTTGTTTTAGGAAAAAGTAGCCCTTTTTGCTTAAAAAGTGACAAAATATCAGTTTCTCAAAAAAAAAAATAAAAAATTTAATCTAGTTGTTTTATTGGCAAGTTTACGTTAAAATAAAAAAATAGTACCACAGACGAGTTTTTTCAAATTAATTTTAAAAAAGATTTTAAGATATTAACTAAAGATAGCTCGGTTTCACAAGAAATTTAAGGGTCATCATTCTCTGGGTCAGCAAGAGAAATGTCAGTGTTAGAAAATGACTTGGACGTAGACTGAATTGATGAATCTTTAGATGGCTCGATCCAACACTTCAACTAAAAAGCCAGTTAACTCTTTTTTGATATAGTATCCTTTAGCCTACTATAGAGGCCATAGTGACACCAAACTGAGAGAAAATTCATGTTTTACTTGTCAATTTGGTTATAAAAATGCCACCAACAGTAGGTTAAATAGCACTGAAGGCTGAACACAGGTGGGAGTTAATTGGCTTTTTAGTTGAGAACGGTTTTGCTCGATTACAAAAGAAATTTGTAAATTATCAGTGTCAGTATCGCTTAAGCATTGTAGATCATGATGTGACCTTTGATTTTCTTGTAAAGTGGCGTCTAGATCACGATTTAATGCTGGGTTCATACAGGCAAATCAAAATAAAAATTAAAAAAAAAATAATTAAAATTAAAATAAAAGTTGAATGAGCTTATGGGGAACAGTTTAAGATAAAGCAAAAAGTTACAGAAAAGGAAACGGAATATAACCATGAACCTGCCTTAATCCAAATTAACTGACACTTGAAATAACTTTGTTCAATATCATTCTCGAAACGTGGAGAAAAAAAATGAAAAAGAAAAAAAATTAAAAAATAAATAGGTCCAAACATGGTCTGATTTTGCTAATTGTTTCGTAATGTTTGACTGATTTTTAATTGAATTAACTAAGACCAAGAATGACCAAAAATCTATTATGATTAAAATCTATTATAATTTTATATTTTAGGTTGCCTATTTTTCAAAGCTTGGTAGTAATATCTAGGAGTTTATTAGACGAATACTATCTGCACTTATAACTGATGATGTGGCTCTAAAATATTCATTGTTAGGGTGGAAGGAAAAACCACCATTCAATTATCTTTCTGTTTAAGATGATAATTGGTTAGTTCAAATATGCATTTGTGTCTATAATAAAAAAAAAGTTTTGCACCAGGAAAAGTGCTAAACTAAAATTTAATGATAATCCCTTTTTGTATGACAACATGGTGATTTAATACCCCCTTCCCCAACCTAACCACCCCTTTTTTACTCAAAAGAAGAAAGAAACTATATGCAACTTAAATCACTTTTTTTAAATTCCTTTACGATAGATTTTTCTCTCTTTCTAGAATATTTTTTTAAACATTTTTACCTTCTGCTTCACCTAACTTAATTTTTAGTAATTTTGATTCCTTTGATATATTGTGCAATTTAAAAAAACTAAACACTTTAATTAGTAATGTTTACCACCCAACTTTAAGAATTTTTAGAGGCAACTGAAAACTCAGGACTGTCCTGCAATAAAAAAGCAATATAATCGACTATTGGAGGTTGGCTCAAAAGGGCCCAAGAAAGGAAGAAGAGGAGAGTGTTAACAGAAGCGGAATAAAACTGAGTAAGTTTTTGATAGTAATAACAAAAGGTTTAAAATGAAGTAATAATAAAAGGTTTAAAATAAAAAACAGTCTATTTATGTCAAAATCCTCTCGATAAAAAAAATTTTTGGTACTAAATATTATTGCATGACTATAAACGAGGCTATAAAAAATAATAAATTTTGGGACCCTTGTTTTGACTTAAAATGTTATGTAAAGAAGCACTCAACTGTTATTAAAAAAATTATAATAAATAATATTGCAGACCCCATTTTTATTTTTATTCTTCACTATACTATTCATCTTCATATAATATGCCACCCCCCTTAACAAAAAAAAACACTTCCTTAAACAAGGGCAAAAATTAAAATAAATAAACACTTTCCCAAAAAAGAAATATTATCACAATAAATATTTATAAATAATATAATAAGGTCAACATATTTTTCTAAAGGATGGTCAATAAATAAGGGGTACTAGTTGCGTTGCTATTTGTTTGTCTTGATAGTTAGAGTGTTTTTAAACTTTGTTTATTAAATAAAAGATAAATTATATGTTTTTGTTTTATTGCGTTTAAACCATCATACAAAATATTTATGTAACTGCTGAGTGCAAAAAACGTTTCTTAGGCATTTTTCAGAGGTTCCTGGGGCGCTTTAAAATGTTCATTGGAGGTCTTAACGTTCTTTGAACGTTTTTAAAACGTTCCTGGGACATTACAAAATTTTAGAAAAATATTGACCTTTTCAATACGCCTTTGAAACGTTTTTTAAACATATGCGAATGTTTATTAAATGTTCACTCAGGTCGTCGTCGTCGCATTTGTACACAAAAAGTCTGAAAAAGATTCGCAATAAGACCTGGAACATAGGCGTACGTTTTTAAAAACGTTCTAAAATCATACATGGATTTGATGAGTATTACAAGTAATAAATTTTAATATATTTTATTAACCATAATAGCCAGGGGCTCTGAGAACAAGTCAAATATTTTAAAAAACAATTAACAAACTTGTTTTTATCAGAACGTAAGCCCAATTTTCCAAAAAAATGTATGATCCAAAGAAAATATTTGTTAAAATTTAAGCAACGTTGGCATGCAAGCAGTCTTTTTTAGATTTTACAAACAAAAAAAATGACATATTTGATATTTGAACATTTTTATTTGAAGACAGATTTTTTGAACATAAAATTTACGGTTTATTCCAGGGTTTATTACCTTTATATAGCGCAAAAGTGTCCCCTTGAATAATAAATTGACGTGTTCGAGGTTTTGTTCGAAATCGTACTCCAAATACTCGACTCTGTTTCGTTTTTGATGGGACACCCTGTATAACAATTTTTTTCGGCTCGAGAGTCATCAAAATAAGCAAAATATTCTCGATTCTATCTATATTTATTTCTTTTCGGGCACTTTTTAAAAATTAAATTATTTTTTAAGCATATTTCTTAAAAACTTGTCATTGTTCTTGTAATAATCCAAGTTATTTGTTCAAGCAACTCTTAGAAACTCTTAAAAACTCTTAGAAATTGTATTCTAGTCTTGCAAAGACAGGTAAAACCTTTCTTAAGACCCCCTTTCAATAAAATTCAAGTTATTTGTTTAAGCATCTCTTAAAAACTCTTAAAAACTTAAACCCAGTCTTGTAAAAACAGGTAAAATCTGATCAATGCTATTATACAATCTTTTAAAATCCAAGTTATTTGTTTAAGCAAATCTTAGAAATTTTATTCTAGTCTGGCAAAGACAGGTAAAACCTAATCAATCCCATCATAAAATCTTTTAAGATCTCGTTAAAATTAAAGTTATTTGTTTGATCATCTCTTAAAAACTCTTAGAAACTTAAACCTAGTTTTGAAAAAACAGGTAAAATCTAATCAATTCCTTCATAAAATCTTTTAAAATCTTGTTAAAATCCCAGTTATTTGTTCAAGCAACTTTCAGAAACTCTTAGAAATTTTATTCTAGTCTTGCAAAGACAGGTAAAACCTGATCAATCCCATCATAAAATCTTTTAAGATCTCTTTAAAATTAAAGTTACTTGTTTAAGCATCTCTTAAAAACTCTTAGAAACTTAAACCTAGTCTTGTAAAAACAGATAAAATCTGATCAATTCTATCATAAAGTCTCTTAAAATCTTGTTAAAATCCTAGTTATTTATTCAAGCATCTCGTAGAAACTCTTAAAAACTCTCAGAAACTTGACTCGAGTCAGGTTAAATCTGATGTCAAGAACAACGGAATTTATCTGGATCTTGTCAAACCTCGTCAAAATCGGATCACTGTTATCACAAAATCTTATAAAATCTTGTCAAAACTTTTAGGGTTCCTCATAAAATATTGTAAAATCTCGTAGATTGTCAGAAGCCAAAGGTGTATCCTTCTCCTCATAGAATCTCATAAACTTTATCAATCAGTAATCCAATGAAATCTGACAAATTCTTATAAAAGTTCACAAGACTGCTGTTGAAAACTTGTGAGGTTACAATATATTTTAATCAGCCACAAACTGTTCAAAGTTATATAAAATTTTACCTGACAATAGTGTTTCACAAACCAATGTTAAAAACAATTGAATCTCGTCAACTTTGACCGTCGGATTCTATTAAAACTTGTCAACTTTGACGAGTTTTTTTTAAAGAGTTTTGATGCGGTTTTTTTGGCAGGGTACTTACGCAGTATCGGCTTCCACATCCATGCATGGTGACTTGAAACTCAAACTAAATTTAAGCCAATTTTAAAAGAAAACTTGCAAAACACAAAAAACAAGCCACGAAAAGGAACCCACATAGGAATAATCCGCGGAATATTATTAAAATGGCGTCGGCAAGTACGTCAAGTTGTCAACCGCACGACAGATGTCAATCGCGCGGGAAATTTCAAAAATGCGGCGTTCAAAAGACACGATATCCGGCAATGCGTTTTATCGGACCGAAAAGGTGGTTTAGAAATGTATGCAATTTTTAAAGGAACGATTGCGTTTCACTTGTTATGTAAAACACGTTTTTCAGTTATTGGCAAAAATATCATAAATTTGCCAATACATCAGCACTAGTAAATAATCATTGGCACTGTAGTACATAACCAATGGCATTCACTTGCCAATATTGCCAATAAAGCAAATACAACTTACCACCTTTCATTGTTTGTGGGGCGGGGAATTACCGCTTTTGAAAATAAATAAGAATATCTTACATATTTATTCTGTGCAATTTCTGCCGCATTTTTTGTTTTATTTTCATGTTTCATCTTTTCCGAATTTACGCAAAGGCGTAAAAATATAGGTCATTGTAGATCATCATAATGACGAAAAAAATTAGTTTAAAAAAAACAAAATTATATCCTTTTTGATCAACCTTTGTAGTAAATAGCATTTGAAGATATAAATCTAAAACTTAAAGTTCTATTTCTTAAATTAGGTAGATCATAAGACGTGTCAAATTTGTCTCTAACATGACGCTTTAATAACGTCGTAGAATAACTAAAATTTGACCTCGACGAATTTGATTTAATTTTGACGTGATTAAGACGTCCTGTGACGTGTCCTTGCTACCTGGGGTTTGACGTGGGACCAAAATTCGGATTAAACCACTCAAACAGTTTTAGGACGTGCCCAGGACATCCCTAATATAAAATTGGTTTCATAAGTGTCGCTTTTTGGCGTAAAACACGGCGCTTGCGTGATTTCGAAATGTGCCGTCACCGGTTTTTGCCATCGCCAAAATGAATTTCCAGTGACAGTATTACAAACCTAACCAAATTTTGTTTTTTATTTCTTATCCCCGGTTTATAATTTCGTAGTTATCTTATCCTTTGTTATTTTGATGTATAAACCCACCATTAAATAACATTCCTGACGGAAGTTGCTTGGCAGTGTCCGAATCTTCCTCTAAAAGGAATTCTCCCAATTGAATTTGGCACATTATCAAATCAGACTCCATCATTTTATTATTGAAAAAACAAAAAGGAATAGCCGGTGCGCCATCCCAAGTCGCAGACATCGGTCACAACAACGTCGTTGGGACACCCGCCACCGGACCTCCCAGGGACGTTCTAGAGATGGCGTAGGTCCCAAAGCGAACGTACCTAAGACGTCCTGTGAATAAGTCCTGCAGACGTTTTCTTTATACGTCCCAGGGACGTCTTTGTCGTACGTCTTGTGGACTAATTATTTTGTAACACTGAACCTCCCAGGGACGTTCTAAAGACGTCGTAGGTCCCAAAGCGGACGTACCTAAGACGTCCTGTGAATATGTCCTGCAGACGTTTTCTGTATACGTCCCAAGGATGCCTTTGTCGTGCGTCCTGTGGACTAATTATTTTGTAACACTGAACCTCCCAGGGACGTCCTAAAGACGTCGTAGGTCCCAAAGCGGACGTACCTAAAACGTCCTGTGAATATGTCCTGCAGACGATTTCTGTATACGTCCCAGGGACGCACGGGCACGTTTTAAAAACGTACTCGATAGTTCGTCCTAAGAAAGTTCCCCAAGTCGTGGGCGAACGTTTTAAGTACGTTATAAAAACCAACTTGTGTTATTAGGGTTATCTGCAGATAGTTACTAAAATCATGTTTTTGATAAAGGTATTAAAAAAAATCTTTTAAAGAACAAGCTTTTATTAAATGCACTTAAAAGTAGAAAATAATTTTTTCTTATAACATAATAAAAGCGATGAGCGCAAATTAAAAATTTTATGTTTACTGTGACAAAGTGAGAACTAAAAAAGAAGAACTAAATTCTTCTTCTATTCGAATGATAAATATAATGCTTTCATCTAAAGATCTGATGAAGCAGGTGAGATTGCCAAGCCTTTTAAAATGTCCTTAGGTTATAGAGTACCCACATAGCAAAAAAATTTTGCATGTATATCCAGCGTATATACGAAAATGAAGAAGGATATTGCCCTGGATATTACCCAGATATTCACCTGACGTGCATAGGAGCTCCAAAAAAGATCCAACTTAGATCCACAGGTACCCACTAGGTAACATCCACTGAATACACGTTATAAGTATATTCTGAACATGTATTAATTAATCCACAAAAATATTCAAGTTACATTCTATTACACCAAATTTGATGTTCTATGGTATATGCATTATGGTATATATTTATATATTACATCCTGTCGATATCCGTCACGATATACAAAATGTATATTTGTCCAAATTTTAGTTTATATATAACAATGGTATATCCATAAAAGTATATTCTTTTCGTATCCATAATATTTTATTGAGGGTATATATAACATTTATATTACTGCAATATACTAATCCTTATATCACTGATGTATTTTATGAAGAATGTCCATTACAAATCTATGATCATATATATATAAGGTATACACGTTTTGTATATACCCTGAATATATTGTCATTTATATTACAACAATATACCCACTTAGCACAATAACAGGTCGCATCCTAAATTAAGAAAAAATAACGTGAGTAAAATTAACATCAGAAACACATGCTCTCACATAAGTAAGCATTTTTTAGATGTACTTTAAAATGGTAGAAACTATCGTTTTTTTATGTTATTTATATATACAAAAAATATACGGTATAACGTAAAAAAGTGTTGTTTGTTAGTAAAAAAACCTAAAATGCCTAAATTTTATTTTTAAAAAAAATAAAAACGCCTTGGACAGCTAAAAATTTTTAACAACAATATTTTCAAATTTTTAAAGGTTTTTTAATAATAAACAAACACTTCTTCGTCATTTTTTAATTTAAGCAGTTAATTGAATTACATTTTTTTTATTTTATTTAGAAAATACAGAATTAAGCTTTCCATTAAAAAATTTAGTTTAAGTCAAAGAGAGCAAAGCAGTATATTAAGACTCACAAGCACCATATCATATTATTACCAGTACATATCCTCATGTTTAGCTCTATTCTTTTTGGTGGTTGATATCTGTCTCTATCTGCAGCATCCTTAATCAGTTTTCTATGACAATATGAAGCTTTGTATTCGTGGTGGTGCGTAAACAAAGGGAATTTCTTCTTACTGCAGCTACATCTGGAAATAAAACATTTTTATAAACAGATAATACATGGCATATTCATTTTTTAATCAGTTTTTATGAGTTTTTGTTCAGTTTGCTGGTGGTACAAAGCAACATTTTATAATTTAAAAAAAAAAACTATAAAAGCGTCTCAATTTTGCTTCTAGACAGTTTATACTACTTACCCTGCAAAGTCTAGATGTTAAGATGAAATATAATTTTTGTTGTTTAAAAATTGAGAGGCATGGTAAAAACTACCCATATTTCCATCAAAAGTCCACCTGAAATAGAAATTTGGTGATTAACAGTTACCATTAATTCCAGATTTATCAGGGCAGAACTTATTTTTGAGTAGTGTTAATTTCACAAAATCTTTAAATTTTTGCTAATAGTAAAATAAAACTTTATAATTTTATAATATTTTATACAGGGAATTTTCACAGATAATTCAAGAAAATGAATTATTTACTGCTAAAATCACTTATTTATTTGGATAAAAAATAGAGAAAAAATAAAAATTACAACTTTGAAATAATAATCAATTAATAATAAATATTGTTCGTGGGTCTCCGTTTAGGTAGGTATTTCATTTTCTGAAACCTCGTCCAGATTTGAATCAGACTGAAATGTTTACCTAAATTATTTATGTTTATAAAATGGCTTTTGGTATGAAAAAAATGGCCAAGGTGCATTTTTTTCTAACTCCACCATTTATGAATTAACAAAACTTTAATCGGCTTTATTTACTCACCCTGTAGTCCCCAAGAGATGTAAAGTTACCAAAGATGGTGGGAACAACCAACCAAATTTTCATCAAGTGTCTATCTGAAACAAAAAATAAAACCATACAACTTATATATTTGCTTTTAGAGGTCTAATAGGATAGCAGAAAAATAAAAGTTTCAAAAGGATTTTTCTTTTACAATACACATAAATAAATAAAATAAAAATATATGTAAATAACTTTAAATTAATCATCAAAAAACTTTTATAAATGTATACAAATGTGGGTGTCAGTGAGTTACGAGGTGATTTATCAGCTTTCTAATTTAATATTTGTTAAACACAACAAGGGCGTCGATAGGGGGGGGGTAATGGGGGTAATTACCCCCCCCCCCAAGATAGACTTTTGACACAAAAAAAAGTTTTTTGCCTACACTTGACGACACTTTACATATATGTCAATGTTTCTTTTAATTTTACAGTATAAACCTAGCTTAGATAACACAACACCTGCTATTTCTGATTGACAGTGACCCTTCTCTGTCCCTTTTTTACGCAGCGATGATAGTTTAATCCAACCGATAATAAAAAATATTGTTTTGTGCTACAAAACTTTAGAAAACGGCACAAATTCACTGCACACAAGTCGAGAAACAAGCGAAACAAGCTTAGTTCCGTATTTGCAAGAGGAAGGATTTATTAATCTCGTATCTGATTGGTTAAATTGAAACCACATGATACAAGCGCTAACGAATCAAAATGCGTAGAGGAACACCGAACTCGTAGGGTCGTATACACCGCTAAGTGGTTATTATTTAAGGCTCCCTCACTAAAGGAATCCTTTAATATATTTCATCAATTTAGTGGTTTTTGATTCACTGAGATAAAAAAATATATATGTAAGACTAGGAACCATGTGCACCGACAAGTTAAGTGGCCACTCAGAGAGAATGTGATTCGCCAAATTTTGGCAAGATGGTAAGTCACAATGTAACCCGCGTAAAAAATATGTTAACTATTGGGAAATCAATTTAACCGTGGCGACCTGATTTTTTTGCAAAACTTTACGTCATTGCATTTGTTTTCCATGGCAACGCGGAGAGTTTGTTTATTTTTGTCCACAGTGGGACACCAGAGCTTTTTTTGCACCGGGTCAAAAATTTGGGGATAGTTTACTTATTTTGATTTCGCATTCCGCGCCGCTAAAGCACATAAGTTTTTTTTACTTTCGCTTCTGTGTAACTCATGATGCGTTGCTGTAGCCCGAACTTGCCTTATCATTACCGCCGCTGTACGGTACCACCGCGCAAATAAACCTTTAGGTCCATGTGACTGCGTGTTTATTTTTCAGACAAAAACAATAAGTTTTTCTATTTGTGGCTTGGTTTTTGCTAATGTAGTACATTATTTGCCTCTTGGTGTGCTTAAAGACTCCAAAAATATGAAATGGATCAAGAAAAAATAAAAGAAAGCAAATTCTTAAGGTAAGACCTCGGGTTGACTATAAATTTTTTGAATAAGTATTGTTGTCTTTATAAGGGTTTTTCCCTTGGTTTTTCCTTGAAAGGTAATTATGCACTATACGGTTTTCTGGCATTTTTTATTTTTTATGAAAAATTCTTTATGGGGCACCTACTAGGGTCACTAGGGCCCCAAATCCGGCTGCGCCCGATTTTTTTTTTTAAAGAGAAAAAGGGTGCCTGGAGGAGGGTTGTAATGTGTTTTTTTCATTGTTTTGGGTTCGGTTGGATTAGTTTGGGTTGGACTGTGTTGGATTGTGTTGTTTTGGTGAAAAAAAATAAAAAAAAAAACAAAAAAAAAACCAACAGGCGCAGGCGGATTTGGGGTCCTAGGGACCCTAGTAGGTGCCCCCATAAAGAATTTTTCATAAAAAATCAAAAATGGCAGAAAATTGTATACTGCATAATTACCCCTTGAAATAACTACATGTGACTAAGCAATGTTGTTAGTTTAAGGAAATTTCATTCTTTTAGATTCTTTTAAGGTGTATTCAGAGTTCCATAACTATAGCATGCATATGCTGCTGTCCTCAGTTACTACGTTTATACGCAACTAAAAGCGCTTTTATATAAGGATGGTTTCAAATAAAATCGCTTTCTTCAAGGGTTATGTCCTTCATTAAATGTCAGTTTAAAGAAAAAACAAATAAAACAACATAATTAATTAATTAATTAACAACAGATTTTTTGAAAGACTAGGGTTTAGTATTTTCTTTAGTTTAGAAGAAATGCACTAAAGTGTTTATAACAACCCTAAAATAGGCCAACACTGTTCTTAACTAAAACAACCAGTTAACTCATTTTCATTTTAGTATCCTTTGGCCTATGATCAATGCCATATTGACACCAATCTGACACAAAATCTATGTTTTACTTGCCAATTTGGTTATAAAAATGGCAGTCACAGTAGGCTAAAGGGCACTGAGGCAGTAGGATTTAACTGACCTTTTAGTTGAGAAAGGTGTTGAATGGGCTTTTGAGTGATAAACCGCTTCCAAATAAAATCGATTTAGTGCTTAAAAATCGGTTTTAGTGGTGTTTATATGACAACATTTTCAAACCATCCTTATATAAAAGCGCTTTAAGAGGCCTATATAAACAAAGTAAGTGTTCCGTAAGCCACAAGCAGTATGCAGTAAGAGCAGCATGCATTTGTTATTGTTTATTTTCCTTGCATCTTACCTCATACCACTTGCCTTACAGAACTCTAAATACGCCTTTATTCCTCTGGAAAACAAGTTATTTTATGTAGGTACCTATATATAATAAGTATGGACTACTCAGTTGACTACCACTAACATATGTGGAATTAGGTAGCATACAAATTAATAGTCCCACAGCCCATAACTTAAATTGTTAAGACCTTGCCGGACTTTGCATAATATTTATTCTTTATGTCCAGTCAGATGACATTTTAAACATATATATTCTTAAATTTTTAACTTTTTTAACAAGAAATGGACAAACATTTTGTCAAAAAAATATATTTTGTCATTAAGCCCCTCTTGATAGCATCGAAAAGTTAAATTAAGCTCCTCACAGCTGATTTTTCAAGGATTGCTTTATAAGTATTTAAAACACATGGTCACATTATCTAATTTAAACATTTCTGAGAAATTCTGTTGAAAGGACCTTAACTTAAAGGGCTCAGTTAAGGGTTAAGTTTGGAGGGGTCTCTAGAACATCTTGAAGAACACATACAAAGTCTCAACGGTGAGGTAGTCATAAATTTTCATAGGCCTGGGCTCACGGACTATAATGAAAATATTAGGTAAAGAATAAAAACATTATACAAAAAAATTGCGAGGCACATTTTGCTCACTTTGGCTTGTTTACTTATTTCTAAGTTTTCTCTACAGTAAAGCTAGAGAAAGTCCAGTTTTTAATACCTACCTCTATGCACTTTTTAAGAGTTGAAAATAAAATTAGGACCTGAATATTTTTGTAAATTTAAGGTGTCCAAGATTCCCCTCATGTTTGTTCAAGAATAAGCATACTGGCTTGAGAAAACTGTCTAGGAGGGAGGGTTCCTGAAAATACTAATAAGAAGGCTGCTCCACCTGGCAAAAAAAACCTATGTGAACAGTAGAAAAGAATATGCAATGAGGAATACAATAAGCCTTGCAATAAGCAAACTAGCTGCAGTGTCAGGGATTTCCTAAATCATGCCTTATTGTAGGAAAGAAATCTATCAAGATGGAATGACACTGCTTTTCTTGTCTTCAAGGTATATATATATATAAAATTCAGAATTAAAATTCTTATTGTAACAATTTTAATCAGTCAGAGTATGTATGGAACTGAAAAACCAAGAAAAGTTGAGAAATTTATTCTTTGAAAAGGTCAGGAAATTTGACAAAAAAATATACAAAAACAAGGAAATCTGGAAAATTTTGCAGCTGTTTTCTTTTATACAAAATTCTTGAAAAAATTATGATAAGTTTTTTACAAACGGTTAGAAAAAACTAGGAGACATCAGAGAATCCAATTAAAGGTTTTCTGTACAAACTCTGTTATTGACCTTATGTACTGATGCCTTTCTCATTTAAATCCCTTACCCAAAATTATTACTTCTTGTGCAAACTCAAAAATAAATAATTCAAATAAAATCCAAAAACTTAATATTTAATATGCTTGCACACACAGAAATACTACCTATTTATTTTTGTTGGCATATAGGTAGGCACCAAATGTAATGTTACATCTCTTGCTATCTTTTATGTAAACTTGTGTTTTCTGTTAGTGAATCATTTATTGTGTAAAAATTTGAAATGTGTAGCTTCTGAAAGAGATACCTACAGGTCCAAAAATCTCTATAATTTCCAAATAAAAGATCCTTGAACTAAAACTCTAATTACCAATGCCCAATGTAGTAAAAAATGCATAAGATAAGGTTGCGGCAAAGATAGGGTTGCAGAAATACTTTCTCTTTTTTGGAGTTTTGTTTTGGTTGTAAGTGAACATTTATTAAAGCACTCCTTACTAGTACTAAAAAAAGCGTTGTAGCTAAATTAGACAAATGTTTACCTCTATTTTTTTTTTATTTTCAGATTTTGGAATTTATACAAGAAAACTACCAGAATGAACAATACAATTTTTATCCATTTTAGTTATTCACAGAACAATAACAACTATATGAGTAGAATACTATAGCATTTTTGTGTTGTAGAAATATTTTTAGCAATTTTAATTAACTATATATAATAAAATTTTAAAAAATATGCTGAAAAATTACATTTTTACATATACACCTCATTCCAAATTATCCGGACCCATTTCAATATCGCGGCTGATAATTAAACACAGAAGCTAAATGAAACTGTCATTGTCAGTGTCAAAAAATTGGTCTGCAGCAATTTGGAATGGAGTGTAATAAATATTTCTATTTAAAACATAATTAAATGTATTTGGTGGGCATTTCTGTTTTACGTCTCAGGACCGCGTGCCTACCGATGGTCACAAAACAGTGGAGGATTTGTGTCCACCGGTGGGCATCTGGTCCTTGGAAGTAAAACTAAATGCACACATGGCTCAACTTGTTGAGGTGATTATGGCCACAACATTATAAAAACCTATAGATATGCAATTAAATAAATTAATTTAAAAACTTATCTCAAAAATACTTATTAATAATCATCTAAATTAAATCTAACTTAAAAAAGAAAAGAATAACACGTTATTTTTTCCTTCTTTGGAACCGCCAATTAGTAGCTGTAGTTTCAAATATCAGGCTTCACGTGGTTAGGTTCTGAAATTAAAAAAAAAACAAAAGTATAAGTGTATGAACTGAAAAAATATTTTCTTACATATGATATATCAAATTGAGGGTTTTGGGATCCACTGATATCATTCTTTGGATAAAAAAAAAAATCTGGAGATAATAGAAGGATCTTGGGACAAAATTTTGGGACCCAGCCCAAACTTATATTACCTCTTAACATATATACAACTTTAGAAGACTTAAAAATATCCCTAAAACTACCTCTAAATCCTCGTCTGAATCCCTATTGTAATAATTGGAACACCAAAATTAATTTTGGAAGACCCAAAAAACCCCTAAATCAATATATCACATATCTTTTACACCAATAATTTTTTTATGTTGCCCATTCAGGCTCCTTACATTACCCCTAAAAACTGTTTAACCCCCAAAATGAATTTGGTTAACCCCAGAATTTCCAAAGTGATGTCTTTCTATCAATAGTATGTTGTTTTTTCCACTTTACCCCTAAAACCCACCCTTAGGCCCCTTAAATTACCCCTAAATTTTTTTTTTACACCAAAAATGAATTCAGTTGATCCAAAAATTTCTTAATTGAGGTCACAAGTTTTTTTGTCATTTACGATTCTTTTTGCCCCTAGGAACCTTAATTATATTATTCCCAAAAAATGTTTATTCTAAAAAATGGAATCAGTGTTTCCAAAAACCCTGAGGTTAATGTATTATACGTGTGTACTTGATCTAGTTTCTCATCAAAATTCTGGAATATTTGGGTTGTCAAAAAAAGTATATATTCCGACAAAAATATATATATATATAGTCCATTTTTGATGTGTTTATTTAAAAAAATGTTTACTGTTAAATCTGTTCTTAGAACCCTTATGGTGCCTATATTATTTTTTATTTTTTGGAGTTCTCCCAAAGGAGCCAGAGTTTCATCACTTGGATTTGTTAGCTTAGCTACCAAAATCTGTGAAAAAACCTTTATTATCAAGCGCTTCCTTCAAACATGGAAAAAAGCCCATTGGCATCTTGACTTATGCTTGAAATAATTCAAATTCATGTTCAACGAAAACATAACAGAGGTGTTTTTGAGTATTTGGTGAACACTTAACATTATACAATTTTAGTAGTCTAGAAATTACTTTTTAATATATTTTTTTCCATAAACAGGCTTTTTGGGGGTGACTTGAGGGATATGAGTTTTTCCAGGAGAAATTATATAAAAAAAGTGGCTCGAATGACATCTTATTTAGAAGATCGTTTAAATTGCTTTACAAACATGCAAGATATTAAGTTTAAATTTGTCAAGGAGCGACAAATAAACAATTTCTTGCACAAAAGTCAGGAAAAAAACGTTGGTTTTAAAGTTACATTTTTCATAATAAAAAAGGGAATAAACATTTCATGATTTTTTTCTGATTGTTTTCTTAAACATACCATCCAAATAACCCTACTTTTATTCTTTAAATTTTGGTGGTCAAACTGATCCGCTGAAAAGGTTCAAACCTTTTCTTCATTCCATACCAAATTTAAAAGAAAATATCTTAAACACCAGTCATCCTAGCTTTTTAAAATTTTGACATAATTAATAGTAAAGACGTTTAAAAGACCTTTCCCTTTTTAATTCCAGAGATAAAAATTACCCTATGAAAACAGAGCCAAAAAGTATCTGTAAGTGTCCCCCTTCAAAATTGTTCTCTGTTTTGTTCTTTGTGTATAGTTTTTCTGTTTTTCCTAATGGAATTGAAATAGATGAGGGGAGACTCAAAACATGTCCAGAAATAGGTCCAGAAAATTTGCAATAAACAATAAGAGTTAAATTAATTTTTGATATCGGATCTAGACTATAATAAATTTTGTATATTTAAGGAAGTTTTACCAAATATAATTGAAATCTGGGTGGTGGCACTTTAGAATCTTCTTCTTTTTCATTTTAGGTAGTTGCCTAAATATCCACTGCTCCATATGTTTTGTTATTATATACAGCTCCTAAAAGAATAATAAAAATAACAAGAAATATTCCATCTCTAAATTTTGTTTCTATATTTTGCACTTTAGGCGAGGACAACCAATATTTTTTAAAAATTTTCTTTTGAGTGGCACATGTTTATAAACTGTTTAAAAGATTTTTTGCATAATAATTTTTTAGTTACAGAAGCAGAGGTTTGGTTTTGTTATCTAAGTTATAAGTTAGAGACAAAAGTATCAAGCCAAATTAAATCAAGTTTTGTAATCTGCTGTTTTATTTTCCTGTGTTATATGAGTTTCAAAATCTAAGCAGGTTCACAGTGCATGATTCAACTTTCATAGAAGTGTTCACTAACCACCAGTTATGTATTTAATTTATTTGAAAGATGAATGAGCAACTATCTATATTTTAAAGAATTTTTCCTGAATGTTCTCCAATTTCCAAGTCACTAACCTATTTTATTCAAAAAACAAGAGAGACTAAAGGCCGGTTTCTCAAAAGCGAGTTTGTGTTAACTCAAGCAACATAACCTAGTAAAAATCAGGTTAAAATTAACTCCAGGATAACCAGAGCTTCAAGGTGAGGGTAAGTTACCTTACCTCAGGGTTAACCTAAAAAAAATATTGGCTTAAAAACAGCAAGGAAACTGGGATTTATAGCTCGCGAGTTACTTTAAGTTTCTGATAATCCGCTATTGAGAAACTGGCCCTAAGAATAACTTTTTATCAGTAAAATTTTCCACAGTATTATTTCATGCTGCTCACTTAATATATTAAGGCTAAACGGTATTAGTGTAGTAAACAGTTTTCTTTAGATACCTATTTAGCACGTACCTGAGCCCCTAGGAAGTTCAAATTTATCAGTGATGAAACTTTTTTCATTTTTTTTAACTAAAGCGGGAACTAAACCACCCAAATCCTGAACTCAAACCAACCCAGCACTTTTTAGCAATTCCAGCGCTCATAAATTTTAACTCTTTAAGGACCCTAGTCAGTGCCTACATACAAGATTTTTTTCATAAAAAAAACCAAGTAAAATACTAAAATTAAAAAAAAACATTTACTGCAGTACTTGCTAAAAAAACGCTATCCAACTACATATTAAAGTAACTGGGTGTAGTGTTTAAGGTTGCATTTATAATTGAATTTGAAACACTCCTGCTAGCTGTTACCACTAATTTAATGACAACAGGTTTGTTATGTTTTACGTTTGATTAATTAGTTAATATTTTATTTATTATTTAAAGAATAAAGATATTTTTTAATTTGATACCAAGTTTTATTTCGAAAGGTTTAGATATTATATTACAAAACGAAGTGCACACACCGAGAAAGCAGAACCGACTGACTATCGCATATTTTCGGGTTAATCTCTATACAGCCCCTCTTTCTCTATTATACTAAACTACCAACACTACATGTGTATGTATTGGCGGTTGCATATCCAACACCCCCACAACTGAATTTTTAATTACTTTAATTAATAATAACTTGTTAAAGAAGCATGGGTTCTTAAGGATATGCACCCGTAAATTATTTAAAACAATAATAGTTTTCCTATTTTATCAATTCATTAACACTTTCCATAAATATTTGTTTTTACATGTTTAAAGTACATTTTAACAATTTTCATATAACTTAAATCTAAACATTCTACTTTCTCTATATAACTCAGTATCATTTGTATAAGGACAATTTTACTACAATTAGGTAAAAATACATGTTGTACAATTTTTTTATATCACAGACAGTTTACATAAAATATATAAGGTATTGACAATAATTTTCAATTGTTTGTACATCGAAATAAAGTTTATCAAATCAATAAAATTTCATAATAATTATCACATAATACAGTGTTACATAACATTTTGTTTTTGTAAAAATGGCGCAATAATGAACGATAACAATATTTAATAATGGTTAACATACAAACATTTCCACAATTCATAATAATTTTATCTTGACAATATCAAAAAAAATGAAAATTAATTAATAATTTTTTTATAAGTTTAGACAGAGAAAAATAAATTGACAATTATTTATGTATGTACATAAATTATTATTTAAACATTTCACAAAGTGTAAACTCCCTATTATAACATATGACAATTGTTAATCAGAATCAGATATTACATAATCTCTAAAATACGTTGGTAACTTACCCTGTCGTTTCGACCTTCTTACTGTGGTAGGTAAGATTTTTGACTTTCTATTATGTAATGATAAAGTCCTATTGTGGTAAGGTGTCGAAACGTCCGGGGAAGTCCCTTTTTCTAGCTGTACAGTCGAAACCTGTGAACAAGAAGGGTGATTAGTGCTATCATCGTCTGATCTATCAGACACTGATAAAAACTCAGTGGAGTTATTGCTCGAGTTTATCTCACAGTTGTCTTTATTTACAATTACATTATCACTGTCAAAAGGTTTATTTACATTGTTACTCTGAATAAGAGATTTGTCTGAATTTTTACATTCACTGTCAACATTTTTACATTCGCTGTCATAATTCGTACACTCACGACTAACGTGTTCGTCCGTGTCAGAATTATGTAGCTTATCAACCTGTAAAGAAATTGGATTATTTATTTGAGATGTTTGTGTTGTTATACTCACGGATTCTGCTGGGTTGTCAGAAGAACGAGTTTGCTGGTAAGAGACTGGTAAGTTAATAAAGTAATCATAGCTGAAAGAAGAAGATGGATTATCATAAAAAGAGTATGAACGAGAATTGTCCGGGCCTGGTGACATTAAACCACAAGGTTGGATTCTACTAGGATTTATTGTTTCATTTCTCCCTATGTGTGTTCCACTGCTTTTTATTTGATCAACATGTCTCTTACATTGTTCTCCTGTTGTTGATTGGCAAATATATGTTGAGTTGCCTATTTTCTGTATAATTTTAGATTTTTGCCAAGATGGTTTGTTTGGGTTACTATATTGTTTGACATATACCTCACTTCCCTCCTGAAAAGATCTGGTTTTTCCCCCATAGGCTTTCTTCTGTCTTTCTAGACTTTTTTTCTATTGCTTGTGGTACTTGGCTTTGTTGTTGTTGAGTTTTACTGTCCTGTTCTTGCAAAAGTTGCCATCTAGTCCTAATATCTCTCCCAAACATAAGAAAAGCAGGTGGTTTATTTGTGGTAGAATGAGGTGTTGTTCTATAGCTAAATAAAAATCGTGCAATTAGGGTGGAAATTGGAATTTCCCTATTCCTTGGATCATCTATAGCTGCTTGTAATCTTTGTTTAAAAGTTTTCACTGTGCTTTCCGCTGCACCATTACTTTTTGGATTATACGGAGGAGATAATATGTGCTTTATGCCATTAGTGTGGAAAAACTTTTCTAGGGATTTTGATATTAAAGATGGACCATTGTCAGAGATTAATGTTTTTGGAAGCCCAAAAGTGGAAAATATCTTTCTCAATTTTTTTTCTGTTTCAAAAGCTGTTATATTTTTCATTTTGTGAACCTCTATCCATTTGGAAAAAGAATCTTGCAAAACTAGGTACATTTTTGATTTGAAAGGACCCAAAAAATCAATGTGAACTCGTTCAAAAACTTTAGTTGTGACTGGCCATGAAGTTAATTCATTTTTAAGTGGATCTGATTTATTTTTTATACAAGATGTGCATGATTTAATTAAGTTTTCAATATCAGTATCAATATTTGGCCAATAAATTGCTGATCTTGCCAATTTTTTTTGCTGCCACAATCCCTATATGACTAGTATGCAACTGATTTAATAATTCTTTTCTCAAATTCTTTGGTATTATGATCCTATGACCCCAACAAAGTATATTATTATCTATAATTAACTCATTTTTTTTTAAATAAAATGCCTTTAAGTTTTCTTGTGCGTGTTTTGGCCAATTTTCAGATCTAACATATTTAATTACCTCTTGGAGTTCTTTGTCCATAATTGTTTCCTGTTTTACTTTGTTGTTGTCTATAGGCCATCCTTCAGCTGTCTCGGTGAAGTTGATATAGCTTTCTTCTTTTGTTGTTTCTGAGGTTTTTAAATCTTCTGATGGATGTCTACTGAAAAAATCATTTAAATTATTGTTTATGCCTTTCACATGCTGAATTTCATAGTTAAACATAGATAGAAAAATCGCCCATCGCTGTAAGCGATTCGCTGAGTACTGTGGTATGGATTTATGTTCACCAAAAATAGCTATCAAAGGTTTATTATCCGTTCTTAAAATAAATTTATTTCCCCCACACAAATAATGATAAAACTTTGAAATACCATATACTATAGCTAAACCCTCTTTATGGAATGTTGGATATGATTTTTCTGATGGCATCAGTTTCCTTGATACACAACCAATTAACCGTTCTTTGCCTTCAATTAAATGTGAGAGAGTTGCGCTAATGCCGATGTCAGAGGCATCTGTCTGTAAAATAATAGGTAATGACGGGTCAAAATGCACTAAAATTTGGTCTGAAGCCATTATTTGTTTTATATTTTTAAACGCTTGCTCACATTCTACTGACCAATAGAATTTTTTGTCATTTTTGAGTAATTCGTAAAGTGGATTCAATATATCTGTTAATTTTTTTACAAATTGAGCATAATAATTTATAATACCTATAAAACTTCGAACTTCGGTTTGATTTGTCGGTCTTGATGCTTCCAGGATTGCCTTGATTTTGCTATCTGTTTTTCTTAGGCCATATTCTCCTATTCGAAAGCCTAGGTACTCTATTTCTTTCTTTTTGAATTGACATTTTTCTTTTTTCAACGTAAAACCTGCGTCTTGGAGTACAGAAAATACTTTTTCCAGGTTTTCTAGGTGTTCCTGCTCTGACGATCCTCCTACTACAATGTCATCTAAAAAATTAATACAGCCATTAATTCCTTGTAAAAGTTGTTCTATGGTTTTTTGAAAAATACTCGCGGCAGGAGTTATGCCAAAAGCAAGTCTATTTACATTATAGAGACCTTTATGTGTATTTATACATAATAACTTTGCCGACTCTTCGTCAACTGGTAATTGATTATATGCATTTTGAAGATCAAGTTTTGAAAAAATTTTTGATTTATTTAATTTAGCGAAAACTTCATGAATTTTTGGAAGCGGATAGGTAACTTCTTCAAGTACTGGGTTAAGAGTTGTTTTATAATCACCACATAACCTTACTTTATTATTAGCTTTTAATACCGGTACCAGAGCAGTTGCCCAATCACTATTTGGGGTGGGCGTTATAATGTCCTCTGACTCCAACCGATCCAATTCATCTTCCACACTCTTCTTATAAGCTATTGGAACCGTTCTATGTTTGTGAAATACTGGGTTAATATTTATATTATTTTTCAATTTAAGTGAAATTGTGTTATATTTAAATTTTCCAATTTTTTCTGAAAATAATTCATTATATTTTTGACTTAATTCGTCTATTTTATCACTTAAAGAGATATTATTAACAAAATTTACCTTGATTTGGAATTTTTCCATCCAATCTCTCCCCAACAAACTCGGTCCTCCATTTTCCACAACAAATATCCGCATCTCCTGAGTAGTATTTCTAAAGGTCATTGGTGCCCTGAAAAAGCCTTTAGGAACAAAAGTTTCGCCATTGTAACCTTTTAGGTAGGTCTGTGCAGGGTGTAACCTGTAATTTGAAAAAAAATGTTTATATTCTTGTAAGCTACATACTGACACGGCCGCACCGCTGTCAAAAAGAAACTCATAGTTTACATTGTCAAATTTTACATTAATTTTAAATTGATTTTTATTATTATTGTCAATCCTAGTTTGGTCGGTTCTGCTTTCATTACTATAATTATAAATTTCGTAATTAGAAAAATAATAAAGATCTGTTTCTAAAAATAGACAATCACTCATGTTTTCATTTTCACTATTTTGACTTGTATTATTTTGGTTTTCGAGGTTATCTTCCTCAGTTTCTTCTACAAAATTTACATTTCTATTTCTATAAAAACAAACCTGTGGTGAATGTCCGATTCTACGGCATATAGAGCACATATTTTTAGCAAATTTACAATAAAAATTTCTTTGATGCGAATCACCACAGTGCTTGCATTTATTTTTATAACCTTGATTGACCGATTGCCTATTTTTATGGTGTGTCACGTTCGCGTTGCCCGTTTGCGCATTTCGATTCGTTTCACTCGCGATGTGCTGCGCTCTCATTGGTCGCTGCTGGGCGTCCCTACTATACCCTGTTTGAGGCTGTGGATGTGACGTATGCGGGCGTGTCGTTTGAAAATGCGTTGATCTGCGCGGGAAATTTGAATTTTGATTTTTTGAAATAAAATTTACTTTTTGTTTTTGCAAATTCTCATGTTTTTTAGCAATTGAAACAAAATTATCAAGAGTAGTGGTATCCTCCTCCTCGCAAACCCGGTCAAATATCTTTCCCTCGACCAACCCTGTTACAAATTTTTGTTTTAAAATTTCGTTAAGCTGATTGCCAAAGTTACATTTTGTCGCCGTGTTTCTAATCTTGGCGTACCATTCGTTGATGGTTTCATCGCCATTTTGTTTTAAATTATAAAATTTTTTTCGTTCCCGCCAAATGCTGGGAGCAATTTGATATTGGCTTTTCAGTAACAGGCATAAATCTGAGTAACTTTTTGATTTAGGGAGGTCGGGGAAACATAAATCTCGGATAAGTTTATAGGTACCTTGACCGATTGAGCTAAGAAGGATAGCCACTTTTTTAACATCCTCTTTGATTTCATTTGCCTCAAAATGTTGGTCTAATCTTTCTGAATAAATTTCCCATTCGTCACTTTCCGCAATAAATTCAAAAAATCTAGGTGCCCCTTGAGACCCGGCCATTGATAAAAAAAAATTAAAAAGTTTTTTTCTTACGACCCGCCACGCGCCACGTCACCAAACCACGCCGTTTTCGAGAACAATAAAAAACGTTTTTTTAGCACTCGCGAGTGGACGAATCGAGGATTTTCCTCGTCGCCACTGTTATGTTTTAAGTTTGATTAATTAGTTAATATTTTATTTATTATTTAAAGAATAAAGATATGTTTTAATTTGATACCAAGTTTTATTTCGAAAGGTTTAGATATTATATTACAAAACGAAGTGCACACACCGAGAAAGCAGAACCGACTGACTATCGCATATTTTCGGGTTAATCTCTATACAGCCCCTCTTTCTCTATTATACTAAACTACCAACACTACATGTGTATGTATTGGCGGTTGCATATCCAACAAGGTTAACTTAAAAATCGGCTGCTGACGCTAAACGAAATAATCATATTCTATTTTAAACAGGAGCATCAACGACTAGCAAGAGTCTCTTCAACCTCTAAATGGAGATTTACTGACCTGTTTTGTTAATACTCAAGTATCCGTGTGTTTTTGAAACTGCTGTTGAGATCTAAAATATATCCTTAGGCCTCTAAGATTTCACTAGTAAACTTGCACATAACTTATGCCGCAATAATTTAAATTTAAAAATAAAATTGAATCAAAATAAAAACAAAATTATGTGAAGTTATGGGAATGTTTCTGGCGAATTCCTAGGAATTCCAGCGAGCCAGTAAAGTTCTCTTGGTTCTTTGATAAACTCGGGGTAATGCTCGCGCAGCGCTAGGCCATTTTCGGCGGGCGACCGCACACGCGGAGTGGTTTCATATTCGTTTTTGAAAAAATATTTTTGAAAGATAAACATAACCTCGAATGGTTTTGTGTCAGAAAACGTAAAAATACCCTTCTGCCTACTGTGGGCCTTGTTGACGAAACACCTGCAGTTTCCATGGTATCGGGGGCTTTAGGATAGTTGGGGGCTTTAGGTTAGAGGGCGCTTTGCTTATTTTGATTTCCCAATAGCAATAAACCTACCTATTTTTTAAAAATATATAAAACAAGGAGGATCTGGGTTAAGTACATTTAAAAATAAGCAGAAAAATGTTGTGATCTCTAATGCTAAAAAAATGTAATTATATTCCACAAAACAAATATTTGGGCATACTTATTGTGCAAATATTCAAATGATGTTGGGCTAGGATATGTCTGCCTTAAATTGAAAAAACAGGTAAACAGAATATACTCGAACGGATACACACTGAATATTGTGAAAATATTGATATATTTTTTATATAATTTCTTGCAATAAATTTTATGTGAAAAATGTGTAGCATTTTAAATTGAGAGGGCAATATTAAAAACCTTTTTTAGAGAATATTACGGGATAATTATAAAATTTATATATTTAGTTTATATTAAAAAACAAATATTTGGGTAATATTTTATTTTAAAATATTAACTGATATTCGGTTAAAAAATATAAGGCTTATACACAAAAACCATATATTTAGGATGTACGATAGCGCATATACACTGAATATACAGTAACTTTTTTTTAAAAACGAATCATGTTTTTTTTTTAATATATATAAAATATACATGTAACATACAAAACGTATATCCTAATTTTAAATATCTTTGTAATATACAAGGCTTGCTATGAGGGTAATACAACTGTTTCTTATTTAAATCGTCGATGTGACCGATACACGATACCCAGCCACTGACGATACTTAAAGTTAAAATTTTTAATTTGTGCCCATCGCTTTTATTATGGTATAAGAAAGATAAAAAATTATTTTCTACTTTTAAGTGCAATTAATAAAAGCTTGTTCTTTAAAAGTTTTTTTTAATAAAAATTTATTTCATTGAAATAAATCGAGTAAAGCTTTACTCTAAAACTTCCCTCGCTCAAGAACATATATAAAAAAATACTACTCGTATACTAATAACCCCACAAACAATGAAAGGTGGTAAGGTGTATTTGCTTTATTGGCAAGTGAATGCCATTGGTTATTTACTACAGTAGTATTATTGGCAAAATTGCGCTATTTTGCCAATGATTATTTACTAGTGTTGCCCACATAGCATTTATACATACATAGCACATACATACCATATTCCAAAAGGACTACACCATATGCTAAGCATGTCCCAAAAAAGCATTGCACACTTTCTGAGCACATGCTGAGAATAGGTTACAGATACACCGTAATAGATGTAAAATATGTGCTTAGAATATTCCTAGGTCAATTCTTACCACATGCCTAGTATGTACTGAGCACATATCCACAGAACGTGCTCAAAATGTACTCACTATATTCTCTAGGTATGTACTTGTCATATAATGATCATGTACATAGTATGTGCTTTGGCACATCTATACACATACACTGAGAGAAAGGATATTAGCCTTTATAAACCAGTTGTATACTATTTGGGACAATACCACTTCCTTAATAGTGGTATATAAAAATCTTATACCCATTATAAAAAAAATGTATTGTCCCAAACAGTCAACTGGTGTATAAATGCCAATATCATTTATCTCTATGTAAAATGAACATCTCAGAAATATGCTACAATTTCGTGCAGACATCTTCCGTTATATATTTAAAATCTAAAAAAAAATGGATTTGCATAAAATAATATATTTAAAGTCAGTCTAAATATGTATTACAAAAAAATTTGTTTCAATGATAAGAAAACTTATAAATACTTTGTTGAGCAAAATTAGTAAAAATATTAATAAAAATACCTGTCAAACAAGTTTTCCCTAAAACTGCCCCTTTGAAAAAAAGCTATACACAAAATTTCAATTTTTATAATTACCTATAATCAAGATTTTGCCATTTTTGTTGCATATTATAATATGCTAGTTCTGCCAACTGTGTAATATACTAAATCGCAACAGAAAAGTTACTTAAAACCAAAACTTTATCTTAAGGATTAAACAGAACCAAATATAAAAAATACTTTGATGTTTTATAAGTTATAACCTCCCTACTCAGAAAGCAAAACCTAAAACATTTATAAGGTTTAAAACACAGCTCATGTCACAAAGTTTGGAATGTAAAACTAATATACTAGTTAAAAACTAACAACAAAAATAATGTGAAAGAAAATAAAAATTCTTGTAAAACAAAAAAACTAAAATCATATTCTTAATGAAGTCTCACTTTTCATAGAAACAATTTAGTACAAACCATATTAGACCCTATTGCTCTCCACCTGGGTTTTCTCTGTTCAACATTTCCTTGTTTAATCTTTCCTTAGCTTTTACTAGCCATTGTCTTATTAGATATTTATTTATTATTTATTTATTAGTCTAGATATTGTTTTTTCATGGCTTCTATAAAAAAAAATATTTAATATTAATTTGGGCAAATATTTCTTATTTTTTTTATTACAAAACAATATATGTATACTAGAACAAATTTCATATTTTATTTATATTGTGTTATGAGTTTATTATCTGCCTACCTAAAATGCCATGTGCTAGTTTTAATTTCTTGAAAGCTTCCTTCTTCTTGGCACCATCCCAAGAAAATTCAATTGAAACTTGGTTTGCTAATATTTTATACAGTATTTTTCGAATGGTTTGGGGATAAGAATTTCCTCCAATCCTCTGCAGCTCATATACCTAAAAACATAATTCCTCTGGGTGACTCCATTTAATTTATTACGTAAAAATAGGAATAGGAATAGAATAGCCGGCAAGTATGTTGGCAACCCTAACCTTTTTCTGGTTTGTTAAAAAATTCCTTAAATAGCCTTTTTTATTTCTCTTCGAAGACATTGCGGCAAAAACAAGGAATATAAAAAAAAACAAGAAATCTAACTTACCTCGCCAACCACTGAAAATCTAAGTTATCGTAGTAAAATTTTAGTGATTAAACAACTATAATAGAAGAATAGCGTAACTTGAGCTCTTCTGCAGCCACATCACGAGAAAAATCAACAAAAAACGAAGTTTTAGAAAAAAAGTACCAATGCCAATATAAAAAAATACCAAAGGTAAAGAATAAAAACAGAAGCACATCTTTGGTTGGAGCAACGTCACAAATCACCATGGACTAACGAACGAATTGGTTTACTCTGCACGGCACGTCATAGAATCGGACGTATTTATAAGAACTCTCCAACGCGCGTGTAAAGTAATCGTTGCCTCCGCCTGGAATTCATTTACATCAAATTACATATTTGCTTCGTGTAAGTGAAAAATATTACGATATGCCGCCATAACTTATGAACGCGGCAAGGAGGGAGGGTAAAAGTGTTACAAGGATGAAAGGGTGATTTGCAACTACATTACATTTTTTATTCAAAAATGCAGGAAAAAAATTAAATAACCAATATTTTAAATTAATTGGCAGTCGATTGGCAGGTATTTACAGGAAATGAAAAACCCGCCGGTTCTCACCTGTGCGTGTGCGCTCACTCTGTCTAAAAAAATGCACCACGTGACTCTGGAATTTAAAACCATGTCGCGTCACGTGGTGCGTTTTTTGAAACAGGATGCATATATGGGCACGCAGTAAAACGGGTATTTTATTGAAATGTTTCAAATTAAATGTAACATAATTCGAGGGAGTTAGGAGTTATTGGACGATCTCCAAGTGTAGAAATATGTGACAAGACGGGAGAAGAATATTCTTAACACATGCTATGCATATACCCAAAAGAATATCCATACTATAAAAAACTAATTATTACTTGCGCGTGCGTGTAAAACAACCGTGCCCACCATATGCTTCAAAAATCGCATCATGTGAGGGGGCATGGATTTGGAGTTGTTTTGAAAATGTATGGAGTTATACGACTAGATGTGATTTTTGAAACAGGGTCGGTAAGCATATTATAATTGCGTAAAACGGATATGTACTTCATTGAATTGTTTCACTGATGATCTTAATGTTTTCAGAAATGTTATAAGACGCATCTGATTTTTTCTAAATATTTATACTGTTTTGTATATACTTAGCATGTACTATAAATATTCTTAAAAATATACTTTTTGTGTTCTCTTTTGGAATATGCTTAGCACGAGTACAAAAGAAAATTTTTAATTGGTATATACTTATATCATACGCTATACAAGTAGAACAAATAATGTTATCAAGAGCTATATAATTAGCACATGCTATGCATGTACCTAAAAGAATGTTCTTTAAAGTACATTTACAGCATGTTCTTAGCATGTAAATGTACTTTTAATGCTATGTGGGTGATGTATTGGCAAATTTATGTTATTTCGCCAATAACTAAAAAAACGTTTTTTAAATACCAAGTGAAACGCAATCGTTCCTTTAAAAATTGCATGCATTTCTAAACCACCTTTCCGGTCCGATCAAACGCATTGCCGGATATCGTGTCTTTTGAACGCCGTATTATTTAAATTTCCCGCGCGATTGACATCTGACAGGCGGTTGACAACTTGACGTACTTGCCGACGCCATTTTAATAATATTCTGCGGATTCTTCCTATGTGGGTTTGTTTTTTGTGTTTTGCAAGTTTTCTTTTAAAATTGGCTTAAATTTAGTTTGAGTTTCAAGTCATCATGGATGTGGAAGCCGATACGGCGTAAGTACTCATATTCTTTTGTTCTTAAATAAGGTCGGCCTAGAGTAGACTTAAAAATGTTCAGAACTACCAGTAAAGTGACCAAAAATCGTCATTTATGCTGAGTTTATACAGGCATATAAAAATTAAAATAAAAAATAATTCTGGTTTATACAGCCAAATAAAAATACCTTTGAACCGATCAGCACACAGCTTCTGCATATGTATACAAAAGTGAATGACACCAATAGTTGAAATAATTAAACTAAACTCCATCATGCTGTTTTCCTTAATAATATCTGTTAAAAACAAACCAAAAAATGCACAAAACCCCCATTTAAATTACAACAACAAATGAAAGTGAGGTTATGTGCGTCAAAGGGTATGCTCAAATCCGTTTTAAGATAAAAATAAAAGTTAAAAGTTAGCCATCTTTTTATTTCTGCTGTTCCTCATAAGCTCATTCAACTTTTATTTTAATTTTAATTATTATTTTTATTTTGATTTGCCTGTATGAACCCAGCATTAAATCGTGATCTAAACGCCACTTTACAAGAAAATCAAAGTTCATATCATGATCTACAATGCTTAAACGATACTGTCACTGATAATTTATAAATTTCTTTTGTAATCGAGCAAAACCGTTCTCAACTAAAAAGCCAGTTAACTCCTACCTCTTCAGTGCCGTTTAGCCTATTGTTGCCGCCATTTTTATAACCCAATTGACAGGTAAAACATGAATTTTTCTCTCAGTTTGGTGTCACTATGGCCTCTATAGTAGGCTAAAGGATACTATATCAAAAAAGACTTAACTGGCTTTTTAGTTGAAGTGTTAAATCGAGCCATCTGAAGATTCATCAATTCAGTCTACGTCCAAGTCATTTTCTAACACTGAAATTTCTCTTGGTGACCCAGAGACTGATGACCCTCAAATTTCTTGTGAAACCGAGCTGTCTTTAGTTAATAGTCGTTTTTATTTTATATTGAGATTTTTTTTAAAATTAATTTGAATAAACTCGTCTGTGGTACTAATTTTTTATTTTATGTAAATTTGCCAATAAAACAACTAGATTAAAGTTTTTAATTTTTTTTTTTTTTGAGAAATTGATATTTTGTCACTTTTTAAGCAAAAAGGGCTACTTTTTCCTAAAACAAAATACTGGTTTATTAAAAAAAATAACTAATTTACAGCTATACTTACCACAATTTAAACTTTTTTAGATTCCGTAAAGAAAAATCCTCTAAGAAGTCAACCAAATTTTCCTCATTCTGCGATTGAAAATACTATTGAGGCTTGGTTACGGAGTGCCTGTGACCCGAAAGAGGGCAGAACATCCAGGAAAAAAGATGCTGAATAAATCTTCACCTTATCTTATAACAGGAAGAAGGAAGTACTAAGTTTTTAAATTTTTGGCCAAGGAATTTTTATATAAAGCAACTGAAGCAAACCTTATTGTTTTGATTCACAATCAAAGAGATTCTAAATAAAATTTTCCTTGTTGCAATTTACTGTGGTATGAAAAACCTCCTCTTAATAAATATTTAAAACAATTTATGAAAGAATTTTCCTCTATCTTTGGCATGACCAAGACGACAAATATTATTCATATAGTTTCCATTCCTGTCTCCATGTTAGGATATAAATATAAGTGTATAAGTTTTTGTTTATAGTAACATTTATTTATTTATTACATATTGGTTTTTCTAGGAATTTTTGTTCGTTTAAGGATAAAATAAAATAAATGTGCATTCGTAAATTATGTGCATTATTTTATTTTTAATCCACAATCATTACAATTTTTATTTTGTGCATAAATACTTTAAATAGGGAGAAAAAACCAATTCAGTGGTATCGGAATTTGCATCTGTATCCCCATTGAGCCGACCAATCAAGGAGGTGCACTTTTAAACTTTTAATTTTTGCGTGGTTTTGGCACTTAGTGGTACAGGGTAATTCAACATATTTTCCCAACTACATAACTCATTTATTCTTAAAGATAGAAAAAAATTAATACAAATGTTGCTTAGTTTTTCACAAATTTTCAGAAAATTTAATCAAAATTTTCAAAATGTCAAATTTCGACATCAACTTATTTCAAATGGAACCCAAAAGATCTACCGAAATTTTAAAAAATATACAGGGTGTTCAATTTAAAATAAGAAAGTTCATGTCTAAATTTGACATTTTGAAAATTTTTATTGAATTTTCTTAAAATTTGTGAAGAACTAATGAAATTTTGTATTTAAACTATTTTTCTATCTCTAATAATAAATGAGCTATGTAGTGAGAAAAATATGGTGAATCACCCCATATATTTTTTGCCAATATTGCCTGCAATGCCGGTATTTAGTATGCAGTGCTCCTCTACATTTAAACCAAGCTAAGTGTGTATTTGCCATCATTTTAAACGTCCCACATAGCAAAAAAACACCCAGATATTCACCCGACGTGCATAGGAGCTCCAAAAAAGATCCAATTTAGATCCAGATACGTTATAGGTATATTCTGAACATGTCTTAATTAATGCACAAAAATATTCGAGTTATATTCTATTATACCAAATTTGATGTTCTAATGTATATCCATTATGATATATATTTATATTATGTAGATATTATGTATATCCTGTCGATATCCATCACAATATACAAAATGTATATTTGTCCAAATTTTTGTTTATATATAACAATGGTATATCCATAAAAGTATATTCTTTTTGTATCCATAATATTTTATTGAGGGTATATATAAGATTTATATTACTGCAATATGTTAATCCTTATAACACTGATGTATTCAATGAAGAATGTCCATTACAAATCTATAATCATATATATAAGGTATATACGTTTTGTATATACCCTGCATATATTGTCATTTATATTACAACAATATAGCCACTTAGCACAATAACAATAATAGGTCCCATCCTCAATTTAGAAAAATCAACGGAAGTAAAATTAACATCAGAAACACATGCTCTCACATAAATAAGCATTTTTTTAGATGTACTTTAAAATGGTAGAAAATATCGTTTTTTATGTTATTTATATATCCAAAAAATATACGGTATCACGTAAAAAAGTGCTGTTCGTTAGTAAAAAAACCTAAAATGCCTAAATTTAATTTTTTTAAAAATAGCCTTGGACAGCTAAAAATTTTTAACAACAATAGTTTAAAATTTTGAAAGGTTTTTTAATAAGAAACAAACACTTTTTCCTCATTTCTTAATTTAAGCAGTTGAATTACATTTTTTTTAATTTTATTTAGAAAATACAGCTTTCGATTAAAAAATTTAGTTTAAGTCAAAGAGAGCAAAGCAGTATATTAACACTCGCACCATATCGCATTATTACCAGTACATATCCTCATGTTTATCTCAATTTTTGTTGGTGGTTGATATCTGTCTCTATCTACAGCATCCTTAATCAGTTTTTTATGACAATATGAAGCTTTGTATTCGTGGTGGTATGTAAAGAAAGGGAATGTCTTCTTGCTGCAGCTACATCAGGAAATAAAATATTTTTATAAATAGATAATACGTGGCATATTCATTTATTAATCAGTTTTTATGAGTTTTTATCCACTTTGCTGGTGGTACAAAGCAACATTTTATAATAAAAAAAAACTATAAAAATGCCATGGGCAAAAATTTTCTTAAAAATGTGATATTTTAATCTTTGAAATACAATACTGTAAAACAAAAATTTTTGAAAAAATTAAGTTTATAAAAAAAATATAAAGCCAAAACTTTTAAAAAAGTAATGTTTAAGTTTAGTAACAAATATAAGTAAAGAAAAAAATTATACAAGTTCTCTAGACTCAACAAAAAATGATTATGCCAATTTCTGGCAAATTAATGCGTGAATATCCTGAGCACTTTTATATGGGACCTTTCGGACATCATCGTTTTAGTTTTTAACAAAAGTAATATATAAAAAACTAAAAATAACAATCTATAAAAAGACACACACTCACAAAAAATCTTTTGTAGCGTCTCAATTTTGCTTTAAACTGAATTAAAAAAAAAGTTCCCGACAGTTTATACTACTTACCCTGCAATGTCTAGATGTTAAGATGGCCGCCAGGATTATTGTCTTTTTCCATGTAAAGGAACCAAAGATATAATTTTTGTTGTTTCAAAATTGAGATCAAAAGTCCACCTGAAAAAGAATAGAATCCTTAAATTGTTGCTAATTATAATAGTAAAATAAAACTTTAATATTTTATATAGAGAATTTTCACAGATAATTCAAGAAAATGAATTATGTACTGCTAAAGTCACTTTATTTGGATAAAAAATACAGAAGAAATAAAAATTATAAGAAAAATAATAATCAATTAATAATAAATATTGTTCGTGGGTTTCCATTTAGGTAGGTATTTCATTTCCTGAAACCTCGTCCAGATTTAGATCAGAATGAAATGTTTACCTAAATTATTTATGTTTATAAAATGGCCTGATTTTTGATGTGGAAAAAATGGTCAAGGTGCATTTTTTTCTGATTCCACCATTTATGAATAAAAAAACTGTAATCGGCTTTATGTGCTTACCCTGCAGTCCCCAAGAGATGTAAAGTTACCAAAGATGGTGGGAACAACCAACCAAATTTTCATCAAGTGTCCATCTGAAACAAAAAATAAAACCATACAACTTACATATTTGCTTTTAGAGATCTAATAGGAAAGAAGAAAAATAAGTTTCAATTATAGGTAAATAACTTTAAATTAATCAGCACAAAACTTTTATAAATGTACAGAAATGTCGGTGTCAGTGATTTACGAGGTGATTTATCAGCTTTCTAATTTAATATTTGGTAAACACAAAAACTAGTTTTTTTACATTTTCACAAGAAAACCAACCAATACAACCCCAGCAAACCCAACTCAACCCTAAAAAAGGTTGTTTTCGCTCTAGATATAACCGTCGTAACTTTAGACACTGCTTATATAGGTCAAGGTTTCTTTTCATTTTACAGTATAAACCTAGCTTTAGATAACACAACACCTGCTGTTCCTGATTGACATTGACCCTTCTCTGTCCCTTTTTTACGCAGTGCGTCAACGTCGAAAAGTAACATATATCGTCAAGTTGAAATTCAGAAATTCAGCCATATATATAGATGCATTTATTTCATCTGACGCCACCATTTTGAGCCCACACGAATAAAACAACTTCAATGGCGTTTATCTACTTACCTGCAACAACTGGATGTAAGATAGCAATTCCCAGGGGGACAGTCCATTGTAGTTTAATCCAACCGATAATAAAAAATATTGTTTTTTTGCTACAAAACTTTAGAAAACGGCACAAACTCACTGCACACAATTTGATAAACAAGCAAACAAACAAGACAATTGTATTTACAATGCAGAGGAAGGATTTATTAATCTCGTATCTGGTTGGTTGAATTGAAACCATGTGGTACACGCGCTAATGCGTAGAGGAAAATCGAGCTTGCAGGGTCGTATACACCGCTAAGTGGTTAATATTTAAGGCTCCCTCACTAAAGGAATCCTTGAATACATTTTATCAGTTTAGTGGTTTTTGATTCACTGAGTTAAGAAAATATATATAAGACTAGGGACCATGTGCACCGACAAGTTTGGCCAGTCGGAGAGAATGTGATTCGCCAAATTTTGGCAAAATGTAAAGTCACAATCGAACCCGCGTAAAAAATATGTTAACTAAAGCAATATACCTACGATTTTTTAAAGATATATAAAACAAGGAGGATCTGGGTTAAGTACATTTAAAAAAAAGGCATTAAAAAAAGAAGAAAAATGTTGTGATCTCTAATGCTAAAAACATTTAATTATATATTATAACAATAATATATTTAATAAAGTATTCCATTCCACAAACAAATATTTGGGCATATTTATTGTGCAAGGATATGTCTGCCTTAAATACAAAAAACAGATAAACACAATATACTCAAACGGATACACACTGAATATTGGGAAAATATTCAATTTTTTTATATAATTTCTTGCAATAAATTTTATCTAAAAAATATGTAGTATTTTAAATGCAGAGGAAAATATTAAAAACCTTATTTAGAGAATATTACGTGATAATTATAAAATGTATATATTTAGTTTATATTAAAAAACAAATATTTGGGTGATATTTTATTTTAAAATATTAACTGATATTCGGTTAAAAAATACAAAGCTTATATACAAAAAACATATATTTAGGATGTACGATAGCGCATATACACTGAATATACAGTAAATATCCGTTCATGTTTCCTTTTTTTGAAACGAATCATGTTTTCTCTTCTAATATATATAAAATATACATGTAACATACAAAACGGTATATTCTAATTTTAAGTATCTGTAATATACAATATCCAAGGCTTGCTATGTGGGGTATTCGTTGCCGTCGCTCGGCCGGTGGCTCAAAAAGGAGTGTTTAAGGTATTTATAACGCACAGATTGCCATGCGTCAAATTCTCATTGCCAATAGATGCCAATATTTGTAAGGCACTTTGCCATGCCGGCATTGTTTGTGGAGAATGGGTAAGATTGGGTCGGTCAAATTTTTCCAGGTTATATCCAGACATTTCTTGGGTGTATCGACACTGTTTAGGGGTGTATTCACCCAGCAAACACAAATCGTCGGCATTGAATCGGTCCAATGTCGACAACGTCGGCAGTGTGTCGGGATCGGCGACTACACTCTGGCCCGATGTTGGTCAGATTGCGATTTTCAATCAATAATCGGCAACTGACGGAGGTCCACATTACTACAGTCGACTTTATGCCGACACCACTTTAGGACCGAAGATGGTCCGATTGGAACTTTGTTTAATCGGTCGAAAATCGGCAACTGACGATGTCCCGATTTACTATAGTCTACTTTATGCCGAAGCCCACTTTATTTGCTTTAGGGCCAACGACGGTCCGATTGGAACTTTTTTTAATCGGACGAGAATCGGCAACTGACGATGGCCCGATTTACTATAGTCGACTTTATGCCGACGACCACTTTATCTGCCTTAGGGCCGACGATAGTCCGATTGGAACTTTGTTTGATTGGTCGAGAATCGACAACTGACGATGGCCCGATTTACTATAGTCGACTTTATGCCAACGCAAACCTTATCTGCTTTAGGGCCGATGACGGTCCGATTGGAACTTTGTTTAATCGGACGAGAATCGGCCACTGACAATGGCCCGATTTACTATAGTCGACATTATGCCAATGCAAACCTTATGTGCTTTTGGGCCAATGATGGTCCGATTGGAACTTTGTTTAATCGGTCGAGAATCGGCAACTGACGATGGCCCAGCAAACATATCGCAAAGTACAAAAATAGCACTAATTTGGAACACGGCATTTTACAATATTTCTACAATTTGTGCTGCAATGCGTACAAACAATACAAAAAAAGTGTAAATATTGTACTGGCATGAAGTACTTTAATTAGAGTACTAAAATAATGCTTTATTTATAATGGCACCGCAAAGTGCAGCATCCAAATAAGTGTACAATAATAGTAAAATATGCCATGTTCCAAATTAGTACTTTGTTTGTAGTGAATATTTTATATTTTTAGTAATCCGATGTTTGCTGGGGGCCCGATTTACTATAGTCGACTTTATGCCGATGACCACTTTATCTGCTTTAGGGCCGACGATGGTCCGCTTGGAACTTTGTTTGATTGGTCGAGAATCGGCAACCGACGATGGTCCGATTACGTCACCTTAAAATTTTTAAACTGCATAATAGTTTCTTCCTCGTATGTAGAGATGGCGCTAATGTCACTATGTTCCCTGTACAGTGGAAGATAATATTATATATATAATGAGCCAAGATATTTCAAAACTAAAATGCGGACTTGACAAGATGGTAGTACTTCTCTACAAGAATCACCTCTTTTGCTACTTAAACCAGCCCGACTGGTTAAGCACCCGCATTATCGAAACTTTGTAGTTTGCCAATGTCGGGCCGCTTTAAGCTACCACCGACGGACCTACGTCAATCGCCGACGTTGGACGGCTTTAGGATACCAATCTCGGACTTGAATAGTTAACCGATGTCGGGCCGAGACCAGCTTGCCTACGTTAGACCGACCAAATTAAGCAGCTATGGGCGGATGGTTGGTAACATGTGGTTAAACCATATGGACCTTAATCGTACGGCGACGGTATGCCAATGGCAGCAAAAAGTAAAATTTACCATTGGCCCGACTTCGGGCTACAGTCTAACGCTGCGTCGGCAATGACGACATTGGTCCTACATCGCAAAGCGGACAAAAAGACTGCTGGTCCGATGTCATAAATCGACATCGGACCGACGAAGGCCCCAGGGAACCGTGTTTGCTGGACAGACTTGTACTCGGACATTTTCAGAGTGTATCCAGGTTTTTCCAGAGTGTAGCCAGATTTTTCCAGAGTCTTTCCAGAGTGTATCCAGACTTTTTCAGGGTCTTTCCAGACTTTTCCACAGTGCAGTCAGCCTTTTCCAGGTCTTTCCAGACTTTCCCAGAGTATATCCAGTCTTTCCAGACTCTTTCAGAATTTCTAGGGCCTTTCCAAACTTTTCCAGACTTTTCCAGAGTGTATCTCCTTGGCTTATGGAACTCAATGGGTATAATACTTGCTTTACCCATCAATTAAGTATGCGTCAAAAATATTTTTGAAAATATTCTTATTTTTATAGTGACGTTTAATAATAATTAACTGAATTTTTATCGAGGTTTTTATAAATCTTGCTTTTGGCAAACTTTTTTATTTTTGGGTTTAGGAAGTTGAAATAAAAATCATTCGATGTAAGAGTACTTTTTCCATGTCCTTTAACGTCTGATAAAAATGACGTGATTAGTTTATAAGGAAAGCCAATTTACATGATTTTTTAAATTGAACACCCCATGTATTTCCACACTTTTCATATTCTAAAAAAAATATATTTTTAACAATATCATTTGCCATGAACATATTACCTTGTATCAAATTATTTTTATCTGAGCTTTCTAGAACCATTAATAAAAAGTTTGCCACGGGGAAGGTTTATAAAAAGTCACCCTTCCATACATAAAATTTTAAGAAGACAAAAATAGGCGCTAATTTTTCGCCTACGACCTTGTTTTTAGTTTTTTGATCAAGGGTGAATAGTAAAGCTACAAACCAATAATTACAGAAAGTTAGACACCTTGTATAAACTTTTATAGCATCCAATTTATTATGAAACTTTAAACAAATCTTTTATAAATAAGCTAGCAAAATTTAACTGAAATTTGATAAGACATGTAAGAAAAAAAATCTATTTTTTTTTTGTTCTTAAATTTTCTACTCCAATACATGATTATATATGTAACATGGTGCGAAAAATACTTATATAACTTTGAAAGTCGGAAATAGACGCAACCTATATTTTGCTGCATTAAAGAAGAGAATGTCGTCTTTGACTTTATAAAAAATTAAAAATATATTTTTTTACCTTTTTTTTAAATGCCTTCTAAAGTTTGACAATATAAAAAATCCCCACAAACAATGAAAGTTGGTAAGGTGTATTTGCTTTATTGGCAAGTGAATGCCATTGATTATTTACTACAGTAGAATTATCGGTAAAATTGCGCTATTTTGCCAATGATTATTTACTAGTGCTGATGTATTGGCAAATTTATGTTATTTTGCCAATAACTGAAAAACGTGTTTTGCATACCAAGTTATATGCAATCGTTCTTTTAAAAATTGCATGCATTTGTAAACCACCTTTCCGGTCCGATCAAACGCATTGCCGGATATCGTGTCTTTTGAACGCCGCATTTTTTTCATTACTTGCCGACGCCATTTTAATAATATTCTGCGGATTCTTCCTATGTGGGTTCCTTTTCGTGGTTTGTTTTTTGAAAGTTTTCTTTTAAAATTGGCTTAAATTTAGTTTTTTTAGTAAGTACTCATATTCTTTTGTTCTTAAATAAGGTTGGCCTAGAGTAGACTTAAAAATGTTCAGAACTACCAGTAAAGCGACCAAAAGTCGTCATTTTTGCTGGGTTATACAGGCATATAAAAATAAAAATAAAAAATAATTCTGGGTTATACAGCCAAATAAAAATAACTTTGAACGGATCAGCACACAGCTTCTGCACATGTATACAAAAGTGAATGACACCAATAGTTGAAATAATTAAACTAAACTTGATCATGCTGTTTTCCTTAATAATATCTGTTAAAAACAAACCAAAAAATGCACAAAAACCCCAATTTAATATACAAAAACAAATGAAAGTGAGGTTATGTGCGTCAAAGGGACATTCTCAAATCCGTTTTAAGATAAAAATAAATGTTAAAAGTTACTCATCTTTTTATTTATGCTGTATAAATGCCTACACTGTTCCCCATAAGCTCCTTCAACTTTTATTTAAATTTTAATTATTTTTTTTTATTTTGATTTGCCTGTATGAACCCAGCATTAAATCGTGATCTAGACGCCACTTTACAAGAAAATCAAAGGTCACATCATGATCTACAATGCTTAAGCGATACTGACACTGATAATTTACAAATATCTTTTGTAATCGAGTAAAACCGTTCTCAACTAAAAAGCCAGTTAACTCCTACCTGTGTTCAGCCTTTTTAGCCTACTGTTGCCGCCATTTTTATAACCAAATTGAAAGGTAAAACATGCATTTTCTCTCAGTTTGGTGTCACTATGGTCTCTATAGTAGTCTAAAGGATACTATATCAAAAAAGAGTTAACTGGCTTTTTAGTTGAAGTGTTGGATCGAGCCATCTAAAGATTCATCAATTCAGTCTATGTCCAAGTCATTTTCTAACACTGAAATTTCTCTTGCTCAGAGAATGATGAATGTGAATATGAAATTAAAGTTTTTTTTTTTTTTTTTTTTTTTTTTTAAGCAAAAAAAAAACTTTTTCCTAAAACAAAATACTGGTTTATCCAAAAAAAATAATTTACAGCTATACTTAACACAATTTAAACTTTTTTAGATTCTGTAAAAAATCCTTTAAGAATTCAACCAACTTTTCCTCATTCTGTCGTTGAAGATGCTATTAAGGCTTGGTTACGGGGTGCCTGTGACTGGAAAGGGGGCAGAACATCCAGAAAAAAAGATGCTGAATAAATCTTCATCTTATCTTATAACAAGAAGAAGGAAGTACTAAGTTTTTAAATTTTTGGCCAAGGAATTTTTATATAAAGCAACTGAAGCAAACCTTATTGTTTTGATTCACAATCAAAGAGATTCTAAATAAAATTTTCCCTGTTGCAATTTACTGTGGTATGGAAAACCTCCTCTTAATAAATATTTAAAACAATTTATGAAAGAATTTTCCTCTATCTTTGGCAGGACCAAGACGACAAATATTATTCATATGGTTTCCATTCCTGTCTTCATGTTAGGATATAAATATAAGTGTATAAGGTTTTGTTTATAGTAACATTTATTTATTTGTTACATATTGGTTTTTCTAGGAATTTTTGTTCGTTTAAGGATAAAACAAACTAAATGTGCATGTAATCCACAATCATTATAATTTTTATTTTGTGCATAAATACTTTAAATAGGGAGAAAAAGCCAATTATCAGTGGTATCGGAATTTGCATCTGTATCCCTATTGAGCCGACCAATCAAGGAGGTGCACTTTTAAACTTTTAATTTTTGCGTGGGTTTGGCACTTAGTGGTACAAAGTTATTCACCATATTTTCCCAACTACATAACTCATTTACTCTTAAAGATAGAAAAAAAATAATACAAAAGTTGCTTAGTTTTTCACAAATTTTAAGAAAATTTAACCAAAATTTTCAAAATGTCAAATTTCGACATCAACTTTTTTATTTCAAATTGAACACCCTGTATATTTTTCAAGAAAAACGTTGACTTAAGAGCAATGTATTGAACAAAGAACCACCTAGACTCTTTTTCCTTGGCTAACACATTATGGCAAATTATTTTTTATTTCACTCGAGAACTGCTAAAGATAAACCCTACAAGATCTACCGAAATTTTAAAAAATATACAGGGTGTTCAATTTAAAATAAGAAAGTTGATGTCTAAGTCTAAATTTGACATTTTGAAAATTTTTATTGAATTTTCTTAAAATTTGTGAAGAATTAATCAACTTTTGTATTTAAACTATTTTTCTATCTCTAATAATAAATGAGCTATGTAGTGGGAAAAATATGGTGAATCACCCCATACATTTTTTGCCAATATTGCCTGCAATGCCGGTATTTGGTATGCAGTGCTCCTCTACATTTAAACCATGCTAAGTGTGTATTTGCCATCATTTTATACGTATTCGTTGCCGTCGCTCGGCCGGTGGCTCAAACAGGAGTGTTTAAGGTATTTATAACGCACAGATTGCCGTGCGTCAAATTCTCATTGCCAATAGATGCCAATATTTGTAAGGTACTTTGCCATGCCGGCATTGTTTGTGGGGATGCCTTCCTATTTTGTAGCATTTTTTAAAAGTCCGAGTCCCAAAAAATGAGTTCATTGAAATAAATTAATAAGTATGTTAAGATTATCTTAAATTAACCAGCACACACATCTATATCTGCCGGCCATAACATTACAGTTAATTTTTTTACTAGAAATCCATAAGAAAATCTTAATTTTATAGAATTTTACAGAGGAAAACGACTCATTGATGCAATTTAAGTTGACTGGCAAGTTTGCTCTTCTTTTTCGTCTCGCCATGAAATAATAAAAAAATACTTTATTTAAAGTTGCATTTTAGGGTTTTTGTCCTCCCAGTTTCGTCATTTCGCTCTCTGTGCGGCGCGCGGCGTCTGGATTCGTGCTTATCACTATTCGGAACCTTAAAATTCGTGGAGGATCATGAAAATCTCGAAGTGCGATTTTTAGATGATTATATTACTTCCCTTAGCGAGGGACGTAGTAAGAAAAGAATGTACATTTTCTCTATTTTTATAAATATTCACAAAAGGTTTTTAGTTATGTGCAAATTTTTTGAAAGCGTTATATACCCTAAACATTTTTCTTCATAACCATGTAGCAAAGGCATATGTTCTAGGTGAAGAAGCTGTTCAATGTGACTTTATGTCAAGTAGGTTTAAATTTTTCCATGCAGCCATAGTTATTATTTTACTCTAATTTTGCTATTCGCTCGATTTAGATGAAATCAATGAGGCAGTTAGAGAACTATTTAAGGATTAGAATGGGTTATTAAAACCATGTAAATTGGTCCAAGTAGGCCATCAAAAAAATTTTTGTTTCTAAAACTTTGTTCATTGTAATTTTTTTCCATATCTAAGTTGGCGACGTAATTTTAAAACTTTTGTTTTAAAAAAATATTTATGATCTATACCCCGATGAATTAAAAGAGAGCTTCAAATTGGTACAAATCCCATTTATTTTTGCTGGACACGGTTCAGCAGCCAGGAGCTATTAAGTGAGCGCGCAACTTGTCAAAAATAAATGGCGTCGCGACGCCCACAAAAACCAATGCTGGGCTTTAAAGTGTAAAGGTGCTTAGGGTTGGCGCCTTTATCAATGTGCCAAATTCTATCAAAATTAGACGACAGGGAAGATTACTTCGAAAAAATATTGTTTTTAAATAATTATATTATTAAGCATAAAATATTGCTTTAATATTATGTGTTATCGTATAAGTAGTTTCTCTAATGTTACGCAAAACTAGATTAACAAATAAGCGTGTGAAGTAAAATGCGTGCGGGAAAGTTGTATTTTCCGCATGCTCGTGGAGAAAATTTTATAAATTGCACTAACTTTTTAAGAAAATTGTATTAAGTTAATAATATTGAAATATAAAAATATATAGGTATTATAAAATAGTCATTTATATTACTAGTACAGTGTGAGCTTCATTACCGGCCCCTGTAGCACAGTGGTTGCGTTCTCGCTCACCGCACAGAGGGTCCCGGGTTCGAATCCCGGCTAGGTTCATGGATACTAATTAAATCGGATATTAGAATACAGCTACTTTCACTGTAGTTTTTTTTTAGTCCTCCGGTTAAGTAAAGGTTAGACAGCTTATTAATTTTGTTATGTTATTATAGGATGATATTTAATACATTAGATAAATATATTATTGTCTTCTGTTGACGTCAGAAGGCACGGCAGCATGGTTGTTTTCGTATAGGGAGGAGAGTATGACACCACTTAAACAAGAACCAGGATGTTAGGGCATTCATTAGAACACCTTCATTATCGCTTCTCTTTGCGAAAGTGTGCCTTTATTTGGGTCAACAAAAAAAATGTCAAACAAACAATATTTTTTTTTTGACAAAGATAGTATGACACCTCTAAAACGCAAGCGACAATGTCATGCATTAGGATTGACCTAGTTATAATTCACTGTTGGGTCTTAATCTCGTCATCCAGTCAAGAATAGGGTAGGCAGCAAGTTAATTTTTTTTATTAGAGTGCGCATATGACACAGAAAATCAAAAAAACAGTATGTTATTTGATGCATAAAAATTAGCTTTTAATTGTCTTCTGTTGACCAGGCCTGCCTATCACTTGGACATGAAAAGGAATGGCAGCATGATTAATTTGGTATAGGGAAGATGGTATGAATCCTATAAAACAACAACCGCGCTGTTATGTCATGCATTAGTTTACCTTCATTTTTGCATTTCTTTAGAACGGTGTGCCATTCTTCTGGCCAACAAATAACAAAGCAGCATTACAAGTTAGATAATGTAGGGCTCATTTGTAAAATATTTCAAACAAATTTAGCTCATCCTAAAACTGCTTTTGTTTGTGAAAAATGTAAACAGACCCAATATTTGCCAAGTGCTTTGGGTTTAACTTGAGGAAGAAACAAAAAAAAACATTTTTTTTTTATTTAATCGTCCGCCATTTTAACTGAAGCATTAAATTTCTTTTTTTTTGACACAAAAATTTAAATTATTTTAAAACTACTTTGGTGTGTTGCTAACGTGCAAAAAAAATCTTATTTTAGTCGCGTGTGGCATGTGTCATTTTTTTTGCCATTTTTAAAACAAGCGTCGTCGATTGATACATTGCATGGCATTAGTGTAAATAGAGCACCAGAGGGGGAAAATTACTTTTTTCTCGACAGTTGGGGCGCCATTTTGAATATCAAATGGCGTTAGTGTAAATAGAGCATCAGAAGGGGAAAATTACTTTTTTCTCGACAGTTTGGGCGCCATTTTGAATATCAAATGTCAAATCAAACGTTTTTTAAAATTATAGCAGAGACGAACTCAGCACTAATAGTATCTAATACAATTTTTTTTATGTTGTCTATAGGTTAATAAGGTCTCTTATATTTTTTGACATATCAAATGCCATCTTTCTGCCCGCTTATAAACTCTAATATTTTTTATTGTGAGATCAAGAAGCCGATCGGTAGCTTTAATATGAGATATTCAAAAAGTTCATCACTGAAAAAGTAACGAAAAAATCAAAGAAAAAGTAAATTTTTGAATTGAATCTGTGCGCCATTTTGTTTTGAAGTGACATATGTCAACAACTTTTTTTACATTTGTGGATTAACTAGGACCTACTCACTATTACCCACTTAATTTTGATTAGATTTTTTTGAAAACTTAGAAAACGCCATCTTGATTTCTGGGGTCGGAAAATGAGGGATCCTCGAATGGAATTTTAGCTTTTGGTATTAGGTATTATTATGCTAAATATAAAAAATATACCCTGTTTGCAGTTTCTTTTTACGAATTTAATCCAATAGCAAATTTGTATCGAACCATTAAATCACTTTTTTAATCATCTTCATCTTCTATATGATACGCCGCGCCGTGTCGTGTCGCATTATGTTTTTTATACCGTCATATATGTTTATTTAAGAAAGGTCATTGATATAGATATTAAATAAGGTTAGAGAAATGACAGTTCCTTGGCGAACGCATAGGTAACTGTTTTTTGTTGACTAAGAATTTCCTACTTTAACGATTTGCTTCCAGTCTTAAAGGTAGCTTTGAAAAAGATTCTGCGTTACTCTTTGTATTCCTATAGACTCAAGCTTCGCCAGAACTCTTCGATGACAGACTGTGTCGAAGGTTTTGACCAGATCTATAAAAACTACTGCACTTTTCTTGGTTTAGAGAAGTTGTGCGATGGCATCATTTATCGATTTCTTGGCTTTGAAGCCAAATTGGTGTTTTGATATAATGTCATTATGAGACAGGTGGTTCGCTAATCTCACTGCGTTTCACTGCATTGTCGAAAATTTTGGAAACATTTGATATCAAGTTAATTGGTCTACACTTTATTGTCCCGTTCGGATATCCCCCTTTGTAAATAGCCCGGCCGCCGTAGCGCAGTGGGCAGCGCACGGAAGGTCCAGGGTTCGAATCCCGGCTAGGTGCATGGATATTTTGTGTTTGTCTTTAACTTTGCAAAAAAACTTCGCTAATACTGGGCATTGATCCTGTAATGGATGGAAAGTCCCAGTATAAAAAAAAAACTATTGTTGTTTTAAAGTGCTGTGTGTGGAACTTGTCCTTCGGAAAATATCAAGTTGATTAAATGTTTCAATAGTCCAGACAGCGCTTTTAGTCATTTTACACTGATGCCATCTTGATTCAGCAAAGAGTCGGTTTTTAGGGAGTTTTTATTGTTATATACTAAATTGTAAGTAGGCATCTGTAATTGGCTATGGCTGTAGAAATAAAGTTACTAAGAGACATTTCATATATCTTTTAAAAACAAGGTTTTTTTTCTTAAAAATGCGTAATATGTCAGTTTAACGAGAATTATTTTTGGTTAGATACTATACTATACTAAAATTATATTGAATTTATTTACGTTTAATAAATATTTATTGTCTTAAAAATAGCAGTGCCTGCCTACAGTTGATTAGTGGTCAATAAATACGTTGGCTATCCGTTCTTGGTTTGTCGTTATTTCTTCATTTTCTGTTGTTATTTCTGTTGGTCCTGTGTTTGATGTTTTATTTGTTTTATTGTTGTATGCGTTTATTGTTTGCCACAGTTTCTTATCATTATCTTTGTTTTTGCTACTAGATTTTTATAGTGTTGTTGTTTTGATTTTGTTATTAGTTTTGTAATTTCATTTTTATATAGCATTTCACGTATTTCCAGATTCTATAATTCCTGCCTTCATCCATTCTTTGTTTTTCTTTATTTGTTATTTTTACTGCAAAGCTTCATTACGTTTTTGTTTCTTTAATGAACTTAACTATACTGTTTGTACAATCTAGTACGTTGTTATTAAGGTATATATTATTAGTTTGTAGATCCAATTGTTATTATTTAAAATTATTCTTTTTTACATTTTTATAATTGATAATTTTTTTTTCGTTATAGTTTTTTGTATCCCATTTTCTGACTTGATTTTCAACAGATATTTTATAATAATAGGATAATGATCTGTTATTTTTGAATGTAAGATAAATAGCAGGGACGGATTACTAAATATTCTGGTTTCAGTCAGAACTATTACGTCAAACTATTGAAATTGACTTAGGGCTGTCTCTAAATTGTCGTAAGTTTTTGATACGCTGGATACGTGTGAAACATAGTAAAACCACTTGTGCTAGAATTCAGTAGTTTGCTAGCATAATTAATGTTTGGTGTTTCTTTTGTGTCTATCTCAATGTATCGAAATCCTTAATGTTAATTTTATTTTTAATCCAAGCATGTTAAGACTCGTATATTATGTAACCCCCCCAGCTAAAACCAGCTTAAATAGTCTGAAGTCGAGGCAGTATTATATTTAAAATTTTACCATCAAACCTCTGAGTGAAAACGAGAGTTGTTATAACTTGGAGCGTCAATTACAAATTTTAAATGATGTAATAAAAAATTTAGACCTTTACATATTCTCTATCTACGATTCCAGGCCTAGAATGTGTTTTTAAGAAATTCCATATTTTCCAGCACGTGTGAAAACCCTAAATTATCGTAAACTGCTACAAGAATTCTTATAAGTATGAAGCAAAGAACATGGTGCTGCGTTCTGCTTTAGTATAAAGAAAGGCAAGGACAACTCGTGGCCAACTTTCTAGGCGCTAGTGTACAACTCGGCGCGCCCGACTCGACACCAAACATTATTAACACTTTTTCTTATGGTAGTCGAGGATTTAGCAGTAGATACATATAAGTGCAAGTGTAGCTGATAAAATGTTAAAAATATTTTGATTACATAACTTTTTGGTATTAGTCCGCGCAATTGTTCTAGAGCCGAGTCAACCGCGTCGAGTAATACCCATTTCTGAAGGACAGAAAACCAATCAAATTGAAGATATCAAAACACTTTTAATGTCATTCACAAATACACAATTTAATATTAATTTTAAAATAATTAACAAAAATGCAGGGATAATAACAATTCTACTAAGATGAAGAAGTCTTGGATTTGTTTTGAAGACGAGATTAAATGATGATGTTTATTCGCTATTCGATTTAAGCTTGGCATACAGGGTGCCGATTCCGGGAAAAATCAATTCCAGAGAAGCGATTGACTACTTCTGGGCTATTAAACAAAAAAATTAAACCTGAGTTTTAACCAGCGAAAAAATTGATTTTGTAGGCTTTAGGGACATTTCTACTGGTTTTTGTTAAAAATCTTGAAATAACTCCAAATCATAAAACTACTATAACACTTTTTCTTGGTATGTAAAAAAACCGAAATATACAAACAGTTTCGGATCTATAGCAAATAATATTTTTTTATTATTGTATTTTTTGTCCCGTCCAACCCAAAAGAATAGCTTTACTGGTTCATGGTTCACAATAAATTTAACGTAAATGTTAACATGCTGTCTCCTTCAATTCAAATGCCTTTTGTTTAGTTTGGAAAAGCCATGATAAAGCATTTTTCTAAAAAATTAAGTTTTGGTTTTTCTTGTCCCGTCCAACCCAAAGTTTAAAGGTTCACCCTATAAGCTCTGGTTACAACTTATTGTTTTAAACTATTTTATTGCATAACCTACGGTTTTAGGAAATTATTTATTGGAAAATATAGTCATAATTTTAATCGTAAAAAAGTCACAACTGGTTTTTCTAGTATTGGGTTACTTTTTTGTCCCGTCCGACCGCTTGAAATGGCCGTTTAAGCAAATCAACCGTCTGGACAATTATTATTAATTATTATATAGTCATTTTTAACTTGATAATTTGTTATTTGACATAAATCAAATATGGCCGATAGTTACCAACATTTTTTCATTTTTTAAGATTGTAATACACTTTTGATTCCGTTAAAATAGATGATGTATTTTTAAGTCTTAAAGTGACAACTAACCAAAAACTATATTTTTTTAAAAAACTATATTGTTAATTGATAAAATATTTAAAAATTTCATATTCATATTTCAAGTACGCCTTTCGATTTTAACGATGGTTGCAGAAATAAATTTTTATCTGTGAAAATTTACCTTAAGCAATTTTCTACAAACTTACAATTTATAGTAGAGGGTTACGCCTCGAGTTAAATAATTTTCTAAAATTAAAGAAAAATATTTAATATTTAAAGATAAATTTTAGCTATTTAGAACAAAAAGTCGTCCGAAATAGTGATTAAAGTCGTTCGAAGGGCGTTCCAACTCGAGCCCCTCACTAAGAAAAGAATTAGCGACACCAAGCCAGTGCCTTGGCTTTTAACCTCTTTTTTGCGCGTATGTGATCATTTACTAGTGCTATCCTACGAAATCCAGAATCGGCCCCCAGTAGGCTTATACCCTGTTCTCACTATGCAACTTTTCTAAAAAGGAGACAAAATCTGCTGCTTTTTTATCGTATATAATATCATAAGAAAACATGTATACGGCAAAATTTTCGACTGAATGAAAGCCAAGAGAAAATTTTGCTGTTACAAAATTTTCTCTCTTGTGGTATTCGACAAGACTATGTTACGAGAAGACGTTTTAATGACGTTTTTCAAACTGACCATAATAGTTGTAGCATCAGACACCTTTGTGACGGGTCTATCATTGTCAGTAGGAAACGGGCCGTTGCTATGACATTTTACTAGTTAAAAACAGTAGTGAAATAGTGTTGTGAAACTAAATTTGATGTTGGGAAAAGTTGCATAGTGGGAAAAGGTCGTAGAACATTGAACTACTAGAAGGAATCTGGTTTGTCTGGTTACACTGGTTGTGTGTGTAACATCTCCAGTGGGGAAAGGGGGGAAAGAAATCTGTGTTGCCAATTTTAATAACAGAATTATACAACAAAAAACTTATTAAATTTGGATTAAGTTTTGACGCTTATTTATTAATTAATTAATGTTGAAAAAGCTAATATACACAGTATATAATACTCATAACCTATTTAAAACTTTCGACGTTTTTTGAAAATTTAACATGCGTTTTACTTAAACATCTTCTTTTGTACTCAACGTGACAACATTGATTGTTTATTGCGGTTTCTCGATTTTTTCTGGAATGTCATTATTGTTTTGAAAGTGAAAGTTTCAGCACTTGTCAATAGTTTTTTTTTGATATTTTTGTGAAAAGTTTGTGGCGAAAAATGATTCCGAAGTGTATTATTATGCAAGTTGAAACAGAAGCCGGGGGACCGCAGTACTTTGTTTCACAGGTATGTTAAATTAAAATATTAACTAAATATTAGTTTAGAATTCGTCATATTTGGCCATTCTTGGTAAACAAAGGCAGGAAATCTGTGTTGCCGGCATAGCACCTTTTTTATAGTTGTACATCCTACTTGAATACATTTTTAGCTTTTTTTTTATAGAAACATAGATTTCTATTACTATATCTAGACCATTTAATTAAACGGAACTAAAAATTATTGAAGGTATTTTAAATAGTATTAAAAACAGGGGAAAACGTATTAGGTTAACATGACAACAATAGGATGAAGATGTTGAACTCAAACACCCTGCCCTAGGTCTGAAAAAAAGCTACTTCTAGTAGTTCAATGTTCTAAGGAGGCTTTAGACTACTGCGAACGTAAATTTACTTACATTACAGCGCGCTGCGTGCTAGTTTGAGTGCCAAACTTATAGTACGACGTTGAAGGGAGTCTCAATGCTTCATTGTCATTTTGTTCCCAACGCAGAAATTTTTACTAATAACTTCACTGAAATTATTTTTGTCAAAAAGTTGAGTTATTGATTGGACATGATCAGCTCTTTATGGATGGATTTTCCAATTTTCTCAGTTATTTTCAGCTTCCAGTATTTGTTTATTTAGTATTTGCTGTCGCGATCATTTTAAAATAATATACAGGCAAATTTTTGAAACTCAAGCCAAGATCTCCTTCACGATATTTAAAAAAAGAGTGGGTTGGCTTAGCTGCAAAACGGGAAGGCGATCGCTGGAGCAGGTAAAAAATAAATCCCGGGCAATGTAAATCGATCTTTAGCTGAGTGAGATTTTTGAGGGAGTCTTGTATCCGATCCTTCATTCTACATTTTTATATCTACAAAATATATAAAAACAAACTTTAGAAAGCTAAAACACAGAATACAAACCGGAAAATATTTTCCTTTTTTTTACCTTTTTTATCAGTTAAACACAAATCTACGTTTTAAAACCTTTGTAGAAAATCTCGCGTAGTTTAACCTTTTGTCGATTAGGTAAAAGTAAACTCGGGGTCCTTATGTTTGCAGTAGTCTAAGTCGCTTATCGCCTAAATGTTTACGATTTACCAAGGTTACCACATGAGAAATAATCTGATTCGTGGGTCATACGAAATAAATCATTTATAAAAAGTGTAAATATAGCTTAGTAATCTTAGAACATTGAACTACCAATGTTTTAAGGTAGTAATGATTAGCAGTAATCCGATCGCTTATCCCGGCACCGTCCCCTGGAGATGGTTCTCTTTTTGTCGTTGGCGGCATTGGCTATTTTCTGAAATAAGACATATGAAAAATCAGTATGTTTACATAAATAAAGAAATTTTACGAACAAATATTTGTGGAGAATGGGACATTTTTATTGCTATAAGCCAAGGCCGTAAAGTAGTTCTTTTAATCCAAAAGCAAGAAGTTAGAGGATTAAGAGGAGCTTTAGTCCCGAGGCTTACACGCTATTTTGAAATAAGATTATAATGCGACAATTGGGTTTGGTAATGTTAAAAAAAGCTGAGTGACTGTGTTGTTGTTAATATAGCACCATACTATATAGTGTACAGGGTAACCAGATATAAATGTTCCCTCAGGGTGGCCACTTTTATTTATAATACCAAATTCCCTGACTTTTCCCGGTTTTCCAGACCATTTTTAAAGTTTCTCCCTGACCCCCTCACCCCCCACAGGTTTAGTAGGTGTTGGGTTGGACTCAATTCTAGATTTTTTACCAAAATCATATCTTAAAATCTTAAGAAAATTATACTAAATATTGCATTTTTTAAATGTTGTAGGAAAAAATTTAACTTTTTTGCAGTTTAAGTTAAAATTTTTGAACTTCAGGATTTTTATTTTAACAAAAGTGGGTCGGATTAAGTGTCAAGAAGGACTGAGTTGGGTACGAACCTAGTTTCGGTTCTAGATATGTTTGGAAAATTTTGCATGAATGCTCCGCAGCCGAATATTTTATGAAAATTTTACTAAAGATGCCATCTTTAACATGTTTTAAATGTTGCTGAAAAAAACAATCCTTAAAATTTATCTAAAATTGTAACAATGAATAAAAATTAATAAAAAATTGACCTTCTTTACACTTATTATGAATTATTTAAAAAAAGTGGGTTGGGTTACCTGCCCAGGACTGGGTTGGGATCGAATCTAGTCAATTTTAGATACGTTGGAAAAATCAAGTCACTAATGCGCCACAGGCGAAAGTTTGTAGAAAATGATAATAAAAAGACATTATTTACACGTTTGCCATTTTTTTTAAATTAAACAAAAATTGTAAAAATCAATGCGATTATAGTGCCGCAGACGAAATTTTTGAAAAAACCCTGCACGGATAACATGGACCTATGGCCCGCGGTAAAATTTAACCATATTTTAATATTTTGAAGGTATTGTACCAAAGGTCAAAATGGTAAAATCTAAGAGTATCGCATATGATAGGAGTCGTCAAACAACGTATGACTAGAATACTAGGAGTGTATCTAGATTTTTTCTTACAGGGACATTACTGTCTAAGAGGGTTAATTAAAAAAAATTACGTTAAACGAAAGTAAAAAGTTTAGGTAATTAAATGGCGTAGGCAGGATTTAATTTGAAGGAGGGCATAAGCTTTAAAATGCTAATAAATAATAAAAATGTGAAAAGCAGCTAGAGGACAACCTTATTATTAGGAAGTGGTGTCCGCAGGATGGGCGGGCTGGAAGGCTTATGCCCCCCCCTTTCCAAACTATTAAATGTTGACTGAAATATTAAATTTTTCCCAAAAATTGAGCATAAAATAGTTACCCCCCTCCAAGGATTCTCAGCTTCTCCCCTAAAACATTTTCTGCTTATAAAACTAAATATAGGCAAAGTTTGAAAAAAAATGATGCTGGGAGGGCTAAGTTTCTTTGGGGAGAAGGTTGAGTAAAAGCATAGTCTTTGATAACCATTTTGCTCTTAATTTTAGGACAAAATTCAATCTTTAGGAGTCAATATTTAATGGTTTGTACGCCACTCTAGCCTTAAAGGGTACCGAATTGAATAAATGTGACAAAAAATGTAAATGTAAAAATTAACGTTGTCCTCTGTTTTTACCATTTTTCTTATTTATTGAATTTTTCACCAGGGAAAAAGAAACACAAAAGCTTTTTACTTTAATTTACGTAATTTTTTTTAAAATCAACCCTCTCACACAATAAATCCTCCGTAATATAAAACCCTGGATCGTTCGTAGGTTTTGGTCAAAAATACGCGTTTTGAAGGCTCATATTCCCTATCACAGACATTCGATCCTCATAGAATTTCACTATTGTGACTTTTGGTGCAATACCTTTAAAATATATTTACATTATATTCTATATATATATATATATATATATATATATATATACAGGGTTCCTAAGCAAATCCTTAGGGGGCCAATCAGCCGTGTATAAGACGCAGACAAACGGAAAAGCACATTAGGAAGAAAAGGATGGGCATGGGGTGATGTTGTCACTACATCTGACACGTAGTAAATCCATTCCAGGTTGTTGTTTTCTAATGTTTTCCATTTTCATACCTTTAGGACTGGAATAAAAATTGTTTTTGCTCGACTTTAATATCAAACTGATGAAAGATATCGTAAAAAAAATATTTTTCGGCTTTTCATTTTGTAACCATTGTCCTTACGCACCTTTTACAGGCTGGGGACTGAGATACATGCAAATGCCTAACCTAAAGCGTTCATACACGGCCGGAGAAATCGACTGAGATATTTCCGTAGAAACTTTATCAAGCACATAGGACGGGTTGACGCCTTCGAACGTCCAACCCGGGTTTTGCACTTTGATTCGAAATCAAAAATGAGGAACAGTCAGATGTGGGGCCGTGCACAAATTACGTAACGGTGATTTTACCAATTTTTGACCCCCTCCCTATGTAATGTTTTGTAACGGTTTGGCACACCACTCCCCTAATATTACGTAACGATTTCAAGACCACTACCCTCCCCCCCCAAAAAAAAAACTTCTCTTCATTCCAAATTTTCTTAGTTTCACACAAATTCGAACGCTGTCGAAAACCCCCCTCCCCCCTACGTAACGTTTTGTAACCCCCCTCCCCCCTATGACCATTAAGTAATTTGTGCACGGCCCCTGTAGTCCCAGTGGAGGAGGGCGAGAAAATTGATATTTTTTTATTAAAAATTATACTCTTTAGACCTATTTCTTTGCGTTCCCAAAATTACGTAATTTTTGAAAAAAAAATGTAAGCATTTTTATTTCGTGCTTTGTTTTTCTAACATTTTTGCGTTCGGCTAATTTAATTGAAAAATTTTTGCCTGCGGCGCCCTTTATCTTCTCACTCGAAACCAACCAAGATCCCCCGTTTTAGGAAAACTGATCCCGTCTCTGTTTCTAAATTTTTTCGAATAAAAGTAGAGTATGACCATGGGGGAAATAATTTTTTTCTACGGTATGACGAAAATTTAGAGAAAGTTAAAGAAAAAAATAAAAAAAGTGGCAGAGCTCAAGTTTTTCGTAAAAGAAACGTTTTTTGTAAAGAAACAGAGCAAAATAAATCTTTTCACCCCTTTTTGGGTGTTACAAATATTGGCAGCCCCTTATTTTTCGCTTTTTTGAAGAATTGGTTCGCTACATGTTTCGAGATCATGTCATAAAACACCTCGAAAATATCAAATGTAGTATAGGGCCAGCTTTATTTAAAATCAATAATATTGCAAGCAAAAAGCTCTGCAGGAAAAACAGCGCCGTTTATTGATTTCTTTGACTGCTAATGCTAGCTGCATGGTTTGACCGTTTCCGGATAGATGTCACTAGTAGAACAGAATGGAAAGAAATTTAATTAAAAGCGAAGATATTTCTTTCTAATTAGTATCGTAAATAATGGACCCTGCCGCCTCCTTTAAGCAAGAAAAAGCTGTGGTTTGGCCCTGAAAACATCTAATTTTTAATTAGATTCGATGTTCAAATCTGTCCCCTTCTTGAGCCTCACAATATCCCAATCTATTGTAAAACTCTTGGCGCGTAGCAGCCAACATTTCAGGGGAGATAGAGTTGCCCGCCTCCAAAATTTTCGCCCTCAACTCCTGCATAGTCGTAGGCCGTAAGTGAGGGTGTTGGAAAATTTTGTCGTGCCAACAACCCCATAGGAAAAAGTCATTTGGCGCAAGATCTGGTGATCGAGGAGGCCATCGGATATTTCCATACGTGGAAATAATTCTATCACCAAATACCTGACGAAGGTAATTGGTAGCCTGGCGTGAATTGAGGGATGAACAGCCATCTTGCTGAAACCACAATTCGTCCAAATTTATGTTGAGTTCCCTCAACCGTAGTAAAACCTGGTGTTGGAGAAGATCAACATATTTTTGGCTATTCAAATTCCCTTCAATGAAAAAGGGTCCAATAATGTGATCCCCGACAATACCGCTCCAAACATTTAATTTTTGAGGATGTTGCGTTCTAACACTTGCGTGCAGATGTTTATTTTCGCGGGACCAATAACGGCTATTTTGTGGATTGTGAGAGCTATGAAGTTCAAATTTCTTCTCGTCACTAAACAAAACTTTTGATAGGAAATTTTCGTTCCTGTCACATTTATCCCTCATAACCTCACAATATTCTAACCGGCGAAAATAATCACCTGGTTGCAATTCCTGCGACTTCCCAATCTTAAACGACTTGTAGCCGTATTTTTTTAGGATCCATTGGCAAGTACTGTTGGGAATATCCAGTGCCTCCGCAATCGAGTTAAGTAAGCGCATACCATTTCGTCTCGTTCCACCCTGTGTGGAAGAACGGGATGCTCTGATATTTCGCCGTCGTGGTAACACTTTCTACAACCATTTATGCACCCGTACCTTTCAAAACGATGATAAATGTTGTAGACAGTTTGAGCCACAGGAACCGGTCGATCTGGAAACGCAAAAACAAAAAGCCCAATGACCTCGTCCGCACTGTCACTTTTTATGTAGTTTTTAATAATAAAAATCGGAATAAAAGCGGAATTTGCAGACATCTTGTCAACGGTTATTATTGCAACTATGATTTATGCTCACAATGAAAGAGTGGCGACAATTTTTTCTCATGAAAGCAGTCCGGAGATAATAACAAACTGGCACCATTGCTCAATATACCTGTTTCTTTTGTGCGCGCAGAACTTTCTATGCCATTTCTGTTTGATTTATTGAAATCCTATCCCTAAGGAAAATCTTAGGAACCCTGTATATATTTAAATTGTTTAGAAATTTATGTTTTTTTCTTTAATATATTGAAAAAAAAGTTAAGTTGGTTAAGCTGTAAAGCTGAAGGACCGATTTTTTTGTTTTTGGTAGAAAAAAAGGGCTAACTACAAAGAAGTCTTTTTCGCCCTACGCAAACTTCACTTTGCAGTGCGTGGCTTGACTCTGGACCCCGTCTTTAGCTTAGTGGTTTTGCTTGTGTGCCCACCTTGCCGTTTCTCTCGAAATTTGAAATAAAAAAAAATTCGATTAATTAAAACTTTTTTAAAGAATCAATCAGTATGTAAATATCTACTGTTCCTAAGTTAAAACTCTGAATTTGTTAAAAACTTTTTTACAAAGTAGAAATTCTTAAATAGTTCTGTTGTTATTAAATTCCAAGAAATTTATTGTTCAACACTTTTTATTATGCTTTTTAAAATTCCAGACTGACTTTTCCCTGACCGTCGAAATTCCCTGACTTTTCCCGGTTTTCCAGAAAATGGCCACCCTGTTCCCTGCTATAACTTTTTATCTAATCGCAGAGGGATCAAACAAAAACTATACGAAAGGACATTTTAAAGAGACCCAAAAAATATTATCAACAATGTCAAGTTTTTGAATTTCCTAAATCACCAAACAATTAGCTTTTTAAAAATACCAGAAATTGCAAGTTGAATTATTAAAGAAATTGCATCATTACTACATTATATTACATACTATAATCGCAGGCTTACTAAATTAGGAAAGTTATTATCGCTACGGCTTTTTTTCGGAAAATGCAAGGACAGGGTCGTTATAGTATCATATATACCAAACTGTATGTGATTGTGAAAATATTATTATGTCATGGCCTACTTAGGTTGTATCATAATTAAGAAATGAATACACATTCTTTCATAAATTCAATTTTACATGTACTTGTTTGTTGTTTGTTTTAAAAAAAAACGCATACATACAGTTTAAAATGGCTGACGGTATGCGTCAAACTGATTTTCACAATAATTTTCAAAGTCAAAAATGCCGCAAATTAAAACATTTATCAAAGAACAAATTGTCACTCGAGTTATTTCAAAGATTCAAGGATTATATTACTACTCGATAGCTAATCTACAGTACATTTTGTTACAAAACTTCTCTTTAAGTGAAAATCAGATGTGTGTCTGGAGTACAGTTTAAGCACTATCTAATTACATTTCATTTTCTTACTACTTAAAATTTGATTTATATAATTTTTGTTTACAAAAAGTAAATGGTCAGTCTAAGATATCTAGTTACATTTACATGAATTACACCTATAGCAGGTCGTAAAAGTTATCTAAAGAGTAGAGTCATATAATATATTATAATATTACGCGAAGTTTTTTTAAAGTTACCTATAATAATATAACATTTTTACTTATAAGAGTATAATATCTAATTTAACAGTGCTATCACAAACATTATATTTGAACAGTTTTAAAGACAACTACAAATTGACTATAAACAACAATAAGAGCAACCACTTATTTTTTTTTTTAGAAAATATTAAAACTAGAAGACGGATGGTATATAAGTACAGCGGCCACTTATTTTGGGGTTGATAAAATGACGATAGTTAATGGAAAAAGCGCTGGATACAAAATAATTCGATGAATAGAAAACAAAAAAACGAAAGCCTGTAAGTTCTGAGATACAAGATGAAACGCAGTTGTTTGAAAACAATAATATTGAAACTCTTCTTTGGCCATCCAACAGGCCTGATCTCAACCCAATAGAAAATATATGGGACCGACTTGTCAAAATTATTTATCAGAGAAACTGGAGACCACAAAATTTAAGTTCTTCAATGCATAGGCGTTTGCAGAGTTTATATTTTAAGTAATATTTAATAAATATTTAGTTGTTACCAATCCGTTGTGTTATTTTGAATCCGTCGCTTTTTTTTATTTTATCATTTCATCAACCCCAAAATGAGTGGCCGCTCTCCTTATAAACCAGCCATCTTCTGTAACTGGAGTGATAATTACTCTTTTGCAATAAAGATTGTTTTACATATATTTATATGCTGTTTAAATGCCAATTTTTGATATCATTAAATAATTATATCCGAGATTAAAACATTGTTAGCGCACCACAGTGGTACTGTACTATAGAGAACTATTCCGTTCCGTCCAAGTAGTCGCTCTTACATACCCGAACGAAAAGTAAAGACGTACCTTGTCGATATACGGTTGTTCAATTGTTTATATTTTATTATTGTAGTTGTAATTACTACTATTTGCCAATGAATGCCTTGTTATGGTGTTCATTGTTAAAATCAGAAAGTGGAATACAAAAATCCCTTTAAAACGCGCCGGTAAATAATAATTATCAATAATAATTGCCTAAAATAATAAATCGGAAAATAATTTAATTCTTAAATAAAACCGAGGCGACGGACGAGTGTTTATGTTTGATATTATGCGGGCTCTCTGTATCCATATTGGTAATGTATTGGAATTTTCTTTTATTTGATGCCGCTGTTTTAAAAACAAATAGTATTAATTCTACGATTAAATTGTCTGAGCCCTAATTCTTGAGCAGGGAACGACACATATTTATGTCGAATGATCCCACGTCGAACGCAATTCGTATTCTTGAGCGGCGATGGCTCATTCCATTCTATAAAAAATTAGGTATTCGCGCTCCCCGAGTTCAAAGGCAGGAATCGGTCCTATTTCTTAGGCACGCATGCGCGTAAAATGTACATTTTTCAAGTTAAAATTTTTGAAGAGGTTTTAAGAAAAAGGGGCATGGGATTATTCCCCGGGATTGATCCGTTCCTTGAGGGATCGTTCCTTCTCTTGAGATTCAAGAATTAGATCCCTGGAAGCAGTCATATTTTCGCTTATATTTTTTTTTATGTTGTCCGTGAAGAGTGGAGTGTTCTATTGCAGTAAAAAATATTTTGGTAAAAATCGCCCATTTCTCGTTCATTAAGGTACCTGTCTCTTATGTATAATTACACCTATATAAACTAGACGGTCCCACCTCAATAAAATAAACAAACGATAGTGCCAGAATTAGGTGCTCTCCCAAGTAACATTTTTGGTTAAAATTTGGTAAAATATTCCCGAGTTAAGCTAGTAATTTTTTTTATGAAAAAACTGGGAGGTCAAAAAAAGAGGGAATTTCCCGCCTTTTTACCAACGTGGGGACCAAAAACAAAGTTAATTTGGTGGGATAAAATAGGTAATTAAAATTTTTTTGCTGAAGGTGAATTTGCCCAGATGACACTTTTTACCAACTTTTGGAACACACGTAGACATCTGCATAAATGGTCAACCTAATTTGTGTCCTATTGTACACAATGCCCTCTCGGTGCCCTCTTATTTGTCTGTGACTGAAGCGCCCTCTACGTGTCAGAATAGAAGGAGATGAAAACATTTTTAAATGAAAATAAAAAAAGAGAAAAATAATAATTATGTCATTGGCCTACAACAACTTTGGAAATAAAAAATGGTGACGAAAAATCACAGTTATATTTTAATCATAGGGGTTAAACTAATATTTTAAACTATTAATGGGAGGAAACCGACATGCGCCGAAAATTTTTTTGTCGAATTGTTTACTTTTACTTCCATAAAATTCACGCGCATATCGAAACATACAGTTTTAACAAAAAAATCACCAAAATTATGCTTCGGGAAAACCCTAATTAAATATTATTTCCAATTTGTAATCATAATTTAATATTTGGATATGAAACAAGTGTAAGCAAATCATTTACATAAAGAGTTTGGCTTGACTTGCCATAAATTTAATTATAGTTTTCCAGGGATTAGTTTTTTTTGAATCTAAGATGAGGGATTAAATTTATTTTTAATCCCTTAGAGATTAATTTTTTTAAAAAGTAAAAGTGTCACTTTAGTCCCTAAAAAGAGGGATTAAAAGTACCTATTTAATCCCTGAAGTGCATATTTTTTCCCTCAAACACAAAATGTCCAATGTTGAAGCCAAAATTTCTTATTAATTTTGTATCAAGGACGGTTTATCCATATTGCCAGTTGTTACCCGCACACCACCTGCCCATTGTTCGGTTGTCACAATCGTCTAGGCTCGCAAATGTCATAACTTGAAATGTGACATTTGCGAGCGTAAACGATTGTGTGTATTCCCATTGGTTGTGTTCGGCACTTATAGAGATCCACTAGGACTTGTTGGGTCCCCACTACTACTTTTAATTTCTTTAACTTTTCTGTAAAAACTGCTTGATGCTGTGAAAGGTTTGTTTATTTTTATTTTGGCATGTTAAAACAAAAAACTGTCAGGATCACCACTACTAGTTAGGTACTTTAACACGGAGTGTAATTTTTGACGACCAAAACCCAAATTTTACCTAAACATTTTTTTTTGCGTTTTAGTGGGATAGGGTCAGATAGAAAGAACCAAATCTATTCTTTTCCGACGTTTCGACACTTTATTGTGCCATCTTCAGGGCTCTACAAGACAAAGAAGAAGAGTTAGTAAGATAAAAGAAAAATCAATTAAAAACATTTTTCACGTCTGGGTAGGTTTGGAAATGTACATAAGTTAGTTTTAAATAAATTGATATTGAATAAAAGTTAATTAGTGGCTACATAGGTGGGTATATGATATGAAAGTGTTGCAATGTTTATAAATTGATTACAAAACTTACCGAAAGTTATTGGTCCTCCAAATCAAAAAGTCTTAAAAATAAAAACATATTCACAGACAAAAACACGTACAACATAGGAAGAAGATAAACGGGCTTTCCGTTGTTAAAGCCACACTAATTTAAAATTTGTTTATATACCAACGTCAGGTCTTCTTTTGTTAATTAAATAGGAAAAGAAAACAATTGATAAGCACTGCTACACTGTACAAAAAGTGAAGAGAAATATATAAAATAACAAAATGGACTAGAAACATTCAACTAGTATTCTATACAGTAACGGATGAAAAGCGAAACTCTTTAAAAAAAATTAAATTATTACAGTGCTTAAGCGATCTAATATACCTTCCTACGACACAAAGTTAAAGATTATAAAAGTTAAAATAATAAAAACAAAAGTAAAATTTTTTAGTAACAATTAACAATAAGGAACTAGCAACAAGGACACAGTAGTTTTAAAATAAAAATATTTAAAAAAAAATAAAATATATATAAAAACACATATTTAAGCAATAAAATTTTTCTTGATATAATGACTAGACAAATTATTTATAGTTATGAACTCTTATGACGACAATTACGTAAATTTGTTTAAAATAGTGAAATAAGCAGAATTAAAGTGTTTCATTTCTCTTTTACTGTTTACTGAAGGATACCTATTGATGCACATTGCTTATTTTGACCGCCGATTATTTTTGTACTCTCAAAATTAAAGCTATGTCCTAACTCCCTTAATCTACTTTCTTTGTTTGAATTTTGAGCTTCCATCTTGTTTTTCCTATCCCTTTTTATGATAAGAGGGTAGGTATCTAATAGCACAAAATCCAAACAAGGGTTGAAGATACAATAGTAATTAAAGAAATATCTCATAATTTGGAAATACCGAGATGATTATTGATTAATCTAAACAGCTGATCATGACAGTTCGTTAAAAGACACGTGACGCAAAGGAGTTTTCTTATTTTATACCAGAACTACTTTCTTCCCATCAAGAAAAACAAAACTGAAGTTTTAACCTAATCAAATCTTTATATTACATATGGTTAAATAAAATAGAATAATTTTCCATAAAGTTCGAACATATTTTTAGGTTGAACTTGGTCAAAAAGCCAAATTTTTGTCCTAAAACTTATTCCAAAAAAAACCCTAACTTTGAGGAATAACTGTAGGTCAAAAATAAGTAGCTTTGAGTTCAGTTTTAAACCAAAAAAGTTCTTAACATTGATCAAGCATCAATTTACCTTCTCTTTTAACTTTATATTCAAAACAACTTTGAAGACATGATACGAGGAAAATAATTCGAAAAATTTCCTAAAAGAAAACCTTTAAAATGTCGTGTATAATGGGTTATTTCAAACCTCAAACTACAAAGTAATTTTTTCCCAATATGCCCTAAAATGTTACTTGGGCTTTAGGTGCTAATTTAATCCCCAAACGAAAAATTAACTGCTCCTCTAGTTTTAGCAGCAAAAAAACGGTAGGAACGCTAGATTACCGTTAAGCTAGTGGTCCCATCCATAATTCTGGGGGAAAAATTTAAATTTACTATTTCCAAATTAGGTGCTACTTAAGTGGTTATTTTGTTCATATTTTCGCAAGAAAATAAGTAGGGATTGCTAGCTTTACATAAACCTAGCGGTTCCACAGGTACCCCTGCAGATAAACCAAATTTTCATCTTTCGAAAGTTAAGTGCCCTTTTCGTTGTGGCGAAAAATGGAAAAAATACAATTTTCTTGGCAATTTCACACAAATTCCCAACCTAACATAACCAACCCAACCCATCTCAGCATAACTAATCCAACATAACTAACCCAGGTTTTTCGCATTTTTTGAAAATTGAAGATATTAATCATTTTATGCGTATTATCTCGAATTTGTGTGAAATTACCAATGAAATTGCATTTTTTCCATTTTTCGCCACAACGAAAAGAGTACTTAATTTTCGAAAGATGGACCAAATTAACAGTTAAATTGCTCTTTATTTTAAAATTATTAAAATTTGGTTTATCTGAAAGGGTACCTAAGGCTAGGTTTATGTTAAGCTAGCGGTTCCTACTTATTTTTTTTGCGAAAATATAAAGAAAAATTTTTTCAAAGTTTTGATTTATTCGGGGAACACCTAAATAGCACCTAATTTGGAAATAGTAACATCAAATTTTTCTCCAAAAATTATGAATGGGACCGCTAGCTTAACGTTAACCTAGCGATCCTACCGATTTTTAAATTTTCTGGTAAAACTAGAGGAGCACTTAATTTTTAATTTGGGGACCAAATTAGCACCTAAAGAGCACCTAATTCTATCACTATCGATTTTTGATATTATTGAGGTGGGACCGCCTAGTTTATATAGGTTATAATTACATATAGTTTACTTAGGTTGTATTTAATGTATACGAAAAAATACGACGATTTTTCTTCTATACATTTGTGCTGAAATGATTTTATGTCAAAAACAAAAAAGTGCATAAATATTTGAACAAAATGACTGATCAAAGTAGTCAACCAGTTTCTGTTGAAAATACCTTAACGACTTTTTTGAGGGGTTTCTTACTTGTTCAGTGCCTACTCACGGACTTACTTTGTCAAAGTTCGTGCTTGTGCGAGATGACCCCGAAGAATGTGCCAATGAATGATATGGTGTCTGAACTTGGCTGGAGTGACAGAACTATTATGGCTCAAATTGCAGGTTATTTTGATGGGGAGGCAGGTAAATGATTTAACATTTGGGAGTCCGATTGACCGCCGTTCTTGGGCGAATTTAAAAATAAATTTGTGTGAAAGATTTTCAGGGACAGTTAATTTTGGAAAATTAATGTATAACGCAATTTCTTTTTCCTCAGACGATGCCTGTTTAAAACTTCAAAAAAAATTAATCCTTTAAAAATACCTTTTAGTTGTTTTGGCATAAACGACAAGTCTTCAAGCACAAATAGTACAAGTTGATCATTCATCTGTGACTAATCTTATTTCTCATTTATGCCGAATTCAGACCAAGCCGGTGAGCAATAAGACTCGGTAATCAAGTTAAAAAAAAAATGTTATAGTTGCGGTCTTCTAGGACTTTCAAGGTCAATGTCTTAAGCGCGAAAGAGATGACTCAAAACCATGCACTATTAATACGTGTGATTTTTGTCAAAAGCCTGGACATACAATCAATAAATGCTTTGCAAAGAAAAAGCAGAAAAGTCATCATTATAAAAGAATAAATTTTGGCATTTACAAAAACTTCGTCATATCTAAATTTGTTTTCGCTTAAAATTGACTATCGTGATTATGAAGTTTTAATTGACACCGGTGCTCAAGTATCACTATTGCGACAATCTGTTGTTAATAATATGTCTTCTGTGCCAGTTTACGAAGAAATGATTATTAAAGGTGTTGGCAACACCTCTTTTACATCTAAAAGTATAGTCAATGTCGCAATAAACTTGGAAAAAGATTTTAAATTGCATATTGTTTCAAGGATTATATTCCTTGTGATGCAATAATTGATTTATATTTTATAAATATTCCCGGAATTTTAAAGTTTATTCATGTTCAAAACTCTAACGCGTACGTGCAGGTACTATTTATTTAGTTTTAGGTGAGAAAACAATCCTATTTTAGATGTATTTTTATGACTTTTATTAGACACATCTCAATTACAATGACAAAATCTAATGTCCTCTCACCTTGTGTCATCTGCGGAACATGGTGACATAATACATTACATCTTGAAGAAACATTGAAGGTTTCAAAACAACCCAATCTTCTGTATTCTCTGATAGGTAAGTGAGTAGTCTTTTATTCATAATTGCTTCACAATCACATAGAATCGTATTTAGTTGTTCATATGATAGACAAACTTTACCTAATACTTTTCTTAGAATTTCTTTGATTATTCGTATCAACCTCTCCCACCAACCACCTCACCAAGCAGCAGTTGGAGGAATAAACTTCCATTTTATCTTTTTTGTAGCTGTGTCTTTCATTATTTCATCCCAGTCTATAGTTGTTAAAGCATTTTCACAACCGACAAATTTTTTTCCATTATCACTAAAAATCGTACTTGGTCTGCCTCTTCGCGCGATAAACTTTCTTAATGCAAATGTCTGTGGATAATGAAGATACAAGTTCTATATGCACGGCTCTGTATACAGCGCAAGTGAATAAACATATCCAAACTTTTCCTCCAGTGTTTAAATATAGTGGTCCTGCTAAATCTACGCCAGATATCTCAAAAATGTTTGCTTGTCTGACTCTTTCTTCTGGTAAAAAAATTGGTGGGCTGGGCTTTCTAATGGTTGTCCCTTAAATCGTTGACAAATAATGCATTCTGATAATACAGATTTAACAGTTTTTCGACACTGTAAAATCCAAAATCTTTCTCGAAGTATACTGCATACTTTGTATACCAATGTGTAGGTTTACTCGATGTTCATATAGTATTAATTTTCGTACAACTTTATGTTTGGATGGCAGAACATATGGATTACGGAAATCTCGTGAATACTGACCAACCGCTTACTTTTGTGCGTATTCTTATTAATCCATCTTTGTCTGTAGATGTCATCGATGTACTAATCTTAGATAGGGAACGTCCAAAATATGCTGACGCCAACATAAACAAAGCTATCTCACAAAACGTAAGTCTATGGAAAAAAATCCGTCCTTGTAAAGCAGTGGTCGTTGTCTAATTTAAAATTATAAATGCGTGTTTGTCACGTTTTACAATCTTTTTTTATTTTAATATGTTTATTAAAATATTTCTAAAAATATACCCTATTTTTTCATAAAACACGTCGTGCAATTTATTTAAAAAAGTCGTACTACTTACCTAGATGTATTTAATCTATAGAAAATAAGGTATAGATATACTGTATTTCAAACTTTCACGGTTATATAACAGAATACTATGGGTACTGTTTTCAACTAAAAGACAGTTTTAATTATTAGCATCGACCTAAAGTATATCGATGATTATTAGGTATTAGTTTACCACTATTATTTTAGATCTTCCTTCGAAAATAATTTTTACTAATTTTTCTTCAGTTAACAACTGGGGCAACGAACACTCATCGTATGATTTGTAAAAATTCCCATTCTTAACCTGCCTTCCTACTAGCCAGAGCTTGTAGGGCGTAAACTTTTGTTACAGTGTTGCTGACAATTAAAATAGATATTTTGAATATTTTAAAGCATTTTTTAATGGTTTTTTGTGCTTTCTTAATTTTTAAAACATTTAAATGGTGAGAGAATACATTTTGTGCAAAAAACTAGACGATGTGAACAGTGATGTTTCGTTTCACAGGTAAGTTTTTATTTAGAAAGCCTTATTTTGATGAACAGTGCCGTTAAATCTAGTTTAATTGAAATTGTTTTCTGAACTTTTTTAAGCATATTTTTAAGCAAGCATAGGTTCAATTTATAGGTTGATACGCTCCTGTCAGCTTATCATAACCGGTGCAGTTGGCAGGTGTAGGTAATTTATACGACTACCGTTATCTTATTCTTTCGCCAACTGAGTTGATTTTTGATAATTTTTGTGAGACGCCATCCATAAGCAAAAACTATTTAGGTAGTTACTTTTCCAATATTTTTAGCAATGGCGAATAGAAAAGATAAAAAAGGCAGTGCCTGTCTAAAGTTATAACAGTCGTACCCAGAATTAACCTGCTGTAAGAGTCGCCACACCGTAAAAAACAGAAACCCTCGAGAAAAAAACCCCGGAAAAAAGTCCCGAAAAAATACTTCCAAGAAAAAATTATTATAACTAACCCAAACCCAACCAACTCAAGCTAAAATCAACCCAAAATAGGTATAGGTTTACCCAATTCATAAGCATAAATTTGGTGCTAATTCCATATGTCTGTCTTTTTTCTTCCTTACCAAAATAAAACACAGACATACAGAATTAGCACTAAATTTATGCTTATCGGTAACTGGAGCTTAAGTTACGGCCAAAAAACTGATCTTGAATGGCAAAGGTATATATAAACAAGAGATATAAATAAGAAATGGTAAAGTAATGAAAAAACTAAAATATCTTTTTTATTATTCAACAGTTACAATTTTCTGGGAAGATAATAATATGGGATCACAAAAAACAATGTTTACACAAAAATAGTAATGCAGGTTAAAATTTAAAAAGAATATGTAAAAATGTTCCTCTAGCTGTTCTAAAACCAAAAAAAAAATGGAAAAACCCCCAGTAAAAAACATTTCTTTTATAAAACAACAAAGTGAATCTCGTGTCCGCAAATAAAAATGAAAATAACACTCGTGGCATATCGGACAAAGTGTTTTTGTTTCTCACTCCATTACGACCAGGCCTCCAATGTCTAATGGAGAATCCAGACACCTACAGACCTGTTTCATCCTTATTAGGAATTCTCAGGGAGTTATAGGACTGTACCTGGCAGTTGAAGCTACACAGGCACCATGCACACCTCTCGAATTTAAAACAAAAAGTTTGTAATCTGCGGAGACGTAGTACCTGTGAGCGCCACCTGACGAATAAACTGAGAAACAAAAACATCAAAATTGAAAAGTGCAGAAGACCGTAAATACAGAATCCTGTACCTTTCAGCAGGTTATAAAGAAGAAACCTGTAAAAGTATAAGGTGACTGTAACATGACTCTTAAAAAGAGGTAACGTTCGCCGCAGCACCGCCCCCAATTGGAGCTTCATACTACGTGGCCCTAATTTTAAGGCATCAGCAAGAAATCGCTCCGGAGGAGGCTTGTTGCGCAGAACTAAAAAGCGAAAATATTTAAAAAAACACAACAAAGTGAATCTCGTGTCCGCAAATAAAAATTAAAGTAACACTCGGGGCATATCGGACAAAGCGTTTTTGTTTCTCATTCCAATACGACCAGGCCTCCAATATCTAATGGAGAATCCAGAGACCTATAGACCTGTTTCATCCTTGTTAAGAATCATTAGGGAGTCATAGGATTGTACCTGGCAGTTGAAGCTACACAGGCAGCATGCACGCCTCTCGAATTTAAAACAAAAAGTTTGTAATCTGCGGAGACGTAGTACCTGTGTGATTATTCGGCAGGTGGCGCACACAGGTACGTCTCCACAGATTACAAACTTTTTGTTTTAAATTCGAGAGGTGTGCATGGTGCCAGTGTAGCTTCAACTACCAGGTACAATCCTATGACTCCCTGATGATTCCTAATAAGGATGAAACAGGTCTGTAGGTGTCTGGATTCTCCATTAGATATTGAAGGCCATGTCGTAATGGAGTGAGAAACAAAAACGCTTTGTCCGATATGCCACGAGTGTTACAATGGAGAATCCAGACATCTATAGACCTGTTTCATCCTTGTTAGGAATCATTAGGGAGTCATAGGATTGTACCTGGCAGTTGAAGCTACACAGGCACCATGCACACCTCTCGAATTTAAAATAAAAAGTTTTTAATCTGCGGAGACGTAGTACCTGTGTGATTATTCGACAGGTGGAGCACACAGGTACGTCTCCGCAGCTTACAAACTTTTTGTTTTAAAATCGAGAGGTGTGCATGGTGCCTGTGTAGCTTCAACTACCAGGTACAATCCTATGACTCCCTGATGATTCCTAATAAGGATGAAACAGGTCTGTAGGTGTCTGGATTCTACATTAGACATTAGAGGCCTGGTCGTAATGGAGTGAGGAACAAAAACGCTTTGTCCGATATGCCACGAGTGTTACTTCAATTTTATTTTATGATTTTATGGTATTTTTTTTTTTAATTTGATGATAATTTTATGACAAGTTTTGAGAAATTTTACGATATTTAAAAAATAATATTTACCTGCTTTAGTTTTAAATGTCGGCAAAAGCTTTTTGTTTGTTTATAAACATATAATTTACAAAAATTAAATATATATATATATATTTAAAAACTTATTAATATAATGTTCTTTTATTTTCCAAAATTTGATAATAAATTTTAATTAGGTCTACTGAACCCTCTCCCTCATTTCACCTTCAAGAAGTTGAGAAGACATTTTCACAGTCTAGGCTCAATTTTGTTCAAAAATAACGTAGCAAAAACAACCCGCTCCCCTCTCATTCGACCTTTACACTCCCAAGAGTTAAAAAATTACATGTATATCTGTATGTATTTAAAAAAACAATGCAAAATTAAAACAAAAACTGGGTTGGGTTAACTATCGACTGATGGGATCTTGCCTCAATTTTAGATTTGGTAAAATCATGTTATAAAATGTGAAAATTGTAAAAAAAGTAAACTCAAATGCCATTTAAATTATTTTATTTTATGCGCTGTTTAACCTGCCAAGAGAGGCCGGGTTGGGTTGGGATCTAGTCTTAGTTCTAAATTTGTTGCTAAAGTATACAGGGTGGATTCTTTAAATGGAACGTTGCTTCTAGCGGCTTTAGGGACGAGGTTTCAAAAAAAGCTAAAAATGAATCTTGAACGATTTTTTACAGATTCTCCGCACATGATAAAAAAAAATTGAGGCCCACAACTGGAGGCCCAGGGCCTATCAATTATTTTTTTTTAAATAAGAAGGTATCACTTGTGGCACCTTCTTGGAAAGCTTGTTAAGAAAGAAATTTAACGCACTAGTTTTTTTTGACATCTGTCGACCAATATGTAAAAAATTTAAAAAAACTATTTTTTTTTGTCAATTGTTTTAGCTTCAAAATAAACTACTATATTTCTCTATTTACTAAGCGAAATAAAGAAAATACCACACAAGAACATTATTGGACGCCCATTTGGGGGCCCTCACTGAAGGCCCAGGAGGTACCACTTGTGGCACCTTTTTCAACCCATGTGTTAAAAATTTTACGCCAATAATATCCTTGTGTGGTAGTTTCTTTATGGGTCATTCCATATCAAATCAACCTGACCTTCTTCGATTTTGATGATTTTTGGTACACATTTTCTACCCACCAAAAAACTCTAATTCCCAAAATTTTATATTTTTTGAACAGTACTTTTTTCGTAATTAATAGGGATATTTTGGAACGCTTATTTGACACTTTGTAGTGGTTCTGGTAATTACTGAGTCTGCGCAATAGCTAAACGTCATTCTGTTGTGGTAATTAACCACTACCACTGCACTGCCGTAAGCTACGAATCCATTTCGTTGTGGTTGTGGTTATTTTTCTGGTTTATTTTAGAGAATTTTGGCGCAATTAATTTACAAATAATAAAATATTACCAGGTTTCAACATATAAAACAATTAGTTTTTTCTTATCTCTAAATTTTTTTACAAGTGACTGTTTTTAATGTGTTCCAAACTCTGGTAAAATCGATGCGTGGTAGTGGTTGCTAAACACTACCACAGCGGCTGTCAAAGTTGTCAAAATTTTAAGCGTTCCAAAATTTCCCTAACTTTTAAAAATTAAAAAAATATCTAATTTGGTCTTGATATGTAATACAAAAAAATTTATATCTTAGGAACCACTTAAGCTGGCAAAATGAGTGATGGCTCGTTTTAAAGGTATTTAAAATACCTTGCATGTTTTATCAACGGGATTATATAAGCAGACCAATGCCCGGTAAAAAAGATTTTGTTGTGATAAGAAAAGATGAGGGCGAAAAGGAACATATACAAAAAAGATTACTCTTGGCTAATCTTGCAACATTTAAAAATGATACATTTTTAAATTTCATTAGTTTTTAGTTAAATTGGTCAACGCGCCATGTAATTTGTTTTCTCTAAATGCAGACTTTGTTTACAAGTTGGTAAAAGCACTAAATATTTTGTCTTCATAAATAAGACATTGTAAATACAAAATGAGTAGAGTCGGGTGCTTGTCTTTTTGGGTAATAATTAATTAACTAGAAGTTAATTATTATTTTGTAAATAACAAGGTCGAATTTCAAAAGAAATTATGGTGTCTTTCGCAGCCTGGTTATTGTTTTCCTTTCCTAAACGACTGGAAATTAAATATCGGATTGTGGTGCATACCATGCCATCTTTTGCTATAACTTTAAACCGTTACTTATAATCGTTAAGTATAGGAAAAAAGATCTCTATCGGTATTGCTGATTTTCAACTGCTGGGGAAGTGGAAAAGATCAAGGTTATTTGCTGTTTTTAATGAGGATAAACGGTAGTGTCAGGTCACGTGATAAAATACATACGTCACACCTATATGTCAAAATGGTTTTATTATTTTCTTAGGCTAATAATCGCCATTCTTATTATTTTAAAATGCTTTTTATTTCTTAATTAATTATCTTTCATTTTCTTCCCAGGACATCCATATTGTTGTTCTTATCTTTTTAAAAAAAAATCCAAAGTAAAATTATGGTCTTTTACATAATGAGTCATCCTATCGAAGTCATGTTCTTCTTGAACTGTTATTGACCCAGAAATGTTCTTGAACTTGAAAATTTGCTTTCTTTTTCGAAGCAGCTGTTAACGCCTTAGCAGTGATTTTTCGTCTCGTTGATTTTTCTCGTTTATAACTTTCCAGAATCCAGTGATGGGGTTTTCCAATGTAAGTATTCAATACCCATTGAGTTCAGCAATACTTTAAGATATTATTTGTGGCATTTGATCATATTTTCATGGTTCGTTTTCTCTGTTTCTTGGCAGTTTTGGAGCACAATTTTCGCTGCCATGTTGCGAGGCCATGATGGGTCGTCGCCCTAATTAACCCTCATAGAGGTGAGTCAATTAAATCTAAATCAACCTTTTGATACGAAAACCCTTACAACTTTTATGACTTTTCTGGCAAAACTAACCTAATATTTTTTCGACAGTTTTTTAAGTCACATAAAAAAAATCTAGTTTTTTAAAATCTTTATCGATAAAACCACGTTTTTTGGTCATTTTTTTATTGTTCAATCCTAAATTAAATCAACCTTTTTAAAGCATCTTGTTAAAAGAGATAAAATAGAATAAAACATGAAATAGTCATGGCAAAGATTCCATAGTTTGAATTTTTGTCAGGGTCGTTTCGAGGTCGTTCCAGGATCGTTCCGAGGTCGTTCCTTCTTTCTTTAATCGACCATGCCAAGACCTCGTTAAGAAGTAGTCAGGAAACAGTCTACTACAAATTTACCTACCTATGCAGTAGCAGCCTACCGCATGTCTTCCTAGTTTTACTCTGTTTTGCCGAGCTACTCAATGTGACTCTAGCAGCCTAGTGCCTTGATTTTTTCTAGAAGCCTGCACATCATGCTTCTCTAGTTTTATGGTTTGATGGAGCTTCACAATAACAGCTAAGTACAATGGTTTTTAGAAGAGCATCAATTTTAAATTTACCTTTTTATTTTTTTTTTAAACATAATTTTTTTTAAATTAGATTTTTGTCTCGGTAATGGTAAAGTTAAAATCAAGTTTTTCATTAATTTACTGTATAACTTAAGAAAATGTGATTAGCCATTTTTTTTTATTATGTTCTCGGTTAACATGTTAATTAACCAAACTTGGTTTAGTTAATGTTACTATATAAAATACTAACGTTTTTTTATATATTTTTTTTAAAATAAAGGTACCTTTGGTAGAATAGTTGGGAAGCAGTTAAAATTTACTGCATTTTTTGTTTAATTAACTGGAGGTTATGTTAAACCATATTATTTATTTTGACATTTAAAAAAGGTTTCGGGCAGTTTAACAATTCAGGAAAATCTTTTGTTTTGTTTTGTTTAATTATGTAGAAATTAGTTAAAGCAAAATTTAAGGTTGTTTTTAGTTGTTTAACTGTAGGTTAGGTTTAACAAAATTTGCTAAAGTAGTAGTTCAAATATTTGATTTGTTTTTTTGATTTTAACTATTTAAAAAAAACTTATTAATACAGATTTGGATCTCAAATTTTTTGTGCATTATTTTCTATCCTACAAGCGGTTAAAATCTAGATAAACAAGTGTATCGATAGTTCTTCAATGGAAACTATAGAAAAAATATATAATATACCTTTTTACCTTTAAGCCTTTAGTGAAATAAGTGAATAATTACATGACTTTTCTTTGTGAAACAAAAAGCTACAAAAAACAACAGCTAATTCATACTTACTAATTTTCCTGTTTTAAGGGTAAGTAAACTTTTATTTTACCTTTTATTTATTTATAAATATTATGAATAAAACAGGTGGCACTCATATTAGTCCAAGTCTCCTTACTCATGCCTATTTGCTCACCAGATGAACAGCTGCCGGAGCCAACATTTTAAAAATAAAATCTAAAGTTCTTAATAACATCAAAAATTATTTTTTTTATAAAAAAATAATTAGGACGAATGTTGCAATCTTAAGGAAATATACTGTTTATTTAAAGCTGATTTTCCAGACGAAAAAATTGGCTTCTCCAAATTTTTTCAACTTAGACGTAAAAACTGTATTTTGGCAGGAAAAACTGGAACACATTCTGTCTGTGTGTATATTATTCACCAGAATGTGAAATTAATGATAAATGCCTCAAAATTAAATAAAATGCTTGATGAGAATAATAGGTTTTTGGCAGAAAATTACTATCAGTGTTTGTATAAAATGATGACCATTATAAAAACATCTGGAAAAATTTGAAGAGGAACTCATTGATGAGGTAAGGTATAACAAACAAATGGAAACCATTGTGAAAAAATCCGATGATTTTGTGCAGAAATTCACAGACAGCCTAATAAAACTGAAATTGCATTCATTTATCGCTAATATGCAAAAAGAAAAATATAACGACATTAAAAATACTCTAAAACCTGGAGAAGCCATCATTACATGCGATTTTGCCGAAAACTACTCGCTTGTTATGCAGGATGAGGTTCAGGCTTACCATTGGAACAACAACCAGGCAACTCCCCATCCGTTTGCAATTTATTTTAAAACTGATGGCAAACTTCAAAACTTAAATTTCGTTTGTATCTCGGAAAGCCTTACTCACAATACTGTGGAATTTCATTTATTTTTGTCGAAATATTTTATTTTTCTGATGGTAGTGCAGCTCAATATATACAAAAAATTTGTTAATGTGTGTCTCCATAAAGAAGATTTTGGAATCGAAGCAGAATGGCATTATTTTGCCACTTCTCATGGCAAGAGTGCCTGTGACGGCTTAGGAGGCACAGTTCGTTAGAAGGCTTGCAGCAAAGGCTAGTCTTCAGAGGCCATACAGTGACCAAATAATGACTCCCCTTCAGTTGTTTACTTGGTACCAAGAAAACATTACTTGCATTAATTTTAAATATTACACTGAGGATGAATGTCAACCATGAAAAATGTTTGAATAAAAGGTTCACTGATGTACTAACCATACCTGGTACCCAAATTCACGCTGCAATTCCCTATACAGAAAGCTCTTTTATAGCTAAATTTTGTTCGGAAAAAAAATCACTCAAGGATAATACCAAGAGAAATTTTTAAGGCATTATTAAAGTCTCTTTTATTGTTTTTTTTTTCAAGAAAAACAAGAAAAAAATTGTTGTCAATAAAGGCTGCCCAAGCTTGCAACTCCAAAATGGCCGAATTTGGACTGGTATAGTACTTTTACCAATTTATCACCTATTTGGACAAGGACACCGATTTCCAGCCTTAATTGTATCCAAATCTAACTAGCCACCGTTAAACTACGTAATATGTGCAAACGTTCGGAATCCGCCTCCATTCTTCGTTGGCCATGTAACCAAACCTGACCTGTATTTATTAAAGCAATGAATGACCTTGAACCTGTCTTGACAACAATTGTTGGTTCGCCATCAAAAAAAGCGACATTAAACAATATCAGTATGACCCCACTAATGCTCCAGATAAAGTGGACTGGAAGAAATACAAGTGCGAGCTGAAGGTCCATCAGATTTTTGGTTGGCAGCAAGCCAACAAATTGTGCAATTTGATGTCCCAGATGCAAAATTGTAGGTTAAGTATCCTTCTTTTTCTTTTTTGGTAGGTATCCAAATAATGCGAAATGCGATGTCGATTAAGGTAACAAGGCCGACGATGTTTCGTGTTCGATTTGTCGAACAGTCGGCTTTGAAACGTAAACTGACGTGAATCCGTCTGGCAAATATTTGTACAAATTACGTTGCCTATTTTGACGTCGTTTAATGTTCGCATATGCGTACCTGACTACGAAAATGTCGGATTTTATTACAAAAGACGTTTGTCGTTTGACTTATTAGTAGACAACTTTATTTTGTACCTAATACGACGTCGCTTTATGACAGATTAGGTAGGAAGACGGATAAATGCTACTTGGGTCTCTACTAACTGTCGGGCTCTAGAATTCTTGTGAACTTGTCTTCATTTTCAATCTCGGTATCCTCATCAATTCTGCGAAATTGACTCCAAAAAGACTCTTTTAAATCGCCACTAAATTTTTTAAATTCTATAACAGGAAGCTTTCTAGTTTTCAGAATTCACACTCGTACTAGACTGTAGTATCTTTTTATCAACTTTTAATTTCAACTCATGATATCAGGGTGGTCACTGGGAAAAAACTATTTTTTTTTTTATTTTATGACAAACTATAACAAATTTTATCACAATTTTATGACATTTTTTGCAATATTATTTTCCTATGAGCGTGCGGAAAGTATCACGCCGTGCGGAAAAAGTTTTTTCACGCACGGAATGCGCGTGCGAAAAGCGTCTTTTCTAATTTAAGGCTTGCCCGAACTTCGCTGGCGCGTCGTTGAGGCAAACGCCGGTGCTTGCGGAAAAGTATCATTTTCCGCACCTGTAAGATAAATAACTTACCAACCATCCAGGAAGTGGATGTAAATCGATATTAAAATGATAAATATATTTTAAAAATTGAATTCCAAGTAGGTACCTGTAATTGTGTGAAATAATAAATCCACCTTATTTTTTCAATTATTCATTTATCCTTAAAACTAAAACGTTTACTAATATAATTATACGTGGCATTTAACTTGCCACATCCACGTTCATTTCCTCAAGTAGCCAAGAATACTGCCTATATATTCCTGCGCTAATTTACCAATTGTGACTGAAAATTTGACGTGCGGCTTTTATAAGGAGTTGCTTAACTATCCCTTGAGAAAATGTACAGTTGGAATATCAAAAGTTAGTTTTACACTAAACTTAAAATACTTGTGAAAATTTTATTAATTTTATGACAATTTCGAAATTTTATGACATTTTGGGCATATTTTATGACAGTATTGAAATTTTATGAATTGTAAGATTTTATAACAAGTGGCTACCCTGTGATATTCTGTCATCATTTTATCCCATTTTTGCATTTCTTCATCAATGGTTTCTACTTCTATATTATCAGAAAAAATCATCTGATCCATTAAAAGTTGATTTAACTCATTCATGCTGATCAATTTTTCATCAAGTACTCTCATACTGCTTTAAATTCTTATGCTATCATATCTATCTATCGTTTTCTTTGCTTTCTCCATAATGTTTCGACAGTCAAAATTCGTTCTTCTTTTTCCAGACGGTCGCCACTTGTTCAAAACTCTAACGAAAACAAACAATCCTATTTAAGAGATGTATTTTTATGACTTTTGTTAGACAAATCTCAATTACAATGACAAAATCTAATGTGACATCTTCTTCCATCATTTCATAAGGTAACTAATAACATTACTTTTTAACAATTCAAAATATACCTATATTGGAATATTTACCATCAGATGTTATTGAGACATAAATGCAAGAGTTATTTTTAGAATTTAAGGATATTAAGTACCCACCCCTATAACAATAGGAGAATATAAAATTCATCTTACATTTGATAAAGGAATCACATTGCCATGTCGGAAAGAGAGACCGTACGCAATCCTATTAATGATTAAAAATGAAATTGTTACTTTCTTGTAAAAAAAAGTGGGTATTCTCGTTTGGTTAAGCAATTAATATTGCTTTACAAGAGGAAATTAAAAACGGTACTGCATTGGTTTACATTGGCAACAAGGTCTGGAAAATTTACGATTAATTTTTTTCTGTTAATATAAATAAATGCAAATTTCTTCAAGAACAAGTACTTGGGTCGGTTAATAGAAAACGGGTTAGTTAAAGCAAGTCCTTCTACAATCGATACTTTAAATTTTCCGTTAAAACGAAAATTTTTTCAAATCTTTCAAAGATTCAACTTGGGCTTGGACCAACAAACACACAAATGTCTTTAAGAGACCGTCCACTAGAGCTCTATATTGATGCTAGCAGTTGTGGTTTTGGTGCTAATGTTTTTCAAAATCACGATGGTACAAAAAAAGTAGTATCATATTTTAGCAAAGCAACCACAGAAGTAGAGTCCCGTTATCACTCTTATGAGCTCGAAACTTTGGCGGTAGCAAACGCTCTAAAGCATTTTACACAATATTTTCTAGGTAAGTCTTTTAAATTGCTCACCAATTGTAATGCTCTAAAAAGTTCGCAATATAAGCGTGACCTTGCGCCAGGGTTAAGTCGTTGGTGGATCTACCTCCAGCATTTTGAATTTACTATTGAGCATAAAGCTGGAGAAGAAATAGATAAAGTAGTTTTTTGATTCAGCAAAGTACGGATAGTGAAACAGCTGAACTAAAACAAAAATTACAAAACGGTGAACTTAATAACAATCAATTTTGTATTATTGGAACTACTTTGAGTCATTTAAGTAACGTCAACTCAGAAAAAGTAACTCAATATTTTGTTCCAAAATAATACCAGGTATTCATTAAGGAATATCGGGATAGGCAAGCTCATATTGAATTGGAAAAAACTGTTTTAAGTTTAGCTTCACTCTTTGGGTTTCCGCTAGTGATGGGCGATATTTCTATACCGGTTACTTAGATGGTCACCACTGTTACTAGCGGCGACCTAATTTTTAAAGCAGCGCCCTGGGTCACTATTAAAGTATAGTCGCAGAATCGAAAGCTTTTTTACATTTCAAGATATTTGATATATTACGTATTAATATGCCGGCAACTGTTAGTCACTTTAGTCAGTAATAAACAATAAGATAAGATAATATTAAGAATGACAATGAAAGTCGGATATAACGACGGCGAAGGGACCAATGAACAAGGGTTATTACTTACCCTGAAAATACATAAAAAGATTAAAAATAAACTACTACTCCATGTAAAAAAAACTAAATCTAAACTAACAGTAGAAAAGTCGATTATCTAGCTTACACGAATTACATAATATGTATCTAATAAATTTTACTTATTTTAGTAAAAAATCTTTAATCTATGTTTGTTTTTTGGAACGAGAGTTGAAATAAATCGATTCAACTTTTTTCTCAATCAAACTGGTTGCGCCTAGAAGCATTAAATAAAATGTAAACAAAGAATATTCACTAGATTGACACAGACAGCCCTGTCATCCGTTCCGGTGCTGATTCCCCAAGAATAACTTGTAGCCATTGCTTACAAATTATTGCTGGATGAGCGTTAAATCGTTATATTCGGCCTTTCAAAGGGACACTAAAATCAACTTCGCTATAACCGGTGTTGTTGTTAACATAGTAAAACAGCGTCCTCAGTCACTGTTAAAAGAAAATACCGGTGTCCAAAAAATCACTGATATGCTCATCACTAGTTTCCGCGAATGTGTCAATTTGTAAAAAAAAATATATTGATTCATGTCTAACCTGCCTTACCCGAGAGCGCCAGCCTCGACGAGCCTTCAACGAGATCCACTGCATTTCGAAGATAAATATTCCTTTTCATACCATTCATATCGATCTACTTAGGTCTTCACCGAAGACTGAAGAAGGCTTTACCATGTATTCGTAGCAGTCAATGCATATTAAAAATATACCTTTCTGTATGTTGTTAAGAGAGCTTAAAAACTGAAGATTTGGCCGACTGTGTGCAAGAAATTGTGTCTTTCGTTGGCACTCCAGCTCGCATTATTACAGATAATATCTCCTATTTAGGAAACATTCAAAATCAACTTGAATGGAACATTGAGTGGCATTTCATTACACAAGACAAGCTGGAATCCTTGTGGACAATCAAGGCAAAATCATACCGGATACCAAAGAAAAACTAAAAGAATGGGGTAGCTACATAGAACATCTCTTTACCGATAACCGATCCGAACAGCCAGAAGAATTCTCAAACCAAGGCATAGATACACCAGAGGAAGTAAAACACGCAATATCTTCAGCTAAAAACAGAAAAGCGGTAGGGCAAGACGAAGTATACATTGAGGTTTTAAAGCTAATAAAAAACGAAGATTCGCTGGTCAAACTTTTTAATTTGATTTATCGTAGCGGTAAAATCCCTGCTGACTGGCTAAAATCAACCTTTGTTACGCTGCCTAAAAAACATTCAGCAAAGAAGTGTAGTGATTACCGCCTAATCAGCCTAATGAGCCATATGTTAAAAATATTTCTAAAGATTATCCACAAAAGAATTTATGGGAAATGAATACTTTATGGGCGATACGCAGTTTGGATTTCGTGGTGGGTTCGGGACAAGAGAGTGGCATTCAAGTCTTAGTTCAGCGGTCTAGGGATGTGTCGGTGCCAGTATATGCCCGTTTCATAGATTATGAGAAAGCATTTGATCGAGTGCAACACGAAAAGCTCATAGAATCCCTAAAGATCTAGATGACCGAGATCTAAAGATAATCGCTAATCTATACTGGAATCAGATTGCTCAAATCAAGGTTGATGGCCAACTGTCCGAAGAGTTCCAAATAATAAGAGGAGTACGCCAAGGTTGTATATTGTCTCCACTGTTGTTTAATATCTATAGTAACAAAATAATAGAGAATGCATTTCATAACTGCCAAGAGGGTTTGACCATAAATTGCATAAAAATCAACAATATACGATATGCCGACGACACTGTCATAATAGCAGACACGCTGGAAGGCCTACAAGAGTTGTTGAATCAAATTGCTGCCAAAAGTTCGCAATTCGGGCTTAACTTAAATGGTGAAGGCATCCGAGGCATGTTAGAAGTAAATGGGCAGCAAGTTGAACGCGTGGATTCATACAAATACTTAGGTTGTCTCATCAATGAGAACTGGGACAACATGCAAGAAGTTCGTGCAAGAATTGAACAGGCCAGATCATCTTTTATCAAAATGAAATCAGTGTTGTGTAGTCACAATCTTAATACCACTCTTCGAATTCGTGTGCTTCGGTGTTATGTTTTTAGCATCTTATATTATGGCATGGAAGCATGGACACTGACTGAGGCCATATGCATAAAGTAGGAGGCATTCGAGATGTGGTGTTATCGTAGAATATTAAGGATATCTTGGATGGATCGAGTAACTAATGTGGATATTTTGCTTAGAATAAATAAAGAGCTTGAAGTTTTATTTACCATCGAAAAACGAAAACTTGAATATTTTGGCCATATTTTGAGAAATGACAAATATAAACTCTTAAAATTGATAATAGAAGGCAAAATTGAAAGCAGAAGAGGTCCGGGTCGTAGACGGATATCATGGCTTAAAAATCTTAGACAATGGTATGGTGTTAGTACTACGACACTTTTCCGAAAAGCAGTGGACAAGGTACAGATCGCGCTGATGACGTTCGTTCAACGTGACGTGAACGTTCAAAGAGAGCATGGCACTTGAAGAAGAAGATACATACACCAATCTAATGTGCAAGTGGAACGTTATATGCGATTTGTTTCCAATTTGCTAAGAGTTCAAGCCGATTGTATCGCTCAGTGGAGTTCGATGCTATCTAGAATTCAACTGATTTCGGAAACCATACGAACTACAGTGGAAAAGAATGGTTCCCAGATGATTGTGCAAAGATATTGGAAAGTTATCTTGATTCGTATGAAAATGTTAAAGGTCGTTTATTATTGTATTAATTGGCCATGTTAGCGATAACGATTGTAGTAAAGTCAGCTATTTAGTCCTGGGGTATCTGGACCTCTATGTTACAGGGTTGCTAGTAAGGGATAATAAAAAAATTCCCTGATTTTTCCAGGTAATTTTTAAAAAAAATCCAGGTTCTATTTAGAAAAAAAAAATTTGTGCAGACAATTTCGACAACAATTTCAAATTTTATTTATTTAGAAACAAACACAAAAAATTAAAATGTAACAAATAACATTATTAAACAAAACACTTTTATTTCAATAGAGAGTTTAACCTATTTTTATCAGACAAGCTTATTTTTACGTACTGGCTTATTTTAGGTACATATAATTGTTTAATAATTAATAAAGATTCAAAACGCGCATATCAAATTTTCTTTTTTATATTTAAGGGAACTTTTAATATTTGTTTTTTTTTCTTCAAATGCCGTATTTCTGCCTGAGTTTTTCTTTTCTCACAAATAGCTTTTTTTCCAAAACAGTTTTTTTTAGCTTCCAAATGGGTGCAATATTTTGTGTCTGGTTAAATTCAGTAGAGTGTCACGTGAATAATGCCAATAAGCATCTGAACAGACGTTCTGATTATTCTAGATCTCGAAAGAAAACGGTATAACGGATGTTTTAGAAATAAGACATTCGAGAATCATAATGAAGAAACGAATCGCGTTCCGCTCTCTTTGTTTTTCTTGTCTAAAACTGAAACATAAACCATTATTTCTTCTAAGATAATTAAGTCTTGAACAGTCATTTTCTTATACGTCCTTTATTGAACGAGACGGTCTACGATATTTAAATATAGTTCAAAAACATTTTTTTCCAGGTTTGCAAAAAAATTCCACGTTTTTACAAAAAAAAAAATAAATTTTAATGAATGAATGATGATGAAATTTAATGAAAAGGACGCAAGGAAGAGACCGAATATTCGCGATCTTTATTACTCCAGTCAATCTAGTAAAAGTGAAAAAAAAATAACACATCTTTGATTTTCGACATAGAGCTTTAGAATACCTTGATAAATAACATACCGAAAGTCCTCTATAATCCCCTGAATCCGAGGTCCCCCATATTGACAAAGTGATAGATTTTTTAAACACTGTCAGTTTTTCATAATACAGTTACAAAAATAATTTAAAAAAAGTTCTAATAACATAATAATATGTACAATCCAACATAAGACTGGTGGAAAATATATTTACTTTTACCCCTCCCCCTCTCAGTCCCCCTAATGACGAACTTTTTCTAAAATGACTCTTCGTTCAAATTATTATAAATATAAATTGTCCTTAAAATATGCTTTTTATAATTTTACCCTACGCTATAGTCCTAGTTTTTATATTTTTGAGATATGGGCTCTCAAAACTGTCAGAACTTAACAATTATTTTTGTAACTGTGTTATGAAAAATTAACAGTTTTTTAAAAAATGGTGCCCGCCCCTTAGTACTTAGAAAGCTGTATTTTTAATATGTTGTTAAGGGCTTTACTAGAAACATGTTACAGCAACTTTGGTTATCTTCCTATTTAAAATGGAAGCCTGTGCAGATAGATAATAAGAGAAGGTATTTTCAAATATGGCGGATTCATTTTTGACATAAGCAGAACACCATCTTGGATTTTTATATTAGGCCCCAATGACTACGTACACATACCAAATTTTAGCTAGTTACGCCTATAAACAACGATACTAAAAAAATATATGTCAAAAGTCTGACATTTTTTCAATATGGCAGATCTCGGATCTAGGGGATTTTAAAGTACTTTCGGTATGTTGTTTATAAAGGTATTGTAAAGCCCTGTTCCAAAAATAAAAGGGTCCTTTATTGGCTGTGTGCACAATTTGTATAAATTGAAGTGAAAGGCAGTTTTGTATTTTTGTGCAAAAATATTTAATTTTTAATAATCAGCGAGCGCTTTCGGGCGTTGGCCCATCCTCAAGCTGCTACTGCGAATGAATAGAAAAAATGTTGTTTAGTTTTTAAAAAAATTTTAGGTATGTTTAATAGGTTATGTTTTTTGTTTTCTTCTCTACTCACTCGTCAGTCACAGGAACATTTCACTGAACGCATATCGACTAGGTACATTTATACATATACATTACAAATTAAGTTGACGTGCACATTACACAAAAGTTACAATTTTGTAAATTAGTTAGTTTTTAGTGGATGGGGTTGGGTTCGGTATACATTCTTAGACGATGGAAGGTGAATGTGTTTCCTAAAGGGACCCTGGGGGTTCTTGTGGTGTTGTGTGTGTGGGTGTGTTTATATGTAAGGTGAGTATGTGGGGTGTGTTTTGGTATCGAATGTTGGCTGTGTGGGGTGTGATTTGGGGTTCTGGGGGTAGGGCTGTTGAGTTGTCTGTGTATTGGGGAGTAATTTCTTTTTAGATTCATTTGAACGTTAAGGCAGTTGGGGTTGATGATGATATATCGAATATTTTAAATAAACGCCCTTGCTCAAAACCTTTAAGAAAGCTAGACCCTTTTGTTGACACAGGAGGTGTTCTCAGGGTGGGCGGTAGATTAGTCCATTCTCAGCTACAGTTTCAAGCAATGCATCCTGCCTTGCTTCCCAGCCAACATAGACTCACTGATCTTATCATTGAATCTTTTCATAAGCGGTACCTTCATTGTGGACAACAAGCCCTTCATTACTTTATTGCTCAGCAATTTTGGATAATAAATCCCAAAAGGGCTATTCGCCGCATTGTTCATAGTTGTATCCGCTGTTTTAGAGTTAATCCCAAGGTTATAGAACCAAAAATGGGCAATCTACCTAGTTACCGTATTACACAGTGCAAACCTTTTCAGTGTACCTCTTTAGATTTTGGTGGACCTTATCAGATTTTAATGTCTCGGTATAGAGGATGTCGAACACAGAAGGCATATTTGTCACTATTTGTCTGTTGTAGTACAAAATGTTTGCACCTAGAGTTAGTCTCTGACTTAACAACACCAGCTTTTCTTGCTGCATTGCGCCGATTTATTAGCCGACGCGGCCGATGCTCTATGCTTCATAGCGACAACGGGACAAACTATGTTGGCGCGGCTCGGTATTTGACGGATTGCATGGCTAACGCAACCGCCGAGGAACTTATTGAGTGGCAGTTTTTGCCTCCCTCGGCCTCCCATTTTGGAGGGCTACATGAGGCGGGGATTAAAAGTGTCAAATCCCACCTCGTAAAAATTATAGGCGAGCAAGTCTTTACCTACGAGGAGTTGTACACGGTATTTACGCAAGTGGAAGCTGTTCTTAACTCACGGCCCTTGTGTGCAATGAGCAGTGATCCAAACGACCTCTCTTGTCTAACTCCAGGACATTTCCTTTCACTGGCTCCCTTATCCGCGGTTCCAAATCCTGACTTAACTGTTAAAATTAATAGGCTTGACAGGTGGCAGTTACTCACACAAATGCAACAAACCTTTTGGAAAAGGTGGCATCTTGAATATCTTCATTCTTTGCAACAGAGAGCTAAGTGGCATCAGAATTCTAATCTTATTACCCCTGGTACTCTCGTTGTCCTGAAAGAAGATAACCTTCCCCCTCTCCAATGGAGACTTGGTAGAGTTGATTCTGTACATCCTGGTGCTGATGGTATTATCCGAGTGGTCACGGTAAAAACTAAAACTGGTCTACTTAAAAGGCCAGTGGTTAAGGTATGTCCTCTGCCACTAAATTAAGCAGAATCAATACTATTATATCAATGTTAGAATATTTTATTTTATTTTTATTTTCTTGTAAATACCGCTGTATTTGGTGGGCGGTATGTTCACTTTTAAGTAAATTGTTGGAACCTTTCCATATAGAATTATTTATTTTTTTTTTATTCCGACATAAATAACATTTTTTGTCATATTTTTACCAATAATCAACTGGATAATGTTAATTATTAATTTACGTGTTATTATTAAGTATGATACATGAAAGTTGAGCCCTTGGGTTTTAGTTTTTGGTCAATCCCGCGCGCGATCGCTATAAATCGTGCGATGGTAAACCCCCACTCTCCATAAGCGACGGAGAGAGTAGGCAGCTCAGCGCTCGAGGTGCCGACTCCCTTACCATTTCTGACGCCAAATAAGGTAGGTCATTTTACTATTAATTTGGGGGTTCATCTCCGATTTTAGTGTTCTTTTTCTATTGCTTTTATTCTTATATTTTGTTATAAACATTAATTGTATTACCCGCGATCCACTAAAAAGGATCCAGAAACTTGGTTTCTTTTCACTTTTGTTATTAAAATCACAGATTTAGGATATATGACTATTGGTTATCACAAAATCGCTCCCCTATAAAACATTTCACCGCTAAAACATTTGTTTGCTAATTAATAAAGTATTGCCTATTAAAAACATCCACAAGTACATTATTAAACAGTTCTTAACCATCTTTTACTGGATAAACTTAATACTAAAATATAGTTTGCTAGAATATGAGTACGATCCCGGCGTGGTTCACTTGCTGAATAATTTATTACTAAAACAACAAAAAAATAAGTATAGTGTGCGACTGCGGTGTGAGTTTTGTCAATCTGGGATAGTGCAATCTTCTTCAGTGATGGTTGACGCAGGTGGGTTTTCCTAAAACCAAAAAGATAAATTAACTATCTATGTCAAGCTTTACGTAAAAGCTGAGGTGGATATGGACATCCTTTAACTACGGTCAAAAGCACTTACTTGTGTTAGTACTTGTAACGAACAAATTTAGAGGTACGTAGAGTGAGCACTAACCTGTGTCGCAGGCGTTGCACCTTCTCTGCTCCATGTGTTGAACTACTAAGTCTTTGGTAAGTTTTTGTTGCGGTTGTTTGGTTAGTAGTCGTATTAAGTGGGAAGACACTGTGTTTTCAGTACTCTAGCAGGACCAGCGGGTGGAGATGGAGATCATCATTCATCCTTAAAACACTATCAAATAACACAATTTACACCATCCCGAACAGTAAAGAATAGTCAAGACCTTATTCAGAAACTACAAAACACAGATATTAATGACAATACTATTTTTATTTCCTTCGATATAACCAATTTGTACACCACCGTACCCAAAAAACAAACAAAGCAATGGTAGAAAAGCTCCTAAGAGAGAAAAATAAAGAAGTCACTATCCTACATATACTTGCCCTACTAAACTTACTTACTTACCCCAAGACTACTTTACGTTCAATGATAAAACCTACAAACAACCACACGGCCTAACCATGGGCATTTGTCTCTCAGGATGGCTTGCAAACCTAAATTTCCTTGATCTTACAATCTCAATCATCAACAACACATTTTCGTACAATATATATAGAAAACCCACGCACACAGATCATGTCATACCGCAGTCTTCACGCACCCCCACACCAGCACACCTTGAGATGTCACATAGACCGACTCATTTCAACCCCATTAAACTCAGAAAATTATACAAAAGAACTTAAGCTAATCAAACAATTAGCTGTCAATAATGGATATGATGGAAACTAAAAAAAAATCGTGCCGGAAATGGGAGCTGTGCAAATGTTCGCAGTTTTATCAGACGTGTGTTTTGAGCTTTCTGTCAAGCTACCTGTCAAATATCGGGCAACAAAAAACCTGTTAATTAAAAGACGATGCATTAAGCTATGTAACAAAAGAAAAACTTGAAATTGACACATTGGTTTGGTAACAAATTAATTTTAAAATTGACCAAAAAACTGGGGTGGCTCACTTCAATTTTTGAGCAGTTTATAAATACCAACACAACAACGACTAACCAAACACAGATTACCCCACAGACATCTCACTAACAGTAACACACACCAAACCTACTAACACAACTAAAACCTATGTATCAATCCCATTTATTGACAATCACTTATCGAACAAAATAGCTCGAGAAATAACAAAAACCAATAAAAACACCATCAGTACTTTTAGAAACACAAGTAAACAACTCGCCAACAGAAAAGATAAAATACGAAAACTTAACCAAAGCGGAATATATAAACTAGAATGCAATGCCTCATACATAGGCCGAACTTGCAGACAACTAGGAACCCGTATAAAAGAACACCTTAGTAAAAACGAAAAATCTGCCTTTGGACACCACATCCACGCAAACAAACATAACTTCGGCCCTACTCACAATTCTACACTCGCCTCGATTTTTTAGAAGGCCTACATATAATGAAAGAAATTCAAACCAACCCCAACTGCCTTAACGTTCAAATGAATCTAAAAAGAAATTACTTCAACATGAACCTTTTTTACAATACACAAGAGAGTTTGAGATAATTCATATTCTGAGAAAGGCCCCTTTTTGAATTCAGGAATTAACTTAAAACGGAAGTGTAAGAAGCGTAGACAGTAGGTCAATGTCCTAAGAATTTTTTGCAAGCATGAAAACCTATTTAAAATGTAACTGATGGGATCATAACCCTTAGAGACCATAAGTGCTACAGGTCTTTCCTCCGGTAAAGGTTCTTCTAGATCAATGGGCTTATTTGTAGGCCATCGCTCAGTAGGAAGGGACAACCATGAGGGTCCCGCCCACCAAAGAGCACAATTGACTAATTGTGAGGGAAGAATAGGACGACTAGCATAATCAGCCAGGTTATCTTCTGATTTTATATGAAACCAGCAGTCTGGGGCTACATTTTCTTGGATCTGACTCACCCTGTTTGCGACAAAAGTGCGCCATCGATGGGGCGCTGACTTAATCCAACCTAGAGCAATAGTTGAGTCAGACCAAGCATATATTTTGTGTACATTAGGAATATGATAGGTATTTAGGACAAATTTAAGCAATTTTGAGGCCATTAGGGCCGCACTAAGTTCCAATTTAGGGAGACTTAGTTTCTTTAGAGGTGCTACTTTACTTTTAGCGTAAAGTAAGTAGGTATAAATTTTACCGTGTGAGGATTCTAGGCGAGAGTAAACGGAACTACCAAAGCCTAGTTCTGAGGCATCCCCAAACGTATGGAATTCCAAACTGACATACTGTGAAATAAAACAATAGCGAGGTATTTCCAATGAAGATAAACTCGAAAGATCCTCTTTATAGTCTGTCCACTTTTGAGCGATATCTACGGGCACTTCTGCGTCCCAATCGATACCTCTAGCCCACAACGATTGCATAAGTTGCTTGACTAAGAGAGTTATAGGACATAAGAGACCAATAGGGTCGAATATTCTGGAAATTTCTGAGAGTATAGACCTTTTTGTACACGTCGAGTTAAGCAGTTGTATGTCATATGAAAATATATCTTTCTCAGGTGACCATCGCAGACCCAGAACCTTCATACAAGGATCAGATTTACTGTCTAAAGCGAGAGGTTTTTGCAGAATATCCGAAGGTATAGAGGTTAGAAAATCTGTGCTGTTGCTAGACCATTTGCGAAGGAAAAATCCTCCTTCCTTTAACAAACTGATCAGCTGATTTTTTGTCTCTACTGCTTCCTCTAGTGATTCACACGATATACAGGTATCATCAATATAGATTTTAGACTCTAGAATTGCCGCCGCTTTAGGATATTTATTTTTTCCTGTATGGGCTAACTGTAGAAGACATCTTAAAGCCAAAAATGGTGCGGAGCTAACTCCATAGGTTACAGTTTTAAGTTTAAAATCTTTTACAGGTTCTCGGGGAGAAAATCTCCAGAGAATACGTTGATAATCCTGATGATTTTTGTGAATGAGTATTTGCCGATACATCATTTTAACATCGGCTGTAAAAGCAATAGGAAATTGGCGGAAGCTCAAGAGAATACTAGAAATATCATTCTGGAGCTTAGGCCCAATTGACAAGGTGTCATTTAATGACTGACCTTGAGAGCGACAAGAGGCGTCAAAGACTACGCGCAAGGTGGTAGTCGTACTATTTAAATTGGTCACCCCATGATGAGGAATATAAAAATGACGCTGTAAATAGTCAGAGGCGGGAGCGGACACGGGTTCCATATGCTCAATTTCTAGATACTCCTTAATGAATTTAGAATAGACCTCATACAAAGAGGGATCTTTTAGTAAACGTCGCTCTAAACTATAAAACCTTTTTAAGGCTATTGATCGAGAATCTGAAAATAATGGCTCACCATTAATAAATGGTAGCGTAACAATAAAATGTCCTTCAGAAGTGCGAGAATGCGTTTCTAGGAAGGAATTTTCCGCAGGATCATCCAACGGTATCAAGGATCTAGGGCGAGGAATTTCCTCAATTTCCCAAAACAATTGCAAAGTTTTGTTTATATCCTGGTTTTCCGCTAGAGAGGTGCAAAAAGAATGAGATTTGTAGGAATTTTGTTTTATACAGTTAATTTTACCCATTATTACCCAGCCAAACAATGTATTAAAGGCGATGGGTTCAAACTCCTGCCCGCACACCTTTTCGGGCAACAATACAATGGGAAACAAGTCACAGCCTATTAAGGCATCTATGGGCCCTGGGATATTGTAACTGTCATCCGAAAGTGACAGCTGTTCCAAATAAGACCAGTTTTTATCTGGAAAGGCAGTGGTTGGCATGGATTGGCAAACTTGAGGTAGAATTATGCATTCGATGGTAAAAGATGGATTAAGTTGCCCTACCGGACAGATCGTACAGGTGGTTACTCCATTGGATGCTACGGAAGTCATTTCACCTAAACCATTGATAGGAACATTTAATCGAGACCGATTTAACCCTAATTTTTTAAAGCAGCGTTCAGACAAAAAGTTGCCCTGGCTCGCACTATCTAGTAGTACCCGAAGGGTATGCGGATTGCCCTGGCTATCCCGAAAATCAACTTTTGCAGTTGCAAGAAGGGTTAAAGAACCATTGGAGGGGGTAAGATTAACAGAAGCGGTGGCACAAAGTTGGGGATTATTTTCAGATAGTGTGCTTTGAGAAGCGGGGTTGGTATTATTACATGGTGCTGTAGGATTAGAATTATTAAGTGGTACCTCAAAATGTAATAAACTATGATGGCGGTTTGTGCAAGAGGTACAGGTCCTATTAGAATGGCATTTTGAGAATTTATGTGTACTACTTAAACAGTTCACGCAGAGGCGGTTTTGCTTAACAAGTAAATAGCGCTCATGGGGGGTTTTACTAAGAAAAACAGAGCAATTATAAATGGAATGTGCGGTTTTACATACGCCACAATTTTGTGTATTACCTGTATTAGTATTATTATTAGAGGTATTAGTAAAAAAAGAGTTGGTATAATTACCATTTGTACGAGAATTTGCCTTATTTCTAGTAAAATTCTTGTTATTATTATTATTACTACTAGAACTCAATCCAACATTTTTTGACTTATCTTCTTGGGAAAAATTTAATGTATTCAATACTTTGCATCTGTTATTTAAAAACACTTTTAACTGAGTATAATTGGGCATATCGAATTTTGCATGTTCCATCTCAAACCTCTGAAGGGTATCAGAATCAATTTTTAAAAGAAGTAGGTTAAAAAGCAAAAAATCCCATTCTGTGGTAGAAAAATTCAATAATTTTAACGCTTCGACATTCTCACTAAATTTGTCCACTAAACCACGCAATGCTCGATTTGAAAGGGTAGAGATTTTAGGCAAATTCATAATCTCATTAAAATAAGTCGTGGCTAATAGCCTCTTATTATCATACCTCTTTATCAACGTGTCATAAGCAATAGCGTAGTTATCGTCCGTGATGGGGATATTTTTTAATAATCTAAGCGGTTCCTCACTTACAAAAGTAAGAAGCAGCTGGAATTTTTGTGAAGAAGAAAAATGATTTACATTATGTATCGAACTTTTAAATAAGTCAAAGAATGTTGGCCACGCTTTTAAATTTCCCGAAAAAACGGGTATATCAAGTCTAGGAATATTAAAATTAATTTGCGGGGGTTGATTAAATTGATTGTGAGCCACTGGTGATGGTGGATATGACATAGAAATGTCTGATTTTACGCACAATTCGTTATAAATGCATTTAATTGAAAAATACTGATCATCAACCTCAGTCCGAATTTTGTCATGCTCTTCTAATTGGGTCCCAGTGACCTTTTTTTCAGAAACTAATTCTAAATGAATCTTATGAAAATCGGCATAAGTCGATTCCAAAGAAGTATATCGAATTTTGAAATCCTTTATTTTGTCAGGGTCAGCTGTGGCCTTATAGGCCACATCATAAAGTTCCTTAATCCTTTTAATAAAAACACTTCGTTTATTTGTTCTTGCCATAGTACCTTCAGCCATTATCACAAAGTATTTTTTATTAAAATATTAAAAACGAGGAAAAAAAACAATAATTTTAATCCGCAAAATAAATTATCTAATAAAATATGTCCTCTATAAGCCACCAAATACCACAATCAATACCTATAAAACCAAAAAACAGTTTAAAAATAAATTTGGAATGTATCAAAAAAAAGTTTAACAGGTAAATTCCTTATCTATTTTCTTTTAAATCTCGTTTTATTTTATGCAAGGATATTCCTACATGCATTCTGCATTTAATTAAATGAAATTCTAAATTCTATTTTTACCAATTTTCAAAAACCTTTAAGGTAATTTTAAAATAATTATTTTAATTTTTTAATATTTGGTTCAAAAATTTAAAACCGGTTCGAAGACCAATGAAAAGAAACCAAGTTTCTGGATCCTTTTTAGTGGATCGCGGGTAAAACAATTAATGTTTATAACAAAATATAAGAATAAAAGCAATAGAAAAAGAACACTAAAATCGGAGATGAGCCCCCAAATTAATAGTAAAATGGCCTACCTTATTTGGCGTCAGAAATGGTAAGGGAGTCGGCACCTTGAGCGCTCAGCTGCCTACTCTCTCCGTCGCTTATGGAGAGTGGGGGTTTACCATCGCACGATTTATAGCGATCGCGCGCGGGATTGACCAAAAACTAAAACCCAAGGGCTCAACTTTCATGTATCATACTTAATAATAACACGTAAATTAATAATTAACATTATCCAGTTGATTATTGGTAAAAATATGACAAAAAATGTTATTTATGTCGGAATAAAAAAAAATAATAATTCTATATGGAAAGGTTCCAACAATTTACTTAAAAGTGAACAAAAAGGATAGAATACTTTACTAGTAATGTATATTATTTTGAAGCTTTCTGCAATGAATCAAAATAAGTTTTAACTATATTTATATATTGTCTTTATTGTAGGTATGATATTTTGTATTTTGTAATTTGTGAAATGGAAAGAATTCCTAATAATAATACAATGGGTAATAAATATTCACGTATGTTTTGGGAGCTGTGTTGTTATTTATAAGATATTTTTGAAAATAATAATTATCCAAAGGATATAATAAAGGCAACTTAGAACTACTTTAATTAAGCAGGCAAGCCACTAAGCGTGTTTATTACTGTTTTGGCAAATGCGCTGGGAAACTATAGGTTCTCTAGTAAAGTAAATAAGCATGTGACGTCTCTGCCTCTTTTGAAACTAGTTAGCCGTTAGTAAATATCGCGATTCTAGACGGTCAGCATTTTAAGTAATTTTGGGAACGTTACACTCCCCCCTCTCTCCGTAAAAGGTGAACACCGATAAAAGATACCCTTCGGTCCCACGCAGAAAGCTTTTCTGGAGCCACCATCAGTCCACAAAAAGCTACAGCCCGGAAGCTAGATACAAGCAGACGTAACCAATACTACTACGAAAAGCTAAGAAAAAAACTTTGAAGAGGAAAAACGACATTAAGCAAAATTTGAAAACCTTCAAGAGGAAAACTTTCGTACTAGGTAACGCAGCAGTATTGCGTGTAACCCCTGTTGCAGGCGACACTACCTAGCGGCGCCGATGGCTAACCACTAAGAAAACAAAACTAAAATAATTTTGACAGGTTATCCCAAATCCATTACTGTTGCTCATTTCTCACCGTCTGGTTGAACCCAACACCAGTAGCCCAGACTCCTACATAGTTGATAGCCCGCCTCAGCTATCAATCGAAGAGCCCGAACCCCCCGAATGCGAATCTCCGCCGCATAACGCCACGTCAGATGCCCATCCATCCTAACACATCATCAGGAGTCAAGCAAAAGCGGTGACGGTGAAACCGAGCAACACCCAATAGACAGGGACCCGTAAAGATGGCCGAAAAAAGAACACAAAAAACTAACCCACCCAATATACCTTGATGATTCCCCAGAGTGACAAAGTGCCGATCCACCCGAGACTCCGGAAAGCAATCCTCCAGACTGTGATGGTGCTACTGAGTCGTCAGTATACCTAATGGAAACTACATCAGCAGGCACACTGCGAGGGTAGTTCGACCCAGCAAGCTAAAATTGCAAAAGATGCTATGGCAGCATCTGTCTCGTGTAATAGCTCTCAACACAGTCCAAGGGACCACATCCCTGCACCCAAGGACGACCAGACATCGGTCACCGCCGGGAGTAAACCTGGCATACCAAAATTTTGAAGACAAAAAGGGAAAAAACGGTAGGGGATACTATCCACCGAAATAAAAAACATAGTCTCTATAGATCCTGTCAAACGCGCAAGTCTACAAACAGACAAGAAGGAAGAAGCTTAAGAAGACATTTGATGTACAGTCGTATCCCACCGGCGATGGTTGTCGCCTACATAGGTCGAAATCATAGTTTTTACTACTCTGTTAGGTCTTTCGCAAGGATCAGCCTGTGGATGATACACAGCTGTAATAGGAGAGCTTAAAATTATATTTTTCAGCAAGGGCCTGAAACTCTTTACTTTTCATCTGGGTTCCATTGGCGCAAATCACATATTGTGGAACGCCAAGTTAATATGATGTCATTTTCTACGTACTTACAGATGACATTCGCCTTCGCAGATCGACAAGGAAAGACAGACACATATTTGCTAAAATAGTCGCCGATAACCAACAAATTACTGTTCCCATGTTTTGAATTCCTAGGAAGGGCACCTACAAAATCCAGGCTAATCACTTGCCACGGTTGAGTGGGTTCTGGACTTCTACCCATGTGACCAGCAGCGGCTTTTTGGTCAACTTTATATTTCGCACAGGTAGAACATCGGTTAACGTACTTCGTCACATCACCTCTCATTTTAGGCCAATAATTAAATATGCCTACATGACCGAATAGAACGTCGTCATGACTTTCCCGTAAAGGTTCTAACCGAAAGTCTTTTGGGATTACGATTTTCCAGTACTCCGAATTATCTGCTAACTCTGGAATTGGACATTTCACGTAATCATAAAGTATGTCATATTCCACTCGCCATTGTGAATATCGTAGCGGTGAGACAGTACCCAAATTTTTAATCTTGAAATAACACAAGTCTTTATTCTGTGAGAAGTCATACTTAGGCTCAGCGATGGTAACACTATCAACATTTGGAACGGCTCGTGACAAGAAATCGGGGACAACATGGTCGCGTCCCTTGCGGTGAATAATTTGTTGAAGTCGGAGTTCCCATCGAGCAAGTCTTTTAGATTATTCAGGCAGACAAGAGAACTGTGATCCGTGATTACGGCTGGTGAGTTCGAGATACTGTCTAAGCTTCTGGATGGCCCAAACCACTGCCAGACATTCACGTTCGGTGGTCGAATATTTCTTTTCCTGCTTGGTCAAAGATCTTGAGATATAGCAAATTACCTTCTCGCCCTCCGCAAACTGCTGCGTTAAAACTGCGCCGATTCCAAAGGCATAGGCATCTGTGCAAGGTAAATGGTTTTGTGAAGTCCGGGCAAGTCAAGATAGGATCCGAAACTAATTCCGATTTTAATTTTCCAAAAGCAGAGTCACAATCTCCCGTCCAACGAAATGGTACGGCGATCCAGAGGAAACTTCGAAACTCTTTGACGGTCTTTGGAGCTGGGGCATTAAGGATTGCCTTCACTTTGTCCACATCACAACGAAGTCCTCGGTAATCAACTACGTAGCCCAAGAACTTAAAGGACGGTCGACAAAATTGATACTTATCCGGACTTACAGTAAGTCCAGCAGCAGTCAAGCGGTCCATTACAAGGCCCAGCACACGAAGGTGAGTTTCAAAGTCAGGGCTAAAAATAAGTATGTCGTCCAGATATACGACGAGATAATTAGCAAGGCCATTCTCAGTAGGTTGACAACAAGCAGGCCACGACCGGGCACAGTAAAGGCGGTCCGTTCCCTGCAAGATTATTTTACACTTACTTGCCAATAAGCCGAACGGATATCCATGGAACTGATATATTTCGCTATGTTATAATCGAGCCTATATATGCATATTGTGAGTAGGGGCGCCCTGACAAAATACTAAACCTGTAAGTGCGCCGCAAACTGAAAAAGTTTGGGAACCACTGGCTTACATCTAGTTAAAGAAAAAGAGAATTACATTGAAGATCTGCAAGATAGATATGATATTTTGGAAGAAGACCTAAATACCCTTAGAAATAAGTTATCTGACAAGAATATTCAAAGAGGGTCCAAGAATTTTGAAAGTATTGTAGAAGAACTTTAACGTAAAATGGAAACTCAAGTAAAAATAATAGAAGGTCTAAATAAAGAAATACGAATCTTAAAAGATGAAGATGTAGTCAGACAAAAAGAAATACAAGACAGTTATAGTAAGTTTGAGAAACTAAAAGCAGATTGGAATGACCCTGATAAAACTAACTTAAAAATTCAACAGTGGATTTCAAATTTAGAGAGTGAAGCGACAGCACTAGCATTGGACCTGAAAAATAGTAAGGTAGAAAACTTTGATTTAAAAGAAAGTATTACAACAAAAAACAGCATTATAGATGAACTTAAAAAAAAACTTGTAATTTTTAAAAAAAGTGAAGAAGAAAAATTAAATCCGGACCTACTTGAGGAACTTGATGCTAGCGCTAGCTCTGTAAACGTTTTTAACGTTTTAGAGGTCAACAGTAGTGGCAACGTTTTACCCTTAAAAGAGAATAATGACTTAACGGTTAAGATGGCAGAGTGGGAGGAGCTGAGACAGAATATGATGGTAACAATTGAATCCTTAACTGCTGAAAATGAAATGTTGGCAAATGATGTTAGGAAACTTCGGGCAGAATTCACGCAAAGTCTGCTAGATAACAATAAGTCTTTATCTAGTGAGAAAATCAAAATCAGAATCAAACTGTTGGTACTTACGACCCAAAAAATAGTTTAGGATTAGCGGAATATTTTAGGAAACACTTAAACTGGTCTGTTGAATCAATAACACTTTCCAACAATGAAAATGTTTCGGGCTTAAAAATAGCTAATTCTTAAGTATTTTCAATTTTACATTTTATATCCTCTAAAAGCATCGAAAGAGAAAATAATAGAAAGGGCAGAGAACTGGATAGGGTGGGGAGTTAGAAATAGTGGTACGCCACCATCGAAATTGACTATCGATAATATCGATAGAGAGAAAACTACAGAACTATCGATAGTTTTAATTTAGCTATCGATATTTGCAATACAGCCCTACTATTCTCGATATATATAAGCGGGGACTCCCTCCTTTCCGAAATAATTGCGTATTTGCCCGCCTTTTTATTCAGGGCGACCGATATCTTACAGTTCAGTTTCATATTTCTAATCGAACGTATAGTTAATGGTATTGTTATAAAACTAGATACACGGAGACACAATATATCATCGCAAACTGACTATAGTGTTTATGCTGTAAATCTAAGGTTTACATTTTACATACAATATTTCTGTGTTGTTTATTGCAAAATTTGTTGTTTTGGAGTGTTTTTGAAGTAAAACTTATTGTATTAACAAGCCTCGTAAATGTGTAAATTTAGTTAAAAATTTTTGTTATATTTGTGGAGCAATAACGTTTTCTTCTCAGAAACGCCTGTTGTGAAGACTGCTTAGCAACATTATTATGGAATGAAAGTAAGAGACCAGGATAAGTCATGAGCTCCACATATATGTTGCAACTCGTGTTCAGTTCTATTACGAGAATGGCTTGAAAATAAAAAACGATCGATGGCTTTTGGGATGCCTATGGTTTAGCGGGAGCCTACAAATCACATAGATGACTGCTATTTTTGCTTGGCTCCGCCTATCAATGCAGGATTGTCAATGAAAAAAAGTGGAACAGTTCAATATCCGAATCTCCCATCTGCTATTCGACCTATACCACATTCAGACAGTTTACCAATTCCTACTCCACCTCAAAACTATGAATTGAAAGTAGAGAGTGAAGACAATGTGGAAGATGAGGAATTAAACATGCCTTCAATATCACACGACCCTGATTTTGAAAAAAAAAGATGATCAGCCACACAGATTGAGCCAGTCTGAGTTAAATGATCTCATTCGAGATCTTGACTTGTCACAGGAGAAGTCAGAACTTCTAGGATCAAGGTTACAGCAATGGAATCTTCTTCAACCAGATGTCAGGGTCTCTAAGTACAGACAGCGTCAGCGGAATCTGTTAACTTTTTTTTAAGAAGGAGAATAATCTTGTTTTTTGCTGTGATATTAATGGTCTGATGAAAAGTTTGGAAATGGAGCATAATCCAACTGAATGGAGGCTATTCATAGACTCTTCCAAGCTTAGTTTAAAAGCTGTATTGCTTCATAATGTCAATCGTCTTCCTTCTGTTCCTGTTGGTCACGCAGTTCATATGAAGGAGACTTATGCAAAAAATGCGAAAATCTGTGGCGACCTAAAAGTCATTGCTATACTATTAGGAATGCAATTAGGGTACACTTAATACTATTGCTTTTTATGTATATGCGATAGTAGAGATAGGAAATTATACTATATCCAAGTAGATTGGTGCAAGGAATCTTAAACCTAGTGAGAAAAATGTCCTTGCCGAGCCTCTAGTGAATCCAAAACCCCTTCATATAAAGCTCGGTTTAATGAAGAATTTTGTCAAAGGCTTAAACCAAGATGGTCAGGCTTTTAAATATTTGAGAGAAAAATTTCCCAAACTAAGTGATGCAATAGTCAAGGAAGGCATCTTCGTTCGTCTGAAAGGAAAAGAAAAGGAAGCTTGGGAAGCTCTTAAGGGAGTTATGCATGGATTTTTAGGGAACAGAAGGGAGGAAAATTACACTCAATTGGTAAAAGTACTTCTAGAAAAGTACCATCAACTCGGATGTAATATGTCACTAAAAATACATTTTCTCCACACCCATATTGATTTTTTCCCACCCAGTTGTGGAGTTGTCAGTGACGACCATGGGGAAATATTCCACCAGAATATTTCTCTCATGGAACGGAGATATCAGGGCCGCTGGAATCAAGCAATGCTCGCTGCTGGTTTATGTATAGGGATGCTGCAGAAATTACTTACAAGAGGAAAGCCAAAAGACAGCGATCTCTTGAAGCCCCCAATTAATTATTCATATATTCAACCACCGGTGAGTGTTCTTTTGTCATTTATAGTGTGTAACTGTCATTAAAAATACACCTTTTAATATTGTTAGCATACATTTATTTTTTATCACAGAAACTAGAGCTAATAAAAAATTTTCTTTGTCATATTCGTTTTTCGCAACCCAAAATTGGTAGGGATTAACTCATAAGTCGAAGGAAACAAAAAAAAAATTTGTTGGACAGTGTAATTAAACCGGGAGCATGGTTTTTAGATGTCATTTCAGACATTTAATCTTTTTCACGAAACCTATAAAAAGATGACTTTATCTTAATAATCGCTGTGTCCAATGACTTTAGAAAAAGTAAATATCCTTCTTTCAGTTTACTTAATCAAAAACTTAAATCTTGCGTTCACATTAATATTATTTTATCAACAGTTCCTTGTTTTAGAAATTATTTTAGCAAAGTAAATGACAACATATTTAAGTTTAATAATAAATTTAGGGAATATTTAGCTAAAGTTAAATAGATTTCCAGAGTTGACTGTGTCTTGCATAGATATTAATGCAAAAAATGGTTACAAACTGAGAAATATTCATTTTACTAATAAAATTTTATTATTTATGACAGATGGTACTAAAAATTGTAAAACTAAAAGAAATCTCATAGTAGTTCCATTGCAAGATAATATATTTTCTACTCAAAGTTCTTTTTTAGACATTTCTCACCCAGCAAATATTCTAAATCAAATAATAATTTAAATAATTTCAACTTTCGTATTCTACATTATAACATTCAGGGATTGGAAAACAAAACAAATCAACTGGAGGTCTTTTTGGAAGATCATAAAATTGATATTGTTTGTCTAAACGAACATTGGCTAAAGAACTTTCAGATCACGGAAAAGAAAAGGAAGCTTGGGCAGCTCTTAAGGGAGTTATGCATGGAAAATAGTGAGGGCTATGTATTAATTTCGAAGTTTTCTCGAAAAACTCATATTCGAGGGGGGACAGCCATATTTGGCTTATGGGCTGACAGGCTTATGGGGAAGGCCTCAGAATTGGGGAAAGTCAAAGATCTCTCTGTTGAAATGGAGACGGAGTTTTCTGCCATAGATTTAAAATGTCTACAAGTTATTACCGTCTACAGATCAACAAGTGGATATTTCGAGAGGTTTCTGGACTTATTAACAAACGCACTGTCAATAATTAATAAAAAAGGGTCAAAAAACTGTGTTTACTCGCGACTTTAATGTTCATTTCTTTACAGGGGAGCCTCGAGAGATAATAGTTATTTTATTATTTGATTCCTTTGGCTATACGTTAATTAATCAATATAACACCAGAAATAAAAAATGTCTGGATAACGTTTTTATTAGTTTTAATACATGTTCTCATTGCAGTGTAGAAGATGGCAATATGTCTGATCATGACTCTATTGTTCTTGAAATTTCTCAGTTTCTTGCAAAATCGTCAAAGAAGGTATTTTATCGACCAATTACAAGAAAGGTTTTAATTTTCGCAATACTTTTCAAAATTTTGATTTTAGTTTTGTTCAGAGTTCCTATTTGACTATCTTGAAAAAGTTGATCACTTGTTATCAGAAATAGCTACTGTCATGAATCAGGTTTTTCCGGAAAAATCTAGAATGTCTAACGCAAACTCGAAACAATGAAATAAATTGGTTTACTGATAATTTGCGTCAAAAAAGAAATATACTTACATTTCTGTGTGATTTTAATAAACTTTACTCTCAGAACAGCTAAAACTTTCTATTAAAAACTGTAAACTTAACTACAGAAAAATCTCATTATTGCCAAAAGAGATCCTCTCGATAGATATACCTTAGAATCAGGAAACTCTCAAAAGGCAATGTGGGCTATTATCAATAAAAACAAAACTAAGAAAGTACAAAGTGAAACTACTGTAAGTCCTAATGAATTTAATATCTTTTTTACAAGCATTGCTTCTGACGTGGTTTTAAAGTTAGATGGTTCTTCTGCAAATTATCAAGAATTCCTTAATGAAACCAACAAGCCTAAAATAGTTTTATCATTTAAGCACAGTTGGTCTAGAGAGTGGTTTTAAGAAAAAAACAATATAATCTTTTAAACATAGATTTTTGTTTTCGATACATCGCTAACTAATTTACCGTAAAAAGTAAAATTCCCTATGTAGCCCTTCTCTGGGGGGCTATTTTTGGAAAATATTCTGAAAATTTTAAATACCAACTCCCTATTTTGACTTCATATTTGAATTCTCGCTGAAATTCTCTTTCAAATGGTATCCCATATCATAAGGTTTACTTTACTAATTTTCGAGATATTGGCTTTCAAAATGTCAAAAATTCAATATTCAAATGCCCATATCTTAGAAACTAAAGAAAATTATCTCTATTATCAATTTTGAGGGTTTTTTAACAGAAAATAAAAAATGACAACAGTTTGACGTTTGCACATTCCTATTTACAGTTTATTGATTTTCAGTGATTTTAACGATATTATTAAATTTATTAAAAACCCTTAAAATCGATATTGAACGCAATATTTTTCTTTAGTTTCTAAAATATGGTCCTTTAAAAAAGTAATTTTTGACCTTTTAAAAGTCAATATCTTGAAAACTAGTAAAGTAACCTTATGATATGGGGTACCACTGGAAAGAAAATTTCAGCGAGAATTCAAATATGAAGTTAAAACAGAGAGTTGCTATTTAAGATTTTCAGAATATTTTTTCAAAAATAGCCCCCCAGAAAAGGGCTACATAGGGGATTTTACTTTTTACGTTAAATGATAGTTGGTCGAAAACAAAAATCTAGGTTTAAAAGATTATATATTTTTTTCTTAAAACCCCTCTCTAGACCAACTGTGTAAGACCCTTAGTTTTGTTTAAGGAGATATGATGAATGATCTTAAAAATAGCAAATGTTAGGATGTATACGGTTTAAATAAAAAAATTCTTAATTCAATCAGAGACATTATTATCGTTCCAATCACAAAATTATTTAATAAATGCATCAAAACTGGTGTTTTTCCTAGTGCTTTAAAATTATCAAAAGTTCTACCATTGCATAGAAAAGATGACATTAATAATCCTGGAAATTATAGACCCATTTCTATTTCACCAATCATTGGGAAAATTTTTGAAAAGGCATTAAAAAAACAGATAATTGATTACTTTGAGCAAAACAGTTTGTTTTGTAGCATCCAGTTTAGAAAAAACTTGTCCACAGCAGATGCTATCAAAAGGTTAGTGGAACTACTAAATAGAGGTTTTGATCGGTGTCAGTTTGTCTCTGCTCATTTTTTAGATTTGACTAAAGCATTTGACTGTGTGTCTCATGAAGTTCTTTTAAACAAGTTATTATTTTAGGTTTTGATTAACACAGTCAAAAACTCGTTGAGTCGTATATGACAGAGAGAAAGCAATATGTAGAGGTGTCTGGAAAGGTTTCTGAGCACAGGTCTATTGAATATGGCGTTCTTCAAGGATCTGCGTTGGGCCCTGTCCTGTTTTTGATTTTTATAAATGATCTTTCTAATGCATTTCCTTGAACATACTTTGTCCGTTTTGCAGACGATAACACATGTTTATACTTTGCTTTTCATTTAAATGAACTTAGTCATAGTATCGGAAGCACTTTCTGCTATTAAAGAGTGGTTTATTTCAAATAAACTGAGCTTAAATGAACAAAAAACCTAAGAACTAACAATGACACTTAAGAAAATTGAATATTCCTATGCAACTGATTCGAATGTCCTTGTTCGTTTTTTGGGTGTGCATTTGGACGCAAAACTATCCTGAGAATGTCATGTTACTCAGTTAAGTAAAGTACTTTCTAAAAATACTTATTTGATAAGATCCCTTTCTCTAATTGTTAGCCAAAAAATTTTACTAACTTGCTATTTTGGTTTAATCCATGCCTTGTTGTCTTACGCATTACTAGCATGGGGCCACTCTTCTCATTCTGAATTAGCTTTCCGTTTACAACGAAGATCAGTTAGGATTATTGCAGGTTTAAACTATAGGGATGACTGTGCAGAAGCGTTTAATATATTAACCCTTCCCTGTCAGTATATTCTTCTTTGTTTATTATATATTAAAGACAATCTATCAAATTTTACCACCCATAGTAAAATCCATACCATGGCCACTCGAGGCAGAAACAATGTGGTCTGCCCCTACCAACGTTTAGACAAGACCAGAAATGGAAGAAATTTTTACTGTGTTAAATTTTACATTGTTCTTCCTCAACACATAAAAATTATGGAAAAAGAAGTTTAAAAAAGCAGTAAAAACATTTTTAATTAAACATGCTTTTTACATTTTTTTTATTGGTGTAGTTTTGGTTTGTGGAAAACAATCATAATTTTGTTTTAGTGCATCCAAAGGTTCCAAATTCCCAACATAGGTGTATATTTGTTTAACTGACTGTGTGTAATAGATATTTATTTATTTTTATAGTATTTTTTAACTTAATGTAAAACTAATTTATTATTTAAAAATTTAATAATTTTGCATAATACTTGTAAAATTTTATTTCATATTATTATATTGATTTTGTAATTTTTTGCGAAAGCATATTTGGCACCAATAAATTGATTGATTGATTGGTAAATCCTAAACTATCCTTCATACTTGAAAACTTTTCTTGTAAAAGCGCATCCAATTGAGCTTGCTGATCTGGTGTTAAGGTAGGTAAGTGGACTGACTTTTCTTCGGTCACTAAAGTAGCGGAAGAGAACCTTGCTCAAAAAAATCTTTGAAACATTTTTCCTGACTAATTGTATCGCATGAAGCAGACTCAGTACCAAAGCTCGATTTATTTCGTTTTAAATCGGGCAAAATATCCATATTCATAATAAAATCCACGCCGAGAATCAAAGTGTGACGCAAGTCCGGGATAATCATAATGGGTATAACTCGGACACGACCCATAAGATACACGGGGACGTCAACAATTCCTTCCACTTCAACCGCTTCTCCATTGGCTACCATGCACCTGGATCGGCGTGCCCTGTCCACCTTCAAACCAAGCTCCTGGAAAATGTTACAGCCAGCACCGCCGGCTAATGTGGCACTCGCACCCGAATACAGTAGTGCTAAGATCGAGCGACCCAAAATGTCAACTCTTAACGATCATCTTTTGTCACCAGCCGCATGTAGCAGTACATATGAAAGGAATGTCTGTCCCGCCGATGGATTTAAATTTTGGGCCACTAGACCTCCGAATAGCGACCCTGTTCGGCGTTTCCCGAACAAGTACAGGTTCTGATGGTCTTTCCCTCAGCTCCACAATTAAAACATTTGAGTTTTTTCATCAGGGCACTGGGTTCTTACATGTCCAGTCTTCCTGCAAAACTACGTTTACATTCGCCGCTTTGGTTTTTCTATAGATCAAGTTCGGTTCTTGGAAATGAGTAGATATTCAATCAATTCGATCAATTCGTCGAGGGTATCCACTGGTTTCAGTACAAGGGCCTTTTGGAGGGATGGTAACATGTTTCTTCGTATCAAGTCTATCTGGTCCTTCTGAGGAGGTGGTGGTCGTAATTGCCGAAATAGGCTTTGCATTCTTGTAACATACAAGCCGAAACGTTCATCCGTGCCTTGCCTGCGTTTAGGGATTTCACGGCGCAAGTTGGCTTCAAAATCGTGAGGTAAGAAGGTTTTTCCTCAACCTATCCTCAAAGTCACTCCAACTTTTGAATGTATCACGCCTCTAATAACTAGCTGGTCTTTGGAAACATCTTTAGACAGGCATTTGTAATCGAGGTAATTTAAAAACGCATTTAAACTAGACTGACCATCGAACTTAAGGTTCCATTTTTGAAGGTTATTGTGATCAAAAAAACAAGTTGCCGGTTTCGGGCCTTGTGGGAAATTTGAAAAAGGTTGGCACAACATGGTTCGGAGGCAAAATTTCTCAATGGTTGTGCCGACTCGTGATAAATTCTCGGTGGTTGTTCAAACACTCTATTTTGGTTGAGGTGTCGATCGTAATTGTCCTCGAGTCGATAGGTTACACGGTTCCTCTGAGGGTCCCAGCCACTCAAAAATATCCGGTTGCTTTTGCCAATTGCCAATATTTTCCAGTTCCCTGGGAAGCTGAAAGCTCACTCGCCGGTTCTCAACAGGATTATTTACCTGTGGTAGCCTCTGTGAGAACTGCGACATTATAATGGATTTTCCCAGGTCGACGACCGTGCCAGATTCACAGAGATAATCTCGGCTACTTGCTGGTCTGTATTCATATTAACCGGTGTTATATGATCTCGTTGTTCCAGATGAGCTTGAACAGTACGATTCCATGGTGCACTTCCATATTAGTGGGCTCTTTGACTATTACCAGTGGCAGAGTAGCTAGGATAGTTCTAAGTCGAAGCTGTGACTGGCTACTAGAAAGATTGTCTAGACGTTCTCGAGAATGGGTAGTCCGGTCCACGATGCTCGAGTTTGTTTCAGCTCGTGGTGAAACTGATGACGATCTTTCTTCATTATTAGGTATGGGTCCTTCGGGAGGGACCTCAGGATCCTCGTGACGTTCGGAAAGGTTTTCCAATAAATTCCCCAGAAAAGGCAGCGATGTTGTATACACCTCCAGAGCTTTTAACAACCTCTCGCATAGTTCTACTAAACTATCTCTCCTTAGGCGTTCCTCTTCTGTACAAGGTCGAATCAGAGTTATTTTGCCACGTACATGGAATAATCGGGCTTGAATTCTTTGGAATTCATTATTCCTATTACTTTTATCAAATTCTTGGATGTTCTCCCCCAATTCATCCAGCTTCACGCGGCGGACTGCCAGCTCCCGACAGGATCCATAACCAATCTGACCCTCTGAACTCCGAGACGTTCTTCCGCCAAGACAGCTCGTAGCTGGGCACGCTTATCCTTGACTCTCCAACTCACAAGTAATCTCGTCGCTCAACAAACGATTCACCTCCATCTTTAATCAAGGACGGTAACGCTCCCAAAAAAAAATCACGCACGAATTAAACAAACTTAGTACTGCGCGACGGAAGCAACCTTAAAAATCACGAAAATATACAATTACGGTACACCGTTACAGTAATGAAAGAGTGAGCACCAAACCGTCACAGGGTCACTTCAATATGTAAACAAAAGAAAAATCTAGTAAACCTCTCGATAACACAAACCAAAAAAACACACTTAAAACTACCGTTTCAAACAGAAGCACACAAAACTCTTCAGAGACAAAACAATTTCATAGAAAACTATCCTGGCTTAGACCAAGGGCGAGAGTTGCCACAAGAAAAAATTTACTTGAATTGACGACAAGGGGTAGTGGGTACCAAAAAAAAATTAGTGTATTTAATTAACTTTAGTGTAACTGGGCCCCTCACAAAAAATTTAAAAAACAAAGTTCAAAATTTACAGTGACAGTGTTTTGCTTTGACCAAAATATTTATTTGTTTAAGTTCAGTTGAAATGAGTAGAGAAAAAATATTTAAAAAAAAATCAAAGTTTTGAAATTTGCAATCACGGTGTTTTGGGTTGAACAAAAAAAAGTAATTAACTTGATAAGTTTGCTTGCGGCTTAAGTAAAAAAGCAATACTGGTATCGGTCGGACTTAACACCGCCGACGCGACGCGAACGAAGTATCACCACTTTAATTATTTAATTTAGTTTATTTTCCGAAATTAAGGGGACACTAGTCCATTTAAAAAAAAAACGGAAAAATCAACTTTGGCCAACAGCCTGGCTTGGTTTCTCTCCTGCAAGGTATCGATTCTTGAACCGAGGGATGGTCACATGTGGGAGTGTTCTCACGAAAAAATTCCTAGTCTGTATTCTTGAACGCGCGAGGAGTGTTCCCGTCCGTCCAAAATTCGCAGGTGAACGTTCTACTGGTATGAGGCAGGAGAATGCAATGTTTGGTTGGTTAATTTGTAACCTAACCTTTGCTTTCACATCATACTCAATACATATTGAAACGATTGTCTCATTTTTCTTTCATAGAGCATGTTCTCTATTTCGAGAACAAAATACTTGATTTTTTATACATATTGATTGAGTATAATGTGAAAACATACTAAGTAACCCACATAGTAAGCCATGGATATCTGTCAGCATATACACATTCATCCAACATCCATTGGATGAGCTTATAATGTTAAATTATAAGTGATTATATGGGATGTGCAAATGATATTCCTTTAATGGACATACATGGATACCTCCAATGGATATTTACCTTTTATCCCATGTATGATCATACATGAAAAATACATTCAATGGACATCCAGTGATGTATATGTGCTCCATCAATGTATATCCATTCTATATGTTACCCATATAAAATGGATAGATATTGATGAAGCTGCAACGGACATCCAAGTGTGATAAATATTCACTTCTGATGGATGTCCATTGGATATATACAGGACATTCATGGATATACTTTATGTGGGAATATAATACTTGGAACAATGATAGAACAGATTGCGTTCGCGGGGTCCAATCGGAAGCCTGTGATTGGCTAGAAAGGCCCTGCTATGCGACAAAATTTGACAGAGGAAAGAACTGCGCATCCTCCGTTCAGAGCGTTGCCAAATGAGGTCATAGATTTCAAAGCCTGCAATTTAGACTCAAAATCCTAGATCAGAAAACGCATAGACGTCTCCTGCTCTCCTGGGATCCTAGACTTGAATTTACTGTTGAATTCCTTGATATTGATATCACATGACGTGAGTATAAAAGCTGACAATGACAGCCGTCAACCGCTGCGTATTTTGGCCTTAGAAATAAAGTTGAACAATTCTTTATTTTTCAAGTTATTATTTGCCACACGTCACCAAAGAGCACAGCGAAAAAGGACCAGGTAACTCAGAATTTATTGCAACAATTAGCACTGTTTTCATGGCCAAAAAAAATAAACGAAGAATCCTTGTTGTTTCAGCCGAAATCCACGACGACTGCCCAACAGTAAGGCCCTAAAAGACATTATCTCGACATCTCCACCCGCTGGTCCTGCTAGAGTACTGAAAATACAGTGTCGTCCCACTTAATACGACTCATAACCGCAACAAATACTCATCAAAGGCTTAGTAGTTCAATACATGGAGCAGAGAAGGTGCAACGCCTGCGACACAGTTTAGTACTCACTCTACTTACCTCTAAATTTGTTCGTTACAAGTACTGACACAAGTAGGTGCTTTTCACCGCAGTTAAAGGATGTCCATCTTTACCTCAGCTCTTACGTTAGGCTTGACATGGATAGTTAATTTATCTTGTTGGTTTTAGGAAAAAAGCACCTGCGTCAACCATCACTGAAGAAGATTGCACTATCCCAAATTGACAAAACTCACACCGCAGTCACACACCAATCAGATGTTATTGACTATACTTATTTTGTTCTTGTTTTAGTAATAAATTATTAAATAAATGAACCACGCCGGTATCGTATATTCTAGCTACCTATATTTTAGTATTAAGTTTATCCAATAAAAGATGGTTTAGAACTGTTTAATAATGTACTTGTGGATGTTTTTAATAGGCAATGTTAATTAGCAAACAAATGTTTTAGCGGTAAAATGTTTTATAAGGGAACGATTTTGTGATAACCAATAGTCTTAGGATATAAGAACTACTTTAATTAAGAAATTACAGCCTATAATACAGGCAAGCCACCAACCGTGTTTATTAATCTTTTGGCGAATGCGCTGGGAAAGTATAGGTTCTCTAGTAAAGTAAATAAACAGGTGACGTCACTGCCTCTTGACATTGTGGCGAGTGCGCTTGCGGTTTGTGGTTGCTCTTTACCAACGTATTTTGAAACTAGTTAGCCGTTAGTAAATATTGCGATTCTAGATGGTCAGTATTTTAAGTAATTTTGGGAACGTTACAATCACCTTGAAAACGATAAAATCCTACCCAACAACCCCCAAATCAAAAAATGACTCAGATACATGGACGACTAAAATTTACATTAGAAACCGCACAAAACAGATCCTTAAATTTCCTTGACCTTACAATCTCAATCCTCAACAACAGCTTCATACAATATATATAGAAAACCCACACACACAGATCATGTCATACCGCAGTCTTCACACACCCCACACCAACACAAAATGGCAGCTTTCAGATGCTACATCCACCGACTCATTTCAACACCATTAAACTCAGAAAATTATACAAAAGAACTTAACCTAATCAAACAATTAGCCGTCAATAATGGATAAGAACCCAACATAAAAAACAAAATGATACAAAAAACAAAATACAAACAACTAATAAAAAAAGCTTACGTAACCTCAAATCAAAATGAAACAAATATAAATATCAACACAACAACGACCAACCAAACAAACACAGATTACCCCACAGGCACCTCACTAACAGTAACACACAACAAACCTAATAACACAATTAAAACCTATGTATCAATATCATTCATTGACAATCGCTTATCCAACAAAATAGCCCGAGAAATAAGAACAACCAATGAAAACACCATCACTACTTTTAGAAACACAAATAATCTAAGTAAACAAATCACCAACACCAAAGATAAAATACCAAAACTTAACCAAAGCGGAATATATAAACTAGAATGCAATGACTGCAATGCCTCGTACATAGGCCGAACTTGCACACAACTAGGAACCCGTATAAAAGAACACCTTAGACATCCACGTAAACAAACATAACTTTAGCCCTACTCACAATTCCAAAAGTCTACACTCCACTAACAGAAAAACTACATACGCCTCGATTTTTTAGAAGACCTACATATAATGAAAGAAATTCAAACCAACCCCAACTGGGGATAACAAAAAAGAGCACCGCAACTTTGGGAAACACATTTAACTTACATCCTCTAAGAATGTGTAAACCCGACCCAACCCAATCCTCCCAAAAAACCCTCCCCCCCCCTCATCTTAACAATCCCACAACCATAATACCATAATCAACTGAAACAACAACTAATAAAACACCAGTCGTTCTAAATACAGCCTAAGATATATAGATGGTCCATCAGAATCCCACTACTCAAACATGCAAGCATTTGAGCTACCAGTCATAAAAGTGACTAGCTTCACACAATATTTCGACAAAATCGAAAAACAAAAATTTTTTTAAAGAAATATTTTTAAAAACTAACTAATTTACAAAATTGTAACTTTTAAATGTGCACGTCAACTTAATTTTTATGTACCTAGTCGATATGCGTTCAGTGAAATGTTCCTGTGAATGACGAGTGAGTAGAGAAAAAAACAAAAAACATAACCTATTAAACATACCTAAAACATTTAAACAACATTAAAAAACTAAACGTTTTTTTTTCTATTCATTCGCAGTAGCAGCCTGAGGATGGACCAACTATACCGGGAGCTGGACGTCAAAAGGTCTATGTATCAGATACCAGAAGAGTTTATAACTAAAAAGTGTCACATTGATATGTTATAGTGTGTGCCAACTACAACTTTTTTCGAAATTTGGTCAGGGAGCCGGAATTAAGCTAATCACTGTCATAACTTAACAGTCAAGATAATGCATACAGTACCAGCAATTTTTTTATTATACGGGTGTCATATTGACCCACCAATTATAAATTAAAAATGCTGCCAAACTTTCTTTTGGTCATATGCGAGGCACACCACGACTATGCAAGTCAAATAGTAAGCCAAACGTATGGTGTCAAATATCAGAGTAAGTATGGTGGCACACATGTAATATATGACCATCAAATATGAAAATGTCATGCTGCCTAATTTTCACGTGTCAAAAGGCAAGGCACACCATTCCGAAAGTGGCCCATCTGGAAAGTATACCTATGTTTTTAATACCAGCCAAAAATATGTTGGATAAATGTAATTTAAATATTACCGATAGGAATTGAATATGCTGCCAAAGTTATTCTTGGTTAAATGACAGGCACACCTTTAAAAAGCACCCACTAATAAGGTATAAATAACTGTATTTAATACCAGCCCAATTTTTATGGCACACGTTTTATTTGCATTTTTTTGACGAAATTACATACTGCTGCCAAGTGTCCTTTTGACAAGAGCGAAGGCACACCATTTTAAAACTGACAAATGTTAAACTTAATCTTATGTATGTATTACCCAAAAGATTTTTGTTTTTTGTGTGTCATAAGTATGTAATATATTAAAATTTGATGTGCTGCCAATTCCGTTTCTGACAAGAAAACTGGCACAGCTTCCTAAAAGGAAGAAAAGAAGGAGGTTTATCTATAGATCTAATACCAATGTAGATTCAAATTTATTTCTGTAATATGGTCCTTCTTATATTAAATTTATAATGCTGCCAACTCTACTTTGGAAAGAAGGGCAGGCACACCTTGTCAAACAGATGAAAAATTGAGACACATTTAATGTATCGAATACCAGCGCAGATTATACTTTATATTTGTCATATCACCCTCTATTCAAAAAATTTCTTATGCTGCCGAATCTTTTTTTGACAAGAAGGCAGGCACAACTTTCTAAAGTCAAATGCTTTTGGAGGTATACTTAATGTATCAAATACCAGAATAATTTTTTATTTGGGTGTGTCATATGGATCCCAGATTACGAAGTTTAACCTAGGTAGAGGACCGGCACACATTCCTAAGGACACGATAAATTGAAGGTATTTTAATCTATTAGATACCACCGTCGTTTTTATAATATATATGTCATATGGTCCTCCACATAGCAAATTTATTATGCTGCCAAACTTTTTTGCTTACTTAAGGCAGGCACACCTCCTTGAAACAATGCAGAGAATGAGTTATACTTACTTTATTGCATACCAGAATAGACTGAACGTTATTTGTGTCATATAGAGATACTGATTTTATTTACACCATGCTGCCAATTATTTCATTGGTAGAAGGGCACCTATACCGTCCCAAAGAGGCACTCAATCAGGAGTATACTTACACCATTGCATACCAGAATTATTTTAACTTTTATTATGTCATATGAGGCCGTCTTTAAAAATTCCGTCATGCTGCCAAACCTCCCCTTGATCAGAGGTTGGGCACGCCTCCGTAAGAGGACCGAAATTGGAGATAAACTTAATGTATCTAATACCAACGTAGTTTTTGTTTCCTATGTGTCTTATGGACCTACTGAATTCAAATTAGATATGCTGCCAAACCTTCTCCAGGTCGATGGGCCAAAACACGATCATAAGACATGCGAAGTTAGGGACAAATCCAATGTATCAAATACCATCGGGGTTTTGAGTTTAGTTGTATAATATGGTCCCCTGAATTTAAATTTAATATGCTGCCAGACCCTGTCCTGACCGGAGGACAGGCACACCTTCATAATATATAAGACTAAATAGCAACATTCTAAAAGTTTCAGGGAATCCAACGCCTGCACACTCCTTTGTACCCCCTTCAAACAGCCCAGTTTGTTTGGTGATTTTTTTCGAAAAGTATCAACTTCATGACAATACCACACGTTTCCATTCTGAACGCGTGCGAGAATTCTTGAAACGGGTGAGAAGGAGTAGTCACCGAAAAGAAACCCCATACTGTTTGATCAAAATCTCATCTTTATGTCACTTTTCTATCAGTTTTGTCATGCAGTGATGACATTAGCGGTGAGCGATTTTGATCTCTAACTTTACACTCTAGGGAACAAACTGACAGCAAAGCCGCTCGCGAATGTCATTAGTCTCAAATCTGACATAATAATGAGATTTCCACCTGTCAGGTACGTACTCCCCAATATACTATTTAACTTTTTAATGTGAGTTTTTATGACCTACATTTTGCACACGGTATTATATGAAAAAATGTGCGAATAAAGCAGGACGCACCTTTTGCCATACGGCAAAGCCGCTCACAAATGTAATTAGTCCCAAATCTGACATAATAATGAGATTTCCACCAGTCAGGTGCGTACTCCCCAATATACTATTTAACTTTTTAATGTGAGTTTTTATGAGCTACATTTTGCACACAGTATGTGCGAATAAAGTAGGACCCACCTTTGCCATGAAAATCATTTTTAGTTTTAATTAGTGGCGCCCGAATATTTCCTAAAATGTGTCCAATGAAAAAAAAAAGGATTTTTTAACAAACAAGATATACTCTTACTTTTTTCGTATTTTAAACGGTTTTGAAATGATAAAAAAATAAAGAATACATCCCTACCTGCATACGATTGTAGTAGTGCACTTTGTCTCCTACAACCAAAAAATTAGGACAAAACGAACGTAGGTACCTTTATGAACCTTTTGTCTTAAAATGACAAACAAACTAACCTCCTTAAATATTGACATTTTATTATGAAACGCCCTGTGTTATTTTTACCCTTTATATATCTAAATATATATACCTCTATACTTGAAAACTTCCCACCTCCGATATTTTCAGGACCAAAAGAGATATTCACATATTCTTAAAAACTTGTGATATCTTGTGTGAAAAAGTTTTTCATCAGCTTTATAACGGTGCATTGTATTTTTAATTAAAACCAGTAGCAGTTGAATTTCGGAAATGTCAATATAAATTTTTTTTTCAAAATTTTAAAGACCATAAGGGGTCAGTTCTTGTATTTTAATATTCGGTGGGCGTGGCCTGCATCAGAAGGTGAGTAAAGCTCGCTTGACATGGGGCAATATAACTTGCTATTGTCTGAAATTCAGGGTCATTCTAAAATAATGTCACAAATTTTTTAGGGTTTTTTTACTCCTCCCTCTTAATGTCAGAATTTGTGTTGTTTGTTAAGGCGCATTTACACAGACAAACTTTCCTTTGATGTTGAAATGCCGACAAACATTTACACGAGCCTCTTGAGCAAAATGTTCAAAAAAAAGTTCGACCAAAATCTCGTACTCAGACTCACGGAAATTTTGGAGAGAATGTTAAGCAAAATTTGTTTGAAGAAATGTTGGTATAGAAATTTCTTACAAATTTAAATTTTATAGTTTTATGAGAATTCATTGAACTTAACTGAAAATAGAAAGTCTTAAAACAAGGTATTTTTAATTAAGTGCCTTTTGACGGAAAAACGATTTGATGTCGAAATTCACGTTTTACCTCATAAGCAACTTCGATTGATCTGATTTTTATAGGGGATATGTCAGTGTACTTGTAACTTTTTTGGGGTTGTAAAAAAAAAACGAGAATAAAAAAAGTAATAATTGGCACTTATTTAATGATGTTGCTGGGTTAGAAGGTAAAAACCGTAGACTAGTGAGAGGGGGGTTTGGTTTACATTGACACACAAAATTACATGACAACAAACAAGAGTCAACGCAGTTTTTTTATGAAAGTTTTAGAACAAATCTTTCCATAAAGAAAGGGCTCTCCGACGCAAAACAAAAAAAATTCCTTGAGTACGCTTTAATTTGTTTATTTCGTTTTATTTTATTGACGCGTAGAACTCGCATTTTGCATTTCACAGGTAGTAGGCCGGCCACCCTTTTGAATCGGAATGTTGCCCCTTTGCATATTGTTTGTTCAGTGTCAGTAATCGACCTTGATTGATTATTAGATTAAATCACGGATGTAAAAACACTAAAATGGATTGCTAATACCTATGGGAAATTTGCAGGAAAATCACTGCCGCATGTCTTCCGCCATTTTCGCCGCCATGTTGTGGAGATTTGGGTTGGCGACATTGGTTTCCTTAATTTTAAATATTAGTGTGGGAACACTGACTGTCAACAGTGTCAAAATATGATTGAAATTGACATTTTTTTGAAAGGTTATTTTTGTTGTTGTTTTTTAATACAAAAACAAAAAAGTAAAGAAACAAGTCATAAACAAATGCTCCAACGGTCACGCCATTTATGTCTCTCATTTGGTCTGGAGTATGTGCAGGTTTCGAACAAATAAATCACAATATGGAAACATTGCCCCCCAATTTATAAACTCAAAGGGTACTGTTAAGCCACACGTTATAAATTGTAATAAAAGCTCGGTTCAACCTTTGCTGCTGGCGCTCCCGCTGAAGATACACCTTGATTACATTGATCTGAATCTGCACAGGGACTAAAACAGCTAAGCAAAGATGCACCAACGTGATACAGTAATAAAAAATATGCTATGTTTTCATGGGTATTGAGTTCGTTTTCAAAACTCATTGTATCTTTTTCTTTTATATAGCGTGTTCTTTATCAAGACCAAGAACACGCTATATAAAAGAAAAAGATAGAATGAGTTTTGAAAACGAACTCAATACCCATGAAAACATAACAATAAATTAATAGAGGGAGATACTGACTTTGATAATAGCATATATGGCTTAGCTGAAAGCCAGAGCCATGGCAAGTCAAGCAACATTTAGCAACACTGTGGAGCAATGATAGATTTTTATCATGACAATGAAACCTACAACATATACGGTTTTGAGCAAAATCCCACATCCTTTATAAAAGATAGAGCTACAAAGAAAAATGTCAAATGCTGAAAACTTACCAAAATTTAAGGATATCTTAGTAATAACTTTTTCTGCTGAATTCTTCAGAATCAGAAAACTTTTATTACAAAAATTGTTAACAAAAAACATTGTCACAATTGAATAAATAAACATCAAGATTTAGTGTTAAAAATTAACATTAAAATAAATTTAACCTAAGAATATCTTTAAAATGTCATTTAGATATTAAACATTGTTAACATTAAGGTTTTGTTAATAAAGATTAAAAAATAAATATTGATTTTTCTTTATTTCTAGTAAAACATCTTATAATTACCGGTCTTAAAATCTCAAAAAAATACTGGCTACAATATCACAAAAATTGACAATGAAATCTTAAACTACTTACTTAAAATTACATATAGAAAGTTACAAACACATGGAAATGACAACAAGAAAAAGAAAAAAAAAATATACTGATAAAATACGTATTAAAATTAATATTTTGGTAATTATGCAGTATAGTTTTCTGCCATTTTTGACTTTTTATGAAAAATTCTTTATGGGGACACCTTCTAGGGTCCCTAGGACCCCAAATCCGCCTGCGCCGGTTGTTTTTTTTCAATTTTTTTTGTTTTTTTTTTAATTTTTTTTCACTAAAACAATCCAATCAAACACAGTCCAACCCAACCCAAAACAATGAAAAAAACACATTACAACCCCCCCCCCCCGGGCACCCTATTTTCTCTTTAAAAAAAAATTGGCCGCAGGCGGATTTGGGGTCCTAGGGACCCTAGTAGGTGCCATAAAGAATTTAAAAAAAAAATCAAAAAGGGCAGAAAACCGTATACTGCATTACCAATTTTTTTAATATTCTTTTTAAAACTCATGAAGTATTGTTCTAATTTTGTAAAAGTCGATGTGCCAAAGATGTATTTTTTTGTGATCGCTTGCCATCGCTCTGGTTTTCAGCTGATCCATTATGCTATTATCAATCTCCATATCTCCCTCTATTCATTTATTTTTCTTGTCTTCTAGGCCTATAACAACCTCGGATTTATAAACTGTTGGCGCATATCTGTCCCTAGACGTTTTAGTTCCTGTTACAGATTCAGAGATCAACTTAATGAAGGTTTATCTTGAGCGGGAGCGCCAGCAGCAATGGTTGACAGTACCCCATGGTGTAATTTATTTGTTCAAAACTTGCACATTCCCTAGACCAAATGAGAGAGATTATCATGGCGTGGCCGTTCAAGCATTTGTCTGTCTTTTAAATGGTTTTTATTGCTTGGTTTTCCACTTTTTTGTTTTTGTATTAAAAAACAACAACAAAAATAACCTTTCTAGAAACGTCATTTTTGACACTGTTGATAGTCAGTGTTCCCACACTACTATTTAAAATTAAGAAACCAATGTCGCCAACCTAGATCTCCACAACATGGCGGCGAAAATGGCGGAAGACACACGGCAGTGATTTTCCCACAAGGGTATTATCAATCCCTTTCTTTTTTACATCCATGGATTAAATTGATAGAGATTCACTTTGTTCATATCTATATCTTTAGCATTTTCATGAACCTTTTGCTTTTTTAAGTAACCCTTGGGGCCCTAAACTAACTAGGTAAATCTGGTGTGAGGAATTAAAAAAAAACAATCAAATCTAAGGGTGAAGTAAAGTCACAAAAATATGTTTTTAAAAAAATCACCCTCCCCACCCCACCCCAAAAACTCAAAATTTTTTTGAAAAAGAAACATTTTCCTGGGTTTTTCTTTAAATTTAGGAAAAAAAAGCTTGGAAATAAAAAAAACAAAAAAACTCGCAAGAAAATCCCAAAAAAAACCCCCGGGATAAAAAATCCGGGAAAAACCCTAAGAAAAAATATTATAAGTAACCCAAATCCTTGTGAAAAACTGATGGCCAATAATAATGTTTCGCTTGCCGTCGGCTTTTTTTCACAAAGATTTAAAATAAAAGTTGGTGTTCCATTTTTTTAAAGAATTGAGATCACTGATCACTGATGTGAAATTTTATTTATTCTCATCTTTAAAAATATGTTTCCAAAACAGATAGCAATAATTTGCTCAAAAATTTACCAGAACAAAATGTTCAAAGAAAAGCTCACAAAAATGTTCACGCAAAATTTTTTAGATCTTTTGCACGAGCTTCTGTTTGAGCATGTTCGTCTGTGTAATTGCCCCTTTTCAAATTCAAAATATATATTGAAATATGAAAAACTAAGTTTTAAAACAAGGTATTTTTAATCAAGTACTTTCCGACGGAAAAACGATTTGATGCCGAAATTCACATTTTACCTCATAAACAACTTCGATTGATTTGATTATTATAGGGGATATGCCATTATAACTGTAACTTTTTTGGGGTTGTAAAAAAAACGAGAATAAAAAAAATAATAATTGGCACTTATTTATTTCTTTTGCCTGTAAAATGTAATGATAAAAATTTACGTTTAAAAGAATATCTCTTTATTTTACTTCCTAGTTTAGTCTTTTACACTAATAATTAAGTCAAATTAAAAAACCTATACACATTTTATTAAATCTCAAATATATGAACAAACGCACGTTCGTTTTAAATAATACCCGTTTATTACCCACTTTTACAACCCTACGATCCCGACCCTTGTCTAAAAAATATAATTTAGCAGTAATAGCACGGATCACTTGTCTGTTCGGTACTCTGTGGTAAAAGACTAGACTTTTGAATCGGAATGTTGCCCCTTTGCATATTGTTTGTCCAGTGTCAGTAATCGACCTTGATTATTACATTAAATTGACAATAAATATCTATATCTTCAACATTTTCATGAACCTTTTAATTTTTTAAGCAACCCTTGGGACCTTAAACTAACTAGGTAAAACTGGTGTGAGGAATTTAAAAAAAAACAATCAAAGCTAAGGATAAAGTAAAGTTACCAAAATATGTTGAAAAAAAATCCCCCTCCCCACCACTCCTGATAGATAGTCGTGAGGCGCGGAGTACCGCTTAAAAGTGCAATTTTTGAGTTTTTTGCCGATATTTGAAAAACTCAAATTTTTTTTGGAAAAGAAAAATTTTCCTGGGTTGTTTTTTGAATTTAGGAAAAAAAACCTTTGGAAATAAAAAAACTCGCAAGAAAATCCCAAAAATCCCCCGGGCAAAAAAATCCGGCAAAAAAATATTATAAGTAACCCTAATCCATGTGACAAAACTAATAGTAGAGCCAATAATAATGTTTCGCTTGACGTCGGCTTTTATTCACAAAAATTTATAATAAAAGTTGGTGTTCAATTTTTTTAAAAGAATTGAGATCACTGATCACTGATGTGAAATTTTATTTATTCTCATCTTTAAAAATATGTTTCCAAAATAGATAGCAATAATTTGTTCAAAAATTTACCCGAACAAAATGTTCAAAGAAAAGCTTACAAAAATGTTCACGAAAAAAATTTTAGATCTTATCCACGAGGTTTTGTTTGAGCATGTTCGTCTCTGTAATTGCGCCTTTATTATTTTGGAATGACTCCAAATTGCAGACAATTGCAAGTTATATTGCTCCATGTCAAGCGGACTTAAGGGGCCAATAAACACCCTGTTTGCAATACCCTTTTAAAAAGGCGTTCTCATGGACTTTACAACAAAGTCTCCTTTTTTTAATTTTATGCATTAGTTTTTAAGAAAATTAAATTTGAAATTGAAATTTTCAGAAATTTAACTGCTAATATCTCGAAAACTACTGGTTTGAGTTCGAAATGCAATACACCGTTTTAAAACTGAGGAAAACTCCTTTCACACAAGGTATTACAAGGTACGTGGGGGGAGGGGTAAGAAGGCAAGTCAGTGAATACATTATCAGTTTTTCCTCGAAATCCTTGATACGTTTTTAAGATTATATAAATATCTCTTTTGGTTCTCAAAATATCGGTAGTGGGAAGTTTATAAATGAACACCATGTATACAAAAATAATTACTATATTATAGAAATCACGTTAGAAAAGCTATTCCCCTCTTTATTGCACTTTAGAATATATACAGCCTATTCTTTTTATTGACTCAAAAATGGTACTTCTTACCTGACGCAAACTAGATTAAAATTTCTTTCCTTGGAATAACCCATAACTTGCATATTTTCTTTAATTTTGTATGTGTAATTATAAAAATAAGCTTCTTGTTTTTTGTAGGCATTCTTATTAAATTTTATAAAGTAGGTACATACCTACGTATGTTGAGTAATATGTAATGTTTTGAATTAATTAGGTTGAGGATGCTTGTATAATAAGGTGACCGTATTTTTTTAGCTACCCAAAAGACGGACATTTTCCCAAATTGAGCTTTTTAATTGTCATTTAGAGCACCAGAGCTTCTCAGAAATTTTTGAGCAATAATCCTAAATTACCTAACCAATTTTAATGAGCGATACGTCGATCACCTTGGTAGAGACTAGGATTCACAACGGTGTTATTTTTTCAATTTATTATAAACTGATTCTATGATTCTATTATAATTTTGAAGGCGAATTTCATGTTCTATAAATAAATAACACTCATTAAAATCGGTTAAGATATAACAAAACTGCAGTCATTCCGGTTTTTTTCTGGGCTTCCACCCGGTAAATAAAGTCTGAGATCAGGGGATTGCCAGTTTGTGGGGAATTTTCCGAATTGCGGCGATCTTCTTTTGATTTGGGGGATTTTGCGGATTTTGCGGGGATTAACAGTGCTACTGTAATTTTTTGAAATTCTTACCAAAATCAAAGACATACCTCATAAATTATTACAAACTTTTATAAACCTAAAATTAAACCTCACAAAAGCTTATAAACTTTATAAAAACTAATAAGGTGTGTTTTTTATGAGGTTTTTTTGGCAGGGTTTAGACTCAATTGCCATTCATTTTTTGATATCACATTAGTTATATTTTATTGAAAACATAATTTTGACCCCCCCCCTCATTGTACACCACTGGTTAAAAATATATTACTTTTAACTTTAGGCTTAAGTACTATTCATTTGATACCATATACATACTATTTTGATAGAAATTTTAATATTTGAGAACTCCCCACCATTTTTACTGGCTATGGGTTTGATTTTAATCATTTTTAAATAAAATAATGGGACCAACTATAGAACCCAAACTCAACATAAGTTCCAAATTTTGTCAAAATCGGTCGGATATTTTTTGAGTTATGTTATGAGCGGTGGTTACAGATAGATGACGCTACATTCTTTAATTTTACATAAGCTTTGAGTTACTACTAAGTGGTGGAAAATTGCTTTTTTTTCGTTTTTATTAAGTTTTTATATGTTCACTTTATCGTAACATTATGATTGAAGGATGGCAGTTGTCGCGTGATTATGCCAAAAAATTTCCGATTTAATTTGCTATTGGTTACCTACCCAAGCGAAAAAAAATTTCGCAAAAATACATGTTGACCTGTCAAAAAACCCATTTTGATTGGTTTAAATGTACTGGTGTGGAATTTTCGGTGTATTTTTTTTACTTGTCAAGAAAAACTATCGCTGTATTTTTGCAAAATTTCACTTGTCCTTGTCTTATGAGTTTTTTAATGCACAGCAGTGGCATAATTCAAGAAAATCACTTCAAAAACAAATAAAAGTTTCCTCTTTTGCACGAACACAAGGAGGACAACCAGGACAAAAAAAACCTGATTTTCCATAAAAAGCCTAACATTTTCAAAAATATACTTATTATGAATTAAACCAATTTTTCACTATATATAGAACCAGTGGCGGTCGCAACTTTCTAAAACGGGAGGGGGCGTCACGAAATTTTTTCGTGGAAGCAATCTGTGTTATTTCGTTTTTTTTAGCAAAATATACAGTCCTGCTAGACCTAGCGAACACACGCAGGCAAAAATTTTAGGAAAAATAATGTTTGATTGTAAAAAAGTCACCGTAAATGGCGCTGCAGGCGAAATTTTTGCAGAAAAATATGTTTCATTTCAAAAATATTATATCAATGTTTGCTTTCAAAAAATGACCCAAAAGACGCAGCACCTGAAAATTTAAGAAAAGGAATGAATGATTAAAAAAAAATAATTACCTATAATAATGACGCCGCAGGCTGAGATTTTCAAATAAGTAATGTTTAATTAAAAAAAAATTACAAAATGCTGCCACACTCGAAAATTTTAAATTTTTATGAAAATTCTGAGATTTCCTGGAAAGTGCTGGACAAGCCAAGTTAATGTGATTAGAGTGGTCAACTGCAGTACCACCCTACTTTTGTAACGTTTGCCGTTACAAAATAAGTCTTACTTATCCTTAACAAAAACAAAATAGATTAATATAAATGATTTTTCCTGCGACCACATGAAAATAGCCAAATTTGCACTTTTTCCTGTTTCAGGAAGGTGCATGCATATTTCACAGGCATATTAATTTTTATTTTCGTCACTCTACGGAAGAAAATATTTTTTTCTCTGAATAGGAAAATGACTCACACTATAGATCCTAGATGTGTTTTGGGTCCACTGTTTTGACGAAAATATTTCGTCTCTAAGGACGAAAGTAAAAAAGGTAAATTTTAAAATTACAAGGAAATTCGGGTTGATATCTTGTGCGTGGCATAATAACTATAACCGTTAAGTTTCGTGAAGCAATGCCAAAACAATAGTGCATACGACTAATCTATTTTTTAACTGCTCTTCATTAATCGCAATTAATGCAGAAAACGGGAGTAGGACGCTGCGACAAATCAAATTTAAATTTCTTTGGCTGTAAGATAGACAACATTTTGGGTAAACTGCTCCAAAAAATCACTGCTATTTGTCACCGTGACCCGGCTGGAGCAGTCACGTCTTGTTACTGCTTCACTAAAATCGCGGGTTGGTCCATTTCTAATCGCAATACAAATTATTACATGCTGCCGCGTGGCTGACGTCGAGTAACCATGGCAACGGTAAATATCAAAGCCACTTGGCTGTATGTTGGCTCTTCACTTGCTGCTTTGCTTTCGATAATTCGATTCTTTTAGAAGCGGTGCGAGTTGCGACGGGCGGTCGAGCCCCTTCAACTACTTCACCTGCCGAGTCGCCGCTGGTGCGTGGTCGTACGAAAAATAGCGTAACTACATAACTCGTTAGAAAGTGACAATATTACATTCGTGTGATTTTCGCACTCGGCTGACGCCTCGCACAAAAGCTTTTATACTTGTGTCAAATATGTCACTTTCTTCACTCGTTATGTATTATACTATTCTTCTCTCTTTAATCAAAGACGTCTTCCAAAAAAGGAGATAAGTTAATATCTAAAATAAAAGAGGTTAGTTTTGGCAGAGACAATTCAACTGCATAAACAAACACATCCAGTAATTTTTACCCTCCTCACCCCCCAAATAAGGGTGGTAGGGGAATAAACACGATTGACCAGCGAAAAAGTTGTTGACCGGGTCCTTATCTTTATCCTATTTTGATAAAACTTGTAAACGTACCTAAAGTACACGTCCTGACAGCGGCGTAGCAACAGGACAGCGGGCCCTGGTTCGGAGCAACATCGGCGGGCCCACCATTTATTTAATTATTTATTTCGTTTATTTTCCCCAGAGACAATAAATTTACAATTGTATTAGGAATAGTCTAAAACTTAAATCTAAAGAACCTATAAATAATTAAATATTTAAAAAGAAAAACGATTCACAAAGTGAAAATTGAGATCGCCTAACAAACATAATGTGAAATAGTATATTACATAACAAGAGAAGAAAGTGATAAATTCCACACGAGCGTGAAAGTTGTGAACGAGGCGCTAGCTGAGTGAAACAACACGCGAGTGTAAGAAAGTTACTTTCTATCGAGTTGTGTATGCCATTTTTCCTACGAACACTGATGAATTGCACTAGTTTTTGTTAAAAAAAAAAGGTCTTTCGACTACTAAAAAACCAGGTTTTGGGTGGATATTTCGATCGTATCGAGTGGAAATAAAGAAAAATCCTCAAAAAACACCGTTTTGCTCTAAAATATCCTAAAAAATTCGATAAATCGCAATATCCGAAAAAAATCCGATCCTTGAAAAACAATCCGCAAATCGGATTTTTATCCGGTGATTGTTACCACTGATTATTTTTCATCGGTTTTGTTACTACTCCAGACACTTTAAGTTGGTCATGACACGTGCAGTTTTCCGGCTCGGATGTTTCTGTCTTTTCTTTCTTCTTTCTGAATTTTATGTTTGTATAAAAGTTCGGATGATTGTGTTATATATTACTTATTCAGGGTCTCTGGGGGGGGAGGTTAACCACCCTCCCACTGCTGGCAACGCCACTTGTTTAAATATTGTAAACAATGGTATTACAGATGTAAGTGTCCTTTTAAAGCGGTGTGCCCAGGTTCTGAACAGGTTCTGGCAGCATAGCAAATTTATAAATAAAATGTCCTTATGACAAGTGTGCCACAAAAATTGTGCTGGTATTCTATAAAGTAGGTAAGGCTTCAATATTGGATGCTTTTACAGGGGTGTGCCTAGGCCCTGGGCAGAGGTAGGTTTGGCTACATAGCAAATTTATGAAAAAGGTATCCATATGACAAGTGCGACACAAAAAATACGCTGGTATTCGATAAAGTAGGTAAAAGTTTCATATTGGATGACTTTACGAGGGTGTGCCTAAGCCCCGGGCAGGGGTAGGTTTGGCAGCATAACAAATTTATAAAAACGATGTCAATATGACACGTGTTCTTCAAAAATCATGTTGGTATGGGATGGTGTAAGTAAAAGTTAGCTATGGGTTCTCTTTAGAAGGGTGTGCCCAGGTTCTAGACAGGAGTATGTTTGGCAGCATGGCAATTTAAAAAAAAAGGTATTCATATGACCTGTGTGCCACCAAAATTATGCTGGTATTCGATAAAGTGGGTAACAGTTCAATATGAAATGTCTGTACGAGGGTGTGCCTAGGCTCTGGACAGGGGTAGGTTTGGCAGCATTCAAAAATTATAAAAAAGGTGTCCATATGACACATGTTTCACGAAAATTATGCTGGTATTCGATGAAGTAGGTAAGAGCCTAATATTGGATGTCTTTACTAGGGAGTGCCTAGGCACTGGACAAGGGTAGGTTGGGCAGCACAAAATTTTTGTAAAAAAGGTGTCCAGATGATACGTGTGCCACAAAATTCTTCTAGTAACTGGATGCCTTTATAAGGGTGTGCCCATGCTCTGAAAAAAAGTAGGGTTGGCAGCATGTTAAATTTGAATTTGCTGCATCTATATGACACACGTAGCGCCATAAAAATGCTGGTATCAAATAAAGTAGGTAGTCTTATATTTAACCCACTCTTGATAGAGGTCTATCTGTTCTTTAGCGCAGAGAAGGTTTGGCAGCTATTTGGATTTTATTTAAAGTGACTAAATGACACATCATAAACAAAAATTATGCTGGTAGTAAATAAAGTAGGTAGATGTTTAAAAAACCAACTCTTTAAGGAGGTGTGCCTATCCTCCTGTCAAGAGGAGGTATGGCAGCATAGCCTTTTCGTAACAAAGAGGTTAATATGACACTCATAAAAGCAAAGCCATTTAGGTATCTTATGACTTAGGTTGGAGTAACGTATGACAGCAATCTATGGCAGTATGCCAATTTTCTGGTCCAACTCAAGTTGAATCTACTAACGGTTCTGTACTCACTGCTTTAAAATGACATTCTTAAAACAACAAATATGCTGGTACGTAATTCATAGGTACGCTCGTAAGAAAATTGACATATATGTGGGCGCAATTTAGGTCTGGACAGGATGATATTAGGCAGCATGGATATTCTCAATCAGGAATTCCAGTATTACACGTCTGACATCAAAATAACAGTGGTATGAGTTACCATAAGTCTAAGTTAGTAGTTGCCACACTTGCCAGTGGTGTGCCTCGCATATGACCAAGAAAAAGTTTGGCAGCATTGTCAATTTATAATTAGTGGGTCAATATGACACCTGTATCATAAAAAAATTGCAGGTACTCTATTCATTACCTTGACTGTCAAGCTATGACAGTAATTAGCTTAATTCCGGCTCCCTGACCAAATTTCGCACACACGCTGTAACGTTGTGACACTTTCTGGTATCTGATACATAGACTTTTTAACGTCCAGCTCCCGGTATAAACGCCCGAAAGCGCTCGCTAATTATTAAAAATTAAATATTTTTACACAAAAATACAAAACTGCCTTTCACTTCAATTTTCCAAAAATAAAAGATTTCTTATTTTCTGCCACTTTTTTACTAAATTGATTGGGGTATATACCATAGTTTGACAACACAAAATATATTTGTCGTTGGAAACTGGTTATAAACCTCCAAAAATTAGGTAGGGGCAGTTGCGGGGAACAGGCAGAGGTTTTCGCGCGCGCAATAAAAGAATGATCAAATACGGACGTCCACTACATGTCTCAGACATACGGCGTTTATACCCGCGATCAAAATAATGGTTTTTCTAATTATTTGTCGTAAATTTTGTTTATAATATAGTTAAAAAAAAAAGGTTATTGGTGCTGGTGCAATGCAGATTACGAAAAAGTAAGAAATTCGTTGTTTTTTATTTAAATTACCTTAGTTTATATATTAAAGGCCTACTTAATTTAGAGGGGTTGTGTCCTTGTCCAAAAAGAGCGTGACTGCCCTAGCTCGAACGCGGCTCTGGTATGTTGTAGTATGCTGGATCTCTCTCAGCCGAATGCATTTAGAAAAACAGAACAATAGTAATTATAGTAAGATCAGAAAAATTTGTTATTAGTAATTTAACTTTAATATTCATTTTGGTTTTCTGGTCGGCACGTTTATGTCTTGGGGTGCTTGGACCTTAATGGCGTATTAAAGTTAGTAGTTAACGATATATTTTGGCTTTCTGGCCGGTAGCGTTTATTCCTTCGGGTGCTTGGACCTCCATGAAATTTTGGTTTTGTGCTCAATTATTTGATTAAGGAATGTGATATTTGGCCGGTTACCTTTGGGTACCCCGGGTACCTTCATTTTAATGTACATTTTGGTTTTCTGGCCGGCAGTGTGTATGCTTTGGAGTGCTTGAGCTTTAATACATTATGATTGACTAGTCGGTTATCTTAACCTTGAAATACCTAAGTAAAGTTTAACAATGTTTTGAGTGTAAACCAAACCTCTGTTAATGGAAATTTATTTTGTTTCAGAACGATAATCGTCAGGATGAAGCCGAGTCTTAGTGAGTTTTGTTACCTACACTACTATAAATGCTTTCGGAATAAAAGTAATATTATTCTTATAAGTTAAGTTACAATTATTGTTGGGCCGAGAGAGTACCAATTTCAGTATGGCTATGTTAGCGCGCCACTGTGCCTACATGTGGAACTGTACTATAGAGAACTATTCCGTTTGACATGTCCAAGTAGTCGCTCTTATATACCCGAGCGAAGAGTAACGAATTGTCGATATACGGTTGTTCAATTGTTTATATTTTATTATTGTCGTTCTAATCACTAATATTTACCAATGAATGCCTTATTATGGTGTTCATTGTAATTTTAGAAACAAGAAACTAAACTGAAAATCCTCCTTTGCGTTGCGTAGTGGGGTAATAAGGTTAATTGCTTTAATTTAAGGCATTTTTTTAATTTAGAGGCCTGTTTATTTTTGATTTTATCGATATGACATAACGTCATCGTAAAACGGAATTTAATGCTGTCAGACATTACAAGCTGGTGGTGTGTTTGAGTATACACTAATAAAAAGTCAAAGTTTGAGATATAGGGAAAAATGCATGTATGCGTTTTTTTTTTAAACAGAGTACATATATATAGTCCTATACAATATGCTATTTTTAAAAAGCGATTTTTTTTGTGAATATCAAAATGAAAAAATATACAGGGTGTTTTACATAAAGTGTACTTTAAAACACTTTTTGTTTGATCCCTTTGCCACTATTAGAAAATGTTGTCCCAGGGAACAGTTAAAACCGATGACCCTGTAAAAGGTTATTCGCTATATTTTCTATTAAATCCGTTTTTAAGTTGAACTCGATTAAAATCGTCAAATTGATTCCCGGAAGGGAAATAAAAAAAATATTAAACTTACCTTCCTGTTTCGCTCCTGTTGGTTTTGAGCAAAGGTAGGTATTCTGTCTTCAACTTCCATGCCCTCGATTTGAAGAATATCTTTTAGTAAATCATTTTCTACAAGATGAACGTTTATGCTAGGTCCCAAAATGTTGCACAATGCGTCGTAGTGTTTTCTCTTCACCCAAGAGTCCAATACCAAGGTCTCTTTACCGATTTTGATGCTGATATCGGATGCTGTGTCTTCCTGTAAAAAGAGCTGGTTTTTAGCTGTACTTGGTCAAATATTACTATAAAAGAAAAAGCTTTGATTATTCTCCAGTTTTATTGAAAATTCAACAAACTTGTTTTAACATTATAGACTGTCATCTTCAGGGGTGTACTGAAAGAACCCAACAAGACTTATTGTAAAATTGATATTTGAAAAACAGAGTTATGCCTGGTCTACCCATCCATCAGACACAACCGAAATACAACTTCTTAACATTTTTTACTCCTAATTTATAATTATTAACTGTTTCCTGAGGCCACTCTCTTTGTTTTCAGTTCTCCATGTAGCTGCTTAAATTTCCCTACTTTTCCATAGACACTAGATGTCGCCATACTTGTAGCACCACCCTTGGGTAAATTTTTGTTAAAGATTAGATTTTAAGTTTGTAAAGGTTTCAATTTTGTGTTATGCTTGGTCTACCCGTTGGTTGGGTCACTGGCTGGGTGTTAGCCTTCCCTTATGTGATTCTTCCATATTTCCATTGGATGGTTGGCACTGTGCTTGTGTCTGATGGATGGGTAGACCAAGCATAACTCTGTTTTTCAAATATCAATTTTACAATAAGTCTTCTTGGCTTCTTTCAGTACACCCCTGAAAATAACAGTCTATACTGTTGAAACACGTTGGGTGAATTTTCAATAAAACAGTGGAGAATGACCAAAGCTTTTTCATTTATTTGAAATCCCTCCACCAATGGACTACTTCGTCAATTTGAAATATTATATTATATAGAACCATAGACTTTTAAAAAACAATTCGTTTATGAAAGTCTATGTATAGAACAAATGCCAAAAATTAAGTTTTGTAAAAATCCCAGATGGTGGACAATTTTAAAATATAGCAATTTTTTTACCCTCCCCCCCCTGATTTTTTTTCTGTGCGCTTCTGACACAATTTCTTTTCCTGAAAGAAGCATTTTGCCCAAACCCAAAAATGTATCATTTTCAAAAATCGGTAAAGAATTAAAAATGCAAAGGGACTTTGTTTGTGGGGTATTATTATTTAAATTAAGTATGGTTATAATTTGTTAGAGACTAAACTGATTATAATGAACCAAACCAATACATTAAAACTTTAAAATTCAACATCAAATTTGACATTTTTAAAAATTTTAAGAATTTCAAAATACATTTGTTATTTAGATTGTTTAAGCTTATACAGACCGCTTCAAGCTACTGCGAACATAGGGCGGAAGAAGTCTAATTTGCCAGTGTACGTACATGCAGAGACACCGCACGCCTATCAGTGAAGCAACCAATACTCAGGCTTGCGATCACCACTTGCATGACTTTCCTTTGGTATTTAGTACGCCTCTAACCACGGTGCTGTGTGGAGCGTAGTCAATGAAACCGGAATTTGGTCAATAAATACGCAAATTTTTATAACGTAATTTTCTTATTTTTTGTCACTGATAAATAAGAGCGTTTTATTGTCAAGTGCTCAGATTTATCAGTGACGACGTGTTACAATGAAAATAATAAGGAGAAACAAAATAAAAGCAAGTTCTCAAAATAAAATAATACATTCTAAAAACCAAAAAGATTCTCCCAGTCAAAAAAAAATTAAAGCAAATGTTCGAAAAGTCCTCCTTGCTCGGCTAGACAATATCCGAGCCTACTATAAAAACCCCTTCTAACGTTTCCAAGCATGTTAGGGGTGATAATTTGAAAAGCTTCTTCAAAAACGGATAGAAGTCATTAGGAGCAAGATCGGGAGATCGAGCTGGCCATAAAATAGTTCCCCGTGTACTTATAACCCGATTAGGAAATACATTATCAAGATATTCCCTAACAAGGCCAACATTGTGAAAGGAACCATCTTGTTGAAACCATGTTTCACCAAATCTTACACCTAACAACTGCCTAGCAGTTGGAATAATGTGCTGCTGCAGTAGATCCAAGTATCTAGGACCATTCAAATTGCAATTGCCGTTAATAAAAAATGTCCCAATTACGTGTTCCCCTATAATACCCCCCCCCCAAACATTTAGTTTTTGGGGATACTGCGTTCTTACGTCAAAATACAAATGCAAATTTTCCCTCGACCAATATCGAACGTGTGTTGGGTTATGACGATTTGACCATTTGACCATCTGCACTTTTTAGGCAACTTCGTAGACATCCATTTTTGGTTTTAAAAATGTATTATTTCAATTAAGAACTTACCCATCTGTTTCTCGAGCAAGGCAGAAATAAAACAAAATAATAAAAACAAAATTAATTTCCAAAAGATAACACTGCAGCGTGCTTCGAATCCACCTCGGTCGTACGGCACGGAGAGTAAATTGGACTTGATTCCCCCTATGTTCGCAGTAGCTTGAAGCGGTCTGTATACTATAGTTAATATCATATAAAGTAAAAAAATATGTCTTGAAAAAATCGATCTTAAATACTCTTCTTTCATTTTCTTTTCCTAATTACATTTTTATATTCTTCAAGATTTGATGTTTGCATTTCAATATTAAAGTAAATAAGAGAGCTACTAAAAAATAAGTACGTAATTTGTTCTTTTGAGTTTCGAAATTTGACTTGTAACATATCTAAACAGCTGTTATGCTCATCAATAATATTCCCAAACTGAGATTGTAAGGTTCTCTATCCATTGGTTATGTGAAGTGAAAAATTTCAACTTTTTAAAATCGTCCACCATCTCGGATTTTTACAAAACGCTATTTTTGACACTTATTCTGAGGTAAATATGAAGTATAATCTTTCCGAGAGGCGTATCCAAGGCGATGTCCAAGCGATTTTCCATCCATTTTATGTTCTTTTTTAATTTTAAGGTTTAACTTCTCATTTTGGTGAACTGTTCCTTTAATCAGCGGTTCAATCAGATTCCCGCCTATTTCCCGATTATCCCGGTTCCCAAACACTAAGGAAAAAAAAATGGATAAATATCGGTCACCAATAAGCCAATTTCTAATTTCTGGCAACGAAGAATTGGACTGGCTTTAGAGACTAATAATTTTTAACGTTTTACTTATAATTGCCTGTTTTTAATAAACTCAAAATCAAACCAAGATATACCAATATGCTTTTTATTTTTTTTACTCTTGGGGAAGGGACTGACATCCGAATAGGACCCGATCGAATCGAAAATGTTTATTCTTGGTTGTAAAAAAAGTGAAGACTTCCCCCGTAAACTGTGGCCCACAACCTATAAAACATGTTTCATAGTGTGTGAGCCCCTTTACTCAAAACTGTACCTTCTTCTCTTTTCGTGATTGGATATTAATGAAATAATCTGCGACTAATGACGTTACAGAGCAGCAAGGCGTGGTTTTTTAGTGCGCGGGCAACACCACCTATAAAATAAATTTTTCGTACAAGAGAAAAATTTCTCTAGGAGGTGCCGGCGCCGCGTGGTAAACACACTGGAAATAAAATAAGAATGGCGTCTTGAAAATTTCCTGCAATTATCGGAATCGGAATCCTATTTCTGATGGGATTTCCGAAAATCCATTAGCGATTTCCGGATTTCCCAAGGATTTCTGCGAGTTCCAAAGAATTTGTTAGCAAAGACCTGCGATTTCTGAAATTAAACGCCCCTCGATTCTTTCCAGAGATGTAATTTCCCTTCCCTCGATAAGGGAAGTAATGTAATCATCTAAAAATAGCTCTTCGAGATTTTCATGATCCTCCACAAATTTTGAAGTTTTTTTTTCTCACCGTGTGATACCTCTTTGGAAAGCTTATAAAAAAACTTAGTTGAAGGCGCCAAAATTTTTGACTCCATTTATTTGTATATATATATCACATAAAAAATGCAAAAAACTAGAAAAATTCAATTTTCTGTGCCATATATCTCAAGATATGGAACGAAATGTTAAATAGAAAGTAGCTGAAGTTAAGATCCAGGTCACCCCCTATGTGTGTGTGTTTGTTTATAACTGGAACACTCAGTATCTTTTTTATCAATGAAAATAAAGGGTGGGTTTGAATTCAAAAATTTCTTGGCAAATTGCAACGAATTTAAGCGCTATAACAACTTTTTTTTGTTCCAAGATACTGAGTGTTCCAGTTATAAACAAACACCCTGGTACCTAGAACGTTCCTTCTTCGTGTATAAAGACTGTTTTTTAATTTGCAGATAAGCCCGCTACTTTTCATAATTTTTGAAGCAATAGTAAAAATATTCACCTTCTTTCATAAGCCATAATTTCGGCATTCTTTCAGGCCTCAGTGCGTCCGCATGTATATATTTTTTTATGTCTCTATCTTTGCTACGCCCGCCTCGTATATTTCATTTCATTCCTGTATTATGTTCGCTTCCTCTCCGTATATTTTATTTTTACTCGGCTATACTACCATTAAAACGACCTTCGACGTTGCCATATATTTTTTTTCGTAAAATCTGTTCTGTAAAAACTTTTTCGTCGTATCATACCTTTTCAAACTAAAAATAGAAATTTATATTATATTACAATTATAATTTAGAATTTTGGAATTGGCTTCTTTTTTCTAAATTCTTATCAACGATAATCCACACATATTTTGACAGCTATCTAAATGAAAACTATTATTTTGTTCTGGTATGCGTTTTTCCTATCCCGCAAAATTTACTTTTCTAATAGTGTATTTATGCCATTCACCAGTTTAAAAAGGCTGACGGTATGCGTCAAACATAATTGACAAAAATGATAAAGCACAAATTATCACTCGAGTTATAGAAGACTACTGGTCTATAAGGAGAGCGGTCACTCATTTTGGGATTGATAAAATAGACACTTTAAGTTGGTCAGAACACGTACGAGGTGCCCAGCGGTATACGTGAAATTTTCCAGCTCGGATGTTTCTGTGTTTTACATTTTATTACCATGTATTTCTATCTTGCTTTCTTTGGTTCGGCCGCTCGTCCATTGATTTTTTAACTCCCGTCGGCAAAACTCGCTGCGTATTTTATCAGATCTTCACGTTAGCAACATGCCGCAGACGCTATACTAGGTAGGTTAGCGTCATGTCTGAACGTTATACATGCTAAAGCCGTGATCTTGATGAAAAAGCTCAACGATAGACCGCAGATTGGACTTTGATATCCGCATTTGAGCGGAAGTCTTTGCTTCTGTACAAATAAAAGGAAGACATAATATTGCGCTATATTCCTCTGTGCACGTACGTCAACTTAAAGTATCTATTGACAACAGTACGATGGAAAAAGCTCTGAATACAAAATAATTCGATGAATAGAAAACATGGATCAGGACGAAAGCCTGTAAGTTTTAAGATAGAAGATGAAAGGCCTATCAACCACCACATCCGTTGAAGTATCTAGATAGAACTCTAGTCAACACGATATACCAAATAACTAAATAAAACGCACAGGTCAAACCACTTGACATACAGTTATGAAAATTTAAGAACATATTGGGTTTGTGACGTAGGCGCTCGCTAAGAAACGATTTTTGAAAATTTTATTCCTAATGGGGTAAAAGTAAGGGTTTAAACAGGTTTTCTATATCTCGGAAACGAAAAGCTGCAGAGGCCTAAAAATTGGCATGTAGATTCTACTAAACAAGTAAACACATGTTTTGGCGTTTTCCAGAATTTCAACTGGGGGTGGAGAAATAGGGTCAATTCGATTTCGAAGGGGGTAAAGGGATCTTCTGTATCTCAGAAGAAAAAAGTCACAGAGGTTTAAAAATTGGTATTATAGACTCTTTTATTAAAATATATGGACACGTTTTTAGCGTTTTTCTACCAAACTCCATATTTGAAAAAAATTTTAATCTGTTAAAATATGGGTTTTTGGGTAGCAAACTAAAGAAAATAAAGTCCGGAATCAAAAAAAGTGTTTTCTTATTAACTTTTGCAATTTTTATTACCGTCCCCCTCTTCTAATCCCATATTTAATGAAAATATTGACCGATTAAAATATGAGTTGTGTGGTATCAAACTAAAGGAAATAAAGTACGGAATCTATTATTTTTGCGATTTTTTGTTACCCCTCTCCTCCCCACAAAAATTAACTGTTAAAAAATAAGTTACATATAAAACCGGAATAAAATAAAATGGAAGAATTTTGTTGCATTATTTGAATCTCTGGGAAGTACATAGGCTTTATTTCATTAAAATCGGTTCAAAAAAGTTATGACCACTTAATGGAAAAAAATGGGAAAAAAACTTCAGACAAAGCAAATACTCGAATAGATGAAAAGGTTTAAGAGTATAGTCTCCGCTGGCAGCTTTCCTTGTTTTACTCATGTAAAATTTCTCTTGCAAAGGTATTTTTGGTCCCACATTTTTCTATGCAAATACAGACATTTTTCAAACGTTCTAGTTTCATTTTAAAAATAAAGCTTGAATCTAGGTTTTTCTAGTGGTACTTTTTGTAATTTTTGTCTAGTCTTGCAGATATGATCAGGCAAAATACGCCAATTTGGATCCATCTTCTGTATTTGGATAGAAAAATGTGGGCCAAATATACCTTTGCAAGCGAAATTTTGCATGAGTAAGACAAGGAAACCTGCCAACGAAGACTATACTCTTAAGGGGCTAAAGGTTTGAGGGCATGAAAGTGAGGTAAGGTGGAGGGGGAATCTACAATTTTAAACACGCGAATGAAGTCGCGGGCGACCCGCTAGTCAACTATTAACAGAAGGATTAAAAAATCTGAAACTTCCTGTCGAGCTACTACAAAAAAAAACCTTTTTTATGAGAACAAAAATAATGTTCTTCATGATGATAACTTCTGGGAGAATGTGGTCTTCACAGATGAGAAGATATTTCAGTCATTTTCGAGCAGCAGAAGAATTTTAGTGTATCGTCCACCAAATTGTAGGTTTGATTCAAAATGCACCAACCAAATAAGGAAAGCTGGATATTTTTCATTGAACATGTGGGGCTGGTTTAGCGCTAGAGGTCTGGGTATGTTTTGGCAAATCGAAGGAAGATTCAACAAAGGTATGTTGAGATTCTTGAGGATGTTATGTTGCCATCTGTGCAGATGTTTTACGAAAACAGCGGTTTGAAAACAATAATATTGATACTCTTGCTAGGTTCTCCAACAGCCCTGATCTCAACCCAACAGAAAATATATACCCAGACTTGTCAAAATTATTTATCAGAGAAACTGGAGACCACAAAATGCTGAAGAGTTAAGCGATGCAATTCATTGCGCAATGGAGGTGCCCTCAGAAGATCATGAATATTTTCAAAATTTAAGTTCATCAATGCCGAGGCGTTTGAAGAGTGTTATTGAAAAGAATGTTGCGCCTATCACTAAATACTAAGTTTTATTGTTTTTTTAAGTAATATTTAGTTGTGTCCAATCCGTGGTGTTATTTTGAATCCATCGCTTTATTCATTTTATATTCGTCATTCAACCCAAAATTAAGTGACCGCCGCATCTCCTTATAGACCAGCTATCTTCTGTAACTCGAGTGATAATTACTCTTAAAATAAAGATTGTTTTTAAATATATTTATTTGCTGTTTATATGGCGATTTTTGGTATCAATAAATAATTATATCCGATATTAAAACATTGATTTTAGAAACAAGAAACTAAACGTTGCGTAGTCGGGTAATAAGGTTATTTGTTTTAAATTAGGGCATTTTTTTTAATTTAGAGGCCTTTTTATTTTTGATTTTATCAATATGACATAACGTCATCGTAATACCGAATTTAATGCTGTCAGACATTACAAGCTGGTGGTTTGTTTGAGTATATAGTAATAAAAAGTCAAAGTTTGAGATATAGGGAAAAATGCATGTATGCGTTTTTTTTTTGAAAGCAAGAGTACATCTGTTTATCGTGAAAAGACATTAAACTGTTTATAAATTATTAACTACTTCTTAAAACTCATGCTTTATGAAACAACTTTCACGAATTATGGGGGTAATTCTGCGTTTTTCTCCTAGGATATACCTATATGGTTGCCGAAACGATATCAAAAACTTGGAGAAAACTCAAAAAACCAGGTACCAGCAATCCTTTTTATACTGTTAGGTTTTAGCCGCTCAAAAACATTTGAAACTGTCATTCGTGCAAGACTTGTATGTGTCAAAGAAAATATACGGAGAGGGCGCGAAAATGATACAAGAATAAAATGAAATATATGAGGCGGGCGTAGCAAAGATAAAGACAAAACCAAAACAAAAATATATACATGCGGACGCAAGAAGGATGTCGAAATTATGGAAGGTGAACATTTTTATTATTGCTTTAAAAATTAGTAAAAGTAGCGATCTGCAAATTAAAAAAAAATCTTTATAGACGAAAAAGGAACCCTCTAGCTACTATAGGAAGTATAACTATAGATAAAATAGTTACCAAAATTACGTAATTTGACAGTTACACCTAGAGATTTTTTTTCTTTATTTTGAGAAGATATTGAGATTTGTTTAGTTAGGAATTTGTAAGGTTGTCACAAAGTTGCATCATTGTAACTGTTCAAGAATTTTGACCTTCTTCTAGAATTTATGGTAGTTAGGCCAAAAACCTATTTTTGTAATCCAAAATGGCGAAAATTTCCGACAATTCTATAAAAAAAACAATACAACTATACCATTGTTTACCTCGACAAACACTATTTTATGACCCTTTTAAAAAATGATGCTACTTGGAACAAAGGGCTGCAGATGGCGCAGTGTTGAACACTGATGGTCCGTTTCTGCGAGCTTAACATAGTTACCATTGTTCTCTTTTCATAAATGCATTCCTCGAGAGATCCAGCATACTACACATACCAGGAAAAATACCCGCCTCCACACACTTCAAGCCCGCATAACTGTCAGATCTAACTATCTCACGAATATAGTTAGATTGCGGGGTCGAAGGGTGTACAGGCGAGTATTTTCCGGGGTGTTCACATTTGCCGCCGACCAGCAGTATCAGCGTATGCGCTCGACGTTTCACGGTGCGTTTTTGCGACCTTAACACGGTTACTATATTGTTCTCTTTTTCAAAACACGTATCACGTGGTTTAAGCGAGATTTGCCTATACAAGTTCATGTCGGACCACGTGATGAGTTTTTTTGAGTCAGGGTGACTGCGCATGGGAAACGCTGGTGGGAATCGGGTGTAAAATGCATTCGATCCCGATATCTATCATCGGCAACTATCTCAAGAAGATTTGGATCTCTTATCTCTCTCAGATTGATGTAATTAAAACAAGATAATAATAGTATAGTATCCCGCAAAAACGCGCTTTATGATGTCGCAAAAACGCTCCTTTTGATTTCGCAAAAACGCGCCTTTTGATGTCACAAAATTAACCTTAAAAAATCTTGTTTGTTTTGTTATTATAATTGCCAAAATAAATTAAAATTGTTTTTTTTTGTTCTAAAAACAGTTGTGTTATAATCACTATATAAAGAAATTAATAACAACATTATAGATAAAACCTTATGGACAAAAAAGGTTTATGAATGAGTTCATAAGAATATTACAGACACCAATTTATATAACTATTGTGTGTGAGTTCCCAAGTTTTTATAAGTGTCTCTCGAAATATTTTCATTCTTATCTTATATAAATTTGTTGTTGGTTAATTAAGTTTTATAAGTGGGTTGATAGCAACATTTTAAAAACCAATCTATTATATATCTTTAATTGATAGTTACTTACGGTTTTATAGGTGGGTTGACAGAAAGATTTCAAATACCAATTTATATAACTTTTGTCACTGATGACTTATATTTTTATAAATATGTTGGTGGAAACATTGTTAACACCAATTTATATAACATTTGAACCGATGACTTTAATTTTTATAAAGATGTCCGTGGAAATATTGTTAACGCAAGTTTTATGTTACTTTAGGGTACCATCAATTTAGAGCCTTTAATAAAACAAATTTTGATTTAAAAAAACCAACAAAAAATTTTAGTTTTTAAAATCTAAGTTTGTTGTAGCCTAACAATTTAAATTTATAAGTTAGAATACAACTAATCAACTTTTAGTTATGCCTAAAATATACTGCGTATAAGATGGTATAAAAATGTTTTATAGATTTGTTTTCATATTTCAAAAAAAAATATTTTTTGTCTTCGGAACATCACATTTTCCTTATTTTTACTTAATTGATTCTCATTTAAAAATATTTTTTTCCTGTTAAAATAAAAACCTATTTTTATTTACAAATATATTTTTTGTGCTTCCCACTAGTAGTAGCTGCAACATTGACCTTAATGACCTTGTGGTTGTCTAGATGTCGCCAAATTAAAAAAAATAAAAAAAAAATGATTTTTCGAAAAAGCACCATTTTAAAACTATTTCTATTTTGAATTAATTTTTGAAAGATGATTCTGGTTTTGACTATGGAGTCCAAACCACTAAGGATAGAGCTTTCGAATTATGTATAAAATAATATACGGTTCTATGACAAAAAAGTGAGTTTTATAGATTCTGCGTTGTTGTTGGACGGATCCCCTATGTTAAATTGGTTTTGCGGTAGGCTGGAAAAACTTCCGGGGAATTACTACAAAGATATTTTTTATTACAAACCCGCGCAAGGGGGAGAGGCAAAGGGGTCGCTTTATTTCCTTTGAAATTTATTGTGCACAAACTAGGTACCAAACTGATTTAAAAAAAAATTGTGTCTTATGGAAGGTGTTACCGATCAAAACTGCTTTTAGTAGTATAGTTCTGGAGTTAACAACAACAAAAAGTAATTTTCTTAAATTTAAAATTTTAATAAAGCAGCCATAATACATTGAATTTTTACACTTGTTAAAGTAATTATATACGGCGTAAACCTGTTCCAAAGAACTGTTTCCATATTTAATAAAAAAAATTGTTTGTGTTAAGAATACCGCATTCTTTAAAAACATGTTTGCTTTTTTTGGTCTGGTTCCTGCCATCCTCTAGCCCCTTTCCGACTCTCTCCGCCCCCCGTTGCCAGCGGTTCACCCGTTTTTTTTTTCCTTTAAACCAATTTTGATGAAATAAAGCCTATATATGTATCTCCCAGGACCCAACGAATGCAGTAGTGTAGTTCAGTGGTTTTTACATGATGCTGAGACACAAACAGACAAATATTCAAAAATCGATTTTTGGTATCTATTTCACTCCGTTAGAATCCAAGACTATTTAAAAAATGTTCAATGTACATTATATGTATATAGGTGTACGGTTAACTGAAATGAATAAAAATGAAAAAAAAATGAGTTTTAGAGAGGTAGATAAACTTTAACGAAATTCAAATAATAAGGATGTTGTGTTGTCATTGGTTGATTTTACCGCAGACCAAAGTTTTTTTTTTATTTTTTTCTGGCTCCTGTTTTTATCAAAATCAATAAAAATTCAATGTCACATTTTTTACGTATAACTGTCAATATAGAAAAAATTTTGACACATACATAATAATATGCTATTCTGAAATCCCATGACATGAAAATTTGCATGTTTCAACAAATAATTTTATTTTAGTCCCCGGGACGAAAAGTGCCATTTTAGTTACTGAAGTGCAAAAAATATTTTTTGCAGCAAGCCCATGCCCCTGGAGCTACTGTCAGGAAATTTGGAGTACGATGGTAAATATATATTTAATAAGGCATATCTGTTCTATTACGATATAAGAGTGAGTGTATTATATATACATACATATATACTGTATTCAAGTTTTTTTCTCAGAAAACCCTATATTTTTAGTACATCTTAAAGTTCTGTCCAACTTTTCTTCTCTTATTTGGGAGGAGGCAGATAGTCCTAATAAGATCAAAATTATTGCTAGTTTTTTTTCAGTATTAAATAATGGGTAATAAAACAGTTGTGTAATATTATCTGTTTTTGTTTTGGAACAAAAAATGTTCAAAAATGAGTAATATAGATTTTTTTTTGTGTGTTCGATAAGTACCTACCTAATTTACAAGTGAAAGGTTTCGGACCTCCATTGTCTTTGTTTGTACTTTTTCACAACGTTTCAACTGATCTTCAGTCGAAACGTTGTGAAAAATTACAAATAAAGATAATGGAAGTCCAAAACCTTTCACTTGTAAACCAAGCATTGTCTACAACTTTCAAGGATCTAATTGCTACTTTTAGCAACGGCATCGATAGCTCTAATTTTGGATGTTATGACATAGGTTCTTTTGAGTTACTACATTTTTTTGGTTACCTATTTTATTTAGAAAGTAAAATATTAAAAGTTTGACGTCACTCGTTTTTTTTTAATTTAAGGATTCAGTGTTATGTGTCCCTAAGAACGAGAAAAATAACAAAGCTTTCATATTTTATAATTTGAAAAAATAAAATAAAACAATTTCATATAAACAAACAACAGTTTTTATTTTTAAAAAAGCAAATTTTTCAGCAGAAATTTAAATCCATATTACAACGTCATAAGATGCCGTTGTTAATGATCTAAACAAACAAGGTTGTAGGAAGATAAAGAAAAAAGAACAATTAGTTTTCTTTCTGCTGAAAAATTTGTTTTTTTTTAAATAAAAACTGTTTTTTGTTTATATAAAATTGTTTTATTTTATTTTTTCAAATTATACCAATATGAAAGCTCACCGCCTGGTGCCAGAGAATTTTTGTGCCAACTTTGATAAAATTCGATTAAGCGGTTTTTAAATAATCGTATTAGAGACAGACAGATAGACACCATGACAAAATTTTGAATTTAGGTCTTTTTTGACCCAAATAACTTATTTTTAGTGAAAAAACAAAAAACTCTTTTTGAAGATCCCAATAGCCTTTATACTGTCGGGACGGGGTTTATCCTCGACTTAAGTTTTTTTTTATAAACTTTTCTTTAACTCGACTTTCGCAAATTTACTTTACCTTTCTCTAGAATGAAAATTATTTCATTTTACTTGGATGAGAATTTAAAATTACATAGATGTTTTATACATTTATTTTGACAAAGACAAAATGATGTCAAATTACAAAAACCCAAAATTCTAATTTAAATCAATTAAGTTCTTTACAAACACTTTAGAAAATAATTCCTTTTCTAAAAACTTACCATTTCTACACTTTAATTGAACTACTAAAAATACGACTTTTATTTTTAAATTTTTAAAATAATGATTTGAGTTTTACTTGGAGGAAAAGTAAGAGCGAGAGCGAGTTGATGAGTTGCTTTCTAGCTCTTCTCTGAGTAAGGCTTTACAACTTTTCTCTCTATCTATAGACCGTGAATACTTAGTTAAGTTAACCTTTTTTATACTTATTTTTTCTAACTCTGGGCAGTTTCTTACATTGTTGCATCTATTAAGAGCAGCTTACACAGTCCCGTTTATTAAGAGAACTACTTTGTGTTTCAAAACCTGTTAAACTAATTAAGTATTGTACAGTTCAAAATCAATTAATAAATTTCTATATGTATTTTTACAATTCAAAATCAGTTAGTAAATTTCTATATGTATTTTTACAGCTCAAAATCAGTTAGTTAATTTCTGTATCCGACAATACTATGTATAGATGGCTAAAAAATTGATATTTTCAACACAAAAAAATAGCGCTAGCAGGCACGTATAGCCATCCATAAAATCTTTAAAAATATATTTTTTTTTTCAAAACTTTTTTCAATTTTTTTTTTGCTGGAAAATGCAATTATCTATCTTAATATCAAAAATGCGTGCTAGCTGCTACGGATCGTGAGTTTCAATTCTTTTAAAATTTTAATCCCCCTTCCTACTCTTGCCAACCCCCATCAAAAACTAATTAGTTATGCGTCTGGTTACCAAGAATTTTTGTACAAAAATTGAAAAATTGAAGAATCGGTTTAGCGGTTTTTTAGTAATCGTGTTACACAACATGACAAAATTTTGTATTTAGGTCTTTTTTGACCCAAATAACTTATTTTTAAAGGAAATAAAAAAACTTTTTTGGCGATCCCAATAGCCTCCATACGATGTATGGATGGCTGAAAATGTCAAACAAACACTTTAAATTTATGAACTTTTTTGTACAACATTTATCTACTTTTTTAAAATAGTAGTTTTTACTAGGCTAAAACAGTGCTTTTTTACAAGCGTGGTTTAAATAACGAGCCCAATGAGTTTTTAAATACCTTCATCAAAAAGTTCAAGAAACGAAAAAAACACAAAAAAACCAGAACACAAAAGTATTTATTTCGCCACCGGCTACTCCAGTTTTGTATACATTATTTGTGTGCAAAAAAAATACCTTTATCAAAAATCCGATTTTACTCAATGTCTGCAAATAACAAAAATATGGCTTTTTTGGATACCGATTGACATTTTTTTTATTGTTCAAGGGTGCAAAAAAATATCTCTATTATTGTTTTGCACACAATTAATGTCAAAAAATTAAATGGCTAACAGAAGAATATGGTGCATAATTTAAAAATAGAGTAGCCGGTAGTTTTTTTTTGGTCCAGGTTTTTGTATGGTTTTCTCGGTTTTTGAGTTTTTGATGAAGGTATTAAAACAATAGTGTTTATAACTTGCGACCGACTTTAAAAAAGTGTACTAAAAAGTATAAAATAAACTAATTTTTATTTGTATATAAAATCCAACTTTTTTCGACTCGACTATATAGGTACATTAAAATAGTGGACTACTTATATATATAGAATATGTACTCGCTTCGGCGGTAATATATTGTGAAATACTAACTTCAAAAAATTCAATTTTATATACAAATGCAAACTATTTTATTTTAAACTTTTTAGTGCACTTTTTAAAGTCGGTTCAATTTTTTGTCAAAAAGTTTTTATTTTATTATTTTTGGTGCATTTTTAGATTTTTTTTTTTTCGTTTTATGGTAGAAGTGGTGCGAAAAGTATGTCTTTTTTTTAAATAAAACTGTACCAAATTGTAGCTCTTATGAATCGAATAAAATAATAATTATAAAAAATATCAAAATTGAACCCAGCATGCAACTTCCACTCCGCATTGTCTTTTCATATTGCGCGTGCGAGTACACAAGTCAATAGTGACGACTTGTAGGTCTTTCTAACGATTATTTTGTAAAGTCGTTAAAGTGGTGGGGGAAGCTCTCCGGAATCGAAGGAAAAAAGAATTGTGGTAATTGATAGGGGGTTTGCTAGTTCGTCCATCGGGCGCCTCCCCAGGTGGCGGATCGGGGAAGGCTTCCCAGATATGGCTGGTACCGGCGGAATCAAATACTCGAGGCGGACCAAAAACTAGCACTGTCGCGTCTGACCCAAATTGGGCGGCTCCAAACAGCGTCTGTTTCTCATGTTAGAGGCGGCCTAACAAATAGCCGGGAAAGAATTATCTTCCTCAGGACATCATTTGTCCAAGAAATGGGGTTGGCTTTATTGTAAAGGACCTCATATCTCGATCAGTAAGAAATGTGATAGCCTACTCTGACAGAATTATATTAATGCAAATCAATGCCACACCAATCAATATCAATTTTGTACAAGTCTACGCACCTACAGTCGATAAACCAGATGCTGAAGCAGATTTGTTCTAGCAACAAATTCAGGAAGTTCACCATTGTGATCGGAGACTTTAATGCGAAGGTCGGCCGAGGAGTTTTACCAGGAATAGCGGATGCGTTTGGATTGGGCGAGCGCAATGAACGTGGAGACAGGTTGGCTGAGCTGTGTAATAAACAGGGTTTAGTTATAAAGAATACTTTTTACCAACTGCCTTCTCGACGTCTTTATATGTGGAAGTCACCTGGCGACGGGGTCAGAAACAGAAGATTCCAGAACAGCATCAAGCGCGTGTCCGCGTACCCTGGGCGTATATTGGATCTGATCACAATCCCCTAATTGCCAATTTTAGATTTCGTTGCCAAACAATAAGGAAAGAAGTTGGAAAACGGAAGCCAGATGTTAGAAAACTAAACGACCCAAAACAAAAATTATGAAAAACGAATTGCCTAGGCTTTGCGATGAAAATAATCCAAACGAAAAAGAAGATCCGAACGATATTTGGCCAGACATGAAATTTAAAATGCAAGAGGCCACTCGAAACGTCCTAACTAGTGTAACTAAAGTAAAACATAAGATCTGGATGACAAATGAAATAATAAATCTTATAGAGCAAAGACGACTGGCAAAACCTAATCCATTATTAGATAAAAGATACCAAAGCCAATTGGGTAAAAGTGAATGTGAAGAAGCTGAATACTTGCACAAACTACACGATAGCTTTAATTTCCATAGAAAGTTGAAGCAAATAACAGGCATTGGTAGAAATACACCCTTAACGTCACTACATAAAGATGAGGGAAAATTAATTCTAGAACAGGGTGAATTACAGGATGCATGGAAGACATATGCTACAAACCTTTTCCAGGATAACAGAGAAGACCCTAATTCTACCTCTGGGGAACTAAGCGACCCAAGCATCCTTGTTTGAAGACCTCGGCATGTACACCGTTTTGTTGTTTTTTAGTATATCCAGAGCTCGGACAACCTCAAATACAAGCATCCTTGTATTTGAGGTTGTCACCATAAACTATCTATATAAAAATGGCAACTTGATTTTCATATACTCTTTTAAATTGAATTTGTTATCTTAACTTCTTTTAAACTTAAAAACAAGATAATTTAATTTTTTCACACATTTTTAAATTAAATATTTTCAAATTTGGTTTTGTTTACCAGTGCACAATAAGAAATTAGCAGTTTATATGAAAATGAATGTTAAACGAGGGTTTGTTCGATTCCCATTTCTCTGCCACGAAACTAGCAGAGAGCCGGTCATTGAAGTGAGGACGCACGTGGTTGGCTATCGGAGCCACAGCCTAATCATTATTTTCACAGCAAATTAAAATATTTTTGTAGCAACGGCGCGACTAGATCAGCAGTGGATTACAAACTTTCGCGCCACAGGAAAAGCCTGCGATCCATTTTGGTTTCCCTAGGATCCATAAACTTTATCCCTCTGTGTGCAATAATTTTTAGCCCAGAATTTTCCATTATTTCAATCTATAAACTGAAAATTAGATACTTTTGGGTTGACCTGAAAATTTCCTTTAACTACGGGTGAAACTGTGTTTTCTGAAAAAGATGCGTACACCTAGTCCATAAGGACTGGGTGAATGGACACAGAACTCATAGATGTGCCGAATATCCACCTCCACGAGTACAGCTTGCTGCCGGTACCCGCTGGGAGAGCTGCGAGACTGGATCCACAAGGGTTGTGCAGCGCAGATCTGCTAAGAGATAAAGGCTTTCAGACACAACACAAAACATCACACAAATACACATCCCCCGAAGAACACAACACGCAACGTCCCGGACATGCAGGTCCACAATCGGGACAGGTAGTAACAGACAACTAGAGTTGGTACGACTAGGCCACCGAAAAGTATAGGGCCCACTCTTGTCTAACCAATGTAGGGGGCTGCCCTGGGCACTCGCTGAAAATCTCCAAGCGTTGCAGTAGTGCAGTTGGTAACTGGGGAGCACTGCGCGTTTAGGGGGGGGGATCTCAATTACGGCCACCGATGATCAATTGACCGGAATTAACGTGGCGGGAGGGGCGCGGCGATGGCGCGAGAATCGGTTTTTAATGTGCAACACCCAACAAATACCAAATACTCACTTACACACAAACACACTCCCCCTTAACTCCATAGTTTCCTTTCTTCCAGTTTATGATGGCGAACAAAGATATTAAGAAGGAAGTACCACCAAAGGAGAGCGGGTGGAATCCCCGACCCCGACCAACCACCCGCAGAGGAGGGGGAAACCGTGCCCTCAATGGACGAGGACACACTCCTTCAGTCCTCTGATGGTGGAATGGACGCCGACCCGGAAGGTGACGGGAAGGCCGACCACCCACCAGCTGAGGCAGCCCTGACACCTTCACTCTCAGCGGAGGAGAGCCCCGCTCTCCATGAACATGAATAGCCCCATCATGGATAAACTGCGGGTAAGTCAAATCAATCTGCATAAAAGTCTCGGTCCTACTGGGGAACTTGTTACGACCGTGACCGGCACTAATGCCTCGCAGATTGTTTTTGTTCAAGAACCCTTTACAGTTTCAGGAAGCAAAGTAGGGGGTTTAGGTAGCAGCGGCCTCAACATCCTGGCCGAAACGAAAGAGGCAAGACCAAGAAGGTACATCCTGGTGTCGAGGAACCTGAACGTTGTGAAGCTACCGCAGCTAGGGACTCAAGACGTCACGACAGCACTTCTAGAGATAAAGGTGAGAGATAATAGGCTTAAGATTGTAGTTTGTAGCACGTACCTTCCGTACGATAGCGAAGACCCTTCAGAGGAACTAGCGCGAGTAATTACGTTCGCAGAAAGTAATAAATTTCCGGTGATCGTGGGGTGTGACGCGAATTCGCATCACGTAGTGTGAGGTAGTAGTGATATGAACCGACGTGGGGAGGCTCTATTTGAATTTCTCACCACCACGGACCTAGAAATAGCAAACAAGGGATGTGAAACGACGTTCGTCATTGAGGACCGAGAGGAAGTCATTGATATAACATTTGTCTCACGAAGTATATATCAAGACATCGTCAACTAGAGTATGATCAGATTCGAGATGGACACCGGCGAGAAACACCAAGAACTCGTAAGGAACCCGTGTAACACGTACTGGGGGGAGGCTATCAAGCGATCCTGGACCAAAACAAAGGATCCCTGGGTGAAGACATCGTCACAAGAGAAGTACTAGAAGAGGCAGTCGGCAACCTGGAAAGGAAGATCATGTCCAGCTTCGAGAAGACATGCCTACTAAAACCCTTGTCGCCTAGGCGGGTACCTTGGTGGAGCGGCAGTCTACATAAGCTACGTCACAAAGTCAGGAGAGCCCAAAATAGGGCGACGAAGCGTGGGGAGGAGGGTTGCTGGGAGGAGTACAGGGAAGCCAGAAGAGAATTCAAAAGAGAGGTAAGACGCTGCAAAAGGGAGAGCCGGATGACCTACTGCGGAGAGATAAATTCTCTCCCAGAGACTTCCAAGCTCCTTAAGATCCTAAGCAGCGACTCAAGGCAAACACTAACGTCGTTAAAGAAGTCAGATGGAAGCTGAACCGCCTCAAGCGAGGAGTCGTTGCAGCACCTCCTTGAGGTTCACTTTCCCGGAGAGGGAGGCGACCGCCAGACGCAACATCCAGCTGGACCACGGACAGGCCTACAACCTGATTGGGGACTAGCAGATCGCGTGATAACGGACGCCACCATCATCTGGGCGATCAATCAGTTCACCCCCCATAAGTCACCTGGGCCAGACGGTATATTCCCGGCGCTGATCCAGAAAGGCCAGGAGATACTCCTTACGTACATGAGGAGAGTCTTCAGACCCAGTATCGCGCTAGAATACGTGCCGACATCATGGAGAAGGCTGCCGTGGTCTTTATCCCAAAGGCGGGAAAGAAAGACTACATTGCAGCGAAATCCTTCAGACCCATAAGTTTAACATCGTTTATGATGAAGGCAATGGAAAAGATGGTGGACAGACACCTCCTAGGCGGAGTCCTTGCCAACAATCCTTTACATAAGAACCATCACGCCTACATAGAGGGCAGATCGACCGACACAGCCTTACACGCAGTAGTGCACAAGGCAGGGAAAGCACTTCAATTCAAAATGTATACCCTCGCGGTATTCTTTGACGTAGAGGGAGCTTTCGACAAGGCAAGGGTGCAGGTCATAACATCCGCCCTTCAAAAGAAAGGGGCTGAACCCCTCATAATTGAATGGGTAAGATCTGCACTAAAAGAAAGGAAGATACAAGCTAAACTAGGTGAATCCAAGGTAAAGGTCGAGGTTACGGGGGGATGCTCACAAGGCAGGTGCCTGTCTCCACACCTATGGTGCCTAATTATAAATACCCTTCTGAAAAAGCTGACAGAGGAAGGATTCGACGCCCAAGCGTATGCAGATGACGGAGTTGTGGAGGTGATAGGTCGCTTTCTAGACACCGTCTGCAGCAGAATGCAACGAGCTGTACGAATCATAAAAGCTGGTGCCAACAGAACGGTCTCTCTGTTAATTCAGGAAAGACAGAAATGATCCTGTTCACCAAAAAGAGAAAAATCGAGGGATTCAGAGCACTCATCATGTACGGGAAACCCCTGACTTTAGTCTCAGAGCTAAAGTACTTGTGGCTCACCTGGACGCCGCATGTTGCCAAAATGACCGAAAAAGTCCAGGCAACAATGTGGCAATTGCGTCGAGTGGTAGGTCGGACCTGGGGTATTGCACTCAGGAACCTCCGCTCGATGTACACGGCAATACTAAGACCTAGGATCCCATATGGATGCATCGTCTGGTGGCCGGCAGTGGAGAGGACCACTATATCCTAAAAGCTCATAAGCCTGCAAGGGCTAATATGCAGGGGAATAACCGGCGCCATGAGGACGACACCAATCCAAGCCCTCGAGACCATTCTGGGACTGCCTCCGCTACCGACTTGCATCAAAAAGGAAGCGATGGCGACCCAGTTGCGTCTGAGAGACTCTGGTCAGTGGAGAGGAAGAGGGGAAGCCGTTGGACACCTAAGAGTCGCCCAAATGGCCACCAGGAAGATGCCACTTCCGTCCTTTGAGATCAAGGCAACCCGAATTCCCTGGAGATTCAATAAGAGTTACAAAATCGAAATTCCCGATAGGGAATTCTGGCAGAGGGAGAACCTCCACCAACAGTTCGAGAGGAACGCTGTGATATGCTACACTGATGGCTCCAAGCTATCGGAGAGGCAGGCAATAGGGGCGGGGTCTACGTGCAAGACCGAGAAAAGAGTTACAGTGATGTGGGTACCGGGACACACGAGAGTGTCAGGCAACGAAAAGGCGGATGAACTCGCTCGGATCGGGGCCAGCACTCAATACGTGGGGCCGGAACCACTCTTAGGTATAACATGAGACAGCTGCAAAGTCGACTCATTAAATGGGCAAACGATACACTGGGAGACTCCTGGGAGAACGAAATAGGATGCAGACAGTCCAAAGAATTCATCGGCGGACCGGACGCGGCCAGACTCAAATGGCTCCTGGGAAGGACACGAAAAGATATTGGATACTGACCGGCCACAACCGACTCAGTAAGCACCTGACTCGCATCGGGATCGGGAATGCCTGCGGGAGGGCGGAGGATGAGGCATCAGGTACTCGGACAACCGAACCTGGATGCAGAGGACCTACGAGCTCTCAAGTGGGCCAAAGTACTGGACTTCGTGAAGAGAACAGGAAGGCCCAGAGAGCCCACTACCGTACAAGCGGTACAGGTGGTGGATTAGGGGGCTGGGGTAAAGTAAAAAGGGACCGATTGGGACTACTTGCCAGGTCTTGGGACGCCCCCTAGTTACTACTTACTTACTACTTATATTTTAAAAAAACTGCATTCATATATTCGATATATTAAAAAACGTTTAATTTTGGTTTGGAGATAAATTATCGGAGATAATATCACAAGAGCTTTGCATGTTTTCTACAATATCACGAGTCCGCAGGAAGTGTGCCGAAATTTATAAACGAAGCACAAATGACAGAAAAAAGTTATCGGGTTTACACAAGTGCTTCACAATTTTTGTTAACTTTCCATGAATTGCCTAAAAACTTCATTTTCATATTTTGGCCTTTTCGGCGTCTGGCTATTTTACAAAATGTGATAATGGAGAAATGTTGTTTTTGCAATGAAATACGCTTAAATGCAAAATTCTTTGATAATTCTGATGCATAAGTGTAATTTGGGAAGGAAATTACTCAAATAAATAAGGTAATGTCAAAATATTTTTCAAATGGAGGCGGTGTTAGAACAGTGGTATAACATAAATTGGCATAACAATTTTTTTAAATTTTTGTTTGGTTGAAAAACCGCGTGTCGCTAGCTGCTACGGTTCGCGAGTTACAATTTTTTTTAAAGTTTAATCCCCACTCCTACCCTCTTTCCAACCCCTCACCCACATCAAAAATTAATCATGCGTCTGGTGACTAAGAATTTTTGTGACAAATTTGATAAGAATCGGTTTAGTGGTTTTTTAGTTATAGTGTGACAAACAGATAGACCGACACCATCCCGAAATTTTGTATCTCTTTTTTGCCGATACCAATAATAGCCTCCATACTATGTATGGATGGCTAACGATTTCCCGTTTATGTACCGTTCCAAACCTTTCTTAATAAAAACTTATATTTTTCCGTTGAAAAAATGTGAAGAATGTATACTTTGTATCTGAAAAACTAAGGGCATAACGTTATAACGAGTTTTGTTGAAAATGTAATGATCCATCTAAATGTAAAAACCGCATTTCGCTAGCTGCTACGAGTCGTGAGTGAACTTGTTATGAGTATATTTTTATTTTTCTTAGATATCTCAAAAACTACGAATCTGACAGACTAACATTGATATAGTTTTTGTTAAAAATGTAATTATCCGTCTAAATATAAAAACCGTGTGTCCCTAGCTGCTATAGTTCGTGGGTAACGATTTTTATAAATATATTTTTGTCTTTCTTAAATATCCTAAAACTACGGATCTGACAGAATTTATGATAGGTTTTATAGAAAATATAATTATCCATCTTAGTGTGAAACCGCGTGTTGCTAACTGCTACGGTTCGCGAGTTAAGATATTTTAAAAAGTTTAACCCCCATTTTTACCCCCTACCCCCACCAAAAACTAAGCAGCTCAACGCCTGGTGCCAAATCTGATAAAAGTCGGTTAAGCGGTTTTTGAGTAATCGTGTTACAGACAGACAGACACCATGACAAAATTTTGTATTTAGGTCTTTTTGACCCAAACATATATTCGGCCCCAATGAGTACCTACACACCAAATTTTAGCTAGTTACGCCCATAAACAACGATACTAAAAAAAACATATATTATAGAAGTAGCAATAATTAATAATTTTTTAGTTAAATCTAATCCATTAATCCATTTATAGCAAAAAAAAGTAGCTGTATGATGCCAAAAGCCCTATTTAAAAATAATAAAAGGAAAAAAAGTTCTAACTAGTCTTAAAATACACCTCCACATTGTCGGATTTCAGAAGGGTAGCCAAGTGAAAGCAACTGTATAAAATGTATGTATGTCGCCTCTACTGGAATTTTTTAGAACTAATTTTATACAACCCGTTTTATATTCCCTCATTTTTGCGACCATTTTTGTCCCGCCATTTGTTTGGGTTTCTTCTTTTTTTACTTTTTTTTTTAAAGCGAATTATAGCTTGTGTTCACTGTCAGAGTTTAAATCGGATTTGACTAAAACAAATGTCACAATCAGCGAAATACATTGGATTGTAATTCTGCGTCCGGTATATGGACGCAGAATCGACCATGACGAAGAAATGATAGGGATTGGCATAATGTTCTGTTCGTTTGATTTCGTAAACCATTGTTAAATCAGTGGTTGAATTTGGTGGATTTTGGATTAAAAACTACCAACTTTTTGTAAAACTCTCCGACCTTTCGTCTAATTTATAGACATTTTCAAGGAGATAAAAATACAATAAAGAGCTTACCTTAGTACAATTAAACAAATATATATTTTTTTTTAAGACAACAATGGAATCTTTCTAAGAATGTATTTTACACCAAAAATAAATAAAAATAATGTACCTTTACGTCCAATAGTAAGTTTTGTATCCTCACCAACTTATAACACAACTAAGTTTCTTTCAGAACTCCTAAAATCAGTTTTTGAAATCAATGATTATCATTTAATAATTCTTTTGAACTGGTAAATAGTTTAAAGCAAGTCACGGAAGGATATGTGCTTATTTCACTAGATGTAATTTCGTTATTTACCAACATCTAAGTTTCTTTCAGAACTCCTAAAATCAGTTTTTGAAGTCAATGATTATCATGTGAATAATTCTTTTGAACTGGTAAATAGTTTAAAGCAAGTCACGGAAGGATATGTGCTTATTTCACTAGATGTAACTTCGTTATTTACCAACATCTAAGTTTCTTTCAGAACTCCTAAAATCAGTTTTTGAAGTCAATGATTATCATGTGAATAATTCTTTTGAACTGGTAAATAGTTTAAAGCAAGTCACGATTCCGGAAGGATATGTTCTTATTTCCCTAGATGTAATTTCGTTATTTACCAACATCCCAATTGAACTAACGTTAACGTTAATAAATGGGAACTTTTTTTTGGACTAATCCGTTTCTGTTTTAACTTCAGTTATTTTAGCTTCAATGGTGAATTTTATAAACAAACATATGGTCTATGAATGGGAAATTGTTTTTCGACAGTGTGTGCGGATATTGTCATGTCTGAGTTACAGGTGTATCCAGAGTTGCATTAACTATTTGCCCTTTCAATTACCTTTTTTCAAACGCTATGTAGATGATATCGCTACCGCAGTGCCAGCTGCCAAAATTGATAAAGTTTTGGAAACGTTTAACTCTTTCCATGGTAAACTCCAATTTACTGTTGAGAGATAGAATGTTAATAACGAGGTACCATTTTTAGACGTTCTTCTTAAAAGAGAAAACAATAAAATTAAAACCAACTGGTATAGGATATCCACTTTCTCAGAAAGATTCATCAATTTTCACTCCAGTCATCACAAAAAATAAACATAATTGGTAACCTCGTTAACAGAGCTATCTCGCTTTCAGATATGGAGTTTTATGAAGATAATCTGGATCTTGTGAAAATTATAAAAAGAGAAAAAGAAAAATTAAACAACAAAAACACGAAAAAGGTAGAACACAGAATCAACTTGGAGCAAAACAATAGACATGATACAAAAATAAACAGCAACAATAACAGTACAACAACACTAATTAACAATAGCTCAAATATAAACAATATTAACATCAACACAAACAATAACAACCAAAAATCAAGACACCAGTTCTAGAAAGAAATATTTTAAAATTCCTTACGTAAGACACCTATCCGAACATATAAAACGAAATTTAACATCAGAACAGTTTAGAATTTCCTTTCCAGGTAAAAATAAAAATTCCTCAAGAACTAAAATCAAATGTTTTATATGTGATATACTGTGAATGTGGCGCTGTGTACATTGGTCAAACAGGTCGCTATCTCAAAACTAACTGCACACAAAGGGGATATTCGAAGAATCCGAATAATTTAAAAAATAACTGTACGGCTCTGACTCAGCACGCGGTCATAAACTCTCACTATTTCACATTTGAGAACACAAAAATAATCGCCAGCCAACAACATTTCCAAAAAAGATTCATACAGGAAATGGTATGTGTACAAAAACAAGAAAATAGTGTAAATAAAAAAAGTGAGATTGAAAACCTTAGTGCTTGTTATCACGTTTTAATAAACAAATTGAAACAAAATTATTCTGGCCACCAAAAAATATGAACTTACAAAAATATGTTAACAACATAAAACTCTGGTAATAAAAATATGTCAACATCACACATTTCTAACGAATCAATTCTTGCTTTTTTACATATCAAATTATTTAAAAAAAACTATATACACTCGTTTAGATCATTTCAATAACAAAAGAGTAAACACACAATGGCGGCAATATAAATTTTTTAAAAATTATTTAAAATTTCCAAAATAGTAGTTTTAGTTTTATGTTTATTGTTTAAACCTATGACAAAATGTTCAGTGAAAATTGAAATATGTGTGTGTGAGACATCACCTAGAATAGGGAATCTATTGACAAAGACCAATCAACGTAAACACGTAAGTACCCACATATTAAACGTTAAATTGTCTCCACAACAACTAACAATCATTACTACATATTTTATACCTACAACTTTTAAAACAAAAATAGACCATTACGTAAATTTTGTAACAAACTGATTGTTTTTTTATACATATATATTCTTGACATCTCTAGTATTTTTTTTGGAATTCTATTTTAACTGTTATTTTTTTTTTATTTTTTTATTTATTCTTATATTTGTTATTTCAACCTGTCACATATATGCCACATTAATATTTTAAATATGTTTATGTCTTGTAATTAAAAAAAAATATATTTGTTTAATTGTACTAAGGTAAGCTCTTTATTGTATTTTTAGCACCAAAATCCACCAAATTCAACCACTGATTGGCATAATGTATGGACGTTGCAATGGTAGCAGGATGTATATATCTACATCTATATATATATATATAGCTTTAGAAACCCGACTTACCAAGCCCAAAAAATTATGCTTTACCTAAGATACCCCAAGTAACATTTCACAGCTAGGAACTTTTCCCTACATTAAAATGAGAGGTTAAAAAACAGGGAAATTTCTTGCCTTTTTACCAAAGTGGGGACAAAAACCAAGGTAAATTGCAAGGAAAAAATAGGTAAATAAAAATTTTTTTCCTGATAGTGAAAATGCCCAGGTGACACTTTTCACCAACTTTTGGTGAACATATACATGTTTGTATACGTTTTCAACCTAATTTGTGCCCTCTTGTGCAAAACTACTTCAAAATGCCCTCTCAGTGGCCTCTTGTTTGCCTGCGACCAAAGCGCTCCCTACTTGTCAAAATATACATATACATAAATTCTAATAATAAATTCTGGATACACCCTGGAAAAGTTTGGATAAACCCTGGAAAGGAATACACCCTGGAAGTCTGGAAACACTCAAGAATTCTGGATAGTATAAAAAAGGCTCGATACACCCTGGAAGTCTGAATCCACCCCGTAAGGGTCTGGATACACCCTGGAATTTGGATACACCCAGGAAAAGTCCGGATACGCCCTGAAAAAGTCTGGATACCTACACCCTGGAAAGTCTGGATACATCCAGGAAAAGTCCGGATATATCCTACAAGTCTGGATACACCCTGGAAAAGTCTGGAGAGACCCTGGAAGTCTGGAGAGACCCTGGAAAAGTCTGGATACACCCAGAAAGTCTGGCTGAACTCTGAAAAAGTCTGTATAGACCCTAGGAGTCTGGATACACTCTGGAAGTCTGGAAAGACCCTGGAAAAGTTTGGCTACACTCTAGAAAAGTCTTTAAAGACCCTGGAAGTCTGGATACACTCTGGAAAACCCTGCAAGTCTGGATACACTCTGCAAGTCTGGGAAAACCTTGGAAAAGTCTGGATACACTCTGCAAAAGTCTGGAAAGACCCTGGAAGTCTGGCTATACTCTGGAAAAGTCTGACTACACTCTGGAAGTCTGGAAAGACCCTGGAAAAGTCTGGATACACTCTGGAAAAATCTGGTTTAACTCTGGAAAAGTTTGAAAAGACCCTGGATACATTCTGGAAAGTCTGAAAAGGTCCTGGAAGTCTGGAAAGACCCTGTTAGTCTGACTACACTCTGAAAAAGTCTAGAAGACTCTGGAAAGGTCTCGATAGATTCTGGAAAAGTCTGGCTATATTCTGTAAACGTCTGGAAAGACTCTGGAAGTTTGGATAAACTCTATAAAAGTCTAGAAAGACCCTGGAATGCTGGCTACACTCTGGAAAAGTCTGAAAAGACCCTGGAAAAGTTTGGAGACACCCAAAAAGTCTGGATACACTCGGCAAAAGTCTGGATACACTATGAAGAAGTCTGGAAAGACCCTGGAAAAGTCTGGATCCATCAAAGAAGTCTGGATAGGCTCTAGAAAAGTCTGAACACACCCTGGAAGTCTGGAAAGACTCTGGAAAAGTCTGGATACACCCATAAAAAGTTTGGAAGCATTTGTAAAGTCTGGATACACCCTGGAAGTCTTAATACAAGCTGGAAAGTCTAGATCCACCCAGAAAGCTTGGATACATCCTGGAAAACTCTGGATACATCCTGAAAACTTCTGAATACACTCTGAAAAAGTCTGGATGCACTCTGGAAAAGTCTGACCGACCCAATGTGTATACGACTAGAGGTTTTTTATATATATTATTATGTTCTTCAGCGAAGGAAGTTTTGGAGTGAACTTTTGCTCGATTTATTAACCGGATCCTTCCTAAATTATTTATTTATTTATTTCTACGGCTGAGCCATTTTACAAAAAAAAAATATGTAATAATAAAATTTGAAATAGCAACATGGCATGACACAAGATAAAATATTCAACAAAAATTAATATATAAAATACAAAACAAAAAGAAAAATAATTTAAAAAAAATATAACAATACAATATCATTTAGTGACTAGGATTTAGGATTTAATAACTTCTTTTAATTTTGTCTTAAATGTTCGAAGACTACTAGCAAAGGGATCAAGACTATAGTTGTTAAATAATCTTAAAGTACGAGTTAATGGAGAAAAATAGCCATAGTTGGCGTGATGAAAGGAAATACGAAACATAGGAGAGTCCGGATGTCTTTGATTAATGTTAAAATTAATTAAAGTAACACATTCGTGGCATATCGGACAAAGTGTTAAAATTAATGGACTGAAGGATAGCTGGACAGAGATATAAACCATTCAAAATTTTGAAAAAAGTCAAAATATCAGTGTATGTCCTCCTAACCTCCAAGACATCCAACTGAAAAGGCTCACATACCAGATCATAATTTATGTGATAGTTGTTATAACTATTTATATTGGCTTTATACACTAGAATCTTAGAAATGTCCTTTGAACTGTTTCCAATTTATCAATGTGGCATTTGTAATGTGGACACCACACTACGGATGCATACTCAAGTATAGATCTAACTAAAGAACAATAAAGGGTTTTAAAACAATAAGGTGAGAGCTGTGCACTATTACGGGTAATAAAAACAAGGCTTCTCATGCCCTTATTAACAATTTCATTCAAATGATCTACAAAGGTCAGTTTACAGTCAAAAATGACTCCAAGATCCCTAATTTTAAAGACACACTCCAGAGTTGTGTCATTAATAACATATCTATTTTGAAAAGTGTTAGTTACGCGACAGAAAATAATACTAAAACATTTTTTAACATTCAACTCAAGACAATTCTTACACCATAAACTAACATTATCAAGGTCATTCCGAAGAAGCTGGGTATCAAAAAATGATTCAATTGTTTTGTAAAATTAAAAATCATCTGCAAAAGCAAGATGCTTCGAATATAAAATCACATCACACATCACACAGGAACACCAGAGTGCACCACAATTTCACTAGAAATATAATTGTTAATTCGGACATGCTGTGTACGCCCTGTTAAAAGACTATGAGAAAATCTAACAAGAGTTACACCCAGTCCCATGGCTTGAAATTTACTAATTAAATGGTCATGACTGACTCTGTCGAATGCCTTTGAAAAGTCTGTGTAGACACTGTCGACCTGTTTAGAATTCTCAAAGGCACTCAACAAATCCTGTTGATAAATAAGCAGGTTTGTTACAGTGGATCTACCTTGAGAAAACCCATGCTGGTTGTCACACATCACTTTTTTACAATGCCAGGAAAAATGTTCACATAATAACTTATCAAAAAGTTTGGGAATTACAGATTGTATACTTATACCTCTATAGTTAACAACATTGCTTCTGTCACCACTCTTATGAATTGGAGTTAAATAACTTATTTTTCCAGTAATCAGGAAAAATACCAGATGATAGAGAAGCATTAAAAATTTGGTGCAGAGGTCTACTCAAAGTACATATAGATTTTTTTAAGAAAATAGATGGAATACCATCTGGGCCATGTGGGTATTTAGTTGGAAGGTTAATTATTCCTGTGAATCACTCAGAGAAAAGTTAATGACATTTAAGTCCAAACTATAATCAAATTTATAGTCAAGAACGTCCCCTTCACGTTTTTTATATGTAGTGGCAAACTGCCTCGCAAATAAGTTACAATTTATGATTGATTTACGCAAGGTATTTATATGCTTCCAAAATTGACTAGGATCTTGCAAGACTTCAGAGTTTACTTTAGCTATATATGAGTAGTAAGAGTCGTTGCGCAGAACGTTACATCTATCTCTATACTGTGAAAAAATTGCATAAACATTATTGTGACCTGACTGCTTATACTTAGAATGAACTATTTTTTTGCACAAAATTATTTGCTGCAGTTCTCTACTAAACCAGGATTAGTTTGTAGATTTAAAATGTTTAACCGGAACAAAGATCTCCAGAGCTGTGTATAGAATACTGTATAAAAAATGTACAGATGTATTAACATTGCTACAATCAAGAGCATCATCCCAAGGCACGCTAGCTAAATAACCATTAATAGCAATAAAATGGCAATTTTTGAAATCATAATGAAAAATATCATGTTTAAGCCCAAATCACAGTCTACAGGAAAACTAATTTCATATGCCGGATGACGTTCGGTTACAGTTGACAAATTTTCAGTAGCATAAGTAACTTTAGTGTCATACAATCAAATACACCATACCCATTAGGTAAAGGATTTACATGTTTAAGATTAAAGTAATTGCAACATGAACACACTAAATTAGCAGATGCAATTGCTTCTGCACTTTGAACACACAACCCATCATGAAAATTAACCCAGATTTCACTAGGTAAATTAAAATCACCCACGAGATCCAGGACTGCAGTGGAAAATTCTTCATAAATTTTGATAGGTGATGTGGGGGGAATATAAACAGCACCAAAAATAAATTGCTTTGACCTAAATGAAAATTTAACAAACACATGTTCTAAAACAGAATCGCTAATCTTTACCATTTTTGACTTTATGCTTCTCCTAATGGCAATTAGAGTACCCCCACCTCTTTTTTTACCTGTATTAAGTTGACTTCTATCCTGTCTATATAAATTGAAGCCTAAAAAACCTAACTCAGACTCGGAGATGTCTTCATTAAGCCCGGATTCAACTAAAATTATAATGTCATATACACTACTATTGACTGCTTGACGCAGATCCGATATCTTAGTGCGTAACCCACCAACATTGTGATAGTATACACTCAGTTTTTTGATACAGATCTTGTTTTATTTTTTTTGGCGAACAACCTTAAGTATGCCTCTAATATATTAAACACATAAATTCTGTTCTGTTTCCGATCGCAAAGCAAATTCCTCATGTGCTTATTTAACTGGCTTTTGGCGTTGGAGTGGTGTTGAGTCAGCTCTGATTTGGATACTGCTATTAGTAAGCAATTTTCGGTTTTTTGGAACAAGAGCTGCAAGTGAACTATCAAATAGAATAATTTTCAATGGCCTTGGACTAGTATTTTTATTGTTTCCAAGTCTAAAGCATTTAAAATTTGAAGAAATTACATTCATTTTTGCAAAAACATCAGACACACATTTTTTGTCATGTTCTATACGTTGTTTAGAACTTTCAGCACTGGTCTCTGGGACATGGTAAAAAATAACATTTTTTGATCTAGCTGCTCGATCCTGCATCTCACAAAAGATCTCTTGAGGAGGCTGCACGTGATCGGGGTTACTTAAATTATTATAGCTCACCCCTTGCGATTTTAGAAGCGATAATTCATTTCTTAGTGTGCACACTTCTGATTGTAGCTCAGATACCTCAATACTAGGTTCATTGGAACGCAAAATCTTCATTTCTTCTAAGAGACATGTTAGTCTGTTGTTTTGCTCATTGAGTTTAAAACGTTCACAATAATTAAAACTAAATCACACATTTCAATATGTTGTTTTGCTCATTGATTGAATTAAAAATGTTCACAATAATTAAAACTAAACCACACATTTCAATATTTTGTTACAAGTCGATCCTGAATACTTTGACCTAACCTTGAATAATCAGCTGTATCTCCCGACTGAAGCTGTCCACGTATTTTTGTGATTTCTTTTGGTTATAAATTCGTCGCTCTGCCGAGGCACTACTTCACTGGGCGAGCGTAAACCGTGATCAGATCGATTCGGAAAGGCAGACTCACCCAGGTCACCCAAGTCAGCTGGCGATAAAGATGAACGGCACCTAACCTTAACCGCCTCACATTTTTCGCAATTCCATTTATGCTCACCGGTTTTCCTCGTTGTGGACACAATTTTATTAAAATCAGCAACCGAGAGGCCACTGCAACCTCGGTGATCCCATGAATTACACAAACAACACTCAATAGTACTAGAATTTGCTGCCAAAATGCGGCGACATTTACTACACGTGTTATTGTCAGCCATGTTTAATAGGTGATCAAATGTCTTTTTTGTGACCTACCATATATATTATATACTATACATGGTGCAAAAGGTACGAGCACAAACCTTTAAATGAGCGACAGGAAATTAAAAAATATAGTACTATACTGTACTGTAATTTTGCGGTCAATAGAAAATAAAAATATAATGTAGGGGCGAACTCTTTTGTTTCCAATATTTGCTTTTTTCAATTTGGGGATTTTTTAAAAACCAGCAGGTTAAGATGTCAAAAAACCTCTGTAATGGGTAATTTTTAGTAATTTAATTATTAGAAAAAAATCCTTAACATTTAGCAAAAATACCAGAATGTGTTCACGTTATGGTTATCTGGGGAGCTCTCTTTAATACCAGAAAAACATTTAAAAGGGCCTATTTACTTTGACATTTTTTAAAATAATTGCCAATAAAACAATTATTTTCCTAAAAAATTTGATGCTATTTTTTTTGTATTTTTTATGCTTCTTCAAAATTTCATATTTTTATTGTGATTTCTAAACAAGATATAACAAAAAAAAGGCGCGAACTTTGACTCAATGTATCTCGAAACCATGGACTTTTGACCCCCCCATTTAATAGTAATGACGTTTGTTTTGGCCTCCTCTATCAGCCTATTAAAATATTTGCACTTATACCTTTTACACCCTGTATCTATTACACCGTAAATAGCAAACAAATATATTTAAAAACCATAATGAGAAAGCCAGCGATTTGCCGAAAAAGTGCTGTCTAAATATTCCAATACATTTTTTATTAAACCCCCTACGGAAAAGGTTTTTATTCTTGGTCTAAGGAAGTTTAAATAAAAACCATTCAGAGACCAGTTTTCCTACTGTTGACACGTTTTCCGTCAAATTATGACAGCCTGTATAATAGTTAATTTCTGATATCGTAGTCAAAAGACCTTTAAACCAATACCAATCTCAGTCTTTAAAAACATCTTGTATATTTTTACATTTTCGAAAGATTCTGACAAAACCCTTTGAAAATATCTTTAATAGTTTTTAAAGATTTAAAGATATTTAAATTTTTATCATCAAACAAATTTTACTATTAGTTAACTGCACGAAAGTCCTATTTTTTACGAACGCCGTCACTAACTGACATTTGAAAAACCAAAAACTATAATATTGTGTTAGTAGGTAATCTTGAATAGTCAATTTTGTTCAATTACAAAAGCTACTTTATGTTAATTTCGTGGGTTATAGGATTTGGCCGTAAAAAAGACAATTTTTTTCTTTGGGACGTTTCGGCTCTATATTAAAGCTTTTTCAACCCTAAAAACAGAACATAATGCAATTAATTAACCTAACAACAATAAGCAATAACTATTTTTTTCTTTGCTTCATTAACAAGGTTGTAGTGACGAAGTATGAAATAAAGTAAAAAAAAAATTAAAAACTTACTTCAGAGGTCCTCCTCAAAAAGCCTGTTGGTAGTGAGTGGGATCCATCACTTTGCCCTTGGTTATTCTAGTTTATAGAGGCTTAAACAGACGCCAGGATTAGTTTTCTTAGTACTCTACGAAGTCTATCCCTTAATATTTATTTTATTTAATTTTAAAGTTTTAAGGCGGTATTTACTAAGATGGACTAGGGTTTAGGACTATGGGACGCATGTGCGTTTTAATTTAATTTTGCAGGTTTATCTTCAAACTTGAGTAAAATTTGCTGGTATTTTGGACTTATTATACATGTAGAAGGAATTTCGCAAGGAAAAAATACCAATTTTCTAAGGATATAGTGGAAAAAATGGAAATCAAAGGAGATTGACGGTGAATTTTCCCTGCATACTAGGCAGTTTTACTAAAAATACCTCCTATCTCGTTCTCAAAACTTGTTATTTCCCAAAAAAGTTTTCACATCAGCAATACTCTGCACAATATTTTTTTTTTTAATTAGGAAAAGAGTGTAAACATTTTCAATTAATAAAAAAGCAGATTTTAAAACGTCAAATTTAAGTCTTTTTCGCAATGGATTATCATCTGCTATTCTGACAGTCGATACAGCCACTTGTTCTTCCTTGAAGGGTTCTTGTTATTTCCCAAAAAAGTTTTCACATCAGCAATACTCTGCACAATATTTTTTTTTTTTTAATTAGGAAAAGAGTGTAAACATTTTCAATTAATAAAAAAGCAGATTTTAAAACGTCAAATTTAAGTCTTTTTCGCAATGGATTATCATCTGCTATTCTGACAGTCGATACAGCCACTTGTTCTTCCTTGAAGGGTTGCGTTCAAATATTGGAGATAAGAGCCCTCTGTCGGAAAACTTAGCCACCCAGGCAAAGAAAATCAAGCAACGACTTCCAAACGTTTCCACTTCATAGAAGTGATACAAGTAGTTCCATGGTTGGACGATAGATTGCAGTACTCACGGGTGTTTGTTTCGTTCGAGAATGCTAAAAGTCAAGCGCAGCTCCTTTTTGCTATTGGTGCTTTAAACCACGTGCCCTGATTTTTAACCACATTTTTTTTTTGCTTTTGTTCGAGGGAAAGAGATTTTTCGACGATTTTCTTTTCAATTCAATCCAAACCAGACCCAATCCAATCCAAATCAACCCGCCCAAACATTACCAAACCCAGTAAACCAAGAGCCAGAAGGAGCCTTGCTTGACTTTTAGCAAAAAAACATACCTACCACCGCCGCCGTAAGTAAACATCGATATAACCCTTACGTTTGGCTTTTTGCTTTGATTTTCGATTTTTTTACTGTTTTTGTGTTATGGAAGTATGAAAATTATTATACCCAGGTATGTAAAAGGCATCAATATTTGGTAATTTGAGGGGGGACAAAAAACTCTAATACCAATGGATAAGGGCTAAGGGGTGACAAAATCTAGCCGGGCATTACAGAAATTTACAAACTCCAAAATACCTATTTCAAAAATTGCCCATGCTTTGCAATTTGTAAAAATATAATAAACTGGCTGCCAGACTCATATATAGGTTACAGGATTGTAGATACCCTCTCTCTCTCAATGTGCGAGGTACTTGATAAATACAAAAAGACCACTGAAACTGCTAATTTTTTTGATTTTATTTACAAAAAAAGACTAGAAATCCACATGGCAGTTATATAATATACTTTTTGACTTGTGTTGTAGCTACATATATGGGTACCAACTTTTACACTGAAAAAAAACTATACTGTAAACTAAATTATTTGTTTTTATTTTAGAAACTCTCCATCCTCAATGAAGTTCTCCTACAGGCACACAAAGCTTCCTACCCCCCATGCATGTGCGTTATCAAAATTTGCCATGAAAGACAGTATTAAAGTATAGGCAATAGATAAGCCATTGCCAGAAAAGTAGAATAAATACACTGCCGTCCTAAGTAAGATCCACGTATCTGCAAAAAAAAATGAGTTAGGACCGGAAATAGCTTTAGATAGGTCACTTGTATCTATTTTTGAACAAAAATACCCAAATTTATGTCTGGAAGTATTTTTTTTTTGAAAAATCGTTACCCCGTATTTACATCAAAAATGGACTATTACTTAACAAAAACCTCGCAACTACCTGTTGCTTAGTAAAAACCTCGTGTCTATTAGCAACTTTATAGTAGATGCGAGGTTTTTACTAAGTAATATGTATATGCGGGGTTTTAACTAAATAATGTGTAAGAATCGAATCCAAAAAAGTATTTGTAAAGGAAATGCAACCTTGCAACTTATACAACTGGAAAGCTGTTTCGTCCCAAGTTAAAATAAAAGGAATGGAACGTCGACCTGACTTGACAGAGGTAACACCAATTACCGCACATAGAAATTTGTATTTTTTAAAATACAAAATAAAACATGAAGATGAATGTTTTAAGATGGAATTTCTGCAACTTAAAGTCAAAAATTGTGGAATAATATTGCCAGAACCACTAGACATACTAGAAACAGTTTGCATATACAAGGAAAAGGAAACCTTATTAAAATTTGCAGAGCGTTATGCCAGGAAATAGATTTGAATTTTGGAAAAATTTACATTAAAACAACTAAATGTAATTTTAAAGAAACTTACAATTAGTGTTCGTACTATTTATAGTGTTCTGTTTTTAAAGTTTAATTTTAAATGAACGAACGAATTATTTGTACTTTTTCTTGATCTCCTTTAATTTAAATTGATTTTTTGTAGTTTGTATTATTGGAATGAATTTCAATTTTAAAACAATGGCGTGCGCATAAATGATTCCTGAGAAAGATAGGTTTAGACTTCTGGGGGGAATGCTTAACACTCCTGGGAGGCTTAAAACTCCTTGGGGGAGCTTGGGACACCTGGGAACTTCTGAGTGCTGAACGTTTCAGTTTACTTGATTTTTTGAAAAAAAAAATAATCTTGAGGAGTCAATGGGGCCCTGGGAGAGAGGTTGAGCTCCCAATCCTCCCCTGCGTTTAAAAGTAACACATAAAGATAATACTTTTTAAAGAGTACAACCATAGACTAGGCTCTATTTGACGTACTTGCGGGGTTCTTGCTAAGTATTACTAGCGATTTCCCGTATCTACAGTTTCACATAGAAAAATACTAAATAATTTTTTTTTTGTTTGATCACTCGGATATCGCTATTTTAAACCCATAAACACTACCCAACAAAAAAAAAATATTGCTATATAATTTTCAGCAAGCACTTAAACTTTAAACTCGCTTTTCTCGAAATACGCTAAAACGTAGATACGTGAGTCTTACTTAGTACGGCAGTACAGTCATGCTGCTTCCTACACCTCATATGGGATCAAAACTTGCAAGGAAAAAAAGCTATTGAAATATGCAATAGAGGAGCCTCCAAAGTGGATAGAAAAAAGTTATCTACTGTTTTGTAATTTATTTTTAATAAAATTATTTATAAGAGTTTTGTAAAAATATACATATTCTTCTTCAATTCTTTACACAATCTTCCCCCTCTAAGTTGAATATAAAGTTGAAATATTTACCCCAAAAAGTGTATTCTTTATTTCATATGAAAAATTCTGATGCAGAATTCAAGTACAGTACAGTGAGAGGCAGAAATTGTAAACAAATTTGTAAACTGGTAAATATACAATCGGATTGCCAAAATTTTTTAGTATGATTACACAAGTCAAGTTTAACAACTTTGCAAATTACATCTTATTTATACAGGGTGAGTCAACAAAATCAATTGTGATTATACGATAGCTATAAATAAATCATTTTTAGGTCACCCTCTAGAATTCTAATGTAACTTGTAAAGCCGAAGTTTGATTTGCTTAGCAGTTTACAAAAAAATCATTGACATCCTATTCAACTTTTCTTTACCAAATCTATTAGCAAATTTTGGCCATGATTTCTCATTTACCCTGTGTATTTTAAAGGTCTACCACCAAAAAGAAATTGTGTATTTTGGCTGCAACAGTATCATATTGAAATTTGATCCAAATTGGTAAAGCAATATTTTTCACAAAGAGAAGCAGCTAAGGTATATATATATATATATATATATATATATATATATATAAAATACTGTTTTGAGGCAAGGCTCTTTCAAAATTATGTTGTTATAGTAAAAACAAATTTTACTGATCTAACAAAAATGTATGAATCCATTCTGGACTTCACTAAGTATGTCATCTTTCATGTTCTTAACGTTGTTCCTAAACCAAACAGTTTTCAAGAAATATATAAAAAATTAGATTTAAAAAATCTACTTTTTGTATTTTGTCTTAAAAAATATGATGTTTACAAGAAATGTCAAGAAGCATAAAATGTAATAAATCTCAAGGAGAATCCAGAGGATTTTTTTTATTAGTGTAGTAGTTTTTTAAAAAATGACTAAAAAATCTGTTGTTTGTAAGGGGATGGTCCTTACTAAATAGTTAATTTCTGTACAGTATAAGAAAAATTTTATTAAAAAAAATAAATATATACACTCTTAATAGTTAAAAAATATCCACAAGTGTTTTTAATAGTAGCTTTATAATCAACCATTACAGCCTTATGGCTTCTACCGAACCTGGCCATATTTTGCTAAACTCTCTTCGTAAAACCAAAACTAGTCCACGCGACAAAATCTTGCTAGAAAGCAGCAGGAACATATAGCCATCCATAAAACCTTGAAACAAAAATTAAAAATATATATTTTTTAATATTTTTTTTTGTGTTGAAAATGTATTATCTTACTGTGAAGACCATATGTCTAGCTGGTAAGGTTTATAAGTTAGAATCATTTTAAAGGTGTAACACTGAATCATGCCCATCTAATATAATATGTGGTTTAAGATGCTTATTTAAGACAGCGTGGTCCAATAACTTGGTGTTGGATTTATCTGGGAAACTATGGGCCCTACACACTTGGGAAAATAATTTTTCTTATATAAATTGGGGCTTGCCTTTTACTAAAAATATTTTTCACGGCTCAGCCTTTCCAAAGCCTAGTTAAGTATTCTAAAACTTTTCCCAGTTAAATCTGGTGGCCAAGCTTATTGAAGCGCCTTGTATATAAAAGGCATTCCCAGCCTACAACAGAAAACCCAAAAAACTGTCGATATAATTTAATTTCCTCGCCCAATAGTTAATAACACATGAAAAGGCATAATTATAATACTTAATTACTTACCTTAGACTCCTTAGCAAGTTCCTAGTCCTAGCTGCAATCCATAAGGGGTCCAGCATCTCCCAAAAATAGCGTGCAGTTCTTGTTCTTCACAAAACGCGACAAGAAAAAATACTGACCCCCTCAAAATTTTCAAATGAAAACAAACAGAAAGATAAATGAGAGTTGCTTGGTTGGTTGGTGTCCCTTGAATATTCTACGGACTATGGGTTGGTTGGAATACTCGTTCGGAGAAGGGATTCTAAAGCAAACGGGGTGCGTTGGGAATGCGGTGCAGAGTGGTGTCTGGGCGGTGTGTGGGCGATGACCGTGTTTCTAAAAGAGACACACATATGCGTGCTCAGTTTCAAAAATCGCATATGGCGCGATTCATACTGTACGTACCGGCACCATCACGTTACCGTACCGTCAATTATACTTCACACTGCACTTGCACGGCACGATCACGCCACCGTACCTGTACTCGTAGGTACATATTTTGTGTTCGTTGCCGCACGACGGTTGCTTATTTCGAAGTTATTTTTTGTGTGTTTATAAAAAATAAATAAAACTGTCAGTGGCGTGATGGGGGACCTGTCGGTATAATATATGTGAATTGGGCGCCGTCAAACATATCGTTAACGGTACGGTGACGTGACGGTGCCGGTTATAGTATGAACCGCGTTAAAATCCATGTCCCATCACGTGATGCACTTTTTAAATAAAATTTTAGCACCTGCACATATTTATATACAAGGTGTATTTTTTAAATGGAACGGTGCTTCTAATGGCTTTAGGTAAGAGGTTTTAAAAAAAGCTAAAAGCGAATCTTTCATGTTTTTTAGGGACTTGATAAAAAAAATTGAATAAGAAGGTACCACTTGTGGCACCTTTTTAGAAAGCTTGTTAAAAAAGAAATTTAACGCGCTAGTTTATTTTGACATCTACCAACCAATGAATAAAATAAATAAATAAATAAATAAATCTTTATTTCCAACCATATTTTACAGAGTAAAACTAAGAACCGTCAAAAATGTGAGCATTTGAATTAAACAAAATTGAAAAGTATAAAACATTTTTTCTAGTGTATAGCTTTTTACTGCTTTTTTTAATTTGTAAATGTTATTGATCTTTTCTTTAATTCTAAAGGTAAACTTCTGTAGGCCTGTATGGCCTGATAAAAAGACCATTTTTCATAAAAAGTAGAACTGTGCTGTGGGACAGCCAAATCTGCTGCATATCTGGTAACTGTAGTCATATGTTCTGCATAATTATTTTTATTTATTGGAAATAAGTAAAGTTATTTTTTACAAAAATCACTAATCGTAGAAAATATAAAGATGGTACTGTCATTATACCCAGTTTCTTGAAATGTGTCCTGCACGAGGTTCTTGGACTCAGACACAGCATACATCGAAGAAGGCGCTTTTGGAGCTTAAAAATAGTATAAATAAAAAAAATAGTATCCCATATGTGATTCTGCTTTGTACTGTTGAGAAATAGTATAGCTTTACACAATTTAAACTAACAACATTTATTAATCTACGGATGAGACCGCATACGCTCGATAGATTGGACCCTGCCTTTGTGATGTGTTGTTCCCAACTAAGGGTTGAGTCCAAGTGAACTCCTAAAAGTTTGATCGAATCTATTATAGGGATACTTTTGTGATTTTGTTTTACATAAAGTGAGCATAGATGGTTTTGTCTCTTACTAAAGAAGATCAAACCTGTTTTATCTGCATTGAGTATGAGAGAGTTCTCAGCACACCATTTAGACATCTTTTCTGCAGCCTCAGAACAGCCTTGAGAAAGAGTTTTAACGGTTTTGGCAACTGATACATATGAACTGTCATCTGCATATTGAGCAAGGAGCCCCGAAGAAAGACTTAAAGGTTTTATGGCCTCAGGGAGTGTATTGACATGAACAAGGAAGAGGGGGGACCCAATATAGAGCCTTGTAGGACCCCTGTTTGTATGTCCCCCCACTCTGAAAAATATTCTTGTCCATTTTTTGAGATACTAATAATTTTAATGGAACACCTCTTATTCCACATCTTTCTAAATATTGACAAAGTAATTTGTGGTCCAGAGTGTCGAAGGCCTTTGAGAGATCAAAATATAGAGAAGCCACTTTATTGTTTTTATCCATTTCTGTATATATATAATTTAATGCTGAGAAGATTGCTTGTTCTGTAGATTTTTTTGGACGAAAACCAAATTGGTGTTTTGTTAGTATTTTGTTTTTTTTTCTATATATTTTATTAATCTATTATAAATTAATCTCTCAAAAATCTTCGACACAGCTGGAAGGAAAGATACAGGTCTGTAATTAGCCCCCTGATCATGTCGACCTTTTTTATGTACCGGCAGTACTTTAGCCTGATTTAATTTGGTGGGAAAGACTCCTGATTCAAAGCAATTATTTATGATATTTGAAATTGGGATGGCTAAAGATTCTTTAGCTCTTTTGATAATATTTATAGAATTTATTTTGTAGGCTGTTTATGATCTCTACTATCTCAAAACTGTCTGTGAGTGCAAGGTAGAATGAATTTGATGGGGAGTAAGAATTGCTTGTATCAGGTCGTAAGTTTACATTTTGATTATTTATATTGTCAATAGTATATTGTTTAAAAAAGAGATTTGCTATTTGCTGCGGATCTTGAATTTTATTGTTTTTAAACTCAATATCACCAATTTCTTTTTATGACTGCTTGTTTGTTTCAGTTTTAAGTATAGTTAGTTTTAGATAGGTACAGACAAAAACAAGGGTCATGTCCTTCAATAAAACTTTACCGATAGAGAACTCACAATGTATTTCAATGACCTCTATATCAGTCCCCACCGCCTCCCCTGCAAGAGACTCTTTGCAGAAAATGGCTGTTCCACCTCGATAGTGTTCATGCCTTGATGAATAATTTACTAGATTATATCCACATATATTAACTCTTTCAATATCATTATTTGTCAGCCAGTGTTCCGTTATACACAGAACAGTTCATTGTGATTTAGAAATACCATAAATTCAATAAAACAGTTATTAAGGCCCTGAATATTAAAATGCAGAAGTTTTAAAGTTCTATTTAAAATAAAAGATTTTAATTTTACAAATTTTGCTCTTGATTCCACGCTGGACGTCTGTAGTGCCGCTGAAGGTTGAGAAAATAATTCATACTGATTCCTTCAGGCCAGATGTCTGCATTCATAATAGTGTCTTTCTCAGTTGCTGGAATAACTATATTAAAAGACCCTTTTATTTTGTCCTTTGTTGTTGTCATTTGCCCCTTCTATTTTTAAAGATTGTGTAAGGACCTCCGCAGTAGTGTTTGGGTGGAGCCCAGTGATGAATAGTTGTGTTTGTCTTATAGCTGCTGTGATTGTTTGTGCTTGAGATTCGTGACTATGTTTGTTGCCTCTAACTGGGTCCGGCCGCAAACTTCGACGATCCCTTCTACGATTTCTTGAGTAGTCCACAGTACTCCATTGTTCATCGTTTTGATCAGTGGAGCTTTCCATGTGGTTTTGCAATCCTTCCGACCTATCGTTTTGTTTTTGTTTATAATCCGCGGTCGACATGGTCAAAGTGGGGTTAGAGTTCTTCTTGTCCCGTTCACTATGGCCATTCGGCCACGATCTTTTCTACCTTACCCTTGATTTCTCTGCATCCTCAGAATGTTTTGGCAAGGACACAGGCAAGATAAGAAGATATTTGCTTTTCCGGCAAGATTTTATAGGAAAGCATGGATTTGATTTACGATATTTCCTCTGAAATTGCATCTAGTTTCTGCTGCAATACACTGGGAACCTCCTGTACATAACTGCTAGAAGTTTGTTTGAAAGTTTGAGACAATGATGTGTTTGAAATTAACTCTGTGTTTCGGACTTCCATTGTCTATATTTTATTTATACACGACGTTTCGATCAGTACAATCTCTGATCGTCTTCAGGTGCAAACTACAATCAATTCCTAAGGCTACGTACTTATATACTGTGAGAAATCACTCAACCTTGAAGTTTAAGAAGTTGGCTCCGCCCAAGGTGGGGCTTCCAAATATTTGGGATTTCAACACTTGGTTTACTGAAAATACCCTGATTCTGCCCAATAAAGGCAGCTTCAAGGAATTTTCGTTTCTTCCAGTGTGACTCCTTGTGCAAAACCTTTGCTTCTGCCCACTTCATTCGGTGTTGTTTTGACCATGCATGTTCGGCAATTCCTGATTTCGTGGTTTCACCTTTTTGGGTATTCGTCTGATGTTCCTTAAGCCTAACAGATAGTGGTCTTTTAGTTTCGCCTATGTATGATTCACCACACTCACAAGGAATTTGGTAAATGCATTCCTTATTTTGTTTGTTCTCCGGTTTTGTTTTACTAAGAAGGCTTCGAATTGTATTACTAGATTTAAAAGCTGTTTTAATATTAAAGTTCTTCGCTACTCTTCGAATTTTCTCTGATACTCCTTTAACGTATGGGATTGTAAGGAATGCATTTGCCTGGTTTTGGTCATGTAATCTCTGTCCTGTTTGTTGAAATTTAGAAATAGTATCTGTTATAAGTTTCAGGCTGTAACCATTCTGCTGCAGATCCTTCTTAATGTTTCTTATTTCGATTTCCAAGTCATGAGAATTGTTACAAATTTGAACGGCTCTGTTATACAAAGTTTTGATTATGCCTCGTTTGGTTGTAGCAGAATGATTTGAACCTTGATTTAAATATTGTCCTGTGTGAGTGGGTTTACGATAGACTGTTGTTCTGATGTCGCTTTCTACTCGTGTGACAAGTACATCAAGAAAAGGAATTTGACAATTTTGCTCCAACTCCATTGTGAATTTAATGGTGGGTCTTATGTTATTTAGGTGGTGAAGAAATTCTGTAAGTTGTTGGTCATTCCCGGTCCAGACAATAAAAGTATCATCAACATATCTCAGCCAGAGCTTAGGTTTATATGTTGCGGTATCAACCGCGTGTGATTCGAACCACTCCATGTAAATATTGGCCACCACTGGCGAAAGCGATGAACCCATTGGCAGACCGTCTTCCTGAGCATAAAACCTATCTTTCACTTGAAAATAAGAGTTATGTAGGCAGCACTCCAACAACTCCATCACTCCCTCCAGTGGTAGGCTGGTACGTTCATAAAGGGATTCGTCATCAACCAGTCTCTTTCTAATAATGTCTAACGATTCCTTTATTGGGACATTGGTGTATAGACTTTCGACATCAAAACTGACAAGTCTATCCTCGGTTCCTAAAACAAAAGATTTAAGAATATTAACAAAATGGTTTGAATTTTCTACAAATGAAGCGGTCTTGCCTGCAAGAGGTTGAATAATTTTCAAAAGGAATTTAGACAGATTGCTTGTTGGAGAATTTCTGGTAAGGTAAGGACCATTATTGACAAACCTATTAAGCATACCTCTAATATAAGCAAAACAGAGGAAATCGCGTTGAAGAATCTTCAAAAGGACAAATCAATTAAAATCTTACCGGCAGACAAGGGCAATGCAACAGTGATTTTGGACACGGAAACCTATGACCAGAAAGTTGAAGAGGTACTTGCTAAAGGAAACTATAAACTTCTCCCAAAAGATCCGACGCATTCAATCGAAAGTAAGGTTTATAGAATTTTGAAAAAGTATTCCAGATATATTCCGGACAATACAAGATCTCAACTTACACCACATTATAGCAAGCCTCCTCATCTATACGGACTTCCCAAAATTCACAAAGATGCAATGCCCTTACGCCCAATTACAAGTTCCAGAAATTCTCCAACAAGCAATCTGTCTAAATTCCTTTTGAAAATTATTCAACCTCTTGCAGGCAAGACCGCTTCATTTGTAGAAAATTCAAACCATTTTGTTAATATTCTTAAATCTTTTGTTTTAGGAACCGAGGATAGACTTGTCAGTTTTGATGTCGAAAGTCTATACACCAATGTCCCAATAAAGGAATCGTTAGACATTATTAGAAAGAGACTGGTTGATGACGAATCCCTTTATGAACGTACCAGCCTACCACTGGAGGGAGTGATGGAGTTGTTGGAGTGCTGCCTACATAACTCTTATTTTCAAGTGAAAGATAGGTTTTATGCTCAGGAAGACGGTCTGCCAATGGGTTCATCGCTTTCGCCAGTGGTGGCCAATATTTACATGGAGTGGTTCGAATCACACGCGGTTGATACCGCAACATATAAACCTAAGCTCTGGCTGAGATATGTTGATGATACTTTTATTGTCTGGACCGGGAATGACCAACAACTTTCAGAATTTCTTCACCACCTAAATAACATAAGACCCACCATTAAATTCACAATGGAGTTGGAGCAAAATTGTCAAATTCCTTTTCTTGATGTACTTGTCACACGAGTAGAAAGCGACATCAGAACAACAGTCTATCGTAAACCCACTCACACAGGACAATATTTAAATCAAGGTTCAAATCATTCTGCTACAACCAAACGAGGCATAATCAAAACTTTGTATAACAGAGCCGTTCAAATTTGTAACAATTCTCATGACTTGGAAATCGAAATAAGAAACATTAAGAAGGATCTGCAGCAGAATGGTTACAGCCTGAAACTTATAACAGATACTATTTCTAAATTTCAACAAACAGGACAGAGATTACATGACCAAAACCAGGCAAATGCATTCCTTACAATCCCATACGTTAAAGGAGTATCAGAGAAAATTCGAAGAGTAGCGAAGAACTTTAATATTAAAACAGCTTTTAAATCTAGTAATACAATTCGAAGCCTTCTTAGTAAAACAAAACCGGAGAACAAACAAAATAAGGAATGCATTTACCAAATTCCTTGTGAGTGTGGTGAATCATACATAGGCGAAACTAAAAGACCACTATCTGTTAGGCTTAAGGAACATCAGACGAATACCCAAAAAGGTGAAACCACGAAATCAGGAATTGCCGAACATGCATGGTCAAAACAACACCGAATGAAGTGGGCAGAAGCAAAGGTTTTGCACAAGGAGTCACACTGGAAGAAACGAAAATTCCTTGAAGCTGCCTTTATTGGGCAGAATCAGGGTATTTTCAGTAAACCAAGTGTTGAAATCCCAAATATTTGGAAGCCCCACCTTGGGCGGAGCCAACTTCTTAAACTTCAAGGTTGAGTGATTTCTCACAGTATATAAGTACGTAGCCTTAGGAATTGATTGTAGTTTGCACCTGAAGACGATCAGAGATTGTACTGATCGAAACGTCGTGTATAAATAAAATATAGACAATGGAAGTCCGAAACACAGAGTTAATTGCTAGAAGTTTGTTGTTTATTGTCACACGCCATTTTAAGTTCTGAATTTTCAGTTTTCATTATTTCCAACGAGTTTTTTGCTGTTTTGAGCTGAACTAGTTGTTCATTATAGTTCTTGACCTGCTGGTATCGGTCTTTAATACTGCTAACCTCTTTTTTGTATCCTTGCATCTGTATTTTGAAGACAAAAAGCACCTCTATATCGGCCATTCGTTCTAGCTGATCTTCATCTTCATTACCTGATTTTTCACATTTTATTGATGGTTTTCACAACACTTAATAAGAGCTTTAACGCCACATCTTTTGTGATAAACTTTCTAGTCAAAAATTTTTAAGAAACAATATTTTTTAGCTTCAAAATAAACTACTAAGCGGAATAAAGAAACACACAAGGACATTATTGGCGGCCCATTTGGGGGCACTCACTGAAGGCCCAGGGCCTACCAACATTTTTTTTACATGAGGAGGTACCACTTGTGACAAAAAAACTAGTGTGTTAAATTTTTAAACAAGCTTCTCATTTAAAAAAAAATATTTGGTGGGCCCCAAAAGTTTTTTATCATGGACGGAAAGTCCGTAAAAAATCATTGAAGATTCGCTTTTAGCTTTTTTAAAACCTCTTCCCTAAAGCCGCTAGAAGTACCGTTCCATTTAAAGAATCCACCCTGTATATATAAATACATGGTAAAATTATTTTATCTTGAAATAGTAACAAAATAAATGTGGAGGGATGGGGGTCAATTATAAAAAAAATGTATTAGTTTTAGGAGACAGGGATTTATAAGTTTTTATAGGGAGGAGCGGGTCGAGGTCATTAAAACTTGTTAAAAATTTGTGGACGGCCTCTTGTCACGCCAGGACAAAACTGCTAAGGAATAAAAAGACGCATAGACCAAAGCGCAAAGGTCACAAGCGTGCTAGACAAATTCTAACCAGCATAAAAAAAAGAGTTAACGATTTCTATCCGATAATATTTTTTAATATATAAATGGCAAAATTTAATTCCTAAATTATTACACCATTTTTCCATTAAATGTCACAAATCGTTTTGTTTATAATAATAACCTCCTTCTTAAATCACTTCACACAAAATAAAAACATTACTCTTCCCATATTCGTCGTAAAAAAACAAAAATAATATAAAAAAAATCCTGTAAGATATAAACGTCCAAAAGTATTGTCATTTGCAACCCCCCAGCTTAAAGTAGTTATTTTATACTTTTGAGATTAATGTTACTAAAAAGGCAGTTTTGAACTACGCTTTATCCCTTGTATCATTTTTCCCTACACCTTTCCCCCTCGCTCCATTAACTAAGTTATGAACGGGTTATGTCATGCCCAACAAGCCACAATATGTCAAATTCACCCTTCTTAAATTTTAGTCAGGTTTTATGTGTGCCAGAGCTTTATAAAAAAGACCGCCAATCAAACCAAAGTTAATTTTTATAAACTTGTTAAAGATTCAGGGCTTCAACCATAAAAATAAAACCGCGCAAAACAAACCCGTGTCAAAACAAAACCGCGCAATATAAAATGTCGCGCAATTCCAAAACCGTCCAATACTAAAACCGTGCACAATCCAAATTGAACTGTGGTCACTTAGTTAAGTATTCGGTTAGAATGTGAATGGCAAAATCTAGCCAAAATTAGGCAAGTCACATTCCAACCGCTGACTTAACTGAGTGGCCACTTAACTTGTTGGTGCAAATGGGCCTAGAAGTATTTACGTCTGACCCACTAAAACTGAGAAAAATAAAGCCAATTAAACCCAACCCAGTAATATAATACAATTTATTAAATCTTATGGTTCTGCGCGGTTATGGCCCTGCGCGGTTTTGACTCGCGCCGTTTAGGTTCCGCGGTTTGTGTGGCGCAGTTTTTATCGCGTGATTTGGTTGCGCGATCGAAGCAGTGAACCCTTTTAAAAGGCTTTCTTGATTTAAGAAGGCAGTGACGTCGCCCAAAAAGCGCTATTCTGCACCACCTCGAATCAACTTTTCAAGTGCAAACCGCAAAAAGGAAATGGAAAAGAGATGAGAATTCACATTCCCAGAGCAGTTTATATTGAGAGCTATATAGTGAGATAATATATGTTCGTGTACCGTCACTTAAAAAACGCGCTGGAATAGCCAACTGAAGCAGAAAAAAATCTGGAATTTGCTTTTTTATTATTAAAATGCTTCAAAATGTACATTACAAAACCAACAATCAACAAAATCGTTATTGTTCAAAAATTAAAAAAAAAATAAACCACCTTTTAAAAATGGTCTACAATTAACGCTGATTTAACCCAAATTTTAATCGGAATCCCGTTCCCGGTCCACTTTGACAGTTCTCAAATTTCTTGTTTACACAGATTTCATTAGTTTTTATTAATTATTTGGACTATTTTGAGAAAAAATGGTCCTATGCGTCTCATTCTAGTACATTTTGACGTCTATTCAGGTAAAATTATCTTATCAATTGTACTCTGGTTCGGCTTAAAATACATTTATCGATACCCGTGTATGTGTCAGCCTTCAAACCAAACTTTCAATAAACTATAGACCTTAGTAAATACCGACCATAAAGTTTAAAGTAAATCATAAAAAATCATAAAATTTTGAAAATTTGGTCATAAATTCCTAAGACAAAATTACACCCCAGCTGGTGGTTACCCTGAGAAAGACCAATTTGTTTGATTTATTTACATTTTTACAAATATAATGTATTTATATGTTATTATTTTAACTAATTAGCTAATGTTTGTTTTATTCCTTTTTACAGTTAAAAGAAGGCGCTCTTTAGCATTCACAGAAAATGCTGCTGTTCATTACAACGACATTATGTTGAAGGTAAATAATGCCACTTATGCCTTTATTATGTGCCCGATTAGAGTACAGCAGCAGAAACCTAAAGCCAGAAGACTTACTTTAGAAGAAAAGATTCTCTCTCTCAGTATTTTTAAATCAAGTGGTAAGACTTACAGGCTATTGTCTAAGATTTTTGCTTTGCCAATTAAAAGTTAATTAAAAAAAACTGTTTGTGAAGTTTACAGGAGTAAACTTTTAAGTCGTAATAATGATGTTTACAATGAACTTATTGATTCCCTGCAGTATAAAAACTGTAAGTTGACAAAACCAGAAACATACTTTAATTTTTTATTTGGCAAGACACAAACTTTAGTATATTTTTTAATCCCTAAAGTGTGTGAAGTTTTAGATATATTTCTAGATAGGGAAATGAAAATGTATTTTCGAACTATTCCTTGCTTAAATCATCCACAACAAAAGACCACATATAATAAAGTTAATTATTAGGTGTTGTTTGTTCTGGTGGTGTAAGCAAGTTAATAAAATAGGGAAAGGGCAGGACGAAAAAGATTTTCTAAAAGTCTAAAAAGAGCACTTGATATATGGCAAGCCGTGACAAGCCAAACAAAAAAGATTTGGAAAAAATTAAGTTTTCTTGCTGGAGACTTTATTGAATTTTGTGTATTAAATTATTACTAAAGGCAATTATCCTCGCAATTATCTGTGGAATAATTGGAATGGAATGGAATAATTTTAACAATGATTTCTAGGTAATTTATTTTCTTTTTAAATAATTTTTACCTAGATTTTTACTATAAGGTAATATTTTGAGTTTTTACTTATTTTACCAGGTGATTCATCATATTTTTCACCTCCTCTTAACTCCCTTAGCATTGGAGGGATAACAAATGTTAAACTTTGTAAAAAAAAGAAAGGAATTCTTGTATTCAACACTCCAATAATAAGTTAAGGGAGTGAAAAATATAATGAACCCTTGTATTGGTTTTAAACCTGTATTTGGGAAATGTACTTCCATTTTTTTTTAATTACACATCCTTATTTATCATCGGTCTTTATCTTTTTACCTTTTAAGTTAAATTCTCAATAAAAGTATACAATAAAGGGTTTTGTAAAAGGACCTCACCCATGAAATTAAAAGGCAAAATCTTTTTTTCATAACAAATACATACACACATTTGTCTTTTAAGTTCAGTGCGCCCAAAAACAAAAGTTTAAAAAATTCATAAAAACACTTTTAACCTTTTTTTGGTTTTCTATGCAAAGAAAAATCAATATTACATTTGTAAAGTAATATTGACTTTTTATTTAAAAATCAATATTCTTTTGTAGTATTATTTTTTTTGGTATCATTGTGGTACTCCATCTATCCGTGTTTCACTGAACTATTTGTATGTCGGGCGCCAAGGTCATAATTAGTTCCATAGCACAGTACAGCAGATTCCTTCTGGTCTGCCTATTATATTGCCTCAGAAAAACTCAAAAAAGGCATGCAACTTCGACCTGTGGTAAGCTGCATTGGTTCTCCAGGGTATAATTTGGCTAAACACGTACACAGGGTACTGTCTCCCTTTACAACAACTTTTTATTACAATATTAAAGATTATTTTAAATTTCTAGAGCTTATCCAACAAAAAACTATTCCAGAAAATTATGTGTTTGTTTCTCTGGATGTTGTGAGTCTGTTTACAAATATTCCTAAACAAATTGTTAAAATTATAATAAATAAACGATACAGGTTCATTTCTAACTACACGGATATATCTAGGCAAATGTTATTGGACATTATTGATTTCTGTTTTGAAGTTACTTTACTTTCCAACAAAAAATTGACCTACAAAAAGATGGCACGGCAATGGGCAATCCAGCGAGCCCCATCACAGCTAACTTAGTCATGAACTATGTTATATCTGAAGTGTTGCAGCGCTTACGATTTTTCATCCCTTTTTTCTATATTTTTGTACACGACTATTATTTAGCCGCTCCTGCTGGCCAACTGGATTTGCTTTTAAATACTTTTAATAGCTTTCAACGGTCTCTACAATTCACTATGGAAGTGGAAAATGTAAGAACGCTTTGTTTTCTGGATGCCGAGGTACACAGGGAACCAAATGGTTCAATTTTAACAAACTGGTACTGAAAGCTCAGGTAGAATTTTAAACTTTCATTCAAATCATTCATTAACGTGGAAAAAACTGCGCTCTCTAAGCATCATTTTCATAATCAACATAGTTTTCAATTCCAAAATACGACTGTTCTGGATAGTGAACTTAATTACACCAAAATATTACTCAGTGAGATGATTCAGATTCAGTTACATGATACAGTGAACTTAAGAACACATGTGAGGGGACTCAGTACTTTGTATTATTACTAAATAAATACAAAACTAATTTAAGTACCTGAATTAATAATTAATAATTAACTTATCTTATTGTGATTGATACTCTGCGAAGTGTTTTTTAATGTCTTAGACTAAAATAAAAAAAAAATAATTGTTAATAATAGCTTTAAATTTACATAGGTACTATGCAGATTGTAATGGTATATTTTAACGTTTTTTACTGTCTATTTTTCCTTCTAAAGCGTATGTTTGTAGTGAGTGTGGGAACGGTTAGGGTTGCTTATGTATTTTCTATGGTAAGGCTCGCAAAAAACCGACTAAAGTGTGAAACTACCTAATTTTAAACTAGAATAATAAAATGGTGTTTAACTAAGGGCAAACAGGCTTTTTGACGAGCATTTCTAGAATAAGTTTTTTTACTTTATTTTATACTTCGTCATTACAACCTTGTTAATGAAACAAAGAACAAAACAGTTATTGCTTATTGTTGTTAGGTTAATTTATTGCATTGTGTTCTGTCTTTACGGTTGAAAAAGCTTCAATAAAGAGGCGAAACGTTCCAAAGAAAAAAAATTGTCTTTTTCTACGGACAAATCCCATAACCCACGAAATTAACAAAAATAACAAACAAAAAATAAAAGCTACTCAAGTAACGATGACTAAACACTTTGTATTTGAGGGACAAATTTTTAATTTACGGGATGACCTTCCTTAAAGAAATAATTATCACCGACGAGTAAACGTGAATTATTCTCTGAAGTTAAACAACGTTTTGTTAACGTTTTCTTATCAATAATAAGTTTTTGTGATTATTTGGTGTCAAAATATCGATTTCAAAACGTTACGTTACAAGTTTACGTTTTTCGGTCGATATGTGGTAATATTACGGCAAAAAGACCATTTTATGCACCAACCATTTCTGTTAATTCTGTGCAGAACATGAGACTCGTTTGGTTTTTGAATCTGCCAGTTGTAATTAACACAATGCACAACCTCCCTTTTTTATTTTTCGACGACCTTCTGGTGCCATCTCCGAACTCCGAGCAAAATTCGCTTGGTCCTCTAGACGGAAATATTCAAAAATATGAACCAGTAGGATTGGTTCATTTTTTGTTTGGGAAAAAAAACCATCGAGGAAAAAAAAAATTTGTTGAACTTGCGGAACAGTTGACAGATGACATTGACTTGGCAGTCTATCAGCTGTCACCCACATCACGGAAAAGATTTTTGGTTATGAGTGGTTGGAGCTGTTACCAAAGGACGTTTTTCTGGATAACAAACACACACTTTCTTAATTAAAAGCCATATTATCAAACAGATTGTCAAGAAACCCAGAAGAAGTCTTTTATTTTTATAGTTATTACTGTTAAACCATTAACTTACTTCGATACAGATGTAAAAGTAGCTCCACAACAGCTTTTTGTCTTTTTTAAATTCTTAATATATTTCAGTCCCGCATTTTTTTTCAAACTCAAACAATCACAGGATTCAAACTGATTTTCAATTTTTGAATTCCCTGACTTTTCCAGGTTTTCCCTGACCAAAAAAAAAAACCAGGTTGTTTTACAAGCTCCAATAAGCACATTTAAAAAATAATTTTTATTTAAATGAACTATAAATACTTTGTAATTTTTTTTCGATTTAAGCAGAACACAAAAATTTACGTATTGGAAAAAGTGGGTTGGGATGGGATCCAGTATCAATTCTGCATTTGTTAGGCGAAAATTTTGACAAAATTATGATTGTTTTCCACAAACCAAAACTACACTTTTTTGCACTCGACGCGCGTTTCGCTAACAATGTTAGCATCATCAGGAGACGATAAACAGTTGATTGTTTATCGTCTCCTGATGATGCTAACATTGTTAGCAAAACGCGCGTCGAGTCCAAAAAGTGTAGTTTTGGTTTGTGGAAAACAATCATAATTTTGTTTTAGTGCAACCAAAGGTTCCAAATTCCCAACATAGAAAATTTTGAGAAAATTATAATGAAAATTTCATTTTTTACACCTTTCCAATGATGTTATGGCGCCGCAATATAGCAGTAAATTCTTTAAAAATGTTGATATTTTTCACGTTTTTCGAAATGATATTCAGGGACAGTCGCAACTTTTTTTGGTAAAACTAAAATTGTAATAACTAATAATGTTATTGCGCGGCAGGCAAACATTTTTGCATTTTAATAAGGAAATTTCTAAAAAAGTTTTGCCATTTAACGTTTTTTGCAAAATCTAGAAAATTAAAAATAAAAAAGAATAAAAGAAAAAATACTGTATTTTTGGCATTATATGATGAAAGCATAAAAAGAGATAAAAACCATTTGGGTAATAATAAACACCTCTGGCGCTCTTCTAACAAATAACTTATTATAGATGGCGCTGCACACAAGGTTGTGATCTTGGTCATTTCTTGACCTTGTTAAAACGTTATACCAAAAGTTGCGTGCAACGTTGAGACAACTCGAAAAGTATTTACCAAATTGGTGTAAAAGAGGGTCGGCCAAGTTGCTCATAAAGTCACATCGCAACGTTGTGGTTGCGTTTGGAAACGTTGTTGCGTCGTTGTTGTTACTTAGGTAAATATCTTAGAAACCACTAAAAATGGTTTAATCAAAATTTTTCGAAAATGTAAAAATATACAGGGTGTTTAATATAAAACAAATTTTGATTTAAAAAAACTTTTAAAGAGCAAGCTTTTATTAAATGAACTCAAAAGTAAAAAATATTTTATCTTTCTTATAGCATAATAAAAGCGATGGGCGCAAATTAAAAATTTAATCTTTAGGTATCGTATATCAATTTTTTAATTTTTAAATTTGTACTCTAAATCGTCCTTTTTGAATCCACCATATTTAAATTTCCAAATCTGATGAAAAATTAATATCCCCTTCGAGAAAAACCCGTGTATGCCAATTTTGATTCAAATCGAACAAACTAAATCTTTTCCCCCCTCCACTTCCCGCGTTAGACCTGAGAATACCATATTATTGTATTTTCAGCGGAACTATAAACGCATACCAAATTTGAAGACAATCGGATGTGGATAAATCAGTTAAAATTGGTTAGCAAAACATGACCGAAAATCGTCCATATTGAATTTTCAAAATCTGATCAAAAATTCGTATTCCTTATCCCCAAAAGCCCCCGTATACCAATTTTGGTTGAAATCGGACAAACTTAGGTGTTTTCCCCCATCCACTCCCTTTGTAGGGGGGAGACCCAAGCAACATTTTTAGTGAAATTTACTTAATAATTACTATTATTGAAAACCCTAAGGGTTTTTTTACAGGTAGCATTAACGCTCAGGAACCGCTGGGAGACGGTTGTTTCCCAAAGTGGGGTATGTTTTAGGGGTACCAATTTAACTACGATTTTACTTACAATTTTACGTCGCGATACAGTTAAAAACACCTAATAATAACGAAAAAATGTATTAAGATTTACTTAAAGGTTTCGTCCATCTAAACAGCTTTTTCAAGTTTAGAGAAGGACAAAAAATGTAATGTCAGTAATAATAATAAAACACCACAATATTTAAAATTCTATAACTGTGTATTAAAATACGCGTTTAAACACGCCGACTGAGCCAAAAAATTTAAACGCAGCTTGGTTTACTGATTAAAATTATTTAATAATCCTAAAAAACACACGGGCCCGTAACAGATGCAAAATTTTACATATTTAAAAAATAAAAAATTTTTAAAGAAAAAAAAATTGCCAGAAAAAGCACCGGTGGCACCAAAAATGTCTGGTAGGTCTTAAAACATATTAAAACATCATATTTAACGCTATATTTGTCGAAAACCAAGTCTTTTTTTATACCTACTTTTTGTAAGAGTCTCAAAAACATGGCGGATCTTGAATTTTCAGGAGGGACACCCGAAAATTACTTAAGCAACAATTTTGGGCAAACAAAGTTTTTTTTACATTAAATTAAAAGAACCAAACTCCACCTAACCGAAAAGTGCCAGTTACCAAAAATGTAACTCTACTTCTCCCAAATTGTCCCAATTGGATCCTCAAGGTCATCAATGGGTATATATTTATTTCTTCTTTGCCGCTAAAAGCCCATACCTTTCTTTATTCTTATCCTCACAGGCACAGCTGCCTTTTGGCTGGCCTTCCATAAGCAGACCTTCCGCGCGGATTCTAATTTTTGATGAAGGTGCGTCAAAATCCGCGTGGAAAAAAGCTTGACTGTCCAGCTTATTTTTGCTTACATAAATAAAACCAATCTTATAACTATGTGTTTTGAAGCGTTTTTATATTGTTTTTATGGAAAAATGTGCAGACATTTGCTTTGTTAAATTTAGATAATTTTATTTTATTAAAACAGTATATTTTCTTGAGTTGATCAAATCTTTGATTTCGTTCAAATCGGACCCTGCTGTGCATACGGGAAGAGCTTACTTATTTAGGCCTTAATCCAATGATTCTAAAAAATTCAACTGGGCATAACTAAGTTCTTGGCACTTTACAGCCTGATGCTTATTATTTAGGCACCAAACAAAAATTTTAAACATACTGATAGGTACCTACTGTTTAAAAAATTAAATATGTTTTTAAAAAACAAGTTATTGTTTTATTCATGCCTTTTTTAAATACTAAAATACACTACACACTAATTGCGATTATCGAGTCAGTGATTTAGTGCCACATTGAGATATCGGTTTTACCTAAAACTGCAAGGCAATGAAATATCCAAGTGCTCTGCACCAACTGTCTTATTGGTATATTGCACAGCCCCCTTGTACTATTTGTTAAAATTGCATTTTATTTAAGGCCATATTCCCAGTCCTTCATACAAGCAACAAAGCGTCCTTATACGGTCTCGTTGAGCCAAGATGATATTCGTGCACAGGCGCCTTGAGGGAGGCTTAAGGCCTCCTTCTGCCAAGGAAAACAAAATCGAAGGACACCTTGAATGCCTCCTACACCTTGAAGTCCTCCTTCGGCAAGAAATAAACCTCAAGATGCCCTTCAAGGGATGACTATTAATATGGCACTTACTGATGTCAGTAATACAAAATGTTCAATAAAATAAGAATAAACCCAAAAAAAATTAACTTTTTTAATTAAAAAAAATAAAAAATGTCATACATATTGTCATCTTATTAATTTAAAAAAAAAACTACAACTAAAATACAAAATATATTCTTGTAACTTAAAAAGGTATAATATAATGCGAATATTTCTTTGCAATATTTTGCGAAATATGAAAACCAGTCTAATTTTTTAAAAAAAGTGTAATGAGTTCGCTTTGAGCCTGGACTGAGTCCCATGTACGTAAACCAATCTTTCTCAAATTGATTTCTTATATATATATAAGGTTGAAGAAAGATGCAAATTAACCTTGGATCAGTTATGTATACATAGTAAATATTGACTATTAACCTAACTCTGACCTCCAACTCTGAAACACTCACAAATAGGAATCGTTCCGCATGGTACTTATTCTAAGTCACCTGATACGGGTTCGTCCTGGCGTGTTAATCTTTCCAATAGGAATATCCTCCTAAGACAATTAAAACAAGAAGTTAAAAACTTCCAAATCAGTTACATCAACCGAAAACAATCTAAAAAAGAGAAGATCAAAAGATCTTGGGAAGAAAGAACGAAAATTCAAAATTGGATGAGTGTCCCACAAGGAACACACAAACGACCAAAGCGAAAAGAGAAACAATTAAACGATGTTTCGCCCGGGGTGACCAGCGTGGGCCCGTCAGTGGATTCACTAGTCACCCTCAATCTAGACATCATTTAACACCATCGCACACTCTGACCTCCAACTCTGAAACACTCACAAATAGGCATCGTTCCGCATGGTACTTATTATAAGTCACTTGATACGGGTTCGTCCTGGCGTGTTAATCTTTCCAATAGGAATATGCTCCTAAGACAATTAAAACAAGAAGTTAAAAACTTCCAAATCAGTTACATCAACTGAAAAAAATCTAAAACAGAGAAGATCAAAAGATCTTGGGAGGCAAGAACGAAAATTCAAAATTGACTGAGTGTCCCACAAGGAATACACAAACGACCAAAGATAAAAGAGAAACAATTAAACGATGTTTCGCCCGGGGTGACCAGCGTGGGCCCGTCAGTGGATTCACTGGCGAAACATCGTTTAATTGTTTCTCTTTTCGCTTTGGTCGTTTGTGTGTTCCTTGTGGGACACTCATCCAATTTTAAATTTTCATTCTTTCCTCCCAAGATCTTTTGATCTTCCCTTTTTTAGATTAGATCACTAGTGAATCCACTGACGGGCCCACGCTGGTCACCCCGGGCGAAACATCGTTTAATTGTTTCTCTTTTCGCTTTGGTCGTTTGTGTGTTCCTTGTGGGACACTCAGCCAATTTTGAATTTTCGTTCTTGCCTCCCAAGATCTTTTGATCTTCTCTTTTTTAGATTCTTTTCAGTTGATGTAACTGATTTGGAAGTTTTTAACTTCTTGTTTTAATTGTCTTAGGAGCATATTCCTTTTGGAAAGATTAACACGCCAGGACGAACCCGTATCAGGTGACTTTTTTTGCCACTTTATTTCCAGAGCCTTTTTTTTCCAGCACCAATTTTTTTGCGAGTTTATATTTTTAATTCTTACATAGCTTCACTGTAAAACATTTTTTTTTGTCATTTTTTGGGTGAAGTCCACAAATGTAAACTGCTTAAAATTTTTGAACACACCACACACCATTACCACTTTCATTGAAAAGGATATTAACTTTTCATTACTTGTAGAATGGTTTAACCATACTATTTTTATTTTTTTTTGGAGTTGTAGGTTTATGGGTTGAGGAACCTTATTAATGAAACGTCCTTTTTTTGAAATGCCAACGTTTCGCAAAATTTATTTGCTTCTTCAGGGCTATTCAAGACGGCCGTTCCATAGGTCGATTCTATTGCCAATAGACGTCATCCTTGATTAAAAAGGCATTATTTTTGCACAAGTACCGTACAATTTTGATTAAAAACTTTTACAAAGACATAAACAAGCACATTAAAATATTAGTAATAATATTTTAAATATTATTATATTAATATAAAATATTAGGAATAATATTTTAATGTGTTTGTTTATGTCTTTGTAAAAGCAAAATTTTACGGTACTCGTTCAAAAATAATGCCTTTTTACCGAAGCCCTGAAGAAGCAAATAAATTTTGCGAAACGTTGGCATTTCAAAAAAAGGACATTTCATTAATAAGATCCCTCAACCCATAAACCTACACCTCCAAAAAAAAATATTTTCAGTCAATTTTTCTTTACTTTCACTAGTCTCCACATAACCAGTAGGAACCAAGATAGGAACTGTCTGTACAGGTACTTCCACTTGTAACTTCTGAAATGGAACAGCTGAAACGAACAAAAATCTTTAAAAAAAGTTAAAATGTGTAAACATTTAAATTGCAGCAAGTTTATATCAGATAATAAAGTGGGCTGTAAGTTAAAATATTAAACAAGTAGGTACTTAGGTATATATTAAAATTATGCCAATAGTTATGAACAAAATCCAAAAAGCAAACCAAAAATTTGTATTTTACTTCTAAAACATAATGCATACCTAGTGATAATTTAAAATAGGCTGCGTCTAAAGTTACGACAGTCATAATAGAGCTACGCCAGCCGTTTTTTGAGTTGAGTGTCGTTGGTTAGTGGTTTTTTTGTGTGTTAGGTTGGATTGGTATTGCTGGTGTTGTGTTGGATTGGGATGGTTTTCTTATGAAAATGTAAAAAAAAAACGGTTTTTTGACCACTTTCAGTAATTTTTGGTAAAGTTACAACTGAGTCACAACAACCTGTGTAAAAAAGGTAGGGTTTTTCATGTGACCATTTTAACTTTAGCCACAGCCTTTAAAATAATGCCAATTTAAATAGAGTCTGCTGAAAGACTTAGCTAAGTATCCACAAAAAATAAAAAATTTAACTTACCAGTGGTATTTAAAATTTTCCTTGTGGGTAAATTTAATATAACTAGGCTGCGTCTAAAGTTACGACAGTCATAATAGAGCTACGCCAGCCATTTTTTGAGTTGAGTGTCGTTGGTTAGTGGTTTTTTTGTGTGTTAGGTTGGATTGGTATTGCTGGTGTTGTGTTGGATTGGGATGGTTTTCTTATGAAAATGTAAAAAAAACGGTTTTTTGACCACTTTCAGTAATTTTTGGTAAAGTTACAACTGAGTCACAACAACCTGTGTAAAAAAGGTAGCGTTTTTCATGTGACCATTTTAACTTTAGCCACAGCCTTTAAAATAATGCCAATTTAAATAGAGTCTGCTGAAAGACTTAGCTAAGTATCCACAAAAAATAAAAAATTTAACTTACCAGTGGTATTTAAAATTTTCCTTGTGGGTAAATTTAATATAACTGAAAGTCTCTTTCAAAATCCGATTCAACAAACAGCTGAAAACAACTCGTTTATTACATTTTTCTAGCCATATTTGTTATTTCACTATCATATAAATTGTTTTTGCACCCCGAAACAACCGAATATTATCCAGGCATTGTATTTATGGCAATCAAAGCACCAATATCTTAAAATTAGATCCAAAACCGGATAAAAATACGTAAAAATCGATAAAAAAACCTTTCGTTTGGATTTGTCTGGATGCCCAATACGCAATCCCAAGAAAGCGTACCGCCAGTTTTCGAGTCGCAGAGAATACGTTTTCTGGTAGAGAAAGACCACTTTTGCTAAAAATAAAAAAAATTTAAAATTTATCTTAACCAAAATTAACCTCAAAATTGGTTTTACCAATCATGAAAAATATTGTCAAATGGAGGCTTTACTTGCTACAGCTGATATTAAGAAAACGTCTTATTAGTAAAACCTTCATATAGGGCAAATTTCATTGTATTTTTTCCCAAAGGGTAATAAATTTACTGACCCTTAGGTCACTGTTAGAACTATAAAAATGTAATTAAATATTTAATTGAATATAAATTAAATTTTACTTAATACTTACTGCTTTAAGACAGACTGACCTTCTATAGGTACAATACAGTAATAAAAGTAACGTAATTAACTGCTACATATTTACTGGTTTACAGTAATTATCACTAAAACAATGGTAAGAGTTACTTAAAATGCTGCTTGGGGGGGTGCCTAATAATGACATAGTATTATATTGTGACCGGAACTATAAATGCAACCCAAACTTGAAGTCAATCGGATGTGTATAAGTGATAAATTGGTTAGCAAAAGATGACCAAAAATCGTCCATCTTGAATCCGCCATATTAAATTTTCAAAATCTGATTAGAAATTCGTTATCTACATCCCCACCCCCTTCGAGTAGGGGGGAGCTGCCAATTTCATCACACTATATTCTTGTGTTTTCACCGCAACTATATAAGCATGCCAAATTTGAAGCCCATCGGATGTCGGGAAGTTGGTCAGAATTAAGTTGCAAGATTCCACCCGAACAAACATATCTAGTTACATGAGTCGTCTAGTATCAAAACCGGCTAACTCCCTGGAACACAACTTTACAGGAAATAAAGAAAACTGTCCAGTTTGTATTTCTTTTCTTGTAATAAAGAAGTTAATTTTATATGTAAATGATGTGATTAAGAGTTGTCTGTCGACCTTTAAAATATAAGTTTTCCAAAAAAAAAAACGTTAATTTTCGTATATTTCGTCAAATATAAATGTCAAATTTGTCAGCAGTGCCTTAAAATGTAAGAATATTTCCCTTTAATATATAAAATCGATTTAGTGCTGAAAACGGTTTTGGTGGTGTTTATACGACAAAATTTTTAAACCGTCCTTATATAAAAGCGGCCCGTTAAGAGGCCCGTATAAACAAAGTAACTGATTGCTTTTCTGTACAGGGGCTCTAACCAGAACTAACCTCGATAAATTGCAAGATGTCCCTGAACGTGGCTCTTTGAAGTTTCCTTTCTTTTTTGGCACGGAACTTTTGCGAGTCGGTTGCCAGTAGTTTTAAAGTTTCGATAATCTCCAATGAGAAATCCTCGGCAAAATTCTCGTCTTCTTCGCGGCCGAGTTCGAAGACCAGCACCAAAGCCTCACCCGCTGCCATTCTGATGTCCAAATGCGTTGATTCGAGAAGTTCTGAGAGGTGTTCTAAAGATCTGCAAGAAAGAAAAAAACCGTCCAAAGCTTTCTTTAATATTTTTAACGAATACAAAAAAGTATAAATTATTTTAAAGCAAAAGCACTAAAACTTCAAGTTTTAATCTTCTCCTGAAGATGATTACTCAGACAGAGAAACACTGTTAGAGAGTGACATAAAGTTTTGGTGAAATCGTTAAACGTTTTTGAATTACTTTATCCCGTTTATTGAAAGAGCTGGAAAACTTGACAAAGCGAAATGAAGAAACTAAAAATAGAGGGTAATATAAGAACCTTTTCTATTTAACTAATTAATAGTCAGCAGTTATTCAGTAATTCAAGTAAAAGATATTCTGGTTTTCTATAAATTCAAGACGCTGAACTACAAAAACTTATGCCCAACATAAACGGGTCCAATACGAACAAGAGGAAGTTACTGTACAGTGTAATCCATTCAATCGTGACATATAGTCATATATAGTCCAGAACTGCGCACAAAAAAAGTACAAAAATAGCCACAGTGACGAAAATAAAGGAACTCAAAAGAGAAAACACTGGAATACTGGCAAGCAAGACGGGACCGAAACACCGAAAAAGGACAATCGACGAAATAATTATTCCTGGGAGCCGATTTCATGCACAATTGCTTGTTGCATTGTCAGAGAATGCCTATCTGCAATCTACAAGGTCAGTTGGTCTATAATCAAAATAATGGCCGTTTTACTACTCTTTATAATATTTCCACCCATTTTTCACCTACCTTTATCACTTAGGTATCCAAATTTATCCTTATAGGTCCCATTTTGCAACAATAATTGAAGATTTTTGCCATTTTCGAACAAGAAAAGACAATTGATAGCAATCACATTGACACAACGCGGTCAATCTCTGTAGCAGGCCCGGCTTCAGTTTTTGTTTTAGTTATTTGCCACTTATATTTTAACATTTTCTTTAATTTTTAAAGCTTTTTTAAAAAAACTTTGAGTTTTTTCTTATTAATTTAAAACTTTTGAGGTTAGAAAATTAAATTATGCTTTAACCGGTTGAATACCTGTGTGTGAATATTTTTCATAATCTTCGTGTTTTTCCTTTCGTAAGAACGGATATTTTTCATGATCTTCTAATTACTACTTGTAATTTAACATTTTCTATCTATATATACTAAATAAAAAAGAAAAAATCAACAAAATTCACACTACGTATTGACTTCAGAAAAATAAGGTTTTATATATAATACGGCTGAAAAAATCTCAGGCTTCCTTGATTTAAAAAGGCAGTGCTCTTGGCCAATAAGCGATAAATACATCTTTTAAAACAGGCTAAAATATTGATAGACTTAAGTTCCATGTAAAAAATAAATAACAATATGAGCAGCTCGACAGTTGAGTGGGACGGAAATCTGAGCTTTATAGAAAAGACCCAAGGAAGGGACGGTATATTTGCATCTACAAACCGTATTTTAATAACTCGTTGGACACCGGTGTTCTAGGTGCTAAAAATTAGGTAGGGGTAGTTGCGGGGAACAGGGACAAGCAACTGTGGTTTCGAGCGCGCAATGAAAGATTGATCAAAGACAGACGTCTAAAGGTGGATTCATAGTTCCATAAGGTCAGCGGTATGAGGTAAGGCGCAAGGGAAATACACAATTGCAAATATATGCGATTGAGGCTTACGAAACACTATAAACATCAGCATGAGTTTGCTATATATATATAAACACTATAAACAGCAGAATGAGTTTGCTATACATATATAGATAATTTTTCTTGCGTCTTACCGCATACCATATACCCGCGCTTACCTTACGGAACTCTGAATCCACTTTAATGCATGTCTCACCCCATGTCCACCGTAAAAATATTCATATTAGTTTAGCTCATCCATGCTCCTTCTTAATTTTCATGTAATCAACAGAGAAAAAAAATGATGTAATTGCGATTAGTGGCTACGGTGCATTTAGGGCCGGTTTCTCAATAGCGGGTTACCTGAGAGTTAAATTAACTCCGGCTATAAATCCCAGTTTTTTGCTGTTTTAAGCCCATATTTTTTTAGGTTAACCCTGGGGTAAAGTAACTTGCCCTCGCCTTGAAGCCAGGGTTACCCTGGAGTTAACTTTAACCCGCTCTTTCAGGATTTTTATAAGGTTATGTTGCTTGAGTTAACGCTAACAAGCTACTGAGAAACCGGCCCTTAGGGGTCGTAGTATATGTAAAAGGCTTATTTCATTTAAGAAGGTAGTACCCTCGCCCATAAAGAGCGTGCACCTGCACTTGCACGAACATAGAGTTCCATTATGCCTGGTTCGAACGAGGCTCTCAGCAAGCTACTTTCTTTTCGGCCTGCAGGTTAGTTTATGAACACCGTTGGTTCGTTTTGTAACCTCCAAAAGCTTTAAGTAATTAAACAAAAATCAAAGTTCTTTTAAAATAGTAGTAGGGGTAACTGACAGGTCAACATGTCGTCCACGATTAGCTGCGGAATTTGCGTAAAAACTATTGCAAAATCAGTTTATAAAATAATGTGTGGTACCTGCAGGAAGTATTTCCACCTGGGGTGTGTTGGTGTAAGTGAAATTGATGCCAAAGTTTGGCTCCAACAGAAAAAAGCTTGGATTTGTGAAAAGTGTACAAATGAGGTTAGAATTTCTACAACATCAAAACAAAACGCGGACAAGGTCGGCCAATCCGTCGATGACGTCACAAACAAGACGTCGAGCACTTCGAGCAGCTCAGGGATCTCTTTTCAGGAACAGACCCAAGCGGCCTTAGGGCCAAACAGGTCAGAAAAAAGAGGAGAATCAGCTGGTATATGCGCCCTAACCCAAGCGATTAAAGATCTTCAAAAAGAAATAGCTGAAATGAAACATTCCTTAGAATTTATGAGCGATCTTTTTGAAACAGAACGCGTTCGTAATACTATTTTATCGGATGTGGTAGACAAAATGACCATCGAAAATAAAATGTTAAAAACGGAGCTAGCTTACGTAAGTTCCTATATAAACAAACAAGAATATCAAAAAATTAAATGTAATTTGATAATCACAGGTATCTACCAAAACAAAACAAGTGACAGTGTCCAGGCAACTACTGAAAAAGTGGTTAAGGTATTGCGAACGGTGGACACCAGTTTTACAGAGGGTGATGTTAAATCGATCCGAATACAAAACACTAAAATGGAAAAACCACTGGTGGTGGTCTCAGTTGGAAGTGAGGAAAGAAAAACTGAAATATTAAAAAACAGAAAACATATTGGGCAACTCACTGGCGAGAAATGTAAGTTAATGGGAAACTCAAATAAAATTTACTTAAATGAAGAGTTAACCTTACTATCACTTAATATTCTTCGTGAGGCAAACAGGCTTAAACACACAGGTTTTAAGTTTGTTTGGTCAAGAAATGGAGTAATCTATGTACGCCAAAAAGAAGGAGAACGCACAATTAAAATCACTAGTATGGCACAAGTCAAGGAGATTATGGATGGGGAGGCAAGTTAAATATGTTGCTTCATTTCGCATCTTACTGGCTAAATATTAAGGTTTTTTTTTCCTTTGCCACCATGGATCATAACTCCATTTGTGATGAAGTATGCGACTACAAGACTGAAACGTATGATTCTATAGATAAAATAACTTTTTTTAATAATCCAGACAGGGACTTTAATATTATACATCTAAATGTTAGAAGTATAAGTAAAAATAGGGATAATTTAGTAACTTATTTAGATTCTTTGAATAAAACTTTTGATGTCATAGCACTTTCCGAGACAAATAATGTCACAGAAAAAATAAAAAACTTAAATATTAATGGGTACACTCTATGCTATAATGAAAGTATTATAAACAAATGTGATGGTTTTATTTTCTACATTATGTCAAACTTATTAAAAACATCAGAAACAGTTAAAATAAATAGGTCAAAATTCTTAAGGGTAAAAATTAACAAAAATGGTGTTGACATTGGGTTAACAGGCATTTATAGATGCCATGACTTGGAACAAATCAACTTTATAAATGATCTGGAACTTTTTTATAAAAATTTAAAGGATAAATGTTCAACTGAAGTATTCTGCGGAGACACTAATGTCAATATTTTAGAAACAGAGCAAACTAGTCAATACTCTATAAATGCCTGCAATTATTTAAACACCTTAAACTCTTATGAGTTTAGGAGTACAATAAATAATGCTACTAGGATTGAAGGTCATACAAGGTCATGTATAGATCATTACTTTTTAAAGACTGATAGAATTTCTAATGCTGTGATACTTGAAGGTAGTCATTCGGACCATTCCCCCATTCTACTCAACATTATTTTAGACAAAGTGCCACAAAGTACAAATAAGTACTGTAGTTTTTTTAACAAGATTAAATTTGAAGCTTACCTAGGGAGGGAGAAGTGGGAGAGTGTTCTGAATGAAAATAATTCTAATATATGTACAAAAAACTTTATTGATACTTTAAAAGATTATGTTACTAGATCAACAGATCAAAAATATATTAAATGTAGTCTTAGGCGAAAAAAACCTTGGGTGACAATAGGTATTTTAACATCAATCAGGAAGAGAGATAAATTAAAAAGAAAATGTACTATGAACCCTAATAATTTTGAAATAAAACAAGATTATATAGCATATAGAAAACTTCTCACTAATATAATTTCCAAGGCTAGGGCTGCTTACTTTAAAAACTTGTTTGAAAATAACTGCAATAATCCGAAAGAAACCTGGAAAACAATTAAACACATAACAAATGAAACAATTGAAAAAAAATAATTACTGGTATTGCTGGCGAAGATGGGTCTATATTAACATCAGAAACCGAAATCTGTAAAGAATTTAATAAATATTTTAATAATGTTGGTGTCAACTTGGCCAAGAAAATAAAAGTGCCCCAAAACTTTGACTTTAAGGTTGATCGAGTAGAAAATAATCTGGAGCTAAAACCAATAACAACTCCAGAACTAATTAAAGTAATACAATCTTTAAAAAATAGCCATGCAAATACAGGTGATAATATATCTAATGTTATCATAAAAAACTCTTTTAAATACTTAATTTCTCCATTGATTCACTTAGTAAATGTTATATTTTTGTCTGGCATTTTTCCCAATATATTAAAGAATACAATTATTATTCCGATACATAAAACAGGAAACCGCGAATGCGTGCAAAATTATAGGCCCATAGCCATAGTCAACAGTATTAGTAAAGTTGTTGAGAAGTGCATTAGCTTAAGATTAAATACATTTATAACTGAAAATAATTTAATAAACAAGAACCAGTTTGGTTTTAAACAAAATTGTGGTACTGAGGATGCGCTCATCAGGGTGGTCGATCGCATTGTCGGTGGCTTTAACAACAAGAAAAAATGCATGACTATTTTTCTTGACTTGGCTAAGGCCTTTGACACTGTGCCGCACCATATTCTAATCGATCGATTGGAAGTCAAAGGCATTAGAGAAACAGCTCAAAATCTTTTTAAGTCTTATCTTTCTGAAAGATATCAGGAAGTTAAAATTGGGCAAAGTTTGAGTGACAAAAGATTGGTGGAGTATGGTGTGCCACAGGGTACGGTGTTGGGGCCTATTTTATTTACTCTTTACATTGATGGTATTTTTTCTGTGTTGCCAGTTGACGGTGGGGTTGTCTACGTTGATGATGCGGTGCTAATTATTGAGGATGACACTTGGGAAACAGTTTTTGAGACAGGTGAAAAAAGTATTAGCTTAGTAAAAAAATGGCTGGATTTGAGTCTATTATCCTTAAATATTGAAAAGTCAAATTTTATATGCTATTCCATGACAAAAGCAAGCGCTCCTCAGATTTCTCCTATCAAAGTACATGATTCTGATTGTAAAAATTATGTTAACTGTAATTGTAGTAATTGTGTAATTCTGTAACTAGTACTAAATATCTTGGCGTCTACTTGGATGACCATTTAAAGTGGGAAGTACACATTGACTATGTGTGTAGTAAAATAAGAAAACTATTATACAAATTTTATATTCTTCGTCAAAGCTTAACTAAAAAAAGTATTATAAATGTATATAAATCTTTAGTGGAATCAATTATAACTTACGGAGTGTGTGTCTGGGGTGCTGCAACTGACAGTGTGCTTCTACAACTAGAAATAACTCAAAAAAAAAATTCTGAAAGTAATATTATATAAAAATAAAGGCTATGCAACTGAATCTCTCTTCAAAGAGGCTTTGGTGCTAAATGTAAAAAAACTGTACATAAAAACGGTAATAAGATTGGTTAGCAACAATAAAATTGAAAAAAATGTCCAAAATCATGAAACAAATACAAGATTTGCAACGCAGCAACTACTAATTACACCAAATATTTATTTCAGTGCAGTTCAAAGAAGCTTAGTTTTTACAGCTCCCAGAATACATAATGCTATGCCTATAGAGTTTAGAAATAAACCTTTTGTTAAAATAAAAAAACAGCTGAATTCTTGGCTCTTAAATTTGAATGACAACATTTTGCAGTTAATAGTGTAGGTTATATTGTGAGTTAAAAATGTGGAAATGTGAAATGAAAACTATACCTAGTGTTCAAGTTCCTCTACAATGCTTAATTATTTTGTTGTAGTAAAAACGAATATGTGCACACACAAATTTTTCTTAATTCATTGTGTATCTATTTTAATATTTTGTAAAAGCAATTCTTGGTTTAATAAAGATCTATTTATTTATTTATTTATTTATTTATTTAAAAAGGCCTACAAAAAGAGATTGTATGTGTTTTGTCAATGGTGATGACTTATAGAATTTTTTGTTGAAAAAAAGGCTAAAATCTTCAAATATTGTTGCAAAAAGGGAGTTTTGAGAGCATATTTCGATACCTAAGCAATAAAGGTAGATGAAAACATACACATAAAATGGTAAATAGTCATTTCAAGCCAACTTGTATATTACGTATATTGCATATCGACATTCTCCAAGAATGTCCAGAGGCAATTGTGCATGAAATCGGCTCCCTGACATTAAAACACGAATAGACTCTAACACAAAGCCAATAGGGAAAACGGACGACATATGTCGATACTGTCAAAGAATAGATGACGCAGAATATACGTTAATTTACTTACAAGATTTGAGAACTACCGCGAAACAACAGGACACAATATACAGATAGAGAATATGACCATAGAGACCCTCTTCAAAGAAATGATACAACACAGATAAATGGAACCAGTTACATGATGTGATAAGAACGATTCTAAAAATGAAACACGAAGACGAACACACCTAAGAGACCAAAATAGTGAACGACGAAATAGTGACGTTATATTCCTGAGAATGGAACGATTCTAAAAATGAAACACGAAGACGAACACACCTAAGAGACCAAAATAGTGAACGACGAAATAGTGACGTTATATTCCTGAGAATGGTTCAGCTACTTCGACCAAATCTACAGCGGAGGGGTTTAGTTCGTAGGCGCCCTCAATAGAGGATGAATCGGGCACATTCGGCAGGTCACCAGAGGCCTATGTCGCTATTAACAAAGACTCCAAATTCATGGCAGTCAAGCAAAATAATAGGTACTTTAGGCAAATGCTAAAAATTAGGAAGTTTCCTTTAAAAAAAAATATCAAATTAGTACTACAGTAAAATTTGTCCTTTTTGGTGCGTGAAAGGACAACAGCAAGAACTTAATATGGTGGGTGGACAGCCCTACCAGGGTATGCGTAAGCATACTAATAACCCTGAAAGCAGTGGGGAGGGGGGTGCCAGGCGTGCAACAAATTTAATACAATATCTCAAAAACCACTTATACGATTTGGATGTATAGTAACTCATTTTCAGGAGTATTGTATGGCGCTTCCGCTCATGTATAAAACATATTACAGTTAAGCGTGCTTTAGCGGAAAATTAGTTTTAAAATTAAAAAATTCTAAAAAAAAACAAATATTTTACTTTCAACATTTTTAAAAAAATTATATAGGTTTCAAGTTTATGTGGTGATTTTAATAAAACCTTTCCAGAATTTCCCCTAAACCCTTTCCTTTGTCCCTGTTTACTTTTTTTATTATTAAACCCCAAGCGCTTTTTTTAATATGGAGTAATTCATTGGCGGAGTCGAGGTTTTTTGGAAACTGTGCGACCTTCTGCCACTTTAAGTTAAATAAAACTTTTATTATCTTGTTAATTTTAACATCTGATGGCAGTTTGAAAAGGGGATGAAATGGGCTTTATAACAAGTAGGTCATTTGGCATGGGTCCCTTAGGATCAAGGATTTAGTGGGTAACAAAATTGTAAAATATGAATTTTATGTTTTAAAATGGCTACCCAAAATTTGGACCCATAGATCAGTAGTTAGGGGGTGATTTTCTGATATCGCCTCTTATTGTCTACTATTTCGTACCTCTACTTTTTCTAAATTTAAAAAAGGATTTTTTTAAAAACATTTTTATTTATTTATTATTATTATTATTGTTTTATTTTTTTTTTATTAGGGGGTGATTTTCTGATATCGCCTCTTATTGTCTACTATTTCGTACCTCTACTTTTTCTAAATTTAAAAAAGAATTTTTTTAAAAAGATTTTTATGGTACTATGTTGCGTTTTTTTGTTTATTTTAATATGAATATCTATAGCATCCTAAAGGTTTTATTGAATAAAACCACCATTTTGTCCAATTCTAAATGAGGAACTTATCTAAATTTATTAGGGAGATTTTGGTCAGGTTTTTTGTCAGTTTGTTACTCTTACGTTTATTCTGGGCAGGCGCAGTTGGTTATAAAAGTTTGTTTTGTTTTAAAAATTTTGTGTATTTGGATTTTAATTTTTTGTTAACCGCGTTTATAGTAGTAGCAGAGGCTCGTTTTCTTCTATTACTCCGCCAAAGATATCTGGCAAAATCATTTGCCTGACTAAATTTATGTTGAGTGTCCGTCTCCCAGTCCTATCACTAAATGAATATCTTCCTCCATGATATGGTTAGAAAAGCAAATAAAAAAGACAACAAGTCAATAAAAATGTAAGGTTGTTTACCGCCAAACGATTGTATACATTCAAAAGCTCTATTTTTAACCTCTTTAAGTTACCTTTATTTACGGTAACGCTAACGATAAGAGTAAAGAAATTTGCCGTTAAACTGCCTGACCAAAATCTCCCTAATTATAGCGTCGAATAGCGACTACCTTTACCCTTAAAAAGACAACCAACCAAACTTGATGTGATTCTGTGGTGGAAGATTTTTAGGTTATAAAAGTTTGTTTGGTTTTACAAAAGTTTTGTGTGTTTGAATTTTATTTTTTGTTAACCGTGTTTATAGTAGTAGTGGGGTGCCTTTTTTACCGTTTTTTTTTTTTTTGGTAAACAGGGGAGTAAGTACAAATAAGTTTGCAGAGGCTTGATTTCTTCTATTACTCCACCTTCCGTCTCCCAGTCCTATCACTAAATTAATATTTTCATCCACGAGATGGTTAGAAAAGCAAATAAAAAAAGACTTATGTTTACCGACAAACGATTGACTATGTTCAAAAGCTCTATTTTTAACATCTTAATGTTACCTTTATTTACGGTAACGGTAACCATAATTAAACTGCTTGACCAATATCTCCCTATTATTTTAAAACCTACCCATGATGTCATTTTTAGGAATTTAAGTATGGCGACCGCCATAGTGGCGCTTAGTCCAGGAGAATTTTGCGTATTTCATAAAGTACATTTTGTCATATTTGCTTTTATTATTACCAATCTCAGAAATGGGTGGTAAGGTATACCTTTCACGATTCATCTTTGCAAGTTTGAAAATGGCGCCCCTGAGACAGAAATAGACCCGGAGAATTTTGGGATATTTTGACGTAAACTCTCAAAGAGCAATCAAGTAATATATGTTTTGGATATTAAACCTGACGTGAGTTCCTTTAAAAAAAAAACCATCCCTCCCCTTCTAAGCAGACAATGGTTTTACATTTGAACAAAATTAACATCTAAGAATACAGTAATTAATTATTAAGCTTTTACTTGGCATACTCACCCTTAAATGGGTGTCTATCATCGATGTACTAACCTTAGATAGGGAACATCCAAAATTTGCTGACGCCAACATAAACAAAGCTATCTCACAAAACGTATGTCTTGGGAAAAAAATCCGTCCTTGTAAAGCAGTGGTGTTTGCCTAATTTTAAATTATAAATGCGTGTTTGTCACGTTTTGCAAAAAATATTTTTTTTTTATTTACTATGTTTATTAAAATATTTCTAAAAATCGTACTACTTACCTAAAAGTATTTAATCCAAAGAAAATAAGGTATAGATATACAGTATTTTAAATTTTCACGGTTATATAACGGAATACTATGGGTACTGTTTTGAACTAGACAGTTTTAATTATTAGCATCGACGTAAAGTATATCGATGATTATTAGGTATTAGTTTACCACTATTATTTTAGATCTTCCTTCGTAAATAATTTTTACTGTTTTTTCTTCAGTTAACAACGGCAATGTGGCGCCTGGGGCAACGAACACTCATCGTATGATTTGTAAAAATTCCCATTCTTAAACTGCCTTCCTACTAGTCAGAGCTTGTAGGGAGCTGACAGTTAAAATAGATATTTTGAATATTTTAAAGCATTTTTGTTCGTTTTTTGAGGTTTTTACGTGCTTTTTTAATTTTTAAAACGTTTAAATGGTGAGATAATACATTTTATGCAAAAAACTAGACGATGTGAACAGTGATGTTTCGTTTCACAGGTAAGTTTTTAGAAAGCCTTATTTTGATGAACAGTGCCGTAAGTTTAAATAATTTAATTGGAATTTTTTTCTGAACTTCTTTTTAAGCATATTTTTAAGCAAGTATAGGTCCAATTTATAGGTTGATACGCTCCTGCCAGCTTATCATAACCGGTGCAGTTGGCAGGTGTAGAGGTACCTATTTCAAATCTGCAGTCATGAAAATTTAGGATATCATATAAAGCTTAATTTATACGACTACCGTTATCTTATTCTTTCGCCAACTGAGTTTATTTTTTATAATTTTTGTCAGACGCATATCCATAAACAAAAACTATAAGTACCAACATTTCCAATATTTTTAGCAATGGCGAATAGAAAAGATAAAAAAGGCAGTGCCTGTCTAAAGTTATGACAGTCGTATCGAGAATTACCCTGCTGTAAGAGTCGCCACACCACGCCACGTAAAAAAAAAATCTAAGAATAAAAACCCTCGAGAAAAAAACCCCGTAAAAAAATCCAAAAAAAAACTTCCAAGAAAAAATTATTATAACAAAACCAAACCCAACCCAACTCAAGATAAAACCAACCTAAAATAGATATAGGTTTGGTGCTTACCAAAATAAGACACAGATATAGAGAATTAGCACTAAATTTATGCTTATCGGTAACTGGAGCTTAAGTTACGGCCAAAAAAAACTGATCTTGAATAGCGAAGTTATATATCAACAAGAAATAAGAAATTTAATTTTTTAACATGACACCAATGGCAAAGTAATGAAAAAACTAAAATATCTTTTTTTTTATTCAACAGTTACAATTTTCTGGAAAGATAATATATGGGATCACAAAAAATTATGTTTAGAACAAAAATAGTACTGCAGGTTAAAATTTAAAAAATGTTCCTCTACCTGTTCTGAAACCACAAAAACTGGAAAAACCCCTAGTAAATTCCATCAACTAACACGATTCAATCATTTGTAGGTAAATAAACTTAAATAAAACATCTGACCCTGATGGTAGATATAAAAGGGAAGAGGTGTAAGAATACATGCCCTAGAACTAAAAGGGTGAACAATTGGCGCCTTTTTGCTCTTTGTTTGATCATAAATTATATTACACTGTGGTTATAATATGATTTTTAAGAGTTTGAGACCATAAAATCTAGTGTAGAACAAATGACAAAGATACTGTTTTTTGCCTATGCAATACCAAAATTAAGGGAAAAAATCCTCGGCAAAAAATCTCAGAAAAAATTGATTTTTACATATTCAATAATACGTGAAAATAAAAAAATATTATTTCGGGTTGGTTTAGGTCAGTTATAATATTTTTTTCTTGGGGTCTTTTTCCGGGGCGTTATTTGTGTGATTTTTTTCTATTTTTTTTCCTAGATTCCTAGATGTAAGTACTAGAGATTTGTATAAATTTTTTTTAGATTTCCAAAAAACTTGGGGCTGAAGAAGATCTGCCGCTATCAAAACAATTAGTATTGTGTTCTGATCATTATAATTCTGAAGATATTTTAACTAGAAAGGATGGAATAAATGACCTTAAGCTGGGAAGCTTTCCAAAATTAAGTCATGACATATTTGAAACAGAGAGGTAAGTAAGCGATCATCATAAACCAATATTTCAAACTTATTGATGCATACTTTTTCAGTAGTCAAGTATTTTGTATATTTGGGGAGTTTGTGACAAAAACAAAGTGACCTCCTCATGGAAGAACATATTTTTGAGTTTTTCCAATTAGAATTCACAAAAATAATGATTTTTAAATAAAATCGGTGTTTTGTAATTATAGAAAAGATAAGTGTTTGTTTTTCTTTATGAATAGGCTTTACTACTTTATAACTAACACAAAGGTTTCCCTTTTTAAATTGATATTTTTTTAATATAACTTAAATGACATGCTTATTGATATATAATTTAAGATCTGTAAAGTCTCGTTTTTGTTACATGTTCTCTAATACATGGGTATACCAGCTCCAACTCCCAAAATTTGTCAAAAAATATATGTAGATCAAATAAAGTGGGTTGCATATTGGGACACCCTGTATTTGTATACCAAATTCTTATCTTGTTAATTTTATTTTAGAGTTCAGATGTAGCCTCTGATTCCACCACGTCAGGAAGTAAAAAAAGATTTGAAGCCCAATTTACGGAGTTTACTTGATGGGTCCGACAGCAGCCCTACAAAAAGGTATGAGCTGTTTCTACAACTTGTTTGCTTTTTTGTAATAATTATTTAATACTTTTAAAAAAAAGTATTGATTTTATTTAAAAATAAAGATTGCAATTTTGATTAAGGTATATATATATATATATATATATATATATATATATATATATATATATAATATATCTAGGTTTATTTTAGTTCCATTATTACATTTCCAGGGAGGATGAAAAATTTCAAGCAATGATCTAAGGATTTAAGTTGGGAAGCAACTGCAGGTCCTACAGAAATTTAAAAACAGCTAGAATCAAAGGAAATGTAAGTAAATACACAATAAAAGGGCGCTCGGAATTTTTTTTTTATGATATGACAAGTTTTGAGAAAGTTTACGATTTTAAAAAACTAATATTTACCTGCTTTGGTTTTAAATGCCTGCAAAAGCTTTTTTTGTTTATGAAACATATAATTTACAAAAATTAAATATATATATATATATATATATTTATATATTTATATATATATATTTATATATTTATATATATATATTTATATATATATATATTTATATATATATTTAAAAACTTAATAATATAATGTTCTTTTATTTTCCAAAATTTGATAATAAATTTTAATTATGTCTACTTTGATAAGCATAGGCACGAAAACTCACAAAGTTTATATGAAATAAAGACTTTAATTAGTGAACCCTCTCCCTCATTTTACCTTCAAGAAGTTGAAATGACTTTTTCACAGGCAAGGTGATGTTAAGTGGTCTATTAGTAACCGATTAAAACAGGTTTCGTAAAATCATCATCAAAAGGCCCACGGAGGCCGAATTTCGACTCTATGCCCCTTTGTCAACACCAGAAGAGGCGAAAAAAATTGAAAATGATGAAAGATAATCTTGCCGATAAAAGAAGAAAAGCAAAGTTTTCAAAAGATACCTTTAGCGTATTATCTACCCCTATCTACGACCTTGGTTACAATTTATTAATGTTTTCAATTAAAATAATAGCTAAAAAATAAAGTGAATGTTTGATTATACTAATACATATTTAAAATTTGTGCGATAGTATTTTAGTTTCTTAATTGTAAAGTAAAAAAATTATGAAATAAATTGATTTGCAAAAATTCTAAAATAGATTGAAAACGACGTGTTTGTTCTTTTTAGTATTTTTTATAAATTCGAAAATTTATGGCCCTAAAAATAGTATACATATTATACCCTGTACCTAAGTGTCTTTTTTATACCGCACAGAATTGTAAAAAAATCAAAAATACCAGTTGGCTCATGGGTATACATGCTTTGTATTGTCTCCAGATATGTTTATATTTTTAAATATAAACAAAATCTTAACGGAGTCATAATTTACGATTTAGTAGCGATAATATCTCTCCCAATCTAGTTAGCCTGATTTTTACATTATTTTCTTTGTTTTTCAAAATTATTATAACTACAAATTTTGCGACCCTTGAACCATTATAGCACCATAGTGGCACTTTCTCCTTAACATCAAAACCTCATGCATTTATGGTAGAAAAATTTGCGCAAAGATATTGAATATTATTACTAAATCGAATAAAAACAACTAATTAAAATAATAATAGTAAAAATGTTTTAAAAGCCAATGATGTTTGGACTTAACCAGCGTAAAAAATAAATCCATATTATGTCATATTCGCCGCCACTGCTATACGCTGCATCAACACTACGCATACGTTTTCAAGCGCGCCGGCGGTCTCTTTCTTAGTCTGGCTATGTGGGAGGTTTTGGGGTAAAAACAAATAGTGATTTATGAATGAATTGCCGGGTCTATAGTTAGTACGTCGATGGTGTCTATTAATGTTATTGATAGATCTAGTAGACCGTGCTGGCCGTATAAAAAACTTAGACGTTTGACGTAACTTTCTGGACAAGATAAGGTGCAATTAGTTTTCCTAGTGACGATTTTTAGGTTGATTTTATTTTTGCATTTGTTGAAAAATAATTAAGGTAAGTAAAGCTAGTAAAGTTATTTCAAAAAAGGATAATCGTGTTTAATCGACAATTTTTGAATTATTTTATTTAGAAAACATGGTCTCGAAGTATATTCAATTATTTGAACAGGAATTTTTAATTCATGACTGCGGGGGGGCTGATAATTGTTTAATTAAATGTATTAATCTGTAGGGATGAAAAAAGTCACCAGTAAATAAGTGGCAAAACTTTGGGCCCTTTGCAGAGGCAATAATCAGTAAACAAATAAGTCAATATATTTCACTACCTATTCCCGAACTTGTTGGTTACTATTTTCAGCCCTATACATATACCAGCTCCCCCTCCCTTCGTGAAATATAAATCCCTCTTCAAATAATTGAACAAATTGCGATGCGAGATCATGTTTTCTAAAAGAGACACAATTCAAAAGTTGTCGATTAAACACGATCATCCTTTTTTTAAATAACTTTACTAGCTTTACTTCCCTTTAATTATTTTTCAGCAAACGCAAAAATAAAATTTATGTAAAATAATTCGAGTAAAGGTTTACTCTAAAACTTTCCTCGCTCAGAAGAACATATATAAAAAACCACTACTCGTGTGTATGTATTCAGACTTCCAGGTTCTCTCCAGACTTCTACAGAGCGTATCCAGACTTTTCCATGGTTTTTCCAGATTTTCCAGTGTATGCAGAATGTTCCAGAGTGTATCCAGACTTTTCCAGGGTCTTTCCAGACTTTTCCAGAGAGTATCCAGACTTTTCAAGGGTCTTTCCAGACTTTTCCAGAGTGTATTCAGACTTTTCCAGAGTGTATCCAGACTTTTTTCCAGGGTCTTTTCTTTTTCTTCTTTTCTTTCTTTTCCAAAGTGACTCGAGACTTCCAGGGTCTTTCCAGACTTTTCTAGAGCGTATCCAGACTTTTCCAGGATCTTTCCAGACTTTTCCAGCGTGTTCCCGGACTTTTCCGGGTCTTTCCAGACTTTTCCAGAGTGTATCCAGACTTCTCCAGAGTATATCCAGACTTTTCCAGGGTCTTTTAAGACTTTTCCAGGGAGTATCCAGACTTTTATAGGGCGTATCCAGACTTTTCCTGGATGTACCCAGACTTTCCAGGGTGTATCCCGAATTTTCCAGGGTCTTTCCAGACTTTTACAGGGCGTATCCGGACTTTTCCTGGGTGTATCCAGAACTTTACGGGGTTTATCCAGACTTTTCCGGGTGTATACAGAATTTCTTTCGAGTAGACGGACTTTTCCAATAATTTTATATGTGCTACATATATATAAATATATATATGTATACGTGTATCGTACTTCCTTCCAGGGTATAGACTAGACGGACCAACCTCCGGGTCTTCTAGGCATATTTTTATAGTAAAACTACATATATTTGGGAAGAGGGGAGCCTGCTTTACTAGAATATCAAAAGAGGGGTAGCAATTTTTTCTAACAAGATTATTATATATTTCGTATACATATATAGAAAAATGGTGTACCTCGACCCCTACGCGCTGTTGCCATTTAACAGTTAAATTTTTAACTTAATAAACTTTTCTTATCGGTCGTTTTCCTTACAATAACTATGAAACAATGATACCTGATATATTACTAGTGTCGAAAGTGAAGGTTTTTACATAAGTGTGATGTTATCGTTCGAGTGTTTTACACAAGTTATGAAAATCACATTTTTATGAGTACCTGATATAAATATAAATTTTATAGGACATTCAGCTGGTAAACTAAAACTAAATTGCAAGATTTTTGTTATTTTAAGCATATACAGATCCTGTCTTTCAGATCACACGGCACAATTAATCTCTTTAATAACTAATACAACACAAACACAGGCTAATCAATACAAAAGACGAGCATTAATGGATTACTCCCGAACTCTCCAGCTTTAAAGAGCAGTTAGTAGCTCTTCAGGTTTTGTCCTGGCAGAATTCTGATTATAAAGAGCTTTTTAAAAAATGTAAATTTTATTACGATCGAGAACTTAATAAAGCAAAAAGTAAAACAAAATTATGATTGTTTTCCACAAACCAAAACTACACTTTTTTGCACTCGACGCGCGTTTCGCTAACAACGTTAGCATCATCAGGAGACGATAAACAATGAACTAAATTAATCTACGCTCTATCTTATATACAATCCTTTAGTGGGCGGAGATAAGACTAATAAATTGTGATTGATCACGATTTTTAATCCTATCTCCCCTCAACCAAAGAATAAAGTGTACTAAACGGGATGGGTCCTCTATCTTTATTTAAACTATTTCTGGATTTAATGATTTCCATACTTTCATATGCATTCAAAAGTCTTTTGTTTGGTACACTTTTTAGAAGCTTTAGGTTATCTAATGTGAATCTATGATTGTTTTCAAAAGCATGCTCGGCCACACTTGACTTTTCTGTTCTTCCGTATTTTAAGTGTGCTAAGTGTTCTTTAAAACGTGTTTGAATAGAGAGTCTCGTTTGGCCAACATATTTTTTGTCACAATTCATGCAACTAATTTCGTAAATTCCACTTTTTTCTAGAACTGTAGTTTTATCCTTGGGATTTCCTAGTAAGCTTCTTATTGTGTTACCGGATTGATATACTAATTTAAGACCGGTGTTATTAAATACTTTGTGTAATCCTTTAGTATAATTAGGATTATAAGGAATTGATACAAATTTTGAGTCGCAGGTATCTTTTTGTCTGAAAAAGGTAGAATTCCGAAAGGTCTTTTGAAAAGAATGTCTATTTATCAGCTTATTTATTAAGCCTTCGTCGTAACCGTTTTCGCCAGCTATATTCCTAATCCTATTCTTTTCTGCTTCAAATCAAATAAAAAAGTGCAAACTTGCAAGCTTATGTTGTAAGTAATAAAAAGAGTCATTTGGAATATACCTGTTGGTGGCCGTGCCTTTTCTGTATAGGTCACAGTCCAATTTATTTTTATTTCTTATAACTAAAGTGTCTAGAAATGGCAGTCTACCGTTGTTCTCTGTTTCATAAGTAAATTTAATAGTGGGAAATTTGTTATTTATTTTTTCCATAAAATTTTTAATACTAGTTACTTTAGTGTTGAATACTGCAAACACATCGTCTACATACCTGAACCATACTCTGGGGAAATACTCAAATTCTTTACTTATATCTGATTCAAATTTGCTCATAAATAGGTTTGCGATAAAAGGTGATAAACTATTACCCATTGTGGTTCCTTCTAATTGCTGGTAGTAGTTATTTTTATATTGAAAGTAATTTTGATTCATGCAGAGTTTTGTTAAAGATAGGTATTCTAAAGTCTGTTTGTCTTCTAGATTGTTTTTTCTTAGTAGTTCCTCCAGGTATTGTAAGGTATTGCGACTCAAAATTTGTATCAATTCCTTATAATCCTAATTATACGAAAGGATTACACAAAGTATTTAATAACACCGGTCTTAAATTAGTATATCAATCCGGTAACACAATAAGAAGCTTACTAGGAAATCCCAAGGATAAAACTACAGTTCTAGAAAAAAGTGGAATTTACGAAATTAGTTGCATGGATTGTGACAAAAAATATGTTGGCCAAACGAGACGCTCTATTCAAACACGTTTTAAAGAACACTTAGCACACTTAAAATACGGAAGAACAGAAAAGTCAAGTGTGGCCGAGCATGCTTTTGAAAACAATCATAGATTCACATTAGATAACCTAAAACTTCTAAAAAGTGTACCAAACAAAAGACTTTTGAATGCATATGAAAGTATGGAAATCATTAAATCCAGAAGTAGTTTAAATAAAGATAGAGGACCCACCCCGTTTAGTACACTTTATTCTTTGGTTGAGGGGAGATAGGATTAAAAATCGTGATCAATCACAATTTATTAGTCTTATCTCCGCCCACTAAAGGATTGTATATAAGATAGAGCGTAGATTAATTTAGTTCATTGTTTATCGTCTCCTGATGATGCTAACGTTGTTAGCGAAACGCGCGTCGAGTGCAAAAAAGTGTAGTTTTGGTTTGTGGAAAACAATCATAATTTTGTTTTAGTGCAACCAAAGGTTCCAAATTCCCTACATGGTTAAAGCAAAAAGTAATTATGTTTTATTAAAAATAAATTCTAGCGAAAACATAGCAAAAGCGACATGGGACGCAGTACGAAAATTCACAAATTGTAAAAAACGGCAAAATTTACTCCCTGAGCATTGAGATCAAGAAGAATTAGCAAATCATTTTAACGAATACTTTACTAAAGCTGCATCAAACCCTCTCAGAGATAAAGATATCTAGCAACTTGATTTTAACAATACACCAAATTTTGAATGTTGCAAAAACATGTTTTCCAATCCTACAAATGCAACAGGAATCATTGAAATTTTAAAGACTAAAAAATAAAAATAGCGCAGGAGACGACAAAATACCATCAAATCTCCGTAAAAAATGTATACCTCTTAGGGCAGAACGTATATTTTTAACGTAAGCGTGACAACTGGAATTTATCCAGAATAAGTAAAAATGGCTCGTCTAATTCCGATTTATAAAAAAGACGATCCCAATAGCTTGGGAAACTATAGGCCAATAGGTTTATTATCCCCTTTTTCTAAACTGTTTGAAATTCTTCTTCACAAAAGGCTTCTTAATTTTTTCGTAAACAATAATCTTTTTAAAAACTTTCAAGATCAAGATGGATTTATACCAAACAAAACTATACGGATTCAGCAATTTTAGATTTTAACAAAAATATATTACAAACACTAGAGGAAAAGCGCACGGGCTGTGGAATCCTGCTTGACTTATCAAAAGCATACGACACAATCAGTCACAATATTAGATCGTATATCTTCATCTTCATCAAGGAAAACAAAAAATGCTCATTAAGTCAAATGCTTCTACTGCTGAATCTAACTTGGGTGAGATCACGACTGGGGTTCCACAGGGTAGCGTTCTGGCACCACTTTTGTTTGTCATTTATCTAAACGATATTGATACCAGTTTTGAAAATCCCGTTCAAAACACATATACAGGGTTCCTAAGCAAATCCTTAGGGGGCCAAGCAGCCGTGTATAAGACGCAGACAAACGGAAAAGCATATTAGGCAGAAAAGGATGGGCATGGGGCGATGTTGTCACTACATCTTACACGTAGTAAATCCATTCCAGGTTGTTGTTTTCTAATGTTTTCCATTTTCATACCTTTAGGACTGGAATAAAAATTGTTTTTGCTCGACTTTAATACCAAACTGATGAAAGTTATCGTAAAAAAAATATATTTTCGGCTTTTCATTTTTTAACCATTGTCCTTACGCACCTTTTACAGGCTGGGGACTGAGATACATGCAAATGCCTAACCTAAAGCGTTCATACACGGCCGGAGAAATCGACTGAGATATTTCCGTAAACTTTATCAAGCAAATAGGACGGGTTGACGCCTTCGAACGTCCAACCCGGGTTTTGCACTTTGATTCGAAATCAAAAAGGAGGAACAGTCAGATGTGGGGCCGTGCACAAATTACGTAACGGTGATTTTACCAATTTTTGACCCCCTCCCTATGTAATGTTTTGTAACGGTTTGGCACGCCACTCCCCCAATATTACGTAACGATTTCAAGACCACTACCCCCCCCCCAAAAAAAAAAAACTTCACTTATTGTCATTCCAAATTTTCTTAGTTTCACACAAATGCAAACGCTGTCGAAAACCCCCCTCCCCCTACGTAACGTTTTGTAACCCCCCTCCCCCCTATGACCATTACGTAATTTGTGCACGGCCCCTGTAGTCCCAGTGGAGGAGGGCGAGAAAATTTATATTTTTTTTTAAATTATACTTTTTAGACCTATTTCTTTGCGTTCCCGAAATTACGTAATTTTTGAAAAAAAATTGTAAGCGGCGCCATTTTTATTTCGTGCTTTGTTTTTCTAACATTTATGCGTTCGGCTAATTTAATTGAAAAATGTTTGCCTGCGGCGCCCTTTATCTTCTCACTCGAAACCAAGATCCCCCGTTTGAGGAAAACTGATCCCGTCTCTGTTTCTAAATTTTTTCGAATAAAAGTAGAGTATGACCATGGGAAAAATAATTTTTTTCTACGGTATGACGAAAATTTCGAGAAAGTTGAAGAAAAAAATAAAAAAAGTGGCAAAGCTCAAGTTTTTCGTAAAAAAAAACGTTTTTTGTAAAGAAACAGAGCAAAATAAATCTTTTCACCACTTTTTGAGTGTTACAAATATTGGCAGCCCCTTATTTTTCGCTTTTACCCTCCCGCTAGTTTTGAAGAATTGGTTCGCTACATGTTTCGAGATCATGTCATAAAACACCTCGAAAATATCAAATGTAGTGTAGGGCCAGCTTTATTTAAAATCAATAATATCGCAAGCAAAAAGCTCTGCAGGAAAAACAGCTCCGTTTATTGATTTCTTTGGCTGCTACTGCTAGCTGCATGGTTTGGCCGTTTCCGGATAGATGTCACTAGCAGAACAGAATGGAAAGAAATTTAATTAAAAGCGAAGATATTTCTTTCTAATGTTAACAACCTCACGATTTTATCGCTCAGTATCGTAATTAAGGGACCTGCCGCCTCCTTTAAGCAAGAAAAAGCTGTGGTTTGGACCTGAAAACATCTAATTTTTAATTAGATTAGATGTTCAAATCTGTCCCCTTCTTGAGCCTCACAGTATCCCAATCTGTTGTAAAACTCTTGGCGCGTAGCAGCCAACATTTCAGGGGTGATAGAGTTGCCCGCCTCCAAAATTTTCGCCCTCAACTCCTGTATAGTCGTAGGCCGTAAGTGAGGGTGTTGGAAAATTTTGTCGTGCCAACAACCCCATAGGAAAAAGTCATTTGGCGCAAGATCTGGTGATCGAGGAGGCCATCGGATATTTCCATACGTGTAAATAATTCTATCACCAAATACCTGACGAAGGTAATTTGTAGTCTGGCGTGAATTGTGGGATGAACAGCCATCTTGCTGAAACCACAATTCGTCCAAATTTATGTTGAGTTCCCTCAACCGTAGTAAAACCTGGTGTTGGAGAAGATCAACATATTTTTGGCTATTCAAATTCCCTTCAATGAAAAAGGGTCCAATAATGTGATCCCCGACAATACCGCTCCAAACATTTAATTTTTGAGGATGTTGCGTTCTAAAACTTGCGTGCAGATGTTTATTTTCGCGGGACCAATAGCGGCTATTTTGTGGATTGTGAGAGCTATGAAGTTCAAATGGCTTCTCGTCACTAAACAAAACTTTTGATAGGAAATTTTCGTTCCTGTCACATTTATCCCTGATAACCTCACAATATTCTAACCGGCGAAAATAATCACCTGGTTGCAATTCCTGCGACTTCCCAATCTTAAACGACTTGTAGTCGTATTTTTTTAGGATCCATTGGCAAGTACTGTTGGGAATATCCAGTGCCACCGCAATCGGTTTCGTCGAACATGGTTCATGTGCCTCAACGTAAGCGCAAAAACAAAAAGCCCAATGACCTCGTCCGCACTGTCACTTTTTATGTAGTTTTTAATAATAAAAATATTTTCTTCTCGAATATACGGCATTTTAAAAACACAAAATTTACGAAACTGAAGCGACTCGAAAGGAAATAAAAATGCAATGCCTGTAAAACCCAGTTTTTCCTCAATCATCTCATGGTGTGGCCGCCATCTAGCGGAATTTGCAGACATCTTGTCAACGGTTATTATTGAAACTATGATTTATGCTCACAATGAAAGAGTGGCGACAATTTTTTCTCATGAAAGCAGTCCGGAGATAATAAAAAACTGGCACCATTGCTCAATATAAGTGTTTCTTTTGTGGACGCAGAACTTTCTATGCCATTTCTGTTTGATTTATTGAAATCCTATCCCTAAGGAAAATCTTAGGAACCCTGTATATATACCGGTTGAAACAACTGAGCACATTGAGCAAAGGTATCTGGAAGTACCTCTAACAAGAAAAAACTGGATGACTCGTAACCAGCTTCTTAGTGAGGAGAAAACAAAAATTATTTTCATATAAATTTAAATAAAAATCTCTTGTTCATCAATGAACAGGTACATTTGTAAATAGCACTAGGTTTTTGGGTGTTATAATTGCCAAAAATTTAACACTTACTCTGAACATACTCACAATTTCTGCATAAAACTTAGTAGGGTAGGTTACTCAGTGAGATTTATGGCCAAACTTCTGGCAAACTCTAATGGTCTTCGGTATATCTATTATGGAATATGGTATTCTATTGTGAGATTTGTGGAGTAGTAGTAGTCATGCGTAAAATGTTTTTATTTCACAAAAAAGAATAGGCAGGATTATGTTTGGGTTGAAATTTGGAGAGAGCTGCAGAGGCATCTTTCGCCGACACAGATATTTGATCTATCATCTACTGAAAAGAGTCCCAACTACGTCTCAATTAGGTACTTTAAGAAATTGTCGGACACTATAAAAAACACAAGTAGCTACAATGCTTTTAGAAAAGCTGCTTTTGTGTACATTTGTAATATTGAGCCTTATGCTTTGAAGAAATATCTAAACTATACCGTAATATTTTCCGATTTTATTATTTTTTCATTACTGTTTTGTTTCCTGCATTTTTAATATGGCCGCAAAAATAAAACAAAACAAATTGGCATGTTTTTCCTTGCTTGATTATTCCGGGAGCTAAAAGATGAATGCAGTATTAGCGGCTGTGTCAGATTTGACAGATAACTAGTGTAGTGAGGAAAATAAGTTACCCCAAAGTACCAGCCCATGAGTGATTTAGTATTTTCTAAAGATACACAACAACTTCGATTTTAATTTTGTTTTTCATTTTACATAAAGATTAGGGTTTCTTAATAAAAAGTAACCTTTATTAATTAAAAACAAATTTAAAGGTACAAAAATGCGGCAAATTTTCAATTTCAATAAAATTTCAAAAGCTTCCAATTTTCATTCTTCAAACACAAATTTTTGGTGAGAAATATAGAAATATTTAAAACTGAGGATATTGCAGAAGCGTGAAGTTGCCCTCCGCAGAGAGGGTTTTAAAAAAACTAAGGCGGTTATGAACTAAAATTTTTGGTGAGCACATTTGAAAAGGTAGTCAAACGTATGGAGTATTTAAAGTTTGGAATTATTTAAAATTTTTATTGTGGGTGTGAAGTTGACCCCCGTAAAATCATTTTTAATTTTATAAAAAAGACGGGGTGGGCAAAAAAATGTAAAGGGTGGGCAATCACGGGCACAAAGTTTTTAATCATTCCCCAAAGTTTTCTTCAAAATTTTACTTTTGGGGGCAGCGTTAAGTTGGCGGTGAAGTTACGGTGAGGTTAGGTGTTATTGGCCGGAATGGACAAGTAAAAAAACTAAGACCTAAAACATAAAAAAATGTGTAGATACTTACTAAAGTTCATGTTAAATCACACTCAAATCATATAAGCTGCACAAGCTCACCTGACGAAGTTCAACAAAAAACGGATAATATTTTCCCGCGTAAATATATAATTTTTAAGAAACATATTGAGTGGAAAACTGTAAAGGGGCATAACTAATTATTCGAAATAGCATTTTTTAGCAAATTCTAAAAAAATTTAATTAGTTAGCCAATCTGTAAGATATTTTTTAACCGTATTTGTTTTAATAATACTAACTAACTTGTTTTAATTAAAAGGGATTAGGAATAATATACAACAACAGGCATTAACCCTTATTGTTTAGTTAAAATATGTTTAAATCATGAAATTGCACAATTTGGCAACAATTTTTAAAAATTTGCTCAAGTAGGGAAGAAGAACCGCTGCATACCTTTAAGAGAGAGACACTAGCGCCAACGGGAAATCTAACATTAGGGCCCCCTTTTTCCACATATTTTTGGCCAATCTACCCTCCAGGCAAATTTTCGCGTGTGAACTCGGGTGAACTCATAAAATTAAATGAACACAAAATTACTTGGGGTACGTTTTGCCCTTCGATTTCGGAGGGCAGTCCGTTATATATGAGGGAAGTACGCCGCATTTATATGTATTTTGGGGGGAGGTTTGCCTATTTATACATATCGAACAGTTTCTTTTAAATTAAATAAAATAAACAAAAACAATAATATAAGGTAAACGAATGAATGCTTTACTTACAGTAAAATCTTCTTGACCATTGTCTTTTTCTCTGCTTGTTGGATACCAGGGGCTTCACTTGGTGTTCCTTCCGCACCCTTGTTGCTGAGTGAGGACGCTGGGCTGCCTTGGGGCGGTTTTCTTAGGGTGCTACTTGGTTCTTATTACTAGTAGAAAGCACACACGAATTCGGCTATAGTCCTTTTTTTGCGGCGTATTACTAATCCGTTGCGACTGCGCCAATGTTAGATTGCGACTATGCAGTTTAACTTTTTAAAAAAACAAATTTATTTTCAAAATACAAAATTAGACCGACATAGGTTCGAGTTGAACTTAATACTAACTTAAGATTACAAGAACATTCGTTTTTATAATAAAATAATATGCTGAATAAGCTGAGAAAGAAATAATATTCTTCTCAGTCTTCTCTGAAATGATAAACCATGGGAATGCAAGGTTTGCATATTCCTGGAAATAGTCTTGAGATAAGAAACACGTGTGTCATCTGAGTACTGTGTGACTTGATAACTGGGTTATTTTTCTATATAACATATATATATATATATATATATATATATATACCTCGGTTAGTACAAACCCTCGGTTAGTTAGTGGGGATGCAGTCTTATATGGGCCGGAATAAAGTAAACTCCGTTTTTGACAGTCAAGCTTTCGAGAATATATTTTTCTCTTCTTCAGGACTTCTACATTTTACGATTTTGATGAAATTTGATAGGACAATAGGGTGTGACCTGGATCTTAACTTAAGCTACTTTTTATTTAACATTTTGTTCAACTACGATTTTTATAAGCTTTCCAAAGGGATATCACACGGTAAGAAAAAAATATATTTTTTTAGGGATGAAGTTTTTTGGGGGTAACTCCGAAGGGTGTAATAGCGGAAAGATCAAAAACGATAGAGGTATGCGCGTAAAAACAAATAATCACTGTGTAAAATTTTGTTATGATGGGTGCAGGGGTTTTTGAGTTAGAGTGGCTACAAACTAGGCGACAGACAGACCCACCGACAGAGCGACGCCGCCTGGATTCGTGCTTATTACTATTCGGAACCTTAAAATTCGTGGAGGATCATGAAAATCTCGAAGTGCGATTTTTAGATGATTACATTACTTCCCTTAGCGAGGGAAGTAAAATCGTCACTACGAAAACTAATTGCACCCATTTAAGGGTGAGTATGCCAAGTAAAATTAATGTAAATTTGATTCAAATGTTAAACTATTTTCTGGTTAGAAGGGGGGGGGCGGGTTTGGTTTTTTTTAAGATTTTTTTTTAAAGGAACTCACGTTATGTTTAATATCTAAAACATATAATATTACTTGATTGCTCTTCGTCAGTTTACATCAAAATATCCCAAAATTCTCCTGGTCTATTTCTGTCTCTAGGGCGCCATTTTGAAACTTGTAAAGATGGAGTTATGAAAGGTATACCTTACCACCCATTTGAGATTGGTAAAAATAAAAGCAAATATCATAGACTGTACTTCACTAATTCGCAAAATTCTCCTAGGGTAGGTTTAAATAATAAATTTAGACAAGTTCTTCATTTAAAATTAAATAAAACCTTTATGATGCTATAGAAACGTATATTAAAATAAACAAAAAAACCCAACATGGTAAAACCTTCAGATTTTTTTTTTTAATTTCGAAAAAGTTAAGGTACGAAATAATCTCGGAAATAATAGTAAGTAACAATGGGATTTACTAAGATCTAAAATAGTACCCCCCACAGGTCTAAATATTTACACCTGGTAGTGCGCACTAAATTTTAAAACCAATTTTCAAAAAACACTTACCCATACAGAAAAAACACAAAGTTATTGATTATTTTGTATTTTTATTGCTAAATACCACTGAAAAACTGCTTTCTTGACAAAATAAATACCATATTTTAGAAGAAAATGCCCTAAAACTAATTTTTTTTGAAAAGCTTCAAAATGGCAAATGGTGAATACGCCAAAATTTTGGCACATAATAGCTTAATATTCTGTGTTTGACGTTATAAAATTGGTGATTTTTTAGACCACCTCTGGAGTGTGGTTTAAATTTATAAGCCCCAGAAAGGATTGTTTTGTGGCAATTGGTAATAAGTTAATTCATAATTTCCCTAAGTAACCGTTTTCACAAGGATTAATTTACCTTATTTAATATCCCAAGTTGTTCATTAATCAATTAAACACTTCCAATTTGCACCCGTTTTCAGCACAAAAAATATATTTATGAGAGCAAAACACGAGGCAAAACAAACATAAGTGAAGGTCACTGATTATGCAAGGAAAATATACCAAACAAAAAAAACCAAAACAACCATATTAATTTATTTACAAACTGAAATTAAAACATTGAGGTTATCTAAAAGCTCAGTCAAGAAAACTTTCCTTACTCAAAGCTCTCATTTTAAAGCTGTAGCTTTCATCAGTAGAGGTTGGTGCAAGCCAAGGTGCAAGCAGAGGTAAAAGATCCGAACTCGCTCTTTGTGATTGAACGCAGCGTTAATATTTTTAAATTGACATTTCGGCAGTGACAGAAATGTGAACAAAATTTGCATTAAAGTTTTTTAATACATTTCATAATTAAAAACACCTTTTAAATAAATACAAAATTAATCTACTCCTTATTTTATTATTGCTCATCTAAATCTTTGTGTGATATCAGGTATTAATTGGAAAAATTAATTAACAAGGGTAAGTTTTAATTAAAGTGACATTTAACCCCAATTTTAGTTTGTTCTACAGAGTGTTTACTATGTAAACCCCGCGTAGGTTTAAATTTTTTAATTTTCTTTTTTTCGAAAGTGAAACTTTCTTCCTAAATCCAATAAAAGATTGGCTTAAGATGATTATTCAATAAACAAATTTATTAAAATTCTTTTTATAAATCAAATTATGTCCAAAACTCAAGGATGGTTGGTTTAAAGTGCTTAAAACCAGAAATTTCACTTAAACTTAGGACCGGTCTAAAATAGACTAAACCCTTTTAGTAAATCCCACCGTAAGAGGTGAAATCATAAAATATAGGTCTAATCAAAATCATCCCCTGATCTATGGGTCTAAAGTTTGGGTAGCCATTTTACAACTTAAAATAAAATTCATATTTTACAATTTTGTTACTTTTATTGTTTCTAAGAAAATAGACATTTTCTGTAACAAGTGAGTTCAGTTTAAAAATAAAAAACTTAATGTAAACGCGGCTCTTAAACAAAATTTACAGTCAGTGAAAAACAAAACTTGAAGAGAAAATCACAATGTGAGTGATAAACTACAAACTAAATTTATTATAAAAAGGATTGTTATACATTTAATAATATTATGATAAGAAGGAAAAGTTTTTGACGCTTATTTTTGAACAGGTAAGTATTTTAGGTATTGTTTTTTTTTATCAAAAAATAAACCAACAGGAAAAGCCAGATTACTCATTTCGTAAAAAAGCACGAAATATTCTGAATCATTTGGAATAACTTTTTCGCTGCGTGGGAGTCAATTTCTTCCAATTGATTAAAAAAAGCACCAGGGTCGTTCCAGGGTTCTAGGCGGACCTGTGCATACATTGGGCATTTTTGATTTTAGGGACTCAAGAATATTGTCTTTATTAGACTTTAGGGTGTTAGCATTAAGGTTGTCCCATAGGTGTTGCTGTCCAACCATAACAAATCATGACTTTATTTGTGCTGCCCAATTATATTCAATTTTGGTAGAATTTCGTAACTGGAGTTTTGACAGGAAGGTAAGACAAAGCCTAAAGACAAGATATTCAATATGAATGGAGCCGGACTCGAGGCGTATAAGAGAGAATGAAGTAGATTTTGGAAGTCGCAAAACTGATTTGAAAAAAGTCAGCTGAATTATTTGTAGATCTTGAACATATCTGGGGGCCCACACAGGAAGAGATGCAGTGATAGTATTAATAACGCTGGAGTTAAATAGATTGGTTATTGTATCCCAGGAGTTAACCTTGGCTTTCGCTATAACGGCTAAAGTGGAGCTGGAAGCTTGCTTTGCTCTGTCTACGGAAATTTGGCCATAGTTGAAAAGATACCTGAGGCAGCAAAGGTGACTCCTAAGTAAGTGAAGGTACTGACCACATCCACTGCAAATTAAATTGGTTGGATGTATTCCCGACTTGACTAAAGCACATTATCTTTGTTTTAGCAGTGTTTATAGTAAGCGTATTCTGTTGCATATTTAAACAAAATATCCAATTTATTTTGTAAGTCTCGCTCTGTATCGGCCAGTAGAACCAAGTCATCAGCGTACAGGAGTAAAATTATGGCAGTAGTTCGATGTTCAGTTTATTACAGGTAGAGAAAAAGTCGTCTATATCCGAAAGAAATAGAGAAAATAGGGTTGGTGACAGAGTTTCACCCTGCAACACCCCAACGGAAACATCATATGACCTTGAGAGCCCATCCGAACCTGCAACTCTAAGTTTAGCCACGTCATAGATGGCTTTAATTACGTGGATAGTTAGGGCTAATTCATGGCATGATCATTAGAGTCGAAGGCTCGTGTGAAGTCCACAAATGCTGCAAAGACTTTTCTCTTTTTTAGTCTTATGTGAAAGTTGATAACAGATGATAAAATGAAAACATTGTCGATACAGCCACGAGACTTACGAAACCCAGATTGGGTTTCTGGAATAGCACATCTTTCATCTATCCAGGACGAGAGCCTTGACAGTAAAATTTGGGTAAAAAGTTTTAACGTACAATTTACCAGCGCTATCGATCGGTAGTTTGAAGGGTCATTTCGATCGCCTTTTTTGTGGAGCATACATAGAAGAGCTTGGCACCACCGTTCCGGGGCAGAACGAGTTGATATAATTCTATTAAAAACCGAGCAAAGGTAAAGCATCCAATTCTGCGGTAAGTTTTTAAGGAATTCATAAAAAATCATATCAACTCCGGCTTTTTGTTGCATTTGGTGTGCGATAATGCGGCCAATAGCTCGCTGAGGTCAATAGTTCTATCCAAAATAGGATCAAAGGTGCCATAAAAAAAGGAGGGACTTAGCTGGTTTAGGGGTATAAATGGTATCAAAGTAGCCTTGCCAGGTAGCAACATCAAGGGACGCTCGAGGAGAGCGCGATCTATAAGTTTTGATACACTCCCAAAACTCTTTGCTGTCGCGGACGTTTGAAAGGGTGCAAATTTGTTTGCGTTCGTATGCTTTTCTTTTCTTTTTAATTTCAGCGCAAAAAGATTTTTTAGCCTTTATGTAGTTCTTTTTCAGCCCGCGACAGTCGTGGTGGTTGGTTAGGCAGAGATCTATGACTCTCCATCCTCTTTCACCTGCAAAGGTAAATTGGGATGGGTGGTCAGCAGGTGATCTCCCATTGATCACAAAAAGATTATTAGCATAAATAAATTCAAGAAAATTGTTACATCTAGCATTTTTTATTGTATCAAGGGAGGGCCTCCGATACGACAGGCATGTATTCTCAACTATTGTGGGTCCAATGTCTCCCATATTTGCAATTCGTGAGTTAAAATCACCCAGTATTACCACAAAAGCCGAAGGATACCTATCTGTAGAATCACGCAGGGTCTCATGAAGTAAATCAGTAGCAATCTTAAAATCTAGACTAGGCTTAATATATACGGTGCAAACAATAATAGATTCATTTTTATATGTTAGTAACAAAATTATCTACGAAAATTCACAACTTAAGACCTTTATTTCGAACTTACACTTACAAACATCAGTAAACCCCCGCTGGCACGTCCGCGGGATGCCTCTCTGATTGCGACCGAGGAAACTACATGAAAGTTTAGCAATGTTGGGTGCACAGATATATTTTCAGTGAGTAACCACGTTTCGACAAGGGAAAGGACATAAAAATCTAGGGTTTGCGAGAGAAGTTCATGTAAGCGAGAATAACCTTCTAAGTTCCAAAAAATACACGTCGTTGATTGTTAATTCAATTGAGGGGATTACCTAAGTTGGCGGCCGTAGAGTTGGAAATATTTTACTTTCTTCAACTCTGGTTCTTTTTTTGGTGACTATAGTTGGGCAATTTTTAACACATTTAATGGTGAAATTACTCTCTCCATTGGCCTGCCTTTTCGCCAATTCCGCAAGTAGTTCGCTTAGTTTTTGGGACTGATTTGGCGTTATATCTGAACGAAGTTTTACGTTTTTAAAAGCACTAGTTCACAGCTTAGCAGACCAGCCGCTTCTAAGAGTCTCAGAGACAATTTCGGCAGAGTAAAAATTAGCTTTCATAAGTCGCGCTTTACCAGAGCCATTCTCCTGTCCTAGGCGCACGACTTTGCCTGGTGAGACATGCGCTCCCGGTAGTATCAGTGCCAAAATTTCTTTCATTCTCTCCAAGTCCTCATCAGACTCGTGTAGACCAGACAATTCGGTTTTGGCTCCGCTTTTGACGCTCAATTATCTCAGTGTAGACATCGTCAGCGTCGGTGTGTTTACTAGCTGCCAAGGTTTTTTGGTTTTTCGGTTTTGTAGCAATAATTGATTTGACTCTAGATTTGTCACGGTAGATTTGCATTCCTGAATAGCCACGGTATTGTCATGAATCATGGTGGTAAAATTTGCTATCTGTTGATTCATGCTATTTACCTACATTGATAAATGTGTAAGTTGCGTCATAAGAGCAGCGAAAAGCATTTCGCTTACGTAGTAGTACGCATGCTTCGTGAGCTGGTCGCAGGCATACTGAACAGAAATGCGCGATCGAGGGAGACAAGATTGCAGTCAAACACACGCTGCAGGATGTTCCGGTATTAGAATCCACGCTCTGATGTTTTGTTGCCATTTTAGGTTAGGAAATACCTTCATGCAATTTTGCTTTTATCTGCTTATCACAAAGTCTGGGATTTAAAGACGGTTTTGGTAACTATCAGCTATTTTGGACTTACAGTTTCTCCTGGGTTGTGGTTTTTCTACTAAAACTGCACTAGGCACCTTTATATTTTGATGACAAAACGTTCACTAAAAAAGACGTGTACTGCAGAGTCGGAATTCCGATCTGAGGATCCATGCCAAATGATCTGCTTGTTATAAAGCCCATTTCACCTCCTTTTAAAAGTGCCGTGAGATGTTAAAATCAATAAGATAGAAAAAGTTTTAATTAACTTAAAGTGTCAGTTTTATTTAACTTAAAGTGGCAAAAAACCGACTCCGCCAATGAATTACTCCATATTAAAAAAAGCACTTGGGGTTGAATAAAAGAAGTAAACAGGAACAAAGGTAAGGGTGTGGGGGAAATTCTGGAAAGGTTTTATTAAAATACCACATAAGCTTAAAAGCTATAGAATTTTTAAAAAATGTTAAAAATAAAATATTTTATTTTTCTTTTAGAATCTTTTAATTTTAAAACTAATTTTACGCTAAAACACGCTTAACTGTAATATTTTTCATACATGGGTGGAAGCGTCATACAATGCTCCTGAAAACAAGTTACTATTTATACAAATCGTATAAGTGTTTTTTGAGATATTGTATTAAATTTGTTGCAAAGTCTAGGCTTTTCTATGTTTTCAAAGATGGCCGCCTGGCACCCCCCTCCCCACCGCTTTTAGGGTTATTAGTATGCTTACGCATACCCTGGTAGGGCTGTCCCACTATATTAAGTTCTTGCTGTTATTCCTTGCAGCGTCGTCATCCACCTCGGTTACAAATATGTATGTAAATATGTACTAGTGAGCTCGAAAATATGTACTTTTATGTACCAATATTTTTTTTATGTATAATATTTGTAAAGTAATAATGACTTCTTTCTACTTCCTAACTACCTAATTCTCGCACGCATTTTAATTAGCAGTGTCAATTTCCCGCACTGAGTGCGGGAATGAATTTAACCCGAGACATTCCCGCACTTAGTGTGGGAATTTTTTTCTCGCAGGCATTTTTTTTTATTTTTTTTTTAATAAACTTTAAATAACAATTTTACGCTAGTAGAAAAAATGTAGTTCCTAACACGTGCGAGAAGCGTCATTCGCGCACCTAAAGCTTGTCCGAACTCCCAGCTTGTGGTCTTTCTCTTTTTAATGCGTGTTCTTTAGGAAAGCAACCGCGAAAAGCTGCGTGTATATTATGCCTCATATGCCAGGCGTCGATCTATTTGGTTCGAGTTCCCAAACAACCTGGCACTTAATTTACTCTTTTTTACATGAGTTAAAAAAAGAATCTGAGTATAAATTACTGAAATCATTAAGAAAAATGAATTTGAATTAAAATATCGAGTTAATAAACCAGTACAGAATTCAGAAATTTTTTCTAAAATGTGTTACTTCTATGTACTAGGTAAAAAACTTGTATTAAATACGTAAATATGTAACGAGTGTGGACGCTGCCCTTGACGCACCAAAAAGGGCAAATTTTACTATACTATAGACTTATTTTTAATATATTTTTTTAAAAAGTTGCAAAATTTATCCTTGTTTCCCTTGTTTATTTTGGAGGAGCTATAACCCACCTCTGCATTACGATTCGCCTTGCTTACTACACAAAAAAGAACAAAACCAATAACTAAAAAAAAAATGGTGCTTTTGGCTCTCCCGATAAAGTTCTTAAGTGAAACAGGATATAAGTAAGACTACGAGAAAAAAAAATCAAACGATTTTTGAAAAATTGCTAAAACAAAATTAAGAAATTAAAATACCTTTAAAATTTTTTTTTTTAATGGAAAAGGTGGAGGCATCCTGGAAAATAATCAGCAAAAATGAATGACCATTACTGCTCAGTTGCCAGTAAATTAACTGCTAATCTACACTCACGCCTTGACCCACTAGAAAATCTACAATATTTATTTGTTCAGGATGAGTTCACAATGGAACCTACAAGTGTGTCAGAATTAAAGGATGTATTTAAAGACATAAAAAAATAAAAATACTTCAGGAGCAGATGAAATCACTGTAAAAATCTTTGAAAACTTAAACGACAATATTCTTGAAATTTTATCTCAAATAATAAAAAGCTTTTCTTCAATTATATTTCCCAATTGCCTAAAAACCGCTGTTGTAATACCACTACATAAGACAGGCCCATATGATGATCCTGCTAATTTTAGACCCATATCTTTATCTCAATAATTGAAAAAATTTTAAAAAAACAAATAGTAAACTTCCTCAAAAAACATAAAATTATAAATACTTCTCAATTTGGTTTTCAAGACTCTCTTAGCACTAATGATGCCATTTTTTCATTTTTGGAAAGCTTATATTTAAGTCTAAATGACAAAGAATATGCAGCGGCCGTCTTTTGCGATTTTTCCAAGGCCTCTGATTGTGTCAATCTCCAACTTTTAGCAAAAAAATTATACATTTATGGTTTTAGAGGAATATCTCTATCATACTTAGAATCATTTACATCTGACAGACATCAATATGTGAAAAATGGAAATCAAAAGTCTGAGTTAAAGCCAATAAGGTATGGTGTTCCTCAGGGTTCGGTCCTTGGGCCCATTCTTTTCATCCTTTACATTAATGACCTCGCTAAAGTACAAATCCGAGGAAAACTTACTAACTTTGCTGATGATGCAACACTAAAGCGGAGTGATAAGTGTCGGGAAAGTTTAGAAAGAATGGTTGCTGAGGATATATTAAAAATTAAAGAATGGTGTGATTCGAATTATTTATGTGTTAATATTCAAAAAACAAAAGTTTTGAGTTTTAGATTTAATATTTCTGATGTACACTTGGAGGGTGGTACTATTAAAACTGATCAAAATATAAAATTTTTAGGCATATATATTGACAATCAATTAAAATTTAATGAACATATAATTAACCTAAATAAAAAACTGTCATCAGGATGTTTTGCAGTCAGGAAAACTTTTAATGAACTCAGTTCAAAGATGGCAAAAGACACCTATTATGCATTAATAGAGTCAAATTTAAGGTACGGAATTGCTTTCTGGGGTTACTGCAATAAACGTTTATTTAGGTCCGTCTTTGTATTGCAGAAGCGAGCTGTTAGGTCTGTCTGTGGATCAGGTATAAGGGAACACTGCAAGCCTCTATTTCTTAGGGAAAAAATTCTTACTTTAGCTTGCCTTTTTATACTTGAAACAGTTTGTTTAATATACAAAAAACACAGCTTCGCATACCTATAACACACGATCTCGTGACAATATTATTCTTTCAATTCCCAGATATGCATACACTCCACATTCTGTGATATATGACGGCCTCAAAATGTATAACACACTCCCAGAAAATTGCAAAACAATTAATTATGTTCAGGAATATTTTGATGAAATATTGTAGGCAGCACCCAGTAGTAGGGATTTTACACCTTCATTAAAAATGTTTTAAAATTATGTGTAGGTATTATTGTGTTGTTTGTTAGATCATGTTTGTGTAATTCAAAATATTTGTTATTTATTTTCCTTATGTATTTTATTATTATTATATTATTTTTTATTATTTTAATCCAGACAACTTTGATTAAGTCAATTTTAGACTTTACAGTAATTATTGATAGCTAATACGTAGATATTATATACTATAAGTTTTTTTTCTTTTGTTGTTGTTTTTTTTTGCTTTTATTAGTTTAAGATAGCTTTGTCTATAAAAATCTTTGTATTTTTCGACAATAAAGCACATTGAATTGAATTGAATTGAAAGTGACCTTACTAGCACCTAGTACTTTTTGCCAAGCATTTTTAACCATGCCTTTAACATAGAAGTTGCATTACAGTTTATAATATTTTAGGGGTCGGTTCAATCAATAACGAGTTAGGCATTTAACTCTCGAGTTAAAGAGAAAGATGGCTGATATATTCCAAATGCCAGAATTAGGCAGCTGATGGTTAACTCAGGAGTTAAATGCCTAGCTCGCTATTGATAAACCGGCACTACATGATGTATAGTTTTTACTAATAAATTCTGCCTCCTTTGAGAGATAGAAAACCTGATCCTTCTGTGAATTCCAACTGTCGAGGGCTGACATTGTTTGTCAGCTGTTATTTTTTTGGCAAACAGATTGTCAATAATTATTTTATCGGAATTTTAAGAATGCCACTAAAATGCTGATATTGCAAGGAGCAATTATGATAGCTCCATTGCATTGGTACCGACGATAGCGGCGTCAAATGCTTGTCTCGCAAAATAATCGCTTGAAGTGAGTAAAGCACATAGTTTTTTCCAGGTACCTACCTAAATTAAGGGCATAAGAAATTACCTGCAACTCCGTGTTATGCTGGAAACATGTTAGTAGGAAAAAGAAGAAAGCTTGCTTCTTTGTCCTTAATTTTATAAAAGATGCTACTTTTAGAAAAATGTTATTTTTTAAAGAACCACAAAAGCGCCAAATAGAGTAGGTATTTAATTGAATAGTGTTTGTGGTTACTTGGTTAGATGTATTTCCTGTAACGGCTAGAGTTATAAGGATGATTCATTTGTGAATGTGCCAGTCTGGCACTGTCCACTGCGACCACTGCCGGTCTACTGTGGCTCACTATTGACATTGTTAAGTTACTACAGCATCTTTCAGATCCAGTCCGTCGATCTGTGGTTTACCGACAATACGTTGACATTGATGTGCAGTGCACTTAGACCCATTCTGTGTAATGGTACTTTCGGCCTGCAGTGTCCGGTGTATAGATCAACCAACACTTCTCTCTCTTCTCTCTCATCTAAAAAGCCATTTAACTCATTTTCGTTTTATTATCCTTTGGCCTACTATCGGTGCCATACTGACACCTAACTGACACAAAGTCCATGTTTTATCCGTCAATTTGGTCATAAAAATGGCAGCCACAGTTGCCTAAAGGGCACTGAGACGGTAGGAGTTAACTGGCTTTTTAGTTGAGACGGTGTTGGATCAACCATTGTCCGGATCTCCTGCCTGCTGAGCTCAATGAGTTATCATAGCGATTGATTGTAATAAGCATTTTAATTTTCTGAAATGTACTACAAACTAAGGTTACTTTTTGAACATTACTTTATTTGTATGGTTCAGTGATCGGCAGTTCTATCAGCTTTCAGCAGTATTGCAATTTTAATTTAAGGGGGATGCGCTTTAACATTTTTTTGTCGGTTATTGGGCCCTGAATTTTTTAGTGACAACTGTACATCATAGTTCTGAACTGTCATTCCAAATTTCAAAGTGTGACATTAACTGGTTATGCATGTATGAATGCAAAAGTTTGTTTGTGTGTATGCATATTATTCCTTCAATCACGCCAAAACGGCTGAATCGGTTTGCATGAAATTTGGAAAGAGAGTGTGACCTGGATATCGCGGGCAACGCAAATAAAATAAAAATAAGAGTAAGTTAGATGCCGTGCGTACTTACGGTAACATTTTCGAATTGTTCATCATAGTTCCAATATTCCCAGGAGCTATGAGAGTAAATAATAGAGACCAGCTGTTAATGGCGGCGGCGTGCAAGACGCACATTTCCGGGCCGACGTTTGGCACCGAGCCGTCCCCTTTTAGGTAACTTCCGGAAAAGATTGTTTCCAGTTGTTGCATTAGGGCGAGAATTTCGGCCATTTCTCCGCCCGATAAAAAGGAGATATCTGCTATGATCGTGCAACACTAAAAACAATATAAAAAAAAAAAAATTAGTACGGGGTGATCAGTTATAAGTCTCAAGATCTATTTTAATATATTTTTAAATCTTTTCTATAGGTTACTAAATTTCCTTCCTAAAACATGTACGTACAGGGTGCAATAAAAACATTTTATTTAATTAAATAACCACACTAGTTTTTTATGTTTTCGAGATATTTGTGTTTAAAAATTAAAGGCCCCTACACACGGACGTGTATGTACGAAAACATGTACGTACACTCATGAAAATAGCGTCGCATTTTTTAATGTGCAAGCAGTGAAATGACGCGCTGATGAATTCTGAAATCGCTAGAAATTTTGTGTGCGCGTTCAAATTAAAGCCTGAAGTTTTATCGTGTGGAGGTAAAATAACCCTTTTATGTGCGTTTTTATCAGTAGCGTCGGTATTTGTCAGTAGGTTAGGTTAGCTTAGGTTTATTATGAGTGGTGCGCTCACGCCCCTCCACTGAGACCTGCTTGAAGGTCTATTGTGGCTCATCCCTACTTAGATGTCACCCAGCCCAATCTTCCTGATAAAAAAGATCAGTCTGTTCGGTGAGACTGTTTTCCAGTCTTGAGGCTCAGTTAAGACCGTGCCGAGTATTTGTCAGTATAAAAAAGTTTAAAGTATTTTATTTATTTCAAACTTTCTACCCAGTCATCAGGTTCTAGTCTCAATTCTTCTAGAAGATGAATGTGGGAAAGTGTTTGTCGTTTTAAAAGCCAATTTTTAGACCAGTATCGACGCTTTTTCTTCCTTTTCTTCTCTTTTTTCTTCAGCATAAAGGCGCATGCCACTGCCGCTACACCCAAATATTCCTCCTCCTCTTATCACTAACCAAAAGAATGACAATTTTGCGCTAATCAATTAAAACAAAAGCCAGTAGGCGATGAAACGTAAGGAATAGTAGACATCATCACTGGGAAAATATAGAACTACGTAACTGTCGAATAAAAAATATTGATAAACCATATAAAAATGGCGACTTTTTCGGGACTTCGGAACTTTTTAGGGAACTAGGGCCCTGAACATTTAAATTGTTACCTACTTTTGCTCTGACTGGGGACGACGCAGCACCGTCGCACATCATGGTAAGCAAGATCGGCTTCAAAGCTTGGCAAATACTTTCACTGGCCTCATCGGTGCCAAATTGCACGCAAAGAACAGTGGCTAAATCAGCTGCCGCGCAAATTTCGTCGGCGATTCCTTTTTTAAAGCTTTTTTCTATACAATCACATAGAGTAAACAATCTGAAAATTAAGAAAAACAGTTAAAAGATGAAACTTTCGCAGCAGTAATACCCCCAATTGGAGCATCATACTACGTTTTCTTAAATTTAAGATCTTAAATATAGGATGTTAAAGAGTTGTCGCAATAAAAAAAAATTAGGGCGAATACTATAACATATAAAGAAACCAGGCAATTCTATCGAGTACGATGCCGGCACAGGGTGATTTTTTATAAACGCTTACCCCCTTAAATGGGGCATTCTACCTATTTTGCAAGTTGAGTTTATTTTAAAGAAGAAAAGGCGCTGATTCCTAAGATAAAATTCGATTTTCGACAACTCCCCTCATAATGGATAGGGCGACCAGCGGTTAGTGATAATTTTATGATTTTATAACAAGTTTTCTTAAAAACTTACGGCAATTTACGACATTTTCTTTACAAAATTATGACTTTTTATGAATTTTTTTAATAAACCATGAATTATTTTTATTATTTTTAATCCACTTATTTTTATAATAAATCAACGTTTTAATAACAATCGTTTATTTGTTTAAATAAGAGATCCTTACATACACTAAACTGTTATTTACGAATAAATTTTTTACTAAATATTGTCGGGACTAAGGGTGGAAAGTCAGACTATAAAATTAATTTTTTAAAATATTGATAAAAAAAATAAAATAAAAACGCAAACCAAATGTTTTCAAATGATTTATATTTAACTAGTAAGGCAAAGCACAAGTAGTAAACATAATCTTAAATCTAAATAAAAAATACAAATTTTAAATATTGAATTTCTCAAGAACAAAAATATTCCAATTAGCAGGATATAGTGTAAACCAAATTAAAAATTAAATAAATTTTTAAAATATTAAAAATTTATTCCACTAATTCCCAAAATTAAAGTTAATAAAAAATAAGATAAAAACATTTACGCTGTTAACACAAAGTTTTCCTTTTCAGGAATAAAAAACATCTTGAATCTTTTAAACCTTTAAAAAATACTAAGAATTTAAACAAGAATAAAATAATTAAATTTGATTTTTGAATTTTAAGACTTTCGAAGTGCAAACAGCAGTTTTTCTTGGCACCTGGCCCAAGTCACCGTATTTATATTAGTGTATAAACTTACCCTATGATCTAACACAATTCATTAAACTACACCATCCTTGTCCTACACTAGGCACCTACCATCTCAATGTCCGTCTCACTTTACTCATCACAATAATCATTTTCCGACGATTTTTTCAATTTACATTGTTGCAGTACTACAATGTAGCAATTTTTAGTATTAATTGTTTTTAAAGAAATATTTCTATTTCCGACAATATCTTGGTTATATTGGAGTTTTCGCAAAAAACTTTAGAACAAAAATCAATGTTTAATATTAAGTAGATATATTTAAATATTTTTAAAACTTATTCTACATAACAAACCTATTTATTTTATTTTTTACTTTTTTATTTAGAATTTCCTGTTTTTCTTGTAATTGACATGCCTCACAGGTGAGTTGACCAACTCTTCCTGACTCCAAAACTGCATCCCGATTTAAGTTTTTTAAGCATTTTGTGATTTAATTTTTCGTTTCGTGTTAACTGGATTTTCGGCTAGAGATCTTTCTTTTTCTTTTTTTATTATTTCTAAAGACAGATTATTAATCTCGTTTTTCCGAGTTTTTCTTTATTAAGTTCTGCGGTTTTTTTTTCCTTTTTTTTCTTTTGTTTCAAATATATTTGGTATTTTCTATGAGGGGAGTACACAAATCTAGTAGTCTTTTACATTAGTATGGAGGCTATTGGGATCGTCAAAAAGTTTTTTTTTATTTTCACTAAAAGTAAGTTATTTGGCTCGTTATTTGGGTCAAAGAAAACTTAAATACAAAATGTTATCATGTTGTCTGTCTGTATGTAACACGATTACTCAAAAACGGCTTAACCAATTTTTATAAAATTTGGTACAAAAATTCTCTTACACCAGGGGGTGAGCTGATTAGTTTTTGGGAGAGTGGGGAGTTGCGAAAGGGGTACAAATTGGGATTAAACTTTTAAAAATATCGTAACTCGCGAACCGTAGCAGTTATCAACACGCGGTTTTCACGCTAATATTTTCCATAAGTCTGTCAAATCCAGTTTTTCAGATATTGAACAAAAATATACTTATAAAAGTCATAACCTACGAACAGTAGCAGCTAGGGACACACGGTTTTAACATTTAGACGGATAATTACATTTTCAACAAAAACTATCAATGTTAAAGTCTATCAGATTCGTAGTAATTGCTGATTGCTGCTGGTTTTTAATTTTTTCCACAAACGAATCGCATACTAAATTAGCGTTAAAATATTTAGACAAATTTTGCATCCTATAGCAACCAGTTGTAAAATTGCCGAAACATTTTTACTATCTTTTTTTTAGAAGAAGTATATATTGAAGATCCGTTAAAACCATCCACTCCGCCATTCTTGTATATAATGCTCTAGAAAAGCTTTTAAACATTTTTTATATTTTAGCAATAAAATGTACTGGTCTTTGGCAGATATCCTCCTTTTTTATAAAATTTTACCTAACATCATAAAAGAGTTCCTGATAGGATGTATAAAGCAAATGCATTTTGGCTCATTTGAATGGAAGAATTTTACCAAAGAGTCAAAATTTATGATAATGTTAAGATGTACAAGAGAATGAGGATTCTTCAAAATATTAACTATTCCTTTGAACCTCTCCGTTTTTTCTACATCATATTTGAACCTTTTTTCTTTTGGTAAGAAATTGGGAAAATACCTTTGAAGAATTTTTTACTGATCTACTATTCGTGTTACCGCCGATTTAAGCTAAGCCACCGAGAAGGAACCTCCACATCTGTGGTCATTTCAAATCTTCTCTCCTGGCAGCACTATAGTTTCCAAAAGTAACAGTCGTTCGCAAAATTATCAGGGTTAATTTCAATTTGGGAAAATCCCTTCATAAATGTTGTATGAAGTTCATTGAGCATTTTTATTGCGACTTTCTATCAACTCTGTTAGTACATTTTTTGAAAATAAAAAATTTATATTAGCCATTAAAAAAGGTGTAACAAAATGAGAAATAAATTCCCAATGTATATAGAGGAGTTAAATATAAATAAAAAAAGAATTTTACTAAAAGAAAAACTATTGGATTTTTGGCCTCCTCCACTAGTTCTACCACTAACCAGTCCGACTTTTTACTATGACGAATCGATAGCAACAAACAAACTATATATAATACACCGGAGTACCACAAGGATACATACCGGGTGCGACTTGGAGACTAGACGCAAGCACGTGTTTCACCCTTTTTTCGGGATCATCAGTGCGTCATAAGTTTTTATAGACGAATAGAAACGATTACATCAACAAGTCATGGGCAAATCCTCGGCAAAACACTAGAATAACAAAATGAGAAATAAATTCCCAATGTCCATAGTAACTATAATAGTAAAAAGCCCGATTGGAGGATAGACTGTGTCTGAAATCAGTTAATGGTAGAACTAGTGGAGAAGGCAGAAATTCAACAGTTTTTGTTTTGGTAAAATTATCTTTTTTATTTATATTTAACTCCACTTAAACATTAGGAATTTATTTCTCATTTTGTTATTCTAGTGTTTTGCCCAGTATTTGTCCATGACTTAATTTGATAGTTCGTATTCGTCTGTAAAAACTTATGGCGCACTGATGATCCATGAAACACCTGTTTGCGTCTAGTCACCAAGTAGGTGTGTATTAGATTAGATTAGATTAGAATGGGGTGGTGTAGACACCTGTCCACCTCGACCTTCTCATATCCTTTGTGGTTCCCCTTTCTTCTTCCCTGCTTTGCTAGAACTACAAAACAAGTTGCAGCCCCGTCTTCGTCATGAAACGCAGAAACTTTGCCAGTGTGCCCTGTATATAGCTTTCTGGCCGCGGATATTCTAGATCCGCCAGTAAGGACCTGGTTCTAACTAGGCCTTTACATTGACATATGACATGTAATGAGGTTTCTTCCTCTTTCTTGCAGAAGCGGCATGTCGCATCTTCTACCAATCCCATTGCATCAAGTGCTTATTGAGTTTACAGTGACCTCTTAGGAGCCCCACTATTTGTCTGACAAGCTTCCTTTCCTTACTCAGAAGCTCTGCAGTCAGCTTTGGTGAACGCTCTTTATTGAACTGTTTGGCCTGTCTTTGCCCAGGCGTTTGCTCCCACAGACCGTTCGTCTCTTTAGTGAGCCATTGCTTAATAGATTGCTTGGCTCTGGCCTTAGCGATCCCACAAAATGGTTCAGGGCCTGTGAACTTTATTGCTGAACCTTTTCTGGCCAATTCATCGGCTTTTTCGTTTCCAGAGTATTCCCGATGTCCTGGAATCCAGGCTAGTGTCGCCCTTTTGGTGCTTGCCAGTCTATTAAAAGTTGTTCTGCAGTCCCAAACCAGTTTGGACGTCACTTGCACTGCTCCTAGAGCTTTAAGTGCAGCGTGACTATCTGAATATAAAACTGCCGAATGAGAGTTTTCCTCTACTCTTTGTATTTCTTCGGCACAGTGATGTATTGCCGCTACTTCAGCTTGGAACACTGTGCAATCGTTTGTCAGGCTTATAGAGACTAAAGTACCGTATTTTTGCCCGTATATGCCAGCTCCTACACCCTCATCGGTCTTAGAGCCGTCTAGGCACTAGACGGATTCCGTTCCGAAAAGACCTCCCTCCCAGTCAGCTCTATCTGAAATTTTGACTTATTTGTATTTTTTTTCGAAATTGTACTTGCAAAACATTACTTCGCTTGGCAATCTCAGTATAGTATATTTTTTGAGCGCGTTTTCAAGTTACGCTCTGTTCCATGTGCACTAATAATGGGTCATAGTAAAAAGTCCACCTGCTAGATGGACTGTGTCTGAAACCAGTTAGTGGTAGAACTAGTGAAGGAGGCCAAAAATTCAATACTTTTTCTTTTGGTAATATTCTCTTTTTTATTTAAAAAAGGCATGTCCAGAGAACTTTCTTTGATTATATATATATATATATATATATATATATATATATGCTATTGATACGTCATGGTAAAAAGCCCGCCTGTTAGATGGACTGTGTCTGAAACCAGTTAGTGGTAGAACTAGTGAACTAGTGAAGGAGACCAAAAATTCAATACTTCAGATAAGGTTTTTACCTGTGGTTCTGATTTGCTAAAAAACCTTAATCCAGTTGTCTTTTTTACTTGACTTGTAGTGATCTCATTAAATTTTAAAACAAATTGAGTGTTCTTGCAGTCATCTAGAAGAATTTATTCAAGATCAGATGCTGTACCAAACTGAATCATGTATTTTGCTGCCAGTAATGTTGAATCATCCATCATTTTAACAAAAGGCACATTTCAACACCCAAATGATTTCTGCCTTCAAAATTTTCTCTTGGGATGTTAAAACAAAAGTTACACACAAGTACTACGCCTCCGCGGATTACAAACCTTTTGTTTTAATTTCGAGAGGTGTGCATGGTTGCCTGTGTAGCTTCAACTGCCAGGTACAATCCTATGACTCCCCGATGATTCCTAATAAGGATGAAACAGGTCTGTAGGTGTCTGAATTCCCCATTAGACATTGAAGGCCTGGTCGTAATGAAGTGAGAAACAAAAACGCTTTTTCTGATATGCCACGAGTGTTACTTTAACAAAGCATAATCTCAATTTAAATTAAACAGAACAAAAACCAGATTTTTAAGTTTCGGCATTATAACTGCACTGCTAACCTTAAATCACTCCCAATAACCACTCATATTAAAATTTTATCTTAATCAAATGCATTAGAGTGAAACAACATGATGCCAGGGATACTTTATAAATTAAAAATGAATGTCCGATATGCCACGAGTGTTACTTTGCCTGTTAAAGCGGCTATGATACTCGTTTTTATTTGTATACCGAACATAAAGAAAACGCGATGCAGACCTAATATGCATGAGAGAGACCCAGACTAGTGAGCGAAGTCACCCAAAAAATTATGAATTCAAATTCAATTTAGATGTTTCAAAATGCAGGACCGGCTCTTAATTTTGCGTATTTTTATTTACAGAGCTTTTGCCTCTCTTGTAGAAATTTGGTAGGTGTATATAAAAATTCCGGTGGACTTTCTTATTTATAAACATTATCGTCTTAAACTTGAAACTTTGCGGTGTTTAAGGTCACTCAATACAAAATTTGACTCAAACTTAAAAAATTAAAAATGGCGGATCCAAAATGGCGCACCTTCGCAAAATCGCGCAATCGCGCAAATCAATTTTGCTCAAAGTTGAAATTTTGTGGTGTTACTATTTTTGACTTAAACTCAAAAAAACAAAATGGTAGATCCAAAATGGAGGATTTTCCCATTTATGACGGATTTATTTCAAATTTGGTGATCAGGTGCAATGATAGAGTTGGAAAGGATGAGAAAAGAATATCTTAACAAAATGGCGAACGGTAAAGATCTTCCTGCGAATCACGGTAATAATACAGCCGAAATAAAGTGTTGTCACTATAAACATTAGTCACAAGAGTCGCGAAGTGCGCGAAATGCAACGAGACATTGCATCCAGCATGTTTAGTGCAGGCTGGGAATTAAAAAAAAACGCTACATGTAAGCATACAGTGGAAAGCATGGAAGACCTAACCTCAATGGGTGGCAAAACTGCATTTCTGCTCAAAATCATCAAGGAGCTCAAAGATAAGTCCATTCTACTAAAAGAAAACTGTCAGCTATGGAAAGATTGTGACGTTTCCTTTGAAGAGGAGCTCCAACGGGAGAGGTCACGCAAAATTGGTGAGAAAAACATCGCAACCCATCCAGCATTTTCCGCCAAAATCAACCAAAAACACCGTCAGCTGATTTGCGTCTGCCCCAACCGATGAATACAGTCCAAGAGACCATGGGCATTCGGCCAACCCAGAAGAAAATGAGGATGACGCCGATGCGCTCGGTTCGTTCGAATTACCGAGGCACCGAGGGCGTCGTATAGCATCTCAGACAGCCAACTCAACAGGCCAAAAATAAGAAGAGAATTCACGCCCTAACCCAAAAAAAAACACCAAAATAAAAATAAAAACAAACAAATAGGAACCCGAGAGGACGGCGAAACAACTTTAGGGTCTGTCTCAAATTGAAATACTGGCAAAAAAATCTGGATATTCTTATCAAAAGTCAAAAATACAGTAACGAAAACCACGGTACAAGAATATGTTGCGAGATATGCTGCCACTCCTGCTGAAGATGTAGAAGTGAAACTATGCAAGCCAAAAGTACAAACATGCAGTAAGCTTAGTTTTATGGTTGGTGTAAATCCGAACCTGAAAGAGGTGGTACATGGAAGAGTTCTGCTTTGAGCGATTCAACTTTTCGCTAGGCAAAAATTTTTTAGACAAGGACCCGGCAATAATATACACACCACCACCAAAATTTAAGGAGTGTAAGTCTTAGAATTGTACATCTTACTACAAGAAGTAAATCCTGATTTATTGTGTGTATCCAAACATTGGATACAAGGAAATGGGATTGGAAAGCTTAGCTTACAAGATTACATTCTGCAAAGTTACTGCTCCAGAAATTGTCACGTGGAGGGGGAACAGCTATCTTCAGCAAAAACAACATACCAGCAACATACATTATTGAAAAACATTTTGAATATTGCTTGTCCCATTTTCTTATAAATAAAACTAAAATAGTTGTTGCATGTATTTACAGGTCACCATCTAGTGATTTTGATATTTTTCAATATTAACTTAATGAGCTCTTATCTACATTATACAATTTAAAAAAAAAATTAATTATATGTGGAGACTTCAATTTTAATTTTGTGTGTTAAATTTATTTTCCAGCTCTGGTTTACACAGCAATCTGGAAGGTATAACAAGACCAAGTACTGGTAATGATGGTACTCAGTTCGATAATGTCTTTACTAATTTCAATCACAGAGAGGTCAGTTGTAATGTTCACAAAACAGATATAGCCGACTATTATGGTCAGATACTCACCTATCACACTATAAAAGAACCAAAAAAATGCATATTTTAAAAAGCGTTATTTTACTCAAAATAATAGTATATATATTTCAAACAGGAAAAATGGGACACCATAAATTGGACTGACAAAATCGACCAGATGTACAGGGTGGTCCAAATTCGAGGGGCCTCTATAGCTTTGGGATTTTGCAGCATAGTTAGCTCAATAGAAGTCGAAAACTAAAAACCGCATTGCGATATGTCAAAGCGTTTCTGAGCTACAGGGTGATTCTCAAAAATGTGCCTTTCTAAAAACCCTCTACAACTTTTTTATTTGTAAAGATAGATTTTCATTAAAAATATTTTTTGAAGATTTTTTAAAGACAAATCTACCTGTTTCACCGATTTTCTCTTAAAGCCTTTAGTTCCCGAGATATCACACAAAGTTATATCTCTTTAAATGTGATAACCCCAATTTTTCTAAAAAAATCAGTTTTCTAATAAAATTTCCTGTCGAACGATGTGCCATACACCTATTTTTATTAAATAGTTTAAAAGATATTTGCATATTTTGATATTTACCATAGTAGGCGCTGTGCGCGACCTAAATCTGTAAATAAAATTTTATTGTTTTTTTTTTTCATACAAAATCAAGTTAGCTACGACACGAGGGGACACAGCAACCTCGAACTTTAACGTCTAGTTTACTATAATTACCAACCCTAAAATAATAATCAAAAAATAAAATAAAATAAAATACATTTTTATTAATTAAACTATGGAACACCTAAAATATACATCTAATTGTTAGATGTATTTTAATTCTAAAACAAATGCTCAAATTGACGGCCGTTTTCTTGTAAACATATCCTACATCTTCTCTTGACGCTATTTTCTGCATTAAGAAGTTCTACCGCACGAAGCTGCCTGAATGCAATACGAAGTGCCTCTTCCAATTCCAATTCCCTTCTAGTAGTTGGGCGTCTTTGACTCTCCCCCACAAAAAGAAGTCGCAAGGGGTCAGGTCTGGAGAGCTGGGGGGGCAATATATAGGACCTTTATTTCCGATCCAGTTTTCGGCACAATATTTAGCAAATTAGTAATGTCTCGTGCATTGTGAGGAGGTGCACCGTCATGTTGGAAGTATAGCTCATTATTTTGCTGAAGTGGCAAATTGTCGATAAACGGAATCCCTGCTCTTCTAAAATTTGTTGGTATCTTTCGGCATTTAAATTTCCATCAAAAATATATGGCCCAATAATTGTAGATGCCTACCCATACCTTAAAACTGAACCTTCCCTGATTCGCTTGTTCCACCATAATATGGGGATTTTGCTGTTTCCAGTAATAGCAGTTATATCTGGTGAATATTCCGTCACTCGAAATCGTTGCCTCATCCGTCCAAATAAGTTTTATGGCAAAATCGGGGTCTTCTTGGCTTTTATTTAGGTACCACCTGCAAAATGCACGTCTTGGAGCGAAATCTCGTTGCCGTAATTGGTGCACCCGTCGAGGTCGATAGGGCCTAAACTTGTGTTTTTTAAGCAAATGAACGGCATTGCTACGTGGAATTCCAGTGTTTCTCTCCATAGCCCTGGTGGAAGTATTCGGGTTAATTTCTATTTCTCCTAGAACAGTTAGTTCTTTCAACTCTCTATCTCTGCCTAGGCTTCTATACGTCCTAGGCCGCGGTTTTGTAAAGGATCCGTATTCTTGTAGATGACGTTTTAACTTCAAAAATATTTTTGAGCTAGGTTGCCTTCTTTCCGGATATCTCTGGAAATATAGATTTAACGCCGTCTGTCGATTTTCGTTACTTTCAATATGACATTTTATCATGTACTTTTCAAAGTTTTCAAACATTTTTATATCTTGACGAGACGCCACTTTTGACACTTGGGCTCGTTTATCATGGCAATTGTTTTTATTTGATCATAGCTACCTAGATAGATACCCTAAAACTGCATAGGTCAGAGTTCAACACAGCCTACTATGGTAGTTATTAAAAATTACAGATATCTGTTTAACTACTTAATAAAAATAGGTGTATGACACATCGTTTAACAGGAAATTTTATTAAAAAACTAATTTTTTTGAAAAAATTAGGGTGGGTTAAAAAAATGTAACTTTGTGTTATATCTCGTCAATTAAAGGCTTTAAGACAAAATCGGTGAAACAGATAGATTTGTCCTTAAAAAATCTTCAAAAAATGTTCTTAATGAAATAAATCTTTACAAATAAAAAAGTTTTAGAGGGTTTTTAGAAAGGCACATTTTTGAGAATCACCCTGTAGCTCAGAAACGCTTTGACATATCGCAATGCGGTTTTTAGTTTTCGACTTCTCTTGAAAATCGAGCCCGTAACATGTATATTAGTTTTGGGCTAACTATGCTGCAAAAGCTATAGAGGCCCGATTTTTCATTCCCAAAATGTAAATCAAAGGTGAAAAATAACAACAAACACAGCTGGATAAATACTGAAATTAGAGAGTATAGCAAATATATAAAATATATATGTTTGGTACAAAAGAACGAAATCACAAGATACATATGCCTACTACAAAAAAGAAAAAAAAATCATATCGTAAGTATTAATCAAATTACAAAAAAATCTATAAATAGCAGTAACATTATAAACTCAAAAAACAAAAATAAATCTGATTGGTCCTTGTTAAATAGCATAACTAACAAAAATCAGAATCTAAAAAATATATCCTTAAAAACAGACACTGCAGAGTTAATAAAAGACCCAAATGAGGTGCCAAAATCTTTTAGCCATCACTTTAAACTTGAGTTCTTGCAAGCTCAAACTGGGGAGGGTTCATTTTCACAAAGACAGGTTGCGAATAGCATTTTTCTCAATCCATCCACAGTTCAGGAAATTTATGGTATACTAACAATACTTCCAAATTCATCAGATACTGACGATGTTCCACTGATTGTAATAAAACAAGTAAGTAGCTAAATACATTAGCAAGCCTCTAAGCCTTATTGTCAATAAAATGGTTCTTCCCTGAAGCAATAAAAATTGCAAGTGTCGCAGTTTTCAAAAAGGGAGACCCGCAACTAACTAACAACTATAGGCCAGTGTCCCTACTTCCATCAGTGTCAAAGGTCTTCGAGAGAACGATATATAACCGTCTAGTAGATTTCATACAAAAAACCCAAATATTTACTGATTCACAATATGGTTTTAGACATTCAAAATACACAGAACCTGCAGTCTTTAAAACAATTGAATATATAATTGGAACAAATCGATCATAATAAAAAGTTGTACTTCGAAGGCATTTGGCTATTGACCATGAAATTCTCATGGAGGAACTATACCGATATGGTATTAGGGGTCCATGCTATGATCTAATCAAGTCTTAATTGACACGCAGAAAGCAACAAGTGTGTATTTCAGAAATGGGAAATAAACACTACTCGGAGCCTATCTCACTGGAACAGGGGGTCCCACAAGGGTTCACTCTGGGACCAGTCTTGTTTGTAAGCAGATGTCAGTTCGGCCACAGCATCTGAACCAACAACAGTTCAGTTATCGCGCAAATGTTCGTCAGTGGCTGAAATGATAAAAACCTAAATACAGGAAAAACTGGTCTGGTTACATTTCGCAAGAACAGGACTGATGATTCTCTTTATGCAACAGAAAAACTATAGTCGAGCAAGACAGTGTAAAATTTCTGGGGATCTACTTAGATTCTACCTTAAACTTTGAGAATCACACTCAATATATATCAGCAATACTTAACAGTTACTGCGGCTTAATAAGACGCATAAAGGACCAAGTTTTCCTAGAATCAATAAGATTGTTTTACTTCTCAAATATTCAGTCATCATAACATATGGACTCCTAATATGGGGTTCTGGTAGAGACGCTCAAGAAGTCTTTGTTTCTCAGAAAAGGATAATACGCTGTATGTTTGGTGGTCATCCCAGAGTTTTATGTAAACCATATTTCCCTAGATTGGGTGCTCTAACAGTTCAATCACTTTATTTTTTGGCTCTAGTTACATTTGTCAAGAAAAATACACAAAACTCAGAACAAATCTGGAGGGATACTCTGAAGAAATGACAATGGTTACCAGGAATAGGAACGCTCTTGGAATACCCTGCCATAAATCTACTTTCTTTTAGAAAGGCCCTATTTATAGGGCAACCAAGACCTATAATATGCTACACATTGAAATAAGGCAGACTCAAAGTCTGCAAAGATAAAAAACAAAACATTTTCTAGCGGAAAATGTTTTTATTCTTTTAAATTTGATTATTAAATTTCTTCTTTTTCAAATTCTGTTCCATTTTATATTATTTCTTTTGTCTTAATGTTGTCTATTAATTATTATTTATTTGTCTTATTAATACTTTAACCTTTTAAATAATCCCTTTTAAGATTTTACACTTAAGATGTTTTAGTGAATTTATTTTTTATATAGATAATTTAATCTTAAGACTTTGTGCTAAGCTAGTGTTAAGCATTTACACAAATTTAACTTTCTAGTAGGTCATTATGTGTAGTAAAAATTTGACGTTGCTTTGTCTGTATAAGATATAGTTGACCAATAAAGGATATTATTATATTATTATTAAGTTTGCGTAGGTAACGATACGAGACGAAAATTAAGTTGGTTGGATCGGGTTGGGTGAGCGGAGGATAATTCAAAAATGTATAACTTTCTAACCACGGATATGCAGTTTCCAGGGTTGACTTTAACTTAATGTTTTCTAATTTTAGAAAAAAAAAATAATTTGGTGGAGAGTGGTTTGGAGCATAATAATGTCTTTGAAAATTCATAACTTTCAAACCAAAGCTGCTACGATTAAACAGTTTCCAGCGTGCATTCACAATGTCTGAACTTCATTCATTTGAGATTTCATAACCAGCCCCTTCTATGATGTAGAGTTCGCACTATTTACGTGTATGTGATCAACTGTCTTACGATAACAATAACAATAACAAAAAAATGGTTCAAAAACCCTCCATTATAATCAACGCCCATGATAAAATTTAAACTAAACGAAATCCAAAATTTTCTGAATGAGGCCCAGTCCATACTGTGATCAGTATGGCCACTGAAAATTCTCGTTGGCAGCTGACGTGAATCAATGTGTATAAAGTTCGTGTGGAAAATACTGTACTTAAAACATTGCTTGACTTAAAATAAACCCTGAAATGAACGCTTTCACTCAAAACTAAATCAGCATAAAATTATTTAAAAAACTTAATTTTAAAACAAAAACCTCTTTTAGAGCGATTTTTAGCATCAGAATGTTTTTAAAGATGAGTTTCACTTGACAAATACCACTTCCTCCAATTTGAAACGACATTATTTGGCAAAGTTTGCATCTTTGGGATCTGGTTCTAGCCAAGAATATGTGTTACTCCAGACATTATTATATTTTGTTTTTCGAGACAATGTTCAGAATTCACAAAATTTAAGCAGAATTAGTCCCGACGATAAATAATACAAACACGCTATGATTGGATATCTGGAGGTTTTGGTTGCCTACTTCAAGTAAGATAGATAAGATATTTACTACTGCTAAGTATTAGGAGAAATAAGTAGAATTTTTGACAAAATCTCAAAAATTTATGACAAACCTCAAAAATGTATGATTTTTTAATGATTTTTATGACACTTTTAAAAACTCATGATTAAGCTTTGAAACCGTGACGTCACAATTCTACTTTAATTTTAATTTTCTGGCATAACTTATCATAATTGAAAAGTAGGATCCATTTACCTTCAACTTTATGTTTTAAAAAGTGACCTTAACACGTTTTGACCTCTTATGTGTGCAATGCTTTCATATAAGAATGCTTTGGAAATTTTGTCGTATAAACACCAATAAAACCGTTTTAAGCACTAAATTGAGTTTACTTCAAACCAATCTAAGACAGCGGTTTATCACTTTAAAGCCGATTCTAGGGTGGGTATAAACACTTTAAAAAGGCTTTGCCGCATTGCTTCTAACCTATAAATACTCAACCTTGGTTTTACTGAAAAATCTGTTTAACTTAGTTATTTTATTCGTTTCTTCTTAATTGATTTTATTTAAAACTGTACTTATATCAAACTGGTTTTAGGCGCGTATAAACGTAGTAATTGTCAACATAGGTTAACTAAAGATTTGACGTGTTTCTTTTAATTGATAATTAAATCTTTTAAACCCTTTTCACTTAGGGGGCATATGCAGAAAATATGGCTTCCGTGGGCCCTGTGATGAAGATTTTACGAAACTTATTTTAATCGATTACTAATGGACCCACCAACACTGCCTAACCTGTTAACAGCCCCAAAAATACCGCAGTCAAAAAGTAAGGTTAGGGTGTCAATTTTTTTTCTTAAATTCAGACGGTTTGAGTTAGAGTAACGAAATTTGGCACATATGTTGGCCTTCCGGCAAAGTACCCTTATGTGTCATAAAAAATTACATATGTGACCTTTAGGGGGCAACAGGGGCTAGTCCTCATTCCTCATACCCTCTACACTAATGCACCTGCACATCTGAATCTCAGTCAGTTGGCAGTTCATACTATTACCTACAAGTCTACTGTACCGAAAAAAATTTCATAGCTGTTAGATAGGCCCTAGGTTAGGGGCTAAAAATTTTGTCGATTTCAATTTCACCCTATATCAACAAAAATGCACCACTAGGGGCGCAGTGCACCATTTATCAATTTTGAATACTCCCAACTTCGTCCCAGCCCCTAGGGGCTTAAGGGGGCGGGATCTAATTTTCACCATTTTCATATTTCACAAAACACTCCATATGGAGTGGGTTTCTGGAATATAGAAAGGGTAAAAATCTTGCCCCGGTACAACCCATAAGGGCTGGGGCAAAGTTGCATGTAAAAAATATAAGTTCTTAAAATGTAAGTGTTTTGACTCGACCTTGTAATTTCCAAAAAAGTTTGCACTTTTTGAATTTGGTATAGTAAATTTTGAAAAAGTGGTCTCAGATTTAAAATTTTTAGCCCCTATTTAGGGGTTTGAGATTTTTATATTTCAAAATATTTGTTACATATTGTTTTAACTTAAATACTAAATTATATAAAAATATAAAATAAAAATAAAAGAACCACTTCTACAAAATTTTGAAATAAATAATGAAATAAACTTTGGAGAACCCTCTGAGCACTAAAGGTAAAAGACCTCGTCAAATGGCTGAAGGTCGGGAAGTGTACCCAAAACAGAGGGATCGTTACCCCTCTGGTTAGCAAGGCTTATTCTCTGCTTCAAAAAATAGGTGGATCTAGGTTCAAATGATGAAGTATAGATCTTAGCACCCATTTCTTTCACAAATGATTTAGCTTTTTCTCCCCGTGGACCAAAAGTTTCTACACAAAAAGGAACAAAAAAATAATTTGGAGAAATTTCTGAATATTTTTTTATTTTATTTTGTACCGAAATTTTTTCAGCTTCTCCAGCTCTTTTAGACGTTAAATTTAGATAGGATGCTGCCAAAGTAGCTGAACAAGTCGCGTCCCAAACTACTGATTTTCCTTTGGACCAAGGTACAAGAGAAAGGCCATCAGCTCTTTTACCGTCAGATCTAATAATTCCATTTGGTTCTAAAATTGCTGGAAAATGAGCAGAAATTAAAGCACGTTTTATTATATCATTAAGACAAATCTGCCGAGACCATCTACCTGCGCTCTTTCGGCAAGAAAGGCCATGAAGCCCATTTGGGAGAACACAGGTTGTCCAATGCGAAGAGCAATAGAAATTCAAAAAGAAGTGATGTGATGAGTACCTAAAGAGGAAGAAAAAAGAACATCAATCCACACATCACTCTCTTTTTCCTGAAGAGCCAAAATGCGAGCCTTATCCTTAGCCTTAAAAGAAATTACAAAGTTGTTCATCTACATTTTTTTGTTTTAAAAAAATGTCAGGAGTATTGTTACAAAAGATGGACCAATTTTTACAAGCTACCAAATAATATTCATCTGGAGAATTCTGAATGGTTAAAGGAAGAAGGGTTTTAATTGTTTCGGAAATGTCGTTATTTATAGCAATAAAGGCAGACAAACATAAAGAAGAATTGTCCCTTATCGCCAAACCTCCAAATTTGACCGGTAATTTACAAAATGATCAAGCAGAGGGATTGAAATTGCAGTTTGTAATAAGCTCACAAGTACTTTTTAAAATAATATCGTAGTTATAGAGAAGTGCAGGTTCTGTCCAACATGGTGTACAACTAGTAAGGTACATTTTAGGGATTGCAAATTAATTTTTCAATAAATCAAATCCCGAATGAGAAGAAAGAATTTCTAATTTTTTTGTAAAAGTTTTGAGAGTGGAAATTGAAATTTGAATGAATAAATAAACGATATTTCCCGAGGGGACATCCTAGTAAATTAAGTTGGTCTTTTTCAATAATTTTGATATTTGGGACGATGGAAATAAATTCCTGGAAACATGAGATATCACGACTAGAGGAATTTTCTTTGGAAATCAAAGATACCTCACATTTACTGAAATTTATTTTCATACCAATTTTTGAACTATGTTCAATTAAAAAGTTTAAACCATTTAGAACCGAGTTATGATCTCCACATAGTGTACCATCATCAAGGTACCATATGTTAAGGTCACTTTTTGAACAATGAATGATTGGCTGTAAGCACAACGAAAATAAAGCTGGACCTAAAGGGTCGCCTTGCTGCAAACCACGTTGGGAAAGAATAGTACGGTCGTTAAAAGAAAGTAAAGAGGGATTGAAGTATGACTTAAAAAATAAAATTATAAAAATCTGGAATATAAAAGCTAAATCTATTTTTAGCATGATCAACGGAAATAAAACGACGAGTAGCATGTACAGCTGCCTCAATAACGCATTTTGTGTTAAAACCTAACTGAACTGGGCATAAATAGTCACCCACCTATTTTTGAACAGACAATTTTAGCAGCAAGTGTACAGGATGTCACATTTTTGATGGGTCCTTATGGAAAACTCCGTTAATATTGAAGATATCAAGATGCCGTTTGCACATTACTGCCCTACTTTTTCGAGACTTGAAAAATGGTGTTATCAGATATTGGATGGCCCTTGTAGTTTCTGAGCTACGGGGGAAATCAAAAATTTGGCCCTTTTAATAATTTGCCATATCTTCCTTAATATGTAAGATATTTTGATTCTGGAAAAACTTTGTCAGTACAACTTTTTAACGGAAACAAAATAAGGGACTCAACATTTTAATGCAACGTTTCGTTTTTAACTGACCATCATCAGGACCGAAAACTTAAATACGGACCTAAAACTTTTTGTCGTAATTTTGTAGTTTTTAGTGCTTTTTGAACTGGTTTAACTTATATTTTAATTTTGCGACGTTTCGACCCCAAAAACCATTCTCAGTGCTGTATTTTGAAATTTAGTGATAGGTACGGCCCTGGAAAATCGAATCTGTTTTTTACCCACCACGGAGATATTCTTTTGTTTAGTTTTATTAATAAAAAATACCTATACAATAATTTAAATATGAAGAAAAAAACAGAAACAAACTTAACCTGCTTACATAAAACTAACAACTTAATTTAATTCAAATGCTTAAATTTTTGTCCGTTGACGTCAATGAACATCACACATTTTCTTTGAATTTTCCTAAGAGCAAGAAGAATGCCAATAATAAATGCCCTTAGGGAAATTCAAAGAAAATGTGAGAGCAAGAAGAATGCCAATAATAAATGCCCTTAGGGAAATTCAAAGAAAATGTGAGATGTGCATTGACGTCCATGGACAAAAATTTGAACATTTGAATTAAATTAAGTTGTTAGTTTTATGTAAGCGGTTTAAGTTTGTTTCTTCATAACTAAATTATTGTCTAGGTACTTTTTATTAATAAAACTAAACAAACAAATATTTCCGTGGTGGGTAGTTGGATTATTACATGGAGTTTAAAGCATCCAAAACAATAACTTTCAAATAAAAACCTGATTCGATTTTCCAGGGCCGTCCCTAATACTAAAACTCGAAATATAGCACTGATGATGGTTTTTGGTGTCGAAACGTCGTAAAATTAAAATGTAAGTTAAAACAGTTAAAAAAGCACTAAAAACTATACAAGATTACGCAAAAAAAAATTTTAGCTCCGAATTTAAGTTTTCGGTCCTGATAATGGTCAGTTAAAAACGAAACGTTGAAATAAAATGTTGAGTGCGCCATTTTGTTTCCGTTCAAAAGTTGCAATGAAAAAGTTTTTACAGAATCAAAATACTTTGCATATTAAGGAAGATGTGGCAAATTATTAAAATTGTCAAATTTTCGATTTCGTTTTACAAGTCTCGAAAAAGTAGGGCAGTAATGTGCAAACGGCATCTTGATATCTTCAATATTAACGGAGTTTTCCATAAGGACCCATCGAAAATGGGACACCCTGTACAGCCCACAGTGATCGGAAGCAGTCCGCCATCCCTTTTCTTCAACGCACAGAGGGGAACAGAAACTTTAGTTTAAATTAAGATTTTGATAAATTTTGACAATTTTCCCAAAGCTTCGTTAGTCATATCATTCAGGTGCTGGGGACTAAGACAGTGGGATTTACTAAGATCTAAAATAGTACTCCCCACAGGTCTAAATATTTACACCTTTGGGGAGCACTAAATTTTAAAACCAATTTTCAAAAAACACTTACCCATACAGAAAAGACACAAAGTTATTGATTATTTTGTATTTTTATTGCTAAATACCACTGAAAAACTGCTTTTTGTCAAAATAAATACCATATTTTAGAAGAAAATGCCCTAAAACTATTTTTTTTTGACAGTTTTCAAAATGGCAAATGGTGAATACGCCAAAATTTTGGCACATAATAACTTCATAATCTGTGTTTGAGGTTATAAAATTGGCGATTTTTAGACCACCTCTGGGGGTGGTGTAAATTTATAACCCCCAGAAAGGATCGTTTTGTGGCAATCGGTAATAAGTTCGTTCATAATTTCCCTAAGTAACCGTTTTCACAAGGATTAATTTACCTTATTTAATATCCCAAGTTGTTCATTAAACAATAAAACACCACCAATTTTGTCCAGAAAAACGCCATATTTTGTACCCGTTTTCAGCACAAAAAATATATTTATGAGGGCACTTTGAGGCAAAACAAACATAATTAAAGGTCACTAATTATGCACGAAAAATATACCAAAGAAAAAAAACCCAAAAAAACTATATTAATTTATTTACAAACTGAAATTAAAACATTGAGGTTATCTAAAAGTTCAATCAAGAAAACTTTCCTTACTCAAAGCCCACTCATTTTAAAGCTGTAGCTTTCATCAGCAGAGATGGTGCAAGCCAAGGTGCAAGCAGAGGTAAAAGATCCGTACTCGCTGTTTGTGATTGAACGCAGCGCTAATATTTTTAAACTGACATTTCGACAGTGACAGAAATGTGAACAAAATTTGCATTTAAGTTTTTTAATACATTTCATAAACAAAAACATATTTTAAATAAATACAAAATTAATCTACTCCTTATTTTATTATTACCCATCTAAATCTTTGTGTAACGTCAGGTATTAATTGGAAAAATTAATTAACAAGGGTAAGTTTTAATTAGAGTGACATATAACCCCAATTTTAATTTGTTCTACAGAGTGTTTACTATTTAAACCCCGCGTGGGTTGAAAAAATAATTTTCTTTTTTTCTAAATTGAAACTTTCTTCTTAAATCCAACAAAAGATTGTGTTAAGATGATTAAGATTCAATAAACAAATTGATTAAAATTACTTTTATAAATTAAATTACGTCCAAAACTCAAGGATGGTTGGTTTGAAGTGCTTAAAATCAGAAATTTCACTTAAACTTAGGACCGTTCTAAAATAGACTAAACCCTTTTAGTAAATCCCACCGAGAGTCTATTCCGCCTGCAGAACCAGGTTTGAAAGATGACTTTGCAATTTTGACTTCTTTTTCTAATGTTTCTATTTGAGGGATGTCGAAACAGGAATCTTCTGGTGAGATGTTAGTAGAAAGAGGCGAAGGATGTTTTTTTGTAGTTTTCCATAGGTGGAATCATCATTCGGGGCCAAAATATCATTACTGCTGAGAAGTCGTATTGCACATTGGACATCTCCAAAAGAAAATTTTTGATCTACTTTTTTGCCAAATTGAATGTATTTTTAGTTTCTTGTTGGTAGTTTCTGATAGTTATATGTTTGGCTTTTAGGTGAATTTTAAGACCACTGTAGCCACAAAAAACTTTTTGCAAAGTGAACATTGTTTCTTCTTAAAGTTTTCGATTTTGAAGAAGAGTCCAATGAAGAAGTTGAAGACTTGTCCAAATCACAATCTGAAGAATTTGAAGAACTGGTGAGTGTTGAATCTTTATTAAAATTTTATGGCATCTTGAAAAATTAATTTTGAGTCCTCTTTAATTTTGGAAAGCTTTATCGCATAATTTACAGTCTAGATTTTTGAAGGGTTGTTACAAAAAATTATTTGTTACAATAAAAATTCAATTTGTTACATTATTTAGTTGGTCGTCAATTTTTTTAAAAAGTTGTTTATGGACCAAAAAGTTGGGTGATCTTTTAAAAAAAACCTTTGCAACACAAAATTGTCTTTGCTTACCTATTTCGATGTTTTCTTTCTCACTGTCGTTCACTTTTTTATCAAAACACACTATTTAGTTGTTTCAAAATTGAAACAACATATGACTTATAAGCTATAGGATGTTTAAAATAAATTTGGTGATGCAAAATAAAAAATTTTGGTTGGAAAACGAATAAACAATGTATTTATCAAAATAAAAAAACATGAGATGACAAAATTCAACAAATAATGCTTGAACATAATGTTTTTTTAGCCAGAAAATCTAAGAGATTTTTATATTTTTTTATAAAAAAAACTGTCATAATTTTAAGATGTATCCCCTCTACATTCTCTAGCATTTAATATAATGAAATATGCTATAAACCTTATAACAGAAAATTAATATACAACTTTCGAAGAAAAAATAGAAATTTAAGATATTGCTTGCTTACCTCTGGAGTAGTCGTAAAACAATAATACCAAAATTCCTGACTAAGCTAGAAGGAAAAACAATCCATAAATGCTCTCAGTGTTCACATTAAAATCGGCAAGTGGTTAAAAAAAATAGATATTTTTATTTAAAAAAAATGTAGATAGGTAGGTATATTGATAAGTCGAATCTAGGCCTCATTTACCAAATAAAAAAAAACCGACAAAGGTAAAACATAGATAAAGGTAGGCATGATAATTTTTTATGGCAATAAAAGGTAAAAACAAACAATATACTCAGCAGGATTCGTCCAAGGACTTTGTACTGGCTAGTCAAAATGTACACAAAGATATGCATAGCGCACATTGATATAAATATCAACATAAATGTTTGGCGTACCAGTATCACAGTCTCTTCAACAGTAGTCGAACTTCAAGCCAAGGACATTAACTTTGTGTGGTCAATTAGTCATATAAAGAAAAAAAAATTAAGCCCTTAGGGAGACAAAAGGTACGTAAAAATAAGCCCTAGGGGAGACAAAAGGTAGGTAGGTAATATGGCTGGCTGTTTATCTAACTTTCTAACTATGAATTCCAGATTAAGTAGCGTTTTGGTAAGTGATGAACCCAAAGACTGCACAAGGCAAAACTCTATGAGTAACGGTTCCCAAATGCCATGCTAAAAATTGTAAAGAAAACAAAGCAGAAACAGTTTTTCAACTAACCAGTCCATAGGAAAGGGTGCAAAGCATTAAATCCCTTTCAGGTAAATAAATAAATTATTTAAATTTATTTATAAAAAAAATATTAATGTGACTAAAAGACCCGAAAACGCATGTGAACAAAAAAAAATGTAGTCTAGCATAACTAGATAAAATAAAAATGAATAAAAAAAACATCAAAATATTTTCCACATTATTGTGATTAATTCCCAAAAGGAATTAAAGAAAAAAAAATAACCGAAAATGGTCAAATTTAGAATTTTTTAGAACATAATATAAAATGACTTGCCTTTTAAAGTGCTGCACCTAAAAGAGAACGTTTCAAGTTAGAAATCGGTGGATGTTTCCTACCTAAAATTGTTGGACAAATAGCAGTCGAGATTTAAGAGAAAAGCAGTTTTTTATCCCATTTTTTTGAGGGTTTGTAAGTCTCCACGACGTAGAAGGTTAATTCGTTTTAAGGAAAAGCTCCACGACATAGAAGGTTAATTCGTTTTAAGGAAAAGCACTGACACTGGGTAATTCTACAATTTTTAAAATATCCACTCTCTGCCTTGGTTGTTAAATATTTTACAAAATGTTTACTCAATCCATTTACAAAAATACACAATAATATTGTTTATACCTAGTTTGACATTCCTAGCTGCATTTTTTCTAGGTTAGGAACCTATGTTTACAACCAAATTTCTAGCTATCTTTTTCCAATACACTAACAGAAAATTACCCAATTTTCAATGAAGTTATCCCAGATGAGTTCTTTCAAAACCAAATGTAAAGCCTTAATAAATTTAAATGCTCCAATATTTTGTAAAATTTGTTTATATTGGAATATTTTGAATCATGTTTATTTAAATATGAAACAAGTAGTTATATTTTATGCCATTATTTAATGAGTGTTTTATTATTATTAAGCTGTTTTATATGAATTTTAAAATTCCTGATGGCTCACGCTCTACATTTTCGTTAAAATAAGGAATCTAGTTCTAGTGATGTTTAAAGAGAACACAAAAATCTTTACATTTGCTTTTTGAAAGATTACTGATTTTCCCCTAGATGGCTGTAGAGGTATTAGAATAGAATTATAATATAATATTTGTATTTGTGCGTATTTTATAAAATTAAAGTTATTAGATTTTAAGTTTTTTTTTTAACAAATTTTAGTGGTAATACAGTAGTTAGGTAAAACGTGAGTTTTACCGTAACAGGGTACAAGAAGGTCATAAGGACCAGCATCTGTGCTTCCGGAGAAAAGTAAATTAATTGAATTTTCGTGTGTGGATTTGTTTCCTATGGTTAGGTTACTTGAAAATATTAAAATATTCTTTTCAAAACAAGCCGGAGGTCGAAAAATTCTAAAATTTAAATTGTAGAGCTCTAAAATAGCTAGAACTTCTACTGAAGTTGCATACGAACCATACACAAATACAAAATATCCATGCACCTAGCCGAGATTCGAACCCGGAACCTTCTGTGCGGCAGGCAGATACGCTGCCCCCTGCGCTACGGCGGCCGACTTTAACTTTGCATAAGCTTGAAGCATTGATCCTATAATTGATGAAAAAAAATTGTAGTTTTCTTTGTCTAACTTTTGGTGGTGAGCGAAACTTGCTATTGAACAAAAACATAATCGGAAGCTTGAATAAGGTCAGTTGGACTTACATATGTTCCATTTCTTCTTAAGTATTCGCTAACACAGTGGAAAGTTTCCGTCTTTGGGACCATTAATTTTACTAAATTTTGACGTCATACACTGGACTGAAAAATGGGCAATTTGATTAGGACTGAATATTTTTTTCTTGTTGAAAGGGAACTACTCGATAGTTTGCATATGGTTTTTAATATTCTTTGTACTTATCTTGTGTAGAAAACTGTATAAAATTGTAGATATGATTATTTTTGATGTCTTGACTTTGACAATAAATCAATCCTTTTACACCAAATTCATGAGTTTGAAATATGCATATGGAGCATTTTCTGGAATATGAAAATGACGAAAACTTGTGTACGTTGACGGAAGGCCAACATATGTGTCAAATTTCATTGCTCCAGTTTAAACCGTCTGAATTTAAGAAAGAAAATTGACACCCTAACCCTACTTTTTGACGCAGCATTTTTGGGGCTGTTAACAGGTTAGACAGTATTGGTGGATCTATTAGTAATCGATTAAAACAGGTAACTAAGTATTTATGTTGCGTTAAAGATTATATATTATGAATAGAGAAAACAAATAACCCATTTCGGTTTTGATATAATTTTTCTCTCTCTCTCAACTCACTTGTTCTACTTTTTATATTTATTATTTAAAATCTATGTAACCACAATTCTCTTCAATCTACCGTACCTATTCATCTAACTTATAAAGTTTTTGTATCCCAATTTCGTCAAATTGTATTATTGGCTGTTTCAGCGTACTATTTTCTTCTTTGGGAGCTTGCATTATGATGTTGTATCTTAAAACATTCTGTCCACCAAAATTAAATGAAACTTTCTTGTTTATACACTCAAGTTCGCCAATTATCTTTTGAATCTTAGGGGTTTCTTTGGATAAAGAGCATCCTTCTGCATTGTGTATATTTACACATAGGGAACACAAGCACCAAAATACATTATCAAATTTTAAAACTACCCCACTGTATCCCACTTTTGGAAAAAAAACAAAAACCGTAGGAAGCATCGTGAAACAAAAAAAATTGAGAAATTTAACTTGTGCATCAAATAAAATACTTTTATCAAACCATAATTCTAACAAATACAGAACTGTGACGTTACAGTTAGAAAGCTTAAAGCATATAATTCGATTCTTCCTTATAAATAAAGATGAAAAACAAAATTTATTTAAGTAGTCAGCGCATTAGCCCATCTTGTAAAATAAGTGGAGCCCCTTTAAGTTTTTTATTATTTAAACAAGTTCAACTTTCCCGACCTTCGTCTGGTAGTATGTTGTCTTTCGGGCGCTCGTTATGTAGAGGTAAAAAATATAAGAAATTATGTAGATTTTGCAGAGTGTAACGCATATACGGCTGATTCTCACGAGATGTCAACTTTTGTTGTTCACAAGCTGAAAAAAATGTATTTTTGGTAAAAAGTGTCAAGTGTAACATATTTTTCAAACCAAAATTTAATACCCATACTATATATTATTATCATAACATCATAATCAGGTCACCTTCATTTCACGTCATTAGTATTACCCAACTATGTATACCATATTGTACTCATCATTAAATTTAATATAACATTCAAACCAACAACATCCGTTGCATCCGTTATTAAGGACCATACACTGTTCACCATGAGAGTTCAATCCACTTTTTATCAAAATAAGGAAAAATTAAATAGATTTCTTAACTTTTTTTCATACATCAATACGACAAGCCAACCTCCTGATTGGTGAGGTGAGCGCCAAAAAAAAACAAAGTCCTTGCTTCACCTAGGTAAGAAGGATGTAAGACTGGAAACAGGGCTCCTAACGAGACACTGTCGCCTTAAGCCCCGTTCTGAGCTGCGACGCGTCGCGAGCGACAATCCCCTCCACTCTCGCCGGTGGAATTCAGCGAAATCGACTGACTGTCGTCCACTGTCGCTGGGTGTCGCAGAACATTTGTTTTTTGACGTTAGATTTTTGTTTACATAATAACACCATTTAATGATGAACCGAAATGCGTTAAATGATTTTATCTTTGGCGTAAAGCAAAAAAAGAGAAATACCCCCAGAAGGTACGTCTTCATATTTTTAACTTTCTTTTAATGTATTATTACCATGTAATATTTATTTAATATTGACTGAACAATATGTAGGCCAACATAAACTACACAAAACATAATTAAACTTATTTAAAATTAAAAAAATTAAACAATTTGGAACAAACATGAAAAACTTTCTAAATATGACGACTTTCGCGGGTACAGGAGAAAAAGTTGAAATAAATTTAACGCTGCCAGCGGCAGCCAGCGACAGATGAGTGGAGGAAATAGGGGAAAAGCTGCTTAATTGCTATTGGTCAGCAAAGTGTCGCTCGCGACACGTCGATACTCTAGAACGGGGCTTTAACAGGCACCTAGACTCAGAGTATTGATGCTGCATGGAGGAGTTGGAATCGTCCTTGTACGTCCTGCTTGAGTGTCCGGCTCTGGCCAGGTCAAGATAGTCCTCCGGCTTAGGTCCCCAATTGTTCATTTTGTGCAAAAAGCATGAAATTTGGCTAACTTATTCTTTAGACAATTCTTTAAAATTTTGGTCGAGGAAATCGATAATTGTATGTATAGGAGCCAAGATGGCGGCCATTTTTTCAAAATGGACATCTATTTTTTTAAAAAATTGTAGGATTTCCATCAAAACAACATTATACTCGAATCCATATAATTCGATATAGAGGAATTGAAAAAAAAATGGTTACATTGACGTATGAACTTTATTATCCTTGAAAAGTGACATTTTATTTTAAAAAAATGCATTTCGAGATTTTTTTTTTGATAATTTTGCATAATTTAGTAAGCCGCGACAGGTCTTTTGTTGTAATTTCATAATTTAGAAAGAACAACAAAATAACTTTTTTAATTGACTTTTTGCTTACAGGGTGATTGGTTTAGTTATACCAGGCCAGTCAAAATAATATTTTTTTAAAAAGCTACATATCATCCGTATCTTTTTTAGTTTTTGAGGAAAATATGTCAAATTTGGTAAAATTATTACAACTGTCAAGGTCAACTGATACTCTAAATTTGACATATTTTCCTCAAAAACTAAAAAAGATACGGATGATAATGTACTTTTTTTAAAAAATCTTACTTTGACTGGCCTGGTATAACTAAACCAATCACCCTGTAAGCAAAAAGTCAATTAGAAAAGGTATTTTGATGTTCTTTCTAAATTATAAAATTGCAAGAAAAGACCTGTCGCGGCTTACTAAATTATGAAAAATTATCAAAAAAAAATCTCTCAAAATGCATTAAAAAAAAAATAAATGTCACTTTCCAAGGACGATGAAGGTCATACGTCAATGTAATCATTTTTTTTTCAATTCTTCTCTACCGAATTATACGGATTCGAGTATAATCTTGTTTTGATTGCGAACCTACAATTAAAAAAAATAGACGTCCATTTTGAAAAAATCGCCGACATCTTGGCTCCTATACATACAATCATCGATTTCCTCGATCAAAATTTTAGAGAATTGTCTAAAGAATAAGTGTGCCAAATTTCATGCTTTCTGCACAAAATGAACAATTGATTGCTATTTGGGACTTAAGCCGGACGACTCTTGGGCGCACCTTGGGAACTATCTGCTGGCCCCAGGCGATGTAAGAAGGTTGCAGCTCAGAAAAATATGTTCTTTTGCGAAATAGTCAGGCTTCGAGGGCTAAACCAAGAATAGTGGACGTGTAACAGGCCCAGCAAGGTGGCCTACGTACATGGGAATTGTCCCGCCCGTATTTCTACATTTATTCATTCATACATCAATACCAAAAGGATTATGTTAATCCAAAAATGAAATTAAAAATATGTAAAACTACTTAATTTGTCGAAATATAGAGTTGTTCCATTTTACGTTTATCATTTGCGTGTATGGTCGCGATTCTTCAGAAACGACAGAAAATCTCACCTGTCAGAATTCTGGAAAGTGGCGATTCTTACTTATCGCCTTACTTAAAATAAAAACACAGCAACCCATATTTATCCTAACTTTGTAAGAAAAACTGCGTAATTTTTTTATTAACATTTTGTAAATTTAATATTTTAAAGATATTCTGCAGGACTAGTTTATGGCGGAGCTAAATTGTTACTACGCGCACCAATAAACGTCGAAAATTCTCACCATGTAAAAGGAAAGACCGAATTTGTGTGACTTTTCTGAACAGTGACAGCGAAATATTCCATGGCTTTTTGTAAGGGCGAGATTTTCTGATGGTTTTTGTGTTATGGTTTTTGTGAATTGGTTGTGTTATGGTTTTTGTGTTATGTGATTTGGGCAACTGACTTTTTCATATTCGTGAAGTTTTCTCTTTTGTGTAGTAATAGTTCTTATGATAATAGCCCACTTTTTGCAGAATTAATGCTCTTAAATTATAAAATGTGTTCATATTAATTGCTTGCACACTAGTTTTTCATCTTTCTTAAATACAATAATAAATATTCTCAGCATCTAAGTATAAATTGCCTTTTTGTCTTTTATCTATAGCTATATTCAAAATGTCGGTTTGTACAAGTATTTAGAAATGTCAGTGTTAGCCTTTTTTAGGTAAAACATTAAAGTTCCGTACCTTTTCAACAGAAATTTAATGGTTTTAAATTATAATTCATAAATATATTTGATTATTTGTGAATCTTTTCTCAAATCCGTGAATGATAAATTTTTAAAAAGTAAAGTTTTTTTCAAATATAAAGCAGGTCCACATGTGGAAAAATTTATCAATTTAAACATGTAACCTTAATATCCAAAATTAACAAAAAATATGTGATCTTTATTTTTGCTTTCTTTTTTTTTGGGAACAGATATGCGGATATCCGAACTTGGATGCCAAAGGACATGCTAACCCTCAAATGCAACCACCTACTGAATTTTATGCAGAGAACAGGAAGGTCGGGTTTAGACTTGCCCCCTCCCCCCTGGATAGCCCGGATAGAAATCTATATAATTTTACATTTTTATTGAGACATAATTTTTGGTTGGGATAAGTTTTAGGGGTCATCCCATATCAAATCAACCAAAAAATCACAAAAATTTTACGCGACCAATTCCAATTTTGATGATTTTTGGTATATATTTTCTTCTTACCATAAAAGTTGAAAATGCAAATTTTTAGATTTTTTTGATTCGTAGTTTTTTTTTTAAAATTTTTCAAAATAAAAAAGTCAGAATTTTGACCTTAACAAGAATGTACAAAACTAGCAATATCTCGAGAACCACTTACACTAGGAAAGTAATAAATGGCTCATTTTAAAGTCATTTTGAAGCTCTTTTTTATGAAATATCACAACATAATTTTAACAAAAAAAAAATTGAAAAAAAAAATTGAAAAATTCAAAAAGGCCATTTTTAATTTTTTTGAAAAAAATATATAATTTTGGTCAAAGTGTTACTTAATTATCCACAAAATTTTATGATGGAGAAATGATGGGTTCAATTTCAAAAAAAATATCAAAAATATTAAGTACATTAAAAATCATGCATTTAAAAAAATAAACATATTTTAGGAGCACCAATAGTGCACTGGATATTAAAATAAATAAATTTGTTGGATGGATACAGGTTTTAAAAAATACCCAGAGGCTTTATCTACAAATTATTTTATTTTAAACTCGCAAAAGAAATAAACAAACTTTTCTACTTCGTTGATAAAAATTAGACAGAAAACACTAAGACTAACTATATACCTTAAATTTATTTTTTTAACTTTTTTTTAAGAATTTCTGATGAATCTGACATTTCTTTTTTGCTGACATTGTAAGTTCTGCCAGTAGCAGTGTTGGGTTCAACTTTTTTTATAAGACTTTCTGGTTTAATAATTAAAATATCTTGAGGTGTTGGGTAAAAAAATGATGAGGCAGGTCCTCGTGGATGAAGAAAGCTTACTTTCAGTTCTCCGCTCTCATTATTTTTCCCCAAGACACAAGCCAGCCACCAAGCACTGTCATATTCTACAGTGACAAACCCTGACTCGATATTTTGCAAAATAATGCTTCCACCTTTAAAAAGATTATGTGTTTCGACCTCTAAGCATGTAGAAAACTGTTTTGCCAAAAACGTGCTTTCTGTAAGAGGAATTACAGCATGAATTTTTTGTGTCCCCGGTATTGTTAAGACTTCCGCAAATCTTTTATTCAAAATTATTTCATGATTTGTATAATCTGCTTCTGTGCAATATTTAAAATCAATGCCAGATATGTTTTCTTCACACCAAGTAAACAATTGTAGAGGTGTCATTATTTGATTGTCATAGGGCCTCTGCAAACTGGCTTTGGCAGCAAGTCTTTTAACAGTTCCTCCCAAGCCATCGCAGGCACTTTTGCCATGCGAGGTGGCAAAATAATGCCACTCTGCTTCAACACCAAAATCTTTTTTATGCAGGCATATATTCAGAAAATTCTTTTTGTTTTTGTACTGCGCAGCACATCCATCCTAAAAATAAAAAATTTTGTTAAGTCCTGGTATTTTGAATTTTAAATCAGGCATTAAATTTTTTAAAAATAAATGAAATGCAATTGTATTATGTGTCAAGCTTTCCGAAATAAACACATAATTCAGGTTGTGCAGTTTACCATCACTTAGAAAATAAATGGCAAAAGGGTGGAGGGTTGCCTGGCTGTTATTCCAATGATAAGACTGGACTTCATCTTGCATAACAAAGGAATAATTTTCCGCAAAGTCGCAAGTGATCAAAGACTCTCCAGGTTTAAGGTTAATTTTTATTTCATTGTATCTATCTTTTTGCATTTTTGCAATAAAAGAATGTGATTTAAGTTTTACAAGATCATCAGTAAATTCCTGGACAAAATCATCACTTTTCTTAACAACGGTTTCCATAGTACACCTATCTACTGAGACCCACTTTTTAAATGAGACCTCATCAATTAATTCTTCCTCAAATTTTTCTATTAACGTATTTTTAAACTGTTCTACTCCAGGACATTGCTTGCATCTATTGCTTAAAAAACAGTCCACTGAAGGTGGATTACACATTAGTTTATAAAGGCAATCATGATAAGATATTGCAAGAGGCCTGTTATTTTGATCATATAGCTTATTTAATTTGGAGCCATTGAGCATTAGTTTTATATTTTGATGTATAGTACATACACATACAGTATGAGTCCCACTTTTTCCTGCCAGTATACAGTTTTTGGGTCGCAGTTCACAAAATTTTGAAAACCCAATTTTTTCATTGGGGTACTCAGTTTTAAACAATGCATAAATTTCTTTTAAATTAGCTAAGACTAATTTTTTTGGTACATATTCTTTTTCAGCTCCATATTTTCTGATAAAAACATAATCTTTTTTACCTGGCATGGTCCTGCTAATGTCATCCCTTTGGTAAAAATCTACCACTATTTGGGCCACTCTATCACTAAGGGTCTTTCCCGGTTTGGGGTTAGGAGAACATAATATCCCATTGTCCTTAACTAACTGTTTTACAGCTCTGGCCAAATATTGAGAAACTCCAAATTCTTCTTCAATCTTCTTTCTACTCCAACTTTGAGGTAAACATGATAAAACTAGTATTTTCTCACTCCTCTTTTCGGTTTTTAAAAATTTGTCCTTTAACTGCTTAATCATTTCACTTTCGTCACTCTGGCATTCCTTTACTAGCGTTGAATCTGATTCCTTTGTAAATGCTTTCGCAATTGTATGCTGTACAATATCAATTTTTTCTTTGTATACATTTTTTCTTTTAATCGGCGACACACCAAGAAGCTCCAATGACTTGTTTAAAAGAGTAAATGATTCAGCAGGATCTTGAAAATCTGGATCATTTTCTGGAACATGACTGGGTCTAAAAAAATTTAAAAAGTTAGTTTTTTATAAGAACTTAAAAAGGGGGTAACAGCTGACCCAAAATGTGTACATAATGCCAAGAAATTTGTACATAATGTCTGTATTCTCAAAATGCCATGCAAAATAATGCCATGCAAAATAATGCCATGAGATTTTTCCACTCCGTACTTGACGCAATTGGTTTAGTTTATTAATTTTATATTAAAAAATACTATTTGTTACTTACCCTGCCTCATCTTCTTCAGATGCCTTAAACTCCTTTGAAAGCTTTAGTCTACAACCATCACAGATTTTCATTCCCATTTTGACATTTTTGTAACTGCACATCCACTTGGTCACATTTCTTAATTTCCCAAAATGCTTGATTTTTAACTCTAGTGGATCACAGCACTTTACTTTATATTTAGTCCATCCACTTGCCTCACCCATAGTTGAAACTTTTAAAATTACACAGAGATGACTTCTGATAAACCTTCAGTCGAACTATTATGTATCGATTATTTGGAGCTGTATCAGGAAGATACTTGCCAAAAATTTAAAATCAATTTATGCAGGAATTTTCATGTCAGCAAATCCCCACAATGTACCTAAACAGACCAATAAAATGAAGGAGGTGTGTCCTTAATGTTAAACAGGAATAAACAGGCAGTATTTCACAAAAGTATTGGCAGGTTTATACAGGCATATTTTCCTAAGAATTGGAACATCCAATAGTACGTCTCCGGTGGAAAAGAGGTTTTGTAAGTAAATATTACAATGGGGGGCAATGTTAATCTGATTACTGATACAGAATGAAACGGAGGATATAATTTTTTATTAAATAAAATATTGTTAAATATTTTTATAATATCGCTTTAAACCCCATTATATTCTTCTAATTACCAAAATGCATTGTCTATTTATAGGCGATTTTTCATGCATGTGACATTTTTAATAAATTTTTTCACATTGAACCCATGATTTGTCCATCTCAAAATTTTGTGAATAGTTTAATAACACTTTAAAGAAAATAATATAATTTTTTGAAAAAAATTAAAAATGGCCTTTTTGAAATTTTTCAAAAAAAAAATCAAAAATTTTTTTTTTTATTTTTTTTTTCAATATATGTTATGCAATATTCTCATATGAAAGGTCTTTATAAGAGCTTTAAAATGAACCTTCACCTACTTTTCTATTATAAGTGGTTCTTTGGATATTCCTAATTTTGTGCGCACATGTTAAGGACAAATAAGTGACTTTTTCGATTTTCAAAAATTAATTCAAAATAAACAACTGGTCAAAAAAGTCTGAAATTTTGGATTTTCCAGTTTTTTGGTAGGAAAAACATGTATACTAAAAAATCATCAACATCGGAGATGGTGTGGTAAAATACCCTGGTTGACTTGATATGGACTGACCCTTAGCTTACAATTGTTTTACCTTTCTTTGCAGAAGCTGGGCATATGCTTTTTGATAAGAGATTTTGTAAACATTTTGTAGCAATTTGTCCGCCCTTGCGAAGATTTTTGTGTAAGACCATCGATAATGTCTGCCAATTTTTCCTCTTGCTGAGCCTGGTCAAATTCATGACGGACCTAAAAAAAATATTCATTGTAGTTTAAAATATAAGATTAAGTTATAAGGTTGGTTTATCCATCAATCAGTGGCGTAAGCAAAAATTGTTTCTGGCTGGCGCTTGAAGTTCTTAGGAAGGCTTGAGTAACAACGTAGTCTCAAATAAACATTTTGTTCTTGATTTTAGCAGAAAATTCAATCTTTAGAAGTCGATTTTTAAGGGTAGTGGGGGAGGGGCCAGACTAGAGCCCCCAAACCCTGTGTAACTCATATTTATCTTTTTCGTTTTTCAGTAAAAAGACGGAGGTATTGCTTACACTTATGTTTAGGCATTAATTGATCGGGAAACTCCGCTATAATGTTATATTAGTTACTCTACTGTACCTCTCCATCTTCGACACTGTGGTTCTCTGAGTAGTTACTCATCACGCTGGCATTCTCAAAGGAGTCATCATCTGAAGCTTGATTATACCCATCTGAACGGCCGCGATCTACGTAAAAAAAAAAACATATGATTAGGGTATCCTTTCATAGCGCGGTCTAACTTGCATACGTGTGGTATAACTGCAAAATCAACAAAAATTGAGATATGCACATCTCCATTTATAAGTCCGTATATTAAACAAAAAGCTATTTTCAACTAGATTTGTTTCAAAAACCATGTCTTTAATTCCCCGCAGGCAATAATTTTGAGATATTTATACAGAAAATTTCCTCAGCAACATGCTTGCTAGTAAAGGCTACTATTCACTTAATGATTTTTAAAACAATTATATGTAGAAACCTTCCGATGCTAAACTGTTATGTGTCCTTTGATTTATGTTGGTGTCCTGCGTTCTACAATTTCACTTGCTGTTTATTTTATACAGCTTTATATTTATACAAGTTTTTATCATAATTGTATAAAAATATATAAAATTTATCTAAAGATTATTTATTCGCCTGCCGTTTTACCCGTTTTTTCCCGTTTTTCTTGCTTTAAATGATCGTTACTTTTGTTCCGTGAACTGCTTTTGATAAAATAAAGCCTATGTCCTGACCAGGAATTCAAGGAATGCAATAGTAAAACTCTTCATCAAAATCCGTTTATTAGTGTTTGCGTGATGCTGGAAAAAGAAACAGGCACACAGAAAAAGAAATCTAAAAATTAGATTTTTGTTATCTATATCATTTGGTCAGAAACCGACACTAAAAATTTTAAAAATATTGGATGTCGAGAAATGATGCACTTTTCGGACAGTCGATTTTTCGAAAAAAAATGCGGATTATCCAGTCTTTTTTGAGGAAACAACTTTCTAGCTAATTTTGGCTTCTTCTTCTTCTTTTTACCTTATCAAAACAATATGTGCTAATATCCATGCCGGATATTTTTTACAATATTGAGACATTTCCAGAAAATAATGAAAATTAGGAATAACCAACCAAAACCCACCAAAATCAACTCCACCCAAGCAAATTTTACCAAAACCAACCCAAATCAAGCAAAACCAACCTTACCCAACCCAAAGCTGTGAATCCCAGAAAGGGGGGCAAATGAAATCAAAATATTTCATTTTATACATGCCTGAGATTTGTCATCCTCGCATTTCTGAAACATGGCTCAATGTTTTCAAAAAACTTCTTCGTCCCGTTTTACTGTCCGGATAGTGCACCGGAGCCGAAATGGTCTATTTAGATTTATTATATGTATAGATTAGAGACATAAAGCTATTTGTACCTCATCGCGGTATACGTATCCGCATCTAGCGAGAACCAACCACATTGATTGGTCAGAAACTTGTAGCACGTTCGAAAAGAGCAGATATATGCTAATTTAAGGTGTTTCTGAACGCAATAGGTGCTGAGATACGATACGTGTGCCGTACCGATACGTGATACCTAACGCATCTCAACAACTATCGCGTTCAAGAACACCTTAGATTAGCATATATCTGCTTTTTTCGAACATGGTACAAGTTTCTGACCAATTAATGTGCTTGGTTCTCGCTAGATGCGGATACGTATACGGCGATGAGTTAAAAATAGCTTTATGTCGCTATTATGTTACCTTTGTCCTTAACGGTCATGGCATCAATTGATAAAAACGTTGTCATAAGGGAAATGTGTCACAGTAAACTTTTCATCGATTTTCAAAACAAATATAACGCGTTTTTGTGTTGTGACAGCTCTGACTATTAGGTTACTTACCCCTGGCATCTTTTTTGGTTCACTTAGGCATTGTCAAAAACTATTTTAAATCACAGAAAGTAAAAGTAGGAACCTTTGTTACGTAATAAAGTAAAAAAACACTATTTTTTCATTAACACCAAATATATAGAAAACTCTTAAAACAATCACTAATTCTTAGAGCTGTAACGAGACTCTGATATAACCGGATGAAAGACGAGAATGAATTTAATAACAACAGTAAACAAGCACCTCAATTTATATTCAAAATTAAACTACATCTTATTACTGATTCCTGATAAGTCAGGATTATTTTATTTAAATCATGTTGTGCAATGTCAAGTATAACTGCGTTTCCATATTAAAAAATGTGGTGAAATTTTACCCAAATATTTGGTCGAAGAAAGCATGGATGGACAGTCCTTTTAAAGCTTATTAAAATATGATTCATATTTAAAAATGTGTTGAAATAATTACCCAGAATAAATTTTATTTTTCTTATGTTAATTTTGTCTTTCAATTTTATACAAATTCGTTTGTAATGATCGAAGAAGGCATGGACGGACAGATATTTTTAAAGGGTTTCTAAAAGCTTGACAAACAAAGGCTTAAATAAGGCAATACTCAAAGACAAAGGACCTGCCCCAATTTTTCATGACACTGCAAAGCAATAGAAAACGGCCTTCGGTGATATCTTGATACAACTTAAAATATTTTCTAGATCTAGATGTTATCATGCAGAAGAAAACCTCCAACTTTGACCCCTTCTATTTCGGAAACCGTTGGTCGGACCACTCTTGGCCAAGAAAATATTTTGCTCTGAACATCTAGAGATCTAGAACATTTTCAGTGGGATTTACTAAGATCTAAAATAGTATACCTCACAGGTCTAAATATTTGGACCTGTGCGGGGTACTAAATTTTAAAACCAGTTTTCAAGAAACACTTACCCATACAGAAAAGTCACAAAGTTATTCATTATTTTGTATTGTTATTGCAAAATACCTCTGAAAAACTGCTTCTTTCTCTCAAAATATACCATATTTTAGGAGAAAATGCCCTTAAACTATTTTTTTTTTTGACAGGTTTCAAAATGGCAAATGGTGAATACGCCAAAAATTTGATACATAATAGCTTCATTATTTGAGTTTGAGGTTATAAAGTTGGTGATTTTTTTAGACCACCTATGGGGGGTAGTTTAAATTTATAGCCCCCAGAAAGCATTGTTTTGAGGCAATTGGTAATAAGTTCGTTTATAATTTCCGTAAGTAACCGTTTTTACAAGGATTCATTTACCTTATTTAATATTCCAAATTGTTCATTAACCAATAAAACACCTCCAATTTTGTCCAGAAAAATGCCATATTTTGTTTTCAGCAAAAAAAATATATTTATGAGGGCACTACGAGGCAAAACGAACATAAGTGGAGGTCACTGATTATGCACGAAAAATATACTAAACAAAAAAAAACCAAAAGTCCTATATTAATTTATTTACAAACTGAAATTAAAACATTGAGGTTATCTAAAAGCTCAGTCAAGAAAACTTTCCTTACTCAAAGCCCGCTCATTTCAAAGCTGTAGCTTTCATCAGTAGAGGTTGGTGCAAGCCAAGATACAAGCAGAGGTAAGAGATCCGAACTCGCTGTTTGTGATTTGAACGCAGCTAATATTTTGAAACTGAAATTTCGACAGTGAGAGAAATTTAAATAAAACTTGCATTTAAGTTTTTCAATATATTTCATAAATAAAAAACACCTTTTAAATAAATACAAAATTAATCTACTCCTTATTTTATTATTTCCCATCTAAATCGTTGTGTGACATCAAGTATTAATTGGAAAAAATTAATTAACAAGGGTAAGTTTCGATTAGAGTGACATATAACCCCAATTTTTAGTTTTTTCTACAGAGTGTTTACTATTTAAACCCCGCGTGGGTTTAAATAAAATATTTCCTTTTCTTCTAAATTGAAACTTTCTTCTTAAATCCAACAAAAGATTGTGTTAAGATGATTATTGCTGTATTTTTTTTAAAGAAAAGGAGCACTAAATTTTTAAATAGGGCACTTAATTAGCACTTTATTATGCACTATGATAATTTTGATTCCGATGATTTTTAATGTATTGCTCTGCTGAATTCATCTGAAACTAGCAGAACATGCTGTATTTTTTTTTTTTTAAAATAGCTAATTAGCATTTAATTAGCACCTAATTATGCACTATAAAAAAAAATTGTTCTGCTCACCTTGCTCTACTAGCTTCAGGGACGTCGTATTTTCAATAATAGGTTTGATGTATATTTTTGCAGTTAAAACTTTGTATAGTTTTATTCGTTTTAAGCATTTATTTAGTTTTGGAATTTTATTAGTAAAAATAAAAACATAGGTATCTAGTTACATATTTATGGATTTATATATTTTTTGTAACATGAGAGAATACAGATATTTTATATCTAGGTGCTCTTATATTTTCATTTAGAATATGTGATGATATATAGTTAAATAATTGATTTGTATGTATTTGACTTTTATAACTTGATCATAAATAAAACTTAAAACACCGTTCTTGTGAATTGTGAATTATAACTTTGAAAATTTGGGTAAACACTCCTATGAACCATAATATATTTAAGGTAAGCCCACCATAAAATTTTGCATAGGTTAGGTTATGAATTATCAATATGAAAAGTTGGGTAAAGTTAAACTCTCCATAAGTTCTGGTAGTCAACAAACCATTCATATGTTTACAGACCATAATCTTCTGTCTCTTAAGCAAAGTACAATTTTAAGTAGCCAGTTATTTTTGTTTAAATTGAGTAACAATCTAATTGACTCACCGGAGTTGGTCAACTGTTTAAACTTTTTTGTACATCTGAGAAACACTCGTCAGCAAATCACTTTCTACTTAGAATACAAGGCAACTAATTTATCTAGAAATGCGCCCATACATCGAGCCTGTTCACAATTTAATAACATGACAAATGTGCAAAACATCGATCTTTTTCAGGGATCTGTGGAAGATTTTTTAAAAATCATTAAGCCACTGATTTTTAATTTTTGATGCCTGATTATTTAAAATATAAACTTTTAATTATTTAGTTTAATTACTAGGTATCTTAAACATAAACTTTTGATTATTTAATTTAATTAATAATATCTATGTATTTTACTAAGATTAGTAGTTTTCCACTGTTGATTTTGTTTTATTTTATCTACATTTGGCACCAATTGTTGAGTGTTAATTGTTAGTAATATTTCATAGGCATTTGCCTTTCCCATCAGAATTTCATTTTTAACTCTATGTAAGTTTATTTACTGTGGGTACCTACTTTTTACTTAAATTTTTTTTTACCTATAAATCTTTTTATCTTTGTTATTAATTGTCTTGTATTAGGATTTTTCTTTCCTGTTAGATAATAAACATTTTGAATTTGAATTTGAATTAGACCAAAGACGATTAGATAAGAACTTAGGTAATTATGCAGTATACGGTTTTCTGCCATTTTTGATTTTTTATGAAAAATTCTCTCGAAAATTCTTTATGGGGGCACCTACTAGGGTCCCTAAGATCCCAAATCCGCCGGCGCCGGTTCGTTTTTTTCAAATTTTTTTACTGAAACAACCCAATCCAATACAGCCCCAACCTATTCCATTCCGAACATCAGTCGCGGGGGATTACCGCTTTCGGCCATCCAGATTTTACCACGGTAATTATGCAGATTTTTTATGAAAAATTCTTTATAGAGGCACCTACTAAAAACCCAAATCCACCTGCGCCATTTTTTTTTTTTAAGAGATAAAGGGTGCCGGGGGGGGGGAGGGGGAGTTGTAATGTGTTTTTTGATTGGGTTGGGCTGTGTTGGATTGGGTTGTTTTAGTGAAAAAAAAATAAAAACAACACAAAAAAATTGAAAAAAAAAACCAACCGGCGCAGACGAATTTGGGCTCCTAGGGACCCTAGTAGGTGCCCCCATAGAGAATGGTTTGTAAGGTCACCTCATCTCTCGATAAATGTTGACTTCCACGGTTGACTTCTGTCATTTTTGTTTAATTTTGCCGTTCGTGAAGTTGTTTCTTTTTATAAAAGTGCCGTTTTTTAGTTTAATGCATTAAAAAAAGACTGGGAATTTAAATTTTATTATCCAAGAAAGATTCAGAGCTTTTGCGCTTCCCGAATATGTATTTTGAGACCCACCTTCTCCACAGAGTACGAAATTCAATGACGGCACTCATTTGCAAACCAAAAAGAAGAGAAACTTGACCAAATTTTACAACAACAGCCCTAAAAAGAAGGTAAGCATATAGTTCAAAAGACGGATTTGGCATCTGCAAAAAATCTGATTTGAGTCCCTATCTTTTTTTCAAGTGTTTTACACCCATAGTCGCAAAAAACTTTTTTTTTTGCAAGAAGGGTAACAAAATTGATAGATTTGAGGTTTATTTTGGTAATTATTCAGTATACGGTTTTCCGCCAGTTTTGATTTTTTATGACAAATTATTTGTGGGGGCACCTACTAGGGTCCCTAGGACCCCAAATCCGTCTGCGCCGGTTGATTTTTTTTTAATTTTTTTTGTGTTTTTTTGTTTTTTTTTCTATCTAAAACAATCCAATCCAACATAGCCCAACCCAACCTATTCCAACCCAACCCAAAACAATCAAAAAAACACATTACAACACCCCCCCCCACCCTTTATTATCTTTTAAAAAAAAACGGCGCAGGCGGATTTGGGGTCCTAGGGACCCTAGTAGGTACCTCTATAAAGAATTTTTCATAAAAAATCAAAAATGGCAGAAAACCATATAATTACCTTCATTTTGGCTACACTAAAGTATCGTTCATACAAGGCATAGTCATACTTTTAGTTCTAATTTTAGTCATAAAGCTATCTTTATCACTGCATGTCTCGTTAAGAAAAAGAACAGTGACAGAGATAAAACAAACAAAGACTAAAACTATGACTATGCCTTGTATGAACGATATTTAAGTGTATAAATATATAAAGGATATAATATATAGTGATACATTCAATGCCCACTGGTTCAGCCAAAGGAAACCTCATATTAGACACTCAAAGTAAATTATTACATCCATTGGTATCTCCCAATGAGCATTTTTGTCTATATAAAAGTTACAGCAAATAATATAAAACCTTCATAAAATAACCAAAAGTTATATTATTTAGTGTTGGTGATAATTTTATAACTCTAATATATCTCTTAAATGAGTAAAAAAGACTTGAAAAACAACTGTTCAACACCAGCTTATAAAAATTTATGGTACATAGTAATGGATAGAAAAACAACATATAGATTTTATAAAACTTCCTTATGAGCCCTCAAGTAGATATTATTATAAAAAGGTTTTACAACTGTTCTAACAACACTACATAACAAATTAAAGGTTTTTGTGGATTTAGAAATATACATTTTCCATCTTTCTTCCCTTTGCTTGTTATGTATTATTCTTTTTCTTTTTACAATAAAACAATTTATAAAATGGTGTTTGGCAATCTTCTAAAATAAATAAAAATGAAAGTGAAATAAGCTGAAGCAGAAATATGAATATTTATACACTATAGTCAAATAAAAGCTGGTTTTCAAGTCATCCTACTCTGAAAATCAGCTGCGGTCCCGTGTGTACTGTATAGTTTTCGAATACACTCACGTAAATTTCATGGACTCCAAAAATACTTGAAAAAACGGGAAAAAAAATATTCATTTAAATATCAGTTTTTTTTTCATACGCGTTTTTATCTTTCTGGAACAAATATTGAATTTTGTATGTTGTTCTTCACCCTAACAAGCAATATTTCGATTGAAACATATGTTGAAACCCCATAAATAACGTTTTTATGTAGGCCAAAAACCTATTTTTGTAACCGAAAATGGCGTAAATTTCCGACAATTCTATAAAAAAATACAATACAACTAGACCACTATTTACCTCGACAAACACTATTTTATGACCCTTTTAAAAAATGATGCTACTTGGAACAAAGGGCTGCAGATGGCGCAGTGTTGAACACTGATGGTCCGTTTCTGCGAGCTTAACATAGTTACCAATGTTCTCTTTTCCTAAATGCATTCCTCGAGAGATTCAGCATACTACACATACCAGGAAAAATACCCGCCTCCACACACTTCAAGCCTGCATAACTGTCAGAGGTCGAAGGGTGTACAGGCGAGTATTTTCCGGGGTGTTCACATTTGCCGCCGACCAGCAGTATCAGCGTATGCGTTCGACGTTTCACGGTGCGTTTTTGCGACCTTAACACGGTTACTATATTGTTCTCTTTTTCTAAAACACGGTTCCCATCTATGCGTTTCTCATTCGTGGGTCTCCCGAATCAAAACACGTATCACGTGGTCTAGCGAGATTTGCCTATACAAGTTCATGTCGGACCACGTGATGAGTTTTTTGAGTCAGGGTGTCTGCGCATGGGAAACGCTGGTGGGAATCGGGTGTAAAATGCATTCGATCCCGATATCTGTCATCGACAACTATCTCAAGAAGATTTGGATCTCTTATCCCTCTCAGATTGATGTAATTAAAACAAGATAATAATGATATGGTATCCCGCAAAAACGCGCCTTTTGATGTCGCAAAAACGCTCCTTTTGATTTCGCAAAAACGCGCCTTTTGATGTCACAAAATTAACCTTAAAAAATCGTGTTTGTTTTGTTATTATAATTGCCAAAATAAATTAAAACTGTTTTTTTTTATCTAAAAACAGTTGTATTATAATCACTATACAGACTGCTTCAAGCTACTGCAAACATAGGGCGAAAGAAGTCTAATTTGCCAGTGTACGTACATGCAGAGACACCGCACGCCTATCAGTGAAGCAACCAACACTCAGGCTTCCGATCGCCATTCGCTGCCGTTCGCCGCCGTTCGCCTTGTATTTAGTACGCCTCTAACCACGGTGCTGTGTGGAGCGTAGTCAATGAAACCGGAATTTGGTCAATAAATACGCAAATTTTTATAACGTAATTTTCTTATTTTTTGTCACTGATAAATAAGAGCGTTTTATTGTCAACTGCTCAGATTTGTCAGTGACGACGTGTTACAATGAAAATAATAAGGAGAAACAAAATAAAAGCAAGTTCTTAAAATAAAATAATACATTCTAAAAACCAAAAAGATTCTCCCAGTCAAAAAAAAATTAAAGCAAATGTTCGAAAAGTCCTCCTTGCTCGGCTAGACAATATCCGAGCCTACTATAAAAACCCCTTCCAACGTTTCCAAGCATGTTAGGGGTGATAATTTGAAAAGCTTCTTCAAAAACAGATAGAAGTCATTAGGAGCAAGATCGGGAGATCGAGCTGGCCATAAAATAGTTCCCCGTGTACTTATAACCCGATTAGGAAATACATTATCAAGATATTCCCTAACAAGGCCAACATTGTGAGCGGAACAACCATCTTGTTGAAACCATGTTTCACCAAATCTTACACCTAACAACTGCCTAGCAGTTGGAATAATGTGCTGCTGCAGTAGATCCAAGTATCTAGGACCATTCAAATTGCAATTGCCGTTAATAAAAAATGGCCCAATTACGTGTTCCCCTACAATACCTCCCCCCCCCCTAAACATTTAGTTTTTGGGGATACTGTGTTCTTACGTCAAAATACAAATGCAAATTTTCCCTCGACCAATATCGAACGTATGTTGGGTTATGACGATTTGACCATTTGACCATCTGCACTTTTTCGGCAACTTCGTAGACATCCATTTTTAGTTTTAAAAATGTATTATTTCAATTAAGCACTTACCCATCTGTTTCTCGAGCAAGGCAGAAATAAAACAAAATAATAAAAACAAAATGAATTTCCAAAAGATAACACTGCAGCGTGCTTCGAATCCACCTCGGTCGTACGGCGGAGAGTAAATTGGACTTGATTCCCCCTATGTTCGCAGTAGCTTGAAGCGGTCTGTATAAAGAAATTAATAACAACATTATAGAAAAAACCTTATGGACAAAAAAGGTTTATGAATGAGTTCATAAGAATATTACAGACACCAATTTATATAACTATTGTGTGTGAGTTCCCAAGTTTTTATAAGTGTCTCTCGAAATATATTCATTCTTATCTTATATAAATTTGTTGTTGGTTAATTAAGTTTTATAAGTGGGTTCATAGCAAAATTTTAAAAACCAATCTATTATATATCTTTAATTGATAGTTACTTACGGTTTTATAGGTGGGTTGACAGAAAGATTTCAAACACCAATTTATATAACTTTTGTCACTGATGACTTATATTTTTATAAATATGTTGGTGGAAACATTGTTAACACCAATTTATATAACATTTGAACCGATGACTTTAATTTTTATAAAGATGTCCGTGGAAATATTGTTAACGCCAGTTTTATGTTACTTTAGGGTACCATCAATTTAGAGCCTTTAATAAAACAAATATACAAACTCAATTCTTGTAGAAAACTTCTAAATACCCTAGGGTATTAAGGAATCCTCTTTATAATAATTATATAAATATCTGTCAGCAGAAGTTTCTGAAAATGCTCATTGGACTGCATACCTAACACGTTCAAAATAACCCCAAAGCTCGCTACATTTTTGACTACTAAATTTTAACCGAAATTGACTGAATACAAAACAGCCAATTGATGAAATAAAACAAAAAAATGTCAGTCAGTTGGTGTTTGCATGGTGCATACTAGATTATTGATAAGTCCAAGACTAACCATTTATTTTTGAAATTCCTTGCTTTTTTAAAATAGTATAGTATACTTATATTTTGTAGGAAAGCGTGAGGTGAGCTGTGTTGTCTCCAAATGAAGCCACTGATATGAAAAATTTTGAAATTATAATTTGAGATAATGTTTTAACCTAAATGGTTCCTACACTTTTTCAAGTAAGAATTTTTTATAGCATATTTCCTTATTGGTGTAAGCTTCAATTAGTTTTTCCAAGAGAATTTTAATTTACAAGACAGAATCAAATATTAAAAGCACAATAAATATATCAAGGTCCCACTTTGTACTCCCTTAAAATCCTCTAGGTTTTTTAGGCAGTGTCAAATACAATACTGCTTCCTACTCTAACACAGTAAAGCAAAAATGACTCATTTTTTTGTAGTTTATGCTGAGGAGATTGGTAAGGTCGCTTTGAAGGGTATTTTTAAGGTTGATTTATCACTTTAATATATTTTTTTCTTGAATTTTATTATTCAGGTTAAAAATATATATCTTCTTATTTAATATTCTTAAATTAGTTATTTGGGTTCACAAAGAAGTAGGTATTTATTTATCTCTCCTTTTGTTCCTTATATCATCATTGCCATTATCTATGTACTTTCTTCATTGCCATTTCCATTGACAGGAACAACGTGCTAAAGATCTATCGACATAAAATATACCACATCCAATACTTTTTGATATTTTAAAAAAGTCACTGCATTTGCTTCAAGATGGCTTGTATATAGAGGGTGACTAACTGGGGAAAAGGACCAAGATATTGTGCCACCTGATTTGCTCCAAGACTATTTTTTAACTTATATACTTTTTAACAATAAGTATACTATTTTTTAAGAATAAGTTTATTTTATAAAAAAGTCAAAGCAGGACATTTTATATCACTGAGCCTTTATTATTGAGTACACACTTACCAAATGTGATAATTTTTTTAACGCAAAAATAGAATCTAGGAGAAACATAACTTATGCATTCATGGGTGGAAATAACGAAAAAAAAATCAAACTTGGATGAGCATCCCACAAGGAACACACAATCCGTTTGTTTTTTTTTTAGTCTCTTTTCGGTTGAGGTAATTGATTTGGTGGTTTTTTAACTTCTTTTTTATTATGCATTCATATTATTACTTACTCTTTGGAGTGAGGTGAATTTGAAAAAAAAAATTTTCGGCCATAACTTATTATCTTCTTTCTCAAGAAAAAAAAGAAACGACAAACGTGTATTGATAAAAAGAAATAAACATGAATTGGAGCTGAAAAGCCTGAAGCCCATTGTGTCCAGGGAAGAAGATAAATTCTCTCCAATCTTGAAGAAAAACGGGACAATAAATAATAAACATTTTTTACAAAATTATTTACTTAACTATGGTCGTTTTTTTGTTTTACAGGGAGAAAGGTGCTGGTTCTACTCTTGGTTCTGCTGCAGATATAAGAAAATAGTGGCAATGATCCACCATAATGATATACAAGGACGTTTTGAAGGGGGTATTACGGTGTCTTATTGTATGATGTTGATTAGTCTATTAGCTGACTTATATGGTATTATTAATCACGGCCGACTGAATAGATTCAATACGATTACCTTGTCAAATCCATCATGAAAACGCGAATTGAAAGTGTAGCAAGTCAAATCCGCTTGTTTGGTATCGGAATCAAGCCGCATAAAAATATTCGCTTTTTATCTCTCTTTTTTACTTTTTATTCCTCCTTTAGACATGGGGGCAAAAAGCGATACTTACATGAAAAAAGGTCTCGTTCTATAAAAACAGAAATGAGAATATTGAATATGTATTCAGTCAGCAGAACAGAATTTATTATTTCTTTTACCCAGAACGTCTAATGTCAAAAATGCAAGATAGCGGAGTAAATTAAATATTAAGTGTTTTAAGAAATAGGCAGTTTAAGTTCGTCATAGAACTAACGTACGCGTAAACGTTGAATGTAGCACAATATTCCGCCTTCTTTTTATCTGTAAAAAAAATGTCAGTTGAAATGAGATATCAGAATACCATACCATACCATCTCTGCGGTCTTGCGTTGACAAGTTCACGTTTACGGCATGTATAACGCTAAGATCAGACGCTAACTTACGTCTACGTCATGTTGCTAACGCAACAAGTTGTATCGAACAGTCAAAAATCAGTGGTAATACGAATAGGGCTGAAGAAAAAAAAGCAAGATAGAAATAAACTGTACCAAAATGTAAAGGACAGAAACGTCCGATACGACAAATTTCACGTCACCAGACACCTCTTACGTATCATGGCCTACTTAAACTGCCTAATGGCTGAAACCTTGTTTGGCCAACCTGTATATTTTTGTTAACAAATATATTTTTGTCCCACTACTTATAAAAATCGGCTCATTTGTTGATAAGTTATAAGTTTCCAAAGAACCCGCACCCTTGCTATAGAGCAAGTTTCTTATAAACTCAAAAATTTTAAAGACATTTTTATTTTCTAATAACTTGTTTATTTTTTATCCGATTTTCACAACTTTTATATTTTTGAAATGAGAAAGAATCAAGATTTTCTATTTTTAGCAAATTGAGTTGGTTAAAAAATTAGTTCAACAATTTATTTTACTACTCTGTATTTGTCTTACCTAAATAAGACCACTTACGACATTTTACGTAAAGTATAGTACACAACTCACATATTATGGTCTTTACACATTCAGATGAATTAAGATACTCGTTTAATGACCATCATAACATGCTTGTTATGTAAACTATTAGTATGACAAATTGGATAAAAATCGGTTAAGTGGCTTTTGAGTAATCGTGGTACATATTTAGTGGAAATAAAAAAAAAACTTTTTTGCGATCATAATAGCCTCCATACTCAATTTGGATACTGTAAAAATTATTACTAATTTAGTCCCCTTGTAAAACATTTTCTACTTGATTAATAACAGAGTGTGTGCACCCCCCTCCCCATGCTTAGGAGACAGATTTAATAAAAGTTGATATGTCGTAATTTTGTACTAATTATATACTCTTAAAGAAGGGTACTTTTAGTTTACAAAAACCATCGGTTCCTAAGATTTTTGTTTGTTTGTTATGGGGTGTGTAATTTGATATCAAGGTATACCCCTGTACTTAGAAAAGAGATTCGACCAAAAATGACTATGCCAGAATTTGGTATTAATTATGTACTAATTTCGTCCCCTTCTAAAAAATTTCCTACTATTAGGATAACTTCATTTTTTTTTTGTTTTTATGGAGTTTTTAGCTTGATATCAAGGCACCCCCTCTGCTTAAGAAATAGATTTGAAAAAAAGCAATTATGCCAGAATTTGATAAGGTAATTCTGTCCCCTTCTAGAAAATTTTCTACTATCAAGATAACTTATTTTTTTTCAAGGCACACTCCCCTCTGCTTAAGAAATATATTTGAAAAAAGCAGGACTTTTTGTTTTTTTTTTTTAATTTGATAAATAACCGGAGAATAAGATGTTAAATTTAAAAAAATTTAGGTTTGCATATAAACAAAAAAAAATTAGTTATCTTGAGAGTAGGCAATTTTTTAAAAAGGGACGAAATTAGTACATAATTAGTAGCAAATTATGGCATAATTACTTTTTTCCAAAATGAAGTTATCTTGAGAGTAGGCAATTTTTTAGAAGGGGACGAAATTAGTAACAAATAAGCTTTTTTCAAATCTCTTTCCTAGGCAGAGGGGGGTATGCCTTGGTATCAAGCTACATACCCCATATAAACAAAAAAAAAATTAAGTTATCTTAAGAGTAGGCAATTTTTTAGTCAATTCGTCACAGGCAGGGATCTTAAGACCCTCTGAAAGTTGATCCTACTAACATCGATACCGTCCCAGCAAAACTTGGTTTTAACAGTAGACTTTCTTCCCAGCCTTCGGCAGTCATATTAAGTTGACCCGAAAATCGAAGGTCAATGTTTCACTAGTCACCATCGGAGTCCCGTCAGACACATCCTTTGGTATAGTCCCGCTGCCCCAAAGCGCAGGTCGCATCTTTTAGGTCACCTTCTGTTGTCTCAGGCTGTCGGGAATCCAGTCCAAACCTATATTTACTCCAAATATATTTTCCTTCAGTTTCTTCACTTAAAATCATCAATAGGATTCTTAATATAGGGCACCTAGGATAATCAAAATCAGTTAAAAAATTTTTAAAACATTTATTTCCCACTTCATACGAAATTACCTGATGACTCCCAACCAGAATAATTTATGAACAGCTAGTCATTATGAAAATGGATACATAATAATATGGGTTTCGTTTAAACACACAAAGTATATGTCATTTCACATTTACTATGATATTTAAATTTTATTGGCAAATATTTGCAAAAAATGATAAAGCTTTTGTATTTAAATTTTTTACTTAGGATCAAAATATAGCGGGACATTGCACCTGTATATAATACACGAGGAAATATTTTTGTGTAGTACTGCGAGTTTTACTAGTACTAGTCGACCAAACTCTTGATATTTACCTAATAGGACAGATTTTCGACATTCTTCATCCTCAAATCGTTCGTTTATAGGGCTACAATCTAAAATGGTACTGCTAACGTATTCCGACATCCCGGAGTTCAAGCAAAACACCGTCCATCAACTAACTAATTGTGAGTAACATCCTTTTGGTTTCTGCATATCTTTTCATAAACGCCTAAAAATGGAAACCATTATATTTAAATTTATACTTATTAGAGGAACAAAAGTAGTAAAATTAAAATCCATTATCAGAATTCAAAAAACGAAACTGAATATGAAGAGAAATATTCCGTGGGTATACTTTTGTTTTTCAAACTAACCCCTAACGTGAATTCTAAAAGAAAAAAATGGTAGAAAGCACGGATGGTCCAAAATCAATTATTTTATGTTTAAAGGATATGAAAATATCTCGAAAACTGTAGCTTTGAAAGATTTGAACCTTATAACAGAATTTTTAGGTAATATTTACGAAAACTAAAATTTTAAAACCCCACATCATCATATCAATACCTACTTTACTTCTAAGGTTATAATTTTTTATATATTTGAACGTTTATCCAAATAACTCAAAAACTAAAGCTCCCATGAATTTGGACTTTATAACAAAATTTGTAGTCCATATTCATGGAAACTTAAATCTGAAAACCGTATATCGATACTTGCTTTTATTCCAAAGTTACAATGTTTTTAAATATTTTATCCACTTTTCCCCCTTAAACCCCCCACCACCCTAACCAAAAGTTAATCAGTTCATGGTCAGCCGATAGAGGATTTTTGTACCCAAAGGCGTTCTTGAGTTATCGTGTATACAAACCGAACAGACCAACAGACAACTTTTTTTTTTCGTCGATTAAGGTGTTTTGGAACCTTACTCACTTTTGATAAAATTTAAAGTCAAAATATCACGATTTTATTAGTCCCATATTGGTATGGTGAACTAAAAAGTTTAAAATCAAATAGGCAGCAGTGAAAATTCTCCATAGAACAATGTAAATCGATACCTCCAATATACAGGCCAGTGAGCGACATTTTTTACACTGCTGACAGATTACATGAGTTAATTGTCAAAATGGTCGCCCCAAAGTTAAAAGACCACTGAAACAATTAGTAATTGAAATGAGTAAATTGTTAAGAACTATTTTAAAACAAGGCTATAAGTAAGATTTTTTTTTAAACATGTCAAAAAGTTGTAAGAACTGTGATTCACTGACTATTTAAAAAAAAAATTGTAATAAATAAAATTATTGTCAAAATTCGAAATTTCAACACAACCTTTAAAAACTTAAATTTTTAAAATAAAGAAAAATGTTAGCACCCTAATAAATTAAATTGTTTGATGACTTCCCACTGGGATAGGTTTTTTTACTGTTTAGATTTTTTCTACGGCATTTCACCATACACCACATACTATTGAAGCGATATTGAAATATACTCCTAAGCCACTAGTAAGCTTTTAAAAAATTGAAACTTAAATGATTTGAAGGTATTTTTAGGGGATTGTGGGGTATAAACTTGCATTAAGGGCTAGTTTATCAATAACGAGTTAGGCATTGAACTCTCTAGTTCAAGAAAAAGATAGCTGACATATACCAAGTGCCAGAATGAGACAAATGAAGGTTAACTCGGGTAGTAAATGTTTCACCGGCCCTAAGTGTGTTACCCATAACCTTATTATAAAAAAGTTCTAAACCAAAATAAAATTATATTTCTAGTCACTTAAATTATCATAAATACTCCACTGGTCCATGAAATAAAATGATATTGACTATTTCAAGTGTTTTCACGATTTTCGACTCATTAAAAGAAAAATACACTTTTAATTTTAGGGTTCACCCACCTCAGATTTTTAGTCCTGGCCCCATCGTATACCCCCGCAAAAAAATTTAGGTCCAGAGATTTTGACTTTTGATTCATGTTTTTGGATCATTGTGGCTGTAATTTATCTTGGGTAAACATTGAACACCCAGGCCAAACTATTTTAGTGACCACCCTGTATTTTTGTATTAAAAAGCTTAAAATTTGCATTTTTTTGTGTGTTTAAAAAAAAGCCAAAGGGTTTTTTAAAATGCATAAAATTGTAATTTTTACAAAATTTCATTTTTTTACATTTAGAAAAAGAATTGTTAGCATCTGTAGAGTCTCCTTGTCATCAAAATTGGCGAAAAGATAACAAAATCCGGTTAACTTAAATTTATTAGCAGTTTTTATTTCATGCAAGAAGTTGGCATATGAAATAAAAAAACCCGTAGTTTTTTTATTTCTTAATAAAGGTATCAAATGATAAATCTGTTTACGGAAAATAAATAGTTTTTTTAGTTGTAAAAAACATAGTGTCTCAAAAAAATCCCAACGGTTTTTTAAGATGCATAAAACTTTTGGACATCCGCCATTTTCAATTTTTTATTAATAAAAAATTGGCAGTTAAAACCAAACAGTCCGGTTAACTTTAGTTTATTGTTTTTGTTTTATGCAAGAAGTTGTTATACGAAAAAAACCCATAGTTTTTTATTTCTACATAGAATTTATCAAATGATACATCGGTTTGCAGACAATAGATAGAAGTTTTTTGCAGTTGCAAAAAAACATACAGTGTCTCAAAAAAAACTCGGTTTTTCAAGATGTATAATTTTAATTTTTAATAAATGTCACTTTTTCACATATTTGCAAAAAGTCTATTTCATTCCCTTTCCGAAACTCTTTTTTGTTTTAAAATCCGACAATAAATAAAAAACTGCCAGTTAAAACAAAACAGTTCGGTTTTTTTGTGATCCCCCTATATATAAATGAATACTATTCCTCAATATTATAAAGAAAAATCAGTAGATTGTGGTCAAGAAAATTTACATAAGATTTGCAAATGGGATTTATAATTTATTTAACGGCTTCTAAGGTGTTTTTTCGGCTCACCCTGTTTACAAATTAATAGATTGTTACCTTTGGGAAAAAAAAAATATTTTAAGTCGATTCGATAATCTGTCATTGCCAATTCCAAAGTTAGCTTTAACAAAAAACTTTTGAATTTATGAAGATAAAACTCTACAACCATTTGCCTTTGATAATAAGGAGAATTGATGGAATGAAGCAATTTAGAGGTACTGTTAGATTCTGTTTTGAGGAAAAGGCTTTTTACAGTTTTGATGAGTATTCATCGATGTACTAACCTAGTACGTCGATGTGAGTATTATAGAGAGACATTTTAGTATTGTTTTGTAAACCACTATACACTTGTATTTGTTAGTGTGTCTCAACCATGTCCCCTTGTCATTTTTTCATTTTATGATTTTAAATTTTATAATTCTTTTTAATAGACCAACAATGAATCTTTAATATTAGTTACAACCTTACTATATTGTATAAATATGCAGAAAATTAGATTGTTAAAATGCCTTTTTCAAAATAAAAATAAAATTCTGACTATATTTAATATTAGACTTTGACCAAAAGACCATAATAATATAGAATGTAGGTACATTTTTTTAATTTAGGATTTAGGTAAGTTAATTACTAATTTTTTGCTTTGTCAATAAGTCTATGAATGCCTTGTATTGTCAGAAAAACTTTTATTGTGTTACTCTGCTTTGAAAATCCATTTTAGAGGGTGCGATTAAGGGTATTTTCAAACGTTTCGTTTTGTGTCACCCCAAATATATACAAAGATAGGTGCCAAACAAAAATTGTTGACAATGGCATGTACAATCATATTTCGAAAAGAATTTTTTATAAACCTTATAGTTTCCTCATAAACCAAAGTCCAAAACGGTAATTTTTGGAACTATACCCTTAATTGCTGGCTCACCCTGTACAATTACAGGAAAATGGCGATGACAAAAAATGTTTGTTAAGACCTTGTCTATCACATACCAATATTTTAAATACTTTCATTTAAAGTCGTTTTTTGAACACCCTGTGTATTGTTGAAAATTACGTTAATTTAAATATAGTTTATTTTGGTTAACGAATAAAATCTCTAAAAATAAATATAATCGGAAAAGCTACATGCAATCTGCAAATTTTTTTGAAAAACGTACATAATTTGATGTAACCATCCGGTTTATCTCGGTTTCCATGGCAACCCTTATCTTTAATAGACATAGAACATAATACATAAAACGCAGAAAGAAATTATCTTTCAATCAGTGGTTTTCTTTTTTTTTTCGATCGGCCAAGTTATTTTTTGATATTTAACCTTTTTCCACACAAAAAAATGCAAATTTTAAGCTTTTCAATAAAAAAATACAGGGTGGTCACTAAAATAGTTTGGCCCAGGTGTTCAATGTCTACCCAAGATAAATTACTTCCACAATGATCCAAAAACATGAATCAAAAGTCAAAATCTCCAGATATGATGTGGACTGGACTACTTGGAGTACTGAGGAATTTTAATATTGCTAGACTTACAGTATAAAATGTTTTTTATTTACCTTTTTTGCCAGCATATCCTCTACTCTGGGAAATATGTCTAATGTAGTTAGTTAACAGTAGTCCAAATCTTTGAAATACTTATATATGACAATCTTTGATATGACGGTCTACTAACTGTCTGGGTGTCCAACCCAACTCCTAAAACTGAAAATTAAGGTTAGAATAATACTCTGCCAACAAATCAAGATATCCTTTAACACGTGGGGCAAATCAAAACCGTTCTAGTTAATGTTAGCATGTAAAATAAACTTTTGGAGGTTATACCAGTAGATTTTAAAAATCACCGAAAATTTTTCAAGTTCAAGTTTAATTTTCACGAAATAAAACCCAAATGACAGAAAAATTATCAGTGTAATTACGATTTTGGTTCTTTAAAAAAATTATCGCTCTAATTGTCAAAAATTACACTTGTCTTACGGCACTTTTAACACATAAGTGATATAATCGCAATTATTTTTCTAAATAATTATTTTTCTTTGGAGACATTTTCAGGGTGCCATCTGACGTCACTAGTTAATGGAATTGGTACATTTCACCTTGGATGAAATGAGGTATTTCTGATTTTTTAATATGTTGTATGTCATAAAGTGGTTATAACAAATCCGAATTTTCGATCTCAAAAGCTCTCTACATAATTGTTAAATTCTTCAAAAATCACTAAATTTTCTCACTTTCTGTCAAAATTTTGACAACTATAATGACTAATGTTACAGCCTCGGTTACGGCAAGTGGCTATAAAAAAAAGTTTCAAAACAAAATGAGATTAATTTGTTCTTTGTGGGGGAAATAGTTTCTAAGATACAGCAATTTAAAGTTTTGCAAAATTTCCAAAAAAAAAAGTTTAGTTTTTTTTTAGTGTTTGTCAATATTGAAAAATTAGTCGTTCATGATAACTTCTACAAATTCAAGAATTTTTTAATATTTTTGGTTTGACAGTTAATACTAATTACATGTTCCATAAAAATGGCTTTTTTGAATTTTACTATTATTTTCTTACAGACTATAGAAAATAATAAGATTTAAGTATACCTAGGCATCTGAAAATGTCTTTTTTTTTAAAGGTTTTGTACTGTTAAAGATACATAGCAATATAACACTTTAATGTAAGCAGGGGCATTTTAATAAAAACGTGTGGAGATCAATTTACTGTTAAACTAGCTAAAGACCTGCGTTGTATTGTATTTTTGGTATCTACCTATATGTATAATTTGGTTAGAAGCCAACACCAATAATTTAAAAAAAATATTCAATGTACAGAAATGGTAGGTAACTTTATAGAGATTTATTATATTTTGTAAAGATTACAAGTCTCGCTTATAAAATATGATAAAATGAATGTTTGCTGTTTCAGTGTTTCATTAGTGAAGGGAAGGGTTAAGCCCAAAGTTAAGCCTCCGATTAGGCATTTAAAGAAAATTGTAAGGAAGCTAATTGTAATTTTAATATTTTAAGCATGTGATGCTGTAAAAATTTTAAAATTTACACATACCCATCCCGCTAGCTGTTGCAGTTTGCAGAGATAAAGTGGAACTTAAGGTAGAATAACCCTCGGTGGAACCGTTCTTCAACTTAAGATGCACCAGGATGCACCTGTTGATCTAAAAAAACAAAAAATGATTCTAGAGGTAAATATTATTGGATAGGTAGTATATTAATCAGCTAAATATAAATAATAATCATTTAAAATATTACTAAGGATTTAAAAAGTTAAATTAATATAATTATGATTGTGTATAGAAGGTGACAGTGTTAAAATTATAATAACCACACTTTCTGATTTGTTTAAAATTTTATAAACTAATGCTTACAATGTGTACACTTGTATATGTTCAGATCCAATTTTAAATAATTCAATTATTATTTTAAAATAATTTTTAGTACTTATAATAAGTAAAAACAAAACATGTTAAAAGTTCCCTCAAAAGTTCCATAAGAAAAGTGGCTTCACAAAATCTCAGTATTTTTTTTTTAATTTAAAAAGGTAAACTCTGCTAGAACAAAATTTGTGCATTTACTGTCATTAGTGGCATGTCTAAGTAATTTTAATGCAATGGAATACAACATATGTTCTGCCATGAGCGGATACCCCCTTGATTACATGGACTGGCTTGCTTGCTACAAAAAAAGTGACATAATATTGGCATTGTGGTCACCTTTGAGGTACTAGGTAACCCTGATTTATAAACTAGATAATATTGTTCTTGTTTGACGTTGATTGCCACACCTCTATCCTTTCTCTTTTACTGAGCAAGAAAAAGTCAGATATGATGATATTACATAAATCTTGATGTTCCTATATAATGTGTAATGTCTGTTTAATTATTTATTAAAGGGGTTCTTTAGCAAAAATATTACTTGTGCTAATTCAAAAGTAGAAATGATCCTAAAAATAGCGGTGTATGTGATTTGTCCATATGACTTTAAATAACTGAGATTTTAAATTTCTAAAATCAAAGCTTGGAGCTTTGATCACACCTTGCAGATAATTAATGCAGTCCTTGACTCATGTCTCTTTGACACTTACCCCTCAAATTCATTCAATTCAATTCAATTATGGATTCAAAGAAGATGAACAGATGGTTATTTCTAAATTTATGATGCTGCTGTAAGTCTTAAAGTATAGTTCATTTTTGTTTTAATGTATTTTAATTTATTTTATTATATAATTGTTATTTATATATTTAAAGTAATGAAAACTATTAATTTATGATTTACATTTTTTCATAAGATGTTTATTATATACTACTGTATTTAAACTGGTAAATGGCAAGTCCGTTAATAAAACTCTATTCTATTCTTTAATTTTCAAAATTAAAAATCTCCGTTATGTAAACTCATATGAACAAATCAAACACAGTGCTAGTCTTAGGATCATTTCTACTATAAAATATTCACAACTTGTTGCTGGAGATTTCTTTAATGGTCTCAGGGAATGATACTTTGTTTTCCCGGTAATTATGCAGTATACGGTTTTCTGCCATTTTTGAATTTTTATGAAAAATTCTTTATGGGGGCACCTACTAGGGTCCCTAGGACCCCAAATCCGCCTGCGGCCGATTTTTTTTTAAGAGAAAAAAGGGTGCCCGGAGGGGAGTTGTAATGTGTTTTTTTATTGTTTTGGGTTGGGTTGGATTAGGTTGGGTTGGATTGTGTTGGATTGGGTTGTTTTAGTAAAAAAATTAAAAAAAAAAAACAACAGGCGCAGGCGGATCTGGGGTCCTAGGGACCCTACAGGGTTCCCACTGACCTGGAAACCCTGGAAAATCTGGAAAAGTCAGGGAATTTTGAGAGCTACCTAGAAAAGTCAGGGAATGACCTAAAAATCCACAAAAGTCAGGGAATTGGCACACAAAACCTGGAATTTCTCTCTCTCAACCTTTTGAAGGAACCTCCACAGCAACTGCTTCCACTGCCAAAAAGGGTTCTACTCCTTTTTTGTAATCTTTGCTTATTAAGCAATCAGTTATGGATGAAGAAATATTGTGGTGCAAGGAGTCTAAGATTAATCCTGCTGTTACCAATTATGTCCACATCATCTGCGAAGGCCAGTATTAGGTTGGGTCCTTCCTGGTGGAATATAGCCGTTGGTGTCTCAATCTTGGCTTTCCTAATTGCATATTCTAATGCTATGTCGAAGAGTTGGGGTGAAAGAGAGTCATGACTCTGCTTAAGACCATTGTTGATACAAAAGAAATCAGAGTAGCTCTGTTCCACCCTTATCTTGCACCTTGTATCCTCTGTACATAATCTGTCAAATGCCTGTTTGAAATCAATAAACATCTGGTGAAGTTATCTGTCAAATTCCTAGTATTTTTCCATTATTTGTCTAACGGTGAAAATCTAGTCTATATCTGGAATTTTTTTAAAAATGGTCAGGGAAAACCTGAAAAAGTCAGGGAATTTGGAAATCATAATTTAGTGGGAACCCTGACCTAGTAGGTGCCCCCATAAAGAATTTTTCATAAAAAATCAAAAATGGCAGAAAACCATATACTGCATAATTACCGTTTTCCCAATCCGGCAGTTAATGCATTAAGTGTGTACTCAAATAAATAATAATTATAATTTGCACCATGCATGTTCATCCTTACCTCTTTATGGGTCATTTCTTGAAATACAGCAGGCGTTTTCTGGCTTGTTTTCATAGATTCTTTCTTTTTTAACTTATCACTAGTTATTAGATGTTAACTCTAGGTAAGTTTGTTTTATTAAGCACTCCGCACGTGAGTATAAATTGGACTTTAAGTTTTTATCTTTCTTCTTTCAATTTTCATTATTTACCTCCTCTACCTCTTAATAGAGCAAAAGTTAACATCGAACTTCTGACAAGAATATTTTTAAAAAGCGGCGCAGAGAAAAATGAAAACTTTAACAAAATAAATAACAACTTTTAAGGTTATATTTTAAATTGGAGTCAGCCACAGTTAGTTTATTGTGAAGTCAGCGAAGCGAGCCGAGACGACGGTGGCCTTACCAGCGATATATATTGTGGTATATAATTGGTTGCCTATCCTTGGCAATGATTTTTAGTAAATATTATAATTTAAATCAAAATATTATACTATTCTATTGGTATTATGCCTCATAAGTCCTAAAATATCATTAAATTTTTTTCTCATAAGTTGTAAGGCGTAAAATGCCTGCAAAAAGATAACGATTTTCAAACCGACCTCTCTTTGGGTCGGAGCACTGGCAACAGTGCATCAGCAAATTTGTTCTCAAAAATTCGATGGCACGTTTGTATAGTTGCTTTAAGAAAACTTTAGAAATGTTTATTGGGGCTAAAACAAAGACAAAGGTTGTTTTATAACATTTCGATAGCATACTTGCATTGAAAGATCACAAAACTCATAAAAAAATCAATTTATATGCATTTCAAGTCCTAAGTAGGTAACTAAAGTAAACTTCAGTTTCCTTTTACAACCGTACGTGTAAACTCGGTTTGAAAGTCGGGTCGCTATTTAAAATAGCCGGCACTTGAATAGTGGTCCAGGGTGGCAATTCCAGTGGGCTATCGTTATGAGATAACGATCGCTATCGCCATTATTTTCACTATTACGGCAACATCGCTTATTGTTAATTAAAAAGAAGGCGTGAATAGCACGCAACCCGTAATACTTTCTCAAAAAAACTGTCAAATGCCGACAGTCAGTCAAATTTGTTTACCTGTTTTGGAACTTGCGGCGAAATTTCGGGAAAATAATAATTTTCATGAGTTTTTGCACGCAATATGGACTAAAAATCTGATCACAATGTGATGGTGGACGAGTGTTATCAATTTTTGATTGAATTTTGTTCGGAAAAGTCACGTTCTTTGTGAAGAAAAACCCACATGGACCTTGTGTGTTGTGTGGAAGTGCTTATACTTACTTTATCTTATGTTCTATGCTGTTCTTTTTGGTTCTTAAAGAACACTACTTACATAATGTAAACAAAAAGATATAGTAGGTCAGTTTTAAGTTCAGTTGATACATTTTAAAAAGAGGTAAGCCAGTGGTGAAAACACCGAAATAAGAAAAAAAGTTGGAAATTAAGGCAGGTTTACCCAACTTTTCATATTAATAATTCATAACTTTAATTCATAGTGTATATAAGCACAATTTTAGTGTTAATACAAAATTTAACAGCACATGTTTATCCAAGAGTTTATAAGCATAGTGCATTAGGATAAATTTTTAAAATTGACATACCAAATTCACAAAAAAGAAGGGCAAAAAAAATGTTTTTCTTTACTTAATCTCAACAAGTTAGGTATTCTTCCTTCTTGGTAAATTTCTGTTTTCTAATATCAGCTAAAATCAATTGCTCTCATTCTGAAATCAACCAACCAAAATGTTTTCTTTGCTTTTTTCATATTGATAGTGCATAAAATTAAAATAAACCAACTTTTAAATTATGCACTGTACTTATGAATTGTGAATTATAACTATATATGAAAACTTGGTTAAACACTTCTATTAACAATAATGTATTTAAAATTATGACTATGAATAAAATTGTGCTTAGGTTATAAATTATCAATGTGAAAAATTAGGTAAACCCGCCTTTAGTCAGGAATGCAGGATTTGTTTGATCCAAGGGTAATTACACTGACTTTTTATTGAAAAAAATCTGACATCAACTAATATCTACCTATATATTGAGAAAAAATCAAATATAATTTATTTGGACACTGACACTTGCTCGCCTATTTATCATGCATTGTGTTTATGCTTGTATTTTTTGTGGTTATCGCCAAATTACTAAATACTATGCCTTGTATAAACGATAGTACTTATAATAGAACATATTGAGTACCTAGTTGAAGAGAGGCGGCTGATTATGAATTGCTATGCACCACGAAGCCAAAATTTTGCATCCCTTCTCATTCTATCCCCCCTTCTTCAATGATTTCCTTTTGCACAGGATAATAGATCTTTTGAACTCCCTTCCTCTGTCCGCTATCACCATTTAAATGGATAAATGACAGACAAGAATCATGTACCTAACTTTCGTACATTCAAATTGATTTTTTAAGGTTTGCAAAGTTTTAATGTAATGTAATGTACTGTTCTGTTTTTTTAGGTCAACTGTTGAAAATGTACAAGAGCTGCAGGACCCATGCTGTAGTGCCAATAAGAGAGAAAATAAATTATGAAGTTTGGGAATAAACACTTACCTTAGCTGCTCAATGTAGATTGATAAATTATCCATAGAAATCAGTTTTGGTAAGTTTTCAATTCCAACACCTGATTTTAAATTTGTAGGTACACCTATTGTCAAGTAATGCAAACTATCGTAAGATTTTGTCTCATACAGTCAAGTATTGTCAGGTATTATCGAGTTTTCGTACACCTATTGGAGGTGTTGGCTTCTCGGTTTTAGATGTTTTAATAGAGTTTTAAAAATGTTTACTTAAATCTCGAGTTAATAATAAGGCATGTTTAAAAAGTAAACAAAAACTTCTAGTAAATTTTACCATCAGTACCTATAGACATTGATTTGTTTCTCAATATTGTTAAAAATTGATAATTTTTGACACTTATATACTATAATTGACATGAATTGGTTAAAAAAAAACCAGATTTATTTTTTTCTCTGTTTGTAAATAATATGTACTTACTTGCTTATCATTCAATATTGTGGTTTCAATAATACTAGTAGCTTTTGAAAGACCCTGTTTAATTGGTCTAATTTTTTTAAATATATTTTTTAGGTAAAAGAAAAAATTTAAAATAATCTAATAATAATAAAATGTAATTTTACTCGGAAATCATTTTATTGGGATAATTTTAGATAATTTCGTTTTTTTAACCGGAATCAGAGGGTTTTTACCTCGACTCCCCCTTCCTTTGGGACGACAATGGGTAACCATACAAATCTTATGCATTTTTGTTAGATAACTTTGAAAAAAATTGGATTATTTAATTCACATTACATTTTTTATGCATAGATTTTATGGATGTCACTAATAAAAAAAAAATAAGTAAAATTGATAATACCGTACCTAAAATGTGTTATAAAAATCTAAACTTTTTACATGAAAAAGTTAGCTAATTTTTTTCCTCGTATTAAAAGGTCAATATCTCAATAACTGAAAGAGTCTCAAATACAGAAATTTAATCATCAGTAGAACATGAAAGAATAACATGAATATATGACAAGATTAACTTTAAATTTGGCACAAAATTGGAAAAACATTGGGAAAAAACAAAAAAAAAATAGCACATGGTATTGCTATTGTCTGAAGTATTAATTCAAGTGAACTAACTGGTTAGCTGCTTAGACTATAGATTTGCATACATCACACCTATAATAAATTACTTTAAATTTAATTTCAGATCAATGATTTCTCGTAATTATTAAGATGTATGATGAAGACATTTAAGCATGCAGCACCCAACCTCACGCAACTAAACATTTTAACAAAATCCGGCAAAATCATATGAAGGATAAAACACATATGGTAAGCTACCTTCACATTAAAAAGAAAACATTTTAAAATCCAAAAATTCATCAGTAAAATTAAAAAATTTGGCTACTTTTTGGAAGATTGTTGTCGTTTCAACCAAATATAAATTTCCACTTCTTAGTGGAATAAAGTTTTAAGGTAACTTTGTATGTCCACAGGATATTAAAAAAAAAAACATTAAATATAATTGAAGATCTTGGGGTAACTAGGGGATAAGCTACACTTATCTTGTTAATTTACAAGAAAAACTCAAGATTCTTTTTCCACTTGGATCCCAACTTGTTAGATTTTCTGAACTTGTTCTCTTTGTTTCCCCAAAGTTTTTAATTATTATTCAGTATCTTGACAGTTTTTTTGATTTGACAGTTTACATTATTTTTTCTAAATAATATATACAGGGGCCAAATTCATACTGTTTTTTTACCACCTTAGCCACAAAGTTCTTTTATCCTCTCCCTTAATTTCTAAATCAAAGTGCGTTGGACCAAATTCACACAAGCATTAACCATCACTTAAGTTTCTAGTTTACCTTTAATATTAAGATGTAGGGTAAACAAAAGAGTCAATAATAAAATTTTCAAAGTAGAATGTAATGTAAAACTTGGTCCGTACTTTTCTAAAATAATCTAAATTGGCAGACAGCAATAAAACTGGTGGCCAAAAATTGGTGAGATATAGTCGATTTAAGTCTAATAAGTCGGATTATACCATCGATGTACTAACCTAGTACGTCGATGGATTATACTCTTGTTTAAAGGGCGAGGTGATTAAAAGTTACTATTGGTGTATTGTTTACAAACCAAACCTGAAAGCTTTCAATCTTAAGTAGCCAGTTCACTGGCTTACATTTTGAAATACATCTTATTTTTTGTTTCAGGTTAGCAGTGCCCAAGCTGATGAAAGAAAAGATGCAATCCACCAATTATTGAAATATTAGAAAACAATTTTTAATTCTAAGTAACATTTAAACCAATAAGTAAAATAAATCACTTTTTATCCCAAATTTTATTATTTTGATTGACAAAATCAAGTCAAATCAATTTTTTCTTTGGAACATAATAAATTGGTAATATTAAATTAAAAACTAGTATAAAGTATAAATCTAGTCAAAAAATTAAATTAACCTAAATGCATTGTAAAAAACTTGCCATGTCAGTCAGTAAACCTTTAAAGTTAATTTAAAAATGCAGCATACATTTTAGGCCCTTTATTTGAAGTACTAAGTAGGTTTCTTAAATTATATTACTCAGCTTTACATTCATAAAGATTGATTTAAAGTATGGTATTTTAAAGAGTATTATTTATAAAAATAGGTTTCTGAGCTAAGCATTTATTTGATTATTTAGAATCTATAACTTTGAGTTATTAGTTTTTCTGGTAGCCGTAAAAATAAGTTGACAAAGCAAATATTAAAGTTATTTAAAAATTTAAATAATTTGCTTAATTAGCCAACTGCTATATAAATATCATGCTATGCTATGTATGTGTGGGAAGCAATATCATTTAGGTAACTTAAAAATGGATGCAAAATAATGAAGAAATATCATTTAGGTAAATATTAAATCACATGAGTCCAATTTTTAAAAAAATCTATATCAATTCTTTTTTATAGCAACCAGAGCTGGAAATAACTTAATACTGTAATTAACTTTCTCCACCAAACCAATCTAAAGGCTCTTGAAAAAAAAACTCTGCCTTATTTTAAAAAGTTTGCAATAACTTAAATTAATATGTTTAAAATAAAGTGGTTCTACAGGTGTGGCGGTGAGCAGTAATTATGACCCACTCTGCCAATTTTCATGAAAAAGTTCTTAAATCGTAGTTACAATAGGTCCAATGTTCTATAACTATCACTAAAGTGACATTTACATTTTTTGATTTAAACAAATGCAGCCTAACATTACTATATTTTATACAACTTTTTAATTCATTAAAAGTTATCTTATTATGATTTTTTTTAAATGGGAGAACGAATAACATTTAGCATACATGTACCTATATTGCATCAGTTTTTTCTGAAAGTTAGTTTCACTATGTCTATTGAACATCGAATCTTTGTCTACTTTCATCTAGTGCCTTGGAAGGTTGGTCTATGTCTTACTTGAATCCATCCATACTTAATTTGTGGCCCGGGTTGTGGTACTTGATCGGAGAATCCAAAATCTGATCACAGCTTTAAGTAGTTATTTTTTCTTTGGTGAACTCAGTAGTTTTATTTTAAATAAACTGTCTTTGTAGAATTCAAAAGATATATATGGACTCGATGGCCCTCGCTAATGCGCCCATGCATACACGGATGCAAAGAATATATATGTCATATATGCTCACTTGTTAACTTTAAGTCCAAAATTGGTAAAGTATGTTGCATAAACTAAGATTTAATTTCTTTCAAAAAAAATTGAATCCTACCTTTTACTGTATAATTTTTTTTAGGCTCATCTTACGAGTATGTTCGCTAAACCGGTGTAAAGATAGCACCCATTTTCAGCACCCAAAAATGTGAAGTTAGCACCTGATCCAATTTTACAGAACCCAAAAATGTGAAGTTAGCACCCGATCCAATTTTACAGAACCCAAACATGTGAAGTTAGCACCTATGTACAGCACCCCGAAAATTGAATAATTTTATATTTACACTTTAAAATAACGTAATCAAATCGTAGAATGAGTTTTTTGTTGAAATTTTCAGGAATGATAGATAAGGGTATTCTTCATCCTTCCGCCGTCGAACACCCTCAAAAACAACCCCAAAGATGGTATTTGAAATACACGTGTTATTATACCTATAACGCTTTTTTTTTAAATTTCACTACCTCATAGATCGAGTTTCACGTTGAAATTTGTAGGAATGATAGAAAAGGGCACTCTCCATCCCCCAAAAAATACCGCAACCCCTTACGAGCCGTCGAACACCCTCAAAAACAACCCCAAAGATGGTATTTGAAATACACGCTTTATTATACCTATAGCGCTTTTTTCTCAAATTTCACTAACTCATAGATCGAGTTTCACGTTGAAATTTTTGGGAATGATAGACAAGGGCACTCTCCATCCCCCAAAAAATACCGCAACCCCTTACGAGCCGTCTAACACCCTCAAAAACTACCCCAAAGATGGTATTTGAAATACACGTGTTATTATACCTATAGCGCTTTTTTTTTAAATTTCACTAACTCATAGATCGAGTTTCACGTTGAAATTTTTAGGAAAGATAACTAAGGGTACTCTTCATCCCCCAAAAAATACCACAACCCCTTACGAGCCGTCTGACACCCTCAAAAACAACCCCAAAGATGGTATTTGAAATACAAGTGTTATTATACCTATATCGCTTTTTTTTTAATTTAACCAACTCATACATCGAGTTTTACGTTGAAATTTTTAGGAATGATAGACAATCGCAAACCTTACTCGATCTATGAGTTAGTGAAATTAAAAAAAAAAGCGCTATAGGTATAATAACACGCGTATTTCAAATACCATCTTGGGGGTTGTTTTTGAAGGTGTTCGACGGCTTGTAACGGGTTGCGGTATTTTTTGGGGGATTAAGAGTACCCTTATTTATCTTTCCTAAAAATTTCAACGTGAAACTCGATCTATGAGTTAGTGAAATTTAAAAAAAAAACGATATAGGTATAATAACTCGTGTATTTCAAATACCATCTTGGGGGTTGTTTTTGAAGGTGTTCGACGGCTCGTAAGGGGTTGCGGTATTTTTGGGGGATGAAGAGTACCCTTAGTTATCTTTCCTAAAAATTTCAACGTGAAACTCGATCTATGAGTTAGTGAAATTTAAAAAAAAAAGCGCTATAGTTATAATAACTCGTGTATTTTAAATACCATTTTTGGGACTGTTTTTGAGTGTTCGACGGTTCGTAAGGGGTTGCGGTAACTTTTGGGGGTTGAAGAGTGCCCTTGTCTATCATTCATAAAAATTTAAACGTGAAACTCGATCTATGAGTTAGTGAAATTTAAATAAAACGCTATAGGTATAATAACACATGTATTTCAAATACCATTTCTGTTTTTTTAAGGGTGTTAGACGGCTCGTAAGGGGTTGCGGTATTTTTTGGGGGATAAAGAGTGCCCTTCTCTATCATTTCTAAAAATTTCAACGTGAAACTCGGTCTATGACTTAGTGAAATTAAAAAAAAAAACGCTATAGGTATAATAACACATGTATTCCAATTTCCATTTCTGTTTTTTTTTTTTTAAGGGAGTTAGACGGCTCGTAAGGGGTTGCGGTATTTTTTGGGAGATGAAGAGTGCCCTCCTCTATCATTTCTAAAAATTTCAACGTGAAACTCGGTCTATGACTTAGTGAAATTTAAAAAAAAAAGCGCTATAGGTATAATAACACGTGTATTTCAAATACCATCTTTGGGGTTGTTTTTGAGGGTGTTCGACGGCTCGTAAGGGGTTGCGGTATTTTTTGGAGGATGGAAAGTGCCCTTGTCTATCATTCCCAAAAGTTTCAACGTGAAACTCGATCTATGAGTTTTGCGGTATTTTTTGGGAAATGAAGAGTGTCCTTGTCTATCTTTCCTAAAAATTTCAACGTGAAACTCGATCTATGAGTTGGTGAAATTTAAAAAAAAAATCGCTATAGGTATAATAACACGTGTATTTCAAGTACCATCTTTGGGGTTGTTTTTGAGGGTGTTCGACGGCTCGTAAGGGGTTGCGGTATTTTTTGGGGGATGGAAAGTGCCCTTGTGTATCATTCCCAAAAATTTCAATGTGAAACTCGATCTATGAGTTAGTGAAATTTAAAAAAAAACGCTATAGGTATAATAACACGTGTATTTCAAATACCATCTTGGGGGTTGTTTTTGAAGGTGTTCGACGGCTCGTAAGGGGTTGCGGTATTTTTTGGAGGATGAAGAGTACCCTTAGTTATCTTTCCTAAAAATTTCAACGTGAAACTCGATCTATGAGTTAGTGAAATTTAAAAAAAGCGCTATAGGTATAATAACACATGTATTTCAAATACCATTTCTGATTTTTTTAAGGGTGTTAGACGGCTCGTAAGGGGTTGCGGTATTTTTTGGAAAATGAAGTGCCCTTGTCTATCATTCATAAAAATTTCAACGTGAAACTCGATCTATGAGTTGGTGAAATTTAAAAAAAATTCGCTATAGGTATAATAACACGTGTATTTCAAATACCATCTTAGGGTTTATTTTTGAGGGTGTTAGACGGCTCGTAAAAATTTCAACGTGAAACTCGATCTATGAGTTAGTGAAATTTAAAAAACAAGCGCTATAGGTATAATAACACGTGTATTTCAAATACCATCTTAGGATTTGTTTTTGAGAGTGTTAGACGGCTCGTAAGGGGTTGCGGTATTTTTTGGGAAATGAAGTGAAGATGGAGAGTGCCCTTGTCTATCACCCGTATAAATTTCAACGTGAAACTCGATCTATGAGTTAGTGAAATTTAAAAAAAAAAACGCTATCGGTATAATAACACGTGTATTTCAGATACCATTTTTGGGATTGTTTTTGAGGATGTTCCACGGCTCGTAAGGGGTTGCAGTATTTTTGGGGGGATGAAGAGTGCCCTTGTCTATCATTCATAAAAATTTCAACGTGAAACTCGATCTATGAGTTAGTAAAATTTGAAAAAAAAAAGCGCTATAGGTATAATAAAACGTGTATTTCAAATACCATCTTTGGGGTTGTTTTTGAAGGTGTTAGACGGCTCGTAAGGGGTTGCGGTATTTTTTGGGAAATGAAGTGCCCTTGTCTATCATTCATAAAAATTTCAACGTGAAACTCGATCTATGAGTTGGTGAAATTTAAAAAAAATTCGCCATAGGTATAATAACACCTGTATTTCAAATACCATATTAGGGTTTGTTTTTGAGGGTGTTGAACGGCTCGTAAGGGGTTGCGGTATTTTTTGGGGGATGAAGGGCACCCTTAGTTATCTTTCCTAAAAATATCAACGTGAAACTCGATCTATGAGTTAGTGAAATTTAAAAAAAGCGCTATAGTTATAATAACACGTGTATTTTAAATACTATTTTTGGGACTGTTTTTGAGAGTGTTCGACGGTTCGTAAGGGGTTGCGGTATTTTTTGGAGGTTGAAGAGTGCCCTTGTTTATCATTCATAAAAATTTAAACGTGAAACTCGATCTATGAGTTAGTGAAATTTAAATAAAACGCTATAGGTATAATAACACATGTATTTCAAATACCATTTCCGTTTTTTTAAGGGTGTTAGACGGCTCGTAAGGGGTTGCGGTATTTTTTGGGGGATAAAGAGTGCCCTTCTCTATCATTTCTAAAAATTTCAACGTGAAACTCGATCTATAAGTTGGTGAAATTTAAAAAAAATTCGCTATAGGTATAATAACATGTGTATTTCAAATACCATTTTTGGGGTTATCTTTGAAAGTGTTAGACGGCTCGTAAGGGGTTGCGGTATTTTATCTTTCCTAAAAATTTCAACGTGAAACTCGATCTATGAGTTGGTGAAATTTAAAAAAAAAATCGCTATAGGTATAATAACACGTGTATTTCAAGTACCATCTTTGGGGTTGTTTTTGAGGGTGTTCGACGGCTCGTAAGGGGTTGCGGTATTTTTTGGGTGTTGGAGAGTGTCCTTGTCTATCATTCCCAAAAATATCAACGTGAAACTCGATCTATGAGTTAGTGAAATTTAAAAAAAAAGCGCTATAGATATAATAAAATGTGTATTTCAAATACCATCTTTGGGGTAGTTTTTAAGGGTGTTAGACGGCTCGTAAGGGGTTTCAGTATTTTTGGGGGATGAAGAGTGCTCCTATCTATCTTTCCTCAAAATTTCAACGTGAAACTCGATCTATGAGTTAGTGAAATTAAAAAAAAAAACGCTATCGGTATAAAAACAGGTGTATTTCAAATACCATCTTAGGGTTTGTTTTTGAGGGTGTTAGACGGCTCGTAAGGGGTTGCGGTATTTTTTGGGGGATGAAGGGTACCCTTATTTATCTTTCCTAAAAATTTCAACGTGAAACTCGATCTATGAGTAGTGAAATTAAAAAAAAAATCGCTATAGATATAATAACACGTGTATTTCAAATACCATTTCTGATTTTTTTAAGGGTGTTAGACGGCTCGTAAGGGGTTGCGGTATTTTTTGGAAAATGATGTGCCCTTGTCTATCATTCATAAAAATTTCAACGTGAAACTCGATCTATGAGTTGAGGAAATTTAAAAAAAAATTCGCTATAGGTATAATAACACGTGTATTTCAAATACCATCTTAGGGTTTATTTTTGGGGGATGAAAAGCACCCTTAGTTATCTTTCCTAAAAATTTCAACGTGAAACTCGATCTATGAGTTAGTGAAATTTAAAAAACAAGCGCTATAGGTATAATAACACGTGTATTTCAAATACCATCTTAGGATTTGTTTTTGAGAGTGTTAGACGGCTCGTAAGGGGTTGCGGTATTTTTTGGGAAATGAAGTGAAGATGGAGAGTGCCCTTGTCTATCACCCGTATAAATTTCAACGTGAAACTCGATCTATGAGTTAGTGAAATTTAAAAAAAAAACGCTATCGGTATAATAACACGTGTATTTCAGATACCATTTTTGGGATTGTTTTTGAGGATGTTCCACGGCTCGTAAGGGGTTGCAGTATTTTTGGGGGGATGAAGAGTGCCCTTGTCTATCATTCATAAAAATTTCAACGTGAAACTCGATCTATGAGTTAGTAAAATTTGAAAAAAAAAAGCGCTATAGGTATAATAAAACGTGTATTTCAAATACCATCTTTGGGGTTGTTTTTGAAGGTGTTAGACGGCTCGTAAGGGGTTGCGGTATTTTTTGGGAAATGAAGTGCCCTTGTCTATCATTCATAAAAATTTCAACGTGAAACTAGATCTATGAGTTGGTGAAATTTAAAAAAAATTCGCCATAGGTATAATAACACCTGTATTTCAAATACCATATTAGGGTTTGTTTTTGAGGGTGTTGAACGGCTCGTAAGGGGTTGCGGTATTTTTTGGGGGATGAAGGGCACCCTTAGTTATCTTTCCTAAAAATATCAACGTGAAACTCGATCTATGAGTTAGTGAAATTTAAAAAAAGCGCTATAGTTATAATAACACGTGTATTTTAAATACCATTTTTGGGACTGTTTTTGAGAGTGTTCGACGGTTCGTAAGGGGTTGCGGTATTTTTTGGGGGTTGAAGAATGCCCTTGTTTATCATTCATAAAAATTTAAACGTGAAACTCGATCTATGAGTTAGTGAAATTTAAATAAAACGCTATAGGTATAATAACACATGTATTTCAAATACCATTTCCGTTTTTTTAAGGGTGTTAGACGGCTCGTAAGGGGTTGCGGTATTTTTTGGGGGATGAAGGGCACCCTTAGTTATCTTTCCTAAAAATATCAACGTGAAACTCGATCTATGAGTTAGTGAAATTTAAAAAAAGCGCTATAGTTATAATAACACGTGTATTTTAAATACCATTTTTGGGACTGTTTTTGAGAGTGTTCGACGGTTCGTAAGGGGTTGCGGTATTTTTTGGGGGTTGAAGAATGCCCTTGTTTATCATTCATAAAAATTTAAACGTGAAACTCGATCTATGAGTTAGTGAAATTTAAATAAAACGCTATAGGTATAATAACACATGTATTTCAAATACCATTTCCGTTTTTTTAAGGGTGTTAGACGGCTCGTAAGGGGTTGCGGTATTTTTTGGGGGATAAAGAGTGCCCTTCTCTATCATTTCTAAAAATTTCAACGTGAAACTCGATCTATGAGTTGGTGAAATTTAAAAAAAATTCGCTATAGGTATAATAATATGTGTATTTCAAATACCATCTTTGGGGTTATCTTTGAAAGTGTTAGACGGCTCGTAAGGGGTTGCGGTATTTTTTGGGTGTTGGAGAGTGTCCTTGTCTATCATTCCCAAAAATATCAACGTGAAACTCGATCTATGAGTTAGTGAAATTTAAAAAAAAAAGCGCTATAGATATAATAAAATGTGTATTTCAAATACCATCTTTGGGGTAGTTTTTAAGGGTGTTAGACGGCTCGTAAGGGGTTTCAGTATTTTTGGGGGATGAAGAGTGCTCCTATCTATCTTTCCTAAACATTTCAACGTGAAACTGGATCTATGAGTTAGTGAAATTAAAAAAAAAACGCTATCGGTATAAAAACAGGTGTATTTCAAATACCATCTTAGGGTTTGTTTTTGAGGGTGTTAGACGGCTCGTAAGGGGTTGCGGTATTTTTTGGGGGATGAAGGGTACCCTTATTTATCTTTCCTAAAAATTTCAACGTGAAACTCGATCTATGAGTAGTGAAATTTAAAAAAAAAATCGCTATAGATATAATAACACATGTATTTCAAATACCATCTTAGGGTTTGTTTTTGAGGGTGTTAGACGGCTCGTAAGGGGTTGCGGTATTTTTGGGGGGATGAAGAGTGCCCTTGTCTATCATTCATAAAAATTTCAACGTGAAACTCGATCTATGAGTTAGTGAAATTTAAATAAAACCCTATAGGTATAAAAACACATGTATTTCAAATACCATTTCTGATTTTTTTTAAGGGTGTTAGACTACTCGTAAGGAGTTGCGGTATTTTTTGGGAAATGAAGAGTGCCCCTATCTATCTTTCCTAAAAATTTCAATGTGAAACTCGATCTATAAGTTAGTGAAATTAAAAAAAAAAAGCGCTATAGGTATAAAAACACGTGTATTTCAAATACCATCTTAGGGGTTGTTTTTGAGGGTGTTAGACGGCTCGTAAGGGGTTGCGGTATTTTTTGGGGGATGAAGAGTACCCTTATTTGTCTTTCCTAAAAATTTCAACGTGAAACTCGATCTATGAGTTAGTGAAATTTAAGAAAAAAAAAACGCTATAGGTATAATAACATGTGTATTTCAAATACCATCTTTGGGGTTGTCTTTGAGGGTGTTAGACGGCTCGTAAGGGGTTGCGGTATTTTTTGGGGGATGAAGAGTCCTCCTATCTATCTTTCCTAAAAATTTCAACGTGAAACTCGATCTATGAGTTGGTGAAATTTAAAAAAAATTCGCTATAGGTATAATAACATGTGTATTTCAAATACCATCTTTGGGGTTATCTTTGAAAGTGTTAAGACGGCTCGTAAGGGGTTGCGGTATTTTTTGGGGGTTGGAAAGTGCCTTTGTCTATCATTCCCAAAAATATCAACGTGAAACTCGATCTATGAGTTAGTGAAATTTAAAAAAAAAGCGCTATAGGTATAATAAAATGTGTATTTCAAATACCATCTTTGGGGTAGTTTTTAAGGGTGTTAGACGGCTCGTAAGGGGTTGCGGTATTTTTTGGAGGATGAAAAGTACCCTTATTTATCTTTCCTAAAAATTTCGACGTAAAACTCGATCTATGAGTTAGTGAAATTAAAAAAAAAACGCTATAGGTATAATAACACGTGTATTTCAAATACCATCCTTGGGGTTGTCTTTGAGGGTGTTAGACGGCTCGTAAGGGGTTGCGATATTTTTTGGGGGATGAAGAGTGCTCCAATCTATCTTTCCTAAAAATTTCAACGTGAAACTCGATCTATGAAGTAGTGAATTTTTAAAAAAAAAGCGCTATAGGTATAATAACCAGTGTATTTCAAATACCATCTTTGAGGTTGTTTTTGAGGCGACGTAAGGATGAAGAATACCCTTATCTATCATTCCTGAAAATTTCAACAAAAAACTCATTCTACGATTTGAGTACATTATTTTAAAGTGTAAATATAAAATTATTCAATTTTCGGGGTGCTGTAAATAGGTGCTAACTTCACATTTTTGGGTTCTGTAAAATTGGATCGGGTGCTAACTTCACATTTTTGGGTTCTGTAAAATTGGATCAGGTGCTAACTTCACATTTTTGGGTGCTGAAAATGGGTGCTATCTTCACACCGGTGTTCGCTAATTACTAATACCTTCTTTATCAGCGATAAACATACACACCAAAAACAGAAAGAACATGCCTTTTTATTTTTTCTGCATCTGTCATTATTTGTTTTGTTAGACCTGTTCTTGAAGCTCTTTGGCCATTTAAAGCATTTTTTAGAAGAAGAATAGTGCAACCGGTTTTTTGTTTTTTAATAAAGACATTTTATGTATTAAAAACAAACAATCGCCTCAAAGTATCACATTCTCGCCCACCCTGACTTTAATTTAAGTAGGTAATAAACTTCAGCAAACTCAACTGGTTGGGTCATGCTTATCTATATTCTGCCATAAGGGCTTGCAGAAGAATATAAAATATAAACCCACCTTAAAAGAGCAGTCTCATAAATAGCTAGTCATGAACTTATGATGTACAAGTTTGGGATGAGAAGTAAAACAAATATTTCCCCATAATAAAAGCTAGTTTTACTTACTGTGCTGCTCTTTGTGGGCTCCAAATATGGTGTGAACTGCAACCATCGCAGAACAAATCATGTTAATTTTTCTCAATCATTGTAGCACCATTATTAGTCAAGTTATATTTTTATGCGAGTTTAGTTATCAAAGTTAAATTGACACGGCCGCGGCCATTGTAAAACAACAAAACAAACCGCGGTGTTGCCGCGATAACGAATTCGATACATAACAATATCGGTATGAGCCACTGGAATAGCCCCCTAGAACTTTCTTTGTATTTTTCCAAACAGTCTTTATGAATATCATAATATAGTACATAATAATATATACAACCATATTCTAGAATTGAATCCTAGCAATTTCATAGCTTTATTTGCAATAATATCTGTGTTCAACAAAACTGAGTTTTCTATCAAAAAATACACCCAAGTCACGCATGATAATTGGAAAGATTGTTCTAAATTGGAGTTATCCAACTGATGAATAAAATCTATTTATTTTATTTATTAATTCAGGGAAAAATTGTTATATTCACACCATGCTGAAAACCCATTCAACTCTTGTTGCAAAATATGGCAATTCTCCACACTTCTCATAATTCTAAAGAATTTTAGATCATCAGCAAGAAGTACAAAGTTAGTTTTCTAAACAGAAGATATATCATTTTATCATTTATAAATGCTTTAAATAACAATGGAGACAAATGTCTGCCCTGGGGAATACCTGACCAAATGTTAAACTCGGTCTTTCAGTTGGATTAATCCGAAGCCAGTTAAAAGCTGAGCCATGGATACCCATAACTTTAAGTTTATCAAGTATTAGGTTATGATCCACCCTGTTGAAAGCCTTGGTGACATCTACCTGATACCCACTCTCCAAGGCTTCCAACAAAGTTTCTTCATATATCAAGAAATTAGTAATTGATGATTTACCTTTTGAAAACCCGTGTTGTTGGTTTATAACAAGGTTTATAATTATGTTTTGAAAATACGGTGCAATTTTATCTGTGACTATTGATTCAAACAATTTAGGAAATCAAGAAATTTTCGAAATACCTCTGTAGTTTTTAATGTTTAAGTTATCTCTGCTTTTAAATATTGGGGTAACATAATTTAGCTTCCAAGCTGTCGGAAAATCTCCTCTAGAAAATGAGGGTTGTTTTAGTTTAAAAAAATTTAAAAAAACAAAAACAAATAAAAAAAAAAACCGGCGCAGATGGATTTGAGGTCCTAGGGACCCTAGAAGGTGCCCCCATAAAAAAATCAAAAATGGCAGAAAACCGTATACTGCATAATTACCGAAAATGATCTATTTTTAGCCAAAATACTGGACAAGAAAAATGCACACTTTTTTATGAAAATTACTGGTAAACCATCTGGGCCACAAGTTTTTGTGTAGTTTAACTAGTTTTTTCTAGGACCACATATAAAAATAAGGGATTTCACACAATTTTTCATAAAAAATTAAAACTGGCAGAAAACCGTATACTGCATAATTACCAAAAATAATCAGAAGGACGAGTTGAACCTACCAGATTTGCCTTTCCTTTTTCCTTTGGGCATCGTCAAAACTTTTTGCTAATTTACTAGGGAAGGGCACCAACTTAACACCTGATCAAGACGGTAAGCAGTTCACCAGATTGTTTCTCAAAGTAAAATTGCACACTTGACATTTAATTTGATTAGAAACTGGATAAAAACGCAATAACATCGTCTTTACTTTTCCACAAGCACTGTACGAAGTTCGCAGTGATTCGTGGAAAACATCCATAGAAAAAAAATTGGGTTCAGTCGGGCTTTTGCTTTTGTGACAACAAATGGTGAGTTCTAGAAGGTCTTGTGCCGTTTTCTTTTTGTCGCGGTTACGGTTAACCTTGGTCCTAAAATTTCCCAGAAGTATAAGCAAACGAAGGAGACCTCGATTGTGTAATGTCTTTGAATATTGTTTAAATTTACGGTAATTATGCAGTATACGGTTTTCTGTCATTTTTGATTTTTTTAGAAAAATTCTTTATGGGGGCACCTTCTAGGGTCCCTAGGACCCCAAATCCGCCTGCGTCCGATTTTTTTTTTTTTTTTTAACGAGAAAAAAGGGTGCCCAGGGGGGGGTTGTAAAGTGTTTTTTTAATTGTTTTGGGTTGGTTTGGGTTAGGTTGGGTTGGACTGTGTTGGTTTGGTTTGTGTTAGTGAAAAAAAATTAAAAAAAACCAAAAAAAATCAAAAAAAAAAAACAACCGGCGCAGACGGATTTGGGGTCCTAGAGACCCTAGAAGGTGCCCTCATAAAGAATTAAAAAAAAAAATCAAAAATGGCAGAAAACCGTATACTGCATAATTACCAAATTTACAGATAATTGTTTATGTTTACATGTATATATAATTAAAAGTTTTTAATTTTGATGAATTTCCGAATTATACTTAAATTTTCATATCCAAAATGCTATGACGTCATGTATTTTAAACAAATATACATTGCACAAACAATACTTTAGACAAATCATAAAATAGCATAACGATACATCACACAAAGCATACTTTTAGCAAACCGTACATCGTACAACTCGTATTTCCTACAAATAATACATCTTACAAATCGTATGTATTAGAATCCGTCCAACATACAAATTGTGTTCTGTGCTCGACTGACAGCTGTTTAAATCTGAGCTCAGAATAAAAAGAATGTTAGAAGATATTTTTGTTATCTAAAAAATAATTTTAAATCTACTACCAGCTTAACTCTAAAAACGCATTACGTGACGCATCCTGGTTTTGGAGCTGAAGTTTTTTTTGGGGTATAAAACTTTAAATCGCTGTATCTGTATCCCTTAGGGGTTGTTATTTTCATATAAAAAATGACTCTGTAAGATAAAGAACCCTGCCATTTTGTTATGTGGAATGTGTGTCGGCTAATTTTATTTATATGTAGATAATATTTGTTGTAGAGGGGGTCCCAACGAGCAATTCTCGTCATAAGGCACAGGTTGATTCATAAATTAGGGGTAAAAGTTAGGAGAATGGCCGTTTTTAGTCGACTATACCAATATGGTATGGGTGACTATTAAAATCGTAAAATTTTGACTTTTCCTAATTTTATCAAAAATAAGTTACTAAGATTCCAAAACACCTTAATCGACGAAAAAAAAAAGTTGTCTGTCCGTTGTCTGATGTCTGTCTGTATACACGATAACTCCTCCACATAGGCCAATCAACTCCTACCGTTTTAGTGTCTTTTTCTCGACCTTCGCCGCCATATATATTTACAGAAACCTAATGGTTTATTTTCTGTCACTTTTGAGTAAAAATGGCGGCGAAGGTGGATTAAAGGACACTAAATCGGTAGGAGTTGATCGGCCTGTATGGAGAGGGTACTGGGCTGACCATAAACTGATTAACTTTTGGGTTGGGGGGTTGGAGGGGGGAAAAGGGGGATAAAATAAAAAATTGTAACTTTGGAACAAATGCAAGTAGCGATATACGGTTTTCAGATTTAAGTTTCCAGGAATATGGACTACAAATTTTGTCATGAAGTCCAAATTCGTGGAAGCTTTAGTTTCCAAGTTATTTGAAAAAACGTTGAAATATATTAAAAAAATTATAACTTTAGAAGTAAAGCAGCTATTGTTATGCGATTTTCAGATTTTGGTTTTCGTAAATATTACCCAAAAATTTTGTTATAATGTTCAAATCTTTCAAAGATACAATTTTCGATATATTTTCATTTCTTTTCAACATAAAATAATTAATTGTTTGGTGAACTGTCCGTGCTTTCTAGCACCAATTTTTTTACTTAACTTTACAAGAAAATATATAACTACAAAATGTCAGATGAAAATAAAACGCGTTCCTACTTATATGGACTTTACATTTTTGATTCTAAGTACTATAACCGCGTGTACAGGGTAAGCTATGCAAGAATTACTTTTAATATTGCTCACAATCTCTTATCTTTGAACTCGATTCGTGTTATCCTTAAAAGGATTCCCAAAAATTTATTTTATTTGGTGTAAAATTTTGAATTTGTACAGAGGAAGTAAAAAAAAAATAAGCTTAAAACTCGCGAAATGATACCTTTTTAATGTTTTTAACCATTTTTTACAAAAAAAGCAGAGCAACATTTTTGGTACCTACGTTATGTCCAGTGGCGTAGTAAGAAAACTTTTCGGGGTGGGAGATAAAATTATTCTAAACATTACAGCTCCAAAGTAAATTAACAAACGGGATCTTTTACAAAGTTAGTAATAAGTTTCGGGGAGGGGGAGGGGATCCTCAACAGCCCCCTCCCCCCGTTACTTTGCCACTTTTTTCCTTTATTTTACGAACCACAACTTACATTTTTTACCTTAACACCGGATTTCATATACAAACAGGAAATACGTTTGAAATTTTTTAAAATCCTTAATTGGCTTTAAACTCGATTTTACGTTTAAATATGTAGCGAATCAAAATAGAGTTGTTATTGAAAACATAAAAAAACGGTCCCTATGAAGTAATTTTTTTAGCTGAAATGTTTTAAATTCGTAGAAAAAAAATTGGTACTAGAAAGCACGAATAGTTCACCATACAATCAATTATTTTATGATAAAGGGAAATCAAAATATTTCGAAAACTGTAGCTTTGAAAGATTTGAATTTTATAACAAAATTTTTGGGTAATATTGACGAAAACCAAAATCTGAATGTCAATAGCTGCTTTACTTCTAAAGTTATGATTTTTAAAAATAAATTTTAACGTTTTTTAAAATAACTCGGAAACTAAGGCTCCCACGAATTTGGACTTTACCACAAAATTTGTAGTCCATATTCATGTAAACTTAAATCTGAAAACCATATATCGCTACTTGCTTTTGTTCCAAAGTTACAATTTTTTAAAATATTTTATCCCTTCAACCCCCCACCACTCTACCCAAAAGTTAATCAGTTCACGGTCAGTCGATAGAGGATTTTTATACCAAATTTTGTTAAAATCGATTAAGGCGTTCTTGAGTTATCGTGTACAGACAGACAACAGACCGACAGAAAACTTTTTTTCGTCGATTAAGGTGTTTTCGAACCTTAACCCGTTAATGCCCAGAACTATGAACTTTTTTTAAAACAGTCAAATGTAATGTTTTCTGGTAAAAAATAATAACATATGACCAAAAAAAAATTTGAAAAAAATTTTTGAATTGTAGTTTTGGATTTTTGAAGTGGGTCGTTAACGACCGCTTGGGCACCTATTAGAAGAAAAAAAAAACGTTTTTATATTTTTTAGTTTATTGATATTCCAAACAAAAACACTACAAAATCGTTCAAAAATCATTATAATTTATGAAAATCGTCAAAACATTTATCGTGAAGTGGAATTTGACAGCTTTCACATGCTTTTGTAGTTTTGTTTTTGCACAAGGCACACCTTCTTCTTGTCTGTTGGCAGATTATCAAGTGGCGTGTTTCAGAGGTAACACAATATATCGAAGACCTCTTTGGTCCAGGCATTTTTCGTTTAACTCCGTATTTTTTTAGAAGGTACTGGGCAATTTCTCTTCTAAAATGTAGGTTGTCTTGATCATAACCGTATGCGCGCGCTAGTTGACTAGCATTAGCAACGCATAAATATGGGGGTATACCACTTTTTGCCCCTCATGGAAATTCTATAATTGGATATATTATTATCCATTTGGTCGGCATCCCCCATATAGGTGTTATACATTTTTATTGCATTGGGTTGCTGCACATCAACTTTCATTTTGTCCTTGACAGAAAATCTTTTGCATTTTTGTAAAGGCTCAACGCCATACTCGTTTGAGAGGACTGTTACAACACTATTGTCTTTCCATTTTTATACCTATAATACCATTATCCTTATCCACCGCACTATCCATATTTCCCCTTTTCTCTTTTTTCATTACCTTCGAATCATTCAGTTCACACTTCATGGTTCTATTTTCTCTTACTGTTCCTGTTGCCCCAAAATTTAGCTGAGTAAGAGAATGTATTAATTTTGCGGAGGTAAAAAAATTATCAAAATATAGTGAAAAGCGCAATCTAGGATATTCTCTTTGCAGAACATTAGCAAAGTTTAGTACCACACTTTCACCAAGACCTTGACTTTCATTGCTGATTTCGTTGTTTTGTCGCCCTTAGTAAATCTCAAACTGTAAGCAATAACCTGGTTTGGTACTCATAACCCATGCTTTTTGGCCGAATCGAATGGGCTTACTGCGTATAAATTGTTTACAGCCATGTTTTCCATAATATGGAATCATTGACTCGTCTATTGCTATATTTTGCTGCAAGGGTGCATACTGTATAAATTTTTGGTTTAAGCTGTCAATAATTGGGCGTAGCTTTGCCATTTTGTCCCCTTGAGGAAAGGCGCTGTTATCTGCAGCGTGAAAGAATCTGCATATTTCCTCAAAGCGATTACGCCTCATTGACTGAGCAACTAAAGTATTGTGCACATCTTCAGCCTCTTCCCAAAACATTCTTCTGAGTGGTAAAGGGACGTTGCCTGTAACTAAAAGAATTCCAATATATACATATAACTCTTTGCTTGATAATTCAAATCCAGGAACATTTTTTTGAGTAGCGTACATTACAGTATATTTCACAAGCTCTTCGACGAGCGATTCACTCATATACATTTCAAAAAATTCGACAGGATGACTGTCTTTGGATAGTTTTAATGGTGGTACCAAAGTACCACTCCAAGAGGAACTTGCCCTATTTAGATCACCTTTCTCCCATTGAAATTTTACCTCAGTTTTAGCCTTTTTTTAGGAGGTGGTGTGCTTTTATTGTGTGAATTGATTGTGATTGAGTGTCGAGTGAACTAACTTCTTGCTGTATTGTATCCATGTTGTCCTCCATGTTCAGTATAATACGCTTATTATCTCTACTATACATAAGCTCACCTTCTGCTCTGAGTTGTCGGGTACTAAGATGGTTTAGATCGTTATCTTCCTCATCCCCGGAGTCACCATCTGTATTTTCGCCATCATTTTCTGGCGGGGTGATATATATGCCTTCTGGCAATATTTGACCTTACTCTTCGTCCAATTTTTCCGCTTCCTCTAGGAGTTCTGCAACAGAAAGTGGTTTTTTCCTAAAAAATATTAAAATTGTTAAATAGTCTTACATGTGCCCAAGGGGTACATGTAGTACCACATACACTTACTAGAACTACTAGATACTATACTAGAACACTTAGCAAATATTTAAAAATATATATATATAACCTAAATAATAAAATCAAAGCTACTTACCAATAATAATTTGAAGACATCGCCTTTATCTATATTTATGCTTGTATTTCACAGCTCCTAAAAACAAGTGTGAGCCGCTCACGTGGTGCGCAGGAATGAAAACAGGTCGGCGCGTGTCTGGTAATTAACGGTTCTAGCGCCATCTGCAAAACGCAGCGTACACTAGGTTAATTTTCAGCTCGTGGGTCATTAACGACCCCTTGAGAATTAATGGGTTAATACCTCAATTTTGATAAAATAAAGAAATTTTTTAGTCCACCATACCATATTGGTATGGTGGACTAAAAAATTGATGCTAGAAAGCACGGATAGTACACCATACAATCAATTATTTTATGTTGAAAGAAAATAAAAATATCTCGAAAACTGTAGCTTTGAAAGATTTGACCCTAATAACAAAATTTTTGGGTAATATTTACGAAAACCAAAATCTGCAAACCACACATCAATAGCTGCTTTACTTCTAAAGTTATAATTTTTTTTAATATATATTTTAACGTTTCTCAAATAACTCGGAAACTAAAGCTCCCACGAATTTGGATTTTTATAACAAAATTTGTAGTTCATATTAATGGAAACTTAAATCTGAAAACCGTATATCGCTACATGCTTTTGTTCCAAAGTTAAAATTTTTTAAAATATTTTATACCTCTTTTCCCCCCTGCAACCACCCCACCATCCAACCCAAAAGTTGATCAGTTCCAGCCGATAAAGGATTTTTGTACCAAATTTCGTTAAAATCAATTAAGGCGTTCTTGAGTTATCGTGCATACAGACAGACAACAGACCGACAGGCAACTTTTTTTATTCGTCGATTAAGGTATTTTAGGTGTTAGTCCCCCATACCATATTGGTATGCTGGACTAATAAAAGGTTCAAAACCCGCAAAATACACTTTTTTGTCGTTTTTAACTCTTTATCTTATTTAAAAAAAAAACTACCTAAGGAGGAGTTATTTTTTAACCCTTAAATGATTCTATAGAGCTGACAACACACGATTTTACCTTTGGTACTATTCATCGTATACGCGTACAGAGGGTAATCCATTTTAAATGCCCCCCCCCCTTTTTTCTGGTTATTATGCATTTTACAAAAAATAGTGTTTTAAAAGTTGCATAAGTAGCTTTTAGCACAGTATAAAAATAAAAATGTCAATATTGTCAAATTACATTGCAGTATATGCAGCGGCGCACCCAGGAATTGACTTCGGGGGGGGGGGAGTAAGGATAAATAATAAAAAAAATTAATTTGAAGTAAAAATCTGACCATAATTGATTGATGTTTATTTGTCCAAAATTTGATATCAAAATTATGCTCCAATGCGTCGCAGGCAAAATTTTTTGAGAAAACGCTTAAAATGAAATTTGTGACTTTTAGCATTTACAGATAGCATTTTAATGTAATTTATAAAAAAATTTAGCCTGCGGCGCATTTAAGGGTTAATTCTACAAAAAATCTGCAAATGAGACTAGATGAGACTTGCTTTTAAAAATAAGAATTTTTGTTTCGTATAAACTAACTCAACCCCTATTAAACCGCCCCTCTTCCCTCCCTTCAGTTCAAGAGCTCAAGCAATAGAAACCTAATTTTTTAAAATTTGTCATAGGTAGGTAGTTGATAGGTAGGTTGATAGGTAGGATAGGTAGGGACCGGATAATGATGGAACCCCCCCCCCAGAGTCGATTTCTGGCTACGCCACTGCCTAACCTATTCGAAAAAAATCCAAAATTCACTACATTTTTGACTTGTTCATGCTACACGTTTTGAACAATGCCCGCTTTTTTGACGGGTGGGATGATAGAACAGCTGATTCCACTCGTTGCGTACGGAGGGATGTACGTATATAACGTTACGAATCCACGAACGTACACTGAGAATTTTTTCAGTAAAGTGGTTTTGGCTGGCGCCTATGTTGCCAAACAATCTTGCTGGAACATCAAAGTTCTTGCTACAACAGCAGAGTTTCTTGCTAGAACTCGGATAGGAATATAATGTTTAGTAGCCTCAGCGAAAAAAATAGTTACATCAGCAAACAAATTTAGTAACCTAACATTCTAGCAAAAAACTTTGCTGTCCCAGCTAAGAACGTTGATGTTCCAGCAAGTTGAAAATTTCTCAGTGTACGTAACGATTTCAATCAGCAGTTCTGACATCGCACCCTTATTCAAAAAAGCGGGCATCGTTCGAAACTTGGTCTAAACAAGTAAAAAATGTGTGTATTTTGGCTTTATTTCAAACGCGTTTGGTATACCGATATACCCATGCGTTGAAATATATTTACTTTAAGTGTCTGATTTTTTTGTTTGTAAAAATGGTAAAATACGCCGCATACGAAAATTTTTGCGAAAATGACTCTTAAAATGCGATTTTTACCTTATCGGTAGTTTTTTAGTAAGAAATAGTTAACAAAGTATATATTTCGCGAGTTTTAAACCTTTTTCTTTGGCGCAAAATTCTATGGCTTTTCCTCTATACATATACGGGTATTAGTACTAATATCAAAAATGTAAGACCCATAGTTTTCTTGTAAGCGAAGGGAGTTTAGTAAAAAACGGCCTAATATCTGGCTCACCGTGTTGGTGGTAGTGTAACTTTGTAAATCGGATGTCGACCATCTTTGAACCGCCATATTTAGCTAACACTACCTCAAGTAAAAAGCCAGTTAAAAACTCTTTATAGTTTTAGTACCCTTAAATTTGGCTTTTACCTGTCAATTTGGTTAAATATGGCGGCAGTAGTAGGCTAAAGGGCACAGGACAGATAGGAGTTAACTGGCTTTTTAATTGATAACGGTGTTGATTTAGTATAGTAGGTACTGTCGACTTTTTTTAATGACTCGTGAAAAAATGAGGTGAGGCAACAAAATGCATACTTACTAATTTTTCGGTTTTTTATAATTACTCAGAAACCACAAAATCTAGTAAAGAATTCATGCCCATTCTAAAATCGTGTTAAAAGTGTCCATTTTTTTATATTTAAAGGGTTAGGTTTTTATAATATACACTCAAAAAACACATCAAAATGGTTATTATCTATAACTAGTGCGGAAAGTTAATCTTTCCCGCACGCGACTGCCGTTGACATAAATTTGGGGTCTCCTCTCCAATATTTTGTCTGAATGTCATGTTCACAGAAATCCAAGAAAATTACAAAAACCTAAAAAAAGAACGACTTTATGTTGTTAGATCCTGTTTATTCAAGTGGTTTAAAAATTGTAGAATTTTCGTAAAGCCGATTTCAAAGGGAAGGGGCGCTTTAGTAGGTCTTGGGGTTAGGTTTGCAGGTGTGGAATTCTCCGTTGGGTCTATAGTTTTAATTCTAAATTTGCAAAAGGCGCAAATTTTCAAAATTATTCCAATTTTTTACGAGTGTTAAATAATGTTGTTGATAAAAATTGTTTAAAATTACTTAACTAAATTTGTAACAACCACTGATGTTATAGCGCCGCTGGCGAAATTTTTTTAAATATAGACCGAAAATTGTTTAAAATATGATATTTTTCAGGTATTTTGTAAAATTTTTTGACAAGCTTTTGTCAAAGGTGTGACAAATAAAATTTATGAAATTTTATCGAAAGAAGGTTCTTAGCATATGTTACGGGAATATTAAAAAAAAGAATATTTTATTCATATTAATGGTACATGAAAAACCCTCTCTGTAATCGATTTATATCACATCAATATTTTTTTTATTGGGATTTAAAGAAGATTATACCCACTATAAAAAATTGTATTGTCCCAAATAGTATACCGGTGTATAAAGGCTAATATCATTTCTCTCAGTCAGGGGTGTTAATTGGGGGGGGTCAGGGGCACTACGACCGCCCCTGGCAAATAAGGATTTTTTATTATTCATATATTTTTTCCTTTTACATGGGTAACTTCAAAATAAAATTAAGAATCCTTTAATCAGGGGCGGCATTTAAAAAAAATGCTTCGGGCGGTCAACAATTTAGCGCCGGGCCTGCTTTACGCTCGTGTTAAGTGCAACATTTTTCCTAAGGGCGGGCGGAAAATTAAAAACATCTTGTTGCTGTGCATAATTTTGTAAAAAAATATGCACGCGGAAAAAACCATTTTTTCCGTACGAGACTGCCTCATTGGCCGAAGGACTTAGAAGTTCGGTCAAAGAGTCGACTGCGGAAAAATGAATTCTGCATGCAAGCATTAGGAACAATTGTTCTTCTACGAGCGTATGGAAAATAGTATAAAATAGTCAACAAAAAATGTGTTTCATAAAAATTTTATTATAACATTGAAATAAAGTGGTTTTGCACACTAGTGTGGCATAGTAACGTAACACCCAATGCGCAAAATCCTATTTTCCTCAACCTCGTAGAAATTTCTTTTTGTGTCAGTGATATTTTTTTCGCAAGCAAATTTTTTCGTGCACGCTGTGCGGAAAACTGCTACTTTCCACACGCAAATGACTGCGGAAAAGGCGTACAAACTAAATAAGGTACCCTAGGATGTTAATTCGGTGTCATTTTAAAGGATTTTTTAAGGACAATTCAGAAATGGTAGCATTTGGGCGCTTAGGTACACATTTACAAATGCAATTTATCCATTTTTGTTCATTTTTACGTCACTTTTTAAAAAATTTTGATAACGGGGCTTAATTTTAAAAATGTTACTATCTGTAGATTCCATCGACGTACTAACTTACATCGATGGTAGATTCTCTCAAAAAAACTCTTTAAAATGACACCCTATATCATAGGGCATCTAAAAACAAAAGATCAAAAGATCTTGGGTGGAAATAACGAAAATTCAAACCTGGATGAGCATCCCACAAGGAACACTGGATGCTCATCCAGGTTTGAATCTTGAAAAACTCTTGCAGTACATGCATTTGCAAAATGCCCAGTTTGTTTACATTTGTAACAGATGTTTTTACTGGTTGATGCTTTTTGGGGTCCTTGCTTTTCGAAGCGTCTATGTTTTGGATGAGCAGCATAATTCATGTTGGATGTTGACGGTAGACTATTTAGCGAACTTAGGCATCCATAGAGAGAATCAATTGTTTGGTGATTTCCTGCAGCGGCACCGGTTCTAACTATTACGTCATAAATTCCCCCTATGACGCACGACACAGCATCCGCGTCATAAATTCAGCATCTATTAAGTAACGCCATCTTTTCGTAAAAATATTATGTGTAATTTTCTTCGGGTCTCTTTTTACGATTCATTATTTCCCATAAATCTGCGTTGTAATTTTGCTTGCAAGGAAAAGCTGCCTGTAGTTTTATTTTCCATTCCCAAGAGAATTTTAATGTCCGTAAACTTTTATACCACACATCTACTAGACTCTTTAATTTTGTCGTAGTAAAATAAATAGTTGCTTCTTCAGACCATTTATAGATTTCTCTTAACTCGTCAACCTTTTGACATCAGCCTAAAATTGTTTGATTTTTGTTATCTGGGTCAAAATCAGGTATAACGTCCCCTTTTACAGATGGTACACTATGGTCCTTTTTCTCTAATAAAGCAGTCATAACGGTAGTCAAACGTTCGATCGAGTTATTATTACTTGAATCTACAGACAGGCTTCCAGAATTACTACTCCTCTGGCGAGATGTCGAAGGCTCATTCAACTCTATATTTACGTTTTCAATAGAAAGTGGTCTTTTACTCTAAGAGTTTTTAAAAGTTTCTAAGAGTTGCTTGAACAAATAACTTGGATTTTAATAAGATTTTAAAAGATTTTATGATGGAATTGATCAGCTTTTACCTGTTTTTACAAGACTAGGTTTAAGTTTCTAAGAGTTTTTAAGAGATGCTTAAACAAATAACTTTAATTTTAACGAGATTTTAAAAGATTTTATGATGGGATTGATCAGGGTTTACCTGTCGTTGCAAGTATGAAATAAAATTTATAAGAATTTTTAAGAGTTTCTAAGAGTTGCTTGAAGAAATAACTTGGAATTTAACAAGATTTTAAAAGATTATATGATGTAATTGATCAGATTTTATCTGTCTTTGCCAGAGTAGAATAAAATTTCTAGGAGTTTCTAAGAGTTGCGTGAACAAATAACTTGGATTTTAAAAGATTGTATGATATTAAATATATTAAAATTTATTACTTCTAATACTCATCAAATCTGTAAAATATTTACTTACCTAACAAGACATGTATGTTTTTAGAACGCTTATGAAAACGTACGCCTATTTTCAAGGTCTTGTTGCGGATCTTTTTCGGACTGTTTGAAAACGTTTTTTGTGTACAAATGCGACGGCCTGAGGGAACATTTAATAAATATTCGAATATGTTTAAAAAACGTTTCAAAGGAGTATTGAAAAGGTCAATATTTTTTTAATACTTTGTAATGTCCCAGGAACGTTTTAAAAACGTTCAAAGAACGTTAAGACGTCCAATGAACGTTTTAAAGCGCCCCATGACCCTTTTAAAAACGCCTAAGAAACGTTTTTTGCACTCAGTAGTTACATGAATATTTTATATGATAGTTTAAACGCAATAAAACAAAAACATATAATTTATCTTTTATTTAATAAACAATCAAGACATACAACTAACAACGCAACTACTACCGTTTATTTATTGACCATCCTTTAGAAAATATGTTGACCTTAAATCTTTTTTATAACTTATAATAAATAGGTAAAAAATAAATTCGCGAAATACTAACTGTATCTATAAGTAGTTACACAAGCAAGGCACCACAGGCAAATTATAAATATTTTACGATTTTCGCAAAGAATTAAATTAATAAACTTTAAAACTTAAAACAACGGTTTACTCAAAAAATTTAAAATAGGGTCACACTTAAAACAATACCTTGATAAAATATTGGGCCATCAATCCAAACTAATAGATTTGCATGCAAAAGTTTTTTTTGATATGCCACATATAGATACAATGAAACCAAAAGCCAATAAACCAATTATTTTTTCAAGATAAACTTGTACATAAATATTTACTTAAAACTGTTTAATCTTGTATACTATACTGTAATATTAACAAATGACAACTCACAAAGAGCTTGCATAATGAGTTTTTAAAAATAATCTTAAAAGAGGTAATTATTACAAAAAATCCCAATGAGCATTTTTGTCTATATAAAAGTTACAGCAAATAATATAAAACCTTCATAAAATAACCAAAAGTTATATTATTTAGTGTTGGTGATAATTTTATAACTCTAATATATCTCTTAAATGAGTAAAAAAGACTTGAAAAACAACTGTTCAACACCAGCTTATAAAAATTTATGGTACATAGTAATTGATAGAAAAACAACATATAGATTTTATAAAACTTCCTTATGAGCCCTCAAGTATAGAGATTATTATAAAAAGGTTTTACAACTGTTATAACAACACTACATAACAAATTAAAGGTTTTTATGGATTTAGAAATATAGATTTTCCATCTTTCTTCCCTTTGCTTGTTATGTATTATTCTTTTTCTTTTTACAATAAAAAAATTTATAAAATGGTGTTTAGCAATCTTCTAAAATAAATAAAAATGAAAGTGAGATAAGCTGAAGCAGGAATATGAATATTTATATACTATAGTCAAATAAAAGTTGTATAGTTTTCGAATACACTCACGTAAATTTCATGGGCTCCAAAAATACTTGAGAAAATGAGAAAAAAAAATATTAATTTAAATATCGGTTTTTTTTTTCATACGCGTTTTTTTCTTTCTGGGACAAATATTGAATTTTGTATGTTGTTCTTAACCCTAACAAGCAATATTTCGATTGAAACACATGTTGAAACCCATAAATAACGTTTTTATTTAGACCAAAAACCTATTTTTGTAATCCAAAATGGCGAAAATTTCCGACAATTCTATAAAAAAAAAACAATACAACTATACCACTGTTTACCTCGTCAACACTATTTTATAACCCTTTTAAAAAATGATGCTACTTGGAACAAAGGGCTACAGATGGCGCAGTGTTGAACACTGATGGTCCGTTTCTGCGAGCTTAACATAGTTACCATTATTCTCTTTTCCTAAATGCATTCCTCGAGAGATCCAGCATACTACACATACCAGGAAAAATACCCGCCTCCACACACTTCAAGCCCGCATAACTATCAGAGGTAACTATCTCAAGAATATAGTTAGATTGCGGGGTCGAAGGGTGTACAGGCGAGTATTTTCCGGGGTGTTCACATTTGCCGCCGACCAGCAGTATCAGCGTATGCTCTCGACGTTTCACGGTGCGTTTTTGCGACCTTAACACGGTTATTATATTGTTCTCTTTTTCTAAAACACGGTTCCCATCTATGCGTTTCTCATTCGTGGGTCCCCCGAATCAAAACACGTATCACGTGGTCTAAGCGAGATTTGCCTATACAAGTTCATGTCGGACCACATGATGAGTTTTTTGAGTCAGGGTGACTGCGCATGGGAAACGCTGGTGGGAATCGGGTGTAAAATGCATTCGATCCCGATATCTGTCATCGGCAACTATCTCAAAAAGATTTGGATCTCTTATCTCTCTCAGATTGATGTAATTAAAACAAGATAATAATGGTATGGTATCTCGCAAAAACGTGCCTTTTGATGTCGCAAAAACGCTCCTTTTGAGGTCGCAAAAACGCGCCTTTTGATGTCACAAAATTAACCTTAAAAATCTTGTTTGTTTTGTTTTTATAATTGCCAAAATAAATCAAAATTGTTTTTTTTTGTTCTAAAAACAGTTGTATTATAATCACTATATAAAGAAATTAATAACAAAATTATAGAAAAAACCTTATGGGCAAAAAAGGTTTATGAATGAGTTCATAAGAATATTACAGACACCAATTTATATAACTATTGTGTGTGAGTTCCCAAGTTTTTATAAGTGTCTCTCGAAATATTTTCAATCTTATCTTATATAAATTTGTTGTTGGTTAATTAAGTTTTATAAGTGGGTTGATAGCAACATTTTAAAAACCAATCTATTATATATCTTTACTTGATAGTTACTTACGGTTTTATAGGTGAGTTGACAGAAAGATTTCAAACACCAATTTATATAACTTTTGTCACTGATGACTTATATTTTTATAAATATGTTGGTGGAAACATTGTTAAAACCAATTTATATAACATTTGAACCGATGACTTCAATTTTTATAAAGATGTCCGTGGAAATATTGTTAACGGCAGTTTTATGTTACTTTAGGGTACCATCAATTTAGAGCCTTTAATAAAACAAATATACAAACTCAATTCTTGTAGGAAACTTCTAAATACCCTAGGGTATCAATGGAACCCTCTTTATAATAATTATATAAATATCTGTCACCAGAAGTTTCTGAAAATGCTCATTGGGATATAACTTCCTTACATGATTACCGGTATTGATGAGGGTACTTAACATTCCAGTCCTCTGATTTAGTACCATTCCAGTCTTGTAATAAAAACTTTAGCTGCATGCACCATCACAAAAATTCAACATTCTGCCGCTCTGTTTGCTGGCACTGTAACTAAAGAAATAGGAGCCTCTTTTGATCATACTAATTTTTTGGATCTACCCCTCTTTTCATTATGAGATGAGAGCTAAATGTTAAGTGAAATATTTAGTGTGATAGTATTTCTTTTTTGGGAAAGGGTTTATTTCTTTTAACTTTTGCCCTTGTTTAAGGAAGAGTGTTGTTTTTTTTGTTAAGGTTGGGTGGCATATTATATGAAGATGAATAAAAATAGAAATGGGGTCTGCATTTTATTTATTACTATTTTTTAAATAACAGTTGAGTGCTTCTTTACATAACATTTTAAGTCAAAACAAGGGTCCCAAAATTTATTATTTTTTATAGTCTCGATTATAGTCATGCAAAAATATTTAGTACCAAAATTTTTTTTTATCGAGAGGTGTTTGGCGCAAATAGACTGTTTTTTATTTTAAACCTTTTATTATTACTTCATTTTAAACCTTTTGTTATTACTATCAAAAACTTATTCACTTTTATTCCGCTTCATAGTTCATAGTTCTTTATTGCCATGTTATTTATACATATAAAATACATATATATACAGGTATCGTCAGCCTAATTGAATATTATAAAGTTATAGATTAATAAAATAAATAGGTAATATATTAATACAAATATAAACATCCATTGGAAATTGTCATGGTATTGTGGATTTCTTTTTGAACAAAACAGAAAATTAAGCGTATAAGTTATAATTAAATTGTACAAGCCAATTTTTTTTTTTTTTTTTTTTTTTTTTTTTTTTTTTTTCAATAGACAACGTACTAACATTTAAGTGTACAAAAAAATTATTTTATATTTTGACACACAGGATTAAAATAAGATAGGAACAGCATTGTTACCTGATGAAAACAACATAGATTAAAATAGGTATAAAAAGGAACAAAATATCTGTACAAGCGATTTTCCTAAAATAAATTAACATAAAACATCAAAATGTAAATAAAACAATTCGTTTATACAGAACGACAAAATGGACATAGACACGTTTATGTATGAAAGAAAAAACAGAATTCAAATTAGAGTTTTACCTGATTTTCTTGTTTAAAAACTCTTCAATGGAGTACGGTTCAATCTCACAGATGTACTCAAAACAATGTTTTTTAAACGGTTTGACATTTAAAATGTTTTGAAACTTTTTTGGCAAATGATTGTACAACTTTAACGAGGTGTAAATGGGGCCTTTTTCTGTTGTTTGTAATCTATGATGTGGGTAGATGTATAGTTCATTTTGATTTCTTGTGTTGTATGTGTGGTTAGAGAGGTATTTTTTGAACATATCGGGATTTCTTTTTAAGAAAAGAAGGCACTCGAATATGTAGACGCCGACAACAGTTAAATATTTGTTTATTTTAAAAATACCACGACAGCTTTCTGATACTCCCATTTTAAACATTATTCTAATTAATCTCTTTTGAACCTTAAAAACATCTTCCAGATGACTGCTACTACCCCATAGTGTGACGCCGTACCTTATGTTTGAATAAAACATTCCGTAATATATTGATCTCATAGAATTAGTGTTTCCAAATGTCTTTACCAACACTCTAAAAGCGTAGCACGTTCGACTTAGTTTTTTACACAAGGTTTCGATATGAGCGTTATATGTTAGGTTAGTATCTAGTGTTATAGCCAGTATTTTTGCAGTTTCTACAAACTTAATTTTGTCGTCCTTAAAGGTAAGTGTGTCGAGTTTCTTAATATTAATATTTGAAAACAGCATTAACTTTGTTTTTTCCGCGTTTAGTACTAGTTGGGTTTTTTCTAGCCATTCATTAGTTTTTGTAAGTGTAGTCGTTAGTTTGTCTTGCAAGTCATCATGCTTACTTATTGGAACAATTGTATTTCCGTCATCCGCAAAGTTTACCATGACGTTTGGTTTTTCGTTTGTGTCTATTAGGTCATTGAGGTAGATAATAAAGAGAATAGGCCCCAATATGCTCCCTTGTGGAACGCCGGTAGTTATCGCCGCAGGCTCCGAAAGCACTGTGTTGTTGTCTCTACTTATAATGGTCCGCTGATATCGTTCAGTAAGATATGAATGAAACAGATCCTGTGGAACACCTCTGACCCCATACGCGTTTAGTTTCATTATAAGTATTTTGTGATTAATGGTGTCGAAAGCTTTCGAAAGGTCCAGCAGCACACCACAGGCAGCAGATTTTGATTCCAAAAAACTTAAAATGGTTTTATTTACGTCTAATAGTGCTGTTTCTGTGGAACGTTTTGGTAGAAATCCATGTTGAAAGTTGTTAAATAAGCAGAACTTTTGAAAATAATTTATCTATGGTGGAATAAGAGTTCAAAGAGTTTTGAAAATGACGATAGTAAGCTAATTGGTCTGTAGTTGCTAAAATCTTCAGCATTGTCTTTTTTGTAGATAGGAATGACATGCGCTAACTTTAGGGCGTGCGGAAAGACACCTGTTTCCATACTAGTGTTCATTTTGAACACGAAGGCTAAAGGTTCAGCTAGATAGTTTATGCATTTTTTTAGTAAGCTAGATGGTACCGAGTCGTACCCTGAGGACATTTTATTTTTTAGTTTTTTACTTAGATCCACAAGTTCGATTGTAGTTGTAGGGTGTAAATAAAAGTTTGCGTTAGTTTTTTTATTCATTGAAGAAAAATGCGCAGAATTTGGAAAAATGTTTTTTTCTTTTAGCAGATTTGGTGCGGCGTTTACTAGAAAATCATTCAGGTTGTTGGCTAAAGTTTTACAGTTGGTGTCGCTTGGTAGAGTGTTTAAATGTTTTTGGCAATGTAGTCGCACCGTACTCCATGTGGCTTTAGCTTTGTTGTCACTTTGCTCAATGTTTGCTAGCAGTGAGCTTTTTTTTACTTTGTTTATTTCAATGTCATATATTTTTTTTGATTCCGCAAAAAGAGTTTTAAAATAAGGGTTTTTGTAGCACATAACTTGCAAGGCGATTACTTCTTGTTTCATTTCATTGGATTTACTTTTAGTTCTAACTGATTTTAGGGGGAAACAACTGTCAAACATTTCAGAGAACTTTTTTGAGAAGAGATCCCATTGTTCATTTACATTTGTTGACTTTAAGTTATAAAGGTCATGCCATGATGTTTGTTTTATCTTTTGCAAAAATAGATTTTCGTTATTTTCAGAAAAGGATCTTGTGTATCTTGGCACGTTATTATTTTTACGTACGTCATTGAAACTAATTTTAATGATTTGGGCTGTGTGATCTGATTTACCGGTGTTAATGACTTTTGTTTTAAAAGTAAAGAAATCTATATCAAGTAAAATGTTATCTATGCAAGATCTTGATGTTAATGTTATTCTTGTGAATTCTTGTATTGTCGGATGAAGATTAAAAGTGTCTATTATGTGGTAAAAATTATTTGTTTCATTGCAGTTTGCGTTAAAATGAATGTTAAAATCTCCAGTAATTATAACTTTTTTTTGTTTATTATACAACTTATGTAATACCTGCTCAATAACGTTTAAGAATACATCCATTTTACCCTCCACTCCCGATCTATATACACACAAAAGTACGTAGTTGTCATTGTTCAAGGTGAATTCGATAGACGCGCATTCCATACTAAAAATGCTTGAAATTTTTACGATGTCTTCTCTGTTTCTCGCTGTAATTTGATTCTTACTATAGATTGCAGTACCGCCATGTTGTCCTTGATCTCTGCAGAAGTATGATATTAGGTTGTATCCATTTATTGCCATGGTTATTAGCGATTCTTCGCATTGCCAGTGTTCCGATATACATAGAAAGTCTGGTAGATCTAGGTCTTCTGTAAGTATTTCAAGTTGTCCGATCCCATTTCCCAGAGACTGTATGTTATGGTGAAAAATAGTTAGTGACGTGCTGTTGTTGTTCAATTGATTTAGGTTGCTTAACTTCTGTCGATGTTGGGTTGTATCTGCGTTGGGGCCATGTATAAAAAATGTTGGGATTGGCCCTGTTGGTTGGAGAGATCACTTTCGTTATTTGGTTTCGAAGTGATAGCTTGGTCTTTTTTGTTTTCCAAGCTTTTTACGGTAGAAAAGAAGAAACTTTGCATGTGTTGAACAACTGCTCTCGAAAGATGCCACTGGCCAATTTTTGTGATGTTACATTGATCTTTGTAGTAGTTTGTTCTGCGAATAATATTATTGACGTCTAGTAGATGTTTAGAATCTAAACGTCTTTTAAATATATGTTGAAACAGGGAAACATTTCTTTTATAAATTAGTTCATTTGCTGTATTACTATCATACCTATATGGTTCGCTAAGTACTATAGGATTGGTGTGTGTGGATTTAAGGATAAAAGAATCGATTATATCTTGCCCTGTTTGGGTCGGCCAAATAATAACGATGTCATTCTTTGTATAGCTTTGAGTGTTTCTAAGTGCGGTTTTAATAATTTCTTCATTTCTTGCATTTGGCAGCAGAATAGATGTTATTAAGTAGTTATTATCACGCATTAGCTTTGCTATATTGTCTCTCATAGCTTTTCCTTTATTTGCTCCTACAAAAAGTATTTTGTTGGTTTCTTTGCGTGGTTTGGAGTGGCTTGAACTATTTAAGTTGGTGGTTAAACTTTTATTTATTTCTTGGGGTTGCGCATTTTGTTGTTTAGTTTCACTTTCCAAGAGGCTTTTAACGTTGTGTAGATTTTCTTTAAAATGTGTCAGTTCTTGGCGACACTGTTGATTATCTTCCTTTAACTTTTTGCATAGTTTTTTTTGTTTCTTTAGTAGATCCTTTTTGTCTTTATTGGCCATACCTCGTTTTTTTTCACGTTGTCTGAGTTTTTTGAGGTTCTTCTTAATTTTTTTGTTTTCACAGCGTAGATCGTTTATTGCCTTGTCTAGGTTTAGAGCTCGTGCAGGGTTTTGTTTATCTGTTTTATTTGTATTTCTTCTTGATAGCTTATTTATGGTTATTTCGTAGCGTAGTATAATGTCTTCTTTATGTAGTAGGTTGTTTTCAAGTTTTGTAATTTCATCAGATAATTGCTTGTTTCTCAGTTCAAGGTCGTCTATGTGGCTATTTTGATCAGCTAGTTTGTTTCTTAGATCTGACAGGATTTGTGTAGCAGTCATTTTGTTCTCGCTTTCGGATTTTTCATATATAACACGAATATATTTTCTATTCGGGGAGTCTACTATTTCGGGCGTCACAGGTGTGAATAGTCTACTTTTGGTTTGAAAGTGTGCTTGTAGGTTTCTTAGGGCTTTTGAGTGGCGAGTTTCCATTCTGCTCATTTATTCTGTTAACACTCCCCTCTTCTTCCTTTCTTGGGCCGTTTTGAGCCAACCTCCAATAGTCGATTCTATTGCTTTTTTATTGCAGGAGAGTCCTGACTTTTCAGTTGCCTTTAAAAATTCTTAAAGTTAGGTGGTAAAGATTACTAATTAAAGCGTTTAGTTTTTTTGAATTGCACAATATATCAAAAGAATCAAAATTACTAAAAATTAAGTTAGGCGTAGCAAAAATATTCTAAAAAGAAAAGGGAATTTATAAAAGGTTATTTAAGGTGGATATAGTTCCTTCCTTCTTTTGGGTAAAAAAGCGGTGGTTAGGTTGGGGAAGGGGGTATTAAATCACCATGTTGTCACACAAAAAAATATTGCGCGTATATCAAGCGTATATACGAAAACGGAGAAGGATATTGCCCTGGATATCACCCAGATATTTACCGGACGTGCATAGGATCTCCAAAAAAGATCTAATTTAGATCCAGAGGTACCCCACAAGTAGCACAAAGACGTCCATAGTATGTCAGCTCAGGACATTCGGACGTCCCTGGGACGTCCATTTTAGGACTTTCGACGTCTTAAGGGCGCCTTTAGGACATCTTTTGTTACAAAACTAGATGTCCATAAGACGTACGTTCCAGTACGTCTTAAGGATGTTGGTTTAAGACGTCCCTAGGCACAAATCTGAGACATTTCTGGGACAGTTCCTGGACATTTTTGGGATTGTTTTGGAGACATTTTAACCGACTTAAGACGTAATTAATAAATTTGTAATAGGACATATTTGGGATATTTAACTAATTATTATAATAGTAAAAGTTTATCAGTACATTCATATAAACATATTTATAAAGTGAACTTTTCAAAAGTCAAATGATACAAAATATTAAAAGTAGCTCCCCACTAAGCACAAGTGAAAAAAACGTTATAATGATATTTAAATGAAATGAAAATAACGTTTTTTTCTCGAAATTCACAGAGAAAGAGACAGAAATATCACCCGACGACATTCGGCGTGTAATCTGAACGTAGTTCTGATGAATTAATCCCTCGCTAAATCTCGATCAAACTCTATTTTTGCATTAAAAAAGGGTATTTATCCAAACTTCGATTGTCTGTCTGTTTTGAGATTTTCTAAAAATTTTTCAAGAACTGCGGTTTAACCTATCTGAAAATTGTCTAACCTTTAAACTAAAAATTGGCGCAAAACCTCCTGTATAGTGCATAATTACCACAAAATAAGTCCTAAAGACATCCTAAAGATGTCTTAAGATTTTGAATTTAAACTGGTCCTCCTCAGACCCAGGACATTCGGACCTAAATCGGACGTCCTGAGGACGTTCTGTGCTACTTGGGCCATTAGGTAACATCCTCTGAATATACGTTATAAGTATATTCTGAACATGTAATAATTCCTCCACAAAAATATTCGAGTTATACTTCTATTACACCAAATTTGATGTTCTCTGGTAATACAAACGAAACTCTTCTCTAACCTAGTTCACCTTATTCTAGGTGACCCCTGAATAAGTAAATATGTTGGTGCAAATGGCTGATATTTATATAGTATATCCTGTAAAAATTTTATTTGATATATAACAATGGTATATCCATAAAAGTATATTCTTTTCGTGTCCATAATGTTTTATTTTAAAATATTAACGTATATTCGGTTAAAAATATAGGGCTTGTATAAAAAACACATATTTTTAGGATGTAGGATACCGCATATACAATGAATATCCGTTCATGTTTCCTTTTGTTATAAAATATACATGTAACATAAAAAATGTATATCCTATTTTTAAATATCTTTGTGATATACAATATCCAAGGCTTGCTATGTGGGATATGGTTAGCTTACATTTGTCACACATAGAGCGCGCTGCGCGTTTGCTTTGAATCGTTGGTTCATAGAAATAGAAGGTATATGGTATTATTCCTGTATGAGATAGTTTTATATTAGGGATATCCTGAGTACGTCCTAAAACCATTTGAGTGGTTTAAACCGATTTCTGGTCCCACATCAAACGTCCCCAGAACGTACGTTTTGAACCTAGAGTGTCTGAGCATTAATGCATTTTATTACTTATTTAAATAACTTACAAGACCAATAAAAAGCAAATAAAATAGAAACCAATCAAAACTGTTTGAGTGGTTTAATCCGAATTTTGGTACCACGTCAAACGTCCCCAGAACGTACATTTTGGACCCAGGGCGTTTGATCATTAATGGATTTTATCACTTTAAATAACTTAAAAAACCAATTAAAATGTGACCCAATCAAAACCAGTCACGAAAAAAGTATAAATCAATTTTACAGTACAGATGTCCTCGGGGCGTCCTAAAATTGTTTGAGTGGTTCTATCCGATTTTCGGTCGCACGTGAAACCTCCCCAGAACTTAAGTTTTGGACCTAGGTCGTTTGAGCATTTATGGATTTTATCAATATAAAACTTAAAAGACTAATAAAAACCAAATAAAATGGTAATCAATCAAAACTAATTACGAAATAAGTATAAACCAATTTTATAAAAAAATCAATGAATAGCGAGCTTTCCCTGAAAAAAGGTAATGGAAAGCATAGATCCAGATTTCGCACTTGTTGTGCTCATCAGTGCGAAATCCGGATCTACGGTTACCATTACCTTTTTTGAGTGAAAGCTCGCTATTCATTGTTTTTTTTATTTATTCACCCTCACGAAATTCCTTTACTAATTTTATAGTTATGCTGTCCTAGGGATGTTCTGAGAAGGTGTAAAAGTGTTCCCAACCGATCTTTGGTCCCCCTTCAAATGTTCTCAGGACGTACATTTTAGACCCGGTAAGTTAGGACTTTAATGGAAACAAAAAACGAAATTAAGGAACTCCTGATGCGGTATGGTATAGAAGAAAACTTTCCTATAAACCTTGGTATGAAAAAGTCAAATTCTTAGACAGAAAACACATAACTACTATAAATAGAATAAGGACTGGGCATTGTCTGCCGCCGGCACACCTCCATCGTCTGAACATCAAAGATTCCCTCTCTGCGAATGAGGAGAGAGAGAGGAACTAAACCACATTATATATTAAAAACTAGCCAACAGGGTCCTCTAGACCCCTGTCCATAAAGATTGTACAAAACCTGGTACCTATACAAAACCTGGTACCCAATACCATATGCGATCGCGATCGAACGTCAATTTTGTAATGTACCTGAAGTTTAATTTTATTTAATTTCAATACTTTTTACTTATTGTGACCTAGATTATTTATTTTTATTGTTACTATTTTCTTTGTTTTTTATATATTTTAAAATGCTTTTAACTTTTCACAAGTTTGATTTTGTTTTAAGATTTGTTTTTTGTTATTACTTTGTTTGTCCTCTTTTTATGATTGTTTTTTTTATCTCTTTTCACATGACTTTAAAATTATTGACTATTAAATTTTAAATTGACTTTTAAAATACCTACCTATATTTAATATCTTAATATTTTGAAAGAATTTATGTGATTAAAACTGGGGTTAGATTTAAACTTCTCCGATGAATTCCTCTTCTACTCCTTATGCTACGCTTTTTGTTATTTTTGAGATTTGTATATTCTATTTACCTTAGTTAAATTTTATGTTAAGCATAGATAATTAAATGAACACTTAGATGTAGGTACGATACTTCAATAAGATTCATTAATAATTTATATGAATACATTTTTTTTTCTCTTCTCTCTTTTTTACTATTTTCATTATATTTAAGATCAACCAACTTATCTAATTTAGTCAAATTACTTTTGTTCCTAATTTGCTGGAGCGAGCACTGCAAGTACGAAATGAGAAATAACTTAGTGGATTTTGTGCACTTTAACATAAGATTTACATCTACGGGCTTTGACTTGTTTTCTGGGTTTGTTGAGGCGGAGGATTATGCAATTGTGGGGCTGTCCGAGACTTGGCTGAATAAAAAAATCGACAATAGTGCTGTCGGGATAGGGGGCTACAAAGTTTTTAGGAAGGATAGGGATGCAAGGGGGGGCGGTGTTGTCTTTCTAACAAAAAAATGAATATAAATGTAAAGAAATTTTATTGCCCATGGAAAATGTTTTTTAGAGAGTATATGGGTGAGTTGTAGGATAAGTGGGAAAAGGGTCTGCTTTGGGACAGTTTATAGACCACCTAGTAGTGATATCCGGGGAGGGCTCTGGATGAGTTAGAGACAATTATTTGCGCTCTTCTACCTGACTTTAATTATCTAGTGCTTGGTGGAGACATGAATGTTGACTTTTTAATTGAATCAAATGGTCTTAAACTATTTAAAAATCTACTAGAAAAATACAATATTTTTCAGCATATTACTCAATCCACTAGGGTAACAGAAAACACGAACACTTTAATTGATGTAATAATAACTAACAACATGAGTATTGTAAAAAAATGTGACGTAATACGTATGGACGGAATATCTGATCATAGACTAGTCCAGTGCACGTTAAATTTCAAAAAAGTCAAACCCCCTAATCTGACAAAAACTTACCGAGATTTTAGTCAATTTGATTAACAAAGCTTCACTGCCGATGCATCTAATATTTCTTGGGAATCCCTCAACATGTATGAAAATATCGATGAAAAGGTTAATTATTTCAACAACCAGATTATTTACTTATTTGACAAGCATGCGCCCTACAAAACCTCTCGAATCACAAAAAAAACCAGCTCCATGGCTTACGAGTAATTTAAGATTTATTATTAAGATGAGAGATAAAGCGTTAATCAAATACAAAGCTTCTAAAAGTGAAAGTTCTTGGAAATACTACAGGGATCTCCGCAATTATGTAAACACAGCTGTAAAACAAGAAAAAAAAGCATATCTTCACCACCAGTTTAAAACCAATCCTAAAAACTTTTGGAAAACTTTAAAATACATTAGTGGAGAAAATTATAGCGATCAGAGCCAATCTCCTACTGATTTAAATTGTGTAATTGTGTAATAATTTTTTCATCGATAGCATACCAACCCCACCCTCTTCAATCCAGAATGATCTTCTTTTAAAGTACGACGGATTGTACAAAAACTTCCCAGATTTTTTTGAATTCAAAAAAGTTGAGTCCTCAGATGTTCAAAAATTGTTTGGAAAAATTACATCTCAAGCTGTCGGTACCGATACTATTAACCTTAGAATGCTCGGTTATATTTTTCCAATTATATTACCTTATTTGACACACATTATAAATTATTGTTTATCTCACTCACTCTTTCCTTCTCAATGGAAATCTTCGAATATTATTCCTATCCCCAAAATCTCAAACCCTACTGAGTCTTCACATTATCGACCTATTCTATATTCTCCCAACTATGTCTAAAATATTGGAAAAAATCTTGTGCTCTCAAATAACGGAATACTTGGAAAAAAATGGTATCTTGTCTCCTATCCAATCAGGATTGCGTTCTAATCACAGCACCACAACAGCACTCCTTAATGTTAATGATGACATTCTTAAAGCTCAAGATGAACGCAAACTTACTTGTCTGGTACTTCTTGATTACAGCAAAGCTTTCGACACGCTAAATCATAAAATTTTTCTTAAAAAACTTGCTTATTTTGGTTTTAGTGAGGACGCTGTCCGCTTGGTCAGGGAGTACCTGAGTTTCCGGAAACAGAGAACTTTCTTCAATAATGAGCTTTCTAGTTTTCGAGATATTGATAAGGGAGTGCCCCAGGGAAGTATTCTCGGCCCGATATTCTTTTCTATTTATACAGCCGATTTCTATTTGTCTCATAAACACTGTGCGAGTCATGAGTTTGCGGATGATAAACAACTCTATCTTCCTTTTTTGAACAAGGTATTTGAGTCCGTAGTCGCGTCACAAAAAATAAATGAGGATTTAGAGGACATTGCATTGTTTTCAACAGCACATAATTTAATCCTTAATGAAGAAAAGACTAATGTCATAGTATTCGGTAAAGTTGATGAGTCATTTAGTACATACTTTAAAATAAAGTTAAATAATAAAATCCTTCCCTTGAAGCAGTCGGTCAAAAATCTAGGTCTCCATATGGATATCAACACCAAATTCACAACTCATGTTAAATTTCTTATTCAAAAAAGCTACTACAAATTAAGACTTTTATATCTTAATAAGGATATTTTTTCTACAGATATTGCACTGCGGCTCTGTGATTCATTAATACTTAGTCGACTAAGCTACTGCAGTTCTATATATTGGCCATGACTTTTAAAGGCAGATCAACGTAGTCTACAAAAAATCCAGAATTCTTGTATTCGACTCAGTTACAATCTAAAAAAAGTAAGGCCTTTGCACAAAGTAAATGGCTAAACTTAGAAGACCGCTATCAAACTTAGTTTCTAACATTGGTATATAAAGTCTTAAAGCATAGGCAGCCCAAGCATTTACTATCTAGACTGAAGCGATGTAGTCCCCGAATGCGTAATACCTTAAGTTTTGTCATACCCAAGCATAAAACTACTAAATTTCAGTGTTCTTTTTCTTACAAGGCGGCCAAGCTTTACAATCAATTACCCACTACAATTAAGGAACTACAATCTGTCTATACATTTAAGAAACAAGTAAAATCCCGTTTTGAATTAGCTCGTATGCAAAATCAACAACTATTACTATAGTAAACTTAGTCTAGCTCTACCGGTAATATTTTGTATACTTATAAATTTAACTTAGTTGCTTAATACTTTGGGTAAAATACTTAAGTACTATTTTATGTATGTATTTAATTTTTTAAGATTGCAATATTTATTTTTTGCTTATATACAACACTGAAGTGGTTACGTGGAAGAGCAACCTGGTTAAACGTCGCCACTTCTGTTCTCGCTTAACCAACTATCTGTAACATTTTTTGTAAATAAAGGCACTATTTATTTATTTATTTATTTATTTATGCTTAATAAAATTATCTTTTGTAGTTTAGTTATTAGTCTGTGGTTAAGTTTAGCTTTGTCAATAAGAATTTTGTTAATCTTGGACAATAAAGCAAGTCTACCACTACTACTGCCTCGTCGATCGAATGATTAGGGAATTATTGAAACGCAGTTAGGGATCGGCACTAATAAGGCCAGGCACTATTTTGACGCTGTTGACAGATACGCATGCGCAAGAACGACCACATTTAGTGCCGACACTAATAAGGTTAGGACCTGCCCTTATTTGTGGAGGAATTATACCGTGCCGCATCTTGGCTGTGTCTAGCCGTATTTGACGTTTTTGACAACAATTCGCCATTTTTTTTATATTAACCCTACTTTCGGGAAGTTTTTGTGTTGTGACGGCCAAAAAAGCAAAAATTCCGACAAAATAGTTATATTTTTATGAAATCGGATGACATAGCATAAGAAAATTTAAAAAAGCAAGACTCAAATACTTCGTTTTACCGATGAAGACAATATTTGTTTGCTACGAGAAGTAGTTCAACAAAATCCCTTCAGAACTCTAAATGGTCCTTCTCTCCACCCTCCACAAAGACCTCTGCTTCCAACACATCGCCCATGCTTTTGATCACTCAAAATATAAAAAAAAACAACACAGAATTTCGAAAACAGGCAGCATATATTTGTAGGTTAGAAATAAAGTCGTATCGTCACCGTTTTGCTAGAGGCGCGTTCAATAATTCTATAATTTGCACCTTTTAGAGCCAGGCACAGCCTGTGTTAAGGTCGGCGCTAAGGAGGCACTATCCAGTGCGGCCGTATTTCAATAATTCCCTATTAACACAGGGATCAGCCGATCCCCCGACTTTGCGGCACTGTTCAGTTTCCCAATGGAACACGAAAACTGAAAAAGTGCACCTCAATGGAAAAGCAGCACCGACTCAGTTCTGCACCATTTTTTCCAATGGAACCGCTATAAGTGAGGTTAGGGTAAAACGTCATAAATATTAAATTTGGAATTTTGGGTTTTTAAGCATTACCACGTATTTTAAGAAACAATGTCTCATCAAACTGGAATTAAAGGTAGGCGATTTTTTTTTAAAGTCGACAGTCCATATCTTTACGTTACGACAGTCGAGAACAACACGTTTTTCACATTTTTACCGGAACAAAACTGGGTAATTATTCAGTATACGGTTTTCTTTTTTTTTATGAAAAATTCTTTATGGGGGCATCTACTAGGATCCCTAGGACCCCAAATCCGCCTGCGCCGGTTGGTTTTTTGGTAATTATGCAGTATACGGTTTTCTGCCATTTTTGATTTTTTTTGAAAAATTCTTTATGGGGGCACCTTCTAGGGTCCCTGGGACCCCAAATCCGCCTGCGCCCGATTTTTTTTTTAACGAGAAAAAAGGGTGCCCAGGGGGGGTTGTAAAGTGTTTTTTTAATTGTTTTGGGTTGGTTTGGATTAGGTTGGGTTGGACTGTGTTGGTTTGGTTTGTTTTAGTGAAAAAAAATTTAAAAAAAACAAAAAAAATCAAAAAAAAACCAACCGGCGCAGACGGATTTGGGGTCCTAGGGACCCTAGAAGGTGCCCCCATAAAGAATTTTTCAAAAAAAATCAAAAATGGCAGAAAACCGTATACTGCATAATTACCAGTTTTTTAGAAAATTTTTTTGTTTTTTTTTATTTTTTTAAATTTTCTTTCACTAAAACAAACGAATCCAACACAGTCCAACCCAACCTAATCCAACCCAACCCAAAACAATAAAAAAAACATTAGAAGACCCCCCCCCCCAGGCACCCTTTTTTCTCTTTAAAAAAAAAAATCGGGCGCAGGTGGATTTGTGGTCCTAGGGACCCTAGTAGGTGCCCCCATAAAAAAATTTTCATAAAAAATGGCAGAAAACTGTATACTGCATAATTACCCAAAACTGAAAGGGTCCCTAGGACCCCAAATCCGTCGGCGGGGGCGGCGTTGTAATGTGTTTTTTTGATTGTTTTGGGTTGGGTTGGATTAGGTTGGGTTGAACTGTGTTGGATTGAGTTGTTTTAGTGAAAAAAAATTAAAAAGATCCAAAAAAAAATTTAAAAAAAACCCATCCAACGCAGGCGGATTTGAGGTCCTAGGGACCCTAGTAGGTGCTCCCATAAAGAATTTTTCATATGACAGAAAACCATTGCATAATTACCCTGAATCATATTAACCCTTCAGGACATGTATTCTTGAAAGTCATACGATCTATCACCTCCCTCAGGCGAAAAGCACTTTAAAAAACAAATCATTTTAAAAAAAAAGTTTTATTGCGCAAGCGTCACTAGATTCGACGCTGTTCCCCGGTTTCGGCCCATGTGATCGGGAACATTTATGATCTGTAAGATCGGATCATTACTCAATAATATAACATTTTCATTCCATGTGAGTATTTGCCATAGATCTATGCCGCACCCTGTTCAAGAATGCATGTCCAGGGGTCACCCTCAGGCTGTCAGACTGTGCAGGTATATTTTCATGTGTCTTCACTTCATACCCTCAGTTTAGTTAACAGAAATTTATTAGGCTATTATTGAGTCTTGGCGCCATAGAGAAAGTAATAGCTGCGAGAGGGTGACCCATACTACTGTGTTATACTTGGAGAACATTATTTGACGGCAACATGAACGCAGCCGGTGGCTGCAGGAAGGAACTAATTGTACATCCAGGCGCATAATAAAATACATACATTCTATTGGTTAATTTTTTACAGACACTTACTTATTTAATAATAAAAAGATATGAAAAAAACTTAACAGGCGCAGTTTTTCCATACTTTTTAGTATTAAAAGTATTAAAGTAGAAAAGCAATGCATTTGAGAAAGGTTATACAAACCTTAACCAAATTTATATAGTTCCATGCAACTAAAAAATTGAGTAAAAAACTTTCTTTAGCTTACAAAAAGTTTTGTAGACCCTTTAAAAATCTTGAATAGGAGGAGGGGATTATAACTATTTTCGACTCTAGACATTGTTATTGACTTCAAAGGACCATAAGAATTTTGCAGCGGGATCTACCCACTGTGTAAGATAAAAATTGAATTGAATTGAATTTGAATTGAAATATACTTTATTGTCATAAGATTAAGAACAGTGTAAAAATCTCGTTGACACAGCATCATAAATTTACAGACTAGTTACCTACCTATATTATTCTAACCTATCTATAAGCTAATGAAAAGTGGTTTTTAAAGATTAATATTTTGGTTTAGAGTTTAATTACATATTGATTACAATGTGGTTTAAATATGCCAATCTACGAAATTTATGCATAGTTGTATCCATCTTTAGGTTATATTTATATGACTAGAAAGTTACATCGGTGACTTAAATAGACAGCACACAGACAAGTCAAAGTAGGAATACAAAAATTTATAATTAACATACAAGAACAGACAAAACTAAAAAAACACGTAAAAAAAGACAACGGACCCCATCAAATAGTCTCTACATTAACCATTCGATAAACTTAATGCTCTAAAAGAAACTTACTTAATGTTTTAAAAGAAATACTTAAATATAAACTGATTATCTTCAATTGGACAGATTTAGGAAAATAAATAAAATTAAAACATAATCTAAATCTCCAAATTAGCTAAATTGGTCATTGAAATACTCAGTAATGTCATAGTATGCCTTGCTCTCCAACAAACTTGGAACTGATCTTCTAAAGAGCCTGGGACTTTTCACATTTCTAAGATCTACTGGTAAGTGATTATAGATCTTAATACTTCCGTATATAATAGAGTTTTTTTATTAAAGTCGTTCTTGGAAAAGAAAAACATGCCGGATTTTAACATAATCGTTAATTGAAATTAACTGTGTATTTCGGACTTCCATTGTCTATATTTTATTTATACACGACGTTTCGATCAGTACAATCTCTGATCGTCTTCAGGTGCAAACTACGATTTAGGTAGTTTGCACCTGAAGACGATCAGAGATTGTACTGATCGAAACGTCGTGTATAAATAAAATATAGACAATGGAAGTCCGAAATACACAGTTAATTTCAATTAACGATTATGTTAAAATCCGGCAAAGAAAAACATGTTGGACGTTAGGCACTTACCAAGATTGCTGGAATGCAGGTCTTCTGGTTGGCCAACCACTGGATGTTTTTGTGGTGGCAATTACTTACGTTCCCGAATGCACTTTAAACTAAATTTAAAGGCCGAGACACTGATTTTTAACTTTATAATTTTGCTCCGAAAATTTGGTGACTGTTTCAAAAAGAACGTGGATGCTGAAGGAACTTCATTTTCACTCAACAGCTTGAGTCGGCGCAGTGTACCAAAAAACAGACCTGTGCGTCGTAGTTTACTCGCGTTTTTGTTATGATTTTAAAAATATGAGGACATTTACGGTATTTTGAAAAGCAGCCGAAAAAATATAATAATTAAGGTTTTGACTAAAAATATTATGCAAGCGCGTTTCCGACATTCCACCTGCCAAAAACATAATAGTTTTTCTATCACATAAAAAATTTTAACCGTTTAGACCCCCTAAATTAACAAAATAAGGAAAAAATTAAAAATAAATTCTAAAATAAAAGCAAGAGGTGCGCGACCTAATGCTCGGGTAAAGGGCATATCTTTACTAAGGGGCATATCTTTACTAAGGGGCATTGAAACGTGCTAGATTGAGTTTTTACCGTTACAATGCGGACTATTCCATCCTCACCTGCGTGAAGTTGGACTACACGACCGAGAACCCACTCTCAGGGTGGTGTTTGTTCATTCTTGATTACAACGAGTAGTAGTAGTAGTAAATATGCTTTCTTGTCCAAAGATACAAAAAAAAATCCTTATTGACAAAGCAAATAACTTATAAATAAATAAATAAATTTTGCAGAATCAGCAGTAAATTTTGTAAGGTAGGTAAATCTAAGCATTAAGTGATATTTTGATCTGGGATCATAGGCTAATTAAAACTATCTTATGTACTAAAATCAAAAAAATATGAAATTTACACCACTATCTAGAATATCAATTAAAAAAAAGCGACTTAACATAAGCTACATTTAAAAAGTCAAACAAGTTGGAAACACCTAAAGGCCTGAGATTAAAATCAATCTGAATGTCAATAAGCTTTATTGTCTCAAAATAAACATATTTCATTGACAAAGCAATTGTTATTATAAATAGGTAAGTAATTAAACTCTAAATCATGCAATACTCTTATTAAGAATTTACATTGTGGCTAAAAATTTAAAGAAAAGTATAAAACAAAAAATACAACATTTAAAAATAATGGATATGCGCTGTAAAAGACAATTAAATAAACACACCACAAATAGTGTTATTAGTTAAAGTTTAAAAGAAGCAAGACATTTAAAACGAAATTATATTATTTACTAAGTTATTTAGTTAAGATAATATTCAGTGAAGTTATAGATAATATTCAGTTTATGTTATAGAATGCTTTGGTTGCTAGAAATTTTTTAACTGTAGTGCGAAATAATTTGTAATTGTTAATGATTTTAATATCTTCAAATCAAATCAAATCAAAAAATACTTTATTGTCCAGAATAGAAATCCTATTGACAAAGCTGGATAAAAGTTAATATAAAAGTAAAATGTCAATATTAAAACAGTAATATAAAATGTAAAATAACAATATCAAATGGTAAAAGATATAAGTAAAATTATTTTAGGTTTGTTTTTCTTTGGTTATTATTGTACTAATCTTAAATCTATACAACAAACTTATAGATAACATTACAGATTTTAAAAGTTTAAAACAAGAACAATAAGCAACATGACGTAATAGAAGAACACAAACAAAACAATTAAAATTTATTTAGTTATGAAAAATAACAAAACAGAGAACAATTTTGGTACCTATGTACTATTAAACTATTCTAAAACTTATCTGCAAAAAATTCACTTAGGCAGTAGTATGGCCTATTAAGTAGTTCTCTTTTTAATGCTTTTCTAAACCGTCTAACTGTATTTAGTTCTTTGAGATAACTAGGAAGATGGTTAAAAATTTTACGACCTTCGTAGATTAATGATTTTTTAGTCAGAGAACTTTTGGGAATTGGTAAAGGTAAGTTCATGTTTTGCCTTGTTTGTCGTTGAAGATCTGCTGTTCCACGGATACTGTCATAATTCCTGAACACCAGTGTGGCAGTTTCAATTATAAACAGTGATGTCAATGTTAAAATTTTGAGTTTGATAAAGTGTGGCTTACAAGACTCTCTTTGTCTGATATTGGCCATGAAACGGACTGCTTTTTTTTGAAGAATAAGGAGAATATTTAAAAGGCTTTGATTAGCTGTACCCCAAAATGGGATACCATATCTTAGGTGTGATTCAAATAAAGCGAAATACACGTTTCTAGCCATATCCTTACCTAGTTCAACATTGACACATCTGATGGCAAAACACCCAGATGAAAGCTTTTTGCTTAGTTTTAAAATATGATCCTCAAATCTGAGCTGGTCGTCTATATGAAGGCCTAAGAACTTAGTTACATTTTTATCTTGTAGAGGATTATCACCAAAATTGATATTCTGCATGTCGCACTTGAAACCTATAATGTTTGTTTTGTCAATATTAAAGCACAATCGATTAGCATCGCACCATTCTTTTATTTTTAAAAGATCTTCTGATATTTGATTCTTAAGAATGTTAATATCTTTGTGATGCCATAAGACGGATGTATCGTCAGCGAAAAGTGTGAATGTACCATATATCGGAAGATTTACTATATCATTAATATAAATGATAAATAGAAGTGGCCCTAAAACCGACCCTTGAGGTACACCACAGGTTATATTTACGTGTGCAGACTTGGATTCTCCATTTCTGACAGACTGTGTTCGGAAGCTTAAGTAAGATCGAAACCAAGATAACACATTACCTCTAAAACCATAACGCTCTAGCTTTCCCAGCAGTATTCCGTGATCCACGCAGTCAAACGCCTTCGATAAATCACAGAACACCGCCGCAACAGCCTCTTCCTTGTTTAATGTGTTGTAAACTCCATCCAAGAAGTCGAAAATAGCGTCATGTGTATTTTTGGATGATTGAAATCCATATTGTTTGGTTGTAATTATTTTATGTTTCGTTAAAAAGATCCACATCCGTTTCTTTACCACTTTCTCGACAACCTTGGAAAGCGTTGACAAGAGGGAAATTGGCCGGAAATTAGAAGGGATATCAGTAGCACCACCCTTATGTAATGGTATAACAATTGCTGTTTTCAAACAAACCGGAAAATAGCCTACCGCAAAAGAACCGTCAATCGCTGCACACAGTGCAACAAGAGCATCCTGAGGCAATTTCAACAGCACCGCCGCCGACACCTCATCCTCACCTGTCGATTTTTTATTTTTAATTTCCTTTAAAGCCTCCAAAAGCTCCGAAGGTTCCACAGGTGAAAATTGAAAGGAATTAGGGACTAAAATATTATTATTAAGGTAAGTAAGGGGATCGACAGCAATTGGAAGATTTTTTGTTAAATTATCAGCTACGCTGCAGTAAAAATTATTTAAAGTGTTGACATCAACATTAAGGTCTGAGGACTGGGAAATTTTGTTGCGAAGATTGTTAACAATTTTCCAACTTTCTTTTTGCCTATTATTTGAACTAAAAAATTTCTCACTGTAATATTTCTTTTTCGCAGCATCTATAAGTTTCTTATGTATACTTCTATACTTACTACAATACTCGGTAAACCAATCTATTTTGAAGAATTTCTTAAGATAATTTAATGATCTAAGATTGCTTGCAGAATTTTTCAGGCCTGTAGTTATCCAATGCTTTGTATTTTTTTGTTTTTGTTTTACCCATCGTAATGGAAATGCACGATTAAAACTACTAATCAGAACAGAATGAAACGCAGCAATAGGATCCGGAGATTGACATATTCCTCCCCAATTTACAGCACTACAAAGATTTTGAAATAGATTATAGGCATTTTTACTATATATTCTTTTTTGTAACCCTTTTGGTTTGACGGAAGCTGATTTTAGTACAAAAACAGAGCTAACTGCTTCATGGTCAGATAAGCCTGAGTGTAGAACATCACACAATACCTCATCAAGATTCGAGCACATGTAATCAATTATGGAAGAGGTAGATTCAGTTATTCTTGTTGGAGACCTCACATGCATCGACAGACCATAGGCATTTATCATATTGGTTAACATGGTAGTATTAATTTGATTTTTTTCTACGAAGTCAATGTTGAAGTCTCCCGCAAGAATAACTTTTGAGTTTTGCGGAATCTCACACAGTAACGAATCCAGCTTATTTAAAAAGTCTTTGATATTTGAAGATGGTGATCGGTAAATGCAAAGAACATAGAGATTAAACTTTTTACAATGTGACATAGAAAATTCAAAGCTTTCATCAGTTTTCAAATAATCAAAACTATCTACTTTAATAAAGTCATACGATTGTTTGGATAATATTAAGGTTCCGCCATGAAGTGAGCTTTCTCTACAAGATAATGCAACAGCCTGGTAATTCGGGATACTAAAGCACTCGTCTGGGTGCAACCAGTGTTCAGTCACCAAAACAATATCCGGAAATTTTTTTGATTCTAAAAATAAATATAAATCATTACATTTATGTCTCAGAGATCTTATGTTCTGTAGTATGACGGACAGGTTTATATTATCTAAATCCTCCCTTACAGGAGGGATGGATCTAAAAAATTAAGTGGGTTTTCGGAGCTTATATATATATCAGAACTATTTAAGTTGTTACTATTGTTGATGTTATTAACTAGAACAGGTGATTTCAGTATCAGTCAATATCTTGGGGCAAGTGATTAAATATTTTGATGTTTTCATAAATTAATGATTTTTTTGTGAGTGTTGTTTTTGGAATTGGCAATGGCAAGTTATTGTGTCTAAAATTATAATTTCTTTCATATGAAAATCAAAATAAAAGCTTCAAATTAGAATGAAAATAAATACAGAAATAAAATAAACATAAAAATATAACAAATATAGGACCAGAAAAAACAAAAACATTGGTCATTATCACAGTTTATTGCTTATAGGATTTGATATCTAGTTAATACTAATATAGTTATATGCACTTTTGTAACAAAAGCATCGGGTGAAGTAAATTGTGTAATTTATTTGCTGTTGAAAAGAGAAGTTTAGATATTCCTCGATAGTATAAAAGGCTTGTTTGAATAGGACATTTTTTAGTTCTTTTCTTTAATATTAGGTGTTGATTTATTCCATTTGTAACGCAATTAAAGGGTGTGCAGATATTCCTGGCTCCAACGTTTCCAGAAATCCGATTGCATTTGTTGCAAAAGTTTCCAACGACTGAGCCGATTTTGAGGAATCTCAGTAAGGTCGGGTTCAGGAAACGAGGTGAGAGGCTCAGTTGTCAAAAAATGACCAGAGGTCAAAGAAGTTAAGTCGTTCGGATCCTCGCTGAGGCTATATAGAGGCCTATAGTTCAATAAGCTCTCTATACCTATAAGAAAAGTATAGAACTCTTCGTAGGTTAAGAGTTGGTAGCCAATGACTCTGTATAGGTGGGTTTTAACCGCTTTAACTCCAGCTTCGCTTAATCCATTGAAGTGCGGAGCACCCGGAGGGTTAAAATGCCATGTTATGGACAGTTTAGATGCCGCAGCTTCGGCAAGGACTACAAGTTCGCTGGAAGCTCCCTTATAGTTTGTTCCTTGATCAGAATAAAGATGCGGGACCCTACTTCTACGCGCGATAAAGCGGCGAAAGCTTGCGAGGAAAGCTGCAGCTGAGAGGTCGGAGGCGAGTTCTAGCTGAACCGCCTTGGTAGAAACGCAAACAAAGAGAGAGATATACCCTTTGGAGCACACTTGTGCACCTCTTTGTCTCTTTGGAGTCAAAATTTTGAAAGGACCCGCATAATCAAGCGACACTTGAGAAAATGCTTTCATTTGAGAAATGCGATATTTCGGTAAATCTGCCATGATCGGTACATATGAATGAGGTTTCGAACGAAAGCATCTTATTCAAGAAGACAAACATCGATAAATCGCACTTCTAAGAGATAATATCCAAAAGGTTTGGACGATAAGGTTATGTAAGGTCTTTAAACCGGGATGAAAGTGATCTAGATGATACTGCTCAATGATGAGTTCAGTCAGTCTGTGCCGTTGAGGTAATAAGACAAGGTGCTTAGCATCGAAGCAAAGAGTGGTAGACCTTTTTAGCTTATCACCCACCCTAAGGATTCCTAGCTCATCGATAAAGAAGGCTAGTTTCCTAAAAGGTTTAGGAAGAATGTCATTCTGTTTACAGATAGCGAGTATTTCTGAAAAGCTCTCTTTCTGAACAGTTTTGACCATGATCATAAGTGCATAATGCATTTCAGAAGGTGAAGGAACACGTGAATCAAATGTTTTACCTTTGAAATGAAAATCTATGAATCTCGAGTAATATGCTATAAAGCGTTTTTTTTTTCGCAGTGTTGAATATCTTGTAAGAAGTTTTAGAACAAAATTTGAAGCTTTAAGAGTAACATGAAAGCAGGATGGCTTTTCCTCTGCCGCAGCTTCTGGAAGTTTGTCTAAGATGATAGCAGGTTGGTCTGGCCAACTTTCGTAGTCCTGAACTAGAAAATCGGGACCATGCCACCACAAAGGATGTTCCAGTAACTCCAAAGGAGATATTACCCTGGAGGCACAATCAGCTGCATTTAAAGCTGTTCGTATATATTTCCATGATTGGATAGGGACGATTTCTTGTATATGAGCAACTCTGTTGGCCACAAAAGTCTTCCAGTGGTGGGGCGGGACTGTAAGCCAAGCTAGAGCCACTTGCGAGTCCAAGCGTAGACCGCTTCAAATGTTAGAATGTTACAATAAGAATCCTTGACAAACTGCAAGAGATTGCTCAGAAGGTAAGCAGAAGAAACTTCCAACCGTGCTACACATTGGGTTTTGAGCGGTGCTACCTTTGACTTCGTCATGATGAGACGAGTTTTTATTCCACCAGCACAAGTAGTAAAACGAAAGTATATGCAACAACCATACCCCACGGTACTGGCGTCGCAGAAGGCATGAATTTCTAATCGTGAATATTTCTCAGAAATCAGTAAGCGTGAAAGTTGTATCTTGGAAATTAGTGGAAGCTCTTTTTTGAAGCGTTCCCAAACATCAACAATAGCTTCTGGAGCTAATTCATCCCAATCTCGTTTTGAAATAAAGATTTGTTGCAAAATATGTTTGGCAAGCAGTACCATAGGAGTTAGATAACCTTTTACATCAAAGATTCTGGCGATTTGACTAAGAACGTTCCTTTTAGTGCAGATTGCCTCAATTGAAGTGCAAGAATAAGTAAAGCAGTCATGTGTGAGGTTCCACTGAAGACCAAGTATTTTTATTTAGTTGGGACCCTCAGCATCAAAACTGATTTGTGTATGAGAGCTCGGAACAGCAGAAACAAGAGCGGGGTGGTTGCTCCCCCATTTTCGGAGTTCAAATCCTCCCTTTTTGAGTAAGGCAATAAGATCTGCTTGTAAATGAAGCGCTGAGGCGACAGAATCTGATCCGACTAAAAAATCATCAACATAAACTGACTCTTGGAGCACTTGCGCTGCCAGGGGATGATTTTGGTTTTCAATGTTAAGGTAACTCTGTCTAGAGTGTATTCTTTTACATTTTCCGAACTAGAGAAGCGCCAGAGAAACCTTTGATAGTTCCTGTGTTCAGGAGTTATGATTATTTGGTTATACATAAGACGAATGTCAGCAATAAAATAGATTGGATATGTTCTAAATTTTAGTAGTATTTTCGAGGGATCTTGATGTAGTTTAGGCCCTGGAAACAGGGTTTGGTTAAGGCTGATGCCCTTGAACCCTTTTGCACTTGCAACGTAAGACTACGCGAAGCTTAACAGAGCTAGGGGTGCTATCATATTTTTGCACACAGTGGTGCGTGGCAAATAGTATACAGATTCTGAAGAATAATCCAAGCATGGAAATGAAGTTTTGGTCCAGATATTCTTGGATGAAGTTGGAATAGGCATGATGAAAAGAAGGATTTTTGTAAAGTCGGGACTCTAAATAGGTAAAACGCCGAAGGGCTTGTGTGTAGGTGTCACCAAAGGTTGGCTGGGGATGCTTGAATGGAAGAGATACAACAAATCTCCCTGAAGGTTCCCGATAAACAGTTTTCTTATAAATATCTTCACATTTGACTTCGTCGGGAGACAAAATATTGCCACACAAAATCGTATCTACTTAAGGTTCAAGTGAGACATGATAGCTAAGAAGTGGATCAGTTGAGGTAGATGTGCAGACTTTGCCTTGAAGAATCCAGCCAAAGACTGTTTCTAGCGGCACAGGTTGGACGTGGTTACCAAAGATGCGTCCTGGACCTAGCATGTAAGCTACTAAATCTGCGCTTAGCAACAAGTCAATTGGGCCTGGTGTGAATAGCCTGCTGTCAGCAATGGATAGACCTTTGATGTAAGACAAAGTTGACATATTTATCGAAATTCTTGGTTGACATGAACTCACAGAAGATAAAACAATAGCTTCAAATGTAAAAGTTGGCTCTGGTTTATTTTTCGGCCTAATAAGATATTGAGTAGTGCCTTTAGCGAATGAGGTCAGTCCATTGACTCTCTGTATAGGAATGGAGCAATGATATCGTTTTAAACCCAAACGATTTACACATGGTTCAGAAATTAAGGTCACCATACTTCCAGAGTCAAGAAGTGCTCTGACCGTATAAAACTTTCCACGAATATCCTGGATTTCAACTTCTGCTTTGGGTAACAGGCATGTCAACTTAGAATTAGTTGTTGAACAGGTATTCACTGAGTTAGGTTCAGTTGAGTGCATAATGGTTTTGGGTTGTAGCTGAGTAGCTGAATTTTCATATTGCAAAGTAGCATTCACAAGATGTTGATTTACAGGTGTGTGCATAGCTGTAGATGAAAATTGCTGATTAGCTGAAAAGGTAGCTGTTGTAGGATGTAGATGAGTAGCTGATACCCGATTATACGCTGGACGCTGCTGCATGTAGTCAGATGTAACTATGACTTTGTGGGGATGAATATAGCTGATTAGCTGTAGATACTGAATGTAGCTGAGAAGCTGTAATGGGGTAGCCTTAAGCTGCCTGATATAGCTGAGGAGCTGTAATAAAATTCTGCTGATTAGAAAAAGGGAAAGATGGTTGATTTGGCATAAACTGGTTGCCACCCACCTGTGTTGTTGGTGAGTGGTGAGGTTGATTGCAGATCTTGCATTTCATTGAAATAGGACAAGTGGATTTGTTAGGATGTGACCGCAGACAGTTTGTATATAGTTTATGCTGTTGCACAAAACCTAGTCTTTCTTGCGGTGGCTTCGACAAAAATATCTGACATCTAAATAACCCATGTGTTGAAGGACACAACAGGCATTTTTGTTTTTCACCCTTTTGATAGTTTTTCCGGGTGTCATCCATTGAATGGTGATAGACACCTGCTGGACCCTTTTTTCCGTAGCCAGAAGCACCAAAACCTGGAGAATAACCCCTAGATTTATCTGGATTAGAATTTTTAGGTACTGAAGGTACTGGGTCAAACCATATCAATTCAACCAAAAAAAGGCACTTTTCGTTTTGACCATCTCCGATTTTGATAATTTTTGGTACACTTATTCTTCTGATCCAAAAACTTTTAAAGACCTTTTTAACGATGTGTATCACCATTTAATTTTTTGTTTTTATTTTTTTTTTTCATTTTTTTAATATTTTTTTTTTAAATCTTGAAAACACCATTTTGAATTAAAAAAAAATACTATTTTTTTTCAGTAATTTTTAAATATTTTTGGAAAATTTCAGGATGGAGAAGTTATTGGTTTTATTTTTAAAAAAATAATATAAAAAACCTTGTAGTATATATTTACTCTTTATATCTAAAAACTTGTCAATTGCTCCCAGTCTTGTAAATAAGATACAGAAAAGGTTTTTCCAAACTTGTTTATTCCTGCAAAATTTTGAGTATTTCTTCAATTGTCCTCCCCTCCACCCAAGATCTTTTCACCCACCTATTATACATTTAAACATGTTAATTCCTGCAAAATGTTTAGCTCCTCCCATTACTTTTTATTGGCCCTTACCCCTATTTGTATCATTTCTTGTTCAGACAGGAAAAGTTTTGACAATAATTAATTGAAAACCTGCGGTTTATGTGATAAATTGCTATTTTTTAATTTAAAACATTTATCGGAGTCGTGTGTTGTAAAATGGCACAAAATAAGCCAAAACAATGGACACAATTTTTTGTGAGGTGTTGTGATCCATTAAGTCAGGAGAAAAATTCCGGAAAGTTACGGAATGTCACAAATTGGATGACTTCCTTTAAAGGGGTGGAGACTGGCATGAAAATTTGTGACAATTGTCGAATGAAACTTTCCAAGGAACACAAGGAACAGGATGAACAACCATCTCCTGTAGCAGGGTAAGTAATAGTAACGAATACCTACCTACATTTTTACTTGTTTTTTTTTGTGTGTTGTGGCTCTGCTAATAATTTTAGGGTAATTATTTAGTATCCGGCTTTCTGCCATTTTTGGTTTTAAGTGAAAAATTCTTTATGGGGGCACCTACAGGCCTATAAGTCTGATTTCATCCTTTGGAAAAATTTATGAGTTATTAATACATAAGAGGCTGACAAATTCACTTTTAAACGATTTTCAACATGGCTTTCTCCCGAAAAGGTCTACAGAATCGGCTCTTCAACAAGTCAATAATTTCGACTCTTGAATCTAGGGGAGCGGCCTGTGGACTTTTTTTGGATTTATCAAAAGCATTTGATACAATAAATCATGAAATTCTTTTGCAAAAATTAGAAGCGTACGGGGTTAGAGGAAGTGCTTTGGATTTATTTTGCTCGTATCTGACTGAAAGACCACAAAAAGTTACAATAAATTTGAACAACAATAAAATAACGTCAGAATCAAACGTCATAATGACAGGAATTCCGCAGGGAAGTATTCTTGGTCCTCTGCTCTTTGTTATTTATCTTAATCCAAACCTTCTGGCCAATTACGCAGATGATGCCAACGTAGTGATGCCGGTTTATCGGGAGGGGAACATCCATGAGGAATATTTTGACGTACTAGGTGAAGTGTCTGAATACTGTGTTAACAACCAACTCATTATGGACACAGAAAAAACAAAAGCAGTTGTTATCTCTACCATGGACATATATGTCCCTAAAAACCTTGCTTATGAAGGAGACACATTAACTTTTGAAAGTCACACGAAGGTATTGGGAGTAACTATTATTAAAGACCTAAATTTTTTTTCACACATCAGAGATCTATGTAAAAAACTATCAGCGGCAAGCTATGCTATTAGAGTTTTAAGTAAAATTTTTAGAGGTCACAGTTCATTAAAATCAATTTATTATGGTATGTTTTGGACTGGGAGGCACCGTAAAAGGTTGGCTGCTAAAGCAAGTCTGCAGAGACCATATAATGAACAGATTATGACCCCCGAAGATCTTTTTAAATTTGCAACAGAAAACATTCCTGGTATAACATTTAAATATTGTTCATTAACTGACTACCAGCAACATGAAAAGTTTTTGGAAAAAAGATACCTGGAAGCACAATCGATACCTGGGTCTCAAAAATTGCACTCGATTATCCCCCTCAGTAATGAAAAAATTATTACAAAACCATTTTCACTAAGTAAAGAGAAAAATATTCAATGTCTTTTTGCAACCTGTGGTTTGTCAAACACAGAAATTGAAAACATCGACTCCGGTTTTGTAACCATAAACTATGACTGTCTTTGGTGGATGGGATGTATCATTGGCAAAAATATAGAAAGCGGGGAATTAAAAGTTAGTTTTTTACATCCTCATGGTCCCTCTCCGTCTTTTTACTTTCCAAAGCCAAAAGCTGATATATTGGTCATAGATCAAAATTCTTTTTTAAGACGGGTCAACCCAAATACTGCCACTAGTAGGACATATACGCTAACTGCAGAAGAAATGACAGATTCCTCAAATATTTTACAAAAAAAATTAGCAACCTAAATATTTTTTATTGTAAATTTTCTATTATTCTTACTTTTCATTTTTTTGTTATACCCATATTAGGTAAATTAGCCCTGTATTAAATATCTTATTATTTTTTAAAAGTATGACTCCATTATTTCTCCATCCTAAAATTTTCCAAAAATGTTAAAAAAACATTGAAAAAAAAAGAAATATTTTTTTGAAAAAAATTAAAAAATGTGTTTTTGAGATTAAAAAAAAAAAAATTTAATTAAGAAAAAAAAAATTAAACAAGCTATATTGTGTCACACATCTTTAAAAAGGTCTTTAAAAACCCTTCAAAATGAGCTATCACTCGCTTCTATAGGATCAATAGTTTTTGAGATATTACTATTTTTGTAAGTGTCTGTCAAGGACATATTGTTCAATTTCTTGATTTTCAAAAATCAATAAAACAAAAACCGCTTATCCAAAAAAATAGATTTTTTGGATTTTTGAGTTTTTTGATAAGACGAATAAGTGTACCAAAAATCATCAAAATCGGAGATGGTCAAAACTATTGCCTGGTTGACTTGATATGACCCTACTGTATCCTGTACTGTTTCTAGAGCCCTACATTTATTTGCTAAGAAAATTTTGAGATTATGATATGAAGGCATGTCAATCTTGACATAATCATTTTCAAACTCTACTCTTTCAAGAAATTCCATATATTTTCAGAGAAAGTGTCAATAAGATATCGCAAGTCTTTTGAACTAATGAATTAAAATATGATGTAGCCAATCTTCGTTTGTTTTGATAGCGGTCCTTTAGCATATCATAAGAAATTTGGTAGTTGTCCTCAGAGACAATGACATTTTTTATGAGATTGAAGGGGTCATCTGTCAAACGAGTCATTAAATACCTAAATTTTTCTATGTCAGGAATTTCTACCCTATTATGAACTAGACTATTGAACAACTCAAAAAATGTAGGCCACATTTTTAAGTTGCCATCAAATTGAGGAATGGAAATATCTAATTTAAGACTTGGTCTGTTTACATGAGAGGGTTGAACTTGACTTACCAAGGGTGATGCCAGGGTAGTTAGCCCAATATCCGATTTTCTGGCTCGGATCTACCACAGATATGAGTCACATGCAGCCCTGACCTTATCAAGAGCCTCAAATTCGGCCTCAGATATGAGGGAGATAATCTCATTATGAACTTCTTGAAATTTGTCATAAATTGTTTTAACAAAATCAACTCGAGCCGAAAGGTTTGGTTTATAAAACTGATCAGCTGAATTTTTAACGGTATAGTCGCATATTTCTTTGAGTCTAGCAAGAGGGACTTTGCGTCTGAGCACTACGCGATTTTGTCTTTTTCTGACATTTTTATTTACTAAAAACGCGTTTAAGAGGGTCAATATTTCGTTTAAAGGGGATTATGATAACCGCACTGCACCTGAAAAACTCGAAAACACCGTTTTCCGTACGCGAAATTCAAAGTTTCTTTTTCGTTTAATTATTGTTCGAAACGTAAACAAAAATACTCCCGAATGCTTTTCAGGTCAAACTGCAAAGAAAATGTCCAAAACCCACGAAAACACCGGTTCTTATCTATAGTGCATTCGTTTGTTCACACACCGGCGAAGCGATAGGTGATTAATAGGACGAGATTGTTTTTGGCTGAGTGGTGGAGCTGCGGATCGAATGTATCGGATCAGTTCCAAGTGGCGAAACGATTTCGCGTAAAAATAGGAAAAAATTAAAGTCACCTGGATGAGTCAAAGTTCAGTTTAACTCGTCCAAATGAACGCACTTTGATTAATTCATTTTTAGGATTTATAATTAATTTTAAATTTTTGAGTTGCGCTGGCTCCTATCCGGCTCGAAGGACCAAAATGTCGACGCTAGACGTTGTTATTGACTTCAAAGGACCGTAAGAATTTCGCAGCGGGATCTACCCACTGTGTAAGATAAAAAGAAAAACATGTCGGACGCACAAGATAGTTAGGCTCTTACCAAGATTGCTAGATTGCAGGTCTTCTGGTTGGCCAACCATTGGATGTTCTTGTGGTCGCAATTCCTCAGGTTTCCAAATAAACTTAAACTAAATTTATAAGCCGAGAGACTGATTTTTAACTTTATAATTTTGCTCCGAAAATTTGATGACCGTTTCGAAAAGAACGTGGATGCCGAAGGAAGTTCATTTTTTCTCAACAGCTTGAGTCGGCGCAGTGGGGCCGATTCTTAGGCAAAACGACGAAATTTCGTCGCGTCAATTATGTGGCAACGCCGGCTCCGCCAAATGCGCCTGTATCATACCGAAGGTGAAACATGGTTTAAAAAAAAAAAAAGGATAGCCAGCCCCTAGGTCGAGAAATCACTGCTGAAAGGAGGTCGGCCATCGCGTGACAATTTCTGTTGGCAACACTGAAATTCTTTAAAAAGATTGCAGTGTATGCCTAGTTTGGTAACACTGATTATTAAAAATGTCAAGTGTCAAGAACCTAAACTCAGATTTCCCGTTATATTTTTGGTGTTAGTGTTTTGGCTGGCGTGTTTTAATTCAAGTATTTTTTATCCTTTTGTGAGTTTTTTGCAATTTGTGGCAAGTTAAAAGTGCCGAACTAGAAATGAAGTGTTTTGTTTTGGGTTGCCCAAACTACCTATTGGAGTCGAGGGATTTCCTATTTTTCGTAAGTATTTTTAACAAGATTTTTGCCATTTACAGATTTTCAAAAACAAATTATAAAATACAACCAAATGCTCAGTTTTTTTTATAATGAGTATAGTCTGCGCTAGCAGCTTTCTTTGTCCTACTCATGCAAACTTTCACTTGCAAGGATTTTTATGGCCCCACATTTTTCTATCCAAATACTAATTATGCAGTATACGGTTTTCTGCCATTTTTTATTTTTTATGAAAAATTCTTTATGGGGGCACCTACTAGGGTCTCTAGGACCCCAAATCAGCCTGCGCCCGTTGGTTTTTTTTTATTTTTTTTTGGTTTTGAATTTAAAACAAAAAGTTTGTAATCCTTGGGGATCTTTGCTGCTGCGAACGTTACCTCTTTTTAAGAGTCATGTTACAGTGACCTTATACTTTTACAGGTTTCTACTTTATAACCTGCTGAACGGTACATGATTCTGTATTTACGGTGTCTTGCACTTTTCAATTTTGATGTTTTTGTTTCTCGGTTTATTCGACAGGTGGCGCACACAGTTACTACGTCCCCAAGGATAACAAACTTTTTGTTTTAAATTCTTGAGGTGTGCATGGTCACTGTGTAGTTTCAACTGCCAGGTATAATCCTATGACTCCCTGATGATTCCTAATAAGGATGAAACAGGTCTGTAGGTGTCTGGATTCTCCATTAGACATTGGAGGCCTGGTTGTAATGAAGTGAGAAACAAAAACGCTTTGTCCGATATGCCACGAGTTTTACTTTCATTATTGCTATTGTTTATTTTCCTTGCATCTTCCTACTTACCTTACGGAATTCTGAATCCGCTTTTAGTCTCATTTTAAAGATAAAATCTAGGTTCCCTAGTTATATTTTTTAAATTTTGACTTTTATTTTTGTGACATATAGATCCTAATATGGCGTATTTTGCCAGCTCATATCTGCAAGACTAGACAAAAATTGCAAAAAGTACCACAAGAGAACTCTAGATTCAAGCTTTACCTTTAAAATGACACTAAAATATTTAAAAAATTTCTGCGGGTAAAAAAAATGGAGGCCAACAATACCCTTGCAAGGGAAATTTGGCATGAGAAACACAAGCAAAACTGCCAGCGCAGACTATACTATTAAGGTACTCATGCATTTTGAGTCGTTGTGGTTAAAATTCAATGCCTAAGCTAACCCAGGTTTTGTGCATTTTATTATAAAAATGTTAATAAAGATAAAAATTAAAACAAAAATAAGAATTTTAGACTTACTACTTTGTACTACTTTATGCAATCTTTATCTTCTGTCAATAAATTAAATTGATTTATTTAATTAATATTACTGAAAATTATTAGTTACACACTCAGTTAAACCATAAAAATTTTTAGAATTCCACATGATCCAGATTAAAAAAAAAATGGTTAGATGCCATTGGTAAAAGCACAAATCAAATTGTGCAGTATGAACGAGTTTGTTCAGATCACTTTATGGAAGATGATATTGTGTCATCTGCTGACAAAAACACTCTTAAACCAGGGGTAATCCCTTCTTTGAACTTACCAACATTAACAATGCTTCCACTAAAGTCTAGTACAAAAGCGAGTGTTCAAAGTTTTTTGGAAAATTTATCGCATGGATCATCAGCTAAAGCATCTACTTCACAATGTTCAACCAGTGCCAGCATTAAAGAAACTCAAAGGAGTCAAAGGTAATGTATAAGTATATTTATAATATGCTCCGTAGTACTTTAATAGCAAAACCACATTTTATTATACATTTTGGCTTTTGACCAAATTTTAATGCCTTTGTTGTTTGTCTGTCTGTTTACTACCACTGATGTTCTGTATATAGCATATATTTAATTAAAATCGGTTCACAGAAACACAAGTTATGATCATTTAAAGCAATGATTTGAAAATTTGTGAAAAGTAACAGAAAAAGCTACAGGTATTAAGACTATATTTAACTTATTATTTAAGTACTAGCTGAATACCACGCAGCTTCAGCTGCGATTTTGTTCTGTATACTGGTTTTAATGAAATAAAGCCTGTGTCCTGCCCAAGAGTCCCAGTAATGCAGTGATTTACCCGGTTTTTTACTTTAAATGATCATAACTTTTGTTTCCATGAACTGATTTTAATAAAATATAGCCTTTGTCCTGCCCAAGAGCCGAAGGAATCTAGTAGTGGAAGTCCAATTTAAATTGGTTCAGTAGTTTTTGTGTGATGCTGGATCAAACAGACACATGGACAAACAGACCAAAATTCTAAAATAACTGTTTTCGAATCGACATTTTCAGGCACACCATTGGCATTAATGAAGCGAATGATCCAGACAAATAAAGCTACAAAAAAAGGATGTAAAAGTACAGGGACAGAATAAAAAAGACAGCTTAAAAGCTTTGCTATGACATTATAGTATTATAGTGCTAAGGCCTACAATTATGTCCGAAAGACTTGATTTGTCATTACCTGCGCCTTCTACTATGAGATCATGGCTTAGCAAAGTGGATTGCACCCCAGGGTTTACGAAACCAGCATTAGAAGCCCTCAAGATCAGGGCAGAACAATATGAAGAAAAAAATGGACACCAATTACTTGCTTCTCTTATGATAGACGAGATGTCCTTAAGAAAAGAGATCTCTGTTGACAAAAATTCCAAAAATATTTGGGGATATGTTAATCTAGGTAGTGACATAAAAATTTCTAATGAACAAGAGGAAGCCAAGCAAGTGCTTGTTGTAGTGGTGGTTGGTGTAAATGATAACTTTAAAATACCCATTGGGTATTTTTTTGTAAATAGGATGACCGGAGAAGAAAAAGCCAATCTCGTTAACCAGTCATTAAGGCAATGGAATAACATGCGATGGGCCATCAGTTCATTTCAAAATGATGGAGGAATTGGACTGCAAGATTCGAGACCCAGATGATTTAAAAACTTTTTTTTAAAATCCCCTTGATAAATCAAAGGTTTTTGTAATTTTCGATATAAGTCACATGCTGAAGTTGGTTAGAAATAATTGGGCATATAGCCTTGTTTGGTATGATGAAAATGGAAACCCAATAAAATGGGACTATATTAAGAAACTCCATGCTTTACAGAACGAAAAATGTCTAAATTTTGGAAACAAATTGAAGAAACATGCAGTTACCATCATCTATCAATTTAAACTTCTTATGTTGTAAAAGCACTTTTTATCTAGATAGTGTTAAAAAAATCTAACTGATAAGTGTTAAAAATAATTAACTTTGCAAGAGTATGAGAATGATGTTAAATTAACTCTAATTTTTGAAGCTAAAGTGCAGTTTAAATATCAGATAATCAGGGCAAAAGCAAGAGATTTCTTTAACACAAGTTTATTTTAACTTCAAGATACTTTTTTATCAGCTCTTTATGAGAGAATTTATTATTGATTTGTTTTTATTTTTAGGTAAATTTAGCTACACAAACCTTAAGCAGTAGTGTTGCTGACGCCCTTGAATTTCTGCATACAGATTTAGAGCTTGAAGAATTTCAAGGAGTGATGCCTACAGTTAACTTTATTAGAAAAGTGAATGATATATTTGATTTTTTAAACTCAAGAAATCCTTTTGGAAAAGGGATGCATACTCCTATGCGAGAAGGGAATGAGGAGTATTGGAGACCAAGAATTACTAGTACTTTGAGTTACTTAAAAAGATTAAAAAACTCGAATAAAAAACCAATTTACAAAACTCAAAAAAAGACACCAATTATGGGCTTTCTTGTTTCAGAAACATCACTTCTTAATATTTTTGACATAGAATGTAAAGAAAAGAAAAGTCTGAAATATATTCTTACTTACAAATTTAGTCAGGACCATTTAGAATTATTTTTTAATGGTATAAGGTAGGTAAAAATATTTTGTTATACCTTCATTTAAAACATAATTCTACTTTCCTTTCCACAATGCAATTTTTGGTTACAATTTTCTAATAAATTTGCCGCTTTTTTTCAATTTTGTAATTAAGATGTATTATTATATATAAAATTAAATCATTCTGTTTTAGATCGAGAAATGGTCCCAACAATAACCCTAGTTGTTTACAGTTTTTCTGGACTTACAGAAGAATGATAACACATATTGACATTCAGAACAATACAGGAAACTGCTTAGTTCAGGATAAGACACCCACTTTGACTGTTGATCAAGAGATAAGTAGTATTCATTTTTTAAGAAATAGAGATTCTGAAGATACCGAGTTGGAAAAACAAATTGAGATTATTTTACCAACAACTTTTGATGAGTTTACAGAAAATGTGGTAGCATATATTGCTGGATTTGTTATACGATCAGTGGCAAAAAAAATAACTTGTAATACATGTAATGAAGCAATGAGGTAACAAGGAGATGAAGTTAATCTACAGAAAATCTAGGGTGGTTTGATATTTCCTTCTACCTGTGTGAAAAAAATTTGTTTAAAAACGGAGAGGAAAATTCAGTGTTGCATTAAACTTGTTGGAAAAATGCCACCAAAAGCAATATTGATCAATTTGTTAATAAAAGAGAGTCAACATTTTCTTTTGGATGAAAACCTATTTCCAACTTTAAAAGACCATTCTTTTGATTATACCCCTTATGAAATCAATCACAAAAAAAAAATAATTGACTTAATTATTAATACATATAGTGGCATTAGAATGAATTACATGGCAAATAAAGTAAATGAGTCTTTTTGTAAAGAAAATGTAAGAAAAAAATATATAAAACTTGTTCTTCATAAAAACCAGTAAGAAACTATATTTCTTATTGATATATGTTGCTCTTTTCTGCTGTAAGCTAGTTTTTTTATAATTTTTTTATAGAATAAATTGTTGCTTTTACCAATTCTTGCTTTTTTTTTGGCTACAATTGGTTTGTGTGGTGCCAAACCACTAAACCAAATTTTGGTCAACACTAAAGCCGGCTTGACATGCGGTGCAATAAATTGTGTGAATTGCATGTTGTCTCTTCTCATCTCGCTTTAGTGGTCTGAGATGGAATTGCTTGCAAGTCTTCTTTTCTCATCCTGCTTTGTTGAACTAGGTTTTTTTTTAAACTTTACTGAGCCCAACAAAGCGATATGGAAAGAAAGGAATTGTATGCAAGTCGTCTATTCTTGTCTCACTTTGGTAGTACAAGTAAGGAAAGATAGAAATAGAAGACTTGCATGCAATTGTCGTTTTATTGCTCCATGTCAAGCAGGCTTTAACAATAATAATTCATGAATTGCATGTAAATTGTATCTTATTCTTGTTTGCCTTATTGGCACCAGTAAAGTAAGATGATTTAGATGAAAAGTTGAAATTTTAAAACAGAGAGGCAAGACACATAGAATAACATGCGCACGTTTTATATAGGATAAAAAAACCTGGACATGTTAGGTTGTCGTTTGTCATCGTGAGTTGGCTCTATGAATCAATCTTAAAAAAATTGCGAAATCAAAACCTAAAAATTGCATTTTGATGAAAGTTTTAAAAAATCTCCAAGACTGCATGTAAATTTGACTAACAACAGTCTTGATGATTTATTATCAAAAATTAAACGTGCTAGGGGGGCAATTCCAGTGGACTATCGTTATGAGATAACGATCGCTATCGCCATTTTTTTCACTGTTACGGCAACATCGCTTATTGTTAAGTAAAAAGAAGAAGGCTTGAATGGCACGCAACCCGCAATACTTTCCCAAAACAACTGTCAAATGCCGACAGTCAGTCAAGTTTGTTTACTTTTCTTGGAACTTGCGGCGAAATTTCGGGAAAAATAATAATTTTCATGAACTTTTTGCAAGCAATATGGATTAAAAATCTGATTGCAATGTGATAGTGGATGACCGTTATCAATTTTTGATTGAATTTTGTTTGGAAAAGCCACGTTCTTTGTGAAGAAAAACCCACATGGGCCTTGTGTGGAAGTGCCGCCAGATTTTTTGTTTGGGTAAGTACTTATACTTACTTTATCTTATGTTCTATTGTGATTTTTTGGTGCTTAAGAACACCACGTACATAATGTAAACAAAAAGATATAGTAGGTCAGTTTTAAGCACAGTTTATACATTTTGAAAAGACGTGAGCCAGTGGTCAGAAAACCGAAAAATAATTTTACAAAATATTTAAACATTATAAGACAAAAAAGTTAGGAATTTGTTAAGAATGTAGGATTTCTTTGGTCCAAGGTTATTACACTGATTTTTTATTAAAAAAATCTGACATCAACTAATAATTTATCTGGACACTGACACTTGTTCGCCTATTTATCATCCATTGTGTTTATGCTTGTATTTTTTGTGGTTATCGTCAAATTACTAAATATTTTGCCTTGTATAAATGATGGTACTTGCAACAGAACGCATTGAGTACCTAGTTAAAGAGAGGCCGCTGATTCTGAATTCCTATGCACCACCAAGCAAAAATTTTACATCCCTTCTCATACTGTCCCCCCTTCTTCAATGATTTTCTTTTGCACTCCCTCTGTCCGCTATCGCCATTTAAATGGATAAATGACAGACAAGAATCATGTACCTAACTTTCGTACATTCAAATTGATTTTTCTAAAACAAATTCTGATGTACACATTTTCTTTTTTTAAGGTTTGCAAACTTTTAATGTAATGTAATGTACTGTTTTTTTTTAGGTCAACTGTTGAAAATCTACAAAACCATGACCCATGCTGTAATGCTAATAAGTGAGAAAACAAATTATGAAGTTTGGGAATAAACACTTACAGTAGCTGCTCAATGTATATTGATAAATTATCCATAGAAATCAGTTTTGGTAAGTTTTCAATTCCAACACCAGATTTTAAATTTGTAGGTACACCTATTGTCAAGTAATGCAAACTATCCAAAGATTTTGTCTCATACAGTCAAGTATTGTCAGGTATTATCGAGTTTTCGTACACCTATTGGAGGTGTTGGCCTATCGGTTTTAGATTCTGAGATTTAAAAATGTTTAATTAAATCTCTGATTAATAATAAGGCATGTTTAAAAAGTAAACAAAAACTTCTAATAAATTTTACCATCAGTATTTATGGACATTGGGTCATTACTTTTTAAATCCACCAATTTGGGATTAATATGTTTCTCAATATTTTTAAAAATTGATAATTTTTGACAATTATATACTATAATTAAATTTATAATTAAATAATTGGTTAAAAAACCTAGATTTATTTTTTTCTCTGTTTGTAAATATGTATTTACTTGCTTATCATTTAAAATTATGGTTTCAAGCGAGCTAATAGTAGCTTTCAAAAGACCCTGTTTAGTTGGTCTAATTCTTTTAAAATATATTTTTGTGTAAAAGTAGAGTATTGTGGTTTTTAAAGAAACATTATTTTAAGTTTCGAAATTATGTCAATTATAAATATGCAATTTTTAAATATTTATCCTTTGCGTTTCTACATAGTTTTAAGACCAATTTTCTCAGTTTTGTCAAAATCAAAATGCATAAAGCTTTTAACTTTTCAAGCTCTCTACTGTTGATCAAATTCCTGTCTTAAAAACTGTTTTAGTTTTTATCTACTGTTTTAGTTTACTAGTTCTTATCAGTAAATTATTTAACCCATCATCACACAAAATTATTAAAGTTAAAAAAATTTAATGTGCAAAATGAGGCAAAAAATTTAATAATAATAAAATGCAATTTTACTCGGAAATCATTTTATTGGGATAATTTCAGATAATTTCGTTTTTTTAACCGGTATCAAAGACTGTTTACCTCGACTCCCCCTTCCTTTGGAATGTCACTGGGTAATCATATATACCTATTTAACAAATCTTATGCATTTTTGTTAGATATCGTTTAAAAAAATTGGATTATTTAAGTCACGTTATATGTTTTATGCATAGATTTTATGGATGTCACTAATAAAAAGAATAAGTAAAATTGATAATACAGTACCTAAAATGTGTTATAAAAATCTAAACTTTTTACATGAAAAAGTTCATTCATTCATTTTTTTCCTGATATTGAAAGATCAATATCTCAATAACTGAAGGAGTCTCAAATACAGAAATTTAATCATCAGTAGAGCATGAAAGAATAACAATATATGACAAGTTTTATTCATTTTGATTCAGGCCTAGATGAGAATATTACCTCTAAATTTGGCACAAAATTGGAAAAATATTCGGAAAAAACAAAAAAAAAATAGCACATGGTATGGCTATTGTCTGAAGTATTAATTCAAGTGAACTAACTGTTAAGCTGCTTAGACTGTAGATTTGCATACATCACACCTATAATAAATTATTTTAAATTTAGTTTCAGATCAATGATTTCTCATAATTGTTAAGATGTATGATGAAGACATTTAAGCAGGCAGCACCCCATCCCACGCAAGGAAACATTTTAGCAAATTCCGTCAAAATCATATGAAGGACAAAACACATGGTAAGCTACCCTCACATTAAAAAAAAAAACATTTTAAAATCCAAAAATTCATCAGTAAAATTAAAAAATTTGGCTACTTTTTGGTAGATTGTTGTCGCTTCAACCAAATATAGATTTCCAACATAAATATTTTAAATTTGATTAGTGAAATCCAAAGTGGAATAAAGTTTTATGGTGACTTTGTATGGGCACAGGATATTAAAAAAAAAACATTGAATAACAATTGAAGATCTTGGGGTAACTAGGGGATAAGCCACACTTATTTCGTTAATTTACAAGAAAAAGTCAAGAGTCTTTTTCCACTTGGATCCCAACTTGTTAGATTTTCTGAACTTGTTCCCTTTGTTTCCCCAAGGTTTTTAATTATTATTCACTATCTTGACAGTTTTTTTGATCAACAGTTTACATTATTTTTTCTAAATAATATATACAGGGGCCAAATTCATATTGTTTTTATTTAACAGGCAAGTTTTTTTACCACCTTAGCCAGAAAGTTGTTTTATCCTCTCCCTTAATTTCTAAATCAAAGTACGTTGGACCAAATGCACACAAGCATTGACCATCACTTAAGTTTCTAGTTTACCTTAAATATTAAGATGTGGGGTAAACAAAAGATAGTCAATAATAAAATTTTCAAAGTAGAATGTGATGTAAAACTTGTTCCGTACTTTTCGAAAAGAAACTAAAATGGTAGACAGCAATAAAAATGGTGGCCAAAAAATTGGTGAGAGATAGTCGATGTACGTCTAATAAGTCGGATTATACTCTTGTTCAAAGGAGAAGGTGATTAAAACTTACTATCGGTGTAATTGATTGATTTTACAAACCAAACCTGAAAGCTTCCAATCTTAAGTAGCCAGTTCACTGGCTTATATTTTCAAATACATCTTATTTTTTGTTTCAGGTTAGCAGCGGATGAAGGAAAAGATGCAATCCACCAAATATTGAAATATTAGAAAACAATTTTTAGTTCTGAGTAACATTTAAACCAATAAGTAAAATAAATCAGTTTTTTATCCCAAATTTTATTATTTTAATATAACTAGTATAAAGTATAAATTTAGCCAAAAAATTAAATTTACCCAAATGCATTGTAAAAAACTTCAGTCAAACTGTCAGTCAGTAAACCCTTAAAGTTAATGTAAAAATGTAGTATACATTTTAGGCCCTTTATTTGAAGTACTAAGTAGGTTTCTTAAATTATATTACTCAGCTTTACATTCATAGATTGATTTAAAGTATGCTATTTTCAAGGGTATTAGTTATAAAAATAGTTTCCTGAGGTAAGCATTTATTTGATTATTTAGAATCTATAACTTTGAGTTATTAGTTTTTCTGGTAGCCGTAAAAATAAGTTGACAAAACAGATATTAAAAAGGTATTAAAAATTAAAATAATTTGCTTAATTAGCCAACTGCTATATAAATATCATGCTATGCTATGTGTGTGTGGGAAGAAATATCATGTAGGTAATTTAAAAATGGAAGTAAAATAATGAAGAAATATCATTTAGGTAAATATTAAATCACATGAGTTCAATTTTTTTAAAAATCTTTATCAATTTTTTTTTTATGGCAACCAGAGCTGGAAATAACTTAAAACTGTACTTAATTTTCCCCACCAAACCAATCTAAAGGCTCTTGAAAAAAAAACTCTGCCTTATTTTAAAAATTTGCAATATCTTATATTAATATGTTTAAAATAAATTGGTTTTATAGGTGTGACAGTGAGCAGTAATTATGACCCACTCTTTTTCGATGACTCCCCCAAAAAATCTGCGTTTTTTTATGAAAAAGTTCTTAAATCGTAGTTAAAATAAGTCCAATATTCTATAACTATCACTTAAGTGACATTTAAATTTTTTGATTTAAACAAATGCGGCCTAATAGAATTAAATAATAAAATTTTATTTCTGTACTATATTTTACACAACTTCTTAATTCATTAAAAGTTATCTTATTATTTTTTTAAATGGGAGAACGATTAACATTTAGCATACATGTACATATATTGCATCAGTTTCTTCTGAAAGTTAGTTTCACTATGTCTATTGAACATCGAATCTTTGTCTACTTTCATCTAGTGCCTTGGAAGGTTGGTCTATGTCTTACTTGAATCCATCCATACCTAATTTGTGGCCTGAGTTGTGGTACTTGATCGGAGACTTGATCATACTAGAATGATTCTTACATGTAGCTCCATTCAAATACCCTAGCATGTTATTCCTAAAAAGAAGTATACATTTTAAGTTTTATCAAAATAATACTTATCCAAAATCTGATCACAGCTTTAAGTAGTTATTTTTTCTTTGGTGAACTGCAAGAATCTAAGTCAGTAGTTTTTATTTTAAATAAACTATCTTAGTAGAACTCAAAAGATATATATGGACTCAATGGCCCTCGCTAATGCGCCCATACACGGATCCAAAGAATATATATGTCATATATGCTCACTTGTTAACTTTAAGTCCAAAATTGGTATAGTATGTTGATTAAACTAAGCTTTAATTTCTTTTTAAAAAAATTTTACTGTATAATTTTTTCTAGGCTCATCTTACGACTATGTTTGCTAATTACTAATACCTTCTTTATCGGTGATAAACATACACACCAAAAACACAGAGAACATGCTTTTTTATTTTTTCTGCATCTGTGATTATTTGTTTTGTTAGACCTATGTTCTTGAAGCTCTTTGGCCATTTAAAGCATTTTTTAGTTAACAGAATAGTGCAACCGGTTTTTTGTTTTAATAAAGAAATTTTATATATTAAAAGCAAACAATCACCTTAACGTATCACATTCTCGCCCACCCTGACTTTAATTCAAGTAGGTAATAAACTTCAGCAAACTCAACTGGTTGGGCCATGCTTATCTATATTCTGCCATAAGGGCTTGCGTTTCCTTTTACAGAAGAGTATAAAATATAAACGCACCTTAAAAGAGCAGTCTCCTAAATAGCTAGTCGGGAACTTATGATGTACAAGTTTAGGATGAGAAGTAAAACAAATTTTTCCCCATATCAATAGCTAATTTTACTTACTATGTTCTGCTCTTTATGGGCTCCAAATATGGTGTGAACTGCAACCATCGCAGAAGAAATCATGTTAATTTTTCTCAATCATTGTAGCACCATTATTACTCAAAAGTTATATTTTTGTGCGAGTTTAGTTGTCAAAGTTGAATTGACACGGCCGCGGCCATTGTGAAACAACAAATCAAACCGCGGTGTTGCCGCGATAACGAATTCGCTCCGTAACGATATCGGTATGAGCCACTGGAATAGCCCCCCAGTAATATTTGTTTATTATCTTCATAACCTAAAAAAAAACATTGTGTTGACAGATCCAGTGTTACCAAACTACAATATTTTGAAACAATTTCAGTGTTGCCAACAGAAATTGTCACGCGATGGTGGACCTCCATCCCGCAGTGATTTTCAGACAAAATTTCCATAAGGGCTGGCTATCCTTTTTTTTAAAGAAATCCATGAGGTGAAACCATCAAGTTTGCCATGACCGAAACCGCAAAGTCACTTTCAGGTTATATTTTTATAACAAAATTTGTTTTGATATTATCGGAATATTTTTTGTCCATTTTTAAAGAAAATGTGTTGAGAAAGAGACCAGACTAGGCGTAGATTTAAAGAAGACAGATGGACCAACAAAAATCACAAAGAAATATTTTGGGAATGCCAGCCATATTACAGTAAGTCGCTGGTTAAATAAGTCTTAAATAAAAGCTTTTTACAGTTGGGTCAGTCCATATCAAGTCAACCAGGGTATTTTACCACACCATCTCCGATGTTGATGATTTTTAGTATACATGTTTTTCCTACCAAAAAACTGGAAAATCCAAAATTTCAGACTTTTTTGACCAGTTGTTAATTTTGAATTAATTTTTGAAAATCGAAAAAGTCACTTATTTGTCCTTAACATGTGCGCACAAAATTAGGAATATCCAAAGAACCACTTATAATAAAAAAGTAGGTGAAGGTTCATTTTAAAGCTCTTATAAAGACCTTTCATATGAGAATATTGCATAACATATATTGAAAAAAAAATAAAAGAAAAAATTTTTGATTTTTTTTTTTGAAAAATTTCAAAAAGGCCATTTTTAATTTTTTTGAAAAAAATATATAATTTTGGTCAAAGTGTTACTTAATTATCCACAAAATTTTATGATGGAGAAATGATGGGTTCAATGTCAAAAAAAATATCAAAAATATTAAGTACATTAAAAATCATGCATTTAAAAAAATAAACATATTTTAGGAGCACCAATAGTGCACTGGATATTAAAATAAATAAATTTGTTGGATGGATACAGGTTTTAAAAAATACCCAGAGGCTTTATCTACAAATTATTTTATTTTAAACTCGCAAAAGAAATAAACAAACTTTTCTACTTCGTTGATAAAAATTAGACAGAAAACACTAAGACTAACTATATACCTTAAATTTATTTTTTTAACTTTCTTTTAAGAATTTCTGATGAATCTGACATTTCTTTTTTGCTGACATTGTAAGTTCTGCCAGTAGCAGTGTTGGGTTCAACTTTTTTTATAAGACTTTCTGGTTTAATAATTAAAATATCTTGAGGTGTTGGGTAAAAAAATGATGAGGCAGGTCCTCGTGGATGAAGAAAGCTTACTTTCAGTTCTCCGCTCTCATTATTTTTCCCCAAGACACAAGCCAGCCACCAAGCACTGTCATATTCTACAGTGACAAACCCTGACTCGATATTTTGCAAAATAATGCTTCCACCTTTAAAAAGATTATGTGTTTCGACCTCTAAGCATGTAGAAAACTGTTTTGCCAAAAACGTGCTTTCTGTAAGAGGAATTACAGCATGAATTTTTTGTGTCCCCGGTATTGTTAAGACTTCCGCAAATCTTTTATTCAAAATTATTTCATGATTTGTATAATCTGCTTCTGTGCAATATTTAAAATCAATGCCAGATATGTTTTCTTCACACCAAGTAAACAATTGTAGAGGTGTCATTATTTGATTGTCATAGGGCCTCTGCAAACTGGCTTTGGCAGCAAGTCTTTTAACAGTTCCTCCCAAGCCATCGCAGGCACTTTTGCCATGCGAGGTGGCAAAATAATGCCACTCTGCTTCAACACCAAAATCTTTTTTATGCAGGCATATATTCAGAAAATTCTGTTTGTTTTTGTACTGCGCAGCACATCCATCCGAAAAATAAAACATTTTGTTAAGACCTGGTATTTTGATTTTTAAATCAGGCATTAATTTTTTTAAAAATAAATGAAATGCAATTGTATTATGTGTCAAGCTTTCCGAAATAAACACATAATTCAGGTTGTGCAGTTTACCATCACTTAGAAAATAAATGGCAAAAGGGTGGGTCGAAACACATAATCTTTTTAAAGGTGGAAGCATTATTTTGCAAAATATCGAGTCAGGGTTTGTCACTGTAGAATATGACAGTGCTTGGTGGCTGGCTTGTGTCTTGGGGAAAAATAATGAGAGCGGAGAACTGAAAGTAAGCTTTCTTCATCCACGAGGACCTGCCTCATCATTTTTTTACCCAACACCTCAAGATATTTTAATTATTAAACCAGAAAGTCTTATAAAAAAAGTTGAACCCAACACTGCTACTGGCAGAACTTACAATGTCAGCAAAAAAGAAATGTCAGATTCATCAGAAATTCTTAAAAGAAAGTTAAAAAAATAAATTTAAGGTATATAGTTAGTCTTAGTGTTTTCTGTCTAATTTTTATCAACGAAGTAGAAAAGTTTGTTTATTTCTTTTGCGAGTTTAAAATAAAATAATTTGTAGATAAAGCCTCTGGGTATTTTTTAAAACCTGTATCCATCCAACAAATTTATTTATTTTAATATCCAGTGCACTATTGGTGCTCCTAAAATATGTTTATTTTTTTAAATGCATGATTTTTAATGTACTTAATATTTTTGATATTTTTTTTGACATTGAACCCATCATTTCTCCATCATAAAATTTTGTGGATAATTAAGTAACACTTTGACCAAAATTATATATTTTTTTCAAAAAAATTAAAAATGGCCTTTTTGAATTTTTCAATTTTTTTTTTTCAATTTTTTATTTTCAATATTTTTTTTTTGTTAAAATTATGTTGTGATATTTCATAAAAAAGAGCTTCAAAATGACTTTAAAATGAGCCATTTATTACTTTCCTAGTGTAAGTGGTTCTCGAGATATTGCTAGTTTTGTACATTCTTGTTAAGGTCAAAATGCTGACTTTTTTATTTTGAAAAATTAAAAAAAAAAACTACGAATCAAAAAAATCTAAAAATTTGCATTTTCAACTTTTATGGTAAGAAGAAAATATATACCAAAAATCATCAAAATTGGAATTGGTCGCGTAAAATTTTTGTGATTTTTTGGTTGATTTGATATGGAATGACCCAGTTGTACCTGGGCCCGTATTCTCGTAGTTATAAAAACGCTAAGCCTTTTCAAGAACTATAGGCAAAACAGCAAGTGGTTGGTAGATGTTTTGTGAAAAAGGTACGCGCTTCTCAAAGCGAATGGAGAACCGCAAGCTATTACAGAGTGTTCTGCGATTTGTTTTGCAAAGCGCTTCTTAGCGTTTTTCATTACGAGAGTATGTCATTAATTTTACTTTGTGCATTTTTATTAAAATTTTAGAGGGACTTTTAGAGGGTAAATAATTTTAGCATGAGTAAAAATAAAATCGGGGCGTCTTGGGTTTGGTAACTTTTTATTAAGTCAAATGACCTGTTTTTTATTACACAATTTTAAAAATGAAAGCCCGTTTATTTTTTTGATTTTCTCTCAAGAGAATAAAAAATATTTTATTTAGCTGATCACAGTCATAGTTTTTTTTATGGTAAAGCCATAATTTTCATATGGTAATGGTCAAGCCATGATGGTAAAATTTAAGGCTTAAAATGTTTTAGCATAATTTAAGGGGTAGTTTTTAACATTTTTATGCGATGATTTTGCTTACATTTTAAGTTTTCTTTCCAAACTTTCGATTTCTAGAATAAAACACTCACATTTTTCAAGTTTTCACTGTTTTTTAGCGTTTAAAAAAAGTACAGCCAAAAAACATTTTTCTCTGTTAAAATGAAAAATATTTAGAGGTAGATGGAAAGATATTTTAGTGACGTGCAAAAATATTTAAGGTTGTTGAAGAGAGACAGCAGGCTATAAAAAAGTATTTTAGAGAAAGATGGAGATAATTTACGGTAATTGTTTACTAAAGATTTATGTTATGTCATCTGTTTGTCATCTTGAGTGGTGTCATGCATATGATTTTTATTTTGCCATTTTTATCCAAAAAACAGCAAAAATTGTAATTTTTTTAAGCGAAAAGCGTGTAAAACACAAGGTGGTATTAATTTCTTTCAATTAAAGTTCTTACAGTCTCTAAATTTATCAAAAAACGTGTCCTACTAAAGTGTATTTTAGCATATCTAAAAATAATTTAACAGGTATTTAAGAAAATTATTTTAAGGATCATCATGGCTTTATGGTAAAGCCATGATGACCCTTATGTTTTACACACTTTACGCTCAAGATGACAGACAGATGACATTACAAAAATTTTTAGTAAACAATTGCCTGAAATTATGTCCATCTTTCTCTAAAATAATTTTTATAGCCTGCTGTCTCTCTTCAACAACCTTAAATTTTTTGCACGTCACTAAATTATCTCTCCATCTACCTCTAAAATTCTGCCCTCTCTCTAAATATTTTTTTGAACGCCCGAAAAACCATCAAAACTTGAAAAATTTGAGTGTTTTGTTCTAGAAATCGAAAGTTTGGAAAGAAAGCTTTAAAATGTGAGCAATATCAATCAAAAACGTTACCCGTTAAATTATGCTAAAATATTTTAAGCCTTAAATTACCATCATCGCTTGACCATTACTTAAAAAAAACTTTTCCAGCTAATCCGACCCACTTTTCTTAAAATATTTTTTAAAAAACTCGAAGAAGATCTGATGCATATTTTGGCAAAAAATCTAGAATTAAGATTGGTTTATAAAAACTTACTAAACCCAAAAACCTACTAAACATCCCCCCTCCCTCCGCGCCTGTAAAAAAATCTGCGACCGCCCCTGTATGAAGAACAATATTTAAGTTTTTTTTTATACATTTTTAGGAAAACTACTGAACTGGAGTACTTCGACAACAATTACCTACTATATTTAAAGGCAATTATAAGGAGGAAAAATAGTAGGCATATGTCATTTTGGATTATGGTGTAGTATCAATAGTTTGTTTGAAATTTTAGTTTTTATCCAAGCAAAACTCTGCCCCAATTAAAAAATGTGTAATTTAATTTGTCGAGGAATTAAAAACCACTTCCTCAGTCCTGAGGTGTACATACTATTTCTAGTAGTAAAATATAAATAAAGTAAACACGGTTGATCTAGAGAGGGGTTTTAAGAAAAAAAAAATATAATCTTTAAAACATAGATTTTTGTTTTCGTTACATCGCCAACTACCATTTACCGTGAAAAGTAAAATCCTCTATGTAGCCCTTTTCTGGGGGGCTATTTTTGGAAAATATTCTGAGAACCTTAAAGAGCAACCCCCTATTTTGACTTCATATTTGAATTATCGCTAAAATTCTCTTTCGAATGGTACCCCATATCATAAGGTTACTTTACTAGTTTTCGAGATATTGGCTTTTAAAATGACAAAAATAGAAAGTTGCTTTTTAACATTTTCAGTAATATTTTCCAAAAATAGCCCCCCAGAAAAGGGCTACATAGAGGATTTTACTTTTTACTTAAAACCCCTCTCTAGACCAACTGTGTAAAACTTTAATCTATAATAATAATTTAATGATTTATAGTAGTAAAGCTTAATGCTTAGGAAATAAAGTAAAAATTTAATCTCCAGAAAATACAGTAAAAATTTAATCCCGCGGATTAAATACCTTACTTTACTCCTTAAGAACAGGAAATAAAAAGCTACTTTTAATCTCTTAAGTGCATAAACACGCTGTTAGAGGAAAGTCAATGAATTTTATAAAAAATATCTGAAGCTCCCAAACTAATTTTTTCAGTTGAAAAATTTGATTACCATATTTTTTTTCTGCTCCCTTATTTTTATGAAATTTTTAGTTTTTATTTTTTTACATTTTTACACAAGACGTTTGAATGCTCGTTGGAAATTTATTATCTACCGTTGATTTTATCCTATTTTTTTCTTGCAGATACTGGATAAATTTGAAAAAGTGGAATAATTGCTGCAGTGTTACGAGGAAAATGATACTTCATGACGTTTTGCACAAACCCAAGATTGCATTTGTGTCCCAATGAAGGTGTTTGTATATTTTTTTAACCAAAAAGACAAAGTCTCATTTGCTGGTAATGAACTATAATATTATTCAACTACTGTTTTTTGCAATATTTTCTATAGGAATTAAATCATTTATTTTTTTTTAATCATTTTAAAAACTAAATTCTTAAAATAATAGCGGCCATGAAGCTATAGCAGCCCATCTCTTGATTTTTTTACTCCAAACTGTAAGTATAGCTAATTGGAGCAATTTGGTGCTAATTTTCTATCGCAAAAAAAATAAAGCTCGCTTTTTAAAAAAAATGCCGCCTGCGATACAATGTTTTCTAATAAAAAAAATAGATTTAAAAAAAAACAACTAGATAATAAAAGCTGATTTATTTCTCCACAGTTATATCGGTAATTCGTTATAAAAATCTTTAGAAAATCCCATAATTTAAAAAAGAATGAGGCTTTGCCTTTTTTATAAAATATACAGGCTGAGTAAAAAAATATCGACAAAAATAATTATAGTTGACAACGAGATATATGAAAATCACAAATCACTTAATCCTCAGTAGTTGGGGCGGACAAACAAACACCGGCGATCTGAATGCATTTGATTGGGAGGGGAGAGGGATAAAAGCCATTTTCCCAACTAATATTAAAAGCGATTCCCAAGTAACCTGAAACCTTGACTTTTTTTTATTGTTGTTTGAAGAAATTAGAAATAGAATTTTTTTTTTAAATGTACTTAAATTTCCCAACTGAACCTTCATATTTCACAACAGCAAGCAACTGGAAAACAACAACAAGGGATCGCCGGTGCAAACAAAATATTCATGATCAGGATTGGACTTTTCGTTAAGCATTCTGCATAACATGCAAGTTGTATTTATTAATACAACAATAATAGATATTTAGAAAGCGCCTCTGCCTACCTGTAGTCACTATTTTACTGCAGACCCTTTTTTGCTTTCGGGATTATTTTCTTCATAATAGGTATTATAGAAGCTAACCGATAGTGATAATGAAGAATGTTTTGCGACGTCCATATATCTCGGAGACAACCATATACATAACAGAACTTTAATTTTGCAAAAAAAATATATAGGGTGCAACAAAAAATTCAACGCATTTTTAGTGTTTAGTTAAAGTTTAAAGCATCATCTTAAATTTTTGCAAGTCGTCATTTTTTTATGCTTTTAATAAAAGTGAGTTTTAACCACTTTCAACCAAGCCTACCTACCTATTTGCGTAGTAGTGTGGTGTAGAAGATACAAATCTAAAATTTTATTCAATAGTCCGATTTTTACGTTAATTACTTAGTGACCAAGTGATCACTAATGACCACAGTAACTTTAGTTTGACCCGTGGTTAACTAAACCACACAAGATAAAATTTTTAAAAACACGTGGAAAGACTGGCATGTCAATATTCCATATTGACAATTTGTTTGCCTACCGGTTACATAATTTCTTTAAAGCAGCATGGCGAAAGTTATTTTGAAATCAAAGTACACATTTTTACTTTTTTAAATTTAAATAGTAGCACTTTTAATATGTTTAAAAAAAATGTTAAAAAGTAGAAGGTTACCAAATTGGTCCCTGCACCATTAAAAAAAATTAATAAAGCAGGTAGTCAAAAAAATTGGTGAAATGGTTATTTCTTTCATAAAACTTAAATGTATTATAAATTAAGAAAGTTAAATTTCTGTAAGGTTTAAACCCTAAAATTTAGCACCATTTCTTTTTTTTTTTTGTTTCAGAATAGCGGTGCACAAGCTGTTCAGCAAATATGCAAGCAATTGACGACCATCCAAATGTAACTTAAAGTAAATTTACCTCTAAATTTTAATAAAAATATATGTAAATAGGCAATATATAACATAAACGAAATCAATATTGTGTTTTTGAGATTGTTATAAATTTTGGTCACTAACTGATAGTTCCACTTAGTTATTATTTTCACCCAAATAATTTATTAATAAAGTAACGTTTTTGCCACTTAAAAATCATTAACGTGAATTTTGAAAACATACAAGCAAAAGTAGGTAAAAATCAAAGTTTTAATATCTTTTTTTTGTGCATTTTTAGTAATAGAATTTTAAAAGACTAAAATAACACAAAAAAAATAATGATAAGGAAATGGGTAAAAAAGTACCTATGAATATCATTTACCGTGCGAAATTTTGTATACTTTTGACTCCGGACATTTGGGCACTGGCAAAAGAAAAATTTAGGAAGCAACCAACCCAACCTTATTATTTTTTGAACCTAACGCACTAAAATAAAGCGAATTTACCAACGCGGTGAAATATTGATAAAATTCTAAATTTTTCCTTTGGTGGCGCCCAAACGGTCGGCGCTTAAATGTCCACAGTCCAAAAGTCCTGCATTGGCATTGCTTATGCTTAACTAATTTACTCAATTTTTATGTATAGTTCAAACTTCCTCCCTAATTTTTTTATTCTAATTCTAAAACAAAACAATTTTGAGATTTACTTAAAATTTAAATAAAAACCTAAATTTGCTTGCTCTCTGATACCTAGAATAGCTACTAGTTTTGTCCTTAAAAAATATAAGGTGAAGGTGTAGCTTGAAATTAAGCTATTCCTTTTCCATGTGTTTAGGAGAAAAATTTGAGAAGCTATTAGGTTATAGTTCTTTACTCGTTATAAACTTGCAGGAACTCCCAATACTCAACGAAACGTCGCGTCGAAACTTTGTCGCCAAAAATAAATGACAAAATATTTGACGAAAACGGCCTACTAGATTCCAAACTTCTGCCAGTTTGAACCTCTACGAACAAAATATGGCAACACCGGAAAGGGCCGAAAATCGTCATGATACCGTTCAAAAATCCGACCGGCTTCGCGTGGACTCAAAATATTACGCAAATTTAATTTATAAAAATTCTAGTAAATCACAAATTTAAGTATTTAATCATCTTTAGCATCATTTAGCTTTTTTTTTTATAATTTTTGTATGGGCAGTAAACTATTTTTAACACCTCACACATCTTAATTAAAAAGCAATCGACAATTTGGGGACTGCAGGAACATACCCCAAATAGATTTATTATCACAAATTGACTAGAAAATGGCGAGTGAAAATGTTTTCATTTGAAAATCTTTATTAAACCCCTTAAAGTTGTACTAAAGTCATTTTTGCTCGATGAAAAAATGTGTAATCAAGTACAAGGAATGAAAATTAAGCTACATATATCTCAGGTAATTTATTAATACTGTGAAATACCTCAATACTTTTGAAACGTCGGAAATTTTGACGCGCCGAAATTTATTCGTTTTGTCTAAGAATCGCCCCCAGTGTGCCAAAAAACAGACCTGTGCGTCATAAATATGAGGACATTTACTGTACTTTGAAAAGCAGGCCAAAAAATAGGCTCAGTTAAGTTTGCCCCCCCCAGATCGATTTTCTCAAAAATTTTTATGCCAAAATTTTGCACACATTTTGCACAATTTTGCACACCATCCTACGAGAAACTACAACCCATTTTCTGTGGGGGGGGGGCAAACTTGACGTTGCCCCCCCCAGTCAATATTTTTCAAAAATTATGATGTCATTTGAAAGGTCTTATTTTGCACAATTTTGCACACCCATTTTAAAATTTTGCACACCTCCCTGTAACCCACACGAGGGTTCTGAAAATATCAAGTTTGCCCCCCCCCAGTCAATATTTTTCAAAAAGTTTGGTGTCGTTAGAAAGGTCTTATTTTGCACAATTTTGCACACCCATTTTAAAATTTTGCACACCTCCCTGTAACCCACACGAGGGTTCTGAAAATATCAAGTTTGCCCCCCCCCAGTCAATATTTTTCAAAAAGTTTGGTGTCGTTAGAAAGGTCTTATTTTGCACAATTTTGCACACCCATTTTAAAATTTTGCACACCTTTCTGTAACCCACACGAGGGTTCTGAAAATATCAAGTTTGCCCCCCCCCCAGTCAATATTTTTCAAAAAGTTTGGTGTCGTTAGAAAGGTCTTATTTTGCACAATTTTGCACACCCATTTTAAAATTTTGCACACCTCCCTGTAACCCACACGAGGGTTCTGAAAATATCAAGTTTGCCCCCCCCAGTCAATATTTTTAAAAAAGTTTGGTGTCGTTAGAAAGGTCTTATTTTGCACAATTTTGCACACCTCCCTGTAACCCACACGAGGGTTCTGAAAATATCAAGTTTGCCCCCCCCAGTCAATATTTTTCAAAAAGTTTGGTGTCGTTAGAAAGGTCTTATTTTGCACAATTTTGCACACCCATTTTAAAATTTTGCACACCTTTCTGTAACCCACACGAGGGTTCTGAAAATATCAAGTTTGCCCCCCCCAGTCAATATTTTTCAAAAAGTTTGGTGTCGTTAGAAAGGTCTTATTTTGCACAATTTTGCACACCTCCCTGTAACCCACACGAGGGTTCTGAAAATATCAAGTTTGCCCCCCCAGTCAATATTTTTCAAAAAGTTTGGTGTCGTTAGAAAGGTCTTATTTTGCACAATTTTGCACACCCATTTTAAAATTTTGCACACCTCCCTGTAACCCACACGAGGGTTCTGAAAATATCAAGTTTGCCCCCCCCAGTCAATATTTTTCAAAAAGTTTGGTGTCGTTAGAAAGGTCTTATTTTGCACAATTTTGCACACCCATTTTAAAATTTTGCACACCTTTCTGTAACCCACACGAGGGTTCTGAAAATATCAAGTTTGCCCCCCCCCAGTCAATATTTTTAAAAAAGTTTGGTGTCGTTAGAAAGGTCTTATTTTGCACAATTTTGCACACCTCCCTGTAACCCACACGAGGGTTCTGAAAATATCAAGTTTGCCCCCCCCAGTCAATATTTTTCAAAAAGTTTGGTGTCGTTAGAAAGGTCTTATTTTGCACAATTTTGCACACCCATTTTAAAATTTTGCACACCTTTCTGTAACCCACACGAGGGTTCTGAAAATATCAAGTTTGCCCCCCCCAGTCAATATTTTTCAAAAAGTTTGGTGTCGTTAGAAAGGTCTTATTTTGCACAATTTTGCACACCCATTTTAAAATTTTGCACACCCCCCTGTAACCCAAATTTAAAAATAGTTGTGCAAAATTAGGCTTCTCGAATGACATAAATTTTTTGAAAAATATTAACTGGGGGGGGGGCAAACTTTTTTGAGAACGCTCTTGTGGGGTACTGAAGGGTGTGCAAAATTGCGCAAAATAGACTTTTCGAATGACACAAAATTTTTTGAAAAATATCGACGGTGGGGGGAGGGGCAAACTTGATATTTTCAGAATCTTCGTGTGGGTTAGAGGGAGGTGTGCAAAATTTTAAAATGGGTGTACAAAATGATGCAAAATTAGACCTTTATAATGACTCCAAAATTTTTAAAAAATATTGACTGGGGGGCAAACTTGATATTTTCAGAACCCTCGTGTACGTTTCAGGGAGGTGTGCAAAATTTTAAAATGGGTGTGCAAAATTGTGCAAAATAAGACCTTTCTAACGACACCAAACTTTTTGAAAAATATTGACTGGGGGGGAAAACTTGATATTTTCAGAACCCTCGTGTGGGTTACAGGGAGGTGTGTAAAATTTTAAAATGGGTGTGCAAAATTGTGCAAAATAAGACCTTTCTAACGCCACCAATTTTTTTTTAAAATGTTGACTGGGGGTGGCAAACTTGATATTTTCAGAACCCTCTTGTGGGTTACAGGGAGGTGTGCAAAATTTTAAAATGGGTGTGCAAAATTGTGCAAATAAGACCTTTCTAACGGCATCAAACTTTTTGAAAAATATTGACTGGGGGGGGGGGCAAACTTGATATTTTCAGAACCCTCGTGTGGGTTACAGGGAGGTGTGCAAAATTTTAAAATGGGTGTGCAAAATTGTGCAAAAAAAGACCTTTCTAACGACACCAAACTTTTTGAAAAATATTGGCTGGGGGGGGCAAACTTGATATTTTCAGAACCCTCGTGTGGGTTACAGGGAGGTGTGCAAAATTTTAGAATGGGTGTGCAAAATTGTGCAAAATAAGACCTTTCAAATGACATCATAATTTTTGAAAAATATTGACTGGGGGGGGCAACGTCAAGTTTGCCCCCCCCCACAGAAAATGGGCTGTAGTTTCTCGTAGGAAGGTGTGCAAAATTTGATTTGTGGTGTGCAAAATTGTGCAAAATGTGTGCAAAATTTTGGCATAAAAATTTTTGAGAAAATCGATCTGGGGGGGGGGGCAAACTTAACTGAGCCCAAAAAATATAATAATTAAGGTTTTGACTAAAAATATTATGCGAAAAGCGCGTTTCCGACAACTATGTTGAGGAATATTAGACACTTAAAGTAAATATTTCAATGCATCAGTATCGGTATACTTAACGCGTTCGAAACAAAGCCAAAATACACTACATTTTTGACTTTCCATGTTTCGAACGATGCCCGCTTTTTTGACGGGTGCGATGACAGAATAGCTGATTCCACTTGTTGCGTACAGAGGTATGTACTTAACGTTACGGACCCATGAACGTACGCAACGATTTCAATCAGCAGTTCTGTCATCGCACCCTTCAAAAAAGCGGGCATCGTTCAAAACATCGCATAAACAAGTAAAAAATGTAGTGTATTTTGGCTTTATTTCGAACGCGTTAGGTATACCGATACCGATGCATGAAATATTTACTTTAATTGTCTATTTTCTTTTATGAATTGGGAAAGAATCCCAGTATAAAAGACTTACTATATCTCTTTTTTTTTGTTGTAGTTTAACCTATTTATCTTCTTGTTTAACTCTATAAATCATCACAATATTTTCTTCAGGGATTTGGTTCGCAAAAATCTGAACTCCAATTTTCGGCACTCTTCAAATAGTCCCATGCTCTCTAGCTTTAATGGTAGTGATCCAGCCTGATTTGAATGGCATTTTAGACTTACTTTACAATAACTTGTTAATCCACTATATACTTAATCCCATAAACTCGTGCGATTTCCAACCAAAACTGATTAAAATAAGTTACTTTTGAAAGTCTAAAGAAACCGCTTGTCAGGCTTGACAGACTTTGACAACCGGTGGCAAATTTGTTGCCTGATTATTATGAAAACTAATTAGCAGTTCAAAAAATTAGCATTGGGAAGTTAAAGTCTTAAAGTTAAATGAACAATGTAGGATAAAAAATGCATGATGGATTTTGTGGGTACCATATGAGCGGGGAATCTAAACGTTTTCCTCGGTTTTATTAGTTTTTTGGTTTGGTGTTAACAAAACTGAGGTATCGCTAATAAAACAACAAAAAAATTATGTGAATTGCATGCGTCCAGAAATAACCAATTTTTAAATCTACATACATTCCTATGGCAAAAAATTAACAATAATACTAAACAAAAAATTAGAATCTTTTCTGAAGAAATCAAAAGAAAATTTCTTCAAAAGTTAAAACATGAAAACTGGAATGAGGTTTTTTGAGTGGACAGAAATAATATTAATGCACAGTGGGACCAGGGTTGGCAGATTTTTTTAACAAAAAGCGAGACAATAGTTTTAGAAATGCTTGATGAAATATTTTATCAATCAGGTCCGAGCACGTGGAGATAGATTAGCTCATTAGATTTTTTTTTAAGTTTATTTGTTGACATGACTGACATCTGTTCACTTTGGGAAAAACGCGGCGAGTTTGTAAATTTATCCGATTTCTTTCATGGATTTCATCGGCTTTTTGACAAATGAAATATGACATTAATCTGACATTCCACCTCTTCGAGTTCAACGAGCCATCTAAAATTAAAAAAAACGCCCTAAAATTCTTGTAAAAAATGTACTATGATAAAGACGATTAAAAAAAATTCTCATAATGCTTTAGGAGGACATCTCCCACCAGAAACATTATTATGGTTTAAAAAGGCCATGATGAGTTTGATTCTTTTATCATTTGGTGCTGTCAGCACATTTTTAATTGAAAAAGGTGTTATTATACCTGTTTGTTAAAGAGTGGAAAGGTCAAAATTCTCAATTTTGTTTCTAGGGCACTCAAAAAGAATATGATTTGCCCCCTCTACTCGGCCACACTCACAAAAAGGCGATTCTCTAATTTTAATCTTGTGGAGGTGTTCGGACTTTAAAACCAATGAACTGGTTCTTGTTATTTTACGTTTGTAAAATAATTTATTTGGAAGATGGCAGAGAAATGAAAGACGATGTTAATAGTTGAGCAGTGTGAGGGAAACTGAATTTATTTTAGATATGAAGTGTTTAATCAAAATTCGACAGTACACAATACTCAAATGGTTGGTTATAATTTTGGCTTATGATAAAAATAGGGTTAGTCATGTGACAACAAATCGTGGCTTATGCTAAAAAATTACAATAATAGAGGCTTATGCTAAAACAATACATGCTCAGGCAGTACCCTCTCCAGATAGGCCGATCAACTCATACCGATTTAGTGTCCTTTTATCGACCTTCGCCGCCATTTTCACTCAAAAGTGACAGATAATCCATTAGTTTTCTGTCAAAATGGCGGCGAAGGTGGATAAAAGGACACTAAAACGATAAGAGCTGATCGGCCTATGTGGAGAGGGTAATGGCTCAGGTTGATCATGTGACATCCCCCTTTTTAAGGTTTAATTTTGAAAAAATTAAAAAGTTTGAATAATAAAGTTGCAGTTTCTTAATTGATATACATTGGGTTAGTATTTTTTGGTTTATAGAGAACCCTACAATATAATCAAAACTTGTGTTTTATTTAATTCTGTAAGAACCTAATCACTGTTTAGTATTATTAATAAAGTTTGATTTTTTTGCCTAAAAGTTTATATCATTAAATAAGTTTAAAAAACAAGTGTATGAAAAAATTATTTAAACATCATTTAATTTTTTGTCATTTAAATTTCCCTACTTAAAATGTCAGTTTCCCTACTTATCACAGTTTGTAAAATATTATCACAGTACAACAAATAAATGTATAGTTACAGACAAAAAATATATGTATTAGAAACAATAAACATTAATGCTGTAGTGATCGAATTGACTATTTTTATGTAAAACTTTCAGAGAGATTTGTATTTTACTAATTAATGTTAATTAGTATACATTTTAAGTAATTAAAATTTTATTTAATTAATTTGACAATGAATAAATATTTTCTTTATAATTTAAATTTGAGAAGAAATACAAAAGAAAGAAATAGTTTTCACTTTATGTAAAGTGAAAATAATTTGAGACTTAATATCTCTGGAATTAAAGTGTTGAGACATAGTCTGACAATTGTGCAGGTTTTTTTTTATGCTTCTCCCAGACCTAGTTTTATTGCTAAAACTACTGGTAGTTTCCTTCCCTTTTATGGAATTTTGAAAAAGTTTTTCATTTTCATGAGCAGAAGTGCTGGGAATTTCTGAGTTTGAAACAGAATCGTTATCGTCAAAATTTTTTGAAGTTCCCGAACTTTCTAAAAGTTTTTTATATAGAAAATTCTCAAAGTGAGAATTGTCAAATGAGCTATTTACAATATTTTTTACAGTTGAGTTTTGTTGAGAGGAACTCGAAAAACTTGAGTTGCCACTGACAAAACTGTCATTTGAATGACTACAGCTAAATCTCTGGAGTGAGTTATCGTTAAAGTTTCCCTCCCTTAACTCTAAATTTTCTACCACTTTTAAAAATCTCCCATTTTCCGAAAATAAATCAGAGTAAGTCCCTGAAGGGGTTAAATTTTAAAAATTTCGAGAAAAAGGTTTTGATGTGTTAAACTCTCTAATAAACTTTCTGTTGCGCCTAAGAATAGAACCATTTTCTAGTTGTATTAAATATGATCGAAAAGGCAATTTTTTGAAAATTTTACCATTTTTCCATGGTGTGTTTGGCTTAATTGGAATTTTAACAAAAAAATTTAGTTTTAAAGATGGTAAAAATTTTTTGTGTTTGTCAAAATATTTCTTTTGATTTTGTTAACATTTTTTGAAAATTTACTGTTTATCTCAGGAACGATTGATCTTAGGTTTCTATTCATTAGTGAATTTGCAGGAGAGTTTTCCCCGTCCAAAGGTGAGTTTCTAAAATTTAAAAGGGCTAAATATGGATCTTTTTTGTCCATGAAACATTTTTTAAGAAGGTTTTTTACAGATTGTACGCATCTTTCAACTTGACCATTAGACTGAGGATGAAAAGGAGAAGAAGTTACATGTTGAAATTCCCAGTTTTTGACAAAATTTTTAAATTCAAGACTACTAAAATTTGAGGCATTATCGGTCATTAACATTTTTGGAATGCCAAAGCGAGCAAAGACAGATTTAAATTTATTAATTAAGTTTTGAGAAGTTAATTTTTGGTTCAAGTTAATTACCTTCACAAATTTGGAATAGTAATTTACAATTAAAAGATAGTTTTGTGATTGAAATTAAAAAAGGTTTTTTGCAGCTACTTTTTGCCAAGGGAATTTGGGAATGTCATGAGGCTTCAAGGGCTCCGAACATTGACATCTCTAAAAGGTTTGACAAATGTTACAGGATGTTACCATTTCCTCAATTTGTTTTTGCATACCTGGTCAGAAAAATGATATTAGCTTTATCTAGTGTTTATAATGAAGTTTTTGCAAAATTTCTTGCCGTAAAGCTTTTGGAACTACCAGTTTCTGTCCCTTAAAAATTAAATCTTCCATACATGACATTTCATCGCAATCACGTACCTAATGCTTAATGAACGTAAAAGTGATGTTGAGAAGTTGTTAAAGCGAACATTATATTGTTCAGCTGTTTTTAATATTTTTGTTAAAATTGATTTATGCTCCGAAATAGTTTTCCCATATATAATTATGTCATCAATAAATATTGCACACCCCTCTATGTTTTCAAAAATTTCATACATTCTTTCCTGATACACTTCAGAAGAACATGAGAGACTATATGTTAGTCTGCAAAATGAGTATCTACCAAAAGGTGTTGCAAACGTACAAAGTTTTGAACTTTCTTTGTCTAATTTAATTTGAAAAAATCCCTGCGTAGCGATGCAATTTAGACGATATTTCATCCCAGTTTGGCAGATCAAAAACTGTTTTTTTGACAGATAAATTCAATTTGTAGCTGTGCAAATTGATGGTATGGCATCATCTTTAAGCTCTATATGATATTCTTTTTCCAAACAGCTAATACCTGATTGTCCATTGACTGTATTTTTTAGTTAATTTAAGCTCTAAACAACCCTTTAAACCCAAGATTGTTATACTTTCAATATCAACAGCATAAAATAATAAATTACACATTTTTTTGTTTAGACTACATTTTAAAAAACATTGGCCCAAAACTGGTAAACTATGTTTTGTATAGGAACTAAGTTTGACATTTGCCATAGTTCCGGTATCCAGTTTGAATGATATGTTGCTGTTAGCGTTGACCTCAATGTTCGCAGTCCAGGAACCCTCTGACACTCTCCCGATTGTCCGTGACTGTCCCAAGAATTGCTTGCTTGAATCTAAAAATAAAAAGTTTTGAGCAGAATCATTGTCATTACTTGAATTAAAATCTTGTTCAGCAGTGTGAACACGTTTTTTATAGTTGTTTTTGTGAAAATTATTCCTTGAACTCTGAAAATTAGATTAATATTTATTATTATTATCATTATTTGGATATTTTAAATAAAGATGAGAAAAATGATTAAAATTTGAACGGCGGGTGCACTTAACTTTATACCTGGACATTGACGAGGACCATGACTTTTGCCACAGTTACGACATCCTTGACTCTGTTGGTTGTTCCTTGTCATCTGGTTCTTTGATGGATTTGGTCTGGCTTGTCGATTAAAAGTGGACTTCGCTCTTGGCTGGTTGTTGAAATGGTATTTTCTTATCGCTTCAATGTCTTTGTGATCCCCATATCCATTGCCATTGATGATTTGTCGGTTTTGCTCCTTGGTGGACTCGCTGCTTATGCAAAAATTGAAAGCTTCTAGTGTTTTGCAGCCTTCACTAAGGACTCTCTCAAGTTATCTAGCTCGTGGGACAAAGAAAGATTTTTTAATTCAGTAATATATTGTTCAATGGTCTGTCCATCTTTTTGACGGCATGTCAAAAGTTTATATCTTTCAAAGGTTAAATTAACTCTAGGGCTAAAATTCTCATCAAATTTTTTCAAAAGCAATTCTAATGTTTCATTTTCGTCAGGTTGAAAGGTGAAAGTGTTATAAATTCTCATACCTTCATCTCCGATCAACGTCAAAAGTTGAGCACACTTTGTTGAATTGTCCTTCTTTATTATCTCTGTTGCCTTCAAGTAGTTTGTGAACTTTTGCTTCCAAAAACGCCTTGGTTGAGGTTCCCATTGATCGGCACATTGGCGGAATGTGCTTTTCTTCTGGTTTCCTTTTGTTTCAGCTGGTTTACTTCATTGCGAGCTTCTTTTCTGTAGGTGTATTTTTACTGCGCCATGTTATTTTACGTTTGTAAAATAATTTATTTCGGAGATGGCAGAGAAATGAAAGACGATGTTAATAGTTGAGCAGTGTGAGGGAAACTGAATTTATTTTATGAAATGAGGTTATGTGTTTAATCAAAATTCGACAGTACAGAATACTCAAATGGTTGGTTATAATTTTGGCTTATGATAAAACTAAGGTTAGTCATGTGACAACAAATCGTGGCTTATGCTAAACATTACAATAGTAGAGGCTTATGCTAAAACAATCATGTGACAGTTCTGAATCTAGTAATTGTTGTTAAGCTTTTTCTATCAGTAAATTTTATTTTCTCATGCCAAGGTTTATATGGGAATTCACTTTGAATTTGTCCATACCATACACCCCTTGTTTTTATTTCTTCCTTCCATTTAGATCGGAAATTATTGAGTGCCTCCTTTTTGTAAAAATTCACAATATCACCCTCAATATGCTTAATTGTTTGGGAAATATTTAAATCTCGTCCAATATTAGCAAGTTTGCCATTTCGCTCCCTTTCATATTGCAGTGGATGGAAATCCAGGTTACAAATATTTTATGTTTATTAATTGCATGAAGCTTTTTGTTTTTATTGTAATATAATCCAACTTACCGTCAATTCGATTTTTGTTTAATTTTTTAAGTGCACTGAGAGATTCGGTACAAATTATGATATTTTCATTGTTTTTTTTTCAGGAACGTTGTTAGAGCTACATTTATGGAAATCATTTCTGCAGTGCAAATACTTAAATTGTTGGGAAATTTACCTGAAAATCTATAATCTATGTTGGTAATGTAGACTCCAAATCCCACTTTTTCTCCCAGAACTGAAGCGTCTGTATATACAAAGATATGGTCCCCTTAAACTTCTCAGTTTCTCTGAGGAAATTTTCTTCATAGTTTCTTTTTTTTTTAATTTAAGCTCTAGGATTGGAAGTTCTTTAATTTGAAGCTCATAATCTTCCTCATAGCATGGTAATTTTGGCACCAAAAAGATTTTTTCTAAATTTTTCCCATATCTTTGTACCTTTCTGTTGCTATTGGCAGAATTTTTATGTTTTCAAAATATTAATTACTGGTTTATTGCTAGTTCTTGAGGCTTGACTAATAAGTTTTTGGGTACTTATCTCTCTTCTGGTTTCTAGATCAATAATAGCATTCTCTGCGAGTAAGGCAGAAATTGGGGTAGATTTCATGCACCCTGATAATATTCTTAGTCCTTGATGATAAATTGCATTTAGTTTATTTAGATTTTTCTGTGAAGTTGGTTATATTAAAAATGATCCAAAATCCAAGTGAGAGCTAACCATCCCATTGAAAGCCAAAGAAAGGGTTTTGGAATCTGCTACCCACTATACTACGCAAAAAGCTTTAATAAGATTTAATACCTTTTTAGCTTGTATTATACAATTATATATATGGATATCCCATTTACGGTTTTTTGTAATGTTACACCAAGATATTTTACTTGTTCTTGAAAGTCTATTTTTTTGCTATTAATTCTTATATCTGGGGGATTTTCTTTGGTTCGTGTTTTTCTAAACCATACCGCCTACGTCCATTAAGTTGAGGGACCATCATAGAGGGTCCCAAAAATACCAATGCCATAATTTGTAGCTAATTTGTTACCCAAGAATAAAATTTTTAGCTGCAGCCGTTACCAAGAAAATAGGACCCCTCTAACTTAACCATTAAGCTAGGGGGACTACCCCATAGCTGCCGTTTGGGTAACAGTAGGACAATAAGTCATACACCATAATTTGTAGCTCGAAGGGTACATCTACACTCAAAAATAAATATGGAAAAAATAACATAGATTTTTTTTTTATTTCTAAAAGAGTTATTTACGAAACTAATTCCTGTTTTATGGGTGACCAAAACAAAGGGTCACAAAAATACTTACGCCATAATTTGTAGCTAATTTTTTGCCAATTTCTTACCGAAAAATAAAATTTGTAGCGGGAGCCGTTACCGAGGAAACTGAGACCCCTCTAACTTAACCATTAAGCTAGGGGGACCATCCCATAGCTGCCGTTTGGGTAACATTAGGACAATAAGTCATACACCATAGTTTGTAGCTCGAAGGGTACATCTGCACTCAAAAATAAAAATGTCAAATAAAATAAATAACAAAATAAAAATGGCAAAAAATAACATCCCGATTGACAGATAGTGGCCTCATTGAAGAAACACAAAAAATACGATAGAAACTGTAAAAATCCCGATACTAGCAAGTGTCTTCGGGGTGTAGTGCTACGTTACAAGTGAAGGCAACACAGGAGGATCAAGAATTTGTAAGAAAAACATAAATGAAATAGAAAAATCTTCGCCATTTTGGCATTTACGTCATTGCTTGACGCTCACGTCAACCCATAGGTTAAGGAGCTTCAATAGATACGACAGTTACGTGTTAAACGGTTCGGAACTATTTGGAGTTCGGAGTTTGGCGAGTCTTTTATATTGTTTTTTTTTTAATTTGTAATATGACCACTAGATGGCTCACGGTTAAATTCGCGTTAACCGTACTATTGATTTTTTTGTTAGTTTGTAATATGAGATATAATACTAGATGGTGCAGGGTATAAAAACAAAAAGTATGAGTGCAATAATTTTACTGGAAGGGTCAGATATTTTTTCAGTTATTTTAACTTTTATGCATTTACATATAAGTATCTATAGGTTACTGAGTGTCAGTCACTTAAATAATAACAAGGTCTTTTTTCTAAATTTGTAACGTTTCGGTTATTTATTAACCATCATCAGACATATTTCTGTATAAATTTTGGTATGACATACAGATTTTTACATCTAGTAAGAAAATTTATTCTGTTTTTTTCTTGGCTAGTTTTGTATTTAGTCTTTAGAATCTTTTTTCACTCTGTAGTTTTCTGTGGAAACATCCATGCCTTGAGTTCCTGGCATTATTAAAATATTTCCATTAAATTTTCTGACCGTCAAAATTATATTTTTGTATCTATAGGTTCCTGGGTGTCGGTCATAATAACACAGGCTTATTTTTTAAAAACTGCAGACTGAAAAAAAGGAAAAAAAAACAGAAGAAATTTTCTTACTAGATGTAAAAATCTAAATGTCAAATTAAAATGTATTGTTAATAAATAACCGAAATGTTACAAATTTAGATAAAATACCTTTGTTCTTATTTAATGACCGACACCCAGGAACCTATAGATACAAAAATATAATATTGACGGTCAGGAAATTTATTAAAATATTTTAATAATGCCGGGCACTCAAGGCATGGATGTTTCTACAGAAAACTGCAGAGTGAAAAAAAGATACAGAAGACTAAACACAAAATTAGGAAGACCACGACTACGGTAGAGCAGATGACTAAAGCATGGTTTTTTTGGTTAATAAAAACTTTTTTTTTATCACGAGTGCAAAAAAAGATTTGTGTCCGTTTTTTAGCCAAAATTAAAGAGAAATAGCGGAAAGTAGTAATATTGACAAAAATCTAATTATTCTTGCCTAATAATTAAGCCATTTCCGCCAGTTTCCATCAAGTATTTACGAAAAAATCATTTAAAAAAATCGGGAAAATATCAAACTGTCAAAGATTCAACACTGAACGTCACCGCGTAGAAAGGCACATCGCTATGGAAATGATTGTTATTTCATTTACCAGCCTCCTTGATTTATAGTTTAAAGATGGTGTGCTGCGAGAAGTGCTCTTCGTTTGAGATTTTTAAAAGCATTTTCCTGTTTTTCTTGGATTTTTTAATAAAGGTATTAAAAAAAAAATAGTGTTCACAACTCGCGGCTAAACTGTGCTTTTTTTCCTAGCGTTTTTAAATACCTCGCTGCGCTCGTTATTTAAACCAACGCTTGTAAAAAAAGCACTATTTTAGCCACTAGTTGTGAAAACTACTAGTTTATTATTTAAATGACTGACACCCAGGAACTTATAGATACAAAAATATAATTTTGACGGTCAGGAAATTTATTGGAAGTATTTTAAGTATAAGTACAATATTTGACTTGTTTGTTTTCCTACTAACCTAAGAGTAATCATACGGTAAAGTTACTCCCATAATTTGCACGAGCTCAAGCATACGCCTAGTCTAAAAACCAAATTTTATTAAAATCGGACAGATACTTTTTAAGTTATAAATGCTTAGATTAATAGGATGAGCCTTCAACAACGACTTTTTCGATTTGCCCCTATCTAATATTTGTCTGTTTTAAAAACTTGTAACTATTTTAAAAAGATTTAAAAACAGGTCTTTTTGACCTGCATCTGCAAACAATTTGTGTGCATCACTAAATTTTTGTATGTAAAGCCTTAAAAGTTATGAAATATTTAAAATCCATTAAAATTGAAAAAATACAACCAAAAGTACTTATACTCAGTTTTACTTATTAGGGTCTTTATACAATGTTTCCCAAACATCCGAGTCCACCCTATATCTTGCAAATTATCAGCTACAACTAAACCATATTTGAGGGGCGCATGTGCCGCCCTTGACCTATGGGGCGGCAAAAGGGCGCTCAAGTTTTAAATTTTAGACGGGGATCCCAATTAAGTGATACCTTGTTTAAAAGGTCCTTCAAAAATTAACATTTTGACTTTTCAGTTGTCCGAGTCAAACCTTGACACAAGTAAAAGTTATGTCAATATATTAGTTTCTTAAAGACTTTTCAAATAAAATATCCCTTGATAGGGGTTACTATTTAAAGTTTTAAGGTTAAATGCCTTTCTGCCGCCCCATAAGCAAATGTTCCTTTTTAAAGAATAGATCAGTCAAAGTTATATGTATCGGTGTCGGATTGGTTGGATCTTATAGTTTGAAAGATATTAGGGTGGGCTTGGACTCTTGGGTCACCCTGTATTGTTATGCCTATGATTATGACATTAGGGGAGGACAAAACTTTACACACAAAATTTTGATTTTGTGTCAGTGGTTAACTAGAAATATTGGCACAACCTCAAATCTATTGGATTTTTATTTTATTATATATTTTCTTTTTAAAGCTAGGATTTCAACATCAAATTCAAATAGATTTTCAAAAAGGTAGAAATTAAAAACACAAACTCAAAAATAACGGGTAATCAAAAAACAGTACTTCATTGGATGACCTTGTGTAACTGGTCAAAAATGACCAAAATCAAACTTCAATTTTTAACCCTATGGTTCAGACTTTCATTGTAATTATTTGTCATAAAATAAGCATTGGAAAAATATATTTTGTTTCATTTTATTACTTCTATACCGAGTTCTATACTAAGCCACCTTACCCTTTTTCCAATAACTTTTCCTTGTTGTTAGGAATGACCAGCATTTTTCCTGAAACACTAATAAAACTACCGAAGATTAAGAATAGAACACTTTATTTTAAGAAAAATTACATAAGGCACTTCATGAGACCGGTAAACTCACACTAAAATTATCTCAGAATCACTTTCCCTAGTTTTATATAGCCTTCATTTGCACTTGCACTAATTTTTCTCGAAAAATAACTTGGGAAAACCTCATGATTTCCAATATTTAATATTTTTCTACAAATTTCCTCCACGACTTAGACAAAAACAAAGTATTGTCAATGTCAGTCAGGTGACTTTAGCTGTCAAAAGCATGTGCAATAAAATAAAATAATGCTAGATTTTTCTTTTCTTTTTCTGGAATTCTTGTAACAGGAAGCAGAAAAAAAGAGTCTTTTGGCTGATTTTCCCTCTAGGAATTTCCCATTAATATTGTTTTAAGTGGCTTCCCTAAAGTATTTGTGACACACTTGGGCAAAGTTTGTTGATTTTATATATTTTCTGAACTCAAAATTCTTGGCCAAAAATATTTCATCCGAGCCTGTCTGCTTGGACGCTTTTAAGGCCCTATAACACCTGAGGCATTCTTCTACCAGTGTAGATTTTCTATACCCGCTTTTAAAAAACACCACTGCCTAAAGCTGCTAAGTTGCATATCAGACGTTCCGGGATGTAAAACCCAAAGCTCATCTAAGCAGGTGTTGGTGGAGATCCTGGACCAAACCACTCTTCACAGCATAATTAAGGAGACGGATAAGTGACGGAGCCTAACCTAAAACGAAACAAAAAGTATAATTAATTTTAACAGCATTATTACGTGACTTGATGTGCCAATAGGTCCAACATTTTCCAACTTTTTCGGTAATACTTTGAGTACTGGCATATGCAATAAAAACCGGTAATTATGCAGTATACGGTTTTCTGCCATTTTTGATTTTTTATAAAAAAATCTTTATGGGGGCACCTACTAGGGTCCCTAGGACCCCAAATCCGCCTGCGCCGGATTTTTTGTAAAGAGAAAAAGGTTGCCGGGGGGGGGGGGGTGGGGGGTTGTAATGTGTTTTTTTGACTGATTTGGGTTGGGTTGGAATAGGTTGGATTGTTTTAGTGAAAAAAAAAATAAAAAAAAAACAACCGGCGCAGGCGGATTTGGGTTCTTCGGGACCCTAGTAGGTGCCCCCATAAAGAATTTTTCCTAAAAAATCAAAAATGGCAGAAAAGCGTAAAAGGAACTAACTTAAACTCCCATGGATTCTTACCTGCCTTAAACGTGGGATTTCATCAGCAGGGACGACTATAAAAGTAATAAACCTACTAATAACTGGGGCACCTCGGGTACCCCCGGATTATATCATTCACTTTGATCTTTTACGGCAATTTTGAACTCTAAAATTGATTTTCCATAACTTTTCCAAATAAATCGTCTTTAAAATGTTTGTGTTCCTTATTTACATGTGCAGGTCAAGTATAGGTCCGTTTCTGCGAGTTTAACATAGTTTATTGTTCTCTTTCTAAATGCATTCGTCTGAGAGAGATCCAGCATACTACCCATACCAGGAAGAATATCAGAGGTAGCCATATAACTATGATTTATATGGAGGTAACTATCTCAAAAAGGTAGACTGCGGGGTCGATGGGTGGCAGACGGGTATTTCTCTAGTATGCGGGATCTCTCTCAGACGAATGCATTTAAAGAAAGACAACAATAGTAACTTCGTTAAGCTCACATAAACTGAACTTTTGTCAAAATTTAGGGCCTTTCGGTTGCGCGTAATAAACTAAAATATAGAAAAAAATAATAGAAGTAATATAGATATTACTGCTAATGAACAATAATGAAATAGGTATAAAACCTATTTATTTTTACATTTACTGGTTTTAAATAAGTGTTGAATCATAGAACGTAAAACGTTTGGTACGTTCACTGCCCGTTTTTCCAATAAAGTTTTTTAGGTCTTACCTGACGGAGAAAACCCTTTATTAAAAAATGCTTTGACATGTTGTTTTAATAAATTAACTTCAATTTCCGTCCATACCCCTTTAGTTTTTAATTGTTTCTTTTTAAGACAAAATCATAGAAATAACCGCCAAATTATTCTTAGTTAGGTCTATGTAAAATTATATCATACTCTTGCAGTGTTGCCATTTAATGAGGTCACATCTAACCCATTGTTAATATTTTTAGGCGATATATACTGAGGCACCCATTATAAAAATCTGAAAACAGCGCCAAAGATGAAATGCCGAACTAAATCACACGAATAGTAGCTATATATAGTACAAGTGACCTCCAGCACAAATTTTGCCACATGCTTACTACCACCCTCTTCTATAAATGGCCAAAGTTTTAAGGCAAAACCGTATGACCTCCGAATTCGATAATATATGAGGTCACATAGTACCGGGTTTACCAAATTTGGAGGTCACCTGTTACCTTTTATACATATATATATACATATATATATATGTACAGGGTGACAATTTAAAAACTATCCACTCCAGGTATTTCGAGAACCGATAGAGATATTTAGCTAATTTCGAAAACAGTTCGAGGGATTGGAGGGGGAACGTTATTTATGTATTGACTGCCTTTGTCGCACCAACCATGTTGGCGCAGGCCACGCCCACCGAGTTTTCTTAAATTGGACCTCCCCCTTTGTGATACCTCTTTGGAAAGGGTTTTGCATCAGCTTTACAACGGTGTATGTTTTTCTTAATTTGAAATAGCAGTTTTTAAGATATTAGGGGTTAAAATGTAAAAACAATGATATTTTTACCAAGAAAATGATTTGATTACTGTTTACAAAATATCCAAAAGTTCATTTAAGGTTTCATGGAAGAATGCAAATTATGCATTCAGAATTTTGCTGGGCCTCACTCCCTTGTTGCGGGCCACGCCCATTATTTCTAAAAATAATCAAAGGACTTCATTATGATATCTTTTTATTATAGAAACTAAACGAAGAATAATAAAATAAAAATGAAACCGTACAATATTAGACAAATAAGATTAAAAATGCCATTTTACAGAAAAATTAAAAATTATATATAGTAAATAACTGTTAAAATCTTTGCAATTTTGTAATTAAGCAGGGTTCCCACTTGTCTGGAAAAACCTGAAAAGTCAGGGAATATCAGAGAATGGCGAAATCTGTCAGGGAATTTGTCACTTCAACCGTCTCTTCGGTATATATATTTTTCAGGTATCAGTCACGTGATACATACCCGCCCATGTATTATTGTGGTGTGGTTACGTGACAAAACGATCTAAACTTCTCCGAGATAAAAAACGCAGCTCATGAAAACTTAGGTAACCTCAAATCTCAAATTAATTAAAAAAAAATAGATTTTTTAAAAACTTTTGGAAATTTTTGCTTCGAAATGCCGTGAACATGTGAAATTATGCAAAAATGTCGCCACCAATAAGAAAAACGTACTTTCAGGAGAATTAGACTTCAGAATTTCCTAAAATATTTCCTGTACCTGGTGATCTCACACTTTTTCGATGTTCAATATACCGAAGAAACATAAGTTTAAGTAACATGGAAAGAAAGGCAATAATAAGCCACTGTAAGTCTACTTCTCATCACAGAGCAGTGGACACTATCGTCAACTATAAAATAATAATAATAAATCCGTGTTTAAAGCATTTCAAACTCAGAGCTTAATAATAACAATAACTCAAATGACTGCCAATTCCAAAGTCAAGTTTCTGGCTCAAGTTTAGAAACAACTGAAACTAGCGCATGTTCGTCAAAAATACAATCCACAGTTCCAAAGTTTGTTGTCAATACACTTGGTGGGCACCAGCAGCTCCTTAAATAGTGTAAAGAAATATTATATATTATATCAATATATATAGTGGAATAAGTGAATATTTTAAAGATGAATTTTTATTATCCCTTAAAGACTTGGATTACTATACCATTGCTTTTGATGAATCTTTAAATAAAGTCTTGCAGAAAGGCTAAAGGGCTGTGGCAATCCGATTTTATAATCATACAAAACAAGAAACTGAGACAAGGTATTTAACATCTGTCTTTGTGAATGGTAGACCTGCAGCAGAAAATTTAGTGAGAAAATTAGCTGAGGCTTTAGAAAAATTGGGTATCAAATACCAAAAAATATTACAGCTTTCCGGCAGAGTATTGAAAAATAGGATTGAATAGAGGGACTGAACGGTTTTCGGGCGGGACGATCATGTATGGATAATACATTTATTCGAAAACAAATATTAGAGAAGCGTAAAGCAAGGAGCCTAGCCAACCATCATCATATATTCATCGATCTCGAAAAGGCATACGATACGGAACCTCTGAAAATGCTGCTTGAAATATTGACGAAATCTGTCCTTAGCAATGTATACGTTCGAGCTATTGAAAACATATATAAACACTCAAAAAGTGTAGTCAAGGTAGGAAGCAATAACTATTATTCGCTGACGACCAAGTTGTTCTAGCTGGAGACGAAGACGATGCAGATTATATGCTGAGAAAATTGAACGAAAATGCTAAATGTGCTTAAATATGAATATGTCAAAAACAGAATACCTGAAAATGAGCAGCACTAATGTAGATCCCGACCTGCAAATAAACAGGATCCAAGAAAACGAGTGGATAGACAGAAAATTATGGCGTACAAAATGCGGGATGAGGCAAAGGAAGCTGTAGGATCCCCGCTGAGAATTGTAAACTTGTGGATGTAGCAACATGTGGGTTACATTTTGTTCATGAATCACTACAGGCAGGCCACAAATCATGTAAATCGACTGTCAATAGTTTTTTGACAGGCCTATATTGGCTTTTTAAGGATTCACCATCTCGCTGAAGTGACTTCCAAGGTGCTTGTAGTAAAAAAGATTCTGCATTAATAGCTCCGTTCATTAAGACTGCTCCAAATCGTTCGGCAATTCGAAGCGGAGTTAGGGGAGGTAAATCTGGCGCACTCGGTTAATGAATGAATGAATCCAGATCAATCGGAGCTAGATCGCTCTGCTCCGAATTTTAGATGGATTTTCCAGATTAATATTGTAATATATTTGAATTTCCCGCGCAGTCGCGCGGAATTGCGCCCGGAATATGTCAAGGTCAAGGACGATCTCTTTGTTCCCGGTTTACCGATTGGCACGTTTCCTAATGGTAGAAGCTTCTCCATTTCGTGGATATCCCGCTCAAACTGTAAGTAATATTGCCTTAATTACTCTCTCTTACTGTACTTACAGAACTTCAAAGATACCTAAACAAAGTCAATTTTTTAAAAAGTGAGATTAAGTTCGCCGCCGCGTAAATTAAAAAACGAAATTCAGGGGGCCCTAAAATAGACAAAACTCGATAACAAGATCCGATGGGGCAGTTTAAATTGGCATAAAAGACAGTTAAAGCTTGTGTCTGTGTGATCGACGCGAAAGTCACGTGAATTTCGATTTGTAGACGTCGTAAAAATACAACAAAAATGAGCGGAATGATAGGCAGCATTCCCCCATTTGACCCCAAAAATGAGGACTGGGAGTTGTATTCGGAAAAATTAGAGCAATATTTAGCTGCTAATTCGATCACAGACAAAGAAAAACAAGTTGCAACACTTTTAAGTTTGATAGGGACAAACACATATAAACTTGTACGAGACTTATGTTTCCCAAAATTACCCAAAGATCAGTTGTTTGAGGAACTAACTAACGTACTTAGAAATAAGTTTAGTCCGATCCTAAAAGTATGGCGGGAAATAAATAAATTTTATGTGGCTAATCAGACAGATACTGAAGGCATTGCTGAATGGTATGCTCGTTTGAAAAGTTTAGCAGTAAATTGCAAATTTGCGGATAGATCGTTTGACTGCCTCAAAGATAAGTTTATTACTGGTTTAAAAAGCGGCCCAATTAAAGACAAAATGTGTAAAGAAGAATTGTCATCTACGCTTCACTCAGTGGTTCAAAAAGCAATACAGAAGGAATCTTATAACAAGGAAACCACTAGCACTTGATGTGAACTGGCTGAGAAACTCGCATACAAAAAAGTAGGTAGCCCCTAAAAAAATGTATTATAATGCACAAAAGCCTTCAAATAATGACAATAGTAGTAATAGTAGTAAATCTGTTAATATCAAATGTCAGATTTTTGGCCGTAACCATGACAAGTTAAAATGTAGGTTTGAGAATGCAATATGCAGACGCTGTTCTGTCCAGGGACATCTTGAAATCATGTGTCCTAAAAAAAAATTTAGGGGACATAATGCGATTGAAACAGTAGAGGACATGGCTGTAATCAGTAATTATAACGATATTTGTGATATGTACAGTTTAGGCAGTAGCAATAAAAACGATTTTTTTTTAAAATTGAATGTCAAAATTGACGGTAGAAATTATGAGATTTGTATAGACACAGGTGCGAGCATAACTGCAATAAATTTGGATTTTTACAATCAAGCAGGAAATGTGACAAAACTTGCAAAATTCTATGTAGTAAATAACGGTGGATTAAGCTTATTAAGTCGGGATTTTCTCTCTTTATTTAATATCACTTTAAATTTAGCCAACATAAATTGCATAGAAAATATTAAAAATAATATTCTAAAAAAAAATTCCAGAGGTATTTACCCATAAGTTAGGGAAATTTAAGTTCGAGAAGGTCTCTTTAGTCTTAAAAAATGAAACAACTCTTTCTTTTTTTTAAACAGACCAGTTCCACTAGCATATAAAGAGAAAGTCGAACAGCAGTTGGAAGCTATGGGCAAGAAGGTGTAAACAAACTGACAAGTGTCATTATTACCCAACTCCTAGAGTCACAGAAATTTGTGCTCAATTGAACGGAGGTCAGCTGTACACAAAATTGGACTTATCACGTGCATATACTCAGTTTGAGCTTGATGAAAAATCGCAAGAAATGACTACCATAACAACTCATGTAGGATTGTTCAAAAACTTGCGATTACCATTTGGTATAGCCCCCGCCAGTGCCTGTACTCTTTGGTAATGATAAGGATATAACAGATTTTGCCGCAAAACTGTGGACTGGTGAGTGAGACCATCCAGTCAATCGTGCTACCTCTCTCGTACTTAAATTTGGGTTATGTTCCACAAGATGTAGAATATACTTCTCGTGATGTACTGGCATTTCCTTTTGCCGACCACGATTTGCATTTTGTGGAATTACCCGTATCACGCACATGTTAAAATGTTTCCACAAATGTCCTTCTGTAAGGCAACTGTCTATGTTTGAAAGTTTGAGACAATGATGTATGTGAAATTAACTCTGTGTTTCGGACTTCCATTGTCTATATTTTATTTATACACGACGTTTCGATCAGTACAATCTGATCGTCTTCAGGTGCAAACTAAAATCTATTTCTAAGGCTACGTACTTAAATACCATGGGAAATCACTCAACCTTGAAGTTTAAGAAGTTGGCTCCGCCCAAGGAGGAGCTTCCAAATATTTGGAATTTCAACACTTGGTTTCCTGAAAACACCCTGATTCTGCCCAATAAAGGCAGCTTTAAGAAATTTTCGTTTCTTTCAGTGTGACTCCTTGTGCAAAACCTTTGCTTCTGTCCACTTCATTCGGTGTTGTTTTGACCATGCGTGCTCGGCGATTCCTCATTTCGTCGTTTCACCTCTTTGGGTATTCGTCTGATGTTCTTTAAGCCTAACAGAGAGTGGTTTTTTGTTTCACCTATGTATGATTTACTACACTCACAAGGAACTTGGTAAATGCATTCCTTATTATGTTTGTTCTCCGGTTTTGTTTTACTTATTAGTTTTAAAAGCTGTTTTAATATTAAAGTTCTTCGCTACTCTTCGAATTTTCTCTGATACTCCTTTAATGTATGGAATTATAAGGAATGCATTTGCCTGGTTTTGGTCTTGTAATCTCTATCCTGTTTGCTGAAATTTAGAAATAGTATCTGTTATAAGTTTAAGGCTGTAACCATTCTGCTGCAGATCCTTCTTAATGTTTCTTATTTCGATTTCCAAGTCATGCTAATTGTTACAAATTTGAACGGCTCTATTATACAAAGTTCTTATTATGCCTCGTTTGGTTGTAGCAAAATGATTTGAACCTTGATTTAAATATTGTCCTGTGTGAGTGGGTTTACGAAAGACTGGAGTTCTGATGTCGCTTTCTACTCGTTTGACAAGTACATCAAGAAAAGAAATTTGACAATTTTGCTCCAACTCCATTGTAAATTTAATGGTGGGTCTTATGTTATTTAGGTGGTGAAGAAATTCTGAAAGTTGTTGGTCATTCGCCACCACTGGCGAAAGCGACGAACCCATTGGCAGACCGTCATTCTGAGCATAAAACCTATCTTTCACCTGAAAATAAGAGTTATGTAGATAGCACTCCAACAACTCCATCACTCCCGTTCATGAAGGGATTCGTCATCAAGCAGTCTCTGTCTAATAATATCTAGTGATTCCTTTATCGGGACATTGCTGTATAAACTTTCGACATCAAAACTGACAAATCTATACTTGGGTCCTAAAACAAAAGATTTAAGAATATTAACGAAATGGTTGGAATTTTCTGCAAATGAAGCGGTCTTGCCTGCAAGAGGTTGAATCATTTTCAAAAGGAGTTTAGACAGATTGCTTGTTGAAGAATTTCTGGAACTTGTGATTGGGCGTAAGAGCATTGCATCTTTGTGAATTTTGGGGAGTCCGTATAGATGAAGAGGCTTGCTATAATGTGGTGTAAGTTGAGATCTTGTGTTGTCCGGAATATATCTGGAATACTTTTTTAAAGTTGTATAAACCTTGCTTTCGATTGATTGCGTCGGGTCTTTTGAGAGATCGATATCATCACCGCCATAGAAAGTCATCCTGTTCCACGACAAGACGTCGATGAATTCAGACATCAAGTAAGGACCATTATTGATAAACCTAGTAAGCATACCTCTAACATAAGCAAGTCAGAGGAAATCGCGTTGCAGAATCTTGAAAAGGACAAATCTGTTAAAATCTTACCGGCAGAAAAGGGCAATGCAACAGTGATTTTGGACACGGAAACCTATGACCAGAAAGTTGAAGAGGTACTTGCCAAAGGAGACTATAAACTTCTCTCAAAATACTCGACGCAATCAATCGAAAGTAAGGTTTATAGAACTTTAAAAAAGTATTCCAGATATATTCCGGACAACACAAAATCTCAACTTACACCACATTATAGCAAGCGTCCTCATCTATACGGACTCCCCAAAATTCACAAAAATGCCCTTACGCCCAATCACAAGTTCCAGAAATTCTCCAACAAGCAATCTGTCTAAATTCCTGTTGAAAATTATTCAACCTCTTGCAGGCAAGACCGCTTCATTTGTAGAAAATTTCAACCATTTCGTTAATATTCTTAAATCTTTTGTTTTAGGACCCGAGGATAGATTTGTCAGTTTTGATGTCAAAAGTCTATACACCAATGTCCCGATAAAGGAATCGCTAGATATTATTAGGCAGAGACTGGTTGATGACGAATCCCTTCATGAACGTACAAGCCTGCCGCTGGAGGGAGTGATGTAGTTTGTTAGAGTGCTGTCTACATAACTCTTATTTTCAGGGAAAGATAGGTTTTATGATCAGAATGACGGTCTGCCAATGGGTTCATCGCTTTCGCCAGTGGTGGCAAATATTTACATGGAGTGGTTCGAGTCATACGCGGTTGATACCGCAACATATAAACCTGGCTAAGATATGTTGATGATAATTTTATTGTTTGGACTGGGAATGACCAACAACTTTCAGAATTTCTTCACCATCCAAATAACAAAAGCCACCATTAAATTTACAATGGAGTTGGAGCAAAATTGTCAAATTCCTTTTCTTGATGTACTTGTTAAACGAGTAGAAAGCAACATCAGAACAACAGTATCGTAAACCCACTCACACAGGATAATATTTAAATCAAGGTTCAAATCATTCTGCTACAACCAAACGAGTAATAATAAGAACTTTGTATAATAGAGCCGGTCAAATTTGTAACAATTCTCATTACTTGGAAATCGAAATAAGAAACATTAAGAAGGATCTGCAGCAGAATGGTTACAGCTTTATGCATTCCTTACAATTCCATACATTAAAGTAGTATCAGAGAAAATTTGAAGAGTAGCGGACAACTTTAATATTAAATGGAATGGAAAATAAGGAATGCATTTACCAAATTCCTTGTGAATGTGGTTAATCATACATAGGTGAAACAAAAAGACCACTATCTGTTAGACTTAAAGAACATCAGACGAATATCCAAAGAGGTGAAACGAAGAAATCAAGAATCGCCGAACACGCATGGTCAAAACAACACCGAATGAAGTGGACAGAAGCAAAGGTTTTGCACAAGGAGTCACACTGGAAGAAACGAAAATTCCTTGAAGCTGCCTTTATTGGGCAGAATCAGGATGTTTTCAGTAAACCAAGTGTTGAAATTCCAAATATTTGGAAGCTTCTCCTTGGGCGGAGCCAACTTCTTAAACTTCAAGGTTGAGTGATTTCCCATAGTATATACGTACGTAGCCTTAGGAATAGATTGTAGTTTGCACATGAAGACGATCAGAGATTGTACTGATCGAAACGTCGTGTATAAATAAAATATAGACAATGGAAGTCCGAAACACAGAGTTAATTGCAACTGTCTATGTTGGTGCTTTTCTTGGTATACCCGGACAGGCAGTCGGCTATTCATATTTACCGTCCCATAAATTATCAACATGCCCGCGTACTCATGCAAAGTAAACATGTTCTTAAATCTAAAATTATCCAAATCGACCGACGGCAAATGCGTACTTAGAGTTCCTTCAAAACGATTTGCCCGAATTACTCGAAGAAGTTCCACTAAAACAAAGAAGGTAGGTATTTACATGATGATGAGGCACCGACTCACATAAGGCTTCTTGTAAGGCAATTTTTGAGTCATGTTTCCAGGTAGATGGATTGGACGTTACGGACCTGTACGTTGGCCACCTAGATCTCCGGACCTAAATCCATGTGATTTCTACCTATGGGGACATATTGTCATGAAGCACCCTGTATTCATTCCTATGTTAGTTAAATTTCAATGCACCTAAACTAAAAAGTTAGAGTCAGCAATTTTGCGCGGTCGTTAACACAAAAAGTTATTGAACGTGGACAGTAGCGCGAGTGTGACGACGCAAGGACACCGATTCTGGAAGTCATAGGAAGTGATCGTTTGCCTGAGAGAAGAAAAGTAAATTCAACCAATAAACGCGAAAAAAGAAAATATATTAAAAAGAATGTCAACCGAAACTTTCAAATGAAACACCCAGTATATTTGCATTTTTGCATTTTGTTTTTAAATTCTAAGCATTTTAATACAACGTACCCTATGTCGATCTTCAACTGTTTTCGAGATATTAACAGTTGAATACTGTCATACTCTGGGTCTTCCATTTGAAATTTGATGTTGAATACTGATGCGTAATGTCAAACTCGTAAAAACCATAGTTTATTCTTTGGCCAACTATTCGCCTAGTATCTTGACAACCATATAGAAGCACATTTAGATACATTTTGAATTTTTTCATTTATGTCCGCGTTTTCCGGAAAATCGACCACCGTGCGTCGTACGAATGACTTGTGCGATCGGCCGGTCCCAGAATACGGAATTTTGGACTTTAATAGAAGTGGTCACTTCTCAGGGTATGATCGTTCTATTACGCCCAGAATCGAGCCCCAGGTGTGGCTGGAATGGAGAGTTTTTAAGGGAGTGTCGAAAGTGCATCCAAAAGTAGAAAATGTAAGTATAGACGTTTTTACTGTTTTTTTTTTGTAATCTTTAGCTGGACGTTTGCAAGTGCAGGATTAATCAGCGAAAGTTAGGCTATTTAGTTTTTTTGAGGTGGTACGTTGTTATTTTCTGTTGGTTAAACAAATAAATACTAGTAGTAAAATAATTCTTAAACTGGGTAGGCAACTAATTTCCTCGATAGCTGCACTGAACATAATTTTGTTAGTTCAATAAGTTATTAAGAATACTTAGTACCCCTAGTGGAGCTATCTGAGCGGAGGAGATTAGCTTAACCTCCCTGCGTCACAAGTTAATAATTGTTAACCCCTTTTGAGCTATACCCCTAAGAGTCAAAAATTGTCGTAAGGTAAGGTCTAGTCTTTCAAATAATAATTGAGCTGAGGTTTGGTACTCTCCTTTTGTGCGAAAGCTAAGGGGCAGATGGTTCAGTTTTTAAGAGAATAAAATACAGTTTTACAGTGACGTAGGGGGCCTACTTAGTGAAACTCAAGTTTTTTTTTCAGTCAATAATTTGAGAAGTTTTTTTTAGTTAGTGTCTAAATGTGCCCATTAATAGTTTTTACACAAGGGCCATAATGCGAATTTTTAAAAGAAAAGTTATAATTTGCCAGTAAACTCTGGGCTAAAACTTATTTTGCAGATTTCAAAAACTTTTGATGAATGATTTTTTTAAAGCGAATCTTGAGAATTGCGGTGAATTAGAAAACATAAAATTTAACTTCCCAATGAGCATTTTCAGAAACTTCTGGTGATAGATATTTATATAATTATTATAAAGATGGTTCCATTGATACCCTAGGGTATTTAGAAGTTTCCTACAAGAATTGAGTTTGTATATTTGTTTTATTAAAGGCTCTAAATTGATGGTACCCTAAAGTAACATTAAACTGGCGTTAACAATATTTCCACGGACATCTTTGTAAAAATTGAAGTCATCGGTTCAAATGTTATATAAATTGGTGTTAACAATGTTTCCACCAACATATTTATAAAAATATAAGTCATCAGTGACAAAAGTTATATAAATTGGTGTTTGAAATCTTTCTGTCAACCCACCTATAAAACCGTAAGTAACTATCAATTAAAGATATATAATAGATTGGTTTTTAAAATGTTGCTATCAACCCACTTATAAAACTTAATTAACCAACAACAAATTTATATAAGATAAGAATGAAAATATTTCGAGAGAAACTTATAAAAACTTGGGAACTCACACAAAATAGTGTAACGGTTCAATATTTCCCTAACAATATCCCTTAGAAAAAAAATAATTCTTCAAAACACCCTTCTAATACCCTGGAAAAATCTTTAAGTGAATCATCTTTACTATATGTCTGAGCATTTTGTTTATTCTATATCCTACTATTTTATGGCGAATGCGCTGGAAAAACAATATTTACTGTTGGACTGAGGTTGAATTACACTAGAATTATGATTATTTTATGTGGAGGCATTTTACTCTGTTTAACTTTTTTTCAAAACAAAGCAAACCTCAATATTTCAAATAAAACACCATTGAACCGTTTCTAATAAACCAATAGATTTAATTACTGTGGCAAATCATGTGTTTTCCAAAAATAACATTACAACATCCATCTTTCTTTTATATTAACTAATGATATACAGTCTACAGTTCAATGAAACTTCGTATTTTTCTTGTATAATTTAACCAGTCCAAGAAAGGTTGCTCTGGCTCTGCAGTAACCTGAAACAAGAAAAAATAACATAATTTTACATAACTTAACACCAAAACGGTCTTTCTAGCGCATAGTTTAAACCGCCAACTTACTAGATTAGTAAGCCTTTGTTTTTTTTATTGATTATATCAAATTCTCCTTCCGTCAACTACTTAACACCCGAAAATAAAGTAGATAATAAAGGTTAGTTTTATAAACCGTGTCAAACAAAGAGAGACTTAGCGGTCTTATACTTACTAGAAACTAGTGTCGGTTCATTTGTTGAGTGGTAGATTCTTGTCACTAGTGATGTGTCGGTGGTTGGCAGTTTCTGTTACTGATCGGTCCCCAATTTGCACATGTCAGGCTTTAGGGGGTCCAATAAGTCCTAAAAATAACAGGACCAAGGTTGTCACCAATCATATGGTATTGATATTACAAAATTACTCTACCTTTGTCGTCAGTTGACACAACACTCACCTGTTGGTTTTATTTTGGTTTCAAGTATGCGTGAATTCCTTAAAGGGCATTACCCAACCTCGTACAGCCTAGCCATGTCAAGTGTGGACCGTCTTGCTTGTCTCTGTGTGCATTGTTGGTCTGTAGGGTCCATATTTCCTGTGGTTTATACGACAGGCTGTGCAGACTTTAACAGGTTAAATTTTGATAGATATTCAGTTTATTTATTCAAACGAGGCGATCATCTGTCCTCATACGACTCGAGACTGGCCTAAAAGTATAAGAAATTCGAAATAAAGGAGGTTTATAGTCGTTCTAAAGAGGTAAACAAACAGTAAAGGGGAGAGAGATATTTGTCAAGGATCCGTATGTTACCTACACGGAAGGAAACTGTGACTCACCTGGATTATTTGGGAAGGCTTTGAGTGCCGGAAAGTGGTCTTTTTCTTGGCGAAAATCCGTGTTTTTCTTTAGGCATGTTATGGTTTTTCAAAATTAAATTCGACCGCCAGCTGACCGTGACGTTTGGGACGACGTTGCCAGATTGTCATAGGCGAAATCCTGGGAGTATACAGTGACTAACTTCACGTCACATAACTGTGATTTAAAGTTGCACATTACGTTACTGCTGAGTCGTTTTCGAGAAAACCAAGTGTCTACACTTATTGTTTATTGGTTCTCCCAAAAAGATAAAGTCCATTTCTTGCTCACTACTGCAACCAATGCCTTGTTGTTAACTTCTGTTCGTCACGTGATCTCTCCCTATCCCGCTGATACAGAAGGAAATCTGACAACACCGCTTCGTTGTCTTTGTCTGTCTTAGGTTGATGAATAGAGACTTCCGACTTGAACCTGTCGCATTCGAAAAGTAGAATTTGGACCCCAGCCCCTGTCGATTTTTGCCCATATCAGAAAGATCGCCCAATTGTAATGCGTTTTCAGCAGCATCACCTAATATGGTAATTAGGATAAGCGATTTTCGACTGTAGTTTTCGCGCCTCTGAGGTTTTTGACCAATCGTTTGCCCGCAGGAAGCTTCTTTTTTAGCGTCTGAGATTTCCTGGAGGGAAGGAAACACTTCTTTTCCGGCACCGTTTTGAGTGCCACGTTTAAATTTTCTTTTCCAAGAATACCGAAAAGAAGTCGTGCCCATGGCGACCTTTGCAACCTGAAATCGTCGTAGACGGAATCCGCAGAGGTCCCATAAAAAGAAGAAAGTCTTCGTGGAAGTGCCTGTTGCCTGTGTTTGGCGTTTGAGGTGGTGATTTTCGAGGATTTCTTTTTGCCCGTATAGGATACGGAAAATGGCCGGCTAGACCGTGGCTTATCAGCCGATCGATGGTAATTATATTCGATTTTTTTTTAAGCGTTTTCCCTCCAGTTTATTTCAATATTGACTATTTTTTATTCTGTATTTTTCCTTGTGCTACAGATTGAGGAGGCCTCACGTCAACTCCCTGGGAGGTATTAGGTTACCTGCCATGCGGAATGTCGCCCTCAGGATGATTTGAGGTAAATATTTGCTGCGTGTGTGCCTTGATTATTTTTGCCCTTGTAAGAAATTAGACTGTTTTCTGTCGTTTTAAGTAATTTTTAGTTTTATCGTCCGTGGTACCCACTATACAATAGAGTGCGGAATTATATGTTTTTTTATGCTTTTTTGGCGTATGTACTTTGAGTGTTGCCCCTCAGGCATGCCCCGTACAATAAGTAAACAGTAGTTTTTTTTTTGTGTTACTGTTTTACTTCTTATTTTTTTCCTGTGTAAAATACATGTCCGTTATTAGAAATTAGTTATAAATGATACGTTAGGGTGTTCTCCCTTGTTCTAGAAGGTTGTTTTTATATCTGTCTAGGGTGCTTGGTTCCGGTGCACAGCCATGGGTGGTCCTAGTGCCGACTCTCAACACCATACATTCGACTTTCCATCCTAAGTGCTGCTTTGCCCTGGCCTGAGATGCCTAGTCCAGTCATGAGTCCTGTGTACCTGTTCCAGGGATGTTTAGCCCTGTCATCGGCTAGCTATGTGGAAACAGATAAGAAATATTTCCCTGTCCAAACATTTTCTCTTTAAAAACCTTCAAAAAAAAAAACTCATAAAATTTTATCAAAACTTATCAAAACAAGCTTCAACTTCATTTTTTTTTATGAGAACCATTTCAACTTTTTCATTTTTGATAAAAGAACTTTCCATCATTGAAATTAAACATAAAAACAAGAGGAAAGACCCCTAAAATGTTAGTTTAAAAAAAAAACTATTTTATTTGTTAAAATTTACATTTATTGTTTTACACTGTTTTCCAAAAATATATTTTGAGACTGTATAACCTGGTGTTTCATTGCTAAGTGCCCCACAACCGTGTGCTTACTCAAGTTGGCAAGAATGCCAGGCTCAATAGGACCCAAAATATAGGAAGTTGTCATCTCTTCTATTGTGTGTGTTGTATTTTGTAACGTAACAATAGTTATATAAATTGGTGTCTGTAATATTCTTATGAACTCATTCATAAACCTTTTTTGCCCATAAGGTTTTTTCTATAATTTTGTTATTAATTTCTTTATATAGTGATTATAATACAACTGTTTTTAGAACAAAAAAAAAACAATTTTAATTTATTTTGGCAATTATAAAAATAAAACAAACAAGATTTTTTAAGGTTAATTTTGTGACATCAAAAGGCGCGTTTTTGCGACCTCAAAAGGAGCGTTTTTGCGACATCAAAAGGCACGTTTTTGCGAGATACCATACCATTATTATCTTGTTTTAATTACATCAATCTGAGAGAGATAAGAAATCCAAATCTTTTTGAGATAGTTGCCGATGACAGATATCGGGATCGAATGCATTTTACACCCGATTCCCACCAGCGTTTCCCATGCACAGTCACCCTGACTCAAAAAACTCATCACGTGGTCCGACATGAACTTGTATAGGCAAATATCGCTTAGACCATGTGATACGTGTTTTGATTCGGGGGACCCACGAATGAGAAACGCATAGATGGGAACCGTGTTTTAGAAAAAGAGAACAATATAGTAACCGTGTTAAGGTCGTAAAAACGCACCGTGAAACGTCGAGCGCATACGCTGATACTGCTGGTCGGCGGCAAATGTGAACACCCCGGAAAATACTCGCCTGTACACCCTTCGACCCCGCAATCTAACTATATTCTTGAGATAGTTACCTCTGATAGTTATGCGGGCTTGAAGTGTGTGGAGGCGGGTATTTTTCCTGGTTTGTGTAGTATGCTGGATCTCTCAAAGAATGCATTTAGGAAAAGAGAACAATGGTAACTATGTTAAGCTCGCAGAAACAGACCATCAGTGTTCAACACTGCACCATCTGTAGCCCTTTGTTCCAAGTAGCATCATTTTTTAAAAGGGTTATAAAATAGTGTTGACGAGGTAAACAGTGGTATAGTTGTATTGTTTTTTTTTTATAGAATTGTCGGAAATTTTCGCCATTTTGGATTACAAAAATAGGTATTTGGCCTAAATAAAAACGTTATTTATGGGGTTTCAACATGTGTTTCAATCAAAATATTGCTTGTTAGGGTTAAGAACAACATACACAATTCAATATTTGTCCCAGAAAGGAAAAAACGCGTATGAAAAAAAAACGATATTTAAATTAATATTTTTTTTCTCGTTTTCTCAAGTATTTTTGGAGCCCATGAAATTTACGTGAGTGTATTCGAAAACTATACAGTACACACGGGACCGCAGCTGATTTTCAGAGTAGGATGACTTGAAAAACAGCTTTTATTTGACTATAGTATATAAATATTCATATTCCTGCTTCAGCTTATCTCACTTTCATTTTTATTTATTTTAGAAGATTGCTAAACACCATTTTATAAATTTACTATTATTACTGTAAAAAGAAAAAGAATAATACATAACAAGCAAAGGGAAGAAAGATGGAAAATCTATATTTCTAAATCCATAAAAAACCTTTAATTTGTTATGTAGTGTTGTTAGAACAGTTGTAAAACCTTTTTATAATAATCTATATACTTGAGGCTTATAAGGAAGTTTTATTAAATGTATATGTTGTTTTTCTATCCATTACTATGTACCATAAATTTTTATAAGCTGGTGTTGAACAGTTGTTTTTCAAGTTTTTTTTACCATTTAAGAGATATATTAGAGTTATAAAATTATCACCAACACTAAATAATATAACTTTTGGTTATTTTATGAAGGTTTTATATTATTTGCTGCAACTTTTATATAGACAAAAATGCTCATTGGGTTATTATCCGTTTTTTTTGTTTCGTACTAATACCTAGGTTACTAGAGTTCAAATATTTGTGAAATCAGCAAATTAGCGTAAACATGCCTAAGTGTACTTGCGTTACAATTATTATTTTGGGCAATTGAATATTTGCCTACTCTTTTTAGCTTGAAATCGCATCGGTATTCTGGGTATTGGAAAAATTGGTAGTAAATAGAAAGCAAAATGGAAGCAGTTTTGAGAACTTCAATGGCTAGTAATAAAATTGTACCTAGTTTACCGCCGTTTGAGCCTCCGCGCATTTTTTATCCCTTTCAAGATGTTAGCGCCAAAAATTATTTACGGCATTATGAATTTGTTTCTCATAAAAATAGATGGAACGATTTTTATAAATTATTTTATTTTGAATATTCTCTGGGAGGATCTGCAATAAAATGGTTTAGAACGTATGTTAATTATTATAATTAATTAAATAACTTGAAAAAAAACTTGGGGAAGTGTTAAAAAAGATTTTATTAGCGAATTTCAGGATGCAAAAATGTATAGGAAAATTTTACGCCAAAAACTTTTAACATTTAGACAGGGGGCAAACGAATCTACGCTTGAATATTTTTATGAATTAAACAGCCTTTACACGGAATATAGCCCAAATGTTGACATGTCTGAGTTTAAAGATTATTTTGCAGAAGGTCTTTTTGGTTCAAATAAGTACAATTTTTACTGGCTAACGTGTTTAAGAGATATTACTAGTTTAAATATGAGTGATTTTAGTAATTTTTCAAAAATTATTAATAATGCTCCGGCTCTGCCGTAAAATTTTTCGAAGAACGAAGTTGCTTCCTTTAGCACTCTTAGTACAGGCGCTCATGGAAATATTTTGAGAATTGGGGGTTACGTAAACAATAAATATGCAGAAATAGTTATAGATACAGGGTCAAGCGAAAATATAGTTAATTTAAAATTTCTGGAGAATTTTAGGGAAAGCTTTATTTTAAATCATTTGATAGGTGCTGGTGGTGCAAGAATTCCACTTCTTGGAAAAACCGAATTATTTTTAAATATTGGAAAAATAAAAACTTCCTGCATGACCTTGGTTGCTAGTAAACTGTCTGTTGATATTATTTTGGGTATGAAATTTCTTGTTTCCCATGTGGATTTCCTTAATTTTCAGACGTTAGAACTCACAATTTCAAAAAATGAGAGAAAGACAGTAGTACCAACTTTAAATCAAAATTTACCAGTATTATAATAATAATAGAAACGCGGTTCCAAAGGCAAATTCGATTTCCAAGCAATACGGATTTAAAGAATTTTCTTGAAGTTATAAGTATGTAAATAGAAAATTTACGCCAATAACACAACTTGTCAAAACACTTGGGTAGACACCGTAACCGAGGGATACAATTTTGGAACATATAACAAAAACTGGTGCCAAAATAGTAAGGATATCGCCTAGAGGGGTTTTCAAAATTATTGCTCTAGTTCTTTAATAGGTAATAAGTTTAGGAATAGGGACCTAGAAATCCGAAATTTATACGGTAGCAATGTTGAGAGCAACGAAAGATTGCAATCGTTTTTGAAATTGAAATCGAGGATTTGTAATTTAGTTAATATGAAAAATAGGGAGTTTGAGGGCGCAATAAACAGTAATTTTAAATTTTCCAAAGAAAATATAGTAAGCAACGAAAGTTTGCAATCATTTTTAGAATTAAATTCACGTGTTTGCTATTTAGTAGATATGAAAAAAAGGGAGTACCAAACGGCAACAAACAATAGTTTTTATCAAAATCATATTTTGGATAGTTTTGTGCATTTTCGAAATAATAATTTTAAATTTATAAAGAGAAATTTAAAAGTTAAATTACATGAAGAATATATCGTCATGTCGAAAGGAATCGCGTTAGATTTTAAACAGAATTTTGGAAACATTGATGAATTACTGGCGCAAAATCCATCAACCGGGAGTTTGGCCGTGTTAAAAAGTGACAATCGTTTTATTTATTATTTAGTAACTAAAGAAAGATATTTTGAAAAACCCACTTATCAGTCAATATGGTCCTCGCTTATAAAATTGCGCAATCATATTAAATTACATAAGATTAGTAAACTTGCATTACCCCGGATAGGTTGCGGGTTAGATGGCCTAAAATGGAGCAATATTAACAATATGAATGTTTATTTTTAAAGAGGAGAAAATAGACATATTAGTTTGCGTATATAATCCGCAGAAAGAAAATGCTAGAGAGGCAAGGAGAAAGTTAAACCAAAATAAGTTGATGAAAAAATTTGACATTTTTAAAGATGGAAACTGTTTGTATCGCGCCTTCAGCCTTTTTATGTTCAAAACGGAAGAAAACCATAAAATTGTAAGGAATGATGCGTTCAAATATATTTACAATAATTAACTTTGAATCATTTATTTCTAAAGAGGATCCTAGTGAAAGCAAGATAACCTATCCTTTCAAGGAAGACTACTGCAAAAAACTTAATGAGAATGGCGTCTATGGAACATATATAGAATGTATCGCATTATCAAATCTATACGAGATAAATTTTAATATTTTTACTTGCGAGAAACGGGAACGTCTTTAATTAAAATATTGCGTAAAAAAACCCATCAGTATATCAGCAAAAAATCATGGAAAAACCATAAATCTTTTATTTAGCGGCAATCCAAACAACGGACACTACGACTTGATTGAAAAACAAAATTTTCTCCAACAACAAAATAATTTTGTGTCGATGATATATTTTATATAGAGGATAAAAAATTATTTAAAAATGAAAAATGTGGGTTTTCTAAAATTTGTTTGACAAAGGGGAGTTGTTAAAGCCTTTGGAAAAAAAAGATGTGATAGTATCTATAAAAAATCAAGAAAGTATTCTTTCAAAATTTGTGGTATGCCCGAACGAAAAATTTTTAGGTAAAAGAGGATTATTTATTTACCCGACGAATTATACGAATTTAATAGAATGCCGAGAAAATAAGATTACAGTGGTGAATAAACTAAGCGTGCCGCAAATGATACACAAAGGGACTACAATTGCATTTTTAAAAGAGGATAGTTGTGTACAAGAGGATATATTTATAGGTCAACTAGGTCAGGAATTTCGTATGTATATAAAGTAGGAGCCGAATTATCAAAGAGTGAAGAAAGGCAGCTTAAACAATTAATTGAGGAATTTAGCGACGTACTTGCAACCGATCCGAAAAACATAGGGACTACAGATCTTGTCAAACACAAAATAGTTTTAATAGAATATCAACCTTTTAGAAGTAGACCATAAATAAATAAATATTTGTTTATTAACATATTACAAAAGAGATTACAAAAAACATTGAGCGAAAATGAAAATAAACAAGCTCACTTTTGAAGTGGGTTGGGTCGGGTTGGTATCGGTCAGGAAAAACGAGATTCTGCAGAAATTATATAAAAATCAACCAAGTGACCAAAAAGTTAAACTACCCCTTGAGTAATATTGATGAAATACTCACCTATCTTGGAGATTTTAGATATTTTTCAACGCTGGATTTATTCAGTGGATATTGGCAGGTGGAAATGGACGAATCATCCAAGGAATACACAGCTTTTGTTACCCCAGGATATGGTTTATACGAATTTAATAGAATGCCATTCGGGTTGTGTAACGCTCCTAGCACATTTTCTGATTTAGTTGATAGAGTTTTTAAAGGGCTCAAATGGTCTACATTACTGCAATACTTAGATGACACAATCATTATCAGCAAACATTTTCAGGAACATTTAGATAAACTTAGACAATTTTTTGAGAGATTGCGAAATGCTGGATTAACTTTAAAACCATCAAAATGTATCTTTGGAGCTTCAGAAATAAAAGTTCTTGGGCACATCATTAATAAAGATTACATTGCTCTAGATCCTGAAAAATGATTAGCAGTTCAAGCACTTGCGACACCAAAGTCAAAAAGGGCCGTACAAAGTCTTCTAGGACTTTGCTCTTATTATAGAAAATTTATTTCAAATTTTTCCAGATTAGCAAAACCTCTTTATGAAGTGACAAAAAATGATCCAGGTTTTAAATGGGAATGGGAACAAGAAATGGCATGTCAACAGCTAAAACAAAAATTGACAGAATTCCCGGTGTTGTTACATTTCAATCCCAACATAGGCTGTGAACTAAGAACTGACGCGTCAAAAGAAGGCCTAGGAGTAATAGTTTTACAAGAATCAAAAGGAAAAATGCATCCTATAGCTTATGGAAGTAGGACACTAACAAAAGCAGAAAAAAAACTACACAATTTCAGAATTAGAGGCATTGGCAATTATCTATGGATTAACTATCTTTAGACATTTTCTGTTTGGGCGAAAACTTGTGCCACAGTTACTTCCGCCTGTACCCCGCAACTGCCCCTACCTAATTTTTGGAGCTTTGTAACACCGGTTTCCCAACAGATGATTTAAAAATCGCGAATATTCGGTCTCTTCCGTGCGGCTTTTTCTATACAGCTTAGACCCCCGTCACACTCAATGCATGCCGCTAATGTTCTCTTTTTTTTTATATGGCAAGTCACTAAAGCCTTATCAAAATTTTAGAAGGATGCAGTGTACCCTTTTGGGGCTAGTTGCACCTAAGGTCGAACGCGGCTCAGTTGGGGCCCCAAAAAATGAAAATTTGGATGCTTTCGATGTCCCCACGCTTTTATTAAGCAACGAAAAAAATTTCAGAAGAGTAGGACAAGGACCCCAAGTTAAAACTGTTAAGACAAGCAGTGATAGACCCAAGCCATCATAACGTAAATATAGGACTAAGAAAAAGAGCAAAAAATTTTTATATAAAACCACAACCACAATGAACCTTTGTCGGATTACCTATGCATTGCAAAAACTACAAACAGAATTAAGGGAAGATACTTTTGGGACGGGATGTATAAGGATGTGGAAACATATGTAAAGGAGTGTAGACTTTGCCAGGCGCGAAAAGCACAGTCAAGCAAAAAACCCATAGGACACTTGGAACCAACCCAAGTTGGGTTGCCATTCCAAAAAATTGGAATAGATTTGTTGGGACCTTTTAAGCTTACTTCATGGAGGAATACGTTTATAGTATGCGCTACACGCTACTGCGAGATAGCGCCCATAGAAAATGGAAAGGCAGAGACAGGGGCTCAATTGGTTTTTAAAAATGTGATTAAAAATCATTCGTGCCCAAGGAAAATTTTATCAGATAGAGGTAGTCAGTTCAGATCGGAGTTTTTTAACGAATTATTGAGAATAATGGGTATCTTGAAACAACAAACTACTTCATATCACCCCCAATGTAATGGTGCCACCGAGAAAATGAACGCAACAATTGCATCTATGTTATGTATGTATATTTCGGAGAATCAAGAAGATTGGGATTTGTGGGTTGACCATATACAGTTTGCTTACAAAGTACGTTAGGCGTAAGTCCTTTCTTTTTAGTTCACGCGAGACACCCAGTATTACCTTCCGAAGCTTCTTTAGGTCAAAACGTCAAATTTGAGAGTATTAGGGCACTAGCCGTTAGAAATTATGCGGTAGAGAATTTAGAAAAAAGACAGGGCAAGAATAAAGAACGATATGACGAAGGTAGGCATCATGTAGAGTACAAACCTGGAGATAAGGTAAAGGTCTTTGGGTCTATTGGGTTGTTTTGGTCCCTATGAAATTTTAAGAAAGATTAGTCCCGTATATTATGAGGTCCGCTTAGGTCTTAGCAAAAAAGACAAGACCGGTGTGGTTCATTTCAGTAGAATTCTTCCGTACAACGATCCTTGGAGCCCCAAAGTGGATTATGAAACCTAAGGGCACATCTTGTCTTATAGTATACTAATTATTATTTTTTTTCTGTATGTTTAAGCTTTTAGTTTGGATCCAATATTATACAAAGACGTCGGCGTTGTTGAAAATAAATGTACATAAAATGGGTACCCATAGTAGAATAAAAGTACAGAGGCTTAAAAATAATTTGAAAAACTGGAAAAATACCGGCCAAGCAAGGCAATGGGATAGATCTATCGATGCTTAGAAACAGATGGACGCAAAGATGTTATTGGTTGAGCTTGACCATCTCGCAAGAGAAATAAGCTATAAGATAAGTATTTTTGGGTGTTGTGTATATTTTTTGTTGTTGTTGACAAATTGTGGGGGACGGTTAAATTCGTAAGAAATACACCAAAGCGGTATCAACTGGCGTTAAAGTGTATGTCCGTTTGTCTGAGGTCTGTTTGTGATTTTTTTTAAAGTACTTACACAGATTAATTAATTATCGTTTTTTAGAAATAAAACTATTTGTGATTAAAAACGTTTATTAGGGAAAGCAAATTTCAAAAATTGTCCATTTGATCAATAATTTTGTAATATTAATCATTTTAGAATAAAACTTACAAAAGGGAAATGCGTAATAACTTAACCAATTTTAATTACAGCGTCTTTAAAATGACTAAGCACATATATGTGTGCTTTTCCTATAGATAAATACTAGGAAGGTATTGTTGTACAACGCTTTTGGTTATATTTTAAGCAAAAAGTTGCCTAATAATAACGTAATATATATTTTAATTATTCACGGGAAAAGAAAGGTCTGTTCTAAGAGTTGTTGGACCGCAAGACAATCAGCGTATATGTTTATTTTAGGTGACATCATAAGATGTTTTGTTTTAGTAGTAAGAGTTATTTAGAAGGTCATCATATATGAATATTGAATGCTCTCTCTTATTCTATCTTTTAAACTGGCCAAAAGGTATAGAATATTACTTTTTAGGATATATATATATATATATAGCTTTTTGAAAAAATATATTTGTGTATTGTTGTTACCTAGGCCTAGGCACAATTAAAAACATAGGTAGCCTATTAGTTAGTACCTACCGGAGATCATATGCGTATAGGTAGGCAGATCCTTTGGAATATGTGTGTATACGGTTAAAATTTGTAGAGTACTTGGATATATGTTTTAAACGCACACGTGAAAAAAAAACATATGGAAAGATGTAAATAATAATCACCGAAATGAACAAGGTATACGGATATATTAAGGGAGTTTAAGAAAAAATAGTTGAAACAAAAAATCGGCTAAGTAAAAAATGGTAACAAAAATATTTTGGATTTTAAGGAATAAGAAATTGATGCAATGTTGATGAGTATAATTATAGTTTATGAATTTTAAGTATTAGAGTACGTAACAAGTTAACAATGTAAGTTGTTATGCAGATATGGTAAAAAACCCAAATCTTTTTAAAACGCCAATTGACGATAATATGCTGCGCCCAAGGCAAAAAAAGTAAAAACTCACTTTCGAGTATTAGATTAGATTAGATTTATTTTATTAGATCTGTTATACCCAGGTGGTTGTTGATTATGTCAAATTCTAAATTACAATTTACAAAAATGAATAAATAAAATCAATACAAAGTATAAAGCTTAATAAATATTAAATCACAAGATATTTAAATAAGGACAAGTAAAATTAAAATACATACATTAAAAACATTAATTACAGTTTTCGTACAGAAATGTTGTCAACTCTTGCATAAAGAACAATAAACAATTTAAAAATAAAATAAAATCTATGTTGATATACTGACTGTCAAGTTTTTTTGTTAAAATCAAATATTTAATGATTCATGAAAAAAGTCATTCAGATCGTAATATGCCCTGTTTAATAAAAACATTTTAAGTAAACTTTTAACTTTTTGTTTTGGAAAATTTCTGATTTCTACTGGTAGTCTGTTCCAGATTCTTTGAATTGTAAAATTGGCATTGTTTTGAATGTATTTTGGATTAGATTTTTGTGTTTTTAAGTTTTGTTTGTGCCTAATATTATAAGCATGCTGTTGCATCTGATTAAATGCATTGACACACAATTTTGGATTTAAAAATATATATTTATATCTTAGGAGAATTATTTTAATTTAAATTTTGTAATTCTGTTAATTTTTATTGTAGTACGATAAAACGATATTACTCCTAGAATCGATTTTTTAATTTTTTTTTAAGATTATCTTTTACCATTGTACTAATTAGCAATATTACCCAGTCTATTTCTCTATGTACAATTTTTTTTTATTGAACAATTTTAATGCATAATATTATGCAACAAAGGTAATCTGTATATTTTTTAGGAAAGCCAGCAAAGGTAACAACAGAAGTTAAGTTAAAAAGTTAAATGTGAAATAAAGCAGACTACGTTACCACCAGTTCAATTTGTATGGTCCATGATGCCTATATAGATCACCAATTAGAAGTCTGCATGAATTAGATGTTCAACATATTATTGGAAGAAGTTCTTGTCCGCCGTTTTCACACTAAACTTCGACCCAAGTCCATTGAAATCCTAAACAAAACTTAGGTGATAGGGACAAGGGTACAGGTAAACACCCAAATCAACCCAAGGAGTTAGACACTAAGGCAGGAAAAATGTTTTGATATATGAAATTTGCAGTGAAGAGTGGTAAATCAAAGGGTCATGGATGTTCAAAGAAATTTTTAAAAAAGTTATTGAAAGAGTAATATGGACTGTAAAATTTGTATTTTGTGAAAGGATTTTTTTTTATTGAATATTTTCTTTTGTCATCTCACAATTAGTTTTAATTTATGTGGTTTTACTATTGATATATTTTTTTACAATATTTTGTTCATTAGGTCAACGTAGGTTTAATGTCACAGCGTCCACATTCGATACATATTTACATATTTGATACACTTTTTCAAGCTGGTACATAAAAGTATAAATGTACAACAAAGCCTCTGATAATGTTTATTATTAGCAGTTCAAATATTTTTACCAGTTTTACCAAAAATTTTCAAAGCAAAGAACCTTTGCTACATGTTTTATATGATGAAATATTTTTATTGGTTCAAAAAATAACAAAAAAAGTTTGCTTTTCCGACGTTTTGCTGTTCACAAAAAAACTTGATCCATCTGAAATATTCGCAATAAAAAATCAAAAATTCATTGAGGCTTACAAAGAAATTCTAGGTCTGGAGAGGACGAAAGAAAAGTGTTCTTTTATTCGGCAAAGAAACATTTAATCCATGTAGAAATTCTAAAGTCATTTACCTGTCTGCATCCTGCAAAGTTCGAAACTAGACACTTTTTGTTTTTATCGGAAATGCTGCACGTCACAATCGATTCAACAAAATTAATAGACGAATTTAATTTGCTGACAGTTGAGAGCAATTTGCCGAAAATGGAAGAAGGAGGTAGTATTTCTGCATTTTGGAAAAAAATATTTGAGCTTAAAGGAATAAACGGACCCAAATATCCCATTTTAACGATGTTGGTAAAATTCGCTTTATCGATTCGCATGGTAGCGCTGACGTAGAGCGGGGATTCTCTACATCAGGGCGAGTTTTGACTATTGACAGAAATTAACTGTCAGAAAAAATGTTAAATTCGATACTTACCATCAAAGATTACCTTGTAGTCTACTGTGATAGAATTGTGTCAAAGATGGAAGTAACTGAAACGTTAATTAATTTAACACGAACTGCACACAATAGTTACTTAATAAGAATAGAGAAAGAAAAGGCAGAAAAATTAGACACTCCATGGGACGCGGCTGGACTCCGACAGATTTGGTAGCGGGAGTGGACAGAGGGTGACTTGGAAGAGGCGGTACCACCTTCGGATAGCAGGACCACTCCAAAGAGATGCATTTGAAGACTCCGACGGCGAACTCGACCAGCGAAACCGGGACCTCAATTTTCGGGTCAACCTATATGACGGCGGGCTGGTGGGGAGAAAAGTCTACCGTCAACCAAATTCTGCTGGGACGGTAGCGATGTTAGATAGATGCAAGTCTAACATGTAGCAGGACCACCCTTCGGAGGGGATGTAAAGCCGGCGGTCCACTGTGTATACTTGCTACACAGTCTAAAGATCCCTGCCCTCGACAAAGAGGTGTCAGGCAGAGGAAGAAAACTTGCATCCTAAGGGGCACGTGCCTCAGTCGGGGGGGGGCACGTGCCTCAGTCGGGGGTGCACGGGGGGTATGGCAAAAAGGGTCCATTATGCGGCCTAATTGCCGCCGCCCATCTACTACTACTACTACTACTACTACTACTACTACTACTAAAATAAATAAAAGAAAGGCAGACTTGTTAAATGTTTACGGAAAGAAAGCTAGATTGGAATAATATAAGTATTTTTTGTCAAAAAAGTTTTTATGTTTTTATGTAACTTAACTGCTTTTGTATCAAAAATAGCAATACATTATTTCCTTTTACGTTAATTTATATTAAATTTTCTACCTACCCATTGTTTTACTATTATTTTTCATTTTATTTATTTTATTACAAAATGATAAAAAAAGTACATATTTTGGACCTGCCTAATACATATTTACATAATATTTTAAGTCAAAATGAATGTGGACTCTGATGTCAGATTTAGTAACAAAAGACTTTGGCTGAAAACATGTGGTTTTTAGTTTCATTATTTATTTATTTTTTTTACACATTTTTACATTTGATTTATTTTTTTTTCGGTAGTTATTATATTTAAGTTCGCTGCCCAATGTTCAATCATCGCAGCGTCTCGGCTTTTCGGGGCGAAACGCTTCTAAGGGGGAGGGTTGTGGCATGAAGCACCCTGTATTCATTCTTATGTTAATTAAATTTCAATGCACCTAAACTAAAAAGTTAGAGCCAGCAATTTTGCGCGGTCGTTAACACAAAAAATGATTGAACGTGGACAGTCGAAAAAGTAGCGCGAGTGTGACGACTCCAGGTGTGGCTGGAATGGAGAGTTTTTAAGGGAGTGCCGAAAATTCTTCCAAAAGTAGAAAATGTAAGTAAACGTTTTTACTGTTTTTTTTTTTGTAATCTTTAGCTAGACGTTTGCAAGTGCAGGATTAATCAGCGAAAATCTGATTAGGCTATTTAGTTTTTTTGAGGTTGTACGTTGTTATTTTCTGTTGGTTAAACAAATAAATACTAGTAGTAAAAATAATTCTTAAACTGGGTAGGCAACTAATTTCCTCGATAGCTGCACTGAACATAATTTTGTTAGTTTATTAAGTCATTAAGAAACCTTAGTACCCCTAGTGGAGCTATCTGAGCGGACGAGACTAGTTTAACCTCCCTGCGTCACAAGTTAATTGTTAACCCTTTTTGAGCTATACCCCTAAGAGTCGAAAATTGTCATAAGGTGATCTGGTATTTCAAATAATAATTGAGCTGAGGTTTGGTACTCTCCTTTTGTGCAAAAGCCAAAGGGCAGATGGTTCAGCTTTTAAGAGAATAAAAGAAGTCACGAGAATATTAAACAAATTGTTTATAATGTTGTTGAAATCGAAGACGAAAACGATTTGAGGCAGAGGTTATTATTATCCTCTTATTATACGCCTTGTGCCTAAATGAAGATTGCATTCGAAGTCAAGGAAGCCACTTTGAACATCTCCTTTAAAAGCAACATTGGTAAGTAAAAAATGTAATCCAATTCTTTAATAAATCACTATCGGGTATTCGCCGCGCCTGGCTAAAACCCTCTCGTTTGCTATTGTATTTTGAAAAGAAAACGTAGAATTTCAAATTATTTTTTTTGGTTTGGTGCATCATTTATATTACAACCTGTATATCTTCGCCAACAGACAATTTTTTATAAAACCCTAAGGTTCTGCTTTCTCGCTTCCTTTAAATTTGCAACAAGTATCTTGTTGATCTTTTGATCTTGGAGAGATCATCTTGTATTGTTTTACCAGTTGATTTTAATTTGTATCTATTTTGTAGCAGGATATCTTTCATAAATGTATTGGCAAGTTCAATTACAAGTGGTTTATTTGGAGGTTTTGTCGAGCCTTTAAAGTATATATGCGCAATTGGTTCAAGTTTTAATCGTACTCCCATAAGTGAGTTTATTTTTGCTAACCAAATAAGACTGCGTTTTTACTTCATTGAGTCCCTTCTAAATATTCAATCATTAGTTTTAATTTTACGTTTTCTTCCTTCAGTTTTTTCACCTGTTGTTTGGTATACGTGTTCTTTGAAGTCTTTACCTAAAGTTTCGATTGATGTGTCTAATCTAGTTGCAAAACCCTGAATCCCTTTTTTTATTTCTAAAAGATGTTATAACTAGTTTTTACTTTATATCAAGTTTGGTGGTAAATTATCTATACTTGTTTACTCAGTTCAACAGTATTTCAACAAATTGGCAATTATCTTAGTTGGTACAAAACGCTTGTTAGTTTTTTTTACTTACAAACAGTTCCTTGTAACGTAACCTTTCTTTTGAGTGTACTTTCACTCTTTAAAACATTATTCAGACTTGTTTTTTGCCACTCTTTTTAGCACAACAGAAAAACCACCAGCTCACTAATCAAGTATATATTGAATATCATAATTATAAGCAAAAAATAATTGAAACTGACTTTATCGATAAATCACAAGACAAAGTTTAGTCTCTATCATCTGGACAAACGAAAAAAAACTCGCAAATCTTATGCTAAATAGTTAATACTAAAGAATATAAAACAAAAATGAAATTCTTAACTTCACAAAACATTATTTTGCAAATAAATTTAAAAAATCACAAGTAAACGAAGAAAGCATAGAAGAGGCACATGAGAAATATACTTAATGTGGATGAAAATTCAGATTTATACAAGGACATATAACTATTTGTGAGGTACTAAAAGACGGAATAACGTATGAATTTTATAATACTTTTTTTGAACAAATTGGAGAACTTTCGACAACAGTTTTAAATAAAATTTTCCCTGTACCTAATACCTTTACAGAAGGAGTGATAATGCTCCCAAAAAATAAAAACGCAGCAGAGATTTCGAACTTTCGCCCGATAACTTTACTTAACACAGACTATAAGATTATTATGAAAATAATTGCTGCTTGAATTTCATAAAATTTAGCGAAAATAATTAGTAAGGAACAAACGTGTGGAAGTGAATCTTCAATTTTTAATAATTAGCTTTTGATAAGAGGTGCCATTTTAAGTTTAGATTTTACCCAAGCATTTGATCGAGTTAACCATGATTATCTTTGGAGGGTTATGTAAACAATAAGGTTTTCGCGAGAGTTTGTTCCATCGATAAAAAATATTTATAAAATATCGAAGTCTCAAGAACTCGTAAACGATTTTATACAAAAATTTAACATTGAGGATTCGGTTCGGCAGGTTTGCCCACTGTCCATGCTTTTGTTTATCATAAGTATCGAGCCCGTTATTACAATTAAGACAAAAATAGAATAGATACCATGTAAGAATAAAAAAAATTTTCAAAGCAGCTGCATATGCAGATGATGAAACTATCTTTGTGAAAAACGACATAGATTTGCAAATAACGGAGGAGATAATAGGTATTTTTGAAAAAGTGTCCAATACCAAAATTAATTTTAATAAATCAAAACTGTTCCTGCTAAGAAAATGGAAAAATGACAATGTGTTAAAATATATAAACAAGTTTCCTATTGAAAGCCAGATTAGAATCTTAGGGATTGCTTTTTTTACAATTTTAGAAACTGAGATTTAATAAGAAAGGTCTGGTTTACTAACATGTATGTCTTGTCTAAGCTGTGGTATGTAGCAGAGATCTTAACATTAACCAATCAAAATTTACAAAAAATAATCCTAATAACTGTAAAATTTATCTGGAAGGGTAGGTTATACAGAGTCAAAAGAACACAACTAGAATACGATATTAAATTAGGTGGTCTAAATCTTATTAATGTTAAAGAAAAATGCCGTGCATTATCAATAATGCATTATTAATAAAAACCCAATGGCTTTCTTGGTCAAATTATGAAAATAAGATTTGGTACTATTCTATTAATAAATTTATTTAAGATATTATAAATGGTAATCTAACGTTTAAAAAAGTTAAAGAAAAAATTACGGATACAATACAATAAAATAAAACTTTATTTTCCGTAGATTATTTTACAAATAATATGGAACACGTCAAAATTAAAAAGTTCTAGAGGGAACAAATTAAAATAAAGAAAGAGAAAACAAAACGAAAGAAATTAAAAAAATATTTCGTTGAAACAAATAACAATTATCATTAAATAATTCCTAAAGTCTCAATTAGCCGAAATAGTATCGTCAATAACTTAACCTAAAGAATAAAAGCTAAAAACCACCTGAAAAATATTTCTGCATATCATAAAAAGCGTTATGTATTAAAAAAGCCTTTAAATCATTTTTAAACTTATGCTTTTTTTCAATCTCCTGTAATCCTTTTGGTAGATTCATAAAAACTTTTACTCACACTGTTAAGGGCAGATTGTTGCATAACTTGTTGTATGAAAGGGCACCCTATATTGATTTTTTTGCCTTTTATTTATATTATATATATATTAATATTACGCGCTAGGATTGATTTTCTTGAAAAAACAAAATTACACAATTCGTACAAATAGAGACAGCACAAAGTTAAAATTTTAATTTTTTTAAAACTGTCATGACATGCGTGTATAAGAGGCAGTTCAAGCATGCATCTTATTATTCTTTTCTGCTTGATAAAAACTTCTTCCAAATTAGTTGATCCACCCCAAAAAATAATGCCATATCTAAAACGTGATTCAACCTGATCAGGATACATTACTTTAATTAACAGAATGAGAAATAAATATTATTATATCAAATAGTACTTTAAGTTTGTTGATATTTTATATTTTTTAGCACAGTGATTTTTCTAATCCAGATTTTCATCCACATGGACACCCAAAAATTTACAGTTTCTTTATTTGCTAATGCAGTATCCTTAACTAAGATGGATAGATCTAAATTTCTTTTATTTTGGGGAAAATGAAACCTTAAATAATGAGTTTTGTCTAGATTTATAAACAACGAGTTTCTGTCGAACCAGTCCGTAATACCAGACATCGCCACGTTAAATTTGTAATTGTACTCTACAATATGTTCTACTTTGTCACTTACCGTGACTGTGGAATCATCACAAAAAGACACCAGTTGAGTATTTAGTAGTAGCTAAATTAATATCTTCCATACATAAAATAAATAAAATTGGTCCTAATACAGATCCTTGTGGAAGTGTAACGTTAAGTTTTGTCGATACTACTTCTTTTTTAATTTTTGAAGAAAAATCGGTTAACGACATATATTGCTTTCGCGGGCCTAAAAATGTTGTAACCAAGTTTAAAGGACAATCTTTTATTTCAAAACGTTCTAGTTTATTAATTAATAGGACATGATCAACGCAATCAATCGCCTTGCTCAAGTCACAGAAAATCCCTGTCGGACATTCTCCCTCGTAGAGACGCATTTCCTGTACCCAAACTGGCTCGAAGAAACTAATCTGATGCTTTTATAGATACGGTTCTATCTATATAGAAAACTATACTCAAATACTTTAGAAAACACCGATGTAAGAGACACTGGTCGGTAGTTATCAGGATTGGTTGGTTCATTTTTTTTTTAATACTGGTATAACTTTATTTAATTTTAACCTTTTTGGAAACTCCCCCAAATCAAATGATTTGTTTACCAAATATGTCAGTGGAGATATAATTAAATCCAAACATTTAACTACTAAATAGCTTGGAACCTTATTAAATCCACAAGAAAATGTTGATTTAAGCCTCTTTTTTTATTAAATAGAATAATATAATTTGAATGAAATGCGAGACGGAAAAAAACGTCATTAACAAGTTTTTGTGAATTTTTCTCCTCCGTTGTGTGTTTATTCGTCTATCCGCCTGTCTGTTGAGATGATTTCCAACTAACTGAGGATTATCCTCAGTACCCTCTTTTATTTTTATTTTCAAATTACGTGTACCAGTTTCAATTTTGCCTTAATTTTTTTAGCAATAGACCACACAGTTTTGTTTGTATTTTTTGATTTTGCAAATATTTGTTCATAATAACCTTTTTTTGTATTTTTGATGAGATTTATATGCCGTTTTTTTCTTGTTTATATTTTTTTTAAGACAGGATATTGTTGAGACAGCTGGTAAAACTCTTTAACTCTTTGGCCTGATTCTTTTATATATCCATTTACCCAGGTCTTCTTTTTTTATTATAAAATGTTTTCTTTGGAAAATACTGTTAAAATATTGGGGTTTCTTTGTAATGAAACGCACTGGTGTCCTATTATAACCAACTAACTGTTTTTATTTATTATTCAGACAAAGGAAAAGTTCTTATCTTATATGTATTATTGTTCTCGCTCTTAAACAAAAAAAACTGATTCATCAATTGATACTGTATATAGTATCACATGTTTTATATACATGCTGTGATCATTATAAGGTCGTAAGTACATTTTTATTTTTGTTACTTTTTGCTATGTATATGAATATAAATTAAATGAATATTCCAACACTCCCACTCAAAAAGTGGACTAAAATACTACAACTATTACCAATATGTTTTGATTATTATTTCGAAATTTATAAAAGATTATATTTAATGGATATCTGTAAATACTTAAAACACTAAAGTCTTTCCTGTTTTCATGTAGTTTATTTAATTCCCATTTAAAATCTGATATGTGTAAATTTTTGAGCTGCCAGTGGTTTTGTAAATATATCTGCTTGTTGTTGTCCTGTAGAAATATATTTCAATATTTTACATTTTGTTGCTGTATTTGTTCCCTTATATAATGATACTTTATGTCTATATGTTTTGAGTTTTTGTGATTTGCAGGATTGTTTGCTATATATATATACAGCTTGTATTATCTTCATATAAAACTATTGGCTTTGTTAGTTCAATATGCATGCTTTTTAAAAGAGACTTTAACCATTTGGCCTCACGCACGCTTCCAAAAACAGCCATATATTCAGCCTCAGTCGAAGATGCTGCGACTTTATGCTGAAGTTTAGAATTCCACGAAATTGTACTTAAATCAAATGCTTTAAAAATAACCAGTAGTGCTCTTTCTGTCAATCTCACAATTTAAGTCTGTGTAGGCAACTGGTAAATCAGAAAAATTTTCTTTTCTTGTCTATGTTAATTTTAAATTTATAGTCCCTTGTATGTATCTTAAAATTCTTTAAATTTTTCCACAACTCTTCACCTTTTTTATTTTGAAATCTACTTAAAATATTGATTTCCGCACAGAGATCAGGTCGCGTACACACCATTACATACATCAAGCAACCAATTAAATTTCTCCAAGGTGCATTTGTATTACTTTCCTGGTTCAATGTTTGAAAATTTAGCTTTGGTTGTAATCTATCATTTTAAATTTATTTAAAATTAACCTTAAATAGTTGCTTTGATCTATACTTAAAGTTTCTAAGAAGAGCTTTACTGATTTTAAATCTTGCATTTTAAAATGTTTTGTTAAAAATTGTTTTGTGTACAATAACGTGTCTGTAGTTTTAGTACTGATTAAAACATTATGTACATGCAAAACAATGTAGACATTTTTAAAGATATCATTTTTATTCAAGATATAGGCATGGATCAACTGCAGAATTTTTAAAACCGATTGATGTTAGGAACTCATCAAATCTTTCATACAAGCATCTAGAGGACTGTTTTATAGCATATAAAGATTTTAGTAATTTACATACTTGACCCTCTTTTGCTTTTACACCTTCAGGAATAGTCATATAGATTTCTTCTTTCAGAATTTCATTTAGGAATGTCATTTTGACATCCATATGGTGTACTTGCAATTGATATTGACTTGAAAATGCTAGGATAAAGTCGTTCTTGCTACTGGCGCAAAAGTTTCGTTATAGTGAGATAAGTATTCTTAACTAAAACCTTTTGCTACCAAACGAGCTTTATATGTACTGGGGTTTCCTAGCTATAGTTGTTTATATTAAATACCTATTTGCACTGTACTATATTTTTATTGGCTGGTTTATACTAAAATTCAAGTATTATTTAACAAAAGTGAATTGATTTCTTCTTTTACCGCGTGCTCCCACTTACAACGATCATCCATCTTTTTACTATCTGAAAAACTATTATAGTATATGTTTTCAGATTTAAAATATAACTATACATTTCATCATACTGATTATAAGAGAAAATAGGTTTGTTTTGTAATCTTTCACTTTTTCTAAGATTTCTAAGAATACTATAAGATTGTGAAGAATTGGTATCGTTTTGAGATAATTTCTCATCAAGTTGATCAGATAACTTAGTTTTCTTAGTGATTTCATTTTTATCACTTTTTCTAAGTAATTTTGTGGGTCTTGTTTGTTTAAAACTAATTTCGTCGAAACCTATAGCTTGAGCAGTAATACATTTTTCATTTTCAACGTCCCACAATCTATACCCACTTGAATCATATCCCGTCAAAATAGATTTAAAAGATTTTGCATCCAATTTGGTCTTTTTTATGAACGTTTTTGTTATGAACGTAAGCTGTCGATCCAAAAATTTTAAGACCTTTTAATCTAGGCTTTTTATTATGCCATAGTTCGTATGGTGTTTTGTTAATCTGCAACTCTTTGGTTGGTAATAAATTTGTTATATAAGTTGCTGTTAGAACAGCTTCGCCTCAAAAAGATTTATTGAGGTCAGCAGTAACCAACATTGCGCGTGCTTTTTCAACAAGGGTGCGATTCATTCGCTCCGCTACACCATTTTGTTGGGGTGTATGAGCCACAGTGAGATGATAACTTATCCCTTTTTCGATAAAAAATTCTTGATAATCTTTTGATAGATATTCTTCACCATTTCCACAATGTAGTTTTGACATTTTTAAATTAAAATGTGCTTCACTTTTTGCTACGACCAGACAAAACCTCTGATTTGTATATTATCAGGTGAGTGACTGTGTAATGGGTGTATTCATCAATAAAATTAACAAAATAATTTTTATTGTTTATAGTAGTTGGTGAAATAGGACCACCTACGTCATTGTGTATGATAAATAACGGTCTTTCAACATAACTTTTATCTTTAGTTTTAGAAAAAGGGAGACGCGTTTGTTTAGCATATATAAATACAAGCTTCACACAACGTATTTTCTTAATTTTTGAAAACTTCAACGCTTGTATGACCTAGGCGTTGGTGCCACAATTTATAATTATCTTGCTGTTTACTAATATTTGCAATTATATCAGAAATTTTCAGGTGTACATAATATAACCCATTTGAGGGCTTACCTGTTAAAATCAATTCGTTGGTTTGATTTTGTACTTCAGCACCATCTTTATCAAAAATGACAGACATACCAGCCTCCTGTATTTATTATGTGATCAGATGCGCCTTAACTTATCATGAAAGCCGAACTATGACTTTGCCACTTTCATCGATCATTTTTTTGTGGTAAAAACAATCTTTTCTCTCGTGGTTTCTACGGCCACAAAAATCACATTTTAAGTTGAAAACTTTAAAAGAATTTGTTTTATTAAAAAATGTGTTTCGTTTAAATTTATTCTTGTTTTTAAAGTTAGGTTTTGCATTTTTATACTTTACACTTTTTATTTTGTTTCCGGTTGGATTTGTTTTATCAGTATAACTTTTAAGTATACTTTTAAGCCAGTTTTAACTTCACTTTTTAGCTTTATTTCTTGGTCAAGAAGTCTCGTTTTGACAAACGCCAAAGTAAGATTATTGTCGCCTAGAGTCTCAAGAGCCATTCTGACACCTTCATCGGACTTTGGCATAGTTAGTAATAAATGTGCTACCTTGTCCATTTCATCTAAGCAGCCTCCAGCTGCAATAAGTTCGGCTACAATTTGATCAAAGCGGGTAAAGTGCTGCAAAAGGTTTTTGTCTTCTTCAAATTTTAAAGTTAACAATTGCTCACGCGATGAAAGTTGACTTGTCAAACTTTTCCGCTCATAGATACTATCCAAATTTGTCAAAATTTGTTTGGACGTCACATTATCTTTTGCAAAACTTATGAAACTATCAGTCAGGTATTCAATTACCGTATTTTTGACAATTTCATCTTTTCTACGCCACTGGTCAACGACAACAACGATTTTATTTTAAATTTCCACACACTATATCGCGTACCATTGAATGCTTGGATATTGTGTTTTCCGCCGTTATCCATTATTACGCAATCGATTAGTCACTATAACTGTGGAAACTTTCCGCGTAATTTTTAAAGAAAACTTCCGTGTATTTTTTTACGCGTACGCGTTTACTTTTTACATTCTTTTTAAAACAAGCGTAAACTGTGCCCCATAACCTGTTAAAATATTGGGGTTTCTTCGTAATGAAATGCACGGGTGTCCTATTATAACTAACTAACTGTTTTTATTTATTATTCAGACAAAGGAAAAGTTCTTATCTTATATGTATGATTGTTCTCGCTCTTAAACAAAAAAAAACTGATTCATCAATCGATACTGTATACAGTGCGGACGTAAAAAGTCCCCCACCCTGCTAACTCTTGAACGGATTGAGGTATCGACCTCAAATAAAAACCGTGTTTAATGATAACACTTTTGCTACTTTTTGACGTTTTTTTTTTATAAGCGTCATATTGACGTAAGTCTATAAGGTCACTAACTACTTTAAAATTTTAAATAGAAAGGTATTTTAATTCCCTATTTAAAATTTAAATTTTAAAAAAATCTTTTTACGACTTACAGAGTTATGAGTTTTTTCGACTATAGTTTACGCGCCTCTTCTTACTTTTGTACGAATTGAGATATCGACTTTAAATAGAGAACATGCTTAACGATAAGAATTTTACCACTTTTTGATGTATTTTAAATTATTCTTATAATGCCTTAAGACTAAGGTCACTAACTACTTTAAAATTTTAAATAGAAAGGGGGGTCGAGTGATACCTTGTTTAAAAGGTATTTTAATTCCCTATTTAAAATTTTAACATTTTTCGAAATCGGTGTATTACTTACAGAGTTATGAACATTTCTAACTATAGTTTGCGCATCTCTCGTCTTACTTTTAAACAAATTCAGTTGACTTTAAATAAATTTTTTAAGATAAGGCCATAAAGTCACTAGCAATTTAAAGTTTTTATTATTGTTGAGTAATACTATACGTAATACGTAAACTATAGTCAAAAAAAACATATAACTCTGTAAGTCGTAAACCGATTTTTTAAAAAATTAAAATTTTAAATAGGGAATTAAAATATCTTTTGAACAAGGTATCACTCGAACCTCCTTTCTATTTCAAATTTTTAAGTAGTTAGTGACCTTATAGACCTACGTCAATATGACGCTTATAGAAAAAACGTCAAAAAGTAGCAAACATTAAACATGGTTTTTATTTGAAGTCGATACCTCAATCCGTTTAAGAGTTAGCAGGGGGGGACTTTTTACGTCCGCACTGTATAGTATTACATGTTTTATATACATGCTGTGATCATTATAAGGTCGTAAGTACATTTTTATTTTTGTTACTTTTTGCTATGTATATGAATATAAATTAAATGAATATGCCAACAAATACTTATTAAAATACCATTGAAAAGTATTATGAAACCTATCATAAGCTTGGTTTAGGCTTGATTCCAAAACAAGAGTTTCCCAAATTTCTTTTCAAATTTCCTCCTTAAAATTTTGTACGTTTTGAAAGCTAAAATCTCTTCTTTGAGTCATAATGTCGCATTTTGCTTGTACACCTTATCTAGAACTAAATTAAGACTGTCACAAAACACTTTAAAATTTCTACAAGCTGGTGATCTGTAAATTACTAATACAGTTGTTTTTATGTCATGAAGTTAATATACTTTTCTACCAAATTGCGTGGCCAAGTTGAAATTTTCAAAATAAACATTTTCACTCTCAAACCAGGTCTCAGGGAAACATAAAACTTGAACGGTAATTATTTCCAAGTATTCGGACTGTATGTAGTCGGCTTTTATTTGTTTTAGTCCCTGACAGTTAAGATAAAGTAAAGGTTGTGTGTTAGACTTAGTTTCCTGAGTCACGAAAAATCTTTTTTGGACTTTCACTACTCGCTGCATTTACAGAACTTTTAGTACTTTCATGACAAAACAATATTTATTTGAGCAACATTATTTACAATTAAATTATTGGTAACATTTATATGATTAGATGTTTTACTAGAAATATGACTAGAGTTCTTGTTGCTTTCCTTCAGTGGATTTTCATCTTCTCCCAGTGTTACATTTATCTCCATCTCCTCACTGACTATTACTGCAGAGTCAGTTTCATTATTCAAGTCAGTGAGTTTATTATTTTCGCTACATAACATCTCTATCGGACAATTTTGGATCGGCAAAAGGGTAAGATTGTTTCCTTTTGCTGAGCTAAATCTTATGTAGTCTCGTATATCCGTTTCTTAATTTCTCATTTGCCAACAGTTGAATGGATACATTTTGTTTTCCTCTTACACCGCATATTAAGCTATAAAGTCTCGTGTAAATTTTTTTGCTTAAGAAATACCTAGGATTTTATGTAATGTAGCATACTAAATTGGTATATTTGTTAACGGATAAAATTTCTGGAACCCAGTTGAGTTTTAAATATTCCTAATTGCACTAAAGATATTTTTAGAAAACTCACTCAGTGGAACATGCGGTCTACTTATGTTTTGTGACTGCATAGTTTTTAAAGTCTTTTAAATTTTGTAGAATGGGTGGTAAATATTTTGTTGTGTGATCACCATATATAAGAACTTTTTTGAAGGTATTTAATTTTACTTTGCATTGTTTTATCTCTGGATTAGTTAATATAACAGGATTTGTCACAGGATTTACCACTTTTATTTTTCTGTGTGTCACTTTTGCCCTTAATTCATCTTTAAGCTTTCCAACTTCTAAATGAAAGTCATGATTTTCACATTCCAAATATTTATTTGACAGTTCTAGGTTATGATTTAGGATTGCAAGGTCTTCCAGTCTGACTTTCTCTTCAATACACAATGCTACGTCAATCATTGGTTTGTCAGTCTGTGTTTCTGCGGTTTTTGTTAGACAAGATGTACCTATTCTGTCATTGTCATTTAAGAATCCTTTCAAGCCTATTAGCTCGTTTCGTATTTTTTAGCTCTTTTGTACACATTCTTTTATCTTCATTTAATATATTTTCAGATATAAATATATCCTCTGGTATCTCTACAGTTTCGTTGAAATTCTCCCCTTCTTTATTTTTTCTTCCGTTTTTAATTTGTTTAGTTCTATTAGTAATTTCTCGTTCTTTTGACGCTGCCTCTTAAGCTTATTTTTATTTAATTTTAATTAAGTTACATTAAAATTTAAACTAGGTGTATTTTTTTCTTTTCCCAATGAATGATTTAAATTTTCACTCGTAGTCTGGATACTTAAACTAGTTTTACTGCGTAAATCTGTCTACTGAGTACTGCTATTAGTTGGTTTTGTTTATTTCAGCCTATCAATCGTCAGCTTATAGATCTTCGTCTCTCTCTAGAACTTCAATGCTTTTGTCATTGCTTTGTTCCTTAAAATCAGATCATTTACTTCACTCGTTTTGTCTGCTAATTTATTTCTTAAATCAGTCAAAATAAGTCATGTTTTTTAATCGATCTTCATTTTCATCTAAAAACAAAAAACAGTTTATCGCCTTATAGACAAATAAAAATTAGAACTAAAGATCTATATAATATTTTTATGTTGAAAATCTTTGAAAAACAAGATATTGATGAGAAATATTCTACCTTCAATAATTGGTCTCATATATTCAGGTTCAGGTTGTACACAAGAAAACAAAAAATTTAAGAAAGAACAAGAAAGGTTAAACCAAAAAGTTGAGAAACTTGAAATGCAGCTGGAAAAAACGCAGAATCGAAAAGCCATCGAAGATAAACAAAATAATTTAATAATTATGGTTCTTTCTAATACCGAAAAAAATGCCAAGAACAATTTTAAGCTCATTGCAAGAGTGCTTTAAGAAAAAATTAACGACAATGCTGTCAAAATTTTGCCAACAAAAAACCCTGTACTTATAAAATTTGTTTCAAAGGACTTAAGAGACAAAATTTATTAAAAGAAAAAATTGCTAAAAGATCAAAACACCACCCGAATTGGCCTTAGTGGAGAGGATCGAAACATTTATTTTAACGAAGATTTATCAAAAGAAACTACAAATCTCATCAATAAAGCAAAAGAATTAAAGAAGAAGGGGTATAGATTTGTATGGTGCAGAGATGAAAAGGTTTATTGCCGTAGAACGGATGAGGCTGAAAAAATTCGTCTTACCAACATAGCTCAAATAGAAAAATTAGTGACCGGTAATAGAACGCGTGCAGGTTAAACTACATTCGAGTATATACTACTTTTTCTTATTATTTTACACTAAGATTAACTTTTTTTACTCCTATATTAATTTCATTTAGGTAAGATTTTTTTCTCTTCTTTTGATTGATGGCAAATCCTTTAGAAAGCCATTTTGCAGGTTTTACCCAATAATACTAGTAGCGTTTTTAAACATTTGAGTTTTTAATTTTTTTAACTTCGGCAGAACTACAGGACGTAGACGTCATAATTTTAGGTGACACTAGATATATTCCAGATACAAAAAACTTTAATATTCCAGGTTTTTTAACACATTTTAACAATAGTTTTTAAAATAAAAATGATGGTGTACTTATTTTTATTAACAATAAAATAAATTTTAACATTGAACATACCATCTTACAATTATCACAAATTACTTTAACTAAAATGAACTTTACTAAAAATAATAAAACAATTAATATTTTTACTTGCTACAGGTCACCATCCACATGTACAAAAGCTTTTACCCGAGATCTGGAAACATACCTAAACAAACAAAAAAAAAAAAAAGAAAATATAGACATTTTTATAGGAGACATAAATATAGATATTTTAAAAACTGAAATAAAAGACTATTTAGCAATGATGCTGTGTCAAGGGTTTACTTCACAAATAAATAATCACACAAGAGTAACAGATGAAACTGCAACATGCACTGACCATTTATTCGGAAAAATCTCTTAACTACTTATTTAGAATACAGCCCAACAACCTTAAATGTTAACATTGCGGATCATTTTCCAATATATTTGTCTATAAATTCCAACACAAACGAAAGTAAAATAAAAATCGATAATAATTCTTTTAACAAGACCACAATGAATCATAAAAAGCTGGGAAATTTACTAAAAAAAGGACTGGACTGAAGTCACATCACTTACCTACCCTAAAGTGACATATACAAAATTTCTTGATGAGCTTACTAATATCTGTGATCAATGTAAGACGGTTAAAATTATAAAAGCAAATCACCACAAAAAGCTTAAGCCTTGGATAACCGATGCATTGATCAACGCAATTAAGCATAGAGACAAGTTAAAAAAAAGCTAATGAAGAACAAATTTAACATCACTCTTAATGAAAATTATGTAAGGTATAGAAATCTTTTAAATAAAATAATATCAAACACTCAAACGAGGTATTAGACACAAAAAATTACTGAAAATAAAAAAGTTTTCAAATTATTATACAAAATAGTAAGTGAAGCAACTAATGAATGTAATCGACCTTCTAATATTACAATAAAAAAAAGAAAATGGCGATGATTTTACACATGGCAATGAAATGGCTGATTACTGCAACGGTTATTTTATAAATGCAGGTACAGGACTAGCGAAAAATATTAAAAATCCAGATAAAGGCTTCAAAAATCCTTATAAAGAAGTACTGCAGTCCATATTTCTTAAGCATGTAAATAAAAAGAAAATAATAGAACATATTAAAAGTCTAAAAAATAATAGTTTACCGGGTTGCGATGACATAACAACAAAGATAGTTTCGAAAAATGTTTAAAATCAAGACTTTTTGATGACCTGGTTAAACAGCAAATATTAAGTCCACAACAATTTGGGTTTAAACCTAAGACCAGTTCCTGCGATGCAATGTTTAATGTAATCAAACACATAAAGACCCAAATTAAAGGAATAAGGCATTTGACACGGTGCCCCACCAGTGGATGCTTAGAGTGCTGGAAAATAGCGGAGTTAGTGGCACGGTGTTGGACGTCTTTCAGGACTACTTTGCTTAAAATAAATAATGTATATAGTAATACACTGACTATCCAAATGGGAATACCGCAGGTCTTAGGCCCATTGCTGTTTGTACTTTACATAGATACATTGTTAAAAATTAATAACATTAAGAGGGTAACAGTGTCGTACGCTGACGATACAGTATGTCTCTTTAGTGGTAACAGTTGGGAATCGGTTAGAGAGAAGGCAGAGCAAGGTTTGTCGAATATTAAACTATGGTTAGATCACAATAAACTATCTCTTAATGTCGATAACACAATGTATGTTGCATTTAATCTAACGCACACAAATTAACCATATCACTATAAAAAATACTAGCCTTTAAATCTCAGAAGTACAAAATATTAAATATTTAGGAATTAATATTGACAACAATCTAAAATGGCAAATTCATACTGAAACCATTACAAAAAGAAGTTTTGTTCATAAACTCTACGAGCTAAGAAAATTTTTAAACATAAAAAATCTTATAATACTCTATCATGCCTTTGTTGAATCTATTATAAGATACGGTATTTTGGTATGGGAAGCTTTACATGATAATGCTCTACAGGGACTAAACGTAACACAAAACTACATACTAAAAATTGTATTTAAAAAAACAGATTATATTTTAGCAGAAAAATTTATAGAGAAAACAGGATTATGAATACTAGGTTATTATATTTGCACACAATATTAATTTTTTACCATAAGAACCCTCATATTAAAACAACACTAAATCATGAATACGAAACAAGAAATAAAAACAACTTGCACAATTCTTTATCACACACAACAGCAAATCAAAAATTTGGAACGCACATTGCACGTAAAATTTATAATATTTTGCCCAAAAGCTTACAGCAAACTAAAGAACAAAAAATATTTTCTAAAGCTTGCAAAGTCTTTCTTGTTGATAATTATGACAGAATGCTAAATGTCTTCAAACTATAGGTTCCTCTAAAAAGTCTGAAAAGTATAAAAAATTATTTTATATTATTTAGAATGTACGTAATGTAATACTTATTTTTCATCTTTTACTCTTTGTACAAAATCATAATTAGATAAATTAAATAATCTCATCCTGCCATATTGTGTAAATGTAAAATACATACAGGTGAACTAGCATCTAGGTATTTTCTATTTATTATTATAATTGTAAAATATTAATTATTGCACAGCAGGTATTAAATAAATAAAAATAAATAAAATATGGTCGATATCGGCTAATAAAGGCATCACAACCAAATGGCGTAGTGTTTTCTATTTTACGTTAAACGAGGTCATGTTGCAGGTTAAATATGAAAACAAAAAAGAACAAAACCTTAATGATTACAAAGATATTATCAGGAAAAAAAGATATGAAAATGTTGAATATGTTGGAATTTTTTTTAAAGCATATTTTCACTTTTAACTGTTTTTAATCTTATACTTATTTTACTTAGTTTGCATATAACATGAATAAACTATTTTAAATAAAAAAAATATCATAGCAATTGTCTCTTTGGATTTTCCTAGAGTAGAATCACTGGACGTCTCTGAAGAAGGTTGTCTAGACGTCCCTGGAGTAGATTTTTGGGATAACTGAGTAGGCTTCACTTTAGCAATATTGGTAGCGGTTTTATAACTAAGATCCGAATCAGTTTCCGATATCTCTCTGGCGTCATTGTCCTGTTTAGTGCCTTGCAGCTAACTTAAAAGGCTTCCGTCCTGTTTCTTAATTCGGACTTGCTTCTCGACTCTTTCTTTTGTACTGGGACCTGAAAATCTTTTACCTCCATCAAAAATTTTAAAAATTAAGAAAATATTTAAGTAAAAAAAAGTGATTAATTATTCGTTAATTTCTCAGAAAAAAAAATAATTCTGCTTATTTCACCAGTTTAAAACGCGTTTATCCATAACCATACAACAATTTTATGATTTCGCATTGATTGGCCTGTTTTTTTGAGGATTTGTCAGGTTTTTATTTTAATTTTTTTAATTAAAATTAAATAATGAAAGGGTCGTGGATAAAGCAGAGTACTGAGTGATCCAAATGAGGCATTTTAGGGAGTTTAGGGTAAGGTACTTCTAGAGGAGATTGAAAATAACCGACCCTCGTTTGCGACCATCAAATTTCCAGAAAACATTATTGGTAAAAACCGAATCTTGATGTTAAGTCGTTTTAAAGCTATGCTCCTAAGTGCATTTTTTTAAAAGGGCCTATAACCTTTGTATAATTGTTATTCTGTTGTGCCAGAAGGTTGTAATTATTTTTTTTATAAACGAATTTAACCATCAGAAAAAAATCTAATTAAAAGTTTGTGGCACAAAATTTAAGAAAATAAAAAATTTGTACGCGTCTTTCCAAAAATTCAGACAGTTTTTTTGTAAGTTCAGGGGCACAAACGGAGGTCTGTTTTTCTCTATTTTCTCTAGAGTACCCTAAACCCCCCCAAAAGTCCTATAATTCGCATAATAAGCATAACACGCTCGGGTTAAAAAAAAGACACCCTATACGGTATTATTTTCAAAAAAATACATCTTTTTAAGAACAAATAACTAGAAACGTTTCAAAACGAAATGTTAATAAATTTAAAAAAAACAGACTAAAAATAAAGTGACATTATTCAAAATTTAAAAATACCATGCTCAAAAAAAAATTGTTTTTAAATCAAAAACAAATCAAACGATTAGTGAAAGAAAATGTATATCTTTTAAGAATAATTAAGAATGCCTTTTGGAAGAAAGTGCTATTTGGCTGATATTATATATTTATATCTAAATAAGTGAGGAGGGGGGTGGAATTTAAAGCGACCAAAAAATGATGGGTTTAGGTATTTTTTCCACATTCAAAGATTTTTTTTTAAAAGTTTCGGTCTTTTTTAACAAAACACCCTTTAGAAGCAATAATCATTTGTTTAGAAAAGCTTATTACTCACGTCCTTACAAGGCACTTTCTTACACAACTAAAAAAAGTCACTTATAAATAATTGTTTAAAAAACGCTTTTCACTAGTAACCTGTATGGCAAATATTGCTTGCGTTACCGGTTTTTTTTATACAAGCTCCGACAAATTGTAACGCGCGATAAAAAAATCATTTACTACATTTTTAAATGTACCAATTTAAGTTATAGTAAGAGTAATATGAAGGGGTTTAGTTTAATTGATCTCTATATAGCAGATTTATGTATTTAGTTTACTCTTTTTTTTTGTAAATTATGCAGCCGATTTGCCGCACCCTCGCACAGTTTTCCCACGCCTAGCGTAGAATACACAGAACAGAATGTAAACAAACGGGAATGCGCCAAAAAAATTATAATAAGAAAAAAACAAAATAAACCTCACAAAAAAGGCTGAAAGGTATGCACAAAAATAAAAAAAATGTTATATTGAACGCCCATTTTAACGGGGTGGGGGCGATTGCCTCTTTGCTCCAGAAAAAAGTAGGCAACAAAGATGCTGGTGGTAACCCTGAAGTATTTGAAGAAGAAACGAGAAATTGCAGAAAGTTCCTTTAAAGACATTCTAAAATCCCTGTGGAGGGATTTTAGAATGTCTTTAAAGGAACTTTTTTTTTGGGACAGTTTGAACTTCAATTTCGTCACACCAAGAATAAACAAACGCAAAAAGTATTTTTGACCTGAAGATATTCATACCAAGTTTTAAATATACAACGTGAAGCCAAAATCAAGGCAAAATTAACTAAAGTCGTTTCTAAATACTATAACTGTTTGATTAATCCAAAACACAAATTCTTGAACTTTTATTGGGAGAAGTCAGTATTTGGAAACTATATTGGTCAGAAGTAGGCAAAAGCTTAAATCAAAACATACCTGATAACGTTTTCGAGGCGATATTTTTCCGTTTATAAAAACTAAATAAATATAACTTGTCTGCTTCGTTAGAAAGAAGCTTCTCATGCCTCAAGATTGAAAACATAAGTACTTAAAAACAGACACATTATCTTATGACGGGCTTAGCATTGCTGCATATCAACAGACATATTGAAATTGATATTAAGCGAGTCATTAACCGGTTTTTCCAAAAAAACCGGAAACGATTTTTTTTTTGAGAGATGAGATATGCAATATAAAAGGTAATGTTTCAACTTAAAAAGCTTTTTACCTTAAAAAAAAAGTATTTAGCGAGTTTTTATTTATTTTAAACGTAGTAATACAAACAACAAACATTTTTTTATTAAAATATTTATATATTAATTATTTTTATCAATTTTATCAAAAAAATGATTTCATAAATATCGTGGTTTGGTTGGTTTAATTAATTAGTTTTGCCAACGGGATGTCATCATCAGAGCTGGAGTAAATATCTATGTAGTAAAGATTTCTTCGAGGTAAAATGTTATCATCAGAGCAGAAGTAAATATCTCTGTAGTTCAGATTTTTTGGAGGTAAAACGCAAGAGACAGAATCTGAGAAGGAAGACAAGTTATATTTATTTAGTGGAAAAGATTGATAAAGTGTATCATAACACGTGGAAAGTGATTTTAAACATGTGCAGTGGGATTTACTAAGATCTAAAATAGTACCCCCCACACGTCTAATCATTCACACCTGGGGAGGGTACTAAATTTTAAAACCAATTTTCGAAAAACACTTACACATACAGAAAAGACACAAATTTATTGATTATTTTGTATTGTTATTGCAAAATACCACTGAAAAACTGCATTTTTTCTCAAAATATACCATATTTTAAGAGAAAATGCCCTAAAACTAATTTTTTTTGACAGGTTTCAAAATGGCAAATATTCACCAAAAATTTGGCACATAATAGCTTCATTATCTGTGTTTGAGGATATAAAGTTGGTGATTTTTTTAGACCACCTATGGGGGGTGGTTTAAATTTATAGCCCCTAGAAAGGATTGTTTTGTGGCAAGAGGTAATAATATTATTACCTTATTTAATATCACAAGTTGTTCATTAACCAATAAAACATCTCCAATTTTGTCCAGAAAAACGCCATATTTTGAACCCATTTTCAGCACAAAAAAAATCTTTATGAGGGCACTACGAGGCAAAATAAACATAACTGAAGGTCACTGATTATGCACGAAAAACATACCAAACAAAAAAACCCAAAGCAAGTATTTACAAACTGAAATTAAAATATTGAGGTTATCCGAAAGCTCAATCAAGAAAATTGTTGTTACTCAAAGCCCACTCATTTCAAAGCTGTAGCTTTCATCAGTAGAGGTTGGTACAAGCAGAAGTAAGAGATCCGGTCTCGCTGTTTGTGATTTGAATGCAGTTAATATTTTGAATCTGACATTTCGACAGTGACAGAAATGTAAACAAAACTTGCATTGAAGTTTTTTAATACATTTCATAGATTAAAACACCTTTTAAATAAATACTAAATTAATATACTCCTTATTTTATTATTACCCATCTAAATCGTTGTGTGACATCAAGTATTAATTAGGAAAATTAATTAATAAGGGTTAGTTTTAATTAGAGTGACATAAAACCCCAATTTTAATTTGTTCTACAGAGTGTTTATTTAAACCACGCATGGGTTTAAATTTTTTAATTTTAATTTTTTTTTAATATCTCGCATTTTTCTTTGTTATTCTGCTTTTTAATTTTAACATCAACTTGTTAAAAATTATCAATTTTGTTAACACTACCTCCGTTTTGTTAACACCAATGTTAACAAAACTGATGTTAACAAAACTGAGAAAAACGTTTAGATTTCCCGCTCGTTTTTTACCCACAAAATCAATCGTGCATTTTTGTTTATTTACTTTTAGGGTTTAACTCCCCAATACTGGTTTTGAACTGGTAATTAGCTTTCATAATTTTCAAGCAACAAAACTGAGAATATAGGCATGACTCTTACCTTTTTTTAACATGAAATTGAACAAAAATCCTAAAAAACCCGCACACTCCCCTTTTTTTCTAGCTACGCAAAAACAACAGACTAAAATAAAAGCTACCCACTGACAATATGTCAAAAATAAGCACCAACTCATTAATAATAGCTAAATAAATTTATGTTAACAAAACTGAGCCTATACTTATTTTTTTGAAAGACCCATATTAAAATATGATAACTTCTTTGCTGAAAAATTAAATGTTTTGAATTTTTCTTTAAATAAAAAATATACTAAAGTATTTTCTGGATATTTCAAGGACCAAAAATATGCCATAAACAAAACAACGTATGAATGAAGTCATTAACAAAGCCTGAGATCTCAGGTGTTGTTAACAACTTTAAAATATGAAAACATAAAAACAAAAAAATTAAAAATGTATGGAACGTATGGAAAGTGTGTACCTTATAACATCCTTTTTTTAAATAAAGGTTGATTAGCAACTGAGACACCGTTTTGCACGTTATTTTGAGAATAGCCCACCTCCCACCTTTTTTTTTAAGATCAGTCTATTTTTGTTTGGTTTATTGCCATCTGCAGTTTTTGACGGAGGTCTGGTTCCCCGCTTGCGATAAATATATAAAAATTATAAAAACTTCAAAATAAGGCAATACTAATATACCCTACTTATATCACACTAGTGACGTCTATAAGAACGTCAATATTTTAAGCCTTGAAAAACTGTACTCGTTGCAGATATGTAGGCAAAGCAATAAAAACCAACAAATCTATCCTTTATTCTTGTAATGAATTGCAATCACACAATACAAGAAATAGTTTAAATTTATACATCCCTAATGTAACCACTAATACCTTTAAAAAGTCAATTTATGCTCAAGGTGTTCAAATTTACCATAATTTATTTAAGTAACTAAAAAACAGTGACTGTAGAACCTTCAAAAAACTTGTGAAAAACATCTTCTTAGTTTAGACTTTTCTATTCTAATTCTTGACTATCTTTTTCTTTTATTAATTGAGAAATACCTGCCTATTTTATTGTAATTTGGAAGTACCTGCTTGGGTGATACAAATAAATTTAAAAAAAAGAGAGAGAGTTCATATAGATACTTAGTTCATTTTATATGCCAAAGTAATACCTACTTAGCATAGTATATAAGTTAGAGTAAGAACCTATAAAAAAAATTGGTTTTTATTGGTTTAATAAAGGCTTTTTACATATTTACAGCGTGGTTGAGGACCACTCCATTTTTTTATTTTATAAATAGAAAAAAAACCCAATAGTCTGACCATTTGACACACACGCGCAAAAGAGCTCTAGAAACTTTGAAATTAATTCATAATTAAAGCAAAAGAAAATAATTAATTTTAGGAATTAGAATTTAGCCCAAGTCTAAACAATACACTCTACCGTCTTGGAAATCAAGTTTACACAAAATAACCTAAAGTTACTTTTTTAAATGAAACACCCGTCCTTGTATATTTTGACAAATTTGAATAATTCTGTTCTTTCTGATTCAAAAAATACCTAATATGTTAGTTTTTTTCAAACAGTTTTTATAAAATGTGAAGTTTTTCAGTAAGAGAACGAATCACATAATACATTTTCCTATCTAACTCGTTATATTGGTCCTATCGAGATGATTTTGAATTTTTAGTTTTAACCTTAATAAGTTGAAGAGAAAGTTTTAAGCCAAATTCAAGTTTTTGTACTCTGCAGGAGTTTGATTTTTCTGGGACGTACGTGTTTCAATTATAATCTTTAAAATCTCAGTAGATTTAGGGACATAATAGGTCAACTTGAGGTCACAGTGCATGGTTCAGCTGTTCGAATACATATATACATACTCGTGGCTATCTATTTCTTTCTGTATTTAAGGAGCCTAGACAGCAGTTGTATTATACAAAAACTAAAAAATTCAAATGATACAAATTAAAAAAAAAAACATTTTATAGCTTGTTTACTGTCATTTTTCTTTTTATTTTTTAGCCAATGAAGAGTTAAAGAGGTATTTTGCAAAATGCAAGGATGGGAGAATTAGGGTGTGTAAAATTGCTATTGAAGAAGGTAAGTTCAATTTATTAACTTTGGGATTTTTGGAATAAACGGTCTGAGCACCAAAACCTCATAAAACGTCGGCATCGCCTTTGTGACACAGAGTCGGTGGCAGGCAAATAATATCAATGAATATTTAGTTAATACAGAACGCTTTAAATACATAATAAACTGGTGATTTAAAAGACGCCCAGCCAATGTATTTAAAAAGCGGCTGTATTACGTACAAGCCTTGTCAAATTAAAGTAAATATTATAAAGTTGAGGAAAATTCATATTAATATATCATAAAAAATTAGTAATTTAGGACGTGATGATTTTTCTTACATATTATCATTATCCGAGTTTTCAGAACTGGAATCATTATTAAATGAAATAATTATTGGATTAATCGGTGGTGGAACGTGATATTGATTTTCCTTTTCAATAACATGGTTTAAACAGTTTTTCCATAGGTCTGTTTCACCTATTTGGCCAACCACATTTCTAATAGTAATTAAAAGCGACTCAATAATTTGTGGTGTATTATTGTCCCTTCGTCTTTTCAAAATTTTGCTTTTTAATCAGCTCCAGTAATATTTTCTTGAAAGCCTTCTCTGGTATTTCTAACCCTTTGGTTTCCAGGAATTTAATTATGTTACCTTTTCTTGTGTTGCTGTTTGGTATTTTTGTGTTTTGGCGCGAATGGTACGTTGCATTGTCAAGTACGATAACCGAAGTTTGCGGAATATTTGGTATAAATTGTTCCTCAACCCATTTTTAAAACAACTCTGCCGTCACGTCTTCGTGATAGTCTGCAGAAGATTGTTTAATATTTTTTGCAGATAGCAGCAGCGCATTTGGAACAAAACCCAATTCACTTCCAGTATGTAAAATGATTACTCGTTTTCCCAGAGAACACGGACCACTTAACGTACACTTTTTGCTGTTATTAACACAACCGTATTGCACAACATCGTGCGTGTCATTCCACGTTTCATCCAGGTATATAATATTTCTTTTTTCTTGTCGATATTTTTTAATAGTCCGCAAGTACTCGTAGCGCTGTGAAACAATTCTTGGTGACTCCGTTATTACCATCCATTTGTCTAGTTTTTTATAGTGAAAACCGCACTGGATTAACGCTTCGCATAATAAATATCTGTAGAGATTTGTATGTATAATCTGGATATTCCTGTAACTTATTTCGAATCATTTCTAACGTTGGCACCTTATTTTCGCTATAATATCCATAAACAAGTTGCCTATTAAAGTCCTGATCACCAGCATCAAGCTTCTTGAGGATTTGGCCAACTCTTTTACGCTTTACATAATGATCGATCACATCTCCCTAATAATCCTGTAAACACTGGTCCGACTAAGTTTTATCAGTTCGCAAATTCTATTTACAATTTTATGCCCTGAACAGTTATATTTTTCTTGTTTTAAACATTTGTAAATGTTGAAAATAAGTCTTTCCGTCTGTAGGTGATCCAAATTCGAGCTTTGGGCTTTTGCAGCATAGTTAGCCCAAAACTAATATACATGTTACGGGCTCGATTTTCAAGAGAAGTCGAAAACTAAAAACCGAATTGCGATATGTCAAAGCATTTCTGAGCTACAGGGTGATTCTCAAAAATGTGCCTTTCTAAAAACTCTCCAACTTTTTTATTTGTAAAGATAGAGATTTTCATTAAAAACATTTTTTAAAGACACATTACATTACATTACATTTTTTAATAAAAATTAGTTTTGTAATAAAATTTCCTGTTAAACGATGTGTCATACACCATAGTAGGCTGTGTTTAACTCTGATCTATGCAGTTTTAGGGTATCTATCTAGGTAGCTATGATCAAATAAAAACAATTGCCATGATAAACGAGCCCAAGTGTCAAAAGTGGCGTCTTTGTCAAGATATAAAAATGTTTGAAAACTTTGAAAAGTACGACATGATAAAAATAATAATAATAATGAAGTGAAAGTAACGAAAATCGACATATTTCCAGAGATATCTGAAAAGAAGGCAACCTGGATCAAAATTATTGAAGTTAAAACGTCATCTACAAGAATACGGATCCTTTACAAAACCGCGGCCTAGGACGTATAGAAGCCTAGCCAGAGATAGAGAGTTGGAAGAACTAACGGTTCTAGGAGAAATAGAAATTAACCCGAATACTTCCACCAGGGCTATGGAGAGAAACACTAGAATTCCACGCAGCAATGCCGTTCGGGTGCTTAAAAAACCCAAGTTTTGGCCCTATCGACCCCGACGGGTGCACCAATTACGGAAACGAGATTTTGCTCCAAGACGTGCATTTTGCAGGTGGTACCTAAATAAAAGCCAAGAAGACCCCGATTTTGTCAGAAAAGATATTTGGACGGATGAGGCAACGATTTCTAGTGATAGAATATTCACCAGATATAACTGCTATTACTGGAAACAGCAAAATCCCCATATTATGGTGGAACAAGCGAATCAGGGAAGGTTCAGTTTTAAGCTATGGGTAGGCATCAACAGCGGACAAATTATTGGGCCATATATTTTTGATGCAAATTTAAATGCCGAAAGATACCAACAAATTTTAGAAGAGCAGGTGATTCCGTTTATCGACAATTTGCCACTTCAGCAAAATAATGAGCTATACTTTCAACATGACGGTGCACCTCCTCACAATGCACGAGACATTACTAATTTGCTAAATATTGTGTTTGCCGAAAACTGGATCGGAAATAAAGGTTCTATATATTGGCCCCCCAGGTCTCCAGACCTGACCTTTTGCGACTTCTTTTTGTGGGGGAGAGTCAAAGACCTTGTATTTCGAAATCGCCCAACTACTAGAAGGGAGTTGGAAGAGGCACTTCGTACTGCATTCAGGCAGCTTCGTGCGGTAGAAATTCTTAATGCAGAAAATAGCGTTAAGAGAAGATGTAGGATATGTTTACAAGAAAACGGCCGTCAATTTAAGCATTTGTTTTACAATTAAAGAAACTTGCTAGATGTACATTTTAGGTGTTACATAGTTTAATTAATAAAAATTTTAAATAAAAACTTTTAATAATTTTATTTTTGTTTATTATTTTAGGGTTGGTAATTATAGTAAACTAGAAGTTAAAGTTCGAGGTTGCTGTGTTCCCTCGTGTCGTAGCCAACCAACTTGATTTTGTATGAAAAAAAAACAATAAAATTTTATTTACACATTTAGGGCGCGTACAGCGCCTACTATGGTAAATATCAAAATATGCAAATATCTTTTAAACTATTTAATAAAAATAGGTGTATGGCACATCGTTCGACAGGAATTTTTATTAGAAAACTGATTTTTTAGAAAAATTGGGGGTATCCCATTTAAAGAAATATAACTTTGTGTGATATCTCGGGAATTAAAGGCTTTAAGAGAAAATCGGTGAAACAGGTAGATTTGTCTTTATAAAATCTTCAAAAAAATGTTTTAAAAGGCCTTTAAAATCGCACATTTTTGAGAATCACCCTGTAGCTCAGAAACGCTTTGACATATCGCAATGCGGTTTTTAGATTTCGACTTTTCTTAAAAATCGTGCCCGTAACATGTATATTAGTTTTGGGCTAATTATGCTGCAAAAGCCCTAAATGCGTAAATAAAATTTTATTGTTTTTTTTTCATATAAAATCAAGTTGGCTACGACACGAGGGGACACAGCAAAATAATAAACAAAAATAAAATTATTAAATTTAATTAATATTAAAAGTTTTTATTTAAACACCTAATATCTACATCTAACAATTTTCTTTAATTCTAAAACAAATGCTCAAATTGACGGCCGTTTTCTTGTAAACATGTCCTACTTCTTCTCTTGACGCTATTTTCGGCATTAAGAAGTTCTACCGCACGAAGCTGTCTGAATGCAATTCCCTTCTAGTAGTTAGGCGATTTCGAAATACAAGGTCTTTGACTCTCCCCCACAAAAAGAAGTCACAAGGGGTCAGGTCTGGAGACCTGGGGGGCCAATATATAGGACCTTTATTTCCGATCCAGTTTTCGGCAAACACAATATTTAGCAAATTAGTAATGTCTCGTGCATTGTGAGAAGGTTCACCATCATGTTGGAAGTATAGCTCATTATTTTGCTAAAGTGGCAAATTGTCGATAAACGGAATCACTTGCTCTTCTAAAATTTGTTGGTATCTTTCGGCATTTAAATTTCCATCAAAAATATATGGCCCAATAATTTGTCCTCTGTAGATGCCTACCCATACCTTAAAACTGAACCTTCCCTGATTCGCTTGTTCCACCATAATATGGGGATTTTGCTGTTTCCAGTAATAGCATTACATCTGGTGAATATTCCATCACTAGAAATCGTTGCCTCATCCGTCCAAATAACTTTTCTGGCAAAATCGGGGTCTTCTTGGCTTTTATTTAGGTACCACCTGCAAAATGCACGTCTTGGAGCTAAATCTCGTTGCCGTAATTGGTGCACCCATCGGGGTCGATAGGGCCTAAACTTGTGTTTTTCTCCATAGCCCTGGTGGAAGTATTCTGGTTAATTTCTATTTCTTCTAGAACCGTTAGTTCTTCCAACTCTCTATCTCTGGCTAGGCTTCTATACGTCCTAGGCCGCGGTTTTGTAAAGGATCCGTATTCTTGTAGATGACGTTTTAACCTCAAAAATATTTTTGAGCTAGGTTGCCTTCTTTCCGGATATCTCTGGAAATATAGATTTAACGCCGTCTATCGATTTTCGTTACTTTCAATATGACATTTTATCATGTACTTTTCAAAGTTTTCAAACATTTTTATATCTTGACGAAGACGCCACTTTTGACAATCATGGCAATTGTTTTTATTTGATCATAGCTACCTAGATAGATACCCTAAAACTGCATAGGTCAGAGTTAAACACAGCGTACTATGGTAATTATTAAAAATTGCAGATATCTGTTTAACTACTTAATAAAAATAGGTGTATGACACATCGTTTAACAGCAAAATTTCTCTAGCGCTGCTGTTTACACGCATTACAAGTGACTTGTGAGAGTACTCTAGGCAAATTTAATTGCTAGTGGACACGAGACTTTAAACTTTGGGTTGGACGGGACAAGAAAAACCAAAACCTAATTTTAGGAAATTCTTACTTTCATATATTTCAATTTTTTAGAAAAATGCAAACTAATTACAATGCATTGGAATTAAAGGTGAAAGCATGTTGTTAACAATTATGTTAAAAATTATTGTGAACCATGAACCAGTAAAGCTTTTTTTTTGGGTTGGACGGGACAAAAATTACAATAATTGAAAAAAATGTTATTTGCTTTAGATCCGAAACTGTTTGTATATTTCGGCTTTTTTACATGCCAAGAAAAAGCGTTATAGTGGTTTTATGATTTGGAGTTATTTCAAGATTTTTAACAAAAACCAATAAATTGGTAACGCGTTTTTCTTTTTTTTTTATAAAATTACATTTGCTTGAAATAGTTAGTTCTTCCAACTTTCTACCTCTGGCTAGGCTTCTATACGTCCTAGGTTGCGGTTTTGTAAAGGATCCGTATTCTTGTAGAAGACGTTTTAACTTCAAAAATATTTTTGAGCTAGGTTGCCTTCTTTCCGAATATCTCTGGAAATATAGATTTAACGCCGTCTGTCGATTTTCGTTACTTTCAATATAACATTTTATCATGTCGTACTTTTTTCAAACATTTTTATATCTTGACGAAGACGCCACTTTTGACACTTGGGCTCGTTTATCATGGCAATTGTTTTTATTTGATCATAGCTATCTAGATAGATACCCTAAAACTGCATAGGTCAGAGTTAAACACAGCCTACTATGGTATTATTAACACATCGTTTAACAGGAAATTTTACTAAAAAACTAATTTTTTGAAAAAAAATTGGGGTATTCCATTTAAAAAAATGTAACTTTGTATTATATCTCGTGAACTAAAGGCTTTAAGACAAAATCGGTGAAACAGGTAGATTTGTCCTTAAAAAATCTTCAAAAAATGTTTTTAATGAAAATCTCTATCTAAAGTTGTAGAGGGTTTTTAGAAACGCATATTTTTGAGAATCACCCTGTAGCTCAGAAACAATTTGACATATCGCAATCCCTTTTTTAGTTTTCGACTTCTCTTGAAAATCGAGCCCGTAACATGTATATTAGTCCTCCTAGGGTCCTCGAATTTGGACCACCCTGTACATTTATATCTTTATTTGCAAATTCGGGAGATTCCACTTCCACAGACTCTTCAACAAGGCTCACCGCGGGCTCCTCAACAACCTGAAAGTCAAACTTCCAAATCAGTTACATCAACCGAAAAGAGTCTAAAAAAAGAGAAGATCAAAAGATCTTGGGAGGAAAGAACGAAAATTCAAAATTGGATGAGTGTCCCACAAGGAAACACACAAAAGACCAAAGCGAAAGGAGAAACAATTAAATTATGTTTCGCCCGGGGTGACCAGCGTGGGCTCGTCAGTGGATTCACTAGTCACCCCCAATCCAGACTCATTTAACACCATCGCACACTCTGACTTCCAACTCTGAATCACTCACAAATAGGCATCGTTCCGCATGGTACTTATTATAAGTCACCTGATACGGGTTCGTCCTGGCGTGTTAATCTTTCCAATAGGAATATGCTCCTGTCTTTTGTGTGTTTCCTTGTGGTACACTCATCCAATTTTGAATTTTCGTTCTTTCCTCCCATCTTTTGATCTTCTCTTTTTTTTTACCTGAAAGTCATCACTCCCAGGTTTTCACATCGCTATGTTTAATCGCAAAATAATTCAAGAACGCTTTTACTATTCGCCTCAAACTTGTCACGGCACTGACTAACAATAGACGTAAATAAACGTAATACCCCATTAGCATAGGAATTGAGTACCTGCCTATCGCCCACCCAATTTCGGTTACCAATAAGCCTTTTTCTTCGACCTGAACGTCACATGAATTTTAAACGTTTATTTCACTGAGTAACACTGAAAAACGAGATGTGCCAAAACATTGGAAGCGCTCTACACAGCAGTGTATTCTTAGTAGAAGATTTGTGACTCATGCAATGCCTTTTAAAATATAAACGAATAAATTGTAAGTTGCATGCTGAACAACATTTTGCTTTTCAATTCATTCTGACCAGGCCTTCCAAGCCAAGTAAAACCAACAAACATTTTAATTTCTGTAGAACAGCTAGTCCTAAAACAACATGAAAACGTCCATCACGATTGGGAAAAAGACTTCAAACATGTGGCGCCGCTTGTGGAGGAAAATCAACCTTGTTATATTTTATACAGGTAAAGTAAGTTGCTTGTTTCTTTTGCTTTTTTCGCACTTTGTAATTTCTAATTTTTCGCTGTTTATATTAACCCAATGCGATGCGATTCTGACTTAAAAAGTGATTTAAAAAATTGACTAAAACCGAGGTGGTTGATCTTTTTTAGAATTTTAAGGTGCAAAAAATAGTCTATATATACAGGGCGTTCCAAATTCGATGCCTACCATCTCCTAAGTAGTAGGATATACTAAAAGGTTTAAATTAACGTGAAAAAAAACCGAAACTTGCATTTTTAGTTTTTATTTGGGTTAAATTCAATTTTTGCTTTTAACTTACTTTTTATTTTGAGATATTTTGAAAATCCGCTTGTATATTACTAGAGTAGGTACCTTTTTTGACATTTTAAAACTCATAGATTTTTTTGACGTTTTGTTTCAACAAATTCATTTTGCCTAATATTTCATAAATACGTTTTTTTTTGTTTTTGTTCCTAAATTTAATAATTAATTACCTTAGTAATAACATTTTTATATTTAAACTGTCATATGATTATGTCAGTTTAGGAGTACAAGGTAAAAAAAAATTACATTTTTAAATGTAAAAAAGGTACGACGAGCGGGTTTTTAAAATATCTATGAGTAAGTTAAAAGCAAAAATTGAATTTGAACTGATGAGGGTAAATTAACCCAAAAAGTCAAGTGACCTGTTAAAAAAAGGTTGCAAAATATTATGTCGTCCTTCATGAACCAAACGGTTTGAGAAAAAAGCACGTATCAGTAAGAAAAAATGAACATGACAGTTCCTTCTGGCATAGTGAATTGTTAAATCTCAAAAATGGACCTGCCATTAAGTATTTCTTAAAAAATGCCTGTATAAAGTTTTAAGCGTTTTTCGAAAGGTTTAAAAATAAAGGCGCTAACAAGTAAAAACTAAAAATAAAAATTTAGTTTTTTTCGCCTCCGGGACTACCCGAATTCTGCAAACTTGTTTTGAGCAAAGTATCAAATTGCGCAATTTTCCCCTAATTTAAACCCTTTTTTGTCTCCTATGGAATTTGGAACACCCAATATATATCGTCGACCTAGATGTGAATAGAACTAACCTACATAACACTACTTTTGAGTAAAATAAAATTAAACATATTTTGTAGCATAAAAATGGTTATTTTTTGTTCGCTGTCATAAAAAAGTAATATGTAAAAAAGTAAACGAAGGTTAGAGCTTTCGTCAACATGAAATTTGGACATTTTTAAAGTAGTTGCTATCATTAACTTCAAATTGAATATTTTGTGGATTAGGACCATTCACATGTAGGGCGACGATATATGACTATGTATTTTTATCTCATAGCGAATTATAGCCTTCGTTTCGCTGAGGCTACAAATTTTTCACCTCTGGATAGTTTCTATACTGAGACTTTAAATCCAACAAGTATTAATGTATTCACGAGCTATGGGGATGTTAATTAAAAATAGTATATTCGCAAACACCCAATCACGAAAAGAGCTTCGGCCGGGAATCGAACCCGGGCCGTCCGTGTGATAGCCAGTATCACTACCCACTACACCAAGGAGGCTGATCAACCTCGGGATAAAAAGTGCCACTTTAGTCCCTAGATACTGTAACTATTTTTTACAAATTTTCAGTAGAAAGGACGCCTGCTTAAAATTTTGGCGTTCGAAATGTTTCTGTCAACCCATCTATAAAACCATAAGTTACATAAAGGTATAACTTAAATAGAGACATTATGTTTACCACAGTTGCGATCAGACATAAGGTAAACAATTTGGCGACGATGCTAGATTTCGCTGAAAGTTGTATCTACGCACGTAATGTTTTTACAAACACATTATTTTTTTATCATTTACCTGCATTTATGCAAATTCCTCAATTTTGACCGAAAAAATAATTATTTTTATTTTCCAATATATATCGGGAATTAAACCTATAACAACCTGGCAACCTCGCATTTGTTGCGGGTCAGCTATATAATCGTGTGTATTCTGCTCCATTCATTATTTGTAGACGCAGTTGTCGTTTTACTGGAGTTGGGTTTTTAGTATATTTTACAGATTATTGGAGAGTTTTTAGTGTTTTCTCGATAGATTTTTCAGTGTTTGTGGCATAGTGATATGACAAAGCGCGTGGTGTGAAGAAAACTGGAGATTGCAGGTCAAAATCAAATATTTCACAGGTTAGTTATCATATGTTTTCCGACGCCATCTTTTCATGGGTCGCCATTAGCGTGCAATTTGTGTTGCAATAAATTCAAAATATAATTAATAAATATAGAAAAGAAATAACTTTTTTTAGGATATTTTCGCGACTTTCTAATAAAAACAATATAGTAAGCAACCTTAATTAATTACACTATAATTGGTATAATCAAACAACCCCAGCTGCGACATTTTTGAATATCCTACATAAGTAGAAAAAAAATGTAAGATGTGCGTATGGTATTTATTTATAACTAGCTACTTTCATAGTTTTAATATTATCTACAGTCAGCTCATTTTTTGCCAAATTTTTTTTTTACAAATAGTGCAATTAATTAAGCATTCTGGGTATAAAATATGATGGACAAAATAGGTAGGTAATGCTGGGTTTATATAGAAAAATAAGATAAGATAAGACATAAACTAAGACATAACATAAAATGAAATAAGAGTTGAGCTTATGACAAACCCTGTTGGTATTTCTACCGAAGAATAACAGCATAAAATAACATAACATGAGAAATAAAAAGTTGCCCAACTTTTATCTTTTTATGTTATGTTATTTATGTTATGTGAAATCACATTTCGCGCATGATCACAAAGCAATTTTTTACGAGATTTCACCATAACCCTACTTTTTTTAAGTGCTTGGATGTTATTATATGTAAATATTATAAATAAAAAGTTTTAACAAAAATACATTCTTTATATCATTTATATGTATAAATACATAATAATATACTGCCGTCCTTAACTAAAAAGCAGTAACTCCATAGGGAACTAATTTATTTTGACTGATTTTTAGTTAAGGAAGGCAGTCTAATTTAAAAAAAAAAATTAAAATGAGAAAAACAAACAAAAATTTAACCTACTCTACAGAACATTTTTTTGTATTTAATAAAAACGTAAGGATACTTTTCTATGTGCTAAATAAAAATTATAGCATATATTATTTATTTTTAAAGAATGGAAAACCATCATTAACCTCTATAATATACTTTCCTTTTCAGAATATATTTTTGATTTTTAAATTTTCCACATTGATTTAGTTGTTTTTACAAAACGCTGTGTATATTTTTTCACATTAGTTATTTACCTAACAAGTGCGGAAAGGGAAATTTTTCTGCACGTGACGGAGGTCAAGGGCGAAAAAGCGACTACGCACCTGTTTAGTTTCCTACTTGCATAAAACACTTGGAACTAAAATTCAAGCTGTGCTCGAAAAATGCTTTTTCTTACGAACGTGCGGAAAGTAGCACAAAGTACTTTACTTTTCCGCACTAGTACGGTAAAGTTACTTTTTCGCACTCATTTTTTTATATCGGAAAAAATTTAAAATGAGGTACAAAATATAACGATGTTCATTAACGTTTTACTTCATTTTTTATTCAACAAAATAAAATTTTATTTTTTAAAAATAATTTCTAATAAATCAGCGACGATTGGTGGCTCGTAGGAAGAACATTGTACCTAATACATGCGTAAAGTGACTTCCGTTCTTGACCGAACTCCTCTACGCGTCGTTCGGTCAACTGCGCAAAAGTACCACTTTCCGCACTAGTTAGGTAAATAAATAAGTGTTACGTAGGCTAATTTTTTAATAAAGTTCTACAGGCACTCCATATTTTGTGTATGACTTGACATTTAATAGATTAAAAACATTTTTTTATGTCTTTGCATCGCATATGGGAAATCCAAACATTTCGCATGTAAATGCGTGCGAAAAAGTTTACACACGCAATTAGGAAACATAATTGAGAACCTCTCCATAACTCGGTATCCACTGTTAAGTATAAAAAAATTTTAAATGTATTTTCATAAATATTTAAAAATAAAGACGTTGTGCAGCGTTGCCACTGGAACATAAAATGGTTTTCCCTAAATCTAACAACTGATCGCGTTTCCAAGCGATTTATGAATGACTTGATGGGTCTATTTTAGTTGAAGGTCTTTGATAAGTTACTATCAATTAAAGATATATAGATTGGTTTTTAAAATTTTGCCATCAACCCACTTATAAAAACTTAAGTAACCAACAACAAATTTATACAAGATAAGATTGAAGATATTCCGAGAGACACTTATAAAAACAGATACAATAGTTATATAATCTAGCGTCTGTAATATTCTTATGAACTCATTTATAAACCTTTTTTGTTTTTTTATAATCTTTTAATTAATATCTTTATTTAGTGGTTATAATACCACTGTTTTTACATCAATAGCAGTAATAGCAAAACATGATTAAAAAACAAGATTTTTTCGCTTACAGGTTAATTTTGTGACATCAACAGGCCCGTTTTTGCGAGATACCATACGATCATTCTCTTGTTTTAATTACATCAATCTGAGAGAGATAGTTGTCGATGACGGATATCGGGGTCGAATGCATTTTAGAAAAAGATAAATAGTAACCAGATTGGAAAAACGCACCGTTATGCTAGCCTTCCATTAACAGATTTTCCGCGCGGATTTCAAGTTATGGTGAAGATCCCAATTATTCTGTCACAATTTTACTCACCGACAAAGTCCAGCCTGAAACGTCGAGCGCACACAGTGCGCACGGCTGCTCGGCGGCAAATGTGAACGCACCCCTGATTTACAGATTTCTGTACTGTCAATATTTCGTGTTCTCGAAGAATTCTTTTAGTATGTTTTCACATCGTACTCAATACGTACCGAAAAGATTGTCTTCTTTTTCTTTCATAGACCATGTTCTCTGTTCTGACAAAGAGCGTTATATAGGAAAGAACAAGATGCTTGATTTTCGATACATATTGAATACGATGTGAAAACATACTATTTATTTTTCAAGTAATTCGAAAGAAGTGGAATAATATGTGATTCTGCAATGTCCTAGAATAAGAAATATTATATAAATAGTATAATAATGTAGTATTTTATTGGTTGTAGCTTGAGTAGTTAGTTATTTAAATTAAAACACATAAGCTACATTTTTAGTAGTACAAAGACTTTCATTTGATTCATTCTTAGCTTTTCATGTTAACAACCAAATTTCGTCTGTTCTAATTAGGTTCTTATTGACTATATTTTTGTAAGAATGATTACTCTTCAATCGATGTTATTATATTCATCAATATTAATTAATAATAAATCGATATACAAAGTGAACAAAATAAATATATATATATATATATGGGTAGTCGTGACTGACTAGTTGAGAAGAAACTTTGGTTAGTTAGTGGGGATGCAGTCTTATATAGGCCGGAATAAAGTAAACTCCTTTTTTGACACTCAAGCATTCGAGAATATATTTTTCTCTTTAGTCCATGATGGTGGAGTTGATAATTAAATCAAGCAAATATGGTCTTTCTCCACTAAATTTTATTTGTCAATATAAAAACCCGACATGTTTCGGCAGTTTAGACTACCATCATCAGGGTCTCTGAAAAAACCCAAAGAAGAAGAATAGAAAAGAAAAATTGTAGCAAAGAATAAAGTTACTCATCCTACTTACTTACTCATTATTATTACCTATATATTTATACAAAGAATTGATTAATTTTGTTACGAATTTGTTTTTTCTATACATCTAAGAATTTAACTTAATTTAAAAGGATAAGTTACTTTTCATTAATATATTTAAAAAACCATTACCCAAAGAAGAAGAAATAGACTTATTGTCTTATGAAAAGTTGTAGCAAAGAATAAAGTTACTCATCCTTTTATTTAAGTGTTTTTTTTTTAAATATAATACCTATATCTTTTTTTTAAATTAATTTTGTTACAAATTTGTTTTTTCCATACCTCTAAGAATTTAACTTAATTTAAAAGGATAAGTTACTTTTCATTAATATCTTTGAAACTATCAAATTTCATTTCAACTTATTTTCAACGCAAAAATATTAGTTTTACTGACATATGTCAAAAGGGCTATCAGTGGAAAATATTTGAATAAATACGATAAAATGAATTTATTAATAGAAACTGGTATTTTTCTACGCCACTGGCACTAAAAATACCAAGAAATTTTTAATATAACTAAACAAAGTATCTCTGGTCAATCTAGTAATACTGTAGAAATTCTTATCTTATATAAAGTTGTTGTTGGTTACTTAAGTTTTTATAAGTCGTTTGATAGCAACATTTTAAAAACCAATCTATCTTTAATTGATAGTTACTTACGGTTTTATAGATGGGTTGACAAAAAGATTTCAAACGCCAATTTATATAACTTTGGTCACTGATGACTTATATTTTTATAAATATGATGGTGGAAACATTGTTAACACCAATTTATATAACATTTGTTACCGATGACTTTAGTTTTTATAAAGATGTCCGTGGAAATATTGTTAACGCCAGTTTTATGTTACCTTAGGGTACCATCAATTTAGAGCCCTTAATAAAACAAATATACGAACTCAATTCTTGTAGGAAACCTCTAAATACCCTAGGGCATCAATAGAACACATTATTCTTCTTCCAATTTTTAGGGACCATTGATAGAGTGGCTTTTTGTCCCGACTTAATTGTTTGCACAATTTTAAACGACATAAGGGCTCTCCGAGTCAGACGTGAGGTTTTAAGTGCATCAAAGGAAAAACCCTATTAATATTAATAAATAAAAGATGACGTAAAAATTAATTTACTCTAACCTCACATTCACTTGACACATGTCAATAAACGCGCTGATGGGGAGCGTTCACAAATGACGTCGAGCAGTCGTGCGAATCGGTTGCGTTCGTTAAACTTTCGTCGAGTTTTCGAATCGCACCGTACGGCGGAACGCAGTCTCAGTGTTCAACACTGCGCCATCTGCAGCCCTTTGTTTCAATAGTTTTTAACGAGGTAAATAGTGGTATAGTAGTATTGTTTTTTTTATAGAATTTTCGAAAATTTTCGCCATTTTGAATTCCAAAAATAGGTTTTTGACCTAAATAAAAAAGTTATTTATGGGGTTTCAACATGTGTTTCAATCGAAATATTGCTTGTTTAGTTTAGTTTTCCAGAAAGCGAAAAAACGTATATGAAAAAAGTGTTATTTAAATGAATATTTTTTTGCCGTTTTCTCAAGTATTTTTGGAGTACATGACATTTATGTGAGTGTATTCGAAAACTATACAGTACACACTGGACCGCAGCTGATTTTCAGCCTAGGATGACTGAAAAAACAGCTTTTAGCTTACTATAGTATAAAAATATTAATATTCCTGCTTCAACTTATCTCACTTTCGTTTTTATTTATTTTAGAAGATTGGTAAATACCATTATGGAAATATTTGATTGTAAAAAAAAATAATAATACATAACAATCAAAGGGAAAAAAGGTGGAAAATTTAGATTTCTAAATCCATAAAGACCTTTAATTTGTTATATAGTGTTGTTAGAACAGTTAAAGTCTTTTTTTACTCATTTAAAAGATAGAGTTATAAAATTATCACCAACAGTAAATAATATAACTTGGTTATTTTATGAAGGTTTTATATTTTTTGCTGTAACTTTCGTATAGACAAAAATGCTGATTGGAATGCTACAAGAGATATGTTTCTCAATCTTAGATTAAAAAGAGACACCTGACACTCTTACGGAGACTTTGGTTATAATATCGTATGGAACAATTTTTACCTTTTTGTTCTTTACAGTAAACACACCAGTGGCGTACATCTGCAAAATCATTTAAATAATATGCAAAAAATAATTTTTCCAATTTGAGCTTTGGAAGCTCACTAATAATAAATGAAGAGTTGACGGGAGAAAGGCGAAATGTCACATTTTTTTCAGTTTTGAATTAAACACGGCAACAAGTCTGCTATTAGTAGTAGATTTATATGCCGAATTGAAAAAAGGAAGAAACGCGAAGTCATGACAACGTAAAGCTCATCTGAAAATATCCTGTACAGTGAAAAAAGGCGTACGTGGACTCTTCAAATGTTTGTAGTGGTTTTATACAAAATAAATTTATTGCAGGTTTGTATATTATTTATTGCGATTTAAATTTTCAATACAATCAAATTATGCCAAACATTAAAATAAACACAGTTCACAGCACCTGGAACATTAAGAAAAAAAATATTATCTACTAGCTAAAAATTATGTTATTGTGTTTGTGAAATGATCCTAGGTTATCGGTGGTTATAGGGGCCTTTTTTACATGGGAAACATATAGGTAAAACTATATGATTTTATGTTTCTTTAATTCAACAAAAGCAATATTTTATTTGAAATAGAAAATTCAAGTAGGTACTTATAAATAAGATAAAGCATGAATTAACAACGTACAATAATATAAGTAAGTAATACATCTAAAAACGATTAACACCTTGTTCTAAAGAGCCAAGTTTTAACTAAAGTTTACTGCTATTAACAAAACAAACCCAACATATATCAAGAGGGAGTAAAGTGGTACGTCTTATGCTAATGTGGAAGTTTAAGAATTACATTAAGGTAGGTATCTATATTATATACTGTCACGAGTCAAAACATTTGTAACCTGAGCAAAGTGAGGCACCAACTGTGATTTTAGTTTAAAATTGTTACTATCTTTAAGATTATTTCAAAAAGTCTTAGAATTACTAGAAATAAGAAAAATGTTAAAAAATATGCAAAGCATTTTTGTTTTATGGTATAATAATATACTATATTATCAACGGCTATAAAAATGTGTGCGAAATCTTAGTTAAATCGGATTCTTATTATGCCAGACATAGTGCAATTTCTGAGGGGCTTGCCACTGGGACTTTTTCGTGCGATTCATTTCCCCTATTTCCCACGTATTTCATGCATTTCACAATTATTTCCTGGATTTCCTAGATATTTCATCCATTTCCCACATTTCCCATGTATGCTCCGCATTACCCGTATTTCCCACCCCGCATTTCCTATGTATTTCTCGCATTTCCCGTATTTCCTACGCATATCACACATTTCCGGCATTTCACGCGTTTCCCGTATTTCCCACACATTTCTGGAATTTTTAAATCATTTTTTTTGTAGTTTGACTGGGGCTTGAAAAATAGGGGTCATCCTGTTTTGAAGGGGATACTGGCTAATTTTTACAAACGTACCTTGCCATAACTTTTTTACTATTTGTCGTAGAAATATGAAACAAAAAGAGAATTAATTTATATTTTTTATTTAACAATTGGTTTTAACACCTGACACTAGGTCTGACTTATAGCGCTTTCGTTTATTGCTCTAAAACCACTATCGCGTAAGCGTTTTTACATCCGTGCTAAGTACTCCAAGATTGATCCGAAAAGGATTTCAATTTTCGATTAACGTACTCCTGCTCCGAGTAGCGTGTTCGGTTTTCCGAATCTCTGGATTTAAAACAGATCGATCTTTCTGCTCCCGCAAAATCGCGAGAGTAGAGGATTTAGAGCAAAACAGTGTCATAACCCTACTTTATAAACTAAAACCAAACATACAAAAATGGATCGAAAAAGAAAGTTTATTGAAATTGAAGAATTGTTCTTCAATTCTTCTACTTCATCCGAGGAGGAAAAAAACTTGTACGAGATAGGGGTAGCCCCCAAAAGCTGGCCAAAATACGCAATTATGTGTCTGAGGTATTCCTCGATTATACTGAGGAGCAGGTATAATGGGAGGGATGCCTTATGCAAAATAAAAATAATTTTGAAGGTTAGGTAAAAATGACTAGGCTACTTTTACTTTTTTTAATTAATATTAGGGAAATTTTGGAACGCTTAAACTTTTGACAACTTTGACAGGCGTTATGGTAGTGTTTAACCACAACTACGACTACCACGCGCCGATTTTACCAGAGTTTTTTAGAAAGTTAAAAATTTTCACTTCTAAAAAAATTAGAGAAGAGAAAAAATAAAAAAAATAGGCTTTATCTTACAAAATAAGGTGTTATGTTGGAACCTGATAATATTTTATTATTTTTAAAATTAATTGCGCCAAAATTCTCTAAAATTAACTTAAAAAATAACCACAACGAAATGGATTCGTGACGTCACCCAAATAGCATTTATCCGTCTTCCAACCTAATCTGTCATAAAGCGACGTCGTATTAGGTACAAAATAAAGTTGTCTACTAGTAAATCAAACGACAAACGTCTTTCGTAATAAAATCCGACGTTTACGCAGTCAGGTACGCATATTTGAACCTTAAACGACGTCAAAATAGGCAACGTAATTTTTACAAATATTTGCCCAGACCATTCACGTCAGTTCACGATTCAAAGCCGACTGTTTTAACCATTATACCTAAAGCGACCACGGAATATCATCGGCTTTGTTACCTTAATCGACGTCGCATTTCAGGGCTCTTATTTGGATACCTACCAAAAAAAGAACGAAGAAAAAGAAGGATACTTAACCTACAATTTTGCATCTGGGACATCAAATTGCACAATTTGTCGCCTTGCTGCCAACCAAAAATCTGATGGACCTTCAGCTCGCACTTATATTTCTTCTAGTCCACTTTGTCTGGAGCATTAGTGGGGTCACACTAATATTGTTTAATGTCGCGTTTTTTAATGGGGTACCAACCATTGTTATCCTCCTCCCACATCTGCGGGACAGTGCTTTAATAAATATAATTTTAAAATAATCCATGTTTTTAACCAAAAATCAAGGCAAAACGGAAAATATTTTTCTAGGTTATGTTCAGCTGAGCTGTCATTCTTCTTTTAAGTCAGTTTTGGTTACATGGCCAACGAATAATGGTTTCGGATTCCAATCGTTTGCAGATATTACGTAGTTTAACGTTGGCTGGTTAGATTTAGATAAAATTAGGGCTGCAAATCCGTGTCCTTGTCCAAATTGGTGATAAATTGGTAAAAGTGCTATATCAGTCCAAATTCGGCCATTTTGGAGTTGCAATCTTGGGCAGCCATTATTAACAACAATTTTTTTCTTGTTTAAAAAAAACAATAAAAGAGACTTAATAATGCCTTAAAGATGCTTTTAGTATTGTTCTTGAGTGATTTTAGTATTAATTACAACCGAAATAATGCTTTTAAAAAATATATTTTTTAAATATTTTTTCTCTTTGCTATTTTGTGCTAATTTGGGAAGGGGAGGGGGAGTTATTTTTCGCCCCATCTTGACCAACTTTGTCAGTAAAGTGGCCCTTGCAGAAATATTTCGCTCTAGATTACTCGGTAAAGTGCCCTTTTTAATACGATAACTTTAATTGCTAATGAAGTAAAAAAGTGGCCATTTATTTTTTGTGAGTTATAATTCGTTAATATATATTTTACCTAAAATTTACTAAAGAAGTACCACATTAGGTAATCAATTAAATAATATAAAATTACGTAAGCTGGCGAAAGTATTATCACGTCGTCATAGGCAAACTACTATACCATTGATCTACAATTAGCGACGTCGAGCCGACCCGAATTTGTAATCCCCATTTAGGTCGGATTAGGGTCGTATGGAATGAGATTTGTAGTCCGCTTGCCACCGTCGGGGTTTTTAAGCCAACGAGTTGAGGACATAGTTTGACGTCCAATGATCTGAGAGTACCTAAACCGAAAGCGCTATTAAAGCAGTACGAATGATTTTTTTTTAATGCAATGCTCCTCGGAACGCCCTATTTTTATTTTTAAGTTCTATAAAAAATTATCTTTCTAACAATACCTACCAAACACATACATCTGCCATTAATAATTTTGAGATATTTGAACTTAAGAATTTTACGAATTAATATTGAAAATTTAAAGTTGGCACTAAAATTCTTAAATATAGGTTAGTAGGTTCGTTTTAACATAAAGCTAATGAAAAAAATTATTGATACCAAAATTTAAGAATTCCAACGCCAACTCAGCATTTTCATTTTTAATTTGTAAAACGCTTAAGTGCAAATATCTCAAAAACTATTAATGGCAGCTCTAAAGTTTTTGGTATTGTTAGAAAGGCAATTTTTTGTAAGACTTAAAAATAAAAAATATATGGAGTGTTTTATTTCAAAAAATCATTTATATATCCAGTGGCGTAGTCGCGGGGAGAGGAGTTCAAGTACCTCCCAGATAACCCAATCGACAATAAATTAATCCTGCAAGGGTGTTAAGTTGTGGGTGCAACAAGGAGCTATGTATATATATTTTCAACAATTGTTGTCAACAACATTCAAAACGGGTAATGTAATATCGAACCCCCCCCCCCCCTGCAGAGCCGATTTCTGGCTATGGTTTACAATTCACTCAAAATTACTTGGAATTCCAAATGAATATAGATCTGAAAATTCTCAATGAGCTTTCTCTTTTTGAAGTTGACTTTTATAAGCCAAACTTAAAAAGGATGTCTAGGAGCCTTGAAATCCGGGAAAAAGACGGGAATTTTACAGAGCCTTGAAAAACCGGGGATTTGACGTGAATTTTAAATTAAACCGGGAATTTTGAGTAAGCAAATAATACATATGTCAAAACTTATTTTGACTACACCCGAAAACCATAGTATGGAAACAACATTTTGAACATCCCTCTTAACCTGACCGTCACGTTGTCTCCCAAGATGTTGTGATTGTTTAAATATTTCACAAAAAATGTGAAGAGATCAAAACTTAAAGAATTTTTGCCTTCAAAATACGCGTAAAACAATGGAAGATTCAGTATTGTATTTATTTAAAAAATCTTTTTTTTATGAGACTTTCCTAGGGACTTTCCATCTATCAAATGATTAATGCCCGGTGTAGCTAAGTTTTTGCACCTGCGGGGTACAGTGAGCGTGAGCGAGAGCGCAACTACCACTCAAAATTACTGAAAATCAATTGACTGTAGAAAAAAAAACAAAATTATGATTGTTTTCCACAAACCAAAACTACACTTTCTTGCACTCGACGCGCGTTTCGCTAACAATGTTAGCATCATCAGGAGACGATAAACAATGAACTAAATTAATCTACGCTCTTTCTTATATACAATCCTTTAGTGGGCGGAGATAAGACTAATAATTTGTGATTGATCACGATTTTTAATCCTTTCTCCCCTCGACCAAAGAATAAAGTGTACTAAACGGGATGGGTCCTCTATCTTTATTTAAACTATTTCTGGATTTAATGATTTCCATACTTTCATATGCATTCAAAAGTCTTTTGTTTGGTACACTTTTTAGAAGTTTTAGGTTATCTAATGTGAATCTATGATTGTTTTCAAAAGCATGCTCGGCCACACTTGACTTTTCTGTTCTTCCGTATTTTAAGTGTGCTAAGTGTTCTTTAAAACGTGTTTGAATAGAGCGTCTCGTTTGGCCAACATATTTTTTGTCACAATCCATGCAACTAATTTCGTAAATTCCACTTTTTTCTAGAACTGTAGTTTTATCCTTGGGATTTCCTAGTAAGCTTCTTATTGTGTTACCGGATTGATATACTAATTTAAGACCGGTGTTATTAAATACTTTGTGTAATCCTTTCGTATAATTAGGATTATAAGGAATTGATACAAATTTTGAGTGGCAGGTATCTTTTTGTCTGAAAAAGGTAGAATTCCGAAAGGTCTTTCGAAAAGAATGTCTATTTATCAGCTTATTTATTAAGCCTTCGTCGTAACCGTTTTCGCCAGCTATATTCCTAATCCTATTCTTTTCTGCTTCAAATCTTTCTTTGTTTAAGGGGAAATTTACTAATCTATATGTTAAAAAGTGCAAACTTGCAAGCTTATGTTGTAAGCAATGAAAAGAGTCATTTGGAATATACCTGTTGGTGGCCGTGCCTTTTCTGTATAGGTCAAAGTCCAATTTATTTTTATTTCTTATAACTAAAGTGTCTAGAAATGGCAGTGTACCGTTGTTCTCTGTTTCATAAGTAAATTTAATAGTGGGAAATTTGTTATTTATTTTTTCCATAAAATATTATATAGGTTTGCGATAAAAGGTGATAAACTATTACCCATTGTGGTTCCTTCTAATTGCTGGTAGTAGTTATTTTTATATTGAAAGTAATTTTGATTCATGCAGAGTTTTGTTAAAGATAGGTATTCTAAAGTCTGTTTGTCTTCTAGATTGTTTTTTCTTAGTAGTTCCTCCAGGTATTGTAAGGTATTGGGGATCGGCACACTAGGGAACAACGAACTAACATCAAACGAGATTAAAATTTCACTTTCTTGGAGTGAAATATCTTTAACTTTGTTGATAAATTCAAGGGAATTTTGAACAGAAAAACCTTTTTGCTTTATCGGTAAATTTTCAAACTCGTTTGCTAGCCATTTCGAAATGTTGTAAGTAGGTGATCCTACAGCAGAAACTATAGGTCTAACCGATTTTCCAGGCTTGTGGATTTTCGGAAGACAATACAGTTTCGGCATAGTGGGATTGCTTACTTGTAGTTTATATTTAATATTGTCAGTAATAATATTGTTACATTTTTTAATTGTGTTTTTTACTTCGTTAATCATTTTTGGTAAGGGGTTCTTTGGGACTTGTTTGTAGGGTCCATTTTTTATTAGGTTATCTACCCTTTCGAAATAATCTGTTTTATCTAATATAACAACTTTATTACCCTTGTCAGCCTTTAGATAGAAAACATCTTTTTCTCTCAAACTTTTAATTGTTTTATTGTGATTTAATGTACTATTTTTATTGTTTTGAATGATGTTTTGAGAGATCTGATATCGGCAAGCATCTCGCACATAGCCCTTTGTGCCTTCTGAAAGATAAGAGATTGAACTTTCAATATTTGCAATAATATCACTTAAATTATCTTTTTGTGGGGGCAGAGCAAAATTAAGGCCTTTGTTTAAAAGTGATATTTCTTTGTTATTAAAAGTTTGAGAGGATAGGTTTTCTACAATGTTTGCGATTTCCTTCGACTTGTTTGGTTTTGGTTCAGAACGTTTTAACTTTTGTAGCTTTTTATTAAGTGAAGACATCTTCTTCGTAAATTTTTTCTCAATTACTACAAACATATGTCTTTGGAAATCGCACCATTCTTCAAAGTTCTTGTCACTAAGTCTAAATGTCAACTTTTTAAACAGTCGGTATGCTTCAAGCTCCAACATACTTCGTTTTGCGTACAAATTTTTGATTTCTAAATCTAACCATTTCTGTTTTGCAAACAGGGCTACTTTTGAAGAAACTGTAGATTTCGGCAACTTTACTTGAACAAAGTTTGGAAAAACTTTGAATTTTTTGCAAGATTTTAGAAACCAAATATCTGCACCAACTAGCCTAATCTTAGTACTAAACTTACGATATAGATTTAGTTCCGTTGACGATGTGTTTGCAGTATTCAACACTAAAGTAACTAGTGTTGAAAATTTTATGGAAAAAATAAATAACAAATTTCCCACTATTAAATTTACTTATGAAACAGAGAACAACGGAACACTGCCATTTCTAGACACTTTAGTTATAAGAAATAAAAATAAATTGGACTTTGACCTATACAGAAAAGGCACGGCCACCAACAGGTATATTCCAAATGACTCTTTTCATTGCTTACAACATAAGCTTGCAAGTTTGCACTTTTTAACATATAGATTAGTAAATTTCCCCTTAAACAAAGAAAGATTTGAAGCAGAAAAGAATAGGATTAGGAATATAGCTGGCGAAAACGGTTACGACGAAGGCTTAATAAATAAGCTGATAAATAGACATTCTTTTCAAAAGACCTTTCGGAATTCTACCTTTTTCAGACAAAAAGATACCTGCCACTCAAAATTTGTATCAATTCCTTATAATCCTAATTATACGAAAGGATTACACAAAGTATTTAATAACACCGGTCTTAAATTAGTATATCAATCCGGTAACACAATAAGAAGCTTACTAGGAAATCCCAAGGATAAAACTACAGTTCTAGAAAAAAGTGGAATTTACGAAATTAGTTGCATGGATTGTGACAAAAAATATGTTGGCCAAACGAGACGCTCTATTCAAACACGTTTTAAAGAACACTTAGCACACTTAAAATACGGAAGAACAGAAAAGTCAAGTGTGGCCGAGCATGCTTTTGAAAACAATCATAGATTCACATTAGATAACCTAAAACTTCTAAAAAGTGTACCAAACAAAAGACTTTTGAATGCATATGAAAGTATGGAAATCATTAAATCCAGAAATAGTTTAAATAAAGATAGAGGACCCATCCCGTTTAGTACACTTTATTCTTTGGTCGAGGGGAGAAAGGATTAAAAATCGTGATCAATCACAAATTATTAGTCTTATCTCCGCCCACTAAAGGATTGTATATAAGATAGAGCGTAGATTAATTTAGTTCATTGTTTATCGTCTCCTGATGATGCTAACATTGTTAGCGAAACGCGCGTCGAGTGCAAAAAAGTGTAGTTTTGGTTTGTGGAAAACAATCATAATTTTGTTTTAGTGCAACCAAAGGTTCCAAATTCCCAACATAATTGACTGTAGATAGAAATGTGCAAACGTCAAACTGTTGTAATTTGTTATTTGCTCTTAAAAACCCTTAAAATCGATAATAAACACAATAGAGAGCGTTAAAGTGTTCCTAAAACCAGACCAACTTGGCAGCTGTTGAACAAGAACTAGTAAAATTAAAAAACTAGTACCATAATTTCCCTTATCATTGATTTTGGTCCGCAACTCTATACAATACATTTTTACTTTTTTTTTTAATTTGGACTATAGTTGCGGCATAGAATGAAAGTTAGGGGAAATTACGGTAGTAGTCTTTTGATTTGAATAAACTTATGAAATCTTGTAAACCATTTAGCAGGTCAGGTCTCTTCAAAACAATAAAATCTCTTAAAATCTTAAGATTTGATCAGTTTTTTTAGAGTTTTTGTTAGGCAATATAAGTAAACCATCCGTAACTCTCTTTATAACTTTTATTTTTAACTTCTGGCTCAAAGAGTAAACAAAAATTCGTTTTGGCAGTTATATAACGTGTTTAATATTCTTATAAAGAGTAAAAGTGTTTATTATCATTATTATTTTTATTGAAAGGTACAAAACTAGTAAGAAACCAAGAGAGAAAAAACAATTATTATTTCTTAAAATATTTATTTCCTTCATTTACCAAATATTTCCCGCATTTCGTACGTATTTTTTGTATTTCCCACGCATTTCCCCCATTTTCTACGCATTTCATGTGTTTCCCACGCATTTCACACAGTTCCCAATATTTCCCGCATTTCACCCTTATTTTTCGAATTTCCAAAACGTACGAAAAATTTCCCACTGGCAGGCCCCTCGGTAATTTCCCCAACAATTCCGTAGTAAAAGTTAAAATATGAACAAAATAAAAAAACTTAACCTATGTACATGTACTTACTACTATTTCGCTTAATATGGTTTGGAGACCAGCAACAGGGCAACTTTGTTTGTCCAGGGCTAAACCACGGATAGTGGACGTACAACGGGCCCAGAAAGGTGGCCTACGTACATGGGAATTGTCCCGCTCGTACTTCTACATTAATTCATTCATCATTGTTATTTTTTCTGGTCATTAGCAGAAACTTACTTAACATGACTTCTTTGGTACACAATACTAGGGCAGAACAAAAGATTCAAATATCAATTCGAACGGCGACCGCAGATGGCAACGGCGCGGCGGCAGTATAAATAATTCCTAATATTCTGAGAACAGATAGGAATTCAATATTCTTAGAAACCTGAACTCATGTGAATTAACTTTTATTGTTGTTTGCAAGTTTGTTTAAGGACTTTACCTACCTTTATTTTATCGTCTTTATAAAAAAAACCCTCGTCAAAAAACTTACAAAAACCTTCAAAAATATCTCATTTGACGCATTGGGCGTTAACTACATCATCAAAAGTATTTTAAATTTTTATAATTAAAAAAAAACATGTTGGTTGATATTTTAATCTAAGCATCTATTATTTTTAAAAACACACTAAAAAACGTTGCTCCTTAAAACATCCTGGAATTTTAAAATAAATAACACGAAAAAGCATATGTCAATAAAAATATCATCGGACCGTCTGCGCTCTGCCGGACTTTCCCGCCCACAAGCCAATCACGACCAAAAGTGGTTGACACATAATTTTCTGTCCCTATCGTTCTAACGTCGTTTAAAAGGATAGAAAATAAATCGATATTTCTCACCTTTGTTTTGGTTTCATTTTATTTGTAAATAAATAGTGGTTATTATTTGCCAAGGAAATTTCGTTGGATCAGATATCTTGTCTCTTTTTAATCTAAGTTCTCAATATTCCCCCTGTTTTTTTATCTAAATAACATAACAAGTTTAATCCATCAACATCCCAGACAGGGAACTATGGCGAACAGTTCGAGGAGAACACCGTGATTTGCTACACCGACGGGTCCAAACTGTCGGAGAAGCAAACAACAGAATCGGGGGTTTACGTAGAAGACCAGAAGGTTTGAAAGAGCTACCCGCTCGGAGAGCAAGCCGCTCCAGGCAGAGGTGTATGCCATAATAATGGCTGCAACCATGGAGGAAAGAAATAACGGTACGGAGGAGTATGTTTATATATGCTCCGACAGCCAATCGGCCCTAAAGGCACTAAGGGCGCCCAAGATCAACAACACCCTGGTGGAGGAATGTGCGGATCCACCAGAATCCTTGGGAGAGGGCAAACAAGTGACACTTATGTGGGTACCGGGACATATGGGGGTGCCGGGGAACGAGAAGGCCAACGAGCTCGCCAGAATCGGGGCAAGCACCCAGTATGTAGGGCCGGAACCACTCCTAGGAACCACCAAGAGGCAATTGCAAAGTCGACTCAATAAATGGGCTAACGATGCCATAGCGACCGCTTGGAGAGGAGGAACAGGATGCAGACCAGGGACTTCGTGAAGGGCCCGGATGTAGCCAGACAAAAATGGCTTCTGAGGAGATCACGAAGGGACGCTGGTCTGCTGACAGGAATCATAACAGGTCACAACCGACTAAGGAAGCACATGACCCTGATCGCGGTGGAAAATGACTCGACCTGCCGGGCCTGTGGGCGGGCAGAAGAGACATCTCGACATGTTATAGCGAACTGCGAGGCATACCAGAGGACGAGATACCAGCTATTCGGTTCCCCGACCCTGGATGAGGAGGACCTGCACACGCTCAAATGGGACAAAATACTGTACTTTGCAAAATGAACAGTAAAACCAGATGAGCAGACTGCCAGACCAATGGTGCGGGCGGCGGATTAGGGGCAGGCTCGGGGTAAGGCAGAAAGGGCCCAGGGAGGCCTACTTGGCAGGCTTCGCGCCGCCCCTTCTCTACTACTACTACTACTTAATCCATCAAAAAAAAGTTTAAAATCCTCCAAATCAGTTACATCAACCGAAAAGAATCTAAAAACAAAAGATCTTGGGTGGAAATAACGAATTTTCATTATTTCCGGCCAAGATCTTTTGATCTTTTGTTTGTTTTTAAGTTTAATCCATCTCAGTATCCCTGTACTATGCGTTTCAGTAACCTTATATTAACGCTACTACAAGGCAATACGATCTATACCAAAATAAAAACAATTCAGTCTGTTTGTTTACCTTGCGAAATCGCGTCTTCGAGAGACTTTTTTAACCAGTTTCGATTCTTGTTGATTATTTTTATATTTAAATATTCCAAATGGTTTAAACATGTTTGTCCTATTAGTATTTACAGGTAATTTAGACTCTTGACTCGAAATTCGCGATAGTTAACGATTTTTTCATCGTTAGCGTTTTTAGGGTTTTTAGGGAAATTTTCGAGTTGTTTATAAGCGTAATTTGTTAAATAATTTTGTCGACTAAAGTGTACCTAATCGTATAAAAGTGTCCGTTGTTAAGAGTTGTTTTGCAGGACTTACAGTGCATTTAAAGGTCTTGTGAAGGTATAATTAAATTGTTTCTGCATCTTTTAGCAATGCCACCTACGAGCTTTGTGTCAAATTGCCAAAGCAAGTACAAGGGCCAAGGTCCATCAAGTGTTTCTGTTTTTTAATTTCCAAGAAATGAAGAACTTGTTCCTAACTAGTGTACATGCATAAGATACAGGTGAAAAAATACACTGAAATTAGGGTACTGAAAGTGTTTTTTTGTTAGGTGTGTGAAGTGCATTTTAGACCTGAAGAAGTTGAACGTTTAACCAAATAACACTGGCGATCTGTTGGAAGTTCCTTTATTAAAGCCTCGTTTAAAGGCAAGGGGGGGGGGGATATTTTTGAGTTGCATGTTTTTTTCATGCAGAGTCCTTTTTACAAGGGGTAAACTAAGTAAATTACTAAATAATGGTGCAAACCAAAGTAATGGGTATAGTCCAAGTGCCAGGCAGGTGAGCACAAAAAAATGGGCTAACACTTTGAAATTTGTATCATAGATGGAGGTATGTTTAGGGATACCAAAGATACAAAATTGCCACCTATAAAGTGTAGCACTACAATATGGAAAAACTGTAAACATTAAAATTTTAAATGGCTTTATTTCGAAATCTGTAGGTCCTACTTGAAAAATGTTTTCCTGGTGTTTTAGCTAAATTTGGCCCCTTTAAACGAAAAATAACAAAATTGTCATGTCACCTAAAAACAAATGATATATGTCATTCAAAAAACTCGAAGGACCATTTTTTCGTGATTTTTAGATCGACCCCCACGGAACAACGATTGCAATAAAAATATATAAAATACATCTTCACCTTATTCCTAAAATAATATTTTTAATGTGAAATATTAAAAATCTCAATTTTGTATCTTTCTTAATTTTGTTTTGAAAATACTAATCTTTAATAAATGTATTATAAATGTTGAAAGCGAAACCTAGTTATTTTTCTATTTGAGAATATGCCTTTCTTAAACTGAACATTGTTATTCGCATTTTCATCTAAAATCAACTATATTTTATTTCATATTTAAGATATAGACCTGTCTTTATATACTTATTTTGAAAATATTATTTATGATATATTTTAAAATTAATGTGTGTAAACTAACAGCAAAAATATAATTCTTAAAACTAAAATGAATATTTTTCAATTTAAGTACCTATATGGGTTTTCTAAACAAAGAATTCATATTCTTATTTTAAAACATAGAAAAAGTTAAGCTGCCTTCCCACTTTAAAAAAATGAACTTATTTGCGCACCTTTTGCGCAAACACTTTTATCTTTTGCGCAGCAACCGTATGGAAAATGTGGGTATTTCTTTGTGGGTGGGGATAACTTAACGCTAGTCCTCCCCCATGTTTTCCGCAGTCATTAAAACATTTTGGGCAGCGATATATCTCATCGAACGAGAGAAAGACCGGATCGTATGACTTTAAATAACACATGTCCAGATGGTTGCAAAAGATAAAAGTGGTTGCGCAATACTGCGCAAAAGATGCGCAAATAAGTCCAATATATTTTTTTTTTATTTTGAGTGGGGGGCAGTTTCACTAACCTGTTATCATCCATATTCCTGAATGGTAACTCCCATTGTGTTTTATCTGTGAGATTTAATAATAATTATTGAAGTCAAAAAAAATATACAGGTATATAAAAAGTACAAAATATATTGTCTACTTCCATTTTCTACAATAACTTCTTACGTTTTAGAAAGGAAACAAATATAGTAAAGGGCGTTCATACGAAAGCTTATGTGTTTTTTAGTTAGCTATTCCAAAGCAGAATTAACGTGTGCAAGGTTATATAACACCCTTTATATATATTATAAAGTAATTAAGGTATTTCAAAAAATTCCTAACTCTATATATTAGTTACGTATCGGAAATTTTAAATTTAAATTATTTTAAAAAAGAGAAACTTTAAACTATATACCCTCGATGTCAAAACTGACATTTATTTAAAATTTAAGAGCGCGAACAGATTTAAAAAGTGGATAATTTTAACCCTTTTGTTACGTGCAAAATTCGCTTTACGACATTTACTAGAATTTTTCACTTCACAAATGTTTACTAGTTTACGCAGATCAGTTTAACTTAACTCTAGTAATAATATTCTAGCATGAAAACCATAGGTATTTAGTAATGTCGTCAATAGAATCTTTCTGCTGTTACATTTACTTACTTATTTTGACCTTTTTACTGGCACATTGCAGATTTTTCTTAGTGCTACATCTTGCATCAATTTTCCCGGGGTTGAACAAGATTGGCACTGAATTGTATTAATTTTCTTAATCATTATTATTGGGTAAATAATTAAAATAACACCACTTATTTACTTCTGTCACGACGTCAAATATTGTGAGGTTATAATTCGATAAACAAAAGTACGGAAACTTTTACCCTTAAGCGCCAGCGTGCGCGCACCTTTTCTGTCGATATCAGTAGAGCACTGCTAATTTTAATAATACGTTTATTTATTTACTTTTCTTATCTCTTTTTATTTATTAAATATAATAACAACAAATTCTTTAATTTTCCAAATAATTTCAAGTGTTAGTTACACCTATTTATTAAACATCGTCTGGGAAAAAATAAGTAAATGTAATTTTTTAGATTATTTTTATTATATTTGCAGTAGTGTTCTTGTTTAGCGCTAACTACGGACGATTGGTACACTTTATGGGCTAAATATAAAATTGTGATTTATATATTAATTTTGTAGTTGGTGTATTTTGTACTTCGCGTCGACAGGTTAAGGGTGAACGAAAACATGGGTCAATTTGCCGGGTTCGCAATGTTCCCAACATTGATATTGCTCGATCACAGTGTCCTCAACATTCTAGTGAAAAACAGAAAAGTAACCAGCATGATTATGTCTTCCTGGAAAGCGGTTATGACTGTTTTGTTGTAATTTGTTGAAGATTTCATTAATTGAAGCGTATTGCAATTGTCCATGCTTTGTATATTCGTAGTTTATGAACTTACGCACTATGTGCGTATTTTGGTCATGTTGGCACGATTGATTTTTTATCGAATTCCGTCGAATTTTTATCCCACACTAAATGCGATGTTGTCAGCTTCACTATTTTTTCAATCGGTTCGAAGATTTGTAATAATTCTCTAACCATAATTCTCAATAATGACGCGTAAGCGAGGGTGTAATGAGACTCGCTTACAAAAATCCCAATTTTTGACTTCTCTACCCGATTTTGACAATTCTCTTGATTTTGACATTTTCCTTCTTGTACTGTTGGATGGGAGTGACCTTATCGGCTTTTCAGGATTTTAGGTTGTCCACTTGGCAACGTTGGAGGAAGCGATTCGGTTGTTTTGATTTTTTATAAATAAGAATTTTGAATCCTAATGATGGAAAATTAGTTGAGGAAAGGGAAATTTGCTAGTGATGTATTTCCGGTGGAGAAAGCGAAGTTTCCTCGGAGAGGGGGTTGGTTCCCTTCCTCAGTTCCATCGAGGGTTCCGTGTGGTGAGAGGTTAGCGAGGTTTTTCAATTTTTAAAAAATCCAGAAGAGGCTTTTTACCACGTGTTCATGGGGGATTAATCCAGTAAACCTTTAAGCAAAGATTCGAGTAGTTTTGGTATCTTTTGACGTATTTTGTAGCAGAGTTTTGCTCGACCAAGTGTCGAATTATTATTTCTAACCTCCACCACCACACGTGTTCGCTTTTCCTTAGCCCTTTTTCCAACATCCACGGGCTGGAACCCTCGATAACTCCGGCAGTGCAGTGGGTCCATTAAGTTGGAATCACTGACCATGGGCTGCCGTAGCAGGATGGGCTGCTAAGCAGGATGTAGGTGGCCGCAGGCCGCCATCCACCCTCTATCCACCATGTGTCGCTGGAGGAGAGCGCATGAAAACCCTTGTATAAGGGTTTTTATGCTGTATGAGTTTTGTTGATGGGCCAGGTACGAGTAATTGGGAGTATGGTGTTTTTATCCTTCCAATGACATTGGTGTTGCTGTTGCTGGGAATGTCTAGTTTCATCAGTTTCGATATGGTGCACCAAGATCGTCGCCAAGGAGTTACCGGTTTGGTTAGCTTAAAAATACATACCTATTTTAACAATTGAGAAGTTATCTTGACCAGCTGGCAGTTTGGTTTATTTTGTATTAAATTTGGTATATTTGGTAATGGTCACTGCGAGTGTCCTACTGCTAGGCAACGGTCAAGTAACTCCTCAATTTATTTTGTTTTCATTCTTTTTATCAATTCTTTTAAAAATTCAACCTGTCAAAAGTCATTTTTTTTTGTTGTGGTGGGGACTGGCCAGTTGGTCGTGGGAAATCGGGCACAGATAGTGTGGCTCAAGGCTGGCTCGTTGCTAAGGCTGCACTATCCTGTGACTGGTGGACCGGGCTACGCTGGTCAGTACCGTGATCCACAAATAGTTTAGTGGACCGTTTTGACATTAATGTCAAGGGTGACATTCGGGAGGTCTCTGACTGTCGGGCCAATGTTTGACATTAAAGGCTGGCTCTTTGCAAAAGATGTCCTCTCTGTGTCATCCCTTGCATTGGTTTTTTTGAGTTTAGTGGGTACTTTTGACAAGGTTGGTTAAACAGTTTTTTTTTTAATTTCTGTTCAACATGATTTTTGACATATTTTATTAACATAAATAATTATTGCATTTATTGGCGGAATTTTGTCGGATGACATAGTTACTGTTATTAGTTTGTGGTTTATATGCCTAGCGGTTATATTTTTATATGTGTCCATGTAAACGAAGTATGAGCTCATAAATCGGTAAAGCGCCTTTTTGATTCTTATAGAATCTATTATTAGAACCTATTATTTAACATTTAAATTTTGAGGTTAGTTATAATAACCATTATTCGTTTCTTATTTTTTTTTATTAAGAAATAATTTTTGAACTTAATTAGTTGCTTACGTATGGTTATTTTGTTTTATAAAACTGATGGGATGGGGGGAAAACAACTGGATTAGAATAAAGCAGCCTGTACTGAAAAATTGTGTTCATCTTCCTTCGCCCAACCCTAGCTGTCCAAAGACATTTTATTTTAAATACCTAATTAAAAGTTTTATTGAGCTATTTTGTCAGTTTTGTTTTTATTAAGAGAAGTAGTACAATAACCCCATGTCTTCAAAGTAGAATAAATAAGGTACTTAGCAGAAAGAAAAGGAAGTCAATTCTTGAGATTGGAGTTTAGTCATTTTACAGGTTACAAGGTTTGGTAAGCATTAAAAGAAACGGGTAGTCAGTTCGTATTTAATGTTGATTTGTTCTTTTGGTGACTTAATAGTTTCATCGATTCTTAACATTTTTGATAACATCAGTCCTCGTGCGGTGTCTTTAAATACGTGGCGCTCAAACATTTAATACGTCCTTCCTTAATGAACCTACGACCTAGCGACTGTTAACCTCAAAAAGCTGGCGGCAGGCACTTGACGCGAAACTTTACTTTAAAATAATGTTAAGATGTAAAACCTGTCATTCATGGCTGATTTTTATGAAGGTCCATTTCTCAAAGCTCACTAAATCGATCTTAACGTCACATTTTTGGCGCCCAACGCTTTTTCCTCTTGAAGGAAGGGTGGGGGTAATTTTTGAAAAGTGTCAAAATACCACCACAATTTAAGTACAAAGAGTGTTCCATTGGCTGGTTCATAGATCGAAAGAATAAAGAAATAATTCACTATTTTGTGTCATTTCATTAAACATATTTTTTTTACTGAACACCATTTTAGCTTATTTTCAAAAATTAAAAGGTTTTTTTTTCTTTAGACTAATTTTCTAGGTACACACAATTAAAAATAAGTCCTGTAAATTATTATTGGTTCTGTCATTTTCTTGAATTTTGATGGAAGTAGTTTTGGAATTTTAAATTTTGACAACTTGCTTGAATGTTGTTTTTGGGAGTTTTTAGAAACTTTTAAAATTCTATTTTTGGTTTTTCAGGTGGGTCTTTGCAAAAAATTTTAAAATTTATTCTTCTTTTAATCGATGGTAATTTTTAAAAAAGAACAGTATCAAATTTCCTCAAGTGGGTCTAGATTTGCATTTTTTTTTAATTTATTTTTTTTGAGGTCTTTGTAAAAAAAAATCGTCAATTTTTTTTTGTTTTTTTTTCTGTATTGAGAACATTCTTCAATTGGGTCTTTACAAAATTTTTCTAATTCAATTTTTTTAAGGGGGTCCTTGCAAAAATTTTTTTTTAATTTTATTTTTTTCTTGTTGAGACTTAAAAGTTTCACATGATTTTTCGGGGCCATGCCAAGAAATTAAATTTCAATAACAATTGTTTTTTGGGGGGTCTTTGCAAAATTTTTGGATTTTGAAACAGTTTTTTTTCTTGGGGTCGTCTCGTTGGAGTGTTGCGATAGTTCTTGACTCTCAAATGTTGTCAATTTTTAATTGTGTTTTCAGACTTTGCCATATTCTTATTTTTGTTGACACCGTGTTTTGACATTTTTTTTGTACTTTTATTGACCAGCCTGGAGCTTCTCTTATTTTATTCTGCCTTGGGAGAGAGATGGGTTGTATTGTTTTGGGACAAAAAAAAAAAAAAATTTGTCATTAGAAAAAAAAAACATTGTACCATGGGTGAAGTGTCCAAGCATTATTTATCTAAATAAATTCTAGCAGATCTTTCAGTTCCTTAGCAGCGAGGATTGGTTGGTGAAAAATTGATCACTTTTTACTGACCACATTGTATAATACTAATGCCAGGATAGTCATGAACATTAATAAAATTCGGCTAACTAATTCGTTTTGGTTTTAATAAGGGTTTAATTTTTTTTTGTATTTAATTTTTTTTATGGGAAAATCTGACGTACCGACGGACTGACTTTACGGATTTTATTTACTTACTTGCTTTTGGTCCTGCTTGGGAGATTTGTTACTTGGAATCTTTTACTCCGTGGAAAAATTTAAATAGATGGTGCAATTTTGAAAAGTTTGAATTTGGAAATCCATGTTTAACAGTGCATGATTTTTTTTTGTTGATTAATTTTTTTTTCCTGTATAGGGGAATGTTTTTGATTGCCAAAGTTGGCATGTGATTGGAAAGATTTCACTTAGGGTCGACACTAAGGGGTTTTTATTTTGTGGCGGAATATGCTAATTTCCTGCTGGAATATGCTGGGATTTTGTTGTTTATATTTTGTCTAAATGGAATAGCACACTGGTAATTATTTTTAATGAGATCCAGGGAGGGATTATATACCTTTTTTTTAAAGGGATTAATTAAGAACCAGTTTTGCGGGTTGCCGATATTGAGTTTTTGATAGTATTGATTTTTGGAGATCGGACTCGTGTACCAATTTTATTTGGGATTAAGTGCTGACCATTGGAGTTGATTTTTGTGGATTGGAAACTCGGGGAGAAATAGACAAAATATAAACAAATTTGTGTAATCTACCTATACAGAAGGAAATTAAGTTGGATTTTTTTTTTTGAGTACTACCTTGTTTTGACAGCTAGGGGAATGAAGGTGAACACCATGACATTGCTTGTATTTGGTGAAAAATTTAAATAACGGTAACACGGCGGATATTGTGTGTTTTGGTGCGCTTAGCGGTCCCTCTTGTTGAATATACAATATAGTTGATTTGATCTGAGTTTTAGACTCAATTTTTGGAAAAATTGATTTCTTATTGGCGGTTTGAGGACAAGCGACTAGCTTGTATTGGTGAGTGAAGTTTAAAAGTGGTTTTCTCAGCGGGGTATAGGTTAGTTCGGAACACTGGGTGTTTTATTTTTTTTTTATTTTGGGTTATTTTCTTTTCAGAGTTGTTAGGCCTACAGCAGTAGGATTTAAAAAAAATAGTTTTAGGTATCCGGTGTACCACAAAAATTTAACTAGTTTTTAAGAATTTTTTTTTTCCGATCATGTCGCGGAAAATAGAGGTTAAGCGCTTGGACGTCGACGAGCTTTCGTGCGAGTTGGCTGTCAGGGGGATAGATGACCAAGGTACTTCTGAGGAATTACAGACCAGTTTGACGCTAGCTATACAGTATGAGCTTAGTGGTGAGAGCGTAACCTACCCGGTTTATCCGTTTTCGTTTTTGGAAGATGTCGAATATTTTACTTCGAAGTTGGACTCCCTTACGCTTTTGGTCGGTTCTTTTTCTAGTTCAAAGAGACAGGTTGCTTTTAAAACCTTACAAAGCAAGTTAAATCACTGTTTGAACAGAATTGATCGAGTAAAGGCCAAGGGTTCTGAACGGAAAAAGATCAAGGCAGTTTTGTTGGGTCAGACGCTTGAACTGATAGGCCTACTGGAGAGTAAAGCGTCGACTAGAAGAGCTTCTACCAGGCAGATGGTACCACCCAACCTTACAGTACTACAGGGTACTACCAGAGGAGCAGCTTCAGAGTCTGACGATGATAATTTAAGTCAATGCTCAGGAGGCCAAGGTTATCAACTCCCTTTGATCTCGTCGTCACCAGTGGTTCCAAAGGTTCGTCCAAATGTCGTTTCACATACTGTGACCAGTCTTCCCTCGACTTCGACGAGTATTATTTCGATTGCTCCCGTCTTGCCACATAAGTGGAACATAGTAAAGTTCACAGGGGATAAACGAGTTTCTGTGACTGCTTTCTTTGAACGTTTTGAAGAGCTGAGGAGAGCGCGGAATGTGAGCAAGTAGATTTTGTTTCACTCTGGTATAGATCTGTTTGATGGTCGTGCTTTGATTTTTTATTTCGAGCGACGTAGTAAGGTACAGAGTTGGGACGAGATGGTGCAAGAGTTTCGAGAAGAATATTTGTCGCCTTTTCACGCCGAAGACCTCTTGGAAGAGATTAAGCGTAGGGTACAGGGGCCGGATGAAAGTATAGGTACTTACCTTTCGGTCATGAACACCTACTTCAAACGGTTACAGTGCCCTATGACGGAATTAGTGAAGCTTAATATTCTTTTTAGAAACATCGCACCTATCTACAAGAACCAACTTGGAGCCCTGGAGATAGCCAGTATAGAGGGTTTGAAAGAACTGTGCAAAAGGATCGAACAACGCATGCATCCTAGACAAACTCCTGTGCTAAAAAAGAGTCAGTTCCTGGAACCAGATTTGGCGTATGTCGGCTTGGACGAGGAGGGAAGCTTAGAAACGGTGGTTGAAGCATTGCATGTGTCCAAACCTGGGACACAGCCTTCAACTTCGTCTGGTCCTAGTGGCAATTCTAATGATAGGTCTCGTACTCGTTACAATTGTGGTCTTCCTGGTCATCGTGCTGTAGGGTGTCTAGCACCCAGAAAGCTTCGTTCTTATGGATGCAACCGTGTTGGAGTCACGAAGAACAGGTGTCCCAATTGTAATAAACAGCAGGGAAACGGGAGAGGGCGCTCGTAGATAGTCGAACGACGAGTCGGTCAGCCCACCCAGATTCGGCTGTTTCTTATTCCTCGATTTTGGACTTTATTTTAAACCACGCTCGTAATGACGAAAGACCATACCTGGAGGTGGATATTTTAGGTCATAAATTCTTGGGTCTTTTGGATTCGGGTGCGTCGAGAACATTGTTAGGTAGTCAAGGTTGGAACGTAGTTAAAAGTTTTGGAATTCAACTGAATACTTCAAGGAAGTCGTCATGTACTGTAGCGAATGGACAGCGGGTCGATAGTATCGGTGTTTTGGATCTTCCCATTTCATTAAGGGATAGACTTCGTATTGTTGAGGTAGTCGTACTTCCGGAGCTGCCACATTCGTTGATATTGGGTATTGATTTTTGGATCGGCATGGGGATAGTTCCTGATCTACGGCAGAGTGAATGGCATTTTGCTGGAGACCCCAATAGTATTTTTAGTATTGAGGACGAGCCGCTGACTGTTTTGACTTCCTCTGAGTGTGGCCAGTTGAATAATTTAGTTGAGAAAAATAAGGTCTCTATGGGTTCCAAACTTGGGTGTACTAATCGGGTTGAACATCGTATTTCGACAGAGTCTCCGCCAATTCGTCAATGTCACTATCGAGTTTCTCCTGTGATCCAGAAGGTGATCGATGACGAAATTGATGACATGCTGCCTCAAGGCGTAATCGAGCCAAGTAGCAGTCCATGGGCATCTCCTGTTGTCGTAGTGCAAAAGAAAAATACTGGCAAATATAGGTTCTGTGTCGATTATCGTAAATTGAATGACGTGACGCTGCGTGACAGCTACCCGTTACCGTTAGTGTCAGAAACTCTCGACAAATTAAAAGATGCCAATTATCTTTCTAGCCTCGACATCAAGAGTGCCTATTGGCAAGTTCGGATAGAGGAAAAATCTCGTCCACTTACTGCGTTCATCTGTCGCAAAGGTTTGTTTCAATTCAAACGAATGCCTTTTGGGCTTCACAATGCTCCTGCTACTTGGCAGAGACTCATAGATAACGTCTTAGGTGCGGATTTGCAGCCAAACGTGTTTATTTCGTTTGCATAACAGAGACTTTCGAAGATCACCTACGAATTCTGGAAGAGGTTTTTAAAAGGTTACAGGCGGCCAACATAACTATAAATGTCAGTTTTGCAAACCGGAGATGAAGTATTTGGGTTATGTCGTTGATCGGAGAGGGCTGAGAGTCGATCCAGATAAAATCAAAAGTATGTTGGAATTGCCTCGTCCGAAAACCGTTCGCGAAGTTCGGAGAGTATTAGTATATCTATTGTTTCTCCCAGCATTGACTAAGAAAAATCATCGGTTTGTTTGGACTCAGGAGTGCGAAAATTCGTTTATGAAGATTAAGGAGCTTTTGGTGTCTGCCCCGATTTTAAGTTGCCCGGGAAATGACAAAGAATTTGTGATTCAGACGCATGCTAGTGGTTATGGTATTGGTGCCGTTCTTACCCAGCCGTTGAAGACGGTGAGAGAGTTATTTGTTATTTAAGTCGATCTTTGACCCGTCAGGAACAAAACTACAGTACCAGTGAGCGTGAATGTTTGGGTTTGGTTTGGGCCATAGAAAAGTTAAGGCCTTGTATAGAAGGAGTTCCTTTCACAGTTATAACTGATCATTTTGCACTTAAATGGTTACATAACCTCCAGGATCCGGCTGGCAGGCTCGCTCGTTGGTCTGTAAAACTCCAACAATACAACTATAAGATCATTCATAGAAAGGGTAAGGACTTAGTGGTGCCAGACATGCTATCCAGAGCTGTTCCTGTTTTAGATATTATTTGTGCGGATGTTGTTACTGGAGTCCCTAAAAAGGATCGTTGGTACAATCGTATGGTGCAGAACGTTGTTGAGAAACCGTTAAAATTTTTAAATTGGCGTATTGGGAATGATGGAAATCTTTACAAGTATATAAAACAGGAATACTCGGATCTGCTTCCACAAGGGGACAATTGGAAATTGGTTTTGCCCAAAGAAGAACGGCGTGAAGTTATCGTCTCTGCTCACGATCCTCCCACGGCGGGTCATATGGGGGTGTACAAAACTTATGGTCGCCTCGCTGAAAAATACTTCTGACCTAAGATGCGCCAGGATGTCGCTGCGTACTTTCGGCGTTGTAATACTTGTGCTGCGCATAAGGTAGATCCTCGTGGAGTTCGTGATCAGATGATTCCTAATGAAAAGGCTAGTAGGCCTTGGGAAATCATTAATATAGATTTGGTCGGCCCTCTACCAAGAAGCTACAAGTCTCACACTGCTCTTTTGGTTGTTTATGACGATCTCAGCAAATTCACTTTAGTTTTTCCGCTCCGTTCGATGTCGATGAAGCTTGTTGTTAATAGGATTGAGGAGCAAGTTTTCATGATTTTTGGCGTTCCTCGTAAGATTGTCTTAGACAATGGGAAACAGTTTACCGGTGGAGAATTTAGGAAACTTGCTGAGAGTTATCAATGAAAGTTGCGTTTTGATGCTTTTTATCACCCAAGGGCAAACCCTACCGAAAGGCAGAACCGTCAGGTAAAGACTATGCTAAGGATGTACGTGAAGGACAATCAGCGTACTTGGGATCAAGAGGTGCATAAATTGGCTTGTGCTGTGCGGACTTCGTTACAGGAGACTACAAGGGTCACTCCGTACTTTATGAATTTTGGTAGGAAAATGTGTTTGTCAGAAGATGACTATCGTAACGAAGATCTTATTGGTGTTGAAGATGGAACAAAGCGCCTCGAAGAAGCTGGACGGAGAAGTGTGGCCAAATATAATTTAAGACGGCGTTCTGAGGAATATCAGGTTGGTGAAAAAGTTTGGAAGAAGAATTATGTGCAGTCAGATGCTGCCAAGTACTTTACTCATAAGTTGGCACCTCCTTTTGTGGGACCTTACTTTATTCATCAAAAGGTATCTCCTTGGACGTTTGTTTTGCGAGATTCAGGTGGGATCGTTCTTCCAGGGACTTGGCACGCTAAGGACCTGAAGGCTGCCCACGGCGACTAGTTATGTTTAACCCTACGGGTTAACCATCTTGTAGCAGGGGAGGGATTTTGTTACGTGCAAAATTCGCTTTACGACATTTACTAGAATTTTTCACTTCACAAATGTTTACTAGTTTACGCAGATCAGTTTAACTTAACTCTAGTAATAATATTCTAGCATGAAAACCATAGGTATTTAGTAATGTCGTCAATAGAATCTTTCTGCTGTTACATTTACTTACTTATTTTGACCTTTTTACTGGCACATTGCAGATTTTTCTTTTCATTTCAGATTTTTTCACGGGGTTGAACAAGATTGGCACTGAGTTCTATTAATTTTCTTAATCATTATTATTCGTAACTAATTAAAATAACACCACTTATTTATTTCTGTCACGACGTCAAATAATAATTATATTTCGATAAACAAAAGTACAGAAACTTTTACCCTTAAGCGCCAGCGTGCGCGCACCTTTTCTGTCAATATCAGTAGAGCACTGCTAATTTTAATAATACGTTTATTTATTTACTTTTCTTATCTCTTTTTATTTATTAAATATAATAACAACAAATTCTTTAATTTTCCAAATAATTTCAAGTGTTAGTTACACCTATTTATTAAACATCGTCTGGGAAAAAATAAGTAAATGTAATTTTTTAGATTATTTTTATTATATTTGCAGTAGTGTTCTTGTTTAGCGCTAACTACGGACGATTGGTACACTTTATGTGCTAAATATAAAATTGTGATTTATATATTAATTTTGTAGTTGGTGTATTTTGTACTTCGCGTCGACAGGTTAAGGGTGAACGAAAACATGGGTCAATTTGCCGGGTTCGCAATGTTCCCAACATTGATATTGCTCGATCACAGTGTCCTCAACATTCTAGTGAAAAACAGAAAAGTAACCAGCATGATTATGTCTTCCTGGAAAGCGGTTATGACTGTTTTGTTGTAATTTGTTGAAGATTTCATTAATTGAAGCGTATTGCAATTGTCCATTGTATATTCGTAGTTTACGAACTACGAACTTATTTTGGTCATGTTTCATCGAATTCCGTCGAATGTTTATCCCACTCTAAATGCGATGTTGTCAGCTTCACTATTTTTTCAATCGGTTAATTAATAATTAATTAACCATAATTCTCAATAATGACGCGTAAGCGAGGGTGTAATGAGACTCGCTTACAAAAATCCCAATTTTGACTTCTCTACCCGATTTTGACAATTCTCTTGATTTTGACATTTTCCTTCTTGTACTGTTGGATGGGGTGACCTTATCGGCTTTTCAGGATTTTAGGTTGTCCACTTGGCAACGTTGGAGGAAGCGATTCGGTTGTTTTGATTTTTTATAAATAAGATTTTTGAATCCTAATGATGGAAAATTAGTTGAGGAAAGGGAAATTTGCTAGTGATGTATTTCCGGTGGAGAAAGCGAAGTTTCCTGGTTCCCTTCCTCAGTTCCATCGAGGGTTCCGTGTGGTGAGAGGTTAGCGAAGTTTTTCAATTTTTAAAAAATCTAGAAGGGGTTTTTTACCCCGTGTTGATGGGGGATTAATCCAGTAAAACTTTAAGCAAAGACTCGAGTAGTTTTGGTATCTTTTGACGTATTTTGTAGCAGAGTTTTGCTCGACCAAGTGTCGGATTATTATTTCTAACCTCCACCACCACACGTGTTCGCTTTTCCTTAGCCCTTTTTCCAACATCCACGGGCTGGAACCCTCGATAACTCCGGCAGTGCAGTTGGAATCACTGACCATGGGCTGCCGTAGCAGGATGGGCTGCTAAGCAGGACGTAGGTGGCCGCAGGCCGCCATCCACCCTCTATCCACCATGTGTCGCTGGAGGAGAGCGCATGAAAACCCTTGTATAAGGGTTTTTATGCTGTATGAGTTTTGTTGATGGGCCAGGTACGAGTAATTGGGAGTATGGTGTTTTTATCCTTCCAATGACATTGGTGTTGCTGTTGCTGGGAATGTCTAGTTTCATCAGTTTCGATATGGTGCACCAAGATCGTCGCCAAGGAGTTACCGGTTTGGTTAGCTTAAAAATATATACCTATTTTAACAATTGAGAAGTTATCTTGACCAGCTGGCAGTTTGGTTTATTTTGTATTAAATTTGGTATATTTGGTAATGGTCACTGCGAGTGTCCTACTGCTAGGCAACGGTCAAGTAACTCCTCAATTTATTTTGTTTTCATTCTTTTTATCAATTCTTTTAAAAATTCAACCTGTCAAAAGTCATTTTTTTTTGTTGTGGTGGGGACTGGCCAGTTGGTCGTGGGAAATCGGGCACAGATAGTGTGGCTCAAGGCTGGCTCGTTGCTAAAGCTGCACTATCCTGTGACTGGTGGACCGGGCTACACTGGTCAGTACCGTGATCCACAAATAGTTACTGGACCGTTTTGACATTAATGTCAAGGGTGACATTCGGGAGGTCTCTAACTGTCGGGCCAATGTTTGACATTAAAGGCTGGCTCTTTGCAAAAGATGGTTTACTGAGGACTGGCAGTCGGACCCTCTCTGTGTCATCCCTTGCATTGGTTTTTTTGAGTTTAGTGGGTACTTTTGACAAGGTTGGTTAAACAGTTTTTTTTAAAATTTCTGTTCAACATGATTTTTGACATATTTTATTAACATAAATAATTATTGCATTTATTGGCGGAATTTTGTCGGATGACATAGTCACTGTTATTAGTTTGCGGTTTATATGCCTAGCGGTTATATTTTTATATGTGTCCATGTAAACGAAGTATGAGCTCATAAATCGGTAAAGCGCATTTTTGATTCTTATAGAATCTATTATTAGAACCTATTATTAACATTTAAATTTTGAGGTTATAATAACCATTATTCGTTTCTTATTTTTTTTCTATTAAGAAATAATTTTTGAACTTAATTAGTTGCTTACGTATGGTTATTTTGTTTTATAAAACTGATGGGATGGGGGGAAAAAACTGGATTAGAATAAAGCAGCCTGTACTGAAAAATTGTGTTCATCTTCCTTCGCCCAACCCTAGCTGTCCAAAGACATTTTATTTTAAATACCTAGTTAAAAGTTTTATTGAGCTATTTTGTCAGTTTTTTTATTAAGAGAAGTAGTACAATAACCCCATGTCTTCAAAGTAGAATAAATAAGGTACTTAGCAGAAAGAAAAGGAAGTCAATTCTTGAGATTGGAGTTTAGTCATTTTACAGGTTGCAAGGTTTGGTAAGAATTAAAAGAAACATGTAGTCAGTTCGTATTTAATGTTGATTTGTTCTTTTGGTGACTTAATAGTTTCATCGATTCTTAACATTTTTGATAACATCAGTCCTCGTGCGGTGTCTTTAAATACGTGGCGCTCAAACATTTAATACATCCTTCCTTAATGAACCTACGACCTAGCGACTGTTAACCTCAAAAAGCTGGCGGCAAGCACTTGACGCGAAACTTTACGTTAAAATAATGTTAAGATGTAAAACCTGTCATTCATGGCTGATTTTTATGAAGGTCCATTTCTCAAAGCTCACTAAACCGATCTTAACGTCACACTTTCTGAAAAAAAGTGTGTGCGCCACTGTAAAAAAAATAAGGTGTTAGCTAAATAGCCTTATTCTTTTAACGTGTAAACACGTTTCCTTTATTTAAATCGGTTAAGAAATAAGTAAGTTCTGCAGTGTTACGATGCTCCTTGTGTGGTAAGACTGTCCCATTTATAATTCATCTTCTATTCGACGTCTTGAATTTTAAGTAAGTGTCATTTTGGACATTGTGGGCATAACATTTTTAGCTTACCAAAAGGCTTAAAATATTTATATCCTGATCATTCTTGACAAAACTGCATCCCGTCAAAAAGCGAGACAGTCTTTACCACACAAAAAGCATCAAACGTAACATTCTAGAACTTTTTTACTTCTTAACCAATTTTAATAACGTATACGTTAAGAGAATAAGGCTATTTAGCAAACTTCTCAATTTTTCAAAACTGTCCTCTTCCTTAATTTCAAAGAAGTATCAGTTTTGACATGAAGCGATATGGATGATTAAGACGAAAGTTTTAGTTTAACTTATAAACTAAGAATCAACTAAACAAAACACAGATTAAAACAACCGCCGCGCCGCACACAGGCGAATTTCGAAGAAAAGCTGGTCAAAAATAAGAAATTCCGAATTCAAAATTATTGGAAAAACCAATTATAATTTTATTACCTAGTTACCTAAGTAATAAACCACCACCCTTTTCTAATATTCTCGTCCTTCTTAAAAATATTTTAGTTTTAAGTTGACCTTTGATGAGACTTATAAGTGTTAATAAAATGTGTTAAATATTTCCTGAATTGAGTGTTGGTGGTAAGTAGAATCTTAAATTTTTTTTTAATATCTTCATCAAAAACATGTAACTGTCTGCAGATAACTAAAGCAAGGCTTTTTGGTTATCGATGCAAAAAGACTTTATCACGAGTGCAAAAAAAGATTTCTGTTAATTTTTTACCCAAAATTAAAGAGAAATACCGGAAAGACCGCAAATTACCGCAGGAACTAAAGATTGGATTATTTCAAGGAGAAATTATTTAAATTCCTCGCTGCGCCCGTTATTTAAACCAACGCTTGTAAAAAAAACACTATTTTAGCCACCAGTTGTTAAAACTACTATTTTTGATCACGTGTGCAAAAAAATATTTCTGTCCGTTTTTTACCCAAAATTAAAGAGAAATAGCTGAAATAGTAATATTGAAATAATCTGATTATTCTTGCCTAAAAACTAAGCAATTTCCGCCAGTTTTCACCAAGTATTTACGAAAAAATCATTTAAAAACATCGTCAACATATCAAGCTATCAAAGATTAAAATGTCGCAACAATGAACGTTACCGAGAAAAAAGGCACATTGCTAGGGAAATCATTGTTATTTCATTTACCAGCCGTATTGATTTATAGTGTAAAGATGTTGTGTTGCGAGAAGTGCTCTTCGTTCGACTTTTTAAAAGTATTTTCAGTAGATAAGCAGAGGGGGTTCCAGGCCACTTTCCCCATGTAAATCCCCATAAGACGAAAACGTGGTATTTTTTTGATCTACATAGAAATTTGCATATGACTCTTATATTAAATATTTATTATGTATATTTAAAATTATCTAGATAAGACTTTTAGATCTATTGATCACAAGTATTATTTTAAGAATATTTATTAACTTTGAGTTTGGAAGGTATTATACATATACAATTAGTTTGTTTTTAATTTCATATATTTTATAATATATTCTTAGTTATTCTTACATAATATAAATACAGTTCGTATTAAACCTTATACATTATACTATTATACATTATACTACTTAGAATCTAAACTAGGCACTACAATCTAAAGTTTATCTTAAATTTACATATTATTACATTTATATACGATTTTGCACTAATAAATTTATACTTATATATGTTCTTATGGCTAGGTGCACATATCTCATGATATAGGCGTAATACTATAATGTCCCCAAAGTTTTGGGCGAATTATTTGATATACGTCGTTTGTCATCAATGGGGCTTAGTCCTATTTTTAGTTTGCTTGACGGAATATAGTTCATGTTTGTTTGATTGAATCGACCTTTGTGTAATAATTTTTTCATTAAATGTACTAAGACATTCTACATAATCCTCAAAGGTTATATGAGTTTTAACAACGGATTTCTTTACACCTTTTGCTTTTTTTGTTATTTTTGTATTAAGGGTTCTCTGAAAGACGTCACATAAGAGATTTTCTTGCTGCTCAGTATTAAGAACCTTTATAGCGTACATTTTTGATCGAAGTCCAACGAAGTGAGTCATGATTTTTCCATTGTTCTCATCCTTCATCATTCCCAATACTTTTTTATTTACCCTCGGTATCCCATAAATGTTATTTTCAGGATAATCGGAAGTATCAAAATATTTGTAGCAGTCCTTTTTCATCACCTTATACACATCATTTTTTATTTCATAAATACGCGAGTCAATATCAGTATATGCTAACTCACTGTTTGGGAATCTTTTTTTTATATAATTATAATGAAAATCATATATCGTTGTCTTTGCAATGTCTAAAATGCCCATCCCTACGTATATTGGTTTGTTAAAGTAAACCTCTGTTTTTTGAAGCTCAACTGCCACTAAATTTTTGTTAAAAATACAAACACTTTTAAACTCAGGCCTTGATATTAACGTTTCGGCTCCATAACGTCCATCCCATTTATTAACCAATTTAACAACACTATGGTTACGAATATTCATCAACTTAAATAAGTTTTTCTCAAATTCGTTCTTTGCTTTCTGCCTCAATTGCGTCTTCAAGTCAATCTAAGGCTTAAGCCATGCAGACTGCCGAAAACTTAGAATTCTATGAATTTTTTCTAGTTTAACACCAAGTTGCAACGCCTGCTTTAAATTCCGATAGTGAATAATATATTCTTTTTTGTCATATAATGTAGCTAATAGCTTTTTATTTTTGCCGCTTTTGTCATCAAGTGGATTTTGATTAAATTTACTTCTAATATGTATTCTTCAGAGGAATCATCTGAAATTTTTTCCACTTTGAAATTTTTTATTTCAGTTTCTTCCAACCATTTAAATTCTCCATACGGTAGATATTGACTCATACTAAAGCCATATTGATTGTTTATATCAAAATATGCCAAAAACTTTGTTTCTTTGCTTGAATCATAATTAGGCATATATGTGTTGTTGGTCTCAATATATCTCTTTGAGCACTGGTTAAGACCCCCTCGAATTCCACGTTCAATAAAGGTCACCATATTATAATCTGTCAGAAGCTCAAGTTTTTGTTGCGTTATATATAACATACAATCCCAAGTATATCCTGGAAGCGTATAGTAATTTGCTGGATCCAAGTCATATGTTCTATGAGTGCTTTGTATCAACTTTCATGTAAAATTCCAAATAACTTTGCAGACTCTTACAGTTAAAACTTGACCAAATATTTTGAGCATGTGCATAGTCATCATCGTTTATGTGGCTATTGGACAAAATATTGAAAAACATTAGCTGGCTAGGCAAACATGTTTCTTGTAAAGTATCCCAACTGCTCATATAATCGTAACAAAATACTTCCTTTCTATGAATTAAATTGTATTGTGCTTCAGTTAGATTGGGAAATTCCTTTTTTAATATTGGATATTCTTGTAGGTAAGAAGCTAAGTCCTGCATACTGCTAGCCATGAACCGGTACGAATCAATAAATCGAAATTCAATTAGGTTCTCTTGAATTTTTTTAGTAAAGGAAATGTATTTTTCCTTATTAATGGGAAGTACCTTTATAGAACCGTCCAACTTGGCAATACTTCCTATTATTAGATTTCCATCATAGGAACTTAAATTATGGAAAACAACTGGTACCGTGTGACTGTCTTAAAAATTTAAGTTACAATTTTCATGTGCTGCTCCTCTAAACTCAGACGTTAAGTGATTGTGGTCACGTATTTTGTTTTCCCCATTTAGAAAAGGTTTTTCACAAATATGACAATTTTTGGCATCATAAAAATTATATTTTTGTTTCTTACTTAGGGGTTCCATAGGTAAATCACATAAAAACACAGTCTCCAAGTTTTCAGCAAAATCCAGTAGTTCTTTAGCAAACCAGTCCATACAATCAGTTCCAGTGTATGAACGATAAAAAGATAAGGATTCGTCATAATAACATTTAACGTAGTATCCTATAGAACAAGGAATATGTCTTTGATAATTTTGTGTGGGTTTTCCATTGTTTTCATTAATCGGAAGTAACAAACATTTAATGTCGGAGTAAATAATAAATGGAGCTATCTGCTTATTTTTAAAGTTTTTGAATTCAACTATTTTTTTATCCTCACTAGGTAATTTTGGAACTACTGTACTATCAATTATCTTACAATCTTTAGCATGTTGATTAATTCCATGTTCAGAGTAAAAATAGTGTAAACATCTATCACATATCCACTTTGCCACTTTCCTGTTATTCAGTTGATAACTGACCAGTCTCGACAGATTTTTTATCCACACAAAGTGGAAAATAGGGTGAGATAAATCGATAATCTCCTCATTTTCAGAATAGTATTTATCTTGAAGCAATAATAAGTTTATATGCTTGTAACACTTTATAGTTACCATTAGACATTTTTTGAAGTCTGTAAACGTTGAGGACATATTGTTTTGTTAATGTATGTGTAATGCCACTTAAGTTAAGCACTTGTTGAGGATGGGGATACGATGATATACGATACGAATGACTACTCGCAGGATACATTGCTGACACAACGGCCCAAGCAAAACACATGCTATCCGTGTTTTTTACATTAACACAAGCTCCTTTATTTAAAATGACTTTTGGTATTTATAGATGACACCCAATCTTCATAGGATTATATTTATTTATGCCAAACATAATGTTGTTTATTTTGCCAAGAGACCAGCCGGATTGATTTTCCTGAAATTCTTCCAAATCAGTTAAGAGTGGGACTTTTATGTTTTTACTGACCCACTGAGATAAATTTTTATTTCGATAAATAGAAGCATTAGAGGTATTAAAATGTTTTGTTTCAGTCATTAACTCACCTTGTTTGAAAACTTGGAAATCTTCACTTAAAACAGCATTTACTTTTATCGTTTCTTCTTTCTTTAAAATATTTTCTATCCTTCGTTTAAATAAACTAAAACAGTGTGTTTTAAGTTCGTAATAACTCCACTTCTTAGTCTGTTCTCAAATCCTGAGTTTACATCCTCCCACTGCACCCTATGCTTTGCCGTTTCTTTGACAGTCCCATGACCAGCTCCTTGTTTAATTCTGATGTTTTTCAAATTATGCTTACACTCCTTAACTTGTCCAAGGCAAGCTGTTAGATGAGCTTTCTCTGTTACCGTACTAGATTTTTTTAAGTGCAATACTTATTTTTCGATCAGCTAGTGGACATTCTTTTAGCTTTTTTAAATTAAACTTATCATCCATTTTTTCACAGCTCCGATTCAGCTGACATTTAATTTTATAAATCAACTCCGTTGCAAAACTCATTTTGATCAATTGGAAATATAAAATATTTAGGTCACAAAACACTTCTTATTTTTAAAATTGACGTGTGCTCACCGCGAAGGCTAAAGTACTACTAACTGGTTTGTTACAAGTTCAGGATTCATATAGCAGGGTACTACTTAACCTATTCTTTTACATTAGCTTTGACCGCTTTTAAACAATGTTTATTTATTTATTTATATGTGTAATGCCATCTTCACTTGACACGTAAGATATTGGTTGTGCTTAGGTAATTAAGCGACTCCGTACCGTACCGTACCTCGTTTCGCTTCCTCCCGCTACACGCCCTACCGCTCTCTCTCCGAGCCTCGCTGACTTCTTTACGAAGCTCAGTATGTAGGCCCATTTTAGATAGCACAGGTCTTCATTCTCTACTGTGGATCACGTCAGATGCCTTAATCCTATTAATTTTAAGATTAAGATGTATCGATGTGATGGAAAAACTAAATGCATCTCTGTTTAGATTTAGCGTTTATTAAGATTTTGTTATATAATTAATTGGGGTCATCACAGAATTTGCCGTTTAAGATTATTGTTTTGTTTTTTTTTATCACAAAATTAAGTAATGATTCAAAATTTCCATATAACTTACGAAAATTCGAACATGTCACAGAAAATACATGGAGTCAAAGTGGCTCAAACTAGAGGAAAGGTTTAAGCTGTATTACTTTTATTTAATCTATAAAATCGAGGACAAAAAGTCTCCAAAAAAACCTTACAAGACTGCGTGGAATAGTTCGAATCGCTCGTGCAACAGGAAATACAGAGCTTTCCGGTTTCAAAAGAGTTTTTCTTACATGACAGTAAAACTTTTTAATAAACTACCTGCTTATATCAATTCTTTAAAAACCATATCTAGTTTTAAGAAATCAACCAAAGTCGGAGATCGTATGTGAAATGATTTACATAAAACATCTTCTGTTTTTTTTATCTTCGTTCTTACCAGTCTTTTTCTTTTTTAAAATACTAAATAAATAACCGTTAAGTAAATAATTATTTATTAGTGTGATATGCTATTATTTCAAGATAGAATTTATTTATGTAGTATAGTATATTAAGTTATTATGTTAATTTAGTTTTTTTTTTATAATGGGTGGTTGCATGGAAGAGCAAATTTAATTTGAATGTCGGCACCCATGTATTATATAGATTTATACAATACCATGTATATAAAATCTATATGTTTGTAGCGGATTCATAATGTCGAAACTACTTTTTTTGGGTTTTTCGCCACTAAGTTAAGGAAATTTTTTCAAAAATATGTTAAAACCCACTGCGTAAATTCCTAAAGAAAAAAATTTGTTCGTTTGTCAGTGGTTTTTAAATAAGATAAAAAATTTGCCTACACACACGCAAATCCTAACTAGAATCTAAGTACTTATCTGACGTTTCGGCAGAAATTCTACTGCCGTTATCAAAGAATTTTATCCTTTTCAAAAACTTTTTTCGATTCTTTTTTAAAATATCTGTCTGTTGTCATACAACTTTGACTGATATATATTTCAAATATTAACTTGACAGTTTGGTGCGTCGATAGTAGCCAACAAGGTATTGGGTGAATTTAGTAAAATTTAAAATCAAAATTATATTTGTTTGAGTGTTTTCGATTTTAGATTACTTTGGCGAAAAAACCCAAAAAAAGTAGTTTCGACAATACCATGTATCTTGCACACAAAAAAAAAGACACTTTATTATTATTATTACTATTATTAATATAAACCGGGTTTTCTAAAATATCGCGCCTGTAGATTTTTATTTACTCTTTTTACGTTTCTTTGAAAATCTTTCTGTTAATGGATCACATTTGATTTTTTTAAAATCATTTTAAAATTTGATAACTTGATTGGCAAATATTTAGACTTTCAGTTCCTAAAGCTAAACATTTTATAAAAATTAAAGTATATTTGGTTAAAAAAGCTTTGTAACCCCGAAGAGGTTTAAAAAGTTGAAAAGTCACAGACCCTTTGGTGGCGGAGCTCGGCTACCGATACCAACTTTCTATCCTTCGGTGGCGGAGAAGTAGGAGATCCGCTACCATCTTTCCGCCCTTCGGTGGCGAACAAGTAGGAGATCCGCTACCAACTTCCCCCCCCCCTTCGGTGGATGATAAGTAGGAGCTCAGCGAGCAACTTTCCCCCCCTCGGTGGCGGACAAGTAGAAGGTCGGCTACTAACTTTCCCCCTTCGGTGGCGTATCAGTCTATACTTTCTCTTTCTATCACTTTTACTACTACTGTTTTATATAGCTATATATATTTTAATATTTAGTCGTATTATAGCTAATTATTTTCGATGCATTTTTTATTTTACTTTTTTTAAAGAAGAAAGTAGTCAATATTTTATTTTATTATTTTTTGCATTTTTTGCATATTACATCATATCTGCTGAATACTATTAATACGCACACAAATATAGAATGAAGCTGACACTACTGCTTAAGTATAATTTTTTCAAAAACAATTTTATCGAGTTTAGGTAACGTTGAGATGGTTGGTAAATTAATTTTTAATAAATATTACAAAATTGTTACGCATTGCGTTTTTTAGTTTTCTTTTCTGATATTTTTTATGTTATTGTATGTGTGTATATTGACACTTGGAATTCAAAAGTCCAAAGCTTTTTACGAGTTGTCAAAAAAATTACTTGTTAAGTATGGGAGTTTAACCAATATATATTTAATACTTATCAATCAGGGCCGCCGCAAGGCCGGGCAAACTGGTGCGCGTACCAGACCGGCATGACCTTTAAGACTCTTCTTATGTAAATATAAATAACATTATTTTAATTTTGTAATGGTTTGAAGGGTGCCCTAAAATATAAACCAATTTATTTTTGATGGAAATGACGCTCCTTAAAGCATTTAGAATTCAGAAGATTTAAAGAATTTGCTGCTTAAATTGTAAATATTTTCGCTTGCGGCGTTATTACACCGTTAATTTGTACGATTTTAATTTTAAGATGTGTTATAATAAAGGCCTAATTTTCTCAAAATTTTACAGGTAGAGTTGAAATGTGAACCTTATTGGGAGGTAGACGATCATTCAAGATGTGTTAAAAATAGGATTTAGACCTAATTTTCTAAAAATTTTAGGCTGCGGCGCATTTATAACATTAAAAACGATTTCTCAAAACTAAAAGCATGTTTTAACCAAAAAATTTATGATATCAATTTCTCCCTTGCTTTTGTGTGGAAATTTGTTCTCTTATTTATAAAGTGAGCCACGGTTCAGGTTAAGTTTTTAGTTAGCTCGCCTCTGCTGCAGGTGTTCCGATTATGCTAATGGTTTTCACGTCGTGACTTGTTGCCTTTTTCTTACACGTATTCGTTGTTTTTTTCTTGTTTGATCTTGTAGTTTTACGTCACCCTCTTCTAATTTATGCAAAGAAATAGTGGATATGATAGAGTTGGGTTTGATGGTCTGATATTTAATTCAAATATTGATATGTCTAGTAATAAATAAATATTTTATAACTTTTAACGTTTTGTATATTTGTTTAAAGAGAATGTATAAAACACCGCACGAATGCAGATGTAAATGTGTATTCATGCATAATTCTGAGTAGTAGATCTTACGTGTGTTAAAAAAGGAATCAAAGTTATCAAATAAAAATATCTATTTATGCTACCACTAAACATTTCTCTTTTTTTTTATTTTCAAGATTACAAAATTTCTCTTAAAAATTATTGTTCACCGATGAAAAAAATGATTTAGTAGCTTAAACAGTAAAGCAATACACATTGCAATAGTTTATTTTTGTTTAGTTTTCTTATTCTCGATATCTCGTCATAAACGCATAAAATTCGACAAAAATATATAACAGTAGTAGTAAAAGTGATACTAAAGAGGTACGTATTAAATATTTAGTTAAAATAAATATATTTAGCTTTAGCAATTGAACCAAGAATATCAAATGACCGTGAGACGTGCGAGTAAGAGAAATAGTTCTCCTAGTGCGAGTGGGAAAGAAATACAGAAAGAGATAGAGCAAAAATACATAAGATAGAAAGAGAAAGTATAGACTGATACGCCACCGAAGGGGGAAAGTTAGTAGCCGCCTTCTACTTGTCCGCCACCGAGGGGGGAAAGTTGCTCGCTGAGCTCCTACTTATCAGCCACCGAAGGGGGGGGGAGAAGTTGGTAGCGGATCTCCTACTGGTTCGCCACCGAAGGGTGGAAAGATGGTAGCGGATCTCCTACTTCTCCGCCACCGAAGGATAGAAAGTTGGTATCGGTAGCCGAGCTCCGCCACCGAAGGGTCTGTGACTTTTCAACTTTTTAAACCTCTTCCGGGTTACATAGCTTTTTTAACCAAATATACTTTAATTTTTATAAAATGTTTAGCTTTAGGAACTGAAAGTCTAAATATTTGCCAATCAAGTTATCAAATTTTAAAATGATTTTTAAAAAATCAAATGTGATCCATTAACAGAAAGATTTTCAAAGAAATGTAAAAAGAGTGAATAAAAATCTACAGGCGGTTTATATTAATAATAGTAATAATAATAATAAAGTGTCTTTATTTTTTGTGTGCAAGATACATGGTATTGTATAAATCTATATAATACATGGGTGCTGACATTCAAATTAAATTTGCTCTTCAATGCAACCACCCATTATAAAAAAAACTAAATTAACATAATAACTTAATATACTATACTACATAAATAAATTCTATCTTGAAATAATAGTATATCACACTAATAAATAATTATTTACTTAACGGTTATTTATTTAGTATTTTAAGAAAGAAAAAGACTGGTAAGAACGAAGATAAAAAAACAGAAGATGTTTTATGTAAATCATTGCCCGACTTTAATTGGTTTCTTAAAACTAGATATGGTTTTTAAAGAATATATATAAGCAGGTACTTTATTAAAAACTTTTACTGCCATGTAAGAAAAACTCTTTTGAAACTGGAAAGCTCTGTATTTCGTGTTGCACGAGCGATTCGAACTATTCCAGGCAGTCTTGTAAGAAGGTTTTTTTGGAGACTTTTTGTCCTCGATTTTATAGATTAAATAAAAGTAATGCAGCTTAAACCTTTAGTGGGAGGAAGCGAAACGAGGTACGAGACGCTTAATTACCTAAGCACAACCAATATCTTACGTGTAAAGTAAAGATGACATTACACATATTTTCAAACATTGTTTAAAAGCGGTCAAAGCTAATGTAAAATAATAGGTTAAGTAGTACCCTGCTATATGAATCCTGAACTTGTAACAAACCAGTTAGTAGTACTTTAGCCTTCGCGGTGAGCACACGTCAATTTTAAAAATAAGAAGTGTTTTGTGACCTAAATATTTTATATTTCCAATTGATCAAAATGAGTTTTGCAACCGAGTTGATTTATAAAATTAAATGTCAGCTGAATCGGAGCTGTGCAAAAATGGATGATAAGTTTATTTTAAAAACGCTAAAAGAATGTGCACTAGCTGGTCGAAAAATAAGTATTGCGCTTAAAAAAATCTAGTACCGTAACATAGAAAGCTCATCTAACAGCTTGCCTTGGACAAGTTAAGGAGTGTAAGCATAATTTGAAAAACATCAGAATTAAACAAGGGGCTGGTCATGGGACTGTCAAAGAAACGTTAAAGCATAGGGTGCAGTGGGAGGATGTAAACTCAGCTTTTGAGAACAGACTAAGAAGTGGAGTTATTACGAACTAAAAACACACTGATCCTAAACCATTTTTGGATGACTGTTTTAGTTTATTTAAACGAAGGATAGTAATATCTTAAAGAAAGAAGAAACGATAAAAGTAAATGCTGTTTTAAGTGGAGATTTCCAAGTTTTAAAACGAGGTGAGTTAATGACTGAAACAAAACATTTTAATACCTCTAACGCTCCTATTTATCGAAATACAAATTTATCTCAGTGGTTCAGTAGAAACATAAAAGTCCCACTCTTAACTGATTCGGAAGAATTTCAGGAAAATCAATTCGGCTGGTCTCTTGGCAAAATAAACAACATTATGTTTGGCATAAATAAATATAATCCTATGAAGATTGCGTGTCATCTAGAAATACCAAAAGTCATTTTAAATAAAGGAGCTTGTGTTAATGTAAAAAACACGGATAGCATGTGTTTTGCTTGGGCCGTTGTGTCAGCAATGTATCCTGCAAGTAGTCATTCGTATCGTATATCATCGTATCCCCATCCTCAACAAGTGCTTAACTTAAGTGGCATTACGTTTCCGATGGACTTCAAGCAAATTTCGAAGTTTGAAAAACAAAACAATATTTCCATCAACGTTTACAGACTTCAAAAAATGTGTAATGGTAACTTTAAAGTGTTGCAAGCATATAAACTTATTATTGCTTCAAGATAAATACTATTCTGAAAATGAGGACATTATCGATTTATCTCACCCTACTTTCCACTTTGTGTGAATAAGAAATCTGTCGAGACTGGTCAGTTATCAACTGAGTAACAGGAAAGTGGCAAAGTGGATATGTGATAGATGTTTACACTATTTTTACTTTGAACATGGACTTAATCAACATGCTAAAGATTGTAAGATAATTGATAGTACAGTAGTTCCAAAATTACCTAGTGAGGATAAAAAAATAGTTGAATTCAAAAACTTTAAAAATAAGCAGATAGCTCCATTTATTATTTATTCGGACATTGAATGTTTGTTAGTTCCGATTAATGAAAACAATGGAAAACTCACGCAAAATTATCAAAGACATATTCCTTGTTCTATAGGATACTACGTTAAATGTTCTTATGACGAATCCTTATCTTTTTATCGTTCATACACTGGAACTGATTGTATGGACTGGTTTGCTAAAGAACTACTGGATTTTGCTGAAAACTTGGAGACTGTGTTTTTATGTGATTTACCTATGGAACCCCTAAGTAAGAAACAAAAAGATAAGTTTTATGATGCCAAACATTGTCATATTTGTGAAAAACCTTTTCTAAATGGGGAAAACAAAATACGTGACCACAATCACTTAACGTCTGAGTTTAGAGGAGCAGCACATGAAAATTGTAACTTAAATTTTCAAGACAGTCACACGGTACCAGTAGTTTTCCATAATTTAAGTTCCTATGATGGAAATCTAATAATAGGAAGTATTGCCAAGTTGGATGGTTCTATAAACGTACTTCCCATTAATAAAGAAAAATACATTTCCTTTACTAAAAAAAAATCAAGAGAACCTAATTGAATTTCGATTTATTGATTTGTACCGGTTCATGGCTACAAGAATATCCAATATTAAAAAAGGAATTTCCCAATCTAACTGAAGCACAATACAATTTAATTCATAGTATTTTGTTACGATGATATGAGCAGTTGGGATACTTTACAAGAAACATGTTTGCCTAGCCAGCCAATGTTTTTCAATATTTTGTCCAATAGCCACATAAACGATGATAACTATGCACATGCTCAAAATATTTGGTCAAGTTTTAACTGTAAGAGTCTGCAAAGTTATTTGGAATTTTACATGAAAGTTGATATAATGTTGCTGGTGGAAATTTTCGAACAATTTAGACAAAGCACTCATAGAACATATGACTTGGATCCAGCAAATTACTATACGCTTCCAGGATATACTTGGGATTGTATGTTATATATAACGCAACAAAAACTTGAGCTTCTGGCAGATTATAATATGGTGACCTTTATTGAACGTGGAATTCGAGGGGGTCTTAGCCAGTGCTCAAAGAGATATGTTGAAACCAACAACACATATATGCCTAATTATGATTCAAGCAAAGAAACAACGTTTTTGGCATATTTTGATATAAACAATCAATATGGCTAGTGTTGTTAAATTGGTTAATAAATGGGATGGACGTTATGGAGCCGAAACGTTAATATCAAGGCCTGAGTTTAAAAGTGTTTGTATTTTTAACAAAAATTTAGTGGCAGTTAAGCTTCAAAAAACAGAGGTTTACTTTAACAAACCAATATACGTAGGGATGTGCATTTTAGACATTGCAAAGACAACGATATATGATTTTCATTATAATTATATAAAAAAAAGATTCCCAAACAGTGAGTTGGCATATACTGATACTGACTCGTGTATTTATGAAATAAAAAATGATGTGTATAAGGTGATGAAAAAGGAATGCTACAAATATTTTGATACTTCCGATTATCCTGAAAATAACATTTATGGGATACCGAGGGTAAATAAAAAAGTATTGGGAATGATGAAGGATGAGAACAATGGAAAAATCATGACTCACTTCGTTGGACTTCGATCAAAAATGTACGCTATAAAGGTTCTTAATACTGAGCAGCAAGAAAATCTCTTATGTGACGTTTTTCAGAGAACCCTTAATACAAAAATAACAAAAAAAGCAAAAGGTGTAAAGAAATGCATGGTTAAAACTCATATAACCTTTGAGGATTATGTAGAATGTCTTAGTACATTTAATGAAAAAATTATTACACAAAGGTCGATTCAAACAAACATGAACTATATTCCGTCAAGCAAACCAAAATAGGACTAAGCCCCCATGATGACAAACGACGTATATCAAATAATTCGCCCAAAACTTTACCTTGGGGACATTATAGTATTACGCCTATATCATGAGATATGTGTACCTAGCCATAAGAACATATATAAGTATAGATTTATTAGTGCAAAATCGTATACAAATGTAATAATATGTAAATTTAAGATAAACTTTAGATTGTAGTGCCTCGTTTAGATTCTAAGTAGTATAATGTATAATAGTATAAGGTTTAATACGAACTGTATTTATATTATGTAAGAATAACTGAGAATATATTATAAAATATATGAAATTAAAAACAAACTAATTGTATATGTATAATACCTTCCAAACTCAAAGTTAATAAATATTCTTAAAATAATACTTGTGATCAATAGATCTAAAAGTCTTATCTAGATAATTTTAAATATACATAATAAATATATAATATAAGAGTCATATGCAAATTTCTATGTAGATCAAAAAAATACCACATTTTCGTCTTATGGGGATTTACATGGGGAAAGTGGCCTGGAACCCCCTCTGCTTATCTACTATTTTCCTGTTTTTTTTTTGGATTTTGTGATAAAGGTATTAAAAAAAATAGTATTAACAACTCACGACTAAACTGTGTTTTTTTTACTCGCGTTTCTAAATATCTCGCTGTGCTCGTTATTTAAATTAACGCTTGTAAAATGGTGCTTTTTCTACAAGCGTACAAATCAAAGTGTATGGTGGTGTTTAATGATGTATAGTGGAGGGTGACCAGTGAAACTACTGATGAGTCCACGCTGGTTACCCAAGGCGAAACATCATTTAATCATTTCTCTTTTCGCTTTGATCTTTTGTGTGTTCCTTGTGGGATGCTCATTTAAGCTTGAATTTTCGTTATTTCCACCCAAGATCTTTTCATCTTTGTTTTTTTTTGGAAATACATTATAAAGAATTACTGAAAAATTAAATGTTCGTAATGCATGTTTTTAATTGTAACTATAATTTTTTGTTATCGCACCAAAAAGTATATGTCAAAACAAAAAAAAAATGAGTAATGTCAAAAAATTCTACTCAGGAAAATTCTCGTTAAAATTAAAAAATAAATAAATATTGAAAACGACAATTGATTTTGCAATTCCGGCTTAATAAAGTCTCTAATAGATTACCTAACGATTTTTCGTGAGCCAGTAATATAAATATCCATTTGAAAATTTAGAAAAAAAATACATTCATAATAGACACGGATTTTAGATTAAAATTTATTTAGAAGCTAAAAAAAAATTAAATAATATATTAAAAAAATATATTTTAATTGTTAAAATAAAATAAAAAATAAATGCGCCAATCGATTCTACGACAAACAACTTTTTGTTTATGTATGACACTTCATTAATCGAAATAAGATGTTTGTAGCAATACTGCACAAAAATAAAGTTTTAAACAAATGACGTTTTGAACATGTTTGTCCGAGGCATATCATTAGAACAATTTTAAATACTAGATCAATTTTATTTTACGTAGGGATGTGCATTTTAGACATTGCAAAGACAACGATATATGATTTTCATTATAATTATATAAAAAAAAGATTCCCAAACAGTGAGTTGGCATATACTGATACTGACTCGTGTATTTATGAAATAAAAAATGATGTGTATAAGGTGATGAAAAAGGAATGCTACAAATATTTTGATACTTCCGATTATCCTGAAAATAACATTTATGGGATACCGAGGGTAAATAAAAAAGTATTGGGAATGATGAAGGATGAGAACAATGGAAAAATCATGACTCACTTCGTTGGACTTCGATCAAAAATGTACGCTATAAAGGTTCTTAATACTGAGCAGCAAGAAAATCTCTTATGGGACGTTTTTCAGAGAACCCTTAATACAAAAATAACAAAAAAAGCAAAAGGTGTAAAGAAATGCATGGTTAAAACTCATATAACCTTTGAGGATTATGTAGAATGTCTTAGTACATTTAATGAAAAAATTATTACACAAAGGTCGATTCAAACAAACATGAACTATATTCCGTCAAGCAAACCAAAATAGGACTAAGCCCCCATGATGACAAACGACGTATATCAAATAATTCGCCCAAAACTTTACCTTGGGGACATTATAGTATTACGCCTATATCATGAGATATGTGTACCTAGCCATAAGAACATATATAAGTATAGATTTATTAGTGCAAAATCGTATACAAATGTAATAATATGTAAATTTAAGATAAACTTTAGATTGTAGTGCCTCGTTTAGATTCTAAGTAGTATAATGTATAATAGTATAAGGTTTAATACGAACTGTATTTATATTATGTAAGAATAACTGAGAATATATTATAAAATATATGAAATTAAAAACAAACTAATTGTATATGTATAATACCTTCCAAACTCAAAGTTAATAAATATTCTTAAAATATTACTTGTGATCAATAGATCTAAAAGTCTTATCTAGATAATTTTAAATATACATAATAAATATATAATATAAGAGTCATATGCAAATTTCTATGTAGATCAAAAAAATACCACATTTTCGTCTTATGGGGATTTACATGGGGAAAGTGGCCTGGAACCCCCTCTGCTTATCTACTATTTTCCTGTTTTTTTTTTGGATTTTGTGATAAAGGTATTAAAAAAAATAGTATTAACAACTCACGACTAAACTGTGTTTTTTTTACTCGCGTTTCTAAATATCTCGCTGTGCTCGTTATTTAAATTAACGCTTGTAAAATGGTGCTTTTTCTACAAGCGTACAAATCAAAGTGTATGGTGGTGTTTAATGATGTATAGTGGAGGGTGACCAGTGAAACTACTGATGAGTCCACGCTGGTTACCCAAGGCGAAACATCATTTAATCATTTCTCTTTTCGCTTTGATCTTTTGTGTGTTCCTTGTGGGATGCTCATTTAAGCTTGAATTTTCGTTATTTCCACCCAAGATCTTTTCATCTTTGTTTTTTTTGGAAATACATTATAAAGAATTACTGAAAAATTAAATGTTCGTAATGCATGTTTTTAATTGTAACTATAATTTTTTATTATCGCACCAAAAAGTATATGTCAAAACAAAAAAAAAATGAGTAATGTCAAAAAATTCTACTCAGGAAAATTCTCGTTAAAATTAAAAAATAAATAAATATTGAAAACGACAATTGATTTTGCAATTCCGGCTTAATAAAGTCTCTAATAGATTACCTAACGATTTTTCGTGAGCCAGTAATATAAATATCCATTTGAAAATTTAGAAAAAAAATACATTCATAATAGACACGGATTTTAGATTAAAATTTATTTAGAAGCTAAAAAAAAATTAAATAATATATTAAAAAAATATATTTTAATTGTTAAAATAAAATAAAAAATAAATGCGCCAATCGATTCTACGACAAACAACTTTTTGTTTATGTATGACACTTCATTAATCGAAATAAGATGTTTGTAGCAATACTGCACAAAAATAAAGTTTTAAACAAATGACGTTTTGAAAATGTTTGTCCGAGGCATATCATTAGAACAATTTTAAATACTAGATCAATTTTATTTTAAACCGGAAAAAATTCTTAACTAGTTTGCGGTCAAAACAAATGCAAAGATTTTTTTAATATAAAAAGAAATGTGTTTTAATTTTTGGTAAACTGTAAGGTAAGAGGATTGACAGTAAATCTATCAGTTGTTAGAAAACGATTTTAATGAAGAAGAAAGCGACTTTATTTAAAACCGTTCTTATATAAAACCGGTTTTAGTCTCGTATAAACGTAGTAAATTAAATACCGTCTACTTTGGTATTTTTTCGGTAGAAATAGATGGTGTAATCGATTATTGATTTTTTTTTTAATTGAAAGATATTATCAACAATGAAATGAAAAATTCCTTGTTGCAAAAGCCATTATTTGTTTCTATGCATTTCTGAGCATGTTTTTTAATTGTTTTTTTTGCATTTTTGTCTAAAATTTTGAGGTTATGTTAAAAAGTGACATTTACAAAATTTGTAAAGTCGGTTCGCTGTATGAAGTCCGATATCGGATTAAATCTCGAAAAGATGTAATCGCTTTTTGAACAGTAAGTCAGTTAAGTTACAATGCACTCGCTGTACTTGATCGTGTCAGACATCCCACTGGTTCACTGTATGTATCAGCGGTCTTAAAACAAAATTATTTAAGAATAACGCGTTACACTTACACCACGATAAATATTTCTATTTTATTTTATTTTTCACTTATACTTTTGGAAAACTTTTTACGTCAATAAGTTAAATATTTTGACAGGTATATTTTCCGAGAATTTAATTATTTTGGGGTCATTATAGGTAAATCTGGAGCTGTCGTCAATGCTAATAATCACTGCAAATAGGTTTTATTGCTTCCAAGAAATAATTAAAATTTGCTCCAGTATGTTTTTATTTGCTTTTAGTTTGTTTATTATTGTGTGTGAATTACGGAATTTAAAGCAGTTATAAAGCAAAGTTATGGAAAATGTTCAGCAAGGTGACATAACGCCTAGAAGGTGTTTATCTTCAGGTGAACGCCGTTTGGTATTACAAGTGGAACGTTATTTTACGTTAGAAAAAAATAACTCGGGCCCGTTAGAGTTTGTTTTGGCAGTGCAAAAACGAACGTCTCATGCTTGCGGCATTTCAGATAAGACCTTAAGAAGACTTCGAAAACAGAGTGAAGAGGAATTGGTCAGACCATATAAAAGGGTTCGACAGCATTCAAAAACCTTTGATCTATCCCAAGGGATTAAACTATCGATTAGAAATATTGTTTATGATATGGATAAGTCAAAGGAATATGTTACCCTCAAAGCTATTCTAGAAAAGATAAAGGAAAACAACTTTGCGATATTGGAATTACCAATTTGTCCAAAATTTTAAAAGAGATGGGCTTTAAATATAAAAAAACGAACAACAGAAAAGTGCTTTGCTAGCAATCCAATATTGTGTCAAGAAGATGGCAATTTTTGAGAGATTACATAAAAAACAAAAAATCGGAATTGCCAAGGCAAGTTGTTTTTCTTGACCCGGCTAGCTCAGTCGGTAGAGCATGAGACTCTTAATCTCAGGGTCGTGGGTTCGAGCCCCACGTTGGGCGCCAAAATTTGCGACGCACTTTTTGCTTATGTATAAAAAAAAAATTGTGGTTTTATCTTAAATTAAGGAAATCGGGTTTTGAATTAAACAGTTAAAAGTTTTAAAGTGCGGGATGCAAATACATTTTTTTAAATTATTACCCGTTGCTCGGTCTTGGAGATTGGGAGTGGGAGAAAACAAAATGTACTTTAGTGGACGCCACCAATTTTTCCAAAACCAGCTAAATTGGAAAAGCTGCCTATTTGTTTTAGGTGTTTAACCAAAACACGATTTATAATTTGTGGGAAATTTAAAAGAAGCAAATTTAATTCACCCGTTTAATGAGTTTAATATAATCCAAATTATCTACAAAATAGGGGGTACCTTAAAAGGCAGGAAAAAAAAGGTTAAATAAGTTGAACCAAAAAAAAGTTATTCTAATTTAGCACATCCTGTTATGTACCTTCTAAGCCCCTCAAGTGATCACTTTCGGTTCACACGGAGAATCAATAAATCGTATCAAATGATTAAACCAGAAAATAATAAAACTATAACTAAAATGAATGCGCGGAATAACGCAGATTCGCAGTAGCGCGACTCAGTCTCGCAGTAGCGCAAGGCAGTCTTTGCAGTATCGCAGTCTTGCAGAAGCGCATCAGCGTGATAAATTATTAAGCCTAAACTTATCTGTTTATCCAAAATAGCTGAATAAGGGTCACTGTCCTTGTGAAGAGCAGGTAAGCCCCATACAAAAGGGTGATCCAAAAGACAGGGTAGTCTTGGTGGTTGAGTCAGGTGTTGATTCAGAGTAAGGCTAGGTTTTAGACTGGCACTTGAGCCCTATTGTAGAAAGAGAGACCACTTATTTAGCAAACTCAAAATAGCAGAATAGCAAAGTATTAATATTTTAAGTTTTGGGAAAAAAAAGAGCCTTTAATATATATATAAGAACTTGAATAAAATTTCAAGATAGCATTAATGAAACTAAACTTATACAATAATGATAAAAAAAAATACTTGCAACCAAACAAAAAGGTTTTGAAATGAAATAACATTAATAAAATATATATTAATAATTACCTCGATAGGATGTCTGGAGGGCAAGAAACACAGTCACGTGCATGTGGTAAGTCCGACAGAAATCCGCAAACAATGCGAGTGTACTCTTGGTCCCAAAACAGCAAAACGCACAAAATATCTTCTCAGAAACGTAGCCCCAAACACAAGAATTACTTTGAGATAACTTAATTTGAAATCCCACTAAGGATTGCGAAAATAAAGCCAGAATAAAAATTAAGATCTCGAACTAGCGGTTACCAATGACGTGTTATCGTGTGTTCTTTTTTAAAGGTTGGTTCTGAATGCCTCCAAAAACACTGTGCTGCGCACTCCAAAACCATTTGATCATAATTAACAAATGAAGGTAAATTAACTTTTACTAAAAAATCTTACAGTTTGTCCTTTTCTAACAACCAGCAAAATATGTACAAAAATAGGACAGAAAAGGGGAAAAAGGACTCCAGTAAAATAAAATGAAAGAGTATTCAGAAAGTAAGTTAACTACTGAAATGGTCTTAAAAGTCCAACAAAGACGAGGCAACATTTTATAAAAATGAGAAAGAAGCATAAAAAGACAACTACTCCATGGGCGGTTTAGCTACATGAAACGACTGATATAAGCTACAGATCTTTAAATACCATGACCCCTATTTTGAAGTGCAACAACCGATTTCAATTAAGTTAATCAAATAAAGAGGACAATATTAATTTTCCCCATATTTGACAAATTGTGCATTTAATATGAAAATTATGACGTTTAAGTTTACAGTCAACGTATAAAGCGCCTTCTCTTTTAATAAATTGATAGTCCTAAAAATATTTTGCCAATATGGCAACCCTTATGAGTGCAAGAATTAAACATTTAAAATGCAAGTCTTTCAGATTGTGCACAGTAAAGAATCTTCCCTAAGTTTTGAGAACAGTCATGAAATAATTAGAATATACCAAAGAAAAGAATTAAAACTGACCAAGCTATAAAGTTATGGTTTGGGACAATTAAAATATCACAAGTTACAAAGATATTAAATTAATGTAAAAAGTTAAAACAAATTACCAAAGACATATTTCGGAAATATTGACTAAGGTGGCAACATAGCAAATTTTCAGTTCCAAACTAACACACAGGTGACTGAATCTATTTTTAGCTTAAAAATCAGTTCAATTTTAGGAAAACGTAGGCATAAGGAAAATCAAAACAAAGGTGCGAGTGGTGCAGCAAAATTGTTTAAAAGAGACGTAAAACTATCCCAGAAAATTACTAAGGATTATCAATAACGTACACGAAGGTAGGCCGAAGTAAAATTAATAAAATAGTGATAGAAATAGTTAGGCATGACAGATTAATTAAATTATTTATCTATTTCTAGGTAGAAAGCTATGAAATGATCTATGAGTCATCAGACCACTCCGTGATAAGCTAGGCAAAATAGAAAATGTTCTAGGATTGACATAGATAAATAGAGATCTCGGTAGATATAAGATAGACGTGAAATAGAAAATAGAAAAATGGAAATGGAGAATGGGTTGCAGAACAGTAAAGAAGTGATGCAAACAGAAATGTTCCTAGATTAAGGTTGGTAGGTAATAGGCGACAAAATATTACTAACCTAGCCAGAATAGAAAATAGACGGCTAGGCAAATAAATTTCTGTTAGTTAATATTAACTAATTAATATTTTATTTTCTTTCAGGCACAAAATAATAGATCTTCGACGCGAGATGCATAGAAGAAAAATGGAGAACGGATAGAAAAGAAAATAGGTGAGAAAATAGGTAAGATGAAAATAATAAGAAAAAAAAAGGAATACAAAGTTTCAGAATACTATTTCTGTTTCAGGTTGACTGCCATGTTACATAGAAGCTGCATCAATGAAAAAAAAATAATAGATCTTAATTATAGGAGAAGAATAAACAAAATAATAAATTAAGAGACAGAACCCCACTTCGTCATAAAGCTATTTATGATTTGCTATCGTTGCTATTACATATATACATACGTTTTATTTTTAATAAAATTATTTACAAAGTTTGAGCTCTTTTATTCGTTTCTTAAATACTACAAAAGAAAAAAAATATATATTAATCGTATTAAATTTTCCCACATAATCTCTTACGCTCAAACTTTTTTTCAATTTGGCGAATGCGTTAGACTAGTACATTGGGAGTCAAGTTAAATTAAAAAGGAAATAATACACAGACGCGCTATTTTGTTAAGGAACTATAAGATTTTTAAAAATGTAATACTAGTTCTTTTTAGTAACAAAATTTAAACGTTACAAATCTCCCCTCTCCTTCGATAGGAAGGAGACTTCCTAAGAAGTTGACTGACGATAATGCGCTACTAATAAAAATTAACCTCACATATTATCAACTTATTATATATATCTACAAAAAAAAAATAACAGACAGATTTGGTCAATCGTTTCACATTTACAATTGGACATTACTCAAAGAAGGGTATCTAGGGACTAGTGAGAATGATCCTCTAATTTTGGATCGTCTCCAGTTAAATCAGGCTTTAACTCTTGGACGTGCCATTTGCCTCTATAATAAATTTATTTATATTTTATTTGATTTTATTAAATTTTAATTAATTTTATTCGATTTTATTTGATTTTATTCGATTTTATTTAACTTTATTTTAATTTTATTTGATTTTATTTCATTATATTTAATTTTATTATGATTTTATTTCATTTTATTTTGATTTTATTTTATTTCATTTCATTTGATCTTATTTACCTTTTATTTAATTTTATTTTGATTTTATTTCATTTTACTCGATTTTATTTTATTTTATTTTGATTTTATTTGATTTTATTTGATTTTATTTGATTTTATTTCATTTTATTTGATTTTATTTACCTATATTTTAATTTTATTTGTTTTGTTTTGTTTTATTTAATTTTATTTTGATTTTATTTCATTTTATTCGATTTTATTTCATTTTATTCGATTTTATTTAATTTTATTTAATCTTATTTTGATTTTATTTTAATTTTATTTGATTTAAAAAAAGGCAAGTCAACGATAGCACTCATAAAATAGTAATAAATAAATTAATAGTAAATAACTTCCTAAAAGAAATAGCTATACTACTTTTACACTCTGGTGTCTTTTACAAATTAATAGTAACCAGTATTCAAACAAGATTAAAACAGTCTAGAGCATAGATAACACTACATTTAGCATGTAATAACTTAAAAAATAATCTGACCACTGCTGCGACTGCGTTAACCGTTTAATTTGTGAAGACTGCTACTGCGCATGCCCCACGTTGAGCGCCAAAATTTGCGACGCACTTTTTGCTTATGTATAAAAAATTTTGGCGCTCAACGTGGGGCGTGCGCAGTAGCAGTCTTCACAAATTATACGGTTAACGCAGTCGCAACAGTGATCAGATTATTTTTTAATAGTTATTACATGCTAAATGTAGTGTTATGTATGCTTTAGACTGTTTTAATCTTGTTTGAATACTGGTTACTATTAATTTGTAAAAGACACCAGAGTGTAAAAGTAGTATAGCTATTTCCTTTAGGAAGTTATTTACTATTAATTTATTTATTACTATTTTATGAGTGCTATCGTTGACTTGCCTTTTTTTAAATCAAATAAAATCAAAATAAAATTAAATAAAACGAAATAAAATAAAATAAAGTTAAAATAAAGTTAAATAAGATCAAATAAAATGAAATAAAGTCAAATAAAATCAAATAAAATCAAATAAAATCAAAGTAAAATCAAATGAAATTAATTAATATTTAATAAAATCAAATAAAATCAAAATAAAATTAAATAAAATTAAATAAAATCGAATAAAATTAAATAAAACGAAATAAAATCAAATTAAATTAAAATAAAGTTAAATAAGATCGAATAAAATCAAATAAAATCAAATAAAATGAAATAAAATAAAATCAAATAAAATTAAATAAAATCAAATAAGACAACATAAAATAAAAAAAAGTATATAAAATGAAAGAAAATCAAATAAAATGAAATAAAATAAAATCAAATTATATTAAATAAAATCAAATAAGACAACATAAAATTAAAAAAAAAGTATATAAAATGAAAGAAAATCAAATAAAATTTAATAAAATCAAATAAACTCAAGTAAAATCAAATAAAAGACAAAATAAAATCAAATAAAATAAAACTAGATCAAATAAAATCAAATAAAATTAAACTAGATCAAATAAAATTAACTCGTGTACAATAAAATATAAATGAACTTTTCGTTTTGTTTATTATTTTCAAAACAAAAACATTTTGCCGCGTGTTTAATTGTTTACTAAACTTTCTTTGGCTTGATAAATCATTTGAGTAATGTCCAATTGTAAATGTGAAACGATTGACCAAATCTGTCTGTTATTTTTTTTTGTAGATATATATAATAAGTTGATAATATGTGAGGTTAATTTTTATTAGTAGCGCATTATCGTCAGTCAACTTCTTAGGAAGTCTCCTTCCTATCGAAGGAGAGGGGAGATTTGTAACGTTTAAATTTTGTTACTAAAAAGAACTAGTATTACATTTTTAAAAATCTTATAGTTCCTTAACAAAATAGCGCGTCTGTGTATTATTTCCTTTTTAATTTAACTTGACTCCCAATGTACTAGTCTAACGCATTCGCCAAATTAAAAAAAAAAGTTTGAGCGTAAGAGATTATGTGGGAAAATTTAATACGATTAATATATATATTTTTTTTCTTCTGTAGTATTTAAGAAACGAATAAAAGAGCACAAACTTTGTAAATAATTTTATTAAAAATAAAACGTATGTATATATGTAATAGCAACGATAGCAAATCATATATAGCTTTATGACGAAGTGGGGTTCTATCTCTTAATTTATTATTTTGTCTATTCTTCTCCTATAATTCAGATCTAATATTTTTTTTTCCATTGATGCAGCTTCTATGTAACATGGCAGTCAACCTGAAACAGAAATAGTATTATGAAACTTTGTATTCCTTTTTTCTTTCTTATTATTTTCATCTTACCTATTTTCTCACCTATTTTCTTTTCTATCCGTTCTCCATTTTTCTTCTATGCATCTCGCGTCGAAGATCTATTATTTTGTGCCTGAAAGAAAATAAAATATTAATTAGTTAATATTAACTAACAGAAATTTATTTGCCTAGCCGTCTATTTTCTATTCTGGCTAGGTTAGTAATATTTTGTCGCCTATTACCTACCAACCTTAATCTAGGAACATTTCTGTTTGCATCACTTCTTTACTGTTCTGCAACCCATTCTCCATTTCCATTTTTCTATTTTCTATTTCACGTCTATCTTATATCTACCGAGATCTCTATTTATCTATGTCAATCCTAGAACATTTTCTATTTTGCCTAGCTTATCACGGAGTGGTCTGATGACTCATAGATCATTTCATAGCTTTCTACCTAGAAATAGATAAATAATTTAATTAATCTGTCATGCCTAACTATTTCTATCACTATTTTATTAATTTTACTTCGGCCTACCTTCGTGTACGTTATTGATAATCCCTAGTAATTTTCTGGGATAGTTTTACGTCTCTTTTAAACAATTTTGCTGCACCACTCGCACCTTTGTTTTGATTTTCCTTATGCCTACGTTTTCCTAAAATTGAACTGATTTTTAAGCTAAAAATAGATTCAGTCACCTGTGTGTTAGTTTGGAACTGAAAATTTGCTATGTTGCCACCTTAGTCAATATTTCCGAAATATGTCTTTGGTAATTTGTTTTAACTTTTTACATTAATTTAATATCTTTGTAACTTGTGATATTTTAATTGTCCCAAACCATAACTTTATAGCTTGGTCAGTTTTAATTCTTTTCTTTGGTGTATTCTAATTATTTCATGACTGTTCTCAAAACTTAGGGAAGATTCTTTACTGTGCACAATCTGAAAGACTTGCATTTTAAATGTTTAATTCTTGCACTCATAAGGGTTGCCATATTGGCAAAATATTTTTAGGACTATCAATTTATTAAAAGAGAAGGCGCTTTATACGTTGACTGTAAACTTAAACGTCATAATTTTCATATTAAATGCACAATTTGTCAAATATGGGGAAAATTAATATTGTCCTCTTTATGTGATTAACTTAATTCAAATCGGTTGTTGCACTTCAAAATAGGGGTCATGGTATTTAAAGATCTGTAGCTTATATCGGTCGTTTCATGTAGCTAAACCGCCCATGGATTAGTTGTCTTTTTATGCTTCTTTCTCATTTTTATAAAATGTTGCCTTGTCTTTGTTGGACTTTTAAGACCATTTCAGTAGTTAACTTACTTTCTGAATACTCTTTCATTTTATTTTACTGGAGTCCTTTTTTCCCTTTTCTGTCCTATTTTTGTACATATTTTGCTGGTTGTTAGAAAAGGACAAACTGTAAGATTTTTTAGTAAAAGTTAATTTACTTTCATTTGTTAATTATGATCAAATGGTTTTGGAGTGCGCAGCACAGTGTTTTTGGAGGCATTCAGAACCAACCTTTAAAAAAGAACACACGATAACACGTCATTGGTAACCGCTAGTTCGAGATCTTAATTTTTATTCTGGCTTTATTTTCGCAATCCTTAGTGGGATTTCAAATTAAGTTATCTCAAAGTAATTCTTGTGTTTGGGGCTACGTTTCTGAGAAGATATTTTGTGTGTTTTGCTGTTTTGGGACCAAGATTACACTCGCATTGTTTGCGGATTTCTGTCGGACTTACCACATGCACGTGACTGTGTTTCTTGCCCTCCAGACATCCTATCGAGGTAATTATTAATATATATTTTATTAATGTTATTTCATTTCAAAACCTTTTTTTTTGTTGCAAGTATTTTTTTTATCATTATTGTATAAGTTTAGTTTAATTAATGCTATCTTGAAATTTTATTCAAGTTCTTATATATATATGAAAGGCTCTTTTTTTTTCTAAACTTAAAATATTAATACTTTGCTATTCTGCTATTTTGAGTTTGCTAAACAAGTGGTCTATCTTTCTACAATAGGGCTCAAGTGCCAGTCTAAAACCTAGCCTTACTCTGAATCAACACCTGAATCAACCACCAAGCCTACCCTGTCTTTTGGATCACCCTTTTGTATGGGGCTTACCTGCTCTTCACAAGGACAGTGACCCTTATTCAGCTATTTTGGATAAACAGATAAGTTTAGGCTTAATAATTTATCACGCTGATGCGCTTCTGCAAGACTGCGATACTGCAAAGACTGCCTTGCGCTACTGCGAGACTAAGTCGCGCTACTGCGAATCTGCGTTATTCCGCGCATTCATTTTAGTTATAGTTTTATTATTTTCTGGTTTAATTATTTGATACGATTTATTGATTCTCCGTGTGAACCGAAAGTGATCACTTGAGGGGCTTAGAAGGTACATAACAGGATGTGCTAAATTAGAATAACTTTTTTTTGGTTCAACTTATTTAACCTTTTTTTTTCCTGCCTTTTAAGGTACCCCCTATTTTGTAGATAATTTGGATTATATTAAACTCATTAAACGGGTGAATTAAATTTGCTTCTTTTAAATTTCCCACAAATTATAAATCGTGTTTTGGTTAAACACCTAAAACAAATAGGCAGCTTTTCCAATTTAGCTGGTTTTGGAAAAATTGGTGGCGTCCACTAAAGTACATTTTGTTTTCTCCCACTCCCAATCTCCAAGACCGAGCAACGGGTAATAATTTTAAAAAATGTATTTGCATCCCGCACTTTAAAACTTTTAACTGTTTAATTCAAAACCCGATTTCCTTAATTAAAGATAAAACCACAATTTTTTTTTTATACATAAGCAAAAAGTGCGTCGCAAATTTTGGCGCCCAACGTGGGGCTCGAACCCACGACCCTGAGATTAAGAGTCTCATGCTCTACCGACTGAGCTAGCCGGGTGGGGTTGTTTTAGGTGTTTAACCAAAACACGATTTATAATTTGTGGGAAATTTAAAAGAAGCAAATTTAATTCACCCGTTTAATGAGTTTAATATAATCCAAATTATCTACAAAATAGGGGGTACCTTAAAAGGCAGGAAAAAAAAAGGTTAAATAAGTTGAACCAAAAAAAAGTTATTCTAATTTAGCACATCCTGTTATGTACCTTCTAAGCCCCTCAAGTGATCACTTTCGGTTCACACGGAGAATCAATAAATCGTATCAAATAATTAAACCAGAAAATAATAAAACTATAACTAAAATGAATGCGCGGAATGACGCAGATTCGCAGTAGCGCGACTCAGTCTCGCAGTAGCGCAAGGCAGTCTTTGCAGTATCGCAGTCTTGCAGAAGCGCATCAGCGTGATAAATTATTAAGCCTAAACTTATCTGTTTATCCAAAATAGCTGAATAAGGGTCACTGTCCTTGTGAAGAGCAGGTAAGCCCCATACAAAAGGGGTGATCCAAAAGACAGGGTAGACTTGGTGGTTGATTCAGGTGTTGATTCAGAGTAAGGCTAGGTTTTAGACTGGCACTTGAGCCCTATTGTAGAAAGATAGACCACTTGTTTAGCAAACTCAAAATAGCAGAATAGCAAAGTATTAATATTTTAAGTTTAGGAAAAAAAAAGAGCATTTAATATATATATAAGAACTTGAATAAAATTTCAAGATAGCATTAATGAAACTAAACTTATACAATAATGATAAAAAAAATACTTGCAACCAAAAAAAAAAAGGTTTTGAAATGAAATAACATTAATAAAATATATATTAATAATTACCTCGATAGGATGTCTGGAGGGCAAGAAACACAGTCACGTGCATGTGGTAAGTCCGACAGAAATCCGCAAACAATGCGAGTGTAATCTTGGTCCCAAAACAGCAAAACGCACAAAATATCTTCTCAGAAACGTAGCCCCAAACACAAGAATTACTTTGAGATAACTTAATTTGAAATCCCACTAAGGATTGCGAAAATAAAGCCAGAATAAAAATTAAGATCTCGAACTAGCGGTTACCAATGACGTGTTATCGTGTGTTCTTTTTTAAAGGTTGGTTCTGAATGCCTCCAAAAACACTGTGCTGCGCACTCCAAAACCATTTGATCATAATTAACAAATGAAAGTAAATTAACTTTTACTAAAAAATCTTACAGTTTGTCCTTTTCTAACAACCAGCAGAATATGTACGAAAATAGGACAGAAAAGGGGAAAAAGGACTCCAGTAAAATAAAATGAAAGAGTATTCAGAAAGTAAGTTAACTACTGAAATGGTCTTAAAAGTCCAACAAAGACAAGGCAACATTTTATAAAAATGAGAAAGAAGCATAAAAAGACAACTACTCCATGGGCGGTTTAGCTACATGAAACGACCGATATAAGCTACAGATCTTTAAATACCATGACCCCTATTTTGAAGTGCAACAACCGATTTGAATTAAGTTAATCAAACAAAGAGGACAATATTAATTTTCCCCATATTTGACAAATTGTGCATTTAATATGAAAATTATGACGTTTAAGTTTACAGTCGACGTATAAAGCGCCTTCTCTTTTAATAAATTAATAGTCCTAAAAATATTTTGCCAATGGATATGGCAACCCTTATGAGTGCAAGAATTAAACATTTAAAATGCAAGTCTTTCAGATTGTGCACAGTAAAGAATCTTCCCTAAGTTTTGAGAACAGTCATGAAATAATTAGAATACACCAAAGAAAAGAATTAAAACTGACCAAGCTATAAAGTTATGGTTTGGGACAATTAAAATATCACAGGTTACAAAGATATTAAATTAATGTAAAAAGTTAAAACAAATTACCAAAGACATATTTCGGAAATATTGACTAAGGTGGCAACATAGCAAATTTTCAGTTCCAAACTAACACACAGGTGACTGAATCTATTTTTAGCTTAAAAATCAGTTCAATTTTAGGAAAACGTAGGCATAAGGAAAATCAAAACAAAGGTGCGAGTGGTGCAGCAAAATTGTTTAAAAGAGACGTAAAACTATCCCAGAAAATTACTAGGGATTATCAATAACGTACACGAAGGTAGGCCGAAGTAAAATTAATAAAATAGTGATAGAAATAGTTAGGCATGACAGATTAATTAAATTATTTATCTATTTCTAGGTAGAAAGCTATGAAATGATCTATGAGTCATCAGACCACTCCGTGATAAGCTAGGCAAAATAGAAAATGTTCTAGGATTGACATAGATAAATAGAGATCTCGGTAGATATAAGATAGACGTGAAATAGAAAATAGAAAAATGGAAATGGAGAATGGGTTGCAGAACAGTAAAGAAGTGATGCAAACAGAAATGTTCCTAGATTAAGGTTGGTAGGTAATAGGCGACAAAATATTACTAACATAGCCAGAATAGAAAATAGACGGCTAGGCAAATAAATTTCTGTTAGTTAATATTAACTAATTAATATTTTATTTTCTTTCAGGCACAAAATAATAGATCTTCGACGCGAGATGCATAGAAGAAAAATGGAGAACGGATAGAAAAGAAAATAGGTGAGAAAATAGGTAAGATGAAAATAATAAGAAAAAAAAAGGAATACAAAGTTTCAGAATACTATTTCTGTTTCAGGTTGACTGCCATGTTACATAGAAGCTGCATCAATGGAAAAAAAAATAATAGATCTTAATTATAGGAGAAGAATAGACAAAATAATAAATTAAGAGAACAGAACCCCACTTCGTCATAAAGCTATATATGATTTGCTATCGTTGCTATTACATATATACATACGTTTTATTTTTAATAAAATTATTTACAAAGTTTGTGCTCTTTTATTCGTTTCTTAAACTACAGAAGAAAAAAAATATATATATTAATCGTATTAAATTTTCCCACATAATCTCTTACGCTCAAACTTTTTTTTAATTTGGCGAATGCGTTAGACTAGTACATTGGGAGTCAAGTTAAATTAAAAAGGAAATAATACACAGACGCGCTATTTTGTTAAGGAACTATAAGATTTTTAAAAATGTAATACTAGTTCTTTTTAGTAACAAAATTTAAACGTTACAAATCTCCCCTCTCCTTCGATAGGAAGGAGACTTCCTAAGAAGTTGACTGACGATAATGCGCTACTAATAAAAATTAACCTCACATATTATCAACTTATTATATATATCTACAAAAAAAAAATAACAGACAGATTTGGTCAATCGTTTCACATTTACAATTGGACATTACTCAAAGAAGGGTATCTAGGGACTAGTGAGAATGATCCTCTAATTTTGGATCGTCTCCAGTTAAATCAGGCTTTAACTCTTGGACATGCCATTTGCCTTTATTGTTTCCTTGATCATCTTCTAGTTGGTATGTGCAGGTTCCAATTTTTCGAACCACAGTAAAAGGACCCAGGTAAGTTGGAGTTAATTTGGCACTTACATAATTAGCAGCATTTGATAATGTTTTGTTTTTACGCCAAACACGTTGACCGAGGTGTAATTCCACAGGACGCCTTCTTAAATTATAACTATGAGCATTACGTTCAGGCGCTGCTTTTATTTGTTTATTTATCTTTTCAAACATAGTTTTAAAACCAAGTTGACGACGTGTAACTTCGTCTTCCACTTTGTCTCCCGAAGCTTCGGTTTCTTCAAATTTTGTATTAATAAAGTCGGTGCCCAATAGTTTATGTTCCCTGCCGAAATTAGCGTAAAACGGTGTAAACCCAGTGACTTCACTTCGCGAAGTTCGAATAGCGCAAGCAAAAGAAGAAAGATAGACGTCCCACGTTTTATGATTATCTTTCTCTACATAAGATTTTAACATTGTTTTAATTACTCTATTTATCCGTTCTGTTGGATCTGCTCTTGGGTTGTACGGTGATGTAAAAAATATATGTACATTGTACTTTTTACAGAGATCCTGAAATTGATGGGATCGCATCTGCCCACCATTATCACATATAAGATACTGGGGAGAACCATATCTCAAAAATATGTCTTCCTCTATTCTTTTCGTTAGAGATTGAGCTGTAGCGGTCCTAAGAGGAAATATTTCTACATATTTTGAAAAGAAGTCAGTTACAACTAATACATATTGATGTCCACTTTTTGATCTCGGGTAAGGACCTTGAAAATCCAAACTTATCATTTGCCAAGGGTATTTTATATCTGGTCTATTTCCCATTAAACCTGCGGGTTTCTTATGCTCCACTTTATTTTGTGCGCAATTCTTGCAGGCTCTGATGTAAGAAATTACGTCACATTGCATCTTGGGCCAATAGTAGTTGTCATGAAGCTTCCAAAAGGTCTTAAAAACGCCTAAATGACCAGAGGAGGGAATATCGTGATGGCGATTTAGAAGCTGACGGCGATTTTCTTTCGGAATAACCAGTTTCCACTGGGATACCTCCAAACCAGTTGGTTTATAGGTGTTTACGAATTTAAAAACTACATGATCTTCTACTCTCCAGGCAGGAAATCTTCTAGGATTATTTTTAATATTTGTACGCATCTTAAGATACCACTTATCAACAATCTGGTCGGGGTCAAAAGGTAAGCTTTCCACATCAATAACCTCTACTGCCTCTGGAACAGATCTAGAAAGGAAATCAGGCACTATATGTTCTTTACCTTTTCGGTGTATCAATTCGAAGTCGTAAGGCTGCAAGCGAAGTGCCCATCGGGCCAAGCGACCTTGAGGGTCTTATAAGTTATGTAACCACAAAAGTGAATGGTGGTCGGTTATGGCTTTAAAATGAACGCCCTCTAAATAGTGTCTTAGACGTTCCACGCTCCAGATTAAAGCTAAGCACTCTTTTTCTGTCACACTTAAATTTCTTTCCTGTTTGGTGAGTGATCTTGATAAATAACATATCACACGTTCGCCATCTTCAAATTCTTGTGAAAGAACGGCCCCCAACCCAAACGAGCTGGCATCGGTTTGCAAAGTAAAAGTACGATTAAAATCAGGACAACTTAAGATTGGGGCTGTCACCAGGCTTTCTTTAATCGCTCGAAACGAGGACTCACATTCGTCCGTCCAGTTCCATCGTACATTCTTTTTAGTTAAATTGGTTAACGGCGCGACCACTGAAGAAAAATTGGGTACAAATCTTCGGTACCACGATGCCGTTCCCAAAAATCGTCTTACCGCGGATACTGAGGTAGGCGCAGAAATATTTAAAATCGCCTCCACCTTTTCTGGATCTGGGTGAAGTCCATGTTGGTCGACTACATAGCCCAAATATTTTAATTGAGAACGACAGAAATGACACTTGCTTTCTGAAACCATAAGGCCAGCATCATTGAGTCTATCAAGAACTAAGCCCAAAATCCGTATATGCTCATGAAAATCTTTAGAAATAATGATCACGTCATCCATGTAAACCATGACATAAGGCTGGAGATCGGCCCCCAATACCATGTCGACAATTCTCTGCCACGTGGCTGGCGCGTTGGAAAGCCCGAAAGGCATTCTAGTAAATTGGAACAAGCCTCTCCCCCCAGGGACTGTAAATGCTGTTAATTCCTTACTCTCTTGACTTAATTTCACCTGCCAAAATGCAGATTTTATGTCAATGGAGCTAAGGTATTTGGCGTCACGTAATTGATCTAAAATAAACGAGATAAAAGGTAAAGGGTAGCTGTCCTTTTTTGTGACGGCATTAAGACGTCTAAAATCTACGCAAAAGCGATAGGAGTCGTCTTTTTTCTTAACTAGACATATTGGGCTTGACCAGGCACTTTTAGATGGCTCGATTACTCCTAATTTAAGCATTTCCTTGAGTTCCTCGTCAATAATGTTTTGTTTAGCAGTAGATACGGGGTAATATCGCTGTTTTATGGGGTTTGTATTGGGAACTAATTCTATTAAATGTTCTGTAATTTTACAGCAACCTAAACCGGTTCCCTTGTTTAAAAGTTTTTCAGAAACTAATGATTCCAGTATTGTTTTTTGTTCTGAACTTAAACTGGATTCGTCAGCTATTCCACACAAATGAACTGGATCCTGTTCGTTTTCAGTGGCGAAATGCCAAACATCAGCGTTTAAATTAGGTACAATAGCCATGATTCTCCAAAAGTCAACCCCTAGGATTAAATTATGTGATAATCCCGGTAAAACAAGAAGTTCGACGAGTTTGGTCTTTTCCATAAGTGATATAGGGACTTGTATTATTCCAATACTAGTACATGTTTCGCCATTGGCAACGGTACAATTAAGAGTTTGCTCTTGCAATTTAAAACCTAAGTTTTGCAGGATTTTGTAGCCTGGAAGTCCTACCAATGATCGAGTTGCCCCGGAATCAAGTAGGCCTAGAATTGGATAATCTAAAATTTTTATTTCTAAATAGGGACGACGGTCGCCTTGGGCGTGTGATATTATATAATCTAAGAGAATTTTATTTTTGACATCAGAAGAATTGTTGGTCGTTGCGTCTAAGGGAGTCATTTCACGACCCTTTAATGATCCCTTTGGTCGTTTCCCAAAGAGCATCTGGAACAAGTGCGAATAGTTACGTTAGGTAAACCACATCTATGGCAAAATATTCTTTTTGGTTCTCTACATTCTCGGTAAACATGTCCGACCTTTTGACAATTAAAGCAAGTCACAGATCTAGAAGTTCTTGTTACAAAATTATCCACTGCATCCACAGCCATTCTGCCATTGTGGCTTAATAAATTCGATGCGCTATCGCCTCGCGAATCATCTATAGCGAGGTACGCAAAATCAGGTTCGACATAATTTTGTCGGCGACGAGATGGAGGAATGTAATGGTCCGCGCGAAACTTTTTAGTCTCCAATTTAAGGCACTCTTCCTCAAGCTCTTCTAATGAACTAACAGGACCCAGTTGAGTATTGTAGAATGGGGCAAGATTTCTAACCACTATGTCCAATTGAACATCTTCGGGGATCGAGCCATATCTCCGGAATAAAGAGTTCATAGAGCATAGATAATCCACTATACTTTCGCTCGGGTCTTGAGTACGGTCCAGTATTTCTTTAAAAAGTCTTGCTTTGTAATCTGGTGGCTCGTAATGTTTACATAAAAGTTCGGCAAGAGCTTTCCAATTTGTAAACCTAGTTCTATTTGACCTGTACCAATTTAAAGCTTTACCAGAAAAGAGGTCAATGGCTGACTCAAAAGTCTCTCTTTCTGTGAGCCCTCTGGTAATTCGCAGTTCTTCAACCCTTTCCAGAAAAGTGTGAACAGACATATATTTTAAATCGCCACTAAACTTTAAATTCCACTTCTGGACTGGTTCAGAGCGAGAGGTGCTTGGGGATGGTATATTAAATGTAGTGGTTTGATTGTTCGCATTTTGAGAGTTAGAATTCGCGCCTGTACTCGGATTGATTTTTGCTGCTGAGGTCGAGTGAGTATTCTTTGCAGCAGAACCATCGTCAGAATCTTCTTCAGAATCAGGGTGGTTTCCGCTCAAAAGTAAGCTAAGGTTCGGATCTTGTTTAGAGATATGTTCCAAATCTTCTAAAGTTTTCAAAGTTTCCACCAATAAATGACTTCTAATCGTCTTTTGTTCTTCATCCAAAATTTCCGTTGGTATTCTGTCAATTCTTCTTAACAAATGTACTAACCGGGACTGAGATCTTTCAAACTTAATTTTTGCTTTTTCACCAGAAACAGATTTTATTGTACTCATAGTTTCCTTTAAGCTTGTTTCAATATATGCCTTTTCTTCCTGAAACTCTCTACTATAGGGAGGGTACGTCAGCGGCTTTCCTTTTTTTTCTAGTTTAAGTAAAGGTCTAAGTGTCTTGCGTAATTCATCTACGCTCATCGAGTCATCAGCAGGAATGCCTCTTACTGCAGCTTCATAAATTAACATCTCCTTCTTTAAGTAATTTATTTCCATATTGTAATCCATTCTGACCACAAAAAAAAAATAAAAGGGGTGGCTTTTACACTCAAATGATTTATTAAGCCAAAGAAAGCTTAGTAAAAAATTAAACACGCGGCAAAATGTTTTGTTTTAAAAATAATAAACAAAACGAAAAGCTCATTTATATTTTATTGTACACCAGTTAATTTTATTTGATCTAGTTTAATTTTATTTGAGTTTATTTGATCTAGTTTAATTTTATTTGAGTTTATTTTGTCTTTTATTTAATTTTACTTAAGTTTATTTGATTTTATTCAATTTTACTTGATTTTATTTCATTTTATATACTTTATTTTTTTTAATTTTATTTGACTGTATTTAATTTTATTTTGATTTTATTTGATTTTATTTAATTTTATTTTTATTCTATTAGATTTTATTAAATTTTAATTATTTTATTCGATTTTATTTTGATTTTATTTTATTTTATTTCAATTTATTTGATTTTATTTGATTTTATTCGATCTTATTTTACTTTATTTTAATTTTATTTGATTTTATCTCTTTTTATTTCATTTTATTTTGATTTTATTTGATTTTATTTGATTTTATTTAATTTTATTTTCATTTGATTTTATTAAATATTAATTAATTTCATTTGATTTCATTCGATTTTATTTTGATTTTATTTCATTTTATTTGATTTTATTAGATTTTATTTGATTTTATTTCATTTTATTTGATCCTATTTACCTTTATTTTAGTTTTATTTGATTTTATTTTGTTTTATTTAATTTTATTTTGATTTTATTTCATTTTATCCGATTTTATTTAATTTTATTTTGATTTTATTTGATTTAAAAAAAAAGGCAAGTCAACGATAGCACCCATAAAATAGTAATAAATAAATTAATAGTAAATAACTTCCTAAAAGAAATGGCTATACTACGTTTACACTCTGGTATATTTTACAAATTAATAGTAACCAGTATTCAAACAGGATTAAAACAGTCCAAAGCATAGATAACACTACATTTAGCATGTAATAACTATTAAAAAATAATCTGATCACTGCTGCGACTGCGTTAACCGTTTAATTTGTGAAGACTGCTACCGCGCATGCCCCACGTTGAGCGCCAAAATTTGCGACGCACTTTTTGCTTATGTATAAAAAAAAAATTGTGGTTTTATCTTTAATTAAGGAAATCGGGTTTTGAATTAAACAGTTAAAAGTTTTAAAGTGCGGGATGCAAATACATTTTTTTTTAATTATTACCCGTTGCTCGGTCTTGGAGATTGGGAGTGGGAGAAAACAAAATGTACTTTAGTGGACGCCACCAATTTTTCCAAAACCAGCTAAATTGGAAAAGCTGCCTATTTGTTTTAGGTGTTTAACCAAAACACGATTTATAATTTGTGGGAAATTTAAAAGAAGCAAATTTAATTCACCCGTTTAATGAGTTTAATATAATCCAAATTATCTACAAATTTGCAGGAAGAAAAAAGGTTAAATAAGTTGAACCAAAAAAAAGTTATTCTAATTTAGCACATCCTGTTATGTACCTTCTAAGCCCCTCAAGTGATCACTTTCGGTTCACACGGAGAATCAATAAATCGTATCAAATAATTAAACCAGAAAATAATAAAACTATAACTAAAATGAATGCGCGGAATGACGCAGATTCGCAGTAGCGCGACTCAGTCTCGCAGTAGCGCAAGGCAGTCTTTGCAGTATCGCAGTCTTGCAGAAGCGCATCAGCGTGATAAATTATTAAGCCTAAACTTATCTGTTTATCCAAAATAGCTGAATAAGGGTCACTGTCCTTGTGAAGAGCAGGTAAGCCCCATACAAAAGGGGTGATCCAAAAGACAGGGTAGACTTGGTGGTTGATTCAGGTGTTGATTCAGAGTAAGGCTAGGTTTTAGACTGGCACTTGAGCCCTATTGTAGAAAGAGAGACCACTTGTTTAGCAAACTCAAAATAGCAGAATAGCAAAGTATTAATATTTTAAGTTTAGGAAAAAAAAAGAGCATTTAATATATATATAAGAACTTGAATAAAATTTCAAGATAGCATTAATGAAACTAAACTTATACAATAATGATAAAAAAAATACTTGCAACCAAAAAAAAAAAAAGTTTTGAAATGAAATGACATTAATAAAATATATATTAATAATTACCTCGATAGGATGTCTGGAGGGCAAGAAACACAGTCACGTGCATGTGGTAAGTCCGACAGAAATCCGCAAACAATGCGAGTGTAATCTTGGTCCCAAAACAGCAAAACGCACAAAATATCTTCTCAGAAACGTAGCCCCAAACACAAGAATTACTTTGAGATAACTTAATTTGAAATCCCACTAAGGATTGCGAAAATAAAGCCAGAATAAAAATTAAGATCTCGAACTAGCGGTTACCAATGACGTGTTATCGTGTGTTCTTTTTTAAAGGTTGGTTCTGAATGCCTCCAAAAACACTGTGCTGCGCACTCCAAAACCATTTAATCATAATTAACAAATGAAAGTAAATTAACTTTTACTAAAAAATCTTACAGTTTGTCCTTTTCTAACAACCAGCAGAATATGTACGAAAATAGGACAGAAAAGGGGAAAAAGGACTCCAGTAAAATAAAATGAAAGAGTATTCAGAAAGTAAGTTAACTACTGAAATGGTCTTAAAAGTCCAACAAAGACAAGGCAATATTTTATAAAAATGAGAAAGAAGCATAAAAAGACAACTACTCCATGGGCGGTTTAGCTACATGAAACGACCGATATAAACTACAGATCTTTAAATACCATGACCCCTATTTTGAAGTGCAACAACCGATTTGAATTAAGTTAATCAAATAAAGAGGACAATATTAATTTTCCCCATATTTGACAAATTGTGCATTTAATATGAAAATTATGACGTTTAAGTTTACAGTCGACGTATAAAGCGCCTTCTCTTTTAATAAATTAATAGTCCTAAAAATATTTTGCCAATGGATATGGCAACCCTTATGAGTGCAAGAATTAAACATTTAAAATGCAAGTCTTTCAGATTGTGCACAGTAAAGAATCTTCCCTAAGTTTTGAGAACAGTCATGAAATAATTAGAATACACCAAAGAAAAGAATTAAAACTGACCAAGCTATAAAGTTATGGTTTGGGACAATTAAAATATCACAGGTTACAAAGATATTAAATTAATGTATAAAGTTAAAACAAATTACCAAAGACATATTTCGGAAATATTGACTAAGGTGGCAACATAGCAAATTTTCAGTTCCAAACTAACACACAGGTGACTGAATCTATTTTTAGCTTAAAAATCAGTTCAATTTTAGGAAAACGTAGGCATAAGGAAAATCAAAACAAAGGTGCGAGTGGTGCAGCAAAATTGTCTAAAAGAGACGTAAAACTATCCCAGAAAATTACTAGGGATTATCAATAACGTACACGAAGGTAGGCCGAAGTAAAATTAATAAAATAGTGATAGAAATAGTTAGGCATGACAGATTAATTAAATTATTTATCTATTTCTAGGTAGAAAGCTATGAAATGATCTATGAGTCATCAGACCACTCCGTGATAAGCTAGGCAAAATAGAAAATGTTCTAGGATTGACATAGATAAATAGAGATCTCGGTAGATATAAGATAGACGTGAAATAGAAAATAGAAAAATGGAAATGGAGAATGGGTTGCAGAACAGTAAAGAAGTGATGCAAACAGAAATGTTCCTAGATTAAGGTTGGTAGGTAATAGGCGACAAAATATTACTAACATAGCCAGAATAGAAAATAGACGGCTAGGCAAATAAATTTCTGTTAGTTAATATTAACTAATTAATATTTTATTTTCTTTCAGGCACAAAATAATAGATCTTCGACGCGAGATGCATAGAAGAAAAATGGAGAACGGATAGAAAAGAAAATAGGTGAGAAAATAGGTAAGATGAAAATAATAAGAAAAAAAAAGGAATACAAAGTTTCAGAATACTATTTCTGTTTCAGGTTGACTGCCATGTTACATAGAAGCTGCATCAATGGAAAAAAAAATAATAGATCTTAATTATAGGAGAAGAATAGACAAAATAATAAATTAAGAGACAGAACCCCACTTCGTCATAAAGCTATATATGATTTGCTATCGTTGCTATTACATATATACATACGTTTTATTTTTAATAAAATTATTTACAAAGTTTGTGCTCTTTTATTCGTTTCTTAAATACTACAGAAGAAAAAAAATATATATATTAATCGTATTAAATTTTCCCACATAATCTCTTACGCTCAAACTTTTTTTTAATTTGGCGAATGCGTTAGACTAGTACATTGGGAGTCAAGTTAAATTAAAAAGGAAATAATACACAGACGCGCTATTTTGTTAAGGAACTATAAGATTTTTAAAAATGTAATACTAGTTCTTTTTGGTAACAAAATTTAAACGTTACAAATCTCCCCTCTCCTTCGATAGGAAGGAGACTTCCTAAGAAGTTGACTGACGATAATGCGCTACTAATAAAAATTAACCTCACATATTATCAACTTATTATATATATCTACAAAAAAAAATAACAGACAGATTTGGTCAATCGTTTCACATTTACAATTGGACATTACTCAAAGAAGGGTATCTAGGGACTAGTGAGAATGATCCTCTAATTTTGGATCGTCTCCAGTTAAATCAGGCTTTAACTCTTGGACATGCCATTTGCCTTTATTGTTTCCTTGATCATCTTCTAGTTGGTATGTGCAGGTTCCAATTTTTCGAACCACAGTAAAAGGACCCAGGTAAGTTGGAGTTAATTTGGCACTTACATAATTAGCAGCATTTGATAATGTTTTGTTTTTGAAAATAATAAACAAAACGAAAAGCTCATTTATATTTTATTGTACACCAGTTAATTTTATTTGATCTAGTTTAATTTTATTTGAGTTTATTTGATCTAGTTTAATTTTATTTGAGTTTATTTTGTCTTTTATTTAATTTTACTTAAGTTTATTTGATTTTATTCAATTTTACTTGATTTTATTTCATTTTATATACTTTAATTTTTTTATTTTATGTCGTCTTTCATTTTATTTAATATTATTTCGATTGTAATTTATTTTATTTGACTGTATTTAATTTTATTTTGATTTTATTTGATTTTATTTAATTTTATTTTTATTCTATTTGATTTTATTAAATTTTAATTATTTTATTCGATTTTATTTTGATTTTATTTTATTTCAATTTATTTGATTTTATTCGATCTTATTTTACTTTATTTTAATTTTATTTGATTTTGTTTCGTTTTATTTCATTTTATTTTGATTTTATTTGATTTTATTTAATTTTATTTTCATTTTATTTGATTTTATTAAATATTAATTAATATCATTTGATTTCATTCGATTTTATTTTGATTTTATTTCATTTTATTTGATTTTATTAGATTTTATTTGATTTTATTTCATTTTATTTGATCCTATTTAACTTTATTTTAGTTTTATTTGATTTTATTTTGTTTTATTTAATTTTATTTTGATTTTATTTCATTTTATTCGATTTAATTTAATTTTATTTTGATTTTATTTGATTTTATCTGATTTTATTAAGTTTTATTTGATTTGATTTTATTTTATTTTATTTTATTTTGATTTTATTTGATTTAAAAAAAAAGGCAAGTCAACGATAGCACCCATAAAATAGTAATAAATAAATTAATAGTAAATAACTTCCTAAAAGAAATGGCTATACTACGTTTACACTCTGGTATATTTTACAAATTAATAGTAACCAGTATTCAAACAAGATTAAAACAGTCCAAAGCATAGATAACACTACATTTAGCATGTAATAACTATTAAAAAATAATCTGATCACGTTTGTAACAAACAAATTTGCGCACGGAACTTCAACAAAATCGTCTTGGCAGGATGAATCGAAACATAGTTATTCCAGTACCCGTACAAGTAATGGAAAAAGATATATAATAATACATACAGGGAATGAAGAAGGGTTTATTTCAAATACCAGTTTAATATTTTCATCGACCAAAAAAACTGACGATTGTCACGGCAATATGGATGCTAACATTTTTGAGCATTGGTTTGAGGAAAAACTTTTAAAAAGTTTAGAAAACCCTTCCTTAATTGTTTTGGGCAATGCGTCTTACCATACGAGAAAAAAGGAAATAAGAGAGTGGTTGTCAAAGAAAAACATAAACAATGAAAATTTATTTTTTAAAAGTGATCTTTTAAGCAAGTGTAAAGAGCAGCCATTAAAAAAAAATATATTGTTGACGAATTAGCCCTTAAATATGGACATCAAGTTTTGAGATTACCACCCTACCATTGCCATTACAACGCAATTGAATTGGTATGGGGTATTAGTAAAAATTATTATGACAAACATGCCTGTAAAAATATCGGTGAGCCTAGCGTTATAAAGTTGTGGGAGGAGGCACTTAGAAAAGTGGGCAAAGAAGAATGGCGGAAATGCATTGAACGCACGGAAAAAATTATTTTTGAATCTTACGAGACAGAACAGGTTCTAGACGAAGTAAGACCGTTAATTATTACGGATGATGAAAATGATGCTGAAAGCATGGATGATATTTCAGATGCAGACGAAGACTATTTTTAGTATGCATTTATAAGTATAAGTTCTATCGCAAGACTGCAATATCGGTTCTTTTTAGAAGCAAAACTTTATAAAAAAGAACTCGTAAAACTAATTTGCCTAAATACTATAAAAGCTAAGAAATTCTTTTTTTACCTAATTATTTTTTATTATCTTTAAATGGTTTTTTAAGTACTGTGTACAGGGTGGTCCAAATTCGAGGGGCCTCTATAGCTTTGGCTTTTGCAGCATAGTTAGCCCAAAACTAATATACATGTTACGGGCTCGATTTTCAAGAGAACTCGAAAACTAAAAACCGCATTGCGATATGTCAAAGCGTTTCGGAGCTACAGGGTGATTCTCAAAAATGTGCGTTTCTAAAAACCCTCTACAACTTTTTTATTTATAAAGATACAGATTTTCATTAAAAACATTTTTTGAAGATTTTTTAAGGACAAATCTACCTGTTTCACCAATTTTGTCTTAAAGCCTTTAGTTCACGAGATATAACACAAAATTAAATTTTTTTAAATGGAATACCCCAATTTTTTCAAAAAAATTAGTTTTGTAATAAAATTTCCTGTTAAACGATGTGTCATACACCTATTTTTATTAAGTAGTTAAACAGATATCTGCAATTTTTAATAATTACCATAGTAGTCTGTGTTTAACTCTGACCTATGCAGTTTTAAGGTATCTATCTAGATAGCTATGATCAAATAAAAACAATTGCCATGATAAACGAGCCCAAGTGTCAAAAGTGGCGTCTTCGTCAAGATATAAAAATGTTTGAAAAGTACGACATGATAAAATGTTATATTGAAAGTAACGAAAATCGACAGACGGCGTTAAATCTATATTTCCAGAGATATCCGGAAAGAAGGCAACCTAGCTCAAAAATATTTTTGAAGTTAAAACGTCATCTACAAGAATACGGATCCTTCACTGAGAGAACAAAAATTAACAATTATATAAGTTTTATATGCCACCAATACAAAAATTGCATACTATTGGTGACCACTAATCTGTTTTTTGTGGGTATACAAACTTAATTTTTGAAACAAGATATTCCATTATGTAACAGGTATACAAATTTTGTATAAGGTCAAACCATCTGATTTCGGCGTAACTTAGGTACTAGATAATCATTTGTATAACCACCATACAAAATATTTGATGGAATAATATAGTTTGTATAATCGGTATGTAAAATTTGTATAACCGGTATATAAAGAACTATATATAGGGAATATAAAAAGACTTACATATAAGATTCACAAAAGGTTTTGATATATAAAATTTGTATAGCATATATCTAAAAATTTGTATACGTGGTATACAAAATCTTTATAATTATTATATTAAATTTGTATAAAGGTTATAAAATTAGTTTTTGCACTTCAGGGACTAAAAATGTATTTTAGTCCCTTATTTCAAGGTCTAAAATAGTACTTTTTATCTCGGGAACTAAAAAATATCATTATAAAAAAATATATAAAAATTTGATAAAGAAAATTAGTGTAAATAAAAATTATAAAAATTTTGTTTTTTGCCATCTACGCCGGTAACCATGTCGAATGACAACGGATTTGTCGTAGTAAAAAACCAGACTGGTGGTTGGGCTAGTTCTATTGGAGTAGGCGAAATTTTCTTTTATGTTTTTAAAACATTTTAGGCCCCAGAACTAAAATACAATGGACTAAAATAAAATTCGGAGTATGAATAAAATCTTAGGGGATAAAATTAAATTGTGTATTTGAGTATTTGATGCTTTTTGATAAACATTTTTATAAAACCAGAAAAGTACAAAAAATCATACATATGGGTAATTCTACGACATACAGGATGTAACAACCGTTACACTATTTTACAGTGTATGCGAAATTTTATTTACAACTTTAAGTTCACACATGTTAAACTAAAGAAATATTCCATTTTCATTACTAGTTACTACTTCGTGGACAACATTTTTAACCTGTGAGTAGCTGGCATTCAAAGTTATAAAACTATAGTTCCAGTGCAACAACCGTTACCGTAGAATTATCTTTATATACCATTTGAAGTGTTGTTCACCTTAGATCCCTAAAATATGATAGGAAATTTAAACATAAATTTTCTGAATAGAGGGAAAAATTAGCACACAAAATTTTTTTCATTAACAAGCTTAGGAAGGTCTACCGTTTAACATACTAGAAGTCCCCATTCCTACCTCTTCGGGAAATGGCATTTCTAACCTCCACAAAAGCGTTTTTCTTCGATAACTCCTAAGATTGTTAACAAGTGATAAATGGGAAAAATATTGCAAATTTAATTATCTATCAATAAGTAAACAGTGATAGTGTAGCTTAAGCCGCTCCTTCTACCAGAAAAATTGAAAAAAAAACCCAAGCAAAAATGATGCCAATTTGAACAATTTTTTGCATATTCCATTTTTGAATTTTCATAAAGATTTTTTGACCTACAAGTACCAAACCTGGCAGGGTTGATATAAGAGCAATAACTTAATTATATTAGAAAATTAAATTTTTCCAGTGGCGTAATCCGATTTTCTTAACTAGAAAATTAATTCAAAAATGTACCAAAATTCTTTGCATGATACGTCACTGTTAGTGATATATACAAAACACAGACCTAAAAACCAAAAAAGGCCCCGCATTTCAGTGGATCATAAATAACAGGTAAAATCGCTTTTGCAACGACACCTTCGGCTTGTATTTATTTTTTTAGTAAATTGATTAAATCCAATACAAACTATGACTTTACAAAATTCTTATTTTATTACTAGAAGCAGCAAATACAAGCGGAAGCTGTCGTTGTAAATGTATTTTATCTAATATAAGATTTTCACTGGAGCGGGGCTTTTTTCTGAATATGTCAGTAACAGTCGCGTATCAAAGAGTTTTCGCACAGTTTGAAATTTTCTAGTTAAGAAAATCGAACTACGCTACTGGAAAAATTTAATTTTCTGATATAATTTAGTTCATTGTTCTTAGATTAATCCTACCAAGTTTGGTCCTTGTAGGTTGAGAAATCTTGAAGAAAATGCTAAAAAGTAATAAGCAAGAAATTGTTGAAATTGGCAGCATTTTTGCTTGGGTTTTTTTAATTTTCCTGATAGAAGGAATGGTTCAAACTACACTATCATTATGTATTTATTGATAGAAAATTAAATTTGCAACATATTTCCCATTTGACACTTTTTACAGTCTGTCACCGTTTAGGAGTTATTCAAGAAAAACGCTTTTTTGGAGTTTTTGGTGATTAGAAATCACAGTTCCCGAGGGGGTAGAAATGAAGACTTTTAATATGTTAAACGCGGTGGACCTTCCTAAGCTTGTTAATAAAAAAAGAATTTGGGTTCTAATTTTTTCCTCTATTTTTCCTATGTAACTTAGCCTAAAGGTGCAGTGAAAAAAAGTGAAGGATTTGAAGGATAAAATAATGTTTATTTAACCAAAGAAATTTTACTTTTATGAACAAAAGAAAGCACTATTTATCTAAGTTAATAAACGTTCTCACTAAAAGTCGGAACCCTTGGAACAAATTTAAATAGAAAAACTATAAGGGATTTACTAATTTCTAATAATAAATAATACTCATTTACTATATACTAATTCTAAAAAAACAACACAACATTAGAAACGAAGTTTATCCAAGAATTTATCTTACCCGATTTAACAACACATTTGGCAAATTCCACATGGATTAATGGCACATTTTTTGAAACAATTTATTATCTAATTATTATATTATAAAAATAAAGATAAATATTTTTAAAAAGGCTTATAAGTAAATAATTGGAAAAATAAGTGAATACTACCTCTCCCCGCATATCCCTATCTGTAATGTATTGGGTCACTGTCCGTTCATCGAAAACACACTCATCGATAACATTTCAGTCAAAAACATTTTCATCGAAAACATTTCATTATCGAATGACATTTTCATCGAAATCACTTTTATCAAATGAAATTTTCATCAAAATCACTTTTATCGAACTACATTTTCATCGAAAACACTTTCATCGAATGACGGTAGGTTTGGTGGTTTGGTTTGATTGGTTGGTTTGGTGGGTTTAGTTAGTTGATTTGATAAGTTGGTTTGAAAACCAACCAATCAAACCAACCAACGAAAGTAACCAACCAACCAAACCTACCAACCAATGTCATTGGATGAAAGTTTTCGATGAAAGTGTCATTTGTTAAAAGTGATTTGGATGAAAATGTCATTTGATAAGTGATTTTGATAAAAATGTCATTCGATAATAATTTTTTTGATGAAAATGTTATTCAATGAAAATGTCATTCGATGAAAAAGTTTTCGATGAGTGTGCTTTCGATGAACGGACAGTGACTCTAATGTATTGTAAAATGAGATAAAAAGACATTAATTGTTTTTTATTTATAGTAGATGCATAACAGCACCATGATTGTTTGACATACGTATGTCAGAGATACGAACATGTTGGGGATTGCAACTGCACACGTAACTTTACGTTTAGCAAAAAATCGTCGTGCATTCATCATAAATTCAAAACAATCAGTGCTTCATTTTTATCTCATTGTACGATACGCTATGGACAGGGATGCACGAAGAGAGACATAAGCTATTCATTATTCTTAAAGCAGGTACATAATAGTTCTGTAAGAAACAAAGTATTAAATGTCTACAAAGAACAATACATATACCTTAAAATAAAAAAAATACTAAAAAAAAATTTAATGGTAAAACTACATTTTATTAGTTTTATAATTTAAATGAAATGAGGACAAATTTTTAAGTTCTATGATATATTGGTCTGCTTGAAACTCCTGCTGCTTGCAAGTAAGAAATCTATGACATTTATATGAAAATTTCTTTTAGAAATGAAGTGTTGATCATATTTTTCTATTAAAATTTTAGTTTTATCAACTTGGTTGGGTGAAAACTCGAAAATATTAAAGATTAGCATACCGTCTTCTCCAATAAGCGTCAGCAATTGGGCACACTGGGTGGTTTCTTCCTTTTTGTTTCCCTCAGTTGCAACCTCGGCTGCAACCAACTACATCTGGAAATACTGTGTCCATAATTTCCAGTTCTCAGATAGGTTACCAGTCATGGAAATAGGTGGAACGCCCCTAAAATCCATCTTACATCGATACTTTGCCCCCTTTTTGCTGCAATGCATGCCTTGGGTTTGAGGTTATGTTGTTCAGGTTGGACTTTTCATGTTAGATCTGAGAACAATTTTGGTTGTGGCTGGATGATTGCGGATAACCTTAAAATGTATAGATTCGATCAGACTGCGCCATGTTAAAACTATTTTTATTAGTTTTAAGTATAATTTAAATAAAATGCCCTTATTGGGTTTGTCAGCTTTGATCTAGTTTGATTTTGTGATAGTATGGTTTTGCATATTTATTGTTTTTACATAATACTGTTAAGAAAGTGTACTTTATTGTAAGTTTTGTTTTTTATAATGCACTTTTTAATAATAATTTATGCACACCTATCCGATATGACTTGCAATTGCCTGCAATTTGGGGTCTTTCCAAAATATAGTCACAATATTTTTAGGGTTTTGATTACTTCTCTCTTGTGTTGTTTGTTCTGTTCCTCTTTCACAACACAAATTCTGACATTAGGTTGGGGCAGTAAAAAAAACCCTAAAAATTTTATGACATTATTTTTAATCCCGCTTTTGACATGAAGCTATAAAATGAGAATTGCATTATTTCCATCTCACTTTACTGGTAGGTACCACTAAAGCGAGATGGCAAGAGACAACTTCCATGCAAAAAAACAAGGGTAATTATGCAGTATATGGTTTTCTGCCATTTTTGATTTTTTATGAAAAATTCTTTATCGGGGCACCTACTAGGGTCCCTAGGACCCCAAATCCGTCTGCGCCGGTTGTTGTTTTTTCAATTTTTTTGTATGTTTTTTTCACTAAAACAACCCAATCCAACACAGCCCAACCCAACCTATTCCAATTCAACCCAAAACAATAAAAAAAAACAATACAACCCCCCCTGGCACCCTTTTTCCTCTTAAAAAAAATTGGGCGCAGGCGGATTTGGGGTCCTAGGAACCCTAGTAGGTGCCCCTCAGATTTTTTCAAAAAATCAAAAATGGCAGAAAACCGTATACTGTATAATTACCAAAACAAGAATTGCATGCAAGACGTCTCTTTTTATCTCCCCTGAATATTATGAATTATGAATGAAGAGTTGGGTAAACAGTCCCCTCGTAAACCGGCCTTAAAACAGCGAGATGATTACCATTTAATATATCTAATCCAAAAATATATTATCAATCACTACACATTTTCATACTGTTTAATAAACAGTGCCAAGAAGGCCTCCAAAGCTACCAATTACATTTATTATTTTTCATTTAGATAACCACCCAGGTACTTAAAAACAAACTTAAAACCTACCCAAGCTGTGAATGATAATCTAAAAAAGCAACATTTTTTTCCTCGACCCAAGTGCTTTATGATGTTTTGAATAGAATTCTTCATACACTTACCTTCAAGGATCTTTTTTTGCTCCTCGGAAAAAATTAAAATTGGCCACCTGTGAAATTTGCACGCCGAAAACTTCTCCGCGTAACTTTTTTTGTCTAAAAAGGTAATCACAAGAAGCACACATTGCAACTTCCGCCTTTTCGAACGCTTTGAGTTGTACAGAGCGCAAGCGTGACACCGACGTTACAAAGCACCATCTCCAGGTCACTCCATATAGATGTTCTTTGTCTTTCATATGGGAAAAAGAAAAAGCCTATCGATTTCAACGACAGAACGAGTTGGCTTGGATTATTCTGAAATGAATTTACCATGAGAGAACCCTACATGTCCTTCCTTCTCCTTTATAAAGTAAAAGAAAAAGAATTCCGATATGAAAAGCTTTTAGCGGTGATCCGTGCTCTGACAGTGAGCTTGCCATTTATTTCGTTTGCTCTAATAAGTAGGAGGAAAATGCTATTTAACAGCTCTTCCGGTATAGGTATTGCGCCATTTTTCAAATTCAAAATCAATGTGGGTTCGCGCGATATACACTGGGTACTACTTAAATACAGGTATTTATTGGTGACACACAAAATGTCAGAGTATCTATTATAATTTGACAAATGTACTTTTAAAACCAAACTGGCCTAAATAAAAGCCCAATAGAATAAAATTTATTGCTTACAAAAGTGTAACGACCTTTCAAAATTATATCAGTTATGGCAGAGGAATAACCCCTCAAAAAAAAACTAAAAGAAATGAATCGTTTTTTCTCATATACCTATATTTAATTTACCTTTATGATAACAATGCTGCTGGTGCTGAAGGAAATAAATCCTAGCGGTAAAATCCAAAATTTCTGCGCTTTCGCCAAGATGTAAATTGTAATTTATCTCATTTTAAGAAGGTTGAAATTAACCTGGGTGGAAAAAATGGGGGTGTTTATATAAAAATGCGTATATTTGGTCACAAAAAAATGGCGTGCGAGGTGTCGATGTCAAATAAAGATCTAATCTGAAATGAATAACATAGAAATGTTAGTTGATTTTTTTCAGGGGACGGACGGAGCAATTTTTTTAATGGGGGGTCAATTTTTTTTGTAAGGGGCAAATTTTTATGAGGATTCAATTTGTTTTTGGGGGGCAAAGGTGTCGATGAATAAGATAGAAATGTTAGTTGATTTTTTTTTAGGGGGAGGGGAGAGCAATTTTTTTTATGGGGGGTCAATGTTTTTTAGGTAGGAGCAAATTTTTTTGGGGGGTAATTTTTTATGGGGGGCCAAAAAATTTTGGGAAAAAATTTGCTGAAATAAGTTAATTTTTTTTAAAGGTTTGAAAAAAATTAATCGAGGGCGGGGGGCAAGAAAATAGGGAGGATATTATCGCGAACCAAAATAGGTGAGTTTCGGTGCCCATGAATTGGCAGAATATTTTGCATATTGGTAGCTTCTTATTATTTTAATAATGATTTTAATAGGGATAAAACGCTTTACAACCAGTACCTATGAAATTGTTGCATAACAGTTATACCAAAAACATTGGTCTAATTAATAATATTTATTTTTCTTCATGAACCAAGCAACACTTGTATAGCCATTATTAACCATTCTTTATCGTTGTTTAAATAACTGGTGCCAATATAAAAAAAAATATTACCATTATACAAATCATTTCAGAGCATGAGATTATGGTGTAGCCATACTGAATGTTATTTGAAATAATACAAAAAATTAATACCGACAAGGTTTTTTTGTATTAACATTATTAAACAAGGGTCAATACAAAAATTGTATAAACCAATTTCTTTCAGTGTTTACAAAACCGCGGCCTAGGACGTATAGAAGCCTAGCCAGAGATAGAGAGTTGGAAGAACTAACGATTCTAGGAGAAATAGGAATTAACCCGAATACTTCCACCAGGGCTATGGAGAGAAACACTGGAAGTCCACGCAGCAATGCCGTTCGGGTGCTTAAAAAACACAAGCTTAGGCCCTATCGACCCCGACGGATGCACCAATTACGGCAACGAGATTTTGCCCCAAGACGTGCATTTTGCAGGTGGTACCTAAAGAAAAGTCAAGAAGACCCCGATTTTGCCAGAAAAGTTATTTGCTATTACTGGAAACAGCAAAATTCCCATATTATGGTGGAACAAGCGAATCAGGGAAGCTTCAGTTTTAAGGTATGGGTAGGCATCTACAGAGGACAAATTATTGGGCCATATATTTTTGATGGAAATTTAAATGCCGAAAGATACCAACCAATTTTAGAAGAGCAGGTGATTCCGTTTATCGAAAATTTGCCACTTCAGCAAAATAATGAGCTATACTTTCAACATGACGGTGTACCTCTTCAAAATGCACGAGACATTACTAATTTGCTAAATATTGTGTTTGCCGAAAACTGGATCGGAAATAAAGGTACTATATATTGGCCCCCCAGGTCTCCAGACCTTACCCCTTGCGACTTCTTTTTGTGGGGGAGAGTCAAAGACCTTGTATTTCGAAATCGCCCAACTACTACAAAGGAATTGGAAGAGGCACGACGAGCGTCAAGAGAAGATGTAGGATATGTTTACAAGAAAACGGCCGTCAATTTGAGCATTTGTTTTAGAATTAAAGAAAATTGTTAGATGTAGATTTTAGGTACTACATAGTTTAATTAATAAAAATTTTAAATAAAAACTTAATAATTTTATTTTTGTTTATTATTTTAGGGTTGGTAATTATAGTAAACTAGAAGTTAAAGTTCGAGGTTGCTGTGTCCCCTCGTGTCGTAGCCAACTTGATTTTGTATGATGTAGGGTGCGCACATAGAGCCTACTATGGTAAATATCAAAATATGCAAATATCTTTTAAACTATTTAATAAAAATAGGTGTATGGCACATAGTTCAACAGGAAATTTGATTAGAAAACTGATTGTTTAGAAAAATTAGGGGTATCCCCTTTAAAGAAATATAACTTTGTGTGATATCTCGGGAACTAAAGGCTTTAAGAGAAAATCGGTGAAACAGGTAGATTTGTCTTTAAAAAATCTTCAAAAAATGTTTTTAATGAAAATCTCTATCTTTACAAATAAAAAAGTTGTAGAAGGCCTTTAAAATCGCACATTTTTCAGAATCACCCTTTAGCTCAGAAACGCTTTGACATATCGCAATTCGGTTTTTAGTTTTCGACTTCTGTTGAAAATCGAGCCCGTAACAAGTACATTAGTTTTGGGCTAACTATGCTGCAAAAGCCCAAAGCTATAGAGGCCCCTCGAATTTGGATCTCCCTGTACAAATGTCCAAACCATGACTTTCCTTATTACCGATGCAAAAATAGTAGTTTTCACAACTAGTGGCTAAAATAGTGCTTTTTTTACAAGCGTTGGTTTAAATAACGAGCGCAGCGAGGTATTTAAAAACGCGAGTAAAAAAAAGCACAGTGTATCCACGAGTTGTGAACATTAATTTTTTTAATACCTTTATCAAAAAACCCAAGAAAAACAGGAAAATACTTTTAAAAATCTCGAATGAAGAACACTTGACGTTCGTTGCTGCGACATTTTAATATTTGACAGTTTAATATTTTTACGATGTTTCTAAATGATTTTTTCGTAAATACTTGGTGAAAACTGGCGGAAATGGCTTTATTTTTAGGCAAGCATAATTAGATTTTTTCAATATTACTATTTTCCGCTATTTCTCTTTAATTTTGGGTAAAAAACGGACAGAAATCTTTTTTTGCACCCGTGATCAAAAAAGAAATTTTTTTGCATCGGTAACCAAAAAAGCCATGCTTTAGTTATCTGCAGACAGTTACTTAAAACATGTTTTTGATGAAGGTATAAAAAAAAATTTGTCTCCGCTTATTATCTAAACCAACGCTTGTAAAAAAGTACTATTTTAGCCACTAGATGTAAAAACTACTATTATTTAGAAAATGTAATTCGTCATATTCCAAAAATATAATTTATTGTTTGAGAACCACCGACTTACCTGCTCAAGAGGTTTTATTGCTTAGCGGAATTCTTACAATGAATGCACTTTAGACCTTTGCACCGTTTACAACTTTTGTATTGAAGTTTTTACTCTATGACGTTCAGTTTTGGCGGAAATTGCAATAATACCATTTTTCTCCCCCTTTCCCCCCACCAAATCGACCCTGCAAGAGCCCAACTCACGCATTTTTTCTTAAAACGTTTATTAGAAGCCCCTTTACCATTTCCACTCATCAAAAAAAAAGAAAAAATTTTTAACAATATTTTTTATTTTTTTCTCGCTAAATGAGTTAATCCGATCGGTCTATAGGGCAGATTTTGGGATTCCTCGTAAAATTTTAATGGCTGGAATTGTACTTTTAACTGAAGCTCTAGGGGCATTAGCTAATTACAAAAAAAAACCTCTAAGGCCGGAACTTTCAAATGATGTATAAAATAATATACGGTTCTATGAAAAAAGAAAGTTTTAGGGGGTTAAATTCTTAAAAAATTGAATTTATAGAGATTCTGCGTTGTTCTTGGGCGGATGCCTTATGTTAAATAGATTTTACGGTACGCGGCTGCTACCGCAAAACATTTACTGCGATTTTTTTACAGCCAGGTTTTCCACCGCGTCATCATATACAGCGCAAAAAATTTACCGCGAATGGAGCTACCAGCGAAATAATTTACAGCGCAATGCACTTATCGCGAAATACTTTAAGAGCGCCTCCAATTACCGCAACAAAAAAAAACGCGCATATATATTAAAGCTCAAGACTTCTACCGCCAAGAAAGTTACCGCGCTCATTAAGATACCGCACACTACTAGGTACCGCAAAAAATTTAAAAAAATATATATTTTTCCCTGCTTTACAGGCCTGTTATTTAATTTTAAGGCCAGAACTAGAACGTTAGTAAAACTTTTTTTAAACGTTGTCATAAAATGCCGTTGTTAATGATCTAAACAAACAAGGTTGTAGGAAGATAAAGAAAAAAGAGCAATTAGTTTTCTTTCTGCTGAAATATTTGTTTTTTTTTTAAATATAAAAACTGTTTTTTGTTTATATGAAATTGTTTTATTTTATTTTTTCAAATTATAACAATATGAAAGCTTTGTTATTTTTCTCGTTCTTAAGGACACATAAAACTGAATCCTATAATAAAAAAAAATCGAGTGGCGTCAAACTTTTGATATTGCACTTTCTAAATAAAATAGGCAACCAAAAAAATTTAGTAACTCAAAAGAACCTATGTCATAACATTTAAAATTAGAGCTATCGATGCCGTGGCTAAAACTAGCAATTAGATCCTTGAAAGTTGTAGACAATGCTTGGTTTACAAGTGAAAGGTTTTGAACTTCCATTACCTTCATTTGTAATCTTTCACAACGTTTCGACTGAAGATATTACATCAGTTGAAACGTTGTGAAAAAGTACAAACAAAGACAATGGAGATCCGAAACCTTTTACTTGTAATTAGGTAGGTACTTATCGAAACACAAAAAAAGTCATCTATAGTTCTCATTTTTTAACATTTTTTGTTCCAAAACAAAAACATATATGAAAGTTTGAGACAATGATGTGTTTGAAATTAACTCTGTGTTTCGGACTTCCATTGTCTATATTTTATTTATACACGACGTTTCGATCAGTACAATCTCTGATCGTCTTCAGGTGCAAACTACAATCAATTCCTAAGGCTACGTGCTTATATACTGTGAGAAATCACTCAACCTTGAAGTTTAAGAAGTTGGCTCCGCCCAAGGAGGGGCTTCCAAATATTTGGGATTTCAACACTTGGTTTACTGAAAATACCCTGATTCTGCCCAATAAAGGCAGCTTCAAGAAATTTTCGTTTCTTCCAGTGTGACTCCTTGTGCAAAAACTTTGCTTCTGCCCACTTCATTCGGTGTTGTTTTGACCATGCATGTTCGGCGATTCCTGATTTCGTGGTTTCACCTTTTTGGGTATTCGTCTGATGTTCCTTAAGCCTAACAGATAGTGGTCTTTTAGTTCGCCTATGTATGATTCACCACACTCACAAGGAACTTGGTAAATGCATTCCTTATTTTGTTTGTTCTCTGGTTTTGTTTTACTAAGCAGGCTTTTAATTGTATTACTAGATTTAAAAGCTGTTTTAACCAAAAAGGTGAAACCACGAAATCAGGAATCGCCGAACATGCATGGTCAAAACAACACTGAATGAAGTGGGCAGAAGCAAAGGTTTTGCACAAGGAGTCACACTGGAAGAAACGAAAATTCCTTGAAGCTGTCTTTATTGGGCAGAATCAGGGTATTTTCAGTAAACCAAGTGTTGAAATCCCAAATATTTGGAAGCCCCTCCTTGGGCGGAGCCAACTTCTTAAACTTTAAGATTGAGTGATTTCTCACAGTATATAAGCACGTAGCCTTAGGAATTGATTGTAGTTTGCACCTGAAGACGATCAGAGATTGTACTAATCGAAACGTCGTGTATAAATAAAATATAGACAATGGAAGTCCGAAACACAGAGTTAATTTCAAACACATCATTGTCTCAAACTTTCAAACAAACGTTGGAATACCGGTACGGACCCGGTATCAGCGATCTTTTTCGAGGCTACGAGAAAACTTTAATTAAGCATACTAAAGAAGACACACACATCGAATTCCTATGCCAAGCAAGAGACAGCAACATTATTCCGGTTGCGTTTCGTCTTAAGGCATCATTTCCAGGACAAAGAGTTCAGCGGATTCTAGATGACGCCAGTAAAGCGCTTATACGGTCCCAAATCAGCTTTCATCGCTGGAACAAGTCATTACTGACAGAAGAACTGGGACAACGGTTTCAGGAGATTCGAGAAAATACTATGGAGGAAGATTATCAGCCGATTCTGGACAAAATTACATGAAACTGCGACCATCTACGACAGACTTGGCAAGCAAAGCCTCAAAGGAAATTCGCCCATCAACAGCTACAAAACCAATCGACCACCGACGCTGTAAGAACCATCGTTAATGGGTCAAAGAAGACATTGACACCCATAGAAGAAAACTTACTTGCCAAAGGACTTAACTTTTCCATCGCTCCTAAGAAGATACCCACCATCGATATCATCACCGCCATATAAGGTCATCCTCTTCCACTACAAGACGCCGACGAGTTCAGACATCAGAAGGACCGTTATTGACAAACCTATTAAGCATATCTTTAATATAAGTAAGACAGAGGAAATCGCGTTGAAGAATCTTCAAAAGGACAAATCAGTTAAAATCTTACCGGCAGACAAGGGCAATGCAACAGTGATTTTGGACACGGAAACCTATGACCAGAAAGTTGAAGAGGTACTTGCTAAAGGAAACTATAAACTTGTCCCGAAAGATCCGACGCAATCAATCGAAAGTAAGGTTTATAGAATTTTGAAAAAGTATTCCAGATATATTCCGGACAATACAAGGTCTCAACTTACACCACATTATAGCAAGCCTCCTCATCTATACGGACTTCCCAAAATTCACAAAGATGCAATGCCCTTACGCCCAACTACAAGTTCCAGAAATTCTCCAACAAGCAATTTGTCTAAATTCCTTTTGAAAATTATTCAACCTCTTGCAGGCAAGACCGCTTCATTTGTAGAAAATTCCAACCATTTTGTTAATATTCTTAAATCTTTTGTTTTAGGAACCGAGGATAGACTTGTCAGTTTTGATGTTGAAAGTCTATACACCAATGTCCCGATAAAGGAATCGCTAGATATTATTAGAAAGAGACTAGTTGATGACGAATCCCTTTATGAACGTACCAGCCTACCCCTGGAGGGAGTGATGGAGTTGTTGAAGTGCTGCCTACATAACTCTTATTTTCAAGTGAAAGATAGGTTTTATGCTCAGGAGTGGTTCGAATTACACGCGGTTGATACCGCAACATATAAACCTAAGCTCTGGCTAAGATATGTTGATGATACTTTTATTGTCTGGACCGGGAATGACCAACAACTTTCAGAATTTCTTCACCACCTAAATAACATAAGACCCACCATTAAATTCACAATGGAGTTGGAGCAAAATTGTCAAATTCCTTTTCTTGATGTACTTGTCACACGAGTAGAAAGCGACATCAGAACAACAGTCTATCGTAAACCCACTCACACAGGACAATATTTAAATCAAGGTTCAAATCATTCTGCTACAACCAAACGAGGCATAATCAAACAATTCTCATGACTTGGAAATCGAAATAAGAAACATTAAGAAGGATCTGCAGCAGAATGGTTACAACCTTAAACTTATAACAGATACTATTTCTAAATTTCAACAAACAGGACAGAGATTACAAGACCAAAATCAGGCAAATGCATTCCTTACAATCCCATACGTTAAAGGAGTATCAGAGAAAATTCGAAGAGTAGCGAAAAACTTTAATATTAAAACAGCTTTTAAATCTAGTAATACAATTAAAAGCCTGCTTAGTAAAACAAAACCAGAGAACAAACAAAATAAGGAATGTATTTACCAAGTTCCTTGTGAGTGTGGTGAATCATACATAGGCGAAACTAAAAGACCACTATCTGTTAGGCTTAAGGAACATCACACGAATACCCAAAAAGGTGAAACCACGAAATCAGGAATCGCCGAACATGCATGGTCAAAACAACACCGAATGAAGTGGGCAGAAGCAAAGGTTTTGCACAAGGAGTCACACTGGAAGAAACGAAAATTTCTTGAAACTGCCTTTATTGGGCAGAATCAGGGTATTTTCAGTAAACCAAGTGTTGAAATCCCAAATATTTGGAAGCCCCTCCTTGGGCGGAGCCAACTTCTTAAACTTCAAGGTTGAGTGATTTCTCACAGTATATAAGCACGTAGCCTTAGGAATTGATTATAGTTTGCACCTGAAGACGATCAGAGATTGTACTGATCGAAATGTCGTGTATAAATAAAATATAAACAATGGAAGTCCGAAACACAGAGTTAATTTCAAAAACATATATAATATTAAACAACTGTTTTATTACCCATTATTTAATACTGAAAAAAAAACTAGCAATAATTTTAATCTTATTAGGGACTATCTGCGTGCTCCCAAATAAAAGAAGAAAAGTTGGACAGAACTTTAAGATGTACTAAAAATATAGGGTTTTCTGAGAAAAAAACTTGAATAGAGTATATATGTATGTATATATAATACACTCACTCTTATATCGTTATAGAAAAGATATGCCTTATTACATATATATTTACCATCGTACTCCAAATCCAAAAATATTTTTTGAACTTCAGGAACTAAAATGGTACTCTTCGTCCCGGGGACTAAAATAAAATTATTTGTGGAACCATGCAAATTTTGATTTCATGGGATTTCAGAATAGCATATTATTATGTATGTATAATATATAATAAAATTTTTTGTATATTGACATTTATACGTACAAAACCTGACATTAAATTTTTATTGATTTTTAATTTTTCGGTTTTTAACATTTTTCTCCAAAATTTGGGTAAAAACAGGAGCTAGAAAAAATAAAAAAAAACTTTTTTCCACGGAAAATCAACTAACGACAACACAACATCTTTATTATTTGAATTTTGTTAAGTTTACCTACCTCTCTAAAACAAAAAAGAAGTTAAAAAACCTCCAAATCCGTTACTTCAATTAAAAAAAAAAACTAAAAAACAAAAGATCAAAAGATCTTGGGTGGAAATAACGAAAATTCAAACTTGGATGAGCATCCCACAAGGAACACACAAAAGATCAAAGCAAAAAGAGAAATGATTAAACGATGTTTCGCCCTGGGTAACCAGCGTGGGTTCATCAGTAGTTTCACTGGTCAGCCTCCACTATACATCATTAAACACCATCATACACTTTGATTTCTAAAAAAAAACTTTTTTCCACGGTAAAATCAACTAACGACAACACAACATCTTTATTATTTGAATTTTGTTAAGTTTACCTACCTCTCTAAAACAAAAAAGAAGTTAAAAAACCTCCAAATCAGTTACTTCAACCAAAAAGAAACTAAAAAATAAAAGATCAAAAGATCTTGGGTGGAAATAACGAAACTTCAAACTTGGATCAGCATCCCACAAGGAACACACAAAAGATCAAAGCGAAAAGAGAAATGATTAAACGATGTTTCGCCCTGGGTAACAAGCGTGGGCTCATCAGTAGGGCTAATTTTTTTTTTCATTTTCATTCATTTCATTCAACCGTTCACCTATATACATATTGTTCGGGGCGGACAAAGATGGGCGATCCACAAATTAAGATTTTTTTTATAGTGGACTGTAAAACTAGGGAAGCTGATTCAAACGCTCAAACAGTCGTTAAATTTTACAGTTAGAAACTCGATCTTAATTATTGTATTGTAAATTGTAAGTATCAATGGCGGATAGGGCCAGAAATAAAACCTGCCGTATGGCAGTAGCAATAAAGAAAATATCCCGAAAAAAATAGGCACTCGACTTACCCCGAATTCCTGGAGGATTCTGGAGAATAGGATATCCAAGTTAGCACCAATAATCTCGAATTTTTCTTATATGTAAAATGTGGTTCACTCGCGAGTTTTTTGTCGAAACTCAGTTGCTGAGATGTAGTATGTTTTCAGCGACCTTGTCAACGTGAACTGATTTAGCGCGGGAGGCGCGCTTGCACTTGCCGTTTCTCTCATGCGATACAGCTGTCCTTGGTTCCATAGGGGTGCGGGGTATAAGCGAAACATTATGGAAACAAGGATAATAGGAAATTAGGTATGGGATAAACATTAAAGTTTATCAAGTGCCTTGTTTAATAAAATGTAAGAAAATTAGACTTATAGTATATAATCACTTGTTAGCAGAAAATTGCATTAACAATGAGTAAAAAGGAAAATTGTAATTTTACGCAAATTTAGAAAACAAAAAATAAAGAAAAATTCTAAGCCAAAATATTTACAATATAATTGAGCGGGAACGAAACATCCCCACCCCCCTGAAATACTAATTTCAGCACGCGGGGTCCGGTAACGGACAAAGTTTTACTAGAGGTCTCCTAAGAGTGCCTTTAGCTGTTTTCACAATTGCTACCCTTGGTATCTTATCTGCACCAGGTATAATTTCAGTAATCCGGGCCAGTGACCACTCAAGAGGATTTAAATTATCATCTTTGACCAAAACAAGAGTACCTGGTTCAACACTTGAAAAATTGCTTTCTTGCCACTTAGATCTCTGTTGCAAGGTGTGTACGTATTCGTTTCTCCAACGATTCCAGAAATCTCGGTGCATCCTCTGTAAGAGCTGCCATCTAGTTAGGCGGTTAGTTTCGATTTTAGTAAAATCGGGGTCAGGAATTGTAGATAAGGGTGCAAGTGAAAGGAAGTGACCTGGGGTCAATGCCGTTAAATCGGAAGGGTCAGAAGATATAGCACTGATAGGTCTACTGTTAAGTACCGCTTCGATTTGGGTAAGCACAGTATACAGTTCCTCGTAAGTAAGAATCTGTGTACCCACTACACGAGTTATATGTTTTTTCACGCATTTAATATTGGCTTCCCAGATTCCAGCCATGTGACTAGCCGTGGGAACATTGAAATGCCATTCTACCGCCTTTTGTTCGAGGCATTGGGCAAAAATTTGTCGAACGTACTAGTCCGAAGATATAAAAGTCGTGCCGCAGTCCGAGTATATAGCCTTACTTTTTCCTCTTCGAGCAAAAAATCTACGCAAAGCACTAAGGAAAGCCTCACCGGAAAGGCTAGAGACAAGCTCTAAATGCACGGCTTTGACACTTAAACAAATAAATAAAGCTACATACGCTTTGACAGTTAAAGAGTTGCGTAACCTAGCTGTAACGTGGATTTGAAAAGGGCCACAAAAATCCACACCCGTATGCAGAAAGGCACGATCCTCAATAAAGCGATATCTGGGTAAATTTCCCATTTTTGGTTGAAAAGTATCAGGTTTAGTTTTCCAACAAATAAGACAGCGGGAAAGAATACTGGAGATAGCCTTCTTTGCAGAAAGAATCCAGAAATTCTGTAGAAGTAAAAAATGTGTAGCGTGTATGCCACAGTGTAGATGAGTAAGATGAATCTCATAAATAAGCGAGTCTGTAAATTTACAAGATTTTGGTAAAAGGATCGGAAATTTCCGATCGTAAGAAAGGTTTGAATTACAGATACGACCTCCGACTCGTAAAATTCCTGATTCATCGATAAAAGGGTCTAATTTTTTAAGGCTCTTGGGTATTTGCTTATTTTGGACAGAAATAATTTCATTTTGTAGACAAGTTGATTGTACGTGTTTAGTTAAAAACATTAATGCAGAATGTAACTCAGAAAGCACTAAATGCTTTTGAGGTAAGCGATTTTATCGTTTAGTTTTAAATAAAAGGATCGCACGGAAGAAATAGGCGACAATTCTTTTTATTTTACCCAGCGAACTGTATTTCAGAAAAAGGTCATCAATAAAATTTTGTGAAATAAAAGACGTAAACACGGTACGCCTTTTTTCTTCAAGGGCGTCTTTTGAACTTGATAATTCAACTTGTAAAAAACTCCATTTGCTTTCTGGTTCAAATAAAAAGGAAGGTCCGTATTTCCACAACTCAAATGTAATTAATTCGGAAGGTAAAAGCCCACGACTTCCGCAATCGGCAGCATTTTGCGCAGAAGGGACGTGATACCAATAATTGGCACTTATTCTTTCTTGTATATAAGCAACTCGATTGCTAATGAAAGTTTGCCACATATGAGGGGACGCTTTTATCCACTGTAATGCTACTGTACTATCAGTGAAAGCGTACATATTGGAAAATTTAATTTTTTCCGAGAATGTTTCCACAATAAAATGCAATAGCTTGCTTAAAAGTACGCACGCGCACAGCTCTAGACGCGGTAAGCTTTTGCGTTTTAAGGGAGCAACTTTAGATTTTCCGCAAATAAAAAACGTTTTTATTGAACTATTTTTGTAAAGAACCCGAAAATAGGCAACAGCGCAATAGCCCTTTTCGCTAGAATCGCTAAAACCGATTAATTGTATCGATTCTGCATCTGTAATCTCTAGTTCTCGAGATATTTGAAAATTTTGTAAATATACAAAGTCAGATTTGTATTTTTGCCAAATATCGAAAATTTCAGCGGGAACCTTTTGATCCCAATCTTGTCCTAAAGACCAGAGATGTTGCACTAAAAATTTTGCGAAAAAAGTGACAGGTGTCAAAAAACCACAAGGGTCATACAACTTCGCAACAAAACTCAAAATTGATCGTTTAGTACACTCTTGCACGCTTTGATTGCAATCAACAGCGAAGAAAAAATTATCAGTTTGAGGGTTCCACTTTAATCCTAAAATTTTTAATGATTGATCATCATGCACAGATTCAAAAGATAAAGCCTGCGTTTGCACATGTGATTCCGGCAAATCAGAGAGCACAGTAGGAAAGTTACTTGCCCATTTACGAGCTTCGAACCTACCTCTACGTAGAAGTTCAATTAATTGTTTTTTGACAATAATTGCTGTGTCAATATCTCGACAACTAAAGACACAATCATCAATATAAGTATAATGGCGTAATACCTCGGACGCATAGGGCAAGTCGTCGTACTCATTAGCTAATTGTAAAAGAGTGCGTATAGCCAAGTAAGGAGAACAACTTACACCGAAAAGCAAGGTATTAATTTGAAAATCTGAAATAGGACAGTCTGTCGAAAAACGCACAAAGAATTCGTTGAAAATTCCTTTGGTTTTCGGTGATTTCTACGTTTCGATACATCTGTCTTAAATCACAGACCATTCCTATTTTATGGAGTCGAAAATTTAATAAAATTTTGACTAGGTCGGCTTGCAACTTGGGTCCAATGTGGACAGCAGAATTGAGAGAACTTTTTCTTGGGACGGCGCCTGACGCGTTGAAAACTATTCTCAGAGGGGTAGACGTCGAGTCTTTTTTGAACACCGCATGGTGGCTAATGTAAAAGTAATTATTTATTTCAGAATCAAGAGGTCTAGGGACCACTTGCATATGATTCTGGTCTAAATAATCACGGAAAACGTTCGAGTAGGTGTCGTAAAACGTTTTATTTTGTAGCAGCCTTTTTTCAAGGGAAAAAAGTCTTTTTAGTGCAAGGGCACGCGTGTCTCCAAAATCGGGACAACTTATTTTAAAGGGAAGAGATACGATGTAGCGCCCTTCAGCGTTTCTTGTAGTAGTTTGTCTATAGTAATTTTCACAAAAAATGTCTTCTGGTGAAACCGATTTGACGTCAGGGACTTCTTCGATTTCCCAAAATTTTTGTAATGTGGTACTTAATGTTTCGTTGGGACAGATTGCCAATAATCCTTGTATAGATTTTGGTAGAGTAGAAGAAGCACAAACTCTTCCTCCTATCGTCCAACCAAAAATTGTATTATAGCAAACGGGTTGGTCCGGACCGTGGTAAAGTCTACCATCGCGTAAGGTATAGGGCCAAATATCGTTACCTAGTAAGATATCTATTTTTACAGCTTGGCAAAAATTATCATCAGCTAACTTCAGTGTTTTCAAGAAGTTCAATTTTGAAATGTCAAAATTTGTAGGGGGAGAATAGTTGCAAATATTATCCACCACTAAAAAATCGGAATTAAATTTGAAATCAGGTTCTTGTAATGACCCTATGGTGCCATAAACGTAAAATTTAACGCTCGACTTCATTCCTTCCAAGCCTTTTAAAGAAATATTTGTTTTAAATTTATTTAAATTTAATTTTTTAGCTAGGCTTTTTGTTAAAAACGAGGCTTCTGCACCACTGTCACCAATACCACGAACGGTATACCAATTTCCAAAAGAATCTTGAATTTTTAACATAATGGTAGACAAAAGAATATTCGATTCGTTCACGCAATGTGGTAGAGAACTGTGTAATACTGAAGCTTGACTGTTAACATTAGAAAATCCAATATGATAACCGGCAGGTTGCGTTTGGTTGGCCGCAGGTTTGGCGGCTTTTTCCGCACTAGGTGGGGAAGGCGTCGTCTGCGCATGAGTAGACGGTTGGGTTAGGTTATAGTCATGCAAAAGGGAATGATGGGAACCTTTACACGTAAGACAACGTTTTTGCGATCGGCACGCAGATTGGAGATGCGCAGTAGCAAGACAATTTACGCATGCGCGCTTATTCGTAACGATTTCATATCTTTCACGCGGGGTTTTATTGAAAAATGCAGGACACCGATAAATAATGTGTTGACCGGGGGGGCCGCACAGAAAACAAATAGTAGGCGAATTTTGCTGTTGCCCCTGCACCATGAATGCATTTTTTTTATTAGGGTTTGCATTGTTTGAATTTGGGCCGCGAGGTGGCGATTTTTGATTATTATTATACGGGGTCTTGGACTCTGTATTTTTTGAAGGTACGGACTCCAGAGCCGTACAATGCTTAAGCAAAAAATCTTTAACATCAGTGTAGATAGGTATGTCGTTAGAGGCATGATGTTGCTCAAAAGCTTTTCGTGTATACGGATCTAATCAAGCATGCAAAAATTGCATAAAAACAAAATCCAAGTTCTCTGGTTTCATTTTAAGGGACTTTAAAGCAGAAATACTTTTATTGAATGTGTCCAATAAATTACGTAATTGTTGGGCATTTTCGTGGGTCAATGCCGGACAGTTTTCTATCTCTTTCCAGTGAGTAACAACCTGTAACCTACGGTTATTGTAACGAGATTGTAAAGTTTGATAGGCTGTGATATAATTATCATTTAAGACAGGGAGATCTGAAATAAGATCAAGAGGGGTGCCTTTCAAGCACAAGCGTAAGCATTTTAATTTATCTATATTAGAAATAGATTTGTTTGTATGATATAAAGCGTCAAAGCTTTGGATAAAAGTAGGAAAGTTTTTTATGTCACCATTAAAGGTAGGCAAGGTAGGTTTTGGTAGATAAGACATTTCATGGGTTTGATTTTGGGGTTGAATCATGGTGCTGTTATAAGCAGGACCCACTAGGGCAGGATCTTCCAAAGGAAGCTCAAACATTTCATAATACGTAGTTTCTACATCCTGCAACAAAGTCATAATGGAAGTAGCTATTTTATTTTCAGCGGTTAGCTGTGCTGAATCAGTACAAATAAGTGCCAAAAGGGCATTATGATGTTTATCAAACGACTTTTGAATCGATTTAATATTTCGATATGCAACTTTAAACCGATTTTTAGCCGTTGCGTCATTTTTAGCCTTTTTGGCCGCCTCTGTCATTAATTGCAACTGATCAATAGCGGTGTGTCGTAACGCTTTAGCACGGGCTATTTTTTCCTCAAGATCAGGCATTATTGTAAAATGTAGAAAAATCAACAAGTATTTTTTAATATTTCCCAAACATATACCAAAACAAAACAAAAGAAAAAAAAGGGATACTCAGCTGTGAATACCGATTTTATTCTATTTACGTTTAACTCTGAAACGAAATAAATCAAGGTCGTTTTTTGTGCAGCTTAAAATCCAACAGTAGCAATTTTTTTATTATATAGGTGAATTTTATAAGACCAGACTCTTTAAATATTTTAGAAAATCATGCAGGATGACTTTTGTAAACTCTGTTTTGCAAAATGTTATACAACTATCATAGCGCAAATCAACTAAAATATTTATTGCAAATAAATGTATATGGCAAAAAACTAATTATTTTTGCGCTTAGAATTTTAATTATGTAACCGAAAAATCGAGTAACCACACTGTAAAAGTTAAGGGTTGTTTTCGCGTTACCCGACGATCCGGCTTATGAAGGCCAAATGTTCGGGGCGGACAAAGATGGGCGATCCACAAATTAAGATTTTTTTTTTATAGTGGACTGTAAAACTAGGGAAGCTGATTCAAACGCTCAAACAGTCGTTAAATTTTACAGTTAGAAGCTCGATCTTAATTATTGTATTGTAAATTGTAAGTATCAATGGCGGATAGGACCAGAAATAAAACCTGCCGTATGGCAGTAGCAATAAAGAAAATATCCCGAAAAAAATAGGCACTCGACTTACCCCGAATTCCTGGAGGATTCTGGAGAATAGGATATCCAAGTTAGCACCAATAATCTCGAGTTTTTCTTATATGTAAAATGTGGTTCACTCGCGAGTTTTTTGTCGAAACTCAGTTGCTGAGATGTAGTATGTTTTCAGCGACCTTGTCAACGTGAACTGATTTAGCGCGGGAGGCGCGCTTGCACTTGCCGTTTCTCTCATGCGATACAGCTGTCCTTGGTTCCATAGGGGTGCGGGGTATAAGCGAAACATTATGGAAACAAGGATAATAGGAAATTAGGTATGGGATAAACATTAAAGTTTATCAAGTGCCTTGTTTAATAAAATGTAAGAAAATTAGACTTATAGTATATAATCACTTGTTAGCAGAAAATTGCATTAACAATGAGTAAAAAGGAAAATTGTAATTTTACGCAAATTTAGAAAACAAAAAATAAACAAAAATTCTAAGCCAAAATATTTACAATATAATTGAGGGGGAACGAAACACATATATTGTACATTGTTCTTTTTTAAACAGTCTTGGATTCTAACCGAGTGAAATAGATACCAAAAATCCATTTTTGAATATTTGTCTGTTTGTGTCTCAGCATCATGTAAAAACCACTGAACTACACTACTGCATTCGTTGGGCTCCTGGGAGATACATATATAGACTTTATTTCATTAAAATCGGTTCACGGGAACCAAAGTTATGATTATTTAAAGGAAAAACGGGAGAACACGTGTTAACCCTCTGGCAACAGGGGGTGGAGAAAGTCGGGGAGGGGCTAGAGCATGGCAGGAATCAGACAAAAAAATACAACATGTTTTTAAGGAATGCGATGTTCTTAAGACAAACAATTTTTTTTATTAAATATGGAAACAGTTCTTTGGAACATTTTTATGCCGTACATAATTATAGCTGCTTTATTAAAATTGTAAATTTAAGAAAATTATTTTTTGTTGTTGTTATCTCCAGGGCTATACTACTAAAAGCAGTTTTGGTCGGTAACACCTTCCATAAGACACTATTTTTTTAAATCAGTTTGGTGCCTAGTTTGTGCACAATAAATTTCAAAAGAAATCAGTACACATGCAAAAAAAATAAAGCGACCCCTTTGCCTCCCCCCCTTGCGCGAGTTTGTAATAAAAAATATCTTTGTAGTAATTCCCCTGAAGTTTCTCCGGCCTACCGCAAAACCAATTTAACATCCACCCAACAACAACGCAGAATCCCTATAAATTATAGTATATTATTTTATACATCATTCGAAAGATCTATCCTTAATAGTTAAGACTCCATAGTCAAAACCAGAATCACCTCTCAAAAATTCATTCAAAATAGAAATAGTTTTAAAATGGTGCTTTTTCGAAAAATATTTTTTTTTTTCAATTTCTAACCACAAGGTCATTAAGGTCAATGTTGCAGCTACTTTTTAATTTGCCCAACTAATGGGAAGCACAAAAAATATATTTCGAAATAGTTTTTTTTTTACCAGGAAAAAATATTTTTAAATGAGAATCAATTAAGTAAAAATAAGGAAAATGTGATGTTCCTAAGACAAAAAATATTTTTTTTAAATATGAAAACAAATTTATAAAACATTTTTATACCATCTTATACGCAGTATATTTTAGGCATAAATAAAAGTTGATTAGTTGTATTCTAACTTATAAATTACAATTGTTAGGCGACATCAAACTTAGATTTTAAAAACTAAAATTTTCTGTTGGTTTTTTAAAACAAAATTTTGTAATTTTGTGGCTGCCTCCGGGACTATTGCTGAAGCTTTAGACTTGTCACATGTTTGCGGCAAGTATAACCTTCGAACCGATATTATCTTTAACTAAAGCTGTTTTTTATATATAAATTATGAAATATAATACATTACATGTAAAAAAATAAATTAAAACTTCCCCCTCCCCTGCCCCCTTGCGCGCGTGCATATATATTAAAAAATATTTTTTTTGTAATCAGCTAAAGGTCCCGGACCTCCTGTTAAAATGGCATTTCCAGCCTACGCAAAACTTATTTTACTACCCTACTAGTAAAAGAGATTTTTTATGTAGAAAGAAAATACTAATCGAACAAAACAAGATTTATTGTCCTAGCGTTTATAGTATAGGAGATAGTGGCGTTTATGATGTTTTTACAAGGCGTGTTTAAATGGCCGTCAATTAATTGTCAAAGTGAACTCAGGTGGCACGCCCATTTTTTTCTGCTTATAATAATTGCTTAAATAGTTTAAAGAATAAAAACAAAATTTATTGCAATCGTTGTTCCCTAGGCGTCGTTCTAAAAATCACGAAAAAGTGGTCGTTCAATTTCAATTGTTTTTAGGTGACATATGAAAATTTTGTTTTTTCCGTTTAAAGGGCCAGTTTTACCTTAAATATCAAGAAAAAAGTTTTCAAGTAGGACTTACGGATTTTTTCTGGAGACATTTAGCCGCGGACCGCTTTGAAGACCCTCTGCCGCGAGTCGTTCGCAAATGACAAAAAACTATAAAGCCAAAGAAACGGAATTTAAAACTAACTAACCCAATAAACCCCAAAACAAACAACATTAACCTCACTAAACCTCCCTTACCGCTGCGAAACGGCTAGTGTCTGGATTAATCGCTTTTGGTTAATCTCTAACATATAAATCGGTCAATTGGTTTTGGGTTATATAAGTATGAGTTTCTTTTATGCTTTCGCAAAAAAGAGATGGATATATAAGACCTTCTTGAATATTTTCTTTGTCTAGGACCATTTATGTGTATTATACAAAATAGGTAAATAAAAAAAAAGATTCAGTTTTCAACTTTCTTAATGTTTATGTATTATATAATTCCCAAATTCTCGTTTGATTTAACAAACACTTAGTACCCGTACTAAAAATTGTTTCATCGTTATCCAAATGACGATGTCAATTTATTTGTCAAAATTCTAAATATGGTTGATTTCGTAGTAAAAATCCACTCAAAACCGCAACTTTAAAAAATCATATCTCAAAAACCTTAAGACCTACAAGATTTAGGATAATTTAAACATTGTTAAGAATTTTAATATCTACAACATATAAATATTTCAACCACTTTCACTGATGCGAAATTTCCCATGTATCGTGTGCGTTATCCTTTAAAAAAAAAAGTTTAATGTTAAAACTTTAATCTTTCACTTCACACCATAAAGCAAAAATTTAAAATTCCCGCCATTTGCCCATTTAATGCAGTGTTGTCTGGGAACGTAAGTGGCGGCCATTTTGAATCCGATTTTTGGCCTTCTGTGGAGGCGGTATTGTACAAGAATGTTATTCGTGTAACAAATCTCTCATATCCAACCCAATCCTTTGTATTTATAAGTATTTTTCATTCGCTTGAAATAATTTGTATTTTATAAATACTCATCCTCCGTCAGGAACTTGTCGTCCAGGAAACTCAAATATGTTGACTCACTTTCTGTCTCAGTCAAGATTCCAGAGCGTCTGTCTGGCTTGGCTTGAAAATTACCATACGGGTGTAAAAATTATGTTTATTCTCAAGGGCGTAAAAAATATCATTTTACGTCCAGATTTGAGGTAAATAATATGTCAAAAATCTCCCGTTTAGACAAAAAAATACTTTTTCATACCTTCATAAAAAACATGATTTTAAACTGTCTGCAGATAACTAAAGCATGATTACCGATGCAAAAAAAAACTTTTTTTTGATCGCGGGTGCAAAAAAAGATTTCTGTCCGTTTTTTACCCAATATTAAAGGGAAATAAAGGAATATAGTAATATTGAAAAAATCTTATTATTCTTGCCTAAAAATTAAGTCATTTCCGCCAGTTTTCACCAAGTATTTACGAAAAAATTATTTAAAAACATCGTCAAAATATTAAACTGTCAAAGATTAAAATATCGCAACAATGAACGTCACCGAGTAAAAAGGCACATCGCTATGGAACCCGCATTGTTATTTCATTTACCGACTACCTTGATTTATAGTGTAAAGATGGTGTATTGCGAGAAGTGCTCTTCGTTCGAGATTTTTAAAAGTATTTTCCTGTTTTTATTCGATTTTTTGATAAAGGTATTAAAAAAAGATAGTGTTAACAACTCCCGGCTAAACTGTGCTTTTTTTAAATCGCGTTTTTAAATACCTCGCTGCGCTCGTTATTTAAACCGACGCTTGTAAAAAAAGCACTATTTTAGCCACTAGTTGTTAAAACTACTTTTTTATACCTTCATTATAAACATGATTTTAGTAGCTGTCTGCAGATAACTAAAGCATGGCTTTTTTGGTTACCGGTGCAAAAAAAACTTTTTTTTATAACAGGTGCAAAAAAAGATTTCTGTCCGATTTTTACTCAAAATTAAAAAGAAATAGCGGAAAATAGTAATATTGAAAAAATCTAATTATTCTTGCCTAAAAATTAAGCCATTTCCGCCAGTTTCCACCAAGTATTTACGAAAAAATCATTTAAAAACATCGTCAAAATATCAAACTTTCAAAAATTAAAATGTCGCAACAATAAACGTCACCGAGTAAAAAGGCACATCGCTATGGAAACCATTGTTATTTTATTTACCAGCCGCCTTGATTTATAGTGTAAACATGGTGTGTTGCGAGAGGGCTCTTCGTTTGAGATTTTTAAAAAGAGTGTTAACAACTCGCGGCTAAACTGCTTTTTTTTACTCGCGTTTTTAAATACCTTGCTGCGCTCGTTATGTAAGCCAACGATTGTAAAAAAGCACTATGTAAGCCACTACTTGTGAAAACTACTATTTTAGCCCCTAGTTGTAAAAAACTAGTACTACTTGCAGCTGGTCACCTTTGATAAAAAAATTTGATATCCAATAGGTTAGACGAAAAGAATTCGAACAAACAACACGGCTGGCTTCTGATCAGTTGGGTGCCCGACACAGCCCCAATTCGACAAAAAATGTTGTATGCATCGACCAAGGCCACTCTAAAACAAGAGTTTGGAACTGCTCAAATTAAGGATGAACTTCACGCTACAATTGAAGTATGTCTACAATATCCGAAGTTATTAAACCAACTTGCTATAGGCAGTTTAAGTTGGTGATAAAATGTATGCGTAAACGTGAAATATAGCGCAATATTATGTCTTCTTTTTATCTGTAAAAAAACTGACTTCCGCTCGAATACGGATATCATAATCCCATCTCTGCGGACTTTCGTTGAACTTTTCATCCAGATCACGTTAAAGACTCGGACATGTATAACATTCAGACCAGACGTTAATTAACATGGTATTTATAACGTCTGCTTCGAGGTCTGCTCTCTGTTGTTAAAGCATAAGAGTTTTACCGAAGAAAGTAATAAAAAATCAATAGAGTGGTAATACGAACTGTCAAACCAAAGAAAGCAAGATATAAATTCTGGTACTGAAATTTAAAGGACAGAAAGGACCGATCAGAGAAATTCCACGTCTATGCCTAGACAGCTCGTACTTATCATGACCAACTTAAACTGTCTATTAAAGGTGCAATGTAGTATCTTTAAAGGGAACTCGAAATTTAAATTGCATATTGTGGCGTACACCGAGACTAAATAAAAACTCGATTTATGGGACTGAAAAGTTATGCGTACGTCCGTTATTTTAAAATAGTATCACTTTTTATCTCTAGTTGATAAACTAAAGGATTACTAACTAATCTCGGTTCATATTTTTCCAAATGTAATGTCACATCAGTAATTGTAAGTCGCCTTTTGATAGTTTATATTTTTTACATGTTTTAGAGTGAAGTTACCTTAGACGGTTACAAAAGGCACAAATCAACTGAAGCTACACCCCCGCCACTATCTCTGCAAGAAGAGCAGTTAAATGAAATAAAAAAAACCGAGGTTAATACAGAAATTAACGTCGACACCAAGCAATCTTTGGGATCTTTGGCGTTTCCTTTAACTAAAGATGCCAAAGATGCCATTAAGGATATGACGTTGAGAAAATACAATTATTTGCAACTTTTTATAGGTGGGTAAGTCCTGAAAATGTTTTCCTTTAAAGTCCCTTATTTTCATTTTATTTGTGAGAAAGGGTTTTCATCTTTTTTTGCAAGTTTAATAACAGCTTCTAAAGTAATTAATATAGTTTTTTGAACTTATTAGCATACCGGATTTTGTATTTTACTCTACTTCATATGTTTTTTAAAGTAACAATCTGAACATTTTATAAAAACAGAAATATATAACGGGGAAAAAGTTATGTTGATACAAAATGGCTTTGTTATTAAAAACTGAAAAATTTCTTCTTAAGAGGATAAAAACAAAGTCTATATAGAGTTCCAATTGCAAAAACAATGTTTCAGCGACTTCAAAAATATTTTATTATTTAAAAAAGAGTACTTTATCTTTTTCGTTAGTTTATTTTTTGCAGCTAAAAACTGGCTAAAAGCCCTTCTAATCATTTATTTCTGTGAACTTAACAGGCGCAGATAATATTTAAGAAGATGCTAAGAATTTTATTGGTATGAACTAATTTTTTTAGATATGTCTCAAGAAACAATCCACCTTGCAATATCGGATAATATCTCATTAGACCAACTACCCTCGAAGGTTCCTGAAAATAACGCTAGATATCATCTGTATAAATTTAGTCATTCACACGAAGGAGATTTTACTGAATCTATTGGTAAGTGAGACAAACATGTTTAGTCGATATAAAGTCAAAGTCAAAGTCAAAAAATGTTTTATTTCGAAATGGTAAACATTTGAAATACAGTCAGTATTCCTAAATTAATTAATGTCCAAGTAAGTATCTAGTTAGAGAGGACATATAAAAAACTTAAGCTAAATAACAATTATTAACACAAATAAAACGAAAAAAAAACAACAGTTATATAAAATTGGAACAAAAATTGACTAGATAGCTTGAAGATATTCTTGTAACGTATACGGAGATATATTTAAAATAAGTTTTTTACTTCTTTTTTAAAGGTACTTATTGAGGGTTTGTTTTTTATTTCGTTAGGTAATCTATTTTACAGAAAACAACAATTTTGAAATGCCCCTTTTTCATATATAGTCGTTTTATGCTGATTTGATTTTAGTCTATTTCTAAATCTTGTATTGTGTGTATGGTCTACAGAATTTGTTACAAACAAATGAATATTTTTTCTTGCAAACATCACACACTCATAAATATAGACGCCAGGTGCCATCATGATTGATTGATTGAGAACAGCAAGTATTCTAACAGCGTACTTTTGCACAATAAAAACACGTTCAAAATCAGTACTTTGGCCCCAATGAAATTATTGCTGATCTTAGATGTGAGTGAAAAGTCGCATAGTATAAGGTTTTACAAATATTTATGCTACATTCTTTTGAAATTGAGCGAAGACCATAGCAAGCTCTTGAGAGTTTTTTTGCACAAATTGTCTATGTGAACTGACCAACGCAGATGTTCATCAAGATATATACCTAGTAGCTTAACCTCGCTAGATAGTTTGATTTCTATTTTATTATTATTTGATATGTTTTTTATCTAGATTTGATCTTGTAGGTTTGAAAATCAAAGCATTTGTTTTTTCATGATTGAGAACTAGCCTATTTTTTTCCATCCATTGTGTTACGATTGAATATACTCTTCAAAATTTTTGTAGCTTTTATATAAATATTATTGTCATCGGCAAATGAAACTAAGTGCACAGGATAACCATCAATTGCTTTTTTAAGGTCAAAGGTAAAAATATTAAAAAGCTGAGGACCAAGAATAGACCCCTGCGGTATTCCAGACTCAATTGTCAAAATTTTGGAGCTTGTAGTGACTTTATTATTTGTAAGTCTGGCTTCCTGTGGTCGGTCAGAGAGATAAGATGTAAACCAGCAGTTTCCAAGACCTCGAACTCCATATCTATTCTTTTTTTTCCAGAAGTAGTTTGTGATTAATTGTATCGAATGCTTTACTTAGGTCTATAAAAAGAGCAGTTGCCATTGAATCTTGGTCAACTGATTCAATAATTTTATTAACAAACGAAAATATTGCGGTTTCGGTGCTTTTGTGTTTGGTGAAGCCATGTTGAAAATCTGGTATAATATTGTTTGAGTTTAAATAATTGTTTAGTTTTTTTGTGCATGACAGATTCATATATTTTTGAAAAAGTTGATAGAAGTCTAATAGGACGGAAGTTGGTGACATCATAAGGGTCTCCCTTTTTAAGAAGAGGCTTTACTATAGCTTTTTTAATTTAATTTGTAATCGAGTTTTTTATATGCTTAATAAGTTTACTGCTGATCTCATCCCATCTGCTTGATTTGGTTAATTTTAGTTTATTTATTGCGGATAATACTTCGTCCTCTGATGTTGGGGATAAATAAAATGTTTTGTTTGTTCTATCTACATTTTTTGTAAGATAATCAAAATCTAAAGATGGGTCCAAGTGACTCTGTATATTTTGTGAAGTGTTTGTGAAGTAGTCGATGAATTTATCTGCAGATTGTTTCGTAGTAAGTATCCGATCACCATCCTTAAGTAATATAGGCTTGTAAATTTTGTTTTTTTTTTGTTTGTTTTGTGACCTATAATCTCCCACATCTTTTCTTGCCAATTTTCAGCATTCAAAATTTCATTGTCATAAAACGTTTTTTTTGCCTCAGAAAGTAGCATGTTATAATATGATTGGATTTTTTTTTGGTGTCATTAAATTCTGGATATCTTATAGAATAGTCTGAAACTGTGTTTAAAAGTTTTTGAACTCTAAGAATTTCTGGCGTTATCCATCGGTCACTTTTTTGGTATTTTTGCTTTTTTTTCATTTTCTTTATAGGGAAACATAAATTAAAGTAATATAAAATCTTGGATATAAAAATTTTTAAGCTTTTATTTGGACAAGTTTCTCTATATACTTCCTGCCAGGATTCTAAAGCAATATCATTACAAAAAAACTGTATATTCTCAGAACTAAAGATCCTGCCAAAGTATATAAGTAGATTTTAGTGATGAGTGAAAGAAGTGAAATGATTACACTTGAGTCACTTTCTCGTAACTCTCATTTGTAATGTCTTTCAGTTACTACATGAATATACAGTTTCTGTTGGTACATGAATATACAGTTTTTCCTAATTTTGTTTCTATGATCTCGATAACCACGTACCATTTTGCTCTCCCGTTCCGTAAAGTATCTTCTTCTTCCTTTAACTTTTTCCCGTTTTGTATGCTGAATGCATTTTTGTCTTGAACGTCTTTCTGCAGCTCCGTTGCTTTGGGTATAATAAGGTGATATCGTAATTTCTTTCATGCCATTACTTGCATGGAACTTTTTTATTTCTTTTTGTCTGAACATACAGGGTGACAATTTGAAAAGTTTCACCCCTGATATTTTGAGAACCACAAGGAGGCTATTTTGGCCACTGTTAAATGAAACTAATAAAAGTGAGATCATAATAATCGAACGCGTGTAGGTCGTCGTACCTTTTTACAGCGTGCGGCTTAAAAGCAAGGTTAGCCACCCTCTGTAACGAAGTGCAGTTTAATGACATATAACGACTCCTTGATACCGAATGCTGTTTCTGAAGTAGACTCCTTGATACAGAATGCCTACTGGGGTGACCGCTTGTAACAGCGTGTCTATTATGGTGACCGCTTATAACAGCTTGTGCCGATCTGGATTTGGGTGGTCCTATGTCTCGTTATGTAGTGTACGTCGATGCTAAGGTAATCGACTCCGTTTCTGGACGGTAGTACAGGTTTGCTTAAAAAAGATTTCTGAATAAGTGTATTCATGACATATGCCTGCCTAAAGAAGATACTTGAATATGTATATTCATGACATGAAAAACAACTAACAAAATTTGGCCTAGTTAAAAAAAAAACATATCATTAGATCCGTTTCTGCGAGCTTAACAAGGTTACAATTGTTTTCTCTTTCTTTCTAAATGTATTCGTCTGAGAGAGATCTAGCATACTTCGACCCAGGTGGGTATTTTTCCTGGTATGGGTAGTATGCTGGATCTCGCTCAGGCGCATGCATTTAGAAAAAGAGGACAACAGTAACCATGTAAAGCTCGCAAAAAAAGATTTTCGCTAACCTCTCTCTAATGTATTGATGGTGTGTACATTTTGTAATAAGCCCTGGTGATGTTATCCGTCTTAAATAAAATTAATGCTTATTTATTATATATGTTATTCTCTAAATTGTTTGTTTTAAAGGAATTTATGTGTCAGTAAACATAAAAAATTTAAGAATAATATTATTATGGTTCTTAATTTGCCTTCTATATCAAATTTTTTACAAAATAAAGGGAAAATTTAGCGCCCTAATAAATTTACAGAAAAGATTTGGGGCGTAGAGGGCAAAGTGTAAGGAAATAAATCGGAAAAATGTTTTTCTTCGACCATATTTTCGATTTCGATTATATCTTAGCTTAATTAGCAAATAGTGTTAATCAATGGATTATTAGATTAACTGACTAACTGAACTTTCTGGAATCCAAATTGACTATCAGAAATAATATGGTGTTTATCTAGATGGACTAGCATTTCAATCTTCATGAAATGAAATTGATGACAGCAAGGAAATTGTAGAAATACCGAAAAATATCGAATTAAAAAAATATCGAAAAACAAATCGAGATACAACATCGGGTAATTTGTTTAAAAAGTCCCTGACAATTAAACACCAAAATAGAATGGTCATTTTCTGTTTGTTGGTTATTGGAGAAGGCGTTGTTCCCTCTAAAAATAGATTATCAATCTCATAGTCTTGAATATCGTCTAAGTTAATTACGTCAGAAATTTGATCTCGAACATTAGCGCGGTCATTAGTGCCAACATTAATTTGAACTAAATCACAACACTAAAGGAAAGAAAAGTTGTTAATGAAAATTTTCAACTCTGAGCAAAAATTTTGAATAATTTATTTAAATAAAAGCTATTGCTTGAAAAATAAGGGCGAGTTTGTAATCTCATCGATTGAGCAATCGATGCATCAAACAAGTTCTTAAAACGTTCCGATGGCATTAATTGCAATCGGCTCCGAGGGCTGATGGCTATTGATGGATGGATTAATCATCAGTGATGGCTGTCAGAATCAGATGTTCAATCAATTTAAATTTTTTAATTTACTTTATTGTTTATAAAGAATTACAATTCATTCTTATAACAAGGGTTCTGTAACATACAATGTAGCAATAAATTAATAAATACCTAATAAATAATACAAAAAAAGAATACACTACTACCTAATATTTTTGTGTAATCTGCACATTTATTAGTTCCTTAAAAATGCTCTAAGCTTTAAAATATTAGTAACAGTACTAAATATTTCCCTAACCAAAGCTGGTGTGAGATTATCTAAATAATATGCAAAATTATTAGGGTCATTCCAACTAGCAGGCCTAAGGTGCTCATAGAGAGGGCATTTAAAGAGTAAATGAAACAAAGACTCTGGTTCAAGTAAGTTGCAGACCCAGCACAGTTCATTTTGTTTTATTTTATATGAAAGGCCATTCCAAAATATTTTACAGTTCTATATAGAGCAAGTTCTGATTTGTGTAATCACCCTAATCATGTAAAAAGCACAATCAAAATTTGAATATCTAGGGTGAATTGTAAACACGTATCACGAAAGCGTTTTAGAATTTCTGGCCTTCTTTTTCTCAGAACTGCGGGATTAAGAGACCATAAGCCGCTCAATTCGAATTGTTCAAACCACTGGTACACCTGATATGCCCAGTTGTATCTGCCACAAGGGTTCGTATTAAATAGGGCCACCCGTCACCCCAAACAAATTCTGGGCAGGCTATGGTCTTCCATTGATAAAATTTAAATTAAGTAATTAAGCGTTATTTTAAAAATAAAACAAGACACCGGAAGGGAGCCAGTTTCAAGCCTGATCAGAGCATGGGCTGTTTTTTGACGAAGTCTAAGAAGGAACTTGTAGAAAGATGACTGTATCTTTTCCAGGGCATCAGTATAACGAGGCCTTCAGACAGGTAGGCAATTAGTAATTGACATAAGAACGGTACTGGAAAAAAGCTTTTTGTTAACTGAGAAAGAATGATATTTTATTTGCGTAGTTATGCTCATAATTGCCCACCACCACGTCAGTGACGCTCTTAAAAGAGTAGTGTCGCTCATTTTCCTAAAACAATTTGAAGGGGTAAAAACAACCCCTCAATAACCACCTGTAAGTCTTGACCATTAATAAAACCAGGCCGATTGAAACACATTATTTAAGATATTTAATTTCCTCTGCAAGTCAATCTCAGAGTCTCCTAACAGTACCGAATCATCGCAATAAAGAAGTAAAATTAACTCATTACTACCACCGATATCAAGCCCACGAGCTCCTCTGTCTAGAAAAAAATTGATCCATGTCGTGTATGAATAGGTTAAATAATGTTGGACTAAGGGAGTCGCCCTGCAAAACGCCAGAGCTAATTGGAAAAGATTTTGTTAGGTCCTCTGTTGACTTAATTTGAACTGAAGCTTTATCGTAGATATCTTTAATAACCGTTATAAAATTTGAGCTTACTCCTGATTGGTAAAACTTCGGCCACATTAAACTATAAATTATGTAGTAGTAGTAGTAGTTAGGGGCGGCCCGCAGTCCTGGCAATTAGGCCTCTTCATGGGCCCTTTCTGCCATACCCCGTCTTGCACCCTTATCCTTCCACTCCCTCTAGATATCCTGCCTCTCTCTCTCCGGGCCTTCCTGCCTTCCTTACGAAGGTCAGCACGTCAGCCCATCTTAGAGACTGTAGCTCCTCCTCTTCTATTGTAGGGGCGCCCCACGTCTGGTGCCTCAATCTGGCGTACCCGTCACACTCTCCTATCAGGTGCACCGCTGATTCCTCTGCCCACCCACATGCTGGGCAGGTGGAGTCAGCATTCCTACTAACAGTCCAATGTCCTTGCGAGTTTTTCCCAGGAGCCATTTAGTTCTGGCTGCGTCTGGTTCACTCACGAATAGTTTGGACTGTCTGCATTCTCGCTCTTCCCTCCAGGACGACTTCAGTTGATCGCTCGCCCATTTATTGAGCTCGCTCTGCACCTGTTTTGTTGTGATTCCCTCCCAAGAGCGGTTCCGGTCCAATATATTGGGTTTCGGCATCAGCTCTGGCAAGTTCGTCCGCCTTCTCATTCCCTGGTATTCCCTCGTGGCCCAGGACCCAAATCAGTGTCACCCTCTTGTCTTTTGGTGAACTAAAAGCCTTGAGGGCAGCCTGGCTGTCGGAACATATGCAAATGTCCCTCCTGCCATTTCTGACCTCTGGTAGGGTTGCCGCCATGATAATGGCGTATACCTCCGCCCGAAAGACCGTAGCGTGCTCGCCAAGCGGGTAGCTTTCTTGAACCTCCAGGTCTTCCGCATACACTCCTGCGCCTGCCTGCCTGGCTGACAGTTTTGATCCATCAGTGTAGCAGACCGTCGCATTTCTGAATTCTTCTCTCTGCCACCAATCCCGTTCAGGTATTGTGACTTTGTACTGTCAAACCTCCATGGTTTCGAAGGAGTCCCTACTGGCATCTTTAGAAGAGGCAACTCTTTTGTTACCAGTTTCTCGATTGTTAGATGACCCACTTTTTTCCCTCTGCCCTTCCATAGACCTCTGGGTCGTAGGTGCGTCGCCATCGCTTCCTTCTTAATCCAAGTTGGAAGCGAGGGGAGACCTAAGATGGTTTGAAACTACTTTTTTTTGGATTTTCCGCCACTAAGTTAAGGAGATTTTTTAAAAAATATGTTAAAACCCACTGTGTAAATTCCTAAAGAAAAAAACTTGTTCGTTTGTCAGTGGTTTTTAAATAATAAAAAAATTTGCCTTCACATACACAAATCCTAACTAGAATAAAGTACTTATCTGACGTTTCGGCAGAAACTCTACTGCCGTGTAGGCAAATTTTTATATTATTTAAAAACCACTGACAAACGAACAAATTTTTTTCTTTAGAAATTTACGCAGTGGTTTTTAAGATCTTTTAAAAAAAATCTCCTTAACTTAGTGGCGAAAAACCCAAAAAAAGTAGTTTCGACATTATGAATCCGCCACAAACATATAGATTTTATTTCTAAGATGGTTTCTAGGGCTCATTGCGCCTGTTATTCCCCGGCAGAAGAGCCCCTGAAGGCTCATGAGCTTTCTGGAAGTGGTCAGTTTTTCTACTACAGACCACTAACCCATATTGGATTCTCGATCTTATGATGGCCTTGTATAATCATTATAGGTTCCTGGGAGTGATCCCCCAGGTTCGACCGACCACTCGGCTCAACTGCCACATTGTTGCCTGAACTTTTTCAGTCATTTTGGCAACATGCTACCTCCACGTGAGTCCCTTGTCCAGTATGACTCCTAGATACTTAAGCTCTGATACTAAAGTTATGGGTCTGCCGTACATTATGGGAGCTCTGAAATCCTCTAGTTTCCTTTTGAAGAGGATCATTTCAATTTTTGCAGGATTAACTGATAGGCCGTTCTGTCTGCACCAGTCTTCTATGATTCTGATCGCCTTTTGCATTCTTTCGCAGACAGAGGCGAGGAAGCGGCCAACCACCTTCACCACGCTGTTGTCTGCTTATGCTTGCGCGTCGAATCCTTTCTGTGTCAGGCGACTTATTAGGTCGTCCATTATAAGGCACCACAGATGAGGAGAAAGGCAGCTGCCGTGAGGGCAGCCCCCCGTCACATCCACCTTGACCTTGGACTCTCCCAAGCTTGCCTGTGCTTCCCTCTCTGTTAACGCAGACTTTACCCATTCGGTCAGACGTGCTTCAGCTTCTCTTTCTTGAAGGGCAGATGTTATTATCTGCGTTCTTGCCTTGTCCAAGGCTCCTTCCACGTCAAACAATACCATGAGTGCGTACTCCTTGTGCTGAAGGGCCTTTTCTGCCTTGTGCACTACTGCATGAAGAGCCGATTCCGTTGATCTACCCTCTGAGTATGCGTGCTAGTCCTTGTTAGATGGTCTGTTGTCCAGTATTCCCTCTAGAAGGTACCTGTCCACCATCTTCTCCAGTGCTTTCATCATAAATGACGTGAGACTTATAGGTCTGAAGGATTTAGCCGTGGTGTAGTCGTTCTTTCCCGGTTTGAGGATAAAGACCTCCATGCAGTTGGAACTTATCCCAGAGCTACGCTGGCCCTAAACACTCTCTTCGTGTGAGGAAGTAGTGCTCCCAGGCCTTGCTGCAGCAGTGCCGGGAAGATCCCATCTGGACCTGGTGACGGTACGGACTGAACTCGTTTATTGCCCAGGATATTGTATCATCCGTGACTACGCGGTCTGCCAGCCCCCAATTCGGCGTTACTTCCTCGTCAGGTGTAGCTGGCATTCGCTCATCGTGCGGATCTCCATCCCCCGTAAAATGTACCTCCAAGAGATGACTCAGTGACTCCTCTACGGAGTTGGTCCAAGTTCCGTCTTGCCTCTTGAATGAACTTAGGATTTGCCTAGTTTCGTTGCTCAAAATTTTTAAGATTCCACTGCCGGAGACCTCTAGACTCCGGCAGTAAGGTTATTTCACTGCAGTATGTCCTCCAGCGCTCTCTCTTGCAGCGTCTTACCTCTTTCTTGAACTCTCTCCTAGCCTCCTTGTAATCATCCCAAGTTGCCTCGTCTCTTTTTGAGATCGCCTTGTTGAGGGCCTGCTTGGTTTTTCTGTCAGATGTCAGCTCCTACAGTTCCCTTCCTTCGATCTAGTTCCGCTTGGTAGCTTTCCCAGTTCGTGCATCGTGGATTCCTTCGGAGTTTCTGGCACGTTTCCTCGGTTCTCACCCCGAATCCGATCATACGATGATCGGAAGTAATGACCTCCTTGGTAACTCCAGTTGACGATGTTTTGAAGTAATTCTCTTGAGCCCAACGTTATATCAATAACTTCCTCCCGGTCCTTATTAACAAACTTGGGCTCCCTACCTCTGTTCGCGAATTCCAGATTTGTCGTGGTTAGAAACTCGTAAAGGGCTTCACCCCTTGGATTGATGTCACTGCTACCCCACACTACATGGTGGGAGTTCGCGTCACATCCGATAATCGCCGGATCTCTTTTTTCCTCCGCAAATGCTATGACCCGCGCTAATTCCTCTGAAGAAGGTGGATGTTCGCTATCGTATGGAAGATACGCGCTACAAACTACAACCTTAATCCTATTGTCTGTTACCTCGAATTCCAAGAGCGCTGCCGCCACGTCTCGTGTCCTCAGTTGTGCTGCGATATTAGGATACAGCTTCTTGTTGGTTCTTCCTCATTGTCTGTTTCTTCTCCGGCTATGATGTTGTAGACGGTGCTGCCTAGTCCCCCTACTTTTCTTCCTATAACATAGAGTTCTTGTATCAAAACAATCTGCGGGGCGTTATTGCCAGCGATCGCTCTGACTAACTCAGCAGTCGGACCGAGGCTCTTATGCAGATTGATTTTGACTTACCCGTATCGCCGCCATGTCGGGGATGTAATGGAACGTAGGGACCCCCTACTGTGACCACTTAGGGGCAGATGGACCGTTCTTCGCAACCTTTCCAGGCCGACGGGCTGCCGCGCTATACGAGCGTGACCTCGACACCGTGAGGGTCACAAACTTGAAGCACAGACTCCAGTCGACTTTGTCCACGTACTGGATCGTGTCCACGCCTACCATGAAAGTCAGACGCCAGCCTCCCGGTCCTCCCGTCATCTCCAGTTGCATCCACTGTCCAGCGGCCGGTTCTGGAGCGCCAGGAATTCCAGTAATATGGCGACGTCTACCTCTTCTTTTGATCGGATCCAGAATCCGTTCCTTTCCGGCCAGGGGGCCTGATCAGCCCTTATTGGGCTAAAGACGATGCCCCCAACCGTGATGACCTGGTCCTAGTGGCCTCTGATTCCGCCGTGAACAGCATCCAGCCTGGTTCAACCAAGCCGAAGTTTTTGAAGCGAAGCTCGGGGCCGCCCGACGCCCTCATCGCCCCTAGCATCGCCCCAAGCAGCTCACGGTGTATCTCGGCCACCTCTGCCTCTTATGCCTATCGGAGCGGAACACTACCTTCAGAGCCCTAGATCCCCGACTCTCGCCTTGAGAGGTTCGGCCTCCGCGGGCGATTCTTTCGCTCTCAGGTCGCCCCTGAGTAGTGGGGACGTGTGCACGGCTTCTTCGCACTGGGTTATTTTGGCCGAACCACCTTTCGGCTTCTTTCGGTTCTCCTCAGGCGTCCTGAATGCGTCCGGTCTTCGGCGCTTGGGAGCAGCGTCCCTATGCCAGATGTACCCTGTTGGGTTCCCTGGCTTTCCGAGCTTCTGCTCTGTGGCGCCTTCGGTAGATTGGCGATCGCCACCCTCTTTTGGCTGTTTTAAGGTTGCCTCTCTTCTCAGGTCCTCGAGAGGCCTGACCCTGGTTTTTCGGCGCCCCAGTGCCGTCGGTGTTGGCCGTTATGTCTCGGCTTTTTGGGCCTTGGTTCCCTCACCGGCCGCCCGGCTGCTCTCTTCTTGCTGGGCCATCCACTCGAGTTTTTTAAGTTTGCGGGACTCTCTTGCTTTCCTCCACCCTTTCTCGTTTGGTGAGTCCGACGTGACCTCGGCTTTCCCGTTACCAGGTTTTGGTCCGCCCTCGGTTCCCCCTTTGGATTTCTGAGCCGGTCGGCTAGAGATTCCGGGTCGGCATTAGACTTGTTTTTTGACGCGTCTTCTGCCTTCCCTTCCTCCTTACTGGCTTCACCAGTCCTTTCTCCCTCTGGGTTCCCCTTGGGCTTTCCCTCACCCAGCTTCGAGTCCACCTCCATCTCGTCGGCGGAGGATCGCAGAAGCTCTTCCTCGTTGGGTCCACCCTCCTCAGCGGGTTCCCTCTCTCCTCTTTGTCAGTGTACTTCCCTCTTTTCCATTCATGTTCATATTCATCTGAAACAGAGAAATAAGGGGTTTATGTGTGTGCGGTTGTGTCTGTATGATTGAGTGTGTATAAAAGGTGATGCTTGGTAGTCTAGTCCACCCTGGTTCCCCGCCAAACCTCCTACCAGCTGATTCCGCACACTTAACCTTCGACGGCCGTAGTTAAGAGCCCCCCCCCCCCAAAGCGCACAGCGCTCCCCTTCCAGTTACCAACTGCAATACTGTTTCGCTTGGAGATTTTCACCGAGTGTCCGGGGCAGCCCCCTACGTTGGTTAGACAAGGGTGGGCCCTATACTTCTCGGTATCCTAGTGCACTACTTCTAATTTTTCTGCTACTACCACTTCGACTGTGGGTCTACATGTTCGGCGCTTGCCAGATGCTGGGCGAGGTGGCCGGAGTTTAAACAAAACTTTGCATTTGTTTTGTCTGATGTGTGAATGTGTGATGTTGTTTTGTGTTGTGTATGTAAGCCTGTGCCTTTTTGCAGAGTTATGTTGTCATTACAAGTAATGTCCTCGCAACCCTTCGAGAGGGTACCGGTATCCCCCTGACGTGGGATACACTCGTGGCACTCGGCACATCTGTGTTATTCGTGTGCATTCACCAGGCGCTTTTCCTCAGCGTTCCAATTAATGCACCCCCAATACCTCAGTTAAAACCACCCAGCTATGTGATATAGAATCAAATGCCCTACGAAAAATCGACGAAAGCCGCAAATACTTTCTGTTTTTTGAGCCTTAAGTGATTTTGTATTGTGGTGTGAAGTGCAAATATCGTTATCATCTCATATCAGTACACCCTCGATTTTTACGAAAGCCGGATTGGCTTTCAGGAATTACCTCATGAGTTTCAAGCCAAGTCAATAACCTATTTAGCAAAATTTGAGTAAAAACTTTAAGCGAACGACTCACCAAGGCTATCGACCTATAGTTATTAGGGTCATCTTGTTGGCCTTTTTTAAATAACATTGAAAATATTGAAAATATTACCTTAGTCCAAACTGTGGGTACAGAGCGGCTTTTAATTACATTATAAAAAAGGGTGGAAAGGTACATCATCCAGTTTTGAGGCAATTTTTTAAAAATTCATAAGGAATTTTATCCATTCCGGCAGCTTTATTATTTTTTCAATTTCTTAAGGTAGTCAAAAGCTTATCAAGCTCGACGGGTTTGTCTAAAAGAGGGTAAAATGTACCAAAAAAGTCATCCTTCAAATGTTGGCTATAAAAATTTTCAAAAAAGTTCTCCCAGATGTCTCTGCTCAAATTAAAATTAATATGAATGCCTTTAATTTTTTTAACGTTTTGCCAAAAGGTTTTGTAATCATGGGAATTTGAACCCAAGTTAGATAAGTATTTATTGCCGTTGTACTTTTTAAAAGATAGGAGTCGTTTATACGCTTTTTTATTTTGAAGATATTCCGATTTAAAAATATGGGCAAAATTAAAACTTTTTGCTGTCTTTAAAGATCGCTTTACAAGTTTTTTCATATCAGAACACTGTTTATCATACCAAGGTTTATTTTGCCTTTGATAACGCATTTTATTAAAGTTGGACTTCGACACAATTAGATCCACGGCCTTGACTGCGTCATTCGCCGCTTCGCAGAAATTATTGAAGCACTGGTCAACTTTCGACGAGGGAATTATTTTATTTGAAAACTATTGTTTTAAATAAAAATTACGAGCGCTGACCTTCCAACAAAGGGAACGGAAAGATTGCATGTTGGGCGTAGAAATATTATTGAAGTTAGAAACATTTAAAGAAATATTTAACTCAACGCAGATTGGAAAATGAGTATAAGCGAAAACTCTTGAGTCAACGTACATATCTTCAACAATATTCAAGCCCTCCGTATTAGTTAGAAACAAGTCAATAACGCTGTTTTCCTGTGCAGCCGAAAAAGTAAACTTTGCTGGGGAATCACTAACGGTTCTACCGTTGATAATTGCCAAATTATTTATTGTAACGAAGTCCAACAGTAGGCGTCCCTTTGTATTAATTATCTCATCTAATGAAGTGCGAGGATGCAAAAGCTTTGAACCCAACAACGCTTCTCCGTCGACGGTATTAATACTGCTTGTTCTGCTATTGAAATCACCACGGACATAAAAAGCTGTAACTGCATTCAAATGTCTTGCATCATCTAGTCTACCTAAATCTAGACTAGGTTTAAAGTAAACAAATGATAATAAAAAACATCTATTAGAAATTTTAACTTTTATTATAAGCTACCAGTTTAATTTTTGCAAAATTTCGTAACGATAAGATTTTCTTATTAAAACTAAGATGCCACCACTGGCGCGACTATAAGAAGCCTCTTTTACCCCATTTGACCAAACAAAGTTACGCGCGAGACAAGTGTATTGGAAGCACTGGTTCAGACATGAGCCATGTTTTACTTAAGCACAGAATGTCAATAGAGCCATTTTCCTTAATAACATAATCCAAATTCGTATAACCGTCCATATTCCAAAACACAATTAAGTGCTAGTGAGCTTTTTGAAACTTTTTGTTTGTGCTTGTTGACTCTGGTGAAAATGCACCGGTACGGTGTCTTTTCATAAACGAACTTACCGGGACTATTTGCGGTACATTTCTCACATATTTTATAGTCAGATTATCTTCTCCATTTGTTTTGCGGTTGAAAAGATCTAGTCTTAAGAAAGACAATATATTGCTTGCTGGTTAAATCTGACCTAATCTTGACTTGTTGGAAAGGATGCTTTTATTTTTCAAGACCATTAGTGCCTGCTCCGGGGCGCTAAACGTTACTTTTAGCAACCGTGTTTTGTTCCGATTCCGGTAAGTTTACAATAATAACATTCGATCTGCGCTCAGTGGCTTCAGCTAAATAGTCTTCCAATTGTGAAATTTTACAGAAGACTATTATTTTCAGTTTGCAAACTAGCTATTTTTTTCACAATTAGAAATAGTCACCATGAGAGGTAACCAGCTTAGTTAGATCCTCCATTTTACTATTACATGCGGATACAGAATTCGAAACTGAGGATAATTGCTGCATCACTGAATGAAAATAAAAAGAATTTTGATTCATCATGGATTGAAAGTGGGAGGCAGTGAGAATAGTGTTGCTTGTATTAGTATTTTTGGATGAAGAACAAATCCCACATTTCCATGCAACTTGCCCAGACCCATCGTCGAAAAGTTGGCTGCAGGTATTTTTGTGTGTTTGAAGAAAACAAACACAACAAATGCACGTGTTGGCTTGGTCTGTGATTGGTTGCTGACAGCAGGAGCAAGTTGAAGGCGGGACTATCATCATAGAATCCATTCCGTGAAGTGAGGTTAGTAGTGATAAGTATACAAAAATGTGCTTACTTGTGCCTTCTAGATAGCTTGAAATCTGCTTGTTGTACTCGCGATAAAAAATAGAAGGCAGGTAACTATATTTTTACATTAAATATTTGTTTAAAATATAAGAAAATACAATTTTTTAAAGGAGAAAATCATCATGGTATCAATCAAACAAACGCAAGCGCAAAACCATACAAAACCGATCACACATCACACACTCGTGGTAGGAGTCGTGTATATTAAAACAGTTACTTCCTAACTCAGTTGATTTCCTATTATTGACTTTTTTACAATTATCACCTATTACTAAAACCACAAAGTCATCCCCACATCAGTCCGAAATAAAACAATCCGCTTCATCATCAATAAAATGTAAGTTTGCTCCAGGCTTGCAAACCAAGGATATCAAATAGTTGTTAAAAGTTAAAAGTTTGAGACAATGATATGTTTGAAATTAACTATGTGTTTCGGACTTCCATTGTCTATATTTTATTTATACGCGACGTTTCGATCAGTACAATCTCTGATCGTCTTCAGGTGCAAACTATCAAATTAAATAGTTGTCATTTAATTGATTTCTTAAACTATTGTATAAAAACTTATTAAAATTAAAATTATCTGTTAAAAATAACATTTTCTTTTGTTTTTTGCAAATATGATTACATTTATTTGGTTGGTTTTGCTTTCGGATTTCTATTTCGTTTTTTAATCTACTCATTTCTAGAAAAAAGTTTTGATTTTCATTATCGACTGCTTTTAACGATAAACGCAAATTGTACCAGTAGCGAATTGTTTGTGTTCCTCAGTTTGCCAATTTACTTGCGCATTTAAGCTGGCAATTTGTGAGATTTGTGAGGTTGTCCGCTTCTAATACCGAGCTAGAAAAGTTATTTTGAGTGTTAATATCAGATATGCTGGTATTGGAAACAGCGCATATGGTTTGACAGCATTTAGAATCGTAACTTCTAACTTTAGTTTGAGTGGAGCTGTCTAAACACTTGTTTACTGAAATACTGGATAATTCCGTTTCCGAAAAACACCTATTAAACAGCTTCTAAATGGGTCCGTTTCCGAAAAAACAGCTATTAGACAGCTATTAAACGGGTCCGTTTCCGAAAAAACCGCTATTAAACAGCTTTTAAATGAGTCTGTTTCCAGAAAACACCTCAAAAACAGATAAAAACGACTTTTAAATGGGTCTGTTCCCAAATAAAACGCTTTTCAAAAGGATCTGTTTTAAAATAAACAGTTTTGAACTCAATCCTGCATTTTTGGGGAATACATGATATTTTTTATAACTCCCTGTATAAATTAAATATCGCTCGAAAACGCACCACACTGTATAACTTAAACGTCACACTAAACGTTTCCAGGACTTCATATTATGATAAAAAAGATATATAATAAAACAACAGGAAACAGATTATACGCTCTAGACTCTTGGTTGATTTCAGAAACACAAACTTTACCCACACTAAAGCTCAAGCATAATGAACATTATTGGACAAAAACTTAATTTGTTGCTCAAATTTTACCAACCAAAGTTTACTTCCTAGCGTTATAACCGAAAACAGCGTAGTAAACAGTGAAACAAAAGGGTAAGTACATATAAACTTATTTCTTTAATCTATAAACCTAATAAATCTCTAGAACATTGAACATTTTTTAATTTTGATGACTGCTTCTAGCCAAAGCATATAGACCCCAAAATCCAATTTTATAATTTTTGTCTGCTCCGGCACCACACAAAAATCTACTGCAATTTTTCATGGGTCTACAGTATTAGGTTCCTTTTATCAAAATCGGTTGACAGAGCAAAATTTATTGTTTAAATCAAGAAAAAAACGGGTAAAATGGTGGTTAACCTTTTTCTTTGATTTTTATAAAAAGATTAAATCTGAAGCCTGATAAATGAAGCCTAATAAATACACTAGTATAGAAAACGTGGTCGTCTGGGCTAATTTATTATGATTGCTAACTTTTATCTTAAGACTCTAACCTTATACAGACCGCTTCAAGCTACTGCGAACATAGGGCGAAAGAAGTCTAATTTGCCAGTGTACGTACATTCAGAGACACCGCACGCCTATCAGTGAAGCAACCAACACTCAGGCTTCCGATCGCCATTCGCTGCCATTCGCCGCCGTTCGCCTTGTATTTAGTACGCCTCTAACCACGGTGCTGTGTGGTGCGTAGTCAATGAAACCGGAATTTGGTCAATAAATACGCAAATTTTTATAACATAATTTTCTTATTTTTTGTCACTGATAAATAAGAGCGTTTTATTGTCAACTGCTCAGATTTATCAGTGACGACGTGTTACAATGAAAATAATAAGGAGAAACAAAATAAAAGCAAGTTCTCAAAATAAAATAATACATTCTAAAAACCAAAAAGATTCTCCCAGTCAAAAAAAAATTAAAGCAAATGTTCGAAAAGTCCTCCTTGCTCGGCTAGACAATATCCGAGCCTACTATAAAAACCCCTTCCAACGTTTCCAAGCATGTTAGGGGTGATAATTTGAAAAGCTTCTTCAAAAACAGATAGAAGTCATTAGGAGCAAGATCGGGAGATCGAGCTGGACATAAAATAGTTCCCCGTGTACTTATAACCCGATTAGGAAATACATTATCAAGATATTCCCTAACAAGGCCAACATTGTGAGCGGAACAACCATCTTGTTGAAACCATGTTTCACCAAATCTTACACCTAACAACTGCCTAGCAGTTGGAATAATGTGCTGCTGCAGTAGATCCAAGTATCTAGGACCATTGAAATTGCAATTGCCGTTAATAAAAAATGGCCCAACTACGTGTTCCCCTACAATACCCCCCCCCAAACATTTAGTTTTTGGAGATACTGTGTTCTTACGTCAAAATACAAATGCAAATTTTCCTTCGACCAATATCGAACGTGTGTTGGGTTATGACGATTTGACCATTTGACCATCTGCACTTTTTCGGCAACTTCGTAGACATCCATTTTTAGTTTTAAAAATGTATTATTTCAATTAAGAACTTACCCATCTGTTTCTCGAGCAAGGCAGAAATAAAAGAAAATAATAAAAACAAAATGAATTTCCAAAAGATAACACTGCAGCGTGCTTCGAATCCACCTCGGTCGTACGGCACGGAGAGTAAATTGGACTTGATTCCCCCTATGTTCGCAGTAGCTTGAAGCGGTCTGTATATCTTTTAGGGACAAGAATCGCACATGATTGAAGCCTCAATTACTATGTGAACAGATTAGAAAAAGGACCAGTAGGAAGGTAATAAATATTTCTATTTACTCTACATATGTATCAATTTACTCGAAAAATGTTACTGAAAATTCACCAACATACTAATTATTTTATATTTTAGAAATAAACAGCCGAAAACATAAATATCTAGACACAATTACGGAGAATGGTAACAGACCCCAACGATTGTGATGTGGATTTTGGATGGACCAATAAGAAGGTAAGAAACTTTTATGCTTTTTTTTCTAACGTGATCGGTCGTTGGTGTCAAATTTAATACACAGTAAAATATGCTGGCTTAAAATGACACACGTGTCGTAAGGGCTGTTCTATCTTAAACGATTACCCATAACGGTAATCATTGGAAAGTTCAGCTCTCGTTAAAAAATGCATAAGATAACTCCCTTATTCGCGAACAACCTTAAATCCGTCGTATATAACGCGAATAGGTCCTCGGACTATCGAAATAACGCGAGAGGGCTATAATACTAACACCAAAAATTTTGAAAATAACATCTTTACCCTAAATTTATTAATTATATTTTTGAGATATTTTGAACAATTAGATTTTTCTGTTTAAAACGATGTATCACACCATATGTCAGGGCGATGAAGAGGGTTAACTACCTCAAATAAATCATTTATATCTCCGTGTTTGTCTGTTTGTTCCAGGATCATTCAAAAACTACCGAGTCAATTTGAATAAAATAGATGATGACTTAAAACATGTAAAGATTTCTCAAAAAAGGTCTAACCGATTTAATAAATTTTTCTGTTTAAAACGATTTGACATAATAAAGGACTAAAAAGTGCTAACTATTCTAAAGAGAATATCACATTAATCACATTAAAACAATTAATAAATACAAATAGAGATACCAAAAAACCCATTTTATAAATTTCTTCTAAATAATTGAACCAATTTGAATAAAATTGATGATGACTTAAACCATGTAAAGATTTCTCAAAAACTGGTTAACCAATTTTGATTAATTTTGCTAGAAATAAAAGAGGTTAAAATCAAAAAATTTACTAAATAAAGCACTGGATATTTAGGAATCATAGACAGTTTAAAACAAAGCAACGCACAACTGGGGTTAAATGAGTGTAAACTACCCCTATATGCTTGTATGTCTGTCTGACTGTTTGCATAATTTCTCATAAACGACTGAATCGATTTGAATAAAATTAAAAAAACGACTGAAATTATGTAAAGATATCTCAAAAATTACTTAACGGATTTGAAATTTGAATTGAAAAAAATTACAAATGAATTGAAAATAAAGCACTGAATATTTAAGAATGACATCATGACTTGTCAAGAACCAGTTTGATTACTTAGATTTTCCTATTTAATTATAGTTGTCTATGTGTCTGTGTGTCTATCTGTCTGTCTGTAGAATTTCTCATAGACAGCTGGTTGGTTAAAAACAGATTAAAAATGGTTTTAAAGCATCTAAGATTTCTTAAAACTGCTTAACCGATTGAAATAATTTTTTCTTATTAAGAAACCTGCTGTTCTTGTTACTCCTGTAGACGCCTCAACAAGTATTAAATCTAAAAATAGATTTTTCTAAACAACCATTCCTGTAGATAATATCATGTCAAGAATTTATATAAATCATAATACCTATTAATAAACCTACTCTTCCGGGTACTACCTTAACAAGCATACATTTTTAACAATTGTCTAAAAAAAAACAAGAGTAAAATTACTAATATTACTAAAATATCTGAACAAGCGCTCATTTCTAACAAAATAAGTCTAAAAAAAAATGAGCTTAAAAACGCAATATTCTCCTCCAGCTAATATATTGTCAAGAATATAATTAAAATTTTACTATGACCAATACCTGTAAAACAGCAATAAATTACATGGAAAACGGTAACACCTGCTTAATACTGTGACAATAATTTTTTAAACTTTATATTTAAAACGTTAAGTAGACAGACATGTATGAATATCTGTATCGAGTTTTAGCCAAAAATCTAGTTTATCTGTTTGTTTCACGAAAACTACTGAACCGTTTTTAACGGGTCTATGATCTTGTTACTTCAACAGCTTTTTTAAAATGGAAATTCTAGTAAATGTCTTCTTCCATAAGTATTAAATCAGTAACATTTTAGTCAATAATTCTGAAAGTTCTCCTAAACAACTACTCCTATGACAAATAACTCAACGTCATTCAAAACAATCGAACAACAATACTACTGTACAAGAATTTAATTAAATTCTATGATAATTCTTAACGAATAAAACATCTGATTCTCTGTGAAACACCGTAACAGGTCACTGCTTTGCAAGTGTTTTTTTTTTACTACCATTTCATCATAAAGTTACTTTCCCTACCTTAAACGTTTTTATACATAAAAATCTACTGTGCATAGATAACTCTACAGGTAAAACCTAGGTAAAAAAATAGATGCGTCCTAAAAAACAGGTAGTCTAAACCGTGATAAGTCATTGTAAAGGAATTTACAGATGTTTATATGTAGGTCTTCTGCAGGAGTAGTATTGCGTTTTTAGTCTCATTTTTTTTGGACTTATTTTGTTAGAAATGAGCGTTTGTTCAGATATTTTAGTAATATTAGTAATTTTACTCTTGCTTTTTTTTAGACAATTGTTAAAAATGTATGCTTGTTAAGGTATTACCCGGAAGAGTAGGTTTATAAATATTTTTAATAGGTATTATGATTTATATAAATTCTTGACATGATATTATCTACATGAATGGTTGTTTAGAAAAATCTATTTTTATATTTAATACTTGTTGAGACGTCTACAGAAGTAGCAAGAACAGCATGTTTCTTAATAAGAAAAAATTATTTCAATCGGTTAAGCAGTTTTAAGAAATCTTAGATGCTTTAAAACCATTTTTAATCTATTTTTAACCAACCAGCTGTCTATGAGAAATTATACAGACAGACAGATAGACACACAGACACATAGACAACTATAATTAAACAGGAAAATATAAGTAATCAAACTGGTTCTTGACAAGTCATGCATGATGTAATTCTTGAATATTCAGTGCTTTATTTTTTACAGTTTTATTTAAATCTGTTAAGTCATTTTTGAGATATCTTTACATGATTTCAGTTGTTTTTTTAATTTTATTCAAATCGATTCAGTCGTTTATGAGAAATTATGCAAATAGGCAGACAGACATACATGCATATAGGGGTAGTTTACACTCATTTAACCCCAGTTGTGCGTTGCTTTGTTTTAAACTGTCTATGATTCCTAAATATCCAGTGCTTTATTTAGTAAATTTTTTGATTTTAACCTCTTTTATTTCTAGCAAAATTAATTAAAATTGGTTAACCAGTTTTTGAGAAATCTTTACATGGTTTAAGTCATCATCAATTTTATTCAAATTGGTTCAATTATTTAGAAGAAATTTATAAAATGGATTTTTTGGTATCTCTATTTGTATTTATACTAGAAATTTAAAACGGTCATTTTGAGAAATATTTAGATGCTTAAGGCATTTAGAAGAAGTTATTAATTGTTTTAATGTGATATTCTCTTTAGGATAGTTAGCACTTTTTAGTCCTTTATGATGTCAAATCGTTTTAAACAGAAAAATTTATTAAATCGGTTAGACCTTTTTTGAGAAATCTTTACATGTTTTAAGTCATCATCAATTTTATTCAAATTGACTCGGTAGTTTTTGAATGATCCTGGAACAAACAGACAAACACACAGATATAAATGATTTATTTGGGGTAGTTAACCCTCTTCATCCCCCTGACATATGGTGTGGTATATCGTTTTAAACAGAAAAATCTAATTGTTCAAAATATCTCAAAAATATAATTAATAAATTGTGTTAGTATTATAGCCCTCTCGCATTATTTCGATAGTACGAGGACCTATTCGCGTTATATACGACGGATTTAAGGTTTTTCGCGAATGAGGAAGTTATCTTATGCATTTTTTAACGAGAGCTGAACTTTCCAATGATTACCGTTATGGGTAATCGTTTAAGATAGAATAGCCCTTACGACACGTGTGTCATTTTAAGCCAGCCTATTTTACTGTGTATTAAATTTGACACCAACGACCTATCACGTAAATATAGGTTAGAAAAAAAGCATAAAAGTTTCTTACCTTCTTATTGGTCAGCTTCTGTCTGCTACAATGGTACGCTAGTATAAAAATCCACATCACAATCGTTGGGGTCTGTTACCATTATCCGTAATTGTGTTTAGATATTTATGTTTTGGACTGTTCTTTTCTAAAATATAAAATAATTAGTATGTTGGTGAATTTTCAGTAACAGTTTTCGAGTAAATTGATACATATGTAGAGTAAATAGAAATATTTATTACCTTCTTACTGGTCCCTTTTCTAATCTGTTCACATAGTAATTGAGGCTTCAATCATGTGTGATTCTTGTCCCTAAAAGATATATAAGGTTAGAGTCTTAAGATAAAAGTTAGCAATCATAATAAATTAGCCCAGACGACCACGTTTTCTATACTAGTGTATTTATTAGGCTTCATTTATTAGGCTTCAGATTTTAAGTTTTTATAAAAATCAAAGAAACCAATTTATTGTAGGCTAGCTAGGGTAACAACCGTTTTACCCAACAATAACTTTTGCTTTGTCAACCGATTTTGATAAAAGGAACCTAATACTGTAGAACCATTAAAAATTGCAGTAGATTTTTATGTGATGCCGGGGCAGACAAAATTCTAAAAGTGGATTTTGGGGTCTATATGCTTTGGCTAGAAGCAGTCGTCAAAATTAAAAAATGTTCAATGTTCTAGAGATTTATTAGGTTTATAGATTAAGGAAATAAGTTTATATGTACTTACCCTTTTGTTTCACTGTTTACTACGCTGTTTTCGGTTATAACTTTGGGAAGTAAACTTTGGTTGGTAAAATTTGAGCAACAAATTAAGTTTTTGTCCAATAATGTTCATTATGCTTGAGCTTTAGTGTGGGTAAAGTTTGTGTTTCTGAAATCAACCAAGAGTCTAGAGCGTATAATCTGTTTCCTGTTGTTTTACTACATATATTTTTTTATCATAATATGCAGTCCTGGAAACGTTTAGTGCGACATTTAAGTTATACAGTGTGGTGCGTTTTCGAGCGATATTTAGTTTATACGGAGTGTTATAAAAAATATCATGTATTCCCCAAAAATGCAGGATTGAGTTCAAAACTGTTTATTTTAAACCAGATCCTTTTGAAAAGCGGTTTATTTGGGAACAGACCCATTTAAAAGTCGTTTTTATCTGTTTTTGACCTGTTTTCTGGAAACAGACCCGTTTAAAAGCTGTTTAATAGCTGTTTTTTCGGAAACGGACCCGTTAAAAAGCTGTTTTTGAGGTATTTTCTGGTAACAGACCCGTTTAAAAGCTGTTTAATAGCTGTTTTCCAGAAACGAACCCGTTTAGAAGCTGTTTAATAGCTGTTTTTCAGAAACGGACCCGTTTAATAGCTGTTTAGTAGTTGTTTTTATGGGTATTTCTAGAGGGTGTAAATGATAATAAATAAGTTACTAATACTTTTATTTCATCATACTAATTACAAATTTTAAAAATATTTTTAGTTGTTCCAATAAATTAGGTTGTGGGCAGTATATGTCAAATAAATCTAAAGATATCTTTCCCGACTTTTTCATTGTGTTGGAAAATTCATCGTACTCATAAAATGTATTTTCGCTTGTAAAGAAGTAAAGTAAGCCATTAGTATAACGAAACACAGAGTTAAAATTAGACGGAATCCCCTGAAATTTATCTGAGAGTAAACCGTGCCGGATAGATGAAAAATCACATTCACTAATTTCGGTGTAATATATATGGTCATAAAATATAAATGTTTGACCTGTATAGGTATTAACTATACCATCAATATTCATTGTTTGATGAAAACCTTTTATATCTGAGATGGATTTCTCTTGTTTTAGAGTGAAATCAGGATCAATAAGGTACATTTTACTACCTGTAAAGATAAAAATATCTCCAACAGGTCTATGATATATGGCTAAAATACTTGAAAAGTTGTCGGGTAAAAATTTAAGAAAATCTTTTATTATAAGTGGAGAGCTGGCAATTATATTAGACTTCAAATCCTTTGCCCACACATATTTTTGATAGAAAATATACAATTTCCCGTTTACTACTAGGAATGTGTTGTTAAAATTTAAATCACATAGTTTGGGTTTTTCTTCTTCCTCTACCGCTAAGGATATTTCTGTGGTGGTTTTTCTTGTCGTGATTACAGTAGTGGTTGTTCTCGTTGAGACTGGTGTGGAGGTTATAGTAGAGTCCGATTTATACCCATATAAATATTATATATATATATATATATATATATAATATTTATATGGGTTAGTAGATATCAGTAGATATCATCTTGAGACAGCTCTGTAGTTTTTCGATTATCGTTTATAATAGGCTACATAATGCTCTCTCTATGTGAAGAATGTGAAATATGTGTGTCCGATTTCGTGAGTCAAAGTCTGTAGTAAACTAATCTCTCCAGGGTTCGGTCTTATATTTAAATTAAATTTTATATTTTTGTTGACGTGGATCTCCAGCTGCACTTTGTATGGATAATCTGCATGAGCCAAAACACCAGAGCCTTGAAAAAAGCAGCTCCTGGATCCTGATCCTTTGTAAGTATGGTTATTTTTATTAAAAGTTATAGTAATATCTGCTTTAAGATACTAATATCTAAATCTTAAATTCTTATATTTCTTCCAGTTTTTAAACGCACGATCGGCTAAATTCCTATATAGGTTGATATTATATATTGGAGGTATACTGTTCCAAGATATGACGGTCTTGTTCCATCTGAACTGTGTGGGGTTTGCTAAAGAATAACTGGCCTGGTCGTCACTTATCCCACAGCGAGGACTTGACATCAGTTTTTTCGTCTCTTCATTTAACGTACCATCAGCTGTTATGGACATTTTTTCTTGAAACTCCAGTAATGCTTAATTCAGGTTAAGGACTAGTTTGATCCTTCAGATAGATATCCATAATCCTCTAAATAGATTTTGGCTTCTTCCAAAGTGAGTTCTGTATTTACACTGACTATAAGCAGTGGTATCAACAGACAGAGTACAACCGTCATGATTAGTGGTCATAACTCATATGAGTGTCGAGAGCCTATTTTGTTATTTATGGAATTTGGCCACTTACCTACATAGGTATCAAGAAGAGAGTCCCAGAAATCTAAAAATTTTTTAAAAATTGAAAATGACCAAAGTAAGTCACTGGCCGCCACTAAAATATCGAAAACAAGAAAAAAAGTACATTTTTGGTTTTTGAGGCTTGGGGCAACTAATCGGCTCGGTGACTCATACCGACCCACAGTATTTTATTTCTTGAACAATCATCATTCAATTTCCCTGCCCAAGTAACATTTTAGGGCATATTGGGAAGTTGGAAGGTTAAGATAACAATAAATTGGACCAAATAACCTTAAGGAACGGTCATTATATACACGACATTTTAAAGGTTTTCTTTTAGGATATTTTTCGAATTATTTTCCTGGTATGTCTTCAAAGTTGTTTCGAATATAAAGTTAAAAGAGAAGGTAAATTGATGGTAAACGTGACTTGAGATTCTACTCTAAGGTCCTCGCCTTGTTTGGGCATTTCTTGGTCAACATTGCTTGTCAAAAGTTTTTATTAATGTCCTGGAGAAATCCCTCAATGTTAAGAACTTTTTTGGTTTAAAGCTGGACTCAAAGTTACTTATTTTTGACCTACAGTTATTCCTCAAAGTTAGGGTTTTTTTTGGAATAAGTTTTAGGACAAAAATTTGTTTTTTTGACCAAATAAGTACAACCTAAAAATATGTTCGAACTTTATGGAAAATTATTCTATTTTATTTAACCATATGGAATATTAAGATTTGATTAGGTTAAAACTTCAGTTTTGTTTTTCTTGATGGGAAGAAAGTAGTTCTGGTAGAAAACAAGAAAAATCCTTTGCGTCACGTGTCCTCTAACGAACTGTCATGATCAGCTGTTTGGATTAATCAATAATCATAACTTTCATGTTCCTTCTCGGTATTTCCAAATTTAAGATATTTCCTTAATAACTATTGTATCTTCAACCTTTGTTTGGATTTTGGCCTATTAGATACCTACCCTCCTATAATAAAAAGGGTTAGGAAAAACCAGATGGAAGCTCAAAATTCAAACAAAGAAAGTAGATGTTTTGGTAAAATTTGGGTTTAAGGAAGAGAGAGCATTCACGTTTTGATCGTCGAAAAGTATACTCTGTGTTAAAGTGCCTACCTAGTAGTGGTGTTCCTGACAGTTTTGTGTTTTAATATGCCAAAAGAAACAAACCTTTCACAGCATCAAGCAGTTTTTACAGAAAAGTTAAACAAATTAAAAGTGATAGTGGGGACCCAACAAGTCCTAGTGGATCTCTACAAGTGCCGAACACAACCAATGGGAATACACACATCCGCCTTTATGTCAACAATCAACATGACAACCGAACAATGGGCAGGGGGTGTGCGGGGAACATTTGGCAATGAATTCGAAAAATGGATAAACCGTCCTTGATGCAAAATTGATAAGAAATTTTGGCTTCACATTGGAAATTTTGTGTTTGAGGGAAAAAAAACATAGTTAACACGACTTTTAGGGCACGGTCGCCAAAAAAAGATAAGGCTCCATGTTTTTTTTTTCTTTTTTAACAAGTCTTTATTATTTTTATTGAAAAAAAAACAACAAAATCTTTATGGAAATGATTTGCTTACACTTGTTTCGTATCCAAATATTAGATTATGATTACAAATTGGAAATAATATTTAATTAGTGTTTTCCCGAAGCATAATTTTCGCGATGTTTTTGTTAAAACTGCATGTTTCGATGGGCGCGTGAATTTTATGAAAGTAAAAGTAAACAATTCAACAAAAAAATTTTCGGCGCATGTCAGTTTCCTCCCATTAATAGTTTAAAATAGTAGTTTATCCCCTATGATTACAAGATAGCTCTGATTTTTCATCACCATTTTTTATTTCCAAAATTGTTGTAGGCCATGGACAATTATTACTTTTCTCTTTTTTTATTTTCATCTCCTTCTATTCTGACACGTAGAGGGCGCTTCAGTCACAGACAAACAAGAGGGCACTGAGAGCGCATTGTGTACAATAGGACACAAATTAGGTTGAGTATTTATGCAGATGTGTACATGTGTCCCAAAAGTTGGTAAAAAGTGTCCTCTGGGCAAATTCACCTTCAGGAAAAAAAAATTAATTACCTATTTTATCCCACCAAATTACCTTGGTTTTTGTCCCCACTTTGATAAAAAGACGGGAAATTTCCCTCTTTTTTGACCTCCCAGCTTTTTATAAGAAAAAATTTTAACCAAAAATGTTACTTGGGTGTCGTCTTTGGGTTACGAATTTTCAAACTTGGGAGAAATTAGTAAAAAAAATTACATTTTTTTTCACTATTTTCCGCTATTTCTTTACCAATTACAATAGCAAAACCAAACTGCACTATATGGTGGGGCCAACTATATATTTCTATAAGAAAAATAGGACATTTGACCTGCGTGGTTTTTGCCGTCGTTGCGACGCATATACCCAAATTTTAACGATTTTCATGTTTTTATCGTTTATCTCCTGAACTATTTCACCTATTGATATATTCTCTTATCCACCTGAAAGCCCTTTTCATTCCACATCTACCCATGCATACACAGTAGGTATGGGGGCAGTTGAGCGTGGGAAAATTTTAAATACCGTGGGAACTTTTTACTGATAAGTATCTAACCGCAAGTCCTTTGATATATACCGCCACAGGCACGCCCAAATCCTTAATTGCTTTCTGGTATCTTATTGCTTCTGTGATCCTTAATTGCTTCTCTCGATCTAACCGCAAGATCACTGGTACACTTATTCTTTATATGGGTGAATGAAAAATCCAAAATATTTATTTTTCTTATCAGTAGTTTTTTTTATTAATTTTCAAAAATCGAAAAGTTGACAAATTTTGGTCCAACACAGCTTCACAAAAATTAGAATATCTTGAGGACAACTTATCGCAGATTGATAAGATATAGCTCGTTGTAAATTGTGTGTAAAGTGTACCTTTCCAACGATGTGTCACATGACCTATTATATTTTCATCTGTTTTTTTTTTAATTTTTTAAAAAACATTTTTTGATTTTTTTCAAAAGTAATTTTTGAATTTTTTGCGAAAAAATTTTTTTTTTGTCAATGTTTTTGCAAACTATGTGCCAAATTTCAAGATGGAGAAATTATGGGTTCATGGTCAACCAAATAAAAGCAACAAAAAATTGAAGAAAATTGTTTGAAATTCGTATTATCAGGCACACATAATATGTGTATGCGCTGTAGGAAAAAGTTATGTTTTGAATATTAATTTGGTGTAAGTAAATTAAAGCTAAAATAAAAATAGCCCCATTTTTATCCCCCCGCCCCTCAGTCTAGCGTTAGTCTTTTTATGGGTCCAAAACTTGTGTTTTTTATTTGTGCGAACTTGTTTATTCCTGTCATGTCTACTTTTTCATTGGTGAGTTATTCCCAACCCACCATAATAAACATTTTTACCCGTTTTTTAGATTTAACTGGACTTCACTTTTGTTTCCGTGATCCGATTTTGAGGAAATAAAGCCTATGTTCATCCCAGGTATCGAAGGAATGTATTAGTTAAATTCCATTAAAATCGGTTCAGTAGTTTTTGCGTGATGGTGGCACAGACAAACAAACAAATAAACAAACGGACAAACAGACAAAAATTCTAAAAATTGGATTTTTGGGATCTATACCAGATAGCAGATGGGCTAACATCCAGCACCATAAATTAAAAAAAATATTTACTGTAAAAAAATGCTCCACATACTTATTTAGATTTAGGTACCTACATATTTGTGAATATTTTTTTCAGACCATCAACTACCTTTGATTCACCCAATTTTAAATCTGGATCAGAAGAGTCGCTGGAAGTTCTTAATCAGTCGCTGGTGCTCTTGGGAGAATCTCCCATCAAAAAGAAAAGACTAACTAATCAGAAAGCAGAAAAAGGGAAGGTAGTGATCGCAGTGAAAGAAGAAGTGTAAAATTAGAAGAAACCCCTGTGCCACTGAACATGATTGTGAGATAACAAAGCAACTAAAAGTAAAATTTGTAAAAGAAAAGGGCATTTTTTCTACGCCCAATCCCAAACCAGGAAAAACCACTTCAAATAGGATTGTTACACTGGTTAGAGAATTTTATTTGAGAGACGATATAAGCAGAATGATGCCGGGAAAAAACGTGTAGGGGCATATGTCGATAATTTCTATCCCTTGGGATTTTTTATGAAGGTGTTTTGTGACTCTCTGGGATTAATAGCTCTTTAGTCATACAATCAAGTGTTACCGGGTGTTTTGTTCGCATCCGTGTAGAAGGGGTTGATATGACGACATGTTTCAAGATGGCGGCCAAAAATTATAAAAAATACAACTTTCGCAACCGGGGAGTGATTATACTCGTTTCCATATAATTCGAGGACGAGAATTCCAAAAAATTTACTTATAAGGTCATCCGACCTTAAATGACCCTCAAAACAAGATTTTTGCCATTTTCTCTTCAAGAAATCTTAAGAATTCGACGTTTTGTCAGACTAACTTCAAATGTACCTCAAACTATTAGGCATGTATGCCAAATTGGGTCCTTAGAGTTTGATGCAGTTTGAAGCTTCATGACTTTGAAAAATACCCCATCAAGATTAACAAATTGCAAAAATAATATACTAAATAGCGCTATTCATCAATTATTAAAGCCAAGAGAACCAAATTGGGTAACAAAGGTAAGAAGGTCAAGTCCAACAATTTTGTTAAAACAATTTTGTTCAGCTATGATGCGTTTCAATATGGCGGCTAATATCTCAAAATAGAATTGATTTTTGAATTGAAATTTTTACTTTTTTACGAAATTGGATAAAATAAAATGTGGTTATAGGTCGCCATTTTGATATATCAACCGCCTTATTGAAACACGTCATAGATGAACAAAATTGTTTTAACAAAATTGTTGGACTTGACTTTCTTATCTTTGTTGCCAAATTTGGTTCTCTTCGCTTGAATAGTTGATGAATAGCGCCCTTTAGTATGTTATTTTTGCAATGTGTTACTTTTACTGGGGTATTTTTCAAGGTCATGAAACTTCAAACTGCAGCAAACTCTAAGGATCGAATTTAGCATACATGCCTAATAGTTTGAGGTATATTTGAAGTTGCTCTGACAAAACGTCGAATTATTAAGATATTTTGAAGAGAAAATGGCAAAAATCTTTTTGCGATTTTCAAGGTTATTTAATGTTGGATGACCTTAAAAGTACATTTTTTGGAATTCTCGTCCTAAAATTATATGGAATTGAGTATAATCATGGCCTGGTTGCGAAAGTTGTATTTTTTATGATTTTTGGCGGCCGTCTTGAAAGTTGACGTCATATCAACCCCTTCTACACGGATGCGAACAAAACACCCGGTAAAACTTGATTGAGCTATTCCCACATAGTCACAAACCTTCCTTCATTAAAAATTCCACGGACTTACACGTGCCCCTTCACTAAAAAGGAGTGTGTAGTAATTAAAAAAGAAGACCGCAAAGAATATGTGCAAAAAAGATTGCTTTTGGCCAACTTAAAAGAAGTTTATGCTTTGTTTAAAAAGGAGTACCCAGAAATAAAAGTTGGCTTCACCAAATTTTATGAACTTAAACCAAAAAACTGCATCTTTGCCGGAAAAAGTGGCACACATTCAGTGTGCGTTTGCCTCATCCATCAAAATATTAAATTGATGATGAGTGGTTCCAAAATTGATAAATTCACCATTGATGACACTAAGAAAGCGATGTTTCCAGAATACCACGCATCTTTGGCAAAAATAATGTGCAATCCAGCAAGCGTAGATTGTTACCTCGGTAAATGTGAAACTTGTCCTGGAACTGAAATTCTTAAAGACATTTTAATGGACAGATTTGAGGATCTTTTTATTGATAATGTTACATACAAAAAGTGGGTTTCTGTGGATCGCTGTAACATGGAGACGATTATTAAACCCACTGAAGATTTTCCTGAGGAATTTGTTCAAGATTTAGTTAAACTAAAAACGCACTCGTTTATTTCCACCATGCAAAAAGATTTTTACAATCAGACTAAGACAAATTTAAAAATGGGAGAAGCACTTATCACTTGCGATTTTGCCGAAAATTATTCTTTTGTCTTACGGGATGAGGTCCAGTCATACCACTGGACTACTAGTCAGGCAACACTTCATCCATTCGTGATATATTACAAAGATGAAAACGACGAAATGAAGCATTTGAATTCTGTTTACATTTCAGATTGTTTAAACCATAATACAATAGCTTTTCATTTGTTTTTAAAAGATTTAATAGCTGATCTTAAAAATACAATCAAGAACCTTACAAAAATTTTCTATTTTTCTGATGGGTGCGCGATGTATAAAAATAAAAAAAATTACTAATCTGTGTTATCATGAGGAAGAATTTGGACTAAAGGTTGAATGGCACTTTTTTGCTACGTCCCACGACAAGAGTGCTTGCGACGGGCTCGGTGGGACAGTAAAACGGTTGGCTACCAGGGCTAGTTTGCAAAGACCCTATGAAGAACAAATCATGACTCCACAGCAACTGTTTGAGTTTGCAAAAGAAAACATTCAGGGAATCATATTTAAGTTTATCACGACTGCTGATTATGAAAAGCATTCAAAACATTTGGAAAAAAGGTTTGCTGATGCACAGACGATTCCAGGAACTCAAAAAATCCATCCTGTCATTCCAGTGTCAAAGTCAAAAATTGTCACAAAAGGTTTCTCATTGAGCTCAGAAGAACAAATTCATGAACTAATACAGTGTTCTGAAATAACAAATTCAGAGCTTATACATATCCAATCTGGTTTTGTTACTATTGAATACGACAAATTATGGTGTTTGGCATGTATCACTGAAAAAAATGAGGGAACTGATGAAATGAAACTGATGAAGTCAGTTTTTTGCATCCAAATGGGCCAACTAGTTCATTTTCCTACCCTAAGCCTAAAGCAGATCTACTAATAATGAAAAAAGATACTATATTAAGGAAACTGCAGCCGCGTACTGCTACTGGCCGGACATATACTTTTAGGGATGAAATGATTGAAACTTCAAACATTTTGGAAAGAAAAATTAAAATCAAAAACTATTTGTAAATATTTTTTCATAATAATAAAATAGTATTTCTTACTTTTTAATTAGATTTTCACATTTTTTTTTATGGTTTTTTTTTTCATACTGAACCCATAAGTTCTCCATTTTGAAATTTGGCACACATTTTGCTAAAGCATTGATAAAAAAATACTTTTTTTGAAAAAAATCAAAAAATGTTTTTTTTTAATTAAGAAAAAACAGATAAAATCGAAATAGGTCATGCGATGCATCGTTGGAAAGGTATTTGAATTACCTTTACAACGAGCTATATCTTACTGATCTACGATAAGTACTTCTCAAGATATTATATATTTTTGTGAAGCTGTGTTGGACCAAATTTGGTGAATTTTTCGATTTTTGAAAATGAATAAAAAAACTACTGATCAGAAAAAAAAATATTTTGAATTTCTCATCCCACCCATATAGAGAATCGGTGAGATGGTCTGTCATACCTGATCTGATTGATATGAAATTACCCATTATTATAATAATTAAACCCAATATTTTCAACTTTAAAGACCTTTACATTCTTTGGTTAAGCTAATTTTATCATTTAATTAGCATATTTCATTTTTACATATGTTTTATCAGTTAAAAAACTGATGTTGAAAAAGTGTAACGCACAGAAGATTGCCATCTTTAACTTTTTCGCTTTATAGCTGAGTAGCTATCATAGCTACAAGACTGAAAGTTGTATGCTGCCCTGCAACTGCCATTTCACGTAACTCGAACTTAGTATTTTTCAAATTTTCTCTCTAAAATATTATTCTTATTTTGACGATATCTCGGTAACCCGTTGAGTTATAGACAAATATAAAATATCAAAATGCGTGTCTTCAGAAGCTCTATAACATGATTTTTGAGTAATTAAGCCAAAAAGGCATAATTCGTGAAAATCACGATAAAATACCGATTAAGACTTATTGTTTCCTATAGAATCTCATGTAGGAAAGCTGGATGATGGATACTGCATCCCATCCATAAGATAGATTGTCCCGAAACCGGGATAAAAAAGGTGATTACTATAAATTATTGTATATAAATGTAAGTAATTTATAGATATATGTATATATTAGATGTAAGAAGTGACTAAAAGTGAGTGAGTGAAGCTAAGCAAAACTGAGTCAGCAACTGTCTAAAAAATCAGTGTTGATATCGAAAAATCCAGAAACACTGCGAATTTTCGAGAACGAGAAGTGGGCGTGGTAAGCGTTTTCTAGAATGGACCAATCGGAACGCACCAGAAAGTTCGGCAGGGTTATAAATATGAGATGCATGTTTTGCAAGGCAATCAGTTAGTAGTTGAACATCGAGCAAAAAGAAGAAAGAAAATTAAAAAAAAATTAATTACCTATTTTATCCCACCAAATTACCTTGGTTTTTGTTCCCACTTTGGTAAAAAGGCGGGAAATTTTAACCAATAACGTTACTTGGGTAGCCTCTTAACATGGCCAGCCCATCACAGTCTCTCTGATTTAATGATTTTGACAATATTTGGCTGATTGTAAAGAACTTCCAACTCTCTGTTCGTACAGATACGGTATCGCTGTGTTGCAGCGTCTCTGACTGGCCCTTATATACGCCGCAGACTTCTTCTTTCAGCTATTTGTAGCTTTCGTTCTGCTTAGTTAGAGTCCATGTCTCACATGCATAGGTCAGTGTCGGTCTTATAATCGCGTGGTATATTCTTATTTCCTAGAAATAAATCTGAATTTCATTATTTTTTGTAATGCACTTTAAATTCTGGCATCGATATCATGCGTGATGTTATTATCAGACGTTAGGGTAGCTCCCAGGTACTTAAATTCCCACACTCTTTCAAAATTATACCGGTCCATAGAGACATTCTGGCCTATTCTATCTCTACGTTCAATTTTTGATGTTATCATGTACTTTGTTTTAGTTTCGTTAACTTCCAGCCCAACTTTCTTTGCTGCGTCTTACAATTTAAAAAAGTCTTCCTTTACACTTATCGTTTGTTAATAACGACCGGAAAGAAGGAGCCTTCGATAAGGCAAGAACGCAGATAATAACGTCTGCCCTTCAGGAAAGAGGAGCTGCGTTAACAGAGAGGGAAGCACAGGCAAGCTTGTTATAGTCCTAGGTCAAGGTGGATGTGACGGGGGGGGGGCTACCCTCAAAGCAGCTGCTTTTCTCCTCATCTGTGGTGCCTTATAATGGAAGACCTCCTAAGTCGCCTGACACAGGAGGGATTCGACGCGCAAGCATACGCAGACGACGACGTGGTGAAGGTGGTTGGCCGCTTCCTTGCCACTGTCTGCGAGAGAATGCAAAAGGCGATCAGAATCATACAAGGCTGGTGCAGGCAGAACGGCCTATCAGGTAATCCTGCAAAAAATGAAGTGATTCTGTTCACCAGAAAAAGGAAACTAGAGGATTTCAGAGCTCCCATCCATAACTTTGTTATCAGAGCTTAAGTATATCTAGTCCAGGCAACAATGTGGCAGTTGCGCCGAGTGGTCGGTCGAACCTGGGGGATCATGGCCATCATAAGACCGAGAATCCAATATATCTTCTGCAGGGGAATAACAGGCGCAATGAGGACTACCCCCATTAGAGCCCTAGAAACCATCTTAGGTTTCCTCTCGCTTCCAACTTGGATCAAGAAGGAAGCGATGGCAACGCACCTACAACTGGTAACAAAAGAGTTGCCTCTTCTAAAGATGCCAGTAGGGATTCCTTCGAAACCATGGAGGTTTGTCAAAAAGTACAAAGTCACAATGCCTGAACGGGATTGGTGGCAGAGAGAAGAATTCCGAAACGAATTAAGCAGAGATTCGACGGTCTGCTACACGGATGGATCAAAACTGTCAGCCAGGCAGACAACAGGCACAGGAGTGTATGTGGAAGACCTAGAGGTTCAAGAAAGCTACCCGCTTGGCGAGAGCACGCTACGGTCTTTGAGGCGGAGGTATACGCCATTGTCATGGCGGCAACCCTACCAGAGGTCAGAAATGACAGGAGGGACATTTGCATATGTTCCGACAGTCAGGCTGCTCTCAAGGCTCTTAGTTCACCAAAAATTGTCAGTAGCCTAGTGGAGGAGTGCATTAACGCGCTACAGACATTGGCTGAAGACAAGAGGGTGACACTGATGTGGGTCCCAGGCCACGAGGGAATACCAGGGAACGAGGAGGCGGACGAACTTGCCAGAGCTGGTACCGAAACCCAATATATTGGACCGGAACCGCTCTTGGGAATCACAATAAAACAGGTGCAGAGCGAGCTCAATAAATGGGCGAGCGATCAACTGAAGTCGTCCTGGAGGGAAGAGCGAGAGTGCAGACAGTCCAAACTGTTTGTGAGTGGACAAGACTCAGCCAGAACTAAATGGCTCCTGGGAAAAACTTGCAAGGGCATTGGACTGTTAGTAGGAATGCTGACAGGGCATAATCGGCTGCGTAAGCACTTGACATGCATCAGAATATTGGACGACTCCGCCTGCCCAGCATGTGGGTGGGCAGAGGAATCAGCGGTGCACCTGATAGGAGAGTGTGACGGGTACGCCAGATTGAGGCAGCAGACGTGGGGCGCCCCCACAATAGAAGAGGAGGAGCTACACTCTCTAAGATGGACTGACGTGCTGACCTTCGTAAGGAAGGCAGGAAGGCCCGGAGAGAGAGAGGCAGGATATGTAGAGGGAATGGGAGGATAAGGGTGCGAGACGGGGTATGACAGAAAGGGCCCATGAAGAGGCCTAATTGCCAGGCCTGCGGGCCGCCCCTTACTACTACTACTACTATCGTTGCTGTATTACCCACTATATCTAAGTTATCTGCAAATACTAGTTCAGCCTAGGGCCCAGGTTACTAAAAAGAGAGCAGTTTGTAATAATTTTTCCTGGGGAGTCACTGGTAAAACTTGCAGATGGTATGCAATTTTTAATTAATAGTTATTTTCTTTTGTTTTACTAAAAGCCTCGGTATCACTCAATGTTCTGTATTGAGAGCACAGGGCATGGGTTCGGTACTAAATAGAAAATGATATCAAAAATTTGGGATTTTTAACGCCAAAATTTGGACTAAATAATTCAAAAAAAATAGATTTTGAAAATTTACTTAAGTATAAAATATATGTTATTTGATCTTATCTTTTATCAAACTATTAGTTGCAAAGGCAGAAAATGGAATTGCTCAATTTATTTTAACTATCTATTTTGAAGTATAATTTTAAGTAGAGCTTCTTAAAATTTACATTTTGACAAGTTTAGAAAATGAAATTAAACAAAAATATCTCAACTAGTAAATGTATTGGAAAATAATTATAAAAAAATTTACAACTTTAAAAAAATCTCTATAAAAATTGTAACTTTAAAAACATTTCATAAAAACTTATAACTTAAAGAAAAGGTTATAATTATAATTGTAACAAATATGTGGAATAGTTAATATTTTTGCCAACAATATAAATAATAATAAATGTTAAAAACTTAAAAATAAATAATTAAGTATTTTGCACAACAACATTTACTTAGTATAGTGTATATAACTCATCAACTAACAACATTAAATATGTTCCACATGGACAAAGTTGTGGTCTTTCCACGAAAGAAATTTCCCATCACGAGGTATCAAAGTGTTTTATATTTTATACAAGGCACTAAAGTGTGGTCTTTCCACAAAAAAAAAATGTGAACCTATGTCACACAAGGTAAGTACTAAAACGTGGTCTTTCCACAAGAAAACATGGTTTAAAACCAAATAAAAAGGCAAAGTGAAAACGTAAGTCAAGGGCAAAATAACTTGCCTAGGCAATCATGGCACATCAATAAATCCTTATAATCTATAACGTGCTATACACCTAATCTCTGTAGTACAGAGTAGTAGTAGATCGCAGGAAGTTTTGTGTTGCCAGATTTAAAATAGCAAAGGTAGATAGGCGGATTTCCCCAAAAAACTTCCTAGCACATCAATAACCCTTACATAATCTGCAACGTGCTAAACACATCATCGGACTCCTAAAAATCAGAATTATGAAAAGCTATTGTGATGCTAGGTTCAGCTTGTGCCCTTAAAAAACACCCTAAATGCACTATACTAAGTAGGTACACCTAATCAACCCTAAGGGTACAAGTGGACACACTATAAAAATAGTCATACTCTAGGATGATTATTTAAATTAAGAATATATAGCTCGACTAGTATCCATATATGAAAAAACAATTAAAGATAAAAACTTTAAAACTAAATTACTAAAAAATAAAGGTTTACATTAACCCAAAAAAATTACACGGTTTATAATTCAGAAGGAATTATGGGTGTAGGTAAACACACTGAATTATTTAATAGTTAGTTACACCCTCTAATTTACAAAACTCAAATATATTTGGCTTCACCGCTTCCAAATATAAGTTAAACAGCAAAAAAATGTGAAAAAAATGTGAAAAAGGCAAATTGACCATTCTGACTCTTTAAATTGATAACTCTAGACAATGGAAACGCAAAGAAAAGTGATTGTCCCAAGATTGGTTAGTAAAACAAAAGCAGATGTACTTAGCTTTTATTTGTCGTTGAACATATTCACTCCAGACATCATTACCCCTTCTTGGACCCTCAATTGAAACTGCTAATGCACTCCATGTAACATGGAAACTCAAGAACTCCAAGTGGATACCGAGAGAACGAAACTAAAGATCTGGGACATCTAACTTTGGTCTGCCGTGATGTAGGAAGATGGGGATTTCAAATTGGGCTTCGGCTTATCTCATTGTAGAAGTAGAATAGTTGAAGGTATTTGACGTCGATGCCGGTTAGAGTTGGTAGTAGGGTTTCAATCATGATGTTGGTATTAATTCTTGACTTTAGTTGGTCATTAGAAAGGCGAGGTCTTAAAAGCTAATGGTGTAGTAGTTAAAGCTGGTAGTTTAATGCCTAACAATAAAAAATCTAGAAAGGAAATTATTTTAATAAAAAAACACAAATGAAATGAATAGAAAGGAATAAAATTTGGTGATTTTTTTTGTTTTTTTTTAGCCATCAGTTTCTTACAAAAAAACGAAAAACTAAGTTTAAGTGACTACCAAAATATCCTTGTTATCTTATTAAAAAATTAAACAAACCGAACTCGTAACCAATTCTTAAAAAAATCTCAAAAAATTACTTCTATTGAAAGGTTTGAAACTAGAATTAATTTTAAAAAAACTCCAATATTTAATTTTAGGTAGTAACAAGAATTAAAAAAGCAAAAAAATAATTGAGGTTTATAGAAAATAGAAAAAAAACCTACCGGTTGTTCTGGCTTATAGGGTTGTCAGACCTCACATTCTTTTCACTTTGTTAAAAAAAATTAGGCACAATATATTCTGCTGTTTGGTGCTGAAAGAGACTCGAGTTTTGGGATATTTTTCTTTTATGGTAAGCCTTCCCCTTTCCGCGGGACCTTTTGAAATTCGTTGGTTCCCCCCATAGAAATATGGGTTAAGAATGGGCCAGAATCTGCGCGAAATGGCTAATAAGGGGGGAATCCATTTTGAATCACAGCAGAGTTAAATAAATGCTTGGTTGAGCTTGACATACAGTTTGCGTTTACATTTCAAATTTAAATCGAACTTGTATTCCAAAGATAAGTGTCAGTGCATCAATTTAAAAATATTGGCTGCCTTGCTGATTTAATATATTAGGATATTTGCCAAAAAATTAATTAAAAATAAAATTTGATAAATTATATCCATGTTCAACAAAAGAAAAATGCTTTGACCTGGTTCAAAATCTGCGTGTAAACATATGGTAAAATCAGCTGATTCCAAAAATAAACAAAGCCAGATAATTTAATTATTTTAAACAACGTTGTTATCTCATAATATATGCTAATTGTTTGTTAGTTTGAGACTAAATTAAAGTTCCTTCTAGATTTGGACAAAAAGTGTCGATGCGGCAAAAGACCTTCAAAAGAGTTTACTTATCGTTAAGGCAGGTTTTAGCTAGATATATCTTTCAAGCCAAAACTGAAACCCTCCATGAATTTCTTTCCAAAATTGAAGCAAAAGTGGGACTGGAATGTTTAAACAAATGACTGATGCAGAGTATATTTAATTTTTTTTTTAATTTATTTTTTAATATATTATTTCAATTCAAAATTAAATTCCCTGTAAGTGGTTTAAACATAAAAAGTAATTGGGAATGTATATAAAATAAGAATTATTGCTGCAAGCAAGACAAATACTCTTAATTTTTACTTTTTTTATAGTTAACTCCTCAGTTAATTCTTGGTTGGATGCAAAGATGTCAAACATTTATTTAGTTACATACTTGTCAATCAAAACCTTATTGTATCATGTTTTTATTTTTAGTTTTGCAAGTCAATTTAATACAATATTGTTTGAACATAGAGGGTGTCCCAAAAGTTCGAGTCCACCCTAATGTCTCCAAAACCAAAAGAGGCAGAGAAGTAAAATTTCACGTCATCGTACCTTTCATTAACAACATAATATGTTACTTTTTTCTCTAATGGTTTTTAAATAAAATAAGAAAATAATTTCCATAAGACCAATGAGTTAAACAAGAAAACAGATATTCGGGGAATCTTTCTCTAAAACATTGCTCTTATTTAAAAACCGTTAGACGAAAAGGTAACATATTAGGTATTTTTGGAAACAGAATAAAAAGCTCTATTCAAACTTTCGAAAATATGCAGGGTATATCAATTATAAAAAGTATTGTCTCCGCTCTAGCTCCGCCACTTAATGAAGGGCGGCACAATTAGCATCCAAAAAGATACGTTTTTGTAAACCATCTAATTGTGTGAAATTTTACTTTTCTGTCTCTTTTGGTTCTGGAGATTAGGGTGGAGTCGGATTTTTAGGACACCCTGTATATATATATATATATATATATATATAGGGTTGCCCATTTAAAATGGTTCACCTGGATTTTTTCAAAAATTGTTCAGAATTGGAAGAAACACATCAATTTTGTTTGTAAACGGGACACTTTTTGGCTACCTATCTTGAAATTTTTATAGCATGCATCCCCTTCCAGGGGTAAACTTTACCCCTATATTTTGAATAGGGAAAGTTGGTCGAGTGGTACCTTGTGAAGGTCTCCTAAATGTCTTGACAATCGTGTAAAAATTTTGAAAATCTATCAATTAGTTTTTGAGATATAGCCAAAAAGTTCCTGCTTACAAACAGAATTGATGTGTTTCAGCATTTTCTCCAATTCTTTAATATTTGCATAGGGTTGGAGCATTAACACCCAAATCATAATCAATCATTTATTTATTCATTGTGACAATCACAATTACTGATGATTGAATAATATCAACTTATTCAATTTGTTTCTTATATTTTTACCTTGCACTGTACATAGCAGTGAATTTTTTTGCTTAAATTAAAAAACCTTATTCTAACATAACAGGCAACAATATCTTTAATTAGAATGAATGAGTGATTGGGTTCCAGAGGTGGAGTTTCCAAAAAGTAGTCATTTCAAGTCCTTATTTCCTCACAAGAGAAATATCAACAGCCTCTTCGGACTTGTCAGATTTGCTGGGAACTGACAATATGACAGTTGAATCAATCACCCTGCAGTTTCCTCCTTCACCAGCTACTCTTGTATGCAGCAGTAATCGTCTAAGAGCATATTTGAATTGAAGCGATGTTTCATTCATTTTGGGATCTTAAAAGTGAATAAATATACTTATAAATAACAAAAACTCAATATATATAAGAGGTATAAGTTGCAAAAATGTATTTTTCAAATTAAAAAAAAAAAGAGAAGTTAAGGCCGTCTCACATAAACTTGCATGGGGTCACATAACGCCTAGTGTAGCATTTCAATCACTGAACTGTAGAGATTTTATGCTATGTGTTATGTACCTTATGCAATTTTGTGTAGCTATGTGTTTATAAACAATTAAAAAAATTTCAAATAAAAAAAGACCAACTTAAAAATAAGGTAATTATTTAGTAAGTATATGATTTTCTGCCATTTTTGATTTTTTATAAAAAAAATTTTATGGAGGCACCTACTAGGGTATTTATATATAAATTTTTTTTATTTGATCTGATTATAGTCAATTGCTCGTTTTTATCCATTCTGTTGAACATTGTTTATCAAGCAGGATTAATATAAAGTATAAGTAGTTCATAATTGGAATAGTGTTTGTTCTAATTTTAGTCCTAAGAAATAACCACTGTTCATACTTGTCGTGTGTGAATCTCCATCTTTGTCCGCCTCATGTGAATGCCCCTGATATAAATCAGATCAAATTATATCAAATATTTTATTTTGCCAAATGAAAACTTACATTAAAGTAACAAGACATAATTATAATAATTATGACAAAAATGGACCACCTCTCGATTATGAAACCGCTAACACTACATATGAATGCCTGGACTCTTCAAACGACAAAAACAGACAAAAATTTAAAAAAATAAGCCAAAACAATTGAAAGACAACATCATTTCAGATTCAGACCAATAGCAAAAGCATATTTTTGTTTTTGCAAGTAATAGTCATAATAAGGCCTGTTTGACATAGAGTAATTAAACAAGAATTGCATGCGAGTCTTCTCTTTTCATGTCACTTTACTGGTACTACTATAAAGTGAGATGAGAAAAGATGACTTGCATGCAATTCTTGTTTTATTGCAAGTCGTCTCTTCTCATCCAGCTTGCTTTAGCAGCACCAGTGAAGTGAGATAGAAATAAAGGACTTGCATGCAATCTTTGTTTCATTACAAATACAAAGCAAAATCACTCGATGGGCACTCCCATTTTAAACAGCTAGAACTTTTTAACTTTCTAAAATACACTAAAATTAGAACAAACACTGTGACTATGAAGGATACTTTTGGCTACACCACTATACTTACTTTTAAATCGACATAAATATCCACTAACTGCTTAATTAAAAATCGAAGAGAAAAATATGAAAAAAAAACACTAAACGACAGACAACAATCCGTCCTCTTTCAAAATCAAAGAAAATGACATTGGTTGGTTGCGGAGGCGGCAACTTCCAGTCGCGCGATCTGTGCTGTGATTCAAAATGGATGGCCCCATGGGGTCCTCCATTATATCTCTATGGTTCCCCCAAGTACAGCTACGAGTTTAATGTTTTTATGGCGTTTTTTACACTAACCGAAACGTCTAATTTGTCGAATTGCACACTTTAAAGCATTTTTAATTTACAAAATTTAAATAGCAAAGATTGCCGTCCTAGGCAGGTTGTCTTTGTTATATTGAGAAAGATGAAAAAGGATAGGTATTCTCGCACATTACCTGCTTTGTTCTATGTGAATCCTCTGCTGATATTGTGTGGTGAGCCAAGTTGACCGAGATTGGCCGTAGAAGCTCGATTAAAAACGGATGGTATTTCTTAGACGAGGAAAGATTGGCGTAGAAAGTTATACCGCGAGATTAGGTCTTGAGAAGATTAGTATGTTTATGTTTTTAATGTAACTTGTAATGTTTTGATCTAAAAAACATTAAAAATACCCCCCTTCTGCGAAAAAATAAGATTTGCCTTACACTTACAAAATAATAGTGAAAATTTACATTAGTCAAGTATCTTATAACTAAATAGTTGCTATGACAAACGAACTGACTTAAGGACTAGGGATGCTCACTCTCAGAGTCCGATTCACTCAAGTTTGGTTTTAAATCTTTAACATAGATCCGGGTAAAAACTTGGCCTTCACCTTCCAGAAGGTCATATATTGTAGGACTATTTTTTTTTTGTTATTTTACATTTAATGAAACGCGGGGCAAGTCCAGCAGCAAAAGCTTTTGACGCATTGGAGAGAACGTAATTTTTCTTATAAACTGTATCACCCACCCAACATTGAATTTCAGAATGTTTCTTTTTCGAATATTGTAATATTTTTCATTAGTTTGGTGTGATTTTTGAAGCAAGACAGAAACTTTTTGGCATATTTCCGGCAGTTTAGCCAATTCGCCAACCAATGTTTCAGCCTTAGCAAACTTATAAAGACATTGATACCCATTTTCTAGTTTTCTATAATAGTCACCGTAAATTGGTACAATTCACCCAAACACCAGAAAAGATGGACTATATTTGGTAACTGAATTTACTGAATTGTTTAAAGCGATCATAATCTGGTAAAGATATTTATCCCATTCTTTATGTTTTTTTTTTTATTTAAGAAAGATCTGATACAAGTTTTAATAGTGCGGTTATAACGCTCGCAAAAATTTATTTCGGGTGGTATTTTGCATTGTACCAAACATGTTCAATTTTATACCACGAGATTAGATCCTTGAACTCGTTACCAGTAAATTGGGCCCCGTTATCACAGTTATAATACTCTCGACAAATTTACAAATTTCTGAAGCTGTAGCACGTCTCAGAGGGTGCAAAATTGTAAATTTAGTGAACCAATCCACAATAACAAAAAGATACGAAAAACCCGATTTGGATCTAGGGTAAGGACCCATGATATCCATAGATATTAATTGAAAAGGAATGTCAATTTGCTTTCCAACCCCCATTACACCAATACGGCCCAATTGTGAAGCTTTCTGTTGATTGCATGTGTCACATTTTGTTACATATCGTTTTACATCTTTTTTTTAAAGTCTGGCCAAAAATATTGCTCCAAGATACGATTATAAGTTTTATTTATGCCAAAGTGGCCTGATAAGGGAAAATCATGATGATTTTTAATAATATTGATTCTTTCCGATTTTGGTATCACTTATTTTCAATTTTTTAAGTTGATATTAATCCCATGAGAAGGCTCTATAAATCTATACAAACGGTTTTCTTGTACTGAATAACTTTGAAATTTTAAGGGGTCATCACTTACTAGTTTGATCATTTTGTCATACCATTGGTCTGTATAACATTCAAATGAACATATCTGGATTCTACTTAAAGCGTCTGGTACAATGTTATTTTTACCCTTTCGAAAGATAATCTCATAGGTAAATTGAGAGAAAAATAGACCACCTGGCTAACCGTCCCACTGGTTGTTGAATTTTTGACAGCCAAAGTAATGCATGTTGATCAGTAAAAATTTTAAAGAAACTTCCTTTAATATAAGGCCGGAATTTAGTTACAGCCAAGATTATTGCATAAGCTTCTCGCTCAGTCACCGTCCAATTTTGCTCAGTACGCGTTAAAGTTTTAGAGGCATAACAAATCACCCTCACCCTGCACTAGCACAGCACCAACAGCAAAATTGCTGGCATCAGTCTGAATACTAAATTGTTTCGAAAAATCGGGATTAGCTAATACCGGCGTGGTTATAAGACGGGTTTTAAGTTCTAGAAAGGCTACATCTGTCCAGTCGATTTTTTGCTTTTTACTTTTACCCTGCATTAGTTTGGTTAAAGGGCAAATTAAATCAGAATGACACACAACCCACACAACACACACCCAGTGACTCCCACCCATCTTTTAACTTCAGTAACATTCTGAGGTCTTGGATATTTAACAATAGCAGATACCTTTTCTGGGTTAGCGTGTAAGCCATTTCTATCAATTACATATCCCAAAAATTCCAATGAAGGGAGGCAAAATTTACATTTCTTTAAATTAATAGTAAAACTCGCGAATTTTAAGGTTACAAAGATCTTTCTCAAGGTTTCAATATGTTTCTCAAACGTTTCAGTACAGCACACTAGATCGTAAACAAAAATGTCATTCTCAATGGATGGATCAAAAAGGGTATCCATTAGTCTCTGGAGAGTTTGTGCTGAATTACAAAGGCCAAAGGGCATCTTTGTAAACATGAAATGACCTTTACCGACTACGCTAAAGGCAGTTTTCTCCATCGAGTCCTGGTTATGTAAGGGAATTTCCCAAAGCGCATGTTTAAGGCATGTAAAGAGGTATTTTGCATTTTTAACTATCAAGGATTCTTGTTAATTTTGGCGAAGGATATCGGTCTGTTTTTGTAATTCTATTAAGATCACGCCCATCAAAGCTCATTTCCTCATTGGCCTTAGGCACAACAATAACGTTCGAGCTGTAAGGACTGCGAGAGGGAGTAATTACATCTAATTTTAGCATCCTGTCGATTTCATCATTAACATATTTGTGCATATAGGGACTTAAGAGAAAAGGTCTTTTGCGAAATGGCTCTGTGGTTGTAACTTCGTTTTTATGAGTTATTAGGTTAGTGCAGCCTAACTTCTGTGACACTAAGGTTCCAATTTTTTTTATTACTAAGTCTAATTGCGCTTTTTGTTCGAGGTTTAAATCATTTTTAGACTGAATACAAACTTTAAATTGCTGTTCTTTAACAATAATTTCTTCAATCGCAAGAGCAAGATTTCTTCAATGTCATTAAAAAAATTTTCATTTAATAAAAGATCTACTAAATTTACTATAGATTCATTCGGAGAGAGTTGTTGAGTGGTCAACTGTTCATATTTAATTTTAGGAAATATTAGGTTGCTCTTGTTCTACTTTGGATTATCGATAGGGTTATTTTCAAAAAACTTGCTGACTATATATTTAATTCCTAAGTATTGAGAATCATTGTTAAAGTTTTGGAGTTGAGAAATGGAAGAAATTTGTGAATGGTTGGGGATGCCAATTGAGTGTTTGGTGATGTTTGATCTAAATAAAAAGAATTGTTAGAAAAGTTAAGGTATAAATTAAATTTCCTACTAAAGTCCATACCCAAAATCATTTTGTGTTTTAGACTAGGCACTATTAAAAACTCAAGCCTCCTTGTGAGGTTTTCCACAGAAATGGAAATAATAACCCGGCCCTTTACTTCTTGAGAATTCCCATCAGCCGTGCTAACAGAGCTGTAATTATGTGGCAAGATTTGTATTTGGTTATTCAACATTAATTCGTAGCCTGATTTACCCAATATAGACTTCATAGCTCCAGTATCTAATAAAGCAGAAATTTCCAAGTTTTCAAATTGGGTGGGTATATACGGTCTCAAGTCGTTGCCGTGTTGAAGGAAAAGAGGTGAAATCTGATTACTAATAAAAAAGTTTTTGACTGTATTAAGCCATTCCGACCAGTTGTTTTGTTTGGAGTATTCTTTGTGTTTGAGTTCTCGAGATTCAGTTGGAAATATTAAATGTTGATTTTTATTGGGAGAATGTTTTTTTGGGGAAAATGTCAAGTCTTTACTTGGTATTTTATTTGTTAAAGAAAAGTTTTTAACAAATTGGAGCCATTCTCCAGTTATTCTCCTTGAAAAACATTTGAGGGACATATTGAGTTTTATTTTTGTCATGAGTTTTATTGTCTAAATTTGAGGACAAATATTTTTTCTTGGGAGTAAAACTTATACTGTGTCTGGTTAAGAGGTTGTAACGAACTTATTTGGGAAGAAATATTTTCTGTTTGGGTGTACGCTGATGCAAAAGAAATGGTTTGAGTTGAAACAGTGGAGGTAATGATTGGTTGATAGGTTTTTTTTTCGCACTACTCGCAGTCCCACCCGACCTTGGAGCTGCGTTGAGCAGGTTTTTTGTACAAACCGGACATTCACGCACTGCTTTATTTTAACTTCGTTCTGGGTTTGTGCATTTTTGGAAGGTATGTGTCCTTTTCTCCACAATTCCAACAAACTAAAGTATTGACGACACTCATGTTTGCCTAAAGGTTTTCATTTAAAACTAATACATGCTTTGACTTTGAAAATCTGGTTGAAGTTGAAACTTTTAAACTTTGGGGGTTTTCGTTTGTAAGAGTTGGATTTTGGTAAAAAGGATCATCACAGGAAATCTCATTAATTGTAAAGTTGTTCTTTGGTCATTGGTAAGCTAATTCTGGTGCCATAAAGTTTATATTATTGCTTGTAGAAGGGGTTTGAAAGTTTTGTGACCTAATTTTTGTTTCCTCGATCATTCTACACAAATAGGTCAATTCATCAAGATTCATAACTTGTTTTAATGCCAAATGCTTCTGGTAGTAGGGTTGTAAATTTTTTATTACAATCTGAACCTGCTCCCATTCACTAACTTGTCTCGTTAAGCGAGTAAATAAAATCTGCATAATACTAATAACAATAATTGGCCTTTCATTAGGTCCCTGGATCCTAGAATGTATTTCCTACCAAAGCTGACTCTCAAAATTAGTCGGTAAAAAGTTTATTTTTAATTCTCTTACCAAATCGTCCCACTGTCAGTGAATTTGATGTTATTTTGATGAATATAACCTATTTTTCTGAATAAATTTGCGTCATGGCTATGTTGATCAGAGTAATTTCTAGAGTGAGAAAAATTTTGGTTTACTCCATAGGGGAGTGGTTGAGTGGCAATCTGAGGCAAGTAATGTAATTATTGTTGTTTTGAAAATATTGAGGTAGAGCAAAATTTTATTTGTGATTGTTTAAATTAAATTCTGACACAGCATTATGATTTATATTTTGAGAATTAAAATTTTGGTTAGTTAACGCATTATTTAATAACTGAGCGTTTAATTGAGCTTGACCAACTATTGGATGGGAAAATTGTTGGCTAGTTATTTGATTGGTGACAGGCTGAAAGTTTAGATTTTGGTTTGAAAAATGTTGGGAACTACTTAAAGTTGGGTTGGTCTGATAATTACCCACTGGGTTTAATAATTGTTGGTTGAAATTGACCGCAGGTTTGAGTTGACAATTTAAACTCTGATTTAAATAGATTTGGTTTGGACTTAGATTCAACTGGGGTGGACAAATGAAAGCTGGATTTAAGGTAGGTTTGTATGTAGTATGTTGACTAACAGGGTTTGGATTTGGACATGGTCGATAGAAATTCGAACCAATATTGGATTGAGAGTTTGGAATTTGACCGGCATTGCTTTGGTTTAGGTTTACGTTAGGGTTGATGGGATTATTTAAGGTATATTTTGGCAAGGGTGAGTTTAAATTTAACTTTTGGTTTAACATACTCTGAGATAGGTTCGACACTGGAATTTGACCGACATTGTTTTGATTTAAATTAGGGTTGGAATTAATTGGGTGCTTGATAGGCGGGGTTTGCAAGGGTTGATTAAAATTTAAGCTTTGACCGATTTGATTTTGGTTTGACATATTTTGGCAAGAAATTACCATCGAAATTTGAACAACATTGCTTTGATTTAAAATTGCGTGGGGGTTAATTAGGTTATTTATTGGCTGTGTCGGCAATGGTTGGTTAAAACTTAAGCTTGGACTAATTTGACTTTGGCTTGACATATTTTGACAAGAAATTGGCACTGAAATTTGACCTACATTGCTTTGATTTCAATTTGCGCTAAGGTTAATCGGGTTATTTATAGGCTGTGTTGGCAATGGTTAGTTAAAATTGAAGATTTGACTAATTTGATTTTGGTTTGATATATTTTGACATGAAGTTGGCATCATAATTTGACCTGCATTGCTTCGATTTAAATTGGCGCTAGGATTAATCGGGTTAATTTGGCAATGGTTGGTTAAAATTTAAGCTTTGACTAGTTTGATTTTGGTTTGAAAAAATTTTGATATGAATTTGGCATTGGGTTTGATGTACTTATACTAGCAATTTGCAATACGGAGTTGTTGGAGTTATAATTATTCCTGGTGCACTTTGGGTTAAAATTAAGGGGCTGGGAATACGGACACTAAGTTGTGAAGAAGAGAACTGACTGTTGTTGTTTATTTGTGACATGACAGTTGTTAGATTTGCTTCAGATTTTGGGTCGTTTCTAGCATGACTAGCAATCCTATCTAATATTTGAGAGAGGTCTAATTTAGAAATATTTTGAGGATTTGATTCGGGTTGATTTTCTGCGTCTTCGTTTAAATGCGAAACATGTTGAGTGCTTGACATTAAAATTGATTCAAGATTTTCGTCATCTGATGAGTCCTTCACACTTTCAGTCTCACTATCCACACATATTTCAAAATCAGAGCTATCAATTTTAATTGACTCTTTCAAGCTTGGGGACTTTATTAAAAGTGAAGATTTGTTGGCTTTTGCTTTTTGGTTTAGTACCATTAAAAGAGAAGAAATTATGGAAAATAGGTCCTCTTTGGTTTCTGACATTGCTTCAGGAAACTTTGAAATTCGGTTTAGGATATGCGTTAGGCGATTTGTTATAATGCGATATTTAGTATGGCGCTTGGTAAGATTAAACTTAACTATCATACTCTCCAAGCTTGTCTCTGCACACGCCGTCCTCATTGTCAAAGTCGAGGCCCACTTCTGGATAGTTGACAGGTTCTACTTTTTCCGTTTTCCGAAATTCTCTCAGCAACTTGTTTTTTTCTTCCCGGTCACCTTAAGTGTCTCTGGATCTGATCAGCAGCTCCCAATCCAATTCGTCAATTAGATGGTTCCATTTTATCTAAAAATCGTTACAAAATGTGACTAAAAGACAACTCAGTAATAGAAAATCAGAAAAAAAAAATCCTTTTTTTTTTCTTTTTTCTTAAGTGAGAATTTGGCAATTTAAAACATTTAAATTAAGCAAAAGTTGAGATATTTTGTTGAGTTTGATATAAGATACCCAGCTACTATAAGTACTTAAGCAAATTATTGTAAGTAAAAATTTAACTTAGAATGTCTTTAAATTTAAAAGTAAGGCATACAAACAACCCCTTTCAATGAAAAGATTTATAAAAAAAACTCTAAGGAAAAAACAAAAAACAACGCTCTACGTTTACAGCGCCACTTGTAACAATTTTTCCTGGGGAGTCACTGGTAAAACTTGCAGATGGTATGCAATTTGTAATTAATAGTTATTTTCTTTTGTTTTACTAAAAGCCTCGGTATCACTCAATGTTTTGTATTGAGAGCACAGGGCATAGATTCGGTACTAAATGGAAAATTTGGGATTTTTAACGCCAAAATATAATTATCTTTAAAGATATCCCAAGCTCTGTAGAGACGCTTAATTTTCCTTCAAGTTGAAGGTGCATCTGCCGATTCTGCAATTTTACTGATGGTTTTCTTTAACATGAATCTGTGTCGCATTTTTTCATCATCATTTCATCTATCTATCTACGGTTACCATATGTTACCTTTTTTGAGGGAAAGCTCGCTATTCATTGATTTTGATAAATAAGTACGTTGCACAACAACATTTACTTAGTGTAGTGTATATAACTCATCAACTAACAATATTTAAATATTTTACACACGGACAAAGTTGTGGTTTTTCCATGAAAGAAATTTCCTATTTTACACGAGGTATCTAAGTGTTTTATATTTTACACAAGGCACTAAAGTGTGGTCTTTCCACAAAAAAAAATAAAATGTGAACCTATGTCACACAGAGTAAGTACTAAAACGTGGTTTTTCCCCAAAAAAAAACATAATATGGTTTAAAACCAAATAAAAAGGCAAAGTGAAAACGTAAGTTAAGGGCAAAATAACTTGCCTAGGCAATCATGACACATCAATAAATCCTTAAAATTTGGAAGTAATGTTAATGCAAAAACGTAAATAATGTTGACATATTTCAAAGCGGCTGTCACTCAGAAAGGTTTAAAAATAATGTGTCAACAAAATGAGACGCATTATTTTGAAATTTATATACTTTGTCTCCAATGTATCCATTAAAGCTGTGCCAAGTTTGGTGTCTCTAGAGTACACAAATGCGGAGTTATTGCCAAAAACCCGTTTTAACACCATTAATTTGTAGTTAAAATGACGGTCGAATAAGCCATTTTCTATATTTTTAGTGCGTCTGGTTCTCGAGATATTGCTAGTTTTGCTGTTTTTGTTTAATTAATTAAAAAAAAACCACTACTACTTTGGTTTTTGGTAGGGAAATGGTAGCGTAAAATTTTTGTAATTTTTTGGTTGATTTGATATGGAATGACCCCTATGTGTGTTGGGCTTGTCACTCCCGTGGCTGTGTTGGCCCTCGACTGCGTTTTAGATGGCTGATTTGCAAAGCTGCAATCTTCCTACTTTTTGCGATTTTTTGAACACCACTTCGGCAACTTTTATTTATGCTAATACCTTCATTATATCATTTGTATACCGTGTCGTTGTCCGTTGTACTGACTTGTGATATATTGGTTGCCTTTATAATAATAATAAATGAATAAAAACATTTCGGACTGTATGGGCGGTATTTACTAAGATGGACTAAGGTTTAGGACTATAGCACGCATGTCGTTTTTAAACTTGAGTAAAACTTGTTGGAATTTTGGACTTGTTATAATCATATAAGTGATTTCGAAAAGGGAAAACACAGGCTTTTCTCAGTATTTCAAGAAAAAAATGGGAAAAAGGACATTGGCGGCGGGTTTGTCTTTGTGTAATACGCATTTAAACCGAAAATGCTCTGTTAATTGGGTGACTTACTCAAATTTTTGTATCCCTTTTTATTCCTAAATTTTTAGAAGTCCATATGACAAAAAATATCCATACACGATTTATTCTTCGCGAAAATTAAAATTTTCAAGTTATATGATTTTATGAAAGAATAATTAAAAACTGTCAAAACAAACTTAACTGACGTTTCACTCGCTGACGTTTGGATGACTATACGACACGATACCTTCTTAAATAACCAAAAGCCTATTATATCTCAGTAAACAAGTGTTACTCTAATTTTGACAAATTTTAATTTCGATTATATCTCCTTGTTTGCAAAATTTTCAAAACCTACCCCCGCTCCCCCCCCCCCCCCCGCCAATCTTTAAATTATGTAAGAAATATGTTAAAGTATTAATTATTTTATTATTTTCTTTATAATTTTTCAGATTAATATGGTAATCGAATGTGGTTTGCGAACTTTGCGCCTCCCCCCCCCCCCTTCGTAACACTTTACCCACTCTCCCAGGTCGCCTTACATAATTTATGGACGCCACTAACCAGTTGCAATCTATAGACGTAAGGCAAGGTCTGGAAGAAATGCAGAAAGGATTCCTCTCCTTCTATTACCGCTTCTGAGAAAAATCTCCGAAATTTAGTAACATTGCTAAAACTTCGTTACTTTTTCGGCACCCAGTGCGCAAGAATTTACCTTTGAAAGACATTTGCCGCGCGAGACCACCAAAACAAAAAAAACGAGGCCAAAAATATCCGGCCACTCATCTACTACTACTACATTTGAATGAGGTGAATCCCTGACAACCCAAAAATTATTTATTTTTCTTGCGCCGTTAAAGCCGCAGACCTTTAAAATAGATAAACCACCTCTTGGTGGTGTTTTACAATAAACGAAGATTTTACTCGAAATACGATATCCCGTGTCACTTTGACACTTATCATATTTCTTGTTAACCCAGATTTTATTAATTTTTACAGATTATTTGGACTCTTTTAAGAAAAAAATCTTTGACACTTCTCAGATTTCTTGTTAACCCAGATTTTATTAATTTTTACAGATTATTTGAACTCTTTTAAGAAAAAAATAACTTACGCACCTCATTCTACTGCCTCTTGGCGTCCATCCAGCTAAAAATTATATGTCAGCCTTCAAACCAAACTTTCCTTAAACTATAGTCCTTAGTAAATATCGCCCTAAGTGTTGCTTGATGGCGAGATATAAATATTATGTGAAGATAATATTTAAGGGCACAGGCACCTCCCCCAAATGTCACGGGCTATTTTGGCCAGTGCTAAATGAAACTAATAAAAGTGCCCTTTGACGGAGGTTTAGAAGAGAATAATAGAAATCCGTAATAGCTTTAAGCGTAAATTGAAACATCAAATAAACATAGATTTATTCGGGGTCATAATAATCGAAGAACTAAGTATGGTTTAATGAGAGATAACGACCCTTGATACAGAATGTCGTTTCTAAAGACCCAGTAGACTCCTTGATACAGAATCCCTACTGGGGTGACCGCTTGTAACAGCGTGTCTATTGCATAGACAAACTACTTGTAGTTTGTAGACCTTTTTCTCTTATGGAAAAGCCTAGGTATAATTATTTCGGGGTCTGGTAATTTTTTTTTTAATAGATGGCGATAGTAATACAAAAATTATAAATTTGTCATATCTCTCCCTTAGCTGACGCCAGCGCGTAGAGGCGGATTTATTGATTTTTAGCCCACAACGACAATGGCGTTTGTTAAGGTTATTTTTGGTTTTTTGAAAAGAAAGGAATTATTACAAGCTACAGGCTTTTATAGTGTACGATGAGTAAAATAAAGTGTAGTATGAGGTGTAGTACAATCGTATATCAAATTTAAGCTATGTTTTATAAAATATTAGAGACGACACCATGATGGGGCAACCCAGAAAGAAAGGCAGGTAAGTTTTTTGTTTTAATTTTAGTAGATACCAAAACTGTTCACAAAAATATTATAGCCCTGGTCAAAAAGTATTGAGAAGTTTTGTTTTACTCTGTAAAGAGGGACTAATCTTCTGTGTCTTTAGTGCTCCTGCCTATACATTAAAGCGTTGTATGTATGACAAGCTGATTATAAAGTGAGCATATTTTATCTTATAAAATTAAAAAAAAGGAAGTGTCTAAAGAGCCGGCAATTCGGCTGAATAGACGTGAGGCTAAAGAGCCGGCAATAATTATTTATTATGTGTTTTTCATATTTTCGTTTTTTTTTAATTTTTTAAACTAAATTATCCCAACCTAACCTAAACAGACTCAAACCAACTTATTAAAAGCCAAAACAACCCAAAAAACACACTTTAAAGTAAATTAACCCAACCTAACCTAAACAGACTCAAACCAACTTATTCAAAGCCAAAACAACCCAAAAAAAAAACACACTACAACCCCTACATCTTTTTTTGGCTTGTTTAATTGGGTTAAGGTTGGGATAATTTAGTTTAAAGTGTGTTTTTTTGTGTTGTTTTGTCTTTTAATAAGTTGGTTTGAGTCTGTTTAGGTTAGGTTGGGTTAATTTAATTTAAAAAAATTAAAAAAAAGAAAATATGAAAAACACATAATAAATAATTATTGCTGCCTCTTTAGCCTCACGGCTATTCAGCTGAATTGCAGGCTCTTTAGACACTCCCTAAAAAAAACGTGACTATCCCAGTACTTAGTGTTTACAGTACCTACCTTAAACTGAGGCTTAAACAGAAGTCAGGCTTAGTTTTCTTAGTACCCCACAAAGTCTATCCATGGCATAATTAAATAACTATAATGTATTGCATATTTATATGTTTATTTTGTTTTTTAAATTTTAAAGTTTTTCTCACAATGGGTTTTAGCTTCTCTTTCTTTTTCCAATATGGAAGACTGATCCATTAATTTGGCCTAGTCTCCCTTAATAAAACTTTGGTAGGGACTCCTGATGATGGCAGCCTGAGCTTCCAAAACATGTCGGGTTTAAAATAAATTCAGTGGAGAAAGCACGGTGACCACCAGTCATAAAATCATAAAATTTTGAAAATTTGGTCACAAATTTATTAAAAAAAATTACACCCCAACTGGTGGTTACCCTGAGAACGATCAATTTGTTTGATTTAGTTACATTTTTACAAATTTAATGAATTTATAAATGTTATAATTTTAACTAATTAGCTAATGTTTGTTTTATTTCTTTTTACAGTTAAAAGAAGGCGCTCTTTAATTCCTAATGAAGTCAATGTGCCCAGACAAGCTAATCTCACACCAAAAGCATGACATTTCTATAGGAAAGTTATTGATAGTAGTAAGCGATTGCATAAAATGACCAGTTATGTGCAATCATTCTAGAGAAAATTAGCACTCACAGAAAATGCTTATTATATGCCAGATTAGAGTACAGCAGCAGAAACCTAAAGCCAGAAGACTTACTTTAGAAGAAAAGATTCTCTCCCTCAGTATTTTTAAATCAATTGGTAAGACATACAGGCTATTGTCTAAGATTTTCGCTTTGCCAAGTAGAAAAGTAAAAAACTGTTTGTGAAGTTTGCAGGAGTAAACTTAATTATAAGTCATGATAATGATGTTGTCAATGAACTTATTGATGCCTTGCAGTATAAAAACAGTAAGTTGACAAAACCAGGAACATACTTTAATTTTTTATTTGGCAAGACACAAACTTTATTATATTTCTTAATCCCTAAACTAACCACAATAATAAAGTTAATTATTAGGGGTTTGTTCTGGTGGTGTAAGCAAGTTAATAAGATTTTTAAGATTTTCTAATAGTCTAAAAAGAGGAGATTATTGCGATAAATAAAAAAAAAATCAGCATTTCATGAAGCCAAACAAAAATGATTTGGAAAAAATTATGTTTTCTTTCTTGAGGCTTTATATTGAATTTTGTGTACTAAATTATGACTAAAGGCAATTATCCTCACAATTATCTGTGGAATAATTTTAACAATAACTGTTTCTAGGTCATTTATCTTCTTTTTAAATAATTTTTACCTCGATTTTTACTATAAGGTAATATTTTGCAGTATAAAAACAGTAAGTTGACAAAACCAGGAACATACTTTAATTTTTTATTTGGCAAGACACAAACTTTATTATATTTCTTAATCCCTAAACTAACCACAATAATAAAGTTAATTATTAGGGGTTTGTTCTGGTGGTGTAAGCAAGTTAATAAGATTTTTAAGATTTTCTAATAGTCTAAAAAGAGGAGATTATTGCGATAAATAAAAAAAAATCAGCATTTCATGAAGCCAAACAAAAATGATTTGGAAAAAGTTATGTTTTCTTTCTTGAGGCTTTATATTGAATTTTGTGTACTAAATTATGACTAAAGGCAATTATCCTCACAATTATCTGTGGAATAATTTTAACAATAACTGTTTCTAGGTCATTTATCTTCTTTTTAAATAATTTTTACCTCGATTTTTACTATAAGGTAATATTTTATGTTTTTACTTATTTTACTAGATGATTCATTATATTTTTCACCTCCTTTTTACTCCCTTAGCATTGGAGGCATAACAAATGTTAAACTTTGTAAAAAAAATAAAGGAATTCTTGTATTTAACACTCCAATAATGAGTTAAGGCAGTGAAAAATATAATGAACCCTTGTTTTGTTTTTAAACCTGTATTTAGGAAATGTACTTCAATTTTTTTTTAAATTACACATACTTATTTATCATCTGTCTTTATCTTTTTACCCAAACTTTTATAAGTTAAATTCTCAATGAAACTATACAATAAAGGGTTTTGTAAAAGGACCTCACCTATGAAATTAAAAGGCAAAATGTTTTTTTCAAACCATTTCATTTGGTCAAAAGTACACATTTGTCTTTTAAGTTCAGTGCACCCAAAGACAAAAAAAGTTTAAAAAATTCACAAAAAAATCACCTTTTGATTTATCTTTTAAACTTTTTTTCTTTTTTGGGCATATTTGCTATGTTTTCATGGGTATTGAGTTCGTTTTCAAAACTCATTCTATCTTTTTCTTTTATATAGCGTGTTCTTGGTCTTGATAAAGAACACGCTATATAAAAGAAAAAGATACAATGAGTTTTGAAAACGAACTCAATACCCATGAAAACATAGCAATTGTGGTCCTTTTTGCTATGCCAAGAAAAATCAATATTACATTACTTTTGTAAAGTAATATTGATTTTTTATTTAAAAATCAATATTCTTTTGTAGTATTAATTTTTGTGGTTATCATGTGTGGTGCTCCATCTATTTGTGTTTTACTGAACTATTTCTATGTCGGGCGCCAAGGTCATAATTAGTTCCGTAGCACAGTACAGCAGATAACATTCTGGTCTGCCAGACAGACCGAACCCTATTTTTTTTCTATGGTCTATTGCGGTGACCGCTTGTAACTGCATGTGACGATCTAGATTGCGTTAGACCTATTTATACCAAAATCTAGTTGATTCGGAAGTTTGTCTCATTACATATAGTTCGCCGATGGTAAGGTAAGTGACTACGCGGTAATTTAAGTTTGTTTAAAAATGATAGTTGAATAATTATATTCATGAGAATATGTACTCTTGATTAAAAAAAAAACGCATATATGTATTTTTCTTTAAATCTTAAAGCTTGTAATGTCTGACAGCATAAAATTCGGTATTGCGATGACGTTATGTTATATTAATAAAATCAAAAATAAAAAGGCCTCTAAATAAAGAAATGCCTTCATTTAAAACAAATAACCTTATTACCCGACTACGGAACGCAAAGGAGGGTTTTGAGTTTAGTTTCTTGGTTCTAAAATGAATGTTTTAATTTCTTATATAAATATCTTTATTGCAAAAGAGTAATTATTACTCGAGTTACAGAAGACGGCTGGTCCATAAGTAGAGTGGCCACTAATTTTGGGGTTAATAAAATGACGATATTAAAAAAAACGATGAATTCAAAATAACACAACGGATAGGAAACAACTAAATATAAAATATTACTTAAAACAACAACCGCACTATTCGGCTGGGCATTAAAAAAATTTAAATTTAGAAAATATTCATGATCATCTAAGAGCACCTCTAATGCGCGATGAATTGCATCGCTTAACTCTTCAGCATTTTGTGGTTTTCAGTTTCTTTGATAAATAATTTTGGATGGCCAAAGGAGAGTTTCAATATTATTGTTTTTAAACCACTGCACGGGGCAGTGGTCCTGCTGGTAAATGAAGTCGTTGTTTTTGTAAAACATCTGTCCAGATGGCAACATCTTCAAGAACCTTAACATATCTTTGACTAAAAAAACAAAAGATCTTGGGTGGAAATAACGAAAATTCAAACTTGGATGAGCATCCCACAAGGAACACACAAAAGATCCTTGTTCCTTGTGGGATGCTCATCCAAGTTTGAATTTTCGTTATTTCCACCCAAGATCTTTTGATCTTTTGTTTTTTTAGTTTCTTTTCGGTTGAAGTAACTGATCTGGAGGTTTTTTTAACTTCTTCTTTATATCTTTGACTGTTGAATCTTTCTGCGATTTGCCAAAACATACCCAAACCTCTAGCGCTAAACCAGCACCATATATTCACGTATTTATGTATTTTGGATCAAACCTAGAATTTGGTGGACGATACACTAAAATTCTTCTGCTGCTCGAAGATGCTCGAAGATGACTGAAATATCTTTTCATCTGTGAAGACCACCCTCTCCCAGAAGTCATTATCATAAAGAACATTATTTAATGCAAAAATAACCCTGGCCTGTTTTTGTTCTTCCGTTAAAAATGTTTTTTGCAGCAATTCGACAGGAAATTTCAGATTTTTTAATCCCTCTATTAATAGTTGATAAGAAACCTGGGAACATCGTTACATTATATGCTTCAACGTATGTGGCAAAAGGATTTTGTCTGAGGTGGTCGATAAACCTTTCATATTGTATCTCAGAATTTACTGGCGTCCTGATACATATTTTCTATAGAATAGATGTGTATTATTAGAATAGAATAGATGTTTATAAGCAGAAATGTGGGTGGGTATAGTATAAACTAAAACTCACCGCAAAATAAACCTATACGTCACCATTTAAGTACTTAAAGCACTTGTAGGTGTAACATAGATGTTGAATAAGCTGTGTTTGGTTATTAATTTATAAATTATTTGTCGCTATCGGTATAATCTATCACCATCGGGTTTTTAGTCACATTTGGGTAAAAAATTGTCGCAATTAGTATAAAAAAGGCACATTTGGGTTTTCTTGTCACTAGTATAACTTATTTAAATAAGTAAAATAAATAACTAAAATAAAATAGAATGAAATGGAAACGAAAACTATTAGTATTACAAACAGTACAATTAAATTAAAACAATAGAATAAAGCAAAGCTAAATTTTATGTTAATATTTTTTGTGTTACGAAATCTGATATTTTTTGCAGGCCTAGTTACATGTTTTTAGCAAAAAGAATTTCAATGCTTTTTTAAATTTATTTGGAGATTGCAATTCCTGGATGCTTTTCGGTAGTATGTTTAGGGCTCTAGGCATTAGGTAACTTGTGCTTTTTTTACCAATATTTAGTTTTGCTTTCTTCGTTACATACTCGAACGGATTTCTTGTAGAATATGTACGTTGGCGTAATGTAAGAGCTGACTTTTCCGTAAACGCTTTTACAGTTAACTTAGAAAAGTAAGTCACTCAGATATAAATATGGTTTCCCGTAAATAATTTTGATAATCCATTTCTGGATGACGTCTAAAATCTGTATTTACGAGTCACTTATTGTTCCCCAACCAATTATTCCGTAGGTAAGATGCAAGTTGACAAGAGAGATGTAGAGAGTTCGCAAACATGTATTTAAAAAATCTCTTAAATATTTGAATCTAGAAACCAAGCAACGCAACCTTCCTACCAGACACTCTATATGTAAATAACATCTTAAATGGCTATCCGGTATTATTCCAAAATGTTTAACTTGAAAACCTTTTTTTATTTTAACATTATTGGGCAAGACAGAGAATCAAATATTGGCAGTTTGTCTTGGTGTGCAGAAAACGGAATAAACTTTGTTTTGTCGAAATTTATAGTCAAGGTGTTAAAATCAAACCAATTTTTTACTGTTTCCATATCTTTCTCGGCTGTTCTTTTTACATTTTCCCAAGTATCACCTACAAATGTTATAACGCCGTCATCCGCAAAACTAGCCAAAGAACCGTTTATATTTAGTTCCAATAAATCATTAATGTAGACTATAAACATAAGAGGTCCAAGCACTGTCCCTTTTGATCGCTAATTGCGCTTCCAATTTTAACAAATTGTACTCTCTCTGACAAATAGCTAATTAATAAGTTTATAATATTTCCTCTAAAGCCATAGTTTTCTAACTTCTTTATTAATGTTTTGTGACAAACGTCTTGGCTCTGTTGACACATTCTCTCTAAATCCAAACTGTTTTGGGGAAATAATTTTGTATTTATCTAAAAATAACAAAAATCAAAATTTTAACAATTTTTCAAAAATTTTGGCAAATGTTGAAATTCATGTTATTGGCCTATAATTTAAAACATTTTGCTTGTCCCCATTTTTGAAAAGGGGTTTTATAAGACCTATTTTAAAGTTGTTTGGAAAAATACTAGTTTCTACAGACAAATTAGAGACATAAGTGAGGGGTTTTGAAATTTCTTTATATATATTTTTTAAGAGCTCTGGTATAATTTGGTCTATATCGGGTGCTTTCTTATTTTGTAAGCCTAATATTTTTTCGACCTCATCTGAAGTTATTTCTAGAAAAATAAACGAGTTTGGAACAGATTTAGTTTAAAAATTTTTATTTGGTCCTGATTTATGGATGTAATTTGTTTTGGTTTGATTTATTGCGAAGTTTGTTAAAAGTTTTCCACAATGTCTTTGAGTCATTAATATTATTTTCAATTTCTTTTGTGTAAAATTTTTTCTTTTGATTTTTAATTTTATTTGTTAATAAATTTTTAAAATTTTTGTAGTCTTGTTCTTTTTGATTTTTTTATTATTTTGAATTTTTCGCTTTTAATTTTAATATCAATTGTTAACTTCTTTGCAATCCATTCTTGTTATTCTTTATGCATTTTAATTTTTTTTCTTTGAGTATTTTCTTCAATTAGTTCTTTGAAATAAGTAGACAAAAATCGCGTATAGATCTTCCCAATTAAATTTTTTTATTTGTTGTTTTAAGCGATCATAATTAATAAACTGTTTCTCTGATTTGTTACTATTTAGATTAGTGTTTGGTAATAAATTGTTACCAGTTTTAATTAACAATAATATTGGATAGTGATCCGTAATTTGAGTTTGAAAAACAATTTTAACAAAAACTGCAGTTTTTATAGAATGCCTAACAAAGAAGTAGTCAATGCATGATTTCGTATCGTGTGTTACTTTTGTATACTTGTTAATATAAGGCTCATGTTTTTCCTATGTGAGAATATTTAAGTACTCTTGATCAATTTAATTTTCTTTGGTGCATTTACTTTTAATATTCATGTTTGTATCGCCGGTAAAAATATGAGCTTTAAAGTGTCCCAAGTTTTTCAAGTAAGTTAGGAGTTTTTTGTTAAAATCTTTGACCCCAGAATAACCCATACCTGGGGTTTTGTATAAAGCAGTGACAATTATAATATTCTTATTAAGGCAAATATTCAATTTTAAAGCGCTCACTTGACCAATACTTTCTATGCTATATGTATATAACAAAGACGATCGAATATATACGACTGTGCCATCATTTTGGTTTATGGAACCTTTACTGTAAAGCAAATCATACCCATCGATATCTAATATTTTGGTATCATGTAATTGAAATGTCTCACCAAATACTATTACGTCAAATATTTCTTTAAATTGGGATAGAAAAATCAAAAACTTATCAATATTTTTTGACAGACTTTGCGCGTTGAAATGTATAATTTTTAATTCAAACTCTTTGTCTTTTATTAGACTATTATAGTCTTTTATATCCTCGACAACATTTGTTTTTATTAGATCGTTTTTGTAGATATCGAAAAATGTATTCATCTTGACAGAGTAGTTTTTCTTTTTTTTATATTTAGATAAAAACCTTAATTTTATTTATGGTAGTAAGAAGTTGAGAAGGCAAAAAACTGACATGTTAAAAACTAAGAGGCCGAAAAAAAAAACACGTGAAAATTGTTCAGCACAGTTCTACATCTAAAAATCTAAAATTGTTTAAAAATAGATAAAAATTTGTTTAAAATATATAAAAACATAGAATTTTAAATTATATTAATAGAGTAGTTAAAATTAAACGAAGTAACAAAACGCGTCAAGACTTTTAAACAATTTTGCATTAACAATATTTACACGAATTTGTAACAATAATATTTAAATGTTTTATTTGTTTTGCTATTTTGCTATTTTTTTCTGGGTAGTTGCTGATTGCTAGTGGATACAGATCTAGTACTTCTCGGATTTTGAGTAGCTGGTTGCTGATTTTTACCCACTTTCCATTTTCCACTTTCTTTCTATCCCTGTTTTGGACTACCTGAACCTCTTGCTCAACAAAAACTTCGTCGTCTTCACTACTTGAGCTTTCTATTTCTTTAATATTTGAAAAGAGAAGTTGTTTGTCCACAATTGGCTCTAAAAAGGAGCTTCTGTCTGTGTTTTTCAAAGATTCAGATGTGTACTCGTCATTCCCAATAATAAGCTTGGATTTAATAATTTTTGCTGGAAAATGTTTTTCTTTTACGATTTTTAAATAGTCCTAAAGGATCTTATTTTGTTTTTTTTTTCTTGCGGTGCCTTTAAGTTTCTTAGCATTCTTGAAAAGGTTCTTGTACTTTTAGTTCCCTTAGAAATTTAACCAAAACTGGCCAAATCCCAGTAGTCTTTTTTCCTCCAATTTTATAATAGTTATCCAGATCCCAACTTTCAATTTTGATTTGAAGTTTGTTGTTGAAGTTTGAAATTTTCAACTGCTTTTTTAAGGAATCAATCTCCTTATATGTTGCTACGTCTTGTTTTATAGTTAAGACATCTTGACTGGTTTTCTGCAGAAGTTCAAAAAAGTGTTCATTTGTAATGTTATTTGCGCTACCCATTTATAATACTTTTCTTTATTCCGATCGGGACAGTGTATAGTAGTCGAAAACTGCCGCGAGAATTTTATCTGTACGTACCGATAGTACTTTTTTTTTATCGGGTGAACTCTTGATAATAAGAAAACAAAAGCAATTTTTAGGCAAGATATTCGAGTTACCTGTTTAATAATACGTCCAACAAATGTAATTTTTTCCAAGCTACACAACTACATCAGGTATGACTGTAGTCTTTTTACGTAGTTTTTTATTCATCGAATTATTTTGTATTCAGCGCTTTTTCCATCGTACTATCGTCATTTAATCAACCCCAAAATGAGTGGCCGCTCTCCTTATAGACCAGCCGAATGATCATTTGTTCTTTCGTAAATGTTGTAATTTGCGGCATTTTTAACTTTGAAAATTATTGTCAAAATTACCTTAACCACTATACACTGTCGTGAAGCAGATACAAACTCCTTTTGAACAAGGTAACCCCAGGGATGGGCTACAATTTAAAAAAATTGTGGTGGGTAGGAGCAAGTACCTCCCCCTCGAATGCCCAGGTATGTTTTTGCGAAATTTTTGAAATTGTCACCCTGTATGGGTTCTGGTAAATCATAGGTCGTAAAGTGTTCTCTTAACTTTTTTGTGAGTTCTGAGCTTGTGTCCTTTCCCATGGCCTGAGTGCTACTGGCCACATGGTTGTTGATTTTGACCTTGGAATTTATAAAACAAGGAAATAAATCATATAAAAAAATTTAAGAGAGCAATGGTCCGAGGTGGGGCCCTTGTGCAATTGCTGAGGTAGCTTTTTCTGACATAATTCGTTCTTTAGGTTCTATATGACTAGTGCAACTACAATACGCCGCTGCATACGCCGAAATTTTTTATTTTTACTCACTGGGGGGTGAACTTTATTAAACGCTTTAGAAAAACGGCTGTATGTGGCGTCCTCCTATGCCGAGAGACCGTCTATACAATCAAAATAGGTCTTGCCCAAACGCCCCGACCCCTGGGTATACCCTGGATTTGACAAGTGGCAAACAAGTATAATCTTAAATAAGATACCAATAGCGAAAAAAAATATGTTTCAAAAAATCTCATAGGGTAGGAGAAAGAGGTAGTGTTTATATCCGTGTTCCATCGTCTAGTGTAGGATTAGTGGATTCCAAAAAACTTTCGAGTTGACAGCCAACGAAACACGCCCAGGTTTTCTTTTTCCATACCTCAACAAGTTTGATAGGCAGTCCTCAGTCTTAAAACAGTATGGTTCGGCACTTTGGTTGTAAACGTAACCTCCAAAATTTTCGAAAATTATAGGTATTCTTTTTTTGAGTAAAATCAAATATATCTTTGACGTCATCGTTTTGGAACCCGTTGTGAAAATAACGTCGATCCCTTAAAAGGCGCTGCTGTTCTTTATTTTAGTATCCCAATTTTTACCGATATCTCTTTTTTTTAGTCTTCATCTATTCCATGCCTGGCTACAACTGTTCCATAAAAGAAAGAATGTTATATTCAAGCTGTAAAAACTACTTAACCGATTTACTTCCCAATCTTGGTGTAGAAGTGGCTAAGAAAGTAAGTAGTTATGTATTTAAAACAAGAATAAAGAGTTTGAATTAAAAAAAAAACATTACCTCATAACGCTGAAACGCAGCATTTCGCCAGAAGGAAATTATTTCCAAAAAGTTTTAATTTGGCGCCAAAAGTCATCAATTAGAGCACTTGAAAGGTTCATCAATTAAAAAAAATGTTTTATCAATTTTAGCTTGAAATAGACTCCGGATCTGAATTAACCGAGCAGTATTTATATGAAGAAATTCACCCCACGTACAGTTTGCACCGTCCGAAATTCGCCAAGCCAAAGGGCCCACCTGGCCGGGGCCCCAAACGTATGACTAAGCCCCAGAACAATGCCGACGAATAGACAAATAACAGTATTATGTTAAGGTGTAGTTAGACTGTGGTAGTGTAGTCGCCGTGGCATTGCAGCTGTAGTGATTTTTTTTTCCATAGATAATGCATACACGCTTTTTAATATAATTTACCGTGTTTAATGTTTTAAACAAATATTGCTGATAATAGACCCTCTCGGAAAATTTTTGAACACGTTAAAAGATCCACCTTTAATTAAACAAATATATATCCACCTTACTTATTTCTTTTATATTAAACGAGAAAGTTCCGTTTTTTCTTAATATAAGTTCAAAAATGGTTTAGTTTTAAAATTAGGGTTGATTGGTTAATAAAGATGGACAAAATAAAACTTGAGGAAGAAAAAAATGTGGTAATTTTGTATTTGCATACATACATACAGTCAATAGTGTGTTCAGTGGTATTAGCGATAAATTAACAAGGTACTATAGTAGTTATATCTGATCCGCTGATTAATCATTCTGATTTAGTATAATTGTGAAGAAATTAGAGCCTTTTTTCTAAGTGACAAAAAGCGCTTACTTTTAGCATTACTTCGCTTGCATGGACAAATTATATCAAATAATTTACCTTCTTAATCTTATATATTGCTTTAGTAATATCCTTTAGAAAAGTTATAGTACCGTGTTATCAGAGGTGCACGGTGGTTGTAATGAAAAAAACTCACACAGAGATAGGTAGATATTTTCGGCGCACATGAAAGAGATGGCATGAACAGACCAACTTTAAGCATGGGAGTTATTTCGTGGAAATGCAGAAAGTCGATATTTTCAATAAATAAACAAAGTACTATATTTACTTATGTCCCTATCCCCTGACCAGCCGAAGTTAATGGTACTTACCTACAATAAACAGCGGCGATATATTACCCCTCTCCCCTTTTCTACGTCAAACTAGTAATTTTCTAAAAGTGTTTATAAAACTAGACACCGCCGCGCCGCTTTGCCTGCGATTTTACCCATTTTTCTCGCTTTTATTCCTTTAAATGCCATAACTTTTGTTTCCGTAAACCGATTTTGATTAAATAAATGCCTATGTGTTGCCTGTGCGGTCTATGCGTGATGCTGGAACAAACAGACATACATACAGACAAAAATTGTAAAAATTGCATTTTTGGTATCTCGTTTGGTCAAACAATAAAATATAAAAAAATAGTCAATGTACAATTCAATGTACAGAAATGGTCCTTTTAGAGATTTATTATATGTATAGATAAACAACTAATAATAGTCAGGGGGATAAGTAGCGATTTTTCCAAATTTCATAAAATTTCGGTTCAGTGGATTTTGCCTAATTATCTCTCAAACAGACAGACAGACACCATCAAAAAATATTATATTTAGGTCTTTCTTTTTTTTTTTTAGCCATCCATACTATAGTATGGATGGCTAAAAATAGAGTTCTAGATTACTACATAGCCGGTACCTACTAAGTTTTTGTTTATGGGTAATAAAAATAACACGACCGCCTTATTTGTAATATTGCTATTTTGATAGAGTGATGAAAGACAATAATTTAGAGATAAAAAGTTTGGCCACCTCTACTTGCTATATTGCAATATGTCTATTGACTATATAAGGCTATAGGTATTTATATTCTTTGCTTTAAAAAATATTCAATGTACAGAAATTAGAGATTTACCAATAAATGTACCAATAAATTTTAGAAAATTAATAGTTTAATGTGAAAAAATGGGGGGGGGGGGTTTATTGTATCGTCACTGCGTATTGTAGGTAGGTAACATTAATATTATTAACATCGGTTGGTCAGGGGATGGGGACATAGGTAAATATAATACCTTCTTCATTTTATTTTATTGTAAAGATCGACTGTATGCTTTTCCACGAAAAAACTCCCATGCCTAACATTGGTGTATTCATGCCATCTCTTTCATACGCGCCCGAAAATATCTACCTATCTCTGTGTGATTTTTTTTCACTACAACCACCGTGCACTGCTGATAATACGGTACTATAACTTTTCTAAAAGTTATTACTAAAGCAATATATACTGTCACTGTAACTGTACTTTATTGTTTTTAAAAATTTTTACATTTTTATACAATATTGTTCTAAGCCTAGAAATTTGTATAGCGTTAGAAAAAAAACCTTACAACTAAAGCTAGTAGCAGATAAATGTAAAGAATGCTATGCTAGTTAATAAACCTCGTAATAACAACTAAAATAGTAACAACTAAAAAATAATTTGGAGACAAAGGCCCACTTAAAAAATTTTGCTAATACCTGTTTATCTATTCGTTTCTCAAAAAAAACGTAGCTTAAGTATTCCTAAGATGGCGGTGGATATTTGCTTGATGTCATGAATAGTTAGATTATCTAGGACTTGTACTATATAGCCCGGATTTGCCCATGTTGCAGGGCGAAGGCCTCTATATAAGGGGCAGACAAAGAGAAGGTGGTGGAGTGTTTCAGCTTCATACATGTTGCAGACGCTACATATTTCATTTTGTGCAATTTTGTAGCTTATGCCTTTATATGAAAATTGGCAAATATAAGTGGTAGACACTCAAAGCTGGGCAATTAATCTAATTAGGTTCAATGGGCAATCAAAATTTAGGTATAGTGCACCTTCAGGTGGTGGGTTGAAGTTTGCGTAAAATAGTGTGTACGTTGAGTTATACGCTATTTGCACATCTTTATTGTAAAGGATTGTATAGAGCTGCTCAAGGACGGCTGCGCGGCGGGTCTTAAGATCATATGGATTTAATGACCAAAAATCATTTAGACCAAGTTCCTCCGACCATTTTTTAAAGTTATAAACCCAGTTGAACCTGGCACTTGGCTCTGTCGTGTTGAGAAGTGCTATTTGTCGAGTGAGGCAAATCTTTGGCAACCGTGAACCGTCTATAAACAGCAACTTGATAAAAAAGTTTAGCGTCAACTTGAAGACGTAGAATGACAGATGGGTTGACCCTGTTTTAAGCCTGACAGTGGCCGATGAGGTAGTACGGGGCAATAGTAAAAGATTTTTGTAGAATGATAATTGAGTTTTTCCTAGTACATCGATGTAGCGAGAACCCCAGACAGCTAGGCAACTGGAAAAGCTGTTCAAAATTGTTGATTGGAAAAGCATTTTGTTTGTTTGAATATTTCCATCTTTGACAGTTTGGAAGTGTGCTCGCAATGGCTCCGGCTGCCTGTTTTGCTCTCAAGACAGTCGAGTTGGCCATTGCTCTGGAGCAGCCTGAACCAGAAAAAATAACGCCAAGATATACGAATTCGTTGACCACCTCCAGCGGTCGGTTGTTTATCTTAAAAGTAAAATTACCTTTGTAGGGACCCCCTGTTCGAGTGAAAAAGGCTATATTGGTTTTGGTTTCGTTAATGGTTAGTTGGTTTAGTTTGGCATATTCCTGTAAAATATTTAATTTTTTCTGAAGGTCGATCTCCGAGAGGCCCAATACTACAAGGTCGTCAGCAAAAAGTAATAGAATCAGATCATTCAGGGCATCAAGAGATATACCCACAGCTCCTTTTCCGCGGAAAAAGCGTTCCATGTCAGCGATAAAGCAATTCAATAGAGTTGAGCTTAGCGATTCGCCTTGCAAAACTCCACTAGTTATATGGAATTTCCCGGTTAACCCATCAGCAGCTCTTATCTGGACAGAACCTCCCTCATACAGCGACCTAATTGTGCGAATAAAACAGGAACTGAAACCTACATCGTAGAGCTTTGACCAGAGTAGTGTGTGCGAAATTGAGTCGAAAGCTCGTTGAAAATCTATAAATGCAATAAATAAATTGCGCTGCTTTAGTCTTAAATGATTGCCCACTACAGACTGTAGGATAAAAACATTATCAGCGCAGCTTCTGCCTTGCCTAAAACCTGACTGTGTCTCAGGGATTATTGGATTGTTGTCTAGCCAAAGGAAAATCCGGTTAAGAAGAATTTGCGTAAAGACTTTAAGGCTACAGCTAATTAATGCAATGGATCTGAAATTATTTGTGTCGTCCCTTGGACCCTTTTTGTGGAGCATAGAAAAAAGGACATTGCACCAAGAAGATGGAACCCTTTGTTGACTCAAAATATGACTGAAAAGGGAGCACAAATACAGACGCCAATTTTGTGGTAAATGTTTTAAAAATTCATATGGAATCCTATCAATTCCTGGCGATTTGTTGTTTTTGCACTTCCGGAGGACCTTATCTAGCTCACTTAGTTCTACGCTCGAGTCCAATAGAGGGTGCGCCATGCCATGAAACACCGTGTTATCAATTATTCTGCTTGGATAAACTGAGCTAAAATAATTTTCCCACGTGGCTCGGTTCAAGCTAAAGTTAAAGTTAACCCTTTTGATTGATTTTATAGTGCTCCAGAACTCGGATTGATTTTTAACGTCGCGTAACGAATTAGTTATTTTTGCATTATAATTTTGCGTTTTTTGGCGTAATAGCTTGCGGTAATCTCTTCGCATGAGAATATAATCATTACAGGATTCTGTAGCAAATTTATTTTTTTTTTAAGTTTCTACCCATCTTTCTTATTCTACGATTCATGTGCTTACAATCCGCATCAAACCATATCGCGTATTATTTTTGAATGAATTTTTGGTTGTGATTGTGTACGTATCAAGCTGCTGTGTGTGGCCGCTCGGTTCACTGTCGTACAAAAATTATCGAAACAGTGATCTACATCGACAACTGGGGATACACTATTCGCGTTAGCCATAAATTGTTTATAGCGTTGCCCCTGGCAGCCGTCCTTCCAGCACAATAAATTTTTTGGGAAGGAGCATGTTTGCATGAAATACTGTTGGACATGATTTTAACTCGAGGGAGACTGGAAAATGAGAGATATATAAGATTAAGAAGGTAAATTATTTGATATAATTTGTCCATGCAAGCGAAGTAATGATAAAAGTAAGTGCTTTTTGTCACTTAGAAAAAGGGTCTAATAACTAGTATAGTACCTTGTTAATTTATCGCTAATACCACTGAACACACTATTCTCTGTATGTATGTAGGCAAATACAAAGTTACCGCATTTTTTTTCTTCCTAATTTTAAAACTAAAGCATTTTTGAACTTATATTAAGAAAAAACGGAACTTTCTCGGTTAATACAAAAGAAATATGTAAGGTGGATATATATTTGTTTAAAACATTAAACAAGGTAAATTATATTAAAAAAAGAAATATGTAAGGTGGATATATATTTGTTTAAAACATTAAACAAGGTAAATTATATTAAAAAGTGTTTACCAAAAAATGTTGTTAACTATTTATCTGTAAAATATCCTGTTCTGCATTATCTATGGAAAAAAATTCACTACTACTGCAATGCAACGACGACTACAATACAACAGTCTAACTGCACCTTTAGAACTCACACAACTGACTATTGACAGGACTACACCTTTGGTGCACTTTTGTTGACGTGCGAAAGTGCGAAAAATAGCTCGAATACTTTGTTCGCTATGCCCGCCTCTGCGAATGTAGGTATGTGGTGTTATCTTTGTCAGGTTTACGTAGTTAGTTATGGCTTTCTCTCTCACACCGCAGTTTAAGCGTAACCAACACACGCTGTATTCGTTTTTATATGAGCTAGAAAAAACATTATTTTACGAAACCTGACCACTTAACATCGCCCTACCTGTGAACAGCCTTAAAAATGCTGCAGTCAAACAGTAGGCTCAAAATATTTTTTTTAATCTGAACGGTTCGAAATTTGGTACACATGTTGTAAAACTACTTCACAACAAGAATATATTTTATAAGATAAAAAGTAAATATCTGCTTAAAAAAGTTCCCGCTTAGAGTTAAAAATAGAAATGAACCATTTAAAAATGGGCACAAAATGTGTGCACTTTTTCACCCCTAAGCAGTTTTAAGAATAATTCGCTCTCAACTCTCGTACACGTTACACAGCAAACTCGGTGCCTTAACTTTCTTCTTAAGTAAAAAAAACTAAGAAAATAAGAATCTCTCTTTTTAGCTTAACTCGTTCCCTAATATAATTAAATCAAAAACTACTACAAACTCTCTCAAAAACTCCCTAGATTTAAAGCAATTCAGGGCCCGTTTTCGACGCATATTTTCATAATTTTTTCCTATTTTTCACTTACTTCATAAAATGTTCATATTTTTGACAAAAATTGAAAAAAATTCATATTTTATTCATAATGTAGAGTTTACTCCTTTTTGGCCTTCAAATTTTTTTAATCGGCCGAGTTTTGGGGATCTGGCCTGTGGCCTTGACTATTTTTCATATTTCTACTCCTTCACTGTTTTACTTTAGCTTCGCAGATGTTTTTTTTTGTTAAAGATACCTAATACTTTTTTAGTGAAATTTGTTTTTTAGTATTTTATTGTTCATTTAGTGCAATAAACCCTTATAATAATTAATATATATAGGTATGGTAAAGTAATACTTCCCTTGATCAAGAAAATTAAAAAAGCACTACCTGTACACACATAGGTCCTTAAATGAATTATGTATTTATGTATTACAGGTTTTTATGTTAAATATCTGACTATAATCCGTCAAAACCTAAAACTTTTTGGCATATGTATAAAATTAAATCCAAAAATTTGTTATAATTGTCTACCCTAAGAAATCTGACTTCTGGGATGTATCCGGACTTCCAGATTGTATCCATACTTTTCTAGGGTGTATGCAGACTTTTCAAGGATGTATCCAGTATTTACCAGCCAGTGTAGGTATATTCGGAATTTTCCAAGGTGTATCCAGACCTTCTGATTGTATCCAGACTTCCGGGGTATATCTAGATATTCAGGGTGTACCCAAGCTTTTTCAGGGTGTATCCAGAGCTTTCCAGGGTATATATGGAGCGTTTCTGGTTGTATCCAGACTTTTCCAGGATGTATCCAGACTTTTTCAGGGTGCATACAGGCTTTGCCAGGGTGTATTCCAGACTTACGAGTATGTCCTGGCTTTTCCAGGGTACATTCAGACTTTTTCAGAGTGTATCCAGACTTTTGCAAGGTATACCCGGTTTTCCGGGGTGTATCCTGGTTTTTTCAGAGTGTATTAACAATTCTTGGGTAGGGTATATATGTTGTCAAAAATTTTAGAGCCAATAAACTAATGTTTTTATAAGCTTTCCAACGAAGTTTTACAATATAGGAAAGAAATTATTTTATTTTTTATGTATAAGGTATTTTCGCTATTTAAGTAAAATTAATTTCCCCTTCACAATTCAAGAAAAACCGTTTTATTGTAACATATCTGAAAAAAATAGAAAGATTTTTGATTATTATTTTAAAAAATAAATAATTCGCGCTTGGTGGATGTTGCAAATTTTTTTTTATAAAAAAGAGAAATTTTTCATATTTTATTCATAAAAAAAAGATTTTAAATGGATATTTTCATAATATTTCCGTGATAGGTTGCTGCGGGCCCTGGAAATACAATAAGTGATTTTTAGACATTAAAAAGTCCCTTTTTGTATGTTATTGTTGAATTCTTTCATTGTGACTGTAAGTATAAACTGTTAAACTAATACTTAAAATTATGTGTGCGTCAATTAAACGCCAACAAAAATTCAATAAAGCCACTGCTACATGAATTACAATTATCTCTCGATGAAGCAAGGAGATCTAAACCTCTAAACTTCACTAGCAACAAAACATTATAAATTTTTAAAAAATGACAAGTAGTGCCCCTAACGGCCACAAGGGGGCGAAATGTGTTTTACGGTTATCCCCTATATCTCCTAAACGACTTACTCTGCACACTTGAAACTAAGCAGTTTCGTAGCACATACTATACCAATCTAACTACAAAAAAAAATCGGCCTGCGAACAGAGGGCCTTGGACAAAGGCCGGAATTTTTACTAAATCACAAAAAAATTATGATACCGCAAATTTCACTCTGGGTGAACAATAAAATTCATTTAAATCGGCTACTAATACACCAATGCATTTCATCCTGCCCGTAAACAGTCTTATTAAAAATACTGCAGTCAGAAAGTAAGGTTAAAGTGACAAAATATTTTTTTTTGAATCCGATCGGTTCATCTTATGGCAATAAAATTTGGTACACATGTAGGCCTTTTAGTAACAATGTATTTCAAATTTTAAAAATAATATGTAGTGCCTCTAAAGGCCACAAGAGGCAACATGTGTTTTAGCAAAAATTTCGGTCTCTGTTCACAGACCGGAAATTTTCTTTGTTATGTTAGACTGGTAGTTAATAGTATGTAGTACTAAACTGCTTAGTTTTAAGTGTGCAAGTTGAGTTGTGGCCCTTAGGAGCATTACATGTCAATTTTTAAGATTTATAATATATTGATGGCCTTTTACTACTTTTTAAAATATTTCACCTACCTACCTTTACTGCTTAGGTATCCAAATTTGTCCTAAACTTTTTGCAACTATTTTTAAAGTTTCAACGTTACACGCCAATATAGTCATCAGTTGACAGAAAAGGATCAATCTCGGCGGCAGGGCCGGTGTTCCGGTTCTTTTTTAGTACCTTTTTTGTTACTTTTGTATTTTAATACTTTAATTTTTTTAAATTTTTATTTTAACGATTATTTTATCCTTTTTTTATTTCTACTTTTCATTAATAATATTGGAAGTGGACTGCATGAATCAACCCGACAACGTTGGTTTTAGTAATCGCATTTCACACCGTTCTTATCACGACAAAAAAAAACTGTAGTTCAACATAAACGTTCAGTACTGGGGCCATTCATAAATTATGTTACACTATTTCGGCCATTTTTGCTCCACCCTCGTCTTTTTATAAATCGTCATGTTTCTGATGACCCGCTCAAAATTAGATTGCAAAATTAAAGCAACTATATATATAACTCCCTTATTAAAAAGGAGTTAAAAAAATTTTAAAACATTTTTTTTGCTGTGAGATTTATTGATTTACTATATACAGCAATGTTTAGGGATTATCTGACAGTGCAGCTGATTATTTATTGTATCCCTTACTGTATTCTTCTCTAAAAGAGGATCTATGCCTTCGCTAGGTTCAGCAACCTCTTATAAGTGTTCTCTGAGAGCCTCCCTCCTGAGAGGGTGCCGAGTTCTCCAGTAGTTAAATGCCGGCGAGGGGCTAACAACTGATTCAAAATTTGTACATGTATTGCCATGTTAATTTATGGTTTTCCCTTTGAGTGCCGGGCACTCAAAGATGATGTGGCTGATTCGTCGTCCTCATCGCGCATCCTAAAAATGGGTTCCTCCTTGAAAATTCCCATTGTGTGCAGGTGCTTCCTCAGTACACAGTGACCGGTTGCTGTGAGAAGTAAAAGGCCAAAAAAAATGTGCTACCACCGACGAACGGTCTCTCCCCCCTCCTAATGATAATAATTATTTATTATACTTAAGAATAGGTACCTACCTAGTCAAATTATTTAACAATACCAAAATTGAAGTATTTACATTTAGTATATTTAGGAAGAATTTTTTTGTGACTAGGAGAGGGGGGTCAAGATCAGTCACCTTGCCAAAAATCATCACATTTCTGATGACTCTCTTAACTAAAGTTACGTCCCTAAATAAAATCAACGCTCTCTTGATTTATTTCTATACTTTTGGTATTGTTAATTGTTTTATTTCTTATGTCAAAGAAAAATGTTTCAACATTTTAACCGCTCTTTTTTTTACAATTTAAGGGGAACTTGTTTTTTCGAAACATAACTTAAGTGGGGGTCAAAATTTTTCCACAATGATGAGACTTAATATGTGTCTGGCCTCTTGACTTTATTTCACCTGTCTCAATACCCAACGTTCATTAAAATATATACACCTCGTATCTTTATTGTTTACTGTTTATTTTTTTCGTCGTGATAAGAGAGGTTCATAAGGAATGCGATTGGTAATAAGTCATGGATGCATTCATGTTGATTAAGGCAGTAGTCTTTTTATATTATTGTTAAAAAGTAGGAATTAATAAATAAAAGACCCATAAAGCCAAATTTAAAAAGATAATGTTAAAATATACATAGTGCAAATGAAAAAAACCTAAAAAAAATGAAACCGGCACTGCCGGAAGAGATTGACCGCGTTCTGTCAATTGTTTAAAAAAAAAGTGAAAATCATAAAAAATAAATGGAAAAAGGGGCTGAAGAGGACAAATTTGGGCTCAAATTTCGTTTAGGGGCAATCTTGTAGGGAAAATCTAATCATACTGAAATAATCCACTGATGGTCCTAATCAACGCAACGTTATTCGTTTCTTGCGGAAATTCATTTTAAGCGAGATATTTAATATGCAATGTTAGACATTCTTTTGCAAAAAAAATGGGAGCGGAGTCTATTAGCGCAAAACGAACTGCAGTTTAATATGCTGTTCATAACGGGCAATAAAATGGATTCACGGACACTTCGTCTTAAATTTAAAGTCGCAAGCATTTGTGCCGTCCCCGCTACCGTGCCTCGCAAACCATTTCGTCGCAGACCAACTCCGTCGCAGACATTTGCGTCGCGGATCTTTAAGCATAGGACATCGTAACGTCCCCACTACCGTCGTCAACCATTTGCATCACGGATCTTTGAGTAGCATAGGATATTGCAACGTCCCCACTACCGTCGCCAACCATTTCGTCACAGACCAACAACGTCGCGAACATTTGCGCCGCGGATCTTTAAGTCGCATAGGACATTGCCATGTTCCCACCAGCGTCGCATATAGTATCGTCGCAGATCTACTACGTCGCAAAAATTTGCGTCGCGAATCCTTAAGTCGTATAGGACATTGCGACGTGCCCACTAGCGTCGCAGAACTGCTTTATCGAAAACATTTGCGTCGCGGATTTTTGAGTCGCATAGAACGAAAATTTGTGTTAAATGTTAAGAAGCTATCGGACTAGACAATAAACCGACCCAACCTTACCATACCTAGTCCTTATGCAACCTAACCCTACGTAAATCAACGTAACCTAACCCAACCCATGTAAAGATTAAAAACCTGTACCTACTGTACAATCCAAATTCTCCAGACCAATTTCCATATGGCAACTGCTGCCATTTTACCATAAAAACTAAATGTCCTATGCGACTCAAGGGGCCGCGACGCAAATGTTTGCGACGGACTGGTTCAGCGATGATACTTTATGTGGCGGTGCTGATGTCCTATACGTCATAAGGATCCGCGATGCAAATGTTTGCGACGGGGTTGCTCTGCGACGAAATGGTTGACGCCGGTAGTGGGAACGTTGCGATGTCTTATACTACTTAAAGATCCACGATGCAAATGATCGCAACGCAGTTGGTCTGCGACGAAATGTTTGGCGACGGTGGTGGGGATGTCGTAACTGCTTACGACTTTAAATTTACGACGTAGTGACCGGAAACCAATAAAATGTACTTAGACAAATTTTGCAGAAATAAGTTAAAACTGGAAAATTTTAATTTTTTTATATTCTATTACAAAAAAAAATCGTTTCGGCGAAATCTTGTAGGGAAAAACTTGGCATACTGCAACAATCTACTAATAGTCCTAATTAGCCCAACATTATTCGTTTTTTGCGGAAATGCATTATGAGAGGGATATTTAATATGCAAAGTTAGACATTCTTTTGAAAAAAAAATTAAAGGGAAATCTATTAGCGCAAAAGTAACTATAGGTTAATATGCTGCTAATAATGGGCAATAAAATGTACTCAGACAAAGTTTGCGGAAATAAGTTAAAAGATGAAAATTTTAATTGGGTTGGGCTAAGTTGGGTCCGGTTGGGTCGGGTTGGGTGGGATTGTGTTGAGTTGAGTCGGGTTGGGTTGGGCATCATTTTTTTAAAATTCAGATTTCTTCTATCCGCTACGGTTTTTTAAGTTTTCTTGAAAACGTTGCATTTTCGCAAGGCATAGAAGACTTCCAAACAAAACTTTTCAAAAAAACAGATTTGCCCGAACCAAAATTTTACCCCAAATTTGGATACCTAAGCGATAAAGGTAGATGAAAAAATTTAAAAACAGTAAAAAGCCATTAATTTGAACGTAAGCCAACTTAACCGGTCCGCGAGCAATTGTGCATGAAATCGGCTCCCAGGAGGCCAATATGTGTTCATATTTAAAAAAATTACTTGTGACACTCTAACCCTACCTTTTGACTCCCGCATTTTTGAGGATGTTCACAGCTAGGGCAATGTTAAGTGGTCTATCAGTAACCGATTTAAACAGATTTCGTAAAATTATTATTAAAAAGCCCACAGAAATACCGACGTCCCCAACTATTAGAAATAGTCTTTGGAAAAAGGAAAAAAATATCTGTTTATATTTGAAAATCAAACGTTTATAAAAGAAAACTATAAAAAAGTGCATAATTTGAAACTTTATAGAAAATACTGCGACTTCTTTATTTGAATCTTTTTTCTATCTCACATGACTGGTAGAATTGGGCCGCTCAAAGCCAACTGTATTTTTGATATAGTTTTTAGCGCATTTTTGCTTATATTAAATAATACCGCCTTTTTCAATTCGGGTTTATGCTTTGAAGTTTAGTTTAATTTTGAGTATAGTATTCTTTACTAGGTGTATACTGCTCACTATTTTTACACTTACTTATTTATATAATATCATCCCTGACAAGACAACGAATCCGACGAAATATTTTTTTTACAATAAGGGCGCTTTATTTTTTTTTATTTGATATTATCACAACTTTTATAATAATTTTTAGTATATTTGTGAGCCATGCCTGATATTAAATAAAAATGAGTCCGGAAGATTTTTCAACTATTTTTTTTGAAAAATATAATTTCTATGATTGAGATTTAAAGGTAAACGTTATAGTACAGTAAAATTTTCATAAATAAGGGGGGTACCTCGAAAAAAATCCGAGGAGGCTAAAATTTTTATATGTTGTTGGGGCTGTCTAAAAGTAAGATCCCCAAGTTTGTGTTTCCCCCAATCCTCGGGAACCATTCGCCATTTTGAAAAGCACATTATAATCAACTTTTCTTCATTTCTGTTGGTCGGAGGCGAAAAACAAAAATATTCGGCATAAAATTTTAAAAATGTTTGTTCAAGTGCTCAATTTTCTTGTATTAGTTTCCAAAAAGTTAGGTGGCGCCGAAGTTACAAAAATTAGTTTTAACCTATTTTGTTATGGATCTCGGAAAAATCCTATATAATTATGTATATTATTTATAATTAATTAGTTACAGTTACTGAAAATTGGTAAAATTCTTTGAGAACCTCTTTCTGGGCAAATGAGGAATCAAATTAAAGCTTGTGACTTGCACTACATAAATTACCTAGCCTGGCGGGATGAAGATTGCTGAAAGTCCGACAGACTGGCACTTTTTAATTAAAAAGAAATATATAGCTCTACCAAGTTTTCAAATTACGCTGTATAAGATAACGCAAAGAAAAAACTGCTATATAAAAAAGTTTAAGATCAATTGTATCCCCACTTTCATGATCACTCCCCTGTGCGTCAAGTATTAAAAAAATGCAATGAAACATGAAAAACAAATCAAGTTCTTTTGTCAGTAGCGAACATTGGTTAATGTACGAAAGCGTTAAGTATTTTTAAGATAAGTTTAAGAAAAAATGCTGTGCCAGACAATTTATCAGTCCCCCGGATACTGGTTTTTCTAAAACATGAAACAATACTTTGCTCAAAGGTTTATCTTACCGCTTTGTTTGCCAACGAAATTCATTAATAAATTTAATTTTTATAAAACGTTATGAATGACTTGACGCAAGCTATATTTTATTGAAAAATATATTTTGGCAATTACTATTCGCTTCATACTTTATAGACAAATTTATTTTTGACAACCCCCCTCCCCTTATTATACCATAATTTTATCTATTTTTTAACTCTAGCCTTTCTTTTGTTATAAATCCTAAATTTTTTTCGAAAAATATTTGAAAAATCATAGGATGTATATTTTTAATATCCTTCAAAAGTGCCTCCGACGCTCACAAATATACTCAAAATTATTCTAAAAGTTTTGATTATGAACTAAAAATCCCGAGGGGATTTCACTCTTGTCAGTATATGTACAAAACCATGTCAGAATAATGTGTATTTTTTGGAAATATATTATAATTTTTATGGCATTATTCCAACTTGTTTTCGCATTATTTGGAATTTTTTCGCATTATTTGGCATTTTTCGGAGTTAATTGTCACAAAAGTTAGGAATATAATGCAATGGGTAGCATAAATTTCCAGTTTAAAATGTTTGATGAACTTTATTTAATATAATGATTCGTTTTACCTTCTAGAAATAATTTTCTGACTATAATCTGACAAGGCAAAAGCAAAAAAGTAATTTTTTTGTCGTGGCATATTTTGCCATTTTAGGTCCGACCGATCCGACGGGGTTTTGTTAGTTTTTTTGTGTTATTTGCAATAATTATTTTTGAAGACTTATAGAAATGCTTAGAAAGGGGAAAAAAAGTGCTGAACAGTCGCCGAAACTATCTTCTCGGTTAAAAACCACATCTGTAATAAACCGCTACATTTTAATTATTGGTTCAGAACCAATTTCCTTAGATTTGATTGCTGATTTGGAAAATTTAATCTTGATATATGGAGTGCGTCTTCTAGTTTATTTATATTAACCATATATATTTTCTAGAACATTTATCCATTTGTTAGCAAGTTTTGTTTTCTCAAAATCTAATATCTAAACATATAATAAATCTCTCTAGTTCTATCTCTCTCTATTTAGTTATCTGTTTGTTTGTTCGAGAATCACGCAAAAACTACAAAACAGATTTTGATGGGAGTTTCAATACTCTGCAGGGCATAGGATTTATTTTATCAAAATCAGTTTATGCAAACAAAAGTTATTACTATTTAAAGTAATAAACAGAGGATATTCCCCTGACTGGAAGGGTTTGAGGGACAGAAGGGTTAGGAGCGTGAGGCGGAGGGTGTAAATATAATGTAAATTATTGACAAAAGAGGATGATGACGCGCCTTCCGATTAGAAAAACACTATCACTGAGTCTTGACAAAGACTTATGCCGGATCTACAGTTTCACTTTTTACCGCTTAATTCAATTTACCCTCGAATTTACCTCTGTGGAAAATATTTTAAGGAAAATAGAGAATATATTTCCGCCTTTCTTAATAGGACAAGTGGGGGCGTCAACTGGGCGCCACACCAAGTAAGTTAAAAAAAACTTGAACTAAAAACTAGAACAAAGTGTTGTAGTGAGTCAGGCGAAGAAATCGAAATCTTCATTTTCAGTTTTTAATTTTCTACGCATTTATTCACAAAGCTGTCAAAAAAACGCTTAAAACACAGGTCCGTTTTTGAGATTTTACATTTCAGTGTGACAGGAGCAACTTTATTTTGACAAAAATCTCCTGACGTTTTGGGTTAATCGACAATTATCAGTTAAATTTTTGCTTTTAAGTTACTCAAGATATTTTGGAAACCTTAAAAATGACAGTGTTTTTTGACGTTTTTTTTAAACAAAATAATTTTGCCTAAAATTTTACGAAAATATTTTTACTTTGTAATGAATTTTAAAATGTTTGCTATAAATACAACTCACTGATATAATGATATGAGAGTTAAGCGTAAAATTATCAAAATTTTAATATTATTAGTTATAAAATTTAAGTATTAAAAACCTCGTTAAAAACAAAGAAGAAAAGTATTTTTAAAATATTATTAGCAAATTAGAGCAAAATTATCTTGTTAAAACAAAACCTAATCATCATTATCATTCTTCATAACCATACTGTCTTACTAAAATGTCTAAAATCTCAAGACTGGACCTGTTATTAGGTAACTACTCCTCCTAACTACCCCAAACCCCAACCCTACTCAACCTAAACCAACCCAAACTAATAACCATGAAATCGCAAGTCATCGAACTATTTTGTAATTTTTTAAAATGTAATAAATTTAAACAATTTGACTTCTAATATTTATGTTCCACGTTACTCATTTATTACAAAATGTTTTCCTCGTCTTACACTTTAAAAAAAAACGTGAACTGAGAGGGTCTGATGATTACTATTATATAGTTGAAAGCGCTCACCCCATTTGGAAATATACGAGTATTATGCACTAAATACGAAAACTCTCTTGTTTTAATATTTTTTTTGTTTTTAGACTAGGCTATAAGAAATTACTTTTACTTGGCTGCACCCAGTTGACCGCGTCCACTTTTCACATTTCCGAAAAACCTCAGTTAGTATATAATTTTTAAAAGAGCAGTTAACTTATTGCCAAGGTCGCAGTGGAGTGTGCAGTATTGCAACACTCATAACAAACCTAACAATTCCCTTTAGAAAATGCAAAAGCAGATCTCAAATCCTTAATTATTATATCATCCATTAAATAAATAAATATAATCATTATTAAATTTCTAAAGAAATTATTTGGTCATATTCGACGAAATATTTATTAAATTTAGCCCCATTTTTTTTGTCTTTGCATGTGGGAAGGTATCAAAATTATATTGTTTTTCCTATACACCAATTGGGTTGCCATCGCCTCCAAATTTACCTCTCCGAATACGATTTCAGAGTCGCCTTGCCTGTTTTTCGACGGCAATTATTTCGCCTTGTGCTGGCCATTGTTTCGATGGAGGCCAAAAGTAAGTAAATATATATATTTATACAGCATACTACAAAACAAAAGTGTTCATGTGGCGCTGCAGTTTATCAACGTATAAAAAATCTATATGTACTTCCTTACATTATTAGGTCTATTTTACCTCATTTATGTTGCAACACCGTATATATCTTTTTGAAAATTTAATAAACGAAAAAGTAGTGGCGTAAAGGGTTGTTCAAGCATAAATGTCACTTCTACTTTTCTCCGTTATTATGTATGCTACAAAACTTTTTAATAAAACAGTTGTATAATTTTTTGCGACCCTTCAGAATTTGTATGCCAAAGTTGTCAAATGTCATTACAAATGTCCAAATTTGACACCAGCTTTCTTATTTTAAATACAAAACCCTGTGTTTTATTACGTTTTTTAATCCCTTTTTTCCAACTTTAAAAATATATAATATTCCTACTAATTATGATAACTATTTTTCAAGATTCATTAAAAATAATATACCCTAGTCGCGAATTTTCAAAAACCGTCAGAAAATCTTGCCCTTACAAAAAATCTGACGATTTTTAAACACAAGTTTACACTAACTTCTTTTTTTCAGGACTCATCTGCTAATATTCCTTCAAATTTAGTTTCTTAAAACTGTTCCAGAAAATAAAAGATACGTAAATTTTAATTTTTCTAGGCAATTTTTGTGAAAAACCCTTTTTTTATTTTTAAAATGTATGCTATTAAGCTAATTTTTGTGTGTAAACAAACCTTTAAAACCTTTAACATACACAACCATAGATATCCATGGAATATGTCGCTGTCACTGTTCAGAAAAGTCACACAAATTTGTGTCTTGCCTTTTACATGGTGAGAATTTTTGACTCTTTTTGACGTTTATTGGTACGCGTGGTAGCAATTTAGCTCCGCCGTAAAATTAGTCCTGCAGAATATCTTTAAAATATTAAATTTACAAAATTTTATTAAAAAAATGACGCAGTTTCTCTTACAACGTTAGGATAAATATTAACGACGCTGTTTTTTATTTTAAATGAGGCAATAAGTAAAAATCGCCACTTTCCAGAATTGTGACGGGTAAGATTTTCTGTCAGTAGATATAGTGTCTGGGTTTTATTACACTTAGCGTTAACGTTAACGTATGTCCGTCAGTCTGTGCTGAAACTCTCTAATGGCTTAAACTTCCTAATATCACGTGCTCCCCCCAGTAACGTCAGAAGTGTTTTGTGATCACGTGACTTATGAATGTTCTACATAGTGAGTCTGCTCGGGGATTCTACAGGGTGTTCTAGTGTGGTTTAAAAGATGTAAAGGTGTATGAGTGACATACAGATACACCTGTCATATGTGTCAAAGGGGCACTATTTGAAAAAATGTCTAGATGAGAGATTGCTATCAGCCGGTGGTTTCTGTAAAAGACTAATTTGTAGTTTTCTGCGAATATTTATTCGCACAGAAGCTAAAAGGGCATTAAGTGGTGAAAGAAAGACCTTGGTAGTTTTTGCCGGATATCTCGCGTTATAGCGATGGGATTTGAAAAATTCTTTGGTAAATATTGAGTGTTATAAAGGGGGAGGGCATGGCAAAAAGTTTGTATTATGTGTGACCTAGCTGCGCAGCTCGAGCTAAAAGACCATAGTCGTTTATATTTTTATAAAAATTTAAACTGATCAAATCGGAAGCTTTTATGCATGTAAAGTAAAGTATACTTAAGATAACCCATGACACTGTTTATCAAGAATTTTAAAATAACATTGTACGTAAAGCTTACTAATGAGCTAATTTAGAACAAAGGCGGATAACCTGTGAACTTGTTTTTCATAAATTTAGCATGATAATATTTTATATAGAGTGAGCTTTAAAATTTTGAACTGTTTGGATTTTCTAATAACTTTTTTGTTTCTTAATCGATTTTTATAAATGTTAGCTTTTTGAAAAGGTAATTAAACAAATTTTACAAATTTTTTACAAACACCGTCATATGTCAAAAATTTAAGATGGCGGAAAAAATTCAAAATCTTATTTTTGAAAAAAGAGCTGCAACTTTTTTTACCACCCTGTATTTTTTTTAATAAACGTAAGAAAGCACATATTATTTCACGTTTAACGAAGTAACCCTCATAAAATTCGGTTTACTTATACAAAAGTTACGTTTGCTCAAATTTCTTCTAAATACAGAACCTATTCTAAAGACACAAAAAATATTTTTTTATAACTTAAATTTTGAATCCGATTTTTATAGAGTACGCCTTTTTGCAAAAATAATTGTTCAAAATTTACGATTTTTATAGAAAAAAAAATAAAATGTCAAAAGTCTAAGATGACGGAAATAGTATAAAACAAGATTTTCAAAAACAGATCTGCAACTTTTTTGTGCACCATGTTTTTTTAATAAAGATTAGAAAGCCTTTACCATTCGAGGTTTAACGAAGTATTACTCATAAAATATGGTTCATTTATGCAAAAGTTTACTCAAATTTCCTCTAAATACTGAACCTGTTCTTAAAACCAAAAAATATTTTTCGAAAGAACATTTTAATTTTTTTAGAATTTTTGTGAAGTAAGTCTTTTTACGAAGACAATTGTTCCAAATTTACGATTTTTTTATCCCACATGTTAAAAGTCTAAGATGGCGGACATAGTCTTCATGTGTTAAAGCCAGGTTAAATGCAAAAAACCTTAAACCTTAGCAACCACCAACACGCTACTATAATCGGCGCCTACGCTCCAACTCTTGCAGCTGATGAAAACCAAAAAGATGAATTTTATTCTCAACTTAGTGAAGCCATAACATCTGTACGTAAATCTGATAAACTTATCCTAGGTGATTTCAATGCTCGAGTTGGTACGAATTCAAACCTATGGAAGGGCATCATTGGCAAGGAAGGTGTTGGAAACATGAACTAAAACGGACTGCGCATATTAACCTTATGTTCGGAATATGACCTTATAATCTCAAATACAACTTTCCGACAAAAACACAAATTCAAGACCTCCTGGCAACACCCGAGGTCAAAACACTGGCATCTGATTGATTACATTATTGTACGTTCCATAGACGTAAACATTACAAGAGCAATAACGACTGCAGACGACTTCTGGACAGACCATCGCCTGATACGAGCCAAAATGAACTTGCACATTCCACCAAGAAGTATCCGTCAAAAAAAGCAAATCCGAAGAAGATTCAATGTAGAACGCCTTAAAGATGATCAAACCAGAACAAAATTCCAAGTCTCTCTGAATCAAAAGCTGGGTACTTTAGGATACCTGGAGAATATTGACGATCACTGTCATAACATCTGCCACGGAAGAAACGGTTGGCTACACACAAAGAAAACATCAAGACTGGTTTGATGAGCACGACAAAGAAATTCAAACCTTATTGAGCGGAAGAGAAAAGCCCATAATGCTTGGAAAAGCATTTTTGGGGGCATAACTTTAACGAAAAGAAAAGGCAATATCAAGAAGTCAAAGCAGAAGTACAAAGGCAAACACGTAGATTAAAAAACCAATGGTGGACAACAAAATCACATGAAATGCAACATCTAGCTGAGTTCAACAACACCAGAGTCTTCTTTCAAGCTACTACTACTACTAAGATGATATATGGTCCCACTACACAAGGTATCAATCCGCTACGATCCTTAATTCCCAAATGCACACTCTAATAAGTAAAATATGGACCACTGAGGCCATTCCTGCCGAACTCAGAGACGCCTCTATAGTTATCATTTTCAAAAAAGGCGACAAGGCCCAATGTGGAAACTACAGAGGTATATCTCTGCTTTCTTTTGCTGGAAAGATACTTGCACGGATATTATCAAACCGATTAAGTGTGGATTTACGCCCAATCGAGGCACAGCTGACATAATCTTCAGTGCCAGACAAATGCAAGAGAAATATAGTGAACAAAATCGCCCCCTCTTCATGGCCTTCATAGACCTAGTCAAAGCATTTGACTTGGTCAACAGAGAAGCTCTTTGGCAAATACTGGCAAAAGCTGGATGCCCCCAAAAATATATTCAAATTCTTGGGCTACTACACGACAATATGAATGCAACAGTCCTGAGCAACGATGGGTCAGGAGAGTAATTCCAGATTACGACAGGCGTTAAACAAGGGTGTGTTATTGCGCCCACCCTATTCTCTATATTTTTAGGTGCTATGCTTCACCTTGAGAAACATCTACCGCCGGGAGTGGACATTCTATATAGATTTGAAGGTGACTTACTTAACCTAGGCAGACTGCGAGCAAAAACTAAGGTCTCGACGACTTCGGTAATCGAACTGCAGTACGCCGATGACAACGTCGTTATGGCCGATACAGAGGAAGGTCTACAGCTGGTAATCAGCGCATTTAACCAAGCCTACAAAAGCATTGGCCTAGAGGTCAAGCTTGCCAAAACGCAAATTCTTCACCAACCAGAACCAGGTACGAATCCCCAAGCTCCAAACATTTCCATAAATGGCCATCTTCTGCAGAACGTGGAACATTACCCATACCTTGGGAGTCACCTATCATCAAATGCAACTATTGACGCAGAAATACAGCATCGCCTAAAATGTGCTAGTGCAGCGTTCGGGCGGCTTTCGGAGAGATTCTTCAACAATCACGACGTCAATACGGAACGGATGCGAAACGTGGACCACCTACAGAAGGCATATCAAACGACTAAAAAAATATCACCAAAGTTGTTTAAGTCGAATCCTGAGAATCAAATGGAAAGACCGACGAACAAACATAAGTGTTTTGGAAGAAGCCAGAACAACTAATATAGAATCCCTTATATTCAAGCACCAGCTTCGTTGGACTGGTCACGTTATCCGCATGCCCGAAACATGTCTCCCAAAGCAGATATTTTATGGACAACTGAAGGAGGGAAAGAGAAATCAAGGAGGTCAATAAAAAAGGTACAAGGACGTTCTCAAAGGCAATATGATGAAGGGTCACATCGATATAAACAACTTCGAGACCACGGCAAACGATAGGGCTTCATGGCGCCGAACAGTCCATGAGGGAGCACAAACTTTTGAAGAGCAACGACGTAGACTAGAGACGGAAAAGAGAGAACGTAGAAAGGAGCGACAGGATGGAGGAGTGGATGACCGGCAACACCCGGCTGCTGCCGGAGTCTGGGTGTGCCGGGACTGTGGAAGGGTCTGCGGCTCGAGAATTGGCTTACATAGCCATCAAAGAGCGCACAACAGATGGCGACGATGCAGAGTGGAGGAAAATCATACTCGGTATCGAGTGATTGCCTATGATGATGATTAAATGCAAAAAGTAAAGGCGTCCTGTATCGTTTTGACATTATGATTAAGCAGGGTTGCCACAATCCTTAAAAACCGGGAAATCCGGGAATTCGGTGGGGTCGGCAAATATCTGGGAAAAAGTCGGGAAATTTGCTAATAATCCTTGAATTTTTCAGATATTTTTGACCTGGTTGAGATTCTCTTTTTTGCCGGCCTCCGTAGCGCACTGAGTAGCGTATTTGCCTGCCGCATGGAAAGCCCCGGGTTCGAATCCCGGATAGGATGGATATTTAGTGTGTGTTTTTAACTCTGCAAAAATACTTTGCTACATTGGGCTTTGATCCTACTATGGATGAAAAACCCTAGTATAAAAAAAAAAACATAAATTTCAATCAAATTTTCGCCTGCGGCGCTACCCTTCCATTTATATATTAAAGAAAACATATTTTTTTTCTAATTTTAAATATACAATATTTCACACTTTTTTTGTCAAATTTTACACTGCGGTATTTGTTTCGATTACAATATCAGTGGGCAATCACCCTCTCCGCCCCCCTCTTTGCAGCTCACCACACTCAAAAGTTTCAACAAAATTTGCTTTTGGCGTTCGCTATAATGTCACTAAACAGCATTCAACAAATGTAAAAAATAGGTTTTTTAGAATAACATATATAGAACTGAGACTAGATCCCCCCCAACTCTTCGCCTCTCAACCCAAATTAAAAAAAAAAATAATTATAAAAAAACTTTTTTTGAAAAATTTCCTGCTTATGGGTATTTACTGCTAAAATTTTTGTCTGCGGCACTATAACATCATTGATTTTTACAGTTTTAGTTTAATTTTAAGCATACTTATTATAGGATTTCGGCAACAAATCGACGAATTGAGACCAGATCCCACACCACCCAGCATTTTCTGCAATAAAAAATTGACTCACAAGCAACATTTTTATTGAAATTGACTTATTAATTACTATTACTGAAAAGTCTTAATAGTAATTATTAAGTAATTTTCACTAAAAATGTTGCTTGGGCTGCGACATGGACATCGGATTTTTTTAAAAATAAGTCGGGAAAAACCGGGAAAAAGTCAGGAATCTAATCTAAGGAATCTTGCGGCAACCCTGTTAAGTTTTTGTTTCCATGGCCTGCTTACTTTTTGCTTTTATTATAAACTTGTAAATATTTCGAAATTGCGCACAAATATGAAAAAATGAAAAAAACAATTTTTTTTTTATTAAAAGTTCATAAAAAATGTCTTCAGCTTTTGTGACTTTCATAAACCACCAAGCAACAATAATTAAATCTTCTAGTCATAATACCTCGTCAAATGGCAAAAGCTTTCTTATTTTTATTAAAAAAGTCATAAGGTGCTTTGACATGTTTGGTAAAAAATCGTAAATTTGGAACAATTGTCTTTGCAAAAAGGCTTACTCTATAAAAATCCGATAAAAAATTAAAAATATATTTTTTGGTGTTAAGAACAGGTTCTGTATTTTGAGGAATTTGAGTCAACGTAACTTTTGAATAAATTAACCAAATTTTATGAGTGATACATCGTTAAACGTCGAATGGTAAAATTTGTATTAAAAAAGTTAACAGGGTGCTCACAAAAAAGTTAAAGATTTATTTTTGAAAGTCTTGTTTTATACTATTTCCGCCATCTTGTACTTTTGACTTTTGACATTTTTTATATGAAAATCGTAAATTTTGAACAATTGTTGTTGCAAAAAGGCTTAGTCTATAAAAATCCAATAAAAAATTGAAAAGGGTTAAAAAAAAACATTTTTTGGTATTTAGAATAGGTTCTGTATTTAGAGGAAATTTGAACACACGTAACTTTTGTATAGTATGTAAAGTACCTCAATATATAGGTAAATTTTTAATTATAAAACGCACCTTTTGAGCACTGGATATTTACCAAGGTATCATCAATCACTGCTTTTGCAATTTTTAATCAATCGTCCTGTTTAATAATTCTAATATGTCTTGACAGGCAGGTCAGCAAACACATAAAAAATAAATCAAGAGCTTACTGTTTGATCAACTAGCAAAAACATGGTTTTACTCACCGGGGGCCCTATGCCGCCCTCTTATCATTCATACAACATCATCTGGTCATAATCATCTCCTTATATCTTATTTCAATTTAATACCGGTGTTTACTTGTTATTAGGTAATTATTCTTTCTTCGACATGTCGCCCCAAAATAAGTAAAGGGGCTTCCCCCGGACGCTTCATTGCCGCTAAACAATTAGCATCCCAACATCCAAGTGATAGGGTTGCCCTTCATGAACCCTTCCACCTTGATGTGTCATTCAGAAAGCATGTAAGAACCCCTCAAACTTACAAGTACCAATCTGAAGGAACGCCGGCGGGCACCTATGTCCCCAGGATTTTTCCATTAGTAGTGGACCGCCATATTGCCTACACTACTAGAATACATCTAGTGGCCCGCCATTTTGCCTACACTAGTCCTTATCACATCATTTCACTTTCTACATATCAACTCATTATTATTCTCTCTTTATTAATTCAAACTCTATGATTTACTCTAAAATCACCACATGCTTAACTAAAGCTCTTTTCTCGTCTATGACCGAAAGTCAACTGTCTTTTAAAAACAAATCTTAATCTTTCCATTGCCTGCCTGCCTGCCCCGTAAGCAATAAATATTGTAACTCAAGTATTTAGGTTTCAAAAGGATTTTAGATTATAATAATGAAAATAATAAAAGTATGAATATATATTTCTGACTACCTAAATACTAACTAACAGGTTAAAATAAAAGTCAACGTCACATTCGACCAACCTGACAAAAGTCACGTCCCCGTGACTATTCTGAGTCTGTAGGAAGTACTACTCCGTCTTCATCTTCGCCACTTGGACTATCTGAATCATCCGAGATGCCTCCTGGAGGTATCCAAGGTTTCATTCTATCTACTGCTATTACATTATTGTACTTTTTCGTTTGGCTGCGGGTAGATGATATCTGTCCTTTGGTAATATTTCTTTTATAACCATTGGTCCTGCATATTTTGGAGTTAGTTTACTACTTTGCCCTTCAACATGTTTGTTCATTTGAACAAGTACTAGTTCATCTATGTTGTATTTTCTTGCTGTTTTCCTGCTTTTATCGAAACGCTGTTTTTGCTCTTTCTGTTTAAAGTCAATTCTTTCTGAAACTTTCTGTCTTATGTCTTGAATATCTTCCTCAATATGATGTATATCAAGCTCTGCTGTTAGAATACTATCTGCCTTTGGTCTTGGAGAATGTCCCATTAAAAGTTGACTTGGGGTTTTCTTTGTTATATCGTGAGTTGTGTTGTTTATATTAAATTGAATTTTATTAATTTGTTGGTCCCATTTATTTTCACTACTACTTGTTGTTGATAAAGCTAATAAGATTGTGCGATTTAATCTCTCTACTTGACCACTTGCATTTGGGGTTGCGACAGAATTTAAAATTAGTTGGGTATTATGTCGTTTACAAGTCTTTAAAAGAATTGGATGTAAATGCTGTCTTTCTATCAGTAATAATTCTTGTTGGTACTCCATACGTTTGAAAATTTTTTTCCAAAAATATAATGACTAATTGACTTTTTGTAGACTTTACTGGTTTAAGTTGTACATACTTGGTAAAGGCATCAATTATTACAATTAAATGTTTGTTACCTTTTGGAGTTTTCTGAAAAGGTCCCAAGTGGTCAATATGGATTGTGTGATTGAAAGCTCTTTGGCTATTGGATGGAGGTAACCTTTTCTGCGGCCTGGAATTTTATTGCAGCTTGCAATATATTATAACGTAATTGCGCATACGCGGAAACCAATATTTTTTACACAATTTTTTTAAAGTGTTTCCTAGCAAAATGACCTGATTCATCATGAGACCACTGGACAACTTGTCTCCTTAATCCGTGAGGGACTACCCATTGAAGCATTACAATCTGTAATAACTTTAAAATTAATCCCTATTAGATACACCCAAAAATAGTGTTTCTATCACAGCTAACGTTTCCAATTCAAATGAATGAGAGAGATTATCTGCTTTTGAAGTATGTCTACTATAATATGCAACTGGTTGTAACTTGTTGTCGTGCTTTTGGAATAACGTACCGGCAAGTCTAATGCCAATATTAGTTTCATTTTCATTTAAAAGAGGTAATTGTAGTGTGTTTAATTTTAATACAATTTCTTTGGATTTTGTTTTCTTTGATTCACATAGATATCCGCGAACTATTGGGTATGTTCGATTCAAAATTAAATCTTGACCTGATAAATTAATAAGTAGTAAAACTGTTTCTCCATATCTCGAGTGATTTACAATAATCTTTGATATAGCATACTCTTTTCCAATTTGATATTTGATATTAGTGTGGATTATAAACAATTCTACTTTGTTTGTTGAAAATGTCTTCTGTTTTTCACTAAAAGGGAGATTGTCGTACTTAGTTACAATGACACCTCGTTGTTCAGTAAAAGATTGTCCCACTAAAACAGGTACTTCCTGGAGATGATCTGGCACTACAAGACACTCTACTGTCCGTTGTACATCGTCAACTCTGATTTTGATGTCGGTTTTTCCCAAAGCTTTTATTTGAGCCAAGCCATATCCTTTTATTACAACATCGCAATCCTTAATCGGTAATTTTAATTCATTAGCATTACTAAAACGAATAAGATTGCAAGAGGCACCAAAATCTACGAATGCCTTTAACTTTTGTTTGTTTGCAATAATATCCTGAAAATACTTTTGGTTATTTTCCGTCGAGAGTCACAAAACATTTTCCTTTCTGGTGTTCTGATTGGGTTTTTGCTGCCGACGGTTAACACAGTCTTGAGATTGATGTCCAAAACGTTGACATGAGTAACATTGCGCTGCCCTGCATTCTCCAGCTTTATGCCCAATATTTTGACATTTATGACAGACGATTCTATGTTTTGGTTTAACAACTCTTCCTTGAAATTGGTTGTTTCGCTTCATTGGAAATGTAGGTGGTCTAAAACTTCTAGATGTAGTAGGTTGAGTTTCTATGTCACACGATTTTAAGTAGTGAAGTAAAGCCTCAGACGTTTGAAAATTACTCGATCTCGCAGACGTTTGTATGGTTGTGTCGGTAATTTCACCCAATATACAAGACACAGCATCTGGACCAAAAATCTTACATTCGTTGAGATATGCTACTTTTTCGTAGTAGTAACATAAATATGAATAATTTCGTTGATTCGTTCTTTTTAGCATTTTCATTAAGTTATTGAAATAATCGGCATGTGGCGGAAACGCTTTCTGTAACTCGACTTTCCATTCTTCCCATGTATACTGAATTGTTGGCAAACTTTGATACCAAGTTTGTGCAAGTCCCTTTAATTTGGAAGTGGCGTTGTATACCGTATTTTCATCATCCCAGTTGTAAAGGTTTTTCAGTTCGTCGATTCTATGACACCACTTTACGATGGTCTGATGACGATCTTCTGGATTATAAAATGGTACCACGTTGTCGTGCGGGCTTAAAATTCTACGTACTGGTCGTTCATTATAAGCAACAACTTGCATTTTCATTACTCTCACTAAATCTCTAACCATACCGGATAATTCATTATTACTGGTACTTATCGACGAGGATAGCTTCGTCTTGGATGTTGCGCCACTATTTTCTCGCGGTCTTTTAGCCACTGGCCCATCTGTAGAACGTGTTGGTCTGTTATTTGACATGACGCCCTGCATACAAATAACATCATGTATAAAAATAACACCCTGTATAAAAACAACACCCTGTATAAAAACAATACCCTGTATAAAAATAACACCCTGTAATTTTGACCACTAACACAACCACATTTTTTTTAAAAACACTCAATATACACTTTTCACCACCCAAAAATGCACGTAATAATTCACTTTTATTTCAAACAACGTTTAATTTCGTTAAAAAAAAGCTAATATATAATTCTACACGTTTTCATAAAATAAGGTCGACGCAACGGTCCTAGAAAATATTGGTCCATATCTTAATTGCCTTTTTTGAGCTTATTCTTCTAAACAAATTTTCAATAGGCATATTATATTCCGTGTTTTGACGACGACAAACCATAGATAACTAGCAGAAAAACTGGCTCTAATTAAGTAAAATAGCTTTTCTTATTTTAAACCTTATTTACCTTTCAACAGTGATTGATGATAATGATTGGTATGTACCCTACACCTGAATGTAAAATACCTCAATATATAGGTAAATTTTTAATTATAAAACGCACCTTTTGAGCACTGAATATTTACCAAGGTATCATCAATCACTGCTTTTGCAATTTTTAATCAATCGTCCTGTTTAATAATTCTAATTGTCTTGACAGGCAGGTCAGCAAACACATAAAAAATAAATCAAGAGCTTACTGTTTGATCAACTAGCAAAAACATGGTTTTACTCACCGGGGGCCCTATGCCGCCCTCTTATCATTCATACAACATCATCTGGTCATAATCATCTCCTTATATCTTATTTCAATTTAATACCGGTGTTTACTTGTTATTAGGTAATTATTCTTTCTTCGACATGTCGCCCTAAAATAAGTAAAGGGGCTTCCCCCGGACGCTTCATTGCCGCTAAACAATTAGCATCCCAACATCCAAGTGATAGGGTTGCCCTTCATGAACCCTTCCACCTTGATATGTCATTCAGAAAGCATGTAAGAACCCCTCAAACTTACAAGTACCAATCTGAAGGAACGCCGGCGGGCACCTATGTCTCCAGGATTTTTCCATTAGTAGTGGACCGCCATATTGCCTACACTACTAGAATACATCTAGTGGCCCGCCATTTTGCCTACACTAGTCCTTATCACATCATTTCACTTTCTAGATATCAACTCATTATTATTCTCTCTTTATTAATTCAAACTCTATGATTTACTCTAAAATCACCACATGCTTAACTAAAGCTCTTTTCTCGTCTATGACCGAAAGTAAACTGTCTTTTAAAAACAAATTAATCTTTCCATTGCCTGCCTGCTTGCCCCGTAAGCAATAAATATTGTAACTCAAGTATTTAGGTTTCAAAAGGATTTTAGATTATAATAATGAAAATAATAAAAGTACGAATATATATTTCTGACTGCCTAAATACTAACTAACAGGTTAAAATAAAAGTCAACGTCACAAGTAGTAGTAGTAGTAGTAACTAGGGGGCGGCCCCTAGTTACCTGGTAAGTAGGCCCAAGCGGTTCCTTTTTACCTTACCCCAGCCCAGCCCCCTAACTTTTGTATAAGTATACCGAATTTTATAAGTGGTACCTCGTTAAACGTGAAATAGCGTCAGCTTTCTTACCTTTATAAAGAAAAAATACAGAGTGGTAAAAAAAAAGTTGCAGCACTTTTTTAAAAAATGTGATTTTTACTTTTTTCCGCTATCTTGGATTTTTGACATATGACATTTATAAAAATCCGTTAAAGAACAAAAAAGTTATTAGAAAATCAAAACAGTCCAAAATTTTAAAGCCCACCCTATATATCCTAGACAAAAATAATAATGCAATAAAACAAATAATCGGTAAATCTTTTGATTTATTAAAATATCATTTCATAACCATAATTTTTTAGTAGTAGTTTGGTAGCCAGATTTCTCGTTTCAACGTGTTTGATTGCAAACTTCAATAAGCAAAACTTGCACATTCTTAAGCTGTGGTTTACTTTTCTACGACAAAAAACTCAGTCTTTTTGGATCTAAATCTAATTATGTTAAGGGCATGTCCTCAACACAAAATACTTTTTTATATTCAGGTTTGGCCTCACACATTTCTGCTAAATCTTTTGTGATGTTCAACTGACTTTTGACAATAACAAAACATTTTATTGCAAACGGGACAAAATCTTCAACCAACATTAACAAAATTCATATAGTTATGACAAAAACATTCCTCTCTTTTGCAATAAGAACATACATTTTTTTTATTAGCACTTTTGTTCTCCATTATGATACTGCTTAAACTGGACCGAAACAAAAAAAAACTATATTTAAACTGTGTAGTATGTAAAAAATAATACTTTTTTAGTTAAAATTAATTTTTCGTATGTTAAAGATAATAATTAAGTACTCACCCTGGTTATGGTAGTTCAACTTTTAAAAGTTCTCGGTATGATTATTAAGGGCCCTAGAACCGTACAAGATACAAGAAACTTCTGTGATCTTTTCTTTGAAAAAGTATTCAAGATTGTGTGGTAAATGTAATTTTTCTGAGTGAAGCCTTTTTTACACCCTTAGTCCTTTTGCTAATGTTAGAATTATGACTACTCTTTTCAATTTCCTGTTCACAAAAACCTTTCTGTCTCAATTTATTTTGAAATATTTTCAGTTCGCTCTCATTTTCAAAAATTTTGAGCGCAATCCTACAAATTCCGTCATAATAGTACCATTATTTTCATCTTTCATAAGACCCAAAACTTTTATTTTTTAACGGCATGTTGAAAATATTGTCTGGTGGGTAGTCGGATGTCTCAAATCTGTCAATGTCATTTTTCGTGTTTTCGTAAATTTCGTCTACGTGTAAATGATAAATTAAAGTGTCAGTGTCCGTATATGTCATTTTAGCATTTTTTATATAATTATAATGAAAATCATACAAGAAAGTTTTTGATAAATCCAAAATTGCAAATCCGACATATATGAGCTTATTGAAAATAATGTTGAATGAATGAATAAGCACTTTAATCAAATTTCGAAGCTACAATATAAATAAACTTTCTTCAGCGCGTAGTTTCTCTCTACTTCCTTCAGGGCTTCTTATCTAAAACTTAAAAACTTATAAACTAAGCTAAAATCAAAGCCTGGAAAAAAGGAAGTATGTAAAACGAAAACGTTTTAAAATTACCTATGTCTTTAACATAAAGATTATAAATTTGTAACAATTGTAATTCGAATAAACATTTTTGAAAAGTTATTGTGTGTTAAAAATAGAAGTGTGTGAGTAAGGTTGTGTGATTTTAGGGGAAGCACTCTTTTAACGTGTTAAAATATAATAATTTTATGTAATTTTTACTGTGGCTTTTAGAAATTTCAATTATAACCATATCTTCATCAAATATAGTAAAGCTATAAAAATAAAATTTGATTTCGAAATGTAGGAGCGCGCTCCATAACGCCCAGAACATTTAGTCACAAATTTCACATCCTTATATTTTCTGACATTCTCCATGGCCTTGCCAAATATTGCGTTAATCATTCATTTAAAAAAGTTTCTTTCAAAACTGTTTTTGCTCTGTTGGCGCATGTGGATGTTTAAGTCAATATTATGCTTTAACCATGAAGACTGTTTAAATTTAAGGACCCTATAAATTGTTTTAATTTCTAAAGCCAAATCAATGTCCTGTTTCAGGTTTCCATAATGAATAATGGATCGCTTTTTATCAAACAGTGTGGTCATTAATTTGGGTAACTGACTTTTAGAATTGGGTGGTATTCTATGTTCTGGACAGACAGGAAGGTCTTTATGCACATCAAATAGTTCAGGGGGATAAGAAATGTCTGCTTCAAAAATGTACCCTATTCAAAACCACCATATGGTAATGTTAAACTCATTGCTATACCACAAAGTGATTTGACATCATAGTACATCAAATATGACGTTTCGTCCCTTGGATAGCATGAATCACCCATATACCTGTGTTGGCTTTGGCATATCTGTGTGTACACTGAGAAACACCTCGTATGTCTCTTTCTACAAACATGATCATATCAACATCAATTAATAGTTCCAATTCTACTTTACATTTCTTTAACATGGCTGAAAAATTCCAACCTGGACTCGTGACGTAATGAAGGGGATCAAGTTTGTAGGTGCAAAGACATATGGAGCAGAAATTTTCCATGATGTCACTCAATAGAATTATGTCTTTACGCATGTAAAAAAGACTATTCCAAAAGCGATTTGATATTAAAGGTATTCCAAATATTTTGAGCGCTTTTATACTCATCATTTGAAATCCCCTTTCCCTCCCAGCTACTATAAAACTTGTCTGTGGTAGAAGGGCAGTTTCCTGTAGCTTCTTTCAAGAATTCAGATACTCGTAGGGTAAGACACCCTTACGGGTAACTAATTTAAACTTTCTCTCTCCCTTATAAAAACTTTTTGTAATACTTTTTTTGGAATCGTCTAAAAATGAATCAAGGTCGTCCAATTTTGAAGCCAGCGATAAGAATCAGTAAATCTAAATAATAAAATATACTTTTTTTTGTTTACGAGGAGCTGAATTCTACCCTCTATGTCTTTGGCTAAGGATTTTATAAGGAAATTGCTGTAATATCCGGACAAGTTGTGAAAAACTATAGGAACGCTGTTTAAACCCCGCATGAGCCGCACCCCGATACCTTCCTGTTAAGTGACAATGGTTGTTCACAGATATGACAATGGGTTGCATTTTTAAAATCAATATTTTCCTCAGTGGTTAAGGGCCAATTTTTCAGCAATGATTTTAAGCTCTTGAACAAAATGTGAAATGCAATCCTTTCCCACAAACTGATGGTAGTATGAGAGCGAGTCATCATAAGAACATCACAAGAATATGATGTTGAGTCTCCAACAAACATTATAAATCTGCATATATAACAAATGGAACCGTCTCTTTATTTTTACATTCTGCAAATTTTAAAATTTTATTATCGTCACGAGGCATGGTTAGTTTGGCAAAATTTAAATTTCTACAATCTTAATAATGCTTCTCCAAAACAGCCTCGGAAACACACCAATTTAAGCACCTATCACATACTTATTGTTTTTACGACCAATTTGATTGGAAAGCAAACGTGATAGATTTTTTATGAGGGCAAAGTAATAGATGCGTTTTTTGGGAGTGACAATTTCAAAATCTACAGAATCTACCTCCATGTCATTTTCGCTATCAATTACGTCATCAGAGTTATCAACACATTTTAAAATTACCAAATTAACCCGTCTGGAAAAATTTAATTAACTCAAATACAGGGGAAGAATTTCCCTCTTTTCACAAGTAAAAACCTTATTTGATAGTATATTTAACTCCTCAAATTTGGGGATATCAAGTCGCATAAAGAACTCGAAACTTTCATAATTTAACCCTACCTTTTACTTTTACTTTTCAAGATATAACGCAAAGTTACCTTTTTTTCTTATGGAACAGCATGTTTTTTATTTTATTTTTGTGTTTAAAATTAAATTCTTATCAAAATGATGTTTCGTATGTAAAATTTTGGTTAAGTATTTTTTGAGATATTCAACATTTTCTTTTCACAACAAGGTGGACATGGCCGGATATGAATATGACAATAAAACTTGAGTCGGCTATGCATCAAAGCCATGAACTTATAAGGTCATGTCAAATATGTCATGGCCTACTACATTTTTCATTTTGAACAAGGCTTCTACCAATTTCAATTTAAAGTTTATATTTATATTTTCTCATATTTTTATTATTTGACTATTAAACTTTATATTCTAATTAATAACACAACTAAATAGAGATTAAAAAATTATTGTCTCTAATTAATCCCAAAATAATAATTAATAAAAAAAGTACCCCTAGAAAACTAATTTAAAAAAAAATAAAAACAAGACTATAAAAGGTGCTCAACGCAATCCAAAAAATGATTTTACAGGTCTTGTTTGTTGTCAGGTCACGCATCTTTGAACGTTTTATCCGTTAATGTGCCCCATAAGTAATAGTCGCAGAGGGTCATGTCCGCATACCAACCTAACTAACTATAAGTCTTAAAGAATTAATTTCGAACCATCAAAGTTTCTTATGAAGAATTTTTCCGCTTGCACCAAATACTTAAAAAAATTAGGCTTTGACATTATACTATGCCAGTCGTCTGCTCTTTAGTGTATAGAAACTACTTAACCAAAATATCAAATATGACACATGTAACGTTTGTATATGGAAAATTTATGAAAATAATAAGTTGATAATTTTAAAACGACGCCAGTCAGACTATAAATAATACACGAGTTTGACCTAATGAGTGACCTATCTTAGAGTTTGAAAAACAACACACAAAGAACAATGAGGTTTTTATACTAAAAATAATTGAATATTTAGTTAGGGTCAAAATTGAAGACCTTTCATTGTTTCATCTCTGCTTAAATCCATATAAATATTTTTGAAGAAACGTTTAAAATTCAGTCAATTTTCATTAACTACTAGTGTTAATTATAAACAAAAAAAAAGTCATGTCTACTGAAAGAACAAAATTAACAACAAGAATGGTGTATGTAGTTATGAAAAATAGTTTTAAGTAAGTATTTTCATTTTTTTTATTTAAAATAAATCTTTTTTTGTGTGTCCGTTATTTAGTATATAAAATTTTAAATTTTAGTTTATGTAGTTATGAAAAATAGTTTTAAGTAAGTATTTTAATTTTTTTTATTTAAAATATACCTTTTTTGTGTGTCCGTTATTTAGTATATAAAATTTTAAATTTTAGTTACTTTATTTGGTTGTTTATTCAGAACGTTTTAAAAATGATTAAACTAATTCAAAAACTGAAAAGTGATTTGTGAACTTAACGCAAGAATACTGGTATTGTATTAATCAAGTTTTGTTTATGTTACAGATACAGGGTACAATCAATTTCAATGAAAGAAGACAAAGTGTATATTGACCTGAACTTCTATTCCACTGCAGAAATGATCGGTACACTGAGAAAAATGAGCTTACTAGGTACTTTAGTCACGGATTTTTTTAGTTAAAGTGATTATATTTAGGGTTAGTCTGACAAATAGTTTTAGTTGAAACAACTGGTTTGATCTAGTTAACGTAAAACTGGTAACCGTGACCAGTTTTTTTAGTTACTTTAACCACATTTTTTTTGTCAACAAAAATCAAGTCACTTGTACTAAAGTTTTGTGGTCACAGCAACTAAAATCATTTTGAACCATTTCATATGGTAACCCTTACTGAAAATTCTAGTAGGAGTAACTGCAGAACTTTTGGCCAAAGTATTATGGTAAGGGTTACTAGGAATTCTGGTTAAAACAACCAGATTTGCTGTCGTTTGTGAACGCGCATGCACGGGTTTCGCACCGATGTGGTTTGACTTTTGACAAAATGTCAGACGTCAATGGTGGCATCGCCGTCAAACTCAAAAGTTTTTAATTTTTTTCTATGATATTTTTCAAAATTCGAAATTTTCGATACATAATTTTCATCACAATTGTGCTGTTTCAGCTCAGAAAATTCCACTAGGCATGAAGGTAAGTCATTTTAACATGGTCAAAAAAATTTCTAAATTTAATTTTGACCATTTTCTTAATCATCAGGCGTCCTTTAGACCCTCGTTGCACTGCTGGAACTTTCTACTTCCTCCTGGAGACAAGTTTACCCATGTTCCGTCCATGGTTGTTTGCCTTGTCGGGTGAGTTTAAATTTACAAACTAACCTAACTTACCCGTGTTATAATTGGTATTTTATCTTTAAATAAAAGATTTTATCAAGAGTTCAAACTGATTGCAAAGCCTTTGAACCCCAATGCCTGTGAACCAGCGCCAAGAAGGTCTGCGGTGTATACCCAACTACCTGAAGGTAGGTGCTGCCCTTTTCCCCTGTGTTCTGGAGATGTTTATCTGTATTGCATTTTTGTTAAATTACTTAGATAAATTTAGTATTAAAACATGTGTATAAATACACCATTTTAGCCATAAGTTTAAGCCTAAAATGCTACATATGCACTCATTTTTATATCATTATATTTTGCAATTGTGACACCAGACCGAAGTCATAAAATATTTGAGTTTAAGTTAAGTTTTTTATAACCTCTGCTGTGGTCATTTGTTTTACAGGCTATGACTAGAAAATATAGTTTAATTTTCTCAAAACAGATGTTTTAATTAACCTACAACAAACTCATAAGAATTTCATTTTTTTATTTTTGTTTGGTTTCCCAAATCTCCCAAATAAATTTACATGGTCACCCCGGGTGAAACATCGTTTAATTGTTTCTCCTTTCGCTTTGGTTTTTTGTATGTTCCTTGTGGGACACTCATCCAATTTTGAATTTTCGTTCTTTGCTCCCAAGATATTTTGATCTTCTCTTTTTTAGATTCTTTTCGGTTGATGTAACTGATTTGGAAGTTTAACTTCTTGTTTTAATTGTCTTAGGAGCATATTCCTATTGGAAAGATTAACACGCCAGGACGAACCCATATCAGGTGACTTATAATAAGTACCATGAGGAACGATGCGTATTTGTGCGTGATTCAGAGTTGGAAGTCAGAGTGTGTGATGGTGTTACATGATGTCTGGATTGAGGGTGACTAGTGAATCCACTGACGAGCCCATGCTGGTCACCCCGGGCGAAACATCGTTTAATTGTTTCTCCTTTCGCTTTGGTTTTATGTGTGTTCCTTGTGGGACACTCATCAAATTTTGAATTTTCGTTCTTTCCTCTCAAGATCTTTTGATCTTCTCTTTTTTAGATTCTTTTCGGTTGATGTAACTGATTTGGAAGTTTAGCTTTTTGATTGTTGTCTTCATGCATATTATTATGTATGACCCACTTTGTTTTCAATATAATACAATAATACGAATTAATTAATATATAATTCAAATTGAAATATCTCGAAAACGGTTTTTTGACAAAGCTAATTTTGTGGAGGATTCAAAAATGTCAAAATATATAGGGTGTTCCATAAGAAACATAAACTTTTTGGCACATATACGTATACTATTTGAACTGATTAATTTTTGAGTAATAATTTTGATCTCTCTATAAAATAAACTTTTACCCAATTTTTGTTTGGTTCTTCTGCGGCTGTTAGAAAAAAGTTATCCCAGGGATCACTTTTAACCGATCCCCCTGTACCCACAAAATTACAAAATTTAATTCACAACCCAGTGCTCGAACAGATGAAAAGCAACTGAGCTTATGTGTGAATAAAAAATGGCGCATTAAAAAGCCACGGGCAGATTTATTACTTCTTGTTACTCACACAATCTATACCAACCTCTAGGGGAGTGAAATTGCTTTTTCTATATTCTTGGTTCTATGAGAAGGCAGATTTTTCTACTAATTTTGTTGTTTAAAATTAATACTTACACCCGGTTCCCACCCATGAGTGCCTACTCACGCGTCACATGATGTCTATATTAAATGTTGTGACAGTCATGTGATGCGTGCTTGGGCACGCACAAAAAAGTCGTAGGTGGGAACCGGGTGTAAGAGAAGAGATTCTATTTGGTTGAACTTTGAATGGAGGCCACATTTTGTAAAAACTAAGACACGGCTCAGAGAACTTTTTTTTAATGAGCCAAAATTACTTTTTAAGGCCACCGATTCGTACTCCACATCCAAAGTTCACCCAAATCTAAGGTCACTGACAGAAAGAAAAAGAATCTCTCTTTTAATAATAATACATTTTCTGAACCAAATTTATTATTAAACATTTTTTTAAATTTAAAACTGAGTTTTGACAGGTAATTATCTATAGCCCTAAAATAATAAAAAATCCGATTGAATTATTTATTGGATGTTTAAAATTATTTGTTTCAATGACATTATAATAAATTAAAATTTACATGCCATAACTGGCTTAAATAAAAAACAAATGTTCATTAATAATTTTGAGTATTATTGTTGTTAAAATATAGTGAATATTGCTATTAGTATTAATTTTTTTAAAAGGAGTTTAAAATCAGTTAAAGGTAAGTGAAATGTATGACAATATACTTATAAAATTTAGTTAAAAAATTTTAGTATTGTTGTTAAAATTTAGTGAATTAAATATTGCTTTCAATATTAATTTTTCTTAAAAAGTAGTTAAAAACCAGTTAAAGGTAAGTAAAATGTACAATATATTTTGTCAACATTTTTATTCAAAAAAATGTTACCAGTAACTTTTAACTATTTGTTAAAATTTGTTTTTTTTTCTCATAAAAAAGTAATTACTGGGTTGTTAAAAGAATCTTAAAAAATGTATGAATAGCTGTTCGTATGAAATATTAAATGTTTGTTTTAAAAATATTTAAACATTTCTTTAGAAATTTGACCTGACTATGTAACATTAAATGATACATATTTGTTAAAAAAATGTAACTTAAGTAAGAATGTAACACTGTTACGTTAAGGAGAATAATAATTGACTTACTGGCGATGTAACAGAGATTTAAATGTAACAACTTGTGTTGCGTAACAAGTAACAAAAAAATATTGCAGTTACCTTATCATACAATCTGGTTTAAATTGCCTCGTTCAATCTTATAAAACTTGTAAAAGTGCACATTATTTAATGCACGAAAAACTAAAACTAACGGATTTTTTTCTCATTTTTATCATTTTATCTAAAAACCGTTAGAGAAAAAAGTAACATTAGGTGTTTTTGGAAACAGAAGGAAAAGCTTTATTTAAATTTTCCAAAATATATCGTCGACGCCCTAGCTCAGCCTCCTTAACGACAGGTGCGATGATTAGCCTCCAAAAAGTTACTTTTTTGTAAACTGTCTAATTATGTGAAATTTTACTTCTCTGCCTCTTTTGGTTTTGGAGATATTAGGGTGGACTCGAACTTTTGGGATACCCTGTATAGTCATAATGAGCAAACAGCATTTATTAGGATGAGCAAAAAATCCGTTTGTTTTAGCTTTTCAATGTGGTTAAACTGACTAAAAGAGTTAGTTAATCTTATCAAACAATCTGGTAAGCGTTACTAAAGTATCCAGTTAAAACAACTAGGCAATCCGGTAACGGCTACCGAGTTGATATTCCGAACCTATATTCGTAGTAACGTTTACTAGATAGTTTAGTTGGAGTAACTAGATACTTGGGTAACTGCAACTATAGTCTGCAGTTATTTTAAAGTCAGCTAACTAGGTGAGTCTAGTTAAAACAACTAAAAGTTTAGTTGACGCCTATTTGACTAAAGTTTCTAGTAAGGGTGACCCAATTTCTAGTCAAAGTTACTAGATATTTTTCTCGGTGTAGAAAGCTGGTCAACCTGCCTGTATCATGCATGCATGCATTTAATTGTAACTTAAGTGAAGGGCACAGAACCGTACAATCACCACCACCACCTGAACAACAACAACAATTAGAACCAGGCCATAAGGAAAAAGAAATTCCAGGGTGTTGTCATGCATGCATCATGTACTGATGCATCAACAGTGCTCATCGACGATGAGACTGATCATGACCATAACATTAGGTTACAAGAATCCCAAAGGGATTATTTTACTACTTTATATTAGCTATTTTACTACTTTATATTAATTATTTTACTGCTATATATAAATAAAACAAAGGAAATAAAATTATGTTTTTTTTTTTATTTTTAAACCAATTATTTAACAAAATACATTTTCTTTTGCACAACATAAAAAATTATAAATTAGAATTCATCAAACAGTGAAAATTAATGTTGGCTCTTTTCAACTTTTTAAAATTGGGGCAATTATTATTTATTAAATTAGTTAATCGAATTTTTTTATCCACTCCTTTAACAAAAACTTGTTCATTTTAAACAACATTGTTTATAAAATGAGCAATATTTTCCAATGGTAAATAGCTAAGTCAAAAGTGTTCCATTTCAACTCATGTAGATTGTCTGTGTTCCATTGAGCTTGAGGTCTAAAGTCCTCGTGGAGCCAGGTAGACTTCATGGGTAAATTAACCATATGGTGAGAAATTTCACTGGTCTCACTGTTGAGTATAGCAAGTTACATTCCTTCGATTAATAATAAGTAGAATTAAGATAGATAGTAGACACTTAAAGTTAAATTTCGGTGCTGTCGGCATTCGTATCCTTATCTCTATCGAGTTGACCTATCGAGCAGGTGTACTTTAAAACTTATGGCGAATGCGTGACAGCTCAAGCTGATCAAATGCGTCAAAACATTATTTCGTATGCAGGGACGGTCGTAATTTTACATTTAATCAGCTGGAGCTGTCACACATTCGCCATGATTTTAAAAGTGCACCTGCTTGATTGATCGACTCGATAGAGATAAGGATACGACTGCTGATAAAACTGAACATTAACTTTAAGTGTCTATTAAGAACGCTTAGTTTGCATTTTGCAAGTTGCTCTCTTTATAATAGGTAAATAATGTTTTGTGAAGAGTCAAACACTGTTGACAAATAAAAAATAAATCTTGTTTTTTCAAAAATCCTTTTGGTTTTGAACGAACTTAACAGGCGCAGTCGTGCGGATACTAAAAATTCGGATAAAAATCACCGAAGTTTAACAAGAACCACCCAAACAAATTGTTCGGAAATCGCATCAAAAACTGTTATTCGTGCAAGGGGACAATAGTCTAGGAAGTCCTGGGAACCAGAAAAATCTTTATTTCTGTAGGCGGTAGGAAATAAGCAGAAAAAAATAAAAAACACAAGAATGCCGATAGCAATTTTTGTACTGTAAGTCTTTTCCTTTATAATCCTTAGTATTATTCTAATGTAGTAATTATAGTTATAAATTTTCAAAATTGACGAATTAATTCGCGAACTTTTAAATATTAATATTGGTCAAAATACAAGAACCAGTCCAGCGAAAATGAAAAACGTTCCGCTTTTAAAATATCAAGCCGACAATATCCCTCATTACGACGGAAATCCAAAATTAATTAGTCGATTTGTATCATGTTGCAATGTACAAAATCCAGCACCCAATCAATAATATCTTAAAACAAAGAGGAAGTTAAAAAACCTCCAAATCAGTTACTTCAACCGAAAAGAAACTAAAAAACAAAAGATCTACTTATCCAAGTTAACTGATACGAATTCGTCATGGCGTGTTAATATTTCCAGTAGGATTATGCTCTTAAGGCAATTAAAACAAAGAAAAAGTTAAAAAACCTCCAAATCAGTTACTTCAACCGAAAAGAAACTTGTTTGGATAGGATTTCTTAACACAGTTTAACGAGGTTTTAGACCTAAATCACTTAATTTTAAAATTACCGAATTCCGAAATACCTTTGTTATATCAACGAAATATAATAAAAAACGATATTCAAAATTTTAAAAGCTCTATAGTAATTCCAGGTAGAACACAACAAATCATTATAGACGGGCAGTAGAGAGTGAAGTTGTGGCGATTTTGATACAAATTGCCATAGTTGTAAAATAGACCAAAACTAATTTAAAAAGTATATTTTTTAGTTCGGCGTAACATTACAAAAGACGTCGCGGCGCCATAAATTATTTGAATGTCTCTATATTAGTTTTTATATATATCTCAAAAACTAAAGAGCTCGACACAATTTTTTTTGCAGATTTTGTTGACCAATAAAGTAACACTTCCGGCCACATAAAATGCGTACAGCAGAAGTTAGCTGCAGGTCTGTTGAATTTAAGTTTTGCTAATTGCGTTGCTTATGGTAACTGACTTTGACGTTTTCGAATTACAGATTAGATCTTTTGATATTGTAAACACAAACATAAGGAGACTGGCTACACTTTACTAAAAAACTAATATACTAATGAATAAAACAATTTTTTAAAATTATTCAACATTTTATTATAGAAAATTATTCTCAAAGCTCATTATGGACAAAACAAGACCACAATTGTGCGAATACGAAAAAAGTATCGAAAAGAAGGAACTGTTTGGCAAAAGGAAAGCAATAACTTAATCATAGACAGCGCACCTCTGCGTAATCTAAGTCTTTGCAGACAACCAAAAATGTTCAAAATCAACAAGAAATTACTAAAACACTACGTAAATTTAAAAAAAAAAATAAGAAAACGTTTCTTCAGTAGCGTGTCATTGCCCCGTCAGCCTCAATAATGTTTGCCAAATTTCGTGGCATGGAATCTGCTAAATTTTGAAATAAATTTGGATTTGAAACAATGACTTCGTCGTACCCTCTGACTATGAGCTCCATTAAGTGGTTGGAATTTCTGGGTACAATATTCTTTTGTGTTAACTTTATAACTTTAAAACCTCGATGTTGTTTTGCCGGAACCACTGTTTAGAAATGCCTGCGGTATGGATAGGACAGTTATCCTGTTGATACACAAAACCTTCTGGATGAAGAATGGTTGCTTCTGGAAGCATAATATTTCTCATCATATCAACATAAACCTCAGCCGTAAATCTTCCATGGATTCTAAAAAGAGCTCCATGTCCTCTCGCCGATATCCAACTCTACACATTCACGGAAAATCTTCCAGCCCGTTCTTCGTTCCCAGCAATATATTTTTAGTTAGCGTGTTCGTGGCAGGCGATATACCAAAATTTGTTTGCTGTCATTGGGGGTCTTAAAGATTTTTTCATCCTTGAAGACCACTTGTTGCCAAAATTCTTCTTTTTGTAGTGAATAGTTTAGGGCAAAAATTAACCTGGCTTGCTTCTTTTCCTCATTAATTAAGATTTTCTTGGCAGCAACGCGACATCTAAGTCTAGAACGGCTTATCCGTCTGCGCGACGTTCTCATGGATCCAGGAAAATGAGTCTCAATTTTCGCCTCGATCAGTTGCTGATCCTGCTGAGGCGTACTGACTTGGGTCAAGCCGGTGCCTCGCCTTCGTCGAACAGTTCCTTCTTTTTGATACTTTCTTCTTATTCTTACAATTGTAACCTTGTCAACCACCGTCTAATTTTGCCAAAATTTGGGCTTTTACGAATTCATTTAGTTGGGGCATTTTTAAAGATAAGCGTATGACAACAACAAAATCTGACAGTGACATTTTTTGTCAATTTGAAATACCTAAAAGGTTACTAAGTTGCGAGGCCAATAATACACTATATAAAATCGCCGTACGCATTTTATGTGGCCGGAAATGTACCTTTTTATCTCTGTATTACACTTTATTCGTGCTCTTCACCACTGTGTATAATATTGGATCAAAATACAATATATGTAAAATTCCATCTTGCAGTTTTTCTTGAAATCCAGTAAATTGATTTTTTTGAAGCCATTTTAGGGGTGACTTTGGTTTACCATATAAACAATTTTTTCTTTTGAGTTTCTGAAAATTAATCGTTTTTAGCAAAGACCATATCTCATCAGCTAAAGTAATCACAAAATCGCAAAGTTGCCAATGTCGAATTTTTACTAATTATCGTAGTTTTTGTCATCATTTCCTATTGTTTTTTGTAACATTTTACTCTAGCTTAAATTTTTCAAAAACTTTTGTTAACGTAAGAGAAGATAGTGCAAAAAAATTAACTTAGATCATCTTTGTCATTTAAGTGTTCAAATTTTGTTTTTATACATCTTCAAACATATAAAAAAATGTGGAAGAAAAAAACGATTTTTGGCACCAAATTGACATACTTTTACTTTTGTCTCTGGAACTTCTACATTTTTTATCTGATTATGATGCCCCCTTTAAAAAACTGCTCCTTAGAGTCCTAGTATTTAAACTATATAAAAAAATATCAAATAAAAATGAATTTAATTCAATCAGACGGGTGCGAAAGTTAGTATTTTTACAGAATTCTAAGTTCGTCACAACATCATAACAAAATTTTGTAAAATATATATGTTTTTGTCTTAATTGAGGTACAAACGTAACTAAAAATTAGTATTAACATTTTAAAAAGTAAAACCAAAGTATAACTTGAAGTAGGTATTGTATTTATTGTATAAGTTATTTATTTATTTCGAATTAAAATGTTATTACAATGAATACCATGGATTATATTTTATTTATATTAGGTTGCCAATTATTTATAAACATAATTGAATTTTAGTCGGAGTCCCAACTACAGTGCTTATTTAAAAAAAAGAATGACTGTATGATTTTAAGTTTCTTTACTTAGAGCAACCAAATGTCAGTACTTAAAAGTCACATACACAAGGCTACCTCAAATTCCTCTCCCCATAAAATCTGATAGTACCAGAGGCGTACAAATACTAGATATTTTATTCTTAAAATTATGATGTAATACCACATTTACTGTAATACCACTGGTAAAGAAAAATTACCGTAAATAACCCTAAACTGTGTTACTTTTTGTAATTCATAATACCATAAAAGTTGAAATTTACATAAATATATTGATTTTGGTACTTTAAATCTGTCAATGTTTATTTTTTTCTCTCAGCATTGCACCTAATTATTAAAAAGTCCAGCATAACAAAGTTTCTATTTTAATTTGAAAACCTAATATACTTAGTATATTGTATTGGGCCTTAAATGGAACACTTCAGATACAGGGTGACAATAAGACTAGTCACCAAATTTTTTTCGGGAAAAAAAGCTCTATACAAAAATATTATTAATGAAAATGCAGGCCCCAATGAAAAAATGGAGGTGGCTGGTCTTATTGGACAAAAGAAGTGTTGCTCATTTTAATTTTAAATTGGTCCAAAAATCATAAAAGTAGGCTATTTTTTATATTTTCAAAAGCTTTGTTTCAGATTTGAACCAAACCTTACAAACTAAACATGTATTCCTCTATCAAGATTCCATTGCCTTAAATTTACTTTAATCAGATTTCATATAGACAGTTTCAGGTTTTTTAAAATTGATTGGTGGGGAAAAATTTTGTAAGAAACTAAATAAAATAAAATTTACAAATCTTTGCAAAATATCGATTTGTTGGACGCTTATTCTTGAACGACCGTGAGGTGAGGTGAGCTTTTTCCACAACGTTTTTCTACGGGGAATTTCGCTCACCTCACCTCACGGTCAAGAATAAGCGTCCAGTGCAAAAATGGTGTGTTGCTAAAGTAGGTTTAAGGAACGAGTTTTTTTGTTTAAATTCACGCCTAAAAATTACGTCAAAACGTAAGTCAACTAAAAAATAAGGTAAGAACTCGATTTCAACCTTTACTTTATTCAAATCAAGAATGATAAGTGGACATAGTAGTAGAAGTCACATATGTAAGTATATAAAAAATAATGTTATGTTCTTATTATATTACTTTAAAATAATATATTTTATGTATGTACTGAAATTAAAGTATAGCTGATAGGAATAGAATAGTCACTTTATATTCCGCAAGTAAAAATTTGTGTCATATAACGTAACAACGGTAAGTTTAAGCAACTTATGTTTTTACTTAAATTCTAACGATTTTAAGTAAAGTTTGCAGACCAAATTAAGTCGTGCTAAAATAAAAGTAAGTAGATATTTTATCGACAATTTCTTGGTAGTCTCCTTTTGCTGGCTGTGCTTTTTTTTATAAGGAGGGAAAGTTGACATTGTAGTCGGGACCCCTACGAATGCTCAATTATGGTTAAAAATAATTGGCAGCCTAATATAAATCAAATATGATCCAATCAATATAATAACATTTTGTTTCCAAATTAATATAACATTAAAGTAATAATGGAGAATTCAGACATCTACAGACCTGTTTCATCCTTATTAGGAATCATCAGGGAGTCATAGGATTGTACGTGGTAGTTAAAGCTACACAGGCACCATGCACACCTCTCGAATTTAAAACAAAAAGTTTGTAATCCGCGGGGACCTAGTACCTGTGTGCGCCACCTGTCGAATAAGCTGAGAAACAAACACATCATATTCCATATTTTTTTTATGTTTGAAGATGTAGAAAAACAAAATATATACACTTAAATGACAAAGATGATATTTTATTTTCTCCTACGTTAACAAAAATTTCTGAAAAATTAAGCTAGAGTAAAATGTTACCAAAAAAATAGGAAATGATGAAAAAAATTACGATAATTAGTAAAAATGCGACATTGGCAACTTTGTGATTTTGTTATCACTTTATTTGATGAGATATGGTCTTTGCTAAAAACGGATAATTTTCAGGAACTCAAAAGAAAAAATTATTTATATGGAAAACCAAAATCACCTCTAAAATAGCTAAAGAAATCAATTAACTGGATTTCAATAAAAACTTAAAAGACGGAACTTTACATGTATTGTATTTTGATCCAATATTATACACAGTGCTAAAAAGCACGTATAAAGTGTATTACATGAATAAAAAGGTAATTTTATTAGTCAACAAAATCTGCAAAAAAATTCTTTCGGGAGCTTGAGTTTTTGAGATACATATAAAAAGATATCTAAGGACATTTAAGTAATTTAGGGCGCCGCGATGCCACCTGTAATGGGACGCCGAACTAAAAAATATTAATTTTGGATTTATTTTGGTCTACTATATTATCGTACCAAAATATATCAAAATCACCACATAAATAAAGAAAATTGGTTTCTACTGCCCGACTATTAGCGTTAGACGCTCAAAAATTTGGTAAAAACATCGAAATGCCGAGAGCTCTAGTAAAAATAGAGAATAATTTTGCTTTAACCGTCGCGTCGCCAATAATTCAGGCTCAAACCCTATCACATTAACATTTACACATGCAATTCCAATCAAAATAATTAATATCTCTGACGTAAATTTCATCGAAAAAATGGCAGCAGATGATATCAACACATGCCTTGCACAAACCCAAGATAATATATTAAAAGAAAATCTAAAAAATTACGTTTAAATTATTGTAACCCTGAAGAGAAATCAATTATAAAGAAACTTTGCTTCACGAACAGAATACAATACAAAATTACTGTTAAAGACGAAACCCTTATATATACTAAAAGCTAAAGGTACTCGGAAGTACATCGCGAAGAGGTAACAAGTCAAATTAATAAGATGTTAGAACAAGGTATAATACAAGACTCAAGTTCACCCTGGTCAAGTCCAATTTGGATACTCCCGAAAAAACTGGACGCCTCGGGGAAAAAGAAATGGCGATTGGTAATAGACTACCGTCGATTAAACGAGAAAGCAATCGATGATCGATATCTTATTCCAAATATTTCCGATATCCTCGATAAGTTAGTCAAATCGAACTATTTTACCTAGACCTCGCTTCGGGATACCACCAAATAGAAGTACATCCGGATGATGTTTTAAAAACACGGTTCTCTACATCTGCTCAGTATACTTAGACGATATCTTCGTCCTTAGAGGAACACGTATTACATCTTAAGAAAATGTTTGATAGGTTAAGATTAAGTTAATTAAGTTTATTAAGTTAATTTAAAGATTCACGAAAAACAAAGATAAATCCGAATTAAAAAAAAAAAGAAGTGTGCTATCTAGGTCACGTCATTACACCGGACGGAGTTCTTCCAAACCCGGATAAGATAAAAGCAGTTAAATGTTATCCAATACCTACAACGCCAAAGGAAATAAAATCATTTCTTCTTCAAAATTGACTAAACCTCTAACTTCTTTTCTAAAAAGTTTCTAAAATCATTCATTCATCCGAATTTGTCGAATGCACCCGTACTACAATATCCGGACTTTACCAAAACATTCATATTAACTACGGACGCCAGTAATTTTGCTATAGGAGCCGTACTATCACAAGGTGAAATACCAAACGACATACCCATTGCGTATGCCTCTCGTACCCTTAATAATAGCGAAACGAAATACTCGACTATCGAAAAGGAATTATTGGCGGTAGTGTGTGGCGGTAAAATTAAAATTTTCACAAGTTAACCCCATGTTGTATCAAAAGAACTTACGGTTTAAACAGGGTCTAGTAAGCGGCATTGGCTCTATAATAAAAGTTCTAAACGGCAATCTTGATCACGAGGACGACAAACGGTATGACAAATCAATCGAACATATCGGAAAATTAAAATAACATTAAATCCTTAATAAAAAATCAAATTTCTCTTCTTCAATTATCAGTACCTAAATTTAATGATAGTACCGACTCATTTAGATATAATCAGGAAATGATAAATAACAAAATCTTATCGATTGAAAATTACATTAGTGCCTTTGTTATGAATTTGCATTGTTTATGTTTAATTGTATTTTTTTTAGTACTAATATTGTAATATTGTTTTTTGTATTTTTGACTATTTTATTGTACACTACTATTTTATGCTTTGTCAATGAAACCTTTATTTCAGACAATAAAGTATGTTTTTGAATTTGAATTTGAATTTGAATTAGATCGATATTCACAACACTAATACAAAATGATACGTCCACATTCAAACAGTCATTTCGCAAATTATTGTAGAATATCAAACGATTACTCAAATGCAATAACGTTTTCAACAATAAATATTTTACACAATACCATGAACCATCTGATTTGTTCGCCACAATTAGTGCGATTTAAAGTAATTTAAATTCTAGATACAAACTGCCATACGAACCAAAAATCAAGAACCTCTTGTATTTTCAAAAAATATCAACTGTTAAGAGTTACACAAAAAGCAATAAAATAATAGACACTAAAGTTAATTTTCAATTTTATCAGCATTCGTATTCTTATCTCTATCGAGTCGACCAATCAAGCAGGTGCACTTCTAAAATTATGGCGAATGCGTGACAGTCGTAACGTTACGACCATCCCTGCGTCATCATGGAGTCATGGAGCTGTCACGCATTCGCCATTGGTTTAAAACTACACCTGCTCTATAGGTCGACTCAATAGAGATAAGGATACGAATGCTGATAAAACCGAAAATAAACTTTAGTGTGTAATCATAAAGTAAATAATTAACAGATTAACGGTGATGTGTTAATCATACTCTAGTACAGCAAATGAGCGCTGCCTACACTTCTTCTATTATATTTATATTTTAAATTGCAGCTGAAGCTTCGCGATCTCACAATGTTGCCAAATCTTTTCTGAACAATATGACGCGGCGCTCGTGAGCTACCGCCCGAAATCTTCCAAATAAATAATTTCGAAGGTTTCGTTACTTTCGTTTCAACCTGCCTCGCCCGCGCGCTTTTTTCAGTGATCCTGTTGTTCCGCGTTTAAGAAAACTTTTATAACAGGACCCATGGCCGAGTGGTTAAGGCTTCGGCGATAAAATACGTAACGTAATTGGTTGAAAGTTCGAGTCCCATCCAATGTTGATTACTTTTTTTTATTACAATTTTTTTTAAACGGATATTTTAAGAGTAACGGTTATTTTTATGAAAAAAAAATAGGTAAACGCCAGTTTTATCAAAGTTTTTGGTAAAGTGTTGTGAAATTTGCTTTAAAAAAAATTACCGCTACTTATTTTGGATGTGCTGTACATTCCCAGAAAATCGTAAGTATAATACCAGACCTAAAAACATTAGTTTAGAACAAAAGCGCGCTCGCGAAGTAGCTTTCCGAGCCTAGTTTTCGTAATAAACAAGTCGGATTGAATAAAATTTACAAAATCTCTATACTGCCGTCCTAAGGAGAACCATGGCGTCTACGTTTACTGTCATTTCGAGTAAATTGAATTTAAAAGTTCAAATTTTTCTAAAAATGTTTAAAGTTGATAAAAAATGAGCAAAAACAAAAGGAGTGCCAATTTTTTTTTAGTTTAATAAATTCATAGATTGTAAGTAGAAATTGGCTTAAAACCCTAAAAAATCCATAGAAAAACAATAAAAATATGGTCTTCCCTTATGGTCTATTTATCCTAGGGTTTTTAAGCTAAAAATATGTTAACGATGTTTTAAGGAAGACTATTTTTATTTAAGGATTTTTTACGGATTTTTTTAGGTTTCAAGCCAAAATCCTACTTAATCTATGAATTTATCACCAAACTTTTAACTGAAATTACACTTTTTTTGCTTAATTTTTATTACAAAATGGAAACTTTTTTTATCTGTAAAAACAAAAGATAATGTTGTTGAAAAAAGACAGAAGTGAAATGCCATTTTATCTCGATTTTTTTCGATTGTAAAAGTGTATAATACTAATTAAAAATGTTATTGGTTTAATTTTTTAAAATGTGAAATTCCACCCAATTTATAAAATTGCGGAAAACGATAATTTATTTTAAGCACCCTTAAAAATATTTTAACAGGTGAATAACAAAAATTTTTAAAACCTAGTATAAATAGACCACTAAACATATGTTTAGTTTAAAAATCCTACCAGAGCTTAAAAATTTTTGTTAACCATTTTTGTTAGGGTGCTTAAAATAAATTACCTTTTTCCGCAATTTTATAAATTAGACGAAGTTTACATTTAAAAAAATTAAACTGAGTATATTGTTAATTGCTATTATTATACACTTTTACAACTGAAGAACCTTAATTTTGTATATAATTTTGCATTTTTTCCCGAAAAAATTGAAATAAAAAGTACATTGCATTTTAAGGAAAATGCTTGTGTCTCTTTAACAACATTTGTTTTACATCTAAATTACATATAAGTTATGTTCCAATGATGCACAGCGGACTTTTTAAAAACTTTATTTCTTAAACTGTATACTAGTAACTACTTACTGCTACTATGATTCGAACTTGAATGAATTGCAATGATTAGAAGCGTGGTTTTATATCTTAACCTTTCACTTGATAACAAGCTAACGATAATGATAATAATAATTACACAGTTTAGAAAACAATAATTTGACGATTAACTAATGTTGTTTGCTTCGAAATGACAAATTAATAATATTTGGTTTTAATGATATAGTTCAAAAACAACTTATCCAAATATTTTAATTTAGTCATTATCGTTACTACTTATTATTAACCTTTGAACGATTTCTAGATATCAATACAGAATAAGGAGAATATACAGAAGTATATTACTTTTCCACCCTTAAAAGAAATCATGACCTCATGATTTATCTTGTAATTCTATGTCTTCTCCTATTTGTTTATCATCCTCTAACCATCTTTTAATGCTATCCTTAGATATTACCTTATGTCTAAAATATTTCTGATAAATACAAACTATAGTGACTATTATCAAAAGGAGAATAAAAAACAGTAAATAATTATGTCCATTTTTATGGAAACTATAGGTGTCCAATTCCAATGGTTGAAAAAGGTTTTCGTTAATTGTTTCTGGTTGTAGGATATGATCCAAATTTAAATTTAGTTTTGAGGTGCTCAAGAAAGATTTTATTTTGAGAGGATAATGCTCAATAGTATTATCCTTTGTTTCATATCTGTTTTGATTAATAATTACTGTGCAGTTTGATTTAATAATATTACAATTTTCTATATCGTTACGTACAATCTTTTGACATAGCTCAAAGATGGGGTTAGACTTTGAAGTACAATAAATAATTTGTTTATTCTCCGTTTGTATTCGAAATCTCATGTTGGGTACTATTGATATTATTAATTTGATTATAACAATACCATTTATGGTTATTATTTCTACAAGATTTAAACCATTCTGAATTACAAACATAACTTGAAGGTATTGTTATCAATAAATTATTGTAGGGAATCGGATAGACAATTGACATCTTACAAGTATAATCCCTAAAAATTGGAATTCTTATAACTAAAATTAATACATTGTTTTTGATAAAGACAGCAGTTTTACATAATTGTACTAATTCTAAGGGCTGCACTAATGGCCATAAAAGGGACTTAGCATAGTGTTTTTGTAAGTATTCCCAAAGTGTGCGAATTTCATTTAGATCAAAAATTTCTAAATTAAGTGTTTCAGTATGAGAAAGTGATATTGTTCTAGATAACTTTTTACTCTTTGTGTTTGTGAATTAATACTCAAAATATTCCAGATTTTATCAGTTTCGTTATATCTTTCGTTAAGAACTTTTTGTAGCTCATTTGAATGAAAATTGATTTTATTAATAAGATCATTATATCTGTTTGAAATATGTTCGGCTAATGAACTATAACTATTTAATCGAGAGGTTAATTTGTTTTGGTTTTGTGTTAAAATGTCAAAGTGTTGATTTATTTCTTGTAGGTCTTGTTCGTCAAGATTTCCAGTTACAAATTTTATTCCAGAACCTAAGAAGTTTACTAAACCGCGTTTTTGACGATTAGGAATTAATTTATAATAGGTGGCGAAACAATTTGATATTAGTTCATTTGTTACAAAAAGTTGTTGTTTTACATAGTAATTTTTCGGTTTGTTAAGACTATGTGAATGATTTAAAATTTGCAAGGTTTCAAAAATTTGAGATAAATTAAAATTTACATACGTGGAATGAAGATGATCTTGTATATAAGTGTGATTAGATAGAACTTCTGAATAGGTAGTTGAATTAATTGGAGTTACTTCCAGGGTCTGAACAGTTTGAAGAATCAGGAGTCTGAAAAGAAGGATTCTTTCTTAATCTTTTAATGTGCCTTAAATGTGTGTTCGTATTTTTCTTTTGTTTGGTTCCTATCGTTAATATTGGTCAATTTTGTTTTTTAATTTTTTCTTTTTTATAAAGTGGTTTGTTCTTAGTTTTAATTTGTTTGTCACGTATAAAAATTGTTTGGTCATCTGAGGCTGATGGTAGTGGGTCAGGTGAAACAGGGTTTTGATTTTGTGTTTTCTTTTGTTGATTCTGCTTTGTTTTTTGGTAGATTTGATTATAGAGAGGTAAGATCTCATTTTTACGTTTCTGATTATATTCTTCGTATACCGTCGTCTCAGTTATTTCTGGTTCGAAAAAGCAAGGTGAACTTATAAGGGCGAATGGTGGATAACCAGTGGTAGAATGGATACTATAGTTGTAATTTAGAATAACAGTAATCATGAGTTGAGCTAGAGATTCATTAGGGTTGTTTTGATTTTGAATTCTTAATTTTTCTGTTAATGTGGAGTGCAATCTTTCTACTACGCTGTTTGAAGTAGAGTTACAGGGGGTGGTAAAATGAATTTCTATATTAAAAAGGGAACAAAATTCTTTTAATACATTGTTATTAAATTCTTTACCATTGTCGAAGACCAATTTTCGTGGATATCCGTGTTCCGAAAAATAGTGCCGTAATTTATTTAGGACGGTTATGGCATTTTTATCTGATATGGCGTAGGCTTGTGCAAATTTAGAAAAGGAGTCTATGATAGTGATAAATAGCTGATTACTAAATTTATAAAGATCAATATACAAAGTTTCGAAAGGTTTGTGAGCTATTAAGGGTCCTTGAAAATTTAACTTATAAGGAATGCGTTCGTATTTGTTTATTAGGCATAATTCACATTTATTTATGTAGTCTTGGATGGACTCTCGTAATTGGGGCCAGTAATATTTAGTTTTTAGGTGGTTGTAAGTCTCAGTTATGCCGTTATTATTTTGTGAATGATATTGTGAAATAATTTATTTTTGTTGAGTTTTAAAAACTATGTCAGGAAGTAATATTGTTGCAAATTTTATTCGTATTTTGTTATTGCCATTTTCTTGTACAAATTTTGTGAATTCTTTCTTTAAGGTTTCATCACGGATAAATACGCAAAATGTTTTATTGTCAGTTAGTTGTTCCGTTAGGATTTGCATGAAATTAGCATTTAAGGTGTCTTTGTTAACTGTTATGACTTTAGGCAGTTTTTGAAAGGGGTGGCTAGTGAAAACGTGATAATTTTGACCATATTTTATTATTAGACGTTGGTTACTATAGTTGACGGGTAATTCCGATATTGACATGCTAACATTTAAAGCACCGCTGTCACTGTGTACAGTATTGTTGTCAAAATCCTCGATATTTGCTGAATCATTTATATCATTATTGGGGATGTTTGATTCAGTTTCTAGTGTATTAATTTGTATTCGAGATAATGCATCTGCAACTTTGTTGTCTTTGCCTTTTTTGTATTTAATATCAAAATTGAATTCTTCAAGTTTCAGTTTCCATCTAGTTAATCTTGAATTGGGTTCTTTAAGAGATGTGTACCAAACAAGAGGATTATGATCGGTCTCGATTAGAAATTTTTGGCCATACAAGTAGGGTCTAAAATGTTTTGTTGCCTCTACGATGAAAAGAAATTCTTTTTCAATGGTAGAATAATTTCTTTCGGCTGAATTAAGGGTTCGAGAATAAAAGGCAATAGGGTGATCGTTTTGTGACAAAACAGATCCTATAGCTACATTAGAAGCGTCGGTAGTAAGCCGAAATGGTTTTGAAAAATCAGGATAAGCTAGAACAGGAGAATTTTTCATCAGTTCCTTACATTTCTCGAAAGCATTGACATAATCTGGATCTGAGGGATTTAATTTAGAATTTTTACGTAGACACTTAGTTAGGGGCTGAACAATTTTTGCAAAGTTTTTAATAAATTTTCTGTAATATCCAACTAGTCGAAGAAATGCTTTAATTTCTTTTTGAGTTTTAGAGATGGGATATTTTTTTATACACTCAATTTTTGATGGGTTTGGTTTAATGCCTTCAGGGGTTATTAGGTGGCCAAGGAATGGAACTTCTTTACATAAGAATTCAGTTTTATCTAATTGAATCTTTAAATTAACTTCTTTTAATTTTTGAAAAATAGTTTTTATATGAATGATATGGTCATGAAGTGACTTAGAAAATATAATGACGTCGTCCATGTAGACGAAGCAAAACTTAAAAAAATATTCCCTTAAGATTTCATCCATCATTCTTTGGAATGTGGCAGGGGCGTTTTTAAGACCAAACGGCATTCTTAGATATTCATAATGACCGTTATTAATAGTAAAAGCAGTTTTCTCAATACATTTAGGGTTCATTTCTATTTGATGGAAACCCTGAGCCAAATCCAGAACGGTGAAATATTGACATTTTCCAAGATTATCTTAAGATTTCCTCAATTTTCGGTAGTGGAAATTTATCTTCAATTGTATTTTCATTTAGTTTTCTGTAGTCAATTACCATTCTAATTTTTTTTTCTCCTGAGGCGTCTAATTTTTTGGGGACGATCCATATTGGGGCGGAATAAGGAGATATAGAAGGTCTTATTATTTTGTTGTCGAGAAGTTTTTGAATTTGTTTATTGATTTCTGGTAGCATGGACGGAGGATGTCGAAATGATTTGACATAGATTGGTTTGTCGTCTTTAGTGCGGATGTGATGTTTAACATGACTGGTAAAAGATAAATCGGATTTGTCAGTATACATGATTGACTAAAATTCCTTACAGATTTTTATGACTGCTTCTTTTTCTTCAGAATTTAGATGACTTAGTCTAAGGGATTCAATTACATTAGAGTTTTTGGAGCTTGGAAAATTTGTTTGAATATTAAAGCATTCAGAGGGAATTACATTGAATCTAGTTTTGAATTCTGTGATGATGGGTTCATTGAAGGGGTTAGGTAATTCGCAATAACCATTTTGAACAGAGACTAAACAATCTGGGAATGTGTAGTTATGTAATTCAAACGATGGCAGAAGGGCAGTTCCACAATTATGATTTACTGGAATTTTTAATTTATCAGATTCATGTGATATTTTAGGTGGTGGTTTGGTCATAGCAATAAAAAAATAAATTAATTTGTTTTTTGGGCGTAGCTTGTTTGTTGAGTAGTCAATGGAACCATGCATTAGTTGAAATATGTCACTGCCTATGAGAGCGTCATAATTTTCGTGCCAGTCAATTACATGAAAATCTATAATGTCTGTAATACCTAGTTCACTTAACAGGGGGTATCTGAAATTATATTTTTCTATTATTTCTCTATTGCAGGAAATCACTGAAAAGGGTTGTTCATATATGCAATCCGGGAATAAATTAGCAAAGCGAGGTGAAATTATTGAATGTGATGCGCCAGTATCTATGAGTATTTTGATGTTAAGTTTTTGAAGATATAAGTAAGGTAAGGATGGGAGGCGACCGATGTGATTTAGGTCGATTCTGGATCTCTTATGACATCCTGAAAATTTGAATCATTTTCAGTTTCATTTTCCCAGGTAGGTTCTGACTGAATAGGTAAGTATTGATTTAATTCTGGGTCAAAATAGCAAGGAATTGGAGAAAAATCTGAATTTTCGAAATTCTCAGAATTTTCTTGGCGAACTTCTAAATTCGTTAATTCTTCAAAATGCTGTTTAAACGGGGCTGTTTGTCTAAAGTAGTTGGGATTTCGTTGTTGGTAAGCTTGCTGAAAGGGTTTTTGCTCAGATATTTGTGTTGAAGGTTTAAATACGGCGGTGGATATGCCTGACATGGGTGTTGGTTTAGAAGAGGGCGTGGGATGTTTAAACATAGGTGGTTGCCTAAATGCAGGGATATTTGAAGGAAATCTTTGATTTATTGGTTTTGATTGGATGTTAATCGGTCCTTGTGAAAAAGATGATTGTTTAAAATTTGATGGGGGGAAAAAAGGTTGTCCATGGAAATTTTGATTTTTATTTTGAGCTGAAAAGTTTTGGTTTTTATTTTGAGTTGAAAAATTTTGATTTTTAAGTTGATGCGAGGGTTGGTGTCTATTAAATCTAAACATTTGATTTGTTATAACGTTATAATTGGCTATTTTGGCTTGTAAGTCTGTCATGTTTTTAGGTAGCTCTTGAATAAAAACAGGACGTAGATCATCTGGTGAATTTGAAACTACTGTTAAAATCGCTATTGATTCTACTTGCTCTAATTGGAAAGCTTTTAAATTTTCGTCAGAAATTTCGCAATTAATTTTTGTATTGATTTCATTTAAGAATTTCTTTGATCTGTCGAAAAAATGTTGAATTGTTTCATTTCTATCGATTTTTAAATTTTGTAAAGATTGCAACAATGACCTAAGATCAATATGATTGCCAAATTCCTTTTGTAAGGCTGTTTTTATTTCATCCCAACTTTTAAATTGACGGTTTCGAAAAATAAAAAGTTGTGCTTCCTTTCTCAATTTAGATTTAACCGCGTTTAAAGCAAAACTTAAAGTTGTAGTATTTTGTCCATAGGTTCTTAGAAAGTCACTACAAGCGAGAACAAAGTTTTCTAAATATTCAATTTGTCCATCAAAGGTAGGTAAAAAGTCACATGCTAATTTAAATGTTTCATGCGTCATGTTTGTTTGTGTGTGTGTGTGCTGTTAATTAATATTTGTTGTTGAGCCGGGGAGTTAGTGAGATTTAGTTGGGAATCAGATAATGCTAAATTACTTAAACTATTTTCTAACTTATCTAAATCTAAATTTTCAGTTTCTAATGCAATTTCAGAATAAATTTGAATATTTTCTTTAGGGATTGAGCTTTCCTGGAGTTCTAGAGTTTTGAAGGAAGTAAGGTCTTTTGACGTGCTGCCTTCTTTTAATTTTTGAAGAAATCTAGTTTTTAAGTTGTCAATGGCTTCGTCTTTAGCAAACATTAAGAAAATTACTTACAGAAATAACATCTTTAGCGTAAGTGAACTTCGATTGCCGTAGTAGACTTGTCCAATGGCCCTTTGTGCGAAATGGAGAAGTAGTCTTCGGTCCCAAGTCGTGGTTACTTCTGTTTCTAGCTGAACCAGGTTGCTGTAGCTGATCCGGGTTGCTATGGGTGAACCAAGTTGACTGTGGGTGGAATGCGAAGTTTCTCCCTTGGAAACGTGTTCTTTGTGGTAGCTGGAGACACTATGTCGTTTCTTATGCAGTATAAGACCGTCAGGATAATGCCAACCAACTATCCTGTTCGCAGCGCCAGTTATGTTCCAATGATGCACAGCGAACTTTTTAAAACTTTATTTCTTAAACTGTATACTAGTAACTACTTACTGCTACTATGATTCGAACTTGAATGAATTGCAATGATTAGAAGCGTGGTTTTATATCTTAACCTTTCACTTGATAACAAGCTAACGATAATGATAATAATAATTACAAAGTTTAGAAAACAATAATTTGACGATTAACTAATGTTGTTTGCTTCGAAATGACAAATTAATAATATTTGGTTTTAATGATATAGTTCAAAAACAACTTATCCAAATATTTTAATGTAGTCATTATCGTTACTACTTATTATTAACCTTTGAACGATTTCTAGATATCAATACAGAATAAGGAGAATATACAGAAGTATATTACTTATATTTCTCTTTTCAACAATACAAAAAATTAGCAACAACAAAAAAAAGTGTCAATTTTTTTCTTTCAGTTTGGTCATAAATTCATAGATTATAAGAATTTTTACTTAAAATCCTAGAAAAATCCATTAAAAATTCTTCCATAAAACATCCTTAAAATATTTTTGGGTTAAAGACTCCAAATAGACATTATTATCCAAAAGCTTCAGATTTGAAATTTTTATTTGCAAATTTCGCCATTCTTCTATTGAATTTCAGGGCTTAAAGCGAATTTTGTGTTTCCAGCACTTGTTTAATTGCTATCATAGAACTCGTATTTTCGTTTTTTTCTCAATTTGATAACTCCGAAATTTTGACGATAAACCTATGATTATTCCGTCAGTCGTAAGCGGAGATATATCTCTAGTCATAAGTGGCAAATCCAAAGTTATACAATGTAAGAAGAAAATAATTTAATATATGTCGACCGCTGACCTTCCCCTCATGTGCTTATACTTACAAAAATTTTTTCAACTAATTATTCAGCATTCAGTTCTCTTTTGCATATAACGAAAAAGTTCTTTCCTTTCGCAGAGACATTGTGGGATCTCAGAGGAGACCAAATCCACAGGCAAAACAAATTTTTGTTATTTTTTTTCTGAAAAACTGGTCAATTAGCAAAGAAGTGGGCCTGGGATGGGTCACAAAAGGTTGGATGGGTTGGTTATCACCTAAACCTTACTTAGCGTAGTTTTTTCTTACTAACCCTATAACTCATTTTTTTCTGTTCTGGCTCCTGTGGTTCCTACAACGTTCTCTTGAGAGATTTTTTTCATTATATGCAAAAAAAACAAAATCTTTTAAATCTTCTTTCTATAGACTTAAAATTTCACATAGCACAGTGGGGCTAAAAACGAAATTCATGATCTACAAAAATAAATGTAAATTTACAGTTTATACTATTTAAGAATTCTATTTTTGCTCAAGAAAATATCGTTTTGTCAAATATCATATTTATTGAAACCAAAATATGTTCTCAAAGACTTGAGATACCTACTTACCTAATTTTATCGAGATCAATCAAGTAATGTCAGGACCTCTATTCTTCAAATGATCGAAATTCTGCTCCCAGGGAGTCAAATTCTCTCGCTACTATGCATCTCATTGGTCCAAAACTTCGGTTTAAATTGGTTTCTCCCATTTTTGCCCAATATTGATCGGCAAAAAAGTGAGAGAAACCGATTTAAGCCGAATATTTGGACCAATGACAAATATTTTGACTCCCTGGGCGCAGAATTTCTATTAGTTCGAGAATAAGGGCACTGAGCTATACTAAAATCTTGAGTGTGCATGGAATTCATCGAAAAACTTTGAAAAATTATGTTTGTCTGATTGCATTAAAATATTGTCAGTTTTTGGATCTAGAGCCTGCTCTCATCAAAAACATACTATTTATGACTTTTTAGGGAATCTTTGACTCATCAGATTTTTTAAACAAATTCTACAGGTCAGATACAAAATGTGGCTTATCTACTCAAATGTAATTAAATTAATTAAATAAAACTACCTATTGAATTTAAAACAATATTTTTATTTAACAAGAACATAAGTGTAGTATTACGTTCGATTTTCTCCCTGGAAAACACTCACTTCCTTAAAAAAAACTACAATTTTGTTTTGTTTACCAGCAGCACTACTTCAATCTGGAAGTGACACAAATTTCTGATTTGGAAAGCAGACAAAAATGTTGATAACCTTTTGTTCAAATTATGTTTGAATTTTCGATTAAGAATTTTTAATAAGTTTGGTGAACAAAAAGCAAAAACAAAACCAAAGCCGACCTAACCCTAACAATACCAATTAGACGATGGGCCACATATAGGAACCCCCCCCCCTCCCGATTTTTTTGTTATTGGACTCTAGTTTTAGGTTCTGCCCCTTGTCAATTACAGCATTTGGTCAGGGGAATCAAGGACACCATGGAACCTCTTAGAGGACCACTTTTTCTTCAAAAATATATCACGCTTACAAAAATTGGTTCATTAGTTCCAGGATATAACTGTTTATATTTTAAAAGTGGCCAACTTTTACGCCCTGTAACTCGGAAACCACTAATACTATTTCAATTAAACTACCTCGCGACGCACCTGTGGTTCTTTCTTTACAAATGTACACCATTCCACCTTCCCCTCCTATGGGAATATGCCACTAAAAATCTTGAAAAATTATGATGCAGTCTAATTCACGGCATGCTAAGTTGCTGATCATTGCCGTGAATTAGTGTATTATCATATATAAAAAATTTTAGTCACATGTTCGGGGTGGGTCAAAGCGGGACACACACGTGCATTTATAAACGATGCATTGAAGGTGCGACGCTAACTAGTTTAAATGAAATAAGATTAGTAGTTTCCCAGTCACAGGGCGTCAAAGTTGGCCACTTTTAAAAAATTTACGATTATATCATTATATTATATATATTATAAAAATTTTTTGAAGAGAAAGTGGTTCTCTAAAAGTTTTCATCGTGACATTTCTAATTTGATAACTTTTTTTGGGATGGGGCCCCCTTGACCCTCCTGGTTAAATGTTGTAATTGACAAGTGGCAAACAAGTAAAATATAAAACTAGACTCCAATAGCAACAAAAAAATATATGTGTCGAAAATTCCCACGAATAATGCCAAATAATAAAAACTATATGTTAATATGACGTATGATCTCCGCCATTCTCCACCACTTCTTCGAAGCGATGAGGCATGGAATTTACCACACGATGGAACAAGTTAGGATTGAGCCTAAATGCTCTCTATATCAATTGTGCCTGGGCAATTATATTCTCCCTCGTTCTAGACAAATCCTGTAGCGGGTCAGTCCTGTAATAAAAAAAAACAAATTAAAATTACTTCCCAATAGAAAGATCTCTACGAGCGATTCTCAAAGTATACGAGTGAACGCGAGTTCTATGAAGCGAACATAAAAAAGTATAGTTTAAGCCACGAACAGTGGCGTATTTAGAAATTTATCTTAGGGGGAAGGCTCAACGGTCGTCCCCCGGACGTCGCGAAGTTGGTCTGCGACGAAATGGTTTGCGACGGTGGTGGGAACGTCGCAACTGTTTGCGAATTTAAATTTACGACGGAGTGTCCGCAAATCCTATATCAGTGGCAGGGATACCATAGCTTAACTTAAGTTGTACTAGGAGTAAAATCAAATATTTTATATCAAAAGTGTATAATTGAATTTTGTCGTTCTAATAGTGACCCAAAATTTCACCGAAATATTAATTTTAGTGACACGGTAGATTTTAAAAGGCTAATGTAGGGGGCTTTGCATTAAAAATATATGCAAAGTTGTGTTTATTTCAAAGTATTTAATTTTTTAATATGACTTTAAATAACCTAAGAATCTCGTTTCGCAAATTAAAGCGAGTCTCTATTCATCATACATTCGACATAACATCTATATATCCTTTTTGAATCTATCATAAATGTATTTTCGCTAGCGTGTGTGTGACAGATAAATAATTTAAAAAATGTAATATTCACAGAAACATCAAAAAACCTAAAATAATACCAAAGGTGGTAAGGACCCAAATTGGTAAGAATACTAATTACTTAAGAAATAAACTTACTAAAATTTATATTAACGTAGGAATCAGCATATTTTTACTTTGCGTTTGAAAAAAAGGAGCAAAACGCGCGGTCGTAGGGAAAACCAATTTTCGCGGACATTGTGGTCCTAGGAACCACCGGTCGTTGGTCAAATGAAAACCTGACAGTCCCTGCTCATCTCTTCCCAAAGATTTTCAATAACATTTTTCAGTCCGGAGTTTTGGAGGTACAATTCTTGCCCTGTAACGAAAAAATAGCAGTTTATACAACAAGCAACAAACCCGTTAGGATAACCCGCACAAAAAAATAATACCGTATTTTGATTTTGGTTAACCAAAGCCTAATATAATGTGCCACAAATTTTTTGGTTAAAAATAAGTAACGAAAATTATTTAGGTAACATATAATAAAAAACAAAATCTCGGAAATAATACACATAACTAAATTCTCAAAATTAACAAAACTTCTTACAGCGATCCTTTTTTTTTTGCAAAATATCAACTCTAATTGATTGTTAAAATCACCAATGACCAATGACCAATCGCTTATTCTCGACAATCTCATATCATGGACTTGTTCGTTGAAAGTATGTTTACATTTTAAACATACTTTAAAATATTAAAAATAAATTTAATACAAAAAATAAACACTAGCATTTTCACAATGGTTAAGTCACAGTGACAAAAAATAAACACAGGTAAAAGTATTTGATCAATGAAATCAAGTTTTTGATCCAATTGTTTGTTACACTCAATCAATACATGCTAGACAAAGAATACCAAAATGTCAAAAACTACCATAGCACAACCAACATTCTACTAGCTATGTTAAAATTAACACCTACCTATGCACGCTTAAGTTGTCCATTAATAGTTGAATCGGCCCATCAGGATACCGTTCCCGGAATGACGATATGAAGTGGGTTTCAAGCAGGTTAATGTGGTGCCCAACTGTCATTCTCACAGGGGTTTTTACAAGAATACCCTGGCCGTCCCGAGACATCCAACCCCATAGACCGACGCTCAATCGTCCATGTCGCTGGACTTCTTTTACATGGTTGGGATCATACATCGTGCCACGAGGACGCCAAACTAATGTTTTGGCATCCTCTGTTGTGGAAAATTGCTTCTCATCCATGAATCTTACGCGCGGCCAATCAAAATTGGCATAATTTTGAACCCATTGTAATCTAAGTGCACGATTTCGTGGAAGTAGCTTCTCTTTCCTTGCTGGCACAAAATTATGCAGTCTGCCGTTATGAAGAACTATTCTGATGGTACTTGGGGAAACCTGCAGGTTAAGGTCTTCTCTAACTTTGAGAGAAGTTGTGAAAGGCTCGTTGCACACATGCTGAATAATCTGCTGCTTCTGGAGCAGATTTAATTTTTCATTTCGCCCGCACTGGGATCTCTTCCACGCTTCTTCCCCTTCTTATTGAAATTTACACTTATATCGTCGGACCGATTCCACCTTATAAAAAAATTGAGGCATTGACAGTTGAATTGTTGGTTTCTCCCGTACGTCCTCCCGCTTCCAAAGAGTGTAAGGCAAGAACAGTAAATATATATAATTTGAAATTGATAATTTTGGACATTTTGGCAAAATAAAGCATCAAAAAATACTGAAGACAATTTTTTTTCACCAAAAAGTTTCAACTAATCATAAGAATAATACCCGAGCTGTCATTTGAGCTTTACCTGGATCTCCCCACTCTCTCTGATACTTCGATAAAAAACACGAAAAATCGACATTTTCGAGCTCCTGACGGAATGAAAAATAAAAATATATTGATTTTCTTGACTCATCAGTTTTATGAGTTTTTAAATAAAATTTGTATGCAACTCGTGGCTTAAATTATGCTCGGCGTAGCTGGGGGGGGGGTCCACAGGGGCCTGACCCCACCCCTGAGAGATTCTAATAACTAGAATGTAGTAGCTGAAACTCCTCTTTATCCAAGCCTTCTGTTGAAATTTCATAACTGATCTATTCGTGCACAAGAAAACGTCATCTGACTATAGTCTATTAAATAAATTTTCAAAAAAAGTTGTTAAAATTGTTTTACTTATTATTTTTAAGAGGGGTTTAACCTTGATGAAACCTGGGTATTTTTGAACAAAAATAAAAAAAAAAAATTCCAACGAAACCAAAAATACATTTACTAAGTATAACTGCACAAATTGTGCCGCGTTTATCGGCTTTAGGGCTTCAGCTTCCGTTCTGGCGGAATTATCAGTTTTTATAGAAATTTTCTACCGACCTACTCCGCAAAATTTTTATACCTGAAGAAAGAAAAATCTGAAAAATTTGGCAGCGTATAAAAGGCGTTGGTAAAATGCAAAGGCACCAAATGTTACCTAATGAGAATGTTTTTTTTTAATAAAATTGCGAAACACTTTGACTCAAATTTTTAGTAGCATTGTTCAAAATAATGTAGTCTCAGTGGTTGTTGTGTCAAAATTGCAAAATGTTCCGTATAGTGCGTTTTTTGTGCTACAAACTAAAAAAAAACACCTGCGACGATTCAAACTAAGTTTTTTCTTTAAGAAAAACTGTAAAATGTTGCTGAAATTCCAAATAATATTACCTACAGCACTAGAGGAGTATTATTTATTGTGAAAAGAGACCAAAAAGAAGATACTTTTCGCCTGCGGCGGTTAAATAAATTTGTTTTTTTTTTGTAGTTTTAATGTAACCTTAAATATTAAAACTTAGTAAGATTGCCCAAAACTTCGGCTATATATTTAGTTTTTAAATTATTTTCTCAAAATTTTTTTAATATCAAATATTTTTCTAAAAAAATTCGTCTGCGACGACACGACAGAGAACAGAACACACTGGTGCAATAAAATTTCTTTCTGCAATAGCTGATCGTAAAGTTCTATTTTAGAGAAACGGAGGCCATGTAGCTATATTCCTACACTGTATACTACACACTCAAAGGCCTTTGAGTGAAAAAATAGCACACTGAAAATTGAGTGAAAGAAACTCAAAATAGTGTAAGGTAATTTAGGAATGTGTGAAAAGTTTATTGACAAGTTCAAACATTGTGTCAATGGTGTTCACACAAATTCAGTTTAAATGTCAAAAAAATCAACTTTTCGTGGACTTGTTTAAAACGAAATTTTTTTTTAAAACGAGTCCACGAAATATTGAGAGAAATTTTTCGACATTTAAACTCAATTTTTGTGAACAACATTGACACGATGTTTGAACTTGTCAATGTCATATACTTTTCACACAATTCTGAGTTAACATCCACTATTGTGAGTGGCTGTCAATCTATTTTGAGTGACATATTTTTTCACTCAATGACTATTGGGTGAATCAAAAATTTCATGTTATACCGTGTATTAAGCGTATTTTTGCACGGTACGCACCCACAAAAAAATATATAATTGTTTTTTTAATTCAACATAGAAATGGGGCCAAGGCACCCCCCCCCCTAAAAACTGAGGCTAGCTACGCCGCGTCGGCGCCGATAAATTGTCTTTCATACTCCCTTCAACTAAAGTACCCGCATGTTGTATAAACTACTATTATTTTGCTGTATTCTTTTTTGCTAAGAAAATAAGTATTTAGGACAGAATGTTTTCTTGGACTTTGATATAAAATGAAAAAACGCTTTTATTCTGTTACTTTAGATAAATTGGAGTTTTTATTACATTCAATTTAAACATTTATTTATCATTATCACATCACTTAAACTATATGATAAAAATGTGTTTTTTATACCTTCATCAAAAACATGATTTTAGTCAGGAAAATACTTTTCAAAATCTCGAACGAAGAGCACTTCTCGCAACACACCATTTTTACACTATAAATCAAGGCGGCTAGTAAATGAAATAACGATCGTTCCCATAGCAGCTTTTTACTCGGTGACGTTCATTGTTGCGACATTTTAATCTTTGACAGTTTGATATTTTGACGATGTTTTTAAATTATTTTTTCGTAAATACTTGGTGAAAACTGGCGGAAATGGCTTAATTTTAAGGCAAGATAATAATTAGATTTTTTCAATATTACTAGATTCCGCTATTTATCTCTAACTTTGGGTAAAAAACGGACAGAAATCTTTTTTTGCTCCCGTGATCAAAAAAAGTTTTTTTGCATCGGTAACCAAAAAAGCCATGGTTTAGTTATTTGCAGACAGTTACTAAAATCATGTTTTTGATAAAGTTATAAAAAAAAAGTATTTTCCTGTTTTTCTTGGATTTGTTGATGAAGATATTACGAGAGGTATTAAAAGAAATAGTGTTAACAATACGCGGCTAAACTGTGCTTTTTTCTACTCGCGTTTTTAAATATCTTGCTGCGATCATTATTTAAATCAACGCTTGTAAAAAAAGCACTATTTTAGCCACTAGTTGTGAAAACTACCATTTATACACACAGGTGGCAACCAAACTGATTATTAAAATGTCAGTGAAGTGGCACTGCCAAGAATAGTTTTTATTTTTTAAATATTAAGGGTATTTGTGAAGTGATAATAGTAATAATAGTTAGTTATACAACAAGTGGCAAAAACTCTCCCTCTCTCACAAACGATATTTTAATGAAGCTAGCGTGAAAGAGCATAGTTTTAGCTATGAGTTAAATACAATATTTTATTTTGCCTTCGACCACATACGAAAATAGCTAATGTTGCACTCCTTCCTGTTTCAGAAACGTGCATATTTCACACGGATTTTTATTTTTGTCACTAGGGAAACTATTTTCTTCTCTAGAGAAAAAACTTACTGACAGGATAGTAATGGCCAGCTTTGGCTAAGCTTCTTCCTAAATAACCCCTACAACTCGAAAGTATTTTCTTCTCTAGACAAGAAAATCTTTTTGCCTCTAGTGAGGAAAACAAAAAAGTTGATTTTAATAAAAATAACAAGGAAATTCTGGTTAATATTTTATGGATGTAGGAAAATTAGCGTAAATAACTCGGAATCCAAACTCGTTAGAAAGTGATACATTCTTACACTCGTGTGATTTTCGCACTCGACTGAGCTACGCGCGAAAACTTTCACACTCGTGTGTAATATGACACTTTCTTTACTCGTTATCGAGCTCGTAATTACACTATTACAACTTCAAAAAACTTATCAAAATCAAAAAAATCCTAATAAAATTTAGAAACAAGTACAATTACAGTACAAATTAGATTATTTAAATTTGGCAATTATTAAGAAAACTCAAAACTCTTTCAATTTTTAAAGAAAAAAAGATTGCTTCGCCCGCATTTTTGGCCCAAAGGTTTTTTTTTAATTATATAGGATGGGCCAAAAAATTTGTCACTTTTTGAACGCGCTATAACTTTGACCCTGCGAAAAATTTGTGTGCGGCCCTGGACTTGATTTTTGTTAATCAATCAAAAGTCTTATACTTTCTTCGCCTACCGAGGTGTCACTTATCTAAATTGGTTATAAGATAAAAAAAAGTTATACAAATTTTATATCAAGAGTATTTAGACCAAAAATTGTGATGTTTGTAGGAAGGTGCACTCCACACAAACAATGCCGGCATGGCAAAGTGCCTTACAAATATTGGAATCTATTGGCAATGAGAATTTGACGCACGGCAATCTGTGCGTTATAAATACCTTAAACACTTCTGTGTGAGCCACCGGCCGAGCGACGGCAACGAATACGTTTAAAATGATGGCAAATACACACTTAGCATGGTTTAAATGTAGAGGAGCACTGCATACTAAATACCGGCATTGCAGGCAATATTGGAAAAAAATGTATGGGGTGATTCACCATATTTTTCCCACTACATAGCTCATTTATTATTAGAGATAGAAAAATAGTTTAAATACAAAAGTTGATTAGTTCTTCACAAATTTTAAGAAAATTCAATAAAAATTTTCAAAATGTCAAATTTAGACTTAGACATCAACTTTCTTATTTTAAATTGAACACCCTGTATATTTTTTAAATTTCGGTAGATCTTGTCGGGTTTATCTTAAGCAGTTGCTCTTAAGTCAACGTTTTTCTTGAAAAATATACAGGGTGTTCCATTTGAAATTCCATTGCTATTTGCAAGTGGGTGGTGTTGTGGCAACCATGTGTGAGTAGGTTTACTTTAAAATAGCTCTTGAATTTTTAGAAAATTTTTGGTTTTATTTAAAAAGTAAGTGGTTTAAAGCTGCTGAAGTAAGAGAAGATCAGTACCTCCTTCTCTGTATAGATAGGACTCTGGTGAGACAACTTTATTTATTCAACAATTGCGATTTCAAATGATTTACACTACAAAGTGAGGTTATATTTACTGTAAATATCAGCGTGGTTCCTCTCAGTCAGTAAAAACAAAAATTTGACCTTGAATCCTGCTCTTCAAATATTTTTGGCTGCCTGAAAATCGCCGTTAGTATTACTGATACGGGTCGATCAAGCCGTGGGTCAATCTCGAAATTTATACTACTGAACTATATGGCTTCTCCCACGCGCAGTGGCAGTGGCAGTGCTACCATCGCAGAAATGGAACAATCATTTGAGAAAATCTGCACCAAGCTGCTAAATAACTTGGAAGAACGTCTGACTGCGAAAATGGATGAAATTAACAAAAAAGTCGCTGCACTTGATAAGACTATTAATTTAGCTGTTCGCTCCTCGGAAGACTGCCAGAAAAGAGTATCAACTATGGAAACCGCATTAGAAACCTTTCAACAGTACACTAAACGCAATACACTGCGATTCAACGGATTTTCTGAGAAAAACAACGAAAAACTGTCTCAAGTTATTTCGGAATTTATTTCGACCACTTTAAAAGTTGCCTGTACTCCTAGAGATATTGACAGTGCATATAGGATTGGCCAACCTTTACAGGACCAAAGCCGAATTATTATTGTCAACTTTGTCCGAAACGACCTGCGCAGTCTGGTTTACGCCTCCAAATCTAAACTTAAAGGCTTGAAGTATTCAATTTTTGAAGATCTTACAAAGTATTGTTTTGAATTATTACAAAGTGCCAAAAGAAGATATGGAAACAAATCTGTGTGGACCTTGTCTGGCAAAATTTATGCAATAGACAACGGAAAAAAAATTAATATTCAATCTGAGGCTGATATATAGTAAAGTTGGTTCTGGCCGCGACTTGGCTGCTCCGTCGACCCGATCGAGTCGTACTCCTGTTGGCATGCATCCGAATTGCTACACTATAGGAAATTACTTACCGTTCAAAAGGTATATACCACGTTGCCAAACGGTGCTGATTTTCCTGGAAACTGTTTAATTTTGGACTATTTTTTTAAAACTTTTTCATTTATTAAAACCTATACGTTTCTTCAATGTGTTTTATTCTTATTTCTTTATTTGTATAATGATAGAGTTTTCATATATATTTTTATAATTTTATTACATATTATATTATACTACTTTTTTTCTAAAAATTGATTTGATAAAAAAACTAACACAAAACAACACTAACAAATTGGAACTTCAATTATTAGTATAGGCACACTGATAATCATGTTTGTTTTTCCTTTTTGATTATACGTAACGGAATGTTACCAGAATATCATTATTATATTATTTTTTTGTTTCATTATTACGTTATTGTGATTAATCTCTTTTTCTTTTTCATAGTTATATTAAGTTTCCTTAGCTTCAGTTTTAAAATTGTTTGTTCTTACTTCTTGTTAATAAGCTGAGAGTTATTTTTATTTTATTTTACGTAAGATACCTACTGCACGAAACTTGAGTGACTGGAATCAGCTCGCCTTATAAATATATTTTCGAATCAGCTATTATATTTATTTCTTGTCAATTAAAATTTAACAAACAAAAACTCGATACTCTTTTTAAAACTTACAGAGATTTTTCCAAATTTCACATTAATCTGTTTCATGCGGATCTAATTGCCAATAATTGGGACCACTTATTTACTCTGACAAACATTGATCAAATTATCAATTTTTATAATACAAAAGTAACCAATCTATTTGATATACATGCACCTAATACGACAGTTAGGATAAAGAAACCTCCCGCGCCCTGGTTGACGGACAACCTCAGATTAATGATGAAACTACGGGATAGAACTAAATTAAGATACAAACAAAATAAAACGGATTTAGCATTAAATGAGTATCGACAAATGCGTAATTTTGTAAATAATTGTATAAGGCAAGAAAAAAAAGCATTTTTAGATAATAAATTTAAGAATAATCCCAAAGAGTTTTGGAAATTTATCAAATGGTTAAATATACACAATAAATCAACTGGTAGTAGCGATCTGGATATTGAACCAAATAATTTTAACACTGTCTTTACCTCTATACCCACTCACAATATTGATCAAAAATTTATGGATAATAAGTACGCCAATCGACGCTTTTGGGCCCTCACCGAAACATTTAAATTTAAACTAGCTTCTTGCGAGGAGGTCACAAAAGTTATGCAATCAGTTAAAACGGGTGCGCGGGGAGTGGACGGGATCAGTATTAAAATGCTTCTCTTATTACTACCCACTCTCTCAAGACACGTTACCTTTATTGTTAATTTTTGCCTCTCAAATGGCTGTTTTCCGTCAGTTTGGAAAAGCGCCAATGTAATTCCTGTCCCGAAAATTCCTTCGCCATCGTTCGTGACAGACTTTCGGCCTATCAGCATTTTACCTACTCTTTCCAAAGTTGTTGAAAAAATTGTATCACGACAGTTAACAAACTATCTGGAAGAGCAAAATATCCTACCACCATCTCAGTCTGGTTTTCGTCAAGCACACAGTACAACCACTGCGCTGCTGAAGGTAACGGACGACATTATCGAAGCTGCCGACAACAAACTTAACACATGCCTGCTTCTTCTCGACTACAGCAAGGCGTTTGATACTTTGGACCATGCAGTACTCTGCACCAAGCTTAAATTTTTTGGTGTTGAAAATGTAGAACTTGTTTTTTTTAAAGATTTTTTGTCACTTAGGTCCCAGCGAACTATTTGGAACAGTACCTTTTCTGAATCTCGTAACTGTGACAAAGGAGTTCCGCAAGGTAGCATATTGGGTCCAATTTTATACGCAGCGTACACTGCTGATTTTCCAAAAATGCTCGAAAACTGCCTTTCACACCAGTACGCTGACGATAATCAACTTTACTACCCATTTTTACTTGAGGATCTTCAAAATGCGGTGCAAAAGATTAATAACGACCTAAAAATCATCTCTACAGCTTCAGCTGCTCATGGTTTGAAGCTTAATGAAGCCAAAACTGAATTGATTATTGTTGGTCCAAAGCGCCTTGAGGTGGTCCGGAATCAGAGGTTCGCAATAATTTTAAATGGTCAAATACTAAAGCCTTCAGAGCCTGCAAAGAATCTGGGAGTATGGATGGACAACAAGTTTACCTTTAACAAGCATGTCAACTATCTCATGCAGAAGTCATACAGTAAACTTAAGGCCCTCCGATTCCAACAAAAAATTTTAACTAAAGAAGTAAAATTAAAGCTATGTGATAGTTTAATTCTTTCTTTGGTATCTTATTGTAATATTCTTTATTGGCCGTTTTTAATAAATAGGGACCGAGAAAGCCTCCAGAAACTGCAGAACGCTTGCATTCGATATGCTTATAATCTTAGAAAATTCGACCACATTTCTCCAAGTTACACTGATTGTAAGTGGCTAAAACTTGATGAACGATACCTTGTTTCATTGGCAACATTTATGTTTAGGTTAAATAAACGCAAAAGACCATCATACCTTTCTTCCAAACTGGTACGATGTAGCGAGGTTCATTTTAGGACTACTAGACATCGTAGTCTCTACCGCGTGCCTAGGCACCAGACCGCACTTTATAGAAAGTCTTTTAGTTTTACTGCTGTTAAAATGTACAACAAAATCCCCGAATATATTATATCCTCAGCCAGTGTGTTTTCATTTAGAGAGGGCATCAGGGGGTTGATTACAAGGAATCAGCTAAGATTAACTATTTAAATTGTTAAGTGTGTAGGTAACTTCTGATTGATTATTATTTTTTATTATTCTTACTCCTTATCAATGTTAAGATAAATCAATCTATTACCAATAGGCCATTGGATCTTTATACTACGTGCATGCGTAGTGATTATTTCATTTTATCTGAATGGCGCAGTTGTTCTTGTTACTAGAGTATAAATGGTTGTTATAATTTAGTTATATATTCAAAACATTTTTTTTTTCTCAGGGTGGTTATATGGAAGAGCGCTAGTAAGCGAATATCGCCACCTATTCATATTACTTATTGTACACGGTATATTGTAACTTGTAAATAAAGACATTTTCAATTCAATTCAATTCAAATAAGAAACTTGATGTCGAAATTTGATATTTTGAGAATTTTGGTTAAATTTTCTTAAAATTTGTGAAAAAGTAAGCAACTTTTGTATTATTTTTTTTCTATCTTTAAGAATAAATGAGTTATGTAGTTGGGAAAATATGGTGAATCACCCTTACCACTAAGTGCCAAACCCACGCAAAAATTAAAAGTTTAAAAGTGCACCTCCTTGATTGGTCGGCTCAATAGGGATACAGATGCAAATTCCGATACCACTGATAATTGGCTTTTTCTTCCTATTTAAAGTATTTATGCATAAAATAAAAATTGTAATGATTGTGGATTAAAAATAAAATAATGCACATAATCTACGAATGCACATTTATTTTATGTTATCCTTAAACGAACAAAAATTCCTAGAAAAACCAATATGTAATAAATAAATAAATGTTACTATAAACAAACACTTATACACTTATATTTATATCCTAACATGAAGACAGGAATGGAAACCATATGAACAATATTTGTCGTCTTGGTCATGCCAAAGATAGAGGAAAATTCTTTCATAAATTGATTTAAATATTTATTAAGAGGTTTTCCATACAACAGTAAATTGCAACAGGGAAAATTTTATTTAGAATCTCTTTAATTTTGAATCAAAAAAATAAGGTTTGCTTCAGTTGCTTTATATAAAAATTCCTTGGCCAAAAATTTAAAAACTTAGTACTTCCTTCTTCTTGTTATGAGATAAGACGAAGATTTATTCAGCATGTTTTTTCCTGGATGTTCTGCCCCCTTTTCAGTCACAGGCACCCCGTAACCAAGCCTTAGTAGCATCTGCAAAGACAGAATGAGGAAAAGTTGGTTGACTTTTTAAAGGATTTTTTACAGAATATAAAAAAGTTTAAATTTTGGTAAGTATAGCTGTAAATTATTTTTTTTGGATAAACCAGTATTTTGTTTTAGGAAAAAGTAGCCCTTTTTGCTTAAAAAGTGACCAAATATCGGTTTCTCAAAAAAAATCTTTAATCTAGTTGTTTTATTGGCAAATTTACGTTAAAACAAAAAAATAGTTTTATACTATACATACATATACAGACGAGTTTTTTCAAATTAATTTTAAAAAAGATTTTAAGATATTAACTAAAGACAGCTCGGTTTCACAAGAAATTTAAGAGTCATCATTCTCATAGTCCGCAAGAGAAATTTCAGTGTTATAAAATGACTTGGACGTAGACTGAATTGATGAATCTTTAGATGGCTCGATCCAACACTTCAACTAAAAAGCCAGTTAACTCTTTTTTGATATAGTATCCTTTAGCCTACTATAGAGGCCATAGTGACACCAAACTGAGAGAAAATTCATGTTTTACCTGTCAATTTGGTTGTAAAAATGGCGGCAACAGTAGGCTAAATGGCACTGAAGGCTGAACACAGGTAGAAGTTAACTGGCTTTTAAGTTGAGAACGGTTTTGCTCGGTTACAAAAGAAATTTGTAAATTATTAGTATCAGTATCGCTTAAGCATTGTAGATCATGATGTGACCTTTGATTTTCTTGTAAAGTGGCGTCTAGATTACGATTTAATGCTGGGTTCATACAGGCAAATCAAAATAAAAATTTTAAAAAAATAATTAAAATTAAAATAAAAGTTGAATGAGCTTATGGAGAACAGTATAGGCATTTATACAGCATAAATAAAAAGATGAGTAACTTAACATTTATTTTTATTTTAAAATGGATTTGAGCATGCCCCTTTGACATACATAACCTCACTTTCATTTGTTTTTGTATTTTAAATGGGGGTTTTTTGCAGTTTTTGGTTTGTTTTTAACAGATATTAGTAAGGAAATCAGCATGATGGAGTTTAGTTTAATTATTTCAACTATTGGTGTCATTCACTTTTGTATACATGTACAGAAGCTGTGTGCTGTTCGTTTCAAAGTTATTATTTTTTATTTTAATTTTTATATGCCTGTATAAACCCAGCAAAAATGACGATTTTTGGTCGCTTTACTGGTAGTTCTGAACATTTTTAAGTCCACTCTAGGCTGACCTTATTTAAAAACAAAAGAATATGAGTACTTACGCAGTATCAGCTTCCACATCCATGGTGATTTGAAACTCAAACTAAATTTATGCCAATTTTAAAAGAAAACTTGCAAAACACAAAAAGAAACCCACATAGGAAGAATCCGCAGAATATTATTAAAATGGCGTCGGCAAGTACGTCAAGTTATCAACCGCACTGCGTTTGATCGGACCGGAAAGGTGGTTTAGAAATGCATGCAATTTTTAAAGGAACGATTGCGTTGCACTTGGTATGTAAAACACGTTTTCCAGTTATTGGCAAAATAACATAAATTTGCCAATACATCAGCACTAGTAAATAATCATTGGCAAAATAGCGTAATTTTGCCAATAATACTACTGTAGAAAATAACCAATGGCATTCACTTGCCAATATTGCCAATAAAGCAAATACACCTTACCACCTTTCATTGTTTGTGGGGCTGTTTAGGGCTAGCATAACTTGAGACTTTGTCGTCCGATTTTGAAAATTTTGGACATGTTGATAAGACAAGACATGAGTTCTTGCTAATCTGGTCCAAAATTTGACATATGTCAAAAATTCAAGATGATGGAGAGTTTTAAAAAATGGGCAAATTTCACCCCGTTGCGAAAAATTTCTATGAGACCCTGGTCTTCATTTTTGTCAATGAGATAAAAGCACCATACTTTCTCCGCCTACGGAGGTATTAATTATCTAAATTGGTTATGAGATAAAAAAGTTATAAACATTTTAATTCAGGAGTATTTAGACCAAAAACTGTAATGTCTGTAGGAAGGTGCACTGTTTAAGGCTAGCATAACTTGCGACCTAGTCGTCCGATTTTCAGAATTTTAAACTCTTTGGTAAAACGAGACGTGAATAGCAGGAGGTTTTAAAAAATGGTTACCCTTTTTCATTCTCCCATCCAGTTATCTAACAAAATTCGAATTTCAGTTTCATTTCCCTTCCTTTGTGTTAAAGCGTCATCTTAAGTTCAATTTAAAGTCCTTAACAGAGATTTTATCAATATTCATCTGTCCGGATTTGTGAAATATGTCAAATTTCAAGCGGTAACGAAAAAGTCTCATGGCTCTTAAACAAGCCTAAAATTTTGAAAATTGGGTCACTGGGTCAAAATTTTTTGTGAAAACAATACAATTTTTGGTCTAAATACTCCTGGTCTAAAATTTTTATAACTTTTCTATCTCATAACCAATTTAGATAAGTAATACCTCAGTAGGCGAAAAATGTATGAGGCTACTCCTCATTGACAAAAATCAGGTCTAGGGACGCAATCAAATCTTGCGCAGGGGGGTGATATTTACCCATTTTTCAAAGATCTCCGCCATCTTGGATTTCTGACAAATGTTAAATTTTGAGCCAGATTAGCAAGAACTCATGTCTTGTCCTACCAACAAGCCTAAAATTTTAAAAATCGGACGACTAAGACGCAAGTTATGCTGGCCCTAAACAATGCACCTTCCTACAGACATTACAATTTTTGATCTAAATATTCCTGATTTAAAATTTGTATAAGTTTTTTTTTATCTTATAACCAATTTAGATAAGTGATACCTCGGTAGGCGAAAAAAGTATTGGGCTTTTGCCTCATTGACAAGAATCAAGTCCAGGGTCGCACACAAATTTTTCGCAGGGGAGTTGAAATTTACCCATTTTTTAAAGCTCTCCGCCATCTTGAATTTTTGACACATGTCAAATGTTGGGTCGCGTCAGTAAAGTTTCATCTTCTGTCTATAACAACAGTCACAAATTTCAAAAATCTGCCCTTTGGGCCCAAAGTTATATCGCGTTCAATAAGTGACAAATTTTTTGCCCATCCCATATATTTAAAAACAAAAGTTGTGCATTTTCTACTACATAACCTTTTTTAATTTTTTTCAATCTTGCGAGGTTAGGAAAAAAGATGGGTGCCAAATAAGGTTAAAGGAGTCACAAACGAACCTATCCGACCCCGATTTTTGAGAATTACCTAATAAGTTTTTTGAAAAAATTTTCATGTGAAAGATGTTTTTATAATATGCAAAAACCTCGGCAAAAACTAAATAAAAACTGTTTAGTTAGTTTGATTTAGAGTCCCTTTATGCTTCGCTTTATGACTTAACATAGGTAGGGTTGCCATACGTCTGTTTTTTCAATGGACAGCCCGTTAGTTTCGGGGCGTCCGCTTGTCCAGTCCGTTAAAACAGGTTGTCCGTTAATTTTTTTATTTTTCTGTCATTTGATATATATTGTCAGCGACCTTATTTATATTAAAAAATAGAGCTTTATTAAATTATTCAAAAATAAGTGTAAAATGTTATAATTTGTTTAAATTTTCTACTGCGACGTTAGTTGTTTCTGTTTGTTGTTATTTTCATTTACAGCTTCAAAGGGTTGCCTGAAAAACCAACCCAACCTTCCTACCTCATACCTGGTTTTATCGTTATGATTATTTTAGAAGATCCTATGGGGGAGGAGATTTTATCGGGTTTTGGGTTGGTTTTGGAACAGATTTCGATGAGATCCTAGAAGATTTTATCAGATCTATGGGTCTATGATTTTGGAGGAGATTATATGAGTTCTTATGGCATTGGTTTCTAGAAGATTTGAAGAGGTTTTATCTTTATGGTGATTTTAGAAGATCCTAAGGGCGAGGAGATTTTATCGGGTTTTAGGTTGGTTTTGGAACAGATTTCGATAAGATCCTAGAAGATTTTATCAGGTCTATGGGTCTATAATTTTGGAGAAGATTATACGAGTTCTTATGGGATTGATTTCTAGAAGATTTGAGGAGCTTTCATCCTTATGGGGGAGGAGATTTTATCGGGTTTTGCGTCGGTTTTGGGTCAGTTTTGGAACAGATTTCGATGAGATCCTAGGATATTTTATTAGGTCTATGGGTCTATGATTCTGGAGGAGATTATATGAGTTGTTATGAGATTGGTTTCTAGAAGATTTGAGGAGCTTTTAGCGTTATCGGTATTTTAGAAGGTCCTATGGGGGAGATTTTATCGGGTTTTGGGTTGGTTTTGGAACAGATTTCGATGAGATCTTAAAAGATTTTATAAGGTCTATGGGTCTATGATTTTGGAGGAGATTATATGAGTTCTTATGGGATTGGTTTTTAAAAGATTTGAGGAGATTTTATCGTTGTGATAATTTTAGAAGATCCTATGGGCGAGAAGATTTCATCGGGTTTTGGGTTGGTTTTTATACCGATAGAATCTTCCGAAATATCCTAGAAACTTATCCCATCAAAAGTATTTTAGAAGGTCCTATGGGGGAGATTTTATCGGGTTTTGGGTTCATTTTGGAACATCCCATCAAACTCATCAAAACTTCTTGAAAATCATTGTCCATAGACCCCAGAGAATCTCCTAGGATCTCACATAAATTTATGCCAAACCCTTAAAAATTCTCTTAGGATCTTATAGAATCACGTTACTGATGGAACATCATCAAATATCCTAAAAACCGATCCCACAAGAACTCATAAAAACTTCTCCAAAATCATTCCTCATCTTCTAAAATCACGATATTGATAGAATCTCATCAAATATCCTAGAAACCGATTTCACAAGAACCCATAGAAACTTCTCGAAAATCATTGCTTATGGGATCTTCTACAATCCCAATACTGATAGAATCCATCAAATATTCTAGAAACCGATCCACAAGAAATGAAGAAAATCATTGCTATACTGACAGAATCTCAACAAATATCCTGGAAACCTATTCAACCAGAATCCATAGAAACTTCTCCAAAATCATTCCTTATAGGATCTTCTAGAATCACGATATTGATAGAATCTCATTAAATATCCTAGAAACCGATCCCACAAGAACCTATAGAAACTTCTCCAAAATCAATCGTCATAGGATCTTCTAGAATCACGATACTGATAGAATATTATCAAATATCCTAAAAATCGATGCCCTAAGAACCAAATTCATTGCTTAAAGGAACCCCTAGAATCACGATACTGATAGTATCTCATCAAATATCCTAGAAACCGATCCCACAAGAACCCATAAAAACTTCTCCAAAATCCTTCCACATAGGATTTTACCAAATATCCTAGAATCCGACCCCACAAGAACCTATAGAAACTTCTCCAAAATCATTGCTTATACGAACTCCTAAAATCACGATACTGATAGAATATTATCAAATATCCTAAAAACCGATCCCACAAGAACCCATAAAAAATATCTTAGAAACTTATCCCACAAGAACCCATAAAAAAATTTCCAAAATCATGGTGCTTATAAGATCTTCTGAAATTACGAATTGTGGGTTCATAAAATCTTCTCCAAACCGAAACCCTTATTAAACTGATAAAATGTCCTAGACTTCTGTCTTATAAAACATCCCTGATTCTCATAAAAGAAACTAGTCTCTGCTTCTACAAGATTATAAAATATTATAAAAAAAAATATTGGCCTTGTCATTGAATCTTTTAGAACTTATAAAAAAATGATAAAAACTTCTCCGGTCTGTTGAAGGGGAAAATTTCAGCAGGGCACTACTTCACTAAAGTTACAAATTTTGCGAAGCCATTATCATTTTTCTTTTTAAGTTAAAGACTTGGTGCTATTTTAAATTAAAATTTTATTATTTCCAATAAATTTTTGTCTGCCACGCTATTTTGGACGTGTGGAAAATCTTCTCTTATTTAGCTTCTAAAACAAATTTCCTAAGCTAATGCGTGTAACTTAAATGTTTTGACTGAATTAAAATTATGCATGCGTCCTGGTCTTAAAATTTTTGCTTTCGTGAATAATGTAGTCTTTTCTTTTAAAAAAATTATGGTTACACAACTTAGGGACATTTATATGAAATATAAAGAAATAGAAAACTAAATATAAAAAAGATTGTCGAGTTTAATCAGTTTATACCTACTTTATCTATTATATAGTGAAAAATACGAGGAAAAATATCAATGGTCTGAAGAAAAAAATTGAGACACCTAAAGATAAGAGGTTGGAAACACCTTTGACCAAGTCTGTGGCCTCTAATTTAACTCATTCCAAGTAAAATCTATAAGAATTTAGAAACACAAAAGAATATTCATTTCTGTTTTATTTGGTTTTATCTGTTTATAAATACATAAAAATGTGTAATGTAAAAAAGTTCGGTAATTTATTTTTAAAATATGGCAACCCGACACATAGTTATAGGTTATAACAAAGCTATACAGATCAATAAAAACAAAAATCAAAATAAAAGTTTTCCATATGAGAAGCACTTGCTGTTTATACGACGAAATAAAAACAAAAACAAAAAGTGCGCCTTCGCACGGCCGGCGCGGCGGTGCGCATTTCCAAACAACCCTGTTCTGTTAAGAGTTTCTGTTTTTGAGGCTTTTTTCTGCTGCTTGTTTTCATTTTATGGTGTAATAAAATTGAGCTGAATTTTGCAAAACTATTTTTATTTTGATGCTGCAGAAACACAAAATTTTGCACTAATTTTAGTTTGATATTTGTTTTTATTGTTCTGTGTAAGCCCAACCCAGCTTACCCTACCCAACCCAGCTTAAAAACTAAAAATTCGACTTACCGAAAGATCAACTGTCCATGCAATTTCTGTGGTTGACTAACCTTCTTCGGCCAAAAAAACAATTTTGGCCCTCGTAACTTCTGACGAGTCATGCTGACCCGGCAGGCGCGGCATACCTATCCACTTTAAAAGAAATATAATTTATAATAGAGCCAGCTTAAAAGTTTGCATCACATGCAAACACGCCCAAACCTCGGCGGAAACGAGACGCGCATGTCGTCGTCATGGCAACCGATTTATTTCGCGAATTTACACTGAACGCAGCTTGCAAGACACGAGGAAGAAGAGAAAAATGGAGCAGTGATAAAATATTAAAAATAGAGGAAATGGAATTAATGAGAAAGGAAAGCTTTCGTAAAAATGGTAAAACTGTAAAACCGAAAAAATAGAGAAACTGGAAAAATGGAGAAAATTTAACGGATGTAAAATTGAAGCGGTGGTGAAAATGGATAAAATGAAATTAATGGAGAAAATTAAGCGGTTGGGAAAATGGATGGAATGGAAAAATAGAGCGGCTGGAGGAAATTCAGTGGCGGTATTATGTGCTGTTGTTTTGTAAATAGAGTACCGTTAAGTGGCATTTTTTTTTCCACCTTAAATTGCATCAAATACCTAGTATATTAACCACGTGACTGGAAAAATTTGTAGCCCTCGCTTCACTCATGCAACACACTTTTCGCCTTGCGATAAAAAGTGTTACCAATATGGGCAATATTTGTCTGTCTTTATAATTCAGCCCAGCAAACATCGGAATACTAAAAAACATTCGCTGTAAAAAAAGTAAATATTTGGAATGCGCAGCAATTTGCCGTGCCATTACAAATTAAGCAATATTTTATTCTAATAAATAATCGTAGGTTTCACTTCATGTCAGTGCAATATTTACGCTTTTTTTGTATTGTAAATGCGAATTTCAAAATGAGTGCTTTTTTTGTACTTGCGATATGTTTGCTTTTCACTCAGGCAGTATCTAGGCAATTAATATTATGACCGGAAGTATTTTTGAATGTTGACAGATTAATAAGCGTCCTCAGATTTAACGCCGGCCGTAATAGTGTTACGTCCTCATCCTCAATTTATTAAAAGTGAAGATTATTTTTTTACAGCGAATGTTTTTCATTTTTAGTATTCCGATGTTTGCTGGACTGAATTATAAAGATAGACAAATATTGCCCATATTGGTAACGGACAACACTTTTTGTCGCAAGGCGAAAAGTTTGTTGCCTGAGTGAAGCGTGTGAAGCGTCACGTGGTTAATATACTAGGTATTTGATGCAATTTAAGGTAGAAAAACAGAAAAAAAATGCCACTTAACGGTACTCTATTTACAAAACAATAGCACATATCCCAAGTAACAATTTGTCGACGCAACAACGTTTCCAAACGCACGATGTGACGTTGTAGGAAACGTTTTGTCAACCCCATTTTACACCAATTTGGTAAATACTTTTCGAGTTGTCTTAACGTTGCTCGCAACCTTTGGTATGCATCCAAGTCAAGAAATGACCAAGATGACAACCTTGTCTGCAGCGCCACCTACAATAAGTTATTTGTTAGAAGTGCACCAGAGGTGTTTATTATTGCCCAAAATATAACCTTTAGGCAACATTTTATATTTTTTCTCCACCAAAAACATCTATCATAAGATTCAGAGTAATAATAATCAATATTTTTCAAATTAATAATCATGAACAAGATGTACGTTTTTAAATTTGTAGCCCTATAATCGGAAACGCAACTTAGTGTACTGTCAAATATGATATTTTTAGGTCCAAAAAAACCGCGGGACTGAAATATATGGCAGATTTAGAAAAAAAAGTTATTTTTTTTAAATTTTATATAAAACAAAAAATTGTTGCAGAACTACTTTTACGTCTGTATACAACTAAATTAGTGATTTAACAGTAATAACAGCTACGAATTCCTAGGGAAAACTAATAAAAGGCTCCTAACGCGTTTGTTTACATTCTGTTTGACAATATGGCTTCAAATTAAAAAGGTGATTGCAAAAAGCAACATGGCGCTTATCCGTCGTTTCGTACTTATCGTTTGTCAACCAAAAAACGTCCTTTGGTAACAGGTTCGACAGCTGCTTCACCAAAATGCGCCTAATGTCAACGTACCAAAATCTTTTCCTTGGGTGACAGCTGACAGACTGGCAAATTTCATCTGTCCCCAATTTAAAAAAAAAAATGCTTTTTGCCAAATAAAAACATGGACCGGAGCTAATTTAAAGTGGTCCATATTTTGGAAATTGACAAAGTGGAGCTTGTTCCACATTCATGGGAAACGAGGGTCACCTCTATTCGCCGGCACCTTTGAGGTTGTTCAGAAGACTTCAGTCTGATGGTACCGGAGCTCTGCCCATGAAACCAGTACCTACCCGTGTGTTGTAAAAAACCTCAACAAAAAAGGAAGTTACAGGTCGAGGCTGCCGTTGGAAGTTACAGAAGCTGCCGGTGTGAATAAAGTTATAAAATCCTAATCTGGACCATAAAAGCAATAGCTGCAAGAAAATCAGATTCATTCCCAGAAAAAGTTGGTAAAAACTGTTGTAGGCTTAACACAGAGACAGAGCCACACGTATGGAATCATTATGCAAAGTTAATGGTCAACAAGCAGAAGTTCAGAAACACTATATAATGAAGTCCCACACGCACACCTGATGATTGTAACAAAAGTTCAGAGGTTCTTGAGAAGCTTAACGAACTTTGCAACCTCATAGCTACATGTAAGTACTACAACTTTACTGGTTTTCTTTTATTTTTAGTAAACACCCAGTATCCATCTGTTTGATTTTTATTGACGGTAAACTATCAAGGCTTAAATGACAGATTCGTATGAGATACAGTCATAAAGCTTTAATCATGATTAACACGAATCGGGGTTTGAAATGGGTCTTGACAAATAAAGTTTCAATATAAAACATCACATTTTAACATCGATTCTCTCAGAATTTGCTTTATGAGCATTAAAAGCATAGCTAAACAGAGCTTGTTTAGTCATGGAAGTTTTATATTAATTAATTTAATTTAAAAATTCCCTGAGTACTGCTTTTTTGTTTAATTTTACTTAACTTTTCTTTTATTTTTTTAGGTGCAAAGAAATTGACAATATGGATATAAAACTGGACCACCTTAAAGACCTAAATAAAGAGAGTTACACTGAAGGCTGATGAAATATCAATTGGATCTAAAGAGGAAAACAATACTTTGGATGAATAACTTGAAAAAGGGGATAATCGTTTGATCACTTAGGTAGATACTAGTATTTTTTTACATACCTAGTTGAGATTTCTAAATAATAAGTAGGTGCACTACCCAAATAAATACTTGCAGAGCTACAATATTCATCCCAGGGCCGGCTCACAATGGGGGCTATCAGCCTCTTAGTGCTGAATATTGGAGCTATGTTAGTATTTAGGTATTTGTGTGAGTACCTATACTATACGTACTAAAAAAGCTTTGTAATATTTTTTAAAATTCTTTATTTTTGTTTAGGTTAGTTTTATAATTAGATAGATTAAGAAAAAAAAGATTTTTCTTTCTGCTAGTTTATTCGTTAAAATGTTGTCCCTATTAGTTGTGTTCTGTACTTTTAAAGAAGCTACAATCTAAGTACCTACTTTGTGTTTTGTATTGTTTTGTACTGTTTGTGCAATGTGTATTTTGTATTAAAATTGGTCATAAGAAAGGTTTTCTTTTTCTTTAATAATACATATTTTTTAAAAGTTTGGCACAAATACAATAGCAATAGTTTCTAGATTCATTTAAAAAAAAAAGAAATCATAGTTTTTTTTTAAATATTCAAGGATTCGTAAGTAAGGGTCAATTTACTCAAGATTTAATGCCTAATGCTTAAATTTCTATTTCTGTCTATTTCCATTCAAAAAGTAGAGAGAGAGAGAAGAAAAATTACGCGTTCAGGATTAGCCATTAAAACCTCAGTAAATGGGCCTTATGAAACAAATAAAATTTACAATGAAAAATAAAAAAAAGTGAGGTTGTGTATTGTGTTGATGACAGAACGGTCAGAAATGGTTGGTGCAGACCTATTTCCGTGCTCTTACCACATAACGACCAAAAAACGTACATTTGACGAATAATTACGTAGGATGTGCGGCATGTACCCTTTAACGTTTTGTGGTCATTATTTTGACACCAAAATAATCACGAAAACTCATTAGTCATACAAAAACGTTTACAAAACGTTGCAGTTTAACTCCAGGGTAAAATTGACGTTTAGGCGTCGGTAATTATTTCGTTAACGTAGGTCGTCCCTAAAATAACTAATTTCTCCACCAAATACAACGTTAATATCGGTTAAGTTTTTAGTCATGACAACCAGTAGGTCATACAATTGTTACTTGGGAATACCGCCACTGAATGTCCTCCAGCCGCTCCATTTTTTCCAATCCATCCATTTTCCCAACCGCTTAATTTTCTCCATTCATTTCATTTTATCCATTTTCACCACCGCTTCAATTTTGCATCAGTTTTATTTTCTCCATTTTTCCAGTTTCTCCATTTTTTCGGGTTTACCGTATCTCCATTTTTACCAAAGCTTTCTTTTCTCATTAATTCCATTTTCTCTATTTTTAATTTTCTATCACTGCTCCATTTTTCCGCTGTTGCCCAGTTTTTTCCATCTTTCTAGCCTCTCCACCCTTTAGTATCTCTGTATATAAGAAGTGTCTGTGTAAAAATCACTTTCAAGATTGTGATTAAAAATAAAAAATACTTTTTTATCCCGAGGCGAAACAAGGTGCGTGTTTTATAGACTATTTAATGCACTTTAAGAGAGAAAAAAATTAAAAAATGCCACTTAACGGTACTCTATTTACATATGACCTCCGCCCGCTCCAATTTTTTATTTTATGCATTTTTGCAACTGCTCCATTTTTCCATTCTTTCCAGTTTCCCCACCTTTCCCTTATTTCCATTTTATCCATTTTCACTACCGCTCCATTTTTTCACCCGCGTTATTTTTTCAATTTTTTCCATTTTCTTTCGTTTTTTTATATTTTTACAAAACAGCATCCTTTTCTCAACCGCTCCATTTTCGATTTCTCCATTAATTCAATTTTCTCCATTTTTAGTTTTTTACCACCGCTCCATTTTTATAGTCGCTCCATTTTTTTCATTTTTCTAGCCGCTCCATCCTTTTCTTGGCAGATGGAACAAATTCAAACTCACTAAATGCCTAGGTGATGTACCACGTTAATCCTTGAAAAGAGGGATTTAAATTGTATAAAATAAATTTAAGGAAAAAACGTTTTTTAATAAAAACTAAAAAGCATTAATTAATGGTTAAGTGTTTTTTAACATCTAAGCACAAATTCGTAATCCTCTATCATTGGTTCTAAAAATTAATAAATTTTATTGAAAAATAAAATATTCATGTAATTCATTGTTTTTTTGGTACCAACGGAACGCTCAAAACCCTTTTGATGCACTTTCGCTACGAGCCCAAACTCTGCCTCAGTTTCGGTAATAATTAATTTTTTTGTTACTAACGGCAACGTCGTACGCGCCAAACGATTTCGATGCAGGCTTTCGCTCCGAGCCCAAAGTCTGCCTCAATTTCGGTCAACCAGCATCCCATATACATCGTTCCTCTGTTAGTTACTTACTTTATGATCTAATCTTTATAATTGCGGTTACTTTAGTTGAAAAACAAATCTATAATTACTACCAATCATTTCCGTTACCTACTGAACATTCGTCCTTTAATCTGATTCTTTATCCAAATACCTTATAATCAATAAAGACAAATACGCATCTATCGACATGTCATGCAAAGAAGTCAATGAAGGAGATTTCCTCCGTCGTTGAAACACTCAAGAAAAAGGAAGTCCAGATCCTGAGATACGAACAAAACTTAAAATTGTCATCGATTTCCAATAACAATTAATAAATGTAAAATTCACCAGCTTACAAAAAACTAATTCCTGCTTATTATTATCATCATAGTAGTTGGTTTGATTTTTGATGCTAAATCAATACTGGTAATGATATACTGATTGGTCACGGAGATTCTAAACTTCACTACAATGGTTTGGAAATACCAGCTATGAACATGAATCTACCAGTAGTCGAAAGTTCAAGAATACACCTCCAACCTCTGGAGTTAGAATATCAGAGAGTGGAGAGTATTAGAGGACCAATAATTTTTAATAATGTTAGCTTTTGGACGATCCTGTTCATGTTTTTGTGACCCTATCAATGATCTATATCAGCTATCGAGTGACCACGATTAGAAGAGGAAAATTAAAATCAGCGAAGAACCAGGAAGAACAAGAAGGAGTTATGTTACATGATTTGTAAACGGCGCCTAACATCCAGAGGGATGTTCGTTCTTCGCTTATGGAGGGAAGACTTACATTCCTTCGATGCACCTGGGTTATTAATAATAAGTAGAATTAAGAGTCTTCTTTGTAATATGTCAGTCAAACACTGTCACCGACAAATAAAAAATAAATCTTGTTTTTTAAAAAATCCTTTTGGTTTTGAACGAACTTCTGATATCGACTGCGCCAGCTTTAAGCACATCCTCACTCTATCGTAAATAATCGATAACTATCAGTGGAGCATTATTCTTCGCTCTGCTCGCGATAGTAGTAAGATTTTTGAAACTGCGCATACATTTCATACATTTCAAAGTCCAGGTTTAAATTATAGTAGTCACACTTGGGCTGTAAAATCATCGAATCAGCTAGAAAAACCACGGTTTATTATCATCGGTTTTCAGACCAATAGAAAAAATATGCCAGATAAAAATATGAGTCGTTTCGATCACTTGCACCTAACAAAAAACTCTGAGGTCTTCCCCTATTATAATTTAAACCTGGACTTTGACAGCAATCAATATGCCATACTGTATGAAATGTATGCGCAGTCAGTAGTGGTTTGAAGTTTTGGATATTCAAGCAGCTCCCAGCTTCTAAAGAAGAGATTAAGGTATCTCTATCTTCTATCTCCTCCTAGATAATTGTAATTAACGGACACTCTAACATAAAACTATTTAAAACCACCTTATAAGTTTCCTTTTTATCCTCAGTAGCAATGAAAGCGTTCAAGTCAGAGTTGCTTCTTATTAGTACCAGTTCTTAAAGCACGTTTAAAATAATTTTATGATGGTTTTCAAATACACCCATAATGGTTTTAAGAGAGAAACATGCGTTAAAATTACCAGAGCCGTCTAAAAGTGGCGGATTGTCTTTAACTGCCCAGCCGGCGTTTAAAAGAGCGTTATTACTCTCCTTAAACGAGCAGTAATCCTTCATTGTCGATATAATGCCAGGATTACTCACACGGTCCACAATCACCCCTCCCAACTCGTAGCGAATCTCATCAAACAGGTGTGCCAAACTGTTGTTTACAAAGTGCAAATTTGTGCTTAAGTATTATCATCTTTTAGTACCTTGCCCTCAAGGTAAAGAACACTTTGACTAGGCAAAGTATAGAGGTCTTGAGTTTGTATTGGAATTCTAATTTCATGGTTGTTGTTTAGCGTTGTGGAAGCATACAGTTGATGGGTATGTAGTTGATAGCTCACTATAGAATCGTCAAAAATCTCATTTTCAGTAACTTTTAGAACATTACGACTCAGTTTGTTGTTGTTGTTATTGAAAAACACCTTAAACTACACCTTAGTGATAAAAATAATCTTCTTAGGTTACAGCTTACACGATTATACCAAATTTTTTTTTCTTATGATGATTGCTCCTTTTCTAATTTAAATCCCAAATAGGTTAAAAGGGCTTTACTTTGCGGTGTTAGCTCTTTGACTATCTCTCTTCGACTTAATTGTTTTTCACGGTATGGTATCTTCTTATAACCTATTTCCTCACCCATAAACGGTTTGTCAAGGGCACTAAACAAATCGTGATTATATAAAAACACCATCTTAAAATTGTCTTTGATGCAGTCTAACCGTGATTCGCTCTCCGCGAAAATTGATTGGTTTACCGTCCGGGTCTGTTATTTTCAGTAGAATTTCATCAATGTAATGCGTTTCAACATTGGGGTATATGAACTGAACTTTCATTATTATAGGAATTTATAGTTAGATTACATTCCACTCAGATGGCGTTCACCTTAAATATGTCGACGGGTATTTTAGATATATGCTTGTCCGGTTGAAGAGTCCGTCCACTAAATCCTAGTAACTGCCCCATGGAATTTTTCTTCTCGAAATTAATCTTTTTATTGCAGAAAATTTCGCACTGTAAGGCATTGCGGTTGGCAGTTATGCTTATTTCAAAACGGTCTTCTTTCAAATTTTCCTTTGAGAATTTTTGTAAACAATTATATCCTCTATCTCGTAGGACCCCTCTGGAATCTTAATGATTTTTGTGCTATTATAACAGAAAATATTATTAGAGCTGTCTACATTCGGTAGAGAGTTATAACATTCGAAATTCAAAAGCCCCATATCATCCAAAATTATAGGCGGATAAATACTCGTTGAAAGGTATGGTGAAGAGGGTGATGTTTTACCCGACACTATAAGCGTAAAAGACATGATCTTTACACTTTGAAGGTTCGCTTATAAATAAAACAATAGTCCCTTTATTTTATACATTTATTTTATTTTAGAGTAAATCAGAAATTTTAAACATAAATGTCCACAGTATACAGAATTATGGGTCTGATAGGGGTTATGGTTATAGTATATTTTGACATCAACATTAGACTTGAAGTATTTTACAACCTGTGCTTTCAGATTACCAAAACTGTCAAAACAATGCACATTTTTTCCACTTTTCTTATACGCAGTCCAGTGTATTTCAGAGCCAGTGCTGTCATCCAAATGAATTTTGCCCGACTCGAACTTGCGTATTTTTAATGGTAATTAATTTTTCAATTAAGTTTTGCATATTTTTGCAAGTCCACGTTAGATAAGGCAATGTTTGGTAGTCTAATTGGTAATGGTTTTTTGAATAAATGTAGGTCTTCTTTAGTGGACACTTGCTTTTTCCTAAAAAAAGGCCCAATCCTATTTTATAGGGTCTTAGAAACAATCCTTTGCCTATGGCGATCGAGTCCATTGTTTGTTCGTCGTGCTTCATCAAGTTGTTGATTGGCAGCATTAGCATCATTTACAGCTTTGGTCACACCTGCTGCTTCTTCGCTTAAGGCCCCCAAAAATTGGCAATATTCCTCCATTTTTTGGGATTTTTATGACTTACTGGTCGTATTTTACCTATTATATATATATATATATATTTGGTTTTATACCCCTCCAAAATAGAGACGCTCTGGATGCACTCGACTCCGAAAATTACGAATTCGCCTCCGATCCGGAGGCCAATACGAATAGCCGTGTATAACAGTTTTAAACAATTGCTATAGTTAAGGGAAGGCCTTAGCCAAATTTTTTGTCGGAGGCCAATTGGTATGATATACACATACAGTTATACAACGTAGTTCACGATTTTGCCACCACGTGGCGATGCGATCGTATACACATATACACCGTAAATTTGTGCAATACGAATTGGCCTCAATGCACGAAACCGGGGTAACCGCCTCCGGAAATTTTGCAAGACTGTAAGACAAAAATTCTCTATTCTGCTATATTTAGAATATTATTGGGATAATATATACCTAGATAGGTGCCATCAAAAGCTACTGGCTTTTCCAAGGGAGGGTTGGAAATTATTACACAGTCAATTGCTTTTGGCGACACACATTGATGGTATATACTGGCAAAGCATTTGCTCAAAGATAATAGGAAAATCCTAGAAAAACCAGTTCTAGCACGGCAGTATTATAGATAAAGTGTAGTTAAGTCAGGTCCCAGTAAAACTCAGGAGAAATATTTTATTGGACTTAAACAATCTACTCTTGCAATTCAATTCCACTTCCTTTGAATGAAAATATTTTTTTGAGAAAAAAAAATTCTATCTTTTTTTTGGTAAACATTGCATTTTGTCTTATACGCTTCCAAATTAGCCAGACTGTGGTCACACTGACCTCCCTTTGACAATAAAAGTAGGAGGCTAATGCATACCGCGTCTTCATATTTTGGAGGCGTGTAAGACGAAGCATGTAAAAAAATGTGTGTATAAATTGCGCCGCGCCGCAAAAGGGCAAAACATTTTGATAAAACCTGCAAGAATCAGGGAATTCAATGAAGTATGATAATAACCATTCTGTTTTCTTGGTTAAAGTAGAAAATTGTCGTTTTCCAAATAGACATCCAACTTTTTCAAAAATGGTGGTTTTTCTCCAGGTTTTTCTTTAAATAAAATTTTATAAGAAAAACCTTTTCTTTATTTAAAAAATGATGTCTTAATACAAGAATACAAGACTCAAGAAAAATATTTGATTGGATCATAACAGGCTCTTGTCGCAATTCAATTCAAATTGCTTTAAATAAAAAAATTATTTTTAAAAATATCTTATAAATTTCTATTATTTTTTTGTGTTAGTTTATCGCTTCCAAATTACCTACACAGTGGTCGTATTGACCTTTCTTTGACAATAAAAGTAGGAGGCTAATGCATACGGTGCGTTTATATTTTGGAGGCCTGTAAGACGAAACATAAAAAAGTGTATAAATAGCGCCGCAGGGAACAGGAAAAAAACTTTGTAAAATATAGCATTTTACCAAAAAATTTGATAAAATATTGTTCGCTTTGAAATGGAATTTTGTCCCAAACGACAAATGGTCAGGGAAAACCTGCACAAATCAGAGAATTCAATGAATTATGAATCAAGACAATAATAAAGGTCTATGCAGCTACAAAAAATCATACATTTTTTAATGCAGGAATTACGGGATAATTATCTACCGCAAACAAAAATTGAGCTCATCTCCTTATCTGATTTTTTAAAGTTTAAAATGCGGGGTGCAGCTGCATGTGCAGTCCCACCCCGCATCTATTAATAATAGCGGTACCCAAAATTAATTCAGACATACTTTTGTCTGAATTAAGGGCTAATCATCTGTGTGCAGCCTCAACCCACACACATTAATAATAGCAGTATCGAAACAAAAAGTATGTCAGAATTACGGGCTAATTACGGTCTAATCATCTGCGGTAAAAAAAATTGGGCTCATGCCCTTAGCTGACTTTTTTAAAATTTAAAATTCGGAGTATTGACACAAAAAGTATATCAGAATTACGGGCTAATTACGGCATAATAATCTGCGGTAAAAAAAATGTATGCTCATCTCCTTATCTGATTTTTTTTAAAGTTTAAAATACAGGATGCAGCTGCATGTGCAGCCCCACCCTGCACACATTAATAGTAGCACTACCGAACCAAACAGTATGTCAGAATTACGGGCTAATTACAGGCTAATCATCTGTGGTGAAAAAAATTTGGGCTCATCTCCATATCTGATTTTTTTTAAGTTTGAAAGGCGCATGTGCAGCTGCACCCCGCATTTTCAGCTTTAAAAAAATGAGATTAAGGAGCAAAATTTTTTTTTAATTAACACGTAATTCCTACATTTTTCGAATGCGGGATGTAGCTGTATGGACCTCAGTAATAAGCTTGTAAGAAGGCTATAGCCAATCTGTTTTGTTGGTTGAACTCGAAAATTGTCTTGATTTTATATGTTTTTGAAACTAAATTAGAAAATATTGAACCATTTAAAAATCATATAAAATAAAACGTTCAAAAATCGAATATTAGATACCTATAAACGTATTACAAATTGGAAGAAAATAGATCTATTTGCAAAAGAAATTTTACGACGGGAACAAAAAAGTTAAAAAAAAACGCAAAAAGTAATTTATTATTATTCCACCCTATCGGAGGCGAAAGATGTGAAATTGTCATTGTATTTACATAGCTTTACAGCTTTAGAAGAAGTGGCAAAACTACTGGAGGCCTAAATGCGGCCTATATTTTTATACAAAATGGAGGTGATTTGACTGATGCTTACGCGGAGGCGTCCTCCATTTAAAAATATATCAAAAAATTGTATATAATTTTGTTGAGAAATTCTTACCCCTCTAATGTTTTTCTGATTCAGACAATAATTAGATGCATATATATACTTGATATACACGCGTAGAGTAAACGGTTAGGGTGGAAGTGTGGGCGTCTGTTCCCTATGTGGAGGCGTAAAAGGATAGACATTCATATATATATATATATATATATATATATATATATGTATAAAAGGTAACAAGTGACCTCCAAATTCGGTAAACCCGGTACTATGTGACCTCCGAATTCGGAGGTCATAGGGTTTTGCCTTGAAATTTTGGCCACTCATAGAGGAGGGCGGTAGAAAGCATGTAGCAAAATTTGTGCTGGAGGTTACTTGTACCATATATGCCTATTATTTGTGTGATTTAGATCGGAATTTCACCGTTGGCTCTGATGTCGCTATTTTCAGATTTTTATAATGGGTGCTAAGTCACCTCAGTATATATCGCCTAGAAATATTAACAATGTGTTACCCACATAGAAAAAAATATTGCACGTATAACCAGCATATATACGAAAACGGAGAAGGATATTGCCCTGGATATCACCCAGATATTCACCCGACGTGCATCGGAGCTCCAAAAAAGATCCAATTTAGATCCAAAGGTACCCATTAGGTAACATCCACTGAATATACGTTATAAGTATATTCTGAACATGTATTCATTACTTCACAAAAATATTCGAGTTATATTCTATTACACCAAATTTGATGTTCTATGGTATATCCACTATGGTAAATATTTATATAGTATATCCTGTCGATATCCGCCACGAAATACAAAATGTATATTTGACCAAATTTTAGTTTATATATAACAACGGTATATCCATAAAAGTACATTCTTTTTGTATCCATAATATTTTATTGAGGGTATATATAAGATTTATATTACTGCAATATACTAATCCTTACGACACTGATGTATTCAATAAAGAATGTCCATTACAAATCTATGATCATATATATAAGGTATATACGTTTTAAATATATCCTGAATATACTGTCATTTATATTACAACAATATACCCACTTAGCACAATAACAATAATAGGTCTCATCCTAAATTTAGAAAAATTAACGTGAGTAAAATTAACATCAGAAACACATGCTCTCACATAAATAAGCATTTTTTAGATGTACTTTAAAATGGTAGAAAATATCGTTTTTTATGGTATTTATATATTCAAAGAATATACGGTATCACGTAAAAAAAGTACTGTTTATTAGTAAAAAAACCTAAAATGCCTATTTTTTTAAAAAAATAAAAACGCCCTGGACAGCTAAAAATTTTTAACAACAATAGTTTAAGATTTTGAAAGGTTTTTTTAATAATAAACAAACACTTTTTTCTCATTTTTGTACTTTAAGCAGTTGAATTATATTTTTTTTTAATTTTATTTAGAAAATACAGAACTAAGCTTTCCATTAAAAAATTTAGTTTAAGTCAAAGAGAGCAAACCAGTATATTAAAACTCGCAGCCACCATATCGCATAATTACCAGTACATATCCTCATGCTTAGCTCTATTCTTTTTGGTGGTTGATATCTGTCTCTATCTGCAGCATCCTTAATCAGTTTTGTACGATAATATAAAGCTTTGTATTCGTGGTGGTGCATAAAGAAAGGGAATTTATTCTTGCTGAGCTATATCTGGAAATAAAATATTTTTATAAACAGATAATACGTGGCATATTCATTTTTTAATCAGTTTTTATGAGTTTTTATTCAGTTTGCTGGTGGTACAAAGCAACATTTTATCATTAAAAAAAAACTATAAATATGCCATGAGCAATTTTGTTTTAAATGTGTTATTTTAATCTTTTAAAGTGCTTTAAAAAAAAATTTTAGAAAAAAAAAATAAATAAAAGTAAAGAAAAAATTATACAAGTTCTCTAGACTCAACAAAAAATGATTATGCCAATTTCTGGTAAATTAATGCGTGAATATCCTGAGCACTTTTACATGGGACCTTTTGGACATCATCGTTTTAGTTTTTAACAAAAGTAATATATAAAAAACTAAAAAGAACAGTCTATAAAGACACACACACAAAAAATCTTTTGTAGCGTCTCAATTTTGCTTTACTGAATTGAAAAAAAAGTTCCCGATAGTTTATACTACTCACCCTGCAAAGTCTAGATGTTAAGATGGCCACCAGGATTATTGCCTTTTTCCATGTAAAGGAACCAAAGATATAATTTTTGTTATTCAAAATTGACAGGCATGGTAAAAACCACCCATATTTCCATCAAAAGTCCACCTGAAATAGAAATTTGGTGATTAACAGTTACCATTCCTACCGATTTTATCAAGGCAGAACTTATTTTTGAGTAGTCTTAATTTCACAAAATCATTAAATTGTTGCTAGTAGTAAAATAAAACTTTAATATTTTATACAAGGAATTTTCACAGATAATTCAAGAAAATCAATTATGTACTGCTAAAGTCACTTTATTTGGATAAAAAATAAAAATTACAACTTTGAAATAATAATCAATTAGTAATAAATATTGTTCGTGGGTCTCCATTTAGGTAGGTGTTTCATTTCCTGAAACCTCATCCAGATTTGTATCAGAATGAAATGTGTACTTAAATTATTTATGTTTATAAAATGGCCTGTGTGGTGGTGCATTTTTTTCTGACTTCACCATTCATGTATAAAAAAAACTTTATTCGTCTTTGTCTACTTAACCTGCAGTCCCCAGGAGATGTAAAGTTACCAAAGATCATGAGAACAACTGAGGGAACAACCAACCAAATTTTCATCAAGTGTCCATCTGAAACAAAAAATAAAACCATACAACTTATATATATGCTTTTAGAGGTCTAATAGGAAAGCAGAAAAATAAAAGTTTCAAAAGGATTCTTCTTTTACAATACAACATAAATAAATAAAATAAAAATATAGATAAATAACTTTAAATTAATCAGCACAAAACTTTTATAAATGTACAGAAATGTGGGTGTTAGTGATTTACGAGGTGATTAATCAGCTTTCTAATTTAATATTTGGTAAACACAAAAACCAGTTTTTTTACATTTCACAAGAAAACCAACCAATACAACCCCAGCAAACCCAACTTAACCCTAAAAAAGGTTGTTTTCGCTCTAGATATAAGCGTCGTAACTTCAGACACTGTGAAACAAAAATGCAAAATACACTGCCTCCCATATAGGTCAATGTTTCTTGTAATTTTACAGTATAAACCTAGCTTTAGATAAAACAACACCTGCTGTTCCTGATTGACATTGACCCTTCTCTCTCCCTTTTTTACGCAGTGCGTCAACGTCGAAAAGCAACATATATCGTCAAGTTGAAATTCAGTCATATATATATATATATATATATATATATATAGATACATTTATTTCATCTGACGCCACCATTTTGAGCCCACACGAATAAAACAACTTCAATCGCGTTTATCTACTTACCTGCAACAACTGGATGTAAGATAGCAATTCCCAGGGGATAGTCCGTTGTAGTTTAAACCAACCGATAATAAAAAATATTGGTTTTTGCTACAAAACTTTAAAAAACGGCACAAACTCACTGCACACATAAACAAGCGAAACAAGCTTAGTTCTGCATTTGCAAGATGAAGGATTTATAAATCTCGTATCTGATTGGTTGAATTGAAACCACGTGGTACATGCGCTAACGAATCAAAATGCGTGACACCGAGCTCGTAGGGTCATATACACCGCTAAGTGGTTAATATTTAAAGTTCCCTGACTAAAGTAATCCTTTAATACATTTCATCAATTTGGTGGTGTTTGATTCACTGAGATAATGTGATTCGCCAAATTTTGCCAAGATGTTAAGTCACGATCTAACCCTCGTAAAAAATATGTTAACTAGGTGTAGCAATATACCTACGATTTTTTAAAGATATATAAAACAAGGAGGATCTGGGTTAAGTGAATTTAAAAAAAAGCATTAAAAAAAGCAGAAAAATGTTGTGATCTCTAATGCTAAAAAAATGTAATTATATAATTATATATTATAAAAATAATATATTTAATAAAGTATTCCATTCCACAAAACAAATATTTGGGCATATTTATTGTGCAAATATTCAAATGATATTGGGCTAGGATATGTCTGCCTTAAATACCAAAAACAGATAAACAGAATATACTCAAACGGATACGCACTGAATATTGGGAAAATATTCATATTTTTTTATATAATTGCTTGCAATAAATTTTATCTAAAAAATATGTAGTATTTTAAATGCAGAGGGAAATATTAAAAACCTTTTTTATGGAATATTACGTGATACCTATAAAATTTATGTATTTAGTTTATATTAAAACACAAATATTTGGGTAATATTTTATTTTAAAATATTAACTGATATTCGGTTAAAAAATATAAGGTTTATATACAAAAAACATATATTTATAATATATGATAGCGCATATACACTGAATATACAGTAAATATCCGTTCATGTTTCCTTTTTTTGAAACGAATCATGTTTTTTTTAATATATATAAAATATACATGTAACATACAAATCGTATATCCTAATTTTAAATATCTTTGTAGTATATAATATCCAAGTACTGCTATGTGGGTAGTTGTGACCTCATTAAATGGTACAGTCAGGCCGGACAGATCAGGCCACTGTGGCATGAATCTGTCCGCTATGGGAAGTTGGGCGAACCATACTGCCTGTAGCCTGTTGGCGGTGGGATGTAGCGACCCCCCGCCCACTATTCGAGTCTAGTACTCAATCGTGTAATCAGCTGGCCTAATCTCGACGGACCCAGTCGTCGTATTCCTTACGCCATTGGGTCGTCACTCGTTATTAGGGACTGTGGGCTTGCTGATGCATCAGCATGTCCACGTTAATAAAAGTCTCGCACAGGCATTCTCTACTCTGTCCAAGCAAACCAAAATCTTTCGGCGATCGGCAAGTTGCGACGGGAGCAGGACAGTGTAGTCTGAAAGCTCTCAGTGATAAAGCGGCGGAAGCGTGATCGCCGTTTTACTCAAGGATTGGCTGTAGAGCAACTCGTGTGCTGCATCCGTGAGACTAAGCAGCCCTATTTAAGACCCACTCTGCTCACCCTGAAAGGGAAGAGGCTATAAAAGGTGCCCTAAACCACATGCGGTCAAAACAAAAGAAAAAGGAATCCAATGAACTTTGCCACATGGAATATCCGGACACTTATGGATACAGACACAACCACAAGACCACAAAGACGAACGGCAATAGTGGTACGTTAACTAAGGAGATATAACATCGATATCACTGCTCTCAGTGAAACTCGAAGAGCAGGCGTAGGCCAACTTAAAGAACACGGAGGAAGATACACATTTTTCTGGAAAGGAAAAGAAAAAGATGAACCACGTATTCACTGTGACAGATGGTCTTTAAAATCGATGTTCATGAGTGGACTGTAGTTACCAAAGGTTTGGTCCACAGATTTAACGCTGTAAAAAAACGCGTCCAAATATCAAAACCCACCACTTACTTGGTGTTTTTCTCGAGACGATCTGGAGGGTACCCTCACAGCTACCAGCAACTAATCCTTCTGTCTTTGTAGATTGTCCTTGCACAACCAGAGGCAATATTTTAAGGTTTTTAAGTTAGCGGAAAATCACCATATATTTTTAGCACACTTTCTGTCGGTTCTAAAACGCAATTGTCCTTTTTCCTCTTTCGCAGGTATTTTTAGTGGGAGGCTCTCCCCACTTTTTCCACATAGGTGTCAAGGTTTTGATATGTATAAGCGGGCAAATAAGCGCGAAGTTTTAAAAACAGACACATAATTTAACCCATTTTAAACCGTATTTATAGATCCAGAACAAAAATAAAATTAGTTTCCCTTAATTCTAAAGATTTCAAAAACCAAAATAAAAATAAAGTGTTAAGTTTTGACCATTTTTGATTCAAAATGCAAAAAAAAAATAAAAAAAATAAAAATTCTATAAATAGACCAATGCTCCAGCTATACGCCCTCCACTTGATGAATAAATAATAAATCGAGATACTAAAAAAGGTAAAGCGATTGAGAAAAAAAATATAATGAAGAAAATCTATTCCTGTTCCACAGGAAGTGGACATAACTTTATCAAAGAGCGCTTGTATATCCCTTGAGTGGTGCGTACAGTAGCAACTCTTGTAATTCCGTCGCGGCCAGGATAAACCTCAACTACTCTTGCTAAAGCCCAATGTAACGGCGGAGATTTATCGTTTTTTATAAGACATAATGCTCCAGGTGTGATCATAGAATCGTTTTTTGATTAAGTATGTGTAAATATTCGTGGTTCCATCTGAACCAAAAGTCGGCGTGTAAACGTTGTAAAAGCTGCCACCTATTAAGCCTGTTTAGTTTTTCGTCGCAATACTCAGGATCGGGTAAGATTGACAGGGGTTCAAGATTTAAAAAGTGACCCGGGGTTAGTACAGACAAATCGTTTGGATCGTTTGATTTGGCGCAGAGCGGGCGGAATTTAATAATCCTTCTATTTGAATCAAGACAGTCAACATTTCTTCGTAGATTAAAATTTGTTTTCCAATTATATGGAAAAGATGCGTTTTTACGCTTTTTACGCCACTCTAACACAGACCGCCAAAGTGCGGCGCGGAAGGGGGATTAAATGACCAAGTAATCCTTTCTTTTTGGGCAAAATTTTCAAAAATGGATGCAAAATATTTACTGCTGGCTAAAAAATTTGATCCATTGTCCGAAAACATTTGACGTACTCTGCCACGTCTGGCGAGAAATCTACATAGACTCGCAAGAAAACATTCAGCGGAAAGCTCTGAAATTAAGTCTAATTAGCCTTTGTAGAAAAATAAACGTATACAACTACCCATCCTTGGAATTGTTTTGGGTTACGTGCCTTTCCTAAGGAGACCCTTAAAGGGCCAGCTAGGTCAACTCCGATGATGTTGAAGGCTTTCACCGTTGATAAACGAACTTGGGGTAGCTGCCCCATTGTGGGTTCCAGAGATTTGGGTTTTAATTTCCAACAGTTTATGCAATGGGAAAGAACGGTACGAATGGCGCGTCGGCCTGAAATTATTCAAAAGGTTTGAGATAAAAAATAAGATGTAGAGTCTGTAAGCCATGATCACAAAAGGTTTTATACGTATGTTCAATTAAAAGAACAGTAAGGCGGAATGAGCGGGGTAATAAAAGCGGATGCTTAGCGTCATAAGATAAATTACTGTGGCGTAATCTGCCTCCTACCCGTAACAAATTATCGTCGTCAAGAAAAGAGTCTAATTTTCGTAAGAGCTTATTGGCAAGTTTTTTTTTATTTTAACATATTTATATCTTCGAAAAAATGCAAGTTTTGCTTATATTTAACAAGAATTAATAACGGTTTGTTTAATTCTGCGGGTTGAATGGGTCCTTTAAATTTACGATCAGGGGACTTTGAACTATATTTTGCATTATTTATAAATCGAAGCAGATAAGCAACAAGCGTTTCAATTTTCATTAAATTTGAATACCGATTTAATAACGTTTGCAAAAAATTGGGTTCAGTGGTTTGAATTCCAAAAACAGATATATCACGCTCCTCTTCATGAGTAACGTAGTCTTCGGGGTTTAACTTATGGTTGGGCCACTGATGTTTAGGTAAAGTAAGCCATGTCGGTCCTTTAAACCATTTTTCATGAATAATAAAATCCGCTGGAAACAGACCACGGCTGCCTGCGTCCGCGGGGTGTGTTTTTTCGTGAATCATAGCAACACGATTAGCAATATAACTTGCCCACTTATGCGGGGATGACTTTATCCATGATAAAACTACCTTTGAATCACTATAGCAATATATTTTTGAAAAATGAATTTTATTTTCATAATTTTCGAGAACAAACGAAAGAAGTTTAGACAATAACACAGCGGCATTGAGTTCCATGCGGACAATTGATAAGCGGTTTTTTATTGGACCAACTTTGGTTTTAAAACAGATAAAATATGTTTCAAATTGATTTTGACTAATTTCAGTACGAAAGAAAATTATCGCGCACGTTCCACGTTCACTGGCGTCCCCAAAGGCAAAAATTTGACAAGAGTTAGTAAAATCAGATTTAATGATTTAATATTAAAGGAAGTTCAGACTTGTATTTTTCCCAAATGCTAAGTATGTTTTTGTCAGGGGTTTCATCCCAACCTAGTTCCAAGATCCAAAGCTTTTGAATGAGTAACTTTGAGAAAAAAGTTATGGGTCCTGATATTCCCAACGGGTCAAAACATTTCCCCAATTCCGATAACAAGTTTCTTTTAGTGCAGGGGCGGTTTAACGGTTTTACAGTAAAACAGAAGTTATCATTGACGGGGTTCCATTTCAAGCCCAAAATTTTTATATTGACATCCTTTTCTGTGTCAAAAGACAGTGACTGTTCATTAATGTAGTCAGGAGGCAAGTGATTGAGCAATTAAGGCGAGTTGCTTGCCCATTTTTTGAGTTCAAAGCCTCCTTTTTTAAGCAACGAAATAAGCTCGCACTGAAGCCTTTTAGCGCTGTCGAAACTGTCGGTACCTGTTAAAATATCGTCTACATAAACGTCGATTTTAATCACCTCTGAGGCGTTAGGAAAAAATTCTTTCTCATCTTCTGCGAGTTGCAATAAAGTTCTCAACGCCAAATATGGGGAACTTTTAACACCGAATGTTACGCTTAGACTATACATTTTTAGAGGATCCTGCGGAGAAAATCTCTAAAGTATAGTTTGATAATTAACTTGAGCGGGGTTGATATATATCTCTAAATAAATTTTTGATACATCGCATACCAAAACAAACAGGTGCGTTCTAAAATTACACAAAATAGTGGCCTTGTCATTTTGTAATTTTTGTCCACTTAACAGCATGGAGTTTAGACTTAAATTATTATTAAAAACTGCGCCTGCTTCATATACAATCCTCATTTCAGTACTTGTACTTCCGGGTTTAAAAATACAATGATGCGGTATAAAATACGAGTGCTCTGAAAACGTATTTCAAGCTAAGGTCATGAAACCAAATTTTAAATAATCTTGCATTTAATCAAAATATTGCGTATATAGTTGTTTGTTGGTGCTAAGCGGCGTTCTAAGGAATAAAAACGACGAAGGGCTATATTGTAGGGTCCAGGAAAAATAGGGCGGTCGTCGTCTTTAAAAGGAAGCGACTAACATTTACCTTCAGGCGTACGAAAATGCGTTTTTTCAAAAATGTCATTGCATAAGGTGTCTTCAGGAGATAAAATGGGTTTATTTGGTACCTACTCAAGTTCCCAAAAACGGCGCAATGTAAACTCAAGGGAAGCTAAGTCTTCACCTGTGTTAAAAAACTATTTATTTCTTTTGGCGGTTCTGGATTTTGTAATAAAACGTTTCCCATTAAGACATATCCAAAAACGGTATTTAACGCGGTCGGTTGATTATTCGTGCCCTTAATACACTCTTCTTGTAAAATTTGTCCAAAAATTTGAGCACGCAATAATAACTCAATTTTGTAAAATGTTTCGTCCGCCAATTTTAAATTACGAGTATGCGGCCATGATTTGGGAAAAATAAAATCTTTAGAATTTTCATTGCATAACTTGTCAAGAATAACGGCTTCCAATGAAAAACACGGACCTTCTTGATATGGGGGTTTTATAAAACAATTGACGGCTCCTGAGGCGGTAGTTAATATATTATCAAGCCCAAAAATAGAAAGTGATAAATTGTGCGCGGTTAATCCTAGCCTATTGCAACATTTTTTTTGACATAAAATTCGCTTCAGAGGCGCTATCGGTGATCGCTCGCACTTTTTGATAATTTCCACGGCTATCAAGGACTTCCACCTGCAAGGTTGATAATAAAACTGAATTTAATTTCTTATTTGTATGAAAATCATTTTGTGTATTTGAAAATGTAGCACAAGCGTTGGCTGACTGAATACTTGAATCAGGGGTGGATTGACGAGATTTTAAACCGGATTGACTATTATTTCCAGAGGATGGTGAATAATTTCCAAAATTAGATCGAGGGGGTGCCATATTACTTCTATTTAAATGCAAAAGGCTGTGGTGACGTAAAGAGCAAAAGCGGCAGTTTACTTGAGATCGGCAAGACATACTCACGTGACTAGTTAACAGACACTTAAAGCACCATTTATTTTGTTTGACCAAATTAAAACGATCCTGCGTAGTTTTATTAATAAAGTCTGGGCACAAATGTTATAAATGTTCCAAGTTACATATTGGACAAAAGCGAGCGGGGGTGCTATTATTAGAATTATTTGTATTGTGGCACTGCGATTCTGCGGGGTACCAGGACTATTTCGCATTCTCAAATTATACGGACTTTGGTGCGGCTGCATTATTGGTTGTCTGCGTTGCGGTGTGTTAGGTGAAACTGCAAGACTGTCAAAGGCAATGCATTTTTTTTCTAAAAACTCAATAAGTTCCTCATATGTAGGTAGAGTATCAGATTGATGGTGTAATTCCAAAATAAATGACCAATGTTCAGTTGGATAATGTAAATTAGTTCAATATTTTCACAAAAAGTGTCTAAAAGTTTTCGTAATAATTGCGGATTTTCACTATGTAAAAATGGTGCATTCTCAATTGCGTTCCAATAGATTTTAGCAAGAACGCTGGCATTGGAATATCTTTTTACTTAAGCATTATACGCTATTATGTAATTGTTGGCTATTGTACGCGTGCGTTGTACAAGAGCTTTAGGCGGGCCATCTAAGCAATTAAGTAATTGGCTAAATTTTTACATATTAGAAAGTGAATTGTTAGTGTGCACAATGGGCCGTTAGATTAGCCAAGTTCGATTTTAACGGAGTGACTGTTTGACCGACAGGAGCTAAGGAAAGTTTATTTTCAAACATATCATCAACACCTTGAATATAAAAACTGACATTGGCAAATTCCGCTCGGACTAGATCCTCCTGCTCAAGAAGCTCCGTTTCCGTGCTTTTTATATTACTCATATTAAAAGATTGATATTTAATAAATTCTGAACCTATTATTTCAAACTGTTTATATCTTTGTTTAAACTCACTTTGCAAAGCGCTATCCACAATTAATTGTTTTCCTAAATTTTTCTGTATCACTCATTACGTACGATTCTATATTTGAGTTGCAATGCAATAAGCGAAAATAAGATGGCTAAATAAATCGTGTATGCTAAAAGGAGATAGCTGGAATGATGGGAGCGGTTTATAGAATCTGCGTTGCGCAATGTGCAATTTTGTTAAGCATTGAAAAGGACGGTATCCCTACTTACTTTATTGCGGTTTGCTAAATTTAAAAATGTCGGATAAAGCGGTTGAAAATAATAAGTATTTCTGAAAAATATAAAATAACCCCAAAATTTCGAAAAATCTGGCTAAGAGGACCAAATTATGTGACAGATGGTCTTTAAAATTGATGTTCGTGAGTGGACTGTAGTTACCAAAGGTTTGGTCCATAGATTTAACAAAAAAATGAAGCTGTAAAAAAACGCGGCGAAATATCAAAACCCACCACTTACTTGATGTTTTTCTCGAGACAATCTGGAGGGTACCCTCACAGCGACCAGCAACTAATCCTTCTGTCTTTGTAGATTGTCCTTGCACAACCACCGGCAATATTTTAAGGTTTTTAAGTTAGCGGAAAATCACCATATATTTTTAGCACACTTTCTTTCGGTTCTAAAACGCAATTGTCCTTTTTCCTCTTTCGAAGGTATTTTTAGTGGGAGGCTCTTCCCACTTTCCCCACATAGGTGTGAAGGTTTTGATATGTATACGCGGGCAAATAAGCGCGAAGTTTTAAAAACAGACACATAATTTAACCCATTTTAAACCGTATTGATAGATCCAGAACAAAAATAAAATTAGTTTTCCTTAATTCTAAACATTCACGTTGACTATAAAAAATGAGATTGTGGACCACCTAACCGAATTTCCATCCGGAATAAGCGAAAGATTGATGACATTGCGCCTAAACCTTAGCAACCACCAACACGCTGCTATAATCAGCGCCTACGCTCCAACTCTTGCAGCTGATGAAAACCAAAAAAATAAATTTTATTCTCAACTTAGTGAAGCCATAACATCTGTACCTAAATCTGATAAACTTATCATCCTAGGTGATTTCAATGCTCGAGTTGGTACCAATTAAAACCTATGGAAGGGCGTCATTGGCAAGGAAGGTGTTGGAAACATGAACTCAAACGGACTGCGCCTATTAACCTTATGTTCGGAATGTGACCTCATAATCTCAAATACAATTTTCCGACAAAAAGACAAATTCAAGACCTCCTGTTAACACCCGAGGTCAAAACACTGGCATCTGATTAATTACATTATTGTACGTTCCAGAGAGTGTAAATATTACAAGAGCAATAACGAGTGCAGACGACTGCTGAACAGACTATCGCCTTATACGAACCAAAATGAACTTGCACATTCCACCAAGAAGTAGACGTAAAAAAAAGCAAATCAGAAGAAGATTCAATGAAGAGCGTTTTAAAGATGATCAAACCAGAACAAAATTCTAAGTCTTTCTGAATCAAAAGCTGGGTACTTTAGAATACCCGGAGAATATTGACGATCACTGGAGAATGTTGAAGACAGCAATAACATCTGCCTCCGAAAAAACGGTCGGCTATACACAAAGAAAACATCAAGATTGGTTTGATGAGCACGACAAAGAAATTCAAGACCTTATTGAGAGGAAGAGAAAAGCCCATAATGCTTGGAAAAGCCACCCTAACTCTAACGAAAGGAAAAGGCAATATCAAGAAGCCAAAGGAGAAGTACAAAGGCAAACACGTATATTAAAAAACCAATATGGTGGACAACAAAATCAAATGAAATGCAACATCTAGCTGAGTCCAACAACACCAGAGCCTTCTTTCAAGCTACTAAGATGATATATGGTCCCATTACACAAGGTATCAATCCCCTACGATCCAAAGATAGAACAAGGCTGCTTAAAGACAGATTCTCTATCAATTCACGATGGAAAGAAAACTTCCAAGAACTACTCAACAGAGAGTCTCAGGTCGATAACACAACACCTAAGTGAGATTCCGAGATTAGAGGAGGTCGAAAAGGCAAGCACACAGCTAAAGAATAACAAGTCAGCAGGCACAGATGGTATCGCTGATGAACTTTACAAACAAGGGGGTCCCGCACTTAATTCCCCAATGCACACTCATATGTAAAATATGGACCACTGAGACCATTCCTGCCGAACTCAGAGACGCCCCTATAGTTACCATTTTCAAAAAAGGCGACAAGGCCCAATGTGGAAACTACAGAGGTATATCTCTGCTTTCTGTTGCTGGAAAGATACTTACACTGATACTATCAAACCGACTAATTCCGATTGCTGAACAAAATCTGCCAGAGACACAGTGTGGATTTAGGCCCAATCGAGGCACCAGCTGACATGATCTTCAGACAAATGCAAGAGAAATCTAGAGAACAAAATCGCCCCCTCTTCATTCATAGAGCTAGACCAGACAGGCCAATACAGAGGAAGGTCTACAGCTGGTAATCAACGCATTTAACCAAGCCTACAAAAGCATTGGCCTAGAGGTCAATCTTGTCAAAACGCAAATTCTTCACCAACCAGAACCAGGTACGAATCCCTAAGATCCAAACACTTCGATAAATGGCCATCCTCTGCAGAACGTGGAACATTACCCATACCTTGGGAGCCAATGCAACTATTGACGCAGAAATACAGCATCGCCTAAAATGTGCTAGCGCAGCGTTCGAGCGGCTTTCGGAGAGAATCTTCAACAATCACGACGTCAATGCGGAGACCAAGCTTCGTGTCTACAACACAGTTATTATACCAACTCTAACATACGGATGCGAAACGTCGACCACCTACAGAAGAAATATCAAACGACTAGAAAAATATCACCAAAGTTGTTTAAGACGAATCCTGAGAATCAAATGGCAAGACCGACGAACAAACATAAGTGTTTTAGAAGAAGCCAAAACAACTAGTATAGAAGCCCATATCTTCAAGTACCAGCTTCGTTAAACTGATCACGTTATCCGCATGCCCGAAACACGTCTCTCAAAGCAGATATTTTATGGACAACTGAAGGAGGGAAAGAGAAATCAAGGAGGTCAAAAAAAAAGGTACAAGGACGTTATCAAAGGCAATATGATAAAGGGTCACATCGATATAAAGAACTTCAAGACCACGACAAACGATAGGGCTTCATGGCGCCGAACAGTCCATGAGAGAGCACAAACTTATGAACACCCGGCTGCTGCCAGAGACTGGGTGTGCCAGGACTGTGGAAAGGTGTGCGGCTCGAGAATTGGCTTACATAGCCATCAAAAAACGCACAGCAGATAGCGACGATACAGAATAGAGGAAAATCATACTTGGTATTGAGTGAGCTTATGAAATGGCAACACCCCAAGAGTATGATATAATTTTACATAGACCTAACTAAGAATAAATTAGCGGTTATTTCTGTCATTTTGTCTAAAGAGAAACACAGAAAAACTAAAACCATTAAAAAGGAGTTAATTTATATTTATTAAAACAACATGTCAAAGCATTTTTTTAAAAAGGGTTTTATGCGTCAGGTAAAGACCTAAAAAACTTTATTGAAAAAACGGGCAGTGAACGTACCATACCCGTTTTACGTTCTATGATTCCACACTTTTAAAACCAGTCAACACCACCTCTACCGAGGTCGTTTTGAACCAGTAAATGTAAAAATAATAAGTTTTATACCTATTTCATTATTGTTCATTAGCGGCAATGTAGTACCCCTATTATTTTTTTTTTCTATATTTTAGTTTAATACGCGCAACCGAAAAGCCCTAAATTTTGACAAAAGTTCAGTTCCTGTGAGTTAAACATAGTTACTATTGTTCTCTTTCTCTACTTGCATTCGTCTGAGAGAGACCCAGCATACCAGAGAAATACCTGCCTGTCACCAATTGAAGTCTTGATCTTCTTGAGACAGTTACCTCTGATATTTTTCCTGGTATGGGTAGTATGGTAGCTGGATCTCTCTCAGACGAATGCATTTTGAAAAAGAGAACAATAAACTATGTTTAGCTCGCAGAAACGGACTTATACTTGATGTGCACATATAAATAAAAGCCTGTTTCTGCGGTGTTAAGCTGATCACACACAAAATTGCATAGTGCATAGCATGCTGCATAAAAAGTTCAACCTTATGGAAATATATCTATGTATATGCAATATGGCGCCTCCAAATCCGTCTCTAATTGGTCGAACTGTTATGCTATGTGTTATGGAAGTTTGTGTGTGATCAGCCTTAATACAGCATACTGGTATGGCAAAATTAATGACGTCAAGGTATGTTGTTGCCAGACTTAATTCGCCTTGTTGCCACATTGCACAATAAAAACGTGGATATTACAAACTTTTCAATAAAATGTGTTTTAATTATTTGGGCTATAGTTTAAATTTGACACTTTTATTTACATCCGCAAGGTTAATTTTAAAACCATAAATACAGTTATAGCAGTCACGTGACATATCTGGTATTCTTGCCAACCTAAAAACAAAAAAAGACAGATTTTTTTTAAATGTCAGGTAGTTTGTAAGTAAAAATTTATTAATTTATATTTTATTTTGAATACCAAGAAATATTTTTTTGGCAAAAACACGAAACATACTGAAATATACATTTTTGTATCGTATTTTTGTGAGTTACCATGAGATACCATGACGTCAGGTATGACGTTTTACATACCATACTATCTAACTACCTTTCGAAGGTAGTTAGATGCTCGTGGTATGTTATAATTTAGTTTTATTTTACTTGTTAGAACTCTTATGAGACAACACGAGTACAATTAATAGAATATTAAATGAATAGTAAGGATGAAAGGTTCTCAAAAATTAAAAAAAGGAAAACTCACGTGACCTCCATATCGCACGACAACCCTTTCTCATTATCCAGACTTCGCCGGTCCGCCAGCGCCACCTTTTAGTTTAAAATCATAGCACAAATTAACGTTAAGGAATAATTTTTCCATCATTCATCGTGTGATTCGAACCACTCCATGTAAATATTGGCCACCACCGGCGAAAGCGATGAACCCATTGGCAGACCGTCATCCTGAGCATAAAACCTATCTTTCACTTGAAAATAAGAGTTATGTAGGCAGCACTCCAACAACTCCATCACTCCCTCCAGGGGTAGGCTGGTACGTTCATAAAGGGATTCGTCATCAATCAGTCTCTTTCTAATAATATCTAGCGATTCCTTTATCGGGACATTGGTGTATAGACTTTCAACATCAAAACTGACAAGTCTATCCTCGGTTCCTAAAACAAAAGATTTAAGAATATTAACAAAATGGTTGGAAATTTCTACAAATGAAGCGGTCTTGCCTGCAAGAGGTTGAACAATTTTCAAAAAGAATTTAGACAAATTGCTTGTTGGAGAATTTTTGGAACTTGTAATTGGGCGTAAGGGCATTGCATCTTTGTGAATTTTGGGAAGTCCGTATAGATGAGGAGGCTTGCTATAATGTGGTGTAAGTTGAGACCTTGTATTGTCCGGAATATATCTGGAATACTTTTTCAAAATTCTATAAACTTTCGATTGATTGCGTCGGATCTTTTGGGAGAAGTTTATAGTTTCCTTTAGCAAGTACTTCTTCAACTTTCTGGTCATAGGTTTCCGTGTCCAAAATCACTGTTGCATTGCCTTGTCTGCCCGTAAGATTTTAACTGATTTGTCCTTTTGAAGATTCTTTAACGCGATTTCCTCTGTCTTGCTTATATTAGATATATACTTAATAGGTTTGTCAATAATGGTCCTTACCTGATGTCTGAACTCGTCGGCGTCTTGTCGTAGAAGAGGATGACCTTCTATGGCGGTGATGATATCGATGGTGGGTATCTTCTTAGGAGCGATGGAAAAGTTAAGTCCTTTGGCAAGTCAATGTCTTCTTTGACCCATTAACGATGGTTTTTACAGCGTCGGTGGTCGATTGGCTTTGTGGCTGTTGATGGGCGAATTTCCTTTGATGCTTTGCTTGCCAAGTCTGTCGTAGATGGTCGCAGGTTCGTGTAATTTTGTCCAGAATCGGCTGATAATCTTCCTCCATTGTATTTTCTCGAATCTCCTGAAACCGTTGTCCCAGTTCTTCTGTCAGTAAGGACTTGTTCCAGCGATGAAAGCTGATTTGGGACCGTATAAGCGCTTTACTGGCGTCATCTAGAATCCGCTGAACTCTTTGTCCTGGAAACGATACCTTAAGACGAAACGCAACCGGAATAATGTTGCTGTCTCTTGCTTGGCATAGGAATTCGATGTGCGTGTCTTCTTTAGTATGCTTAATTCAAGTTTTCTCGTAGCCTCGAAAAAGATCGCTGATACCGGGTCCGTACCGGGATTCCAACGTTTGTTTGAAAGTTTGAGACAATGATGTGTTTGAAATTAACTCTGTGTTTCGGACTTCCATTTTCTATATTTTATTTATACACGACGTTTCGATCAGTACAATCTCTGATCGTCTTCAGGTACAAAATCTTACCGGCAGACAAGGGCAATGCAACAGTGATTTTGGACACGGAATCTTATGACCAGAAAGTTGAAGAAGTACTTGCTAAAGGAAACTATAAACTTCTCCCAAAAGATCCGACGCAATCAATCGAAAGTAAGGTTTATAGAATTTTGAAAAAGTTTTCCAGATATATTCCGGATAATACAAGGTCTCAACTTACACCACATTATAGCAAGCCTCCTCATCTATACGGACTTCCCAAAATTCACAAAGATGCAATGCCCTTACGCCCAATTACAAGTTAGTTCCAGAAATTCTCCAACAAGCAATTTGTCTAAATTCCTTTTGAAAATTGTTCAACCTCTTGCAGGCAAGACCGCTTCATTTGTAGAAAATTCCAACCATTTTGTTAATATTCTTAAATCTTTTGTTTTAAGAACCGAGGATAGACTTGTCAGTTTTGATGTTGAAAGTCTATACACCAATGTCCCGATAAAGGAATCGCTAGATATTATTAGAAAGAGACTGGTTGATGACGAATCCCTTTATGAACGTACCAGCCTACCCCTGGAGGGAGTGATGGAGTTGTTGGAGTGCTGCCTACATAACTCTTATTTTCAAGTGAAAGATAGGTTTTATGCTCAGGATGACGGTCTGCCAATGGATTCATCGCTTTCGCCGGTGGTGGCCAATATTTACATGGAGTGGTTCGAATCACACGCGGTTGAATCCGCAACATATAAACCTAAGCTCTGGCTAAGATATGTTGATGATACTTTTATTGTCTGGACCGGGAATGACCAACTACTTTCAGAATTTCTTCACCACCTAAATAACATAAGACCCACCATTAAATTCACAACGGAGTTGGAGCAAAATTGTCAAATTCCTTTTCTTGATGTACTTGTCACACGAGTAGAAAGCGACATCAGAACAACAGTCTATCGTAAACCTACTCACACAGGACAATATTTAAATCAAGGTTTAAATCATTCTGCTACAACCAAACGAGGCATAATCAAAACTTTGTATAACAGAGCCGTTCAAATTTGTAACAATTCTCATGACTTCGAAATCGAAATAAGAAACATTAAGAAGGATCTGCAGCAGAATGGTTACAGCCTTAAACTTATAACAGATACTATTTCTAAATTTCAACAAACAGGACAGAGATTACAAGACCAAAATCAGGCAAATGCATTCCTTACAATCCCATACGTTAAAGGAGTATCAGAGAAAATTCGAAGAGTAGCGAAAAACTTTAATATTAAAACAGCTTTTAAATCTAGTAATACAATTAGAAGCCTTCTTAGTAAAACAAAATCAGAAAACAAACAAAATAAGGAATGCATTTACCAAGTTCCTTGTGAGTGTGGTGAACCAGACATAGGCGAAACTAAAAGACCACTATCTGTTAGGCTTAAGGAACATCAGACGAATACCCAAAAAGGTGAAACCACGAAATCAGGAATCGCCGAACATGCATGGTCAAAACAACACCGAATGAAGTGGGCAGAAGCAAATATTTTACACAAGGAGTCACACTGGAAGAAACGAAAATTCCTTGAAGCTGCCATTATTGGGCAGAATCAGGGTATTTTCAGTAAACCAAGTGCTGAAATCCCAAATATTTGGAAGCCCCTCCTTGAGAGGAGCCAACTTCTTAAACTTCAAGGTTGAGTAATTTCTCACAGTATATAAGCACGTAGCCTTAGGAATTGATTGTAGTTTGCACCTGAAGACGATCAGAGATTGTACTGATCGAAACGTCGTGTAGAAATAAAATATAGACAATGGAAGTCCGAAACACAGAGTTAATTTCAAACACATCATTGTCTCAAACTTTCAAACAAGGGTAATAAACTTGTTATATTAGATAAAACAGATTATTTCGAAAGGGTACATAACCTAATAAAAAATGGACCCTACAAACAAGTTCCAAAGAACGCCTTACTAAAAATGATTAACGAAGTAAAAAACACAATTAAAAAATGTAACAATATTATTACTGAAAATATTAAATATAAGTTAAAAGTAAGCAATCCCACTATGCCGAAACTGTATTGTCTTCCGAAAATCCACAAGCCACCCCTTACTAAAAATGATTAACGAAGTAAAAAACACAATTAAAAAATGTAACAATATTATTACTGACAATATTAAATATAAGTTACAAGTAAGCAATCCCACTATGCCGAAACTGTATTGTCTTCCGAAAATCCACAAGCCTGGAAAATCGGTTAGACGTATAGTTTCTGCTGTAGGATCACCTACTTACAACATTTCGAAATGGCTAGCAAACGAATTTGAAAATTTACCTATAAAGGAAAAAGGTTTTTCTGTTCAAAATTCCCTTGAATTTATCAATGAAGTTAAAAATATTTCACTCGAAGAAGGTGAAATTTTAATCTCGTTTGATGTTAGTTCGTTGTTCCCTAGTGTGCCGATCTCCAATACCTTACAATACCTGGAGGAACTACTAACAAAAAACAATCTAGAAGACAAATAGACTTTAGAATACCTATCTTGAATGAACTCATGAATTTTACTTTCAATATAAAAATAACTACTACCAGCAATTAGAAGGAACCACAATGGGTAATAGTTTATCACCTTTTATCGCAATATAAGCTTGCAAGTTTGCACTTTTTAACATATAGATTAGTAAATTTCCCCTTAAACAAAGAAAGATTTGAAGCAGAAAAGAATAGGATTAGGAATATAGCTGGCGAAAACGGTTACGACGAAGGCTTAATAAATAAGCTGATAAATAGACATTCTTTCCAAAAGACCTTTCGGAATTTCACTTTTTTCAGACGAAAAGATCCCTGCGACTCAAAATTTGTCTCAATTCCTTATAATCCTAATTATACGAAAGGATTACAAAAAGTATTTAATAACATCGGTCTTAAATTAGTATATCAATCCGGTAACATAATAAGAAGCTTACTAGGAAATCCCAATGATAAAACTACAGTTCTAGAAAAATGTGGAATTTACGAAATTAGTTGCATGGATTGTGACAAAAAATATGTTGGCCAAACGAGACGCTCTATTTAAACACGTTTTAAAGAACACTTAGCACACTTAAAATACGGAAGAACAGAAAAGTCAAGTGTGGCCGAGCATGCTTTTGAAAACAATCATAGATTCACATTAGATAACCTAAAACTTCTAAAAACTGTACCAAACAAAAGACTTTTGAATGCATATGAAAGTATGGAAATCATTAAATCCAGAAATAGTTTAAATAAAGATAGAGGACCCATCCCGTTTAGTACACTTTATTCTTTGGTTGAGGGGAGATAGGATTAAAAATCGTGATCAATCACAAATTATTAGTCTTATCTCCGCCCACTAAAGGATTGTATATAAGATAGAGCGTAGATTAATTTAGTTCATTGTTTATCGTCTCCTGATGATGCTAACGCTATTAGCGAAATGCGCGTCGAGTGCAAAAAAGTGTAGTTTTGGTTTGTGGAAAACAATCATAACTTTGTTTTAAATATTTCAAATAAAACATTATTAAAACCCAAAAATTAATTAAAAAACAAGAGTTTTTTGTACTTTAGCGCAAAATAAACTTCCTGTATTTCGATTGCTCACACACTGAATGGAATCGAAATACAGGAAGTTCATTTTGCACTGCAGTACAAAAAACTCTTGTTTTTCCATTGCCACAACTATCTTTCGTTTGTTTTTTATTAAAATTAATGTCTATATATACCTAATAAACCATGTGTGTTTTGTAATCCAAAATAAAACACTAGAGTTGGATTTTACCATTTCTTTTACAACTCTTTACATGTGCTTTTTAGCTGCACCTCACAATTTCTAATCTTTCTAGACCCTGTACCTCCTATATATTAAAACAGATCCTTCCAGAAAAATACAGAATCCAGAACAAACCAGAAATACGAAAAATAACAACATTATAGAAAAAGACAGAGTAACTAAATCTAAATGTCAACCGTAAGTGTATCATTGGCTGTATGTAACGGGTTTATTTGCTGAAACATCTTTCCTTTGGAATTTCCTTGCATAAATCTCTGATGTGTGATGTTCTAACTGTATTGTGACATTACTGAAGGCACTCCTAACATCTCTTACTTAATTTGTGTCATGATTGATTATAAAATATTTTTGCTACTAAAAGTAATTCGTCAAAAGCTACCTTTATGATAGTTTGTCGAGGTCAGGAAAATTGGTCCTCTTAAAACTTTAACGTTTGAGTTCAGAAAAATAACTAAATAAATGGAGAACCTCTAGCCTTAAGAAAATCTCCTTTTTTATCAAGGAAAAACTTAGGAAACACTTATCCTTTTCATTAACTTTTCCTATTTATTTGTAAACAAATAACCTCAAATGTCATAAGTGTCACTAAAATCTAGGGATTTTTGAAATATTTTTGGTTATAAAACCATGTGGAAATTTCTTTTTTTTTTGTGGCTGTCACAGAGGAAGAATTGTAGCTGTGAAATAGCTGATCTTTAGATGCACATTTATGCAAAATTATCAGAGCTAGAGCTTGTTAGATGCTTTATAAGCTAGCTTTTGACTGTAAAGGTCGATTTGAACAATTTTGCTAATAAATATTTTGTGCCGTCACTGGGTTAAATGCCAAACAAATTTCTACAAGGCCTCACACCATCAAGTAAGTTTTTTCTTATTATTTTATTTCTAAACTCTTACAAATAAATTAACAAGAGATATTAAGCCTAAATTAATGCCTAAAATTACCTGATTTTAACGCTGGTTCTTTTTTATTTAGAGGCCTGTTTTCACTGCTTTTATTCATTGCCTTTCATCCGTCATAAGCTGTAATTCAGGAAGTCAAGCAGCCCTAAGTTTACTGACAGATCTACGGGTACCTTTGTAACCAGCCTTCTCACACCCTTGCACTGGATAGTCGATAAGTATAAACTAACCAAGAAAATTCAGACATAACTATAAGGTACTTGATATAACTCGCATACTGTTTTTCTATGCCACCCAACACCCTGCCTGTCATAAGATGCACTCCTAAAGTTAAGTTGAATTGCTGGGACAGTCTAGAGACACTGTTAGTAGCGTTTGAAATATGCATAACTTGGGACTTAACCCCCAAATTTGTTCAGCTCTGGTATAACTTTCCAAGAGTGAAATCACTTTAAGATCAAGCACCTTACGGTATCGGTACTTTAACTAGCGGCTTTCGATCGATATATATGCTCCTTTGAATAATAAAACCGGGGATCAAGAGGGTTATAAACTTCACTTAGAAAACACTCTGTAAACCGAGGTTAACCAAGGTATTTTTCAATGGGCACTTGGGTTGCCCAAAGGGAACTAAAATTTGTTATCATTTTCAACACATGTACCTCACGGAAATTATGATTTTTGTTGAATAAAACGTGACTATTTATTAAAATAACTTGAATTAATTCATGCTTTGGATTTTTGACGTACGACGTCCTGCTTGAATGAGCCAAGTTGTAGCGCTGACTCTGGCAAGTTACCGGCCCCTTTCGCTCGTCCCTTTGGGTAGTAGGTAAAAAGAGAGGGATGTCGGTGAAGGGCAATCAGTGCTGAAGCGTTTTGGAACTTGTTCAGCAGAGCATCTTTTATTATCTTGGAAAAAAAAAGATAATAACATTGGCGCCCAACTGAAAATAGATTTGCTGTAGTTACGGTCTTGTTTGAAGGGTGATTTCACACGTGGGTGCGTAAGGGGTGTTTTCACGAAGCTGTCTTTAAACTACATTGGAAGTTATAGGTACGGTAGGTATTTTAATATATTGTCTTGGTGGTGACAAAGGTAAATATTGGCGGGTTAACTGAAACCTATATATGCTTGTCTAATATACAGGGTGTTTAAAAAAGACCGAAATTGTTGTTTTTTTTTGATTCTCGGACTTTTCTGGCTTTAGTATTGGTAGTTATATACTCTTTGGGGAAGTTGTTTGGAAAAAAAAATTATTATTTTTTTTTGTGAAGTGAGGGGAGGATTTTTGAAGTTTTTGTGAGTTGTTTACTGCTTTATTGCCAACATGAATGTAGATAAACTTAGGTCAGACGAACTGGTATTCGAACTTTATGTTAGGAGTCTTTCTTATGCAAATTTAAATAGGGTTGATTTAAGGAAGAAAGTTAGGGATGCCCTAAGGGAAGAAAAACAAGACATCGAATATAAGTTACCTCGTTTGGACCCCTACAGGGAATTATCGATATGCCGAGTAAAATTAGATGAACTGGAGTCAAGGTTAATAAACTTTGATTTTAAAAATGTCAAAAATGAGCAGGCAAAAATTTACAGTAGACTAATTCACATCTATGGAAGGTTGTCCAGATTATTTGACTGTACAGAAGAACAAGAACGAGACAAATTTGAACTTTCTAGTAAATGCGACAAATTAAGGGAAATATTGGATAGGGTTTTGTGTGGTTCTTTGGATCCTAGAGTAGCTTTGGTACCCAGTTATCAAAGATCTCCAGTAGGACATGAGACACAAAATACCAGTATTCTGGATAATGCAGTCCCGGCCAATGAACAGTCTCAGATTTTGACACCTAGCCAGGTTCCTCAATTGATTATAAGTCCGCAGTTGGAGACAGTTCTGTCGGCTAGCCGTAATCTAAATAGCATGGGGAATACTGCAGCACCGTTAAGGCCCGTCTGCACAGTTGCGGTAAGTAGTCAATCGTGTTCACAGAGTTTGACGTTTACTACTACGACGGCGCGTAGTCAGACTACGACCCCTGCGGCCACGACAAGACCTTCGAATTCCATAAGTACGATCCTTACTCAGTTTGATCCGCTAACGCGTAAGTTCCCAGCAAACCCAAGTACTTCAAGCACGTCTCATCCACCCGAAGCACAAAGGAGAAGTAGTTATTCGGTAGGACACTTAGTAAACCTAAGGATTCAACAATTCGAAAATAGGATAAACAGTGAACCTACTCGGTCAAGACCAAGATATAGTGAATCGTCAGAATCAGATTCAGATGCTGTCCTTACCGAAGATATACCTTTACCTGGAAGACAAGATTTACATACTCCACCAAGGAGAGATATATTTGCGGATGCTTCAACAAGGCGTAGATCAATACCTCCCCAAGATAGTGCGACTTCGTTTGGTCATCATTCGGTTCGTTTTCATGAAGAACCTAGGTCGAGGAGGCCTAGTGATGTTGACCCTCGACAACTTAATTTTTCTTCAGCGCCCGCAAACACCAAACATTTTACTGGACATCCTCCGGTGGTATCTACGAGTTCAAGCACATTTGTTCAAGACGCACCTATGTATGTTGGTAGACAGGGCCAGTTGTTCTCAACCCCAGGCGCCACAACCCATTCCTTCCACTTCAGGCATCAGTAACTTTAACTTTATCAGACTTTGCTACTCTTTTAAGGAATAACAACATGTCTTCTCAACCGCCACCTAGCCAAAACGTCGATCAAAACTTCTCAGGTAATCCTTTTGATACTTACCAGCAGGGAAATAGAAACTGGGACATAAGTTCCATTAAATTAACATATGATGGCAAGTCGAGCGTAACCAATTTCTTACAGAGGGCAGAGGAGATTCGGCAATCTCGGAATATGCCAAAGTCGGTTTTGCTAAGTGCGGCTCCCGAAATCTTAACTGGTGAAGCTTTGTACTTTTGGCGTAGAAATTATTTCAAAACTTGGGATGATTTAGCTCAAGGGTTAAAGAATAGGTTTCTTCCTTACGATTTTGAATCTGATTTATGGCAGGAAATTCGCAGTAGAACTCAAGGTCCAAAAGAGAAGGTAGCTACGTTTGTTGACGCTATGGAAAATTTATTTAACATGCTAGCAAAGAAGCCTGAGCCAGAAGAAAGACTGACCATAATACGACGTAACTTATTGCCATATATACAAACGCAACTAGCGTTGCAACCTATCTTTGCCGTAGATCATCTGGTACATTTGGCCCGGAAAGTTGAAGAAACGCTAGTGCGATCTCAAAACTATCAACCCCCACCGACCAACTATCGTTCATTACTGGAACCAGGATTAGCCTATCACAGACCCTCCACCGTTGCTTCTATTGACGTACCTGAGTTGTATCCTACGCATACCACCACCGTTAATAGCCAACACCCTAGCTCTTATGGTTCGACTAATCAAGCTCCTTTAGTTACCGCGGTAGGAGTCTCCACCACTAAACCTTTATGTTGGAATTGCAAATCTTCCGAACATAAATTTAGAGCTTGTAATAAGCCTAAAGGAAGGTTTTGTTTTAAGTGTGGCCTTGAGGGTAGAACTTCCAATGATTGCCCTAAATGCCTACAAAAAAACGCGCAGAGGGAAACGCAATGAGCCTTGCGGATTCCTCGCCTACCCCTTCCTCACTGGCTCAAATTTCTTTCGACACCAAACTGGATTTCAGACCTGTCCTGGATTTTGTACTTGCGCATGCGCGTAATGATCAAAGACCCTATCTTCAGGTCCAGATATATGGACAAGAGTTTTTGGCCTTGTTGGATTCCGGGGCAAGTAGTGTTTTCCTGGGTGGACCAAGATGGGAAATTTTAAAACCCTACTGTGTCTTAAGCAAAAACGGCCCAATAAGTTGTACATTGGCTAATGGACGGTCTGAAGCTTGCTTGGGTACGGTACCGTTGCCGATTCACTTGCGGAATAGTACTAAAGTTTTTTTAGTTTTGGTTATACCTTCCTTGCCTTGTTTGCCGGGGAGTGGAGCTTTCGCAAAGAGGAGTCTTTAGCGCCCACTGGTAACGCTATACAAGCTTACGATATAATACGATAGAAATTAGATAATTTGATTCGAGACACTTTTTCGAAAATGGGAAAAACGCTTGGATGTACCACCCTTGTACAACACGAAATATGATTAAAACCGAATGTTTCTCCTGTTAAACAGAGATACTATCCGGTCTCTCCTGCAGTCCAAAAATACGTAAATGCGGAACTGGACGAAATGCTGAAAAACGACATCGTGGAGCCGTCAAGATCTTCATGGGCATCGCCTATTGTACTAATTGAAAAGCAAACAAGTCATGGGGAACCACCAATGTATTTTTGTGTTGATTTTAGAGTTTTGAACCAGCATAGTGAGCCAGACGCTTATCCAATCCCATTTATAGAGTCGACTCTAACAAAGCTTGGAAATGCCCATTATTTGACAAGCTTGGACATCAAATCCACCTGTTGGAAGATATCAGTTGCGGAAAATTCCAGACCTTTAACTGCATTCACTGTACCTAACCGCGGCCTTTTTCAATTTAAAAGGATGCCTTTTGGCCTCCATTCAGCTCCGGCTACGTGGCAACGGCTATTAATCAACTTCTTAATGACCTTGAGCCCTTCGTTTTTGTCTATTTAGATGACATCATAATTGTCACTAGCAGTTTTGAGGAACATTATCGGGTTCTTGGGATCGTTATGGAACGATTGACTGAGGCAGGGTTGACACTTAGCCGTGAGAAGTGCTATTTTTGCAAACCGGGATTAAAATATCTCCGTTACATCGTGAATGCTAAAGGACTTATGGTGGATCCCGCAAAGATCGAAGCGTTGGTATGCATTCCCACTCTTAAGTCTGTCAAAGATGTTCGTCGGATACTAGGTGTCGCTAGCTGGTACCGCAGGTTTGTCAAAGATTTTTCATCTACCGTTACTCCTTTGACTTCTCTTCTTCGGAAAAATCGTTCTTTTGTTTGGGATCAATATTGTGACCAAGCCTTTAACACAACCAGTCCGGATTTTGAAAAGCCGTTTTGTGTCCAGATCGATGCGTCTGATTTTGGCCTTGGAGCCGTTTTGACCCAAACGGATAGTGAAGGACAGGACAAGGTTGTTTGCTATCTTAGCAGATCCTTGACTAAGGCTGAGCAGCGTTATAGTACCACGGAAAAAGAATGTATGGCAGTCATCTGGGCCATAGAAAAATTAAGACCGTACTTGGAAGCAGCAAACTTTACTGTTATCACTGACCATTTTGCTCTAAAATGGTTGTGGTTCATTAAAGACCCTGTCAATCGTATTGCAAGATGGGTTGTGCGTTTACAACAATACGACTTTGAGGTCATCCATCGAAAAAGAAGAGACCATGTGACCCCTGATGTTTTGTCCAGATCAGTGCCCTTATCAAGGTACTGATCCCTGGTATCGAAAAATGCTTAAGGTTGTCGAAGAATCCCCGCAGCTATATCCATTATGGCGTTTCCCGAACTAAGTGACCCTTCCGATGAGTGGAGATTAGTGGTCCCTCGTGAGGAACGTAGAAACATCATTCATGAAAACCATGATCCACCGACTTGTGGTCATTTGGGAATAACAAAAACGACTGCTTGAATTTCAGCCAAGTACTACTGGCCGAAACTTAAGTATAGCGTTGCTGAATATGTACGTCGTTTCTCTATGTGTTTGGAGACAAAACCAGACGGAAAAGAAAGATCTGGTCTAATGCTTAGTAAAACTCCCACTCAAGCATAGATTTAGTTTCGTTACCTAGGTCTAGTTCCGGCTACGAGTATGTGTTATCAGTATGTGACTGTTTTAGCAAATTTGTGCTGTTTTTACCTTTAAGAAAAGCGACCGCGGCTGGTGTTGTTAGGCATTTGGAAGATCAAGTCTTTATGGTATTCGGTGTTCCTAACTGAATAATTGCGGACAACGGAATGCAATTTAAAAGTAAATTAATGCAAGCTTTGTTAGATGAGTACCAGATAAAAATTCATTATACGGCAAATTACCACCCGCATGCCAATCCAGTGGAAAGAGTTCACCGAGTATTACGATCGACTCTAACTGCCTACACGAGGGACAATCAGAAAGAAGACTTGGGAAAAGTACCTTCCGAAAGTAGCTGCTGCTATGCGTTCATCTGTACATGATTCTACAACTTTTACCCCAAATTTCGTTGTATTTGGTAGACAGATTCCTCTTTCTGGAACCAAAAATTCCACTCCCGCAACCAACAATAATCAAACTGTCGAAAACCGTGCATCATGTTTAACTAAACTATTTCCCGTCATTCAAAGGAAATTATCCGAGGCCTATGAAAAGAGCAAAAAGGTCTACGATTTGCGAAAACGGAGTGAGAAGTTTGTCGTGGGGCAGAAAATCTGGAAAAGGAATTTTATACATTCCGATGCCAGCAAAAACTTTATGACCAGAATTAGCTCTCAAGTTGTAGGTCCATTTCAAATTAAACCCGTGTTATCTCCTTGGTCGTACGAGTTAGCAGACAACACTGGTAAAGTACGGGGAGTATGGCACGCCAAGGACTTGAAAGCACATCCTACTGATACTTCTGGCCAAGATTAACTCAACTGTGACCTTTGTATATTTGGTTGTCACTAAAGCATTTAGGTTTTAACCAAGTTTAGATATAGGTTTAGGATTTAGTTTTCTGGTTTTTACCCCTTTTTGATTTTTTTTTAATCTTTTAATTGAGTCTAAGGATTACTGGTATAGTAGGACTTATGAGAATACTGGAACGTGAAGTTCGATTTAAAATATCCTTACTCTACTTTGCTGCGTGTAAAGAAAAAATTAAGTGGGTTGGCCTGGTTTTTTTGTTATAGATGGTATAAACAACCGAGTAGATAATTAAGTTATTTGTTCTTTCAAATATGGTTTTGGAATAAGTACTATTTTTTTTTTGTTAGAAGAAAATTTCGGTAGAAATTTTCTTTCGTAAGTAAGGGGGGCGTTTGTAACGGGTTTATTTGCTGAAACATCTTTCCTTTGGAATTTACCTTGCATAAATCTCTGGTGTGTGATTTTCTAACTGTATTGTGACATTACTGAAGGCACTCTTAACATCTCTTACTTAATTTGTGTCATGATTGATTATAAAATATTTTTGCTACTATAAGTAATTCATGAAAAACTACCTTTATCACAGTTTCCCGAGGTCAGGAAAATTGGTCCTCTTAAAACTTTAACGTTTGAGTTCAAAAAAATAACTAAATAAATAGAGAACCTCTAGTCTTAAGAAAATCTCTTTTTTTTATCAAGGAAAAACTCAGGAAACACTTATCCTTTTCATTAACTTTTCCTAATTATTTGTAAACAAATAACCTCAAATGTCATAAGTGTCACTAAAATATAAGGATTTTTGAAATATTTTTGGTTATAAAACCATGTGGAAATTCCTTTCTTTTTTGTGGCTGTCACAGAGGAAGAATTGTAGCTGTGAAATAGCTGATCTTTAGATGCACATTTATGCAAAATTATCAGAGCTAGAGCTTGTTAGATGCTTTATAAGCTAGCTTTTGACTGTAAAGATCAATTTGAACAATTTTGCTAATAAATATTTTGTGTCGTCACTGGGTTAAGTAAGTTTTTTCTTATTATTTTATTTCTAAACTCTTACAAATAAATTAACAAGAGATATTAAGCCTAAATTAATGCCTAAAAATACCTGATTTTAACGCTGGTTTTCCTTTATTTAGAGGCCTGTTTTCACTGCTTTTATTCATTGCCTTTCATCCGTCATAAGCTGTAATTCAGGAAGTCAAGCAGCCCTAAGTTTACTGCCAGATCTACGGGTACCTTTGTAACCAGCTTTCTCACACCCTTGCACTGGATAGTCGATAAGTATAAACTAACCAAGAAAATTCAGACATATCTATAAGGTAGCGGTACTTGATATAATTCGCATACTGTTTTTCTATGCAAACCAACACCCTGCCTGTCATTAGATGCACTCCTAAAGTTAAGTTGAATTGCTGGGACAGTCTAGAGACACTGTTAGTGGCGTTTGAAATATGCATAACTTGGGACTTAACCCCCAAATTTGTTCAGCTGTGGTATAAGTTTCCAAGAGTGAAATCACTTTAAGATTAAGCTACGGTATCGGTACTTTAACTAGCGGCTTTCGGTCGATATATATGCTCCTTTGAATAATAAAACCGGGGATCAAGAGGGTTATAAACTTCACTTAGAAAACACTCTGTAAACCGAGGTTAACCAAGGTATTTTTCATGGGCACTTTTGGGTTGCCCAAAGGGAACTAAAATTTGTTATCATTTTCAACACATGTACCTCTCCGAAATTATGATTTTTGTTGAACAAAACGTGACTATTTATTAAAATAACTTGAATTAATTCATGCTTTGGATTTTTGACGTACGACGGCCTGCTTGAATGAGCCAAGTTTTAGCGCTGACTCTGGCAAGTTACCGGCCCCTTTCGCTCGTCCCTTTGGGTAGTAGGTAAAAAGAGAGGGATGTCGGTGAAGGGCAATCAGTGCTGAAGCGTTTTGGAACTCGTTCAGCAGAGCATCTTTTATTATCTTGGAAAAAAAAGGATAATAACATGTATACCTTAAGCACTAAAATGATAATTAATTTTTTAGCGCTGTAACAAGCAGCATAACACACGTTTCCTTTTTTTTTGTTTTTTTTTAATAATAATAATAAAATACATATTTAAATATATAAGCTAAAATAACAATGGCAAAGGAAAATTACGTATGCTGTACTACTTTAAGCTAACAATAACACTTATGAAAAATATCTTAAGCATAGAGTAAATATCCAGTATGCCTTAAGTACTTAAAAATCTTAAACTAAGTCTTACAAAGAAAATAGTATTAATAATTTTAACTACTGTACGTAAATAAGTATAAATATATACATAAGAAAATATTGTACGTTATTCTGAATCAGAACTTAAGCCTAAAACAAAATCCTTTAGAAAAGAAGGCTTTTTTCTAAGTCTTTTCATTCGTGTTTGTTTGTTAAAATTTAAAGGCTGTGAGACAGGATAATTTTGAAGATAATTGTTGATTTGGCCGTGATTACGTAATATTTTCGCATGAAAATTAATCAAAGCCGAACTGTAAAACACCAAGATCACTCTGGTTTTACCAATCCTAACTCTCACGTACACTTCTATATCCAGATCTATTTTGCAATAATAAAATAAGCAAGTTTGATGATAAATCGGAATTTTGTATAATGCCTTGACTTACCAACGAGCTGGATAATGGTGGATGTCGGATCCAGGAATGGATAACTGCAATCTTCTGCAATTTCTTTCTTCTACGGCAAATCCAACCACATCGATGATGAACAGCAGTGTCTTTTTTTGTGACCGCGGTCGAAAAGTTTTACTTTTGCACTAAAGTGCCTTGTAAGCAATTAAAAATGAAAAATGCACGTTTTTTCTAATATCAAGACAGTTTCGAAGTGCACGAGCAAGTCCGTGTTTTTTTGTTTCGTATATCAGCGCAGCGCAAAGTATGGTTTTTTGATAGGAGGGAATTATGGGTAAAACTGGAAATAGAAAAGGACGACAAATTTGAATAAACCAAATGGTAAAAGAGGAAAAATCGTCAAGGCATTTTAAGCATCGAATTTATGCGGTAAATTCAAATATTTATTCCTTTTCCAATTAAGGCAAAACTTATAGCAAATAAATAATAATTAAGCAACTTAATTATAAAAACCTACAAAAATAGAAAGTTGAATCTAAACTTTCTCAAAAATAAACAAAAAAAGAAATTCTAATTTAATAAACAAATAGAAAATTCATGTTCCCAAATTTTGCATTTAAACTAAAAACGGAAAGTATGCGGGGACAAAGCATTCCGGCTCCCCTGAAAATACCCAGGCTGTGGTATTTTCTGAATTACGCATTAGGGAGAGGACACAATTTTACCAAAGGGCGTTTAACCAAACCTTTGGCCGTTCTGACTGTAGCAACCCTAGCAATATTATCCGCACCTGGATGCAATTGTTCTATGCGTCCTAGTACCCAATCAATGATCAAGACCATCGTGTTCGTAGCAACCGGAGAATTAGCATGATTCCACTTAGCCCGCTGTTGCAAATTATGTAGGTAGTCCTTGTGCCATCGGTGCCAAAAATCGCGATGAAATTTTTGTAATAATTGCCATCGAGAATGTCGATTTAATGGTAAATGACCGGTGTCCGGGTCTGGAATCGCTGTTAGAGATTCCAGAGTAAGGAAATAACCTGGCGTCAATGCAGTCAAATCACTTGGATCAGTACTGATAGGGCACAGAGGCCGAGAATTTAAGATGGCTTCCACTTGGACCACCACGGTGTAAAGCTCTTCAAAAGTAAGTATTTGTTCGCCAATTACACGCAGTAAATGAGCTTTAGCGCTTTTAATATTACTTTCCCATAGTCCGCCCATATGGGGTGCGGATGGGGGGTTGAAGTGCCACCGGATGGACTCACGGGTAGCGACTTCAGCAAATATTTCGTCGAGATATTTAGAGGCGGAGCAGAAATTCGTTGCGTTGTCCGAATAGTCGTCATGTACACGTCCCCTTCGAGCCATAAAGCGTCGAAATCCCGTTAAAAAAGCCTCTGCGGTTAAGTCGGACACAATATCCAAATGTACCGCCTTTGTGCAGCCGCAGATAAATAAAAAAACATAAGCCTTAAGTTGAATTGCACCACGTAAACGATTCATAGTTATAGCAAAGTGTCCTGTAAGATCAACGCCAACATGTTTGAAAAGCTTTAGCCTGAGAAACTCGAAATTTTGGGAGGTTCCCAAGAGGAGGCTGAAAAGTAGTAGGGTTTGTACGCCAACAAATCGTGCAACGAGAAATTATTTTTCGTATGAGTCTTTTGGCAGCCAATACCCAATAGTTTTGGAAAAGCAAAAAAAGTGTGGTTTGCACCCCTGTATGCAGATACTTCACATGTATGTGTGCAATGAGTAGTTGTGTAAAATGAGAATTGCTGGGCAAAAGTATAGGATATTTTTTGTCGTAATCCTGAATTCTGAATTACACAATCTACCACCGACTCGTAAAATATTATTTTGATCAAGAAATGGATTTAATTTTCTAAAAACCTTGGGCAGTGGTTTCCCTTCTAGCAAAAGAGTAATTTCGTTTTCGAAATGTTTCGATTGAACGTGTTTAATTAGCACAACTGTTGCAATTTGCAGTTCGTAATAAAGAAGCCATGGAGAAGTAGTTTGAATCCTTTCCTTATGAAATTTACGAGCACGTATATTGTGAATGAAACGTAATACATAAGCAAGAAGCCTAATAAGTTTTACAAAATTCGAAAATTTATTGAGCAATGACTCCAAAAAATTTGGAAGAATTATTGTGTTAAGGATAATTTTGCGCTCTTCTTCGAGAGCTTCGGCAGGGGCAGAAAATTTTATTTTTGTGAATTCTCATGATTCCTGTGGCGTACAAATAAATTTGGGTCCTTGCCACCAGAGGGCGCAATTAATTAAATCCGCAGGAAGCAAACCACGTGACCCGGGATCCGCGGCATTAAGTTCCGAGGGACATGGTTCCAATCGCACGGATCAATTTTTTCTTGTATGTATGTGACCCTATTAGAAACAAAAGTTCGCCAGGTATAAGGAGAACCCTTAATCCAAAATAGGGCAACCGTACTGTCCGTAAAAGCCATTTGAAAAGTAATTTTATTTGCAAATGCAGTTTTAACAAAATTTACTAATTTGGCGAGCAACACTGCCGCACAAAGCTCTAATCGCGGAATGCTTATTCTTTTTACCGGTGCGACTTTTGTTTTGGCACAAATAAAATAAGATTTAATTTCTTCGTTTTGATACGCAATACGAAAGTATACGCATGCGCACATACCGCGTTCTGACGCATCGCTAAATCCGACAATTTGGCAAAAAAGTAAATTAGAAAGGTCAATCATGCGCGGGATATGAAAGTTGGTCAAAAGCTTTAGTTCGTTTTCAAATTTTTTCCACTTAGAAATAATTTCGGGGGGTGCTAATTGATCCCATGGCAATTTCATCAACCACAGGTACTGAATTAAATTCTTTGCAAAGAAAGTAACCGGCGCAAGCATCCCCAAAGGATCGTAACATTTAGCAAGGGTACTTAGCAAATTTCGCTTGGTACATAATTTTGTAGAGCATGCAAAAGAGTAAAAAAAAACATCGGTTTGAGGGTGCCACCTTAACCCTAGTATTTTTAATGGGGTAGTATTTTCAAGATCCAAAGAAAAGTCTGTGGCTTTCCGGCAAACCACAAAGCAATCTAGGCTCATTTGAAGCCAATTTTTTAAGCTCGAATCCTGCACGACCTAATAATTCGATTAATTGAGTTTTCATAAGCATTATGGTCTCAAAATCTAAACAAGATACGGCGCAGTCATCTATATAAATCGACTCTTTGATAATAGCAGAAGCAAGGGGAAGATCTTGGTAGTCATCTGCCAACTGAAGCAAGGTCCGAATAGCCAGATAGGGAGAACAGTTTATCCCAAAAGTTACCGTTTGTAACTCGTAATCTAGCACGGGTGCATCGGGTTTAAAACGCCATAGAATTCTTTGATATTTCCTTTGATTCTCCTCTACATCTATCATACGGTACATTTTAGAAATATCGCTAACAAAACAATATTTATGTAGCCGAAAATTTAGCAAGATTGTTACCAAATCTCTTTGTAATTTAGGACCTGTGTACAGGACCTGATTAAGACTGGGTTTATTTAAACTGTGACTCGACGCGTCATACACCACTCGTACGGGTGTAGAACTCGAATCTTTTTTGACAACCGCGTGGTGTCCAATGTAGAAGTATTCGCGTATTTCAGAGTTATTAGGGGGTGACACGACGCGCATATTTTTCATATCTAAATATTCTTGCATAACCTTAGAATAAGCAAGACGCATTTTTTCATCATTTTGTAAACGTTTCTCCACTGAGTAAAATCGGCGAAGCGCAAGGTTTCTTATATCACCGAAATCAGGAGATGTAATCATAAAGGGCAAAGAGACCGTATACCTACCCTCAGAATTGCGTGTAGTTGTATCTACAAAGTATTTTTCGCAAAAAATATCTGAAGGAGATTTTGTATGTACGCTGGGAACCTCTTCTATCTCCCAGAATTTTTTCAATGTATTGTTTAAATCGGTAATGGACAGAGTAGTACGATAAGACGCGATATTTTTTGTAGCACCCGCAGAATTATTTAATGGCATTTTACCTATTAAAGTCCACCCGAAGATTGTATTAATACATGTTGGAATATTTGATCCAAAGTAAAGGCGACCGTCTTGTAAAAGGGATCCGTAAAGATCCGCGCCTATAAGCAATTGTATCCCCATTTGAAGATACCACTGGGGGTCAGCTAATTTTAGCCCCTTTATATAATCGAGAGAATCTTTGTTAAATGACGTATTTGGCATAGCCTCACAAACTTGATCCACTAGTATGCTTCCCAAATTAAATTTTTTTTTTATTTTCAATTGGAGCAATTTGACATTGTACTACGTAATGCGCAGAAGTAGACATGCCGCCTAAACCACTAACATTTAAAGTTATGTTTATTTTAGGAAGGCCGAGCATGGAGGCACATTTTTTAGTAAGAAAAGAGCTTTGGGCCCCATTGTCCAAAATAGCTCGAATTTGATGCCAATTCCCGTAAATGTCTTGGATATGCAATAACACCGTCGAAAGCAAAGTATCGTAGTCGTTATTTAGCAACATCCCAACATTAATATTTATATTGGCATTTATATTTTCATTTTGCACAGGGGTATTTTGCGATCCCCCAGGTGTAGGCGCAGTGCAAACCTCCGTAGTGGAGTTGAACTTTAAGCACAAAAGGCTATGATGATTAAGGGCGCAATATCTGCATCGTTTTTGCGAAGAACATTGGCCAATCATATGAAAACTAGCCAAACAATTTGTGCAACCCTTGTTAATTTTAATAAAGTTAATACGGTCCTGCACGGGTTTAGTCAAAAAAGACTCGCATTTAAATATTAAATGTGGCCCTTTACACCAGAAACACGTATTTTGTTTTTGTGGGTTATTATTAGCAAATAATGCGTTTGTATTTTTACGAGAATCCGTCGAGTTACGAGGGTTTTTGAAAATTATTTTGTTGTAAAGACAAAGCAAGTGATTCTAAAGCCGTGCAATGTTGCTCTAGAAATTGAGAAATAGCATCGTAAGTAGGCATAGTATTGGAGGAGTGTTTTTGCTCAAATAATTTACGAGTTGCAGGATCCAAGCGGTCCAAAAGGGCGTTTGCCGTAATGAAACACCACTGGGATGTAACGTAACCCATATTTTTTAAGCAATCTAGATTGTCTTTAAACGTATCCAGCACCTTTCGCAAGCCCATGACGTCATCATTAGCGAGGTGGGGGAGTTTTCAATAGCTTTCCAGTAGGAAATCGCACGTAAGCGTTTATTGTCGTACCTAGTCACCAACGCATCGTACGCCGTAAGGTAATTAGTTCCAATAAGTTGAATGTTTTTTATTAAGTTCAAAGCAGGGCCTTTTAAAACTGTACGTAAAAACTTGAATTTTTCAATATCTGAGCATTTACGTGTGTGCACAATCGCATTGTACATTTCAATAAATGTAGGAAATTCTTCTACGTCACCAGAAAAGCTAGGGACATTTAGTTTCGGAAGAGAACACTCCTGTTCAGTAATGAGAATTGTTTGATTTTGATCTCTACTTTGATCTAACTCTACACTGTCCGCTTCAAATAAATCATAATATAAAGATTCGACTTCCACACACCTATATAAAAAATCCTTTTGTATATTATTTTCCGAAGTAAGAGCATCAGGATCATCGGCGATCAGAGTAAGCACCGCATCATGATGCTTTTCAAAATTTTTATTGCAAGCGGATAATTTTTTATAGTTAACTTTAAATTTTGTATGAAAAGCAGGATTTGTTTTTGCTTTATTAGCATAAAACTCGATCAAATTCAATTGATTAACTGCAGATTGACGCAGGGCCTTAGCACGGGCAACTTTAACTTCGGTAGTCATTGTAATTTTTTTATGAAAGCAAAGCAAATATAAATAGTATTGTAAGTAACAATCAAATCGCCCCCGTATTCAATAAACCTTTCATCTCAATTTTATATTGACCAAAAAGGTTTTTACATTAACTTAAAGGTTTTACCAAAGTTTATAAAAGTTAAAAAACCTTTAGATTAATCCGTTAAGTTAAATATTTTTCCGTATTTTTATCATATTTAAAGAAATTCCCAAATCTAATACCAGTTTTTATGAAGCCTCGAATTAAATATTGGCCGTGGAGATAAGGAAACTCAAGGTGACAAAAATAGGAGATATCGGCGAGCAAACTACCTACACCCGAACGCAATGATCTTTTAAATTAAAAAAAAAAATGAAACTTTGGGATCATGACTTTGAAATTTGTACTAATGAGTATTATATGTTTTGCAATGCAAAGTAAACTTGCATCGATCGAGTCGACTAAAGCACTGTAACATATAGATTAAGCATTAACCTAAGAACTGCCCTGTATTGGAAAAGTATAGCAATAATATAGATCAGTATACAGTTATGTAATGCAATTGAGAGCAACGATTACGTAAAAGGAGCGATCCGGCTCGAAGGACCAATGAATTGGCCGTGATTACGTAATATTTTCGCATGAAAATTAATCAAAGCCGAACTGTAAAACACCAAGATCACTCTGGTTTTACCAATCCTAACTCTCACGTACACTTCTATATCCAGATCTATTTTGCAATAGTAAAATAAGCAAGTTTGATGATAAATCGGAATTTTGTATAATGCCTTGACTTACCAACGAGCTGGATAATGGTGGATGTCGGATCCAGGAATGGATAACTGCAATCTTCTGCAATTTCTTTCTTCTACGGCAAATCCAACCACATCGATGATGAACAGCAGTGTCTTTTTTTGTGACCGCGGTCGAAAAGTTTTACTTTTGCACTAATTTGCCTTGTAAGCAATTAAAAATGAAAAATGCACGTTTTTTCTAATATCAAGACAGTTTCGAAGTGCACGAGCAAGTCCGTGTTTTTTTGTTTCGTATATCAGCGCAGCGCAAAGTATGGTTTTTTGATAGGAGGGAATTATGGGTAAAACTGGAAATAGAAAAGGACGACAAATTTGAATAAACCAAATGGTAAAAGAGGATAAAATCGTCAAGGCATTTTAAGCATCGAATTTACGCGGTAAATTCAAATATTTATTCCTTTTCCAATTAAGGCAAAACTTATAGCAAATAAATAATAATTAAGCAACTTAATTATAAAAACCTACAAAAATAGAAAGTTGAAGCTAAACTTTCGCAAAAATAAACAAAAAAAGAAATTCTAATTTAATAAACAAATAGAAAATTCATGTTCCCAAATTTTGCATTTAAACTAAAAACGGAAAGTATGCGGGGACAAAGCAATTGTCATAGATTGATATAAGAGAGCAATCAAGTTGTATGTTTTTAATCAAATCAGTTTTTGCGGAATTTGAAAAACTTAGAAAAGGTCCTGTTCCTTACTGTCAGTTGTCAAAATTGAGTTACTGAGAGATTCATTAAAAATTAAATACTCAACTGAGCTTTATTAATCTTTTGTTAGAGTCTGCATGATAACTTAAAAATTCGGAGCTAATGTCACTTTCAGAGTTATATGAGAAAGAGCTTTGTGACTCACATTGATAATTTTCATCAGTTGCAGAAGAGTCATAGTCAGGGTAATTGTTTATTGTGTAATTATTTGGTAAACATTGCATCGACTGAGGAGAAAGCGGTGATGTGGTGGGAGAAGAAAACAAGGGTTTAGAAAAATCTTCGGATATTTTAGTTTCAAGACTAAAGTCTAATTTAGTTGGTCTTAGATATTTTCGATTTCTTCTGAGTTTAGTACCAAAAATGTTTTTTACAAGATACGATCTTTCATATACTATACCAACTACTTTCCCTTTCACCCATTTTTCTCCTTTTTTATTCAAGATGTTTTCTCCTACGTTTAATTTTCTTAACTCTTTTGCTGTTTTGTTGTAAAAATATTTTTGTTTAGCATATTTTTGAGAAATTAAGTTTTCAACTTCTTTTGAATCTATAATTTTAGTTTTCAAATTTTTAGAAGATAGAGGGATTTTAGTTTTTACATTGTGATTTAGTAAAAGTTGCGCTGGAGTATAGTTATTCATGTTGATTAAAGGGGAATTTCTATATTCTAGCAATAAAAGGGGCAAATCATTATTTGAGTTAGTTTTTTTTAACATATTTTTAGCTATTCCGACATATTTTTCAGCAAACCCATTTGACTGGTGATGGATTTGACTACTAAGCTGAAGATTCTTTTACAAAATTTTGAAAATTTGAATCATAGGGAACATTGTCACTGAAAAATATATCTGGTATTCCAAATTGCGAGAATTTTTCTGTTCAAAAATTTATGACATCAAGAGCAGCTTTTGTTTTGGTTTCTTTAATTTCAATCCAGTTTGAGTAACTATCTGCAATTAAAAGGTAGTTTTTCCCATTTATTTCAAAAAAATCTGAATAAACATATTGCCATTGTCGAGTTGGAAAAGCATGGTTTATGAGGGGCTCTTTTTGATTTGACCTTTGATTTAATTGGCATGGTCCATATTTTGAAAATGTAATCTTTTGAAAGTTTAGGCCAATATAAAAGCTGTCTGGCTCGCATTTTAGTTTTTTGTATACCAAAATGGGGTTTATGTATCAATTATAACATTTCTGGTCTTAGAGAGCTTGGAACAATAATTTTATTATTTAAAAACAAAAAATCATTGGATAAGTAAATAAAGTTCTTAAGTTTAAAGTAAAATTTAAGATTATGGTCTAAGTTTTTGAGGTCAGCCTTTTTATCTGTGAGAGAACCTTGTCATTATTTAAAGCAGTTTTAATTTTTTTTTTTAGTTTGACATTGGAATATCATTAGAAATTTGATGAATGATATAAGCCATCTCCGGATCATCTTCAACTTCAGTTTTAATGAAAGATCTTGATAAAATATCTGCTACAAGCATATCTTTTCCTGGTAAGTATGTTAACTTAAAATCATATTTTAATATTTTTAGTAACATTCTTTGTAAACGAGAGCTTACTTTATCTTTAGACTATATCTTTAGACATTATAGGAATAAGGGGTTTATGATCTGATTGGACATTCACATGATGACCATACACATAGAAATGAAATTTTTCAAAAGAAAAACTTTGCTAATAATTATTTTTCAATCTGGGCGTACCTTTTTTCACTTTTTGTAAGGACCTAAAGGCAAATGACAGGTTGGTTATTATTCAAAAGGACACATCCAAGTCCTTCACCGGATGCATCACATTGGATTGTTATTTTTTCATTTTGATCAAAATTTTTTAATGTTGGGGCATTTGTAATCAAACTTTTTAGCAAATCGAGTTCATTTTGATGTTTTTCTGACCAAGAAAATTGAGCATCTTTACGTGTCAAATTTCTTAAATTTGAAGTTAAAGAAGAGAGGTTTGGAATATATTTGGAAAAAAATTTTACGAGGCCCAGAACTCTTAAAACTTCAGTTTTATTCTTTGGCGTTTCAATAGCATTTACAGCTTGAATATTACTAAATTCTGGTTTGATACCTTCAGCAGAAATTATATGACCAACAAAAGTCACCTGCTTAAGTTTAAACTGATTTTTTTAAAATTAAATTTAATAATATTCGCCACTGCTCGGTCAAAAACTTTTTGAAAAATTTTCATGTAAAAGGTGATCTTTTGCTGAAATTATGTGGTCATCAAAATATATGTCAACACCTTCGATATCTCCAAAGATTTCATGCATTTTTCTTTGAAATAATTCGGGTGCACTTGACAACCCAAAAGAAACTATAAAACTTGTACCTACCAATAGGAGTGTTGAAAGTGCATAAATCAAAACTACTTTTGTTTAATTTAAGCTGCCAAAAACCATCCTTAAGGTCAATAACCGTAGAAATAGTTTTTCCCGCTAATCTAGCCAGTATATTATTTGGACTTGAAATACTAAAATATTCCCGTTTAATGAATTTAGTCAAAGGCTTTGGACCAATGCATAATCTAAGGGATTTATTTGGTTTTTCTACAGTCATTAGGCATTCACTCACTCGGTTGCATAGTTCACTTTCTCTATTATTTTTTTCAAGTCGGTTTAGTGTTTCTGTCAATTTGTCCATCAATGAAAGGGGAATTTTTCTTTGGCATTGTACTACAGGTTTAGCTTCACTGGGGAGTTCAATGTTGCATTCTCCAGGTATACACCCTAACCCTTCAAAAACTTTTTGATATTTTTGAAAAAGCTCCTCTTTTGAATCTGGGAATGAACTGACTGAATCAACCCTATTAATTAAATTCAAAGCAATACAATCTTTGAGCCCTAGCAAACATTCCGCAGAAGAAAAATCTACTACAAAAAAATGTACAGTAAAATTATTATCTTTGTATTTGTAACTCAATTTTACCTCGCCTAAAGGTTGAAATTTGAAATTTCCATAAGCAACTAACGATGTACGAGGCCTTATCAAGTTTAATTTTTACCAGTGTATCCCCTATTAATAAGTTCTCATACCATCTATCAACACTAACCTTATCTATATTCACTGTTGAGCATTCTGATATAAACAAGTCAAATCTAGGTTCTTCTTCCTCCTCCAGGAGTTGGCTTAAGTACCTCACATTTGGTTTTTCTTTTTCTGGCACAGTCTTTTTTTCCATATTCGATCTCTCCTTTTGGTCACTATTAGTGGATGTGTTATTTTCCTTTTCGGTGTCTTTTTTAACAAAACCTTGTCTGTCCTTGCTCAAAAAACACGCCCTTGCAAAGTGGAGCACAAGTCTTATTAAAAGCTGGACATTGTCTCGGAAAATGTGTTTGTAAGCACCTGTCGCAGTCACACTTTTTTCTTACCACATTTACTTCAACTTCATATTCTTTGTTCAGTATTTGTACAGTCCTTTTACTAAGTTCAATGCTTTGGCAGTATTTTACAATATTGTCAGTTGTTAAGTCTGATTCTCTTAATATCCTTTCTTGAATTTCCTTGTTGAATATCCCTAGCACCAGCTGATCTCGTATCATTCTGTCTTCATAGCTTGTTTTGCAGTCATTATTTTTACAGTTAAAATCACATAGCTTCGCTTGATTTTTAAGTTCATTTAAGTACTGTTGTATCTCCTGGCCTTCTTTTTGTAATAATTTTTTAAATTTAAAACTTTCCATTGTTTAAAATTATTTTCCGTGGATTAAAGTGCTCATAAAAACTCTTTAACAACTTTTCGAGGGTATCTCTTTTATCATCATTGAAAGTGTTGTAAATTTCAATAGCCTGATCACCAAGCGATGTTAGTAAAATTTCTATTTTTATCTCCTCTGACTGATTATTTTTACCTGTTGCTTTCAAGAACAGTTGAAATTTTTGCTTCCACACTCCCCAATCCGATGAATTTTTTACCTCAAAAGGCATCTGTAATTTTAAATCCATTTTCCTGTTTTTTACAATACTTATTTTTCCTTTCACAAGAGTTCAAATACACTTTTTCTTTACTAGATTTGCTTTCTAGCTGCACCTCACAATTTCTAATCTTTCTAGACCCTGTACCTCCTATATATTAAAACAAATCCTTCCAGAAAAATACAGAATCCAGAACAAACCATAAATACGAAAAATAACAACATTCTAGAAAAAGACAGAGTAACTAAATCTAAATGTCAACCGTAAGTGTATCATTGGCTGCATACCTAAGCACCTGCTCTTATATTATATCAAATAGTAACCCGGTCAACTAAAACAACAAAAATAGATTTATAAAGTACCTATCAGAAAAAAAGACTAAAGGTGGCTTCAGAGTTCCGTAAGGTAAGCAGTATGAGGTATGCGGTAAGACGCAATTTAAATAAACTACTTTTTTGTACTGCACTGAAAATGATTTTCCTTGCGTCGGTAATTATGCAGTATACAGTTTTTTGCCATTTTTATTTTTTTTATGATTTGGATGGATTTGGGGTTCTAGGGACCCTAGTAGGTGCTCCCATGGCAGAAAACCGAATACCCTTGCGTCTTACCGCATACCTCATACCACTTACCTTACGGAACTCTGAATCCGCCTTTAGCTGTCTGGTTTACAAACCTCTACTAGAAACTGGTGTTGGTCCATTTGTAGAGTTTTTAATTCCTGTCTTCATTAATCTTGGAAGTTTTACATTCTCTGTGAAAGGTTGGGCTCAAATTTACACACGTAGTGCTCAAGGGGCCCCTATTTATGTCCTGAAAATACCAGAATTAACTTTATCACAAACCATATGATATTCACTACACTAAATTGTTCTACCTTTGTTGTCAGTTGAGAAAACACCCACCTGTTTGAAGTCCTCCACTTTCTCAAAGAGTCTTATCGACTTTCTTAGAGCTGAGCCACACTTTTTTAGCCTGTAAGTTCCATATTTTCAATGGTTTTTACAACAGGTTTGGTCAACTTCATTGTCGGGTTATACAAATTTTAAATGTGAGTACTTTACTTTGTTTGCATAAGCGAGACAGACATGTCCTAATTAACTTTAGGTTGTGTGTTTCCACCACAAAACTTTTCAAACATTTAACAAAAATTACAGAATATTGTTTACAAATTATTTTCATATTCAGGATTGTCAACCTAAAAAATAAGCAACACCATGGTAAGGTGTAGGTACTCGCAAAAATACCGGGCACCCTTGCCGTTTTCTTTTTGTCGCGGTTACGGTTAACCTTAACCTTGGTCATTGATGGGAAGTTCTAAAATATTGACCGGTCAATTGACCACTGACCAGACCCTTCTGGTGGTCCGATTTTCACCAAATTTGGCAGAGACAATTCAACTGCATAAACAAACACATCCAGTAACATTTTACCCCCCTCACCCCCCAAATAAGGGTGCTAGAGCGAAAAAACACGATTGACCAGCGAAAAAGTTGTTGACCGGGCCCTTATCTTTATTCAATTTTGATCAAACTTGGCAGAAATGTAAACGTACCTAAAGTACACTTGCTGTACAAATTTTACCCCCCTCACCCCCCAGATAAGGGTGGTAGATCGAAAAAACACGATTGACCAGCGAAAAAGTTGATGACCGGGCCTTTATCTATATCCGATTTTGATCCAATTACCTAAAGTACATTTGCTGTAAAAATTTAACACCCCTCATACCCCAGATAAGGGTGATAGATTGAAAAAACAGGATTGACCAGCGAAAAAGTTGTTGACCGGGCTCTTATTTTTATTCGATTTTGATCAAATTTTGCAGAAATGTAAACGTACCTGCAGTGCACTTGCTGTAAAAGTTTTGCCCCCTCACCCCCTAGATAAGGGTGGTAGATCGAAAAAACACGATTGACCAGCGAAAAATTTGTTGACCGGGCCTTTATCTTTATCCGATTTTGATCAAATTTGGCAGAAATGTATGTATGAAAGTACACAGGCTGTAAAAGTTTTACCTTTCTCGCCCTTTAAGTAAGGGTGTTGGAGCGAAAAAACACGGTTGACCAGCGAAAAAGTTGTTGACCGGGCCTTTATCTTTATCCGATTTTGATCAAATTTGGCAGAAATGTATGTATGAAAGTACACAGGCTGTAAAAGTTTTACCTTTCTCGCCCTTTAAGTAAGGGTGTTAGAGCGAAAAAACACGGTTGACCAGCGAAAAAGTTGTTGACCGGGCCTTTATCTTTATCCGATTCTGACCAAATTTGGCAGAAATATAAACGTACCTAAAGTACACTGGCTGTAAAAGTTTTACCCCCGTCACCCCTTAAATAAGGGTGTTAGAGCGAAAAAACACGATTGACCAGCGAAAAAGATGTTGACCGAGCCTTTATCTTTATCTGATTATGATAAAATTTGGCGGAAATGTAAACGTACCTAAAATACACATGTCAGAAAAGTTTTACCCTCTCACCCTTTAAATAAGGTTGTTAGATAGAAAAAACACGATTGACCAGCGAAAAAGTTGTTGACCGGGCCTTTGTCTTTATCCGATTTTGATCAAATTTGGCAGGAATATAAACGTACCTAAAGTACACTGGCTATAAAAGTTTTACCTCCGTCACCCCTTAAATAAGGGTGTTAGAGCGAAAAAACACGATTGACCAGCGAAAAAGATGTTGACCGAGCCTTTATCTTTATCTGATTATGATAAAATTTGGCGGAAATGTAAACGTACCTAAAATACACATGTCAGAAAAGTTTTACCCCCCTCACCCTTTAAATAAGGGTGTTAGATCGAAAAAACACGATTGACCAGCGAAAAAGTTGTTGACCGGGCCTTTGTCTTTATCCGATTTTGATCAAATTTGGCAGAAATATAAACGTACCTAAAGTACACTGGCTGTAAAAGTTTTACCTCCCTCACCTTTTAAATAAGGGTGGTAGATCGAAAAAACACGATTGACCAGCGAAAAAGTTGTTGACTGGGCCTTTATCTTTATCCGATTTTGATCAAATTTGGCAGTAATGTAAACGTACCCCCCTCACCCTTTAAATAAAGGTGTTAGATCGAAAAAACACGATTGACCAGCGAAAAAGTTGTTGACCGGGCCTTTATCTTTATCCGATTTTGATCAAATTTTGCAGAAATGTAAAGGTACCTAAAGTACACTGGCTGTAAAAGTTTTACCTCCCTCACCCCTTAAATAAGGGTGTTAGAGCGAAAAAACACGATTGACCAGCGAAATAGTTGTTGACCGGGCCTTTATCTTTATCCGATTTTGATCAAATTTAGCAGTAATGTAAACGTACCTAAAATACACATGTCAGAAAAGTTTTACCCCCCTCACTCTTTAAATAAGGGTGTTAGATCGAAAAAACACGATTGACCAGCGAAAAAGTTGTTGACCGGGCCTTTATCTTTATCCGATTTTGATCAAATTTTGCAGAAATGTAAAGGTACGTAAAGTACACTGGCTGTAAAATTTTACCTCCGTCACCCCTTAAATAAGGGTGTTAGAGCGAAAAAACACGATTGACCAGCGAAAAAGTTGTTGACCGGGCTTTTATCTTTATCCGATTTTGATCAAATTTTGCAGAAATGTAAAGGTACCTAAAGTACACTGGCTGTAAAAGTTTTACCTCCTTCGCCCTTTAAATAAGGGTGTTAGAGAGAAAAAACACGGTTGACCAGCGAAAAAGTTGTTGACCGGGCCTTTATCTTTATCCGATTCTGACCAAATTTGGCAAAAATATAAACGTACCTAAATTACACTGGCTGTAAAAGTTTTACCTCCGTCACCCCTTAAATAAGGGTGTCAGAGCGAAAAAACACGATTGACCAGCGAACAAGTTGTTGACCGGGCCTTTATCTTTATCCGATTTAGATTAAACTTGGCAGTAATGTAAACGTACCCATGGTTCACGTGCTGTAAAAGTTTTACCTCCCTCACCCCTTAAATAAGAGTAAGAAAGCGAAAAAACACGATTGGCCAGCGAAAAAGATGTTGACCGAGCCTTTATCTTTATCTGATTTTGATAAAATTTGGCGGAAATGTAAACGTACCTAAAGTACATTTGCTGTAAAAATTTAACACCCCTCACACCCCAGATAAGGGTGATATATTGAAAAAACAGGATTGACCAGCGAAAAAGTTTTTGACCGGGCTCTTATTTTTATTCGATTTTGATCAAATTTCGCAGAAATGTAAACGTACCTGCAGTACACTTGCTGTAAAAGTTTTGCCCCCCTCACCCCCTAGATAAGGGTGGTAGATCGAAAAAACACGATTGACCAGCGAAAAAGTTGTTGACTGGGCCTTTATCTTTATCCGATTTTGATCAAATTTGGCAGAAATGTAAAGGTACGTAAAGTACACTGGCTGTAAAATTTTACCTCCGTCACCCCTTAAATAAGGGTGTTAGAGCGAAAAAACACGATTGACCAGCGAAAAAGTTGTTGACCGGGCCTTTATCTTTATCCGATTTTGATCCAATTCGGCAGAAATATAAACGCACCTAAAGTACACTTGCTGTAAAAGTTTTACCGCCCTTACCCCTTAAATAAGGGTGTTAGAGCAAAAAAACACGATTGACCAGCGAAAAAGTTGTTGACCGGGCCTTTATCTTTATCTGATTTTGATAAAATTTGGCGGAAATGTAAACGTACCTGAAATACACTGGCTGTAAAAGTTTTACCTCCCTCGCCCCTTAAATAAGGGTGTTAGAGCGAAAAAACACGATTGACCAGCGAAAAAGTTGTTGACCGGGCCTTTATCTTTATCCGATTTAGATTAAACTTAGCAGTAATGTAAATGTATCCAAAGTACACGCACTGTAAAAATTTTGTCCCCCTCACCTCTTAAAAGGGTGTTAGAGCAAAAAAACACGATTGACCAGCGAAAAAGTTGTTGACTTGATCAAATTTGACAGAAATGTAAACGTACCTAAATTACACGTGCTGTAAAAATTTTACCCCCCTCACCTTTTAAATAAGGGTGTTAGATCGAAAAAACACGATTGACCAGCGAAAAAGCTGTTGACCGGACCCTTATCTTTATCCGATTTTGATCAAATTTGGCAGTAATGTAAACGTACCTAAAGTACACTTGCTGTAAAAGTTTTGCCCCCCTCACCCCTTAAATAAGGCTGGTAGAACGAAAAAACACGATTTATCAGCGAAAATGTTGTTGACCGGGCTCTTATCTTCATCCAATTTGCACCAAAGTTGACAGTACACGTGCTGTAAACATTTTACCTCCCTTAGCCCCCAAATAAGGAAGGTAGAGCGAAAAAACGCAATTAACCAGCGAAAAAGTTGTTGAGCGGGTAAAACAAAAGATTTTAAATTTGAAAATATTAATTTATTAAATGGTAATAAAACATATATTTAATCTTAAAATAATAGATATTAAACGGAAAACATATTTTTTTTAATTAAAAAAAAAATATTTTTTATTTTTTATTAAAATAGATTTTCAACTTTAAAATACGATGGATTTTTATATGTAATTTATTTTAACAGTTAATATCTTATTGTAATAAATTTTTACAATATTTCTTAAAATCTTGGATTTTTGTAAGATATATTAATAAATATTTTATTAAATTTTAATATATTTATACTTATTTTTAAAATACTCTTTTTTCCGTGTAGTACTACAGAGTACGTACTCTATTTGCTTAAATAGAGTACATATACATTAATGAGTTTGGGTCTCATGTAAACTCTGTATATTAGAATTTAAAATGTATGCAATTTAAAAGGAGCCGAAAGGTATTTCTGAGCGTATTGTTTTATTGTTTATAAATATATTATATTCTTTTTTTTTGCTTTTCTTAAGGCAAGGAGGCTAGGAGGCCCCCCTTGCGGGGGCGACAGGGGCGTTTGACACGACCCTGTTTGAAAAATAATTTTTCATTTGTGAGGCCGGATGTAACGACCCAACGCTCACCCCGCACTGGAACAGAAGACAGAGAATTACCTGTCTGTGTCGATCTAGTACCTATACTTATTTAACTCGTTTTAAGTAGCCATGCAGTATTGTTAAAATCGCCAATAATATTTTATTCGCTTTTTTTAGGGTCCTGCCACGTACCTAATTTACTTATTTAACTTGTTTTAAGTGGTTAGTATTGTTGAAATTACGAATAATATTCTAGTGGCTATTTTGAGTTACAGCCTCAATCTAAACTTTGTTGACGTTAGAGTGTTAATTTTTATCAAATCTATTCTGGTAATCAATTTGTCATTTATAAAGGGAGCTATTATTATTTTCAGAGGCGATCTACTTTCTTTCTATTTTGGGTCAGGAGGCCCTTTTCTGTATTGACTTGATTGACTTTATTTAATTTCCTTTTTATTTTTTAATATGTTTTATCTGAAATTGCTGCTTTTTTATATTCTAATAGTTTTTGTTAAGGCACAGTGTAATGTAAGCTAATTTAGTAGACTGTGCATGGTTAAGGTCCAGGATATAATTAGCATAGGAGTTAAATTTTATGCTTTTTATTTTTAAACTTCCGTGCCAGTATGAAAAAAATCACATTCGGTATAGCGCTATGCATGGTTAAAATACACAATTCGACACCATAAGGTCCAATAATCAAAATATTATAATAGTCGTTTAGTTCAAATCAGTTAACATTCACCAGGATATGACTATACAGTTCTATCTTCATGTTTTTTTTTTTGTTAAATAGTTCAATGTCAATTTTATATCCCAAATACAGAAGTTACAATGTTTACAATTCTATCGCTATTTCAATTCACATATTTGGTTTTTGACCATTGTCCACTTGAGCACTGCTTGGTACTTCGTGAAGAAAAATTACTACTTATTATTTCATTACTATTGGGAAATCAAAATAAGCAAAGCGCCCTCTAACCTAAAGCCCCCAACTATCCTTAGGCCCCCGATACCATGGCCAATGCAGGTGTTTTGTCAACAAGGGCCGCAGTGGAGCAGAAGAGTATTTTTAGGTTTTCTGACAGAAAATCATTCGAGGTTATGTTTATCTTTCAAAAATATGTTATCGAAAACATTGTTCTAAAACGAATATGAAACAACTCCGCGTGTGCGGTCGCCCGCCGAAAATGGGCTAGCGCTGCGCGGGCATTAACCCGAGTTTATCAAAGAACCAAGAGCACCTTACTGGGTCGCTGTTTTTATTTTGATCCAATATTTTTTTTTTATTGTAAATTATTGCGGCATAGTTATCTGCAAGTTTACTAGTGAAATCTCGGACGGCAAAGGATAGATTTTAGATCCCAACCTCAGTTTCAAAAACACACGGATACTTGAGTATTAACAAAACAGTTCAGTAAAGCTCCACTTAGAGGTTGGAGAGACTCTTGCTCGTCGTTGACGCTCCTGTTTAAAATAGAATATGATTATTTCGTCTAGCGTCAGCAGCCGATTTTTAAATCTGGAGGCTTTCTAAGTTAACCTCTTGTCCTAAAACCAGTGGTAGCAAATGCACTTGTAAAGGCAACCTTAAACATTACACCTAGTTACTTTAATATTATGTAGTTGGGTAACGATGTTTTAGCAAGTAATTCTGCAGTAAATGGTTTTCTTTTATTTTAGTATTATTAGTATTAGTATTTAGTATTAGTGAATATATTGATATCCATTGCATATTTTCGGAGACTTTAAGCACACCAAGGGGCACATGTACTGCATTAGCAGAAACCGAGGCACTAACACAATACAAAAACTCATTGTTTTTGTCTGAAAAATCAAAATAAATAAGCGGTCACATGAACCTAGAGGGTTATTTATGCCGTGTTACGGTACAGCGGCGCTAATGGTAAGGCAAGTTCGGGCTACATCATCGCATCATGACTTACACAGACGCGTGCCAGACCACACACACTTTACAAAAAAAGCAAAAGTAAAAAAACTAATGTGATTTAGCGGCGCGGCATGCGAAGTCAAAATAAGTAACCCAACCCCAAATTTTTGACCCGGTGCTAAAAAAGCTCTGGTGTACCATTGTGGACAAACATAAATAAACTCTCCGCATTGCGTAAAATTTTGTTAAATTGATTTCCCAATTTCTTTCCTTTCGGAGAGACACTAACTGTAAGCTACTTTAGACCGAAGTCTGAACTTTGGTTGTCCTTTGAAATGATTTTGGGGTCTCTTCTATACTCAAACAATGCTCATATCAAAATAATTAGTTATTTTATGTTTGATAGTACAATGGGTAAAACGAGATTTTTAAGTCAATAAATTGAGATTTTATTGTGTCTTTTGGTAGCAACTTTTGACTAAATTATTGCAATGTAACGCGCTTATCAAACTATTCCCATGAGTAAAACTCGGAGTCACCAGGATTGTGGTACTTATGCGTTCATGCACCCTTATTCCTGTAGCGACTCGTCAAGAAGCCATAATTTTGTGTCATTTTGTTTTAGCTAAATTTTGATAAAAACGATATATCGTATATGATGATTTAAATTGCAACTCTTAAAATCCTTGAACCTCGTTTTAACCCTATAAAATTCCTTATTAGAGAGTACTGCCAACGCAGCTCGACCCTGGTGGTATAGGTTTGGCACCTGCAGAAAGTTTTTGATTTAGAATTTATAAAATATTTTTCCAGGAACTACATAAGTAAATAGTAGAGAGGTTTTCTAACCAATCTTCCTGCGGTACCAAAGCCAGGCGTGAAAATTTATTTTTTACTATTAATATGAACCATGCTGCGCCTCAATTGTGTCGTGTCCTATTTTGCATTATAAACATGATCAAAATAGGGGTTACCCATCAAAATATTGATGCCTGATAAAGTTTTAAAATCATTTTTGACGCCATGCGGCAAGCGTCCCGTACAATTTTAGTTTTAAAAAGTTTGTTACCTTATTTTTAGTTATCACGTTGTCTGCCTTTAAGTACCTGCCTACTAAAACTGTTACCCACTTCTTTTTGTTAGTTTAGGAGGATTTTTCTTTAACTAAAGATCATAGTGATGTAAAATTTTTTAATTAATAAACATTCTTCAAAGCATTTTAAATTAGTTTTTCTTTAATGAATTGCCGTTTATTATAAGAAATAATTCGAGTAAAGATTTACTCTAAAACTTCCCATGCTCAAAAAAATACATATCCAGAGTAACAGATGATCTAACGTCATGTCAACAACTTTTTCGCTGGTCAATCGTGTTTTTTTGCTCCACCACCCTTATTTGGGGAATGAATGTTACAGTAAGTGTACTTTAGGTACGTTTACATTTTTGCCAAAATTGGTGAAAATCGTATAAAGATAAGGGCCCGGTCAACAACTTTTTCGCTGGTCAATCGTGTTTTTTGGCTCGCCGCCCTTATTTGGGAGGTGAAATAGGTAAAATTTTTACAGCACGTGTACTTTAGGTATGTTTACATTTCTGCCAATTTTGATTAAAATCGGATAAAGATAAGGGCCCGGTCATCAACTTTTTCGCTGGTCAATCGTGTTTTTTTGATCAACAACCCTTATCTGGGAGGTGAAGGAGGTAACATTTTTACAGCACATGTACTTTAGGTACGTTTACATTTCTGATAAGTTTGATAAAAATTGTATAAAGATAAGGGCACGGTCAACAACATTTTCGCTGTAACACTTTTATTTAAGGGGTGAGGGGAATAAAATTTTAGCAGCGCATGTACTTTAGGTACGTTTACATTTCTGACAAGTTTGATCAAAATTGGATAGAGATAAAGGCCCGGTCAACAACTTTTTCGCTGGACAATCTTGTTTTTTCGCTCGACCACCCTTATTTAAGAAGTGAGGGGGGTAAAACTTTAACAGCACGTGTACTTTAGGCACCTTTACATTTTTGCAAATTTAATCAACAGCTTTTTCGCTGGTCAATCGTGTTTTTCCGCTCTACCCCTTTATTTAGAGGGTGAGTAGGGTAAAACATTAACAGCAAATGTATTTGAGGTACTTTTACATTTCTGCCAAATTTGATCAAAATCGGATAAGGATAATGGCTCGGTCAACAACTTTTTCGCTGGTCTATTGTGTTTTTTCGCTCTACCTTCCTTATTTGGGGGGTGAGGGAGGTTAAATGTTTACAGCACGTGTACTTCCGATACCTTTCCATTTCTGCCAAATTTGATCAAAATCAGATAAAGATAAGGGCCCGGTCAACAACTTTTACGCTGGTCAATAGTGTTTCTTCGCTCTAACACCCTTATTTAAGGGGTTAGGGGGGTAAAATCCTTACAGCGCGTGTATTTTAGGTACTTTTACATTTCTGATAAGTTTGATCAAAATCGGATAAAGATAAGGGCCCGGTCAACAGCTTTTTCGCTGGTCAATCGTGTTTTTCCGCTCTAACACCCTTATTTAAGAAGTGAGGAGGGTAAAACTTTAACAGCACGTGTACTTTAGGCACGTTTACATTTTTGCCAAGTTTGATCAAAATCGGATAAAGATAAGAGCCCGGTCAACAGCTTTTTCGCTGGTCAATCGTGTTTTTCCGCTCTACCCCTTTATTTAGGGGGTGAGTAGGGTACAACAACAACATCAAATGTATTTGAGGTACTTTTACATTTCTGCCAAATTTGATCAAAATCGGATAAGGATAAAAGCTCGGTCAACAACTTTTTCGCTGGTCTATTGTGTTTTTTCGCTCTACCTTCCTTATTTGGGGGGTGAGGGAGGTTAAATGTTTACAACAAATGTACTTCAGCTAACTTTCCATTTCTGCCAAGTTTGATCAAAATCGGATAAATATAAGAGCCTGGTCAACAACTTTTTTGCTGGTCAATCGTGTTTTTTTGCTTTTATACCCTTATTTAAGGGGTTAGGGAGGTAAAATCTTTACAGCTCGTGTACTTTAGATACTTCTACATATCTGTCAAGTTTGATCAAAATCGGATAAATATAAGGACCCGGTCAACAGTTTTTTCGCTGGTCAATTGTGTTTTTCTGCTCTACCACCCTTATTTGGGGGATGAGGGGGGTTAAATTTTCATAGCAAGTGTACTTCAGCTACCTTTCCGTTTCTGCCAAGTTTGATCAAAATCGGATAAATATAAGGACCCGGTCAACAGCTTTTTGGCTGGTCAATCGTGTTTTTCCGCCCTACCACCCTTATTTGGGCACCCTTATTTGGGGGGTGGGGGGGGTTAAATTTTTACAGCAAGTGTACTTCAGCTACCTTTCCATTTCTGCCAAGTTTGATCAAAGTCGGATAAAGATAAGGGCCCGGTCAACAACTTTTTCGCTGGTCAATCGTGTTTTTCCGCCCTACCACCCTTATTTGGGCACCCTTATTTGGGGGGTGGGGGGGGGGTTAAATTTTTACAGCAAGTGTACTTCAGCTACCTTTCCATTTCTGCCAAGTTTGATCAAAGTCGGATAAAGATAAGGGCCCGGTCAACAACTTTTTCGCTGGTCAATCGTGTTTTTTCACTCTACCACTCTTATTTGGGGGGTGTGGGTGGTAAAATTTTTACAGCACATGTACTTTGGGTAAGTTTACATTTCTGCCAAGTTTGATCAAAATCGGATAAAGATAAGGGCCCGGTCAACAACTTTTTCGCTGGTCAATCGTGTTTTTTCGCTCTAGCACCTTTATTTGGGGGGTGAGGGGAGTAAAATGTTACTGGATGTGTTTGTTTATGCAGTTGAATTGTCTCTGCCAAATTTGGTGAAAATTGGACCACTAGAAGGCTCTGGTCAGTGGTCAATTGACCGGTCAATGTTTTAGACACACCCGTCATTGATTAAAGGAAAAATAAAAAGATGGACGAACTCTAAGTAAAATATCGTGGACGCTTTTTGGTCCTGGCGCTGAGAAGGTGCTCGCGTTCTCCTGGGAAGTGACTCACCGGATGGCTTGGTAGCTCCCCGCAATGCTGTTTTCCTTCGCTTCGAGCTCGAGTTTATATAGGTTCGGCAATCCCATATTGTATCGCATTAAAAAATTGTCTTAAAATTTTACAAATGTCAAGATACTGCTCCTACTGGAACTGTCTCAATCGTAAAGTAAAAAAAAACTATTTTGTGTGAGTGAGTGTCCATACGAGTACGCGTGCTAGTAACAAGGCGAGTAGGCGTTTTACTTATCTGATAATGGGAAAGGGAAGAAAAAGTCTACATAGAAAAATCGAATTAGTTTTGCTAAACTTACCCTACCATGTCAAGATTTAAACAAGAATGCCCATACGAGTACGCATGCGAGTAACAAGGCGAGTAGACGTTGAACTTAACTGATAATGGAAAAAATCCAATTAGTTTTGCTAAACTTAACCTAGCATGTCAAGATTTAAACAAGAGTGCGAGAAACAAGGCGAGTAGGCATTTAACTTATCTGATAGTAGGCAAAAACAAATAATTACTAGTAAACGTGCGAGAAACAAGGCGAGTAGGCATTTAACTTATCTGATAGTAGGCAAAAACAAATAATTACTAGTAAACGTGCGAGTAACAAGGCGAGTGGGAGTTTAACTTATCTGATAATGGGAAAAATCCAATTAGTTTTTCTAAAATTAACCTAGCATGTCAAGACTTAAATAAGAGTGTCCATACGAGTCGCGTGCGAGTAACAATGCGAGTAAGCGTTTAACCTATTTGATAATGGTAAAAATCGAATTAGATTTGCTAAACTTAACCTACCATGTCAACCCAGCAAACACAAATCGTCGGCACTGAATCGGGCCAATGTCGACAACGTCGGCAGTGTGTCGGCATCGGCGACTACACTCTGGCCCGATGTTGGTCAGATTGCGATTTTCAGTTTTCGGTCAATAATCGGAAACTGACGGAGGTCCACATTACTACAGTCGACTTTTTGCCGATACCACTTTAGGACCGACCATGCTCCGATTGGAACTTTGTTTAATCGCTCGAAAATCGGCAAATGACGATGACCCGATTTTCTATAGTCGACTTTATGCTGAACGCCATTTTATTTGCTTTAGGGCCGACGACGGTCCGATTGGAAATTTGTTTAATTGGACGAGAATTGGCAACTGACCATGGCCCGATTTACTATAGTCGACTTTATGCTGAAGCCCATTTTATTTGCTTTAGGGCAGATGATGGTCCGATTCGAACTTTTTTTAATCGGTCGAGAATCGGAAACTGACGATGGCCCGATTTACTATAGTCGACTTTATGCCGACGACCACTTTATCCGCTTTAGGGTCGACGATGGTACGCCACCTTAAAATTTTTAAATTGCTTAATAGTTTCTTTCTAGCATGTAGAGATAGCGCTAATGTCACTTTGTTCCCTGTACAGTGAAACATAATATTATATATATATATATAATGAGCAAAGATATTTCAAAATTATAATGCGGACTTGACAAGATGGTGGTACTTCTCTACAAGAATCACCTCTTCTGCCACTTAAAACAGCCCGACTGGTTAAGCACCCGCATTATCGAAACTTTGTAGTTTGCCAATGTTGGGCCGCTTTAAGCTACCACTGACGGACCTCCGTCAATCGGCGACGTTGGACCGCTTTAGGAAACCAATGTCGGACTTGAATAGTTTACCGATGTTGTGCCGAGACCAGCTTGTCTACGTTAGACCGACCAAATTATTAAACAGTTATGGGCGGATGGTCGGTACCATGTGGTTAAACCATATCCCATACAACAAACTTCGTCCCAGGGACCTACATTTTATGTCCATTTTACGTCGGTACGTCCCAGCACTAATTAGGGATGTACGTACAAAAGATGACGTACTAAAATGTACGTACATTCTACGTACATTTTAGGGCTACCTCTCAAACATGCAATTACAGACGTACACTGAACATACATAAGCGTATGTACCATGAACGTACCTAGTATAAACAATTAAAGGAGTTACACAAAGTTAAATATTCAAACAACTAAATATGGCTTCTGGGGTGACATCTTTTATCTCTGGTCCAACATTATACTTCAATATTGCTTGTATAAAGAACTGTTACGATTACGCCGCATCCGTTATCTCTTACGCACTTATACTACTGTAGATAGCGCCTTCTCTCTCTAGAATTTTAATATGTGATGTGCCTGTATCTTTCTTAGAACTGCATCGCTTGACGTTTTTGGAAAATTTACGTTTTTTGTTAACATTACAGCTCGTGGAAAAACGGTTTGTTTGTCCTATGACAACACTTCGTCCCAGGGACGTACATTTTACGTCCATTTCAGGTCGGTACGTCCTGGGACCAATTCATATAGACGTACTATGTACGTACAAAAGTGTACATACATAGTACGTACACTATACATAAGCGTACATGTTATAAGAGCGAGACGACAAGTAAAAACCGTTATAAAGTATATCACAATTTTAGCAGGATTTTTTATGTATAGGCGCCCAGCAAACATGAATTAAAAAAATGATACTTTTTAAGTACTTGCTTCCCGCGCTGCCAACAACGGCAAAGTACTAAGTAGCAAGTACTTAATTAGCATTGATTTGGAACAACGGCCTGCATCAGGCCAGCATGTATATATTTAGTACAAAAAAAGTTGCAGTTTTACTTTATTTTTTCTTTGTACTTTTTTAATAATGGTAAAAACATAACGGATATGTACTAAGTAGAAAGTAGTTTTAAAAAAATAAAAATTAAATAAAACAAACATCATCTCACACCCTAATAGCACAATACATCCCAGGGTTATCCCCGAAATGATCCCTTTTGGATATTCAAAGTATCCCAGGAAAAAGGGATTGCCTAAATAACACAAGTCCCATTTAGGTCAAATCCTAACCCGCATAACTCAAGACGATAATGATTCTTAGAATCTTAGATGTATCACCATCATATTTCCTAATCTGCTTCTTGATAATAATTTTAAAGATGTCAGTTCTCGCTGTCTAAACAAATATATCTAATGGTAGTATCTTCTGTGGAGTAAAAATATTGAAAGTAGCGCCATCTACTTACAATAGATGCAAGCTAACTATTTTGTAATAAGATTTAAGTGTTTTTTACAATACTCGCTTATTTTAACTTATGTTGTACATATTTGCCACAACTAATAAAATTTTTACATAGTCTATTTTTACTCTTGGAAGTTTATTTATTTTTTGCTTATACCAAAATATTTTTAAATCACTTAATTGGGTATACTTAAAGAAGGTTTTATTGTCATTAACTCTAGCTGCACTAAGATTTTTTTTAAAATAAAGTGCAATTTCTTGCTTTATTAAAAACAAAGTACTAAAATAATAAAATAATAACAAAAATGCATATCATTGCCGGTGCCAGCAGTTGCCAGCGGCCAAAGTAAAATATTAGTAAAGTACCAGTAGATCAATGTTTGCTGGGCGGTGGTCTAGTGGTAGAGCATTTGTGTCTCACCCGGGAGGCGCGGGTTCAATTCCCAGTGTATTCAACACTTTTTTTTAAATTACTGGTGAAATATCCTTGCTTGACCCAAGCCCACTTACGGTCAATTTATGTTCAGTTTTGGTCCCGCCTAGGACCTGTATGTACCAGAAAAGTACGTACATAGTACGTAAAAAAGTAGGTATCAAGTACGTAGCTGGTATGTACTTAGTATGGAGTTGGTACGTACTTAGTACGTACCAAGGTACGTACCAGGTACGTACCAAGGTACGTACCAGATACGTACAATTCGTTGGACAAAGTACGTCTATAGTTCGTCCTTGGGACATACACGTAAGTCCAAAAAGGTACGTACCATGGACGTACACTTCGTCGCAAAGTTACGTACCAGGTACGTACATGGTACGTACTTGTGCTGTCTGGGATCGGACCTTAATCGTACGGCGACGGTATGCCGATGTCAGCAAAAAGTAAAATTTACCATTGATCCGACGACGGGCCACAGTCCAACGCTGCATCGGCAAACATAAATTGGACCTACATCGCAAAGCGGACAAAAAATACTGCTGGTCCGATGTCGTAAATCGACGTCGTGCCGATGACGACAAATTCGGCAATCGACATCGGACCCACGAAAGCCCGAGGGAACCGTGTTTGCTGGGAAGACTTAAACAAGAGTGTCTATAAGAGTAAGCATGCAAGTAACGAGGCGAGTAGCCTTTTAACCTATTTGATAATGGGAAAAATCGAATTAGTTTTGCTAAAATTAACCCAGCATGTCAAGACTTAAACAAGAGTGTCCATACGAGTACGCGTGCGAGTGTAGGTGTAGGTTTTACTTATCTGATAATGGGAAAAATCCAAGGAGTTTTGCTAAACTTAACCTAGTACGTACGTCCATATTTGACTAAGAGTTAATTTTAGCAAAACTAATTGGATTTTTTCCATTATCAGATAAAACAAAATTATGATTGTTTTCCACAAACCAAAACTACACCTTTTTGCACTCGACGCGCGTTTCGCTAACAACGTTAGCATCATCAGGAGACGATAAACAATGAACTAAATTAATCTACGCTCTATCTTATATACAATCCTTTAGTGGGCGGAGTTAAGACTAATAAATTGTGATTGATCACGATTTTTAACCCTATCTCCCCTCAACCAAAGAATAAAGTGTACTAAACGGGATGGGTCCTCTATCTTTATTTAAACTATTTCTGGATTTAATGATTTCCATACTTTCATATGCATTTAAAAGTCTTTTGTTTGGTACACTTTTTAGAAGTTTTAGGTTATCTAATGTGAATCTATGAATGTTTTCAAAAGCATGCTCGGCCACACTTGACTTTTCTGTTCTTCCGTATTTTAAGTGTTCTTTAAAACGTGTTTGAATAGAGCGTCTCGTTTGGTCAACATATTTTTTGTCACAATCCATGCAACTAATTTCGTAAATTCCACTTTTTTCTAGAACTGTAGTTTTATCCTTGGGATTTCCTAGTAAGCTTCTTATTGTGTTACCGGATTGATATACTAATTTAAGACCGGTGTTATTAAATACTTTGTGTAATCCTCTCGTATATTTAGGATTATAAGAAATTGATACAAATTTTGAGTCGTAGGTATCTTTTTGTCTGAAAAAAGTGGAATTCCGAAAGGTCTTTTGAAAAGAATGCCTATTTAGCAGCTTATTTATTAAGCCTTCGTCGTAACCGTTTTCGCCAGCTATATTCCTAATCCTATTCTTTTCTGCTTCAAATCTTTCTTTGTTTAAGGGGAAATTTACTAATCTATATGTTAAAAAGTGCAAACTTGCAGGCTTATGTTGTAAGCAATGAAAAGAGTCATTTGGAATATACCTGTTGGTGGTCGTTCCTTTTCTGTATTGATCAAAGTCCAATTTATTTTTATTTCTTATAACTAAAGTGTCTAGAAATGGTAGTGTACCGTTGTTCTCTGTTTCATAAGTAAATTTAATTGTGAGAAATTTGTTATTTATTTTTTCCATAAAATTTTCAACACTAGTTACTGTAGTGTTGAATACTGCAAACACAACGTCTACATACCTAAACCATACTCTGGGGAAATACTCAAATTCCTTAATTATATCTGATTCAAATTTGCTCATAAAGAGGTTTGCGATAAAAGGTGATAAACTATTACCCATTGTGGTTCCTTTTAATTCCTGGTAGTAGTTATTTTTATATTGAAAGTAATTTTTATTCATGCAGAGTTTTGTTAAAGATATGTATTCTAAAGTCTGTTTGTCTTCTAGATTGTTTTTTCTTAGTAGTTCATCCAGGTATTGTAAGGTATTGGGGATCGGCACACTAGGGAACAACGAACTAACATCAAACGAGATTAAAATTTCACCTTCCTGGAGTGAAATATCTTTAACTTTGTTGATAAATTCAAGGGAATTTTGAACTCCGCCCACTAAAGGATTGTATATAAGATAGAGCGTAGATTAATTTAGTTCATTGTTTATCGTCTCCTGATGATGCTAACGTTGTTAGCGAAACGCGCGTCGAGTGCAAAAAAGTGTAGTTTTGGTTTGTGGAAAACAATCATAATTTTGTTTTAGTGCAACCAAAGGTTCCAAATTTCCAACATAATTATCAGATAAGTTAAACGGCTACTCGTCTTGTTACTCGCACGCGTACTCGTATGGACACTCTTGTTTAAATCTTGACAGTCTGGGTTAAGTTTAGCAAAATCAATTACCCTACTCGCCTTGTTACTCGCACGCGTACTCGTATGGACTCTCTTGTTTAAATTTTGACATACTGGGTTAAGTTTAGAAAAACTATTTTAATTTTTCCCATTATCAGATAAGTTAAATGCCTACTCGCCTTGTTACTCGCACGCGTACTCGTATGGACACTCTTGTTTAAATCTTGACATACTGGGTTAAGTTTAGCAAAACTAATTTGATTTTTTCCATTATCAGATAAATTAAACGCCTACTCGCCTTGTTACTCGCACGCGTACTCGTATGGACACTCTTGTTTAAATTTTGACATACTGAGTTAATTTTAGCAAAACCGATTCGATTTTTCTGATTATCAGATAAGTTAAACGCCTACTCGTCTTATTACTCGCACGCGTACTCGTATGGACACCCTTGTTTAAGTCTTGACATGCTAGCTTAAGTTTAGCAAAACTATTTCAATTTTTCCCATTATCAGATAAGTTAAACGCCTACTCGCCTTGTTACTCGCACGCGTACTCTTATGAACACTCTTGTTTAAGCCTTGATATGCTGGGTTAAGTTTAGCAAAACGAGTTCGATTTTTTCCATTATCAGACAAGTTAAACCCCTACTTGTCATCTTTAAATCTTGGCATACTGGGTTAAGCAAAACTAATTCGATTTTTCACATTATCAGACAAGTTAAACGCCTACTCGCCTTGTTACTCGTACGCGTACTCGTATGGGCACTCTTGTTTAAGTCTTGCATTGCTGGGTTAAGTTTTTAACCGAATATCAGTTAATATTTTAAAATAAAATATTACCCAAATATTTGTTTCTTAATATAAAACAAATATATAAATTTTATAATTATCACGTAATATTATCTAAAAAAGGTTTTTAATATTTTCCTCTGCATTTGAAATACTACATATTTTTTAGATAAAATTTATTGCAAGAAATTATGTAAAAAAATATTAATATTTTCCCAATATTCAGTGTGTATCCGTTTGAGTATATTCTGTTTTTTGTTTATTATATTTGTTTTGTGGAATGGAATACTTTATGAAATATATTATTGGTTTAATATATAATTACATTTTTTAGGATTAGAGATCACAACATTTTTCTGTTTTTTTTTTATTGTACTTAACCCAGATCCTCCTTGTTTTATATATCTTTAAAAAATCGTAGGTATATTGCTTAACATATTTTTTACGCGTGTTAGATTGTGATTTAACATCTTGTCAAAATTTGGTGAATCACATTCTCTCCGAGTGCCCACTTAACATATATTATATATATTTTCTTATCTCAGTGAATCAAAAACCACTAAATTGATGAAATGTATTAAAAGATTCCTTTAGTGAGGGAGCCTTAAATACTAACCACTTAGCGGTGTATACGACCCTGCAAGCTCGATTTTCCTCTACGCATTTTGATTCGTTAGCTCATGTACCACTTGGTTTCAACTCAACCAATCAGATACGAGATTAATAAATCTTTCCTCTGCATTGCAAATACGGAACTAAGCTTGTTTCGCTTGTTTATAGACTTGTGTGCAGTGAGTTTGTGCCGTTTTCTATAAACTACAATGGACTGTCCACCTGGGAATTGCTATCTTACATCCAGTTGTTGCAGGTAAGTAGATAAACGCGATTGAAGTTGTTTTATTCGTGTGGGCTCAAAATGGTGGCGTCAGATGAAATAAATGCATCTATATGTATGCCTGAATTTCTAAATTTCAACTTGACAATAGAGACTTAAAGTAAATATTTCAACGCATCCATATCGGTATACATAACGCGTTCTAAACAAATTCAAAATACACTACATTTTTGACTTGCTCATGCCATATTTCGAACGATGCTTGCTTCTTTGACGGGTGTGATGACAGAATCTCGTTGCGTACGGAAGGATGTACGTATCGTTAGGGACCCACGAACGTACGCAACGATTTCAATCAGCAGTCCTGTCATTGCACCCTTTAAAAAAGCGAGCATCGTTCGAAACATCGCATAAACAAGTCAAAAATGTAGCGTATTTTGACTTTGTTTCGGACGCGTTACATATACCGATACGGATGCGTTGAAATACTTACTTTAAGTGTTTAATATATGTTGCTTTTCGACGTTGACGCACTGTGTAAAAAAGGGACAGAGAAGGGTCAATGTCAATCAGGAACAGCAGGTGTTGTGTTATCTAAAGCTAGGTTTTCTTGCGAAAATGTAAAAAAAAATGGTTTTTGTGTTTACCAAATAGTAAACTAGAAAGCTGATAAATCACCTCGTAAATCACTGACAGCCAAATTTCTGTACATTTATAAAAGTTTTGTGCTGATTAATTTAAAGTTATTTACCTATATTTTTATTTTATTTATTTTTGTGTATTGTAAAAGAAGAATCCTTTAGACCTCTAAAAGCAAATAGGTATGTAAGTTTTATGGTTTGATTTTTTGTTTCAGATGAACACTTGATGAAAATTTGGTTGGTTGTTCCCACTATCTTTGGTAACTTTATTTCTCTTGGGGACTGCAGGGTAAGTACCTAAAGCCGATTAAAGTTTTTTTATTCATAAATGCTGGAGTCAGAAAAAAATGCACCTTGGCCAGTTTTTCCATACCAAAAATCAGGCCATTTTATAAACATAAATAATTTAGGTAAACATTTCAGTCTGATCCAAATCTGGACGAGGTTTCAGGAAATGAAATACCTACCTAAATGGAGACCCACGAACAATATTCATTAATCCAACCGATAATACAAAATATTGTTTTTTGCTACAAAACTTTAGAAAAGACGAAGGATTTATTAATCTCGTATCTGATTGGTTGAATTGAAACCACGTGGTACATGAGCTAACGAATCAAAATGCGTAGAGAAAAATCGATCTTGCAGGGTCGTATGCACCGCTAAGTGGTTAATATTTAAGGCTCCCTTACTAAAGGAATCTTTTAATACATTTAATCAACTTAGTGGTTTTTGATTCACTGAGATAAGAAAATATATATAAGACTGGGGACCATGTGTACCGACAAGTTAAGTGGCCACTCGGACAGAATGTGATTCGCCAAATTTTGACAAGATGTTAAGTCTCAATCTAACACGCGTAAAAAATATGTTAACTATAGCAATATACCTACGATTTTTTAAAGATATATAAAACAAGGAGGATCTGGGTTAAGTACATTTAAAAAAAAAAGCATTAAAAAAAAGCAGAAAAATGTTGTGATCTCTAATGCTAAAAAATGTAATTATATATAAAAACAATAATATATTTAATAAAGTATTCCATTCCACAAAACAAATATTTGGGCATATTTATTGTGCAAATATTCAAATTATATTGTGCTAAGATATGTCTGCCTTAAATAGAAAAAACAGATAAACAGAATATACTCAAACGGATACACACTGAATATTGGGAAAATATTCATATTTATTTATATAATTTCTTGCAATAAATTTTATCTAAAAAATATGTAGCATTTTAAATGCAGAGGAAAATATTAAAAACCTTTTTTAGTGAATATTACGTGAAAATTATAAAATTTATATATTTAGGTTATATTAAGAAACAAATATTTGGGTAATATTTTATTTTAAAATATTAACTGATATTCGGTTTAAAAAATATAAAGCTTATATACAAAAAACATATGTTTAGGATGTACGATAGCGCATATACACTGAATATACGGTAAACATCCGATCAGGTTTCCTTTTTTTGAAACGAATCATGATTTTTTTTTCTAATATACATGTAACATACAAAACGTATATCCTAATTTTAAATATCTTTGTAATATACAATATCCAAGGCTTGCTATATGGGTAAGTTGTATGTTTTGATTTTTTGTTTCAGATAGACACTTGATGAAAATTTGGTTGGTTGTTCCCACTATCTTTGGTAACTTTATATCTTTTGGGGACTGCAGGGTAAGTACATAAAGCCGATTAAAGTCTTTTTACTCATAAATGGTGGAGTCAGAAAAAAATGCACTTTGGCCATTTTTTTCATACCAAAAATCAGGCCATTTTATAAACATAAATAATTTAGGGAAACTTTTCATTTTGATCCAAATCTGGACGAGGTTTCAGGAAATGAAATACCTACCTAAATGGAGACCCACGAACAATATTCATTATTAATTGATTATTATTTCAAAGTTGTAATTTTTATTTTTTCTGTATTTTTTATCCAAAGAAAGTGACTTTAGCAGTACATAATTCATTTTCTTGAATTATTTGTGAAAATTCCCTATATAAAATATTAAAGTTTTATGTTACTATTAGCAACAATTTAAGGATTTTGTGAAATTAAGACTACTCAAAAATAAGTTCTGCCCTGATAAAATCGGTAGAAATGGTAACTGTTAATCACCAAATTTCTATTTCAGGTGGACTTTTGATGGAAATATGGGTAGTTTTTACCACGCCTCTCAATTTTGAAACAACAAAAATTATATTTTTGGTTCCTTTACATGAAAAAAGACAATAATCCTGGCGGCCATCTTAATATCTAGATTTTGCAGGGTAAGTAGTATAAACTGTCGGTTAGTTCTTTTTTTTAATTCAGTTTAAAGCAAAATTGAGATGCTACAAAAGATTTTTTTTGTGTGTGTCTTTTTATAGATTGTTCTTTTTAGTTTTTGATATATTACTTTTGTTAAAAACTAAAACGATGATGTCCGAAAGGTCCCATATAAAAGTGCTCAGGATATTCACGCATTAATTTGCCACAAATTGGAATAATCATTTTATGTTGATTCTATAGAACTTGTATAATTTTTTCTTTACTTATATTTGTTACTAAAGTTAAACATTACTTTTTTAAAAGTTTTGGCATTATATTTTTTTTATAAACTTAATTTTTTCTAAAATTTTTGTTTTACAGCAATGTATTTAAAAAATTAAAATAACACATTTTTAAGAAAATTTTTGCTCATTGCATTTTTATAGTTTTATTTTATTGTATATATTAAAAATGTTGCTTTTTACCACCAGTAAACTGAATAAAAACTCATCGAAAATGATTAAAAAAATGAATATGCCACGTATTATCTATTAATAAAAATATTTTATTTCCAGATGTAGCTGCAGCAAGAAGAAATTCCCTTTTTTTACGCACCACCGCGAATAAAAAACTGACTAAGAATGCTGCAGATAGAGACAGATATCAACCACCAAAAAGAATAGAGATAAACATGACGATATGTACTGGTAATAATGCGATATGGTGCCGGCTAGTGTTAATATACTGCTTTTCTCACTTTAACTTAAACTAAATTTTTTAATGGAAAGCTTAATTCTGTATTTTCTAAATAAAAAAAAAAAATATAATTCAAGTGCTTAAATTAAGAAATGAGGAAAAAGTGTTTGTTTCTTATTAAAAAACCTTTCAAAATTTGAAAATATTGTTGTTAAAAATTTTTAGCTGTGCAAGGCGTTTTTATTTTTTGTACATTAAATTTAGGCATTTTAGGTTTTTTTAGTAAAAAATAGCACTTTTTTACGTGATACCATATATTTTTTGGATATATATAAATAACATAAAAAACGATATTTTCTACCATTTTAAAGTACATCTAAAAAATGCTTATTTATGTGAGAGCATGTGTTTCTGATGTTAATTTTACTCACGTTAATTTTTCTTAATTTAGGATGCGACCTATTATTGTTATTGTGCTAAGTGGGTATATTTTTGTAATATAAATGACAATATTCAGGATATATACAAAACGTATATACCTTATATATATGATCATCGATTTGTAATGGACATTCTTCATTGAATACATCAGTGTTATAAGGATTAGTATATTGCAGTAATTTAAATCTTATATATACCCTCAATAAAATATTATGGATATGAAAAGAATATACTTTTATGGATATACCATTGTTATAAAAAAACTAAAATTTGGACAAATATACATTTTGTATATCGTGACGGATATCAACAGGATATACTATATAAATATATACCATAATGGATATACCATAGAACATCAAATTTGGTATAATAGAATATAACTCGAATATTTTTGTGGAGTAATTAATACATGTTCAGAATATACTTATAACGTATATTCAGTGGATGTTACCTATTGGGAACCTCTGGATCTAAATTGGATCTTTTTTGGGGCTCCTATGCACGTCGGGTGAATATCTGGGTGATATCCAGAGCAATTTCCCAGAAGTATAAGCTAAAGAAGGAGACCTCGATTGTGTAATATCTTCGAATACTGTTTAAATTTACAGATAATTGTTTATGCTTACATGTGTATATAATCCAAAGTTTTTAATTTTTATGATTTTCCAGATTATACTTAAATTTTCACATCAAAAATGCTATGACGTCATCTATTAGCTGATATGAACATAACAAATGGACGTAGATAACACATCTTGTGAAGATCCATACCTTGAGAACCGCAACTATTCTGAACCGGCAAAATAGGCTGGTTCTGATTCTCAAGGCATCGAACATGTCTACATCGATTATTTCTGTTCATGTCAGCTAATCCATGACGTCATAGCATTTTTGATATGAAAATTTAAGTATATAATTCGGAAATTCATAAAAACTAAAAACTTTTGATTATATACACATGTAAACATAAACAATTATCTGTAAATTTAAACAATATTCAAAGATATTACACAATCGAGGTCAGTATGAAGCTTTGTATTCGTGGTGCGGGAGTTTCTTCTTGCTGCAGCTACATCTGGAAATAAAATATTTTTATAAACAGATAATACGTGACATATTCATTTTTTTAATCAGTTTTTATTCAGTTTGCTGGTGGTACAAAGAAACATTTTATAATTAAAAAAAAATATAAAAATGATGGCATTTTTGGCAAAAATTTTCTTAAAAAAGTGTTATTTTAATCTTTTAAATACAATGCTGCAAAACAAAAATTTTTGAAAAAATTAAGTTTATAAAAAAAATATCAAGCCAAAACTTTAAAAAAAGTAATGTTTAACTTTAGTAATTCTCTAGACTCAACAAAAAATGATTATGCCAATTTCTGGCAAATTAATACGTGAATATCCTGAGCACTTTTATATGGGGCCTGTAGCGTCTCAATTTTGCTTTAAACTGAATTTAAAAAAAAGTTCCTGACAGTTTATGCTGCTTACCCTGCAAAGTCTGGATGTTAAGATGGCCGCCAGGATTATTGTCTTTTTCCATGTAAAGGAACCAAAGATATAATTTTATATTTCCATCAAAAGTCCATCTGAAATAGAAATTTAATGATTAACAGTTAACAGTTACCATTTCTACCAATTTTATCAGGGTAGACTTATTTTGATTTGGATAAAAAATACAGGAAAAATAATAATTACAACTTTGAAATAATAATCAATTAATAATAAATATTGTTCGTGGGTCTCCATTTAGGTAGGTATTTCATTTCCCAAAACCTCGTCCAGATTTGGATCACATTGAAATATTTACCTAAATTATTTATGTTTTTAAAATGACCTGATTTTTGGAATGAAAAATATGGCCAAGGTGCATTTTTTCTGACTCCACCATTCATGAATAAAAAAAATTTATTCGGCTTTATCTACTTACCTTGTAGTTCCCAAGAGATGTAAAGTTACCAAAGATGGTGGCAACAACCAACCAAATTTTCATCAAGTGTCGATTTGAAACAAAAAATAAAACCATACAACTTATATATTTGCTTTTAGAAGTCTACTAGGAAAGCAGAAAAATAAAAGTTTAAAAAGGATTCTTCTTTTACAATACACATAAATAAATAAAATAAAAATTTAGGTAAATAACTTGAAATTAATCAGTACAAAACTTTTATAAATGTACAGAAATCTGGGTGTCAGTGATTTACGAGGTGATTTATCAGCTTTTGGTAAATACAAAAACCAGTTATTTACATTTTCACAAGAAAACCAACCAATACAAGCAAACCCAACTCAACCATAAAAATTACAGTATAAACCTAGCTTTAGATAACACAACACCTGCTGTTCCTAATTGACAGTGACCCATCTCTGTCCCTTTTTTACGCAGTGCGTTAACGTCAAAAAGCAACATATATCGTCAAGTTGAGATTCAGCCATATATATAGATGCATTTATTTCATCTGACGTCACCATTTTAAGCACACACGAATAAAACAACTTCAATCGCGTTTATCTACTAACCTGCAAAAACTGGATGTAAGATAGCAATTCCCAAGGAGATAGTCCATTGTAGTTTAATCCAACCGATAATAAAAAATATTGTTTTTTGCTACAAAACTTTAGAAAATGGCACAAACTCAATGCACACAAGTCAATAAACAAGCAAAACCACGTGGTACACGCGCTAAGGAATCATAATGCATAGAGCAAAAACGAACTCGTAGGATCATAGACACCGCTAAGTGGGTAATATTTAAAGCTCCCTCACTAAAGGAAGCCTTTAATACATTTCATCAATTTAGTGGTTTTTGATTCACTTCACAGATAAGAAAATATATACAAGACTAGGGACCATTTGCACCGACAAGTTAAGTGGCCACTCGGAGAGAATGATTCGCCAAATTTTGGTAAGATGTTAAGTCACAATTTAACCCGCGTAAAATGTCTGTTAACTATAGCAATATACCTACGATTTTTTAAAGATATATAAAATAAGGAGGATCTGGGTTAGGTACATTAAAAAAAAGCATTTTAAAAAATAATAGTTTTACCCAAGTAGCACACGTCGTCCTCAGGACGTCCCATTAAGGGCCAAACGTCCCGGTTCCAAAACGTACGTCCTGGGGACATTTGAAGTGGGACCAAAGATCGGTTGGGAACACTTATACGTCCTCAGGACATCCCCAGGAGAGCATAACTGTAAAATTCGTTTATACTTATTTCGAGATTGGTTTTGATTGGTTGTCATTTTATTTGGTTTTTATTGGTTTTTTAAGTTATTTATATTGATAAATTACATTAATGCTCAAACGAACTAGATCCAAAAACTACGTTCTGGGGAGGTTTGACGTGGAACCAAAAATCGGATAGAACCACTAAAACAGTTTTAGGACGTTCCGAGGACATCCATACTATAAAGTTCATTTATACTTATTTCGTAACTGGTTTTGATTGGGTCCCATTTTAATTGGTTTTTATTGGTTTCGTAAGTTATTTATAGTGATAAAATCCATTAATGCTCAAACGCCCTAGTTCCAAAATATACGTTCTGAGTACGTTTGACGTGGGACCAAAATTCGGATTAAACCACTCAAACAGTTCTAGGACGTCCCCAGGACAGCCCTACTATAAAATTGGTTTAAAAAGTGTCGTTTTTTGGCGTAGAACACGGTGCTTGCTTTCTTATCCTCGGTTTATAATTCCTGGGTTATCTTTTCCTTTGTTATTTTCATATATAAACTCACCATTAAATTACTTACTTGACGAAAGTTGCTCGGCAGTGTCCGAATCTTCCTCTGAATTGGGCATATTACTAAATCAGACTCCATAATTTTATTATTAAAAAAACAAAAAAGAATAGCCGGTGCGCCATCCCAAGTAGCACACATCTGTCCCAAAAACGTCCCGGGGACGTCCGCCACCGGACATCCCCAGGACGTCCTAAAGACGGCATAGGTCCCAAAGCGGACGTACCTAATGCGTCCTGTGAATATCCTGCAGACGTTTTCTGTAAATGTCCCAGAGACGCCTTTGTCATACGTCCTGTGGACTAATTATTTTGTAACATTGGACCACCCAGTGACGTCCTAAAGACGGCGTAGGTACCAAAGCGGACGTACTTAAGATGTCCTGTAAATATGTCCTGCAGACGTTTTCTGTTTACGTTCCAGGGACGTCTTTGTCGTACGTCCTGTGGACTAGTTATTTTGTAACATTGGACCTCCTAGGGAAGTCCTAAAGACGTCGTAGGTCCCAAAGCGAACGTACCTAAGACGTCTTGTTAATGTGTCCTGCAGACGTTTTCTGTGTACGTCCCAGTGACGTCTTTGTCGTACGTCCTGTGGACTAATTATTTTGTAACATTGGACCTCCCAGGGACGTCCTAAAGAAGGCGTAGGTCTCAAAGCGGACGAACCTAAGACGTCCTGTGACTATGTCCTGCAGGCGTTTTCTGTGTACTTTCCAGGGACGTCTTTGTCGTACGTCCTGTGGACTAAAGACGGCGTACGTCCCAGTCGGACGTCCCGGGGATGTACGAATGTCCGAAGGCGGACGTCCCAAGGACGTTTTTGGTACAGATGTGTGCTACTTGGGTAATAAAGTATTCCATTCCACAAAACAAATATTTGGGCATTGTGCAAATATTCAAATGATATTGGCCTAGGGTATGTCTGCCTTAAATACAAAAAACAAATAAATGGAATATACTCAAACGGATACACATTGAATATTGGAAAAATATTAATATATTTTTATATAATTTCTTGCAATAAATTTTATCTAAAATATATGTAGTATTTTAAATGCAGAGGAAAATATTAAAATTCTTTTTTAGAAAATTATAAAATTAATATATTTGGTTTACATTAAAAAACAAATATTTGGGTAATATTTTATTTTAAAATATTAATCTATATTAGGTTAAAAAATATAGGGCTTATATACAAAAAACATATATTTAGGATGTACGATAGCGTATATACACTGAATATACAGTAAATATCCGTTCATGTTTCCTTTTTTTGAAACGAATCATGTTTTTTTTTTCTAATATATATAAAATATACAGGTAACATACAAAACGTATATCCTAATTTTAAATATCTTTGTAATGTACAATATCGAAGGCTTGCTATGTGGGTAAAGAATTTTTCATAAAAAATCAAAAATGGCAGAAAACCGTATACTGCATAATTACCTAAAATTCCCATGGATTCTAAATTTTTTTTAATGCTTTTTTTTTTAATGTACTTAAACCAGATCCTCCTTGTTTTATATATCTTTAAAAAGTCGTAGGTATATTGCTATAGTTACATATTTTTTTATGCGGGTTAGATTGTGACTTGCCATTTTGCCAAAATTTGGCGAATCACATTCTCTCCGAGTGGCCACTTAACTTGTTGGTATATTTTCTTATCTCAGTGAATCAAAAACCACTAAATTGATGAAATGTATTAAAGGATTCCTTTAGTGACGGAGCCTTAAATAATAATCACTTAGCGGTGTATACGACCCTACGAGTTCGGTGTTCCTCTACGCATTTTGATTCGTTAGCGCGTGTACCACGTGGTTTCAACTCAACCAATCAGATACGACATTAATAAATCCTTCCTCTTGCAAATACGGAACTAAGTTTTTTTCGCTTGTTTATCGACTTGTGTGCAGTGAATTTGTGCCGTTTTCTAAAGTTTTGTAGCAAAAAACAATATTTTTTATTATCAGTTGGATTAAACAACAATGGACTATCCCCCTGGGAATTGCTATACATCCAGTTGTTGCAGGTAAGTAGATGAACGCGATTGAAGTTGTTTTATTCGTGTTGGCTCAAAATGGTGGCGTCAGATGAAATAAATGCATCTATATATGAATTTCAACTTGACGATATATGTTGCTTTTCGACGTTGACGCGCTGCGTAAAAAAGGGACAGAGAAGGGTCAATGTCAATCAGAAACAGCAGGTGTTGTGTTATCTAAAAATACTGTAAAATTAAAAGAAACATTGACCTATATGGAAGGCAGTGTATTTTGCATTTTTGTATCACAGTGTCTAAAGTTATGACGGTTATATCTAGAGCGAAAAAAACCTTTTTTAGGGTTGAGTTGGGTCTGCTGGGGTTGTATTGGTTGGTTTTCTTGTGAAAATGTAAAGAAACTGGTTTTTGTGTTTAACAAATATTAAATTAGAAAGCTGATAAATCACCTCGTAAATCACTGACCCCCACATTTGTGTACATTTATAAAAGTTTTGTGCTGAATAATGTAAAGTTATTTACCTATATTTTCATTTTATTTATTTATGTGTATTGTAAAAGAAGAATCCTTTTGAAACTTTTATTTTTCTGCTTTCCTATTAGACCTCTAAAAGCAAATATATAAGTTGTATGGTTTTATTTTTTGTTTCAGATAGACACTTGATGAAAATTTGGTTGGTTGTTCCTACCATCTTTGGTAACTTTACATCTCTTGAGGACTGCAGGGTGAGTAGATAAAGCCGATTAAAGTTTTATTAATTCATAAATGGTGGAGTTAGAAAAAAATGCACCTTGGCCATTTTTTTCATACCAAAAATCAGGCCATTTTATAAACACAAATAATTTAGATAAATATTTCAGTCTGATCCAAATCTGGACGAGTTTTTAGAAAATGAAATAGCTACCTAAATGGAGACCCACGAACAATATTTATCCAATTAAATAAGTGACTTTACCAGTACATAATGCATTTTCTTACATTATCTGTGAAAATTCCTTAGTAGGTATGGCGACACTTGAGCGTGGGAAAATTTTGAAGACTGTGGGAACTTTTTACTGATAAGGATCTAACCGCAAGTCCTTTGATATATGCCGCCACGTGCCACGCCCAAATCCTTAATTGCTTTATGGTATCTTAATTGCTTCTGGTATCCTTAAATGCTTCTGGGATCCTTAAATGCTTCTCTTGATCTAACCGCAAGATCCTTACTGATAAGGATCTCGTGCAGACTCTTTGCAAACTCCATGCAGTATTGGTGCAGGTTTCGTGCAGACTTCGTGCAGACACCTGTGGAACTGTTGAAACTCGCTTCGGGTAGGTTATGTCAGGGTTACTCTATCAAACTCTAGAATTCACTATCAACTTGTAAGGTTATGTCAACTATAGCTTTTGTCTCTGCCACTTGTTGGGCTACTGAAGCTCGACTACTATCAACCAAATAGATGATTGTGCTGTCATTGAGGTTCCAAGATGGCCGCCGTCACTATCATACATTGAGAAATGTCTAACGTGGTAATTGTTTTAATAAAAAGTCTCGGGTGAGGATCGAACCGTCGATATATCGCACAGGAAATCGGCGCTCAAGACCACACGGTCATGAGTTGTTGTTGATAAGCTTTTCTTAAAGGATGTATAAAAAACAAGATAACGTATAGAAAGAATATATAGATAGGTGCATAAGCTATCTACATATAAAAAACCCCGGTCAACTCTTAAAGGCATTGTAAAAATAATGTGGCAAGATTGTATGCAAAACAGACCGACGAACAGGTCTGCAATATAAGGGAATTATTCAAAAGGATTTAGTTACAATACATATATATATATAAATAACAAATAGGCTCTCAACACTCATGACGGTTGTAATACTCGGTCTGCTGATACCACTGCTTATAGTCAGTGTAAATACAGAACTCACTTTGGAAGCAGCCAAAATCTATTTAGAGGATTATGGATATCTATCTGAAGGCTTAAACTCGTCCTTAACCTCAATTACGCTGTGGGATAAGTGGGGACAAGGCCAGTTATTCTTTAGCAAACCCCACACAGGTCAGATGGAACAAGACCATCATATCTTGGAACATTATAACTCCAACATATAATATCATCCTATATAGGAATTTAGCTAATCGTGCGTTTAAAAACTAGGAGAAATATACGAATTTAAGATTTAGATATGAGTATCTTAAAGCAGATATTACTATAACTTTTAATGAAAATAACCATACTTACAAAGGATCAGGATCCAGGAGCTGCTTTTTTCAAGGCTCTGGTGTTTTGGCTCATGCAGATTATCCATACAAAGCGCAGCTGGAGATTCACGTCAACAAAAATATAAAATTTAATTTAAATATAAGACCGAAATCTGGAGAGATTAGTTTACTACAGACTTTGACTCACGAAATCGGACACACATTGGGTATTTCACATTCTTCACATAGAGAAAGCATTTTGTATCCTATTATGAACGATAATCGAAAAACTACAGAGCTGTCTCAAGATGATATCTACGCCATTCAATATTTATATGGGTATAAATCGGTCTCTACTATAACCTCCACACCAGTCACGACAAGAAAAACCACCACATAAATATCCTTAACGGTAGAGGAAGAAGAAAAACCCAAACTATGTGATTTAAATTTTAAGAACATTAACACATTCCTAGTAATAAACGGGAAATTGTATATTTTCTATCAAAAATATGTCTGGGTAAAGGATTTGAAGTCTAATAGCTCTTCACTTATAATAAAAGATTTTCTTAAAATTTTTACCCGACAACTTTTCAAGTATTTTACATCTTCTTTACAGGTAGTAAAATTTACTTTATTGATTATCATGCTTTCACTCTAAAACAAGAGAAATCCATCTAAGATATACAAGGTTTTCATCAAACAATTAATATTGATGGCATAGTTAATACCTATACAGGTCAAACATTTATATTTTATGACCATATATATTACACCGAAATTAGTGAATGTGATTTTTCATCTATCGGGCACGGTTTACTCTCAGATAAATTTCAGGGGATTCCGTCTAATTTTAATTCTGTGTTTTGTTATACTAATGGCTTACTTTACAAGCAAAAATACACAGACACAAAAAGTCGGGAAAGATATCTTTAGATTTATTTGAATATACTGCCCACAACCTAATTTATTGGAACAACTAAAAATATTGTTAAAATTTGTAATTAGTAAGAGGAAATAAAAGTATTAGTAACTTATTTATTATCATTTACACCCTCTAGAAATACCCATAAAAACAACTACTAAACAGTTTTTAAACGGATCTGTTTCCAGAAAACAGCTCAAAAACAGTTTTTTAACGGGTCCGTTTCCGAAAAAACAGCTATGAAACAGCTTTTAAACGGGTCTGTTTCCAGAAATCAGCTCAAAAACAGCTAAAAACGACTTTTAAATGGGTCTGTTCCCAAATAAACTGCTTTTCAAAAGGATCTGTTTTAAAATAAACCGTTTTGAACTCAATCCTACAGTTTTTGGGGAATATATGATATTTTTTATTAGCCCACCCTGTATAAATTAAATATCGCTCGAAAACGCACCATACTGTATAACTTAAACGTCGCACTAAACGTTTCCAGGACTGCATATTATGATAAAAAAAGATATATAATAAAACAACAGGAAACAGATAATACGCTCTAGACTCGTTGATTTCACAAATACAAACTTTACCCACACTAAAGCTCAAGCATAATGAACATTATTGGACAAAAACTTAATTTGTTGCTAAAATTTTACCAACCAAAGTTTACTTCCCAAAGTTATAACCAAAAACAGCGTAGTAAACGGCAAAATAATCATTGTATGTGTATACAGTAAAACAAAAGGGTAACATATAAACTTATTTCCTTAATCTATACACCTAATAAATCTCTAGAACATTGAACATTTTTTAATTTTGACGACTGCTTCTAGCAAAAGCATATAGACCCCAAAAACCAATTTTAGAATTTTGTCTGAGCCGGTATCACACAAAAATCTACTGCAATTTTTAATGGGTCTACAGTATTAAGTTCCTTTTATCAAAATCGTTTGACAGGGCAAAAGTTATTGTTTAAATCAAGAAAAACGGGTAAAACGGTGGTTACCCTAGCTAGCCTACAATAAATTGGTTTCTTTGATTTTTAGCAAAACTTAAAATCTGAAGCCTAATAAATAAAGCCTAATAAATACACCAGTATAGTAAACGTGGTCGTCTGGGCTAATTTATTATGATTGCTAACTTTTATCTTAAGACTCTAACCTTATATATCTTTTAGGGACAAGAATCACACATGATTGAAACCTCAATTACTATGTGAACAGATTCGAAAAAAGACCAGTAAGAAGGTAATAAAATTTTCTATTTACTCTACATATGTATCAATTTACTCGAAAAAATGTTACTGAAAATTCACCAACATACTATTTTATATTTTTAGAAAAGAACAGCCCAAAACATAAATATCTAGACACAATTACGGAGAATGGTAACAGACCCCAACGATTGTAATTTGGATTTTTATACTATAGTACCATTGTAGCAGACAGAAGCTGACCAATAAGAAGGTAAGGAACTTTTATGCTTTTTTTCCAACCTATATTTACGTGATCGGTCGTTGGTTTCCAATTTAATACACAGTAAAATATGGTAATCATTGGAAAGTTTAGCTCTCATTAAAAAAATGCATAAGATAACTCCCTCATTCGCGAAAAAACTTAAATCGTATATAACGCGAATAGGGCTTCGGACTATCGAAATAACGCAAGAGGGCTATAATACTAACACCAAAAATTTTGAAAATAACAACAGCTTTACTCTAAATTTATTAATTATATTTTTGAGATATTTTGAACAATTAGATTTTTCTGTTTAAAACGATATATCACACCATATGTCAGGGGGATGAAGAGGGTTAACTACCCCAAATAAATCATTTATATGTGTGTGTTTGTCTGTTTGTTCCAAGATCATTCAAAAACTATCGAGTCAATTTGAATAAAATTGATGATGACTTAAAACATGTAAAGATTTCTCAAAAAACCGTCTAACCGATTTTAATAAATTTTTTCTGGTTAAAACTATACGACATAATAAAGAACTGAAAAGGGCTAAGTATCCTAAAGGGAATATCATATAAATGAATAATAATTGATGTCTATATGTATAACTTCTTCTAAATGCCTTAAGCATCTAAAGATTTTTCAAAAATGATTTAACCGTTTTAAATTTCTAGTATAAATACAAATAAAGATACCAAAAAAAACCATTTTATAAATTTCTTCTAAATAACTGAACCAGTTTGAATAAAATTGATTAAAACATGTAAAGATTTCTCAAAAACTGGTTAACCAATTTTAATTAATTTTGCTAGAAATAAAAGAGGTTAAAATCAAGAAATTTACTAAATAAAGCACTGGATATTTAGGAATCATAAACAGTTTAAAACAAAGCAACACACAACTTGGGTTAAATGAGGGTTAACTACCCCTATCTGCATGTATGTCAGTCTGTCTGTCTGTCTGTTTGCATAATTTCTCATAAACGACTGAATCGATTTGAATAAAATTAAAAAACGAGTGAAATCATGTAAAAATATCTCAAAAATTACTTAATCGATTTAAATAAAACTGTAATTAACAACTATGTTGGGAATTTGGAACCTTTGGTTGCACTAAAACAAAGTTATGATTGTTTTCCACAAACCAAAACTACACTTTTTTGCACTCGACGCGCGTTTCGCTAACAACGTTAGCATCATCAGGAGACGATAAACAATCAACTAAATTAATCTACGCTCTATCTTATATACAATCCTTTAGTGGGCGGAGATAAGACTAATAATTTGCGATTAATCACGATTTTTAATCCTATCTCCCCTCAACCAAAGAATAAAGTGTACTAAATGGGATGGGTCCTCTATCTTTATTTAAACTATTTCTGGATTTAATGATTTGTATACTTTCATATGCATTCAAAAGTTTTTTGTTCGGTACACTTTTTAGAAGTTTTAGGTTATATAATGTGAATCAATGATTGCTTTCAAAAGCATGCTCGGCCACACTTGACTTTTCTGTTCTTCCGTGTTTTAAGTGTGCTAATTGTTCTTTAAAACGTGTTTGAATAGAGCGTCTCGTTTGGCCAACATATTTTTTGTCACAATCCATGCAACTAATTTCGTAAATTCCACTTTTTTCTAGAACCGTAGTTTTATCCTTGGGATTTCCTAGTAAGCTTCTTATTGTGTTACCGGATTGATATACTAATTTAAGACCGGTGTTATTAAATACTTTTTGTAATCCTTTCGTATAATTAGGATTATAAGGAATTGATACAAATTTTGAGTCGCAGGTATCTTTTTGTCTGAAAAAAGTGGAATTCCGAAAGGTCTTTTGAAAAGAATGTCTATTTATCCTATATTCCTATATTCCTACTCCTATTCTTTTCTGTTTCAAATCTTTCTTTGTTTAAAGGGAAATTTACTAATCTATATGTTAAAAAGTACAAACTTGCAAGCTTATGTTGTAAGCAATGAAAAGAATCATTTGGAATATACCTGTTGGTGGTCGTTCCTTTTCTGTATAGGTCAAAGTCCAATTTATTTTTATTTCTTATAACTAAAGTGTCTAGAAATGGCAGTGTACCGTTGTTCTCTGTTTCATAAGTAAATTTAATTGTGGGAAATTTGTTATTTATTTTTTCCATAAAATTTTCAGCACTAGTTACTTTAGTGTTGAATACTGCAAACACATCGTCTACATACCTAAACCATACTCTGGGGAAATACTCAAATTCTTTACTTATATCTGATTCAAATTTGCTCAAGAACAACGGTACACTGCTATTTCTAGACACTTTAGTTATAAGAAATAAAAATAAATTGGACTTTGACCAATACAGAAAAGGAACGACCACCAACAGGTATATTCCAAATGACTATTTTCATTGCTTACAACATAAGCTTGTAAGTTTGCACTTTTTAACATATACATTAGTAAATTTCCCCTTAAACAAAGAAAGATTTGAAGCAGAAAAGAATAGGATTAGGAATATAGCTGGCGAAAACGGTTACGACGAAGGCTTAATAAATAAGCTGATAAATAGGAATTCTTTTCAAAAGACCTTTCGGAATTCCACTTTTTTCAGACAAAAAGATACCTACGACTCAAAATTTGTATCAATTTCTTATAATCCTAATTATACGAATGGATTACAAAAAGTATTTAATAACACCGGTCTTAAATTAGTATATCAATCCGGTAACACAATAAGAAGCTTACTAGGAAATCCCAAGGATAAAACTACGGTTCTAGAAAAAAGTGGAATTTACGAAATTAGTTGCATGAATTGTGACAAAAAATATGTTGGCCAAACGAGACGCTCTATTCAAACACGTTTTAAAGAACACTTAGCACACTTGAAATACGGACGAACAGAAAAGTCAAGTGTGGCCGAGTATGCTTTTGAAAGCAATCATAGATTCACATTATATAACCTAAAACTTCTAAAAAGTGTCCCGAACAAAAGACTTTTTAATAATGCATATGAAAGTATAGAAATCATTAAATCCAGAAATAGTTTAAATAAAGATAGAGGACCCATCCCGTTTAGTACACTTTATTCTTTGGTTGAGGGGAGATAGGATTAAAAATCGTGATTAATCACAAATTTTTACTCTTATCTCCGCCCACTAAAGGATTGTATATAAGATAGAGCGTAGATTAATTTAGTTCATTATTTATCGTCTCCTGATGATGCTAACGTTGTTAGCGAAACGCGCGTCGAGTGCAAAAAAGTGTAGTTTTGGTTTGTGGAAAACAATCATAACTTTGGTTATGTAATTAACAAAATGCAAATGAATTGAAAATAAAGCACTGAATATGTAAGAATCACATCATGACTTGTCAAGAACCAGTTTGATTACTTAGATTCTTAGCTGCTTAACCGATTGAAATAATTTTTTTCTTATTAAGAAACAAACAAAAATAGATTTTTCTAAACAAATATTAAATAAATAATAATACCTATTAAAAAAATTTATAAACCTGCTTCTCCGGGTAATACCTTAACAAGCATACATTTTTAACAATTGTCTAAAAAAAAACAAGTGTAAAATTACTAATATTACTAAAATATCTGAACAAACGCTCATTTCTAATAAAATAAGTCTAAAAAAAAAATAGATTAAAAACGAAATACTACTCCTCCAGCTAATATATTGTCAGGAATTTAATTAAAATTTTACTATGACCAATACCTGTAAAAAAGCAATAAATTACATGGAAAACGGTAACACCTGCTTAATACTGTGACAATAATTTTTAAACTTTGTATTTAAAACGGTAAGTAGACAGGCATGCATATATCTGTATCTAATCTAGTTTGTCGGTATGTCTCACGAAAACTACTGAACCCTTTTTAACGGGTCTATGATCTTGTTACTTCAACAGCTTTTTAAAATGGAAAATTCTAGTAAATGTCTTCTTCTATAAGTATTAAATCAGTAACATTTTAGTCAATAATTCTCAAAGTTCTCCTAAACAACTACTCCTATGACAAATAACTCAACGTCATTCAAAACAGTCAAACAGCAATACTACTCTACAAGAATTTAATTAAATTTTAAGATAATTCTTAACGAATAAAACATCTGATTCTCTGTGAAATACCGTACCGCTTTGCAAGTGTTTTTTTTTACTACCATTTCATCATAAAGTTACTTTCCCTACCTTAAACGTTTTTATATATAAAGATCTACTGTGTATAGATAACTCTACAGGTAAAACCTAGGTAAAAAAAATAGATGCGTTTTAAAAAACAGGTAATCTAAAGCGTGATAAGTCGTTGTAAAGGAATTTACAGATGTTTATATGTAGGTCTTCTCGGGTTTTTTCGGGGTCTTTGTAGGTTTTTGTGTTCCTTTCTATGTTTAATGTCTGAAGAATAAACACATCTAAATATTTGGACAGGCTAGTTATCATTAAATCTCTGAATCTGTATTGACTGTTGCTAAATGTCCCCAAAACAACAGCTTATAAACAGAACAGTTCCTCTGCTCTGACTAATCAGAGCAAAAACTTAAGTTTCCTAAATTTTACGTGTAAATTTTAGATTTTGAAAGTTTTAAATAAAACAACAAAAGTTTAATACATATAATTTATTAAATACATGGTTATAACTATAGGATATTTACCATATTTATTAACCCAAGGATAAAGACTACATACATCTACATACTTGATTTTTTCACCTTCTCGAGTCTTGACGAATAACTTTGTAGGTTCTGTCCTGCCACCAAAGAACGAGTCTCTAGGGTTAAGAGGCAGGTGAAGCATGAGAGGGTGATTTTCAGTATATATCGAAATCTCCTTATTATTTTCCATATCATGTCTGGAATCACACTCCCATTTTTCAATAACCTCATAGCCCATGATGCGTAGTCTTTTCGTTTTTGAGCATGTACTTTCATAACGCTGGTCAGATGTTGTGTTAGACTCTACATTTCTATTAAATTTGATTCATCTAGGACAACCATGCCAAAAACAACCGTGAAACTCAAAAACTTGGTTCGTTTCTTCGCAAAAACCATCAACTTTTAATCCACCCAAAACTATTTCTTTTCCTACGGTTGCATCTTTAATTTTGATTTTTCTCTCCTTTTCCTCCCACGCTAACCACTGTATGGCTATTTTTCACTGATTATCAGACCAACGATAACCATTCTTTGGTATAAGACCAATAGTGTTTGGCTTAAGGTAATTACTTCTAAAAATTTTATTGCAGGCCGATGGTAAAGTCGACTCTGTAAAAGGGCAAACTCCTCCCGATTTGATCATTAAATCGCGAAATTTTAGACAAGCCTGCATTAAAATGTCTACATCAGAAATACAGTATTCAGTTATTTCTTTTTGAAAATCGAGAACGTAATCTTTGGCAACCATCGAGGTATGCCACTGAATCAATTTTTTACGCTCTTCCTCTTTTAAATTATTAGGATCGTAAAATTCTAGAGCAGGTATACTACCAATATATTTCTGATTATCAATGGTGTTAAACAAGTGGGGGAAATGCCCTTTTTTCAACTCTTTTAAGCCGAAAACTTTCGGTAGTTTTGCCAATGCCATAGGAAAATAGTTTAGGGAATCCGAGAAACTTACATTACTCATTCTCATTAAAATTAATTTCGTACCACGCATTATCAACTCAGGGGTCAGATCCGTTTTGGTAAGAATATAGCTTAATATAAATTGGTGATCAAATTCCCCACCATTGTGGGCAATGACCACCACCTTTTTAAACAATTTACACATATTTAAAATATGCTCCATTAACTGACCGACGGGTTCATGATTTATTATTTTTTGTTTAAACCCGCAGGTTTGACAAAAGTATAGGTTTGGTTCTTTTATACACCCTGAACAACACTGTTTTAAAACACCCATATTGGGTTCATGGAGTGCAGAACCGTCAGGCAGAAGTTTTTCCTGCCTGGTCTCAAGGTCATAAAAAATAAATAGGGTGTCTTTTGCTGGTTTAATCACATCCACAGCCATGTAGCAAAGATGGTCTTGAGGGACATGCTTGCTACATACTTTGCAGAATACCTTTCCACAAAAATGTTCTCTTTTACTTTTTACAATTTTGAGACACACCTCGCACTGACGGAGCTCCTTACATACAGTTGATTTGTCTAAAGAACCCTCCTTTATTTGATTTTCATAACAAATCTGGCCCCTAAAATTCCTTTTACAGTCTTGGCATTTGATTTTATTCAATTCAGGACATGCTGGAGACTGTTGACATGCCGGACATGTACCGCCACATCTATGTTTGTTTTTATGATCGTATGGGATATTACATTCCTTACAATAATAACCACAACAAAATGCGGCAGTCAACGAGGTTATCACGTTATAATGCCCTTCATGATACATTATATTTAAGGAAAGACCTGTACCCTGTCCTTTAAAGACCAGGTCCCTCCCCTTAGACCCATATTGATAAATTGTAATTTTAAAATTAGAAATATATTTCTGAAACTTCTTAAGTTCAGGTATACCCGCCTCCTCGTCCTGAATGAAAACGTTCGCTTCTTTTAATAAAGCGAGGGCTTTTTCAGTTTGAAGCCTATTGTTAGTTCGTATTTGTTTATAATTAGGGTCCTTGTTAATGTGTGCTATTGCTACCACCAGTGCTCGAGAAAGGCACAGGTTATTTTTGTTGTTTATAACTACAATTCCCCTTCTCTTCTTAGACTCCTCCTCAAAAGTGCTGTACGCATTACCTCTACCTATAGGTAATGTCACCGTCGTAACACCGAGACAGAATGTTTCGGTATTTAGCCCAGACGAGTTGGACTGGTAAATACTAACTAACATCGTCAACTTTAATATCCTTAGCTTTTTTAAAACTGGACCAGCCCTGACCACGAGTAAAATCTTTTGAACAAAAGGTAAAACCTACAAGGTCATTGGGTCCCACACCTTCGGTGCCCTTTAGGACTATGTCCTCTATTGCCTCCTTAACCCAGCTGACTGGCTCTGCTTTTTCGGGGACAGGTCTAATCTTGAACTCCAGGGTTCGACCTTGAAGACCAAACCGACGGATTATCTTCATAACATCTTTTAAAATAAGACATTTCTCCATTACTGTAATAAATAAAACCAACAATGTTTACGTTAGTTTTTATAAAAACTAATAACAGGAAACAAAACCGCAAAAAAAAATAACATACTTCAATAAAATTGCAATAACAAGAAACCGCAAAAATATGTTTACGTCAACTGACTGTAGCTTAACTGCTTCAGGATAGCTCTGGCTAGAGATGTTATCGCTAAAACTGAGATAGCTAGAATGCAGATTAGGAGCTTGCGTCACGGCTTTTTGTACTCCATCTCGACTTGCCCCTCCACTTTTCCATGAAGAGCTCGTTCACTATTCTTCTATGAGAGGTGCGTTCATTAATTAAACAGTATGAGTAATTAATAAAACTTTTTTTTATTTTCAGACGATGCATGGACAACAACATATGGTTCTAAGGATGGAATTTAATTGTTGACAGTCTCAGTTTCCTGAATTGTGATAAGACCGTGAGAGCACACAGCAACAACTTAGACATTTAAAAAGTGTTCGAAGTATAAGGGTGTATTTAAAAATTATTAATTTTAAATTATGTCAATAAATTATATAAATATTATATTTGTGTGTGTGTGTGTGTGTGTGTGTGTGTATATTTATATGCCATACTTTAAAAACACTATTCAAAGTACTTAAGCTAATATATAAAAATTTAGAGAAAATAAAAACAGATATAATTTTGTCTTTATAGATTCTGATATAATAATAGCATATATTGAGAAAATGCTGGCGGTATTTTTAAATCAATATAGAATCAATTTAGTCTCTTTCAAAATGTTAAAGCCTAGCAATATTCATACTAGTGTAAAGCCTTATAACCTCTTTAGAGTAAAATTTTAGGTTATAATTTTTAAATAGTTCGCTAAATCTTGTCTAAATATCTGATTTTCAATTTATTTTCAACACTAAGAACTTTTTCATGTATTAAATTTTTGGACATAATAGAATTTTTACACAAGTAAAACAATATTTTAAAATCCTAAGTAAAGTAGTAGTAGCTTCATCATGGTCGTGTTATTACTCTTTTAAATATATTTGTTGACTATATGTCGTTTAAATATTGAAGTTAAAAAATAATAAAACGTAATAAGATCAATGCTCTATTTCAAATGAATTCAGGAAAAAATTATGTTGTCTATGCTGATGAGTCATTTATTGAATTCGACTATGAAAAAATTGTTACTAGAGGCCGTATCACTGATGTTTTCCCCAGGAGTTGTAAATGGGATCACCTCCGCTTTGTGCTATATTGATGGTCATATGTATTTTTTAAGAAAAACTCATATTACAAATACAACGAATTTGTGGTTGAAAAAAGGAACTTTTTAACTGGAATTTTATTTACATACCTTGCCCCGATAAGGGTCTAGTTCGACAACTAAAATCGTTATTATTTAAAGTATGGTAATTTTTTTTTATTATTTTTGTTTTTATTAGGGTTGAAATATTACTAATAAATACTTTTTTATAATCCTGTATTTTATTGAGATTTTAAACACTTATACATTGTATTTCCTAGCCCCATGGAACCTCATCGACGTTCTCCTTGAGAACGTCTTGGAACATAAGGTGCACGGCACAGGAATTCTAAGATGTTGTTCTCTCATGTGTGCGTTTCGGTTTTGGATGCACCCGAAGAGCTTCTCAGATATGCCGCACTTGTACTTTCTTCCTGAAAAAACAAAATTTTAGAATCTTACTCATAGAAAACATAAATGGTTGGTTGAACGTAATCACATATTTTTAAATTCAATTATAATATGCATTTGTCATGCTATTACTGTACTCTAACAGGTCTTATTCTACAAAGTGAATATTAAACTTTCAGAAGGGGTTGCTTACAAAATATTTTATCAACCAAACTTAAATTTGACATATACTCCATAACCCTCTTTTTGGTAACATAAAATTCAATATTACGATCAAGCGCGTGTATTTTCATTGAAAACTCTTCAAGTTTATGCCTATACTCCTCGGATGACATTTTTTGAACTAATAAGTAGGTCCGATAAACATATTTATGAGTGTAGCTATAAGACTAGGACTAAGACTATAAGTGAAGGTGATATCAACTGTTTTGGGAAGGGACCAACTATTCGAAAGTGCATCCAAATCTTTTAAAAGCATGGGCAATTCTATTCTGACAGGGTTATGATTTGGGTTTTGGTTGGATTGGTTTGAGTATGGGTTAGGTTAGGTGTGTGGGTTGCGTTTGGGTTGAGTTTGTGTTGGATTCGGTTCTGTTTAGTTTGGTCGGTACGCTTTCGGATGAATGAACATTCGGATCGATGAAGCCATCTCACTGTTTTGCGGTTAACTTGAATGTCACGTCTTGGGAAACGAAAAAAATATCTTGTTTTTTGCTCTGAATAACAAACATTAGATTTATTATAAATTAAAATTTTCACTAATATTATATTTTGCCCACCCCCATATTAAAACCCCAATGTCAAACCACCCCCCTCATATTAAGACTAGTTGTTGTTGTTCAAAATCCCCGCCGGCAAACTTTCTCCAATTCAATTACTTAAAGGTCAATTAAAGGTCAAATTATGCCAGAAACCTCATATCTATACATTAAAATCTTAAGTTACCATAAGCATTATTTTAAATCGCATTTCTGAAGAGTTTTGTGTTTTTAAACAAAATGTATGTATCCCTAAAAAACATAAAGAAAATTTGATCTTTTTGGTAAATTATGTCTACAGCGAGGTTGTTGATCTTACCATATGTATCAATTAAATTACATTTAAAATTGAATAAAGAGAAAAAATACGGAATAAGTTCGTTATATCACTAGTACAATAATACAGCTTATGATGTAACTCAAAACAGGTAAAGTTATTACGTAATAAGAACTTCTTATAGTATGTAGGTAAGTATTTTAAATTCACGACTGATTGTTGAGGTGTTTTAGAAAACCAAATATTTTTGAAATTCTTTTATTGACAGAATTTTTTTTTAATTTGTCTTACCTTTTACCAGTGTTCTATAAATTCAAACACTGCTGCCATATTCGGCTTACCTACTTCTTTCTCGCCTCTGTAAACTAGGCAAACTTGTCTTTTGTTAAGGGATCTTATCTTATCTGTTAGCTTGTACCTTTTTAGTAAAAATATACTATTTTCTTCCATCTCTACCAGTATGCTGTCTCCGAATTTCATCTTCACCCTCTTCACTCCAAATATGGGGTAGGGTTTTTCTTTTTCTAGTAACTCTTTTTTACCACTGTTTTAAAATTAAACTGCTGGTTAATTTCTGCCGTTACGGAAGATACTGATGAATTTTGTGACATTTTTTTTTTATTTCTTGCTTGTCGACTGAAATTGAACTAAGCACCTAAAGCACAGAACGTCTTTTATATTGTCTTCATTTTGTTTTGTCACTTTTAAGACTGATTAATCAGAAGATAAAATATATTTTTCCTGTTTCGTTGGTGAGAATTATAATAGAAAATAACACCATGGTTAAAAACATCCTGTAATTATTTCTTTTAGCACATATATTAGCCTGAGAATACGTTCTAAGAAATAATATGATCGATATTTAATTTACACAAATCATCAGGAATTCCCTAAAAAGCCAAACCTTAGGTTCAAGCTTTCAGGGTGGTCATGGAATTCACACGTCCCGTTTAAATTAAGTCAATAAGTATGTTCAAAGACTGTTTACTTAAGAAAAGTCCTGTGTAAAAGCTGTTTGTTTGAAAACAGACCTGTTTGAAAGCTGTTTCTTAACTGTTTTTCAGAAACGGACCCTTTCAAAAGCTGTTTAATAGCTGTTTTTTCGGAAACGGACCGTTTAAAAGTTGTTTAATAGCTGTTTTTCGGAAACGGACCCGTTTAATAGCTGTTTTTTTTAGAAACGGACCCCGTTTGAAAGCTGTTTATTTAAAAACGGAGCTGTGTGAAAACAGTTTATTTGCGAATACACCCGTTATAAAGTTGTTGGTTTGGGAACAGACCCTGTTGAAAAGTTGTTTATAATAGGTTCTTTCTAGAATAGGTATTATATATAGTTCAATAAAATAGCAATTAATATACTAATACTGTTTGGTTATACTTATTACGTATGCAACCTCGTATAACAGAAAACCTTTTAAAAGAAGATAAGTGAGATTTTATATATGTATAAGTATAGAAAGACAGTTTTTTGCTAGTGGTTAAAATCTCTTTTTATATTAAAAATTTACAGGACCATGAAGAGAAAACTTTTTGAACAATTCCCTAATATTACAGATACGTTAGTCGATCTGTTTTGAGTATAATCTTACCACATTATTTTTACACCTGTCCAGAGTTGTCGGGGTTGTTATATGTAGAAAGCTAATGCCTCTATCTATATGTTCTCTCTATACGTTATCTTGTTTTTTATATATCCTTTAAGAAAAGCTTATCAACAACACCTCATGACAGTGTGGTCTTGAGCGCCGATTTCTTGTGCGTTATATCGACGGTTCGATCCTCACCTGAGACTTTTTATTAAAACAAATACCACGTTAGACATTTCTGAATGTATGATAATGGCGGCGGCTATCTTGGAAACTCAGTGACAGCACAATCATCTATTTGGTTGATAGTAGTTGAGCTTCAGTAGCCCAACAAGTGGCAGAGACACCAGCTATAGTTGACATAACCTTACAAGTTGATAGTAGGCGAGCTTGAGCATTGAGAATTCTAGAGTTTGATAGGGTAACCCTGACATAACCTACAGGAGGCGAGTTTCAGCAGTTCAACAGGTGTCTGTACCAATACTGCACGGAGTCTGCAAGGAGTCTGCACGAGATCCTTATCAGTAAGGATCTTGCGGTTGGATCAAGAGAAGCAATTAAGGATCCCAGAAGCAATTAAGGTACCAGAAAGCAATTAAGGATTTGGGCGTGGCACGTAGCGGCATATATCAAAAGACTTGCGGTTAGATCCTTATCAGTAAAAAGTTCCCACGGTCCTCAAAATTTTCCCACGCTCAAGTGTCGCCATACCTACTTTCCTAGTATAAAATATTAAAGTTTTATTTTACTATTACTTAGCAACAATTTAAGGATTTTGTGATAAATCCGGTAGGAATGGTAACTGTTAATCACCAAATTTCTATTTCAGGTGGACTTTTGATGGAAATATGGGTAGTTTTTTCTCAATTTTTAAACAACAAAAATTATATTTTTGGTTCCTTTACATGGAAAAAAACAATAATCCTGGCGGCCATGTTAACATCTAGGCTTTGCAGGGTAAGTAGTATAAACTGTCGAGAACTTTTTTTTTAAATTCAGTTTAAAGCAAAATTGGGATACTACAAAAGATTTTTTGTGTGTGTGTCTTTTTATAGACTGTTCTTTTCAGTTTTTTATTTATTACTTTTGTTAAAAACTAAAACGATGATGTCCGAAAGGAACCATATAAAAGTGCTCAGGATATTTACGCATAAATTTGCCAGAAATTGGCATTATCATTTTTTGTTGAGTCTAGAGAACTTGTATAATTTTTTTCTTTACTTATAAAAAAGTTCTGGTTTTATATTTTTTTATAAACTTAATTTTTTCTAAAATTTTTGTTTTACAGGCATTTTTATAGTTTTTTTTTTATTATAAAATGTTGCTTTGTACCACCAGCAAACTGAACAAAAACTCATAAAAACTGATTAAAAAATGAATATGGCACGTATTATCTGCATATAAAAATATTTTATTTCCAGTTGTAGCTGCAGCAAGAAGAAATTCCCTTTCTTTACGCACCACCACGAATAAAAAGCTTCATATTGTCATAGAATACTGACTAAGGATGCTGCAGATAGAGACAGATATTAACCACCAAAAAGAATAGTGCTAAACATGAGGATATGTACTGGTAATAATGCGCTATAGTGCCTGCAAGTCTTAATATACTGCTTTGCTCTCTTTGACTTAAACTAATTTTTTTAATGGAAAGCTTATTCTGAATTTTCTAAATAAAATTAAAAAAAATGTCATTCCACTAACTGCTTAAATTAAAAAATGGGGAAGAGGTGTTTGTTTATTATTAAAAAATCTTTAAAAATTTCAAACTATTGTTGTTAAACATTTTTAGCTGTCCAAAAAAAAAAAATAGTAGTAATAGTTTCTGCACTTTAGGCAGGTTTTTATTACGTCTCCCAGTACTCAAATTATTACCGAAAAAATTGGGCCTATTGGCACATCAAGTCAGGTAATAATGCTGTTAAAATTAATTATACTTTTTGTTTGGTTTTAGGTCAGCCTACGTCACTTATCCGTGTCCTTGATTATGCTGTGAAGGGTGGTTTGGTCCAGAATCTCCACCAACACTAGCTTAGATGAACTTTGGGTTGGTACATCTCGGAATGTCTGATATGCAACTTAGCAGCTGTAGGCAGTGGTCTTTGTTAAAAGCGAATATAGTATGTAGAGAAAATCTAGACTGAGAAAAATGGTGGGCTACGAGAACTCAAATATGATATATATGACATAAATATCCTGACCCAGCCGTGTTGCCAATAGAGGATGGCCCAGGTCCCTGGGCTGTGAGAACCAAGTGCAAGGGATTGCAGGAAAACACGGTTCATGTGTTGTGGTAGCCAAAAATATGCATAAACACTGAATGTATGTTTTTGGCCATTTAGGGTGCCAGAACTCAACATCTAGGTTGTGGTGACTCATGATCTGGGCTGGGAGAACCCTGCCTTTGGGCTACCAGAATTCCGCATCTGGGTTGTGGTAACTCATGGTCTGGGCTGGGAGAACCCTGCCTTTGGGCTACCAGAACTCAGCATCTGGGTTGTGGTAACTCATGGTCTTGGCTGGGAGAACCCTACTTTTGGGCTACCAGAACTCAGCATCTGAGTTGTAGTATATCCAGTCGGGGTAACTTTGAACCATTATTGGGTAACTTAGAGCCACTTGGAAAATTTAGTTTAGACACATGAAAAGTTCCAACATATAATTTCCCAAGTTGCTCAAAGTTACCCACAGTGGTTCAAAATTACCCCAAATGACTGTACTAGTATTAGGAAAAAAAATAAAACTTATTTTTATTTTTTATTTTATTTTTATAAGAAACTGCAAAGTTAAAATTGTTTTAGTCGACGAAAAATTTTCATCTCCAGCACGAACGCTACTAGGGATTAAAAAAATACCGTAAACTAAGGAGCATTAAAAATGTGGATCTTGTTTTTCCTCGTATTTTTCTGAAAATAAAAAACATTTTGGGATTTAAAAATAAAACAAAATCGAATGAATTGACTCTCAAGTCGCCCCGGCTGACTGTATACAAAATATAATAAATAAATAGCTAACTATACAGCGCTATCCATTATAAACCAGTATGGAATTTTTGACTTTATTTTGTGTAATTTTTATAGCTAAGCAGGCTTTACCCTTGTCAACAATTCAGAATAACTCAAAAACTAAACGAGATTTTTTTTAATTTCTCTTAAATTCAAAAAAAGCACACAATAAACAAAGTGTTACGTTGAAAATAACAAAACTTAAATTATAAATGTCAAATTTCAGATAAGACGATAAGGTTTATAAAGGATAACCCCTTACATAAAAAAAAATTAAAAAAATTATCTAAAATATCGCGTTTGAAAATGTTTGACTGTGAAATATATAAAGAAAATCAAATATTTTAATATAAATACGATGTGTTAAAAACAAAACCTAAAGGCTGAACTGTAACGCTAAAGCCGTCTCTAAGTCTAATTTACTCAGAAAAATGACAGAAATATATTGTAAATTAGGCTTAGGAAAGAGTTAGCGGTGTTAGTAAATCTCAGCCAAACTGTTTAAAATACAAAACAGACCCTAGACATTTCGCACTCCACGCTTTCATATTATTTAGAAAATACAATAAAACAAATTAATATTTTTCACACATGAACCTGCCGCTGCACCAGCCAGGATACCTGCACATATGATTATGACCTACACTAACTACATCACAACTGGAAATGAAGCTAGCAACCGCCAGCCAAAGCAACACGCAAGCCCGAATATGTGCAAAATTCCACATTCAGCAAGTACCGCCTATAATCGGATTTACATGTGTAAATCTTTGGGTTTTACTAGACGGCGGAAAAAATAAACCATGATCATGAGTTAGAACAATTCAGGCTCTGAGTTATCGTAGCCCAGACTGTGAATTAGCACAGACCCAAAAAGTTAATACATGAAACTGGGCTGGGGCAATCCCATGCCTGAATTGTGGTAGCCACGACTTGCCGAGCTAAATAGAAATGGTTTAGGACAATCATACCGTGTGCTATAGTAACGCACGGTGTGAGTTCCGGTAGCCCCAAATTTTCAACTCACAGTCGTGGGTTGGCCCCGTTTTTTCAGTGTACACTGGTAAAAAAAGGCCTCAGGTGTTATAGTGTCCAAGCAGACAGGCTCGTGTGAAATATTTTTGGCCAAGAATTTTCAGTTCAGAAAATATATAAAATCAACAAACTTTGCTCAAGTGTGTCACAAATACTTTAATAAAACCACTTAAAACAATATTTATGGGAAATTCCTAGAGGGAAAATCAGCCAAAGGACTCTTTCTTTCTGCTTCCTGTTACGAAAATTCCGGAAAAAGAAAAGAAAAATTTAGCGTTATTTTATTTTATTTCATACTGTATTGTAATGTTCCCTCTTACGGAATTAATTTGAGTCCGGGAAATGACCTATTACGTCACTAGTCCGGTAAAATAACATTACCGGGCTCAAACTAAATTTCTGAATTTTTATAAGCAAAATGTTATATTTTTGAAGAAATCTTTATTATTACTGAAACACAAATATTTTATACAATAAACTACTAAAAATTACTTATAAATATTCACATTAATTGTGCAATTGAAATTATTTGAAATTACATGAGCATGCAGCCGAGCAATCTTTTTCGGGGTTACGTTTTCGCGAGGGAGAGTAACTTTGGGTTTGATGTTGTTGGTGTAGAACTTAAACAAAGTTTTCTCCTCCCTGGATCATTCTAGCTACTTTTGTTTTTGTCTCTAAAGACTCCTCGACATATTTTTGGGCAACAGAGGTGCTCTTCCAGCCGCCGTGACGTTTTAGCACATAAACATCTGCTCCCGCGTTTGCTACAAGCAACGAGGATATAAGCTAAATAGAGAAGACACGTAATGCTAATATCCGACCAGCAAGTCAACGGTATCCTGGAAGTATTACTGGAAGTTTTTGATTCTTTGCTGAATGCGCTAGGATGAATCTGGGTAATATTTATTTGGAATTAAAACGCCAAAAATCCAGCGCATTGAATCTCAGATAGAGGGCGTGGTGAGACAGAGATTTGTTGGCAACGTCGCATCTTATATTTCATTATTCGGCGCCGATCTCCGTTTTTTTTTAAATAAATAAAATAAATAAATAAATAGTCATATATTTCCAACAGATTAGTCACCCATTTACAGGAAATACAAAAGTATATAAATTATAAAGTAAGTTGGTATAAAAAAAAATGTACACCAAGTATAAACCGATCACCTACCCAACCCAAATAGGTACATGAAAGAGAAAAAGAGAAAAAAAAATATAAATAGACAGAATATCCTAAGAAAAAAAAAATAAGGCAGAAAAAACAAAACAAAAGCAGTTTAGAACCTTATAACTAGATTTACAGAAACCGAAAAAAAAATTAATCATTAAAATTAACTAATTTGATTGAGTAATACTTTTAATGTATCATTAAATATGTGACAATGTTTTAAATATTTATTAAATATGTTACATAAATAATATATGGGTGCTCTAGAAAGCATATTAGTTCTGGGGCGATAACAATAAAAAGTCTGCGAACTTCAAGGATTTAATCTAGGAACCAGAAACTTAATATCATTTAATAGCTCACCAAAATCCACCTGATTATGTAATATTTTAAACAAAAAAGAGACTGCCAATCTACGCCTTCTTGTTTCTAAAGAGATTACTTCAAATCTATTCAGTAATTGAACATGATCAGTAGCAGGATAAAACAAAACATGGCGTCAAGTGAATAAAACGTGTTTCCGATACCTCTCTGAATTTTTAACTTTTTGGGTGGTTATTGCTGTAATTAAATTGTGATTTTTTTGCATATAGTATTTTTACACAGTTTTGAAGTGAATGGTGTAATTACATTTCAAAAGACTGCAGTAGTTAAGCTAGAAACTGGGTAACTAAGATTATAGGCGAAATTACGTCTCTACCGGGTCGACACAGGTATAGGCAAGTACCAGTAACAATGAGACAAAAGAAGTGGAAAAAGCAGTCGAAAAAGTCTGTACAGCACTTTTTAACAAATTTGAGAGCAAGATGGATCAAAGGTTAGTGGATCTTAACTACAAAATTGATAGCGTAGCTGAATTGAAAAAAGACGTCACTAACATTAAAACTAAGATAGAAAATAATTATGATTCTATTATTAATTTACAAGAAAGATTTGATAATCTGGAGCAAAAATCTAAGCGAAAGTCTTTACGGTTCAATGGTATTAAAGAAGGCATAGAAAATGGTGATGACAAGAACCTGATTTCTATAATTTTATCACTCATAAATGATAAGTTAAATTTAAGAAGTGATAAAAGTGAGATAGAAAGCGCTTTCAGAATAGGTCAAAGTGGAGAAGCTTCTAGACCAGTTATGGTTAACTTTGGTTGCATTTCCCTAAGAAATCAAGTACTGCAAGTTAGAAAGTTGCTCAAAGGGATTAGTTATACTGTATATGAAGACCTTACCACCGAGAGATACAACTTATTGCAACTTGCTAAAACTAAATATGGAAAAAATAAAGCATGGACCTCCTCTGGAAAAATATTTGCCTGAGACGAGGATCAAAACAAAAAAATACTAATTGCATCCAAACGTGATATTGATGGCGTAGACGAAAACTAAATCGACACGGATCAGCCACACTTTGATTTTTAATATTTGGGACTTTTAGAAATAAGAATACGCTAGAGTTTTGTTTTTTTTTTTTAATCTGCATTTTTGTTTTTCATTTCCATTCAACAAGTATATATGATTATATTTAATAAAGTTAAAATTACTATGTATATTATTCTTTATATATTTAGGCCAAATTTATTTATGGACTTTAACAAAAAACTCAAACACAAACCATCTTTTTTCCAAATTTATTTAGTCTTAATACAGGGGGGTATTTGTAAAAAAGAACATGAACCTTAATGTTAAATTTGTAAAATTTGCTCACGCAAACTCGCGATCTCTATATTCAAGTTTCGAACTGATTTCGGATCTTCTGATTTCAGAGCAGTATGATGTTATGGGTCTATCAGAGACCTGGCTAAAGGAAGATCTTTCAGATGCAACCCTTGCTATACCAGGGTACAACTTGTCAAGGGATGATAGGGGAACGCGGGGTGGTGGGGTTGCCTTTTATGTTAGAGACTGCTATACGTTTAAAAATATACCCGTTCCGCTAGCACAAAGTACGCTAGAACCACTTTGGATCTCGATAAAAATACATGGGAAATCACTATGCCTGGGTACACTCTATCGACCTGACGGCAATCTTATGTCTTGTATTAATGATAGTAGTAGGGTTATACGGGTGCTGGATCATTTTTGAGGAGGGACCTTGACCTTGACCATGGAACATCTGTTGCCTATGAAAATACTATTGTAGCGTACTATTTTATTGTTGGCCTTGGAGCTGGTATTAACATTGACTCTCAAGCTCGCATATTTTGCCTGTGGGTGGTCTGAAAAATATTTGGTCTTGGCTTTAAAATATATGTGGGGTTTTCTATGGATTTAGTAGGTAGTGTCCTTGAGATAGTGTAGAATTTATTTAGCATTAATTCTCAAAGCTCGAATGTTTTGACCTTGGGTGGTTTGAAAAATCTTTGGCCATGAGTTTAAAATATAGGTGGGGTTTGTTAAGGGTTTAGTAAGTGTCCTTGAGATATTCTAGGATTTATTTTTATCCCCACACTCTTTTCAATTTAAACGTTTCCTATAAATATCTAAGAAGGTCCAGGGAACTAACATATTAAAGTTCATACATTTAAGTTAGTTAGTTATACATAGTGTCTGTTAAAATAACATAGTGGTTGTAAAATGATTCGTCATATTGAATACATTCCATTATCGCAGCGTGAAGAATACGACATTAAAAAAGAAAAGATTTTTAATGGTCAATTTGTAGCGATGCACGATGACGAACTTATATTTCTGGTGAATAAAAATCCAAATCCAATAGTTAGCCGCATCGCAGCTTTGAGTTCCATTAATGAAGAAGCAGATGAAGATATGGGTATATTTGAAGAGGAACCAGAAGAAATAGAGTGTATCGAAAAAAAGGGCATTGCTAAAATTAGAAAAAGCTCTATAGAAATGGCAGAGGTTTCTAATGCCAGTTACCTGAATATATAGTTATAGTATATCACGCAATCCTATTATGTGGTGACCTCGAGGTATGGAGGTAAATATTAGTTGTGTTACCAGTGTCTGGATAGATTTTTGAAAAAATGCCCTAATGGTGTACACACTACAAGGGGGAAATGATGTGCTGCTTTAAAATATCTAAAAATGCATGTGTTGTATGTAGGCAACCAATTTTTCAATTCACCAGGCCTGAAATATGTTTAGTGTGCAACGCGGGAACAAAAACAATAATTTTAAATCACACGGTATGATGAACAAAAAAATTAAATTATGTAAGTAGGATGCAAGATGACAGAATAGTTTAACCTTGAAATACAGTTTGTGGTGGGGTTTTCCCAATGCTATGCACTCCTTAAGTGGGGGTATGTTGAAGAACTGCATATAAATAAAACTCGAGAAAGCCAAACTCATCAGTTTCAGATCTGACTTTCCAGTTGTTCTTGTAGTAAAAAACTTGTTCAAGTGTAATAAGTAAAGTAAAATAATTTAAAGATACTATGGACATAACAAAACGTGTGTTAGATCAAATAAATTTTGAGATTAATAAAGAAAACAATTCTTTTGAATTAAAAACGTTTGATTCTCTTAAAGTTAATAATATTTATATTATTAAAGGAATGGCTGTTCTTCATACCCGTTTTGCAAAATCAATTTTGGTAACTTTATTTGATTAAACTGATACATTTAAAACATTTTTACCCAAACGAGTTCTGGAAACAATTAAAAATGATTTTGTGGATGCTGTTAATAAACAAAGTGATAAATATACAATAACATATTTAGGACAAAGTGTACCTAGTTATGCTGGTGGAAAAGGCAAATCTCTATTTGAATTTGGTATGCTTTGAAATATTTCATTTAAGTTACTATCAAAAAGTATTTTAAAAAAAGAATGATCAGTGAAATAGAAAAACACATCTCAGACTTGTGTTTGCAACTGCTAGAAGAAGCTGAATATATGGCAAAATCACATCAAATGGATCAAGAAACTTATGAGAAAGTACACAATTGTCTGAATGGTTCTACAGTTTGCGCCCAGTTTATTTATGGGAATTTAAATTTAAATAAACTTTGTGAAGAATTTATTTAATTAGAGCTGGAAGAATATCTCAAGGTTATACCAAATATTCAACATGAATTAAGAAATGACGATTTTGCTGAAGATTCTGACAGTGATCTAAGCGATGTCAATAGTGACTAAAATTTTTAAATTTAAAATTTTTTTCAAAAATAAAAAAAAAAATGACTTGGTTAGAATTCAATGAATATTCAAAATTCTTTGACCTTAATGGTGGTGTTAATCATATTCAAGAATTATTTTATGATTTACGTTTCAAAGCTGAGCATGAGCAAGTGTATGGTAGTGGTCCATGTTGGGCTAGAAGAACTGAACGAGAACTAAAAGAATTGTGTAAAAAATACTCTTTAGCAATTAAGCTGTGTAAAGACTATTTTCTAAATAAAGATATCGAAGTGTTGGTGGAAGGTTTAAATAAGCTTAAATTTTTTACAGAATTGTATTTTATTAAAAAATATCTACCTAAAACCATAGTAGAAAAATATTCGGAATTAAACTGTAGTGATGAATGTTAATGTTGGTAGTCACATTCGTAAGTTTATACAGGTTATTTTTAATATTAAAATTATCTCAGATCTTTAAATGAAAATAATTTGACTAGAATAGAGAGAATTATTTTAACTGTGTAATTGGGTTAATTTAAGTAAAGTTGTAGTAAACTATTGTAAATTATTGATTATTAATAATTTTTATAATAAATACATATATGTTAACCACACAATGCGTTTTTTATTATTATTATTGTTTAAAAAATAAAAATACGATATTTGAAACTAAGAATTATTACCATTTATTACATTTTTTAAAAATTTTACATTTGATAAAGCACATCCAGATAAATTTTTATTGTTGTGATATATACAGCTAGGAATTCCTTTGGCCAACGAAGGCTGTTCTGAAAGCTCAATAACATTGGAAATGTATGTTCGGATAAAATTGGCCTTTTCCAATCCCTTAACATACACAAATTCTGACAGGCTTGAGATGTGCTGAATAATGTCCTTAAAGTCTTCAATGTTGGTAAATCCAGAAGAACAATTTATACAATGGTGGTGATCCATAATCCAAATGGCTTGTTTCTTATATTTTAAATCCAATTTGCTAATGTTAAATGGAGGTTCAAAAACATAATGAGCTATTTTTAAGCCATCATAAGCAGCTAATTCTTTGGGTATAAACTTGTAATTGGAGGTCTTAAATCCTTGTATATCAACAATCATATTTACTTTAGAGTAGATCTTTAAGAACTGAGGTATAACTTTTTCAAATCAAGAAATTTATACTATATCCGCAGCATTAATCCATGAATTGTGCTTTTCTGGGAAACCCAACCATTTAACGTAATATTTTCTACTAAATATACATCCGAATTTTTTTGTCTTTTGTAGTTCTAATTCGTAAAATGCTCCACGTATTGGTTCTCCATCAAGACTTTTTAAAATATATGAGGCTGAATTTGTAAACTTGACTTTATCAATTATAAACAGCTCTGTAGACCACGATGGAGCATATCCTTTTTCGAATATGGACTTATACTTACTTATACGAACTTTGTCTCCAACTTTAAACTTAAACTTTTTCGGCGCAATTTTTATGTTTTGAAATGCTCCAATTTGGGAGTTTGGCTTGATATCAATTGGTCTCATTTTAATAGTGGTGTGTACTGTTCTATTGTATTCATTAACTATTTGTTGTAAAATATCAATCCATTTGTAGCTACCCCTAGCAGAAAACTCCTTAAATAATTTTTTTTATTGTTTTAATCACCCGTTCCACGATAGCTGCTTTTTTAGTACTATACGTGCAGTAATGATTAATTCTTTTTTTCTTCATAAGTGCTCGAAAATTAGCATTAAAAAATTCTGTTCCTTGATCAGATTGGAGATTGCTAGGGAAACATTTTGCCTCTTTAAATATATCATTCATAGCGTTATGTACTTCAGGTTCTGTTTTGGTCCGTAAGGGTCTGACCCACACGAATTTAGAAGAGCAATTTATGCAGACCAAAATATATCGATATCCATTATTTTCTTTTAAATATTGTTGCATATCGGCCAAATCGATTTGCCACAAATCATTATATCCCTTAATTATAGTTTTTCTTCTGAGAAAATTTTTTCTTGCGGTCCTATGTAACTCATTAACCACACTTAGTTTCCCCTGACTTACCATTTTAGCTACTTTGTAGTTTTTTTAACAGTTACACCTGGATGATGATTTAATTTTTTTTTAACAGTTGCACCTGGATGATGCTTTAAAACAATTTCTTCGATTCTTGCAAGCAAATTTTGATATTTGTACCACACCTCAGAAAACTGTTGGTTTTTTGTTCTTTATAAAGTCTTCTAAATTGGATTGAACAAGACTAAATGATACTGTTATAGATGCTTTTAGGTCTTCTACAATCTTTTCTAGACGGTTTTCCAAAAACTTGGAATTAACTGCATCGTTCTCATTTATTGCATCTCCAACGCTGCATAACCGCTTATTATCAATATCAAACTGTTGGTCTAAAGTCAATTTAAAACCGTTTCCATTCGGCCCTTTTATAATCTTCACTTTAGAACTATGGCCCAAGCGTCCGAACTTATCTATAGGGTTCACACCAACCATTTCATTTAACAACTAACACTAAATTAAAAATATTCATCGTTTTAAATGTTTTTTTAAATTAATACATAACACCTTCTTCTTTGAGCTCTTCAATAATGGACAGTATTTCACTGTCGTGCCCCGTATGCTCAGCCATTTTAGAACTCCACAATAGTCGCAGGCGTGCAACCAATTCCTGCGCTGTATTCCAGTACACATACTCAACTTTTTTATTGTCAAGTAATTTATTTTTTAAATTTATGTTTTGTCGCTTTTTAAAACCAGATCCGGTTTTTGCAAAAATAAGCGGTTTAATAAAATTGGTAAATTTAGCAGATTTACTTTTATTTATTCCATTTATTTTATCGTATCGATTAAAGTAGGCGTTAGAAACTTGAAGAATATCTTTGTAATCGCTGAGAACATTCTGATCAATTTCGTTTATGTTGGATTCATGCGGTTTCTTTAAAAACAGTAAGTCATATAATTGTCGAGATTCGATGTATTCTCCGAGTTTGTGTTTTCCACGCCATAATGTTTTAATTCCACCAGGAAATCTTATTATTACATCTCCTATATACATCTTCTTATTAGCAATATTATATCGGACTCCATACACAATATCATACCTTGTTGGATTATCTTTTAACCCATATATATAGGCCATAGCTATAGCTTGTGATTCTCCTCCAGATCTTCGCATAAAAGATATATCACTATCAGCCAGCCCTGTTGTATTAAGTGAACTATCGGTCAACTTTGAATTGCTGGATGGCGTGTCTGTTAATGGCGGACTAATTGGATATAATTCTGAATTTTCTTTCCCAAATGATTTTTCGCTAACATTTTCAGTTCCCTCATCTTTCTCTACATTATTATTCCTTGTATTTTTTGATATTGAGACAGCTGCAGGTTTTTTATTTTTCTTGATGGTCGCAACATTGTCTGAAATCGAAAGTAGGGGTTTGGAAATGGGTCCATAAAATTTATCCAACCCAATTTTGTCATGTAACTGCTCACATTTCAGAGCTTTAAACTTTTTTCTTACAGCATCAGTCATTAAAACAAGTTCACGTTTTAAAGACATATCATTAATTGACATGATTATGATATGTCCTTCTGTTCATTCAACATGCAACTAATAAAGAATGTGAATATGTTATAAATATACGTAGTGGTCAAAACCTTTTCTATATCTTCCACTGTTTAAATTAGCGTCTTTATCGATCACCAAAAAATCATGTTTATCACTCCAACATTTTCCAGAAATTTCTTGAAACTGAGAAAATGTAAAGTCTGGCGAAACATGGTCGGAAAAAATGTGTTTGAGGTTTGCTTCATCTTGTTTAAACACTACAAGAAAATTTGCATTGTCTCGAACCAGTTATTTTGGCACTCTAGAATACGTTTGTGCCAAATAAAAACAATCAATATTTCGACCCATACTATAATATGTCCTTATAATATTCTGATTATCACAAATTACATCATCGAATACAAAGACAGAGTTTTCATTTGCTTCGTTTGGATGTATGACATTGGAGGTATCTTCAAACGTGTAATATCCTAATCCCTTTATCGGAGTCAAAATCTTCTTTAGATATTCATATTTTGGTTAAAAAAGTGATTTAGAGTAGACATAAACATTTTCAAAACGTAAACCAAGAGGGTGTGTTAAAAGAGTTATTAGAACATTGGTTTTTCCACAGTTTGATGGTCCTATTATAAGACCTCGAATAGAATTCGGTAGTAGTTTTCCATGGCGAGACTTAATGCTACCATGGCCAATTTTTTCATCTAAATTAATAACTGAAATTTTATCTTGTTGTTGCACGAGACGCATAACGATAGAGACTAAAATTTGTATTTAAGCTAAAGTACATATATATTTGTTTTCAGTCAAATGTTGTTACCCGACCGCAAAAGACAAAACAACAAGAAAAAGAGAGGTTATGGTATTTTTAATTCATTGATAAATAAGTTACCAGTTGAACTACACATTCCTTCGTACCAATTCTGTGGGCTAGGCATTCATCTTACTAACACACACGACATCAGTTACGCAAGTAATTTAAATAATTTAGAAGAATGACACAAAGCTGATAAGCAACTGCAAAACACTGCAGAACAAATTGTGAAGTCGACGGATACAGAATTCAAAGAGAAGGCTGCTGCTTGGTTTGTTGCAAAAACTATGAAAGTAAAGAAAAGATTTGGAATGGGGTTAAAATGCACAAAAACACGAAGAATAAAAAAGGGAAAGAAGGTGGGAAAAGTAAAAAAGGGCAAATCTATGAAAATAAAACAAAGACTTGGAATGGGCCTAAAATGCAAAAAAAACACAGAGAGTAAAGAACGGAAAGAAGGTCAAAAAAGGAAAAAAAGTGGCGTTGGGTGCTGCTGTACGAAAAATTCGATCGGAACTTAAAACATACCGAAAAATTAATAGACAAAAACATCAAAACGTATCAACTTTATCAAAAATTACATTGGCTGCAGCACGAAAGCATATAAAAGCGTATGGTGGAAAAAAAGAAATTAGAACCCCGAGAATTATTCCTATACCTCATACGGGAGGAGCTCTCCCGTTTTTACCTGCCCTTATTCCTTTGTTTTCGGCATTTTCCGCGATCGGAAGTTTAGCAGGAGGTGCAGCAGGTATTGCGAGGGCAGTTAAAATTGTGGCTCAAAATAAGGATACTGTTATTAATAATAAAAAACAACATAGATTATCAGAAAGTAAAAATGGAAACGGACTATATCTTAAACCATTTCGCACAGGACTTGGTTTGTATTTAAAGAACTCAAAAAACCACTAAAGCCCTTGCCAAGAAGGGCTTTATCAAATTTGGAACTAGAAAAATATGCAAAGAAATATAACATCGCCAATTTTAAAGGTATTTTTATGCGTGACACAAGTAGGTATTGGGACACTTGGTAGTTGGAAAATTTTGAAGACCGTGGGAACTTTTTACTGATCAGGAATCCTTTGATATATGCCGCCAGGTGCATCGCCCTAATTAGAGGCACGCGCCACCTGTCACCTTTGCAGACACCTGTATCCTTTTGATATATGCCGCCAGGCGCGACGCCCTAATTAGAGGCACGCGCCACTTATCACAGGTGCAGACACCGGGTCCTTTGATATGTACCGCCAGATTTTTGTTTATATACCTTTTAATAAAAAAGTGTATTTTATACAGGGATCGTACCGGCCATATACTGAACAGGTCAAGACCTGCACGGACATGGGGACTTGTTAAAAAGCTTTTGTAAAATGGTGTTTGGATTAAAAATATGTTAAGAATAGCGGTTCATTCTCGGGTAGTTCCAACCGTGTGAGCGCCTCAGGTGTTTTCTACCTTTTCTTTATAAGTTTTTGTAAAATAAAGGTTATTCACGTCGGGTATTTTATTTTTGACAAACAGTTGTTAAATAATTAGAGTTTTAATCTAATTTTCCTCTTAATTTAGGCCGGCCGCCGTAACGCCGTGGGCAGCGGATCCTGGGTTCGAATCCCGGCTAGGTGCATGGATATTTTGTGTTTTTCTTTAACTTTGCAAAAATTTCGCCAACACTGGGCATTGATCCTGTAATGGATGGAAAGTCCCAGTATAAAAGACAATCTCATATTCCTCTTAAAGATATTTCAGAACGACCACATCTTAATGCATTATGTAGAGGGGTTTATTAGAATAATTTAAAAATAAAAGCGGTTTGAATTTTTCATTTAGCTCCATGATATAGAAAAACTTGGGTATAACCTCTTAATAGAAGGTCTAAAAAAATGAAAGGTACTATTTTTCTTAATCTAAAAGTAGTGGAAAATTAAGTGAGGTACCAAATATATTATTTGTTCGCTACATAATATAATAAAATGGTATAATATTTATACTTTTCTTTATTTTGAGTTTAAGTTAGATGTAATTGTGTGATAACTCACAGGGCATTTGCGTGTTTGGCTAGAGGGGCTATTTCTTTATGACTTGCAAATAAAAGTTATTATGAAAATGTTTAGATACAAAAATCTAAAAAAATGCCTAAAATTACCTGATTACTTCTAAAGATGCCCTTTTGTATGCATTAAGTAAGTTCAAGCATTATGGTGGCCCATGAGGGCTCATTAATAAAAATGTGAAAACTACATGGTTATAGGCTTGTACTATGTACTACTACTTCTTATAATATTATTATATAATAATGGTAGTTGACAAAAATTTAACTTTTAGGGACATACAAATAAAAATAATTTTTGGTAAAGTAAAGTTATAGCAATGAAATATTGCGTTCAATAGGTTAAATTTTAATTAATTGGTAAACAATATATTTTCCACCTATTAACACTCTTTTCACTATGGCGTGTAGTTCTTGTTTAAATCACTGGTAATACGTTTTGTAAAGCTAGCGATCCACTATGTATATTTGCTACGCAGTCTAGAAACCCCTGCTCTCGACAAAGACGTGCCAGGACTCAGGTAAATTCCTAACAGGACTTCATCATTTAAAGAAAATGTGCAGTTTTCAAAATTTTTGGAAACTGAAAGTAAAATAGTACCTATAATAGTAGAATACATCAAGTATTTTAACAAAATCTTTACATTATGGTGTATACCAGAACCCGAACAAAGCATGAGTAAATACTACTCAGTACATTGCCAGCGCGCAGCATCACTCTCTTCCTCAATTCAGTTAGTACACAAAGAATTAAAATTTATATACTATATGCACTATTTATTATTAACATACCTAATTTTACTAAACTTAACCAAACACCTACAATAAAATTGAGACACACAACATATAGAAAAATACAGTTATAAAGAAAATAATATATTATCTTATTTAGTTTTGTTTGGCATTGCCAGATAATATAGTCCTGTTTGGACTGTTGTTCAGTTCAATTTTACTTTTTAGAATATCATTTTTTTCTAATACTTTGCCGCTATCTTTCGAGCACCGATACCAAATTTTTCACTTTCTGCAATGATTTCGAACTTTTTAAGAGATAAACGTTTACGTTTCAGAGACATGATTGGTCTTGTGCTGTTAAAATTTTACCGAATAAAATTTTAGCTTATAACAAATTATATTTATACTTAAAAATCCATTTGCATAATTCGGTTTTTATCTATTTTCGGTATTTCCAATAGTAACAGTAATAAAGTACAGGCTATGTACAAACATCCCCATAAGGGTCGAGACGATCGTGATTAAGGGTAAAAATTCCAGGTAATTTTACTAAGTTACGGATTCATGTGACCGTGGCCGTTTTAGAAGAGTTTCGGTATTCGAGGGGTGCTTTATTATAAAAAATCCTATAAGGTTTATTTTTAAAAGCCAAAACTGACCGGTAAGAGGGGGGTGACCGCTTTAAACGGTTGTAGTAACACAAGCACAAGAAGACGAGGTATGAGAAATAGGCAAGTAAAAGAAATGGAGGAGGTCAAGTCGTTTGCCACCAAATTTCAACGGATGACGCAAGCAGTGTCGGTATACATCACATAAAACCACCGCTAATTTTCACTCGAAATTTCTTTTCAAAATCAAATTTTAAATTCGCTGGAGGAAGAAAAAGAGAAAAAAATCAAATTCCAGCTAACAGATATAACGGACATTTAGGCTCTCTGCAACATCGAAACAACTGTTGTATAGGGATAGGAGGAAGGTGCAGAAATTATCCAAATATTCCTAATCAGCATGTGAAGAGTTACACATCAGTTTAATATATAATTAAACAGAGAAAACATATATTATTCACTTTGAAAAATTTCACACCAGAGAGGCTTCTACCACCGGAAAACAGATTTTGCTTTAATCATAAGATTGGGTCAAAATTAACATGTTAATATACAACATAAACACTTGATGATTTTATTCAAAATGTGTACAGAAATGTTTAAAAAAAATACAGCACTACCTTCTTTGAGGTCCATGAACAAATTTACTTTTTGAAAGACCAAGTAAATCATCTTGGAGACAGCTTCATAACTAAACATTCAGAATTAAGACTTCTTGATTTTGGACAAAACAATCACACAAACACATACACATTTCGTGCTTTGTGAGTTCTCAGTCGTAGCTTTTATTATGCATTATTTTATATGATTTTTTTTTGATTATTATTTTATATTATAAAAACATTTAATAACATTTGTGTAGAAAATGAAGAATATCTTTCACTAGAGGAATGGAAAGGGGTTCAAAGACGGATAGGATAGAGAACTGGGTTAGCGTTCGTCCGTTGCCATACTATTACCCATTTACCCACGGGTCCTTCTTAGTCGCCTCACAAGATAGATCTAAGGTTACCCTGGTGCTACTCTTACTACTCCCGGACACAAGACGGGGGTTTGATTGAAAATTCAACCTACTCGTATCATAAAGAAGATACATCTAAAAATCATATTGATAAGAATGAATCCTACATACCACGCTTCCATAGCTGATTATAATAAAGTGAGAAAAGATGCAGGTATTAAAAAATTAATATTATGTGTGTATAGGTGTGTGTGGGTGGGTGTATGTGTGTATCTATGTAATAAATATTCCTGACAAATTAATTTCTTTTGCATATAATAAAAATATGGAACTAGGGTTAATAATAAAACTATATCGGTATATATAAGGCCGGCATAGCCTGACTTTAATAAATTTGCTATTATCTAAACATGTCATCTATGCCATCAAAATAATGTCGACTTTCATTATTGTTTTTGCCATCCTTTAATAAAGGACGGAATTAACTTTATTTATGTCAACTTTTTGCTTAGCACAATATAAGCATGTCTAGATGACAACAAAGTCAGAAACCTTTTAGACTTCGTGCTGAACTGTCAAAAATAGTGCCCACTTTATTAAAGTCAGGCTATGCCGACTTTATATACCGACAAGTCCTTCAATTCTCCAAAGTGTAAGGAAAAGCGTTAACAGAAAAATCTGGAGCTGGTAAAAGAAATTTTAGGCAAAAACAACCTATATAGTATATATTCTTTCTATGGTGAGACGGTTTCACACGGTCTTCATCTACAATGTTTTCCATACGGTATCTGAAAGTAAAATAAAAAACCAAATGGCGCCAACAGGCTATCCCTAAAACCTTAAAAAATGTTTTAAAAAATCGTTTTTTTCAAATTTTTCTTTCAAAAATTTGTTTAATATTTTTTGCTGAAAATGTAATGATTCATCTTGTGAGCATCGCGTATTGTATCGCTAGCTGCTATGGTTTGCCAGTTTAAATTTTGTAAAAAGTTTAATTCCCCCCTCCTACACTCTTTCCAACACCCGCCCCCCGCCCACCCCATTAAAAACTAAGGGAAATAATTCTTGTGCCAAATTTGTTAAAAATCGGTTAAGCGGTTTTTGAGTAATCGTGTTACAGACAGACAGATAGACAGACACCGTCACAAAATTTTGTACTTAGGTCTTTTTTTTTACCCAAATAGCTTAGTTTTACTGAAACTAAAAAAACTTTTTCTGAAAATTCCAATAGCCCAATGAACACGGTCCTGCATGAACGTTATTAGCGAACGATCGATCGCGGGAAAGTGAAGCGTGTAGATTATTTGGTATAATACCCGTGACAAAGGGTCGTAATCTTCATTCCGCCTATATCAGTCTTAGCGGCAACATCTCTAGCCACAGCAGCTGCAGCACAATATCAGACCCAACCCAACGCAATAAGCACACCGGTAGACACACAGCCTTTTCTGAACGACAAAAACCGCTCAGTTTTTATATTCCTGAACGGCGACACACCACGCATCAGTGTGTTTTTCACGCTAGTGTGTGGGCTTCCTGAACGCAGCCCAAACGACGTGGTATAAACGCCGTGACGGCGCGCGGCGGGTCGTAATCTTCATATACCAGCCTTAGCGGTAACATCTCTAGCCACAGCGTTTGCACAATGTCAGATCCAACAACAACTTTATCAACAACAGAAAAGTAAGTTATTTTTTTTGCCGTTATTGCTGTCTTAGCAAATAGTGTGTTAGATTTTTGCGGTTTTATTGTAGTATTGGCAGTGCTATTTTCCTGATTTATAAAAAAAATTGTACTTTAAGCAAAATATATGTTTCTGTTATTAATCCTGTAGTTTTCAAATTCAAAATCTGTAATGATAATATCCGCAACTAGCTAATCCGTCATTGTAGTAAACATTATTAGATTTCTTTACATGTTTGTAGTTTTAAAAGGTGAACTTTTTTTTATTACAGAAATGGAGAAGCACGTAATTGTAAAAGACGTAGTGAAAACCATCCGCCGTTTTGGTCTCGAAGGGCGAATCCTAGAGTTCAAGCTAGCCCCCATCCCCAACGAGAAAGAACCGGTCAGCTGGATTAAAGAAGCTATAGAGACCATAGTCTTAAAGGGGACTGAACGCTTAGAACCGAATGATCTTGTGGGTTTTACATTTTGCTCGAAAGATTTTACACGTGGTCAGGGTTGGTCTAGTTTTAAAAGGGTTGATAGGGTGAAGGCTGATGACGTCTGGAAGGTAATTTCCAGCATATATCAATCTAACTCGTGTGGATTAAATACCGAAACTTTCTGCTTAGGAGTTACATCAGTAAAATTACCTATAGGTAGAGGTAGAGGTAAGACATATAACACCTTTGTTGAAGAGTGTAAAAAGAGAAGAGGTATTATATGTGTTAACAATAAGGATAACTTATGCCTTCCTCGAGCGTTGGTGGTAGCAATGGCATACGTTAACAAAGACCCTGAATATAACAAAATTTTAAGGGATATTGGTAAATTACAGTTAAAAAGAGCAATTCAGTTAACTGAGGGTCTAGGTGTTGTGATCCCAGAAATCGGAGCAGGTATACCTGAACTTCAAAAGTTTCAACAACACCTTTCTAATTTTAAAATTATGGTGTTTCAGCATGGGTCCAAGGGGAAGGACTTGATTTTTAAAGGTGATGGTAAAGGCACCACCCTAAATTTACTGTTTCATGACGGACACTACAACGTAATAACATCATTGACTGCCGCATTTTGCTGTGGTTATTATTGTGAGGAATGTAATATTCCTTACAATACTAAAAAACATCATAGATGCGGTGGTACATGTCCGGCGTGTCAACAGGCTCCTACGTGTCCTGAAACCTTTAAAATTAAGTGTGATGTGTGTAAAAGAAGTTTCAGGGGTCAGGTCTGTTATGAAAACCATATAAAAGAGGGTTCTTTCGCCAAATCAACTGTATGTAAGGAGCTTCATCAGTGTGAGGAATGTCCCAAAATCATAAAAACTAACAGGGAACATTTCTGCGGTGAGGTATTTTGTAAAGTATGTAACAAACATGTTCCACAGGATAATCTTTGTTACATGCCTATTTATGAATCTAAACCGGCAAAAGATACCCTATTTATATTTTATGACCTTGAGACAAGACAGGAAAAACTATTATCTGATGGTTCTTTATTACATGAACCAAATTTATGTGTTTTGAAACAGTGCTGTTCAGGGTGTATAAAAGAACCAAACCTATTTTTCTGTCAGACTTGCGGTTTTAGACAAAAAACTCTAAACCATGAACCCACCAACCAGTTAATGGCCCATATTAAAAACATATTAAAATAAAATTCAACAAGGTAATAGTCATAGCTCATAATGGCGGAGGTTTTGATCACCAATTTATATTAAATTATATTTTAACTAAATCAGACTTGACCCCCGAACTAATAATGCGTGGGACGAAATTAATTATAATGAGTACGGGTAATGTTAGTTTCTTGAACTCCCTCAACTATTTTCCTATGGCCTTGGCCAAATTACCAAAAGTTTTCGTCTTTGACGAGTTGAAAAAAGGATATTTTCCTCATTTATTTAATACCGTCTCTAGAATTTTATGATCCTGATAATTTGAAGAATGAAGAACGTAAAAAACTGATTCAATGGCATTCCTCGATGGTTACTAAAAATTATATTTTTGATTTTCAAAAAGAAATAACGGAATACTGTATTTCTGATGTGGAAATATTAATGCAGGCATGCCTTAAATTTCGAGATCTTATGATTCAGGAAGGAGGGGTTCCCTCAAATACAACACCTGATCAACGTTATGAAAGTACGTGTGCAAAAACTTTAAGACTACGTTCAAAGGGTTTCGAGGTTATTAAAAAATGGGAATGTGATTTTAAAAGAGATATGAAAAATGATAACATTCAAAAATATACAAAAAGTCACCCTATGATGCTTCATTTACCTCTAAATCCTAGAGATTCATTTTTTGGTGGTAGGACAGAACCTACCAAATTAATGATTAAAGCTCGGGAAGGAGAAAAAATCAAATATGTAGATGTTTGCAGTCTCTACCCTTGGGTTAATAAATATGGGAAATATCCTATAGGCCATCCTAAAGTATTTGTTGGTGACGAATGCAAGGACCTTAATTTAATGACAACTGAAGGCTTAATAAAATGCACAATTTTACCTCCTCAAAACCTCTATCACCCTTTACTACCTATTAAAATGAATAATAAATTAATGTTTTCACTTTGTTATACATGTTGTAAAAACATGGATCACAGTGAAGAATGTTCTCATTCCAGTGAACAGAGAGCTCTGACAGGTACTTGGGTAATGGACGAGTTAAAAAAGGCTTTAGAGTTGGGATATAACATTATAGAGATTTTTGAAATTTGGAAATATGAAGTGTGTCAGTATGATCCTAGAACTAAAACAGGGGGGCTTTTTTCAGAATATATTTCAGATTTTTTTAAAATTAAACAGCATGCTTCGGGATGGCCTGCAGGGTGAGACACTCAGACAAAAAAAGATAGATATATAAAGGAATATTTTGAGCATGAAGGTATTCAATTGGTCCATGATGAGATTGAATTTAATCCTGGGCGTCGTACATTAGGGAAAGGTACTGTTACAAGTTTCTGGGGAAAGCTGGGGCAGCAAGAAAACCAGGCCAAAACTTCAATAATTAATAAGCCCGACGAGTTTTTCCATGTGATGACAGACTCTTCAAAAATTATTAACACCATTTTACCCATCAACGGCATACTTTAGTTGTTAATTGGGAATACAAGGAGGAAGTATATGATAGACTCTCAACCGTTAACGTATGCTTGGCTGCTTATACTACTGCTCAGGCCAGGTTAAAGTTATACAGTTATTTAGAAAAACTGGGAAATCGTGTCATATGCTATGATACGGATAGTGTTCTTTACCTTTCTAAAAATGGTGAATATGAGGTGCCTACAGGTAATTTTCTCGGTGATATGACAAACGAGTTAGAAAGTTATGGTGCGGGAAGTTGCCGATTTTGTCTCTACTGGCCCTAAAAGTTACGCCTACCATGTATTTCAACTAACGACAATGAGTTGAAAACTGTTTGCAAGGTTAAGGGTATTTCATTGACGTATTCGGCATCAAAATTAATTAAGTTTGAACACATAAAAAATATGATTCTTTTTGATGAGCCGGAGGTCAATATTACTGCTCGGCGTATTCTTAGAACGGCTGAACATGAGGTTGTGACAAGAGAAAGGAGTAAAATCTTTCGAGTTAATTTTAAGAAACGGAAAATGGTCGGCGGGTATGACTCAGTACCCTTTGGATTTAAAAAACCTAGATTAGAATAGTAAATATTCCTATTATTTTAAATGTAAAAGTAGTGTGTAAATTTTGTTTATCTATCGAATTTCCAAGTGTTTAACTGTCAGTTCAATATATATATATATATATTTAAAATGGTTCGAAAATTAATATTATATTTATAAATTTAGAAAATTTACTATATTGTTGTTAATAACTATCTATAAATATTATTTTTATGAAAAAGTGTAAACTTTTTCTGACTTCCTGTTACAACTATATAATCAGTGTACAAACTGTTGTAATATTTTTATAATTTATTAAAACTAAAATATACAGATTAATAAATTATTGTTGTTTCATTTTTTATTAAAGCTTAAAACAAAACAGTATGGCTAAATTGTATAATAATTTGGGAAGGCCATACCCGTTGCTTTTTTCATATGCATATATATTTAAATCGACCAGATGTAAAAGTTTAAAAAACGCTTTGTTTAAGAATAGAGCCGTTTAAAATCTTTATTTAAGAACAGACAGAAAAAGAGAGGCATATACAGGAATATTATTATTAATTATAACTTTTGTTCCCAATAATGGGAAAAAAGTAAAAAATGATTATGCGGGTAAAAAGAATTTTCATCATGGAAAAATATTCGAGTGTAAACTTTAACACTACATCAAACACTATTTACTATAATTACACACCCAAACAGTCAAAATTGTTGGTGAATTTTAATAAGGCATTTTTTTATGGCGTCCGTGTAAGAATAGTTGTGTGGATGTTAAAAATCTTTAATGAGTACGTAATATCCATACATACAAACGTAAAGAAACCTTTTTAGTGTTAATATCATTTAGACAAAATGAAGTTTACCCTTTTTTAACCTGGTATTTTTTCGTTAAAGGGTGTTTAATTTACCCATCATAAACGGTAAAAAGATATAATTTAACTTGCATCTGGTAAAAATTTCAACTAGAGTGTAAAAATTATTCCTCTGTGCTCGGTTTAAAAATCATTCGTGCATACGTGCTTCACACTGCAACTGTCATTTGTTATTCAAGTTCAGTTCCACAACGGTACAACGGTTTTATTCTTTATGCTTTTGTTTTGTGTGCCTTGTTCAAATTAAAACACGAAAATAGGAGCAAAATGTGCTTGGTGAAAGAAGGGAATTCCACCTTTGATGGAATTGTAAATTGGGTAAGTTTAGCTTTTATTTCTTCTATTTTGGGCTGTGGCTAAAATTACGATTAGTATTGTACTTTTTACGACAGTCAGCAATTTTAGTGTAATTTATTAACGGTCTTGCCATTCTGGGCTTTTTGGTCCTTCTGTTGGTTTACATTAAAGGTTAAATGGTAAAAAGTTTTTTTTAGACTGGCAAAGTTATGACAGTCATGACATATAAAAGTATATAGGCCATTTGTTAGCTAATGTTGGTAAGTTTAATAGTGAGGTTAGTACCTACCTACTAAATGATTGTCATAACTCTAGCATTTTCGCCTGTGCAGGTACCTCGGTAGGGACTAGCATGTTAAAAATTATCACTATCCCTTAAACATTGATTACCATATTGTTTACACACTCTATTTCTTAAAATGTCAGGCTTATTTCTCTCCAGTGAGAACGACTGTTCACAATCGTACTTACCGGACATAACCCATTAAAGAAAGTGTGGAGAATGACTATTGCTATATTTTCATGGGTATTAAGTTCGTTTTTCAAAACACATTGTGTCTTTTTTTATATAGCGTGTTCTTTATCAAGAGCAAGAAGGATGTATCCAAGACACCAACGAACACCAAGACATCAATGAACGCCAGGGCAATGAGTTTAATCTGCAAGCGCAAATACATCTGCCTAGGGCTCTTCAGAGCTCGAATATGGTCACGGTTTACGAATGCAATGAAACACAATATATTTATGGACTGCACAATGGAAGAACATGTGGAAGATCCAATATCACAAACTTGCTGCACTTGTAAAGTTAGAAGTAGAACCCTTGGAGTTTGCGCTCATGTAGCAAGTGTTCTCTGGTAATTGTGATACGTTTGTTCACTATCCCAGAAATATTACGCTTCTGGCAGTTCTCGATGCATTTAATACAAACCAGCGTCAAATTGTGTGTGTTAAAAATATTATACACTCAAAGTGAAGTTTCTTTTACACTCTTAAAAAGGTTAAATTAATACTCGAAAAATTCTTAAAGTTTACACCCAAAACGCTGGACCTATATGTACCACCTTGGGTGTAAACTGAGTGTAAAAATATACACTCAATTTCTTACTGGTGGTTGGATGAAATAAATCGTATGGCCTATCCAGGCGTCCGTCGGAACCGATTTAATAGTTAAAAAAAATTCTGAAAATTGTATTTTTGGTACCTATATAGTCTGGTTAGAACCTGACACCAAAAATTCAATGTACAGAAATGGTGTTTCTAGAGATTTATTAAATGTGTAAATAGGTCCGTTTAAGAACTGTTTATTTAAAAGCAGACCCATTCAGGAGTTTTCTAAGCATCTTTTATTGGGAACAGGTTGGTAAAGTTGGTTTAAGGGTATTTGAAAGTCCTTATCTGTATCAATTTTCATTTTTTTCTCCTAAAACTGGATACTTTTAAAATTTGTCTGCTACTAATAAAATAAAAATGTGTTAAGATTCTATAAATTCTAGCAGTATGCTGTGAATTATTCAGAGAAGTAGGAATTATTCTTATTTCTTTACATATTTTTGAAAAGACCCCTCTAATATTTCGTTAGGGGCAGTTTACCCTATCTTTTTGAATCTATTTTAAATTTGAAATTTTCAAGTGTAAAATAAGTTATTTTTTTATAAAAAAAACGCTACATTTTCTTAAGACCGCTTTCCGATAAAGATTTACTTCGGTATGTTAAAAAGCGTAAATCCATCATTTTAGAGGCGTTTTATGAGAAATTGTTTTCCGAAAAGACTTGTATGAAAAAAATAAGTGGGAATTGTCAATTTGAATGGAATCAAATGGTAGAATTTTAAACATCAATTTTAAAAATGGTTTTTAAAGAAATCATGCACGAATTTGTGTATTTCGGTTTAATTGTTAAATATTAATTTGATAATGTCAAAGTATTTGCCATGGGTATTAGCTAGGATTTTATACCAATGGGGCTTATTTGTTAAAAATTACATGACCTCTTTTTGAGGTATTGATCATAGAAGTAGCTGATGGGTAAGACTTTTATATTTTACTTTTATTTTAAGATTAATTTATTACGAATAATAAATATTACTACTTTACCATTTCTAGATAGAGAGGGGAGGGGCATAGTAGGACGCGGTTTTATTCTTATTCTTAAGTACGATAAAAGGTAGTTTTCCCTTTTTCCAACTCTTCAGATACCGTGTGATATCTCATTTTAAACAGAAAAAAATCTAAATATTCAGAAATTTACATGAATTTTTAAATGAAGGGAATTTTCAAAAATGTTTAGTTATTAACTAGTCCTCTTTGCGAAATTCCGCGTTATATACGAAAGTTCTCCACAAATCAGAGATATTAAATTAACACTATAACGAGAGCTGAACTACCCAATGACTATCTTTTTAAGGATAATTGTTTAAGACAGAATAGGCCTTACGACCCGTGTGCCATTTTAACCCATCATATTTTACTGTGTAATAAATTTAACACCAGCGAGTGATCACGTAAAAAGATTAGAAAACCTAACCTTACCTTATTGGCATGCTTCTGTCTCGTACCATACCATAGTATATAAAAAACCATCATAAAAATGTCTATTTTTTTGTGTATTGTAATTGTCTCTATATTTCTACCGTTCTTTTTTTATGTTGGTGAATTTTCAGTAAAATAAAATTTTATTACCTTGTTTGCTGGTCCTTTTTTTTTGCTCTAAATGTGTCTTAAAAAGTTGTCGTTTGTTATTTACACATAAACGACTGTAAACATTTTTTAAAATTCTTAAGTTTATGTAACTGTGTCATTGATTGATAAGAGAGATAATCTCGTATATGTCTTATTGAGCCTAAATGTGCATTACAATTACGGCGCCTACTGCCTGCGCCGCCTACGTCGCGACCTCTACCAACTTCGTCTCGGCTTTTTACCAATTACGTCTCGGCTTTGTCGCGACGTTGACCACCTACACAGCAGGTTGAAGTATAGAAAAGTGTGAACATTAAATGTACTTTAGAATTTCTCATCGGTAATTTGTAAAAAATCGCCTAGTTTACATGTGTTTTCACTTTTTAGACGTTTTACAAAATTCACATTAGCATGCGTATAAACCCTCAAACCGTTTTAACGGGCACGCATAAATTGAGTGAATGATTGTTTAAGGGACACATTAGAGAAACCGCTACAAACAAGGGTTGGTCGCGATTACATTTTTGGGAGCAAAAGATAGATAAGTACTATTTGCCACGACTCCGATTTATTAAACATATATTTAAGATAAGATAAGATAAAAAGAACGTTTATTCAAAACATTTGCATTAGAAAATCCAAGTAAAGAATAAGACAAAATTTTACAAATAATATGTATAAACGTTGGTAGTAACCACGGAAGCACTGGAAGTTCTTGTGTGTGGTTTTAGGTTCTTTAATGTCATAGTCAGGTATATAGTCATAATCGATAGTTTGTCGAATCTGGGTTAAAATTACAAAGCCGCGTTTAATGTCAATGTAAGGTATATATAAGTCGCTAGTAGTAGAGAATTTTTTGAGATTTTTTTTTTAATTTTAAGTACTTAAGACCTATTAATTTGTTAAAAGCTTCCCTACCCTTGTTAAGTATCTGTATATGACTCTTTGAAGATTTAATTTCGTTTGGAGGCATATTGTACAGCCTTGGTGCAAAATAAATTATTCTTCTCTGTCCATGAGTTTTTGGGTAACTGTTGAACATGCGAAGGCGTCGCTTCTTGTTGATCTGATGTTTATATTGATATTTATTTTTTCTTTTTTGATATTTTTTAAGATTTCAAGACAGTATAACTATCGCATGTCTAACAGTTTACTCTCTTCAAAAAGATTATCAGTTGGGAATGTTTTATTTCTGACATAAATTATTTTAACAAACGATTTTCGTAGTGTTAACAAATTCTTTTATGTGACTTTCAGCAACACTACCCCATCCAAGGATTCCATAAGTCAGATAGCTCTGCACCAATGACATGTGCAATATTTTTAGATGCTCTCTATCAAGGAAGTCCTTAAGATATGAAAATTTTGACAGAAGCACTCTTATTTTTCCTGTTAAATATATTATCTCTACATTCCGTCTCATTAAATTATCAATTTTAATACCAAGGTATTTTATCGATGAGGTTTCTGGTATCTCGTAATGCTCAATTTTTAGGTTCCCGAGTTTTGGAAGATTGATCTTATAGGACGTAAATTGCATATATTTTGTTTTATCTATATTTTTTTAATTTTACGAAATCTTCCTAAATTTGTTTTTTTAACGTCTTGCCAAGTTTTCGCCCTGCATAGCAGTACCGTGTCATCTGCAAAGCTAACTATTGTACCTTTTAGCCCGAGTAATAAAAAGAGAGATGCCAGGACTGTTCCTTGAGGTACTCCAAACTTTACGGTTTTTTTCTTAAGTTCCATCAATATTAACTCGTTGTTTTCTCTCCGTTAAATAACTTTTTAGCAGATTGAATATTTTCCCACGTAGTCCATAGCCTTTTATTTTGTTAAGAGAGTCTCATGGCAGAAAGTGTCGAAAGCTTTAGATAAATCAACAAACAGGCAGATGCATGCGTCAATTTTGTCTAGTCTAGTCTATTCTAACTAGACTCATCTATATCTAAAGAAAAAAAAGGCTATGAGTCGTATCTACACAAGACTCTATAGCTCAGTTTCTGGGGCTTTTAACAAAGGATATACGAATAAAAATCATAAAACAGTAGTTTTCACAAAAGATATACGAATAAAAAACATAAAACAGTAGTCGGACGCCGGCGCCGTAAAAGAAAATAATGACATGACTAATAATATAAGTAAGTATAGGTCATTCTTATACTTGAGTATAAGGAAAAAGATGTCGTTTATATTTATAAATTAAAATCACGCAACGCAACGCCTTTTAAAGTTGAAAATATCAATTTAAAAAAAAAGGATCATGAAATACCGGAACGTAAAAGTTATATCTTATTCTGTTCGTGTTACTCCTAGGTGGTGCATAGGAATAAATAACTTTTGACTTAAATAATAATTTTGTATCAAGTGCGCAAAATAATTATTTTCTTCAAAATGACGTTGTAAAAACTTGGATTCCTCTGTATCTGACCAACTTAATTGTTGATTTAAAATGTTGTTATGTATACATGCATGTAAATAAATTGTTCACTTTGTACCACGTAAGTTAGTTATTGATAAGTAATACCTATAGAAACTTGTCATAATGTAGTTTTGAATAATATTATGTCAAATGGTTGGATATTGTATAAATAACTTGATGTTAATTTTTATAATATCAACTACGTGCATAATAAATAAATTGTATAAAAAACTCTTACTTTTCTTTAGTTTTCTTCGTTTAATAATGACTAATTAGTTTTTTCTTTCCCACTCAAAAACGGTCACTCCCTTAAACGGCCCATGTAATGTAATGAAATTTTTAGTGGCCGCTATTGAGAAGTTTTACTGTGCGATAATCTAATGGTTTCAGAATCTTAGGTCGAAAATCACTTGATAAAATAGGATATTGGTTACAAGAAAACCAATAAACAAGACATCTTTATATTAAGGGCGGTTGGTTCATAAAATTAAAAATAATACACAACATTTATCTAGATCTCTAGGTACTTTTCAAAATCTTTATGGCTGTTTCTGAATCTTTAACACCATCCGTCTTGCTTAATTTCTTAAAGAAGGCGTATTTCTCCCGTCTACATATTTATATTAATTTCGACGTGAAGGAGTAACAAAAAAAAAGTATAAAATTAAACTTATATTCAGATAAACGGTTTTGAAAAATTTTTCATAAAGAGAAGGACACTCTTACCGCTATCCTGTTCGGAAAATTCCAACACCCTTTTTTTTTGTCAAGATTTCGCTCAGCTGGACGTACAGCCCCTTCACGTCTGTTCTCTTACCAAGACCACTTGCTCATTTCTTATACCTCGTCTTTTGTGCTTGTTTTACTACAATCATCTTATGATTCCAAAATCTTAGTTCGAAAATCTTTAGATGGAAGTTGGTAGTTCATAGAGACCGTTAAGACGAAAATTAACTTTTAAATTTCCTTTTTTTTTTTGTTTCTTAAAACAGTTAATTTTTAAAAAGTTCGAGATTTTCAACGGATTTGTTATAAGAAGAATTTAAAGTTCTTCGTTAAAACAACTTTATGTCTACAAACTATTACTTTACACAAGACAAATTACGAGTCTAAATGCAGAAATACCAAGAAAATACAAGATATTTTCGCAAACAAAATTCAAAACTAAATGTAAATAGTATTTAATGATGTTAAACTGTGAGTTATTAAAAACTATCTTGCCTTAAATTAAAATCTATTCCACCTTAAGATAATGTACCTCATCTGATTATTTTAGTGTAAATTTTTTATTCTACTTAAAAAAAAATCATTGCCATTTTTAATATAACTGTATTTTTCTATATGTTGTGTGTCTCAATTTTATTCTAGGTGTTTGGTTAAGTTTAGTAAAATTAGGTATGTTAATAATAAATAGTACATATAGTATATAAATTTTAATTCTTTGTGTACTAACTGAATTGAGGAAGAGAGTGATGCTGCGCGCTGGCAATGTATTGAGTAGTATTTACTCATGCTTTGTTCGGGTTCTAGTATACACCATAATGTAAAGATTTTGTTAAAATACTTGATGTATTCTACTATTATAGGTACTATTTTACTTTCAATTTCCAAAAATTTTGAAAATTGCACATTTTCTTTAAGTGATGAAGTCCTGTTAGGAATTTACCTGAGTCCTGGCACGTCTTTGTCGAGAGCAGGGGTTTCTAGACTGCGTTGTCCGAAAGGAACCATATAAAAGTGCTCAGGATATTTACGCATAAATTTGCCAGAAATTGGCATAATCATTTTTTGTTGAGTCTAGAGAACTTGTATAATTTTGTTCTTTACTTATATTTGTTACTAAAGTTAAACCTTACTTTTTTAAAAGTTCTGGTTTTATATTTTTTTATAAACTTAATTTTTTCTAAAATTTTTGTTTTACAGGAATTTTTATAGTTTTTTTTTTATTATAAAATGTTGCTTTGTACCACCAGCAAACTGAACAAAAACTCATAAAAACTGATTAAAAAATGAATATGGCACGTATTATCTGCATATAAAAATATTTTATTTCCAGATGTAGCTGCAGCAAGAAGAAATTCCCTTTCTTTACGCACCACCACGAATACAAAGCTTCATATTGTCATAGAAAACTGATTAAGGATGCTGCAGATAGAGACAGATATTAACCACCAAAAAGAATAGTGCTAAACATGAGGATATGTACTGGTAATAATGCGATATAGTGCCTGCAAGTCTTAATATACTGCTTTGCTCTCTTTGACTTAAACTAATTTTTTTAAAGGAAAGCTTATTCTGAATTTTCTAAATAAAATTTAAAAAAATGTCATTCAATTAACTGCTTAAATTAAAAAATGGGGAAGAGGTGTTTGTTTATTATTAAAAAATCTTTAAAAATTTCAAACTATTGTTGTTAAACATTTTTAGCTGTCCAAAAAAAAATAAAAAATGGTAGAAAACCGTATCCTGCATAATTACCGAATTTCATGTTAGTTTCTGCACTTTAGGCAGGTTTTTATTACGTCTCCCAGTACTCAAATTATTACCGAAAAAATTGGGCCTATTGGCACATCAAGTCAGGTAATAATGCTGTTAAAATTAATTATACTTTTTGTTTGGTTTTAGGTCAGCCTACGTCACTTATCCGTGTCCTTGATTATGCTGTGATGGGTGGTTTGGTCCAGAATCTCCACCAACACTAGCTTAGATGAACTTTGGGTTGGTACATCTCGGAACGTCTGATATGCAACTTAGCAGCTGTAGGCAGTGGTCTTTGTTAAAAGCGAGTATAGTATATAGAGAAAATCTAGACTGAGAAAAATGGTGGGCTACGAGAACTCAAATATGATATATATGACATAAATATCCTGACCCAGCCGTGTTGCCAATAGAGGATGGCCCAGGCCCCTGGGCTGTGAGAACCAAGTGCAAGGGATTGCAGGGAAACACGGTTCATGTGTTGTGGTAGCCAAAAATATGCATAAACACTGAATGTATATTTTTGGGCATTTAGGGTGCCAGAACTCAACATCTAGGTTGTGGTGACTCATGATCTGGACTGGGAGAACCCTGCCTTTGGGCTACCAGAATTCCGCATCTGGGTTGTGGTAACTCATGGTCTGGGCTGGGAGAACCCTGCCTTTGGGCTACCAGAATTCAGCATCTGGGTTGTGGTAACTCATGGTCTTGGCTGGGAGAACCTTACTTTTGGGCTACCAGAACTCAGCATCTGAGTTGTAGTATATCCAGTCGGGGTAACTTTGAACCATTATTGGGTAACTTAGAGCCACTTGGAAAATTTAGTTTAGACACATGAAAAGTTCCAACATATAATTTCCCAAGTTGCTCAAAGTTACCCACAGTGGTTCAAAATTACCCCAAATGACTGTACTAGTATTAGGAAAAAAAATAAAACTTATTTTTATTTTTTATTTTATTTTTATAAGAAACTGCAAAGTTAAAATTGTTTTAGTCGACGAAAAATTTTCATCTCCAGCACGAACGCTACTAGGGATTAAAAAAATACCGTAAACTAAGGAGCATTAAAAATGTGGATCTTGTTTTTCCTCGTGTTTTTCTCAAAGAAAAAAACATCTTGGGATTTAAAAATAAAACAAAATCGAATGAACCTGATAAATTTTCAAGGAGAAAAAATAATTATCAAGTTGGAGCTCAAGAAAATTTCATAAATATTTTAAAAGAGAATGGGATTTTGTTACCGTAATAAAATTCAATGTCATCAACACGAATCCAGTCGGATAAACAGACAAATAAATAAAAACAATAGTAAATTTAGAAATAAAGTCAGTTGCGTTAGACACGTAACGAGAGAACGTTCTAAACTATCAACTGAAGACAAAAAGTTTTTAACAGCTATTGGATTACGAATAAAAAAGTCGATAAAATGACATCAACAAGTGAAAAACTAGAAGTTTTTGGTGAACCCTTTTTTGGAAATTCAATAATAAGCTTGGAGGAATTCAGCTACAAGCCGTTTGGTAGTCCATCATTTAAAAATTCTGATGAAATTCGAATTCCAATTCAATTTCAAGATTTAATATTGGATATTTCTAACAGCTATATCTACATCGAGGGAAAATTTATTCCAAATGATGACACTGAAAAATTTTATCTATCAAATAAAATTTCCAAAGTGAATAAAGGTGTAAATATTAAAGCTGCTTTTCGCACGTGGGATCTTTACGAATTACCACTTCTTCGCAGTACATCGCCCGATACGTGGGCAATAAGAAGTAGCACAAACTTGGAAAAGCCTCGATACATAATTGTTGCGTTCCAAAATACACAGAATAGTAACAGCAAAAGCAAAGATGCAACAGAATTTATTTCTGCTGACGTGTGTGACATAAGACTTTACATTAATTACATTAATGGAAAAGTAACAAAAGGTTGATTATTGTATTGTAAAATATATTTGATATTTTTTTTGTAATAAAACAACATATATCGACAAAATACTGGTTTTATTTAGAAAAGAATAGCACCAAAATATTAAAAACATAGATTTTATAATATTTTTTAAATAAAAAAAGTCATAACTCGCACATTTTTTTATATAACAAATTTTTATATTAACCTGTCGATTGGTAATATATTCGTTAACAAATTTTGTGTTATAACCAATTTTGATATAAACCCTAATTAAAAAGTTATTAATCGAAAATAAAGAAAAAACAAGTAGTTTTATGATATTTTTTGAATTAAAATGGCCATAACTCGAACAGTATATAAGCTATAAAAAATTTATATTAACTTGTCGATTGGTAATGCAATCCTTAACAAATTTTGTATCTTAACAAATTTTGATATAAAGCTTCATTAAAAAGTTAATGGCATTAAATCCAAAAAAGAAACATCAATTAAAATTGATATTTTAAAAAAAAATCTGCGCCTCCCCCCTGCCTAACCTAATCTAACCTAACCTAATCTAACCTAACCTAATCTAACCTAACCCTAACTAACCTAACCTGACTTACAAAATTAAAATATAATACAATTATATGAACAACTAAATTATACAAAAATATACACTTATACAAAAATATACATTTATACAAAAATATACACTTATACTATAATTTACATACATACACAAAAAAATTTACAAATTAAATATATACAAGTTTACAATTCAAATATATACATACAAATTAACTTAACTTATCTACCATGAGAAAACTAAGCATCTCTTCTTTCTTCTCTTTTTCTTTCGAGAAGATTTTTTCTTCTTCCGTCACTTTTTCTTGCAAAGCTTTTGTCTCCTTTCTCATTTTTAAAAGCTTTGCAAGAAGAGCTTTCTCCGCATCTTTTCGACTCTTTACTTCCTCTTTCATTTCTAGGACCTTCTTTTCTTTTCTTTTTATTAACTCCCGACTCCGCAGCACAATTTTTTTTAAATCCGATAATTGTTTCTCCTCTTGAGATATAAGAGGTGGAGTTAATTCTGAAGTGATTTGATCTTCGAAAATGAAGCCTGAAGTTTCATCTTGGAAAATAGGGGAGGGGATGATTGCGATGATGCCGAAAAAGAGGCTGAAGAAGTTTCATCTTGAAACATAAGTGGAGGAGTTAAAGGCTGAGATGCAGGATCAGCTGCGTATATCATTGCATGCTGCAATTCAACACTTTCTACAGCTCCACTTGTGAATGGGGTTGGTGGACTCGGAGAATGGAGAATGAAAGGGTGAGTAAATGGGGATTTAGCAGTTGCAGTGGGTGTGGGTGGGGTCAAAGGCTTTTCAATGGGTGTTGGGGAAGGTCGAATGAGCGGAGATTTAGCAATTGGAGTAGGGGCGGGTGTTGCTAAAGGAGTTAGGGGTCGAGTAACCAACCCTTCTGTGTGAATTGGTGATTGAGAGGATTCTTCTGATTCTGAAGGTAAATAATTCTTTAGCCACTCACCGCCACTTTTTTTACCTCTCCATTGAGTGCGGCCCGTAGAATTGATCGGTTTGTCTTCTTCCTCTTCTTCCTTGAAACTTCCTGATCCTCAACTACCTCCGCTTCAGGAGACACAGCCCGTTTCCGTTTGGATTGATCCTTTTGTTCTACTAGCACTTGATCTACCTCATCCAACACAGGCAGTGCAGCATTTTGATCCAGAGTTTTAAGGATCTCATCAAAATCATCGGCATTGAAATTAGTATTCAAACCTCCAAAATCGCCACCCGCGGGAAAAATCACAACATCCTCTTGGATTATTATCTTTTCGAGGTTCAGATGCTCCGCCAAGTTCATGATGTGGGTATTTCTTACATCAGCAATTTTACCCTTGAGTGTATGCAAAAATTTGTTCGCGACTTCGCGAATGTGTACCTCAGCACACGCGTTTTTACACATATCCGCGATTTCGCGAATTAACTTTTTCGCGGGATCGCGAATTAATTGGTTCGCGGAATTGTTTAATAATGCCGCGAGCTCGCGAGCTAGTTCATCTACGGATTCGCGAATCGCAGCATACGCGGATTCACGATGTAGGAAATTTGTTAGCTCCACTAACAACGACATTGCCACCGCGGATTTACCATTTAACACTACTGACACTTTCTCGGAATTCATTTTCACTAACTGACTATCTGGCACAAGCGCACGAAAAAAAACTGGAGGTGTTGCTTCTACAAAGCGAAGAACAGGAAAGAACGATTATTCTCGTGGCCTCCTCCGAATACAACTCATCCCAACCACAATTTCCTCCCCCCATTCTACCCCCATTTCACCCCCACCATAATTTGCGCCATCTGTCGACTGTTATGAAAGTAACAGAACCACATACCGACTATATGCAAATAAACAGCGCCACCTACAGACTGTTGATGAAGTAACAACGCCATCTACAGACGTTGATGAAGTAACAGCGCCACCTACAGACTGTTGATGAAGTAACAGCGCCATCTATCGACAGTATGCAAATTGAAAGCGCCATCTATCGACATTATGCGAATTGAAAGCGACATCTATCGACAGTATGCGAATGGACAGCGACATCTATCGATAGTATGTCAACGCACAGCACCATCTATCGACTGTCGATAAATGGTCAACGTTATCTACATAGTGTGGGTGAATTTTCACTGGTCAATGTCGTATGTCATCTCTGTGTGTATGTCAATGCTGTGTGACATACGTTTTTGCTAGAAATTCATTTTCTAAAACTGTTATTAACAAGAGATGTGTAGAGATGTATGAAATTTAAATCTTGTTTAAAATCACTGCTAAATGAAGTTTTTCTTGTAAATGGACACGTAACAATCCTTCATTTTTATAATAAACATAAACAAAATTTTTCATTTTATGTATATTTATTAACAAATATCAAATATGTCTACTACAAAGTATATTCTTAAAAATAGTCTAAAAAATGCTTAACTATTTATATATTACACAAATAAAAATCATAATTCATACATTTTTAGAATAAGTATGATATGTATAAAAATAGCACAAAAATTACATCTATATTTTCGCACATTATTCTGTAAAAGATCTAATATGTGAATGCTCCCAAGGTAGTGTATGCGTTGTGTTTGGTATTACGAATCTTTTGTCATCATAGTTGGACAAACCAATTTTATCTATTGTTTCAGTAGAAACTGTATGTAATTCAGTCTTAAAAGTTTTCATTTTTCGAAATAATAATCCACCCTTTTCCATAACCTTTTCATAATCTTCTATCGACAAATGTTTATCAATTACGGATTTCTTAATACCTTTTGCTTTTTTAAGTTCACCTAAAACTGATTTTACATAATATGCCTTAGCTCCAGTACCGTAAAAACTGACGATAGGATCTTCGGGGAATTCATCTTTCATTCTTCCCACAACAGATTTACTTTTGTTTATTTTAAATTTATTATTTTCGCTATAATTAGATGTGTCAAATTTATCTGGATGATTTGACATAAATTCATAAAAGTCATCGGTAAAGATTTTAAGTATCAATGAATCAGTGTCAGTATACATAAGACCTGCTTTTTCATTAAATTCCTTTTTGATAACGTTATAAAAAAAATCATACAAAACAGTTTTTGAAATATCCAAAATACAAAAACCTAAAAATATTGGCTTATTGTATACAATTTTTAATTTATTCATATGAATGGCTACAAAATCCTTTGAAAATATTGAGCAATTTTTAAAATTTGGTCCACTTATTAATGCTCTAGCTCTTACTCTTCTGCGCACACTTTCCCAACTTGTAACTAAACTAATATTTTTATAATTTTCTACACTCTCCATTGTTTTCACAAATATGGAGTTGGTAGAGAACTTCATATGATCACTTTGAAATTTTGTTTTGGGTTAATTTCGAAGTTGTACTAGACACCCGTCACAAAAATATAATTTCTGTTTTGATGTTCAAATTTGATCGGAAACCAAAGATGAAAGGTTTTTAATCCAACAATAATGCATTTTGTTGCAATCTACACACACATGATTTAAGTTTTTATCTTTACAATCTTCACTTAACAATAGCAAATTTACATGTAAATGTAATTTTCGTCCTGAATAATATAATGGTCCTACTACTTCATATTTCATTTTATTATTTTCAAATTTGGCTTCCAATCCATAAACATTAACTGATATATTATTTAAACTTTCAAACCTTGAAATGTCGTTGACCTTAACAGGCATTTCCATACCTGTAAAGTTCAACACAGTAGAAAAGTGTGGATATGATGAACATCTATTTGCATTACTTGTAGCTGGATAGATGGCTGATGTGATGACCCATCCAAAACATCCATTATCTTCATTTTTAACGTTTACGATTGAATATTTGGATTCAATAGATTTGGGTAGTTTAATGTAGGAGCTTCCTCCCATCGGTTTGCACTTATTAATATTAACTTCTAGATGCAAAATATTTTGCAGTGCCCAACCTGTAAGAAATACGTTTCAATAAATATTTACTTATTCCAAATCTGTCTTATACTAAATTTTAAAATAAAACTTACCGGAATCACGTTCTTGAAATTCTGATGCTTGATTTTTATCTTTCTCATAGGTACGCATTAAACAGAGATGAAATGTTATAGAACAGAATTTTCCAAATAAATGAACATAAAATAATAAAATTCATTTGACATAAAAGTGATAGGTATCCTAGACAAACAGTAAAAGGGTTTGAACTTACCTGTTTAATAATCAGAAGTAATATAATCCTTTAGAAAACACAATAAAAATAAAAAAACGCCAAAAAATCACATTCGTAGCAACTAAATCACTCGATTCAACAAACCAACGATTCACTGACGGAACAGCGGCTTTAATACAGACAGTTTTATGCGGTCAAAATTGGAATATGGATGTCTTATATGGCATCCAATCTACCAGATTGATATTATGATAGTCGAATCAGTACAGAGAACATTTTTAAAGTATCTTGCTTTTAGAGAGGATGGTGTTTATCAATCAATCAATCAATCAAAAAGTCTTTATTTATAAGTTTACAAGCATTTTTTTACATGATAATCATAAAGAGTGGCGAGATCTAGCATAGCTATTCTATCTAACCACTCTTAGAAAACATGACATAAAGTGAAGAACATAAAAAAATATAATTATCATACCTAAATTCTATAATCTATGTAAATACTTATTTAAGTACCTAAATTAGTCACAAAAAATAACAAACGTTCGCAATTTTCTATTTCAGACCACGGAAATCAAAGCAGCATGGAAATGGTCAAAAATGTTAAGATACAACATATATTGATTTCAGATTTCGTCCCTTAAGTAGTGACTTTAAAGATTTTTTAAATGTAGGTATTGTATCAGAGGACTTGATTTTATAAGATATTGAGTTGAAACATTTTGTTGCAACATAACTAAAACCTCGACGAAACAGAGCAGTCCTATGCCTGGGCACTGCATACAACTGTTTATGTCGGGTGATCCTATTGTGTACATCCGTCCCCCTTAAGAGCTTTTTAAATAAATAGTGAGGCTGTTGAGTTCTATTAACTTTATATACCAATGTGCACATGTGCAAAAAAAACCGCTTATCAAGTCTGAGCCATCCTGAGTCTATATAACAATGTGAGACATGATCAAACTTACGCACTCCATAAGCAAATCTTATGCAGGCATTTTGAAGTTTTTGCAGACTTTCTTGGTCTCTTTTTAAGAGGGCTGGCCAGTACAGGGTGTCACAGTATGACAATTGGGATAGTACTAAAGAATCGCACAATTTAAGTTTTACCTTTTTATTTAAATAGTTTTTGTGCAAATAAAGCATTCTTAACTTACCATAACTGGTTTGTAATAACTTTGAAACATGCGATTCATATCTCAAGTCAGTATCAATCAATATTCTTAGATTTTTTACACTGTTTGATAAATTAATATTTGTTTGGTTAATAGAAACTTGAAATCCATTCGCGACACATTCGTTCCTAGCAGTACCGAAAAGAATTGCTTGAGTTTTTGACTCATTCAGTACTTGTCCGTAATGTTGTGACACTCTGTATATGGATTCAAGGTCGTCGTTTATTTTAATTTTCGCTATATGCACGTCTTTTTTATCAAAAGAGATTTGGAGTTGGTAATCATCCGCGAATTGATGCCCAACCAAATATTTGAGAAATTTTTGGAAATCAAGAGTATAAATAGTGAAAAGAAGTGGACCTAGAATGCTGTCCTGTGCGACACCTCTACTTTGAAGAAGGGGAACTGAACATTTTCCATTGAAAGAAATCCTTTGAAATATTCTGTTAAAATAATTAGTCATCATATCGACGCCATCACCACCCAATCCAAAATATTTGAGTTTTGTAAATAATATGTTATGTACCAGGGTGTCAAACGCCTTGCTGTAGTCCAAAAGAACCAAGCAAGTGTTCTGGCCCTGATCCGAAGCTCTAATTATGTCATCAGTAATATGTAACAAAGCAGTTGTGGTACTGTGATTGGCGCGATATCCCGACTGTGTAGGGGGTATAAGATTGTTTTTTATTAAATGGTTGGACAGTTGTTCGCATAAGATTTTTTCCAAAATTTTTGACATTGTGGGCAAAATACTTATAGGTCTAAAATCGTTTGGCCCCCAAAGGATTATTCTTTTTTGCTACTGGAATGATATTAGCCACTGGTCAGGGAATTTTTTTAAACGTATGCACTTATTTATAATAAAATTAATATGAGCATTCAGATAGGGAATTAAGCACAACATCATTTTTAAATTTATTCCGTCCTGACCAGTTGCACTACTTTTAATTTTTGCTATTATGTTCTGTACCTTAGCTTCATTCACTTCTTTAAAATTGAGTTCAGTTATGGAGGAAGAATATTTTTGACCTTCGTATTTTGATAAATAAAAGTTACCAGGATCGACCTTTGGAATGCTATTGGAAAAAAATTAACTAAAGTTTTCAACGCTACCAGTTTTTTCAGGGTCGGACTCAGAATTGGTGTTGATGTTCAAGTACTTAAGAGTTTGCCAGAATTCTTTTGGATTAGTTTGAAATTTATAATTTAAATAAGCCTTTTTTCATTCCTTATTGACGTCAACACGAGGTTTCGTAAATCTTTATACTCCTGCCATCGAGCATCAGACTTACGTTTTTTATACTTAGAGAGAGCTTTTTTTCTTAGATTTATCATAAATCTAATATTTTGCGTAAGCCAAGGCGCAGGCTTTTTTGTAATTTTAGAGGTAATGAATGGCGCATGAGCATCAAAAAGAGTATTTACCGACCTATTAAAAAAAAACTACCGTGGCATTAACTTCAGTAAAAGAATATAAATGATCCCAGTCGATTTGTTTAAGATCCTCGTTAAAGGCTTTAATATCAAAATTCCTATAATTTCTATAAGTACGGAACCTGATAGGATCGCGCACTTTTTCTAAACGTAAATTACAACTCACCAGCTTGTGGTCTGAAATGTCGTCCATTCTTATGACTTCTGAATCGCAGATAAAATTTACCTCATTGGTAACTATAACATCCAACAGTTTTGAAGTTGTGTCTGTGACCCTTGTTTGCTCTCTTATGACCTGATGAAAACTATATTTTTTAAAGAGTTTATTTAATTTTTTTTGTCCCGGATGGTCAACCAGCAAATCTATATTTAGGTCGCCTCCAAATATCACAGCATCATAGGTTGGTATTATAGATACTAAACTGTTTTCTAAATCATTAGTAGTAGGGTTATGCGGGTGTTGGATCATTTTTGAGGAGGGACCTTGACCTTGACCATGGAACATCTGTTGCCTATGAAAATACTATTGTATCGTACTATTTTATTGTTGGCCTTGCAGCTGGTATTAACATTGACTCTCAAGCTCGCATATTTTGCCTGTGGGTGGTCTGAAAAATATTTGGTCTTGGCTTTAAAATATAGCTGGGGTTTTCTATGGATTTAGTAGGTAGTGTCCTTGAGATATTCTAGGATTTATTTTTACCCCCACTAACAAAAACCATATATAAGCAGCAACCAAAATAAGCAGAGCATTATTTAAAATCGTATAACTTTAAGAATTAGTTACCAAAATGGACTCTCCTAGCAATAGTATGGGTGATTTTACAACACAAGACATTAGCCAACTCCTAAGGGAAATTCAAGAAGAAGTGGACAATGGAGGGTCAATTGAAGAGCCGAAAATAAGGATTAATTCGAATGTTGAAATCTCTGCACCTGAAGCTCCAACAAAAAGAAAATATAACAGAAGGAGAAAGGCGGTCGTCTTGCCAATTCAATCATTGGCAATTCCAGCAACATCCATAGAAGATCCAACATCAACACACGTGGAACTGGAGTTGAATGCTACAGAACAAAAAAACATTCAGAATGCAGTGAATCTCCTAAAATTGCGAAGAAGTGAAGCAGATGCAGAGCTTATTAACGTGAGCAATGCCCGAAATGAATGGGAAATGGCAGAGAAGAGATACCAGGAAAAATTGGATATATATAACAAATTAAAAAATGTATTTTGTGATCTATAACATTTGTAATTTTTAGTTTTAGTTTAGTTGTGTAAATTAAAAAAAAACAATATTGATTTTTATCTCAAAAGTAAAACAAATTCTTGCATTAAATAGATGGTATTTAAAACTCGCGACTAAACTATGTTTTTGAAAAACATTTGTTTACATTAATGAGCACAATGAGTGATTTAAAATCGTAAAGAAAAAAACTCACAGTTTAGCCACGATTTTTACACACTATATTCTTACACAACCAAAACCCAAAAAAGATTGAAAAAATACATTAAAAAAGAACCGCTAGTATTTCTTTTCTTTTATTATTGCCCGTTTTAATTTTTGTCAATTTCCTTGATTTTGACGTCGCTTATAAGTGATTTTTTTTTGTAAATACATAGAACAAAACTTGTGGAAATGACTTAAGTTTTAAATAAATATTAATCATGTTTGAAAAAATACTACATTGCAAAAAAATCCGAAAGAGAATGGAAAATGCAGGTAAAAAACATAAAACACTAGCATTTTTATGTGATAAATCAATGGTAATTGGTGAATAAGACAACCAGGGTTTTGTATAATTGCATTTCTCTTCAGTCGTTGATCTTTCATTGTTGATCATTTTAGTTTTTGGCAGTTTTTTAAATTATTTTGTCGTGGTTTCTAAACGATTTTTGTGAATATACAGAGAAAACTTACGGAAGTTACTTAATTTTGTAGTCAAATTTAAGTAAAATATATATAAAGGTAAAGTTTTCAAAATAAATGCCATTATTAAAAGATATTGAGTATTTTTTTATTTTTTAAAATTGTTTTTGAATGCCAAGTGCCCCAACCTCGCACAGGGCTGTGTGTACCAACCTTTTGTATTGTAACCTCCTAAAAAAAAAGATTTGAAAAAACTGTTGGCATTTATCTAAATCGAGACACTGTTCGTTGAGATGAAGATGAAGAAATGTTTTCAATGCCATCATCTTCTTCAATTCTTGATGAAGAATGATTGCTCATTATGTCAGATTCGCGAACACTGACAATATCTTCATCGATCACCAACTACGAATCTGCATCTTCTTCATCAGTTTCCATTTCAGATTCTTGCTGCTGTTCATCTTCGGTAGAGTGGTATGAATTTACTGAGGCAGGGGAGTGGGGGGGCTGGCAAGTTCGAGGTGCCCGGGATACCACGACGAATTTCTCCCAGAGCAAGTGGTCTGTTTTTTTTGAAGATGACATTCATGACACATTCCGGTCATGTAAAAATACTGATGGAATTGCCACTCACCACAAAATGTAGACTCTCGAAAGCCGTTAACTAAATAAGGCTTGACAGTAGCAGTGGGCTTCTTCTTAAATTAAGCCTAATATAAATCAACCTTACTAGATGTCATGATTACTACTTGACTGCTTAAACTCAAGTGATACATAAAGAAGGAGGAGTGTTGCTTATAAATGGATAATAGCAAGGTCACACATTTAAACGGGGTACTGGCCTTGATAAATGAAAAATCTTACGACTTTGAATGTAAGAAAAATTAATGAATGTCTCACTTGTATCTTATGGCCTTGGACGTAAGAAAAATAACTGAAGGTCAACATTATCTATATACAACTCGATGACCTTGAATAAAAATTTATTAAGTGACCTTGTCTAAAATAAAATACTGTTTAGGAAAATATTTCATCTTCTCAAGGTCACATAGTAGATTTTTATTCAAGGCCAACATTGACTATATAGTATTAGATAAAAAAAACTATTTAATGTGACCTTGTCTAAAATAAAATTCTGTTTAGGAAATATTTTATCTGCCTCAAGGTCATTTTATAAAATTTGTGGTCTTGAAAGTGGTTTGATCTTAAACCTTATACAAAAATTTTGAAGTGAAAGAAGAGGAGTGGGGAATTAAACTGCTATACATACAACCCAAGTCTTAAGAGAAAGATCAGTTAGAATAGTAAAGCCATAAAATGTTTTCGTGTCAGTATTGCAGTAAAACTTTTACCCGGAAAGATAATATGCTTAGGCATCTAAAAACCACTTGCAAACGAAAATGTCAAAAAATTTAAGTGAAGAACCCTTAAACAAAAAAAAGTGTCAATGAAAGTGGTCAAGCGAAATTAATTGATCAACATATCATAAATAAGAAAATGAAAAACTGTGTAGAGTGTAGCATCTGGATGCAAGAAGACAAATTTATTGCTCACTGTAGAACACTTGCACATCGAAATAATTCATGCATTGTGTATTCCGAAGGAGTTAGTCTTATAAGAAGTGCATTGAGTTGTAGAATAGCCAGCTACAGAATTGTCAGTAAAGTTCCACAAAATGACTACAAAAGATTCTTTTTAGAAATAAAACCAAAAGTCCTTAATTTACTGGAAGAAAATATTTTAAAGCATTGCACTGTAAAAGTAAATATGGAGTTGTTTGGAACCTTTATTCATCCATCAAAAGAAATTATTGGCGAAAAATCTTTTAATACCAGTAACGAGATCATCTGTACGGGAACGAATTTACAAGAATTATATGAATTATACGTGGATAAAATGCTTGTAGAAGCAATGAAAGTGGTCAAGCGAAATTAATTGATCAACATATCATAAATAAGAAAATGAAAAACTGTGTAGAGTGTAGCATCTGGATGCAAGAAGACAAATTTTTTGCTCACTGTAGAACACTTGCACATCGAAATAATTCATGCATTGTGTATTGCGAAGGAGTTAGTCTTATAAGAAGTGCATTTCGTTGTAGAATAGCCAGCTACAGAATTGTCAGTAAAGTTCCACAAAACGACTACAAAAGATTCTTTTTAGAAATAAAACCAAAAGTCCTTAATTTACTGGAAGAAAATATTTTAAAGCATTGCACTGTAAAAGTAAATATGGAGTTGTTTGGAACCTTTATTCATCCATCAAAAGAAATTATTGGCGAAAAATCTTTTAATACCAGTAACGAGATCATCTGTATGCTTGTACAAGCATTTTATCCACATATAATTCATATAATTCTTGTAAATTCGTTCCCATACAGATGATCTCGTTACTGGTATTAAAAGATTTTTCGCCAATAATTTCTTTTGATGCATGAATAAAGGTTCCAAACAACTCCATATTTACTTTTACAGTGCAATGCTTTAAAATATTTTCTTCCAGTAAATTAAGGACTTTTGGTTTTATTTCTAAAAAGAATCTTTTGTAGTCATTTTGTGGAACTTTACTGACAATTCTGTAGCTGGCTATTCTACAACTATTTCGATGTGCAAGTGTTCTACAGTGAGCAATAAATTTGTCTTCTTGCATCCAGATGCTACACTCTACACAGTTTTTCATTTTCTTATTTATGATATGTTGATCAATTAATTTCGCTTGACCACTTTCATTTGACACACTTTTTTTTGTTTAAGGGTTCTTCACTTAAATTTTTTGACATTTTCGTTTGCAAGTGGTTTTTAGATGCCTAAGCATATTATCTTTCCGGGTAAAAGTTTTACTGCAATACTGACACGAAAACATTTTATGGCTTTACTATTCTAACTGATCTTTCTCTTAAGATTTGGGTTGTATGTATAGCAGTTTAATTCCCCACTCCTCTTCTTTCACTTCAAAATTTTTGTATAAGGTTTAAAATCAAACCACTTTCAAGACCACAAATTTTATAAAATGACCTTGAGGCAGATAAAATATTTCCTAAACAGAATTCTATTTTAGACAAGGTCACATATTAAATAGTTTTTTTTTATCTAATACTATATAAACAATGTTGGCCTTGAATAAAAATCTACTATGTGACCTTGAGAAGATGAAATATTTTCCTAAACAGTATTTTATAGTAGGGTAGGTTAGCCACTTTCAAATAAAATGAGGAGATGAGGGTGGGCGTGGCCAAACCCCCCTTCCCCCCTTCCCCCCTTTACCCCCTTCCCCCCTTCACCTATTTACCCCCTTCACCTCTTTACCCCCGTCACCCTCTCTTCACCCCCACCCTCTCTTCACCCCCCCCTTTCCCCTTCATTCCCTCTCCTCTTCTCCCCCTCCTATTTACCTACTCTCTTCGCCCCCTGCTCTTTACTTATCCCCTCTACTTATCCCCTCTACTTTTCTCCCACCACTACTTTAGTTTCTAGCGAGGAGGGGATGACATTTTCCTCCTCCACTATTTTTTGAGATAGGTGGGGATGCGGCACATATAAGTCGCAGTAAAAAATAATGTCTCTTTATAGTTTTATATTTGTTAGAGTATTAACAAATATATTGATTTTAATTTAAATTAAAATGAGTGGTTTTGATTTAAATAAAAAAGCACCAAAAATGAGTGCTTTTATTCAGTTGCTTTCGGGTGTGTTTATGTTTTTCTTCAAGAAATATGAAGATATGGTTACATGTAGAGAGGAGTTGGTGATTGACAGGGATGTCAATAGTTTCATTAATCCCTTGGAGGAAGAAGACTCCGATAATGATGAGATGTTCGAAAAGAGCACATGTGCTACATCCGGCCTCGTAAGAATGCGGGACATTAAAGCGGATAAAACCGTGAAACCGGGGTACCGTGAGAAGACCATGTGTGTTACGCAGTCTTACGTGGCAATCAAAATCGGTGAGGAACAATTTGTTGCGTTATGTTGTGAGTGTTATTTTAATCAAGGGATTAACACTCCTATGGGCCACAATAAACACGTCAATCTGCATTACACAGACAAAATGAATTGTAGTCATTTGACGTGTGCCATATGTGAAGAAAAACTGTACCAATTAATTTACCCAGAGACATGCCTAATATGCCTTGGTGGGACCGAAACAAGCATAACAAATCATAGGTTACGTCACGAATAAAAAACGCTTTTTTTACTCATTATTTTCAAATTTAAAATAGTGGGGGAAGCAAAAAAAAGAACATATAAATGAATAACAGGTCCAACGCAGCATCATAACTAGTTTAAACGTTGGAAACACAATAAAAATGAAAATTGATAAAAGTTTTTTGTGTGATTTTAATGCCATGTTAAATGAAGAGAAAAACATGTCACTGGAAGTGAAAACATTTTGCAAGTTAAATGTGGATCAAGCTTACGTAATAGAAAATATGCAGCAAATTAGCACTAGATACGGAAAATCAATTTTGGTGACTTTATGTGACAGCTCGACAGAACACAAGTTTAAAACGTTTTTACCAAAAAGAGTGGTGGAAAAATTTAGCGACGACTTTATTTCAGCTGTAAACAATTATCAAAAGTGTACTTTAACATACCTTGGACAGAGTGAACCTAAATTTATTGGGGCCCGTACACAGTCAAAACTAAAGATTGATTTTGTCGAATAAAATTAATTGGTTAAAAAATGACTTTAAATATTAGTTTAGTGACAACTTATATCTCCGAACTGTATTGGTTATACATAACAAAAGCAGAAGAACTTAATTCGAATCCACAAGTTACCAGTGAGGAACTAGAAAACGTAAGAAGATATTTGAGTGGAGCGTTGTTTTGCCAGCAGTTTATTTATGGATTATTTACCGAATCTACATTCTTTCAATTGATGTTACAAGAAAACCTACAAAAAACTCTTTTTTGTGATTCCGCACTTTAGCAGATATCTTTCAGAAGCTGACGAAATGCTAAATAGTAAAACGTTGTGACTCTTTTTTATATTAAAATATTGACTTTGCAAGGAAAATGTCTTGGTTTGATTCCAAAGAATACAAAGAATTTCACGACTTGCAAGGGGCCATAGAGTATATTTTCGAGTTATTTCGAGATAGGTGTTTTGAAGCTGAAAATACCGAAATGCGGGGCGGAGGCCCAGGTTTTTGGAACGTAGAAGAATGTTTTTTAATGAAGAAAAAATACAAAAAAAGCAATATTTCTCTGTGTTGAATACTTTAAAGACTTGAATTTGAACACATTAGTTAACGGATTGATTGGGTTAGAATTATGGAGTGAACTTTTTTGATATTAAGGCGTTCCTGCCCAAATATATTTTGGACAAAGTTATAAAACTTGCATCAGATTTAGAAGAAAATTAATAAAAGTGTATGTACCTATTATTGATGTATTATTTCACAAGATGATTTACTTTAAATAATGATTAATTCTAAATCTATTCAACATTAAAAACATGCTGTACTAACCACTACACGATAGGTTTTTTTTGCGCTTTAATAATTCATTTTATATTTGTTTTGGCTACCTTATAAAATTATGTTTTTTTTGGAATGTATAGGAGTAAGGCTGTATATATTTATATGTATCAAAATAAATTTGTCTTAAAAATATAAACAAATTGTGCTGAGAAAATATGTGTTTTACTTTTTTACAAGAAACAGCCAACTCTGGGCCCATATTTGCGTGATTAAAAAAAAACGCAAAGCACTGCCAAGATAAATGGTAAAATAGCAAGCAAAAACCATAGCAAAAGCTTAGTGTTCTACCATGCGTTTTTAATGGGAATACAAATATTCCTACAAAGTTAAAAAAAAAATGTAAATATTACTTAGGTTAAAAATTCAACGCTTTTAAAATAGAAAAGATGTATTTATTTGCGTTTGTGTGAGGTCGAAACTGTAGAGTAGCTTTAAATCACCATGCGGGTGGTCAAAAAAAAAAGCCGCATATTGACTTAATGTGTAGGTAGGTATATGATTTAGGTGGCGATATTATATCCGTCCCAAGCATATATGCCTAGCTTTTTTTTTTCACCCTAAATGGGTAGATTTTGTCTTTTAATGAGCATCCCTTTGTTGTGAGACATAAAAATGCACTTAACTTTTTCGGTGAATGGTAGATTTCTTCGCTAAGATTAATGTTTGTTATGTTAGTAAGCGGCTTTTCTTAGAAAAAAGACCACACGTATGAAAATGTGCACTATAGGCGGTAACTTGTTGGGGTGAGATTATGCTAGAATAAGGATTTTAATACGTTGTGAAACGAGTGTATACAGGATGAGGTAAATGAACAGTGGCATGTATTGCTCTTTTTTTTAAATTATACAGAGTCGCAAAAGCATAGTTGGGGATATATATTAGTTTTAATTTCAAAGAACCAAAACGCAACAATAAAAGTAGCTTGTAATAATTATTAGTATCTAGAACAACTTGATTATAATATTATATTAAAAAACAAGGTTAGAAATCAACTCTTAGGACACAATCGAGACGAAGTTGGTAATCTGAGCCGAAGGCGAAATCCATAATTTGAGCAAAGACGTTATTTACTGTATTATTTCTGCGACTGCAAAAAAAAAGCACACAATTGTATTTTTTTTTAATTTACTTATTTTTTTTGACGTTGTTAGTCATCATCAAATAACATTAATAATGATGCGTGATGTGCAATGTTGACATATCTGTGTACAAAGCGCTACTTTCAGGACTTGCTTTTCAATAGCGAGTTATGCGTTAACCATCTAGTTAAAGAGAAGACAGCTGAAGCTAACTTAAAGGTTAAATTCCTAACTCGCTATTGAGAAACCGTCCCTAGAGTGAGTTTTCCTTGTGAAAAACCTCATTTTATATAGCAGTCGTATAAAAACATTATTATTATTTAGTTTTAACTGCTAGCATTAGGCACCTTTTAATGGTTTTTTGTATTTTTTTAAAACTATTCATTTGGTTTTTTTATATTTTAATGATCTACTTATTACACCGTACTGTTAAACCTAGACAAGAAACTTAAAATACCAAAGTGCCAAATTCTAAACACCGGTTTAATTTAAACAAGGTTTAACATTGCGATGCAAAGTTCGGTTTTATGCAAAAACAAATAATACACATAGATATGAAAAATTAAATATTTTTATTAAAAATTAAAATTAAGAAAAAAACTACATTAAGGTTAAAACTACATACATAAAACTAAAAAATTAAAACTAAATTTACAATATATATACACTTTCCCTCTATAGAATTAAAATTAACAAAAAACTACATTAATTAAAACAAAATTTACATTATGTACTTTCCCTCGATAGGGAAAACGAAAAGAAAAAAAATCTTAGAATCCTGTTCTTTCCAAAAATTTTCTCTCTTTTTCCTTTTCCCTATTAAGGCGTATTTCGGATTCCTCCAGTTCCCGACGAAGACGATTAGTTGTGGCCTCCGCGTCGCTAACATCCTGACGAATCTGCAACCTTTGATTCCTGACGCGCTCCATGGCGTCGATTTGCGACGCCGTAAAAAAATCGTCTTCGTCTGGAACTGGACGAAGTACCGGAATTTGAATTTGTGGGTCCCCCACAAGCCGAATTTCCACAGGGGTTCCCCCTTGTGTGTGGAACATTGGGGTTGGAGGTGGGGCAACTGTTCCTCCCAGCTGTTGTCTTCCAGCAAACCTGTAAAAATAAAAAAAAAACTTTAAAAATTAACGTAACAAAATATAGGTAGTAAACTAGCTGAATAAAAGAGCTTTGCTTGGGTTTTTTAAACCGATTTTGATTAAATAAAGCATACATAAAGCCCAGAAATTCAGTAGTAAAACTCCCATTAAATTTAGTTTAGCATTTTTTTTTTACGTGATCGACGGTGGAATAGTCAAACGAACACACGACAGACCCAAAAAATAAACTTTTGGTATCTATGACGTTTGGTTAACTAACAATTTCTATTTATAGATTTATTATAGGTATATATAGGTAAAAGCAAATGCTACTTTATTTAAAAAAATAATTTAAATTGTAAGTGTATTTACCTTCCAGGCCGCACAACTCGGTCCTCCAGCACCTGAATTTTTCTGGGTGGTTCATCAGCTGGACCACTGAACGAACAGCTGGGCTGTGGCTCATTAAATCTATAAATCAAAACAAAAAAGAAATTTATATTTACATATTAAATTGAACGTCCAAATATCCAAAGAAGACTTGTCTTTAAATGTGAACCAATTTCTAATAGATTTAAAAAACAGACAATATACTTTTTTAATTTTAGAGAGAATTCCTTAAGTAATATTAATAACAAATTTTTACCTTCTTTCTTCGGCTCTTCCCGTCCCTACAGCTCCCGCCATCGAAGCAGCCCCGGATGAGCCAGCCGAATTGTCAGTCACATTGAATCTGTAAAACAAAAATTTTTTTTTAATTTTATCAACAAGCAGGCGGTAATATATGTGCGCTTTAGCATACTTATTTGAGTGCGGTATTAAAAATATAACAATTAAAAATCTTGCGAGAACGTTCTGTCAAAACCTACTACTACCCTAATAAAAAATAATAACAAAAAAAAAATATATATTTTTTCTACGAGCGTGCAATCGCATGTTCCATACTTTTTTTTGTGAAATAATTAATTCTACGAGGCTATTGCGTCTTGACTTGCGACATTCTAATTGCTAAAATTGAAAACGTTATGTTTTTCTGGTTTTTTAGAGAATTCTTTACCAAGATTATAAATCATAATTGATAAGATATTTTTTTTTGCATTTGGGGATCTAAATATCTTTTTCGGTTTTAAAGAGAAAAGAAAGAAAAAGGTAGTATCACAGAGGAATTTCTTAGTTAATTCCTGTGTGGTAATATACACAATAAATTACAAATTTTTTACCTTCCAAACGACGCCGGCGTAACAAAATTCCTAATCGGCTGGTAGTTAGGAATCTCTTCTTCGTCGTCTGTTTGCGTTATAAGGTCTACCACGTCCTCGACTTCCTTCTCGGCGACCTCCTGGGCGACCTCCTCGGCCACCTCCTCGGCGTCCTCCTCGTCGTCCGACCCTTGAATATCCCAAAGTTGTGAGTTATAATCAAGATCGGACGCCTCCGCCCACATCCTCGCTTCGTCATCGAAGTACTGTTCTAAATTAAAACTTTCTTCGGCCATTTTTTAACACACACAACTAAAAAAACTCGGTAACACTTCAAAAAGTCTTTCAATTTTGGCAACTAAAGACAGACTAACTTGCTATATCCGTAGCTGCTTTAAATGAAATCTTTGGTTTACCACCCTCTCATTTTTTAGCTCCTCCCTTTGACTTCGCTGCACCAATTCCTAGGGAAGTACCTTTTTTCTCTTTTTAGAGCATGGTCTAACGCTCTCCTTTTAGAGTATTAACACACACAGAAAAAATATTCTAAGGGTGACATAATAATACCAATTTAAAATATTAATTATAAATAATATTTTTTTTGCGACCGTGCGAGAAACAACACTTTTCCGCACGTATTTTAGTTTGTAAAGTGGCACAGTAGTACGGGAAATTGTTTTTTCCGACTATGACTTTTTTATTATCGACTTTTTACGTAAAGTATCTTTTCCATCTTTTCGCACTAATCAGAATAATAAATATTTTCTACAAGCGTGCGGAAAATAACGCGCACGCATTTTAATTCAAAAAAAAATAATATTTCCCGTACAGGGTATAAATTTGCTTTAAGACTTAATAAATGCACCCATTTAATCCCGCTTTTGCGGGAATAAAGTGGGTCATTTATTCCCTAGGGAAATAAAGTAAAATTTATTGACATAGCGACGCATATGTTTCTGCGTTTCGGCATACTGGATGTTATCGTTTGACATAAAGACAGAGCGATGGTACATGTGGCGGTTTGTCTACAGAGTGCGATTTTTTGAAAAATAAATAAAAAAAATATAGTATTTTTTTTTACTTTTCTGCTTATTCTAAAGTGCATAAAATAGTATATAAACCTCAGGAGTAAAGTGATGCTTAATCCTTCGACAAATTATATTATATAAACTTTTTTGCCTCGGGATTAAATGTACCACTTTACTCCCTAGGTTTATAATGTACTATTATTATCGGCTGTTTTTTGTTATTCTAAGTGATTCTAACTCTGAATCTAAGGGTTATCGCGTCGCGAAAAAGAATCACTTTCTGCGCTAGTTAGGTAAATAACTATTTCCGGTGCTGTAAATATATTTGCTATAAGACTTTTCGACCTTACATTTTTTATTATCGGATTTCTTGTTGCATTAATTTTTTTTTTTGCTACCTATGCATCTAACGGCTGTCTTGTGCGTCGAAGAAAGACTTTCTACATTGTTTAGGTAAATAAGTATTTTCTACGGACGTGTGGGAAACACCACTTTCCCACACGCATTTTAAGCCAGAAAGATTACACCGAGTTTTTCTTCGCACTCGGACTTTTTATTATAAAGTCAACTGCAGTCGCGTGCGGGAAAGCTTAACTTTCCGCACTAATCAGAATAATAAATATTTTCTAAATGTGTACGAAAAACAACCCGCACGCATTTTGATTTAAAAAAAAATGGGTATTTCCAGTACTAATTTGGCTTTAAGACTTTTCACCCTTAAATTAATTTTTTTATTATCGGCTTTTTGTTGCATTATTTTTTTTTTGCTTTTCTAAGTGATCCAAATAAAAAAAAAATATTGATCCTAACCCGTTATGAGGATAAGGTTGATTATAGCATCAATCATTCAAAAACACTCTATTACAATGTAACTTTCGAACTTTAACTTGCCATAATATTTACAATAAAAGCTGTCCCTAGATTAATGTTGATTGAAGCTTTAGTTGCTGAGAAAAAAAAATATTCGAAAAAAAATCAAACAGAATGGGTACTATTTTTAACATGCTCTAAATGCTATCAAATGAAATAGCCGCGATCTTTTAACGTTATAAAATTTAAAAAAATTGTAAGGGGGAAACGCTGTGCCACCCCCTCCACCCCCTCCCCCCCTCCTTGAAAATTCTCATATGCGTAAAAGGCAGCCCCGCATAGTTTTTTTGAAAAATCGAGATTCCATCTCTCGTATGGAAAAACTATTGAGTTGATATACAGTCTTATGTCACACATGTCAGCAGAAATAAATTCTGTTGCGTCCTTGCTTTTGCTGTTACTATTATTGGTATTTTGGAATGCAACAATTATGTATCGAGGCTTTTCCAAGTTTGTGCTACTTCTTATCGCCCACGTATCTGAAGAGGTACTTCGAAGAAGTGGTAACTCATAAAGATCCCACATGCGAAAAGCAGCTTTAATATTTACAGCTTTATTTACTTTGGACAAAATTCTTAACTTTTCCTTATCGCCTGGAATGATGTGTTTAATCCTCCATTCAATTTTGTCAATGGATATTTCGCCATCAACTTCACCAATGTAACTGTTGCTAAATGTGTGTGCCAAAACTAGAATTAACTCATGTTTTTGATTAAAAATTCCTCTTGTATAGTCTTCAGCAAACCCCATTAAATATTTGAGCGGTAATCGACCACTAAAGGTGTGGCTTGTCTTATCCAAAATAAATTGATCATTTTCACTAAGTCCCCATCCGTAGGTATTTAAAGTTTTTTCTTGACGACTTCCAAAGGAAACAAGCGTTTTTAATGTCGAACTGATACCCGGCTTTCTAACCACACAAATTTGTTCACTACCTATCTCGTAACGTATTTCATCAAAAAGAAAAGCCAGTGCGTTATTTGATAGGTAACATTTTTTAGTGGTATCATTTGGAGTAAATTTTCCCTCGATGTAGATATAACTGTTAGAAATATCCAATATTAAATCCTGAAATTGAATTGGAATTCGAATTTCATCAGAATGTTTAAATGATGGGCTACCAAATGGCTTGTAGCTGAATTCCTCCAGGCTTATTATTGAATTTTCAAAAATGGGTTCTCCAAAAACTTCCAGTTTTTCACTTGTTGATGTCATTTTGTCGATTTTTTATTCGTAGTCCAAGAGCTGTTAAAGACTTTTTTTTTGTCTGCACTTGATTTTATCGATTTTTTATTCGTAGGCCAAGAGCTGTTAAAAACTTTTTATCTTCAGTTGATAGTTTAGAACGTTCTCTCGTTATGTTTCTGACACAACTGACTTTATTTCTAAATTTACGCTTGTTTTTATTTATTTGTCTGTTTATCTGGGTGGATTCGTGTTGATGACATCGAATTTTGGTATGGTAACAAAATCCCATTCTCTTTTAAAATATTTATGAAATTTTCTTGAGCTCCAATTTAACAATTATTTTTTCTCGTTGAAAATTTATCAGCTGATTATTATCATCCAAGATCCTTAGTGTGATGTTGTCGATGTACTGACGACCTTCTGGAAAAATGGGCATATAAATAATGTTGTTTGGTTCTTTACTTAACTTATATCCAGGTTCTACGTCAATATCGAATTCATATAGTGTGTGAACTTGTTGAGAGTTTAAGAATGCTCCTGCCGTAATATTTGAGTCAACTCGTATTAGTCTTACTCGAGAAATATCAACCATTGATGATGAAATATGATTGTCGTTCGGTTTTAAGCGTTCCACCATTCCAAATCCCAGTATCTTTCCAATAGAGTTGGGATGATTAAAATGTAGATAGTATTTTGACTTAATTTCACATTTCAAAGTATTATTGTTGGCATTTAAACTAAAAATGGTATCATCAAGGTCTTTGGCTGCTTTTTGAAGTGCCTTTAGCATAGCATTGCTAATTTCAGATATTTCATATGCCCCTGGTGGTATTTTTATCAACACTGGTCCTTTCCATTGCTGTTTGCTATAACCAAAACAATTATTTGTTTCATCTACATTAAAAATTGAATTGTAGGAATAAAATCCCACCAATCCTAATCCATATTTTTCTCTTTTGTCCAATTCTAAAGGAGGATAAATATTTGCATGAAGCACACTTGTGTCGCTATGTAAAGTAAAGGTGTGCGACATTTCTTTATTGTGTTTTACAACAAGTCGACAGTAGACTACAATCAACACTTTCTTCAGACTTTAAAATTCTAGATCCTTCTATGTTACACAAACAACAATAAATTTTCCTCGGAGGTGGACCATCTATCTGATCTTCTGTGGAACTGCTTACCGAGTAGTGGTCAGTACAATACTGAAACTTCAACACATCAATATCACTTTTAAGTTCTTCCGGTAATCTATCCCACACTAAAGCTATTTCATTGGGAGCGCAGGCAATCATTACTTCTTTCGGCATATCACTTAATTCTTCTTTCGTCATTTTCAGTAAACTTCCACATATACTAAAAGCCCGCAAAGATTTATGCATTTTCTTTAAATTTTCACGTTCCGACTTTGGATTTGAAAAACAATTCATTTTACTACTGCTAAAAAGGGTTCTTTCTCATTAAAAACTTTAGGCATAAGTGACCACACCAAACTGTGTCGTAGTTCTGTTCTTTTGTATATGTATAGCGAATCTCAGTGGCAGAATGTGTGCCAGTGCGCATGTATCTCACAAACTCTAGGGGTGGGGGTAAGTTTCCAAAGCTATCATAATATACAACATTTCCTCCTTTCTTTCTGTAAGCGGTCCAGTGACTGCCCATTTGTTGGAAGGTCTCCAAGTTAATAATCCCGGATTCATCCTTTTTTGGCCCGTTTTTGGGCAGTGTGTCACGCATAAAAATACCTTTAAAATTGGCGATTTTATATTTCTTTGCATATTTTTCTAGATCAAAATTTGATAAAGCCCTTCTTGGTAAGGGCTTTAGTGGTTTTTTGAGTTTTTTAAATACAATCCAAGTCCGGTGCGAAATGGTTTCAAATAGAGTCCACTTCCATTTTTACTTTCTGATAATGTATGTTGCTTTTTATTGTTAATAACACTATCCTTATTTTGGGCCACACTTTTAACTGCCCTCGCAATACCTGCTGCACCTCCTGCTAAACTTCCGATCGCGGATAACGCTGAGAATAAAGGAATAAGAGCAGGCAACGCAAATGGTAAAAATCCGCCTGTTCGAGGTATAGGAATAATTCTCGGTGTTCTAATAAACTTTTTTCCACCATATGCTTTTATATGCTTTCGTGCTGCAGCCAATGCAAGTTTTGATATAGTTGATACGTTTTGATGTTTTTGTTTATTGGTTTTTCGGTAGGATTGAAGTTCCGATCGAATTTTTCTTACAGCAGCACCCAACGCCACTTTTTTTACATTCTTTCCTTTTTTAACACTTTTAGTTTTTTTGCGTTTATGGCCCATTCCAAATGTTTGCTTTGTTTTCATAGATTTTCCTTTTTTTAATTTTCTGACATTTTTCCCGTTTTTTGTTCCTCCTGTGATTTTGTATTTCAGCCCCATTCCAAACCTCTGCTTTACTTTCATAGCTTTTGCAACAAACCAAGCAGCAGCCTTCTCTTTGAGTCCTGTATTGGTCGACTTCACAATTTGTTCTGCCGCGTCTTGCAGTTGCTTATCAGCTTTGTGTCGTTCTTCTAAATTATTCAAATTATTTGCGTAACTGATATCATGTTTTTTGCAAGCTTTATCTAATTGATTAATTCCAGGGTCACCCCTAGCTAATCTCTTATTTAGACGAGTGGCTGGGCCACATAATTGGTAAAAAGGAAGGTGTAGTTCAACTGGTAACTTATTTATCAGAGAATTAAAAATACCATAACCTTTCTTTTTGTCGCACTGTCTTTTGCGGTCGGGTAACAACATTTGAATGAAAACAATTATATATCTACCTTAGCTTAAATACAAATTTTAGTCTCTATCGTCATGCGTCTCGTGCAACAACAAGATAAAATTTCTGTTATTAATTTAGATGAAAAAATTGGCCATGGTAGCATTAAGTCTCGCCATGGAAAACTACTACCGAATTCTATTCGAGGTCTTATAATAGGACCATCAAACTGTGGAAAAACCAATGTTCTTATTACACTTTTAACACACCCTCTTGGTTTACGTTTTGAAAATGTTTATGTCTACTCTAAATCACTTTTTCAACCAAAATATGAATATCTAAAGAAGATTTTGACTCCGATAAAGGGATTAGGATATTACACGTTTGATGACACCTCCAACGTCATACATCCAAACGAAGCAAAAGAAAATTCTGTCTTTGTATTCGATGATGTAATTTGTGATAATCAGGATATTATAAGAACATATTACAGTATGGGTAGACATAGAAATATTGATTGTTTTTATTTAGCCCAAACGTATTCTAGAGTGCCAAAACAACTGGTTCGAGACAATGCAAATTTTCTTGTAGTGTTTAAACAAGATGAAACAAATCTCAAACACATTTTTTCCGACCATGTTTCACCAGACTTTACATTTTCTCAGTTTCAAGAAATTTCTGGAAAATGTTGGAGTGATAAACATGATTTTTTAGTGATTGATAAAGACGCTGATTTAAACAGTGGAAGATATAGAAAAGGTTTTGACAACTACATATATTTATAACATATTCACATTCTTTATTAGTTGCAAGTTGAATGAACGGAAGCACACATCATAATCATGTCAATTAATGATATATCTTTAAAACGTGAACTTGTTTTAATGACTGACGCTGTAAGGAAAAAGTTTAAAGCTCTGAAAAGTGAGCAGTTACATGACAAAATTGGGTTGGATAAATTTTATGGACCCATTTCCAAACCCCTAGTCTCGATTTCAGAAAATGTTGCGAGCATCAAGAAAAATAAAAAACCTGCAGCTGTCTCAATATCAACAAATACAAGGAATAATGATCTGGAGAAAGAGGAGGGAACTGAAAATGTCAGCGAAAAATCATTTGGGAAAGAAAATTTAGAATTATATCCAATTAGTCCGCCATTAACAGGCACGCCCTCAAACAATTCAAAGTTGACCGATAGTTCACCGAATACAACAGGGCTGACTGATAATGATATATCTTTTATGCGAAGATCCGGAGGAGAATCACAAGCTATAGCTATGACCTATATATATGGGTTAAAAGATAATCCAACAAGGTATGATACTGTGTATGGAGTCCGATATAATATTGCTAATAAGAAGATGTATATAGGAGATGTAATAATAAGATTTCCTGGTGGAATGATAACATTATGGCGTGGAAAACATAAACTCGGAGAATACATCGGATCTCGACAATTATATGACTTACTGTTTTTAAAGAAACCGCATGAATCCAGCATAAACGAAATTGATCAGAATGTTCTCAGCGATTACAAAGATATTCTTCAAGTTTCTAATGCCTACTTTAATCGATACGATAAAATAAATGGAATAAATAAAAGTAAATCTGCTAAATTTACCAATTTTATTAAACCGCTTATTTTTGAAAAAACAGGATCTGGTCTTAAAAAGCGACAAAACATAAATTTAAAAAATAAATTACTTGGCAATAAAAAAGTTGAATATGTGTACTGGAATACAGCGCAGGAGTTGGTTGCACGCTTGCGACTATTGTGGAGTTCTAAAATGGCTGGGTATACAGGGCACGATAGTGAAATACTGTCCATTATTGAAGAGCTCAAAGAAGAAGGTGTTATATATTAATTTTAAAAAAAAAAAGCATTTAAAACCATGAATATTTTTAATTTAGTGTTAGTTGTTAAATGAAATGGTTGGTGTGAACACTATAGATAAGTTCGGACGCTTGGGTCATAGTTCTAAAGTGAAGATTATAAAAGGGCTGAATGGAAACGGTTTTAAATTGACTTCAGACCAACAGTTTGATATTGATAATAAGCGGTTATGCAACGTTGGAGATGCGATAAATGAAAACGATGCAGTTAATTCGAAGTTTTTGGAAAACCGTCTAGGAAAGATTGTAGAAGACTTAAAAGCAGCTATAACAGTAGCTGTTAGTCTTGTTCAATCCAATTTAGAAGACTTTATAAAGAACAAAAAACCGACAGTTGAAGATTTAGATTCTGAGGTATGGTACAAATTTCAACATTTGCGTATAAGAATCGAAAAAATTGAAAAAATTGTTTTATTACATCATCCAGGCTCAACTGTGTAAAAAATTACAAAGAAGCTAAAATGGTTAGTCAGGAAAAACTAAGTGTAGTTAATGAGTTGCACAGAACAGCAAGGAAAAATTTTCCCAGAAGAAAAACTATAATTAAGGGATATAATGATTTGTGGCAAATCGATTTGGCTGATATGCAACAGTATTTAAAAGAAAATAACGGTTATCGATATATTTTGGTCTGCATAAATTGCTTTTCTAAATTCGTGTGGGTCAGGCCCTTACGGACCAAAACAGGACCTGAAGTTCATGACGCAATGAAAGATATATTTAAAGAGGCAAAATGTTTCCCTAGCAATCTCCAATCTGATCAAGGAACAGAATTTTTTAATGCTAATTTTCGAGCACTTATGAAGAAAAAAAGAATTAATCATTACTGCACGTATAGTACTAAAAAAGCAGCTATCGTTGAAAGGGTAATTAAAACAATAAAAAACAAATTATTTAAGGAGTTTTCTGCTAGGGGTAGCTACAAATGGATTGATATTTTAGAACAAATAGTTAATAAATACAATAGAACTGTACACACCACTATTAAAATGAGACCAATTGATGTCAAGCCAAACTCCCATATTAGAGCATTTCAAAACATAAAAATTGCGCCGAAAAAGTTTAAGTTTAAAGTTGAAGACAAAGTTCGAATAAGTAAATATAAATCAATTTTTGAAAAAGGATATACTCCATCGTGGTCTACAGAGCTGTTTATAATTGATAAAGTTAATTTTACAAATCCAGCCTCATATATTTTAAAAAGTCTTGATGGAGAACCAATACGTGGAGCATTTTACGAATTAGAACTACAAAAAACCAAAAATCCGGATGTATATTTAGTAGAAAAAATACTTCGAAAACGAAAAATGAACCATAGAAATGAGTATTACGTCAAGTGGCTGGGTTTCCCTGAAAAGCACAATTCATGGATTAACGCTGCAGATATTGTATAAAGTTTGTGGTTTTAAAATTTTGCACATCACTTTTCTACTGGCTACTCTATTGTAAATATGTTTGTTGACGTACAAGGATTTAAGGCTCACAATAACAAATTTATACCCAAAGAATTGGCGGCTTATGATGGTTTAAAAATAGCTCATTACGTTTTTAAACCTCCATTTAACATTAGCAAATTGGATTTAAAATATAAGAAACAAGCCAATTGGATTATGAAGTACCACCACTGCATAAACTGGTCTAATGGATTTACCAATATTGAAGATTTTAAAGATATTATACAGCACATTTCAAGTCTGTCAGAATTTGTGTATGTTAAAGGGCTGGAAAAAGCCAATTTTATCCGAAAATATATTTCCAATGTTATTGAACTTCCAGAACATCCTCCGCTGCCCAAAGGAAATCCTAGCTGTTTATATCACAACAATAAAAATTTATCTATATGTGCTTTATCCAATGTAAAATTTTTAAAAAATTTATTAAATGGTAATACTGCCTAGTTTAAACATAGTCTTTTTATTTGTTTTTTTAGGTTAAGGTAGTAAATAAAAAAAACACTTAAATAAATACATAAATGTATTTTTTTATTACACAAATAATAACAATTGCTAATATACATGGTTTACTACACAACATTATAACGGTAACATAGTTCTTTCTATTCTAGCCAAATCATTTTCATTTAAAGATCTAAGATAAGATAGCACTTCTAAAAACTCTTGGCATGATTTAATTTCTGAATGACCCCAAGGTAATGTACTCGTAGTGCCCGGTATTAAATAACGTTTGTCATCGTGGGAAGACAGAGCTACTTTATTTTTTGTTTCGGTGTAGATATTATGTAATTCACTCTTAAATGTTTTCATTTTACGAAAAATTAAACCGCCCTTTTCTACAATATTTTTATAATCCTCAATTGACATTTGTTTTTTAATAATCGATTTTTTTATACCTTTTGCCTTTTTAGTCTCTTTTAAAAGAGACTTTATACAATATGCCTTCGCGCCAGTACCATAAAAAGCCATTATTGGATTTCCAGGAAATTCATCTTTCATTTTTTCCAACACCGAAGGACCTTTTATAATGCCAAACCTATTATTGATATCATAGTTAGACGTGTCAAAATAATTCGGATTATCAACCATATATTTATAAAAATCATTTGTTATGACTTTCATTACTAATGAATCGGTATCCATGTATAAGAGAGACGCTTTATCTTTGAATTGTTTTTTCATAACATTATAGAAAAAGTCATAAATAACTGTTTTTGACAAGTCCAAGATACAAAAACCAAGATAAATTGGTTTGTCGTACACAACCTTTAGCTTTCCCATGTGAAGAGCAACAAAATCGTCGGAAAATATTGAGCTGTTCTTGAAATTGGGTCGCGCAACTAATGCTCTAGCACCAACTTTTCGACCAATAGTTTCCCAACTTGTGACTAATTTTATGTCCTTGCGATTTTCTACATTCTCCATAGTCTTACCATATATGGAGTTTGTAGAAAACTTAAAAAAGTCACTCTCAAAAGGAGTTTTTGCCTTATTTCTTAAATCCGTGTTAAAATCAATGCATCTTTTTAACCAAGGAGATTGATTAAACTTTAATATTCGATGGGTTTTTATAATAATAAGGCCATGTTCAATGGCTTGTTTTAAAGTCCTATAGTGAACAACATACTTTTGTTTGTGGTTTAAGTTTGGGATAAGTTTTTTAATTTTTGACTGGGATTCAGGGGGAATTAAATTTTCAACCAAAAAAGGGAGGTCTGAATGAGAATTGTGTAAATCAAGTGGATAATAAACATCAACCTCAAGTACATATCCAATAGGACTATTTTCTGAAATATCAGAAATATTTAATTGCAAGATTTCCTGTTCTGTAAGCCATTCAAACCCATCAGTGGGCAAAGGTTGAGACATGCTATGGCCGTATAAATTTGTTGCGTCTAAGTACATAATGAAAGATGAATCAACATTGGGGTCAAACTCTGGAAGATACTTATTATTCGCGATATGTTTTCGATCTGTACTGGCTTACACCCCCCCGAATACCGTTTTTAAAGAAATGTATCATATCGATGTCGGTTAGTAGCTCTAATTGAACTTTAGTCATTCTAAGCATAGCATCAAAGGACAGTGAGGGTAGTGTGTAATATTGCGCTGGATCTAATTTATAGGCTTTTAATGAATTTAAGCGAAATGCTTCGTAACTGTCACAAAGAGTCAGTACGTCCCCAGTTAAATAAAAATTTGCAAATTCGCCCAGATTTCTACATCCAAATGTTTTCCAAACTTTTTTTGCTCTTTCGTAGTCTTCATCGCTAATATGTTGTTCGTTTAGATTATCATAAAATTGATTTTTTGTTGGTAATTCACAAACATCTAATTTTTCAAGGCTTGTGACAAAACTATAAGGAAAAACACCTTTTTGCCTCATCAAATTAAACTTTTCTGGGTCGGGAAAATACTTTTTAGTCTCAAAAAATGACTCAGAATCTAATCCTTTGCTTATATTTTCCAGCGAAGTGCTTAAGAATTTAAAACTATCAATAAATCGAAGTTTTAAATACTTTTTCTTTATTTCTCCCTTATAGTTTGTGTAGTCGTGCATGTATATGGATTTGGTAAAAGAAATGTATTTTTCTTTATTTTGGGCAATAACATCGATTTTATCCCCATGGCGACACAGTTCCTTGATAAACATGTGACAATCATAGCCGCTCAAATTATGGAACACAATGGGGACAAAATTAGGCGTTTTATAATTTAGATTGCACTTACTATGTGCGGCAATAAAGCGTGTTCGTCCCGTTATATGACAATGGTCAGTTACCTTTGTATCAAAAGTCTCAAAATGTTTTTCACATATACCACATTCACTTGCTTGTTCCATTTCAATCAGTTCCTGATCGTTTAAAGGTGTCATTGGCACTATATCCTTTAAATATTTGTGATATAGCTCTCTTAAGTCAGATTCTATACGCTCAACGAATACTTTCGCAGCATCAGAGCCTCGATAGAGCACAAACTTTGAAATGGATCTATCAAAAGAACACTTTATAATATAAGCAAATGAATATGGTTTATGTATAAAATTTCGTTCCGTAAATGATCCTTTGGGGTTGGGCTCACAACTTTGTATTGGTGCTAAGATGGATTCAAAATCTGCGTAAACTACAAAGGGTACTTCCATTTGCTTTTGAATATTTTGAAATTTTAAAATATTTGAGGGAACACTGTTCCCGAACTTATCTATACGCATATCGGTCGTAGGAGCGACAGTAAAGATATGTGTGCAATCGTTTTGTTGATGTTGATGTAGATTTTTTGGAGATCTAAAATGGATTAAACAACCATCACAAAAATATAATTTGTGGCCATTAGAAGAAATTTGTTTAGACACTAAAGCCGAAAAATTTTTTATCCAACAATAATGACTTTTTTGGCAATTATCACAAACGTGGTTCTTATCTTTTGACTGACAATCCTGCAAAACCAATAATAAGTTAATGTGAAAATTCTTTTTTTTTCTTGAGTAATAATAAGGACCTACAACTTCATAATTCATTTTACCATTTTCGAAAAAACTTTCGAGACCATACACATTAATAGAGATATCATTTAGCTCCTCAAACTTTGATATGTCGTGTAATTTTACTGGAAACTCCATACCTGTCACATTAATCACCGAAGAATAGTGTGGGTATGATGAAATTAGGTTAGGATTCTGATGAGCGGGTCGCAATGCTGATACTATCGCCCAGGCAAAGCAGGCTTGATCTTCATTTTTGACATTTATGACAGCGTGCTTATTCTCAATGGGTTTGGGTAGCTTGATGTATGAGGAGCCTCCAACAGGGTTACATTTATTGATGTTCACCTCCAAATATGAAATTTGTTGTAAGGCCCATCCTTAAAAAGAGAAAATAAATAAATATAAGTAATCGTAGGCCAAAAAATTTTTAAAAAAAAGCTATTTAAATTTACATTATTTTTAAAAATATTAATACCTACCAGAATTACGTTCTTCAAACTCTGAAGTTTGGTTCATCAACTTATCGACAAAATCATTATAGATCTCATTTAAGTCGGAGCCTTCATGCACAATTTGATTTTGTGTGTTAAACGACTTTTCTTCACATTCTTCATTTTTGGGCATCACAAATAGAGCAAATAATTCCAGATTAATTTTAATTACATAGTATTCTTCTATTGATCTCTGCAACAATTCGCATACTTTGTTTTTAACATCTATAAAAAATTGTTTATAGTTTGTGCCCATTGACTCAGGGTGAATCCTGTAATTAGCAATCTTCTTTCCGAAAGCACTTCTTATTAAACTGACCCCGTCCGATAGCGGAACGCATGCATTTGTGCGGTGTTGTTGTGTTCTACAATGTGCAGCCATTAAACGTTTTTGTACATATACATTACATGTTGGACACATTACTTTTTGCACATCCTGGTCACAAGCGGTTGATGTTGATGGCAAACTATTCGCAATCATAGTCGACTGTCCACTATTTTTCACATTTTCTTTTAATTTTAGTCTTTTAGCCGGAGATGCATCGGAAGTTGTAACTGGTGTATTTTTACATGCCGTGCGTTGATGCCTCTTAAGATTATCGACACGAGTAAAATTTTTTCCACAAAACTCACACAAATTCATTTTCGTATCGTGCACTATATACTCCCAAAAACGAACTATTTTATAACTTGATAAAACACGGCTATTTATATACCGATACTCTCCCACCAAAAAATGTATGTACTAAGAGAGGGGAGAAATCACTCTTCCGTTGTAGAAATACCGACTTAAAGAGAGATATCCCCTCCTGGCTAAAAACTAAAGTAGTGGTGGGAGAAACTTAGAGGGGTTAAGTAAATAGAGAGGGGCGAAGAGAGTAATGGTAGGGGAAATGAAGAGAGGAGGAGTAGAGGGGGAGAAGAAGAGAGGGGGATATATGAGAGGGTCAAAGGTCGAAGGTCAAATATCAAGGGTCAAAGGTCAAAGGTCAAGGGTCAAAGGTCAAATATCAAGGGTCAAAGGTCAAAGGTCAAAGGTCAGGGGTGAGGGGTTGAAGGGGGTGGCCACGCCCACCCTCATCTCCTCATTTTATTTGAAAGTGGCTAACCTACCCTACTTTTTATTTTAGACAAGGTCACTTAATAAATTTTTATTCAAGGTCATCGAATTGTATATAGATAATGTTGACCTTCAGTTATTTTTCTTACGTCCAAGGCCATAAGATACAAGTGAGACATTCATTCATTTTTCTTACATTCAAAGTCGTAAGATTTTTCATTTATCAAGGCCAGTACCCCGTTTAAATGTGTGACCTTGCTATTATCCATTTATAAGCAACACTCCTCCTTCTTTATGTATCACTTGAGTTTAAGCAGTCAAGTAGTAATCATGACATCTAGTAAGGTTGATTTATATTAGGCTCAATTTAAGAAGAAGCCCACTGCTACTGTCAAGCCTTATTTAGTTAACGGCTTTCGAGAGTGTACATTTTGTGGTGAGTGGCAATTCCATCAGTATTTTTACATGACCGGAATGTGTCATGAATGTCATCTTCAAAAAAAACAGAACACTTGCTCTGGCAGAAATTCGTCGTGGTATCCCGGGCACCTCGAACTTGCCAGCCCCCCACTCCCCTGCCTCAGTAAATTCATACCACTCTATCGAAGATGAACAGCAGCAAGAATCTGAAATGGAAACTGATGAAGAAGATGCAGATTCGCAGTTGGTGATCGATGAAGATATTGTCAGTGTTCGCGAATCTGACATAATGAGCAATCATTCTTCATCAAGAATTGAAGAAGATGATGGCATTGAAAACATTTCTTCATCTTCATCTCAACGAACAGTGTCTCGATTTAGATAAATGCCGACAGTTTTTTCAAATCTTTTTTTTTAGGAGTGTACAATACAAAAGGTTGGTACACACAGCTCTGTGCGAGGTTGGGGCACTTGGCATTCAAAAACAATTTAAAAAAATAAAAAAATACTCAATATCTTTTAATAATGGCATTTATTTTGAAAACTTTACCTTTTTATATATTTTACTTAAATTTGAAGAAAAATATGGTATTTTTCGAAACATGAATAATTTCTATCTACAAAATTAAGTAACTTCCGTAAGTTTTCTCTGTGTATTCACAAAAATCGTTTAGAAACCACGACAAAATAATTTAAAAAACTGCCAAAAATTAAAATGATCAACAATGAAAGATCAACGACTGAAGAGAAATGCAATTATATAAAACCCTGGTTGTCTTATTCACCAATTACCATTGATTTATAACATAAAAATGCTAGTGTTTTATGTTTTTTACCTGCATTTTCCATTCTCTTTCGGATTTTTTTGCAATGTAGTATTTTTTCAAACATGATTAATATTTATCTAAAACTTAAGTCATTTCCACAAGTTTTGTTCTATGTATTTACAAAAAAAATCACTTATAAGCGACGTCAAAATCAAGGAAATTGACAAAAATTAAAACGGGCAATAATAAAAGAAAAGAAATACTAGCGGTTCTTTTTTAATGTATTTTTCCAATCTTTTTTGGGTTTTGGTTGTGTAAGAATATAGTGTGTAAAAATCGTGGCTAAACTGTGAGTTTTTTTCTTTACGATTTTAAATCACTCATTGTGCTCATTAATTTAAACAAATGTTTTTCAAAAACATAGTTTAGTCGCGAGTTTTAAATACCATCTATTTAATGCAAGAATTTGTTTTACTTTTGAGATAAAAATCAATATTGTTTTTCTTTTAATTTAATTTATTTTACAACTAAACTAAAACTAAAAATTACAAATGTTATAGATCACAAAATACATTTTTTAATTTGTTATATATATCCAATTTTTCCTGGTATCTCTTCTCTGCCATTTCCCATTCATTTCAGGCATTGCTCACGTTAATAAGCTCTTCATCTGCTTCACTTCCTCGCAATTTTAGGAGATTCACTGCATTCTGAATGGTTTTTTGTTCTGTAGCATTCAACTCCAGTTCCACGTGTGTTGATGTTGGATCTTCTATGGATGTTGCTGGAATTGCCAATGATTGAATTGGCAAGACGTCCGCCTTTCTCTTTCTGTTATATTTTCTTTTTGGTGGAGCTTCAGGTGCAGAGATTTCAACATTCGAATGAATCCTTATTTTCGGCTCTTCAATTGACCCTCCATTGTCCACCTCTTCTTGAATTTCCCTTAGGAGTTGGCTAATGTCTTGTGTTGTAAAATCACCCATACTATTGCTAGGAGAGTCCATTTTGGTAACTAATTCTTAAAGTTATACGATTTCAAATAATGCTCTGCTTATTTTGGTTGCTGCTTATATATGGTTTTTGTTAGTGGGGGTAAAAATAAATCCTAGAATATCTCAAGGACACTTACTAAACCCTTAGCAAACCCCACCTATATTTTAAACTCAGGACCAAAGATTTTTCAAACCACCCAAGGTCAAAACATTCGAGCTTTGAGAATTAATGCTAAATAAATTCTACATTATCTCAAGGACACTACCTACTAAATCCATAGAAAACCCCACCTATATTTTAAAATCAAGACCAAATATTTTTCAGACCACCCACAGGCAAAATATGCGAGCTTGAGAGTCAATGTTAATATCAGCTCCAAGGCCAACAATAAAATAGTACGATACAATAGTATTTTCATAGGCAACAGATGTTCCATGGTCAAGGTCAAGGTCCCTCCTCAAAAATGATCCAGCACCCGCATAACCCTACTACTAATGATTTAGAAAACAGTTTAGTATCTATAATACCAACCTATGATGCTGTGATATTTGGAGGCGACCTAAATATAGATTTGCTGGTTGACCATCCGGGACAAAAAAATTTAAATAAACTCTTTAAAAAATATAGTTTTCATCAGGTCATAAGAGAGCAAACAAGGGTCACAGACACAACTTCAAAATTGTTGGATGTTATAGTTACCAATGAGGTTAATTTTATCTGCGATTCAGAAGTCATAAGAATGGACGACATTTCAGACCACAAGCTGGTGAGTTGTAATTTACGTTTAGAAAAAGTGCGCGATCCTATCAGGTTCCGTACTTATAGAAATTATAGGAATTTTGATATTAAAGCCTTTAACGAGGATCTTAAACAAATCGACTGGGATCATTTATATTCTTTTACTGAAGTTAATGCCATGGTAGTTTTTTTTTAATAGGTCGGTAAATACTCTTTCTGATGCTCATGCGCCATTCATTACCTCTAAAATTACAAAAAAGCCTGCGCCTTAGCTTACGCAAAATATTAGATTTATGATAAAACTAAGAAAAAAAGCTCTCTCTAAGTATAAAAAACATAAGTCTGATGCTCGATGGTAGGAGTATAAAGATTTACGAAACCTCGTGTTGACGTCAATAAGGAATTAAAAAAGGCTTATTTAAATTATAAATTTCAAACTAATCCGAAAGAATTCTGGCAAACTCTTAAGTACTTGAACATCAACACCAATTCTGAGTCCGACCCTGAAAAAACTGGTAGCGTTGAAAACTTTAGTTAATTTTTTTCCAATAGCATTCCAAAGGTCGATCCTGGTAACTTTTATTTATCAAAATACGAAGGTCAAAAATGTTCTTCCTCCATAACTGAACTCAATTTTAAAGAAGTGAATGAAGCTAAGGTACAGAACATAATAGCAAAAATTAAAAGTAGTGCAACTGGTCAGGACGGAATAAATTTAAAAATGATGTTGTGCTTAATTCCCTATCTGAATGCTCATATTACTTTTATTATAAATAAGTGCATACGTTTAAAAAAATTCCCTGACCAGTGGCTAATATCATTCCAGTAGCAAAAAAGAATAATCTTTTGGGGCCAAACGATTTTAGACCTATAAGTATTTTGCCCACAATGTCAAAAATTTTGGAAAAAATCTTATGCGAACAACTGTCCAACCATTTAATAAAAAACAATCTTATGCCCCCTACACAGTCGGGATATCGCGCCAATCACAGTACCACAACTGCTTTGTTACATGTTACTGATGACATAATTAGAGCTTCGGATCAGGGCCAGAACACTTGCTTGGTTCTTTTGGACTACAGCAAGGCGTTTGACACCCTGGTACATAACATATTATTTACAAAACTCAAATATTTTGGGTTGGGTGGTGATGGCGTCGATATGATGACTAATTATTTTAACAGAATATTTCAAAGGGTTTCTTTCAATGGAAAATGTTCAGTTCCCACTCTTCAAAGTAGAGGTGTCGCACAGGACAGCATTCTAGGTCCACTTCTTTTCACTATTTATACTCTTGATTTTCAAAAATTTCTCAAATATTTGGTTGGACATCAATTCGCGGATGATTACCAACTCCAAATCTCTTTTGATAAAAAAGACGTGCATATAGGCAAAATTAAAATAAACGACGACCTTGAATCCACATACAGAGTGTCACAACATTACGGACTAGTACTGAATGAGTCAAAAACTCAAGCAATTCTTTTCGGTACTGCTAGGAACGAATGTGTCGCGAATGGATTTCAAGTTTCTATTAACCAAACAAATATTAATTTATCAAACAGTGTAAAAAATCTAGGAATATTGATTGATACTGACTTGAGATATGAATCGCATGTTTCAAAGTTATTACAAACCAGTTATGGTAAGTTAAGAATGCTTTATTTGCACAAAAACTATTTAAATAAAAAGGTAAAACTTAAATTGTGCGATTCTTTAGTACTATCCCAATTGTCATACTCTGACACCCTGTACTGGCCAGCCCTCTTAAAAAGAGACCAAGAAAGTCTGCAAAAACTTCAAAATGCCTGTATAAGATTTGCTTATGGAGTGCGTAAGTTTGATCATGTCTCACATTGTTATATAGACTCAGGATGGCTCAGACTTGATAAGCGGTTTTTTTTGCAAATGTGCACATTGGTATATAAAGTTAATAGAACTCAACAGCCTCACTATTTATTTAAAAATCTCTTAAGGGGGTCGGATGTACACAATAGGATCACCCGACATAAACAGTTGTATGCAGTGCCCAGGCATAGGACTGCTCTGTTTCGTCGAGGTTTTAGTTATGTTGCAACAAAATGTTTCAACTCAATATCTTATAAAATCAAGTCCTCTGATACAATACCTACATTTAAAAAATCTTTAAAGTCACTACTTAAGGGACGAAATCTGAAATCAATATATGTTGTATCTTAACATTTTTGTAATTATAAATCTTGACATGATCTTGACCATTTCCATGCTGCTTTGATTTCCGTGGTCTGAAATAGAAAATTGCGAACGTTTGTTATTTTTTGTGACTAATTTAGGTACTTAAATAAGTATTTACATAGATTATAGAATTTAAGTATGATAATTATATTTTTGTTGTTCACTTTATGTCATGTTTTCTAAGAGTGGTTAGATAGAATAGCTATGCTAGATCTCGCCACTCTTTATGATTATCATGTAAAAAAATGCTTGTAAACTTATAAATAAAGACTTTTTGATTGATTGATTGATTGATAAACACCATCCTCTCTAAAAGCAAGATACTTTAAAAATGTTCTCTGTACTGATTCAACTTTCATTATATCAATCTGGTAGATTGGATGCCATATAAGACATCCATATTCCAATTTTGACCGCATAAAACTGTCTGTATTAAAGCCGGTGTTCCGTCAGTGAATCGTTGGTTTGTTGAATCGAGTGATTTAGTTGCTACGAATGTGATTTTTTGGCGTTTTTTTATTTTTATTGTGTTTTCTAAAGGATTATATTACTTCTGATTATTAAACAGGTAAGTTCAAACCCTTTTACTGTTTTTCTAGGATACCTATCACTTTTATGTCAAATGAATTTTATTATTTTATGTTCATTTATTTGGGAAATTCTGTTCTATAACATTTCATCTCTGTTTAATGCGTACCTATGAGAAAGATAAAAATCAGGTAAACTCTGCAAAATATCACACGGGGTATGGGTCTTTTCTTTCCGGTTTGAAACATTTGCCCTTGGTCTCCAATAAAAAAGATATAAGTGGTTCCTTGTATAATCGTAATTATTATTTTGCATATTTTGTTTTTAAATTATGGGAAAGCCATGATGGTAATTTAAGGCTTAAAATATTTGGTAATTATGCAGTATACGGTTTTCTGCCATTTTTGATTTTTTATGAAAAATTCTTTATGGGGGCACCTACTAGGGTCCCTAGGACCCCAAATCCGCCTGCGCCCTATTTTTTTTTTAAGAAAAAAGGGTGCACGGAGAGGGTTGTAATGTGTTTTTTTGATTGTTTTGGGTTGGATTGGATTAGGTTGGGTTGGACTGTGTTGTTTTAGTAAAACAAAAATTTAAAAAAAAAACAAACAAAAAAAACCAACCGGCGCAAGCGGATTTGGGGTCCTAGGGACCACAGTAGGTGCCCCCATAAATAATTTTTCATAAAAAATCAAAAATGGCAGAAAACCGTATACTGCATAATTACCAAATATTTTAGCATAATTTAAGGGGTAACGTTTTTGTTTAAGCAATTTTTACTATTTTTTGCATATTTTTATGCCATGATTTTGCTCACATTTAAAAAATTTCTCTCCAAGCTTTCGATTTTTAGAATAAAATAATAAAACACTCAAATTTTTGAACTTTTCGCCGTTTTTTTAGCATTTAAAATTATATGATAGTCAAGCCATGATGACCCTTAAAATAATTTTCTTAAAGACCTGTTAAATTATTTTTAGATGTGCTAAAATACACTTTAGTAGGACACGTTTTTTGGTAAATTTAAAGACTGTAAAGAACTTTTATTGAAAGAAATTAATACTCCCTTATGTTTTACATACTTCACACTTCGAAAAATTATTGCTGTTTTGCAATTTTTGCTGTTTTTTGGATAAAAATTGCAAAATAAAAATCATATGCGGGTCGTTCTTGAAAAAAGGTAACATTGCATGTAATTGGTTTGTAAATTTAAAACCACTTATCCTTTTGAAAACAAAGTAGGAGGATAGTTAGTGTAAGTAGATAAGCAGTAGGAGTAGTTAGGCTGTGTAGGTTCTGGATCAAGTGCACATGCACTGAGAGGATGGCATGTGTCCATCCGTCAGTCGGTCTGTCTGTCTGTGTCCAGTCCCGAAGAAGTGGTCATTCTGCAAGAAGTGATCACCAATGACGTCACTTGACCAGTGGCTGTTGAAATTCTAATGACGTCACTTGGTCAGTGGCTGTTGAAGATGTCCAAGAGGGTTGCAAGGGAATGCCATAAAGGCTTGTGTGAATAGGGGATGTGATCACGTGACTTATGTTCTACAGAGTGAGTCTGCTTGGGGTTTATACAGGGTGCTCTAGTGACATGCACCTGTCATCTGTCATTTGTGCTCTCTAGCCAAGCTGTCAAGTGCCACAAGGTCTTAGACTACTTAGCGTTAACGCTAACGTATGCCTGCTGAAATTCTCTAATGGTTGAAACTTCCTAATATTAGTTTCCCATTCTCGGTCACAAGTGCCAATGTATACAGAGCGCTTCAAGCTACTGCGAACATAGGGCGGAAGAAGTCTAATTTGCCAGTGTACGTACATGCAGAGACACCGCACGCCTATCAGTGAAGCAACCAATACTCAGGCTTGCGATCACCACTTGCATGACTTTCCTTTGGTATTTAGTACGCCTCTAACCACGGTGCTGTGTGGAGCGTAGTCAATGAAACCGGAATTTGGTCAATAAATACGCAAATTTTTATAACGTAATTTTCTTATTTTTTGTCACTGATAAATAAGAGCGTTTTATTGTCAACTGCTCAGATTTATCAGAGACGACGTGTTACAATGAAAATAATAAGGAGAAACAAAATAAAAGCAAGTTCTCAAAATAAAATAATACATTCTAAAAACCAAAAAGATTCTCCCAGTCAAAAAAAAATTAAAGCAAATGTTCGAAAAGTCCTCCTTGCTCGGCTAGACAATATCCGAGCCTACTATAAAAACCCCTTCTAACGTTTCCAAGCATGTTAGGGGTGATAATTTGAAAAGCTTCTTCAAAAACAGATAGAAGTCATTAGGAGCAAGATCGGGAGATCGAGCTGGCCATAAAATAGTTCCCCGTGTACTTATAACCCGATTAGGAAATACATTATCAAGATGTTCCCTAACAAGGCCAACATTGTGAGCGGAACAACCATCTTTTTGAAACCATGTTTCACCAAATCTTACACCTAACAACTGCCTAGCAGTTGGAATAATGTGCTGCTGCAGTAGATCCAAGTATCTAGGACCATTCAAATTGCAATTGCCGTTAATAAAAAATGGCTCAATTACGTGTTCCCCTACAATACCCCCCCCAAACATTTAGTTTTTGGAGATACTGTGTTCTTACGTCAAAATACAAATGCAAATTTTCCCTCGACCAATATCGAACGTGTGTTGGGTTATGACAATTTGACCATTTGACCATCTGCACTTTTTCGGCAACTTCGTAGACATCCATTTTTGGTTTTAAAAATGTATTATTTCAATTAAGAACTTACCCATCTGTTTCTCGAGCAAGGCAGAAATAAAACAAAATAATAAAAACAAAATGAATTTCCAAAAGATAACACTGCAGCGTGCTTCGAATCCACCTCGGTCGTACGGCACGGAGAGTAAATTGGACTTGATTCCCCCTATGTTCGCAGTAGCATGACGTCACGCATAGCATTGGGGCCTTATTATTTCAAGGCACTATTTGAAAAATGTCGAGATGAGAGATTGCTATCAGCCGGTGTACCGAAGGTACTTTTTCCGCTATGTGCGTACGTTTTTCTCCTATGGTTTCTGTAAAAGACTAATTTTGGTTTGCTGCGCAGGGGACAAAAGGCCTTAGTAGTTTTGTGCGAATATCTCGAGTTGTAAGTGATCGACTTGAAAAATTCTTTTTTTGTTAGATTGCTGTGTTCCAATGCTATTTATTCTTAGAGAGATGGGGAAGCCAAAAGGGCCTTAAGTGGTGAAAGAAAGACCTTAGTAGTTTTCTGCGAATATCTAAGTGATCGATTTGCAAAATTCTTTTTTGGTTAGATTGCTGTGTTGTAATGCTATTTATTCTTAGAGAGATGGAGAAGCCAAAATGGCATTAAAGTGCTTGACCTTGGTAGTTTTTTCCAGATATCTCGCGTTATAGCGATGGGATTTGAAAAATGTTAGTATTACAAAGGGGGAGGGCATGACAAAAAGGTTGTATTATGTGTGTGACCCAGCTGTGTAGCTCGAGTTAAAAGGCTTTTATTTTTACGTTAAATAATATTATTATTATATGGTTTAAAAGGATCAAAATGTGCGCTTTTTTGAAGACAAAGTCGAGAATAATTAAGATAACCCATGACCCCTGTTTGTCAAGAATTTTAAAAATAACATTTTTACGTAAAGCTTACTATTGATCTAATTTTATACGGGCAAATGCCTTTACAACTGTCTAGTTCCACTGCGAATTGACATGAGGGCATGACAAAAAGGTTGTATTATGTGTGTGACCCAGCTGTGCAGCTCGAGTTAAAAGACTTTTATTTTTATGTTAAATAATATTATTATTATATGGTTTAAAATGATCAAAATGTGCGCTTTTTTGAAGACAAAGTCGAGAATAATTAAGATAACCCATGACCCCTGTTTATCAAGAATTTTAAAAATAACATGTTTACGTAAAGCTTACTAATGATCTAATTTCATATGGTCAAATGCCTTTACAACTGTCTAGTTCCACTGCGAATTGACAATGACGGACTGGTATGTTAACGTTACTGATCAAATTGGAAGCTTTTATGGAGGCAAAGTAAAGTATACAAAAATAAGTATACTCGAGATAACCTGAACTTGTTTTTCACAAAGTTAGCCTGATAATGTTTTATGTATCCAAAAAACACAGTTTCTTGGGATCTAAAATATAAACACATATTTATTTTTAGAAAAAAAAATGATTGATAAATTATGTTAAGGACATGTCCTTAAAACAAAATATTTTTTATACACAGATTTTTATTTGATATTTTTTATTATTTGACTTTTGACAAAAACAAAACATTTTATTGCAAACGGTGCAAAATCTGGAACCAACATTAACAAAATTCATATAGTTTTGACAAAAACATTTCTCTTTTTGCAATAAGAACATACATAGTCCTTAAATGTTTGCTTGTATGTCCTTCTTCACCACAATAGCCTCTTTTTTCACCTGTAGAAGGTATATTTTTTTAAAGTTAAAGGTAAATTGTGTGTTTGTGAATCCTCTGATAAATATTTTTTCTCCAGTGCTTAAATTGGAATGAAACAACAAAAACCATATTTAAACTGTACAGTTATATGTGTATAAAAATAATACTTTTCAAATTTATTTTTCCTATATTAAAGATTATAATTCTCACCCTGGTTATGCGAGTCCAATTTTTAAAAGTTCTCAGTGTGAGTATTAGATGCCCAGAACCTTAAAAGATGAATGAAATATATATATAATGATTAAAAATACATGAGGAATCTAATTACTGGTGTCCCCATTGAAAATAGTTGTTAAATGTAATTTTTCTACGTGAAGCCTTGTTCACCCCTTTTACCCTCATGCTAACATTGAAATTCTGTAGTTGTTTTATACTTGCTTGATAGGAGCGGAACCCCAGGTCAGGTCTTAATGAAAGGAAGGTTAAATGGGAAATGTGTTTATTTGACATTCGTTCAAAGATATATATAACACAAGTAGTTCATACGCACATAATTCTTAAGGTTCGTTCACACTATAATCTGAATCCTACATTAAGCATACTACACATCCCTCTTTCTTTATTAAAAGCCTTAAATCCATATAAATATAGTTAGCTTATAAATATAATAATATAACAAACAACATTTAAAACCTTTAAACCTAGAAAAGACCTGACTAGAAATACGAAAGAAATATAATATGATACGTACACTAAAAGCTGAAATGCAAATCTACAAAATAGCTAATGTTAGCAGTAAAAACACTTTGTTTTTAAATTTAAGACTTTTACATTAAAAATAAGAAATATAATATAATAGGTACACTAAAAAGCTGAAATGCAACTTTAGAAATTAGCTAATGTTAGCAGTGAAAACACTTTTTTAAATATAACACTTTTACAGTAAAAATAAGAGATATAAGGGATTAAAGATCATATTAGAAAATACATTAACATTAGAAAAACGTTATTAATTAGGTTAAAATATGGCTATAAAAATATCACAGTTTACATTCATAATAAAATCGAGTTATATTTTGTTTACAATAGTTAGTAGTAGTGTTACTAAAATGTAGTAGTTTATTTTTAATTATTAATTATGTTATGAAGTTCGAAGTGAACTGCTGACATTAATTATTAGTTAAAATATATGTTTTTACAAAGCTTTTACCAATAATATAACAATATATTTATGTAAATATAAATGTAAAGTTAGAAAAACTATCCTGGAGATTCCTGTGTAGGAAACTTAAAAGTTTACTGTGTTTGATCTAAACTAAAATCATAGTCACCATATCGTAAAGGTGGATTTATAGTCCTACCCCTTCTCGTAACACGAGATGAAGTATCTGCCAAACTAACTTTATTCTTAGTCTCAGTTTTATTTGACGGAGTGTCATAAGTTTTTAAAATTGAACTTTCAATAGAGCCTTGTGAGTTGTCAGAAAGAAAAGAACTATTACAGTTATTAAATTTGTCGTCAGCACTACTACTAATACTACTACTACTACTATGTACAATTACCTCTACATTTTCTAAATTTTTTAAGCCTTCTACAATATTTTCTTCTACCGAGGTAGAAGTGTCCCTATCTACAATTTTACAGTCTTTACTAGGACCTGCGTTACTGAAAACTGATTCCCCATTACCTGAAGTTCCCTCACTATCCTCAGAGACTTTTAAATATTGACAATTAGTATAATAATTAAAATTTTGTTGAGAATAAAAAGTTGACGGATTAAGTTTTTTAAAAGAAGTTGAAGTTTGAACCCCTTGCAAGTTATTTGGAGTACGAAATTTTAAAAATCTGCTGTTTCTTCGTAAAATACCACCATTGTCTAGCTTTACTAAAAATGAACGAATACCAACTTTTTTTAAAATTAAACCAGGTTCCCACTGCCCTTTTGGTATTTTTTGAACCCAAATTAAGTCATTTTTACAAAAGTTTCTAAAATTTTGAACTGATTTTCTATCAAAATACATTTTTTGCTGTTTTTGACTGTTTTTGATAAAATTATTAAATTTTGACTTATTAAAAGTTGTTTTTTGAAATCTTTGCTCAGTGACCGGTAATATTCCACGAAGATCCCTGTTAAAAAAAACATTTGCAGGAGAGTTTTCCCCATCAATAGGAGTGTTGCGAAGCTCCAGCATGGCTAGGTATGGATCACTACCACTTAACATTGACTTTTTTAAAATATTTTTGACATCTTGAACGGTTTTTTCAACCTTTCCATTTGATTGTGCAAATAATGGACTACTTGTGACATGCTTGAAATCATACTTTTTTGAAAAGTTGGCAAAATCCATGCTGGAAAATTCACCTCCATTATCCGACACTACAATATTCGGTATACCAAAACGAGAAAAGATGTTTTGAAGTTTTTCAATTACATTTTTGCTACTTAAATTTTTGTTTAAATTTGAAATTTCAACAAATCTAGAATAAGAGTCTACAACTATAAGAAAAGATTGATATTGAAAATGACATATATCTACACCTATCTTGTACCAGGGCTTCCTAGGAACCACATGAGGCACCAGAGGCTCGGCAGGCTGAGACTTTTGGTGTTTTTGGTAAACATAGCAGGCTAGCACTATGTCTGTGATTTCTTTTCTCATACCTGGCCAATAATAAGACAAATGAGCTCTGTCAATGCATCTTCTGATGCCGAGATGGGTGTAGCGTAATTTATTTAAAATCTCTTGACGTAAAGCAGTTGGTACAATTAATTTATTACCCTTAAAAAGCATATCATTCATGACTGATATTTCTGATCTAATTTTAAAGTAAAATTTTACGTTGTCTGGACAATCACTCATTTTTTTAGGCCAACAGCTCTGCGTAACATATTTTTTTATTATTTTTAATTGTTGATCTGACCTAGTTAGATTTATAATTTCCTCTTTTTTCTGATCGCTAATATTAAGATTTAGAGAAATTAAACAAATTTGAGCTTCAATTTATAAATCTATATTTTCATCAAAAGTTTTTGATAAATATGCTCTGCTTAAGGTGTCTGCAACTATTAATTTCTTCCCAGGTTTCATTCATCAATTCAAAGTCATATTTTTTCAGTTGCAAGAGCATTCTTTGGAGTTGTGGTGGACATGAATAAAGCGGTTTTTTGATAATAGTTATAAGAGGTTTATGATCTGTTTCAACAGTGAATTTTTTACCATAAACATATTGTGAAAAATGAGTAATTCCAAACCAACAACCTAGTAGCTCTTTTTCTAATTGGGAATATCTTTTCTGTGTTTCCGTCAAAGAACGGGAAGCATATGCACAAGGCTTACCATTTTGCAGAAGACAAGCCCCTAAACCCCCTAAAGATGCATCTACCGAGATCACAGAGTGCTCTTTTATGTCAAAATATTTAAGAATAGGTTGTTTAGTCATAGCGTCTTTAATTTTGTTAAAAGCGTTTTCTAGATTTTGATCCCAATAGAAAAGAACATCCTTTGTAAGAAGAGAACGAAGAGGAGCTGTTAAATCTGAAAGATTTTCTAAAAACTTACCCAAGTAAGTTATCATTCCCAAAATTCTCTGCAAATCTTTTTTATCTTTAGGAGATGGCATCTCTTTAATTGCTTTAACTTTACTTTCATCTGGTTTTATTCCCTCTTGACAAAAATAGTGACCCATATATTTAATTTCAATTTTTAAAAAGTTACATTTATTTTTGTTAAATCTAAGGTTAAATTTTCTCGCTCTATCCATTATTTTTTTCAAAATTTCCCTATGCTCTGAAATTGTTTTTGAATGCACAAAGATATCATCTATATACACCTCACAACCCTCTATGTCTGAAAATATTTCGTACATTCTTTGCTGAAAAATTTTTGGCGAGCAAGACAACCCATACGGCAATCTTAAAAAAGAGTCTCGACCAAAAGGCGAATTAAAAGTGCACAGTTTAGAACTTTCTGCGTCTAATTGAATTTGCAAAAAACCCTGCGTCATGTCAAGTGTACTGAAATATTTTGAGCTCGCCAACTTTGCGGAAACCTCTGAAATATCTGAAAATTATATTAGCATTAAGTGAGCTTGGATCAAGACATATTCTTAGTGACCCATTCGGTTTTGCTACAATGACCAACGGGTGAACCCATTCTGTATTTTCTATTACTTTTTTGATTATTTTTTGCTTTTCAAGTTCATCTAGAGTTTTCTTTAATTTATCTTTTAATACAAATGCTATTTTCCTGGGTGGACACACTACAGGTATAGCCCCCTTTTTTAATTCAATGTGATATTCTTTTTTCATAACTCCTATTCCCTCAAAAAGATCTCTATTTTTAGTTAAAATATCTTCAACGCCTTCATTATTGCTTAAAGAATCAATTTTTTGCACTAGATTTAGTTTTATACCAGAATCAAGCCCCAAAATTGGCACGCTCTCCATATCAACAATAAAAAACTGAAGATTACACGAAAAATTTTTGTTTTTACTTGGCAGAACACGCTGTCCCATCACTGGAAAGGTATGATTTGTATAAGAAGTTAACTTTGTATTGCTTGTTTGAATTTTAGATAAATCAAAACCAATTTGTCTTAAAACCCTTACCGGGATAATGTTTGCCGCTGCCCCAGTATCTAGTTTGAAATCTACCGGGTGCTGTTTGCCATTGTTCCCAGCCAAATTAAGCGTTGCTCTCCAGGCGCCTCCCATGGGTCGTTGCGGATCACCACAGGCGCAGACATGTGCAGACTGATGCTGGGATTCGATGCTATCTAAAAAACAAAGGATGAATCATCTTTAACTTCATTTGACATATTATTATCAAAATTGTCAAAATTATCTAAAGAGTTTTGGTCTGAATTTACAAAATGAACATTTTTTCTTTGTTTATTTTTAAAAGAATTATTAAAATTTTGAGATTTTTTGTTAAAAGAATATCTATTTGATTGAAAGTTACGACTATTTTTACAAAAATTTAAAAAATGTCCAAGCAAACCACATTTTCCACATTGTTTTCCATAGGCTGGGCAAGATCCCACAGCATGCATCCTACCACATCTGCCACAAGCTCGGCCAGGCATCTGACTTCTCGGCTGCATCCTAGCAACTTGCTGACTATGAGGTCTGCGATGCTGTTGGAATGTATTTGGTCGTCTTGAACCCATTGCATCCACATGATGGCTGTTGTTTCCATTGGAAATTTGACGGTTATGCTCCTGTGTAATTTCTCTGGTTTTACAAATCGAAATAGCATCATCCAATGTCAATCTATCTTTCTGAAAGCAAACATCTCTAACTTACTCATTCTGAATACCAATCAAAATAATGTCCCGTACTAATGATTCTCGTAACTGCTCTAGTTCACATGACATACTTAAGGATTTTACTTCTGTTATAAATTGATCCAAGGTTTGACCTGGTTTTTGCTCACAAGTAAGAAATTTAAATCTTTCAAATGCCACGTTCTTTCTGGGATTAAAATGATCATCAAATTTGAATAAAACGGGCTCTAATTTTTCTTTATCAGCATTATCAGTAAACGTTAATGTATTATATATTCTAATACCTTGTTCTCCTATCAGGGTTAAAAGTTGAGCCACCTTTGTTGCATCATCTTTTTGCTGATTTCTGTTGCCTTCAAGTATGTCACGAATCTCTGTTTCCAAAATGTCCATCGCTCGCTTAGGTTGCCTTCAAACTGCATAGGGGAAATGCCTCTGAAATCCATTTCTTCTAGGTAAATTTTATTTAAAAAAAAACAGGTGCTCGTTGAGGTTATGTGAAAAATATTGTTGCAAAACTTTTTCTTACGGTTACTGCTGTTCGTTGCTTCTTGTTTCTACTAATTTTATTGTATGATGACTAAAATTAAATTAGATTTCTGTTCGCTGCGCCATGTTTTATACTTGCTTGATAGGAGCGGAACCCCAGGTCAGGTCTTAATGAAAGGCAGGTTAAATGGGAAATGTGTTTATTTGACATTCGTTCATATATATATAACACATGTAGTTCATACGCACATAATTCTTAGGGTTCGTTCACATTATAATCTGAATCCTACATTAAGCATACTACACAGTAGTCTTCTCTTATTTCCTCTTCAGAAAGATCCTTCTGAATCAACTTATTTTATAATAGCACCATAATTTTCATCAAAATAAATAAAATTTTATTAAATAATGAATCATATAGGAAAAAAATTGGTATGCAAATATCGCTAACTAACTTGTTTCATGAAGGTTGAGCTCTCTTTAAGTCTAAATGTGGCTGATGTTGCTTCCTGGGAGGCATTTGTATCATATATCATATAATCCATGATGGGCAACATTATTTTGTCTAGTACAAATTAATAAGGCTTTAACACATGAATAATTCTTAATAAATAAATGCCTATATAATCAATAAATGTAGAAAAGCAATTGATAATAGTTCAAAATTAGCTTATACTCGACTCCAAGGTTATCAGTTGTACAAAGTTAAATGGTAAACAAAAACAAGACAACAAATTATTGAGCATGCACCTCTTAAAACAGTTTGCTAGGTAGAAAGAAAAATATTAACCGCATTTGTTTTTGAGAAAATGTGATAGAAATGCATTTTTCTCGTGAAATTAACAGAACATAATATACCTGTTTCTCCTCCCTAGATTAATGTCACCACGGTATTGAATTACAGTGTTTCCGCTGCGTTCTCGCAAAATTTGAATCTCTGTAACAACAGAACTCTTACACCTCGTTGTAAAGGAAAATTCAAACCTTTATATCGCACCCTTAATCCTCCTGACTTGTACATAAGACACTCCAAGTTTTGTTCTAATTGAGCCTTAAAAGAGTTATGGCAACTATCCGACCATCATTATCAGCATCTGTCTATTGATAAATTATATAAATCTAAGTATAAAAGTTTGCGTTTAAAACCGAATCAATTTTAGTAATTTGTAAAAGTTTTTTAAAATTAAGCGTTTTCCATATCATCCCATTCAAATGCCATATGGTTGTAATAACTTAATCAATTAGGAACCATCAATATTTTCAATCCTTTAAAAACTACTCGCAATTAATATTTTTCACGGAAATTTTAATCAAATCGGTTTACTAGTTTTGGATATATCATGGTACATATGTACGTATCTATAGGTACTTTATGATACCATATTGAATACAGACCAACATCTTAACATTTTTAGTGAATATTTTTCACAGGTATAGCTTGGAAGGGAAAATTTAAAAAAATACTTTTTAGTCAGCTACCAGAAGGGTACAAACCCCAATTTTCTAAGAATGAAAGATCGTTTGAGCTATGTTAAAACAGTGTTAAATTGAACTGGAATTGTTGACATATGTGGATATGATCATGTTTTTTGTCTTTGGCATATCCCTTAGAAGATGTAATCCAACCTTGCCAAATTTGGGCTAATGATGTAATAAAGGAGATCAAGGTTGTCGTTAGGAAGACATATGAAGCGGAAATATTCCATGACGTCACTAAGTGTGAATAAAAAGTGAAATGGAGTCTTTACCAACAAACCGTTTATAAAATGAGTCATCATAAAAAAATAAATAGCAAAAGGATAGGTGCAAATCCATATCATTCCATTCAAATACCATATGGTTGTTATATATATATTAGGAATCATTAATATCATGACGTCTTGATTTACAATCCTTAAAACCAGTGCAGTGCAGGATACACCTAATTAACATTTTTCATGGCAATTTTATTCAAATCGGTTAAGTAGTTTCGAAAATATCTTGGCACGTATGTACATACCTATAGGTCCAGACCATTTAGTCACCAATTTCATATTCTTATATTTACCAACATACTTCATGGTTTTACCAAATACTGCGTTAATCATTAATTTGAAAAAGTGTTTTCCGAAACTGTTCTTGCTCTGTTGACGCATGTGAATGTTTAAGTCAATATAAGGCATAACCATAAATGCCGGTATCCACCAACGCATTTTTTCTCCAATTAACTTTTAATTGCGGTTAGCGAGTAAATTCGGTATCCACCAACAAAATTTTTGCGTTAATCGCGCCGTTTACCAACCCGGCCGATGTTGGGCGATTAAAGCTTAATTGAGCAATTAAGTCGCTGTCATATGCATTTTGTTGGTTATGTTTTCTGTTTATTTTGATTTCCAGTTTGATTTGTTGAATTGTTTTTTTTTTAATATGGAAGATATATTGTATCATGACGATTTGGATGTGTTGGACATAATCAATGATGGAATTCCAAGACGATGGAACGAGAGACCAAATTATTTTGAGACTATGGACAACAGGGGGTTCTTTAGAAGGTTTCGGCTCACAAATCTTTCAGACTTATTTCACTTTCATAAGCTTCTTTTAAGTTTTTTTTTATTTCTTTCACCTTTTATTTAAGTGTTGATTAACGTTATTAATTATTTATGGGGGACCTACTAGGGTCCCTAGGACCCCAAGTCCGCCTGCGCCCGTTGGTTTTTTTTTGTTTTTTTTTAAATTTAAAATAAAAATAAAATAACCCAATCCAACACAGTCCAACCCAACCCAAAACAATCAAAAATACACATTACAAAAAAAAATTGGGCGCAGGTGGATTTGGGACCCTAGGGACCCTAGTAGGTGCTCCCATAAAGAATTTTTTATAAAAAATCAAAAATGGCAGGAAACCATAATTACCAACGTTTGTAGTTAATAATTTTCATAAAATAAAAACAAATATAATTAAAAGTGAAGTAGATGTTTTATTTATCTAAAAACCAAATAAATACATTAATAAAACAAAGAACAAATGCAGACAACTATAAATGCCGGTATCCACCAACGCATTTTTTCTCCAATTAACTTTTAATTGCGGTTAGCGAGTAAATTCGGTATCCACCAACAAAATTTTTGCGTTAATCGCGCCGTTTACCAACCCGGCCGATGTTGGGCGATTAAAGCTTAATTGAGCAATTAAGTCGCTGTCATATGCATTTTGTTGGTTATGTTTTCTGTTTATTTTGATTTCCAGTTTTATTTGTTGAATTGTTTTTTTTTTAATATGGAAGATATATTGTATCATGACGATTTGGATGTGTTGGACATACCTGACATAGACATGCCTAAATAAATCACATTGGTCAGTTAGATATTGCATATCACAAAAAACATTGTCTTTCAACAGCAGAAAATACACTTAAATTAGTAACCTCATCAATTAGGATCTTAATAGAAAACAATGGTCCATCTCAACCAATTTTGTTTAAGTTTTTAAAACTGTCTATATGGTTTAATGGTATTATATATAGGCTTTTTGCTCAAGGACAATAGTAACTTGTTTGGGTTACTTGTCATGACGTCACGGTTACTTTCAGTGACCATGCATAGTTATGACATCATCATAGAAAAACATGAGATTTATAAAAAAAATAATACAAATTAAAAAACCATAAACAATCGGTAAACCACACTTTGAACCTTACATTTTTTAAGTAACCATGTCCCATAGGCTGGTAACATAGTCTGGTTACTCGTGACGTCATGACTTGGATTACTGTACGAAGAAAAATTGAAAACGAGCAACTGGTTTACCTGGTAACTTGTGGTTACTTCGAGGAAAAACTCTTTTTGACACTATCAATCACCAGTCATCATAAAAAGTCTACCCTACTTAAAATTTTAAAGTAATCAGAATGAAAGAAAAAGAATTAAAGATCCTGAAACATTTTAATCTAAAACTTTTATATTTTTTTTTTCTCTTTGTAATATAAAAAAAACATTTTTAAGAAGAGAAATAGAAAATTAATTACACAAATCTGCAACCAGTGTGTACAAAACTTCATTGCTGCAACGTTTAAGTCGAGGTCCTGTAAAGCTTCATTTTTCTAAATTCATATTTTATTATTTTTCTTTTTTAATTATTATAACTTTAAAACCTCTTTTTTCTTAGAGTGGTTCTGTCACCTAGGGCATAATTTTTGGTGATAACAGTTTCAAAATAAAACTGTCAAAAAATGTAGAATTTAAATAATTTCAGTAAAATTTGGAAGAGCAACGTGTTTTTCTTGATATAAAAAATATCTCAACTTTATGAACTACTTTCTTAATTATAAGGTACTCAATATATCTAAAAATTAACAAACATCCTAAATAAATCACTTTTAAGCTGAGAAGATTATTACCCACAGACCTTCTAGGTCAGTGATAACTGGCAACAAACTTTTTTGACATTTTATTAACAAAAGTGGGTTGTGCTCCTCCTCAAGAAAAAAGCCCCATTGCAGCACCTACCATAATGTCGTTGTTGCAGTAAACAGTGATGTGGTGCCTCAGATAGATTTAATTTTAGCAGTCTTGCTTTATTAAACATTTTTTAAGTAGGTTTTGCAATGGTGACCTGTCAAGTAATACAAGGGAATAAGTACCCTATTTTAAAACTATACAAATACTGAGTGACTTAAATAAAAAATAAACATAACAAATATTTTCAAACATCTAATCCAGTCACAAGATGGCTAATAGTTTTTTCTCCTAATAATTCTCCCATACATATCATATCACATAAAAATTCACATTAACGAACCGTCTAAACTATTTTTTTTTTGTTTGTAACGACTTGTTGGGCTGATAAAATTTAAGGCACTTTTACTTTAACTTAACCCTCTTATCTGAACGCATGTGAGTTACAAAAAGTCACTACGTTGACTTCGTTGCAAAGGATTTATTTTTGAAAAGGCCATTTATACACACATTTTGCAATCCTTGGGCCATTATAGTATTTCATAGTTATATGCACTCAGCATACTGTTCAATGCCTACTTTTGTTTACCACACACTGTGTTAAAAAAACTTTAGGCAAATCCACTTTTTTACGCTACACGACTGAAAATGAGCAGTTAATTATTGGAAATAACGCTGGCGACAACAAACTGATCAGCTCCAAACAGCACCGATTCGACCATCCCCGTTTAACTTGAGAGTTTCAGTCGCAACAGCTGGGGAACGTATTTTCTGATAGGTTTTAAAAATAAATAAACAAAAACTGAAAGAAAATTAAAAAGTAAACAGAAAAGATAACCTTTTACATCAAAAATTTTTTTGACATATTCAGTGTTACCAATAGATACACACGAAATATGCTGCGTTGCCAGCTCTTTTTTTTTAATCGAGTTACTTAACCCTGATTAGGTAATTATTCCATAAAAAAAGTTGGTGGATAGGTAAACTTGTTTAGCCGCGATTAGCAAGTTAATTCCAATTAGCTAGCCCTGATTAGAGTGTTTAATGGTGGATATGGGCAAAAGACTGTTTAAATTTTAGGACTCTGTGAATTTTTTTAATTTTTAAACCCAAACTAATTGCCTGTTTCAAGTTTCGATAATGAATAATGTATCGTTCTTTATCATACAGTGTGGTCATTAATTTGGGTAACTTACTTTTAGAATTGGGTGGAATTCTATGTTCTGGTCAGACGGGAAGATCTTTATACACATCAAATAGTTCAGGAGGATAATATACACCTATTTCCTATGGGTGCTATCAGAAATTTTATTAATATCCGCTTCTAAACATACTGCTATTTAGACCCACTCAAAGCCATCAAAAGGTAACGATAAAGGCATTGCTGTTCCATAAAGTGAGTTGACGTCATAATACATCAAATATGAGGTTTTCTGGCTTGTATTGTGTGATTCTCCTATGTACCTGTTGCCGTTTATTTTCAAGAGCTGTAAGCCATTTATAAGTTGGTATTTCTAGTCAAAAAAGATCTTTGCTGGATGTTTGAAAATATCATATATTTTAACAATGGCAATATGGTGCCGTCAATTCTTCAGATCAAAAATTTAAAAAAAGACCTATAAAATACTTTAATACTTTTTATTATGTTAATTGCACTAGATATATCTATTACTTGTATTTTATTTTATTTTGGTAATTACAGAATTTAACATTCATTTTAACTTTTCCAATAAATCGTTTTCATTGTGTTGGAAAATTCATCATACTCGTAATATATATTTTCTGTTGTAAATAAGTGAAGCAACCCGTTAGTGTAGCGGAATACAGAGCTAAAATTAGCTGGTACCCCCTGAAATTTATTTGAAAGTAAACCATATCTGGTTGGTGAAAAATTACACTCGTTAATTTCAACATAATATATCTTATCATAAAATAAAAATATCTGACCCTCATAGGTATTAACTACTCCATGAATTTTTGTTGATTGGTGAAAACCCTGTAAATCTGAGATATATTTCTCATGTTTTGGAAATTGTTGAAGTATTGGTGGTTTCTTCCGTTTGTGTTGTTGTAGTCGTAGTAGATACGAGTTTATCCCCATATAAATATTGAATTGCGTAGATATCATCTTGAGACAGCTCTGTAGTTTGTCGATTAGAGTCCAAGACGGGATACATAATGCTCTCTCTATGTGAAGAATGTGAAATACCCAATGTGTGTCCAATTTCATGTATTAAACTAATCTCCCCAAGTTTTGGTACCCTATAAGAATAGCCCTTAGCCAATACGATTATATGTTTTTTAGAAACAATCCCCCAATACACACCATTTAACCGATCACCGTGAGGTCTTGTGCAGCATATATCGCCGGTTAGATTCCCTAAATGAAATACACTTTTTTTATTAATAGTTATATAAACAAATGTTAACAAGACGAATTATAGCAGACGATTTAAAGCATGTGACTCTAGAAACGGCTTATGTACATGACTCATATTCCTGTCGAGGTATCTCACATAGAAGTAGTGAGTGGTGCAGAATACCTGTTACAGAATTTTTACAGAGGAGTAGTGGATGGTGTAAACCATATATCTAAAAAAATAGTACAATTCCAGTCAAGATATTTGGTATAGGAGTAGTATCTCAGGGTGCGCAGTCATACTGCACGCAGGAGCTGTCATTCCCAAAGGGATTATTTTACCACAATATATTGATAAAAATAAAACAAAGTAATTATTTAACAATAATATATTTTCTTTTGTATAGCCTAAAAATTATTAGAATGCATAAAACAGTGAAAATTTATGTAGACTCTCTTCAACTTTTTTAAATTGAGGCAACCAATCTCATACATGGGTCGTTCAAACAATTCACAAATATTCGACATTCCGGTCTAAAAAAACCAGATAGATTGTCCTGATATATTAAACAAAGTCAACTTTCTTGTTCCACGTCTAGACATGTATTAATTTTCTTAAAGTTCAAATCACATAATCTGGGTATTTCTTCTGCTAGGTGGTATTTTTCTATAGTACTGCTTTTTCTCGTTGATGGTGTGGAAATTGTTGAAGTATTGGTGGTTTCTTCCGTTTGTGTTGTTGTAGTCGTAGTAGATACGAGTTTATCTCCATATAAATATTGAATTGCGTAGATATCATCTTGAGACAGCTCTGTAGTTTGTCGATTAGAGTCCAAGACGAGATACATAATGCTCTCTCTATGTGAAGAATGTGAAATACCCAATGTGTGTCCAGTTTCATGAGTCAGAGTATGTATTAAACTAATCTCCCCAAGTTTTGGTATTATATTTAAATTAAATCTTATATTTTTGTTGACGTTAATCTCTAACTGTGATCTAGAAGGGTAATCGGCATGAGCCAGAACGCCAGAGCCTTGAAAAAAACAGCTCAAGTTTCGAAATCCATTATACGTGTGATTATTTTCGTTAAAAGTAATTGTAATATCTGCATTATGATAGGCGTATCTAAATCTTAAATTTGTATATTTTTCCTAGTTCTTGAAGGCACGGTCAGCTAATTGCTTATATGTGTTGATGTCATATGTTGGGGGAATAATTTTCTAATATATATCACTCTTGTTCCATTTTATATGTATTGGGTTTGCCAAAGAATAATCACCCTGATTATCTGTTACACGACATCGGGAGGTTGCCATCAGTTTTTTCGTCTCTTCATTTAACACACCATCAGCTGTAATAGCCATTTTTTCTTGAAATTCCAATATTGCATCATTAATTAAGGTTAGTTATGAGTTTAGACCTTTAGGTAGATATCCATAATTTTCTAAATAAATTTTGGCTTCTTCCGAGGTAAGTTCTATATTTTTACCATTTACAAATAAGAGTATCAGTAGCAAGAATATTATAATCTTCATGGTCAGTACTTATAATTCAAATGAATATTGAGTATACGTTTTGCTATTTATATAGATATCTTACCCTATAAGAATAGCCCTTAGCCAATACTATTATATGTTTTTTAGAAACAATCCCCCAATACACACCATTTAACCGATCACCGTGAGGTCTTGTGCAGCATATATCGCCGGTTAGATTCCCTAAATGAAATACACTTTTTTTTATTAATAGTTATATAAACAAATATTAACAAGACGAATTATAGCAGACGATTTAAAGCATGTGACTCTAGAAACGGCTTACGTACATGACTCATATTCCTGTCGAGGTTTCTCACATAGAAGTAGTGAGTGGTGCAGAATACCTGTTACAGAATTTTTACAGAGGAGTAGTGGATGGTGTAAACCATATATCTAAAAAAATAGTACAATTCCAGTCAAGATATTTGGTATAGGAGTAGTATCTCAGGGTGCGCAGTCATACTGCACGCAGGAGCTGTCATTCCCAAAGGGATTATTTTACCACAATATATTGATAAAAATAAAACAAAGTAATTATTTAACAATAATATATTTTCTTTTGTATAGCCTAAAAATTATTAGAATGCATAAAACAGTGAAAATTTATGTAGACTCTCTTCAACTTTTTTAAATTGAGGCAACCAATCTCATACATGGGTCGTTCAAACAATTCACAAATATTCGACATTCCGGTCTAAAAAAACCAGATAGATTGTCCTGATATATTAAACAAAGTCAACTTTCTTGTTCCACGTCTATCATCACGTCAAAATCTTACTTTTTTTCTCCCAAGAGCTCGAACAAACAAATTACTTTTTTCTCCACTCCATGTTATGTGTAGAACTCATAATATCCATAACAGGGAAATAGATATAATTAATACCTCAATTGCTAAAATTCACAGATATTTTATTTCAGTGACTCCAGATAGTACATAATTTCCCTTCTGTCCTGCCTTTATCTAATCTGTGATTTTATTAGGTTTTTTCAGTGTTTTTTATTGTTTGATTTTATATTTTTTTTGTAAGTGTTTCATAGATTGTATGACTTTTATATACATTTTTTGTAAACTTTGATTAAGTAGGTACCTTAATGTAATTAGTTTTAGTGAATGGTGTACTTTTTCCTGCTTTGTAATTGGGTATTTTGGACCTGTTAAGCAGTGTATCAATAAATAAATAATTAAATACATTTTTACAAAAAATAAAAAAACATGTAAGACCATTTTGGAACATTGCGTTTCACGTTTGTCCTAGAAAACATAAAAATACAAAAAGATCGTTTAAAAAAAAACGTGTGCAAATTTCAACCTTGCTCAGCCGATGAGTCACATGTGAGTAGAAAAAACATTTTTAATTCCAAAGCTGTCAATGAGGGTTAGGTAGGGGGTGGAATCTAGTCTCAATTTTATTTAGTCAGAAATGCGCCGCAAGCTATAATTTTGAAAATATTTTAATAAAAATGTTAATTTTTACACGTAATAAATGCTAAAATACAGCACCTCAGGTAATATTTTTTTTTTTAATTTTTGCACAAAAATCTTACAAATTTTTTATTTCTTTCACGTTTTTCTGTGAAATTTTGAATGGTTTAGCTGTAGAAATGGGAATTGGCAGTAGCTGGTGACCGCTACTGATAATAGCACATACTTCACATCAATAAAAAAACCTTTTTTACATATTAAGTATAATTTATTTAATTTTTGAGTCGTTAAAAAGTTTAAAAAATCTAATATTATTTAGCGCGCCAAACTCAAATTTAATTAATTTATTAGGCTAAAAATTTGATAACCACAGAATAAATAAATATTTTAAATAAAAATCATTAACATTTTAGATAAAAATACGCTTTAATCATAAAATATAAACTTAAATATTGGAAAAATAGGAAAAAAGTAGAAGTCAAAATAATAAATAGTAAAAAGTAGTTTTCTCAAAAAAAAATTATTTTGGTTACAATCATGATCAATTGCCTTTTTATAAGCAAACGACTACGATACTTTAATTGTTAACTCTTCTGGTATGTTTATATCATTTACCATATAGGTAGGCAGTTGTGACCAGGATACTTACAGGAATGGAAGCGGGCTAGAATCATTTTCCTACTGATTTTGAAATTGCCACTCTTTGAATTAGTTTAAGAATTTTTAAAAAGTTATAAATAAGAATGAGATAAGCTAACTAAAATTTTAAATACTAAATAACTGACAAACAAAAAAAAATTAAAATATTTAGTTAAAACTATTCTTATACACCATTCAGGGCGAAAATTCCACTTTATTTAAAGTACTTATTATTAATTTTGTTTTTCTCTTGACATTTTGTATTTAGGTAGATTTTAACTTTCTAGCACACATAATTTTTTAACTGAATGTAGATGATTTATGTAGAGATAAATCTATGAAAGATCTTTAATTTTAGCCCTAACTGCAGACTAAACTATTTTTTGCATAAAAACCCCATTTTTGGTTGATATAAGACATTTTTATAAAACTCTCAATACATGTTGTTTTGCAAGATCTAAGATAGGTCACTTATTAGGTCAAACTCATGTATTTTTTACAGTCTAACTGGTGTCGTTTAAAATAGTCACTCTTATTATTTTCATAAATTTTCCATATACAAACGCTACAGGGTTACTCTAAAAACATATTCTATACTATAGGTGTAGTACTTTACTCTACATCATATTTACTACACATGGTATAATAAAAATAGTAATATAACAAGTATCCTATCACTGCGAAATCGTCATTGCAGATTAAAACTTAAACCAGTACTTTTTTAACACACCCTGTATAGTCCTTACATTGTTTTTTTACATATATTATGACAAGTTTGATATAGTGATTTCCGAATCCGTTAAAAAGATAGAAAAGGTATATAGACTGGTTAGAAAAAAGGAGGAATTTAATAACTGGATTAGTTTTATTATAAATTGAAGTTTAAATATAAAAACTTGTGCAAATAATAAGAATTTTTTCCAGACTAGAAGCAAATCTGACCCTTTTAAAATTTTATTTAAATTATTTGAAACGTATTAATTTCGGTAAAGGCGGGATGTTTTCACACCCTGAGATAATACCAAATAACTTGACAGGTACTACATAAAATACAGTAATAAAACTGAAAGTGCGGTTTAAAAACATTTATTTATTATTTAATAATAATAGGTAAAATTTCGTTACAAAGACTACATTGTTCCTGTTCGATGTGGCTGCTTGATTCCTCCATTCAGGTCTGTTGTAGTGAATAAAACATAGTAGCTTTGTTTCTAGAGAAAAGTTAGAACTGTAGATTTTCGGTAGTCTTCCCCACACTTCTAAGAGATCATATGCCCTTGTGTTGCAATTCCAGTTCTTCATGAGTTAAATCTACCAATCTCTTTTTACTATTTAAATATGATAAAATGACATCAGCTGATAAATCTTTTACGTTCATATTGGCTGAAAGTAGATAACAAAGTAAAATAATTTTTAACAGACATCTAATGTTACATATTACTTTTTCTATGCAACGTAATACAGTGATATAAAACTTAAGTGATAATAAAACAAAGACGTTTACCTTAACGTTTTCATAATACAATAGATGTCTTCTTCGGTTGGTATAGTAGAATTTGTTGCCTGAGAATACCAGTCATATCTTGATCTTTAGAATCATCAGTTTTCATTTATAAGTTGTAGTATTATTTTTACATTCTATTCTGTAACTGATAAGATAATACCACTTCGTCATATTTTTCCTCTAATCTATGCCAGTACCATGATCATTTCTCCTAAGTAATAAATGGATTAGAGAACCATATCCTGTTTATTTGGATAACATGAGAATCAGTTAGTTAAAATATTTCTAAAATTTACATTTATGGTAATTTAAAACTATATAGATTTAATAGTTCAGGTGGTTGAGACACATTTTTCCAAGTCAAACATCTTATTTTCGTTAGCAACTCATCCTCAATTTCTTCAAGAGCCTTTACAAAATTGGAAAGGTGGCAAAGAACCATTTTTGAACTTTCTATTTTTCTGTACGTTCCGTTAGTTCTGTTAAAATGTAGTGAAAAAGGCACTAATAATTTTTTAAGTTTTTCAATAGCAGTCTCTCTAACATTATTAAAAAACTCTTCAGCGTTTGAAACAATAGCGTCTGCTTGTATAGCAGCCTCTCGTGTCACCATTTTCTTACAACCTCTCAATACAATTATCAATTTACTCCTAATTCAGCTTATTATAAACATATCTTGTTTATATCATTATACCACATCTTTTTCTGCATCAATCTAACTGTTGTGACTAGAATCGAAATCTAACCACTTGACGTAAATTTTATCCCCTTTATTACGTCATCAGCCCAGGTTTGATATTTTCAGCTATGCTTAACCTTTGTAAGGTTAAATTATAACTTCTACGGGACATATTATTATGTTTGAAGAGAAAGGGATAGGTGGTGGGGAGTACAAAAACAGGTACATAGAAGAATCACACAATACAAGCCAGGAAACCTCATATTTGATGTATTATGACGTCAACTCACTTCATGGAACAGCAGTACCTTTATCGTTACCTTTTGGTGGTTTTACGTGGGTCTAAATAGCAGTATGCTTAGAGGCGGATATTAATAAAATTTCTGATAATAGCACCCATAGGAAATATGTGTATATTATCCCCTTGAACTATTTGATGTGCATAAAGATCTTCCCGTCTGCCCAGAACATAGAATTCCACCCAATTCTAAAAGTAAGTTACCCAAATTAATGACCACACTGTATGATAAAGATAATGTATCGTATTATTCATTATCGAAACTTGAAACAGGCAATTAGTTTGGGTTTAAAAATTAAAAAAATTCATGGGCGTCCTAAAATTTAAACAGTCTTTATGGTTATGCCTTATATTGACTTAAACATTTACATGCGTCAACAGAGCAAAAACAGTTTCGGAAAACACTTTTTCAAATTAATGATTAACGCAGTATTTGGTAAAACCATGGAGTATGTTGGTAAATATAAGAATGTGAAATTGGTGACTAAATGGTCTGGACCTATAGGTATGTACATACGTGCCAAGATATTTTCGAAACTACTTAACCGATTTGAATAAAATTACCATAAAAAATGTCAATTAGATGTATCCTGCACTGGTTTTAAGGATTGTAAATGAAGACGTCATGATATTAATGATTCCTAATTGATTAGGTTACAACAACCATATGGTATTTGAATGGGATGATATGGATTTGCACCTATCCTTTTGCTATTTGTTTTTTATGATGACTCATTTTATAAACGGTTTGTTGGTAAAGACTCCATTTCACTTTTTTCACTATTTTTATACACTTAGTGACGTCATGGAATATTTCCGCTTCATATGTCTACCTAACGACAACCTTAATCTCCTTTATTACATCATTAGCCTACATTTGGAAAGGTTGGATTACATCTTCTAAGGGATATGCCAAAGACAACAAACATATCCACATATGTCAACAATTCCAGTTCAATTTGACACTGTTTTAACATAGCTCAAACGATCTTTCATTCTTAGAAACTTGGGGTTTGTACCCTTCTGGTTGCTGACTAAAAAGTATTTTTTTAAATTTTCCCTTCCAAGCTATAACTGTGAAAAATATTCACTAAAAATGTTAAGAGGTTGCTGTATTCAATATGGTATCATAAAGTAACTATAGATACGTACATATGTACCATGATATATCCAAAGCTAGTAAACCGATTTGATTAAAATTGCAGTGAAAAATATTAATTTTTAAAGGATTGAAAATATTGATGGTTCCTAATTGATTAAGTTATTACAACCATATGGTGTTTGAATGGGATGATATGGAAAACGCTTAATTTTAAAAAACTTACAAATTACTAAAATTGATTCGGTTTTAAACACAAACTTTTATACTTAGATATACATAATTGATCAATAGACATATGCTGATAATGATGGTCGGATAGTTGCCACAACTCTTTTGAGGACCAGTTAGAACAAAACTTGGGGTGTCTTATGTAAAAGTCAGGAGAATTAAGGGTGCGATATAAAGGTTTGAATTTTTCTTTACAACGAGGTGTAAGGGTTCTGTTTGTTTGAAAGTTTGAGACAATGATGTGTTTGAAATTAACTCTGTGTTTCGGCTTTCCATTGTCTATATTTTATTTATACACGACGTTTCGATCAGAGATTGCACTGATCGAAACGTCGTGTATAAATAAAATATAGACAATGGAAGTCCGAAACACAGAGTTAATTTCAAGGGTTCTGTTGTTACAGAGATTCAAATATTGCGAGAACGCAGCGGAAACACTGTAATTCAATACCGTGGTGACATTAATCTAGGGAGGAGAAACAGGTATATTATGTTCTGTTAATTTCACGAGAAAAATGCATTTTTATCACATTTTCTCAAAAGGTTTTAAAAGGTGCATGCTCAATAATTTTTTGTCTTGTTTTTGTTTACCACTTAACTTTGTACAACTGATAACCTTGGGGTCAAGTATAAGCTAATTTTGAACTATTATCAATTGCTTTTCTACATTTATTGATTATATAGGCATTCATTTATTAAGAATTATTCATGTGTTAAAGCCTTATTAATTTGTACTAAGTAAAGAAAAAAAAAATGTCCTTTTCTCCTCAGTTTTTGCACCGCTACGGATCTTATAGATATCAAAAGATTACACCATATTACGTTACAAAAATATAAAAATTTTTGAAGAAAAAAATGTATGTCTTTAACCAAACATCAAAAGAAATACCACCAATCTTTAGAAAATTATAGTAATCATGGCATGTAGTACATTATTTTTCAAAGACATAAGGGACCCACAAGCACATCAATAAAAATAATGTAAGTACCAGATTTTATTCTATATTCAATATAGGTAAAAATGTTTTGTTTCCATCAGTTTTCGGTTGCCCATCATGGATTATATGATATATGATACAAATGCCTCCCAGGAAGCAACATCAGCCACATTTAGACTTAAAGAAAGCTCAACCTTCATGAAACAAGTTAGTTAGCGATATTTGCATACCAATTTTTTTCCTATATGATTCATTATTTAATAAAATGTTATTTATTTTGATGAAAATTATGGTGCTATTATGACAGAATTTGAAGGATTGTGCTCCAATCTTAAGACTTTTAACTAATAAAAATTTAATTTAAACATCATGAAAATAAGTTGATTCAGAAGGATCTTTCAGAAGAGGAAATAAGAGAAGACTACAAAATTTCAATGTTAGCATGAGGGTAAAAAGGGTAAACAAGGCTTCACGTAGAAAAATTAAATTTAACAACTATCTTGAATGGGGACACCAGTAATTAGATTCCTCATGAATTTTTAATCATTATATATATATTTCATTCATCTTTTAAGGTTCTGGGCATCTAATACTCACACTGAGAACTTTTTAAAATTGGACTCACATAACCAGGGTGAGAATTATTATCTTTAATATATGAGAAATAAATGTGAAAAGTATTATTTTTATACACATATAACTGTACAGTTTAAATATGGTTTTTGTTGTTTCATTCCAATTTAAGCACTGGAGAAAAAATATTTATCAGAGGATTCACAAACACACAATTTACCTTTAACTTTAAAAAAATATACCTTCTACAGGTGAAAAAAGACGCTATTGTGGTGAAGAAGGACATACAAGCAAACATTTAAGGACTATTATGTATGTTCTTATTGCAAAAAGAGAAATGTTTTTGTCAAAACTATATGAATTTTGTTAATGTTGGTTCCAGATTTTGCCCCGTTTGCAATAAAATGTTTTGTTTTTGTCAAAAGTCAAATAATAAAAAATATCAAATAAAAATCTGTGTATAAAAAATATTTTGTTTTAAGGACATGTCCTTAACATAATTTATCAATCATTTTTTTTTCTAAAAATAAATATGTGTTCATATTTTAGATCCCAAGAAACTGTGTTTTTTGGATACATAAAACATTATCAGGCTAACTTTGTGAAAAACAAGTTCAGGTTATCTCGAGTATACTTATTTTTGTATACTTTACTTTGCCTCCATAAAAGCTTCCAATTTGATCAGTAACGTTAACATACCAGTCCGTCATTGTCAATTCGCAGTGGAACTAGACAGTTGTAAAGGCATTTGACCATATGAAATTAGATCATTAGTAAGCTTTACGTAAACATGTTATTTTTAAAATTCTTGATAAACAGGGGTCATGGGTTATCTTAATTATTCTCGACTTTGTCTTCAAAAAAGCGCACATTTTGATCATTTTAAACCATATAATAATAATATTATTTAACATAAAAATAAAAGCCTTTTAACTCGAGCTGCACAGCTGGGTCACACACATAATACAACCTTTTTGTCATGCCCTCATGTCAATTCGCAGTGGAACTAGACAGTTGTAAAGGCATTTGCCCGTATAAAATTATATCAATAGTAAGCTTTACGTAAAAATGTCATTTTTAAAATTCTTGACAAACAGGGGTCATGGGTTATCTTAATTATTCTCGACTTTGTCTTCAAAAAAGCGCACATTTTGATCCTTTTAAACCATATAATAATAATATTATTTAACGTAAAAATAAAAGCCTTTTAACTCGAGCTGCACAGCTGGGTCACACACATAATACAACCTTTTTGTCATCTGCCCCTTTGCAACACTAACATTTTTCAAATCCTATCGCTATAACGCGAGATATCTGGAAAAAAACTACCAAGGTCAAGCACTTTAATGCCATTTTGGCTTCTCCATCTCTCTAAGAATAAATAGCATTACAACATAGCAATCTAACCAAAAAAGAATTTTGCAAATTGATCACTTAGATATTCGCAGAAAACTACTAAGGTCTTTCTTTCACCACTTAAGGCCCTTTTGTCTTCCCCATCTCTCTAATAATAAATAGCATTGGAACACAGCAATCTAACAAAAAAAGAATTTTTCAAATCGATCACTTACAACTCGAGATATTCGCAGAAAACTACTAAGGCCTTTTGTCCCCTGCGCAGCAAACCAAAATTAGTCTTTTACAGAAACCATAGGAGAAAAACGTGCGCACATAGCGGAAAAAGTACCTTTGGTACACCGGCTGATAGCAATCTCTCATCTCGACATTTTTCAAATAGTGCCTTGAAATAATAAGACCCCAATGCTATGCGTGACGTCATTTTCTACTCCATACATTGGCACTTGTGACCGAGAATGGGCAACTAATATTAGGAAGTTTCAACCATTAGAGAATTTCAGCAGGCATACGTTAGCGTTAACGCTAAGTAGTCTAAGACCTTGTGGCACTTGACAGCTTGGTTAGAGAGCACAAATGACAGATGACAGGTGCATGTCACTAGAGCACCCTGTATAAACCCCAAGCAGTCTCACTCTGTAGAACATAAGTCACGTGATCACATCCCTTATTCACACAAGCCTTTATGGCATTCCCTTGCAACCCCCTTGTAACCCTCTTGGACATCTTCAACAGCCACTGGTCAAGTGACGTCATTGGTGATCACTTCTTGCAGAATGACCTTGGGTTGACCACTTCTTCGGGACTGAACACAGACAGACACACCGACTGACGGATGGACACATGCCATCCTCTCAGTGCATGTGCACTCGATCCAAAACCTACACAGCCTAACCACTAGTAGGGATTCCAGGCCACTTTCCCCATGTAAATCCCCATAAGACGAAAACGTGGTATTTTTTTTTTGATCTACATAGAAATTTGCATATAACTCTTATATTTTATATTTATTATGTATATTTAGAGATAGGTGTATATTTCAAATTATCTAGGTAAAACTTTTAGATCTATTAATCACAAATATTATATTTTTAGAATTAATTACTTTATGTAAAACACAATTAGGTAACTTTGAGTTTGGTAGGTATTATAAATATACAATTAGTTTGTTTTCAATTTTATATATTTTATAATATACATTTAGTTATTCTTACATAATATAAATACAGTTCCTATTAAACTTTATATATTATATTATTACTATTATTATTATTATTTTATACTTAAATTTACATAACAAATCTATACTTATGTATGTTCTTATAGTCTAGGTACGTACATCTCATGATATAGGCGTAACACTATAATGTCCCCAAGGTAAAGTATTGGGCGAATTATTTAATATACATCGTTTGTCATCATGGGGGCTTAGTCCTACTTTGGGTTGCTTGACGGAATATAGTTCATGTTTGTTTGATTGAATCGACCTTTGTGTAATAATTTTTCATTGAATGTACTAAGACACTCTGCATAGTCCTCAAAGGTTATATGAGTTTTAACCACGGATTTCTTTACACATTTTGCCTTTTTTGTTATTTTTGTATTAAGGGTTCTCTGAAAGACGTCACATACGAGATTTTCTTGGTGCTCAATATTAAGAACCTTTATAGCGTACATTTTCGATCGAAGTCATAATTTTTCCATTGTTCTCATTCTTCATCATTCCCAAAACTTTTTTGTTTACCCTCGGTATCCCATAAATGTTATTTTCAGGATAATCGGAAGTATCAAAATATTTGTAGCAGTCTTTTTTCGTCACCTTATACACATCATTCTTTATTTCATAAAAACACGAGTCAGTATCAGTATAAACTAACTCACTATTTGGGAATCTTCTTTTTATATAATTATAATGAAAATCATATATCGTTGTCTTTGCAATGTCCAAAATACACATCCCTACGTATATTGGTTTGTTAAAGTAAACTTCTGTTTTTTGAAGTTCAACTACCACTAAATTTTTATTAAAAATACAAACACTTTTAAACTCAGGCCTTGCAACGCCTGTTTTAAATTGCGATAGTGAATAATATAGTCCTTTTTGTCATATAATGTAGCCAATAGTTTTTTGTTTTTGATACTTTTTTGTCATGAAGTGGATTTCGATATTCAGGGTATGGGGGTAAGTCGGAAAAATAATCATGCAGCTCTACAGGAATGCTTAAATTTACCTCTAGGATGTATCCTTCAGAGGAATCATCCTTCCACTTTGAAATGTTTTAAGTCAGTTTCTTTCAACCATTTAAATTCTCCATACGGTAGATATTGACTCATACTGAAGCCATATTGATTGTTTATATCAAAATATGCCAAAAACGTTTTTTCTTTGCTTAAATCATAATTAGGCATATATTTGTTGTTGGCCTCAACATATCTCTTTGAGCATTGGCTAAGTCCCCCTCGTATTCCACGTTCAATAAAAGTCACCATATTATAATCTGTCAGAAGTTCAAGTTTTTGTTGCGTTATATATAACATACAATCCCAAGTATATCCTGAAAACGTATAGTAATTTGCTGGATCCAAGTCATACGTTCATGAGTACTTTGTCTAAATTGTTCCAAAATTTCGATCAGCAAGATTATATCAACTTTCATGTATATTTTTCATGTCATTAAATTCCAAATAACTTTGCAGACTCTTACAGTTAAAACTTGACCAAACATTTTGAGCATGTGCATAGTCAGCATCGCTTATGTGACTATTGGATAAAATATTAAAAAACATTGGCTAGTTAGGCAAACATTTTTCTTGTAAGGTATCCCAACTACTCATATAATCGTGACAAAATACTCCTTTTCTATGAATTAAATTGTACTGTGCTTCAGTTAGATTGGGAAATTCCTTTTTTAATATTGGATATTCTTGTAGGTAAGAAGCTAACTCCTGCAGACTGCTAGCTATGAACCGGTACGAATCAATAAATCGAAATTCAATTAGGTTCTCTTGAATTTTCTTTGTAAAGGAAATGTATGTTTCTTTATTGATAGGAAGTACGTTTATAGAACCATCCAACTTGGCAATACTTCCTATTATTAGATTTCCGTCATAGGAACTTAAATTATGAAAAACTACTGGTACCGTATGACTGTCTTGAAAATTTAAGTTACAGTTTTCATGTGCTGCTCCTCTAAACTCCGATGTTAAGTGATTGTGATCACGCATTTTCTTTTCCCCATTTAGAAAAGGTTTTTCACAAATATGACAATTTTTAGCATCATAAAAATTATTTTTTTGTTTTTTACTTAAGGGTTCCATAGGTAAATCAAATATAAAAACACAATCTCCAAGTTTTCAGCGAAATCCAGTAGTTCTTTAGCAAACCAGTCCATACAATCAGGTCCAGTATATGAACGATAAAAAGATAATGATTCGTCATAAGAACATTTAACGTAGTATCCTATAGAACAAGGAATGTGTCTTTGATAATTTTGCGTGATTTGTCCATTGTTTTCATTAATCGGAAGTAACAAACATTCAATATCGGAGTAAATAATAAATGGAGCTACCTGCTTATTTTTAAAGTTTTTGAATTCAACTGTTTTTTTATCCTCGCTAGGCAACTTTGGAACTACTGTACTATTAATTATCTTACAATCTTTAGCATGTTGATTCAACACCGTTTTTAACTAAAAGGCCAGTTAACTCTTATCTCTTCAGTACCCTTTAGCTAAAGATTGCCGCCATTTTTATAACCAAATTGACAGGTAAAACATGGATTTTCTGTCAGTTGGGTGTCAATATGACCGCTATAGTAGGCTAAAGGATACTAAATCGAAAAAGAGTTAACTGGCTTTTTAGTTAAGCAGGTGTTGGTTGATTAAGTCCCTGTTCAGAGAAAAAATAGTGTAAACATCTATCACATATCCACTTTGCGAATTTCATTTTACTTAGTTGACAATAGATCGATAGATTTTTTATCCACACAAAGTGGGGAAAAAAATTTCCTCATTTTCAATATTAAGTTTATATGCTTGGAACATTTATCTTCTGTAATGTATGCAGGTAACACTTTAAAGTTACCATTAGACATTTTTTGAAATCCGTCTACAGACTTGATGGAAACATTGTTTTGTTTTTCAAACTTCGAAATTTGCTTTAAGTTCATTGGAAACTTAATGCCACTTAAATTGAGCACTTGTTGAGGATAGGGATACGATGATATACGATACGAATGACTACTCGCAGGATATATTGCCGACACAACAGCCCAAGCAAAACAGATGCTATCCTTGTTTTTTACATTAACACCAGCTCCTTTATTTAAAATGGCTTTTGGTATTTCTAGATGACACCCAATCTTCATAGGATTATATTTATTTATGCCAAACATAATGTTGTTTATTCTGCCAAGAGACCATCCGGATTGATTTTCCTGAAATTCCTCCAAATCAGTTAAGAGTGGGACTTTTATGCTTCTACTGAACCACTGAGATAAATTTGTATTTCGATAAATAGGAGCATTAGAGGTATGTTTTGTTTCAGTCACTAACTCACCTCGTTTTAAAACTTGGAAATCTCCACTTAAAGCAGCATTCACTTTCATCGTTTCTTCTTTCTTCTTTCTTTAAAATATTTTCTAAAATGGTTTCAGATTAGTATGTTTTAAGTTCGTAATAACTCCACTTCTTAATCTATTCTTAAAAGCTGAGTTTACATCCTCCCACTGCACCCTATGCTTCTTTAAGAGTCCCATGACCAGCTCCTTGTTTAATTCTGATGTTTTTCAAATTATGCTTACACTTAACTTTGCAGACTCTTACAGTAAGGCAAGCTGTTAGATGAGCTTTCTCTGTTACGGTACTAGATTTTTTAAGTGCAATACTTATTTTTCGACTAGCTAGGGCACACTCTTTTAGCGTTTTTAAAATAAACTTATCGTCCACTTTTTCACAGCTACGGTTTATCTGACATTTAATTTTATAAATCAACTCCGTTACAAAACTCATTTTGATCAATTGGATATATAAAATATTTAGGTCACAAAACACTTCTCAATTGATGTGTGCTCACTGTGAAGGCTAAATTACTACTAACTGGTTTTGTTACAAGTTCAGGCTAAATATAGCAAGGCACTACTTAACCTACTCTTTTACATTAGCTTTGACTTCTTTTAAATAATGGTTGAAAATATTTGCATTACAACTTTACTTTAGATATAAGATATTGGTTGTGAAAAACAAAAGATCAAAAGATCTTGGGTGGAAATAACGAAAATTCAAACTTGCATGAGCATCCCATAAGGAACACACAAAAGATCAAAGCGAAAAGAAAAATGATTAAATGATGTTTCGCCCTGGGTAACCAGCGTGGGCTCATCAGTAGTTTCAGTGGTCACCCTTCACTATACATCATTAAACACCATCATACACTTTGATTTCCAACCTTGAACCACTCACAAACAGGCATCGTTCCGCACTGGCACTTACTTATCCAAGTTACCTGAAACGAATTCGTCCTGGCGTGTTAATATTTTCAGTAAGATTATGCTCCTAAGGCAATTAAAACAAAGAGGAAGTTAAGAAACCTCCAAATCAGTTACTTCAACCGAAAAGAAACTAAAAAACAAAAGATCAAAAGATCGGTGGAAATAACGAAAACTCAAACTTGCATGAGCATCCCACAAGGAACACACAAAAGGTCAAACCGAAAAGAAAAATGATTAAACGATGTTTCGCCCTACATCATTAAACACCATCATACACTTTGATTTCCAACCTTGAACCACTCACAAATAGGCATCGTTCCGCACTGGCACTTACTTATCCAAGTTACCTGATACGAATTCATCCTGGCGTGTTAATATTTCCAGTAGGATTATGCTCCTAAGGCAATTAAATCAAAGAAGAAGTTAAGAAACCTCCAAATCAGTTACTTCAACCTAAAAGAAACTAAAAAACAACCGATCAAAAGATCTTCGGTGGAAATAACGAAAATTCAAACTTGCATGAGCATCCCACAAGGAACACACAAAAGATCAAAGCGAAAAGAAAAAATCGTTTAATCATTTTTTTTTTCGCTTTGATCTTTTGTGTGTTCCTTGTGGGATGCTCATGCAAGTTTGAGTTTTCGTTATTTCCACACAGGATCTTTTGATATTTTGTTTTTTAGTTTCTTTTCGGTTGAAGTAACTGATTTGGAGGTTTCTTAACTTCTTCTTTGTTTTAATTGCCTTAGGAGCATAATCCTACTGGAAATATTAACACGCCAGGATGAATTCGTATCAGGTAACTTGGATAAGTAAGTGCCAGTGCGGAACGATGCCTATTTGTGAGTGGTTCAAGGTTGGAAATCAAAGTGTATGATGGTGTTTAATGATGTATAGTGGAGGGTGACCACTGAAACTACTGATGAGGAACACACAAAAGATGAAAGCGAAAAGAAAAAATCGTTTAATCATTTTTCTTTTTGCTTTGATCTTTTGTGTGTTCCTTGTGGGATGCTCATGCAAGTTTGAATTTTCGTTATTTCCACCCAAGATCTTTTGATCTGTTGTTTTTTAGTTTCTTTTCGGTTGAAGGTACTGATTTGGAGATTTCTTAACTTCTTCTTTGTTTTAATTGCCTTAGGAGCATAATCCTACTGGAAATATTAACACGCCAGGACGAATTCGTATCAGGTAACTTGGATAAGTAAGTGCCAGTGCGGAACGATGCCTATTTGTGAGTGGTTCAAGGTTGGAAATTAAAGTGTATGATGGTGTTTAATGATGTATAGTGGAGGGTGATCACTGAAACTACTGATGAGCCCACGCTGGTTACCCAGGGCGAAACATCGTTTAATCATTTTTCTTTTCGCTTTGATATTTTGTGTGTTCCTTGTGGGATGCTCATGCAAGTTTAAATTTTTCGTTATTTCCACCCAAGATCTTTTGATCTTTTGTTTTTTAGTTTCTTTTCGGTTGAAGTAACTGATTTGGAGCTTTCTTAACTTCTTCTTTGTTTTATATTGGTTGTGCTTAGGCAATTAGGCGTCTCTGCCGTACCTAGTTAAGCTTCCTTATACTCCTGCCACAGATCATCGACTGTACTCCCGCTATGCGCCCTACCGCTTTTTCTTCGAGCTTTTTTACGATGCTCAGTATGTAGACCCCTCTTAGAGAGCGCAGGTCTTCATGCTCTACCGTGGAACATGCCTTAATCCTATTTTAAGATTTAAGATAAATGCATCTCTTTTTAGACGTTGCGTTTATTAAGATTTTTTAAAAATAATTTATTGGTATATTCACAGAGTTTTTAGTTTAATATTTTTGTTTTCGGTTTTTTTGTATCACAAAAGTAAGTAATGATTCAAAAATTTGTATATAACTTACGAAAGTTTGAACATTTCACAAAAAATACATGGAATTAAAGTGGCTCAAACTAGAGGAAAGGTTTAAGCTGCATTACTTTCGTTTAATCCATAAAATCGAGGACAAAAAGTCTCCAAAAAAAACCTTCTTACATGACCGCGTGGAATAGCTCGAATCGCTCGTGCAACAAGAAATACCCATCTTTATGTAGTCCCTAGACACAGAGCGTCCCAGTTTCAAATCAGTTTTTCTTTCTTCTTTTAAAACATCTGGTTTTTTATCTTTGTTCTTACCAGTCTTTTTTCTTTTTTCAAATACTAAAAAGTAAATAATTCTTTTTTAGTGTGATATGCTATTATTTCAAGATAGAATTCCTTTATTGGTATATTATGTTAATTTAGCTTTTCTTATAAAGGGTGGTTGCATGGAACAGCAAATTTAATTTGAATGTCGCCACCCATGTATTATATAGGTTTATACAATCTCAAATCAATCAAAAAATAAAGACACTTTATTATTATTACTAATATTATTAATATAAATCGGGTTTTCTAAAATATCGCGCCTGTAGATTTTTAATTGCTTTTTTTTTACGTTTCTTTGAAATTCTTCATTTCATTTTTAAAATATCATTTAAAAATTTGATAACTTGATTAGCAAATATTTAGACTTTTAGTTCCTAAAGCTAAACATTTTATAAAAATTAAAGTACATATTTGCTTAAAGAATTTTTGTAACCCCGAAGGGATTTAAAAGGTTGAAAAGTCATAGACCCTTCGGTGGTGGAGCAATAGGAGCTCGGCTACCAACTTTCCCCCCCTTCGGTGGCGAACAACTGGACGACCGGCTACCAACTTTCCCCCCTTCGGTGGCGGATAAGTAGGAGATCCGCTACCATCTTTCCCCCCTTCGGTGGTGGACAAGTAGGAGATTCGCTACCAACTTTCCCCCTTCGGTGGCGGACAAGTAGGAGACGCCACCAACTTTCCCCCCTTCGGTGGTTGACCAATGCAGGACCGGCTACCAACTTTCCCCACCTCGGTGGCGGACAAGTAGGACATCCGCTACCAACTTTATCTCTCTGGTGGCGTGTCAGTCTATAATTTCTCATTTTTTCTCATGTATTTTTGCTCTATTTCTTTCTGTATTTCTATCTCACTCGCACTAGGAGAACTCTCTATTTCTCTTACTCACACGTCTTACGGTCATGTTGATATTCTTAGTTCAATTGTTAAAGCTAAATATATTTATTTTAACTAAATATTTTATACGTACCTCTTTAGTATCACTTTGACTACTATTGTTTTATATACCTATATATATATTTTCATATTAAGTCATAGTATTTAGCATCACTTTTCACTACCACTAATTTATATACCTATATATTTTAATATTAAGTCGTATTATAGTTAATTGATTTTATGATGCATTTTTTATTTTCCTTTTCTTAAAGAAGAAAGTAGTCAATATTTTATTTTTTTTATTTTTAGCGTTTTTTGAATATTACCTCATATCTGCTGAATACTATTAATACGCACACAAATATAAAATGAAGCTGACACTACTGCTTAAGTATAATTTGTTCAAAAACAATTTTATCGAGTTTAGGTAACCTTCAGAAGGTTAATAAATTAAAAATTAATAAATATTACAAAATTGTTATTCATTGTGTTTTTTAGTTTTCTTTTCTGATATTTTTTTATGTTATTGTATGTGTGTATATTGACACTTCTATTTTTATGGAATTCAAAAGTCCAAAGCTTTTTACGAGTTGTCAAAAAAATTACTTGTTAAATATGTAAGTTTAACCAATATATATTTAATACTCATCAATCAGGGCCGCCGCAAGGCCGGGCAAACTGGTGCGTGCACCAGACCGGTACGCCGCCGCCGGATTTTAAGTACCCATTATTTCATTGCGTTTTTGCCTTTGATTCACTCCTCCGAAAACTGCTCTGCTCTTCTTTCAGATTGACCATGGCCTTTAAGACTCTTCTTATGTAAATATAAATAACATTATTTTAATTTTGTAATGGTTTGGAGGGTGCCCTAAAATATAAACCAATTTATTTTTTATGTAAATGACGCTCCTTAAAGCATTTAGAATTCAATAGATTTAAAGAATTTGCTGCTTAAATTGTAAATATTTAATTTTAAGATGTGTTATAATAAAGGCCTAAATTTCTCAAAATGTGAACCTTATTGGCAGGTACACGATCATTCAAGGGGTGTTAAAAATAGCATTTAGGCCTAATTTTCTCAAAATTTTAGGCTGCGGCATATCTATAACATTAAAAACGTTTCATAAATGGCATGTTTAGTACAGATTTCTCAAAACTACAAGCTTGTTTTAGCCAAAAAAATTAAGATATCAATTTCTCCCTTGCTCTTGTGTGGAAATTTGTTCTCTTATTTTTGCAATAGTTTATTTTTGATTAGTTTTCTTATTCTAGATATCTCGCTATAAACGCATAAAATTCGAAAAAAAAATTACCTTTTTTCAATCTTACTCATTGACAATAATAATTGCTAATCCAATTTGTTGCTGAAGTTTTCTATTTTTTAAACTGCGTTATTTGATAATTTTATATTACCGTAAAAAAATATAGATTACATATACAAAGACATATTTAAAACAAGCGTAGTAGATTTTTTCAATTTTAAAGAAAAATATATTTCCAAATTTAGATATAATGTAATGTAGGTTTTTTTAATAATTATAAAAAATTTTGTTGAAAATTATGGCTTGCGACTATTTTGACTTGAGAAACGTAATTAAATTACATTGTACTACATCTAAAGTGGCGGTTAGTACTCATGCAGGAGGCAAACCTGCACTATTGTACCCAAGTAACTATGTTCCAAGTGATTCAAGATGACAATTAAAACAATATGTAGCTCCTGAAATTTCAAACGACAGCTTCTTAAGCTTCATATGGTTATTTATATTATTATTTTCTTTTTTTTATTTTTAATTACCATAAAACTTATTTACTGCATACGTTTCATCATAAACCACACATCAAAAATTAATAAAATTTTGCAGCTTCTTGCATTCCCTACAGACCATTTACGCGGTTTTTAAAAAAAAATATCTTGTTTTTATATGCTTTTTCTTTAAGCTGATACCTTTATTCACATTTAACTCTTATATAAAAACGCTTTTAGATGCTTATAATCGTAGTAACAGTAGGCGGTAAGTCTAGACCATAAAACTTATTTACTGCATACGTTTCATCATAAACCGCACATCAAAAATTAATAAAATTTTGCAGCTTCTTGCATTCCCTACAGACCATTTACGCGGTTTTTCAAAAATATATATATAGTGTACGGGACAGCAATACTGAAATCAACAGGACTGTACAGGAAATAAAGTCTGACCTTAAAAACTTCAAGGAAGAATTTGAAAGCTTGACGGAGAGAGTCAAAAACTTGGAAACAGAAAATTCAGAGCTGAAAAAACACATCTCGCGCCAGGAACAGAAGGAAAGAAGAAAAAACCTTCTAATCTTCGGATTGCCCGAAGTTGACAACCAGAACTCCCTAGAACAAAACTTACTGGAACTTTTTACAGACAAACTACAAGTGAATATAAGGAAAACTGAACTAGACTGTTTCTTTCGACTTGGCGAGAGACAAGAGGGAAAGAACAGACCACTACTCGTTAAGTTTCTTAGCGAGTTAATGAAAAGAGAAGTCTTCAAGTACGCCTCAAAACTAAAAAACTCCGGAATAAGCATTGCAAACGATTTGACTCCAAGAGAACGAGAAGATCAAAAAGTACTATACGAGTTTTTAAAAACTGCCAAAGAAAAAACGTACACTGCAAAAATTTTCAAAAACGAACTTCTACTAAACGGTGAACATTTTAGTGCAGAAGCTCTAAAGAACGCCGACAAAGAAGACTTTTTTACCTTTAAAATTAATAAAGAAAAAATATTTCGAAATAATAGCGCCCCGCCAACACCAACACTAGAAGCTAACAAATCGTCATAAGAAGTGTTTGAAGAAGCCAATAATACAGAACCGCAACTACAAGCTGAAGTGAGCGAAGATAAAAATAAGAAGGCTAAAACTAAATTATCAAAGCCTTCGAGCTCCAGCACAACTCTGCAATCGACTCCAAAGTTGGGAAAAATGAGATCTCGCTCAAACACTGCTTCTCAACCGACCAGCCAAAACTCACTGATCAAGCAAACAAATAAAAAAATAATTAACTAAATGTATTATTGTCTCATTTTAAAAATTTTAAGCTTTGTGCGTGTATTTTATATTCTCGATTTAATTTTTTGTTTTTAATATTCTAATTTTTATGTTTTGTGACTTAAGTATATTAGATAAATTTTAATTGTTTAACACTTTTCATATTCCAGAATATTTTAACTAAATTTTGGATTGAAAACTTGGCTTACCCACGTATTTTGTATAGCTATTGTAAAATTCATTTTTCTCTTACTTAATAACGAATTTATTACACAGAATGGACTACTATATACAAAGTTTTACGGACGAAACCCAAAACATCACAGAAATAAAAAATATAAGCTCTTTTAACAACAAATTTGCACAACACAATGAAGACCTTAAAATTATTCATTTAAATATTTGTAGCTTAAGCAAAAACTATGATAAACTTTGCCTATTTTTGAATAGTTTGAAAGTGCGCTTCGATATTATCATTTTGACAGAAACTTTCAAATTACAAAGCCTAGAAAAAACTCCATTTTCAATTAAAAATTATGATTTGTTATATAATCAAGGCGCTTACAATAAAAATGATGGAGTTGCTGTGTACATAAAATCTGACTTACAGTATAGCTACAATATTGTACCTTTTGGGGTAATAAAAATTTTGGAAATCCTGGTAACCCATCAAAATAAAAAATTATTGATCACTGCAGTTTATAAATCTCTGCAAATAAATAAAGACTCTTTTAATTATAACTTATTGGAATATTTAGATAAATGTAAAAAGTATAAAGCACATATTTTGGTCGGAGATTTCAACATTAATTTACTAAACAATACGGAAGAATGCGTAGACAACTATAAAAATATTTTAGCGCAATATCTGTTCAAGAACTACATAACAAAAATTACCAGACCAAAATCAGGAACTTTTCTAGACCACATATTCTTTAAAGCACCCTATAATGTCACAAAAAACTCAAAATCGTTTATATTTTAAACCCATATCACTGACCACTACCCAGTAGCTCTATTCACTCCGTTTTTTCAACAATTCAATAACAATAAAGAAGAAAATAATCAAACTAAGCGCTTTACAAACTACAATAATCTTATACAGGATCTAAGAGCAAAATCGTGGGAGGATATTTTAAACTCAGGAGACGTAAATGTTGGTATGGAAATGTTTATAAACAAAATACAAATCTACTCGGAAAAAAACACAAAAGTCATTAAATTACAAAAAAACAAAAATAATTTTCGAAAAGAATGGATGACTCCAAGTGTTAATATTTCAATTCAAGAAAAAAATAATTTATATTTAGATCTTTTGAAACAACCAAATAATATCAGTATAAAACAAAGTTATATTAGGTGCAAAGATAGATTAAGACAGCAAATTAAACAGAGTAAAAAACAATATTTTCAGAAACAGATAAACTCAAATTTGTCGTCTAAATCAAATCTCTGGGATTGTGTTAATAAAATATGCAATAAAACTAAATCAAAAACTAAAATTGAGCAAATTAAAAATTGCACCGGCATGATTCTAACGAAAAAAACTGAAATCTCATATGAATTTAACAGCTACTTTAGCGACCTTGGAGAAAAACTTGCCAAAAAAATTACTATTAACTACAAAAATAACATTCCTAACCTAGAAAATTCTATGTTTCTAACAGACGTCTCAATACCTGAAATTAAAAAAGCTATAAAAAACCTTAAACCTAAAAAATCCTCCGGATGGGACGATATCAGAAGCGAAAGTTTAAAAGAAATAGTAATCGAAATTTCACCTATACTGACTTTACTAATAAACAAAGTTTTCAATACAGGGTGTTTTCCAAACTGCTTAAAAACAGGTATAATCAAACCCCTTCATAAAAGCGGGGACAAACCTGAAGTAGTAAACTACAGACCAATCTCGCTGCTGTCTGTTTTCTCAAAAATAATGGAACAGTTAATCAAAACTAGAATCGTTAGCTTCTTTCAGAAATATAAAATCTTCTCTACCTTACAGTTTGGTTTTAGAGAGGGTAGATCCACGCAGGATGCTATAAAATTTTTAACATCACAAATAACTGACGCGCTGGACCAAAGTGATGCCTGCACTTGCCTGTTTGTGGATCTATCCAAAGCTTTTGACACTGTTTGCCATGAGACTCTCTTAAATAAACTTAAAAATTATGGTATACGTGGGAAAATCGTTAATCTTATAAAAGATTTTTTAACAAACAGACAACAGCGAGTTAACATTGATGGAACCTTCAGCGATGAAACAGCTGTAAAATTTAGAGTGCCCCAGGGAACCGTTCTGGGTCTTCTACTTTTTACAGTTTACATTAATGATATGCTGAATCTTAAACTAAAAGGTACAATGGTTAGTCTTGCAGACGACACCGTATTATTTTGTAGAGCAAAAACTTGGCAAGAAGTTAAGAATCAAATCGAGGAAGATTTTTTAAAATTGAAAAACTGGTTTCAGCATAACAAATTAACTTTAAATATAGAAAAAACAAAATACATGCCTTTATCATCGTACAAAAACAATCTTCCTAAACTTGGAAACCTAAAAATAGAACAGTATGAGATACCAGAAACTTCATCAATAAAATACCTTGGTATCCAAATAGATAACTTGCTAAGATGGGATGTGCATATAAACTATGTAACAAGTAAAATAAGGGGGCTTCTGTCAAAATTTTCGTATCTTAGAGACTTTCTTAATAATGATCAGTTAAAAATACTATATATGTCATTGGTACAAAGCCACTTGACTTATGGCATTCTTGGTTGGGGTTGTGTTACTGAAAACCATATACAAAAGCTAGCAACTTTACAAAAATGGTTCATTAAAATTATTTATGGCAAATGCAGAACATACCCAACCAACAACCTCTTTACGGATAGTAAACTGTTGGACATGCGACAATTATACTGTCTCGAAATAATAAAAAATATTAAAAAAGGAAAAATAGATATCTATTTTAATAACAACAGCACAACTAGAAGCAGAACACTTACATGTTCAACAGTCACTAATAAAACGCATGGACAAAGAAGTCTAAAGTATTTTTCACCTAGGTTATACAACATGCTTCCAAATGACATCAAATCTATAAAAAATTGCAAAAGTTTTAATATGAAAACCAAATTGTGGATATCGGACCAGGGTAGAGAAACATTTAATAACTTGGTAGATCTCAAGTATCTTAAATGATAAATATAATAGCAGAAATATACTATAGGTACCTACCTACTCCCAGTTCTAGTCACTTAAATATAAACCATCTCCAGACTTTGACACTAACCCGGCTTGTGAACCTTAAACTCAATTTTGACAAACACTGATTATGACTCTATCTCAAGCGAACCGCACAAAAACAAAACCACGCACAAGCGCTTTTAGTGCTTCTGTGGTTATTTTCTACATTGTAAGTTTTGTGGTTACTTGTTCACTTTTTGTATATTTTTTGAATAAACGTTTTTTGAATTGAATTGAATATATATATATATATATATATATCTTGTTTTTATATGCTTTTTCTTTAAGCTGATACCTTTATTCACATTTAACCCTTATATAAAAACGCTTTTAGATGCTTATAATCGTAGTAACAGTAGGCGGTAAGTCTAGACTAATGACTTTCCTATAACTGATCTAGGGTCTTGCGAGCCGCTCTGTCAGCAGTTTAAAACTCCGCCGTTAGGACAAAGATTGAAATGGGTGACAAATTGAAGGGCACCCGCTGACATATATTTACGACTGTAAAATATTCATTCAGATTCATAGCAATATTAACATACTGCTTCTATTTTTTTAGACGAGAACGCAATCGACAGGTAATGATCCATAATGTTTTGTTTGGGGGTCTTGGTTTTGACCCCCACGCACCCGGCCCTTCAATAGCACCGGCCCCGATGATGGAGAATGTCAATGATGAATACAACGTGTGCAGCCAGGCAAGCACTGTGGCAGCTCCAGAACTGGTAAACTATTTATTTAATTACACTAAAAATAGGCTAGTTTAACTCAGAATATATTCAAAATGTTTTGAACACATTAAATTTTTAGTTTTTTTTGTTTCAAAAAATAATTAAATTATTAACTTTGTTTTTTTGATTTCAGTATTCGCCATCATCCTTGTAGTCCGACACTATCCTATCAGTCCGACACGCTGCCTCCTGAGTCGCCTGAGGTATTTCAAGATCAAATTCATCCTCAAGCCTTAATTTAAGTTAATAATTTAATTATTTTTTGAAACAAAAAAAAACTAAAAATTTTATGTGTTCAAAACATTATGAATATATTCTGAGTTAAACTAGTCTAGACTTACCGCCTACTGTTACCACGAAGAAAAAGCATATAAAAACAAGATATATATATTGAAAAACCGCGTAAATGGTCTGTAGGGAATGCAAGAAGCTGCAAAATTGTATTAATTTTTGATGTGCGGTTTATCTGTTTAGGTTAACGATTTGTTTTTAGGATTCAAATTCACTCCTAATATGAAACGTATGCAGTAAATAAGTTTTATGGTAATTAAAAATAAAAAAAAAGAAAATAATAATATAAATAAGCCATATGAAGCTTAAGAAGCTGTCGTTTGAAATTTCAGGAGCTGCATATTGTTTTAATTGTCATCTTGAATCACTTGGAACATAGTTACTTGGGTACAGTAGTGCAGGTTTGCCTCCTGCATGAGTACTAACCGCCACTTTGGATATAGTACAATGTAATTTAATTACGTTTCTCAAGTCAAAATAGTCGCAAGCCATAATTTTCAGCAAAATTTTTTATAATTATTAAAAAAACTTACATTACATTATATCTAAATTTGGAAATTTAAAATTGAAAAAATCTACTACGCTTGTTTTAAATCTTTGTATATGTAATCTATATTTGTTCACGGTAATATAAAATTATAATCAAATAACGCAGTTTAAAAAATAGAAAACTTCAGCAACAAATTGGATTAGCAATTATTATTGTCAATGAGTAAGATTGAAAAAAGGTAATTTTTTTTGTCGAATTTTATGCGTTTATAGCGAGATATCGAGAATAAGAAAACTAATCAAAAATAAACTATTGCAATGTGTATTGCTTTACTGTTTAAGCTACTAAATCATTTTTTGATTGGTAAACAATAATTTTTAAGAGGAATTTTGTGTCCGCGAAAATAAAAAAAAGAGAAATGTTTAGTGGTAGCATAAATAGGTATTTTTATTTGGTAACTTTGATTCCTTTTTTAACACACGTAAGATATGACAAGCTAATTTTTCTAAGTTAGTTGGTTCTACTACTTAGAATTATGCATGAATACACATTTACATCTTGTTATGTACCAATCTATCCTATAGCTATATTTAAGGTTTTTGTTTACAAGTTTCAAAGTTCACGATTTTTCCAAGTATCATCTGTTTGTCTTCTTTTCATTTGTACATAAACACGCACATTAAGCTTTGGTCAGAGAAGTAATCACAACAAGATAATTGGAGTAAACATACTCATTAGTGGACAAGAATATTATTTTATTATTTAAGTAACTCATTTTGTAAGATTAGCATCATTATTAGTCGAGCATTACAAGTTGTATTTTGGTGGTAGAACTATTTTTTAATATATTTTAAGCAAAAACAAGAATAAGTCGCGTCGTTTACATTCCAAGTACGAAAAATCATAACAAAAATTGGCGCAGTTTGTAGGATAAGAAGAAAAGAAGATTGTTGTTACAAGCCAGATTTCAGTCTAAAGCTGTGTAACGTTGTTTACGTTTTAAAGCGGTAGGCATCGGTTTCTGTTGGATTAACTACTCCTCTGAGAGATAATCCAACAAGTATCTCAGGCGCCACCCTCTTTATGTGGTAGAGAGCCCACAGCGTCGGGTAGCTTTTAAACAGTGGAGACGGTTAAACCAGGGGTCTAGCTGTCTCGATTCTTAACCTAAGTAACACGAGTAAAACAACCAATTTTCCAACATGGCGGATTTATTATAACTTATTAATTTATTATCAACAGGTCTCTTTATTTAGCATTCAACGGTATACAATAGAAAAGGACGGAAAATATTAGAAATAATCGGTAACTTGCATGTCTCATAAGGTTTACGGTAAACTCCGGTATTTGATATTTAATGTTAACGGTAGAAAGCTCCTTAATACAGCACCACCAACACAACGGAATTTACATATATAGAATTCATAGCAGGTTTAGAGAAATAAGAAATTAGTGTGTCAGACAAAGATACCTTTATAGCACCACTACTCCATAAATCACTCCATATGCTGTTCCACCGTGTGTTAGAGAGAGATGCAAAGAGGAAAAGACAGTCCTAAAGGTAATCTGATCCAGCGATAGCACTGTCTCACTCTCACTCACTAACTGGTCAAACAACACAGGCTCGACCTACTTAGGTAGTTTAGGCATGTGTTAGAGAGAGAGATGTATTACCCGTATTCCGAACCAGCGATAATTCACCTAACCTCCAATTACAGTGCCTTTGTCGTCACATGCTTAAATAGAACGATCCGATGGCGCTACTTCTCAATGTATTACACACACAGCACTGTCTCACTCTCACTCACTAACCGGTCAGACAGCGCAAGACAAACCCATTAATAGCTTTGCCTGGTGCTAGAGAGAGAGATGTGTTACCCGTATTCCGAGCGAGCGGTAACCCATCTCACCTCTACTTACCATACGGAAAACTACATTTTACGGTATGTATAGAAAATCCCGCTATACTGGTCAGGTGCTTACCTATCGGATTCTGGCAGGTGATGTTTCTTCGGTGCGGTCGGTCGGAGGAGTTGTTTGTAGCGGGCGGTCGGTAGAATGAATGCCCTGAAACGCGCTCGACATCGCTTTAAATAGCCTTGCGTATCCCCACCTACGATACTCCCGTCGAGCAGGCTGTGCGCACAAAGCGGTTGGGTGTATCTCGCTGACCGTGCAGCATAGCAGGAAAGGGAAACGTGGCGAGTCAAAGCGATGTCTAGAGTCCAAGAATAGCAAATAATAAAACGTCATAGAAATTACAGAAATTATGAGACATGAAGTACCTAAAAAGAAAAGAAAAGCTAAAATAAATAAATAAAATTAGTAACTTCGTTACACACCCCCCTTTCTTTAAAAGAAAATATTTCACTTAAATATTTTCAAAGTTAAATTTTACAGACAGGAAAATTAAATGTTTCTAACCGGGTTCCCTAATATAAAGAAAACTAAAATAAATTCGCGAAACTAAAACCAAACTATTCTTCAAACCGGAACACAAACCTGATGGTTCCTCACGTATGACGTTCGTCATATGTGGTACCTCACCAGTTGTCGTGGCTACGTTGACTGGTGGTTCCTCAGGCATTATCCTGGTACCTCACCAGGGTGAAACGGTCGGCTCTACAGGTTTTGGGAGTAAGTAAACTTTCTAGAAAAACGGTTGGCCAAACGGACAGCCGCAGTGTTGATACGGTCGGTATCGGATTGGACGAGAGCAACACTGAGTTCCAATGGAAACGGCGCGTGCTTAGTATGCTGGTTTTAAATCTTTTATGTGAATGTGACGAAGCTTTCGACCGGATTGATTTTTTAAATCATAGACAACTGGAGACACGACTTTTACGACGGTATACGGTCCTGAATATTTCGGAGCTAATTTAGCCGCGAAACCTTTTGCTGCGGATGACAACGGATTTTCTTTTCTCATCACCTTATCTCCCACACGACATCTCCATTCTCGGTGACGGAGGTTGTAGTGATGGCTTTGTGTAGTGAACGCTCGGCCTAGATTAATACGGACAAATTCATATACTTCGTTTAACTTCTGTAGTCGTTGCGCTTGCGTAGTTATGGCTTGGCGGTCAGTATCTTTGGGTTCGTCAAATATCTCACGGGCTCTTCGGAATCGTCTTCGGAGAGATTCTGGTACATGGCGTTCGGCGGGTCCAATTCTCTACCGAAGTTCAGGAAAGCAGGCGAATATCCCGTTGAGTCATGACGTGAAGTATTGATAGCAAACACGATTTCGGCTAGATGTTTGTCCCAGTGTTTGTGGTTTTCTTCGCAAAACTGTGCAATTGCAGTCTTGGCTGTCTTGTTGGTTCGTTCGGTCGGATTATCTTGGGGGTGTAAACTGGGGTAAGACGGTGCTGGATACCCATTTCCCTCAAGATTTGTCGGAACGGACGACCGGTATATTGCGTGCCGTTATCTGTCAGGACAACACGAGGACAGCCAAATCTGGTAACCACTTCTTCGTATAACGCTTGCGTAACGGCCTTTGACGTGGTTTTACGAAGGGGACGACATTGTACCCACTTCGTAAATCGGTCTTGAAATACAGCCAGATAATTATTTCCTTTCGTCGAAGTCGGTAACGGGCCGACTAGATCGGTAGTCACTGTTTCCCAAGGCTGGCGGTTCTTTGACGGTCGCATTTGTCTGGGCGGTTTTTGCTGTGACGTTTTGTACCTTTGACAAGAAGAGCAACTTCTTACATAACGGGTAATTTCACGAAACATGCCGGGCCAGTAGTACTTACGGGCGATTCTTGCATTGGTTTTAGCAATGCTTTGATGTCCCGCTGCCGGTGAGTCATGGTTTTCTCGTAAGACGGTTTGTCGTGCTGGTTTTGGAACACACAACTTCCACGGATCGGACATTTCGATTTCGGTAGGATTGGACATGTCCCAAAAATGTCGGTACAACTTGCCTTCTTTTAAACAGTAATCGGGGCAAGAGGCAGGATCATTTTCAACGGCGGTTTTCTTGTTATTGTACCAGGTGCAAGGTTCAAATCCTTCTAAGGTTAACACCTGTTCGCTTTGCTCTTCCTCGGTGTATGTCTCGACCGGTTCTCTTGAAAGCGCATCAGCGACTTTATTAAGGACTCCTTTTCGGTACTTTATATTAAAATCAAACTGCTGTAAACATATGCTCCATCGAGCCAATCTATCACTCGGGGACTTAATGGAATGCAACCATCTAAGACTGGAGTAATCGGTCTGAACGGTAAAAGAGAATCCCTCGAGATACGGTCTCATCTTCTCTATGCTCCACACTATTGCTAAACACTCTTTTTCGGTTACGGAAAATTTGAGCTCTGCCGGACTTAAACTACGGCTGGTGTAAGCAATTATGTGATCGCCATCGGTTCTGTTTTGAATTAAAGCGGCTCCTAGTCCACTATCGGATGCGTCGGTCTGTAAAATAAATGGTTTGTTGAAGTCAGGGCAGGCGAGCACAGGTGATTCGGTAAGAAAAACTTTTAGTTTTTCAAGTGCATCTTGTTCGACTTCTGTCCAAGACCACCGCACTCCCTTCTTTAATAAACGGTTCAACGGACTGGCTATCTGTGAAAAATGTGGTACGAATCGTCTGTACCAGGAAGCGACTCCCAAAAATCGTCTCAAACTTCTCAAGTTATGAGGGGGTGGCATATCGCGAATGGCGGCGGTTTTCTGAGGGTCGGTGCAAATGCCTTCGCTGGTGACAAGATGTCCTAAATATCTTAGCGATCTACGGCCAAAATCACACTTGTCCGGATTGATTTTTAAATTAGCTTCTCGAAGACGTCGGAAAAAGGTTTCTCCCAAGATAATTATATCGTCGAGATACGCAAAAGCAAATTGATCTAACTCGGGTCCAATAATTCGATCCATCAGTCTCTGAAATGTAGCTGGGGCGGAGTGAAGTCCAAAAGGCATGACTCGAAATTGATACAAACCCATGCCGGGAACGGTGAAAGCAGTAATCGGTTTACTGTTTTCTGACAGCGGTATCTGCCAATAACCGGACTTTAGGTCTATACTTGAGATATATCGGGCCCTACGGAGTTTATCCAAAATGGCATTAATGAAGTGTAAAGGGTAAGCGTTTTTGCGACTTTGGAGGTTAACCTTAACAAAATCTATGCAAAAACGGTATTTCCCATCCTTCTTGCAGACTATCACTACGGGGGAACTCCATGGAATGTTGGACGGTTCGATTATTCCGTCTTCTAGCATCTTTTTTACTTCGGTGTTAATAATTTCTTGCATTTTAGGATTTTGCGGGCGATATCTTTGTTTGATCGGTTCTGGGTTTAAAAGTCGGATAGTATATTCAACTAGGGGCGTCGTGCCCTTAATTACGTCGAACTTAGCTAATTCCTTGTCTAAGAAACCTTGTAGCCGTAAATCTTCGTCCGGTGTTAATTCTATTAAATTCGTTCTAGTATCCACCTGACCTATGGGACTGGTTATCGGAGTAGGCGGTGGTATTAGCTGGTTATTCAGAAAAATTTCTCCCGTTCGAAAGTTGATGTGAAAATCATGACGGGATAAAATATCCATCCCAATAACAATATCGGCGGTCAAAGACGGAAAGTGGCTAAGGGTTTCAGTGAAGACGGTATGTCCTAATTTCAACGGTATCTGGTATGCTTCGGAAATCTGAGTCAAACTTCCGTTAGCCGCTTTTGCCATCGTAACGGTGGATTGAGTCCTCGGTAAGTTGTAGTATTGGCACATTTCTGCAGCGAAATCGCCTATGAAGGAATGTGCGGAAACGGTGTCTATTAAAGCTAAAAACGAAGCTTCGTCAATAAATAAACAGACATGTGGTCTAATATCGGCTAATCTGAATGGGGTTGTATACGGTATGAAGGTTCTTCGGCGACGGTGCTGGACTGACCTCGTTGCGGTACAGCGCCGGTTCAGTTTTCCGAACATTTGCAGTTTCTTGTCAGTGTTCCATCTTTGCCACATCTTGAGCAGAACAAACGGAAGGGATTTCTGCACTCGTTGCGAAAATGGCCCCTTTCTCCGCATCTCCAACATATATTTTCCCTAGACCATTCTCGGGCGGTACTCGGATTTGTAGCGGTATTACTCCGTTCGAATGTGGTCGGATATTCAGGTCCTCCGTTCGGTCTAAAATTTTGTGGTGTTTGCCTGGTACTTTTAGTAGCAACACCATATGGCCGGTTGTAGAAATTTTGACTACTTGAAGGTGTGGGACGGGTACGTCTTAACTCGGTTAACAAAAGTTCGGTTTCTCTTATGAGCCTAGAAAGACTAATTACATCGGTGAAATCCGTTTTTCTAATGTGTTGCCGATATTCTGGTAAAAGATTTCGTTATAACCATTGTAGTTCTCGATCTGCACTTATGTTGCCATGCCTCCTTATAAGGGTTTGCAACTCGGTTATATAACGGTGTGTCGACTAATTTGATCGTTGTAAACGCCGGCTTATTTCAGCTTCTAAATCCTCAGCATAATTTAGTGGGAAAAAGAAGGTACGGAAGTCGGCAATAAAGTCGTCCCAGTTACGCCAATGACATCGATTGTTGCGAAACCATAGAGCAGCGACACCTTGCAATAATTCCGGTATGTGCGGTAATAATGTATCAACCACAATATTTTTCGACGTGTAAATTTCTTTTAATCTTTCTATGAAAGTGACCGGATCATTTCTGCCGCTAAAATGTATGTTTCATTTATGAATTTTGAGTTGATTTGCTGCCTGCGAAGCTGACGTCGATGCGTAACTATGTGCAGACTGAGACGATAACGGACCTTGCATTGTGACGATGGGTATGTTTCCCATATACAACGGGGTCGGACGGTAGGTTGTGGTTGGCTGTGAAATGCCTATTGTTGAGTATGCGGTAGCCGGTGGCATTCGGTGAGCGGTTGTGTATGCGGATGGTGTCGAGGTTACATAAATTGCTGGTATTGGGCTGGTTACGGGCACCGGTGTCGTAACATTCCCCGGTTGAATTGGCGCGGGTTGCGTCATACTGGCTTGCCCACTGGTTGTAGAAAAATTAAAGGCTTGCATTGTCGTCGTCGGGGTGGTTCTACCATCTCGGATGAAAGTCACTAGACGTTTTCTTAATGTTTCTACGGTGCCGGTTGTGTCTAATTTAAATTTGTTTAATTCGGTAATTAAATCGTCTTTCTTCAGCAGGTAAACCCAGCTTACGCGAACATCGCTGGCATACGGGTCGCCTGCAAGAGACGTAGTAGCGTTTGTCGTCGTTACAATAGTAGGACTGGTTGTTGAATTATCGATGGTTGGAGCACTAGCTGTAGTCGTAGTCATCGTCGCGGCGGTAGTCTTCGTTGGACTCACTGTAGTTTTTCCTAGCTTAGTCATCCCAATTCCAAACGGTCGTAACTGATATCTGGTAAACTGGTTTCTGGTACGGTAACGGATTTGGAATCAGAAAAGTTAAGTTCGGTTTTCTAAAGTGCGGTCGATTATTCGTAGATGTTCACTGCTTCAGGTCGGAAACTAATGTCCTCTTCGAAAGGCTTTTTCTTTGAATTTATAGTCGGATTTTACTCCTACCACTGCTAAAATTCTCCCACTACTGGACTGGTAAATGGTGTGGAAAATACGGCGGACTGGTTCAGTCTAAAAACTATACAGAGTTATGACGCTTTGATGTTTACTGTCTGACGGTCGGGCTTTGAATTCCCACTTTTTCTTCTGGTTGGAGAAGTTTATTTACTCTAAATAGAGAGGGGATAAAATCACGGCCTGGTGCGATTGATTTCCTTCTCCACCTTTTAGTAAAACTTCGGAAAAATTGTTGTCACAACTCGGTAACCCTATTAGCTGCAATTTTTCTGACTGCGGAGTTGACTTCAGCAACCTCGACTTAGTGTAAAAAGAGGTTTTAAGTGTTGCGCATGCGGTTTTAAGTGTTGCAAATAACGTCAAGTTGCGCATGCGGCGCATGCGCAACTTGACGTTATTTCGGTTAAATCAGGCCCACGGGGTTAAATTTTGTAATTTTGGTAAAACGGACGGTCCCCGGAATAAAAAACAACCATATACTTGATAAAAATCGGTACAATCTTGATTCGGTTTGGTTGTGGGTCATTAAAACATTAAAATTCGGATCCTGCATACCAACATTACTATAAATAACGGTATAACTCGGATTTTCGGTTTTGCGCATGCGCAATCAAAACGGGCGGAAAACGGCTAAGGGTTTCAGTGAAGACGGTATGTCCTAATTTCAACGGTATCTGGTATGCTTCGGAAATCTGAGTCAAACTTCCGTTAGCCGCTTTTGCCATCGTAACGGTGGATTGAGTCCTCGGTAAGTTGTAGTATTGGCACATTTCTGCAGCGAAATCGCCTATGAAGGAATGTGCGGAAACGGTGTCTATTAAAGCTAAAAACGAAGCTTCGTCAATAAATAAACAGACATGTGGTCTAATATCGGCTAATCTGAATGGGGTTGTATACGGTATGAAGGTTCTTCGGCGACGGTGCTGGACTGACCTCGTTGCGGTACAGCGCCGGTTCAGTTTTCCGAACATTTGCAGTTTCTTGTCAGTGTTCCATCTTTGCCACATCTTGAGCAGAACAAACGGAAGGGATTTCTGCACTCGTTGCGAAAATGGCCCCTTTCTCCGCATCTCCAACATATATTTTCCCTAGACCATTCTCGGGCGGTACTCGGATTTGTAGCGGTATTACTCCGTTCGAATGTGGTCGGATATTCAGGTCCTCCGTTCGGTCTAAAATTTTGTGGTGTTTGCCTGGTACTTTTAGTAGCAACACCATATGGCCGGTTGTAGAAATTTTGACTACTTGAAGGTGTGGGACGGGTACGTCTTAACTCGGTTAACAAAAGTTCGGTTTCTCTTATGAGCCTAGAAAGACTAATTACATCGGTGAAATCCGTTTTTCTAATGTGTTGCCGATATTCTGGTAAAAGATTTCGTTATAACCATTGTAGTTCTCGATCTGCACTTATGTTGCCATGCCTCCTTATAAGGGTTTGCAACTCGGTTATATAACGGTGTGTCGACTAATTTGATCGTTGTAAACGCCGGCTTATTTCAGCTTCTAAATCCTCAGCATAATTTAGTGGGAAAAAGAAGGTACGGAAGTCGGCAATAAAGTCGTCCCAGTTACGCCAATGACATCGATTGTTGCGAAACCATAGAGCAGCGACACCTTGCAATAATTCCGGTATGTGCGGTAATAATGTATCAACCACAATATTTTTCGACGTGTAAATTTCTTTTAATCTTTCTATGAAAGTGACCGGATCATTTCTGCCGCTAAAATGTATGTTTCATTTATGAATTTTGAGTTGATTTGCTGCCTGCGAAGCTGACGTCGATGCGTAACTATGTGCAGACTGAGACGATAACGGACCTTGCATTGTGACGATGGGTATGTTTCCCATATACAACGGGGTCGGACGGTAGGTTGTGGTTGGCTGTGAAATGCCTATTGTTGAGTATGCGGTAGCCGGTGGCATTCGGTGAGCGGTTGTGTATGCGGATGGTGTCGAGGTTACATAAATTGCTGGTATTGGGCTGGTTACGGGCACCGGTGTCGTAACATTCCCCGGTTGAATTGGCGCGGGTTGCGTCATACTGGCTTGCCCACTGGTTGTAGAAAAATTAAAGGCTTGCATTGTCGTCGTCGGGGTGGTTCTACCATCTCGGATGAAAGTCACTAGACGTTTTCTTAATGTTTCTACGGTGCCGGTTGTGTCTAATTTAAATTTGTTTAATTCGGTAATTAAATCGTCTTTCTTCAGCAGGTAAACCCAGCTTACGCGAACATCGCTGGCATACGGGTCGCCTGCAAGAGACGTAGTAGCGTTTGTCGTCGTTACAATAGTAGGACTGGTTGTTGAATTATCGATGGTTGGAGCACTAGCTGTAGTCGTAGTCATCGTCGCGGCGGTAGTCTTCGTTGGACTCACTGTAGTTTTTCCTAGCTTAGTCATCCCAATTCCAAACGGTCGTAACTGATATCTGGTAAACTGGTTTCTGGTACGGTAACGGATTTGGAATCAGAAAAGTTAAGTTCGGTTTTCTAAAGTGCGGTCGATTATTCGTAGATGTTCACTGCTTCAGGTCGGAAACTAATGTCCTCTTCGAAAGGCTTTTTCTTTGAATTTATAGTCGGATTTTACTCCTACCACTGCTAAAATTCTCCCACTACTGGACTGGTAAATGGTGTGGAAAATACGGCGGACTGGTTCAGTCTAAAAACTATACAGAGTTATGACGCTTTGATGTTTACTGTCTGACGGTCGGGCTTTGAATTCCCACTTTTTCTTCTGGTTGGAGAAGTTTATTTACTCTAAATAGAGAGGGGATAAAATCACGGCCTGGTGCGATTGATTTCCTTCTCCACCTTTTAGTAAAACTTCGGAAAAATTGTTGTCACAACTCGGTAACCCTATTAGCTGCAATTTTTCTGACTGCGGAGTTGACTTCAGCAACCTCGACTTAGTGTAAAAAGAGGTTTTAAGTGTTGCGCATGCGGTTTTAAGTGTTGCAAATAACGTCAAGTTGCGCATGCGGCGCATGCGCAACTTGACGTTATTTCGGTTAAATCAGGCCCACGGGGTTAAATTTTGTAATTTTGGTAAAACGGACGGTCCCCGGAATAAAAAACAACCATATACTTGATAAAAATCGGTACAATCTTGATTCGGTTTGGTTGTGGGTCATTAAAACATTAAAATTCGGATCCTGCATACCAACATTACTATAAATAACGGTATAACTCGGATTTTCGGTTTTGCGCATGCGCAATCAAAACGGGCGGAAAACGGTCGGTCCCTGCTCGGGCGCCAAATTTGTAACGTTTTTTACGTTTTAAAGCGGTAGGCATCGGTTTCTGTTGGATTAACTACTCCTCTGAGAGATAATCCAACAAGTATCTCGGGCGCCACCCTCTGGATTTATGTGGTAGAGGGCCCACAGCGTCGGGTAGCTTTGGAACAGTGGAGACGGTTAAACCAGGGGTCTAGCTGTCTCGATTCTTAACCTAAGTAACACGAGTAAAACAACCAATTTTCCAACATGGCGGATTTATTATAAGTTATTAATTTATTATCAACAAATCTCTTTATTTAGCATTCAACGGTATACAATAGAAAAGGACGGAAAATATTAGAAATAATCGGTAACTTGCATGTCTCATAAGGTTTACGGTAAACTCCGGTATTTGATATTTAATGTTAACGGTAGAAAGCTCCTTAATACGGCACCCCCAACATAGCGGAATTTACATATATAGAATTCATAGCAGGTTTAGAGAAATAAGAAATTAGTGTGTCAGACAAAGATACCTTTATAGCACCACTACTCCATAAATCACTCCATATGCTGTTCCACCGTGTGTTAGAGAGAGATGCAAAGATGAAAAGACAGTCCTAAAGGTAATCCGATCCAGCGATAGCACTGTCTCACTCTCACTCACTAACCGGTCAAACAACACAGGCTCGACCTACTTAGGTAGTTTAGCCATGTGTTAGAGAGAGAGATGTATTACCCGTATTCCGAACCAGCGATAATACACCTAACCTCCAATTACAGTGCCTTTGTCGTCACATGCTTAAATAGAACGATCCGGTGGCGCTACTTCTCAATGTATTACTCCATACGCTGTCAAACCGTGTGTTAGAGAGAGATACAGAGAGGAGAAGACAGTCCTAAAGGTAATCCGATCCAGCGATAGCACTGTCTCACTCTCACTCACTAACCGGTCAGACAGACAAAGAGTTCAGCGGATTCTAGATGACGCCAGTAATGCGCTTATACGGTCCCAAATCAGCTTTTATCGCTGGAACAAGTCCTTTCTGACAGAAGAACTGGGACAACGGTTTCAGGAGAATCGAGAAAATACTATGGAGGAAGATTATCAGCCGATTCTGGACAAAATTGCACGAACCTGCGACATTCTACGACAGAGTTGGCAAGCAAAGCATCAAAGGAAATTCGCTCATCAACAGCCACAAAGCCAATCGACCACTGATGCTATAAGAACCATCGTTAATGGGTCAAAGAAGATATTGACACCCATAGAAGAAAACTTACTTGCCAAAGGACTTAACTTTTCCATCGCTCCTAAGAAGATACCCACCATCGATATCATCACCGCCATAGAAGGTCATCCTCTTCCACGACAAGACGCCGAAGACTTCAGACATCAGGTAAGCATATCTCTAATATAAGCAAGACAGAGGAAATCGCGTTGAAGAATCTTCAAAAGGACAAATCAGTTAAAATCTTACCGGCAGACAAGGGCAATGCAACAGTGATTTTGGACACGGAAACCTATGACCAGAAAGTTGAAGAGGTACAAAGGAAACTATAAACTTCTCCCAAAAGATCCGACGAAATCAATCGAAAGTAAGGTTTATAGAATTTTTCAGATATACTCCGGACAATACAAGGTCTCAACTTACACCACATTATAGAAAGCCTCCTCATCTATAGGGACTTCCCAAAATTCACAAAGATGCAATGCCCTTACGCCCAATTACAATTTTCAGAAATTCTCCAACAAGCAATTTGTCTAAATTCCTTTTGAAAATTATTCAACCTCTTGCAGGCAAGACCGCTTCATTTGTAGAAAATTCCAACCATTTTGTTAATATTCTTAAATCTTTTGTTTTAGGAACCGTGGATAGACTTGTCAGTTTTGATGTTGAAAGTCAATACACCAATGTCCCTATAAAGGAATCGCTAGATATTATTAGAAAGAGACTGGTTGATGACGAATCCCTTTATGAACGTACCAGCATACCCCTGGAGGGAGTGATGGAGTTGTTGGAGTGCTGCCTACATAACTCTTATTTTCAAGTGAAAGATAGGTTTTATGCTCAGGATGACGGTCTGTTAATGGGTTCATCGCTTTCGCCAGTGGTGGCCAATATTTACATGGAGTGGTTCGAATCACACGTGGTTGATACAGCAACATATAAACCTAAGCTCTGGCTAAGATATGTTGATGATACTTTTATTGTCTGGACCGGGAATGACCAACAACTTTAAGAATTTCTTCACCACCTAAATAACACAAGACCCACCATTAAATTCACAATGGAGTTGGAGTAAAATTGTCAAATTCCTTTTCTTGATGTACTTGTCACACGAGTAGAAAGCGACATCAGAACAACAGTCTATCGTAAACCTACTCACACAGGACAATATTTAAATCAAGGTTCAAATCATTCTGCTACAACCAAACGAGGCATAATCAAAACTTTGTATAACAGAGCCGTTCAAATTTGTAACAATTCTCATGACTTGGAAATCGAAATAAGAAACATTAAGAAGGATCTGCAGCAGAATGGTTACAGCCTTAAACTTATAACAAATACTATTTCTAAATTTCAACAAACAGGACAGAGATTACAAGACCAAAACCAGGCAAATGCATTCCTTACAATCCCATACGTTAAAGCAGTATCAGAGAAAATTCGAAGAGCATCGAAAAACTTTAATATTAAAACAGCTTTTAAATCTAGTAATACAATTAGAAGCCTTCTTAGTAAAACAAAACCAAAGAACAAACAAAATAAGGAATGCATTTACCAAGTTCCTTGTGAGTGTGGTGAATCATACATAGGCGAAACGAAAAGACCACTATCTGTTAGGCTTAAGGAACATCAGACGAATACCCAAAAAGGTGAAACCAAGAAATCAGGAATCGCCGAACATGCATGGTCAAAACAACACCGAATGAAGTGGGCAGAAGCAAAGGTTTTGCACAAGGAGTCACACTGGAAGAAACGAAAATTCCTTGAAGCTGCCTTTATTGGGCAGAATCAGGGTATTTTCAGAAAACCAAGTGTTGAAATCCCAAATATTAGGAAGCTCCTCCTTGGGCGGAGCCAACTTCTTAAACTTCAAGGTGGAGTGATTTCTCACAGTATATAAGCACGTAGCCTTAGGAATTGATTGTAGTTTGCACCTGAAGACGATTAGAGATTGCACTGATCGAAACGTCGTGTATAAATAAAATATAGACAATGGAAGTCCGAAACACAGAGTTAATTTTAATTTGTTGTTGTCAATTTGAAGGTAAATTTGAAGCAATTAACGACATGACTTTTTTTACATGTTTATTGTCGCTGTCTAAAACAATGTATCAAATAGAGATACAAAAAAATAACGTCAGTCCGCTCATCAAAAAATTGGACTATAGGACACGTTTTTTGGTAAATTTAAAGACTGTAAAGAACTTTGATTGAAAGAAATTAATACCACCTTATGTCTTATACACTTTACACTTTAAAAACATAAAATTTTTGCTGTTTTTTGGATCTGTCTGTCTGTCTGTCTCTCTTCAATAACCTTAAATATTTTTGCAATTCACTAAATTATCTCTCCATCTACCTCTAAAATTCTGCCCTCCCTAAATATTTTGAACGCTAAAAAAAACAGTGAAAATTTGAAAAATTTGAGAAATCGAAAGTTTGGAAAGTTATTCTTAAAATGTGAGCAATATCATGGCATAAAAAAATGTCAAAAACATAGTAAAAATTGCTTAATTAAAAACGTTACTCCTTAAATTATGCTAAAATATTTTAGGCCTTAAATTTACCATTAAAACCCAGGTATTTAACTAAATTATTTTAAGAGTTATCATGGCTTTACCATTTGATATGTGTTAATGAGGTTTTTAATTCCTTTATTATTTGTGTGATTTTAATAATTTTTAGACAAATTTCTTGATTTCCAAATTGCACTGGGAAAGAAAAAATATCCAATTAAATTTTAATTTTTTTCCAAAAGATAGTACAAAAAAACATGAGTGCATCTGAAGACATTAAATTGTGATTCTATTGGATTCTGTGGCTTTACCATTTCATATGTGTTAAAGAGGTTTTTAATCCCTTTATTATTTGTGTTATTTTAATCATTTTTAGACAAATTTCTTGATTTCCAAATTGCACTAGGAAAGAAAAAATATCCAATTCAATTTTAATTTTTTTTTAAAAGATAGTAAAAAAAAACATGAGTGCATCTGAAGACATTAAATTGTGATTCTATTGCTATGTTTAGATCCCATACGTTAGAGGGATATTTTTTTCCTAGCCATGGCTTGAGTTACAACAGTCACAGGACAGTCCCTTTTTTAACACAGGCAGTCGTGACTGTAGCAAAAATGCTAAAATTACGACAGTCGCAAAAAATCCAGTAAACTTGATAGGTTTGTCTATGCTGACAAAAACAACTAATACTTGTTTTAAATTTGGAACTAGTTACTTACTAAAAATATTTTTGGTAATTTTAAAATCGAACCTGTCTTTCCCTGTCTTTTGGGAATTTTTTGGTTTATTTTAAGGAATTGTTCATAAATTATGTGCCTATAACAACATTTTTGCGAAATTTTGACGCCCTACCCCCCTACTAACACTTTTACAACCGCCCTCCCCCCTAAAATTAAGTAACACTTATACCTAATTTGAAAATTCCTCCCCCTCATATCATAAAAAATACAAATATCTTAATTCCTATTTAATTTTTTTCTATATTTTTGGAATTAAAGTGTTACATAACAGAGGTACACCTACCTTGCTCCCCCCCTATATACATATTTTTTCAAATCAAAAGATAAATTTGAAACGTGAAAAATAGATGAGAAGTCAAACAAAGCTTTTATTACATTGTCATCACTGTATCTAGGTTTCCTCAAATACGTTTAAGTTATACCTATTTCAAACAGTTAAAAAAAATCTCTATGTAAAATAAGGCAAAAGATTCCCAAAAAATGCAGGTTTGATTTTAAACTCCCTAAAAAATATTTTCAGTAGGACCTCCCAAATTCGTGAGTAAAAGAAACAGGCATTAGTATTTTTTGTCAGCATACACAAACTGACCTATCAAGTCTTCAGGAACATGGTGGTCATAACAATAAACAGAGCTTTTTTTTGGCTGACTGGCAAATGTTGTATTTTGACATAAAAGGTTTTCGGAAAAGTAAAAGGAAAAACAAGAAAACTAAAATATTTTTTTTGTGCCTCATTTAATGGAGAAGAGCATGTAAAGTTTCAATTCAGCCTGTTTTTTTAAGCTTTTCATAGTTTTAGAATTAGATATTGTTAATAATATTAAAAAATTGAAACAAAAAAAAATATTAGTGGCCTCTAAACAATTTTATTTTGCACCCATTAAGAACCAATTCGAATTTGTTGTTTACTTATTTAGACTTGTTCTTATATTACCTACTGTGGATTACCTAGCTATGATTTGTTTTTTTTTCAATGGGATTCATAGTCGGAATTATACCCATTTGTAATGACTTTATTTGCTTATTGGTTTCTGTGGAAACACCTTGTATAAGGCTACCTGAGAAGAAGCTATACTTATGACAGTCTGTCACTAAAATTAAGGGGTCATGATAATGACTGATCATAAATATTAATATGTTAAAGCAAGTGAAGCTAAACATTTTCCATCTTAGCAAGGGAATAAAAAAAAGTAGATAAATGACTAATTTTCATCAGATCAAAATTTTAGAAGTCATGTTTTTTTTTTGTTAAAAACTATTAGTTTTAGTGATATTAGTATGAAATAACCCCTAACAATTACTTTTGAATGTTATGTTTTTTGAGTTAAATTTTTCTTTCATTTAACAGGGAATAGAAAAAAACCTGAAACAAAAACGGAATAACATTCCACACTGTTCACAAGCAACAAACAATTTAGAATAACTGCTTATATTTTAAAGAAAATCTGTTGTAGTTAAATAAAATTAGTTTCAAATTTGACTTTAATATATGTTCTTTTTGTAGGAATTTGCTGTTCCAATTACGACGACAACATAGCATTTTTCAATGAAAAATCTTGTGTTCTGATCACTTTGAAGACAGCCTTATAGTTGGTACCAGACTCGCAAAAACTGCTGTGCCAATCAAACATTTGTATTCCAGACCAGAACGAAGGCAAGAACTTATGCCAGTGGAGTATGTATCTTGACACTGACAAAGCATCAGCAATGTACTAACTGTGAAAGCTTTTCTGAAAGCCTGGTTTCTTCTATTGGATTTAATAACTGGAAGACAGAGCCAACCCCCATGTTTGGGTGGTATTTTGCAAACAATCCAAGGTTATATTAAATAAACTAACAACAAAGCTATTAAATCAAGATCCATTGGAAATTCAATTTTCTAAATATTGCCAACAAGGGGGTATAATCGTAACCCAACAGTAAGGACACTAAAGACCAGATTTAAGTTGGGTACTGTTATAAACTTGATGGAACCCCCAAAATCAAATTGTGAAGATGAAGGGGAATATAATGTGATGAATGATGCTGAAAATATGGACGAAGAGTATTTGCTACGAAGAAATTGAAAAAAGTTTAATTGTAATCTGTGTCGAGAATTTTTATGCGGAAATCTTAATATTTAAATTGACAAAAATGATTCTTTGATATTTTTTTCTAATTATATAATATTATTGATAGGTGCTATCTAAAAGTTCCTTCACTCACACTAAAGTCATTTACAAGTTTTTTTGAGTTTTTCAATGCAATATTTTTCAAAATATATAAAATTATATTGGGGCAAACAGAAATTGGGAAAAATATTGGAATGTAAAATTCTAAAGAAGCTAGGTTCTGAAATGTGTGTTGAGCATAGAAATTTTATGATTAAGTTGCTGTCTAGGACATTAATATTTAAACATTGTAAAAATGTATCATTAAGAAGTGTTAAGAAAAGAGCTCCAAAAAAAACATCAAAGTTGTCAATTTTCAATTCTAAGAAATCAGGTATAGTTTTCATATTATGGAGTTTGAATCTGAGCAGTTTTAAGACAATATAACTTTTGTTAAGGGGGTATTCACTAGAACAAAAAATATGACATGATTGCCAATTTTGTTGAATGGGCAGTGATTGCCGGGGACTGCCGAGGGATTTCCAAAGACTCCCAGGGTCTCTTAGGGTCTACAAGCCAGGGTTCGGTGAGGTTTAGGCAGTCGCAGGGACTGCAAGGGACTGCGAACCGGTAAGCTTTGTGACATGATTGCCAACAGTGGTTACCCCCTCCACTTTTGTATAATTTTACCAAAACCATTTTGATAAAAATTATTAAAAATGGTGTCATACCATTATTTCAGTTTTCCTGAGGACTTTTAATTAAAATTTTTTTTTTTAAAGTTTAAATAATTTTTTTAAGTTTTTAAAATAAAAATTTAAATAATTAAAAATTAAATTTAACCATGATCCTATTTTTAATTTTTTTTTTGAAGGTCTAGGTCTATGGGTTGAGGGATCTTATTAATGAAATGTCCTTTTTTTGAAATGCCAACGTTTAGCAAAATTTATTTGCTTCTTTAGGGCTATTCAAGACGGCCGTTCCATGTGTCGATTTTATTGTCATCCTTGGGTACAGAGGCATTATTTTTGCACATGCTTTTGACAGCCAAAGTCACCTGATTGACATTGACAATACTTTGTTTTGTTTAATTCTTGGAAGAAATTTGTAGGAAAATATTGAAAATCATGAGGTTTTTCCAAGTTCTTTTTGGAGAAAAATTAGTGTAAGTGCAAATGAAGGCTATATAAAACTAGGGGAAGTGATTCTGAGATTATTTTTAACCAAAAGTTTCAGTGTGAGTTTACCTGTCTCATGAAAAGTGTTCTATTCTTAATTTTCGGTTTCCTAAAAATAAGGAAAAGTTATTGGAACTGATAGCTCTATGCTGGAATATGACTAAAGGGTAAGGTGGCTTAGTATAGAAGTAATAAAATAAAACAAAATAGATTTTTTCAATGCTTATTTCAAGGTAATCTCTACCAGAACATGATTAACTCAATTTAAATTGACAAATAATTATTTATTTGTTGGGAATTTGGAACCTTTGGTTGCACTAAAACAAAATTATGATTGTTTTCCACAAACCAAAACTACACTTTTTTGCACTCAAAGTGCAAAAAAGTGTAGTTTTCGTTTGTGGAAAACAATCATAATTTTGAATTATTTATTTGTCAAAGACGAAAGGCTGGACCATAGGATTAAAAATAGAAGTTTGATTTTGGTCAATTTTGACCAGTTACACAAGGTCATCCAATAGAGTAGGTAGCTTGTGATTGCCCGTAACTTTTGAGTTTGGTGTTTGAATTTTTACCTTTTTAAGAATCCATTTGAATTTGATGTTGAAATCGTAGCTTAAAAAAGCAAATAATAAAATAAATATTCAAGAGATTTGAGGTTGAGAAAAAGAAAAGTTTTTTTTTTACCATGTGCCAATATTTTTAGTTAACAACTGACAAAAAATCAAAATTTTGTGTGTAAAGTCTTGTCGTCCCTTAGTGTCATAATCATAGGCATAACAATACAGGGTGACCCAAAAGTACGAGCCTACCCTAATATCTTTCAAACTACAAGATCCAACCAATCCGACACCGATAAAACTTTGAATGATTTATTCTTTAAAAGGGAACATTTGCTTATGGGGCGGCAGAAAGGCGTTTAACCTTAAAACTTTAAATAGGAACCCCTATCATATTATTTGAAAAGTCTTTAAGAAACTAATATATTGACATAACTTTTACTTGTGTCAAGGTTTGACTCGGACAACTGAAAAGTCAAAATGTTAGTTTTTGAAGGACCTTTTAAACAAGATATTGTGAACAACGGCCCTTAAGGGTTATTTCTAAAGTTCGAGCGGAAAACTTTTAACTCCTTAAGAGACGCCACATATTTTTCTTACACTGTTTTGGACATGAGCGTTTTAGTGTGCATAGTAATATTTAATTTTTGGGGATGTATGTACAAACAGACAATTCGATTTTTCAGAAATATAATAGGTATTTTATTGCCATTGCTAAAGTTCAAATCCATTGTGATATAATATTCGGTTAAACAAACAGTCCTACACTAATACAAGTATTTTGTATGAAAATTTACCATTACACAAAGTCTGACCGATACAGCAGTCCAGGAAATCTCCGACTTACATCTTGCATCCTGCTTAATCACTATACTACACTTTTTTAACATTTTTACATTATTTGTTTGATTCTTAACTTCCACACGACAGTTCTTATACCGGGCTTCCAAAATTTTAACATTTTAAAATACTTTCACAAACCAAACTTCACTTTTTACATTTCACTAGCTTTACTTTTTGAAGAAGAGAACGAGTTAAGATGCGATTTTAATACTGACTTCGTTATACCCAAATCTCGGCTTTTATATAAAAAATGTGACCCGATTTTATGTTCGACGTAAGCGCCGAATTTCCAGGAAATTAAGTGTATTCTTGAACAGACAACGGCGTAAGCCGCTATAGCGAATGACATATCGTATGACTTTCAAGAATACACGTCCTATCCTATCCTAGCAAAATTCTAGTTAACTGACCAAATAAGGTGAAGCGCAGGTATGATTTTTCGGAGCGCTGCAAATTGAATTTAGTTTTTAACAATTTGTTGCCGGAGCAACATTTCGGTAGTGCGCGCTATGCCTATAGACATAGAACACAGTGGGTGTTTAGACTTAGATACTTTTTTGTGATTGTTGGTTTTTTAAATTTAAATATTGTTTTTTTTTTTATTTTGGGTAAGAAATATTTCTTTAGAATAAATTTCCCGTTTTTACAAAAGAAAATGTTGAAGAAAAAATTTATTAAAATTTTTTTGATGAAAATTATTTTGGAAAACTTTTTTTTGAATATTTAAATTTTCAAAATCATTAACTAAAATTTTTATAACAATCATTGAGGTTGGCTGCTAAAAAGAAAATATTTTTCAAAAAAAATATCGAAAGAAATCAAAAATATTTTCAAATTTATCATACCTAGTTTTTTTTTTTCAACTTATTTTTTATTTATTTTACTACTTCTGAAACAAAAAAACATTTAATATATAAATTTATAATCACTTTTGTGGAAAGAAAATATTTTGGCAGTTATTAAAACACAATAATTTTTAAATTTGGGTTATAACTTTGGAATTTTAAGAAAAATTCTGGTTTAAGTTTTGTTTTTTTTTTTAACGACTTTTTTTTTTAAAAAAAAAGTACTAACCTTTTTTTTTAAATTAAATAATTTGCCTTGAAATTTTCGACCTTTCACAATATCACTTAATAGGGATCCTCGTTTAAAATTTAAAACTTGACCGCCCTTTTGCCGCCCCATAGGTCAAGGGCGGCACATGCGCCCCTCAAATATAGTTTAGTTGTGGCTTATAATTTGCAAAATATAGGGTGGACTCGGATGTTTGGGGAACACTGTATATAGACCCTAATAAGTAAAACTGGGTAAGAAAATTATGGACTGTTCAGATGAGCACATTTGGAAAATTAAATTTAACCATGCAAAAAAAATATGTTGCTTAGTTATATAAGTACTTTTGGTTGTATTTTTTCACTTTTAATGGATTTCACTGGCTAAATTTGAAAGCACTGTTTTAAATAGTTCATAACTTTTAGGGCTTCACATATCAAATTTAAGCTTTGCACCAGTGATGCACGAAGTGTTTGCAGATGCGAGTTAAAAATACCTGTTTTTAGATCTTTTTAAAAGATCTACAAGTTTTTAAAACAGACAAATATTTTTTAGATAGGGGGAAATCGAAAAAGTCGTTGTTGCTGACTTTACCGTATGATTACTCTTAGGTTAGTAGGAAAATAAACAAGTCTAATATTGTAATATATGACAAGATTTTCCTTTATTTTGGAGTGTATACATCAATGACATATCTTGTAAAAAAGTTCCACTATCATTTTCTCCTCTGATTTGGTAAATGAATATTTTTTACTACTCCGCTAAAAGAGCGTTAAAATAAAATAATATATAAAACATATACTTATATTTAAAATATTTCCATGAAATTTCCTGACCGTTAAAATTATATTTTTGTATCTATAGATTCCTGGATGTTTTGTTACGTTTCGGTTATTTTTTAACCATCATCAGATATATTTCTGTATAAATTTTGGTAGGACATTCAGATTTTTACATCTAGTAAGAAAATTTCTTCTGTTTTTTCCTTGGCTAGTTTTGTGTTTAGTATTTTGTATCTCTTTTTCACTCTGCAGTTTTCTGAAGAAACATCCATGCCTTGAGTCTCCCGCATTATTAATATATTTTCATTAAATTTCCTGGGTGTCGGTCATTTAAATAATAACAAAGGCTTTTTTTCTAAATTTGTAACATTTCAGTTATTTATTAACTATCACCAGACATTTCTGTATAAATTTTCGTATGACATTCAGATTTTTACATCTAGCAAGAAAATTTTTTCTGTTTTTTCCTTGGCTAGTTTTGTGTTTGGCCTTCTGTATCTTTTTTTTACTCTGCAGTTTTCTGTTGAAACGAGTCCTCAGCATTATTAAAATATGTCCATTAAATTTCCTGGGCATTAAAATATTAAAAAATTCTTTTTTTTTCTAAATTTGTAACGTTTGTTACGATAAATCTAACGTTTTACGTAACTCTTGTATTAAAACAACATCTTTCTTAATATATTAACATCAATTAATTATTTTTCTCTTTTAAAAATAAGCACAAAAATAACTACTACTAACTAACTAACCTAAATGGTAATCCTTGGAACACAATCATCATGAAGTGATTTGTTTTAACCCAAATGACTTTGCGATTTTCTGTTTTGTAATAGTGGCGAGCATCAGACAAAGATAGTGAGGAAAATCCGCAGAAATTCGGGAGTAATTTCGTTTAATAGGGCGGTTTAGTATATAATCCTACGTAATTTGTGCTTGTTTTTAATTATCCGGTGGAAAATTAAAGAAAAATTTAACAACAAAATCAGAAACTTGATAAATTCAATTTTAAGATTACTTGACTAAAGTCACCTGTATCAGTGTCCCAGTTAAAGTGAATTTATTTTATTTTGTTCGCAACAGAAGGGTAACCTAAAAAAATTGAGGAAAAAACTTGTTTTTCTGGAAACTCTGTGTTGTGATTGGTCAAGCATTTTTTTTGGGGAGACAAGGTCCCACCGTTACTGACTAGAATCTACCTCTTTTACCACCGAGCATTCGAAGAGGCAAGTAGTTCTTTAACTATTTTTTAATATTTCAAATTTTGCCTTTATTTTGAATTTAATTCTTTTAATTCCACTTTGGAATTATTAGTAATGTGAAGGGAAATATTTTGATATATTTATATCATATTTTTTTTGTTTGTATTTGAAACCATGCTCATTTAAGGGCTCTGGCTTTATAGCTGTATGTTAGGTTTTCACTTACTAAATCACATTTGTTTTGGAACTCTTTTAGAAAACCATTTATTTTTAAGATGACCAAAACTATTAGCAAATTTTTAGTGTTTTAGTAGTGTTTCTGTCGGAACTCTTACCAGCGAAAAAATTTTTAGATTTTCAGGGTAATGTGTTTTTGCGAACCTGCCTATTGCATTTAATTTGCTAGTACATCTTTTTATGCTATTAAAAATTTTTATAAATTTTACCTACCTTTCCTTTTGTCTAAAAAAATATTTTCCTGACACGTTCTAAAACAAAAATCTTTTATTTTGAGTCCACACACATTTTTTTACAACCTATTTGTGAAACAGTTGTTGCAATTTTTCAATAACAAATAGTGTGTTGTTTTTAAAGTGAAAGGAATTAGAACAACAAAGAACATCAAAATAGGTAAGTGAAACTTGTCTCCTTAATTTAGCGAAACCTACGAACCCTGAGAAAACTAAAATCTAATTTAAAAGTTAAATCATAACAAATTGTCACCCAACGTTATTGTTTTTTATTAAATCGTAACAAATTGGCGCTTTTTCCAACGTGTGTTTAGTAAAATCAAAAAAAATAAAAAATTAAGGAGATAGTTTCGCTTTTGCTTGGTGTTTTTTGGACTTTGGTTTTTTTATTTTGTTTTGGATTCAAGATAGAATTTTAAAATCCTTGTTACATTTTCCTATTTCTACTTTTTCTTTATTGGTAATCTTTTCATTTTGTTTTATTACTCTTTCAAAATGTGTCTTATAATTAATGCTTTGCATGTGAATGAGGTTGATTATGAGTTGAAAACTAGGGAAGTGGAACCTACAGGAAATGTCGAAAATGAAAGATTAGTTTTGCAGGGACTGCTTTTTCAAGAAAGTGCAAACCGCAGTTTTTCAGTCATCAAAAATCCTTATACATTTGATGAAGATAATGCAAATATTAAAGTAACTTTAGATAGTCTAAAAGCAAAAATCGATGCTTTTACGGGAACAAAAGCTTACCTTAAATACAAGGAATTGTTTCTGGTAGAATTTCGAGAATGACTTGTGTAACTGACAATCAAAATAATGTAAAACAGGATCTTTATGTTAGATGTTTAACTTTAGAAGGTTCCCTTGATAATAAAGTATCTTCTGCTACTTCCACACCTAATGTTCAATCAGCTGGTATTATTCCACCTAATACATTTGAAAATTCTGTTCCTGTGTATAAATGGGACCTTCAAAAATTCACTGGAGAGGGATCTTTAATGGCATTCTTGGAAAAAGTTGAAACTTTAAGGGTGCCACGTAACTGTTCTTTTGATGAACTTTTTTCTTCTGACAGTGATCTTTTTGATGAACAGGTTTGGACATGGTGGCACAATTACCACAAAAAAGGTCGTTTTATTAATTGGGATGATTTAGTTTCTAAGTTATAAGAAACATATCTGCTTAAAAACCTTGACAAAGGTTTACGTAGTGAAATTGCTGCTCGTAAACAAAGTTTTAGAGAGCCTGTTTCAGTTTTTATTGATTCTATGGAAGGCTATTATAACAGATTAATTAAGCCTGTTTTGGAGATTGAAATGGTAGACACTATTCGAAAAAATTTATTGACAGATTATGTTAGGGCCTTGGCATTGCAAGACATTTCAAGTATTGATGAACTGACAAAACTTGGAAGATTCTTTACAAGTAACTCAAAATCGTAATTTTGCTTATAGAAATAGAAATGAACCTGACTTAAATAGGCCTTCGTTTTCTGGAAATGTCAATTCTGTTTCTAAAAAAATAAACTAGCAACTTGTTGGAATTGTCTAAATAAAGGTCACACATAATATCGAGCCTGTAGAGAACAAAAAACTCTATTTTGGTATGCATGTGGTTTAAAAAACTTTGCTAAACCAACCTGCCCAACCTGCAAGTCAAAAAACGTGGGAGGTCCCAGCAGCATAAATCAACAAACCAATGCTGTTGGGAGTCAAAATCGAGGTCAAAATACTCAAAATCATTCAAAAGTTAGAAGACCACAAAACAGCCAACAAAATTAAATAAAAACTCAGATTCTCACAGTTTTGTCAATTAAACATCTTTTAACTTGAATAGTAACTCGCAAAATAACTCAAACTTTTGTCATGGAAATTTAACTCAATCCCTTTTATTTAATTCTTTATCTCAAAATGCACCAGTATCTCAAAATATCTCTCATTTATCTCAAAACTTATTATCTGAATTTCAGAACTCATCTTACATATCTCATAACTTGTCTTCTTTCAAGCCACAAATTAATAATAAAAGTATTAATCCTTTATTTATTAAGAAAGAATTTGATGACAGACCATATCTTAATATTACTATTTATAACTGTAAACTTTTATCTTTAGTAGACACCGGTAGTTGCTCTTTAAACTTTTAGTTATACCTTCGCTTAAGCATACATTGATCTTGGGCATTGATTTTTTGAAGGAATTTGATTTTTTAGTAGATTTTCATAACTCTTCATATAAGTCAAATATTTTATCGGCTTGTGTAATAAATACCTTGCAAGGTACTGTCGAGTTGTGTCAACAAGAAAAAAATGAGGTTTCTAGTATTATAAATTTGTTTAAATCTATTGCACCTGAAAATAAAATAGGTCGCACTCATTTAATAACACATTCTATTGACATTGGGAGATGTGCAGTCCATGATAAAGGATTATATAAATATAAAGTTTTATACCTTTTGGTTTAAATAATAGTGCTCAAGCGATGTGTAGATTGATGGATATGGTGATTGGCCCTGCATTGAAGCCTTATGTTTTTTTATTATATTGATGATATTATTTGTGTAACTAGTGACTTTAAAACTCATTGTGAGGTGTTAGAAAAGCTTTTTATCGTCTTAAGGAGGCTAACTTAACTATAAACGTAAAAAATGTCAATTTTGTAGTCCATCTCTAAAATTCTTAGGGTATGTTGTAGATCAATCTGGACTTCGAACAGATGAAGAAAAGGTATCTGCCATTTTAGATTACCCTCGTCCTAAAAATACCACTCAAATTAGACGCTTAATTGGATTAATTGCATATTATAGGCGGTTGTTAAATAATTTTTCCTCTTTAAGCAGTCCAATTACAGACTTGCTGAAAGGTAAAAAAAGTCAGCCTATACAGTGGACTCCAGAGGTCGAAAAAGCTTTCAAAGATATAAAATTGTCTCTCACAACTGCTCCTGTGCTTGCTAGCCCTGATCATACAAAACCTTTTATTTTAATGTGCGATGCATCAGGTACTGGGGTCGGTTGTTGTTTATATCAAGAGGATGATGACCTGGAACAACCAATTGCATATGCAAGTAAAACTTTAAATAAATGTCAACGAAAATTTTCAATAACTGAAAAAGAGTTGATGGCTATTTTGTTTGGGATAGAAAAATTCCGTTGCTATATTGAAGGTACAAATTTTACAATTTATACCGACCATAGTTCTCTTCTGTGGTTATTTAGCATGAAAAATCCTAGCCCTCGTATTGCAAGATGGATCGTGACATTAACTGAATATTCTTTCGACATTGTTCATAGGAAAGGCTGGAGGAAAGGTTGCTGATGCTCTATTTCGAAGTCTTGAAGATGTAGCTGTATTAAATTTAACTTCTCTTACTCTTGATACATGGTACAAAGACATGATGAAAAATGTAGAAAAAGATCCAGATAAATATCCTGCTTTTAAGGTTGAAAATAACATAATAATAATAATAATAATAATAATAATAATAATAATAATACATTTATTTTGCATATAAATTGGGCAATACATTTATCAAAGTGTATAATGCAAAAAAGGAGCTGGAATTCAATAAAATTGTTCGGGTCCAGCCCCGGAGCCTTAAATCTATAAACAATAATGTTCTCTAAAAATATTACCTATCACAGAAGAAAAAGATGGATAAGTTCCTTTTTTAAAGTACGTGATGAGTACATAAATGAGAAAAAGACAAAAATATCTTATGACACAATAACAAATCTATAATTATAATTTTTTAACAATTAAAAATAACAAATTTAGGCACGTAATACATTGAAATTGAAAGAGAAAGTATTTTCCTTGAGTAGAGTGAGAATTTTACAATTTAATTTTAATTTTGAAGCAGAAGTTGTTTTACTTTTCTTTTGAAATTTATTAGTTTTAAATCCTTAAAGTGTGCATTTTGTATAAACATATATTTTCTAAGTACAATTTTGATGGCAACATCACAGATTGGAAAATTGTGGTTCAAAAAGCTCACAGAAAAGAACTTATTAAAAAGCTTCATGATGAACCTACTTCAGCACATTTTGGAATTTCTAAAACCTTATCCAGAATTTCTGAACTTTATTACTGGCCTAATATGCGTCAGGGTGTTTATATGTTTATTAAAAAATGTACTGTGTGTGCGGCTTGCAAACCTAGTAGTTTACCACAAGCTGGGCTTATGGGTGAGTATAGGAACATCAATTTTCCTTTCCAAATGATCTCTGCAGATTTACTTGGCCCTTATCCCCGCAGTAAAGGGGGTTATCGATATCTTTTTGTCGTAGATTGGTTTACGAAATATACACCTGTTCCGCCTCTTGCAAAGGCTACATCTCAAGCTATCATTAAATTTATCGAAAATCAAGTTTTTCTTATTTTTGGTGTTCCCCAAATATTTTACTGTGATAACGGAAGTGTTTTTATATCTAATTTGTTTAAATAATTTATGCAGAAATATAATGTTGAATAGAAGTATTGTAACTGCTATAAGGCAATACATACATGAAAACCATAAAACATGGTGTGATAAAATTCATCAAATTGCACATGCAATTCGTCTTGCAAAACATGATATTACAGAATTTTCTCCATCATTTTTAACTCGTAAAATTCCTGTTGATGGAAGTTTTTATGGCTTAATTTCGACAAATGCAACTAACAAATTTGAAATTTCATGTAAGGTACACAATCCAGAAACTGTGCAAGAACTGCCACAGATTTATGAGGATGTTCGTAAAAAATTGTATAATGCCTACAAAAAGAGCAAAAAACGTTATGACTTGCGTAGAAGAGATGTAGAATACTTTATAGCTGATTATGTCTGGAAGAAAAACTATATCCTTTCTAACGCTGGGGATAACTTTGTTGCTAAATTGTCACCTAAATATGTACCTTGTGTTCTGGTTAGAAAGTTGTCGAAATTGGTCTATGGTTTAAAAGATAGGAATGGTAGAGACCTGGGTAATTATCATGTATGTGACATTAAACCTGACGTCCCACAAAAGCTAGATTCTGATGATTTGTCAGAACCTGAAAGTTATATTTCTGATTAATTTCTTACGTTTTTTTTTTGTTTCTTATTTCTTAAAATTTTTTTCTCTCTAGTCATAAAACATTATTTTTTGGTGGTAGCTGTTCTGGACTTAAAACCGATTTCAGACAGTTACTAATTGGGTCAGTGGTGCGTACAAATTATTTTAAAAGCTCTGGGATTAGTGAAATTCTGTGCCTAAATTAATCAGTAGCTAAATAAGACTGAACAACTAGTCTTACAAACGTCTTTCTTTGTTTATTTTTAAATAATTTTTTCTTTCAAATTAAACTAAACTTCAAATATTTGCAGTTTTTTCTAATTACTTTGTATACCTTCAAAATGTAAAAGTCAACATTTTACCTGAAATTAACTCTGTGTTTCGGACTTCCATTGTCTATATTTTATTTATACATGACGTTTCGATCAGTACAATCTCTGATCGTCTTCAGGTGCAAACTACAATCAATTCCTAAAGCTACGTACTTATATACTGTGAGAAATCACTCAACCTTGAAGTTTAAGAAGTTGGCTCCGCCCAAGGACGGGCTTCCAAATATTTGGGATTTCAACACTTGGTTTACTGAAAATACCCTGATTCTGCCCAATAAAGGCAGCTTCAAGGAATTTTCGTTTCTTCCAGTGTGACTCCTTGTGCAAAACCTTTGCTTCTGCCCACTTCATTCGGTGTTGTTTTGACCATGCATGTTCGGCAATTCCTGATTTCGTGGTTTCACCTTCTTGGGTATTCGTCTGATGTTCCTTAAGCCTACACTCATCACCACACTCACAAGGAACTTGGTAAATGCATTCCTTATTTTGTTTGTTCTCCGGTTTTGTTTTACTAAGAAGGCTTCGAATTGTATTACTAGATTTAAAAGCTGTTTTAATATTAAAGTTTTTCGCTACTCTTCGAATTTTCTCTGATACTCCTTTAACGTATGGGATTGTAAGGAATGCATTTGCCTGGTTTTGGTCATGTAATCTCTGTCCTGTTTGTTGAAATTTAGAAATAGTATCTGTTATAAGTTTCAGGCTGTAACCATTCTGCTGCAGATCCTTCTTAATGTTTCTTATTTCGATTTCCAAGTCATGAGAATTGTTACAAATTTGAACGGCTCTGTTATACAAAGTTTTGATTATGCCTCGTTTGGTTGTAGCAGAATGATTTGAGCCTTGATTTAAATATTGTCCTGTGTGAGTGGGTTTACGATAGACTGTTGTTCTGATGTCGCTTTCTACTCGTGTGACAAGTACATCAAGAAAAGGAATTTGACAATTTTGCTCCAACTCCATTGTGAATTTAATGGTGGGTCTTATGTTATTTAGGTGGTGAAGAAATTCTGAAAGTTGTTGGTCATTCCCGGTCCAGACAATAAAAGTATCATCAACATATCTCAGCCAGAGCTTAGGTTTATATGTTGCGGTATCAACCGCGTGTGATTCGAACCACTCCATGTAAATATTGGCCACCACTGGCGAAAGCGATGAACCCATTGGCAGACCGTCTTCCTAAGCATAAAACCTATCTTTCACTTGAAAATAAGAGTTATGTAGGCAGCACTCCAACAACTCCATCACTCCCTCCAGCGGTAGGCTGGTACGTTCATAAAGGGATTCGTCATCAACCAGTCTCTTTCTAATAATGTCTAGCGATTCCTTTATTGGGACATTGGTGTATAGACTTTCGACATCAAAACTGACAAGTCTATCCTCGGTTCCTAAAACAAAATATTTAAGAATATTAACAAAATGGTTTGAATTTTCTACAAATGAAGCGGTCTTGCCTGCAAGAGGTTGAATAATTTTCAAAAGGAATTTAGACAGATTGCTTGTTGGAGAATTTCTGGAACTTGTAATTGGGCGTAAGGGCATTGCATCTTTGTGAATTTTGGGAAGTCCGTATAGATGAGGAGGCTTGCTATAATGTGGTGTAAGTTGAGATCTTGTATTATCCGGAATATATCTGGAATACTTTTTCAAAATTCTATAAACCTTACTTTCGATTGATTGCGTCGGATCTTTTGGGAGAAGTTTATAGTTGCCTTTAGCAAGTACCTCTTCAACTTTCTGGTCATATGTTTCCGTGTCCAAAATCACTGTTGCATTGCCCTTGTCTGCCGGTAAGATTTTAATTGATTTGTCCTTTTGAAGATTATTCAACGCGATTTCCTCTGTTTTGCTTATATTAGAGGTATGCTTAATAGGTTTGTCAATAATGGTCCTTACCTGATGTCTGAACTCGTCGGCGTCTTGTCGTGGAAGAGGATGACCTTCTATGGCGGTGATGATATCGATGGTAGGTATCTTCTTAGAAGCGATGGAAAAGTTAAGTCCTTTGGCAAGTAAGTTTTCTTCTATGGGTGTCAATGTCTTCCTTGACCTATTAACGATGGTTCTTACAGCGTCGGTGGTGGATTGGCTTTGTGGCTGTTGATGGGCGAATTTCCTTTGGCGCTTTGCTTGCCAAGTCTGTCGTAGATGGTCGCAGGTTCGTGTAATTTTGTCCAGAATCGGTTGATAATCTTCCTCCATAGTATATTCTCGAATCTCCTGAAACCGTTGTCTCAGTTCTTCTGTCAGTAAGGACTTGTTCCAGCGATGAAAGCTGATTTGGAACCGTATAAGCGCTTTACTGGCATCATCTAGAATCCGCTGAACTCTTTGTCCTGGAAATGATGCCTTAAGACGAAATGCAACCGGAATAATGTTGCTGTCTCTTGCTTGGCATAGGAATTCGATGTGCGTGTCTTCTTTGGTATGCTTAATTAAAGTTTTCTCGTAGCCTCGAAAAAGATCGCTGATACCGGGTCCGTACCGGGATTCCAACGTTTGTTTGAAAGTTTGAGACAATGATGTGTTTGAAATTAACTCTGTGTTTCGGACTTCCATTGTCTATATTTTATTATTATTTATACACGACGTTTCGATCAGTACAATCTCTGATCGTCTTCAGGTGCAAACTACAATCAATTCCTAAAGCTACGTACTTATATACTGTGAGAAATCACTCAACCTTGAAGTTTAAGAAGTTGGCTCCGCCCAAGGAGGGGCTTCCAAATATTTGGGATTTCAACACTTGGTTTACTGAAAATACCCTGATTCTGCCCAATAAAGGAAGATTCAAGGAATTTTCGTTTCTTCCAGTGTGACTCCTTGTGCAAAACCTTTGCTTCTGCCCACTTCATTCGGTGTTGTTTTGACCATGCATGTTCGGCAATTCCTGATTTCGTGGTTTCACCTTTTTGGGTATTCGTCTGATGTTCCTTAAGCCTAACAGATAGTGGTCTTTTAGTTTCGCCTATGTATGATTCACCACACTCACAAGGAACTTGGTAAATGCATTCCTTATTTTGTTTGTTCTCCGGTTTTGTTTTACTAAGAAGGCTTCGAATTGCATTACTAGATTTAAAAGCTGTTTTAATATTAAAGTTTTTCGCTACTCTTCGAATTTTCTCTGATACTCCTTTAACGTATGGGATTGTAAGGAATGCATTTGCCTGGTTTTGGTCATGTAATCTCTGTCCTGTTTGTTGAAATTTAGAAATAGTATCTGTTATAAGTTTCAGGCTGTAACCATTCTGCTGCAGATCCTTCTTAATGTTTCTTATTTCGATTTCCAAGTCATGAGAATTGTTACAAATTTGAACGGCTCTGTTATACAAAGTTTTGATTATGCCTTGTTTGGTTGTAGCAGAATGATTTCATCACTGGAACAAGTCCTTACTGACAGAAGAACTGAGACAACGGTTTCAGGAGATTCGAGAATATACTATGGAGGAAGATTATCAACCGATTCTGGACAAAATTACACGAACCTGCGACCATCTACGACAGACTTGGCAAGCAAAGCACCAAAGGAAATTCGCCCATCAACAGCCACAAAGCCAATCCACCACCGACGCTGTAAGAACCATCGTTAATAGGTCAAAGAAGACATTGACACCCATAGAAGAAAACTTACTTGCCAAAGGACTTAACTTTTCCATCGCTTCTAAGAAGATACCTACCATCGATATCATCACCGCCATAGAAGGTCATCCTCTTCCACGACAAGACGCCGACGAGTTCAGACATCAGGTAAGGACCATTATTGACAAACCTATTAAGCATATCTCTAATATAAGCAAAACAGAGGAAATCGCGTTGAAGAATCTTCAAAAGGACAAATCAATTAAAATCTTACCGGCAGACAAGGGCAATGCAACGGTGATTTTAAACACGGAAACCTATGACCAGAAAGTTGAAGAGGTACTTGCTAAAGGAAACTATAAACTTCTCCCAAAAGATCCGACGCAATCAATCGAAAGTAAGGTTTATAGAATTTTGAAAAAGTATTCCAGATATATTCCGGATAATACAAGATCTCAACTTACACCACATTATAGCAAGCCTCCTCATCTATACGGACTTCCCAAAATTCACAAAGATGCAATGCCCTTACGCCCAATTACAAGTTCCAGAAATTCTCCAACAAGCAATCTGTCTAAATTCCTTTTGAAAATTATTCAACCTCTTGCAGGCAAGACCGCTTCATTTGTAGAAAATTCAAACCATTTTGTTAATATTCTTAAATATTTTGTTTTAGGAACCGAGGATAGACTTGTCAGTTTTGATGTCGAAAGTCTATACACCAATGTCCCAATAAAGGAATCGCTAGACATTATTATGAACGTACCAGCCTACCGCTGGAGGGAGTGATGGAGTTGTTGGAGTGCTGCCTACATAACTCTTATTTTCAAGTGAAAGATAGGTTTTATGCTCAGGAAGACGGTCTGCCAATGGGTTCATCGCTTTCGCCAGTGGTGGCCAATATTTACATGGAGTGGTTCGAATCACACGCGGTTGATACCGCAACATATAAACCTAAGCTCTGGCTGAGATATGTTGATGATACTTTTATTGTCTGGACCGGGAATGACCAACAACTTTCAGAATTTCTTCACCACCTAAATAACATAAGACCCACCATTAAATTCACAATGGAGTTGGAGCAAAATTGTCAAATTCCTTTTCTTGATGTACTTGTCACACGAGTAGAAAGCGACATCAGAACAACAGTCTATCGTAAACCCACTCACACAGGACAATATTTAAATCAAGGCTCAAATCATTCTGCTACAACCAAACGAGGCATAATCAAAACTTTGTATAACAGAGCCGTTCAAATTTGTAACAATTCTCATGACTTGGAAATCGAAATAAGAAACATTAAGAAGGATCTGCAGCAGAATGGTTACAGCCTGAAACTTATAACAGATACTATTTCTAAATTTCAACAAACAGGACAGAGATTACATGACCAAAACCAGGCAAATGCATTCCTTACAATCCCATACGTTAAAGGAGTATCAGAGAAAATTCGAAGAGTAGCGAAAAACTTTAATATTAAAACAGCTTTTAAATCTAGTAATACAATTCGAAGCCTTCTTAGTAAAACAAAACCGGAGAACAAACAAAATAAGGAATGCATTTACCAAGTTCCTTGTGAGTGTGGTGAATCATACATAGGCGAAACTAAAAGACCACTATCTGTTAGGCTTAAGGAACATCAGACGAATACCCAAGAAGGTGAAACCACGAAATCAGGAATTGCCGAACATGCATGGTCAAAACAACACCGAATGAAGTGGGCAGAAGCAAAGGTTTTGCACAAGGAGTCACACTGGAAGAAACGAAAATTCCTTGAAGCTGCCTTTATTGGGCAGAATCAGGGTATTTTCAGTAAACCAAGTGTTGAAATCCCAAATATTTGGAAGCCCCTCCTTGGGCGGAGCCAACTTCTTAAACTTCAAGGTTGAGTGATTTCTCACAGTATATAAGTACGTAGCTTTAGGAATTGATTGTAGTTTGCACCTGAAGACGATCAGAGATTGTACTGATCGAAACGTCGTGTATAAATAAAATATAGACAATGGAAGTCCGAAACACAGAGTTAATTTCAAACACATCATTGTCTCAAACTTTCAAACAACATTTTACCTGTTGCGAATAGGGTTAATTTTCAGGAGAGATATAAAATGGCCTGCAATTGAAAAGGTACTCACAGTTTCTTTCGTCAATCATTGAGCAGAGGCGGCCGCCTTTCTTTTTTCTTCAGCAGCAAGCTTGTAGAATTTCCATTCCAGAATTTAAAGGAAGGGAACAAGGGAAACACTCGCGAAAATCGCGTATTGGAAAAAAATACTTAAAAATCCAATTTTACCCAAAAAAACTATAAAGTAAAAATTATTCTGCATTGAACGCGTTGCCCACCGTTGAATTGAATAGAAAAAGAAAATTTGACTATAGTTCAGTATGACAGCGAAATTCACACTAACTTTTTTAAAGTTTTAGGTATAAAATAAAAGCGTCAACGCGAATCAATTTTTTCTACACAGTGAGCGAGAAAATATCTAAATTAACAAAAAAATAAAAAGTTCATTCTTAGGGAACATTCAAACAAAAATATAATGAAGACCGAACATCCCATCGGCCAAAAGGGGTCTACCCCTTTTAATACAAACTAGTATTTACATTGTCTTCAATAGGGAGCGGGCACAGCTTCACAACCGGCCGCTTCAAAGTACCATTGTTGGTACGCACACTAGCTACTCGCACGACACCGTCCGAACCTGGATGCACGGCAGAAACGCGTCCAAGACGCCACTGCATACATGGAGTGTTATCTTCTTTGATAACCACAAGATCACCAACCTTTAGACACCCTTTTCTTTCGTCCCACTTATTACGTTGATGGAGAGTATGCAAATACTCGTTAGACCATCGGGACCAAAAGTCCTGATGCAGCTTTTGGAATAAATGCCAACGATCTAGTCTATTGATAGGGGTTTCAGTAAAGTCGGGTTTGGCAAGTGGTCGTAGAGACTCTAAGGTCAAAAAGTGACCAGGGGTGAGAACCGAAATATCATTCGGATCACAACTATGGGGCGACAAAGGTCTACTGTTTAGGAAAGATTCTATCTGAACGAGTAGAGTGTACATCTCTTCATATGTTAAAATTTGAGACCCTACTACACGCAAAAGATGAGTTTTCACTGACTTGACTGAAGATTCCCAGAGACCGCCGAAGTGCGGTGCAGAGGGTGGATTGAAGTACCAAGAAATGGTTTCAGTTTTTGCAGCATTCTGCATTAAACTGCATAGGTGTTTAAGGCACCAGTGAAATTGGTACCACAGTCGCTGTGAAGTGACTCAAGTCTACCTCTACGACTAACAAAACGACGTAGGGCCGCTAGGAAGCAATCCGTGGATAAGCTAGAAGCCAGTTCCAAATGGAGGGTTTTTGTGGCATAACACACAAAAAGGCATAAGTATGCTTTGGTGGTTCGAGCTCCTCTTTATCTAGTTATGAGATTGTTAAATGGGCCTGCAAAGTCTACACCCGTATGTAGAAAAGGTTTAACTTGTGATACACGAAACGAAGGCAGGTCACCCATAAGAGCTTGAAGCGGAATGGGATTTGTCTTCCAGCAAGTAAGACATTTAGAAATAACACGCCGAATAACTTTCTTGGAAGAAACGATCCAGAATTGTTGTGAAATCAAATATTGCACAGATTGAATTCCAGCGTGGAAGTATTTCAAGTGAACATATTTAACGAGAAGTTCGGTGAATCTATAGTTGTGAGGAAGTAAAGCAGGAAATTTTTGTCTATAGGATAATGATTTTGAGTGCCTAAGTCTACTACCTAGTCTAAGAACCTGTTGTTCATCTAAAAACGGACTTAATTTTCGAAAAGGTTTAGAATGTAATAAATTGTGTTCTATCTGTCCAATTTCTTCAGCAAAGGATAAAGTTTGGATATGTTTGACTAACTTCATAACAGACTGATATAGTTCTACGCTAGATAAGGGATTTTTATTTTGAATCTTGGTTTTAAGATTAGAAACGAATCTTAGAACATAGGCCAACACGCGACGTAAAGTCACACAGCTAGAATATTTTTCTATTAAATAATCTAACAATGATTTTGACTCGGAAACTGTGGATGCAATAAGACAAGTTCTTTTGCGCTCAGGAATGCTATCGTCAGACAACTGCAGGGCTATTTCTGTCCATGTATCAGATGGACTTGACAAAAAGCTAGGACCATTCCACCACATCGAACTTTCTGCTAGTTCTAAGGGCAAAAGACCACGGCTACCTAAATCAGCAACATTATTTTCTGAAGAAACGTGATGCCAATGACTAGAAGGAATTCTATCTTGGATAAAAGTGACTCTGTTACTAATAAAGGTGTTGCACTTGTGCGGAGAAGACTTTATCTAGTAAAGAACTATGGTTGAGTCTGACCAAGCAAATATCTCATGGATAGGGAGCTTGGCAGCATAAATATTTAAGACACAATGAAGGAGTTTAGACAATAGAACTGCACCACACAATTCTAATCTTGCTATACTAATTGTTTTTAACGGGGCTACTTTTGATTTTCCAACTACAAAATTGACATAAAAATTATTGCTACAGACAAATCTCAAATACACCACAGCACAATGCCTTTTTCGGAGGCATCTGAAAAGCCATGGAGTTGGCAAAACTGGTAATAATCAGGGACTACTCTACGAGAAATTTTACATAGGGATAGTGAAGATATCTCACTTGTAAATTTTTCCCATAATCTAATAACTTCTACTGAGGGTGAATCATCCCAATTAAGTTTTTGATCCCAAATCTTTTGTATTAAATGCTTTAATAAAAATGTGACTGGGGTTAAAATGCCAAGGGGGTCGAATATCTTAGCTAAACTACTAAGCAAGTTACGTTTTGTGCAAGGGTGTGAAATAGAATTTATTGAAAATTGATAACAATCAGAAGAAGGGTTCCACTCAAGGCCTAACACCTTAAGCGAATCGTTGGAATCAACATCGAAAGATAAATTTTCCTTGCACAGATGAGAAGGTGGTATATCAGCTAATAGTCGGGGGTCATTACTACACCACTTGCGTAATTCAAATCCACCTTTGGCAAGTAGCGAAACTAAATCTTTCTGAAGCCTATTTGCATCTTCAAATTTGAATGCATTCCGAAAATATCGTCTACATACGACTGAGAAAATATCAGTTCCGCCGCTTCAGGATAATTTATTTCTTCTTGTTCGGCTAGAGTAAGCAAGGTTTTAATGGCTAAGTAGGGACTACATGTCAATCCATATGTAACAGTACAAAGAGCTAGATCTTTAATGGAACCATCAGGTCGAAAACGCCACAGAATGCGTTGGTAATCGATGTGATTGGGACTGACTAAAATTTGTCTGAAAATTTTACAGATATCGACTGTAAATAAAAATTTATCTAATCTAAATAATAACAACAATTGACAAATATCCGCTTGGAGTTTGGGACCGGGAAGTAAACAGTCGTTTAACGAGTATAAATTACCGGGAGATTTTACTGAAGCGTTGTAAACTACCCTTAGTTTTGTGGGAACACTAGATGGCTTTAGTACACAATGGTGTGGCATGTAATAGCTCTTACTAGGAATATCTGAAGAAGAAACTATTTTCATATGCTGTAGGGCTAAATATTCATCCATAAAATCGGAATATTGTTTATGTAGTTCAGGATTTTTCTCTAGTCTACGTTCTAAAGCTAAAAAATGTTTTAAAGCTAACTCTCTACTATTGGAAAAAGAAGGTTCTTTATTTCTGAAGGGTAACGAAACTACAAACCTACCAGTTTAATTTCTATAGGAGGTTTTGCTAAATATTTCTTGTGCGAGACTATCATCAGGTGACATGGGGGAAACTTTGGGAACCTCTTCCACCATCCAGAATTTTTAAACTGTTTTTTCAAGAGTATCCATTGCCAAAAATGTTTGGGAAATTGACTGATGAATTACTTCTGTGTGTGAACAGGTTTTACCCATGAGCAGATATCCAAAAATACTATTGAATGCAACGGGGTCATTTGGACCAGCAACTATTTTGCCATCTGTAAGAATTCTAGCGAAAATGTCTGCTCCTACTAAAGCATCAACAGGTCTCGACTTATGAAATTGAGGATCAGCTAACTGACAATTATTTAGAAAAGGCGACTCAGTAATAGAAAGAGTTAATAAGGGAAGATTTCCACATATTCTGGGAATGACTACAGTATGAAGTTCTAATGATGGACTATGTTTGCCAGATGGGCGAATAAAGGATGAGATACTTTCACAACTTCTAAGCACAGGTGCTTCATCTATACCTTGAATATTGGTATTTGATTGGTAACTATGTAAACCAAGACGTTGGACACAATTTTTAGTGATAAAATTGCTTTGAGAACCACTATCTACTATAATTCTAATCGGTTGGTAGTTACCTTTGCTATCTAAAATGTCTACTATAGAGGTTGATAACAAAATATTAGAAGTATTGAAACTACTATTCAAACATAAGGGGTTGTCCACAGATAATCCTACTAAAGCATTAGATTTGCCTTGAGAATAGTGATTATCCATAGGTGATTGTTGTAATACAGGAATACTATGATTGGAAGCAACACTATGATTAGTCTGATGGTTGGGACCCTGACTAGTGGGGTGACCAGTTGCACCTACTTGTCTACAACTAGAATAAGGAGCTTGACCATAATTAGGATTTGTAATCTGACTACAAAAATTTTGATTTGAACTAGAGCTACTATAATTGGAGTTAGTACCCTGACTATGGTTTGGTCCAGAATTACTATATCTGGGACCGTGACTGTTTTGGTAAGAATTGTTAATGGATCCTTGACAATGTCTAAGATTTTGATTACTATTTGAGGGTTTATTTTGGCTACTACTATCATCGCTACCGAAGCAGATTAAACTATGATGACGTATGCCACAAGTTATACAAGAAAGGCGTTTAACCTTAAAACTTTAAATAGGAACCCCTATCATATTATTTGAAAAGTCTTTAAGAAACTAATATATTGACATAACTTTTACTTGTGTCAAGGTTTGACTCGGACAACTGAAAAGTCAAAATGTTAGTTTTTGAAGGACCTTTTAAACAAGATATCACTTAATAGGGATCCTCGTTTAAAATTTAAAACTTGACCGCCCTTTTGCCGCCCCATAGGTCAAGGGCGGCACATGCGCCCCTCAAATATAGTTTAGTTGTGGCTTATAATTTGCAAAATATAGGGTGGACTCGGATGTTTGGGGAACACTGTATATAGACCCTAATAAGTAAAACTGGGTAAGAAAATTATGGACTGTTCAGATGAGCACATTTGGAAAATTAAATTTAACCATGCAAAAAAAATATGTTGCTTAGTTATATAAGTACTTTTGGTTGTATTTTTTCACTTTTAATGGATTTCACTGGCTAAATTTGAAAGCACTGTTTTAAATAGTTCATAACTTTTAGGGCTTCACATATCAAATTTAAGCTTTGCACCAGTGATGCACGAAGTGTTTGCAGATGCGAGTTAAAAATACCTGTTTTTAGATCTTTTTAAAAGATCTACAAGTTTTTAAAACAGACAAATATTTTTTAGATAGGGGGAAATCGAAAAAGTCGTTGTTGCTGACTTTACCGTATGATTACTCTTAGGTTAGTAGGAAAATAAACAAGTCTAATATTGTAATATATGACAAGATTTTCCTTTATTTTGGAGTGTATACATCAATGACATATCTTATAAAAAGTTCCACTATCATTTTCTCCTCTGATTTGGTAAATGAATATTTTTTACTACTCCGCTAAAAGAGCGTTAAAATAAAATAATATATAAAACATATACTTATATTTAAAATATTTCCATGAAATTTCCTGACCGTTAAAATTATATTTTTGTATCTATAGATTCCTGGATGTTTTGTTACGTTTCGGTTATTTTTTAACCATCATCAGATATATTTCTGTATAAATTTTGGTAGGACATTCAGATTTTTACATCTAGTAAGAAAATTTCTTCTGTTTTTTCCTTGGCTAGTTTTGCGTTTAGTATTTTGTATCTCTTTTTCACTCTGCAGTTTTCTGAAGAAACATCCATGCCTTGAGTCTCCCGCATTATTAATATATTTTCATTAAATTTCCTGGGTGTCGGTCATTTAAATAATAACAAAGGCTTTTTTTCTAAATTTGTAACATTTCAGTTATTTATTAATTATCACCAGACATTTCTGTATAAATTTTCGTATGACATTCAGATTTTTACATCTAGCAAGAAAATTTTTTCTGTTTTTTCCTTGGCTAGTTTTGTGTTTGGCCTTCTGTATCTTTTTTTTACTCTGCAGTTTTCTGTTGAAACGAGTCCTCAGCATTATTAAAATATGTCCATTAAATTTCCTGGGCATTAAAATATTAAAAAATTCTTTTTTTTTCTAAATTTGTAACGTTTGTTACGATAAATCTAACGTTTTACGTAACTCTTGTATTAAAACAACATCTTTCTTAATATATTAACATCAATTAATTATTTTTCTCTTTTAAAAATAAGCACAAAAATAACTACTACTAACTAACTAACCTAAATGGTAATCCTTGGAACACAATCATCATGAAGTGATTTGGTTTAACCCAAATGACTTTGCGATTTTCTGTTTTGTAATAGTGGCGAGCATCAGACAAAGATAGTGAGGAAAATCCGCAGAAATTCGGGAGTAATTTCGTTTAATAGGGCGGTTTAGTATATAATCCTACGTAATTTGTGCTTGTTTTTAATTATCCGGTGGAAAATTAAAGAAAAATTTAACAACAAAATCAGAAACTTGATAAATTCAATTTTAAGATTACTCGACTAAAGTCACCTGTATCAGTGTCCCAGTTAAAGTGAATTTATTTTATTTTGTTCGCAACAGAAGGGTAACCTAAAAAAATTGAGGAAAAAACTTGTTTTTCTGGAAACTCTGTGTTGTGATTGGTCAAGCATTTTTTTTGGGGAGACAAGGTCCCACCGTTACTGACTAGAATCTACCTCTTTTACCACCGAGCATTCGAAGAGGCAAGTAGTTCTTTAACTATTTTTTAATATTTCAAATTTTGCCTTTATTTTGAATTTAATTCTTTTAATTCCACTTTGGAATTATTAGTAATGTGAAGGGAAATATTTTGATATATTTATATCATATTTTTTTTGTTTGTATTTGAAACCATGCTCATTTAAGGGCTCTGGCTTTATAGCTGTATGTTAGGTTTTCACTTACTAAATCACATTTGTTTTGGAACTCTTTTAGAAAACCATTTATTTTTAAGATGACCAAAACTATTAGCAAATTTTTAGTGTTTTAGTAGTGTTTCTGTCGGAACTCTTACCAGCGAAAAAATTTTTAGATTTTCAAGGTAATGTGTTTTTGCGAACCTGCCTATTGCATTTAATTTGCTAGTACATCTTTTTATGCTATTAAAAATTTTTATAAATTTTACCTACCTTTCCTTTTGTCTAAAAAAATATTTTCCTGACACGTTCTAAAACAAAAATCTTTTATTTTGAGTCCACACACATTTTTTTACAACCTATTTGTGAAACAGTTGTTGCAATTTTTCAATAACAAATAGTGTGTTGTTTTTAAAGTGAAAGGAATTAGAACAACAAAGAACATCAAAATAGGTAAGTGAAACTTGTCTCCTTAATTTAGCGAAACCTACGAACCCTGAGAAAACTAAAATCTAATTTAAAAGTTAAATCATAACAAATTGTCACCCAACGTTATTGTTTTTTATTAAATCGTAACAAATTGGCGCTTTTTCCAACGTGTGTTTAGTAAAATCAAAAAAAATAAAAAATTAAGGAGATAGTTTCGCTTTTGCTTGGTGTTTTTTGGACTTTGGTTTTTTTATTTTGTTTTGGATTCAAGATAGAATTTTAAAATCCTTGTTACATTTTCCTATTTCTACTTTTTCTTTATTGGTAATCTTTTCATTTTGTTTTATTACTCTTTCAAAATGTGTCTTATAATTAATGCTTTGCATGTGAATGAGGTTGATTATGAGTTGAAAACTAGGGAAGTGGAACCTACAGGAAATGTCGAAAATAAAAGATTAGTTTTGCAGGGACTGCTTTTTCAAGAAAGTGCAAACCGCAGTTTTTCAGTCATCAAAAATCCTTATACATTTGATGAAGATAATGCAAATATTAAAGTAACTTTAGATAGTCTAAAAGCAAAAATCGATGCTTTTACGGGAACAAAAGCTTACCTTAAATACAAGGAATTGTTTCTGGTAGAATTTCGAGAATGACTTGTGTAACTGACAATCAAAATAATGTAAAACAGGATCTTTATGTTAGATGTTTAACTTTAGAAGGTTCCCTTGATAATAAAGTATCTTCTGCTACTTCCACACCTAATGTTCAATCAGCTGGTATTATTCCACCTAATACATTTGAAAATTCTGTTCCTGTGTATAAATGGGACCTTCAAAAATTCACTGGAGAGGGATCTTTAATGGCATTCTTGGAAAAAGTTGAAACTTTAAGGGTGCCACGTAACTGTTCTTTTGATGAACTTTTTTCTTCTGACAGTGATCTTTTTGATGAACAGGTTTGGACATGGTGGCACAATTACCACAAAAAAGGTCGTTTTATTAATTGGGATGATTTAGTTTCTAAGTTATAAGAAACATATCTGCTTAAAAACCTTGACAAAGGTTTACGTAGTGAAATTGCTGCTCGTAAACAAAGTTTTAGAGAGCCTGTTTCAGTTTTTATTGATTCTATGGAAGGCTATTATAACAGATTAATTAAGCCTGTTTTGGAGATTGAAATGGTAGACACTATTCGAAAAAATTTATTGACAGATTATGTTAGGGCCTTGGCATTGCAAGACATTTCAAGTATTGATGAACTGACAAAACTTGGAAGATTCTTTACAAGTAACTCAAAATCGTAATTTTGCTTATAGAAATAGAAATGAACCTGACTTAAATAGGCCTTCGTTTTCTGGAAATGTCAATTCTGTTTCTAAAAAAAATAAACTAGCAACTTGTTGGAATTGTCTAAATAAAGGTCACACATAATATCGAGCCTGTAGAGAACAAAAAACTCTATTTTGGTATGCATGTGGTTTAAAAAACTTTGCTAAACCAACCTGCCCAACCTGCAAGTCAAAAAACGTGGGAGGTCCCAGCAGCATAAATCAACAAACCAATGCTGTTGGGAGTCAAAATCGAGGTCAAAATACTCAAAATCATTCAAAAGTTAGAAGACCACAAAACAGCCAACAAAATTAAATAAAAACTCAGATTCTCACAGTTTTGTCAATTAAACATCTTTTAACTTGAATAGTAACTCGCAAAATAACTCAAACTTTTGTCATGGAAATTTAACTCAATCCCTTTTATTTAATTCTTTATCTCAAAATGCACCAGTATCTCAAAATATCTCTCATTTATCTCAAAACTTATTATCTGAATTTCAGAACTCATCTTACATATCTCATAACTTGTCTTCTTTCAAGCCACAAATTAATAATAAAAGTATTAATCCTTTATTTGTTAAGAAAGAATTTGATGACAGACCATATCTTAATATTACTATTTATAACTGTAAACTTTTATCTTTAGTAGACACCGGTAGTTGCTCTTTAAACTTTTAGTTATACCTTCGCTTAAGCATACATTGATCTTGGGCATTGATTTTTTGAAGGAATTTGATTTTTTAGTAGATTTTCATAACTCTTCATATAAGTCAAATATTTTATCGGCTTGTGTAATAAATACCTTGCAAGGTACTGTCGAGTTGTGTCAACAAGAAAAAAATGAGGTTTCTAGTATTATAAATTTGTTTAAATCTATTGCACCTGAAAATAAAATAGGTCGCACTCATTTAATAACACATTCTATTGACATTGGGAGATGTGCAGTCCATGATAAAGGATTATATAAATATAAAGTTTTATACCTTTTGGTTTAAATAATAGTGCTCAAGCGATGTGTAGATTGATGGATATGGTGATTGGCCCTGCATTGAAGCCTTATGTTTTTTTATTATATTGATGATATTATTTGTGTAACTAGTGACTTTAAAACTCATTGTGAGGTGTTAGAAAAGCTTTTTATCGTCTTAAGGAGGCTAACTTAACTATAAACGTAAAAAATGTCAATTTTGTAGTCCATCTCTAAAATTCTTAGGGTATGTTGTAGATCAATCTGGACTTCGAACAGATGAAGAAAAGGTATCTGCCATTTTAGATTACCCTCGTCCTAAAAATACCACTCAAATTAGACGCTTAATTGGATTAATTGCATATTTTAGGCGGTTGTTAAATAATTTTTCCTCTTTAAGCAGTCCAATTACAGACTTGCTGAAAGGTAAAAAAAGTCAGCCTATACAGTGGACTCCAGAGGTCGAAAAAGCTTTCAAAGATATAAAATTGTCTCTCACAACTGCTCCTGTGCTTGCTAGCCCTGATCATACAAAACCTTTTATTTTAATGTGCGATGCATCAGGTACTGGGGTCGGTTGTTGTTTATATCAAGAGGATGATGACCTGGAACAACCAATTGCATATGCAAGTAAAACTTTAAATAAATGTCAACGAAAATTTTCAATAACTGAAAAAGAGTTGATGGCTATTTTGTTTGGGATAGAAAAATTCCGTTGCTATATTGAAGGTACAAATTTTACAATTTATACCGACCATAGTTCTCTTCTGTGGTTATTTAGCATGAAAAATCCTAGCCCTCGTATTGCAAGATGGATCGTGACATTAACTGAATATTCTTTCGACATTGTTCATAGGAAAGGCTGGAGGAAAGGTTGCTGATGCTCTATTTCGAAGTCTTGAAGATGTAGCTGTATTAAATTTAACTTCTCTTACTCTTGATACATGGTACAAAGACATGATGAAAAATGTAGAAAAAGATCCAGATAAATATCCTGCTTTTAAGGTTGAAAATAACATAATAATAATAATAATAATAATAATAATAATAATAATAATAATAATAATACATTTATTTTGCATATAAATTGGGCAATACATTTATCAAAGTGTATAATGCAAAAAAGGAGCTGGAATTCAATAAAATTGTTCGGGTCCAGCCCCGGAGCCTTAAATCTATAAACAATAATGTTCTCTAAAAATATTACCTATCACAGAAGAAAAAGATGGATAAGTTCCTTTTTTAAAGTACGTGATGAGTACATAATTGAGAAAAAGACAAAAATATCTTATGACACAATAACAAATCTATAATTATAATTTTTTAACAATTAAAAATAACAAATTTAGGCACGTAATACATTGAAATTGAAAGAGAAAGTATTTTCCTTGAGTAGAGTGAGAATTTTACAATTTAATTTTAATTTTGAAGCAGAAGTTGTTTTACTTTTCTTTTGAAATTTATTAGTTTTAAATCCTTAAAGTGTGCATTTTGTATAAACATATCTTTTCTAAGTACAATTTTGATGGCAACATCACAGATTGGAAAATTGTGGTTCAAAAAGCTCACAGAAAAGAACTTATTAAAAAGCTTCATGATGAACCTACTTCAGCACATTTTGGAATTTCTAAAACCTTATCCAGAATTTCTGAACTTTATTACTGGCCTAATATGCGTCAGGGTGTTTATATGTTTATTAAAAAATGTACTGTGTGTGCGGCTTGCAAACCTAGTATTTTACCACAAGCTGGGCTTATGGGTGAGTATAGGAACATCAATTTTCCTTTCCAAATGATCTCTGCAGATTTACTTGGCCCTTATCCCCGCAGTAAAGGGGGTTATCGATATCTTTTTGTCGTAGATTGGTTTACGAAATATACACCTGTTCCGCCTCTTGCAAAGGCTACATCTCAAGCTATCATTAAATTTATCGAAAATCAAGTTTTTCTTATTTTTGGTGTTCCCCAAATATTTTACTGTGATAACGGAAGTGTTTTTATATCTAATTTGTTTAAATAATTTATGCAGAAATATAATGTTGAATAGAAGTATTGTAACTGCTATAAGGCAATACATACATGAAAACCATAAAACATGGTGTGATAAAATTCATCAAATTGCACATGCAATTCGTCTTGCAAAACATGATATTACAGAATTTTCTCCATCATTTTTAACTCGTAAAATTCCTGTTGATGGAAGTTTTTATGGCTTAATTTCGACAAATGCAACTAACAAATTTGAAATTTCATGTAAGGTACACAATCCAGAAACTGTGCAAGAACTGCCACAGATTTATGAGGATGTTCGTAAAAAATTGTATAATGCCTACAAAAAGAGCAAAAAACGTTATGACTTGCGTAGAAGAGATGTAGAATACTTTATAGCTGATTATGTCTGGAAGAAAAACTATATCCTTTCTAACGCTGGGGATAACTTTGTTGCTAAATTGTCACCTAAATATGTACCTTGTGTTCTGGTTAGAAAGTTGTCGAAATTGGTCTATGGTTTAAAAGATAGGAATGGTAGAGACCTGGGTAATTATCATGTATGTGACATTAAACCTGACGTCCCACAAAAGCTAGATTCTGATGATTTGTCAGAACCTGAAAGTTATATTTCTGATTAATTTCTTACGTTTTTTTTTTGTTTCTTATTTCTTAAAATTTTTTTCTCTCTAGTCATAAAACATTATTTTTTGGTGGTAGCTGTTCTGGACTTAAAACCGATTTCAGACAGTTACTAATTGGGTCAGTGGTGCGTACAAATTATTTTAAAAGCTCTGGGATTAGTGAAATTCTGTGCCTAAATTAATCAGTAGCTAAATAAGACTGAACAACTAGTCTTACAAACGTCTTTCTTTGTTTATTTTTAAATAATTTTTTCTTTCAAATTAAACTAAACTTCAAATATTTGCAGTTTTTTCTAATTACTTTGTATACCTTCAAAATGTAAAAGTCAACATTTTACCTGAAATTAACTCTGTGTTTCGGACTTCCATTGTCTATATTTTATTTATACACGACGTTTCGATCAGTACAATCTCTGATCGTCTTCAGGTGCAAACTACAATCAATTCCTAAAGCTACGTACTTATATACTGTGAGAAATCACTCAACCTTGAAGTTTAAGAAGTTGGCTCCGCCCAAGGACGGGCTTCCAAATATTTGGGATTTCAACACTTGGTTTACTGAAAATACCCTGATTCTGCCCAATAAAGGCAGCTTCAAGGAATTTTCGTTTCTTCCAGTGTGACTCCTTGTGCAAAACCTTTGCTTCTGCCCACTTCATTCGGTGTTGTTTTGACCATGCATGTTCGGCAATTCCTGATTTCGTGGTTTCACCTTCTTGGGTATTCGTCTGATGTTCCTTAAGCCTAACAGATAGTGGTCTTTTAGTTTCGCCTATGTATGATTCACCACACTCACAAGGAACTTGGTAAATGCATTCCTTATTTTGTTTGTTCTCCGGTTTTGTTTTACTAAGAAGGCTTCGAATTGTATTACTAGATTTAAAAGCTGTTTTAATATTAAAGTTTTTCGCTACTCTTCGAATTTTCTCTGATACTCCTTTAACGTATGGGATTGTAAGGAATGCATTTGCCTGGTTTTGGTCATGTAATCTCTGTCCTGTTTGTTGAAATTTAGAAATAGTATCTGTTATAAGTTTCAGGCTGTAACCATTCTGCTGCAGATCCTTCTTAATGTTTCTTATTTCGATTTCCAAGTCATGAGAATTGTTACAAATTTGAACGGCTCTGTTATACAAAGTTTTGATTATGCCTCGTTTGGTTGTAGCAGAATGATTTGAGCCTTGATTTAAATATTGTCCTGTGTGAGTGGGTTTACGATAGACTGTTGTTCTGATGTCGCTTTCTACTCGTGTGACAAGTACATCAAGAAAAGGAATTTGACAATTTTGCTCCAACTCCATTGTGAATTTAATGGTGGGTCTTATGTTATTTAGGTGGTGAAGAAATTCTGAAAGTTGTTGGTCATTCCCGGTCCAGACAATAAAAGTATCATCAACATATCTCAGCCAGAGCTTAGGTTTATATGTTGCGGTATCAACCGCGTGTGATTCGAACCACTCCATGTAAATATTGGCCACCACTGGCGAAAGCGATGAACCCATTGGCAGACCGTCTTCCTAAGCATAAAACCTATCTTTCACTTGAAAATAAGAGTTATGTAGGCAGCACTCCAACAACTCCATCACTCCCTCCAGCGGTAGGCTGGTACGTTCATAAAGGGATTCGTCATCAACCAGTCTCTTTCTAATAATGTCTAGCGATTCCTTTATTGGGACATTGGTGTATAGACTTTCGACATCAAAACTGACAAGTCTATCCTCGGTTCCTAAAACAAAATATTTAAGAATATTAACAAAATGGTTTGAATTTTCTACAAATGAAGCGGTCTTGCCTGCAAGAGGTTGAATAATTTTCAAAAGGAATTTAGACAGATTGCTTGTTGGAGAATTTCTGGAACTTGTAATTGGGCGTAAGGGCATTGCATCTTTGTGAATTTTGGGAAGTCCGTATAGATGAGGAGGCTTGCTATAATGTGGTGTAAGTTGAGATCTTGTATTATCCGGAATATATCTGGAATACTTTTTCAAAATTCTATAAACCTTACTTTCGATTGATTGCGTCGGATCTTTTGGGAGAAGTTTATAGTTTCCTTTAGCAAGTACCTCTTCAACTTTCTGGTCATAGGTTTCCGTGTCCAAAATCACTGTTGCATTGCCCTTGTCTGCCGGTAAGATTTTAATTGATTTGTCCTTTTGAAGATTATTCAACGCGATTTCCTCTGTTTTGCTTATATTAGAGGTATGCTTAATAGGTTTGTCAATAATGGTCCTTACCTGATGTCTGAACTCGTCGGCGTCTTGTCGTGGAAGAGGATGACCTTCTATGGCGGTGATGATATCGATGGTAGGTATCTTCTTAGAAGCGATGGAAAAGTTAAGTCCTTTGGCAAGTAAGTTTTCTTCTATGGGTGTCAATGTCTTCTTTGACCTATTAACGATGGTTCTTACAGCGTCGGTGGTGGATTGGCTTTGTGGCTGTTGATGGGCGAATTTCCTTTGGCGCTTTGCTTGCCAAGTCTGTCGTAGATGGTCGCAGGTTCGTGTAATTTTGTCCAGAATCGGTTGATAATCTTCCTCCATAGTATATTCTCGAATCTCCTGAAACCGTTGTCTCAGTTCTTCTGTCAGTAAGGACTTGTTCCAGCGATGAAAGCTGATTTGGAACCGTATAAGCGCTTTACTGGCATCATCTAGAATCCGCTGAACTCTTTGTCCTGGAAATGATGCCTTAAGACGAAATGCAACCGGAATAATGTTGCTGTCTCTTGCTTGGCATAGGAATTCGATGTGCGTGTCTTCTTTGGTATGCTTAATTAAAGTTTTCTCGTAGCCTCGAAAAAGATCGCTGATACCGGGTCCGTACCGGGATTCCAACGTTTGTTTGAAAGTTTGAGACAATGATGTGTTTGAAATTAACTCTGTGTTTCGGACTTCCATTGTCTATATTTTATTTATACACGACGTTTCGATCAGTACAATCTCTGATCGTCTTCAGGTGCAAACTACAATCAATTCCTAAAGCTACGTACTTATATACTGTGAGAAATCACTCAACCTTGAAGTTTAAGAAGTTGGCTCCGCCCAAGGAGGGGCTTCCAAATATTTGGGATTTCAACACTTGGTTTACTGAAAATACCCTGATTCTGCCCAATAAAGGCAGATTCAAGGAATTTTCGTTTCTTCCAGTGTGACTCCTTGTGCAAAACCTTTGCTTCTGCCCACTTCATTCGGTGTTGTTTTGACCATGCATGTTCGGCAATTCCTGATTTCGTGGTTTCACCTTTTTGGGTATTCGTCTGATGTTCCTTAAGCCTAACAGATAGTGGTCTTTTAGTTTCGCCTATGTATGATTCACCACACTCACAAGGAACTTGGTAAATGCATTCCTTATTTTGTTTGTTCTCCGGTTTTGTTTTACTAAGAAGGCTTCGAATTGTATTACTAGATTTAAAAGCTGTTTTAATATTAAAGTTTTTCGCTACTCTTCGAATTTTCTCTGATACTCCTTTAACGTATGGGATTGTAAGGAATGCATTTGCCTGGTTTTGGTCATGTAATCTCTGTCCTGTTTGTTGAAATTTAGAAATAGTATCTGTTATATGCCTTGTTTGGTTGTAGCAGAATGATTTCATCGCTGGAACAAGTCCTTACTGACAGAAGAACTGAGACAACGGTTTCAGGAGATTCGAGAATATACTATGGAGGAAGATTATCAACCGATTCTGGACAAAATTACACGAACCTGCGACCATCTACGACACACTTGGCAAGCAAAGCACCAAAGGAAATTCGCCCATCAACAGCCACAAAGCCAATCCACCACCGACGCTGTAAGAACCATCGTTAATAGGTCAAAGAAGACATTGACACCCATAGAAGAAAACTTACTTGCCAAAGGACTTAACTTTTCCATCGCTTCTAAGAAGATACCTACCATCGATATCATCACCGCCATAGAAGGTCATCCTCTTCCACGACAAGACGCCGACGAGTTCAGACATCAGGTAAGGACCATTATTGACAAACCTATTAAGCATATCTCTAATATAAGCAAAACAGAGGAAATCGCGTTGAAGAATCTTCAAAAGGACAAATCAATTAAAATCTTACCGGCAGACAAGGGCAATGCAACGGTGATTTTAAACACGGAAACCTATGACCAGAAAGTTGAAGAGGTACTTGCTAAAGGAAACTATAAACTTCTCCCAAAAGATCCGACGCAATCAATCGAAAGTAAGGTTTATAGAATTTTGAAAAAGTATTCCAGATATATTCCGGATAATACAAGATCTCAACTTACACCACATTATAGCAAGCCTCCTCATCTATACGGACTTCCCAAAATTCACAAAGATGCAATGCCCTTACGCCCAATTACAAGTTCCAGAAATTCTCCAACAAGCAATCTGTCTAAATTCCTTTTGAAAATTATTCAACCTCTTGCAGGCAAGACCGCTTCATTTGTAGAAAATTCAAACCATTTTGTTAATATTCTTAAATATTTTGTTTTAGGAACCGAGGATAGACTTGTCAGTTTTGATGTCGAAAGTCTATACACCAATGTCCCAATAAAGGAATCGCTAGACATTATTATGAACGTACCAGCCTACCGCTGGAGGGAGTGATGGAGTTGTTGGAGTGCTGCCTACATAACTCTTATTTTCAAGTGAAAGATAGGTTTTATGCTCAGGAAGACGGTCTGCCAATGGGTTCATCGCTTTCGCCAGTGGTGGCCAATATTTACATGGAGTGGTTCGAATCACACGCGGTTGATACCGCAACATATAAACCTAAGCTCTGGCTGAGATATGTTGATGATACTTTTATTGTCTGGACCGGGAATGACCAACAACTTTCAGAATTTCTTCACCACCTAAATAACATAAGACCCACCATTAAATTCACAATGGAGTTGGAGCAAAATTGTCAAATTCCTTTTCTTGATGTACTTGTCACACGAGTAGAAAGCGACATCAGAACAACAGTCTATCGTAAACCCACTCACACAGGACAATATTTAAATCAAGGCTCAAATCATTCTGCTACAACCAAACGAGGCATAATCAAAACTTTGTATAACAGAGCCGTTCAAATTTGTAACAATTCTCATAACTTGGAAATCGAAATAAGAAACATTAAGAAGGATCTACAGCAGAATGGTTACAGCCTGAAACTTATAACAGATACTATTTCTAAATTTCAACAAACAGGACAGAGATTACATGACCAAAACTAGGCAAATGCATTCCTTACAATCCCATACGTTAAAGGAGTATCAGAGAAAATTCGAAGAGTAGCGAAAAACTTTAATATTAAAACAGCTTTTAAATCTAGTAATACAATTCGAAGCCTTCTTAGTAAAACAAAACCGGAGAACAAACAAAATAAGGAATGCATTTACCAAGTTCCTTGTGAGTGTGGTGAATCATACATAGGCGAAACTAAAAGACCACTATCTGTTAGGCTTAAGGAACATCAGACGAATACCCAAAAAGGTGAAACCACGAAATCAGGAATTGCCGAACATGCATGGTCAAAACAACACCGAATGAAGTGGGCAGAAGCAAAGGTTTTGCACAAGGAGTCACACTGGAAGAAACGAAAATTCCTTGAAGCTGCCTTTATTGGGCAGAATCAGGGTATTTTCAGTAAACCAAGTGTTGAAATCCCAAATATTTGGAAGCCCCTCCTTGGGCGGAGCCAACTTCTTAAACTTCAAGGTTGAGTGATTTCTCACAGTATATAAGTACGTAGCTTTAGGAATTGATTGTAGTTTGCACCTGAAGACGATCAGAGATTGTACTGATCGAAACGTCGTGTATAAATAAAATATAGACAATGGAAGTCCGAAACACAGAGTTAATTTCAAACACATCATTGTCTCAAACTTTCAAACAAACGTTGGAATCCCGGTACGGACCCGGTATCAGCGATCTTTTTCGAGGCTACGAGAAAACTTTAATTAAGCATACCAAAGAAGACACGCATATCGAATTCCTATGCCAAGCAAGAGACAGCAACATTATTCCGGTTGCATTTCGTCTTAAGGCATCATTTCCAGGACAAAGAGTTCAGCGGATTCTAGATGACGCCAGTAAAGCGCTTATACGGTTCCAAATCAGCTTTCATCGCTGGAACAAGTCCTTACTGACAGAAGAACTGAGACAACGGTTTCAGGAGATTCGAGAATATACTATGGAGGAAGATTATCAACCGATTCTGGACAAAATTACACGAACCTGCGACCATCTACGACAGACTTGGCAAGCAAAGCACCAAAGGAAATTCGCTCATCAACAGCCACAAAGCCAATCCACCACCGACGCTGTAAGAACCATCGTTAATAGGTCAAAGAAGACATTGACACCCATAGAAGAAAACTTACTTGCCAAAGGACTTAACTTTTCCATCGCTTCTAAGAAGATACCTACCATCGATATCATCACCGCCATAGAAGGTCATCCTCTTCCACGACAAGACGCCGACGAGTTCAGACATCAGGTAAGGACCATTATTGACAAACCTATTAAGCATACCTCTAATATAAGCAAAACAGAGGAAATCGCGTTGAAGAATCTTCAAAAGGACAAATCAATTAAAATCTTACCGGCAGACAAGGGCAATGCAACAGTGATTTTAAACACGGAAACCTATGACCAGAAAGTTGAAGAGGTACTTGCTAAAGGAAACTATAAACTTCTCCCAAAAGATCCGACGCAATCAATCGAAAGTAAGGTTTATAGAATTTATATTCCGGATAATACAAGATCTCAACTTACACCACATTATAGCAAGCCTCCTCATCTATACGGACTTCCCAAAATTCACAAAGATGCAATGCCCTTACGCCCAATTACAAGTTCCAGAAATTCTCCAACAAGCAATCTGTCTAAATTCCTTTTGAAAATTATTCAACCTCTTGCAGGCAAGACCGCTTCATTTGTAGAAAATTCAAACCATTTTGTTAATATTCTTAAATATTTTGTTTTAGGAACCGAGGATAGACTTGTCAGTTTTGATGTCGAAAGTCTATACACCAATGTCCCAATAAAGGAATCGCTAGACATTATTAGAAAGAGACTGGTTGATGACGAATCCCTTTATGAACGTACCAGCCTACCGCTGGAGGGAGTAATGGAGTTGTTGGAGTGCTGCCTACATAACTCTTATTTTCAAGTGAAAGATAAATTTTATGCTCAGGAAGACGGTCTGCCAATGGGTTCATCGCTTTCGCCAGTGGTGGCCAATATTTACATGGAGTGGTTCGAATCACACGCGGTTGATACCGCAACATATAAACCTAAGCTCTGGCTGAGATATGTTGATGATACTTTTATTGTCTGGACCGGGAATGACCAACAACTTTCAGAATTTCTTCACCACCTAAATAACATAAGACCCACCATTAAATTCACAATGGAGTTGGAGCAAAATTGTCAAATTCCTTTTCTTGATGTACTTGTCACACGAGTAGAAAGCGACATCAGAACAACAGTCTATCGTAAACCCACTCACACAGGACAATATTTAAATCAAGGCTCAAATCATTCTGCTACAACCAAACGAGGCATAATCAAAACTTTGTATAACAGAGCCGTTCAAATTTGTAACAATTCTCATGACTTGGAAATCGAAATAAGAAACATTAAGAAGGATCTGCAGCAGAATGGTTACAGCCTGAAACTTATAACAGATACTATTTCTAAATTTCAACAAACAGGACAGAGATTACATGACCAAAACCAGGCAAATGCATTCCTTACAATCCCATACGTTAAAGGAGTATCAGAGAAAATTCGAAGAGTAGCGAAAAACTTTAATATTAAAACAGCTTTTAAATCTAGTAATACAATTCGAAGCCTTCTTAGTAAAACAAAACCGGAGAACAAACAAAATAAGGAATGCATTTACCAAGTTCCTTGTGAGTGTGGTGAATCATACATAGGCGAAACTAAAAGACCACTATCTGTTAGGCTTAAGGAACATCAGACGAATACCCAAGAAGGTGAAACCACGAAATCAGGAATTGCCGAACATGCATGGTCAAAACAACACCGAATGAAGTGGGCAGAAGCAAAGGTTTTGCACAAGGAGTCACACTGGAAGAAACGAAAATTCCTTGAAGCTGCCTTTATTGGGCAGAATCAGGGTATTTTCAGTAAACCAAGTGTTGAAATCCCAAATATTTGGAAGCCCCTCCTTGGGCGGAGCCAACTTCTTAAACTTCAAGGTTGAGTGATTTCTCACAGTATATAAGTACGTAGCTTTAGGAATTGATTGTAGTTTGCACCTGAAGACGATCAGAGATTGTACTGATCGAAACGTCGTGTATAAATAAAATATAGACAATGGAAGTCCGAAACACAGAGTTAATTTCAAACACATCATTGTCTCAAACTTTCAAACAACATTTTACCTGTTGCGAATAGGGTTAATTTTCAGGAGAGATATAAAATGGCCTGCAATTGAAAAGGTACTCACAGTTTCTTTCGTCAATCATTGAGCAGAGGCGGCCGCCTTTCTTTTTTCTTCAGCAGCAAGCTTGTAGAATTTCCATTCCAGAATTTAAAGGAAGGGAACAAGGGAAACACTCGCGAAAATCGCGTATTGGAAAAAAATACTTAAAAATCCAATTTTACCCAAAAAAACTATAAAGTAAAAATTATTCTGCATTGAACGCGTTGCCCACCGTTGAATTGAATAGAAAAAGAAAATTTGACTATAGTTCAGTATGACAGCGAAATTCACACTAACTTTTTTAAAGTTTTAGGTATAAAATAAAAGCGTCAACGCGAATCAATTTTTTCTACACAGTGAGCGAGAAAATATCTAAATTAACAAAAAAATAAAAAGTTCATTCTTAGGGAACATTCAAACAAAAATATAATGAAGACCGAACATCCCATCGGCCAAAAGGGGTCTACCCCTTTTAATACAAACTAGTATTTACATTGTCTTCAATAGGGAGCGGGCACAGCTTCACAACCGGCCGCTTCAAAGTACCATTGTTGGTACGCACACTAGCTACTCGCACGACACCGTCCGAACCTGGATGCACGGCAGAAACGCGTCCAAGACGCCACTGCATACATGGAGTGTTATCTTCTTTGATAACCACAAGATCACCAACCTTTAGACACCCTTTTCTTTCGTCCCACTTATTACGTTGATGGAGAGTATGCAAATACTCGTTAGACCATCGGGACCAAAAGTCCTGATGCAGCTTTTGGAATAAATGCCAACGATCTAGTCTATTGATAGGGGTTTCAGTAAAGTCGGGTTTGGCAAGTGGTCGTAGAGACTCTAAGGTCAAAAAGTGACCAGGGGTGAGAACCGAAATATCATTCGGATCACAACTATGGGGCGACAAAGGTCTACTGTTTAGGAAAGATTCTATCTGAACGAGTAGAGTGTACATCTCTTCATATGTTAAAATTTGAGACCCTACTACACGCAAAAGATGAGTTTTCACTGACTTGACTGAAGATTCCCAGAGACCGCCGAAGTGCGGTGCAGAGGGTGGATTGAAGTACCAAGAAATGGTTTCAGTTTTTGCAGCATTCTGCATTAAACTGCATAGGTGTTTAAGGCACCAGTGAAATTGGTACCACAGTCGCTGTGAAGTGACTCAAGTCTACCTCTACGACTAACAAAACGACGTAGGGCCGCTAGGAAGCAATCCGTGGATAAGCTAGAAGCCAGTTCCAAATGGAGGGTTTTTGTGGCATAACACACAAAAAGGCATAAGTATGCTTTGGTGGTTCGAGCTCCTCTTTATCTAGTTATGAGATTGTTAAATGGGCCTGCAAAGTCTACACCCGTATGTAGAAAAGGTTTAACTTGTGATACACGAAACGAAGGCAGGTCACCCATAAGAGCTTGAAGCGGAATGGGATTTGTCTTCCAGCAAGTAAGACATTTAGAAATAACACGCCGAATAACTTTCTTGGAAGAAACGATCCAGAATTGTTGTGAAATCAAATATTGCACAGATTGAATTCCAGCGTGGAAGTATTTCAAGTGAACATATTTAACGAGAAGTTCGGTGAATCTATAGTTGTGAGGAAGTAAAGCAGGAAATTTTTGTCTATAGGATAATGATTTTGAGTGCCTAAGTCTACTACCTAGTCTAAGAACCTGTTGTTCATCTAAAAACGGACTTAATTTTCGAAAAGGTTTAGAATGTAATAAATTGTGTTCTATCTGTCCAATTTCTTCAGCAAAGGATAAAGTTTGGATATGTTTGACTAACTTCATAACAGACTGATATAGTTCTACGCTAGATAAGGGATTTTTATTTTGAATCTTGGTTTTAAGATTAGAAACGAATCTTAGAACATAGGCCAACACGCGACGTAAAGTCACACAGCTAGAATATTTTTCTATTAAATAATCTAACAATGATTTTGACTCGGAAACTGTGGATGCAATAAGACAAGTTCTTTTGCGCTCAGGAATGCTATCGTCAGACAACTGCAGGGCTATTTCTGTCCATGTATCAGATGGACTTGACAAAAAGCTAGGACCATTCCACCACATCGAACTTTCTGCTAGTTCTAAGGGCAAAAGACCACGGCTACCTAAATCAGCAACATTATTTTCTGAAGAAACGTGATGCCAATGACTAGAAGGAATTCTATCTTGGATAAAAGTGACTCTGTTACTAATAAAGGTGTTGCACTTGTGCGGAGAAGACTTTATCTAGTAAAGAACTATGGTTGAGTCTGACCAAGCAAATATCTCATGGATAGGGAGCTTGGCAGCATAAATATTTAAGACACAATGAAGGAGTTTAGACAATAGAACTGCACCACACAATTCTAATCTTGCTATACTAATTGTTTTTAACGGGGCTACTTTTGATTTTCCAACTACAAAATTGACATAAAAATTATTGCTACAGACAAATCTCAAATACACCACAGCACAATGCCTTTTTCGGAGGCATCTGAAAAGCCATGGAGTTGGCAAAACTGGTAATAATCAGGGACTACTCTACGAGAAATTTTACATAGGGATAGTGAAGATATCTCACTTGTAAATTTTTCCCATAATCTAATAACTTCTACTGAGGGTGAATCATCCCAATTAAGTTTTTGATCCCAAATCTTTTGTATTAAATGCTTTAATAAAAATGTGACTGGGGTTAAAATGCCAAGGGGGTCGAATATCTTAGCTAAACTACTAAGCAAGTTACGTTTTGTGCAAGGGTGTGAAATAGAATTTATTGAAAATTGATAACAATCAGAAGAAGGGTTCCACTCAAGGCCTAACACCTTAAGCGAATCGTTGGAATCAACATCGAAAGATAAATTTTCCTTGCACAGATGAGAAGGTGGTATATCAGCTAATAGTCGGGGGTCATTACTACACCACTTGCGTAATTCAAATCCACCTTTGGCAAGTAGCGAAACTAAATCTTTCTGAAGCCTATTTGCATCTTCAAATTTGAATGCATTCCGAAAATATCGTCTACATACGACTGAGAAAATATCAGTTCCGCCGCTTCAGGATAATTTATTTCTTCTTGTTCGGCTAGAGTAAGCAAGGTTTTAATGGCTAAGTAGGGACTACATGTCAATCCATATGTAACAGTACAAAGAGCTAGATCTTTAATGGAACCATCAGGTCGAAAACGCCACAGAATGCGTTGGTAATCGATGTGATTGGGACTGACTAAAATTTGTCTGAAAATTTTACAGATATCGACTGTAAATAAAAATTTATCTAATCTAAATAATAACAACAATTGACAAATATCCGCTTGGAGTTTGGGACCGGGAAGTAAACAGTCGTTTAACGAGTATAAATTACCGGGAGATTTTACTGAAGCGTTGTAAACTACCCTTAGTTTTGTGGGAACACTAGATGGCTTTAGTACACAATGGTGTGGCATGTAATAGCTCTTACTAGGAATATCTGAAGAAGAAACTATTTTCATATGCTGTAGGGCTAAATATTCATCCATAAAATCGGAATATTGTTTATGTAGTTCAGGATTTTTCTCTAGTCTACGTTCTAAAGCTAAAAAATGTTTTAAAGCTAACTCTCTACTATTGGAAAAAGAAGGTTCTTTATTTCTGAAGGGTAACGAAACTACAAACCTACCAGTTTAATTTCTATAGGAGGTTTTGCTAAATATTTCTTGGGCGAGACTATCATCAGGTGACATGGGGGAAACTTTGGGAACCTCTTCCACCATCCAGAATTTTTAAACTGTTTTTTCAAGAGTATCCATTGCCAAAAATGTTTGGGAAATTGACTGATGAATTACTTCTGTGTGTGAACAGGTTTTACCCATGAGCAGATATCCAAAAATACTATTGAATGCAACGGGGTCATTTGGACCAGCAACTATTTTGCCATCTGTAAGAATTCTAGCGAAAATGTCTGCTCCTACTAAAGCATCAACAGGTCTCGACTTATGAAATTGAGGATCAGCTAACTGACAATTATTTAGAAAAGGCCACTCAGTAATAGAAAGAGTTAATAAGGGAAGATTTCCACATATTCTGGGAATGACTACAGTATGAAGTTCTAATGATGGACTATGTTTGCCAGATGGGCGAATAAAGGATGAGATACTTTCACAACTTCTAAGCACAGGTGCTTCATCTATACCTTGAATATTGGTATTTGATTGGTAACTATGTAAACCAAGACGTTGGACACAATTTTTAGTGATAAAATTGCTTTGAGAACCACTATCTACTATAATTCTAATCGGTTGGTAGTTACCTTTGCTATCTAAAATGTCTACTATAGAGGTTGATAACAAAATATTAGAAGTATTGAAACTACTATTCAAACATAAGGGGTTGTCCACAGATAATCCTACTAAAGCATTAGATTTGCCTTGAGAATAGTGATTATCCATAGGTGATTGTTGTAATACAGGAATACTATGATTGGAAGCAACACTATGATTAGTCTGATGGTTGGGACCCTGACTAGTGGGGTGACCAGTTGCACCTACTTGTCTACAACTAGAATAAGGAGCTTGACCATAATTAGGATTTGTAATCTGACTACAAAAATTTTGATTTGAACTAGAGCTACTATAATTGGAGTTAGTACCCTGACTATGGTTTGGTCCAGAATTACTATATCTGGGACCGTGACTGTTTTGGTAAGAATTGTTAATGGATCCTTGACAATGTCTAAGATTTTGATTACTATTTGAGGGTTTATTTTGGCTACTACTATCATCGCTACCGAAGCAGATTAAACTATGATGACGTATGCCACAAGTTATACAAGAATTAGTGGAGGGGCACTCTCTAATATTATGAGAGGTTGAAAGGCAAATAGGCATAAATGATTTACTTTCACTAGCTTGTAACGTTCACTGGGACTTTTGGATCTAAATACTTAGCATTTAAAAAGCGAGTTATAGGGAGCATTTTTACAAATTACGCAAATATTTTTATTGCTAGATTGAGTGGGCTGGGATAGGAAAACATGTGAAGTTTGCTTAGGGCCATAGGATTTAGAATTACTACTAACTATGGGTTTTTTAAACAATTTTTTATCTTCTTTCCTGGTTAATTCCACATTATCTATTGCCTGGCAGTGTTTTTCTAAATAGGTCATCTCTTTGAAAGTCAAGTCTTTGAAATCGGGTATTTGATTCGAATCAGAACTCGAATTTAGTTGCTAGAGAAGCATCTATTCTTTTATTAAGCATTTGGTGTAAGGGAAAAGACCAGGCATCTAGGGAAGCTGCAAATTACGCAAGGCCTCTAATTTATCATTAAAGGTATCTAAGAGATTTCGTAACTCTTGAGGATTTTCAGAACCAACCTTTTTAGTGTTTTCAATGCATGACCTGTGACTTAATGCGATAATTCTAGTCCTATAATACCTTTTGCACAAAGGGGCAAATGCTGCACTAGGAGTTTGGGTTGATCTTCAAGGGCTTTTAGAAGATACTCAAATTTTGTTACATCAGAAAAATTAGGATTTTTATGAACGAGAGCTTCGAATATATCCTTAAAACTTGGAAAAAAAGTAATATCTCCTTTGAAAGTGGGTAAGTCCAAGAGATTGAGGTGGCTAGTAAATTGTGGTGAATTTGATGATGATGTTTGATTTGTTTTATTAGAAAATAGCTTAAAGAAAATGCTTTTAACATGCCAGAAATCATTTTCAAAATCAGACCGAACTTTGTCTTCTTCTGCAAAGCTGTCTTCCTCGCCTAATAAACCTATCAAAGTATTATGATGTTTACTAAAATCCTCTTTTATTCGATCTATTTGTTCAGATCGGACTTTTAAAGATGCATGACAGCTGCTATCAGTTTCAGGCGTAAGAGCTATATTATGTATTTCAGTCATTCGACTAATTTCGCTTTGTCTTAAATTTGTAGCCTTTCTAGCTCTATCTCCCATTTTTAGAAAAATAAATCTTTACTATTACGAAAAACAAAACTAAGAAACCCTTTTTGGATTAAGGCAAGCAAATCTACTACTAATTTTTGGTTGATTTAGTGGCAAAAGACGCCCTACTACTACTATTTATTGGCTAATAAATGCGAAAATGTAAGCTAATTTGAACTAAAAAATAGTCCTACTAATCGATAGAATAAAATTAATAGGGTGTAATCAATTTTATTAATAAGGTATCTTGTACCTACCTAACAATTTTTGAATAAATTTAAAGTTCAAATGCCTATCTTTTAAAGTTTTTCTAATTTGCGTATCACCCTGTATGTGTTCAATGCACAGCACTGTAAACCTACCTATCAGTGAAGTATTAAATGTACATTCCTTGCAATGCATACAGGCCTGCCAGTGGTGCTAAATTCTAATATAATACAGTTGATTCACACTCAACTGTATTATATTAGAATTTAGCGATAAGCGCGAGTTAACATGCAGCGGCTCTACTACCCTATACGAGACGAGAATCTATCTACCGAAAGTCGCTGCAGGCCTGCCAGTGGTGCTAAATTATAACATAATACAGTTGAGTGTGAAATCGACGACAAGCGCGAGTTAACATACAGCGGCTATACTACCCTATGCGAGACGAGAATCTATCTACCGAAAGTCGCTGCTGAAAGCTGGCCGGTTGCTTTGCCAACCTTACAGGAGTAAAAAATTCGCGACAAAAAATTGCAATTCCTATTCAATTTGAATAAAGGCATCAAATTATTTTTACAAAATGTGTGTGAATATTTTACAACGAAAAAACGCCTAAATTTTAAAATTATTATGTATTGAGTTCGATTACTAGCCACAATTTTTAATTGCATTTGTTGAAGGTCGAATGAAAGTCACTATAAGTTCCAGAATTTACAACTAGCAAAAAATAGACGAAATAAAATGTGGATAGGGTTAATTTTCAGGAGAGATTTAAAATGGACTGCAATTGAAAAGGTACTCACAGTTTCTTTCGCCAATCATTGAGCAGAGGCGGCCGCCTTTCTTCTTTCTTCAGCAGCAAGCTTGTAGAATTTCCATTCCAGAATTTAAAGGAAGGGAACAAGGGAAACACTCGCGAAAATCGCGTATTGGAAAAAAATACTTAAAAATCCAATTTTACCCGAAAAAACTATAAAGTAAAAATTATTCTGCATTGAACGCGTTGAATTGAATAGAAGAGAAAATTTGACTATAGTTCAGTATGACAGCGAAATTCACACTAACTTTTTTGAAGTTTTAGGTATAAAATAAAGGCGCAAAGCGAACCAATTTTTTCTACACAGTAAGCGAGAAAATATCTAAATTAACAAAAAAATAAAAAGTTCAGTCTTAGGGAACATTCAAACAAAAATATAATGAAGACCGAACATTACTAAAAATTTTTCCAAAAACTTTGTAATCTAGAATTTAAAGTAAGTTTGGAGAACATTCTACTAAGTTACGAGAATTTTGGGTTGCAGATTTTTGAGAAGTTATCTTAGTGTAGACATTAGGAGTGCACACTTTAAGTGTGATGTACACAAAATATTTCACCTTTTTGGCAATTTTTTCAAATCCTTTATTATATCTTGGTATAAGCTTTGGAGTGCATATTCTTAGAATGTGACTTATAGAAGGTAAAAATGAGGTAATTTGAATTTTATATTTTTTTTTGCAAAGAAAGATGGTTTGTCATATTTTCAATTTTTTTTTCTAAATTTATATTTTTCTTTCTGATAAACAGCACTATTTGTGAAAAATTCGGTATACACAATACGAGACACAATAGTTGCCTATCTTTTTTTAAACGTATTGTGTAGAAAAGGGTTGTGTTGCAGACGGAAAAATATCTAGTATCTTATCTTTCGATACCTTTTTTCTATTTCTAAGTATTTTTTTTCTTGATATGTCCGATATTTGTACATAGTTAGTTTTAATATTCTTTAAGTTAATTGAGAAATATATTTGGTCCACGGTGTAACCATCGTTTTTGTAAGTCTATCTCGCTCTAAACTTCAATGAAAGTCAATGAACAGGTGTACTTAACTTCTAAGTTTTAGAGGTCAGTATGGTTCTGCAGCACTAAAAGAAACGCGTGTGTCGTTTGTACGAATCACCATTAATTTAGATTCACACCAGTTTCTCTATTTGGGCATAGATCTTATGGCTTTTGGTCTACTTTGGTTTTCCAGATCTTGCTGAGTTGCTATCATAATAGTTTTTGTGTGCTGTTGATCATCATAGTGCTAAAACGTCTCTAATAGTTTTGTGAGATACTGTTTCAGTATTAAATATTTATGTATAAATAACCCATTGAAAGAAAAAATTTCTATCCTTTTCTGTCACCTTATGGTTCATATGTGTTCTTTCTCTGTCAAATCGTATGTTAGCAACTGGACTAATACTTTTCTTTCAAGGAGGCCTACTTGCCAGGCTTCGCGCCGCCCCTTCTCTACGACTACTAATACTTTTCTTTTGTCTATTTCAGATGTTTTTACGGTTTATCGATAAGTCGAAGACGTTTTGCTAGAAAATACTAGTTGGAAAATATAAAGCCTTCTATGAAATAAATATGGTTTAATTTTGGCTATGGAACATTTATGGACTTTTCCAGTTCTCCCTCAAACTAAGAGTTTACATGGTTCCTTTCCTGTAAATATAAATTCTACACCGTCTCCTCCTGTAGCTGGAAGTTAGGGAATGCAACTGGTTGCGAAACTGCTTTTCCATCTTCAGCGGTCAAGGATAAGTACCTCTCAAGAGCACTATTTCTTTATTTATTCGCGATTAATTAAATTAAATTATTCGCTTCGTGGCTAATGCAAATATTATAAACTTATAAACACCGAATTTAAAGTGCTTAGTTTTAAGATATATATATACAGCTATAATATATCAGGAATAAAGCTGCTTTGTACGCGTTTTAACTTATAAACTACTGACGTAGAATCTTTAAGTACCTTTATCCCTGATTCTATGCTCTCGAGAGTCTTAGGTGTATTTAAAACGGTTTACTAGTTTTAAGTTAGAATCCGTATTATTTTTGACTTGAACCATATTTTCACAATTATAGCATCCTTACTTGAATATAAAATGGTGTTAAATTAACTTTTGGCATTTTATCTTTCAATCATTTAGGTTTTAAAATTAAATATTATACTGTGGAGCGTACTTAGGGATAGATAGTGGAAATATTTAGTGATTTAGGATTTCTACCTATAATATTGCTACCAGCTTTATTTAGATATGGTTACGTGGTTACAAACCACTTGGCGCCCCTATTTTTTTATCACCTTGATTTAAAGGTCATTAAATATTTATGTATAAATAACCCATGACCGACTCCGACTCGAGACTAGTCAGAGCCCCGTAACCAAACGTTGTTAAACAAAAACAAAAGTTACGTAACAGATTTTTGGCGCCCAAAACGTGGGGCTGTTTAAAGGAAAATAGTAGTCAAAATTTTGATCAAATCGGTTCAGTAATTTCTGAAAGTTTGGTTAATAAAATTTTCTTATATTTAGCGATACTTTTTAGCAAATCCTTTGGTTATATTTTACATGCTTTATTATTTCGAAATTAGGCAATTTATTTTAGGTAATTGTATATTAATGGTAGTCCTGTTGAATTTTTTTTTTTGGGCCACTGAGTAATATCGAGACAATTTCTTTCTTTGTCTCTCAATTGATAAATTCTACGATGCCTGGCGACGCAAAATCCGAAAACAAAAGGAAAATCGGAATTCTGTAAAAAAAAAGCTTTGGTTCGAGTTTGTATATCCAAATTCTATAAAAAATTAAACGCCGAGCCACCTCGATAATATTTATTTCTTATCAATTTTTATATTTCTTCGGGATTTCCAAATAAAACATTCTTATAATTTTTAATTCATTTATTTAAACAATGAGCACCATTTTTTTTATAAAAATAAATTTGTTGAAACACCTTATTTTGGAGATTTTTACAAAATAACATCGTAAAAATAAAAGTTGATTTAGATAGCTTTAAAATCACTTTTATATTTCTATGGTAGTAGGAAGGTGTCCTGGAATTTATTGAATTTTGGTAATGAGATAAACTCGAGTAAAATTTAAAGAGATAAGCTCAGGAGTTGCAATTTTTATCTTAGGTCTTTTATATTAATTGGAAGTATTTTTTTTATACTTTTGTTTTGTAATTGGAGCATTTAGGTGCATTTTTATTTTGATTTTTTTTATGGACGTCATGGATCCCCACAGATTAAATAGAGCAGAATTAGAATATGAATTATTGGCCCGCGGTTTAAAAAGTCTAAATCTTTATGCAGTTAAAAGCTTGCGGAAAACTTTATCAGACCTGATAAAGAATGAAAATTTCGGTAGCCTTGGTACTGATAAAGATTTTAAGCCTAATTTAGAGTCAGAAATTAAGATTTTTACGAATAAAATTGTGGATTTTGAGACATTTTTTCCGGATAAACTTACGGTTTTAACTCAAAACGATCAGTACAATATTGAGACAAAATTACAACATATTTACGGTCGATTATCTAGACTAAAAATAGACGAAGAGGATGCAGAAGCAGAAACTAAACCTTTTTATTTTTTTACAAACGTTATATAGATGACTGCCTCTTATGTATCCCAATAGATCAAATTAACTATACACATAATATTTTTAATAGCTTTCACCCCCGTTTGCAATTTACTGTTGAAAAAGAACAAAATAAATCCATTAATTTTCTGGACATTTCTATAAGTTATGACAAAAACGGTACTATATTTACTAACTGGTTTACCAAAGACATTTTGTCACAGATACCTTAATTATAACTCTTCCGTACCATTAACCTAAAAGAAAAGTGTTATTAGATCATTCGCAGATCGTGCTCTTATTTTATCACATCCAATTAACCGACCCAACAGTTTAAAAAAAGTCAGGGATACTTTAGATTTAAATGGTTAACCAAAATCTTTTTATAATAAAATAGTTACAAATCAAGTTAATAAATTTTACAATAGTACCACCAGATCTGCTAACAACAAATCTGAGAAGTTTTTTTCTATACCTTACATACAAGGTGTTTCCGAAAATATTAAAAAAGTGTTCTGTAAATATAACATCTCTGTAGCACATAAACCTACCAATGACACTAAAAATTTATTTACTGAATTAAAACCAAAAATTTCAAAGCAAACTAACCTTGTTTACAAGATAAAATGTAAGGATTGTCCCTCCACATACATAGGCATGTTACAACAATATTTACATAAACGTATCTATAGACACCAATATGATGTTAGAAATGGAAACGAAGGTGCCACTGCATTAAGTAAACACTCTATTAATAAAAATCACTGTTTTTATTTTAATAATGTGCAGATAATTGAAAATGAAAATGACTATTTTAAAAGAAATTTACTTGAAATTATTAACATACAGAAAATTCTATTAACTTTAGAACTGATATTAATAACCTTTCTAAAATTTATCGCAATATTTTAAAATAGTTAATTGCAATTTATTTTCATCCTTACTATCTTGAAATAAATTTAATTATACTATGGCTAAAAATGTTTTCTCATTTTATTAAAACAATTGCTTGATAACAAAATGTCGCCACAAATAATTCTTATAGATCAAACTCAATTTGTCTTTTTTCATGTTTAAATGTCCTCGTTGTTTATAATATTAATTTACGTTTTTAAAAATTTTGCTAATTTTGACAAAAACTTTTTTAAATGTTAGTATATTGGAATGAACACTTATAATTAACTACCTATGTACAATGTTTTATGCATTAACGAAATTTCATTATAAATTTTTTAGCATATAATTTTTACCTGATGATGGCGTAAGCCGAAACGTACGTAGTATAAAAAATAATAAATAATTGAAATGACCGAAACTCATGAGTTTCACTGCTTTATTATACCAAACGGTCAGGGATCCATCCCTAAAAACAATGGTAAAAACGAGTATCGCATGTATGTAGACTTCAGAACAGTGAATTTGGCTAGTATTAAAGGCGCGTACCCCCTCCCCTTTGTAAATAGTATCATTGATCGATTGGGTAATGCACGAGTTCTTTCGTCTTTGGATTTAAAAAGTGCCTATCATCAAATTTCCCTTGCTGAGAGTAGCAAAGAAAAGACTGCATTTACGGTTCAAGGGCGTGGTTTATATCAATATAAACGCTTACCCCCACTACTTTCCAGCGCTTTGTAGATAATTTATTTGCTGATTTAGATCACTCCGTATTTATTTATTTGGATGATATAATTGTCGCGACAAAAGATGTCCAATCTCATCTTGACACTCTTAAAATTGCGTTTGAAAGATTTTTGAAGGTCGGCTTAACTGTCAATCGTGAAAAGTGTGATTTCTTAAAGTCACAACTTAAGTATTTGGGTTTTATTGTGGGCGCTACTGGTTTAAAAACTGACCTTGAGAAAGTAAGTAGTATGCTTAATTTTCCTACTCCCAAATCAGTCCGTGAAGTTAGAAGATTTGTCGGTCTAGTTTCCTATTATAGAAGGTTCTTAAAAGACTATGCCACATTAGTTTTAACCTTGACTAAGTTGACACGTAAAAATAAAAAGTTTCTATAGTCCCCCGAAGCTGAGTCCGCATTTCTGAAAATAAAGGAACTATTCACCCCCTATATTAACTCTGCCCGATTTTTCGCATAAATTTGTTTTGCAATGCGATGCATCTCAAGTTGGACTTGGTTGTGTACTCACTTAAACTTTTGGTAATGAGGAAAAGGTCATTGCTTTTGCAAGTAGAGCTTTAACTTCCCAGGAATCAAAATTTGCATCTGCATTGAATTAGAATGATTTTGTGTACTTTGGGCTATTCAAAAATTTAGACCGTATATTGATGGAGTTCAATTTGAAGTGACCACTGACTGTTATTCCGTACTATGGTTACATAAGTTATGTTTGAAATTTGGAACCTTTGGTTGCACTAAAACAAAGTTATGATTGTTTTCTACAAACCAAAACTACACTATTTTGCACTCGACGCGCATTTCGCTAACAACGTTAGCATCATCAGGAGACGATAAACAATAAACTAAATTAACCTACGCTCTATCTTATATACAATCTTTTAGTGGGCGGAGATAAGACTAATAATTTGTGATTGATCACGATTTTATAATCGTATCTCCCCTCAACTAAAGAATAAAGTGTACTAAACGGGATGGGTCCTCTATCTTTATTTAAACTATTTCTGGATTTAATGATTTCCATACTTTCATATGCATTCAAAAGTCTTTTATGTGGTACACTTTTTAGAAGTTTTAGGTTATCTAATGTGAATGTCTGAATAGAGCGTCTCGTTGGGCCAACATATTTTTTGTCACAATCCATGCAACTAATTTCGTAAATTCCACTTTTTTCTAGAACTGTAGTTTTATCCTTGGGATTTCCTACTAAACTTTTTATTGTGTTACCGGATTGATATACTAATTTAGGACCGGTGTTATTAAATACTTTTTTTAATCCTTTCGTATAATTAGGATTATAAGGAATTAATACAAATTTTGAGTAGCAGGTATCTTTTTGTCTGAAAATAGTGGAATTCCGAAAGGTCTTTTGAAAAGAATGTCTATTTATCAGCTTATTTATTAAGCCTTCGTCGTAACCATTTTCGCCAGCTATATTCCTAAACCTATTCTTTTCTGCTTCAAATCTTTCTTTGTTTAAGGGGAAATTTACTAATCTATATGTTAAAAAGTGCAAACTTGCAAGCTTATGTTGTAAGCAATGAAAAGAGTCATTTGGAATATACCTGTTGGTGGCCGTTCCTTTTCTGTATAGGTCGAAGTCCAATTTATTTTTATTTCTTATAACTAAAGTATCTAGAAATGGCAGTGTACCTTGTTCTCTGTTTCATAAGTAAAATTAATTGTGGGAAATTTTTTATTTATTTTTTCCATAAAATTTTCAACACTAGTTTCTTTAGTGTTGAATACTGCAGACACATCGTCTACATACCTAAACCATACTCTGGGGAAATACTCAAATACTCAGATACTTATATCTGATTCAAATTTGCTCATAAAGAGGTTTGCGATAAAAGGTGATAAACTATTACCCATTGCGGTTCCTTCTAATTGTTGGTAGTAGTTATTTTTATATTGAAGGTAATTTTGATTCATGCAGAGTTTTGTTAAAGATAGGTATTCTAAAGTCTGTCTGTCTTATAGATTGTTTTTTCTTAGTAGTTCCTCCAGGTATTGTAAGGTATTGGGGATCGGCACACTAGGGAACAACGAACTAACATCAAACGAGATTAAAATTTTACCTTCTTGGAGTGAAATATCTTTAACTTTGTTGCTAAATTCAAGGGAATTTTGAACCGAAAAACATTTTTCGTTTATAGGTAAATTTTAGAGCGTAGGTTAATTTAGTTTATTTTTTATCGTCTCCTGATGATGCTAAGGTTGTTAGCGAAACGCGCGTCGAGTGCAAAAAGGTGTAGTTTTGGTTTGTGAAAAACAATCATAACTTTGTTACATAAGTTGCAAAATGCAAGTGGTGCAAGTCGTTGGTCTTTACAGTTACAGAGTTATGATTTTACAATTACCCATAGAAAAGGCAAGTGTAATGTAGTGTCCGGTGCATTATCCGTGCAATAGCTTATGTAGATGTTACTACTGATGATTATGATGAGTGGCATTCTAACTTGTTGACTAAGATTAAAGAATTGTCAGAAAAACATCCTAAATGTCGTATTCAGGATGGTAAGATTTATAGACATACCCCCTCAAAAATCCCCTACTTTAGACCTTAATAGAGAATGGAAATTGGCTATTCCTAAATCGTTAAGAAAAACTGTTTTCTTAGAGTGTCACGACCCACCTCAAGCTGGACATTTAGGTTATTACAAAACTAGATAAAGAATTTCGTTTTTGTATTACTAGCCAGGTATGAATAAAGATATTTTGAAGTCTGTTAGAATTTGTGAGATTTTTAAAGCACAAAAACCCGAACAAAAAATACCCTATGGTATAATGAATCCTAGAAAAATCTCGTATCCTTTTCAAGTTATAAGTACCGACTTTCAAGGTCCTTTTCCCTTAAGTCGATCTAGAAATAGATTTATTTTGGTTATTACAGATCTTTTTACCAAATATACACTGATGTTTCCTGTAAAATCTGCTACTAGCGATTCTGTGGTTAAACATTTAGAGAAAGATTGGTTTTTAATTTATGGTGTACCAGATTATGTTGTAGCTGATAACGGTAGTGCCTACATTAGTACTAAATTAAAACAAATGTGTTCAAAATACGATACTAAAGTTAGGTTAAATGCTAAATGGAATCCTGAAGCTAACCCTACAGAGAGATATAATAGAACAATTAAACAAATGATTAGATATTTCGTAAACCAATGCAATCATCGTACTTGGGATTTGGAATTACACAAGCTTGGCTTTGCTTTAAGAACAAGTATATCGGAAGTAACTGGTTATACCCCCGCTTATTTGACATTTGGTCAAGAACTCCCTATTTCTGGTAAGGAGTTTTTTAAAGGTGGTCCCTCTTTGGTTAAGGACCCGATTGCTGTTGATACCCCTAAAAAATTGAGTAACCATATGGAAGAAATTAACAAAACTCGTGAAAAGGTTCGTACTATTCTTGTTAAATCTTATCAGTAGTCTGCTAATCGTTATAACTTAAGAAGACGTCAGATAGTTTTGACTCCCGGACAAGTTATTTGGAAACGAAATTATGTTTTGTCTAATGCTGGTGAATATTATGCCGCCAAGTTGGCAGATAAATTTGTGAAATGTATAGTTGCGCAGGAGAGAACTTCGAATGTTTATAATTTGGCTGACTTTGTAACTAAGAAAAATATTCGAGATTGGTCCCTTATGGATGGGAGTGATACCGAATAACTTTTAAAAAAAAATATATATAAATATTTTTTTTTTTGGCTTTGAGGAAGGTTGATACGTCCGATTTTTATACATAGTTAGTTTTAATATTCTTAATTGGGAAATATATTTGGTCCACGGTGTAACCATCGTTTTTGTAAGTCTATCTCGCTCTAAACTTCAATGAAGGTCAATGAACTGGTGTACTTAACTTCTAAGTTTTAGAGGTCAGTATGGTTTTGCAGCACTAAAAGAAACGTGTGTGTCGTTTGTACGAATCACCATTACTTTGGATTCACACCGGTTTCTCTATTTTGGCATAGATCTTATAGTTTTTGGTCCACTTTGGTTTTCCAGATCTTGCTGAGTTGCTAGCATAATAGTTTTTGTGTGCTGTTGATCATAATAGTGCTAAAACGTCTCTAATAGTTTTGTGAGATACTGGCTATAGAGGTAAGCATATTTCTATCCTTTTCTGTCACCTTATGGTTCATATGTGTTCTGTCTCTGTCAAATCGCATATTAGCAAGAGGACTAATACTTTTCTTTTGTCTATTTCAGACGTTTTTATGGATTTTATGGTTTATCGATAAGTCGAAGACGTTTTGCTAGAAAATACTAGTTGGAAAATATAAAGCCTTCTATAAAATAAATATGGTTTAATTTTGGCTATAGAACTTTTATGGACTTTTACAGTTCTCCCCGCACACTAAGAGTTTACATGGTTCCTTTCCTGTAAATATTAATTTTACACCATCTCCTCCTGTAGCTGGAAGTTAGGGAATGCAACTGGTTGCGAAACTGCTTTTCCATCCTCAGCGGTCAAGAATAAGAACCCCTCAGGGGCATTATTTCTTTATTTATTTATTCGCGATTAATTAAATGATTCGCTTCATGGCTAATGCAAATATTCTAAACATCGAATTTAAAGTGCTTAGTTTTAAGATATATATACAGCTATAATATATCAGGAATAAAGCTGCTTTGTACGCGTTTTAACTTACAAACTACTTACGTAAAATCTTTAAGTACCTTTATCCCTGATTCTAAGCTCTCGAGAGTCTTAAGTGTATTTAAAAAGGTTTACTAGTTTTAAGTTAGAATTCGTATTATTTTTGACTTGAACCAAATTTTCACAATTATAGCATCCTTACTTGAATATAAAATGGTGTTAAATTAACTTTAGGCATTTATCTTTCAATCATTTAGGTTTTAAAATTAAATATTATACTATGGAGCGTACTTAGGGATAGATAGTGGAAATATTTAGTGGTTTAGAATTTCTACCTAGAATATTTAGATATGGTTACGTGGTTACAAACCACTTGGCGCCCTTATTTTTTTATCACCTTGATTTAAAGGTCATTAAATATTTATGTATAAATAACCCATGACCGACTCGAGACTAGTTAGAGCTCCGTAACCAAACGTTGTTAAACAAAAACAAAAGTTACGTTCTCAGCATCACAAAAGATCAAAAGATTTTGGGTAGAAATAACGAAAATTCAAACTAGGATGAGTATCCCACAAGGAACACACAAAAGATCAAAGCGAAAAGAGAAATGAATAAACGATGTTTCGCCCTGGGTAACCAGCGTGGGCTCATCAGTAGTTTCACTGGTCACCCTCCACTATACATCATTAAACACCATCATACACTTAGATTTCCAAACTTGAACCACTCACAAATAGGCATCGTTCCGCACTGGTACTTACTTATCCAAGTTACCAAATCAGTTACTTCAACCGAAAAGAAACTAAAAAACACAAAAGATCAGAAGATCTTGGGTGGAAATAACGAAAATTCAAACTTGGATGAGTATCCCACAAGGAACACACAAAAGATCAAAGCGAAAAGAGAAATGAATAAACGATGTTTCGCCCTGGGTAATCAGCGTGGGCTCATCAGTAGTTTCACTGGTCACCCTCCACTATACATCATTAAACACCATCATACACTTAGATTTCCAACCTTGAACCACTCACAAATAGGCATCGTTCGGTACTGGTACTTACTTATTCAAGTTACCTAATACGAATTCGTCCTGGCGTGTTAATATTTCCAGTAGGATTATGCTCCTAAGGCAACTAAAACAAAGAAGTTAAAAAACCTTCAAATCAGTTACTTCAACCGAAAAGAAACTAAAAAACACAAAAGATCAAAAGATCTTGGGTGAAAATAACGAAAATTCAAACTTGGATGAGTATCCCACAAGGAACACACAAAAGATCAAAGCGAAAAGAGAAATGAATAAACGGTGTTTCGCCCTGGGTAACCAGCGTGGGCTCATCAGTAGTTTCACTGGTCACCCTCCACTATACATCATTAAACACCATCATACACTTAGATTTCCAACCTTGAACCACTCACAAATAGGCATCGTTCGGCACTGGTACTTACTTATTCAAGTTACCTAATACGAATTCGTCCTGTCGTGTTAATATTTCCAGTAGGATTATGCTCCTAAGGCAACTAAAACAAAGAAGAAGTTAAAAAATCTCCAAATTAGTTACTTCAACCGAAAAGAAACTAAAAAACACAAAAGATCAAAAGATCTTGGGTGGAAATAACGAAAATTCAAACTTGGATGAGTATCCCACAAGGAACACACAAAAGATTAAAGCGAAAAGAGAAATGAATAAACGATGTTTCGCCCTGGGTAACCAGCGTGGGCTCATCAGTAGTTTCACTGGTCACCCTCCACTATACATCATTAAACACCATCATACACTTAGATTTTCTTTAGATTTACAGATTGATTGAGATTGATTTCTTGTGATTTGTAAATTTGATTTTCTTTTATAATGAAATTGGACTTCAATTTGAAATTAAACTTTGATCTAAAATCCCTTTTAGATTTCCTAGAAATAAAACAATTTTTTTTCTGGTCATTCTAATTTCTTTTAATTTGGTTTATTTTCGGTACACCCTCGTCAACAACCTGAGGTAACGTTACGCCAGGACGAACACCAGGGATAGGCCTCTATAAGCTAGTACAGTCAGAGAAAGACGCCAGCTGGGAGACTGCGGTTGAACAGCGCTGTCTTGTAAACTTGTTACCAAACTTTTAATACATTACTTTGTATTCTATAAAACAAAAATCTTTTATTTTGAATCCACACACATTTTTTTTTACACCCTATTTGTGAAACATTTGTTGCAATTTTGCAATAACAAATAGTGTGGTGTTTTTACAGTGAAAAGAATTAGAACAGCAAAGAGCATCAAAATAGGTAAGTGGAACTTGTCTCCTTAATTTAGCGAAACCTACGAAACCTGAGAAAACTAAAATCTAATTGAGTAAAATAACATCTTAATATAATTTAAAAGTTAAATCATAACAAATTTTCACCCAACGTTATTGTTTTTTATTAAATCTTAACACGTTTCGGTTATTTATTGACCATCATCAGACATATTTCTATATAAATTTTAGTATAACATTCCGATTTTTACACCTAGTAAGAAAATTTCTTCTGTTTTTTGCCTTGGCAAGTTTTGTGTTTAGTCTTCTGAATCTTTTTTCACTATGTAGTTTTCTGTAGAAACATCCATGCCTTGAGTTCCCGGCATTATTAAAATATTTCTATTAAATTTCTTGACCGTCAAAATTATATTTTTGTATCTATAGGTTCCTTGGTGTCGGTCATGTAAATAATAACAAAGGCTTTTTATCTAAATTTGTAACGTTTCAGTTATTTATTAATCCTCATCAGACATATTTCTGTATAAATGTTGGTATGACATTTAGATTTTTACATCTTTTTCGCTCTCTCTCTCTCTCTCTGTCTGTAGCTCTTACAACCCAGGATGGGTCTTGGCTGTCCATCATTAAATCTTCTGCTTTCGTGATATTTAGAGTTCTAAGTTCTGATGCTATGTTGTCTCTGTAGTAGTGGTCTTCCTAATTTTGTATTTAGTCTTTTGTATTTTTTTTCACTCTGCATTTTTCTGTAGAATCATCCATGCCTTGAGTGCCTGGCATTACTAAAATATTTTATTAAATTTCCTGACCGTCAATATTATATTTTTGTATCTATAGATTCCTGGTTGTCGGTCATTTAAATAAGAACAAAGGCTTTTTTTTCTAAATTCGTAAAGTTTTGGTTATTTATTAACAATAATTTTAGGTATGACATTCAGACTTTTACGTCTAGTAAGAAAATGTCTTCTGTTTTTTTTTTATTTTTTTGCAGTCTGCAGTTTTAAAAAAATAAGCCTTTGTTATTATGACTGACACCCAAAGACCTATAGATACAAAAATATAATTTTGACGGTCAGGAAATTTAAGGGAAATATTTTAATAATGCCAGGAACTCAAGACATGGGTGTTTCTACAGAAAACTACAGAGTGAAAAAAGATTCAGAAGGCTAAACACAAAACTAGCCAAGGAAAAAATAGAAGAAATTTTCTTACTAGATGTAAAAATCTGAATGCCATACCAAAATTTATACAGAAATATGTCTGATGATGGTTAATAAATAACCGAAACGCTACAAATTGAGGAAAAAGCCCTTGTTATTATTTAAATGACTGACACCCAGGGACCTAATGCATAAAAGTTAAAATAACTGAAAAACTATCTGACCTTTTCAGTAAAATTATAGCACTCATACTTTTTGTTTTTATACCCTGTATAATTTTGACACATTAATTTATCAAAAAGCGCAGCTTGACGGGAATCAAATTGTAAACTTTTCTAAAAAATGGTAGTGTCCTTTTTTTTCTAAATTAAATACATATTTTGCACTATCTCATAGGGGAAGAAACACAGTCATTCGAAATTGTCAAAAAAGCAATTATAAAAAAAGGTTGCGCTGCAGCTGTGTTATGCGCAAATATACATAAATAATTCACATCGACCTTATTAACTCCATATGAATGTAATAGTATTTAAAATGAAATTATTAAATTTTATGCCTAGCAAGGCAAAAAACCATGGAAACAGTGTTGGATGTCACAAGAAGGCTGCTGTTGCTACTGTTGTATATATATAGGTGACTTGGAGCCTGTGGTTCCATGGTAATATATCACATTTTGTTTTTGGTAATTGTTCACCCCTGAAAAGGGCAGGGATCTCCTGCTCTTTTTATTCCCTACTACTCTATAGCTGCCTCACTATAGATGAAAGGCAAGGTGGCTGTGCCGTAGTAGGTTTATTAAGTAAAACAACTATCTTGTTTTAGTAATAGTTGAATACTGCCTTATTACGTATTTTCTTACAGTTTATATATGAGTTTTAACATAAACTAGCATTGCGGTAAACCTGGAAAATCACGCCAGTTTTTCTTAACCAAGGCAAGCTTACTATTTTATGAAAAATCTCAAAACACCTAAATTTCTGTAATGTAAAATATTTTTGTTACCCACTGTTAAGAATAAACCTTTGACTGAAGGTTCGTTATGGATTAAATTATTTAAAATATACTATAACGTATAGCTAACTAAAATTAATAAATGTACCTAATAAAATTTAATAAAAAATTTAGAATTTCCTACAATTATTTCCTGTCGATTAGACATGCTCCCCACCCTCATCGGAGGTGTCTGTGGTGGATAAGTCTTGAAGCGGAGTCAGCTCAAAGGTTTTTTTCGGCTCAGAGGCTCGGTGACGCATATTGCCCCAAAAAGGATAATAGAACTGGCGACGTATGAGTGATGTTTTATTTTCTTCCACATGATATTTTCAAGGCGTTGACCCAGTTGTTGCTCGTTAACCTTGAGGTGAGTCAAGTCGTTTTGTATCGTAAATAATGGCTCTTCCTCAAAACTGCTGACGGGTGGGTTTGACGCCGGTACTACATTATTATTTGTTGTGTGGTCAATATTCACCGTTGACACTTTGGAATAACTCGACACGACCGGAACCGTATCAAGTGTTTTGTTTGGATTATGCAGTCTTCGGTGAGATTGATAATACCGGTGGTGTTTAATAAAATTTCTTGCCTTTTTCCATTGCAGGTTATGGCGATGTTTGTTGGATGCGGCGTGATATACATCCAACTGTTTGGTGTATACAATTGATTCCAGGTAATTCCAGTGACTGTATAAGTTCTACGTTGCATTTCCTCTTTTGATGACGCTGATAGATGTCGTCTATTACACAGTTTGAACTTGTTTCCATATTTTTTACAGCTGGTGGCGCGTAGAGATATGTGTGTTTTCTTCGTGTGCATGATTTAATCTCGTTGTGCATTAATTGAAAATATTGCTGATTGTTATAGTCATCGGCCAAAATGTCATTTGTGACGTCCAGTGCCCAGTAAGTCCCATTTTGAATCTTGAGTGGTGTTGGAACCACCTTGAGTAGGATGAACTCTTAAGGTGCATTTAGACTATAGTAGTGTCGTCGTAGTTGCGTTGTAGCTGTAGTGAATTGTTTTCAATAGATAATGCAGAACGGATTATTTTAATAGATAAATAGTTAACAATATTTTTCTGTACACATTTTTTAATATAATTTACTTTCTAAATGCTTTATCCAAGTTGTAATGGACCCTCCTTCTAAATTTTCTTTTTTTTCTCCTCTACCAGGAGAGCCCGGGTAGTGTCGAATTCCTACCGACTAAAACCCCCCGATTGTGGTTCCAACCAGCCTGATGGCTAGCCAGAGTTACTGCCCTGCAGCCATTACTGGCTTACTGTGCACCCTTTGATCCTAGTTTAACCACTCCACTCCCCTGTACGAGTTTGTACAGGTCCGTAATGGAGCAGTTCCTAGTGTTGATTCTAGTTTAACCACACCATTAAATTTTACCCTGTACGAGTTTGTACAGGTCCTTAATGGAGCAGTTCCTAGTGTTGATTCTAGTTTAACCACACCATTAAATTTTCCCCTGTACGAGTTTGTACAGGTCCTTAATGGAGCAGTTCCTAGTCGTTACTGGGTCTAGTTCAAGTTCCCCATAGGGCTATACTGGCCATATTCGGTCGCCAGAGTCTCGTCTGTTTTAGACAGGGAGCACCACGAGAAGGTGAGGTTGGCATTTGGATATAAGAGGCTAGATGCATTCGCATCATACCAATCGAAAACCTCTGGTCCCATGCCCACTGTCCTAAGCATGGTTTCCAACTGTTCCGAGCAAATATGAAGGTTACATTATATTCGCATCACTATCCCTTACGAACGCCTTATTTATACCTAAAAATTTTTGCTATTTTTAATACGCAGTGAAAAGAGGGAAATTTAAGGATAAAAAGTAACTCTATTTAATTAATTATAGCTGTACCTATGTGACAATTTTAGAAAATTACTAGTTTGACGTAAAAAAGGGGAGAGGGGTACTAGAGCGCCACTGTGTATTGTAGGTTTATTAATTATTAACTTCGTTTGGTCAGGAGATGAAGGCATAAGGAAATATAATACCTTGTTCATTTATTGAAAATATCGACTGTCGGCAATTCATCGAAATAACTCCCATGCTTAAAATTGGTGTGTTCATGCCATCTCTTTCATGCGCGCCCGAAATGATCTACCTATCTCTGTGTAAGGGGGATGGTTTTTTTGACTACAAACACGGCTGATAATACGGTACTATAACTTTTCTAAAGGTTATTACTAAAGTAATATATAAAATTAAAAAGGTAAATTATTTGATAAAATTTGTCCATGGAATCGAAGTAATGCTAAAAGTAAGCGCTTTTTGTCAATTAAAAAAAAGCCCTAATTTCTTCGCAATTATAATAAACCAGATGATTGATCAGCGGATCAGATATAAATACTACTTATAGTACCTTGTTAGTTTATTGCTTATTAAGTAGTATTTCACTGAACATACTATTGAAAATTACCACATTTTTTTTTTGTCCATCTTTTGTTACCCAATCAAACATAATTTTAAAATATTTAACATTTAAAACATTTAACTTACATTCAGAAAAAATAGAACCTATTCAGTTAATACAAAAGAAATGTGTAAGGTGGAGCTTTTAACATATTCAAAAATTTTGCAGGAGGGTCTGTTATTACCAATATTTGTTTAAAACATTAAACAAGGTAAATTATATTAAAAAGTGTGTACCAAGAAATATTGTTAACTATTTATCTATAAAATATCCTGTTCTGCATTATCTATGGAGAACAATTCACTACAGCCACAATGCAACGACGACGACACTACCACAGTCTAACTGCACCTTGAGATATCTTCAATGGTAAAGTATGCATATATTTGTATCCATTGCCCTTCGGACTCCTCCACAGTTGTTTTTTTCGGAACATGCCAGATTTTTAGGTGTGATGGCAGCTTCTTGTTCGCATCTTTGATAATGGATGCTACATGAATTAGCGATAATAGTTTATAAATTGAGCCTTTTTCCCATATAATTTCAAATACTTTAGAGTAATAACTGATGAGTTCGTATATGAAGTTGGAAGCTAACTGATATGTACTCATAATGTGGATGTTGATTGCGTGGATGTTTGCTGCTCTATACCATGATTGCATCTCGTTGCAAAGGTTTTGAAGTTTACTTTTCTTGTTTACGCTTTTTCGTTGGAGTAGCTGAGCTTTTTCTTCTTTAAACTCTATTTCTTGAATGCACCTAATGACTACTATAAAGGTTTGTTCAATTTCTTCTGCTAATACAGTACCTTTTGGCGCGTTCTTTTTCATTCTTCGGCAGTATGACAGTACTTGAAGCATTTTTGTAAGTGAAGAAAAACGATTTTGTATATACGTTTGGTGACATTTAATGTGTTTTGTTTCTTCATTCGTTTTTGAAATATCATTATTTTTGGGCCAATTTTCCTTATTTGGCAGCCAGTTGGGCCCTTCCCACCAGAATTTTGATTCATGGAGTATGCCAATGTGTACACCTCGGGAGATGGCATGAGCAGGATTGTCGCTAGATTTTACATGGTTCCATCGCTCTGGGGGTATGTATTTTGTAATTTCTGACACCCTATTGGCCACGAACGTATTTCAACGTATCGGGTCTCCTTTAATCCATTCTAGGGTGATCATAGAATCGGTCCATGCGTGGATGATTAGATCATTTATTTTAAGTGCTCGAATTGTCTTATCCATGAGTTTGGCAAGGAGTACTGCGGCGCATAACTCAAGCTTTGGTAAAGTTGTTCGATTTCTAGCTGGAGCTACTTTTGATTTTGCTTGCAGTAGCTTGAGTAGCGTGATAAGCTTTTTCTGAGGTGTCGCAAAATCCCAAAAGCTCAATTTTTTGGGTTTCTTGTTGGATCCACCTTAGAATTTTAATTTTTCAAATGTTTTTACGTTCTTCTTGAATTTGTAACCATTGCTCGTAAATCTCTTTGTTAACGGGATCGTCCCATGCTAATTGTTGTAACCATAGGTCTGGTATTATTAGTTTAGCTCTTATTATGAAGGGTGCTAACCATCCTAATGGGTCAAAGATCTCTGCAATTTCTGACAACATTTGCCTTTTTGTGTTACAGATTTTTGATGATGTATTGACCTTTTTCTGAGGTAAATCCTCCCGACTTCAGTAACTTTATCAAATCTTTTTGGAGTTGAATGGCATCTTTTAAGTTACTTGCTCCTGATAAAACGTCGTCTACATAAAAATCTTCCAATAAAATTTTTGATGCATTTTCTTCATCTCTTGCCTGTTGGTGCAGTGTCCTTATGGCCAGGAATGAGGCGGCGGCTGTCTCATAAGTTACTGTGGCTAACTTATACTCCTGAAGTGGCTGAGTTGGTCTGAATCTCCATATTATTCGCTGATATTCTTGATCGTTGTTTTCTATTTTTATTTGTCGGTACATCTTCTCTATATCTGCTATGCGCAACTTTATGTTTTCGCCAATGCAATAAGATGTCAGCAAGATCGTTTTGTAACCTTGGCCCTGCATACATTACTTCATTGATGTGCATGAAGCATCAAAAGACTACTCTTAACTTTGTACTTGTACTTTCTTCTCGTATTACGGCTTGATGTGATATGTAGTATTGTAGGTTATTTGCGTATGCCGGGATTCTCTCCATATGTCCAAGCTCTAAATATTCTTTCATAAAATTCGCATCTGGCTGTAAAGGTTTGAGTCTGACTTGAATTTTCTTTCTAGTTGTAGAAATCTTGCGACGGCTCTTGACTTTGAGTCCCCTATTTGTGGTGATTTTTCTTTTAATGGTAACTTTACTGTGCATTCTTGTTTTTTCGTAGAATTTTTCGCAAATTTGATCTTGGCGCAAATTTGATCTTCTTGGCGCATGTGCTGTACATCAAGCAACTCTTCTATCTCCCAAAACATGCATAATACCATGCTCGTGACTTGCAATTTCTGAGTATCGTTTTTTGAAATTATACATCCAAATTCTGTTTTTTGTCTGATTAGTCCGGCATCTTTCTTGAGCCCTTCTAAAATTATTTTCCCATGCTCTTCGGCTCCCAATAAAATGTCGATTGGTCCAGTTGTGTTAAAGGTTGGGTCGTCCAAAATGGTGTTATGCCATTGCTCCATATCTATGTTGGGTATTGGTTGGCTTGGAAGGGCTTTTGTGATTTTTGGTAGAACCAACAGCTCCGCGCTTAACGTGTAGTTGCTAGAAAAGCGAGGCTTTAATTGGACGGTAACTTTGCACTTTGATATTTTTGTTCCAGCGTCTCCGACTCCTGTGATTTCTACTCTTATCTTTTGTCGTGGTATGGCTAACATTTGTGCGGCTTCTTCGTTGATGAAGGATGATTGCGATCCTTGATCGATTAGAACTCTGAGTGCCAGTAATGTCCCTACTAGTGCTGTGGCAAGCAATACTTCTTTTGTTCAGTGTTTTGCCTTTCTTCGGATGCGTGATGGGTCCCATGATGCGGGTATCTTGCATTGTTTGGCCGTGGGCTCGACTTGGTTACTTGATCTTGGGTGCTATTCGGTCTTGAATTAGAGTTTTGGAATCTGGTCGGTCTTGCGTTGTGGTTCGAGTTAGGTTGACGTTCTTTATGCAGCAGAGTATGATGATGTAGATTGCAGATTTTGCATCGGTTTGTTGCAGTACACCTGTCTCTGTAATGTTGATTGATGCAATTTGTACATAGTTGCTTGTCCCTTATCGTCTTAATTCGGTCTACTGCTGATAGTGCTAGGAATTGGCTGACTTTCTATATAATGTGATCTCCTCGGCATACTTGGTACTTGTTTCTTTGTATCTGTTTGTTAATTTTTCCAGTGCTGAGTGTCTCTAGTGACTGGAATCTTCTTTTCAGGAATTGAAAAATATCTTTAAGCGTTGGCACGTCGAATGGGTTAGTTAACGTTTGTTCATATAGCTTGTTTGATTCTGCGTCCCATTTTCGTCAAATTATTCTTCCAATAATAGAGTCCCATGATGACGTATCAAACCCCAAGGTTTTAATTCCTTCTAAGCACTCGTTGATGACAACGTATAACTCTTTTAACTTTTGAGCTGATTCGTAGTTTATTGTTGGTAAATCGAATATTTGGTCTACCAGCTTAGAAACGATCAGCCGGTTGTTTTGATATCGTTGTTCTAGTAAGTTCCACGCTGTGACGTAATTTTCTTCTGTTACTGCTAGGTGCCGAATGAGAGTTTGATGTCGCTGGGAGGGGAATATCTGCGGAATCCATTCTTCATTCTTTGGTTTTCTCTTCTATTTCTTCAATTATCTTTTCGTAATTTTTCTTTATGGCATGGTGGTTCGACATATAGTCTTCGTTAGGGCTACTACTCATTATAATGTCGGTGTGTATTTTTTGGACTGAATCCCATTGTTTTTGTATAGAAATTCTCGAACGGCGGTGTTTTTTCTTCTCATTTTTTCTCCGTCGGGCTCAGTGTCGTCTGCTTTTTTTGCAGGTCTTTAAGTATTGTTTGAACTCGTAGATTTTCTTGATTTGATCCAGGTACTTCATGATGAAATAGATGTGACCTGGTTATCCTAGTGCTTTTAGTTCGTTGTCCTTTTCTTGAATAGCTTTTGTCTGCTTCTTGATTCCGTTGGATTATGTAGGATTGATTTTTTCTTGTTTATGAATCTTTTTTCGAGTTGGAAAAAAGAGTTTTTAGTTCGTCCGCCAGCTTTTGCTGAATTTTGGCTAATTCATTGCATTCCTCCATTTTGTATGGTTGATTCTTTAACTATTGATGTTTGTTTTGATATGTTTCTTATAGCGTGGATTTTGCTGATGCGTTTGTTTTGGTCGGGTGGGTGCTGTTGGTGCGTTGAGCTTGATGATGTGGAAGCTGGCTGCTGTAGCTGTGTGTATAGGTTTCTTTTCCGTAACTCTGTGCTTTGTACACTTGCTGTTTGGATTTGTTGGCGGCCTTTATGTCCTTGTTGATTTATGGACGCTGAATGCTCCTGTAGCTGTGGCGACTGGGCCTTGTTGATTTAGGGACGCTGAGTGGTCCTGTAGCTTTGGCGACTGTGGCCTTGTTGATTTAGGGACGCTGAGTATTCCTGTAGCTGTGGCGTCTGGCGCCTTGTTGGAGGTGGCTCTTTTGACGGCGGGCTCCTGGATTTATGGACGCTAAGTGGTCCTGTAGCTGCGGAGACTGGGCCTTCGTGAATGAGGGACGCTGAGTGGACCTGTAATTGGGGCGACTGGGCCTTCTTGATTGAGTGATGCTGAGTGGTCCTGTATTTGCGGTGACTGGGCCTTCTTGATTAAGGGACGCTGAGTGGTCCTGTAGCTGTTGCCTTATTGATTTACGATGGAGGTGGCTCTTTTAGCGGCGGGCTCCTGGACTATTTTTGATGGCGGCTGGCTCCTGCAATCGGCTCTTCTACCGATCTTTTACCTTTTTGGCTCGGAGGACTATAAAAAGGGCAGGGATCTCCTGCTCTTTTTTATTCCCTACTACTTTATAGCAGCCTCACTATAGATCAAAGGCAAGGTGGCTGTGCTGTAGTAGGTTTATTGAGTAAAACTTGTTTGAGTTGTTGAATACTGTCTTATGACGTATTTTGTTACAGTTTATCTGTGTTTTAACATAAACTAGCATTGCGCTAACCCTAGAAGATCACGCCAGTTTTTATTAACCAAGGCAAGCTTACTATTTTATGAAAAATCTGAAAACACCTAAATTTTGTAATACACTGTTAAGAATAAACCTTGACTGAAGGTTCGTTATTGTTTAAATTACTTAAAATATACTATAACGTATAGCTAACTAAAATTAATAAATGTACCTAATAAAATTTAATAAAAAAATTAGAATTTTCTAAAAATATTTCCTGTCGATTAGACAACCCCTCTTTTGATTTCTGGGATGTACTAGCTCCCCTCATGATATATATGTATCTGTCTTAAATACGGTTATTCAATATATATATATATATATATCTGGGACGGCTTAATGAAAAATATACATATTTTCCTAGCATAGTGGCACCCAAAATAAAAAATATCCTAGAGACACCCACGAAAATATATATAGTAATTGTGGCACATTTACATCAGTTTACAATGTGACACCCAACAGTGTTGCCATTATTTACGAATGAAAAATAGCCTATTTTTATTTTTATTTCGACATTTAATTCAGATTGCTCAACGAACGACCAACCTGTATCTATCACTGAACGGATTTTAATAAAACTTTTTAAAACAAAATACCTTTAAAACAAGGTACCACTCGACCTACCGCCCTCTTGATAAAAGGGGTGAAAGTTACCCCTCATAAGGGGTGATGAATAGAAACAAATTAAAACTATAGAAAGGTGCTTCTGAAAATATGAAAACCAACGTGTCCGAGAGGAAAGTAAAAATTTGACAATAACAGGGTCAGAAAATTGATTTTTATTCAGTTCGTGACAAATTTGACAGTAAATACCTTGAGAACTAATCATTCAATTTTCAAAAAAAGTTCGAGGTTGTAAGGATAATCAAAGTACCTTTAAAACAAAGTATCACTTGACCCATCTTCCCTATCTTAATAAACAAATAAACAAGATAAACTCCACCCCTCAGAGGATACGGAAAAACAGAAACAGCAAGAATGTGATTTTCAAAAAATTAAAATCGACTTGTCCTAGCTAAAAGTCTAAATACGATGGTAACAGGCTCAAAAAATAAATTTTGAATCCGCTCATGATAACTTCACCAGCAAATATCTCAAAAACTAATCATTCGATTTTCAAAAAAAAATACGGTGTTGTAACAAGAGTCAAAAGACCTTTCAAACAAGGTACCACCCGACCCATCTTCCCTATCTAAAAAAGAGGGGGGAAAGTTACCCCAGCCAGGGGGTGCACCCTAGCGAAATACCGAAGGGTCAAAAAGTTTCCCCTTTGAATACGAAATTGACGTGTGCAAGCGTTTTTTTTTTAAATCGACCTTAAAATTCACTAAAACAACATTTCTGTATATTTATTTTTTTTATTGTTAAGGTGGATTTTTAGCCAAAACGATATAGATACCAAAAAACCAATTTTTAGAATTTTTGTCTTTTCACCATGACGTAAAAATTACTGAACCGATTTTGTTGGGAGTTTCACTACTGCATTCTTGGGAATGACAAAGACATTATTTCATTAAAATCGGTTCACAAACAAAAGTTGAGACCATCTAAAGCCAAAAGAAACTAGTTAGTAACCGAGATAGACCCCTCCCAGAAAATATTTTTTTTTGTTCTTATATTATTCGAAAGGTCCTTTTTGCACTTTTATTTCAGGAATTGGAATTCTCAAGTAAATGTTAGTCCTCCCCCTAAGATGATATCTGCATGAACTCTGAGGTATGGGCGAAATTTCATAATAAGTTGCAAATTTTTTTTGGACAACACATTAACCCAACCCAAGAAAATACTTTGCCGTGAGCAGACGTCCATGCGCTAAAGTGTATTTTATCCAAGCGAGACGTAAAAATAAAAAGATATGCTCCAAATAAAAATAAGCAACTTTTAATGGCAGTTTATGAGGATGGAAGAAATAAAAAAACTAAATAAATTTGCAGAAATTGTGTTAAAAATAAAAAAAAAATATTTTAATAAAATAAAAAGAACTAAATAAAAATATCAAATGTCACATCCATGCTAATAATACGAATCCGTTCCGGGAACGTACCTGCGACGTCCCACCACAACTTACAGAACGTTCCGGGAACGACCTGTTTGGTCGCCTTACGTTCCGGGAATATTCTAGCGATGTTTCCAAAAACTTTGTTCCGGGAACGTCCCTTGGACGTTACATAGATGCACACGCGCATAGACAAGAAGTCAAAGAAGACAAGAAGCCAAAGCAGAAGTACAAAAGCAAACACGTAAATTAAAAAACCAATGGTGGACCACAAAATCACATGAAATGCAACATCTAGCTGAGTCCAAAAACACCAGAGCATTCTTTCAAGCTACTAAGATGATATATGGTCCCACTACACAAGGTATCAATCCCCTACGATCCAAAGATAGAACAAGGCTGGTTAAAGACAGATCCTCTATCAATTCACGATGGAAAGAACACTTCCAAGAATTACTCAACAGAGAGTCTCAGGTCGATAATGACATCTTCGACAAAATTCCGGAGAACACCTCACAACAACACCTAAGTGAGATTCCGAGATTAGAGGAAGTCGAAAAGGCCATCACACAGCTAAAGAATAACAAGTCAGCAGGCACAGATGGTATTGCTGCTGAACTCTACAAACAAGGGGGTCCCGCACTTAATTCCCAAATGCACATTCTAATAAGTAAAATATGGACCACTGAGACCATTCCTGCCGAACTCAGAGATGCCCCTATAGTTACCATTTTCAAAAAAGGCGACAAGGCCCAATGTGGAAACTACATTACACTACTCTGCTTTCTGTTGCTGGAAAGATACTTGCACGGATACTATCAAACCGATTAATTCCGATTGCTGAACAAAATCTGCCAGAAACACAGTATCGATTTAGGCCCAATCGAGGCACAGCTGACATGATCTTCAGTTCCAGACAAATGCAAGAGAAATCTAGAGAACAAAATCGCCCTCTCTTCATGGCCTTCATAGACCTATTCAAAGCATTTGACTCGGTCAACAGAGAAGCTCTATGGAAACTACTGGCAAAAGCTGGATGCCCTCAAAAATATATTCAAAATCTTAGACTACTACACGACAATATGAATGCAACAGTCCTGAGCAACGATGGATCAGGAGAGTCATTCCAGATTACGACAGGCTATTCTCTATATTTTTAGGTGCCATGCTTCACCTTGTTGAGGAACATCTACCGCCGGGAGTGGAAATTCTATATAGATTCGATGGTGGCCTACTTAACCTAGGCAGACTGCGAGCAAAAATTAAGGTCTCGACGACCTCGTTAATCGAACTGCAGTACGCCGATGACAACGTCGTTATGGCCGATACAGAGGAAGGTCTACAGCTGGTAATCAACGCATTTAATCAAGCCTACAAAAGCATTGGCCTAGAGGTCAATCTTGCCAAAACGCAAATTCTTCACCAACCAGAACCAGATACGAATCCCCAAGCTCCAAACATTTCCATCAGTAGCCATCCTCTGCAGAATGTGGAACATTATCCATACCTTGGGAGCCACCTATCATTAAATGCAACTATTGACGCAGAAACACAGCATCGCCTAAAATGTGCTAGCGCAGCGTTCGGACGGCTTGAACAATCACGACATCAATGCGGAGACCAAGCTTCGTGTCTACAACACAGTTATAATACCAACTCTAACATACGGATGCGAAACGTGGACCACCTACAGAAGGCATATCAAACGACTAGAAAAATATCATCAAAGTTGTTTAAGACGAATACGGAGAATCAAATGGCAAGACCGACGAACCAACATAAGTGTTTTAGAAGAAGCCAGAACAACTAGTATAGAAGCCCTAATCTTCAAGCACCAGCTTCGTTGGACTGGTCACATTATACGCATGCCCGAAATACGTCTCCCAAAGCTGATATTTTATGGACAACTGAAGGAGGGAAAGAGAAATCAAGGAGGTCAACAAAAAAGGTACAAAGACGTTCTCAAAGGCAATATGATGAAGGGTCACATCGATATAAACAACTTCGAGACCACGGCAAACGATAGGGCTTCATGGCCCCGAACAGTCCATGAGAGAGCACAAACTTTTGAAGAGCAACCACGTAGACTAGATACGGAGAGGAGAGAACGTTGAAAGGAGCGACAAAATGAAAGAATGGATGACCAACAACACCAGGCTGCTGCCGGAGACTGGGTGTGCCAGGACTGTGGAAGGGTGTGCGGCTCGAGAATTGGCTTACATAGCCATCAAAAAGCGCACAACAGATAGCGACGATACAGAATAGAGGAAAATCATACTCGGTATCGAGTGATTGCCTATGATGATGACATAGACGTTGTTCGAACGGCCCTGGGGACCTGTTTTTTTGCACCCTCCCCTCGGTCTGGTGAGGACCCCTAGCGGACATTTTAGAATCGTTCTAATGGACGTTTACTAAACGTGCTGGAGGCGGCTTGTTGCTCAAAAAGATAACCCATTTTTAGTGATTGAAACGATCACAGAGTAAATGTCACAAAAAATCGATCCAAATCGGGAATAACAGAACGATTCTACAACAGGGGTGCGTTTGGAAATTTTCACCCCAGGGCAAAGGTTATACTTTGGCTAGCCCAAAACCGTTCGAAAATAAACGAGATGAATGTAATGACGTCCTACACCTCCGTTCGAAACTTAAAAACGTGATCGCCACGGCCTTGAGCAGGGAAAAAGTTACCCGCGTCTGGGCAATAGCATTTTAACGTAAAAAATGTGTTTTGCCCCTTTAATTTTTTGGTCAGCGTAAACAAAAACTGTGTTTTAAACAAAGGTAATCCTACTTGAAGCAATTCACATTGCAGAACGATTTTGCCCGTATACTAAAACAAAACTGATTTTCAGAACGAATCTAACACCCACTTTCGAAAATTCAAAGTACTGGGGTCACCCTACCTTCGCCTTACCATTATCTTTTATTTGCAAACGTAACCCAGAAGAGTAGAAGACGAGATATCAAATGTCATGTGTTAAATAAAAAGCAATAAAAAACTAGCCGAAAGAAACGAATAACCATTAACTTGAAGGGTGAATTTATTATTTAGAGGGATTATGCTATGACGTCATCTTGCCTTGAAACAAAAGGATTCAAAATTTCAAGGCCGATAAGGAGCCGCGCATAAATTAGGTAGGCAAAAAATAAGCAGACTTTTTCTATCATCAAACGTTCTATTTGAAACATTCCTTGAACCGCTAGGGGGAACGGTTACAGGACATACATTTTAAAGCTCAGGTTTGTCCACCAAATTGTCTACTAATATGGGACGTTCCGTTCGAAACATTCCCTAGACCACTGCTGGGAACGTTCCTAGCACGTACTATTTGGGTCGGATACATTACCGTTAACAAAGTGTGTTATTAAATTAGTTAAGACGATACAAATTATAAACAAAAGTTTTAACTCTAAGCCAGGTAACACCTTTAAAAGCTTTGTGCTCTTGAATAAATTTTCCACAGTTCTGTTTCTTCGGAGCTTTATGATTCTGAATATATTTTTTTAAATATTTTTTCATCAGTTATTTTTAATTCTGCGACCATCTTTCTCTTGTACCTGAAATAGCTATTTGTTTATTAACAGCGCAAAGTAATACTTTGCCGCTTCAGAAAGAAGTTTGATATATTTGTTTAATTCTTTGTTAAAATAGTCCCAAACTTTAAACTGGAATAACTTTAAAGGTGTGCAGCTTTGTTAGTTCAGGACTAATTAATAGAACATGAAATTCGCCTTCGACGCATTAAAAAAAATGGCGGCCACCTTTAAATTCAAGATGGCGGACACTGTCAAATTGAAGCATAAATGTCATCTCGTTTCTTTTTATGGAATCCATTTAAAACAAATTAAAAAAAAATAAGCGTGATTTAGAAGCATATTCTCTATTCGGTTCAAATCGGTTCATAACTTTAGGATCTATACCCAAATATTTGGGTGAAGATCTGGTGCTCTATATGCAAATAATGAAGAAATCTTTCACCACAACGTTTTAATTTCCTAACCGATTTTAACAACTGATAGCTCATTGGATAGAGAATTGATTTGGCGGCTATTTTTGAATTTAAGATGGCATGAGATAAACCTACTTTATCTTTAGGAATGGGGCTTTCCCATTAAAAAAAGTTATTTTTTTTTTGGAATATACATAAACTTTTTCCCCTCTATGTCTCTATGTGAAAAATAATGTTTTTAATCGTCGATTCAGTGGCCTTAGGAATTTTCAAAACGAATATAGGTAACGTCATAATCAATACAGATGACGTCAATGTCAAGTACAGTTTTTATTTGGACCACTGGGTTGCGAACTGCGGCCAGTGATACCAACTCTAGGGAATTGTCCCTAGTTCTAGGGACAATTGTGCATTTTTTTTACTAGGGAAATGGGGAAATTCTAGGGATTTTCTCTTCTTTTTTGTGCGCACTTTTTTGCTAGGAAAATCGAGGTATTATAGGACTTTTTTGTCCTCCTTGTGCAATCTTTCTTCTAAAACCAAACCATAACATAGGTTCAGCTGAACAGTGAATAAAAAAACGTCTACCGAAATGTAGTGACCTCTATTGGGCGGCGCATCGCTCATGATTTCGGGGAATTACCGAGTATATGTGCGGTAAAATACATTATTGATTTTAATGTCACAAATGATCACATCAAATCACATCAACCAAACCGTTGTATGCTCCCGATAAATGAAATTTTGTATTTTTTTAATATAAATTGTATATAAATATATGTTTTAGTTTTTATTTCTCTTTTTACCAATTTTGGTTTTACATATTTTTTTAAATTTTAAAGTCTAGGGGATTCTAGGGAAAAATTTCTTAAAATCTAGGTATTTTTAACTTGGGACAGTTGGCAACACCGCTGCGGCCCGCGGCTAACTTTAAGTTATACTAGTGATGGGCACATCGAAAAAAACATCGATGTTAAACATCGATGTCAACATCGAAACTCAACATCGATGGTGAAAAAACATCGGAATATAAACATCGATGCTTCTGAACATCGATGTTTTTTTTACTTTACATCAGTTTACAATGTGACACCTAACAGTGTTGCCATTATTTACGAATGAAAAATAGCCTATTTTTATTTTTATTTCGACATTTAATTCAGATTGCTCAACGAACGACCAATCTGTATCTATCACTAAACGGATTTTAATAAAACTTTTTAAATCAAAATACCTTTAAAACAAGGTACAACTCGACCTACCGCCCTCTTGATAAAAGGGGTGAAAGTTATCCCTCATAAGGGGTGATGAATAGAAACAAATTAAAACTATAGAAAGGTGCTTCTGAAAATATGAAAACCAGCGTGTCCGAGAGGAAAGTAAAAATTTGACAATAACAGGGTAAGAAAATTGATTTTTATTTAGTTCATGACAAATTTGACAGTAAATATCTTGAGAACTAATCATTCAATTTTCAAAAAAAGTTCGAGGTTGTAAGGATAATCAAAGTACCTTTAAAACAAGGTATCACTTGACCCATCTTCCCTATCTGAATAAACAAGGTAAACTCCACCCCTCAGAGGATACGGAAAAACAGAAACAGCAAGAATGTGATTTTCAAAAATTTTAAATCGACGTGTCCTAGCTAAAAGTCCAAATACGATGGTAGCAGGCTCAAAAAATAAATTTTGAATCCGCAAATGACAACTTCACCAGCAAATATCTCAAAAACTAATAATTCGATTTTCAAAAAAAAATTTGGTGTTGTAACAAGAGTCAAAAGACCTTTCAAACAAGGTACCACCCGACCCATCTTCCCTATCTAAAAAAGAAGGGGAAAGTTACCCCAGCCAGGGGGTGCACCCTAGCGAAATACCGAAGGGTCAAAAAGTTTCCCCTTTGAATACAAAATTGACGTGTGCAAGCGTTTTTTTTAAATCGACCTTAAAATTCACTAAAACAACATTTCTGTATATTTATTTTTTTCATTGTTAAGGTGGATTTTTAGCCAAAACGATATAGATACCAAAAAACCAATTTTTAGAATTTTTGTCTTTTCACCATGACGTAAAAATTACTGAACCGATTTTGTTGGGAGTTTTACTACTGCATTCTTGGGAATGACAAAGGCATTATTTCATTAAAATCGGTTCACAAACAAAAGTTGAGACCATCTAAAGCCAAAAAAAACTACTTAGTAACCGAGATAGACCCCCCCCGAAAAATATTTTTTCTTGTTCTTATATTATTCGAAAGGTCCTTTTTGCACTTTTATTTTGATATAAATGTCTTTCCTCAGGAATTGGAATTCTCAAGTAAATGTTAGTCCTCCCCCTAAGATGATATCTGCATGAACTCTGAGGTATGGGCGAAATTTCATAATAAGTTGCAAAATTTTTTTGGACAACACATTAACCCAACCCAAGAAAATACTTTGCCGTGAGCAGACGTCCATGCGCTAAAGTGTATTTTATCCAAGCGAGACGTAAAAATAAAAAGATATGCTCCAAATAAAAATAAGCAACTTTTAATGGCAGTTTATGAGGATGGAAGAAATAAAAAAACTAAATAAATTCGCAGAAATTGTGTTAAAAATAAAAAAAAAATATTTTAATAAAATAAAAAGAACTAAATAAAAATATCAAATGTCACATCCATGCTAATAATACGAATCCGTTCCGGGAACATACCTGCGACGTCCCACCATAACTTACAGTACGTTCCGGGAACGACCTGTTTGGTCGCCTTACGTTCCGGGAATATTCTAGCGATGTTTCCAAAAACTTTGTTCCGGGAACGTCCCTTGGACGTTACATAGATGCACACGCACATAGACAAGAAGTCAAAGAAGACAAGAAGCCAAAGCAGAAGTACAAAAGCAAACACGTAAATTAAAAAACCAATGGTGGACCAAAAAATCACATGAAATGCAACATCTAGCTGAGTCCAAAAACACCAGAGCATTCTTTCAAGCTACTAAGATGATATATGGTCCCACTACACAATGTATCAATCCCCTACGATCCAAAGATAGAACAAGGCTGGTTAAAGACAGATCCTCTATCAATTCACGATGGAAAGAACACTTCCAAGAATTACTCAACAGAGAGTCTCAGGTCGATAATGACATCTTTGACAAAATTCCGGAGAACACCTCACAACAACACGTAAGTGAGATTCCGAGATTAGAGGAGGTCGAAAAGGCCATCACACAGCTAAAGAATAACAAGTCAGCAGGCACAGATGGTATTGCTGCTGAACTCTACAAACAAGGGGTCCCGCACTTAATTCCCAAATGCACATTCTAATAAGTAAAATATGGACCACTGAGACCATTCCTGCCGAACTCAGAGATGCCCCTATAGTTACCATTTTCAAAAAAGGCGACAAGAGCCAATGTGGAAACTACACTACACTACTCTGCTTTCTGTTGCTGGAAAGATACTTGCACGGATACTATCAAACCGATTAATTCCTATTGCTGAACAAAATCTGCCAGAAACACAGTATGGATTTAGGCCCAATCGAGGCACAGCTGACATGATCTTCAGTGCCAGACAAATGCAAGAGAAATCTAGAGAACAAAATCCCCTCTCTTCATGGCCTTCATAGACCTATTCAAAGCATTTGACTCGGTCAACAGAGAAGCTCTATGGAAACTACTGGCAAAAGCTGGATGCCCTCAAAAATATATTCAAATTCTTAGACTACTACACGACAATATGAATGCAACAGTCCTGAGCAACGATGGATCAGGAGTCATTCCAGATTACGACAGGCTATTCTCTATATTTTTAGGTGCCATGCTTCACCTTGTTGAGGAACATCTACCGCCGGAAGTGGAAATTCTATATAGATTCGATGGTGGCCTACTTAACCTAGGCAGACTGCGAGCAAAAACTAAGGTCTCGACAACGTCGTTAATCGAACTGCAGTACGCCGATGACAACGTCGTTATGGCCGATACAGAGGAAGGTCTACAGCTGGTAATCAATGCATTTAATCAAGCCTACAAAAGCATTAGCCTAGAGGTCAATCTTGCCAAAACGCAAATTCTTAACCAACCAGAACCATATACGAATCCCCAAGCTCCAAACATTTCCATCAGTGGCCATCCTCTGCAGAATGTGGAACATTATCCATACCTTGGGAGCCACCTATCATCAAATGCAACTATTGACGCAGAAACACAACATCGCCTAAAATGTGCTATCGCAGCGTTCGGACGGCTTCAACAATCACGACATCAATGCGGAGACCAAGCTTCGTGTCTACAACACAGTTATAATACCAACTCTAACATACGGATGCGAAACGTGGACCACCTACAGAAGGCATATCAAACGACTAGAAAAATATCATCAAAGTTGTTTAAGACGAATACGGAGAATCAAATGGCAAGACCGACGAACCAACATAAGTGTTTTAGAAGAAGCCAAAACAACTAGTATAGAAGCCCTAATCTTCAAGCACCAGCTTCGTTGGACTGGTCACATTATACGCATGCCCGAAATACGTCTCCCAAAGCAGATATTTTATGGACAACTGAAGGATGGAAAGAGAAATCAAGGAGGTCAACAAAAAAGGTACAAAGACGTTCTCAAAGGCAATATGATGAAGGGTCACATCGATATAAACAACTTCGAGACCACGGCAAACGATAGGGCTTCATGGCACCGAACAGTCCATGAGAGAGCATAAACTTTTTAAGAGCAACGACGTAGACTAGAGACGGAGAGGAGAGAACGTAGAAAGGAGCGACAAAATGGAAGAATGGATGACCAACAACAGCAGGCTGCTGCCGGAGACTGCGTGTGCCAGGACTGTGGAAGGGTGTGCGGCTCGAGAATTGCCTTACATAGCCATCAAAAAACGCACAACAGATAGCGACGATACAGAATAGAGGAAAATCATACTCGGTATCGAGTGATTGCCTATGATGATGACATAGACGTTGTTCGAACGGCCCTGGGGACCTGTTTTTTGGCACCTCTCCCCCTCGGTCTAGTGGGGACCCCTAGCGGACATTTTAGAATCGTTCTACTGGACGTTTACTAAACGTGCTGGAGACGGCTTGTTGCTCAAAAAGATAACCCATTTTTAGTGATTGAAACGATCACAGAGTAAATGTCACAAAAAATCGATCCAAATCGGGAATAACAGAACGATTCTATAACAGGGGTGCGTTTGGAAATTTTCACCCCAGGGTAAAGGTTATACTTTGGCTAGCCCAAAACCGTTCGAAAATAAACGAGATGAATGTAATGACGTCCTACACCTCCGTTCGAAACTTAAAAACGTGATCGCCCGGGTGCGCCAGACTCGCCGCGGCCTTGAGCAGGGAAAAAGTTACCCGCGTCTGGGCAATAGCATTTTAACGTAAAAAATGTGTTTTGCCCCTTTAATTTTTTGGTCAGGGTAAACAAAAACTGTGTTATAAACAAAGGTAATCCTACTTGAAGCAATTCACATTGCAGAACGATTTTGCCCGTATACTAAAAGAAAACTGATTTTCAGAACGAATCTAACACCCACTTTCGAAAATTCAAAGTAGTAGGGTCACCCGCTGATTTTTTATGACGTCATAAATATTACCCCACCCTACCTTCGCCTTACCATTATCTTTTATTTTCAAACGTACCCCAGAAGAGTAGAAGACGAGATATCAAATGTCATGTGTTAGATAAAAAGCAATAAAAAACTAGCCGAACGAAACTAATAACCATTAACTTGAAGGGTGAATTTATTATTTAGAGGGATTATGCTATGACGTCATCTTGCCCTGAAACAAAAGGATTCAAAATTTCAAGGCCGATAAGGAGCCGCGCATAAATTAGGTAGGCAAAAAATAAGCAGACTTTTTCTATCAAATTGTTAAAAAAAGTTAGCTTGAACTTTTGTAAAAAAACGGCGCGCGAGATTTCTCACATTCCCTCAACGTTCTATTTGAAACATTCCTTGAATCGCTAGGGGGAACGGTTACAGGACGTACATTTTAAAGCTCAGATTTGTCCACCAAATTGTCTACTAACGTTCCGTTCGAAACATTCCCTAGACCACTGCTGGGAACGTTCCTAGCACGTACTATTTGGGTCGGATACATTACCGTTAACAAAGTGTGTTATTAAATTAGTTAAGACGATACAAATTATAAACAAAAGTTTTAACTCTAAGCCAAGTAACACCTTTAAAAGCTTTGTGCTCTTGAATAAATTTTCCACAGTTCTGTTTCTGCGGAGCTTTATGATTCTGAATATATTTTTTAAAATATTTTTTCATCAGCGATTTTTAATTCTGCCGCTTCAGAAAGAAGTTTGATATATTTGTTTAATTCTTTGTTAAAATAGTCCCAAACTTTAAACTGGAATAACTTTAAAGGTGTGCAGCTTTGTTAGTTCAGGACTAATTAATAGAACATGAAATTCGCCTTCGACGCATTCAAAAAAATGGCGGCCACCTTTAAATTCAAGATGGCGGACACTGTCAAATTGAAGCATAAATGTCATCTCCTTTCTTTTTATGGAATCCATTTAAAAGAAATTTAAAAAAAATAAACGTGATTTAGAAGTATATTCTCTATTCGGTTCAAATCGGTTCATAACTTTAGGATCTATACCCAAATATTTGGGTGAAGATCTGGTGCTCTATATGCAAATAATGAAGAAATCTATTACCACAATTTTTTAATTTCCTAACCGATTTTAACAACTGATAGCTCATTGGATAGAGAATCGAATTGGCGGCTATTTTTGTATTTAAGATGGCATGAGATAAACCTACTTTATCTTTAGGAATGGGGCTTTCCCATAAAAAAGTTACCTTTTTTTTGGAATATACATAAACGTAAAGGTCCAAGAAATCCATCTAAAAACTTTTTCCCCAAAAAATTTTGGGTCTCTATGTGAAAAATAATGTTTTTAATCGTTGATTCAGTGGCCTTAGAAATTTTCAAAACGAATATAGGTGACGTCATAATCAATACAGGTGACGTCATTTTTGGCTGGTCCATTACAATTTGTCAAGTACAGTTTTTATTTGGACCACTGGGTTGCGAACTGCGGCCAGTGATACCAACTCTAGGGAATTGTCCCTAGTTCTAGGGACTATAGTGCATTTTTTTTACTAGGGAAATGAGGAAATTCTAGGGATTTTCTCTTCTTTTTTGTGCGCACTTTTTTGCTAGGAAAATCGAGGTATTATAGGACTTTTTTGTCCTCCTTGTGCAATCTTTCTTCTAAAACCAAACCATAACATAGGTTCAGCTGAACAGTGAATAAAAAAACGTCTACCGAAATGTAGTGACCTCTATTGGGCGGCGCATCGCTCATGTTTTCGGGGAATTACCGAGTATATGTGCGGTAAAATACATTATTGATTTTAATGTCACAAATGATCACATCAAATCACATCAACCAAACCGTTGTATGCGCCCGATAAATGAAATTTTGTATTTTTTTAATAAAAATTGTATATAATTATATGTTTTAGTTTTTATTTCTCTTCTTACCAATTTTGGTCTTACATATTTTTTTAAAATTTTAAAGTCTAGGGGATTATAGGGAAAAATTTCTTAAAATCTAGGTATTTTTAACTTGGGACAGTTGGCAACTTTAAGTCATACTAGTGATGGGTACATCGAAAAAAACATCGAAACTCAACATCCATGGTGAAAAAACATCGGAATATAAACATCGATGTTTCTGAACATCGATGTTTTTTTTTACTTTTTTTAGAAAGTATTCTGAACCGTTATCAAAGAAACAGTTTTATTTAAGACTTATTTTGTTAATTTTACATAATAATAACCTATAATAATAATCGGTACATGCACCGGCGATCCCTTGGGAGGGGGGGGGAGTCTGCCACCCAATTTTGCTTTCAGTTGCTTGTAGTTGGGAAATATGAAGGTTCAGTTATAAAATTTAAGTACATTTTACAAAACATTTTCTATCTCTAGTTTCTTCAAACAACAATAAAAAAAATCTCAAAGTTTGAGGGCAAATATGGCTTTTTTCGCCCCCCTATCAAATGCCTTCGGATCGCCGATGGGTACATGATATTCAACAGCTAGCTAGAAAACCACAAAAAAATATGAGTATAGTACCTACATTCAAAAGAAACTATAGGTATATTATATATATCATTGGTTCAGATTAGGTAGCGACACCTATTGGCGGCAAAGTCGATCGACATCTCAAAAATAGGCAATTCCTGTTTTTTGGGCCGCAGTGGTTATATAGTACAAGTGCAAACGTCTCAGACACAGTAGACACTTAAAGTAAATACTTTAACGCATCGGTATCGGTATACGTAACGCGTTCGAAACAAAGTCAAAATACACTACATTTTTTACTTGTTCATGCCATGTTTCGAACGATGTCTGCTTCTTTGATAGGTGTGATGACAGAATCTCGTTGCGTACGGAAGGATGTACGTATCTTTACGGACCCACGAACGTACGCAACGATTTCAATCAGCAGTTCTGTCATCGCACCCTTCAAAAAAGCGGGCATCGTTCGAAACATCACATAAACAAGTCAAAAATCTGTGTATTTTGGCTTTATTTCGAACACGTTAGGTATACCGATACCGATGCGATGAAATATTTACTTTAAGTGTGTATTAAGTTAAGATTTTTGTTGAACAATTTTAGTCTTTAAATAATCTTTATTTTTCAAAAGCAGTTTACAGCGTGAAGCCAAAGTCTAAAGTACCGAAAAGCCATTTTGATGCTTTTCCAACTATATTTACTAATCCTCGTTTTGATCTATGCATCGTTTTATGCGGTTTTATGTTATTTAATTTGATCCTTGTTTGTGAAATAAGAAACTTAGCGTGGTTAAATAAATTCTTAGAAATAAAATAATAAGCGTAAGCTTGCGAATTAAAAGCGGGTGTAAAATTAAGCGATTTTTCGATTATACTATAAAAGCGTTCAATTGTTTTCAATTGATTATAAAGCGGGGCTAATTCTATATAGTGTAAAAATGTGTGTTTTCCCTCAATTACTCTTGCGTTACCTAATCGGAAAGGGAGTAAGGGAGTGTTGATAGGGATGACTTTTATATCTTCTTTAGTTAGAGTCGTCACTGCTGACACGACCATGAACAGGGTTGCTAGTCAAAGGGGTGTCATCATTAGGTGCGATTTCCTGCGAAGAAGAAAATCGTTTAGGCTTTTGGATTTGCGATTTGTGAATAACTTTCTTGTCCTTTGTAATTACTTTGGTTCCAATATCTTGTACTACCATTGCTTTTAATTTGCGAGGTTTGTTTTTCTGTCGTTTTGCCTGTTTGTCTGTTACATAGATTTTTATATCAGGCGGCATTTCTTGAGGATTTTCTCGTTTTTCGTTTTGTTTTTGATTTTGTTTAGTTTTCGTGTTATGCGACGTCTCATAGATTTTTTGATAGATAGTCTTCATCCGCTCGCGTCTGTTATTCACGTATTTACTGACAATAATTTCGTCCGTCAAATCAAAGGGGTCTAAGGAATCTAATCGTGCATTTATGATGTCAAATGGTCTCTGTTTTGTCACGCTATGTACTGATGAATTATAACCAATAATCGCGTATTGCATCAATTTATTATTTGAAGAATTTGGTTCTTTTAATTTTAAGGTCCTGAAATGTTCGATAAGAGTGGAATGTAATCGTTCGACTGGACTATTACTGTTTGAATTTCCTGGTGTCGTATAATGAATGCCTATTTTGTGTAACTTACAAAAATCTAAAACAACTTGGTTTTTAAATTCTGTTCCGCTATCTTCTGTGATGTATTGAGGTAGGCCATGGTGACTAACAAAGTTTGACAAGTTGTCAAATATGTGTACGCTCGTACACGCGTCTATCGGGTACGCTTGACCGTATCTCGAGAAGACATCAATGGCTGTCATATACATTGAGTTTGAAATCTGGAACGTGTCTAGATGAATGCACTCGAAAGGTTGCGTGGGTGTAGGTGTTAAAGCGAATTTAATCTGAGGTGGATGTCGGTCGTATTTTGCTTTCTGACAGATATCGCAGTTGTTTATATATTGGGTTAGGTCAGTTTTCATGTTTGGCCAATAATATAATTTTTTCAGTGTTAATAGGTTTTCATGGATTCCTCTGTGATTTTTATTATGATGATAGGTAATCAATTCTTTTTGTTTTTCTTCTTCGGACACATCCATTAAATATATATTAGATAGTACTAATTTATAGGTGTGGTTCCCAAAAGTTTGCGGCAAAATAACACTTAATCTTTGGTTAAGGTTATTATTCAAGTTTTTGACATAAAGGCAATAGTATTTCGATGGGTTAACGTATTCTTTGAAAAATTTTATTATTTCCTGCTCAAAGTTTGCTGTAAGATGTACTATTAGTCGTTCTTTGGTGGCAAAAGGAATATCCCTAGTCACATGATAATTACCTCGGTCTCTATGGTAAAAGATAATCTGATGTGCGTACGTATTTACGCAATTTTCGGTTATTGGTACATTTAAAATTGGGTTTTCGGCGGATGTGTGTACCGTCTCATTATCATCGGAATCTGGGGCTTCAGGAGTAGGATTCTCGTCTGGTGGTATGTCTGAAGAAATAGCTGATGGTTTTATTTGGATATTAGAGTGAATTTTTTGTCGATTATCGTTAATATTGGTTTCCGAACTTATTAACGCACTTACTTGTTTTCTCTCTTCTTCACTTAGGTTTTGATTTATTTGCGCTATGTATTCCTCTATTTCTTGATTTATTTCTCCTGGATTACCTGCGGTTGATTGATTCTCCATCATATTGACTTCTAATCTTGATAATGCGTCGGCGTTTGTATTTAATTTGCCTTTTCTATATTTCACATCACAATCAAATTCTTCTAATTTTAGGCGCCATCTTACGAGTCGAGAATTAGGCTCTTTTATATTTGAAGGTATTCTAAAGGCTTATGGTCGGTGACGATCGTGAATTTTCGGCCATATAAGTAAGGTCTAAAATATTTTGTTGCCCATACGCAGGTCAATAATTCTTTCTCTATTGTCGAGTAGTTTTGTATAGCCGGGTTCAGCGTCCTTGATGCGTAAGCTATAGGTAGATCGCTTCCAATAGTTACTTGACTCAATACTGCTCCTACGGCTACGTTCGATGCGTCTGTTGTCAATATAAACGGTTGAGTAAAATCAGGATATTGAAGTGTTGGGTCATTTGTCAATATATTTTTACAGGTTTCGAATCTCTAAAAATTCGCGGTTATGTTTTATAGTTGCGCCCTTCTTTAAACACTCTGTAAAAGGTTTGGTTAACTTAGCGAATCCTTTAATAAACCTTCTATAATATCCAAGCAATCCTAGAAAAGATTTTATTTTTTTTGGTGTTGAAGGTATTTTTAACGATTGTATGGCTGCTATTTTTCGTGGGTTTGGTTTTATTCCATCTTTGGAGATAACATGTCCCAAAAATTCGACTTCGATTCTCAAAAATTCTGATTTATCTAGCTGTATTTTTAATCTGGCTTCTTTTAATTTTGAAAATACTTGTTTTAAGTGTTTTATGTGTTCTTCAAGGCTCGTTGAAAATACTACTATGTCATCCATATAGACTAGACATATTTTTCCGTTTAAATCTCTTAAAACATTGTCCATTACTCTCTGAAAAGTAGCGGGTGCGTTTTTTAAGCCGTACTCGTATAATCCGTTTTCTACACTGAAAGCTGTTTTCTCGATAGATTTCGGATCCATTTCTATCTGGTGAAACCCTGATGATAAATCGATTGTTGAAAAATATGTGCATCAACCTAATTTATCCAAAATATCGGTGATATTTGGTAAAGCGTATTTATCGTCGATTGTTTTAAGGTTAAGTTTGTTTGTTTGCCACTTGCATCCAGCTTTTTTGCTACTATCCAAATAGGACTACTCCAAGGGCTTTGACTTGGCCTGATTATTCCCTCGTCTAACATTTTATTTATTTGGCGTTGGACTTCTTCTTTATGCACAAATGGGTATCTATATGATTTTGAATATGTAGGAATTTCATCGGTTGTTCTTATCACATGTTTGATTTTATTGGTAAAAGTCAATTTTTCGTTCCCTTTATGAAAAACATCTGAAAACTCGTTACATAGGTTTATTAGTGACACTTTTTCTTCTTGATTTAAATGGTCGCAACGAATTAATTTTGATATTTCTGGGTTTTTCTCTAATTTATCTGTAAAAATATTTTCCATATATAAAAAGTCAAAATTTTCTTTCTGAAAATCGGGAAAAATTTGGACTTGAATTGGTTCTTGAAAATACACCGTTGCATGTGTCAAGGTCTTCGGAAAGTAGAGGTTTTTGATATTACACTCTGGTATCATTATATCAACATTATTCGCGGAAACTGGAATCTTTACGTTCGACACCTGGTATGCATGTACTGTACATTTCGCTTTGCGGTTCTCGGTAATATATGGGAATACGATTTTGATAACTGATTAATTATTTATTTGGTAAATCAATTAATATATTGAATCTTTTTAAATCGTTACGACCTATAATTCCGTCATAAAACTTGTGAAAGTCAAAAAGTATGAATGAAATTTCTGTATTTGAGTCAAATTCCGAAAAAGCTGGTAAATTAGCTTTGTATAACACTTCCGTTTCGCCAGTTCCGATTTTTATGGTGGTTGGTGAATTATAAATTTTCTCTGGATAATATTTTTCTACTACAGAGGGTTTGATCAATGAATGAGGGTTGCTAGTCAAAGGGGTGTCATCATTAGGTGCGATTTCCTGCGAAGAAGAAAATCGTTTAGGCTTTTGGATTTGCGATTTGTGAATAACTTTCTTGTCCTTTGTAATTACTTTGGTTCCAATATCTTGTACTACCATTGCTTTTAATTTGCGAGGTTTGTTTTTCTGTCGTTTTGCCTGTTTGTCTGTTACATAGATTTTTATATCAGGCGGCATTTCTTGAGGATTTTCTCGTTTTTCGTTTTGTTTTTGATTTTGTTTAGTTTTCGTGTTATGCGACGTCTCATAGATTTTTTGATACACACTTTTTCTTCTTGATTTAAATGGTCGCAACGAATTAATTTTGATATTTCTGGGTTTTTCTCTAATTTATCTGTAAAAATATTTTCCATATATAAAAAGTCAAAATTTTCTTTCTGAAAATCGGGAAAAATTTGGACTTGTATTGGTTCTTGAAAATACACCGTTGCATGTGTCAAGGTCTTCGGAAAGTAGAGGTTTTTGATATTACACTCTGGTATCATTATATCAACATTATTCGCGGAAACTGGAATCTTTACGTTCGACACCTGGTATGCATGTACTGTACATTTCGCTTTGCGGTTCTCGGTAATATATGGGAATACGATTTTGATAACTGATTAATTATTTATTTGGTAAATCAATTAATATATTGAATCTTTTTAAATCGTTACGACCTATAATTCCGTCATAAAACTTGTGAAAGTCAAAAAGTATGAATTAAATTTCTGTATTTGAGTCAAATTCCGAAAAAGCTGGTAAATTAGCTTTGTATAACACTTCCGTTTCGCCAGTTCCGATTTTTATGGTGGTTGGTGAATTATAAATTTTCTCTGGATAATATTTTTCTACTACAGAGGGTTTGATCAATGAATGACCGCATCCCGTATCGATTAGTAATTTTAAAGGCGGATTTTGAATTTTAATGTAAGGCAAACTGTTTGTGGTTTCTGTGTTCATTTCTATAGTTAGGGATTCGTGTTCTGTAGTCCAGGTGTTTGAAAATTTTGTTCCTCATTTGAGTCGGTTAAGTTGTTATCAAAGTTATAATCATAATCAGTGTTTGTACGCAAAACATCAGTGTAGTCTTGGCTATCGTAATTTATTAAGTTCTGGTTATAATATTCGTCAAAATTTTGATTTTCAGTTTGATTATTGTATGAAAAATAATCATCTTATTGATTTGTTGAAAATTGATCAAAATTAGAGATATTCTGAATATTCTCAACATTTTGATTTAACGTGGGAATCGGTGTTATTTGTTCACCTTGATCGATTTTGAAACAGGTTTGACTGATTTGGTTTCATCTGAGTCGTATTTTTCGTGCATACTGACATAGGTACTGGTTTATCCGTTGGAGGTTTTCCTGTTGGTCGAAAAACGTCTCTTGGTGGCCCAAAAACTTGCCGGTTACTAAAGTATCTTTGCGGTGGTAATTGTCCTGGCTGAATATTGATTGGGGCTCTTGGGAATGATGGATTTTGATTTATGGGGAATTGATTGGAAGCAAATGGGTTATGCATCGGTCTAAAGTTTTGTTGATTTTTGGGGGGGGGGGAAATTATTTTGGGGATTTTGATAATTTTGTGGGTTTTGATAATTTTGTGGACTTTGAAAATTTTGTGAATTTTGTCTGTAGAAATTTTGAAAATTAGTTGGTGGGAAGTTCGATCTTTGCATAGGCCTAAAATTTTTATTTTTATTTGGGATATCATAACTTAAACGCGGTTGTTGTGTTTTTAACGGATTTTGTGAATATTAAAAATTTTCTTCTTCATTTACGTACGTCATTGCGGTTTCTATGCTATACGAATTTTTAAGCCTAATTATACTTTGCAAGGGATTTGGTAACCCTCTTATAAATGTTCTTAAACAAATTTGCTCGTATTGTCTTAAGTGAATAACTTTTGTAAGGAATTGATGTTATTTTTTGAGCAAGGTGGCTACGTAAAACTTGTAATATTTTTGCAAAATCTAAGGGATGTTCGTTTTTATTAGGGGTTGCCATAAACAAACCTGTTCTAAATACTCTAAGTTTCTTTTATCGCCAAAGCTTGAAGTGGATGGTACTTCTTTATCCGTTTTACTCATTCAGCTTATAAACTATTATTTTGACTAGATGTGCTCATCCATGTTAAGAGCAAGAACTGAACATTTAGTCAGTCTATTGTTCTCTCCAAAATTAAAATTAATTTCCTATACTAATTTTTTAAATTCTAATTTTCAAAAATTTTTCAAAATTTTCTTTGCTGTTTTTGTTTCTTAAATTTACCTAAAAATTACTTTCTACCGCTCAATCGGAGAGGAGAAATGGGTGATAGGAAAGATTGGACACTCACCGTACCGACTGCGCCAGTTAAGATTTTTGTTGAACAATTTTAGTTTTTAAAAAATCTTTATTTTTCAAAAGCAGTTTACAGCGTGAAGCCAAAGCTCAGAATGAATTTAAGAACAAATAAAATAATGAAAATGTACGCTTCTTCTTATCTAAAATGCAGCTGGTGTTGTTCAAGGAAAACTATATCTTTAGACTAATCAGCTTTTTCAGGGACGTAACTATTATATCCCATAATTTTTTTTGGATCGATGTTCGATGTTCCGATGTTTAAAAAAAGTATCGATGTTTTAACATCGATGATACTTTATAGACATCGATGTTAAAAATATCGATGTTGAACAACAAACATCGATGTTCTTGAAACATCGATGTTTTGTGCCCATCACTACTGTCAAATCGTTTTTTAACGTCGGTTATCCTGGGGGGGGGGTCCTATAAAATAAAGAAAAGTAAAATGCAGTAATCGTTATTTATAGAAACAAACTATGGCAAAATCTTATTTTATAGAAATCGAACTTTGAAGAAAAGTATATCAAAGAAATCGTAAAACAGAGAAACCGTAAAACGTAAAAATTGGTAAGGAGAAATCTGTTCTTTGCCTGACAGGTGTTTGCATGCGAGCTTAGAATAAGAAAGGGCGTAGAAAAGACATTATTTTAATTCTTTTATGCTAAATTTCAAGAAGTGGTTGGTTGGTTTGGGTTGCTTTTTTAAGTGTTTTGAATTGATCTGGGTTGGTTTGGGTTGGTTTAAGTTTTTTTAAGTTGGGAGAAGTCGGGTTGGTTTAGAAAAAAAAATAACTTGATCTACACCCTTTCTTATTCTAAGGGCACATACAAACAGCTGTCACAGATTTTCGCCTTACTAATTTTTACGTTTTACGGTTTTTATGTTTTACGAAGTACGATTTCTACAAAGTACGATTTTGCCATTGTTCATTTCTATGAAATATGTTTTCTCTATTGTATTTTTTTACAAACTATAGGGACTCCCTGGGGGGACCATCATAAGAGGCCCAAATTTTATTTTGTTACAGTGAAATAAATTTTGTTGCTGTAGCCGTTTTCGAGAAATCGCGACCCCCCTAGCTTAACCGTTAAGCTGAGGGGCCACACCATAACTTCAGTTCTGCTAAAGCTAGAAAGTCCAAATAAACACCACATTTTGTTGCTCGGCTTGTTCTAGGGGATCCCATATTAAAAGTTTTTAATATAATCATGGATTTTTTCTAATTTAATAAAAATCGATTTTTTTGCTTTTAAATGCTGTTTAACTTATCGTGGGGCTTCATTTTGAATGGTATTTGTCTCAGCTTTTTTGTAGCTATTTTGTTACGGTTAAATTATTTTTGTAGCTGCAGCCGTTTCCAAGAAAACCAGACTCCCCCAGCTTAACAGTTAAGCTGAGGGGCCACCCTATACCTCTAATTCTGTTAAAGCTAGAAAGTTCAATTAAACACTACATTTTGTAGCTCGCCTTAGTCGAGGAAATCACATATTAAAAGTTTTCTAAATATTCCTAGATTTTTTTTTAATTAAAAAAAAAACGTTTTTTTTCTCTTTAAATATGTAGGACAAATTGAATGTGATATATTTTTCTTATTTACTAAGGGGCCCATACACTTTGACAGTAAATGTGTACAGTAAAGTTTTAGTTATCGCCTGACGTACTCCAACATTTTGTAGCTGCTGCCGTTTACGAGATATATTTATTTTATTTTAATGGGCGAGATATATACGCCAAAGGTACTATGTGGTATATTTTTCTTATTTACTAAGGGGCCAAAAAGCTTTAATAGTTGGTGCATAGAGAACAGTTTTAGCTATAATCTGACGGATTTAAACATTTAGTTGCTGTTGCCGTTTAGGAGATATTTTTATTTCATTGTAATTGGCAAAATATATAAGCCAAATGTACTATGCGATATATTTTTCTTATTTACCAGGGGGCCCACACACTGTTTAATGCTTGGTCTATAGAGCACAGCTTGAGCTATCACCTGACGTATTTAAACATTTTGTGGCTGTTTCCGTTTACGAGATATTTTTATTTTAGTTTACTGTTTTTGTTTTTGTTTTTGTTTTTGTTTTTGTTTTTGTTTTTGTTTTTGTTTTTTTTTTTTTGTTTTTGTTTTTGTTTTTGTTTTTGTTTATGTTTATGTTTATGTTTTTGTTTTTGTTTTTGTTTTTGTTTTTGTTTTTGTTTTTGTTTTGTTTTGTTTTTGTTTTTGTTTTTGTTTTTGTTTTTGTTTGTTTTTGTTTTTGTTTTTGTTTTTGTTTTGTTTTTTTGTTTTTGTTTTTGTTTTTGTTTTTGTTTTTTTGTTTTTGTTTTTGTTTTTGTTTTTGTTTTTGTTTTTGTTTTTGTTTTTGTTTTTGTTTTGTTTTTGTTTTTGTTTTTGTTTTTGTTTTTGTTTTTGTTTTTGTTTTGTTTTTATATTTAATTTCAATTTCAATTTCAATTTCAATTTCAATTTCAATTTCAATTTCAATTTCAATTTCAATTTCAATTTCAATTTCAATTTCAATTTCACTTTCACTTTCAATTTCAAATTTCAAATTTCAAATTTCAAATTTCAAATTTCAAATTTCAAATTTCAAATTTCAAATTTCAAATTTCAAATTTCAAATTTCAAATTTCAAATTTCAAATTTCAAATTTCAAATTTCAAATTTCAAATTTCAAATTTCAAATTTCAAATTTCAAATTTCAAATTTCAAATTTCAAATTTCAAATTTCAAATTTCAAATTTCAAATTTCAAATTTCAAATTTCAAATTTCAAATTTCAAATTTCAAATTTCAAATTTCAAATTTCAAATTTCAAATTTCAAATTTCAAATTTCAAATTTCAAATTTCAAATTTCAAATTTCAAATTTCAAATTTCAAATTTCAAATTTCAAATTTCAAATTTCAAATTTCAAATTTCAAATTTCAAATTTGAAATTTGAAATTTGAAATTTCAAATTTCAATTTCAATTTCAATTTCAATTTCAATTTCAATTTCAATTTCAATTTCAATTTCAATTTCAATTTCAATTTCAATTTCAATTTCAATTTCAATTTCAATTTCAATTTCAATTTCAATTTCAATTTCAATTTCAATTTCAATTTCAATTTCAATTTCAATTTCAATTTCAATTTCAATTTCAATTTCAATTTCAATTTCAATTTCAATTTCAATTTCAATTTCAATTTCAATTTCAATTTCAATTTCAATTTCAATTTCAATTTCAATTTCAATTTCAATTTCAATTTCAATTTCAATTTCAATTTCAATTTCAATTTCAATTTCAATTTCAATTTCAATTTCAATTTCAATTTCAATTTCAATTTCAATTTCAATTTCAATTTCAATTTCAATTTCAATTTCAATTTCAATTTCAATTTCAATTTCAATTTCAATTTCAATTTCAATTTCAATTTCAATTTCAATTTCAATTTCAATTTCAATTTCAATTTCAATTTCAATTTCAATTTCAATTTCAATTTTAATTTTATTTTCCAGCAAGATAATGTCAGACCTTATACAGCGGCCATTACCCGAGACAGGGCCGTTTCCAGCTTTTTTACGACTGTAGCCGAAAGTATAAAATTCCGCCCCCCCCCTTGACTCCGAGACTTCCTGTAGCAAGAAAATATTAATTTTATACACCTTGCTATGGTCCGCAAGGTCTTCTGATCTCTCACCAATAGAATATGAGTGGGATTTGATGGGCTAGTCAATTGCCGTATGTTATTATGGACTTACAACGGTTGCGCCATGAGTTAGGGATTGCTTCGGAAACTATACCACAGGAAGACATAGACCACCTTATTCGAAGCACTCCAAGAAAAATACGGAATTTTTTAAATTTGAATGGTGGAGTACTCATTATTAATATTTGCCTAGTAAATCTTAATAAAACTTTCTGAAAAATCCATCATTTATTAGTTTGACTTAACCCTAGCATTTACCAAAAATGTATTTAAAAAAATTCCGTTGTTGTGGGTTTTGCAATTTTTAAGTCGCACAGTATAAGATCATAACATTTTTCTGAACGGATTTAATTTAGCCAAAATTTTTTAATAATATTGGATGACGCCCCTACTAATAATCTGCTCTTCTAAGTAGTGCATGCCGTCAACACCTTCGCGACAGCGCGGTGCGTTTGATGTCCCTGTATTTTACCGCAAAAAGAAAGTTAGGAAACCTAGGAAACGTTTGATTTTAACTTATAACTCAATTTTGATATTGAAGTTTTTTATACAGTTTTGTCTCCTATAAATTTAAATTATGGCTCAAACTTTTAAGTGTAGACATCTTCTTGTCGAAGAAGTAAACTGAAATGAAAATATCTCGTAAACGGCAACAGCAACAAAATGTTTAAATTCGTCAGATTATAGCTAAAACTGTGCTCTATGTACCATCAAAGCGTTTAGGCTCCTTAGTAAATAAGAACATTATATCACATAGTATCTTTGGCCTATATATTTTGCCCATTAAAATGAAATCAAAATATCTCGTAAACGGCAACAGCAATAAAATATTTAAGTTCGTCAGATTATAGCTAAAACTGTGCTCTATGCCTCAACTATCAAAGTGTTTGGGTCCCTTGGTAAATAAGAAAATTATATCACATAGTACATTTGGTCTATATATTTTGCCCATTAAAATGAAATAAAAATATCTCGTAAACGGCACCAGCAACAAAATGTCTAAATACGTCAAATCATAGCTAAAGCTGTGCTCTATGGACCAAGCATTAAAGCGTCTAGGCACCCCGGTAAATAAGAAAAATATACCACATAGTACCTTTGGCCTATATATTTTGCCCATTACAACAGCAACAAAATGTTTAAACCCGTCAGAGGATAGCTTGAGCTGTGCTCTATACACCAAGCATTAAAGTGTGTGGGTCTCCTGGTAAATAAAAAAATATACTACATAATACTTTTGGCCTATATGTTTTGCCCATTAAAATGAAATGAAAATATCTCGTAAACGGCAACAGCAATAAAATGTTTAAAATCGTCAGGTTATAGATAAAACTGTGCTCTATGCACCAACTATCAAAGTGTATGGGCCCCTCAGTAAATAAGAAAATTATATCACATAGGACACTAGGCCTATACATTTTGCCCATTAAAATGAAATAAAAAATCTCGTAAACGGCAAGAGCAACAAAATGTTTAAATACGTCCTATGATAGCTAAGGCTGTAAGGCTGTGCTCTATGCACCAAGCATTAAAGTGTGTGGGCCCCTCGGAAATAAAATAAATAAACCACATAGTACCTATATATTTTGCACATTAAAATGAAATGAAAATATGTTTAAACCCGTCGGATTCTAGCTTGAGCTGTGCTCTATACACTAAGCATTAAAGTGTGTGGGCCCCCTGGTAAATAAGAAAAATATACCACATAGTAACTTTGGCGTATATTTCGCCCATTAAAATAAAATAAATATATCTCGTAAACGGCAGCAGCTACAAAATGTTTTACTCCGTCAAGCGATAGCCAAAACTCTACTGTACACACTAACTGTCAAAGTGTTTGGGCCCCTCAGGAAATAAGAAAAATATCACAATTCAATTTGTCGTACATTTTTAAAGAGAAAAAAAACATGTTTTTTTAAATAAAAAAAATCTAGGAATATTTTGAAAACTTTTATTATGTGATATCCTCGACTAAGGCGAGCTACAAAATGTAGTGTTTAATTGAACTGTCTAGCTTTAACAGAATTAAAGGTATAGGGTGGCCCCTTAGCTTAACCGTTAAGCTAGGGGGAGTCTGGTTTTCTTGGAAACGGCTGCAGCTACAAAAATAATTTAACCGTAACAAAATAGCTATAAAAAAGCTGAAACCAATACCATTCAAAATAATGCCACACAGTAAGTTAAACAGCATGTAAAACCAAAAAAATCGGTCCTTATTAAATTAGAAAAAATCTATGATTATTTTAAAAACTTTTAATATGCGATCCCCTAGAACAAGCCGAGAAACAAAATGTGGTGTTTATTTGAACTTTCTAGTTTTAGCAGAACTGAAGTTATTGGGTGGCCCTTCAGGTTAACCATTAAGCTAGGGGGAGTCTGGTTTTCTTGGAAACGGCTGCAGCTACAAAAATAATTTAACCGTAACAAAATAGCTATAAAAAAGCTGAAACCAATACCATTCAAAATAATGCCCCACAGTAAGTTAAACAGCATGTAAAACCAAAAAAATCGATTCTTATTAAATTAGAAAAAATCTATGATTATTTTAAAAACTTTTAATATGCGATCCCCTAGAACAAGCCGAGCAACAAAATGTGGTGTTTATTTGGACTTTCTAGCCTTAGCAGAACTGAAGTTATGAGGTGGCCCCTCAGCTTAACGGTTAAGCTAGGGGGGTCGCGATTTCTCGAAAACGGCTACAGCAACAAAATTAATTTCACTCTAACAAAATAGCAACAAAAAGGCAACAAAATGTAGCATTGAACATATTTGGGCCCCTTATGATGGTCCCCCCAGGTTAACCGACGTGTTTTTTTTATGTGTTTTGCTTTTTTGGTTGTGATTCTTTTGAAGTTAATTTATAAAATTATAAACATTTAGTAGTGCGGAAGTTTATGTTTGTTTGTCTTTTAGGAAGCCTACAAGTCATATACAACTATATATGTAGTGAATGTTATTACAAACAGTACGGTTCCTGTCCACCATAGCCCTAGCTGCTAAGAACATTTAAGCTGGGTTTATACAGCTGGGTTTATAAGCTTAATTCGGAGACAAGAAGAAGAAGAACTTTTGATTGCGATTTTGAACAGAGTGTGCGCATACAAATTTTGATATTTTGTAAGTTTTTTTAAGTAATTTTATATAAGAGAGTGTCTATAAAGAGTCGACAATAATTATTTATTATGTGTTTTTCATATTTTCATATTTTTTTAAACTAAATTAACCCAACCTAACCTAAACAGACTCAAACCAACTTATTAAAAGCCAAAAAAACCCAAAAATTTTTTAATGCCAAAAAAAGATGTAGGGGTTGTAGTGTGTTTTTTTGGGATGTTTTGGCTTTGAATAAGTTGGTTTGTTTAGGTTAGGTTGGGTGAATTTAGTTAGTTTGAGTCTGTTTAGGTTGGGTTAATTTAGTTTAAAGTGTATTTTTTTGGGTTGTTTTGGCTTTTAATAAGTTGGATTGAGTCTGTTTACGTTAGGTTGGATTAATTTAGTTTGAAAAAAAAACGAAAATATGAAAAACACATCATAAATTATTGGCTCTTTAGTCACTCTCTTTATATAAAGCCGCTTTCTGACGCATCGTCAAAAACCACCATAAAAACTCAACCCCAGATCCAACAATTTTCATTCTTGCTACATGTCTATTAGAAGACAGAATTTTCTCCTAAAATCTATATCTTTTGATAGCTTTTCCTATTTGCCTGCAAAAGTGTAGACTCATACTAGTAACATTATAAAAACTTCGTTCTGCTATTGTTTAAAATATGTATATTGGTACAGCCAACGGGTGAAATGATCCAATATCTCCTGGAAAAAGTGCCCATATTCCAGTTCCTTCTAGGTATAGGTTCTGCCAAATATTTTGTGCACTTGCTGGATTGGTTCACCCCTTGGGTATAGCCATGATGGTATTTTCAGACTTCAAATATAGCTATCTATTCTAAAGCGATAATATTCTGTTCTTTTAATTTTTTTGCACTTATTTTAAAGGTTTCACTATTAAAAAAAGTATTGATAAAAAGGTTTTTAAAGAGAGCTGTAGGTAAGTAGTTTTTTAACTTTTTGAATTTTGTTAAGATTTTTTTTCGGAAAGTGATTCTAACAACTTACCCAAAGTGGATCATCAGGTGATTAATTTATATTATTTGGATAATATGGATTTCTTTAGCGCTGAGATGAAGAATGTTAAGACTGGAAAGTGAGTATGGTTGAACTGAGCACATTAAAAATCCAAATTGTGTCAAAATATATAAGTAAGACTGTTAAGCATTTGTTATAAAAACCTTGTCAAGTGACTTGAAATATGATTTTGGACACCCTGTACATATTTTTTTAAATTTTTTCCCGATTACAAAAATACAAACCTCGTTACTTTTTTATGCCAAGTAAGAAGAAGCAAGGTAACTTTTTGAGAAAGGACCCAGGCACAAGTAATTTCATTTCTTTATTTATATTTATAGGGAACGAAAACCCTATTAAAATCAATACCTTGTCAAAAGAAAAAGTTTTTACATCGTCAACACTGAATACTAATTAATAAATAAAGACATCAAAATATAGTATAGTAGGAGTTATAGTATGAATAACGCAAAATATTTGAAAACAGACACACAACAGTATAAAATTTAACCAAAAAAATATTTAGTCTGGTAAGATTCTTTTTGTTAGTGTTTTTAAGGAGTTAACAGGGGGGCAATTCCAGTGGGCTATCGTTATGAGATAACGATCGCTATCGCCATTTTTTTCACTGTTACGGCAACATCGCTTATTGTTAATTAAAAAGAAGGCGTGAATAGCAGGCAACCCGCAATACTTTCCCAAAAATAACTGTCAAATGCCGACAGTCAGTCAAGTTTGTTTACCTTTCTTGGAACTTGCGGCGAAATTTCGGGAAAAATAATAATTTTCATGAACTTTTTGCACCCAATATGGATTAAAAATCTGATTACAATGTGATGGTGGACGACCGTTATCAATTTTTGATTGAATTTTGTTTGGAAAAGCCACGTTCTTTGTGAAGAAAAACGCACATGGGCCTTGTGTGGAAGTGCCGCCAGATTTTTTGTTTGGGTAAGTACTTATACTTACTTTATTTGGTGCTTAAAGAACACCACCTACATAATGTAAACAAAAAGATATAGTAGGTCCGTTTTAAGCACAGTTAATACATTTTGAAAAGACGTGAGCCAGTGGTCAGAAAACCGAAAAATAATTTTACAAAATATTTAAACATTATAAGACAAAAAAGGAATTAGTTAAGAATGCAGGATTTCTTTGGTCCAAGATTATTACACTGATTTTTTATTGAAAAAATCTGACATCAACTAATAATTTATCTGGACACTGACCTATTTATCATCCATTGTGTTTATGCTTGTATTTTTTGTGATTATCGCCAAATTACTAAATATTATGCCTTGTATAAATGATAGATAGTACTTGCAACAGAACGCATTGAGTACCTAGTTAAAGAGAGGCCGCTGATTCTGAATTGCTATGCACCAGCAAGCAAAAATTTTGCATCCCTTCTCATACTGTCCCCCCTTCTCCAATGATTTTCTTTTGCACAGGATAGTAGATCTTTTGAACTCTCTCCCTCTGTCCGCTATCGCCATTTAAATGGATAAATGACAAGAATCATGTAACTAACTTTCGTACAATTCTGATGTACACATTTTCTTTTCTTAAGGTTTGCAAACTTTTAATGTTTTAATGTAATGTAATGTAATGTACTGTTTTTTTTTTAGGTCAACTGTTGAAAACCTACAAGACCATGACCCATGCTGTAGTGCTAATAAGAGAGAAAATAAATTATGAAGTTTGGGAATAAACACTTACAGTAGCTGCTCAATGTATATTGATAAATTATCCATAGAAATCAGTTTTGGTAAGTTTTCAATTCCAACACCAGATTTTAAATTTGTAGGTACACCTATTGTCAAGTAATGCAAACTATCCAAAGATTTTGTCTCATACAGTCAAGTATTGTCAGGTATTATCGAGTTTTCGTACACCTATTGGAGGTGTTGGCCTATCGGTTTTAGATTCTGAGATTTAAAAATGTTTAATTAAATCTCTGGTTAATAATAAGGCATGTTTAAAAAGTAAACAAAAACTTCTAGTAAATTTTACCATCAGTATTTATAGACATTGGGTCATTACTTTTTAAAAATTGATAATTTTTAACAATTATATACTATAATTTACACGTATTGATTAAAAAAACCTAGATTTCTTTTTTTTCTCTGTTTGTAAATATGTACTTACTTGCTTATCATTTAAAATTATGGTTTAAAGCTAGCTAATAGTAGCTTTCAAAAGACCCTGTTTAATTGGTCTAATTTTTTTTAAATATATTTTTGTGTAAAAGTGGAGTATTGTGGTTTTTAAAGAAACATCATTTTAAGTTTTGAAATTATGTCAGTTATAAATATGTAATTATTAAATATTTATCCTTTGCGTTTCTACATAGTTTTAAGACCAATTTTCTCAGTTTTGTCAAAATCAAAATGCATAAAACTTTTAACTTTTCAAGCTCTCTACTGTTGATCAAATTCCTGTCTTAAAAACTGTTTTAGTTTTTATCTACTGTTTTACAAAGTTTACTAGCTCTTATCAGTAAATTATTTAACCCATCATCACACAAAATTATTAAAGTTAAAAAAATTTAATGTGCAAAATGAGGCAAATAATTTAATAATTATAAAATGTAATTTTACTCGGAAATCATTTTATTGGGATAATTTCAGATAATTTCGTTTTTTTAACCAGTATCAAAGACTGTTTACCTCGACTCCCCCTTCCTTTGGGATGCCACTGGGTAACCATATATACCTATTTAACAAATCTTATGCATTTTTGTTAGATATTGTTTAAAAAAATTGGATTATTTAAGTCATGTTACATGTTTTATGCATAGATTTTATGGATGTCACTAATAAAAAGAATAAGTAAAATTGATAATACAGTACCTAAAATGTGTTATAAAAATCTAAACTTTTTACATGAAAAAGTTCATTCATTCATTCATTTTTTTCCTCGTATTGAAAGATCAATATCTCAATAACTGAAAGAGTCTCAAATACAATACATAGAGCATGAAAGAATAACAATATATGACAAGTTTTATTCATTTTGATTCAGGCCTAGATGAGAAGATTACCTTTAAATTTGGCACAAAATTGGAACAATATTCGGAAAAAACAAAAACAAAATAGCACATGGTATGGCTATTGTCTGAAGTATTAATTCAAGTGAACTAACTAGTTAGCTGCTTATACTATAGATTTGCATACATCACACCTATAATAAATTATTTTAAATTTAATTTCAGATCAATGATTTCTCATAATTGTTAAGATGTATGATGAAGACATTTAAGCACGCGGCACCCCATCCCACGCAACGAAACATTTTAGCAAAATCCGGCAAAATCATATAAAGGACAAAACACATGGTAAGCTACCTTCACATTAAAAAAAAACATTTTAAAACCCAAAAATTCATCAGTAAAATTAAAAAATTTGGCTACTTTTTGGTAGATTGTTGTCGTTTCAACCAAATATAAATTTCCAACATAAATATTTCAAATTTCATTAGTGAAATCCAAAGTGGAATAAAGTTTTAAGGTAACTTTGTATGGGTACAGGATATTTAAAAAAAAACATTGAATAACAATTGAAGATCTTGGGGTAACTAGGGGATAAGCCACACTTATTTCGTTAATTTACAAGAAAAAGTCAAGAGTCTTTTTCCACTTGGATCCCAACTTGTTAGATTTTCTGAACTTGTTTCCTTTGTTTCCTCAAGGTTTTTAATTATTATTCACTATCTTGACGGTTTTTTTGATCAACAGTTTACATTATTTTTTCTAAATAATATATACAGGGGCCAAATTCATATTGTTTTTATTTAACAGGCAAGTTTTTTTAACACCTTAGCCAGAAAGTTGTTTTATCCTCTACCTTAATTTCTAAATCAAAGTACGTTGGACCAAATTCACACAAGCATTGACCATCACTTAAGTTTCTAGTTTACCTTAAATATTAAGATGTGGGGTAAACAAAAGATAGTCAATGATAAAATTTTCAAAGTAGAATGTGATGTAAAACTTGTTCCGTATTTTTCTAAAAGAAACTAAATTGGCAGACAGCAATAAAACTGGTGGCCAAAAAATTGGTGAGAGATAGTCGATGTAAGTCTAATAAGTCGGATTATACTCTTGTTCAAAGGAGGAGGTGATTAAAACTTACTAACGGTGTAATTGATTGATTTTACAAACCAAACCTGAAAGCTTCCGATCTTAAGTAGCCAGTTCACTGGCTTATATTTTCAAATACATCTTATTTTTTGTTTCAGGTTAGCAGTGCACAAGCTGATGAAGGAAAAGATGCAATCCACCAAATATTGAAATATTAGAAATCAATTTTTAATTATAATTAACATTTAAACCAATAAGTAAAATAAATCAGTTTTTTATCCCAAGTTTTATTATTTTTTAATAGCAATGTTAAGAGTGACAAAATCACATAACATAATAAATTATTAATATTAAATTAAAAACTAGTATAAAGTATAAATTTAGCCAAAAAATTAAATTTTCCTAAATGCATTGTACAAAACTTGTCATGTCAGTCAGTAAACCCTTAAAGTTAATTTTAAAATGTAGCATACATTTTAGGCCCTTTATTTGAAGTACTAAGTAGGTTTCTTAAATTATATTACTCAGCTTTGCATTCATAAAGATTGATTTAAAGTATGCCATTTTCAAGAGTATTGTTTATAAAAATAGGTTCCTGAGGTAAGCATTTATTTGATTATTTAGAATCTATAACTTTGAGTTATTAGTTTTTCTGGTAGCCGTAAAAATAAGTTGACAAAGCAGATATTAAAAAGGTATTAAAAATTAAAATAATTTGCTTAATTAGCCAACTGCTATATAAATATCATGCTATGCTATGTGTGTGTGGGAAGAAATATCATGTAGGTAATTTAAAAATGGATGTAAAATAATGAAGAAATATCATTTAGGTAAATATTAAATCACATGAGTTCAATTTTTTTAAAAATCTTCATCAATTCTTTTTTATAGCAACCAGAGCTGGAAATAACTTAAAACTGTACTTAACTTTCCCCACCAAACCAATCTAGCATACATGTACGTATATTGCATCAGTTTCTTCTGAAAGTTAGTTTCACTATGTCTATAGAACATCGAATCTTTGTCTACTTTCATCTAGTGCCTTGGAAGGTTGGTCTATGTCTTACTTGAATCCATCCATACCTAATTTGTGGCCCGAGTTGTGGTACTTGATCGGAGACTTGATCATACTAGAATGATTCTTACATGTAGCTCCATTCAAATACCCTAGCATGTTATTCCTAAAAAGAAGTATACATTTTAAGTTTTATCAAAATAATACTTATCCAAAATCTGATCACAGCCTTAAGTAGTTATTTTTTCTTTGGTGAACTGCAAGAATCTAAGTCAGTAGTTTTATTTTAAATAAACTATCTTAGTAGAACTCAAAAGATATATATGGACTCAATGGCCCTCGCTAATGCGCCCATACACGGATGCAAAGAATATATATGTCATATATGCTCACTTGTTAACTTTAAGTCCAAAATTGGTAAAGTATGTTGCATAAACTAAGCTTTAATTTCTTTTTAAAAAAATTTTACTGTATAATTTTTTATAGGCTCATCTTACGACTATGTTCGCTAATTACTAATACCTTCTTTATCGGTGATAAACATACACACCAAAAAACAAAGAACATGCTTTTTTATTTTTTCTGCATCTGTGATTATTTGTTTTGTTAGACCTATGTTCTTGAAGCTCTTTGGCCATTTAAAGCATTTTTTAGCTAACAGAATAGTGCAACCGGTTTTTTGTTTTAATAAAGACATTTTATATATTAAAAACAAACAATCACCTTACCGTATCACATTGTCGCCCACCCTGACTTTAATTTAAGTAGGTAATAAACTTCAACAAACTCAACTGATTGGGCCATGCTTATCTATATTCTGCCATAAGTGCTTGCGTTTCCTTTTACAGAAAAGTATAAAATATAAACCCACTTTAAAAGAGCAGTCTCATAAATAGCTAGTCGGGAACTTATGATGTACAAGTTTAGGATGAGAAGTAAAACAAATATTTCCCCATAATAATAGCTAATTTTACTTACTGTGTTCTGCTCTTTATGGGCTCCAAATATGGTGTGAACTGCAACCATCGCAGAAGAAATCATGTTAATTTTTCTCAATCATTGCAGCACCATTATTACTCAAAAGTTATATTTTTGTGCGAGTTTAGTTGTCAAAGTTGAATTGACACGGCCGCGGCCATTGTGAAACAACAAAACAAACCGCGGTGTTGCCGCGATAACGAATTCGCTCCGTAACGATATCGGTATAAGCCACTGGAATAGCCCTCCAGATACATTAAAAACATTAATAACTGGTTACTGAGTTAAGCAATAAAGTTCTTTCAATAAATAATTTTTTTGTTTATAGTCAGTTGTATGAAAAGTAATGTGAAAAGTATGATGATGTCTAACAGTCAGTTAGACCGTTAATTAATTTATGCATGAAACAAATGTCAGTAATTTTTTATGCCTCTAAACTGTCAAGATTGAGCTAAATTTTGACATGATGATAATTTAGTGCTACATTACCATCAAATTTCTTTACTAAAACATTAGGTTTATGACGGTAAAGTTTTTTCAGAAAAATGCAATGTTAATTTCGAGGTTAATTTATATACTTAGCAAAAGCTAGTTTTAAAAAAAATACAAAAGAATGTCAATAAAGTAAAAAACTAAACTAAAAATAAATATTTAAAATTAGGGTTTCGGGTTTATACATATATATAAAAATGCTCATAAATTTTTTTTTAAATTAAATATAAACCGATAAAACCTGATGATTAGCTTATTTCAATATTCAAGTATCTTTCAAAGAAAATCCCAAACATTTAGTTAAAATGACTTTAAAAACAAAACATTATATAATAGTCAATTAATTTGTTGTGAAGAGGGTGGAACTGTAGCAGTTAGCAATTACATTTACGTTGAAGTCAGACCTGTAGTTCTTGAAATATTCGAGGAAAATAAAAATATACTTATAGCAGCTAGCAAGACACGATTTTAATCTTTAGATGGATAATTACAGTTCCAACAAAAACTATATCAGATTTGTAGTTTTTCAGATATTCAAGGAAATATTGGACTCAACAGGGTTTCTTACTAGTTTTGACCAACTTATTAAAAGCAAAATATAAATGACAATAAATAAGTAATTTATTACAGTTACTATATTTTAAACATCCTGGATTTTTTAGTAACAGTAAAAAGCTGCAAAATAGATAATAAAAAATTCATTTGTAGGTACACCTAAAATTTTGATTTAAAATTTAAAACAAAATGTTAGAAAAGCTTTATCAGAAATAATTAACCACAGCTGTAAAATCTGGGAAAACAATTTTCAGGTATATAACTAAGACAGATTTGTAAAAATATAAAAAAAGTTGTATTTTTTTTATTTTTCAATCTCAAAGAAGTTCCAAATTTAATTCATGTTATGAAAAATATCATAGCATGAAAAATAAACAGCTAATGAAGTGTCACATGCCATTCAGTGCATTACAAAAAAAATATGATTTCTAAACTTTTGCCATACCTAGAGAACTCATGGTATGTAAACTGGACATAGGAAGTTTTGTCTATCTATCAGTTATTCTCGTGTCATATGAGAGTTGCAATTCTACATGGATATGAAATTATTTTTACTTTGTTTGTACCTTAAAAATGTACATGGTCTGGTTGATTTGCTGTTAAAAGTGAGATGATTGAAGGCTTAAGTGTTATTGTTTATTTTAGAGTTACGAAGGAGGTCTATGCTGGTCAAGTTAAGAGAGAAGGAGATGTTTGCAGAGTCAAGGCGAAAATAACTCCGGAGCACAGAGTAAGAAATACTCCTTATACTGTGGAAATTTATGTTAATGAGAAGGAGGAAAAAGTGCTGCATTCTGAGTGCAAAAATTGTTCTGCTTCTGCAGGTAGTTTTAAAAACTTTTGAAACTAGACACATTTTACATTGCATTTAAAAAAAAATATTTGGTTAATCTCTTTTTAAAGTCTTCTTAATAATTGTTATTATTTACATTTTTTGAGGAAAAGAGGTAAAATTATAACTTACAGAATAGCAGCTGCCACTGTTTTGCAATTACACCTGGTGGGAAAATTATATCTTTAAGGTATCCAAACTTACAGAATATTAGGCGCTGCTCTTTTTTGTACATATCTGGGGGGGGGGGAAATCCAAGTAAAACTGCTTTAAATTTTTTAAAAGTTGACCTTTATGCAGAGAGAGTTTTTAGAGCATACCAACACAAAAAGTTACGTTTGTTAGGACAAAATGAGGAGCTATGAACATTGGAATAATTTTTTTAGACATTAAAAGATTGTATCCCCAAACCATCTCCGAGACTTGTTTAATTATCAAATTTCGGCGTCATTTCACATTTCTCTGGTGGGAGGCATTCCTAACTTCAAGAACAAAAACATGAACGAAAAAAAAAACACTTTCAAATAAACATGAAAGACCTAAATACAAAATTTCTTAATTGGTGCCTGCCTGTCTGTCTGGACAACGATGACTAAAAAGTCACTAAAGTTAAATTTGGCACAAAAATTCTTTGAAACCAAAGAATGAGCTGATTAGTTTTTGATGGGGGTGAGGGTTGTAAAGAGGGTAAGAAAGGGGGTTGAAAATCATAACTCACAAACCGTATCAGCTAGCAACACACAGTTTTCATATTAAAGGAAATAATTATATTTTCAACAAAAATTAGCAGATCAGTAATTTTTGAGATATTGAAGAAAAATAAAATTTATGTGTCATTTTTAAAAAAATATTTTTCTGATATTTTCTAACTATGATGTATTTTTTGTACCACTTTCTGTTAAGCTAGGAACACACAATGCAAATTTGGTTTTCACAAGATAACAAAAGACGCAAGCAGAATGTGTCTCCTTTTAACCTGTTATTAGAAAATTGTTAACTGTTTTTAACTTTTCTTTTTTGATACTTACAGGGGGCTGCAAGCATGCCATTGCTTTCCTTTTTTGGCTTCAAAGAAGATGTGAAGAACCAGCCTGCACCTCTACAACATCATATTGGCAGAAATCTGCTTTGGCTGATACTGGAAATGCCAAAATGGATTTGCAGTCACTTTTAAACGAAGACGTGCCAGCCCTCGGACCAAAAAGTGATAATTATGTGTCTCAATTGATGCAAATCTGCGCAGATAACAAAGGGGTAATATATACCCTTTTGCGAACTGAAGACAAGTACACCTGTATCGTTGTATACCAGCTCTGGTTCAAGTTTAACTGTAGAGAAAATGGACCAATGGAATGTTGACAGATTCATTAATTACATGCGGTCAAATATGATTTCTTGTGTGTCGAAGCTGAAACGGATACCCGACTTCAAGCCAATTCTCCATTATGGCACAGCTTGCGATTTGGCAGAATAACGTTAACTGAGGCTATTTTTGGCGCTTCTAAACACCTGGGCACTGAGGCAGTGGAGAGGGGGAAAAAGTTAAAGATGAAGTCTTGAAGGAAATTCAAAAAATTAAAATTTCAAAATCAGGCTTGTACCTGTTAAACCGATTTTTATAAAAATTTTTACAAAATATCTTTGGCATCAAGCGACGAGTTTTTAATGGTGGTGGGAGGTTGGAAAGAGGGTTGAACTTCTAAAAACATCGTTACTTACTGTAGCTGCTAGCTATAGATATTCAAGAAAAGGTTCTTTGGGCGATATATGTGTCTGCTAAAGCACTTAAAAAAATCCGTGTTTGTTTAATTAATTTCTGCGGTTTTTTTTTGGTTTTTTAATGTTTATATTTTTTTAAAGTCTCATTCGTTACTTACTTAAATATCTGGTCATAAAACAAAAATTTAATCTCAAAGTGCTACAAAAAATGTAGATATCTACTACAAAACGCGCATACTTACAGTAATACCAAAAATATAGTTACTACCTAAACTAATGCAAAACATTGAGTTGTTTAATAAAACGCGGAAATTATTGATAAAATATGGATTTTTTTTTGTGAAAATCACAAAAATATATGATAAACTCCAAAAAATGTTGTCAGTCTGAATGTTTTTATCTCTGTAAAAACTTCAAAGTGATAGATCACAAATGACCCCAAAGTGAAGTACCGTTTTTTTTTATCAAATCTTGCATTGTTCTATGTGAAACATTGTTTTTCGCCAATTTGAATAAAATTTTTTGTTTCATGTAAACCATTTATAATGTACAGGGTAAGTCAGAAATCTTGATTAAAATTTAAAACCTGCTATTAATATATTTATAGTTTGATGACCCAAGTACTCAGATTGTTAAAAAATCAATGAAAGACTTAAAATAAGTGTTATAAAACACTTTTATGAAATTTTCATTATGATTTCTGTATTGTGTATTTTGACTACGACAATAACATACTAAAATTTTATCCAAATTGGTGAAGCACTATGTTTTACAGAGGAGTCTTATGACAGGACCATCAAAAACTTAAAAAAAACTGTTAGAGATAAAACCTGAATGTCAAGCCAAATAAATTATAGGTTTTTGGTATTGCTAAATTTTGAAAGAAAAAAAATCTTGACTGATTGATGTTAATACATTGTTTTGATTCCCTGTACAAATCTTGGCATAATAAGAGCCGAAGACAGGCTGTTAGGATAAAAAATTGTCTCTCTGAAGAGATATTAGTGAAGTCTGGAGTACCACAAGGGGACCTATGTCTACAGTTCTTTTCATTTGTTTTTTTAATGATATTTCAGACTGTTTCTGTAGCTGTGTAATTTTTCTATATGCAGACGATTAAAGGATTTTTAGAATTGTTAAAGATTTTAGGGATTGTGAAAGAGTGTAGAATGATCTCAACACTTTTTCACAAAATTTAAAGACTTAAGGGTATTATTTGACCCAACCTTAAGCTTTAAAAATCACTATAACTTTATCTGTAACAAAGCTTTTAAACTATACTAGGTTTCCTAAAAAGGAGTCCCCATTCTATAAATGTCATGTAGAAAATCTACAAAGGGTACTGAAGAAATTCTTACGTTTTGCAGCTTTTAAACTTAAAATTCCATCTGGGGAAATAGTTTATTGTGATATTTTAAAATTACTAAAGGTCACAACTCTTGAAAACCGTCGAGTAATGCTTGATCTAGCTTTTCTTTTCAAGATTTTAAATGCAATGATTGATTCTCCTCAATTAATACATAGAATTGGCTTAAGGGTTCAAGAAATAGGAATATTTTTAACTTTTAAAGTTTTGTATATTTAGAATAATAAAAAATTGTATAAATAAAAAAGTGTGTTTTTAATACATATTATTGTAAAAATGGATTTCCGTCAATATACATTTATTTGTTTTGTTTTATTAATAATTTGCTATTTTCTTGTGTATCTAACACACCTTTTTTTTTTAAATAGAAAACTTTAGTCTTGATATTTTTTTGTCTGCCTTTAAAAGCTTGAGTTTTAGGATACATAAAACATGGTAAACGTTCTACAGTAGGTATATTTATTTTTTACAAAACAAAAGAACAGGCAATGATTTTATTTCACTTCACTTATTAAAAATAATGGCCGGCGAGCTCGCCAGGATCGGGGCAAGCACCCAGTATGTAGGGCCGGAACCACTCCTAGGAACAACCAAGAGGCAATTGCAAAGTCGACTCAATAAATGGGCCAACGATGCCATGACGACCGCTTGGAGAGGAGGAACAGGATGCAGACAGACCAAGGACTTCGTGAAGGGCCCGGATGTAGCCAGACAAAAATGGCTTCTGGGGAGACCGCGAAGGGACGCTGGTCTGCTGACAGGTATCATAACAGGTCACAACCAACTAAGGAAGCACATGACCCGGATCGCGGTGGAGAATGACTCGACCTGCCAGGCCTGCGGGCGGGCAGAAGAGACATCTCGACACGTTATAGCGAACTTCGAGGCATACCAGAGGACGAGATACCAGGTATTCGGTTTTCCGACCCTGGATGAGGAGACGCTGCACACGCTCAAATGGGACAAAATACTGGACTTGCAAAAAGAACAGTGAAACCAGATGAGCAGACTGCCAGACCAGTGGTGTATGCGGTGGATTAGGGGCAGGCTCAGGGTAGGGCAGAAAGGGCCCAGAGAGGCCTACTTGCTAGGCTTCGCGCCGCCCCTTCTCTACTACTACTACTATTAAAAATAAAAATTATATGAAACTATTGTAATATTTAAAATTACAATTTTTTCCATTGAAGGTCCCAAAATGAATCTTATTTACAGAACATGTTTCTAAAAAAAGATTGAAACAATTTTATTAAAGTCATTTTAAAGGGTGTTCAAATAAAAAATTTACTTGTAAAAAAAGTTTGCAGACAGTATAAAACCACTAGTCGCCCTCCCCAAACATCATTTTGAATCACTCACAAATAGGCATCATTCCGCACTTGTACTTTATTATAAGTCATCTGATACGGGTTCGTCCTGGCGATGGCGTGTTAATATTTCCAATAAGAATATGCTCCTAAGGCAATTAAAACAAAAGAGAAATAAAAAAAACAAGTTAAAAAAAACGCATCCAATTTTGAATTTCGTTTTTCCACCCAAGATATTTTTTGGTTGAAAATTATGAGAAAAAAAGTCTTCTTGGGTGTTTGCCAGATATCCATTATTTGACGGCTCATATCTCCTATCATATACGATCCTCATAGAATTTCACTATTTTGACCTTTGGTACAATACTTTCAATACATTAAAATATGGTTACGTTTTACAAGTTTTTGTGCAGGGGTTCTTTCAAAAATTTTGCCTGTGGCTCTATAATGGTATTAACAAATGTGAAAATAATGTCATTTTTAATATCATTTTTTTTTCGTCTGCGATGCGTTAGTAACTTGATTTTCCCAACATCTAAAATTAAGACGAGATTCGACCCCAACCCAGTCCTTGGCAGGTAAACTAACCCAGAAGTTTTTGGTTTAAGAAAAATTTGGGAAGCAACATTGACTCTTGCTCTTGCTAAATTACTTGGTATGAACTTTTTAAACTTTAAACAATTTAATCCTGAGGTAATAAATTTAAATATAAGCTTAAAAAAATTCCCCTAAACTTGAAGAAAAAATATTAGAAAAAAATAATTTGAAGTGATTTACCATATTTTTTCACTCCCATCACTGGAGCAAGAAAAAAGTTTTACAGAAGTTTTATACGTCCCTAGAAGTCTTATTACAGAATGAGATATAAATTCCCAACGTCTATAGTTTGGCCTCCTCCACTAGTTCTACCACTGACTGGTTTCAAACAAATTCCCACTATCCATAGCAGCCATCATTTCTCATTCTGTTATCTATAATGTTTTGCCGAGCATTTGTTCATGACTTGTTGATTTGATCGTTCGTTTATTTGTCTATAAAACCTTATGGCGTACCGATGATCCCCAACAAGGGTGAAACACATGCTTGCGTTTATTCTCCAAGTCGCACCCGGTATGAATTCTTGTGGTACTCCGGTGTGTTTTGTAAAGTTCGTTTTTTTTGTTATGGATTCGTTATAGTTGAAGGGCCGACTGGTGGATGGACTATGTCTGAAACCAGTGGTGGTTGGTAAAACTTTTTTATTTACTTTTTTATTTTAAAACTTTATTGCCATAAGAATAATGGGTTAAACAAGAAGTGACCTACATTTTACTTGTCTTAACAGATTTTACAGGGGTTATTTTACGCGAGAACCATTAAAGGTAAATCTATATTTTTTTACATGATCATGAAATTTTTTTTTTGTAAAGAAAAATTTTTACTTTGGGTGGCGCGGTCTCTAATGGGATTGTATTTGAATTTCAACTGTGATCTTCACACACTATTGCGCCCAGCCGTGGATAATTTTTTCAGCTTTAGTGCCTCTAGAGCCACAATTTTCTTCTTGGTTCCAAGGAAAATGGCAAAAATATCTTAAATTTCCAGGGGAATTCTCACATTTATTTATTTTCACATCCGCGGAAAACGCACTTTTTCATTTTGATGCAGAAAAAGCTCGAGAAAAAAAAAATACAACTTTTAACAGGTTGTTTACTAAAGTGACATTTAGTGACAGCTAAGCATTAAACTGAAGTTAGGAAGAGGCTGAGAAAAACCACTCGCTACTTTTCTCGTAAAGTTAGTTGGCTAAAAAATTTTTTTGAGCATTTTTGTAGAACTCCAACTTGAAAATTTTTTTTCTATAAAACCAAGAGTTTTTCAGAAGAAATAATAAATGCGTTTTGGATAACTTACTCTACGGTACCAAATTCCGTTGCTTCCCAAAAATGTGGGAAAACCCCATTTTGCTTAAATTTTTGGATCATGTTCGGTTCGTTAACCCATTTTAATAAGTTAAGTTGTAGCTCGTTTTGAAGAGCCACGAAATTTCCTGCAGCTACAAAAATTGGCAACCATCTTTTAATTCAAGATGGCAAAGTTGAATAAAAGTAATATATATATATATATATATATATATATATATATATATACTTCCGTTTACTTTTGTGGAATCAACTCAAGGCAAGTCAAGAAATTAAATTATTTAGAAGTCTAGTTTTTGACAAGACCACCGACGTATTGCTCATTTATATCGGTTTAGAACTTTAGGATCTAGGACAAAATTTCGGTTACAACACCGAGCTACTTGGAATTAATAAAAAAAAACTTAAACCAAGTGGCATATCTGCATGAAATAGAAGACAAGCAAACTATACATTTAGAATAAATATTTCGATCCACCTAAAATAATTGATATTAAAACACTGGAATAAATAGAAAAAGCATTTAAAATAAATAGATAAAATATTAGAAACAAATACTTTTTATACTAAAAACTAATTATATTGGTATTAGGATTATAAATGCTAATGATTTATTTATTTGTTTTTAGTAGGTCATCTATTAAACGCAAATAGATTATATATTAAAAACTGGTGAATTAAGTATTTAAAAAAATTAAAAAGTTATGGGTAGCTTAGAAACAAATAATTTATTTATTAAGAACTAATGAAACATCTACCTAAAGTAAGTGCACAAATTATTAAAGCAAGTGGATGGTATATTAAAAACAAATGAATTATTTATATTACATATATAGGGTGAGTCAGAAAAACGGGACTTTTTGGACTCTCCATTACTTAAAAAGTTTTCGTCCAATTTCAAAACTTTTAGGGTCAAGATTAAAAAATTTAAGAATTTTATGTCAAAGTTGACAATTTGTAAAAAAGCAAGATGGCGTAAAATGTTTAAAAATAGGTAATTCTTGACCCTTCCTGAAATTTTTTAATGTGTGCCACTGATAAAAAACTTAATTTTTTGCGCTTTTCAAAATGTTCAGTATTATTAAAATCGGACAAATACATCCGAAAGCATAGCCAAGCAAAATTTGGCTGAATTTGGTTTACCAAACGCACTATTTTCAACAATTTATAACTTTCTTATTTCTTAGCCGATAATAACAAGCGATACATTAGTACACTCGCAAAAAATAGAGCTCTACACCCAAAAATTAAGTCTTTCATCAGTGGCGCATATAAAAATTTGCAGGAGAGGTCAAGAATTGTCAATTTTGGTATTAAATTCTGACATCTTGGCTTTGCAAAATCATTTTTTAAATCGGACAAAAACTTTTTAAGTAACGGACAGTCAAAAAAGTCCCGTTTTTTGACCCACACTATAAGTAATATTTTATCACTATATTATTGAAAAATTAAAAATAAAAAATGTCCAAACTTACATTTTTGGTATAATTTTCGAAACATTAGGTTTGTTTTAACCAAGAACAAGCTCAGCACATTTTTACACGCCTTGATATAGGTCATTTTAAAACTATAACAGTTAATAGGAGATAATTGTTAAGAACTATTTGCCTCATTCGGTTTATACTTTGTTAGCTATTTTAATGATTTACTGTTCACCGCAATTAACCATGCTTTAAATTTTCATATAAAATTTTAGTTTATTATTGTTTTAGCTTGGAAACGCTTACCATCTCACCAATTCAGCGTTATAAAGTTGTAGCTTGTAGCTTTAAACCGTGGAGATATGTTTAGGATATATTTTAATCTTTTTCCCCATCCTGTCAGCAATTTATAGGAGTCATTATAGTTTCATTGTTCATTCATGTTCCATTTCAGAGTTATTCTTGATGGCAAACTGGTTTCCTTAAAGCAGCTAAAACATTAAGTAGGCATTATTACATGAAATTATAGATTAAATTAAAAATTCTAATTAAAAAATTACTATTGTATAATCAGTTCACAGATCATTTTTCGCTTCTAATAAAATCAAATAGTAAACTTGTAAACTTACTATAAAAAAACTAATTAAATCTACCAGATTTTCCTCCTGTCACAGGTCATCCATTGAAAAATAATTTCTACTTTTCTTGTATTGCTTTTTACAATGTCTAAAAAATTAAAATAGAAATAAGAACTGGATAATCAACTTAAATTTATATCTGAAAATTTTCTTAAATAAATAATGTTCTTTTTTTTAGAAATTGAACTATACTAATAGGATGTTTCATTATATTTGAGCACTATTATTTTTCGAGCTACAAATAGATTAAAATATGAAAGTCTTTCTATTGGTAATGGTCATCACAAATGTCAAATTTTTACATTGAATTATATTCTATATGTTTTTTAAAATTTAGATAAATTTTTTCCTTCTTATTCCAAATATACCTACCTAATATGTTACTTTGGTCTTTAATAGTCTTTAAAACAAATTGACAAAATATGTCCCCATAAGAGTGCCTAATGAGTTGAACAAAGAAACACTTAAATTATTTTTCCTTGTTCAACATATTGTACAATTGTTGGTAAGTATTTTTTATTTTTCCTTGAAAACTGTGAAAAGATAAACTTTATTATAATTTTAATGTTACCCCGAGTGTTACCCATAAATAAATAAAAATAAATACAGTCCGTTCCATTTTTTTTTAGACAAAACCTAACCTCAATGACCCACTGAACAAAACCAGTTTTGAAAGTTGACAGACATCCTAATGCCCTATTATTGTTGTGGTCATATTTGAAGTTTTTAGGTTAGGTTTTTTTTTGACAAAAAGAGTATTTTGTGCCACCAGTAAACCTACTTTGACACACATTCGTTTTATTTTTCTTTCTTGCTCTAACTGACATATTATGACATTATTTTTGGCTAGGCAAGGCTGGAAATATGGACACACATTTTGAATTGATGTTTTGTTTTGTACCTAAAATTATACATAAAAAAGTGCGTAAATTTTAATAACAATATTATCAGCACACATGATACAAGTAAAATTAAGGAAAACTATGCGGCACTGGCCCAACAGTAACCAACTGTCTTTTAAGCGAGACCAAACAGAGAAAATTCTCGCTGACAGTTGACATATGTTAAATCTGTATAAACTTTTGGTGGAAAATTAAAAAAAAATAAAAAAAGATCAAGATTAAAATTATGGTATTATTTTTATTAATTTAATGTAAATCCGACCGATTTTTTAAATAACTTTCCAAAATAATACCTGTGCAAACCCAGTTTTTACCTTATCGTCCAGAAACACTTACTTTGAATTTTCATAATTATTTCAAAGTGTTGTTATCTTTCGCTTTCTTAAAAGTTGTTGCATACTGCTACTAAAAAATTTTTGCTGGATTTTGCTTCATGTTAAGCTTAAATTATTTATATTATTAAAGATTATTAAGGAAGGCTTCTCAAGAATTTATAGAACGAGTTTCTCAAGATTTCTAAAATAATGAGTCTTGGAAAACTTGTTAATGTTTTTGACATGATTCTTATCTGAAACCACTTCTTCAAGCCTTAGTTTTCAGAATTAAAAAACGCAGAACCCCATTGACATGAAACAACAAAACAAGAATTCCATGCAAGTCGTCTCTTCTCATCTCGCTTTAGCAGTACCAGTAAAGTAAGATGAAAATAGGAGACTTTCATGCAATTTTTGTAAAGCCTGCCACCTAAGTGAATACTTTAAAGCCCCTTAACATTGCATGCACTTTGCAAAAAGCAAAATCGATTTTTGCAATAAGTAGGATTGCACAGTAATTTTATCCCTCTTCTGCCATTGTTTTTGCATGCCAGCTGCAAGACAAATTTTACATGACCAATAATATTTTTATGCAAGGCAAAAAAAGACGATTTTATAGTTAGCAATTTTAATTTTTTCTTTTACTGATGCTCTCCTCCAAATTTAAAACAGGAATAATTAAAGAAAAATCTCTAAACTATATAAAATATATACTTGTAGATTTAAACTGGCAAGACTTCTTTATCTCTTACGATGGAGTTTATGTCAACTTTTTTACTAAATAACATCAAAAACCTAATAAATAAATACTTACCTTTAAAAACAGTCTACAGTAAGGGTGATATTCCTCCTGTCTGTTGGTATAATAATAAAGTTAAAGAAAAAAGAGCGCAAATGCAAACGGTAAAATGCATTGCTGACGTATCTAGTAACTTCGACATGATTATAAAAAGTCAATTATAAACTCAAAAAAATCTGCATATAGTAATTTTATAGATTCGTCAAAAAATAAAGTGAAAAGTGCATGGAAATTAATAAGTTTTGAAAGAAACCACAATAAAAAGTCAAATAATTTATCAAACATTACTGCAACCCAATTTAATGACTATTTTCTAACAGTAGCATTGACAAGTAGTGCAAGATTTAACAATTGACATAAATTTACAAAACGAAATTATCAGAAATATACCTGTGCATTAAAAAACTTTTGTATTTTTGCCAATAGACGAACAAGAAATATTGAATGCAATAAACTTATTAAAAAATTCTTCCTCAAATAATAGTTACAACTTAAACAGTTATACTATTAAAAATATCTCTTGCGAAATAATTTGCACCTTAATCTATTTGTTTATTATATGTGTCGATCAGGGAATTTTCCCTGATTCATTTAAACTGTCCAAAGTGGTACCTATTTTCAAGAAGGGTGATATTAATTCAGTTTCAGATTATCGCCCCACATCATTAGTGCTCATTTTTAGTAATATTTTTGAAATAATAAAAAACAGATTATCTGACTTTTTTGAAAAAAATAATTTGCTAGACCTGTCTCAGTTCGGGTTTCGCAAAGGCAGATCCACAATCCAAGCTATCACCAAGATTGTGCAGGACATAGTTGAAGGCTTGGAGGTGGGAGCACATGTAAATCTAATACTGTGTGACCTCTCCAAAGCCTTTGACTGTGTCTCCCACAATCTTCTGCTGGACAAGCTTTACAAATATGGAATACGAGGCAATTTTCATCAGTTGATTAAATCATATCTAAATCCGCGTAATCAATATGTTAACTTTAAAGATACAGTCTCTAACGTGGGAATGATGCAGAGTGGAGTTCCCCAAGGATCGGTGTTGGGTCCTCTACTCTTCATCATCTACATCAACGACCTATTCCCATTTCTTTCCCCAGATAAATGTAGAGCTTTTGCGGATGATAATTCCATGTCTTGTAAACATAACAACATTGAATGTCTCAAGGAAAAAAGCAGTCAGCTGATGAAAAAAGCAGAGATATGGTTTACCCAAAACTGTCTAAAATTAATAAAACACAAAATATTTTCTTTTCGACTAGAACATCTACTGAGATAGAACCTAGTAGTGCCAAGCTATTAGGTATCACATTAGATAGTACTCTTAGCTAGAATCCGCACATTGAGACACTTAAGGGCAGGCTATCGTCAGTCGTGTATTTAATTCGTAGGTTGAAGAGTATTATCGACGAAAAAACTTTAATAAATTCTTATTATGCTATGTTTCATTCGCATATTTCATACGGTGTGGCTTTGTGGGGAAACTCTACAAATTCCATTGAAGTCTTCAGGTTACAGAAAAAAGCTATAAGAGCTATTTGCAATACCGGCTATCGGGAACATTGTAAACGTTATTTTATTAAACTTAAAATTTTAACACTACCTTCACTGTATATTCTTTACCAACTTATAGAAGTACATAAACAAAAACATACTTACGAAACAAATTCAAATTTTCACAACTATGATACAAGATCAGCAAATTTAATTAGACCAAGTTTTTTAAGATTGGAAAAATCATTCAAAAACTCTCCACGTGTAGATATATATAATAAACTCCCAAGCAATATTAAAAGTATGTCCAATAATAAATTCAAATATGCAATTAAGCAAATTTTAACTAAAAAAGGTATATACAATATCAAAGAGTTTTTGGAAGAATTCCGTTAAAATTATTTTTTTTAATCGGCGCGTGTTCTTTTGACGGTTTTTTGTTCGTATTTTTTAGTGTAATTGTATATTTCATGCCCTGTGTATCTATGTTTTACAAATCTTTGTTTGTTCTTTTTTTTTCTGACCTGCTGCAATTGTATGTTTATATACAAAACGTAGTCAATAAAGATACTCTACTCTACTCTACTCTACTCTATATCATGCTTCCTATTTATAAAATATATTAATTAAAAAAAACACCTACCTGTCATTAAGAAACATCCCCAAACTTAAACAGACACCGAAAAAACAAGAAAATTACACACCACACAGCCACGCTAAAATACGAGGTTAAGTTTTCTTGGGTTTGTTCATAACCATGCACCACCGACTCTACTGAAGGCCTCTCACGAATTCAGTCCAATATGGCAGCAAATGTCGGGTACGAGTGGCGGGCATTTCAAAAGTAAATTCCAGCAGATGGCTGACCAGAGCCGATTTTGTCGGCCTTAGGCTGACATACACCTCATTCCAAATTCTCTGGACCAATTTCGATATGGCGGCTGACAATTAAACAAAGAAGCTAAATGCAACTGTCATTGTCAGTGTCATAAAACTGGTCTGCAGCAATTTGGAATAGAGTGTACCAAGTGCCATCAAAATGAGACAGTTGAAGATTAACTCGGGGGTTAAATATAATAAGTCGATATTGCTAAAGACGGTGTTCACTGATTGTGCACCGACTAGTCTTTCTCTCTTGACTTTTATAGTAAAATTATTGCGCAGAAATTGTTCTGTGGGGGGGGGGGGCGCTTGAAGTTCCTAGGGGCGCTTGAGTAACCATTTTTTATTTCTTGAAATTTTTTTTCGGAGTCGATATTCAATGGCTCTGGTGGGTGGGGAGATTAAGTCCCTAAGCTCCCCCCCCCTGCAAACGCTGGTGAAAATGCCAAACGACATCGCGGCCCCAACTTTCTTGATCCGAACCGGTAGCTAAAAATAGCATAAGGCCGGGTAGTTTCGAAGGATCAGATGCTCGTCCGCAGCAATGCCGGTCACTCAGTCGGACATATCCCGGACTAACACGTTTGATGGGACGGATTACTAAAAACTTGTAGGTTTAACATTCAATCTAGGATGTTAAAACATTACTTTCAAGAAGTTTAATAGTTAGAACAAATATATTTTTTTACTTAAAATAAATACAAACAAAAAATTAGGATAATAGGTAAGTAGTTATTCATTATTAGGATAATGAGAGGTATGACTCCTATGAATTGCTGACAGAATGGGGAAAAAGATTAAAATATATCCTAAACATATCTCCACAGTTTAAAGCTACAAGCTACAACTTTATAACGCTGAATTGATGAGATGGTAAGCGTTTCAAAGCTAAAACAATAATAAACTAAAATTTTCCTGAGAGTTATTTCCGAGATTATTTCATTTTGAAAAAATTTAAATTTTATATGAAAAGTTAAAGCAGGGTTAATTGCGGTGAACAGTAAATCAGTAAAATAGCTAACAAATTATAAATAATTATCTCCTATTAACTGTTATAGTTTTAAAATGACCTATATAAAGGAGTTTAAAAATGTGCTGAGCTTGTTCTTGGTTAAAACAAACCTAATGTTTCGAAAATTATACCAAAAATGTAAGTTTGGACATTTTTTATTTTTAATTTTTCAATAATATAGTGATAAAAGAATACTTATAGGGTGGGTCAAAAAACGGGACACTTTTGACTGTCCGTTACTTAAAAAGTTTTTGTCCGATTTAAAAAATTTTAACCATTATGCAAAGCCAAGACGTCAGAATTTAATACCAAAATTGACAATTTCTAAAAAAAAAGGTATTCTTGACCTCTCCTGCAAATTTTTATATGCGACACTGATGAAAGACTGAATTTTTGGGTGTTAAGCTCTATTTTTTGCGCTTGTTAGTATCGGCTAAGAAATATTATTCAAAATAGTGCGTTTGGTAAACCAAATTCAGCCAGACAAAAAATTTTGCTTGGCTATGCTTTCGGATGTATTTGTCCGATTTTAATAATACTGAACATTTTGAAAAGCGAAGGTCTTAAAATAGTTTTATGTGAAAATTGACTGTGTCAAAAAATTCAATACTTTTTTTGGTCTGACTGAACAATTTATAACTTTATTTTTTCTTACCCGATAATAAGAAGCGATACATTAGTACACTGGGGAAAGATAGAGCCCTACACGCAAAAATTAAGTTTGTGACGCAAATTAAAAAAATTCGGAAAGGGTCAAGAATTACCTATTTTTAAACATTTTCCGCCATCTTGCTTTTTCACAAATTGTCAACTTTGGCATAAAATTATTAAATTTTTAAATCTTGGCCTTAAAAGTTTTAGAATTGGACAAAAACTTTTTAAGTAATGGACAGTCAAAAAAGTCCCGTTTTTCTGAACCACCCTATATATGTAATCTAAATAATTCATTTGTTTTTAATATACCATCCACTTGCTTTAATAATCTGTGCACTTACTTTAGGTAGATGGTTTATTAGTTCTTAATAAATAATTTATTTGTTTCTAGAGCACCCATAACTTTTTATTTTTTTAAAATACTTAATTTACCAGTTTTTAATATATAATCTATTTGCGTTTAATAGATGACCTACTAAAAACAAATAAATAAATCATTAGCATTTATAATCCTAATACCGATATAATTAGTTTTTAGTATAAAAAGTATTTGTTTCTAATATTTTATCAATTTATTTTAAATGCTTTTTCTATTTATTCCAGTGTTTGAATATCAATTATTTTAGGTGGATCGAAATATTTATTCTAAATGTATAGTTTGCTTGTCTTCTATTTCATGCACTTGGTTTAAGTTTTTTTTTTATTAATTCCAAGTAGGTTTTTTCTCAGTGTGGTTATTCTAAATATTTATTTTATTTATTTTAGAATTAAAGAAAACCAGTAGACAATCTATTTTTTCCATTAAAAATAAAAAAATATATCTTTAATTAAAACTGAATTAAGTTTTTATTTAAACTACACCGAGAAAAATGAGTCAAATAAATTATATACTTGAGTTTTTTGTATTTGGAAATAATATAAAATTCACCTGTATTAAATATTTTCACCATTTGTTTTAAATTTTTTCATCTACCTAGACTTCATTTTATACATAAATATTGAAAACAAATTATTTGACCACCTAGTTTAAATAAAAACTTCATTCAATTTTAACTAAAGATATATTTTTTTATTTTTAATGGAAAAAATAGATTATCTACTTGTTAATAGATTATGCACTTAAATTTAATGTATGAACTTATTAAAAACAAAAAGACAATAGTGCTATTTTAAATAGAAATGTTATTAAGGTACTTTTTTATAAATTTATTACAAAAAAAAATATTCTTTAATTCTAAAATAAATAAAATAAATATTTAGAATAACTACTTACCTATTATCCTAATTTTTTGTTTGTATTTATTTTAACTAAAAAAATATTTTTGTTTTAACTAGATTGAATATTAAACCTACTAGTTTTTAGTAATCCGTCCCATCAAACGTGTTAGTCCGGGATATGTCCGGCTGAGTGGCCGGCATTGCTGCGGGCGACCATCTGATTCTTCGAAACTACCCGGCCTTATGCTAGTTTTAAGTTACCGGTTCGGATCAAGAAAGTTAGAGCCGCGATATCGTTTGGCGTTTTCACCAGCGTTTGCAGGGGGGGGAGCTTAGGGACTTAATCTCCCCACCCACCAGAGCCATTGAATATCGACTCCTAAAAAAAATTTCAAAAAAGAAAAAATGGTTACTCAAGCCCCCCTAGGAACCTCAAGCGTCTCCCCCCCACAGAACAATTTCTGCGCAATAATGTTACTATAAAAGTCAAGAGAGAAAGACCAGTCGGTGCACAACCAGTGAACACCGTCTTTAGCAATATCGACTTATTATACTTAACCGCCGAGTTAATCTTCAACTGTCTCATTTTGATGGCACTTGGTACACTCCATTCCAAATTGCTGCGGACCAGTTTTATGACACTGACAATGACAGTTCCATTTAGCTTTTGTGTTTAATTGTCAGCCGCCATATCGAAATTGGTCCAGAGAATTTGGAATGAGGTGTATGTCAGCCCAAGGCCGACAAAATCGGCCCTGGTCAGCCATCTGCTGGAATTTACTTTTGAAATGCCCGCCACTCGTACCGGACATTTGCCGCCATATTGGACTGAATTCGTGAAAGGCCTTCAGTAGAGTTGGTGGTGCATGGTTATGAACAAACCCAAGAAAACTTAACCTCATATTTTGGCGTGGCTGTGTGGTGTGTAATTTTCTTGTTTTTTCGGTGTCTTTTTCAGTTTGGGGATGTTTCTTAATGACAGGTAGGTGTTTTTTTAAATTAATATATCTTATAAATAGGAGGCATGATATAGAGCATCAGTAAAACAAAAAATCTTTAAAGCAAAGGCATGCTCATAAGGCCGCTTGACATGGAACAATAAAATGAAAATTGCTAACTATAAAATCGTCTTTTTCTGCCTTGCATAAAAATATTATTGGTCATGTAAAATTTGCCTTGCAGCTGGCATGCAAAAAAAATGGCAAAAGAGGGATAAAATTACTGTGCAATCCTACTTATTGCAAAAATCGATTTTGCTTTTTGCAAAGTGCATGCAATGTTAAGGGGCTTTAAAGTATTCACTTAGGTGGCAGGCTTTACAAAAATTGCATGAAAGTCTCCTATTTTCATCTTACTTCACTGGTACTGCTAAAGCGAGATGAGAAGAGACGACTTGCATGCAATTCTTGTTTTGTTGCTTCATGTCAAGCGGGTTCTGCGTTTGTTAATTCTGAAAACTAAGGCTTGAAGAAGTGGTTTCAAATAAGAATCATGTCAAAAACATTAACAAGTTTTCCAAGCCTCATTATTTTAGAAATCTTGAGAAACTCGTTCTATAAATTCTTGAGAAGCCTTCCTTAATAATCTTTAATAATATAAATGATTTAAGGTTAACATGAACACATGATTGAAAGAGTGCACCAAAAATCCAGCAAAAATTTTTTAGTCGCAGTATGCAACAACTTTTAAGAAAGTGAAAGATAACAACACTTTGAAATGATTATGAAAATTCAAGGTAAGTGTTTCTGGACGATAAGGTAAAAACTGGGTTTGCATAGGTGTTATTTTGGAGAGTTATTTAAAAAATAGGTCGGATTTACATTAAATTAACAAAAATAATACCATAATTTTAATCTTGATCTTTTTTTATTTCTTTTTAATTTTCCACGAAAAGTTTATACAGATTTAACATATGTCAACTGTCAGCGAGAATTTTCCCTGTTTGGTTGGTTTGGTTAAAAGACAGTTGGTTACTGTTGGGCCAGTGCCGCATAGTTTTCCTTAATTTTACTTGTATCATGTGTGCTGATAATATTGTTATTAAAATTTTGGACACTTTTTTATCTATAATTTTAGGTACAAAAGGCATCATTTTCATGAACGCATCAATTCAAAATGTTTGTCCATATTTCCAGCCTTGTGATGTCAGTGAGAGCAAGAAAGAAAAATAAAACGAATGTGTGTCAAAGTAGGTCTACTGGTGGCACAATTGTAAGGTATTATTAAATAATTTTATCTTCATGAGTCTTGCATGGTCAATTTGTAAACAAATACTCTTTCTTTTAAAAAAACACCTAACCTAAAAACTTCAAATATGACCACAACAACAATCTAGGGCATTAGGATGTCTGTTAACTTTCAAAACTGGTTTTGTTCAGTGGGTCATTGAGGTTAGGTTTTGTCTAAATAAAAATGGAACGGACTGTATTTATTTTTGTTTATTTATAAAATAAATAAATAAAAAATACCAACAATTGTACAATATGTTGAACAAAGAAAAATAATTTAAGGGTTTCTTTGTTCAACTCATTAGGCACTCTTATGGGGACATATTTTGTCAATTTGTTTTAAAGACTATTAAAGACCAAAGTAACATATTAGGTAGGTATATTTGGAATAAGAAGGAAAAAATTTATCAATAGAAAGACTGAGTTCCAGGAAGTTTATAGAAAATTGCATGCAACTTTCATATTTTAATCTATTTATAGCTCAAAAAATAATAGTGCTCAAATATAATGAAACATCCTATTGGTATAGTTTAATTTCTAAAAAAAAGAACATTATTTATTTAAGAAGATTTTCAGATATAAATTTAAGTTGATTATCCAGTTTTAATTTTACTAAGTTCTTATTTACCTATTTTAATTTTTTAGGCACTGTAAAAAGCAATACAAGAAAAGTAGAAATTATTTTTCAATAGATGACCTGTGACAGGAGGAAAATTTGGTAGATTTAATTAGTTTTTTATAGTAAGTTTACAAGTTTACTATTTGATTTTATTAGAAGCGAAAAATTATCTGTTAACTGATTATAAAATACTAATTTTTTAATTAGAATTTTTAATTTAATCTATAATTTCATGTAATAATGCCTACTTAATGTTTTAGCTGCTTTAAGGAAACCAGTTTGCCATCTAGAATAATTCTGAAATGGAACATGAATGAACAATGAAACTATAATGACTCCTATAAATTGCTGAAAGGATGGGGAAAAAGATTAAAATATATCCTAAATATATCTCCACAGTTTAAAGCTACAAGCTACAACTTTATAACGCTGAATTGGTGAAATGGTAAACGTTTCCAAGCTAAAACAATAATAAACTAAAATTTTCCTGATAATTATTTCCGAGATTATTTCATTTTGTAAAAATAATTTTATATGAAAATTTAAAGCAGAGTTAATTGCGGTGAACAGTAAATCATTAAAATAGCAAACAAAGTATAAACTGAACGAGGCAAATAGTTCTTAACCATTATCTCCTATTAACTGTTATAGTTTTAAAATGACGTATATCAACGAGTGTATTCGCGCAACCGATCTAAGCAAGCCTGTGGATTTTGGGGGTCTACGTTTTTTGTCTCTTTAGTGTTTATTTCCACGCGCGAAAGAGCGTCTGCATTTTGATTTAAGCAACCTTTTTTGCTTTTGGTTTCAAAATCATATTCCGCAAGCTTTAAGCTCCATCGTACTAACCTAGAATTCGGTTCTTTTAATGACATTAGCCATTCGAGTGGTTTATGGTCAGTTATAATGTTAAATTTTCGGCCAAACAAATAGGGTCTAAAGTATTTAACCGCCCACACTATAGCCAATAATTCTTTTTCGGTTGTAGAGTAATTTATTTCCGAATGATTAAGTGTCCTTGAACCGTACGCGATTGGAAGATCTGACCCAATTTTTCCTTGCGAAAGTACGTAGCCAATTGCGAAATTACTAGCGTCCGTAGTAAGGTTAAACGGTTCCTCAAAATTTGGGTATTGCAGTATGGGTTCGTTAATTAATATGTTTTGGCACGTCTCGAAGGCTTTTATATACGCGGGATTTTTCGGGTCAAGTATGGCATCTTTTTTTAGACAAACAGTCATAGGTTTTGTTATTTTCGCAAAATCCGCGATAAATTTACGGTAGTAACCCACGAGACCCAAGAATTGTTTTATCTGTTTTTGTGTAGTAGGTATCGGGTAACAAGATATCGCTTTAACTTTTTCAGGGTTGGGTTTCACGCCGTGAGGTGTAACAATGTGTCCTAAGTAGGCCACTTCTTTTCTGAGAAATTCCGACTTATCTAATTGCACTTTAAAATTTGCTTGTCGTAATCGATCAAATACTTCTCTTAAACGATTTATGTGTTCTTGCAAACTTGTGCTAAACACTATTATGTCGTCTAAGTAAACCAGACAGCGTTCGTTTTGGATACCTCTAAGGATGTTATCCATCACCCTTTGAAAGGTGGCAGGCGCATTTTTTAGGCCAAAAGGCATTCTTAAAAACTCGTAAAGCCCATTTTCGGTATTAAATGCCGTTTTAGGAATGTCTTCCTCTGCCAACTCAATTTGGTGAAAACCTGATGCGAGGTCAAGAGTAGAGAAATATTGACAACGCCCAAGCTTATCAAGATCTGATATATTTGGAATTGGATATTTGTCGCCTATTGATTTAAGATTTAATTTACGAAAATCGATAACTATCCTCCACTTACGTTTCCCGGAAGCGTTCAACTTTTTGGGTACCACCCAGATTGGTGACGACCAGGGAGAATAGCTGGGTCTTATAATATTTTGTTCGAGCATTTCTTGGACCTGCCTTTTAACCTCATTTCTGTGAATTTCGGGGTACCTATACGATTTAGTGTAAATTGGCACTTCGTCCGATGTTTTTATTGAATGTTTTATTTGGCTGGTAAAAGTTAACTGATTTCCGTCGATATGAAAAATATCCGAATACTCTTTTAATAATTCGATTGTCAATTTACATTCTTCGCTGTTCATGTGCTCGGTGCTAATTTTCGAAATCTCAAATTTCAATTTATTTACGTTAACGTTATTAAGGTTTGGTGTAGGTTTTTCTTGAAGTTCATACTCGTTAAAATCAATGACTTCTAAAGAGTCAAAAAGTTCATCTTTTAAATTTTTTTCGGTTGGGTTTAAGATCGTGGAAATGGCCTCATAGTTTTTTACCGTCGTAAGGCATTGCGAGATTTCTAAATTTGAAATTTTTGTGTATGGGATTATTACGTCACCATTTTCGATATTTTTTATGTTCATTTTAATTACTTGTTCTGACCTTGGTTGCAAGAATAAAATATTGATGTTTTTTGACGAATTATGAAATTTTAATTTTATTTAAGAATTGGGAGTAATTAAGTTGTTTTTTCTCAAGGTCAATATTTGCTTTTAATAAGGATAGATTGTCTATTCCCAACAAACAGTCAAAATAGTTGTGAAAATCAAAAATATAAAATTTTAATTGTTTTGTATCCACATTAAATATTTTTGAACAGGGAATAAGCGTGCTAAAATGTTCTATGGAGGTACCGTGAGCAGTTGAGATTTGAAATGGGTCATTTTTTATGATTTTTGGAAATATTTTTGTGCGATTTCTGGTTTTACAAAAGATCTAGTACTACCCGTATCTATCAGAATTTTTAGATTATTTTCTGGAAAAATAATATAAGGTAGTTTATTTTCGCTATTAGTGAGGTTCATTAATTCGTATTCGGGGGTTCCGAGGCTGGTTCCTGAAAAAACTCGTTTAACTCGTGATCGCTTTGAGAATATTCGGTGTAATCCGTGTAAAGATACTGATTTTCTTCCTCAGGATAGTAGGTATTCGGACACTTGAGTGTGGGAAAATTTTGAAGACCGTGGGAACATTTTACTGATAAGGAATCCTTTGATATATGCCGCCAGGTGCCACGCCCTAATTAGAGGCACGCGCCACCTATCACCTGTGCAGACACCTGTTGAGACAGTGGGAACATTTTACTGATAAGGAATCCTTTAATATATGCCGCCAACCTATCACCTGTGCAGACACACCGTGGGAACATTTTACTGATAAGGAATCCTTTGATATATGCCGCCAGGTGCCACGCCCTAATTAGAGGCACGCGCCACCTATCACCTGTGCAGACACCTGTTGGGATGTTGAGGATCACCTACTATCAACCAAATAGATGAATGAGTCATATTTGCTGTTAAACTCTTGAGTTTTTAAGGTTAATAATTAAAGATGGATGCCCAGATGCAGCTTGATGAGTCACGCCTTCTCTAGGGTCAAATGTTGTGAATTGCCTACCATCATTCGAAGTGGCTAGAGTTTATATACCTATTAATAAAAAAAGTGTGTTTTATACGGGGATCGAACCGGCGATATACAGCACGGGACACCGTCGCTCAAGACCACACGGACAAGGGGACTTGTTGATAAGCTTTTCTTAAATGATAATGTATAGAGTAGAAAATGACGTCACGCATAGCATTGGGGCTTTATTATTTCAAGAGTGTCAAAGGGGCACTATTTGAAAAATGTCGAGATGAGAGAGATTGCTATCAGCCGGTGTACCAAAGGTACTTTTTCCGCTATGTGCGCACGTTTTTCTCCTATGGTTTCTGTAAAAGACTAATTGTGGTTTGCTGCGCAGGGGACAAAAGACCTTATTAGTTTTCTGCGAATATCTTGAGATCTAAGTGATCGATTTGAAAAATTCTTTTTTTGTTGGATTGCCGTGTTGCAATGCTATTTATTCTTAGAGAGATGGGGAAGCCAAAAGGGCCTTAAGTGGTGAAAAAAAGACCTTAGTAGTTTTCTGCGAATATCTCGAGTCTAAGTGATCGATTTGAAAAATTATTTTTTTTACTATGCTAACATTGAAATTTTGTAGTCTTCTCTTATTTCCTCTTCAGAAAGGTCCTTCTGAATCAACTTATTTTCATGATTTTTAAATAAAATTTTTATTAGTTAAAAGTCTTAAAATTCAAGCACAATCCTTCAAATTCTGTCATAATAAATTTTATTAAATATGAATAAATAATGAATCATATGGGAAAAAAATTGGTATGCAAATATCGCTAACTAACTTGTTTTATGAAACTTGAGCTCTCTTCAAGTCTAAATGTGGCTGATGTTGTGTCCTGGGAGGCATTTGTATCATATATCATATAATCCATGATGGGCAACTGAAAACTGATGGAAAAAAATAAATTTTTACTTATATTGTATATGGAATAAAATCTGGTACTTACATTATTTTTATTGATGTCCTTGTGGGTCCCTTATGTCTTTGAAAAATAATCTACAACATGCAATGATTACTATAATTTAAGACTGGTCGTATTTTTTTTGATGTTTGGTAAAAGACATACATTTTTTATTCAAAAATTTTTATATTTTTGTAACGTAATATGGTGTAATCTTTTAATATCTATTTACATCCTTTCGTAAGATCCGTTGGTCTATGTCTTAGTATTAATGATTTCCAATGTAGAAAAAGCGCTATGTAGCGGTGCAAAAACTGAGGAGGAAAGAACATTTTTTTTTCTTTACTTAGTAGAAATTAATAAGGCTTTAACACATGTATAATTCTTAGTAAATGAATGCCTATATAATCAATAAATTTAGAAAATCAATTGATAATGGTTCAAAATTAGCTTATACTTGACCCCAAGGTTATCAGTTGTAGAAAGTTAAATGGTAAACAAAAACAAGACAAAAAATTATTGAGCATGCACCTTTTAAAACAGTTTGGTAGGTAGAAAGAAAAATATTAACCGCATTTGTTTTTTGAGAAAATGTCATAAGAATGCATTTTTCTCGTGGAATTAACAGAACATAATATACCTGTCTCTCCTCCCTAGATTAATGTCACGACGGTATTGAATTACAGTGTTTCCGCTGCGTTCTCGCAATATTTGAATCACTGTAACAACAGAACCCTTACACCTAGTTGTAAAGAAAAATACAAACCTTTATATCGCACCCTTAATTCTCCTGACTTTTACATAAGACACCCCAAGTTTTGTTCTAATTGGGCCTCAAAAGAGTTATGGCAACTATGCGACCATCATTATCAGCATCTGTCTATTGATCAATTATGTATATCTAATGATAAAAGTTTGTATTTAAAACCGAATCAATTTTAGTAATTTGTAAAAGTTTTTTTAAATTAAGCGCTTTCCATATCATCCCATTCAAACACTATATGGTTGTAATAACTTAATCAATTAGAAACCATCAATATTTTCAATCCTTTAAAAACTGGTCGCAATTAATATTTTTCACGGAAATTTTAATCAAATCGGTTTACTTGTTTTGGATATATCATGGTACATATGTACGTATCTATAGGTACTTTATGATACCATATTGAATACAGACCAACATCTTAACATTTTTAGTGAATATTTTTCACAGTTATAGCTGGGAAGGGAAAATTAAAAAAAATACTTTTTAGTCAGCAACCAGAAGGGTACAAACCCCAAGTTTCTAAGAATGAAAGATCGTTTGAGCGATGTTAAAACAGTGTCAAATTGAACTGGAATTGTTGACATATGTGGATATGATCACGTTTTTTGTCTTTGTCATATCCCTTAGAAGATGTAATCCAACCTTGCCAAATCTGGGCCAATGATATAATAAAGGAGATCAAGGTTGTCATTAGGAAGACATATGAAGCGGAAATATTCCATGACGTCACTAAGTGTGAATAAAAAGTGAAATGGAGTCTTTACCAACAAACCGTTTATAAAATGAGTCATCATAAAAAATAAATAGCAAAAGGATAGGTGCAAATCCATATCATTCCATTTAAATACCATATGGTTGTTGTAACCTAATCAATTAGAAATCATTAATATCATGACGTCTTCATTTACAATCCTTAAAACCAGTGCAGGATACATCTAATTAACATTTTTCATGACAATTTTATTCAAATCGGTTAAGTAGTTTCGAAAATATCTTGGCACGTATGTACATACCTATAGGTCCAGACCATTTAGTCACCAATTTCACATTCTTATATTCACCAACATACTCCATGGTTTTACTAAATACTGCGTTAATAATTAATTTGAAAAAGTGTTTTCCGAAACTGTTTATGCTCTGTTGACGCTTGTGAATGTTTAAGTCAATATAAGACATAACCATAAAGACTGTTTAAATTTTAGGACCCCCATAAATTTTTTTAAGAATTGGTTTTAAATTTCTATATTGAATAATGTATCGTTCTTTATCATACAGTGTGGTCATTAATTTGGGTAACTTACTTTTAGAATTGGGTGGAATTCTATGTTCTGGTCAGACGGGAAGATCTTTATGTACATCAAATAGTTCAGGGGGGATAATATACACCTATTTCCTATGGGTGCTATCAGAAATTTTATTAATATCCGCCTCTAAGCAAACTGCTATTTAGACCCACTCAAAGCCACCAAAAGGTAACGATAAATAATACATCAAATATGAGGTTTTCTGGCTTGTATTGTGTGATTCTCCTATGTACCTGTTGCCGTTTATTTTCAAGAGCTGTAAGCCGTTTATAAGTTGGTATTTCTAGTCAAAAACCACGGATCTTTGCTGGATGTTTGAAACTATCAAATATTTTAACAATGGCAATATGGTGCCGTCAATTCTTCAGATCATAAATTTAAAAAAAAGACCTATAAAATACTTTAATACTTTTTTATTATGTTAATTGCACTAGATATATCTATTACTTGTATTTTATTTTATTTTGGTAATTACAGAATTTAACAATAATTTTAACTGTTCCAATAAATTTGGGGTTGGACAAAGAATATCAAAAAAAATCTAAAGAAGTTTCCCCAATATTTTTCATTGTGTTGGAAAATTCATCATACTCATAATATATATTTTAAGTTGTAAAGAAGTAAAGCAACCCGTTAGTGTAGCGGAATACAGAGTTAAAATTAGCTGGTACCCCCTGAAATTTATCTGAAAGTAAACCATATCTGGTTGGTGAAAAATTACACTCGTTAATTTCAACATAATATATCTTATCATAAAATAAAAATGTCTGACCCTCATAGGTATTAACTACACCATGAATTTTTGTTGATTGGTGAAAACCCTGTAAATCTGAGATATATTTCTCATGTTTTAAAGCAAGAGATGGGTAATTAATAAAATACATTTTTTATCTGTAAAAATTACAACATCTCCAACAGGTCTGTGTTATATGGCTGAAATTCTCGAGAAATTCTCAGGTAAAAATTTAAGAAAATCTTTTATTTTAATCGGGAAACTATCAATTAAATTAGACTTTAAGTCCTTTATCCAAACATATTTTTCATCAAAAATATATAATTTTCCATTTACCACTAGACATGTATTAATTTTCTTAAAGTTCAAATCACATAATCTGGGTATTTCTTCTGCTGGGTGGTATTTTTCTATAGTACTGCTTTTTCTCGTTGATGGTGTGGAAATTGTTGAAGTATTGGTGGTTTCTTCCGTTTGTGTTGTTGTAGTCGTAGTGGATACGAGTTTATCCCCATATAAATATAGAATTGCGTAGATATCATCTTGAGACAGCTCTGTAGTTTGTCGATTAATTAAGTTACAGATTCTAGTTAGCCTAACTTTTTTAACAGCTGGATTATATTTATTGTGCATAGAATTGCTGTCAAAAGTGTCAAAACAGATATTATGGATTAATTTTAAACGCTCAGAATTTAGTTAGCAAAACTTTTCATTTTCACTTGTATAGTTAAAGAATGGAAAATTCCAGAACAAACACATGACTGACGTATGATATGATACAATGTAACCAACGCCACTAAGTCTGTAAAAATGGAAATTTTTTATTCAAACCAAAACATAATGTTTATTAAATTTTATAAAAATGTATTATTTAGCAAAATGTATTTTTTATATTTAAACTAAAACATATTGGTCAGCACTTTTTAGGTGTAGTCATAGGCGCCGCTGTTTTAATATTGTTGTATATATTTAATTAATTTAAACCAACAAAAATAATTTAACTGCTTTAAAAGTCACGTGATATGTCAAAACAGTAAAATATAACAGTTTGTAACCTAAAATTCAATATATTAGGGACTTATTGCAATAAAGCTTGGATTTATTAGTGCCTGCCTTTATTAAAAGAAAATAAATGACTTTATTTTTAAATTCGACTTTGTTATGTCAATTTTGAAAGATCAGTTGTCTATGTAATATTATCACAATACAACCAGTATTAAATCAATTTATTGTTATAAGTCTCTATTACAGTCCAATTCATAATTTTTGAGACAACTTTTGACAGTTATCAGCTGGTTCCCATAACAAATAGCATAGGCCAACAAAAAAAAAAGTAGCAAAAAGTTATCATAAAAATTATGACTTGTAGTATAGGAAAAGATAACGTGTTAAAATGTAAAGATGGAGCTAGCCTATAGAAATTTCGCTGTCATCTTGATTATGAGAAAATCTCCCCACATCAAAATTTTAACTAATGATACACCTATGGACAAGTGAAAACATGGTTTTGATAAGGGCCCAATATAGTGCTACGTGAACTAAAATTCGTTATATATACCAAAAATTTTAAACTAGAAATCATCTGAAACAGTTCAACAAAAATGGTTTATGTGTGTGTGAAGAATATTTTCAACTAAGCTTTTTGTTAATTAATTATTATTTATTAAAACTTCAACTTATAAAAAAAACAAAAACAAAAATATATATATATATATATATATTATTTTTTAATATATTTTATATATAAGGTTTTTATTTTTGATAGATTTTGATATAGGTAGTTTTGTAACAAAATTTTTAAAATATTTTAAAGTTAACAGGACTTATTATTTTATATTATGATTTTGATGTGATTTTATTTTACTTATTATCTTAGGTTGTTGATTTATTAATTTTTTTTATTGTTCTTGCTTTCAGCTATGGAGTGGAAAAAATTGAATTGAAGGGTGAAAAAGTCTTCACCAAGTTGTCGTACACCCCAAAACAAGATACCTTAACACAAAAATTTGTTGGATTGCCGGTTAAGTACTACAAGTTACAGGCAGATGATGAGGAGGAGTTTTTGCTGTTAGAAACAGAAATCAAAAGGTATGGAATAAATTCGCACCAGACCTTAGATGAACCGAAAAATATGCTTCCTCCTCCTCCACCTGTCGCAGCTGTTTGGAAGAAGATTACTTCACCTAGAAAAAAAAGAGCGGTGGCGACAACATCATCATCGTCATTATCCATTAATGAAATGGATTTATCGAGGGATATATTATCGCAGGCGATTTCATTAGTGGATGACGACGATCATTTTGAGGAGTCACAAAAATGGTAATTTTAGTTAGAGTAGTAGTTAAAGTATGTATTTTAAAATAATAAAAAAAATTGTTCTTACTTCTTTTTATTTTTAAACCAGTTATCTAACAACAGTACATTTTCCTTAGCACAATTTAAATAATTATTATGCATTTCACAGTGAAACTTATTATTACAATTATTTTTTAATTTTTTGATATTAGGACATCCTAAGTCATATAAATCTAGAACATTATTATTAACTAAATTACATAACCAAACTTTTTTATCATTTCCTTTCACAAACACAGTTTCATTTTGAATTAAATCCTTAATAAATAAAGCGAGGTTTTCAAATAATAAATAACTAAAATCATAAGTGCCCCAATTTATACCATGAAGTTTGTTTGTATTCCATTCAGCTTGATGTTTAAAGTCTTGATGTAACCAGATGGACTTCATAGGTAAATTAACCATATGGTGTCGAACTTCGTCAGTATAGGTGTTGTTACGTTAAAAATTGGTTTTACGACAACAAATAATCAATTTTTTACTTCACAAGTGTTTCATTACTTCGAAGCATAGCTTAATTAAAAATAGCCGTGTTTCTAATAGAAATGCGATAAAATCATAGAGGCCGTAGGGCTGTCGTAACCAGAACCTCTCTACTGTTATGTTTGCCTACTTGTTATTTCGACTTTTTAGTGGAACGTTGCTGTCGGTTAACATCAATAACAACAAAATAAACAACATTACTTTGTTTATTTTTGTTGCATGACTATTTCTAGGTTATGATTTAGGCAAAACAGAGTATAGAAGGATGTGCAATCCTGCACGCGCTTTCATCAATTGATCTTTATTGTATTTTCAAACTACGCGGTAGTCGCTATCAAATTCAGGCAGTTTCCGTTTTCTATCACAATCCAATGTTGCCAGGTGGACTCTTTTGTATAATATATAAGATTGTTAGCAATTTTATAAAATAAAGACACGTAAGTGAGGGTGTAATACGAACCGCTTACACAATCCCGTTGTTAGACAACGTCAGTTCTCCTATTTGTGTTTTTTTTTTATTTTCCCCAATATTGACTTTTATTCTGCTGGCTGTCGTTTTAACACTGGTCTTTGAGAAGATTACTGGATTTCCAAGTGTAAAGATTTTTAATTCATAGGATTGGCAGCAGTGGGCTGTTATGCTTTCCGGGTTAGTTTTTTATTATAGTTTTGGATGGTGTTTTGGATTTTTAGAGAAGGGGTTTTCCTAGTGACGTATTTCCGGTAAGGTTTTAAAAAGGAATACGCAAAAACCATGCTTTAGTGCCATTTTAGTGCAATCGAGTGTTCCGTGTGCGAAAGTGGCAAATTTGGCCTTGTTCCAATTTTTCTAAAATCCGTTGAGGATTTTGACCCTAAGTAATAGGGATCAAACCAGGGCCAATTTGCGGTAGCTTCTTATTATTTAAGTAGTTTTTTGGGAACGAAGCTCCACACCTATTGGGATAAAAAAATTGCCACTCGCACACGTGTCGCTATCGTCCATCTGGGGGCGGACGCTCGATTAACTCCAACAGCTTCAGCAGAATTTCTATCTTGGTAAGTGGACTTTTGATAATAGAATTCGGCCTTCCAAGTTGGTAAATTTTGAAAATATTTTCTGTTTTTTTTGGGTTTTTCACACGTTTTTTTTGGGACTCAATTTGATGCTTTGCTTTCTCCTTGCCATAGGGGCTGCTGTATGAACTCGTGGTGATGGATTCCTAGTTCCTACGAGGTGTCCACACCAGCCACCGAAGATGTCCGAGATGTCCTCAAGAGGCAAGTGTGCCTAAAAACCCTCGTACGAGGTAAGCTTCCTAGTCATTTTTTTTGAGTCCAATAAAGTGTTGCAATTGAGGTAGTTTATTTTATTTTCTGGAATAGTAAGGATTGTTATTCTCTTTATTCCAGGGTTTTTGGGCGAGAGGTAGTCGTAGAGTTGTGGGGCCGTATGCAGAGATTTTCTCCAACTTCTTTCCATTTTTCCTACAAGCTCCAACATATAAGTATCTACCAGTGCAACACCAATCCCAGTCATCGCAGGAGGTTACCGTTTTGAGATTTACATTTTAAACATTTTATTTCTAAAAAAAAAAGTTTTTTTTTGGTCTTATTTTGGTGGGATCATATTGGCGGATGACAGTTGTAATTTTCTTTTTTTTTTTTGGGTTCCAATTGAGTATAAATCGTCATTACAGTTAGTATGAAGCAACAACTGCCAAGCTGCGAAATGACTTCTTCAATTAAGGCTGTAATTTAGTAATTTTTTTTCTTTCTTGACTTTATGACATGGTTGACAGATAACCATCGGTTTTGCCTTCATTTCGTTTGACTTAGTGTAGAGATTTACAGGTTGCAACCCTGTCGCTTCGTATTGTCGGGCTAAAATGTGGGGTTAAGGCTGGCTCGTTGTTTCAGCCTCACATTGCAGAGTGGCAGTCTGGGGGGTCAGGTTGTTGTAATGAGTTTACTTTCATATGGTGTCGGACATTCCCTTTTAAAAATATCTTTGTTGGCACATGACAGTGTCTAGCACTTCAGGGTGACTCGGTCTGATGCCCTAGGCTGTCCAGCTGACGTATGTTGCTGAGAGTTTGCTCGTACAGACGTAGCATAGTTCGGTTGGTTGGCCTGGGGTTGGCTGGACTTGTTTGACATCGCCAAGATTTTGACTATTTATTTATTTATTTTTTTTTTTAAAAAAAGCATATTTTTTTTTTCATATTTTTCTTTGCTTGTGTTATCTATTTGCTGATAGCGGTGGAAGCAACATATACAAGCCAAGATTATTTATTTTGAAATTAATTTAGGAACTTCAAGGTAACGAATATAGGTATTACAATTTGTACACGGTATATGAGCTCATAAATCGGTAACTTTAATACAACTTAATATTTGCATGATATTCATGTTAAGTTATTGAACGGTATTGCCGGTATTGGTATATTTAATATTTAAATATTTACAATTTTCCTTAAGTATAACAACCATACATTATGAGAGTTTGAGTTGTAGGAGACTAGTCCAAAATCTGTTTTTAGTTTCTGTTCGTCATTAAATCTGCAAATGTCAAAAACTTGTGTTCCTATTTCTCTCCCACTCTCCGTTGAAGAAGGTCGTCCAGGTTTGGTACAATCCCAGCCCAAAGTTCTTATTTAGTTACTTATTTATTCTTCATTCTGGTAATAACCAGAACACCCTGATCAAGACAAATAAATATCAAAATTTCATCAAACAATCCTGGTGAGATTGAAAACAAAAGGAAAGGAACAGACTAAGGAGTATAGTGTAAGTATATAAGTGTTTATTTTCCTAAATCAGGGAAGGGTCTTGATAGTTGTGACAGTTCGTATTTGATGCCATTTTGCTATTTAGCTGACTTATTAGTTGGGCTATTTAATACTATATTAACATCATACCTCGTGCAATGTCTTTAAATACGTGGCGCTCATAAATTTATCAACCTACGACCTACCGGCTGTTAAACTTAAAAAGCTGGCGGCAGGCATTTGACGCGATTCTAAACTAAATAAAAATAGTATTAAAAATTTTGCTGATTTCGATTTCATTTTTTTTTTGACGTATCTCAAAAAGCACTTAATCGATTAGAAGGCTAACAGTGTTTAATATAGCTATTTCCTTACATATAAATTCAGTGTGTTTTTAAACGATTTTTGTGTATTTTTATGTTTTCTAAGAAAAACGTAAAACGCAATTTTCCAAAATGGTCTTCTTACATGTTTTTTGTCTTTTTTGTAAAAATTTAGATCGGAATGTCGAATATTTGGGAATTGTTGCAACGACCCTTGTAATGTTAACTAATTTAATAAATAATAATATTATATATATGTATTGGTTGCCTCAATTTAAAAAAGTTGAAGAGAGACCACATAAATTTTCACTGTTTTATGCATTCTAATAATTCTTAGGCTATGCAAAAGAAAATATATTATTGTTAAATAATTACTTTGTTTTATTTTTATCAACAGATGGTGGTAAAATAATCCATTTGGGAATGACAGCTCCTGCGTGCAGTATGACTGCGCACCCTGAGATACTACTCCTATACCAAATATCTTGACTGGTATTGTACTATTTTTTTAGATATATGGTTTACACCATCCACTACTCCAATGTAAAAATTCTGTAACAGGTATTCTGCACCACTCACTACTTCTATGTGAGATACCTCGACAGGAATATGAGTCATGTACATAAGCCGTTTCTAGAGTCACATGCTTTAAATCGTCTGCTATAATTCGTCTTGTTAACATTTGTTTATATAACTATTAATAAAAAAAGTGTATTTCATTTAGGGAATCTAACCGGCGATATATGCTGCACAAGACCTCACGGTGATCGGTTAAATGGTGTGTATTGGGGGATTGTTTCTAAAAAACATATAATCGTATTGGCTAAGGGCTATTCTTATAGGGTACCAAAACTTGGGGAGATTAGTTTAATACATGAAATTGGACACACATTGGGTATTTCACATTCTTCACATAGAGAGAGCATTATGTATCCCGTCTTGGACTCTAATCGACAAACTACAGAGCTGTCTCAAGATGATATCTACGCAATTCAATATTTATATGGAGATAAACTCGTATCTACTACGACTACAACAACACAAACGGAAGAAACCACCAATACTTCAACAATTTCCACACCATCAACGAGAAAAAGCAGTACTATAGAAAAATACCACCTAGCAGAAGAAATACCCAGATTATGTGATTTGAACTTTAAGAAAATTAATACATGTCTAGTGGTAAATGGAAAATTATATATTTTTGATGAAAAATATGTTTGGATAAAGGACTTAAAGTCTAATTTAATTGATAGTTTCCCGATTAAAATAAAAGATTTTCTTAAATTTTTACCTGAGAATTTCTCGAGAATTTCAGCCATATAACACAGACCTGTTGGAGATGTTGTAATCTTTACAGATAAAAAATGTATTTTATTAATTACCCATCTCTTGCTTTACAACATGAGAAATATATCTCAGATTTACAGGGTTTTCACCAATCAACAAAAATTCATGGTGTAGTTAATACCTATGAGGGTAAGACATTTTTATTTTATGATAAGATATATTATGTTGAAATTAACGAGTGTAATTTTTCACCAACCAGATATGGTTTACTTTCAGATAAATTTCAGGGGGTACCAGCTAATTTTAACTCTGTATTCCGCTACACTAACGGGTTGCTTTACTTCTTTACAACTTAAAATATATATTATGAGTATGATGAATTTTCCAACACAATGAAAAATATTGGGGAAACTTCTTTAGATTTTTTTTGATATTCTTTGTCCAACCCCAAATTTATTGGAACAGTTAAAATTATTGTTAAATTCTGTAATTACCAAAATAAAATAAAATACAAGTAATAGATATATCTAGTGCAATTAACATAATAAAAAAGTATTAAAGTATTTTATAGGTCTTTTTTTTTAAATTTATGATCTGAAGAATTGACGGCACCATATTGCCATTGTTAAAATATTTGATAGTTTCAAACATCCAGCAAAGATCCGTGGTTTTTGACTAGAAATACCAACTTATAAACGGCTTACAGCTCTTGAAAATAAACGGCAACAGGTACATAGGAGAATCACACAATACAAGCCAGAAAACCTCATATTTGATGTATTATTTATCGTTACCTTTTGGTGGCTTTGAGTGGGTCTAAATAGCAGTTTGCTTAGAGGCGGATATTAATAAAATTTCTGATAGCACCCATAGGAAATAGGTGTATATTATCCCCCCTGAACTATTTGATGTACATAAAGATCTTCCCGTCTGACCAGAACATAGAATTCCACCGAACTATTTGATGTACATAAAGATCTTCCCGTCTGACCAGAACATAGAATTCCGCCCAATTCTAAAAGTAAGTTACCCAAATTAATGACCACACTGTATGATAAAGAACGATACATTATTCAATATAGAAATTTAAAACCAATTCTTAAAAAAATTAATGGGGGTCCTAAAATTTAAACAGTCTTTATGGTTATGTCTTATATTGACTTAAACATCCACAAGCGTCAACAGAGCATAAACAGTTTCGGAAAACACTTTTTCAAATTAATGATTAACGCAGTATTTAGTAAAACCATGGAGTATGTTGGTGGATATAAAAATGTGAAATTGGTGACTAAATGGTCTGGACCTATAGGTATGTACATACGTGCCAAGATATTTTCGAAACTACTTAACCGATTTGAATAAAATTGTCATGAAAAATGTTAACTAGATGTATCCTGCACTGGTTTTAAGGATTGTAAATGAAGACGTCATGATATTAATGATTCCTAATTGATTAGGTTACAACAACCATATGGTATTTGAATGGAATGATATGGATTGGCACCTATCCTTTTGCTATTTATTTTTTATGATGACTCATTTTATAAACGGTTTGTTGGTAAAGACTCCATTTCACTTTTTATTCACACTTAGTGACGTCATGGAATATTTTCGCTTCATATGTCTTCCTAACGACAACCTTGATCTCCTTTATTACATCATTGGCCCAGATTTGGCAAGGTTGGATTACATCTTCTAAGGGATATGCCAAAGACAAAAAACATGATCATATCCACATATGTCAACAATTCCAGTTCAATTTGACACTGTTTTAACATCGCTCAAACGATCTTTCATTCTTAGAAACTTGGGGTTTGTACCCTTCTGGTTGCTGACTAAAAAGTATTTTTTTTAATTTTCCCTTCCCAGCTATAACTGTGAAAAATATTCACTAAAAATGTTAAGATGTTGGTCTGTATTCAATATGGTATCATAAAGTACCTATAGATACGTACATATGTACCATGATATATCCAAAACTAGTAAACCGATTTGATTAAAATTTCCGTGAAAAATATTAATTGCGACTAGTTTTTAAAGGATTGAAAATATTGATGGTTTCTAATTGATTAAGTTATTACAACCATATGGTGTTTGAATAGGATGATATGGAAAGCGCTTAATTTAAAAAAACTTTTACAAATTACTAAAATTGATTCGGTTTTAAATGCAAACTTTTATACTTAGATATACATAATTGATCAATAGACAGATGCTAATAATGATGGTCGCATAGTTGCCATAACTCTTTTGAGGCCCAATTAGAACAAAACTTGGGGTGTCTTCTGTAAAAGTCAGGAGAATTAAGGGTGCGATATAAAGGTTTGTATTTTTCTTTACAACTAGGTGTAAGGGTTCTGTTGTTACAGAGATTCAAATATTGCGAGAACGCAGCGGAAACACTGTAATTCAATACCGTCGTGACATTAATCTAGGGAGGAGAGACAGGTATATTATGTTCTGTTAATTCCACGAGAAAAATGCATTCTTATCACATTTTCTCAAAAAACAAATGCGGTTAATATTTTTCTTTCTACCTACCAAACTGTTTTAAAAGGTACATGCTCAATAATTTGTTGTCTTGTTTTTGTTTACCATTTAACTTTCTACAACTGATAACCTTGGGGTCAAGTATAAGCTAATTTTGAACCATTATCAATTGATTTTCTAAATTTATTGATTATATAGGCATTCATTTATTAAGAATTATACATGTGTTAAAGCCTTATTAATTTCTACTAAGTAAAGAAAAAAAAATGTTCTTTCCTCCTCAGTTTTTGCACCGCTACATAGCGCTTTTTCTACATTGGAAATCATTAATACTAAGACATAGAACTACGGATCTTACGAAAGGATGTAAATAGATATTAAAAGATTACACCATATTACGTTACAAAAATATAAAAATTTTTGAAGAAAAAAATGTATGTCTTTAACCAAACATCAAAAGAAATACGACCACTTTAGAAAATTATAGTAATCATTGCATGTTGTAGATTATTTTTCAAAGACATAAGGGACCCACAAGGACATCAATAAAAATAATGTAAGTACCAGATATTATTCCATATACAATATAAGTAAAAATTTATTTTTTTCCATCAGTTTTCAGTTGCCCAACATGGATTATGCCAAGATATTTTCCTCCCAGGACGCAACATCAGCCACATTTAGACTTGAAGAGAGCTCAAGTTTCATAAAACAAGTTAGTTAGCGATATTTGCATACCAATTTTTTTCCCATATGATTCATTATTTATTCATATTTAATAAAATTTATTATGACAGAATTTGAAGGATTGTGCTTGAATCTTAAGACTTTTAACTAATAAAAATTTAATTTAAAAATCATGAAAATAAGTTGATTCAGAAGGACCTTTCTGAGGAGGAAATAAGAGAAGACTACAAAATTTCAATGTTAGCAAAGTAAAAAAAATAATTTTTCAAATCGATCACTTAGATCTCGAGATATTCGCAGAAAACTACTAAGGTCTTTCTTTCACCACTTAAGGCCCTTTTGGCTTCCCCATCTCTCTAAGAATAAATAGCATTGCAACACGGCAATCCAACAAAAAAATAATTTTTCAAATCGATCACTTAGATCTCGAGATATTCGCAGAAAACTACTAAGGTCTTTTGTCCCCTGCGCAGCAAACCAAAATTAGTCTTTTACAGAAACCATAGGAGAAAAACGTGCGCACATAGCGGAAAAAGTACCTTCGGTACACCGGCTGATAGCAATCTCTCTCATCTCGACATTTTTCAAATAGTGCCCCTTTGACACTCTTGAAATAATAAAGCCCCAATGCTATGCGTGACGTCATTTTCTACTCTATACATTATCATTTAAGAAAAGCTTATCAACAAGTCCCCTTGTCCGTGTGGTCTTGAGCGACGGTGTCCCGTGCTGTATATCGCCGGTTCGATCCCCGTATAAAACACACTTTTTTTATTAATAGGTATATAAACTCTAGCCACTTCGAATGATGGTAGGCAATTCACAACATTTGACCCTAGAGAAGGCGTGACTCATCAAGCTGCATCTGGGCATCCATCTTTAATTATTAACCTTAAAAACTCAAGAGTTTAACAGCAAATATGACTCATTCATCTATTTGGTTGATAGTAGGTGATCCTCAACATCCCAACAGGTGTCTGCACAGGTGATAGGTGGCGCGTGCCTCTAATTAGGGCGTGGCACCTGGCGGCATATATCAAAGGATTCCTTATCAGTAAAATGTTCCCACGGTCTTCAAAATTTTCCCACACTCAAGTGTCCGAATACCTACTCAGGATATTCGATTGTAGGGTCGTCCGCCGATTGGTCATCGATATTATTTATTTCTTCAATTACGAAATTTGACCGGGGTTTTGATTGATTGTTTTGAGCGTAATTTTGCATTGGTCGATAAGGAAAGTTTTTGTTTTGTTGGGGTCTAAAGGTTTGTTTTGATATGCCGCTCATGGGCGTTGGTCTCGATAATTTTGACATGGGTATTTGATAGGCCTAAATACGTTTGTTTGGTTTGGATTTCTTGCAAAATTATTTTTATTTTGTTAGGGTTTATATATTAATTGTGATTGTCTGAAGTGGAAGCAAGCCGGTTATGAGGATAATTTGTTAACTGTAAAGGTTGGTTGGGTCGTGGTCTGTTTAAAGTGTGATTGGTGTTATTATGTAATGGTTTCGAATTTTGAAATTTTTGGGCACTTTCGATTTAGTTAGCATTAAAGACCCAACAGGCTCTTTTAAACCGCGTAATAAAACTCTTAAAGATAATCCTCTACAAAACACACCCATGATTTGTCTTTCATCAGCCGAGCCGTGAGTGGAAAGATAAGAAGTTTGATTTAACTGGTGTTGTAATCTGTTGTAAAAATCGAAGAACGGCGATTCATTTCCTTGTTTCATTTCTGTAGTTTTGATAACAAGCGTAAAAAGATCGCGTTTATCCCCATACGTATTAAGAAGAGCTTCTTTTAAATCCACAAAACTAGAAATAATGTTTGAGGCAATATTTATTGCCGCTTCACCTTTAATTTTACCCAAAATACTTGACATCAAATATTCATTTTGAAAATCGCTAGAATCAGCGGTGTTGTAAAATTTGGTGATTAATTTTTCACATATTTCTATAAATCTGGCTAATAGTTCTGGTTCCCCATGAAATTCGGGGATCATGTTTAAATACTCAGATTTTAGTTGTGGTGTAGCCATTTTTGTTAAATTTTCTTGCAGATTTGTAGAGATATTAGAATTTGGTCCTAAATCTAGCCCTAAGTTAACTTTTCCTATCAATTCCGATAAAAATATATCAATTTTCGGGTCTGAACTTTGACTTACACAAGTTTGTTCTTCGTCTCGTTGTCGTCTAAATGACATTAAAAGTATTACTTACAGTGAAACTATCAAGATCTGTCCAAGCATTTGTCCTCTGATATCCATTCAAAGGGCACTGATGCAAATACTTCCGGTATTGATGTACGTTCAATAATCCTTCGGTAAATCTTCTCGTTGAGCTACTCAGTTCACTCAACTGGAACTTCCTCTTGATCCAAACAATTCGAATTCGCGAACCGCCCGGCACCTTTTTGTTATTTATTTGTTCGTAGAATCCCAATAAATCGTTAAGACGAACCGTCAATAATGTTCATTTATCGCGATTGGGAATCCTACCGACTGCGCCACTTAAAAGACGAGTCTCCGTAAAACCGTTTTTAAAAAAATTATAATTTTCTTGTTAAAAATTATACAAGTGATTTCTATCAAATATAATTCTAGACTAAAACTAAAAGTAACTTAAAAATCGTAAAACACATGTTAATAAAATATAAGGATTCGAAGAAATATTCCATAGGATTGCAGACTCAGCAGCTTTGTAACATCTTCACTAGTTTGTCAGTATAAGGTGGTCATATAACTACTATTCTGGTACCATAAAAGAACATCAAAAGACTGACCTTCTAAGTATTTTCTTGGCATATGCTAAGGATATACCACTAAAGAAGGTTACTATTAGAACATCTTTATTATATTTTTTAGCACAAATGCTATTCTGGTACTGCAAATGAACATCAAAAGAATGCGCTTCTAGTATTAAAAATTAAAAACTTAAATTAAACTCATTTATTCTAAATGATTTGGTATTAAATAATTGCATTAAATATAAATAAATGGGGTGAAACATTAACGTCAAATGAGTTCACACATTGATATTTTCTGTAAGAAGAGATCATCAGACTACTGAAAAAATCATCTAAAGCTAATGAGCAGATCATTGGCGGCTAATGAATAATTTCAAATTCATGAAAAATGTTTTTTAAAAATTAGTGTTTTGAAATATATTGCAAATGAAATATTGTAAACTTTGTTTTGTTAAAATCGGATAAAAAAGAAAGAATTATTTAAAAAATATATATTATGCCATTCTGTGTCAAGATTTTAGCCTTGTCTTAATTTATTCCTATTTTATTTTAAAAGAAAAACGTAGATTTAACTTTCACTATTTTTAATCGTGAACTCACAGTCTATTCGCTGTTCTCGTTCTTACTCTCTTTCTATCCTATTGAAAACTTGCTGAAGCTCTGCTATCCGGCGTGATGATATGCGCCGACATCACTCTCGACTCACCCGGAACATTCTGGTCTTTGTCTTATTCATCTAGACCTATCTACATCTTTCTTGAATATTCGGAAATGGTTGCCTCAGTTCTTTTATTTTCTTTAGCGCCGCTTCGCTACTATAGTTTAATCTAATTACGCTAGATGGCAGAGTATCTAACAAAATTTCAATAAATATTGTTTTAATTTTCTTAACATTCCGCTATATTGAAACCGCCATATTTGGTTTAAAACGTATATTCCAGGATAACAATCAGTTAAATCCTAATATACTAGGTATGTTCAATAAATTTGGGTTACTTCCCAAAAGTTCTTAGTTTTCGTAAAATAAAAAGCAAAATTCATAGATATAGTCCACAACCCCGTTATTTGCAAATTAGTCGACAATTACTTAACCGATTGTGATGTTTGGATCCAACCCAACTAGCAATTTGTCGACTTCTCAACGTTGTGCACCGCGTGCCGACGTTGCGTCGCAACGTTTACTTTTACTCAAACACCACCCACTTTTGCACCAATTTGGTGGATGATTTTTTGGTTGAGTCAACGTCGCCATCGCGACTACAGTTGAAGTAATAGTTCAATGGGTTTTGGAGTACAATTATTTGTTCAAAATATTATTCATTGCGTAAAATGATAATACACTATTTGACTACAAATTAAACTATTTCTAACACCATCATATTATTAAAATAAAATGATATTCTATGTCATATATCATGTTTTGCATCATCATAACATGCGAACCAATGCCAAAATATATAAACAGACGGTAGTTTACTGTCAAATGTACAGTTCGTAGCTCTAAAAAACAAGCGCGCCCCTCGATTCAGATGATTTTATGAAATTAAAAAAAAATCATGATTTAAAAATCGCTTCGAAAATCCTCTAAAGATGTTGCTTAGGATTCCTAAGAACAAAATACGGATTTTTATATGCTAAAAGATCGTAGTTTATTGTAGAAAAAAGCAAAAAAATAATTTTTAATGTTTGTTTACAAATTAGCATACAATGGTTTTAACAATCAATCATGGCGGCACTTATTAGTTTCTATGACAACCAAAGGAGTCCCGTGTCTCGACTGCGTTAACTACTTAACTGTGTTTTGAATGGATGCCCTAACTTAAAAGACGCGAACACGCCTCAATTTTTACCCAATCGAAATTGCTCCACAGTTTGGCTTTCTGCTGCTCACTTAATTTCCGTCCTTGTTGTTTACACAGGACCTTCCTCTTTTTTCCGCCACACTGGGGAATCACCTTCAATGACAGCTGTCACATGTCAAAATATCGAAGAATATTTATACCATTTGTTCCTTTTCATAGTGAAAAATGTTCAAACAAAACTAATAGAAACTTTACAAACCACTTGTTAGTTACGTTTACTGAATTAATTGACGTTTGTATGACAGACAGCAGTGCTCCAAAATTGGTTTGTTGCAAACATAACAGAAAAATTGGTTAGATGAAAACAGGCGCGCCCGCGTCTCCAACAAACCGGCCAGAAAACGTGGAGTAAATTGATCAATTTTTCGTTTACCACACACCGGTTTGTACGGCGCCTACACAACTAAGGAATTACTGTTAGTACAATAGACGGTCATAAATAGTTGTGATGGCGACTGAAGTTGTGATAAACGTTTAGGCGTCGTATAATAGTCGACGTTGTCGACCGTCGCCATGATAACTATTCTTTATCTGTAAAACAACGTTTAAAATTAGTGCAATTCTAATTTTTACAACTTGTACAACTAAAAATTGCTAGTTGGGAATTTAAAGTAAGAATCAAAATTCTTATCTTTTTTATATAAACGTTTTTTTTTCTTAATTTAATAGTTTTCAAAAAGAAATATTTTTTTTCAGTTTTTTTAGAATTTTGCTTTCTTGAGAAATACGAAAAAAAATTTTTTTTTTCATTTTAAAAATCAAAATATATTAGAAACCAATTATTTAAAACCTCATTTAAATAAAAAAGTTATTTTTTTTTGAAAAATGCGCCTTTCCACCATTTTGAATCCACCATATTTCCTAAAAACGGTATTTATCAGAATACAACAAGTTAAAGTTTGCACATGAAACTTCTTTTTTGCCCGATTTGGCATGTAGGACTGAACCCCGTTAAGGAGATTGACAAACAAAAATTGCAGAAAATACTTCCTTAAAAAAAGCTCAACTGAAGAATTAAAAAAAAAACGGCTTAAAAACCACACAAAAGAGTAAAAACCACACAAAAGAGTAAAACCCCTTTTAACTTTTTTGTTCTTCATCTATGCCCACTGATACACGTGGCCATTCCAACCATTTTTACGTTCGTTGTACGGAGTTTACCTTTTACGTTAGCAGTAGCATATAGAGGAGGGAGGGGGGTGGGGGTTAAGGGTTCAATATTTAGGTATGTAGGTAGATATAATTTACATTACAACCCGTAGGATTTAACATTAGCAAGATTCTTTGCAAATTCGAAAAAATCCACTAAAGGCGAATTTACGCTGGTAAGCAAGCAAGCAAGGAAGCAAGTAGAAAAAAGTTTATCTTATAGGAATACAGCACAATCATTTACGCTCGCAAATGTCATATGTAAAGCAAAAGTACCATTTCCCAAGTATACAAATGTCAATTTCCCACTTGCTTAATTACTTGCTTGTCCAGCGTAAATCCGCTTTAAATCTTACAAATGTTTCCTGAAAAGTAGCTACGTATCAGCGGCAAATACAAAAGGGACGAGTGATCCAAGCCCACATTTCGGAGGACCCACTACCCCTTGGATTTAATGACATTAAATGACAAAATTTTAAAACTTGTCAAAAAGGGCATTTTTAGTATAATTTTCTCAAAACTAATTTAAGCTAAGACAACTTGATATCTGATTACCCGCGCCCCCTCCCCTCCTCTTCTTTATTTGAAGCCCGGTCCGCTCCAGATTCTAAATTGCGAAAGAAGAATTTTTTAATTGAGTCTTATTATTTTTGGTTCCCCTTCGCAAACATTTGTATTTTTTTTGTTTTGTAGGTAGGTATTTATTTTACCTACCTCCTCCTAGTTTACAAAAGTTTATTAAAATAGCTTTTAAAAAACATGTGCGCATTTTTTTTTATTGCCTTTTCGCGGGTTGTGGAAAGAAAAAAAAAGACGACCATTTATCTTTTATATATATAGATAGAATCCTGTACAATATAGGGGTGGTTTAACCAAAACCACGGTGTACTAAACGACAATTTTAAATTACACAAGAAAATTAAAGAGGGACCAATATTTACGCTAGACTCACCTGATGTCTCTTCAGTCCTAGTTTCCCTGGCCAGGGCTGATGATGCGTGATATTGGGGTTCTTTGGGGGTGAAATTCTTATGGCAAACTCCACCAAGACACTTGCGTGCGGTTCTTCACACAGATTTTAACCGAATGCTGTGATTCGTGTTTTTAAGTTGGCCACCTATGCTTTGGCTCACTGGCCATATGGTAGCTAACGCAATATTGGGCTTTGGACATAAAACTGTAAATTAAGGCTAATGGAAAAATTAAAAAGTTAATTTTAACACTAACTCTAGCGTTAAATTTTGAAAATAGAAAAAAAGAAAAAAAAATAAACAAAATTCCAATTTTGAAAAAAACCAAAAAATGCCTCATATCAAAGGCCACAGAATTAAAAAGAGAGAAAAAATTCTAACACAGTCACATTACACAAATAAGAGTAAGCCACCTTTTACTTCTTTGGCAGTGGGCATAATTTGACCACTGGGCGATCAAATATGCTTTTTGAAGTTTTAACCTGAGCTACACGAGCATGACCGTCAGGACTTGAATACACCTTCAAAACGCGCCCCAGTAACCACTTTAATGGGGGTAAGTTTTCATCGCGAATTAAAACTAAGCTACCGACCTCCAAAGGAGCACCGGAGGTATTAGCCTTATGCCGTTGCTGTAGGGTGCTCAAATATTCAGTGTGCCACCTCGACCAGAAATTCTGCTGCAACTGCTGCACCAATTGCCAACGGGTAAGCCTACCAACCTTCTCAGTAATCAAGTCTTTATCGGGAGGCGCAGTAAGGGGGGCTTGTGTCAAGAAGTGACCTTGGGTCAAACTCTCTAGGTCATTAGGATCACTACTAACACTGCACAACGGTCTAGAATTTAATAAAGCTTCAATCTGACACAATACAGTTGCGAGCTCTTCATAAGTCAAAATCTGTAACCCTATTACACGAAACAGGTGTGACTTGACCGCCTTCACGCCAGCCTCCCAGAGGCCACCAAAATTAGGCGCGGAAGGTGGATTGAGGTGAAAACTGATGGTACATTGATCAGCAGCCTGCTGGACATATTTAAGAATGGTGTCCGTACTCTTGAAGTTTGAGCCTTGGTCACAATACAAGTCGGTGCAACGACCTCGACGAGCAACAAACCTTCTCAAAGTCGCCAGAAAAGCTTCTGATGTCATATCAGATACCACCTCCAAATGTAAGGCCTTTGTGGCCATACAAACAAAAATACAGATATATGCCTTTTGGCTAACTACACCCCGCCTTTTCCCCAGGGTAATATTTATTGGTCCAGCCAAATCTGTGCCAGTATGCAAGAAGGGTTTGATTTGCGACATTCGCACCTTAGGTAAATCCCCTTGAAAGGGCTGAATATTTTTTGAGGACATTCTAAAACACCGATAGCATTTCGAGAGTGTATGCCGGATGGCCCTTCTGGCTGACAAAATCCAGAATTGTTGACATATTAGGAACAATACCGTTTGAAGACCTGGGTGACAGTTCCTAGAATGAACATCTTCAATCAATAATTTTGTAAATCTATGTTCTCTAGGCAAAAGCATAGGATGTTTTGCATCATAATCCAAGGCAGAATTCGTTATACGACCACCAACACGAATGACTCCCATCTTGTCAAGAAAAGGCGCCAATTTTTGGATTGGCTTAGGACAAGGAGACCCTTGTCTTAATTTTTGCAAGATGTCAGAGAAAACTTCGCCTTGTACAAATTTGACAATTAAAATGAGCGAGTGGTAAAGGTCCCTATAGGAAATACTTTCCTTGATTATCACCTTAGTTTTCAGGAAGTCTATAAAGCGCAAATAATACACGATAAAGCGCTGAATCTTTGGCAAACTGGAATATCTATCAAACAACAAAGATATAACATTTTTAGGGTGTTGAACAGTCAATAAGATCACCTTTTTTGCTTCACTTTCTACATCAGAAAGCTTGAGATTTGGATCGGGAGATTTAGGCCAATTTTCTCGACTCAATTTCAACCAGGAAGGTCCACAAAACCACATAGGATCAGTCAATAATTGGTCAGCAAACAAACCACGAGACAACACATCAGCCGGATTAGAAATCCCTTCCACATGAAACCAACAACTTGGGGGCAATTTGGACTGAATGTGCGCCACACGATTTGCCACAAATGTCCTCCACTTGTGAGATGCTGACTTTATCCAACGCAAAGAAACTGCCGAATCGGTATAAGCAAAGACATCCTTAATATTAAGGTCAATATAAGAATTTAACACAAATTCAACCAAGTCTGCCAATACAACTGCAGAACACAACTCTAAACGTGGGATTGACAGTGTTTTCAGAGGAGCAACTCTATTTTTACTGCACAATAAATTGACACAAACTTCACCAGAAAGAGTAGTTGACCTCATAAAAATAACGGCTCCATAGCCTACCTGCGAAGCATCACAAAATGCATGAAGTTGTAGCTCAGCTAGAGGGTCCAAGACCACTTGCCTTGGAATAGAGAATGACGAAAGGTCAGTAAGACCGGAGGCAAAACGTTGCCAATCTGACACTATATCACTAGGAGGGGTTTCATCCCAACCAACACCTTGGGCCCACAATCTTTACATTAAAATCTTTGCCACTAGAATTGTGGGTGATACAAAACCAAGAGGATCATACACCTTTGTAAGTTCTAACAAAATATATCGCTTGGTACAAGGTACGTTGATGGACTGTATTTTATAGGAAAATAAATCTTGAGTAGGACACCACTGTAAACCTAATATTTTTAACCCAGCAGAATCCTTTTCACTAAAAGAAATGGGTTGTTGATGAGTCTCAGGCACTGAATCAAGTAATCTAGGTTCGTTACTTGCCCATTTTCTAAGTTCAAAACATCCCTTGGACAATAAACATTCAAGCTCATTTTTTAGACTACTCGCTTCTTCAAGACAAGAAGCAGAACCAATAGCATCATCAATATAGGTCATTGACCTCAATATTTTTGCTGCTCTAGGAAACTGATCATTATAGTCATCAGCTAACTGAAGTAAAGTTCTAATACACAAATAAGGACTACTACTCACCCCATAGGTAATAGTATTTAAAGTGTATTCTTGGATAGGCTGTGAAGAATCAAAACGCCACAATATGCGTTGGAAGTCACGTTGAAGTTCTGCAATTAAGATTTGCCTATATGCTTGCCTTATATCGCATGAGAAAACCACTGAGTGAACTCTAAACTTAAGGAGAAGGGTTGCAATATTTGGTTGTAATTTAAGTCCAATTAATAAGCAGCTATTTAGGGAAACATTTTTATCAGTTTTACTTGAAACGTCAAACACTACACGCAATTTAAAAGAGGGGGGCCTACCTTCGTAAGGAGTTGTGCTGCCTCTGACCACACAATGATGAGATATAAAATAAGTTAAACCATTATTTTTAACAGATTTGGCCAAATACATATGCCCTTGTTCTAGATAATCTCTTATAAACTCATGATAAGCTTCTTTTAAAAAAACATCCCTATTTAATCTCGACTCTAGGTAGTTATACCTTTTTAGTGCGCCTTTATATGAATCACCTAAATCCACAGAATCAAAACGAAAAGGCTAACTAACCCCATATCTACCCTCTGGAGTTCTAAACAAAGTTTTGACAAAAATTTCCTCACAGCAAATATCCTCTGGAGACAAGTGTACCTTTTCTGGAACTGACTCCAACTCCCAAAACTTCTGTAGTGTCACATTAAGACTATTGCAATCAGAGGCGCTACCTAGAGAAGTACACAAACTTAGGGGCTGGTTCTCACTAGACCCAACACTGCCAATAATAACCCAGCCAAAAATAGTTTGAAACGCACTAGGTCTGCCACTTTGACCCTTACGAAGACCTGGCAATAAAATATCACTGTATATGTCAATACCCAAAAGGAGATCAATATCACCAGCTTCACAAAAATATGGATCTGCAAGACGTAAACCCTGAAGATGGTTCCACTGTTTTGAATTAATCGTGACTGATGGCAACCTCTCACAAATTGAAGGAATTACTAGTGCCTCAAAAGACAAGCGAGGTTGCACTTGATGATAGGGTGTAACAATACAAGAAACTATACCTAGAGCAGTGCATGTTGACATGCCACTAATGCCCTGTATTGGGGTATTGTTGGGCAGTCGATTCAAAGAAAGTTTACTTACCATATGCTCAGACACAAAATTTGCCTGGCTTGCTGAGTCTAATAACGCTCTACACTTTACAAAACTACCAGCACCATTCTGAATGAAGACTAGAGCAGTAGCAAATAACACAGACTGGGTCACAGCACGTGTGGATGCACAAAATTTTGTTTCACTATTATTTGAATCAACTTGGGCCGAGCCACTGCTTGGAGAATTTTGATTACTAGTTGATTCTGATACTTCACTTGAAGTGTGACTGCTAGAAAAACATAAGAGAGTGTTATGCTTGCGTCCACAATTTTTACAAATAAAGGAACTAGTACATTTTTCTAGAGAGTGCGACTTGGCAAAACAATTAAAACATAAACGATGCCTTTTCACTATAGCATGTCGTTGATGAGGGTCAAGTTTCAAGAAATTATCACACTTTAATAATGATAAACATGTTTTTTGACAACAAACACACAAATTAGCTGTAGTCATAAATGATTTTTTTGATGGCATTGCCTTTTTTGACAAATTCTCACTTTTCTTAAAATCACTACAAGATTGGTTGGTTAAAGATGAATTTTCTAAAGCTCTACAATGTTGCTTCAAGTGTTTAGATAAATCCTCATATGTAGGCAATTGAGAAGAATTTTGCTTAAATTCAAAGCTTGTCTTTAACTCAGGACTTATTTTTTGAAGCAATAAGTTTAATTTTGTGAAGTCCCACAAGTCAACTTGAGTTAAACTTAAAGCTTGCAAGTTTTCAGAAAAAATACTTAAATTTTTCTTAGCTCTTGCGCTGAATCATTTTTCATACATGGAGCACTAAAAATTGATGACCAATAATCAGTCAATAAGACTCTTTCATTTTGATAACGCTTAACCAATGCGTCAAAAGCTGTATTATAATTTACCTCAAGAAGGGGTATATGCTTAACTACCAATGCAGCATCCCCTTGTAAAAGAGAAACCAATATTTGTAATTTTCTTATATTAGAAAACCGAGGATTATTGTCAACAATTACTTTGTATAAGTCAGAAAAGGTAGGCCATTGTTTTATTTCACCTGTAAACTTGGGTATGCAAGCAAGAGCACTGTTATCTTCAGCGCTGGAGCATGGGGGGCTAGGTGCAGCAGCTGTACCAGCAGTTCTAGGGGGTGAAAAGAGCTGTACTGCGGCTGTTTTTATAGAATAAACCATTGAGTCCATCCTAAGTTGACGGCTATGTTCCTTATCTTTATCACCATCGGCCACAAGAGACACGATTTCAAGTTGGATGGAAGAATAGTGCTCACTCAAACGCGGCAGTTCCTCATACGCGCATTGAAACTCCAACTTTTTTGTCTTTGAGGCGTTCTGATCGGTTGCTTTTGTTGCTATATCGTAAATATTCTGAATTCGTTGTTTAGTCAAATCGCGTTTCCTAACTAAACCAACAATAATAACTTTTGTTTCCGACATGTTATGGAAATTAGCTTTTTTAAAAACAACACCTTAAAAATCAAAAATTCAAAACAAAACAAACCGCCCACTGTCAAATAAGCAAGGTTATGTTCACTTCTACCTCGTGCTTTTGGGTATTATGGCCAAAACAATGTTGCCAACATAAGAAACGCGCTTTTAAGAGAGATGCACTTTTAAAAAGAGAGATCGCAATATGCGCGCAAAAAACTTTCGACTTCGAGAAATGCGCAAAAAAACGAGCGATATTTGTTATCACATTTATCGAAGTTTTTTCAATATTAACAAAATGGAATAAAACACACCTAAAATTTAAATTCAATTTTATTACAATGCATTAATTAAGAAAATAAAAATCCCAAAGGACTGGTTCAATTAATTTGGCGAGGAGAGACCAAATGTACAATATAGGGGTGGTTTAACAAAAACCATGGTGTACTAAACGACAATTTTAAATTACACAAGAAAATTAAAGAGGGCCCAATATTTACGCTAGACTCACCTGATGTTTCTTCAGTCCTAGTTTCCCTGGCCAGGGCTGATGATGCGTGATATTGGAGTTTTTTGGGGGTGAAATTCTTATGGCAAACTCTACCAAGACACTTGCGTGCGGTTCTTCACACAGATTTTAACCGAATGCTGTGATTCGTGTTTTTAAGTTGGCCACCTATGCTTTGGCTCACTGGCCATATGGTAGCTAACGCAATATTGGGCTTTGGACATAAAACTGTAAATTAAGGCTAATGGAAAAAGATACCCAATATTGAACAGATCCCATGCAATAATTACCATCGCACGAGAGAAAGACCAGATCGTATGACTTTCGAGAAAACACGTCCTGGAAGAATAAAACATACTTAGATGATCAAAACACAATTTAAAACTTTAAATCAATTTAAAACTTTCTTAGTAGGTAGATATTTACTCAAATACCTCTGTCCAAATGTAGACATTTGTTGGCCCTGTTTTATACTTGCTTGATAGGAGCGGAACCCCAGGTCAGGTCTTAATGAAAAGCAGGTTAAATGGGAAATGTGTTTATTTGACATTCGTTCATATATATATAACACAAGTAGTTCATACGCACATAATTCTTAAGGTTCGTTCTCACTATAATCTGACTCCTACATTAAGCATACTACACATCCCTCTTTCTTTATTAAAAGCCCTAAATCCATATAAATATAGTTAGCTTATAAATATAATAATATAACAAGCAACATTTAAAACCTTTAAACCTAGAAAAGACCTGACTAGAAATACGAAAGAAATATAATATGATAGGTACACTAAAAGCTGAAATTCAAATCTACAAAATAGCTAATGTTACCAGTAAAAACACTTTTTTTTTTAAATTTAAGTCTTTTACATTAAAAATAAGAAATATAATATAATAGGTACACTAAAAAGCTGAAATGCAACTTTACAAATTAGCTAATGTTAGCAGTGAAAACACTTTTTTAAATATAACACTTTTACAGTAAAAATAAGAGGTATAAGGGATTAAAGATCATATTAGAAAATACATTAACATTAGAAAAACGTTATTAATTAGGTTAAAATATGGCTATAAAAATATCACAGTTTTGTTTACAATAGTTAGTAGTAGTGTTACTAAAATGTAGTAGTTTATTTTTAATTATTAATTATGTTATGAAGTTCGAAGTGAACTGCTGACATTAATTATTAGTTAAAATATATGTTTTTACAAAGCTTTTACCAATAATATAACAATATATTTATGTAAATATAAATGTAAAGTTAGAAAAACTATCCTAGAGATTCCTGTGTAGGAAACTTAAAAGTTTACTGTGTTTGATCTAAACTAAAATCATAGTCACCATATCGTAAAGGTAGATTTATAGTCCTACCCCTTCTCGTAACACGAGATGAAGTATCTGTCAAACTAACTTTATTCTTAGTCTCAGTTTTATTTGACGGAGTGTCATAAGTTTTTAAAATTGAACTTTCAATAGAGCCTTGTGAGTTGTCAGAAAGAAAAGAACTATTACAGTTATGAAATTTGTCGTCAGCATTACTACTAATACTACTACTACTACTATGTACAATTACCTCTACATTTTCTAAATTTTTTAAGCCTTCTACAATATTTTCTTCTACCGAGGTAGAAGTGTCACTATCTACAATTTTACAGTCTTTACTAGGACCTGCGTTACTGAAAACTGATTCCCATTACCTGAAGTTCCCTCACTATCCTCAGAGACTTTTAAATATTGACAATTAGTATAATAATTAAAATTTTGTTGAGAATAAAAAGTTGACGGATTAAGTTTTTTAAAAGAAGTTGAAGTTTGAACCCCTTGCAAGTTATTTGGAGTACGAAATTTTAAAAATCTGCTGTTTCTTCGTAAAATACCACCATTGTCTAGCTTTACTAAAAATGAACGAATACCAACTTTTTTTAAAATTAAGCCAGGTTCCCACTGCCCTTTTGGTATTTTTTGAACCCAAATTAAGTCATTTTTACAATAGTTTCTAAAATTTTGAACTGATTTTCTATCAAAATACATTTTTTGCTGTTTTTGACTGTTTTTGATAAAATTATTAAATTTTGACTTATTAAAAGTTGTTTTTTGAAATCTTTGCTCAGTGACCGGTAATATTCCACGAAGATCCTTGTTAAAAAAAACATTTGCAGGAGAGTTTTCCCCATCAATTGGAGTGTTGCGAAGCTCCAGCATGGCTAGGTATGGATCACTACCACTTAACATTGACTTTTTTAAAATATTTTTGACATCTTGAACGGCTTTTTCAACCTTTCCATTTGATTGTGCAAATTGTTGAAATCATACTTTTTGAAAAGTTGGCAAAATCCATGCTGGAAAATTCACCTCCATTATCCGACACTACAATATTCGGTATACCAAAACGAGAAAAGATGTTTTGAATTTTTTCAATTACATTTTTGCTACTTAAATTTTTGTTTAAATTTGAAATTTCAACAAATCTAGAATAATAGTCTACAACTATAAGAAAAGATTGATATTGAAAATGACATATATCTACACCTATCTTGTACCAGGGCTTCCTAGGAACCACATGAGGCACCAGAGCCTCGGCAGGCTGAGACTTTTGGTGTTTTTGGCAAACATAGCAGGCTAGCACCATGTCTGTGATTTCTTTTTTCATACCTGGCCAATAATAAGACAAATTAGCTCTGTCAATGCATCTTCTGATGCCGAGATGGGTGTAGTGTAATTTATTTAAAATCTCTTGACGTAAAGCAGTTGGTACAATTAATTTATTACCCTTAAAAAGCATATCATTCATGACTGATATTTCTGATCTAATTTTAAAGTAAAATTTTACGTTGTCTGGACAATCACTCATTTTTTTAGGCCAACAGCCCTGCGTAACATATTTTTTTATTATTTTTAATTGTTGATCTGACCTAGTTAGATTTATAATTTCCTCTTTTTTCTGATCGCTAATATTAAGATTTAGAGAAATTAAACAAATTTGAGCTTCAATTTCTAAATCTATATTTTCATCAAAAGTTTTTGATAAATATGCTCTGCTTAAGGTGTCTGCAACTATTAATTTTTTCCCAGGTTTATAAATCAATTCAAAGTCATATTTTTTCAGTTGCAAGAGCATTCTTTGGAGTCGTGGTGGACATGAATAAAGCGGTTTTTTGATAATAGTTATAAGAGGTTTATGATCTGTTTCAACAGTGAATTTTTTACCATAAACATATTGTGAAAAATGAGTAATTCCAAACCAACAACCTAGTAGCTCTTTTTCTAATTGGGAATATCTTTTCTGTGTTTCCGTCAAAGAACGGGAAGCATATGCACAAGGCTTACCATTTTGCAGAAGACAAGCCCCTAAACCCCCTAAAGATGCATCTACCGAGATCACAGAGTGCTCTTTTATGTCAAAATATTTAAGAATAGGTTGTTTAGTTATAGCGTCTTTAATTTTGTTAAAAGCGTTTTCTAGATTTTGATCCCAATAGAAAAGAACATCCTTTTTAAGAAGAGAACGAAGAGGAGCTGTTAAATCTGAAAGATTTTCAAAAAACTTACCCAAGTAAGTTATCATTCCCAAAATTCTCTGCAAATCTTTTTTATCTTTAGGAGATGGCATCTCTTTAATTCCTTTAACTTTACTTTCATCTGGTTTTATTCCCTCTTGACAAAAATAGTGACCCATATATTTAATTTCAATTTTTAAAAAGTTACATTTATTTTTGTTAAATCTAAGGTTAAATTTTCTCGCTCTATCCATTATTTTTTTCAAAATTTCCCTATGCTCTGAAATTGTTTTTGAATGTACAAAGATATCATCTATATACACCTCACAACCCTCTATGTCTGAAAATATTTCGTACATTCTCTGCTGAAAAATTTCTGGCGAGCAAGACAACCCATACGGCAATCTTAAAAAAGAGTATCGACCAAAAGGCGAATTAAAAGTGCACAGTTTAGAACTTTCTGCGTCTAATTGAATTTGCAAAAAACCCTGCGTCATGTCAAGTGTACTGAAATATTTTGAGCTCGCCAACTTTGCTGAAACCTCTGAAAATGTGGGAATATGGAAAAATGGGCGTTTTATATTAGCATTAAGTGAGCTTGGATCAAGACATATTCTTAGTGACCCAGTTGGTTTTGCTACAATGACCAACGGGTGAACCCATTCTGTATTTTCTATTACTTTTTTAATTATTTTTTGCTTTTCAAGTTCATCTAGAGTTTTCTTAAATTTATCTTTTAAAGCAAATGCTATTTTCCTGGGTGGACACACTACAGGTATAGCCCCCTATTTTAATTCAATGTGATATTCTTTTCTCATAACTCCTATTCCCTCAAAAAGATCTCTATTTTTAGTTAAAATATCTTCAACGCCTTCATTATTCCTTAAAAAATCAATTTTTTGCACTAGATTTAGTTTTATACAAGAATCAAGCCCCAAAATTGGCACGCTCTCCATATCAACAACAAAAAACTGAAGATTACACGAAAAATTTTTGTTTTTACATGGCAGAACACACTGTCCCATCACTGGCAAGGTATGATTTGTATAAGAAGTTAACTTTGTATTGCTTGTTTGCATTTTAGATAAATCAAAACCAATTTGTCTTAAAACCCTTACCGGAATAATGTTTGCCGCTGCCCCAGTATCTAGTTTGAAATCTACCGGGTGCTGTTTGCCATTGTTCCCAGCCAAATTAAGCGTTGCTCTCCAGGCGCCTCCCATGGGTCGTTGCGGATCACTACAGGCGCAGACATGTGCAGACTGATGCTGGGATTCGATGCTATCTAAAAAAACAAAGGATGAATCATCTTGAACTTCATTTGACATATTATTATCAAAATTGTCAAAATTATCTAAAGAGTTTTGGTCTGAATTTACAAAATGAACATTTTTTCTTTGTTTATTTTTAAAAGAATTATTAAAATTTTGAGATTTTTTGTTAAAAGAATATCTATTTGATTGAAAGTTAGAATTATTTGAATTTCTGTTACGAGTATTTTTACAAAAATTTAAAAAATGTCCAAGCAAACCACATTTTCCACATTGTTTTCCATAGGCTGGGCAAGATCCCACAGCATGCATCCTACCACATCTGCCACAAGCTCGGCCAGGCATCTGACTTCTCGGCTGCATCCTAGCAACTTGCTGACTATGAGGTCTGCGATGCTGTTGGAATGTATTTGGTCGTCTTGAACCCATTGCATCCACATGATGGCTGTTGTTTCCATTGGAAATTTGACGGTTATGCTCCTGTGTAATTTCTCTGGTTTTACAAATCGAAATAGCATCATCCAATGTCAATCTATCTTTCTGAAAGCAAACATCTCTAACTGACTCATTCTGAATACCAATCAAAATAATGTCCCGTACTAATGATTCTCGTAACTGCTCTAGTGCACATGACATACTTAAGGATTTTACTTCTGTTATAAATTGATCCAAGGTTTGACCTGGTTTTTGCTCACAAGTGAGAAATTTAAATCTTTCAAATGCCACGTTTTTTCTGGGATTAAAATGATCATCAAATTTGAATAAAACGGGCTCTAATTTTTCTTTATCAGCATTATCAGTAAACGTAAATGTATTATATATTCTAATACCTTATTCTCCTATCAGGGTTAAAAGTTGAGCCACCTTTGTTGCATCATCCTTTTTGCTGATTTCTGTTGCCTTCAAGTATGTCACGAATCTCTTTTTCCAAAATGTCCATCGCTCGCTTAGGTTGCCTTCAAACTGCATGGGGGGAATGCCTCTGAAATCCATTTCTTCTAGGTAAATTTCATTTAAAAAAAAACAGGTGCTCGTTGAGGTTATGTGAAAAATATTGTTGCAAAACTTTTTCTTACGGTTACTGCTGTTCGTTGCTTCTTGTTTCTACTAATTTTATTGTACGATGACTAAAATAAAATTAGATTTCTGTTCGCAGCGCCATGTTTTATACTTGCTTGATAGGAACGGAACCCCAGGTCAGGTCTTAATGAAAAGCAGGTTAAATGGGAAATGTGTTTATTTGACATTCGTTCATATATATAACACAAGTAGTTCATACGCACATAATTCTTAAGGTTCGTTCACACTATAATCTGAATCCTACATTAAGCATACTACACAGGCCCAAGGTATGACCGCTTAATTTAATTTAAGGGGGCTGTGCTATTTGTTCAAATTGCATTTTAGTTAAGGCCATATTCCCAGTCCTTCCTACAAGGAACAAAGCGTCCTTACGGTCTCCTTGAGCCAAAATTATCGTCGTGCAAAGGCGCCTTGAGGCACTTATTGATGTCAGTAATACAATATGTACAATAAAATAAGAACAAACCCAAAAAAATGTAACTTTTTTAATTTAAAAATAAGATATGTCATACATATTGTCATCTTATTAATTTAAAAAAAACTGCAAATAAAATACAAAATATATTCTTCTTGTAACTTAAGAAGCTTTAATAATGCAAATATTTCCATGTAGGTAAACCAGTAATTCTCAAATTGATTTCTTATATAATACATATATAAAGATGAAGAAAGATGCAAATCAAACTCGGATCAGTTATGTATACATAGTAAATATTGACTATTTAGGATCATGCTAAAACAAGCAATTAATATAAAACTTAGGCGAGATCAGAAAATAATATCAAACTGCATACCCAGGTACGACAACCAAAAATGAGACTAAATCTAAATGTACAATAACAAGCCCAAGAACATAACCTTCGGCTAAAATTTCAAATAGAGATTTAAAACCACTACAAAAACTTAAACAAAAAGCTATTCAGAGTTAAAAAGAAAAAAGAAGAACAATTTCCATCCAAGGATATTAAATCTTATAAACATAACCTTTACAGAAGAGGAAGTGAACCTTTTGAATAAAGGTTTAAAATTTAGTCCCTACACCTACAGAATCTTCAGTTACAGAACTTTTAGCAGACGTTGAAACAGCACTTTCGTTCAACCAATCCGACGTTTTGAATAAAATTAGAGGAAGCTACAGACAGGTTTTCAGAAATTTTATATCCACTCAAAAAAATTCAAGAAAAGAAACTTACAAAATACAAAACAAAATATTAAAATCGCTCCCTAAAAAAATCAAAGAAAATTGAGTATTAAGCAAGGCAGACAAAGGTAGTTGTTTGGTCATAATAAAAAGATCAGAATATATTTCTAAAGTGGAAGACTTCATCAACTCTTCTGACTCTTTCACTAAAATCAAAAAAGATCCAACGAATGCTTGTACTTTGGAACTAAAAAAGATCATACACTCATATAAGGATACTTTTGTTTCGTTAAAATATAATAAACCTACTTTACCCATGAATCCACAAATTCCATTACTTTATAGTCTAATAAAAATTCACAAAACGTCCATGCCAATAAGACCAGTGGTCAGTTTCATGCAGGCTCCCGTTTATTTTTTTATCAAAATGGTTAAATAGGCTTTTTCGTGAAAATCGAAGATTTGCCAGTGAATTTATGATAAAAAACACAATCGAATTAGTCAAAGATATAAACAAAGATCCACTTCCAAACAACTTTACCTTGGTCTCCTTCGATGTAGTCAATTTATTTCCGAATGTCCCTAGAAATGAGTTGATAGATAGATAATTTCTCTGTTAAAATGTTTGAGTCTAGATTTTTTCAAATTTAAAAACAGAATGTATAAAATGACAGAAGGACTTCCAATGGGAAACAGCCTATCTCCCTTATTAGCAGAAATCTTTATGAATTATTTTGAAAAACTGCTATTTTTTAACAGTAATAATCCCCTTTTAAAACATATTTTTCTATGGAGACGTTATGTTGGTGATACTTTTGCAATCTGGACAGGTTTAAGACTGGAGTTGGATCAATTTTTAATTTTTTTAAATAGTTTACATAAAAATATCCAATTCACAATGGAAATTGAATCCGACAACTCATTGAATTTTTTAGATCTCACCATAACAAAATCCAACAACTATTTAAATTTTGCAGTTTACAGAAAACCAACCCAGACTGATCACGTGATTCCTAGTGATTCTAACCATTTTATCCAACAAAAATTAGCAGCTTTTCATTCTTTGATCCACAGACTTTTTTCGATCCCGTCGTTACCACTTGCTTTCCAAAAGGAAAAAAAATATTATCTATCAAATTGCCCTAAACAACGGTTATACCCAACAGCTCATTGACAACCTACTACATAAAAAGTTTAACAATATTTTAAAATCATCAAATAATAATATTTCTCAGATTCCACCCTGGCAACCTAAAAAATATGTTTCTGTTCTTAGGTCCCATTTTAATAAAAATATCTAATATCCTTAAAAATCTCAACAATAATTTAATTATTAAAGGAGATCCATTAGAAAAAAGCGGTGTGTATAGATTAAGTTGTAATGAATGCAACGCCCAATATGTAGGTCAGACGGGAAGAAACTTCAAAAAACGTATTATAGAACATTTAAGTTGTTTAAAATCTCCAAATGACAACAAGTCAGCTTTTGGTATGCATGTAAAACAAAACTTACACTCCTTTGATAGACAAAAAAACTTTAAAATTTTACACAGCCAAAAGAAAGGTCTTAAACTGAATGCATTAGAAAATATTGAGATTGCTAGGATGAAGTCTGAACAAAATGTTGTCTCGTTGAATGATCCAGTACAAAATCACTTCAGGGAGGCTGCAGTAATTGTTAATCTTTTAAAATAACGTAAAATAAAATAAAATAATTTTTTGAAATTCATTATTAAAAAATTTAAAAAAATAAACAAAAGCATAGCACGCACTTTTCCACAGCTTGCCCTTTTAAAAACTTGTCTTTGTATTTATCCTTTTTAGAAAAACCAACCAAAACCAAAGAACATTAAACCCTCACGATCAAAATAAATAACAGAAAAAAAGTGTGTTATTTAACTCCGTTATTCAACCGACCAAAGTACCATGGAACAGTTTTTGTTTTCTAATTGGTAAAAATATTTCATTTAACCTCACATTTTCATTTTAAAAACAATAGTAATGTAAAAATGTTTTGTTCAAAATTTTAATTTGTGACGTACTGTTTAACGTTTCCTTTGTTTAAATGTAATGTTAAGTATTGTTTTATAAATGTTTTTAAGGAATACCTACTGTGATGTGGAATGCAATGACCAGAATGTTTACTCAATTTGTTAAGTCAAATTTTTTCCATCTGTTTATTGGTACACAATTTGCATGTTTATAATTTTTAGGTTAATTGACTCCTCTTGAAAATGGCAGCTAAGCCGAAACGCGTCGAGTTATAGTTTTTGATAAAATAATATATTTTTGTGAAGAAAACAGGACTTTTTGTTTTTTACAATTTACAAGCCCAAGCAAATTGTTACTTGTTTTTGCATTTTCTTTGCCACTTTATTTCCACTGTCCGCTTTTTTCGCGAGTTTATATTTTTAATTCTTACATAGCTTCACTGTAACACAATTTTCTTTGTCATTTTTTGATTGAAGTCCACAAATATAGGCTGCTTAAAATTTTTAAACAAACTACGCACCATTACCACTCGCATTAAAAAGGATTCAGTCAATTTTTCTTTACTTTCACTAGTGTCCATATAAACAGTAGGAAACAAGATAGGAACTGTAACTTCTAGCTAACACTTGTAACTTCTGAGATAGAACAGCTGAAACAAATAAAAATCTTTAAAAAAAGTTTTAAAATGTGGAAACATTTAAATTGCAGCAAGTTATATCAGATAATATAGTGGGCTGGTTATAATTTAAGCACATAAAGCCAAGCATAAGTACCTTCTGTAATTAAATATTAAATGAGTAGGTCTTAGGTATATATTAAAATTGTGCCAATAGTTATGAACAAAAGCCAAAAAGCTCACCAAAAATTTGTATTTTTACTTCTAAAATATAATGCATACCCAGTGATATTTTAAAATAGGCTGCGTTTAAAGTTACGACGGTCGTTTTTGGGGTTCAGAGTCGTTCGTTAGCGGTTTTTTGTGTTGGATTGGGATGGTTTTCTTCTGAAAATGTAAAAAACGGTTTTTGACCACTTTTGTAACTTTCACATTTTTGGTAAAGTTACAACCTTGGTCAAAACTGAGTCATAACAACCTGTGTAAAAAAAGATAGGGTCTTCAGCCATAGCTAAGTATACATAAAAAATAAAAATTTTAACTTACCAGTCGTCTTTAAAATTTTCCTTGTGTGTAAATTTAATATGACTGAAAGTCTCTTTTAAAGTCTGATTCAACAAACAACTGCAAACAACTCGTAAATGCGTTTCTTACATTTTTTTAGTCATATTTGTTATTTTACAATCATATAAATTGTTTTTGCACCCCGAAACAACATAATATCGTCCAGGCATTGTTCAAAGCACCAATATCTCAAAATTAGAACAAAACCGGATAAAAATAAGACTTTATATCACTAAGTTTGGAAATATCTACCTATTAGGTCAAATCGATATCGCACGAAAACCTTTCGTTTGGATTTGTCTGGATGCCCAATACGCAGACCCAAGAAATCGTACCGCCAGAATACGTTTTCTGGTAGAGAAAGACCACTTTTGCTAAAAATTAAAAAAATGGTAAAATTTATATTAACCTACCTCAAAATTGGTTTTACCAATCATGAAAAATATTGACGAATAGCGGCTTACTTGGAAGAGCTGTTATTAAGAAAACGTCTTATTAGTAAAACCTACATATAGATCGAATTCCATTGTATTATTTCGCAAAGGGTAACAAATTTACTGACCCTTAGGTCACTGTTAGAAATATAAAAATGATATTAAATCTTTAATTGAATATGACTTAAATTTTACTTAATATTTACTGCTTTAAGAGAGGCTCACCTTCTAGGAACAGTACAGTAATAAAAGTAACGTAATTAAAATAACTATTTCATGCCCATAAGGTAAAACTAACCCACAAGTTTTTATTTAAGTACTTTTGTAGTAATTATTACTGTAGAGTTTAAATACCATATGATTTTTTCCATGACTTAATAATTACGTGCCTTGTTCTACTTTTACATAAGAATACATTTCTAGGGAAATTTAAGGGTAAACAAACTACATATTTACTGGTTTACAGTAATGATCACTAAAACAACGGTAGGAGTCACTTAAAATGTTGCTTGGGTCATTATATTAGTGAACAGGAAAATTATTATATAAATCGGGTCTACTAGGTAGGTTTAACAAAATTGGCTTATTATGACGGGTTTTTATAGTTTTAATAACCAGATACTTCAAAATAACTCGAAAACTACTTGACCCATTTTAATGTCTAAACATTTTTTCGCTTATCAACAGTTCATATTTAAAAAACATGTACTTTTATGTATAGGATTTTTTGAAATTGGTGTTTTAAAATATATTGTCAATCAAATACTCTAAACTTTGATTATCGAAATCGAGTAAAAAATAAAAAGATATAATTATTCGAAACCGGCATATGTTTAAAAATGCATATTCCAAAACAAATTTTGGTTACTTGTAAAAGTTGTTTAATTTTCGTAAAAAGCGTAAGTTATAAATATAGTCCAAAAACCCCTATATTTACCCGTTATTTGCAAATTACTCGAAAACTACTTAACCAATTAGGGTGTTTAAACCCAATTTAAACTAAGGATCAAAATTCCTATCTTTTTTATCCCAAAATTTTTTTTTTAAATTAATAGTCAAAAAACACCTAATTTTTTTTTACGAACTTTACTTTTTCTTTAAGAAATAAGAAAAAAATATATTTTTTTTTGACTTGCCACCTTAAAGCCAAGTATTTCAAACTTTGTTTTACCAAAAGAAATAAAGAAGTATCACGCCTTTCCATCAAAAAGTTAGTAAGTTAGGTTTATTATTAAAGGATTATTAGTTACTTAGGCACCATCTTTGAGCAATTCTCTTTTTTTAATAAGGTAGGCAAACTATTACTAGATCCCAAGTAACATTTTAGGGTATATTGGGAAGTTGGAAGGTTAAGATAACCAATCATACGTTAAAACATCCCCCGTTTTCCTTCAGAAAATTACTTTGTAGTTTGAGGTTTGAAAATAAGTTTTAAATTGGAACAAATAACCTCAAGAAACGGTCACTATATACACGACATTTTAAAGGTTTTCTTTTAGGATATTTTTCGAATTATTTTCCTCGTATCATGTCTTCAAAGTTGTTTTGACTATAAAGTTAAAAGAGAAGGTAAATTGATGGTAAACTTGACTTGAGATTCTACTCTGAGGTCCCCGCCTTGTTTGGGCATTTTTTGGTCAACATTGCTTGTCAAAAGTTTTTAATAATGTCCTGAAGAAATCCCTCAATGTTAAGAACTTTTTTGGTTTAAAACTGAACTCAAACTTACTTATTTTTGACTTACAGTTATTCCTGAAAGTTAGGGTTTTTTTTGGAATAAGTTTTAGGACAAAAATTTGTTTTTTTTACCAAATAAGTACAACCTAAAAATATGTTCGAACTTTATGGAAAATTATTCTATTTTATTTAACCATATGGAATATTAAGATTTGATTAGGTCAAAACTTCAGTTTTGTTTTTCTTGATGGGAAGAAAGTATTTCTGGTAGAAAACAAGAAAACTCCCCTTTGCGTCACGTGTCCTCTAACGAACTGTCATGATCAGCTGTTTAGATTAATCAATAATCATAACTTTCATGTTCCTTCTCGGTATCAGTGCTCGGTATTTCCAAATTATAAGATTGGGTTTAAATTTGTTCATACAACGGTTTAAGGAAGAGACGGCATTCATGTTTGATCGTCAATATATTATTGTGTGAAAGTACCTACCTAGTAGTTGTGATCCTGACAGTTTTGTGTTTTAACATGCCAAAAGAAAAAATAAACAAACCTTTCACAGCATCAATCAGTTTTTACAGAAAAGTTAAAGAAATTAAAAGTGATAGTGGGGACCCAACAAGTGGTAGTGGATCTCTGCCAAAGTGCCAAACACAACCAATGCTGATAATGTGGACAATGTAATGTAAGTATACAAAATCCACTGTTTATAAACTAATTATTTTATAGTCACGTATTTCTTCTAAGTTTGAGTGGTGGTAGAAGTGGAGGTTGAATTTATTTTATGTTTATTTAGGTACTCAAATGAAAAATATCATATTACTGTAAGGTTACCAAAAGATTTCTAAATATATACCGAGGTAAATACCGGCAAGCCACCATAGTTTAGGCTCTTTTAAACCCGGCTAAGTTTCTGCTCTTCATCTTATTTATTTTTTTTTTTAGCAATTTACCTGGCACTAGTAGCTGTGGATCACAACAAAATCCAATGGAGCCTTATATTTTGGAATCTGAGGGGAGCTTGGAGGACGAGAACGAAGGTCCGGTGAACATTTCAGATATTGAAGGGTATTTGTACTTTATCAAGTGACAAGCCACATTAATAGACCTGTATGGTTTTAGTGGAAGGAGAAAAATCTCACTAAAAACCTATTCTTATTTTGATATTGTTTTTATTTTAAGGTCAGACCCAGTGTCAGACACTGATGAAGAAATTTTGGAGGAAGCCGATGCCTTAGAGGTAGCTCAGAATGCCATATCTTTAAGAGAAAAGTAAGAGCTTGGGTAGACCACAGGAAAGTGTCGCATTTATGGGCAAATGAAATTATAGCCATTATGAGAGAACATGGCCATAAAAATGAGCTACCAAAAGATGTGTGAACCCTCATGAAAACTCCTTCATCGGTGACTGTAAAGCAGATTGATTCGGGACATTTTTGGTACAGCGGAGTGAAAAAGAATCTAGTAAAGGTCCTTGAACAGTTAGAAATAGAAAAAATACCTGATAATATTTCACTGATGTTCAACATTGATGGAATTTCGCCTTTCAATAGCTCTTCAAAGCAACTTTGGCCTATATTATTTTTAATTCACGAGTTAAGGCAGGTCAGGCCGATGGTAGCTGGCATATGCTATGGAGAAACAAAACCTGCCTTAAATTATTTTTTTGAAGAATTTGTAATGGAGATGAGAATCTTACTTCAGGAGGGAATGGATATTAATGGAAAACATGTCAACATTTCCATTAGGTGTTTTGTGTGTGATACTCCTGCAAGAGCTCTAATTAAAGGTAAAAAGGTCTTAATTTTGTATTTTTTTTATAAATTTATAAATATTTTTCAGGAACACCTGCAGCTAATGCTGAAAATGGTGCATGTTAAAAACGTACAGTTGTAGGTGAATATGATCGAAAACGTAGGCACATGAGCTACCTCCGGATACACTGCCCGCCACGATCAGATCAAAGCTTCAGGGAACAGAGCGATGAAGACCACCACAAAGAACAAACTCCTTTGACAGAGCTACCCATTGATATGATCGAAGATTTTATTGTAGCAGATGATCTACACCTTCTTCATCTAGGTGGGTGTTAATTATTTAATTGTACAAATAAAAAAAATGTTTTGTGATTTTCTCAATTCATCTTAACAATTTGGGCCAACTTTCTTTAGTACACAATAATAATTCTATTTCCAGGTTTGACAAGAAGATGTCTTTTTGGATGGCGTGAAGGCAGCTACAATTTTAGAACAAAACTCTCAAAACATCAATCTGATATGCTGTCAATGATGCTTGAAAACGTTAACAAAACTCGACCAAAAGAAATAAACAGAAATATAAGACCGCTAAAGGCCTTAAAATTTTGGAAGGGGAGTGAGTACAGAGTTTTCCTTCAGTATTTGGGCCCTGTGTTTTTAAAGCATGTTTTATCAACTGAGGTCTATGAACATTTTTTAATTCTTAGTACTGCTGCAACAATTTTATCTTGCAAATATTATTTAAAATACATAGATATTGCAGATAAATTATTGCAAGACTACATAGAAAAATTTATTGACATATATGGGGTTGACTCAATAAGCAGCAATGTTCATAATCTGTGTCATGTCATTAACGATGTTAAAAAATTTGGACCATTGACTTCAATCAGTTCTTATGAATTTGAGAATTTTTTGGGTTATTTAAAAAGCCTTGTTCGTAGTGGAAATTTACCACTAAGCCAAATTGCAAAGCGCATTGAAGAGATTTCATTTATAAATATGTCTACAGAAGCAGATAACATCAACATCTACGTTAAATACAAATCAAATGAAGCTCATCCCAACCCAGAGTGTGAAGGTATATATAAACAACTTCATATAACTGATAGGTACATTCTTAGCACCGATGAAAAAAACAATTACTTTTTAACAAAAAAAAATGAGATAGAATGCTTCCCGAGTGCAACCTACTTAAGACGAAAAATCCACATATACGGGAAAAAATTAGAGAACCCCTAGGATCTTTTTAAAAAACCGTTTGTGTCCTCAAAGTTGAGCATTTTTTCAGTAAAAGCAGACTTGAGAAACACAGGTCCATCTCAATGTTACTCATTAGACGATTTAAAGGCAAAACTATTTAGAGTAGTTTGTAACAATGACTTTGTATTTTTCCATTAATTCATACTTTAGATGTAAATATAAAAAAATAGTTTACTACAGTTTTTCAATTTTTTTTTATTTATTTTTGGCTTTTTAGACTTGTTTGTTCGGATTTGTAGGTATATGGTAAATATATTGTCCAATGTAAATGATGTTTTTTGGATAAACTAAAAAATTAAGTAGCTAAATACACTAAAGGATAACATTTTTCAGTCCATGCAGTCAGCAAAAAATAACTTATTCAAAAAAATAAATATTATATATTTAAATATAAACTTTAAACAACAGTTTTAAGAATCTCCATTATGATATTAAGTTTAAAATCTTTGCTTTACTAGTTTTTTAAATATAAGGTATTAAAAATGTTGAAATTTCATATAGTTATGTTCAAATGGTCCAAATAAATTAAAATTTACACAAGTCATTTTCACATCCTATATAAATATTGGACTATTCTCAAAAATGTCTTAATTTTTTATGCTAAATTAATGTTGTAAATTTATTTAAAATATATTTTGTTCAAAGTTTATATTTTCTCAGTAACACAGAAACATTCATGTACTTTTTACCTACATGGTGATAAGTAATAAAAAAATAAACAGTAATAAAAAAAAACAAACGTTTTAAACGTAGAAAGTGCTTATCAACAAAAAAACTCTTAAAACTATAAAACTGACGTAACTTGGTTATGCTTTATTTACTTAAATTTACTTGGTATCATTAATCACCAGTTGTTCTTCCATATCATCCAAGTTCCGGAGTTCTTCCAAAGTTTTTTCCTGGCTCAGAACAACACAGGGCTCATCATCTTGCTGAACCTCTTGGTCTACCTCTGTATCCTCTTGTTCTTCATAATTATCATTAGTCTCCGTATCTGTTGGTTTGTCAGTCTCAGTAGTTTTTACTTTTTTTAATTTTTCATGTTTTTTTGTGACAGCTTTCTCCATTTGTTTTGCATGTTTAAGAGTATGATACTTAAAAAAATTTTCATTTTTGCTGGAGGACCACCTATTATCAGCTTTGGTGGTGATCTTTAGAAACAAATCCAAAATACCTTCGCATTTTTGAAAAGATTCCTTTTTATTTAAGCCACTGGTTCTCGATATCCCAGTCCATGAGAAGGAAGTCAAAACAGATTCAGTAAAAAAAATTGTTCGTAGGTTTTTTGCTACTAATTTACCCTCTTCATTTCCACCATACCCCCAATGGATTCATATGATTTCATCTGTAACAAAAAAAAAGTATCATCAAACACCACATCAAAAAAAAAAACTCTCAGGACATCCGGAATGTTCCAGCGAGATTCCCTGGGACTTTCAAGGAATGTAGTTCAGACATTAGGGTAATGGTACACTAAAAGCTATTTAACATGCAAAGAACAGTACAAAATACTTACCAAATGGTTGAAAAATGTAGAATTCTGGATGAGTTCTGTATTGAATTTGAAAACTTCCTCTACAGTTTTGAGAGGAAAGTTACATTTTTGTGCCAACTCTACCTCTTGATTATGTTGTTTTTCATTTGCCTTCTCCTTCAAATTAAAATTTGATAATTGCTTATAAATAGAGTTGATAGTTGCCTTATAAAATACTAGCTCTGTGCTATTCTTTTCTAAAGCGGTTTTTAGATTTTTTAATATGTCATTTTGTTTTTCAATTATTGTATCTTGTTTCTCAATTATTGTATCAAACAACTTTTTAGGCAGTGTTATAGTTTCCTCCTCCAATAACAAGTTCTTATTTACAGGTTCTATGGTTTCCTTTAAAAATTGTATTTTTTTCCGCACTTTTCTTAGTGACAGGAGGAGTATCTGCAACTAAAAAAAAAACTAATGTAAAATGTAGATTTATATTAGTTTCGACAAATATACTGACATAAAGCCATGAACAGCAGACAGCCTTTTAAAAGAGTTTACACCAAAAGAGGAAAATAAAAAACAAAATAGTAGTCTTAACAACTAACAGCTTGGTTGGTTTAAAAAATGAGCACAGCAAAGGATTTAAAACAGTGGTTAAAAAAACACTTTGGAATCATGTTGCAAACTCTATCTATTTTCTTATTACTTTATTAAAAAAAAAAACAAAAAAAAAGGGGAAAAATACTTATAGACAGTAGAAACTTAAGTTAATTTTTGGTTTTATCAGCATTCGTATCCTTTTCTCTATCAAGTTGACCTATCGAGCAGGTGTACTTTTAAATTAATGGCGAATGCGTGACGGCACCAGCTGATCAAATGCGTGAAAACATTGTTTCATACGCAGGGATGGTCTTAAAGTTGCGAATCCCTTATTGTACCTAATGAGGTTTTCATTTATATGATCATCTGGAGCTGTCACACACTCGCCATGATTTTAAAAAAGCAACTGTATGATTGGTCGACTCAATAGAGATAAGGACACGAATGCTGATAAAACTGAAAATTAACTTTAAGTGTCTACTTACTAGATCATGTTTCTGATGAAAGTATAAGAAAAGTTTATATATTACTCACAGCCTTCGAATCCCATACTCTCGTCCATACTCTTTTTAGGGCTCTGTGTTGCGGATATAGGAGGTGTGTGACACTTAATAAGTTGGCGGAGAGGTTGGCTAAAAGATAAGTGACCTTATGGTAAAATAAACTTCAATTTGAGCCATAGAGGACAAAGTAACTTACCTTTCCACCTCGCTTTGCAGGTCAATTTCTGAAAATTGCAGATCTATTTCAGTCAGTTGTGAATTTTTTTTCTTTTTGGGTGCTTCTGGGTATAAATTCTTGACCGGGGGTGCTTTTTCAACAATACTAAAACATAATGAGTTATTATAGTTTATTTATCTTTTGCATGTCTTTTTAAGATAAAAAAAGGCTGATGGGGGGGGGTATAGTGTTTTTTTGTTGTTTTGGGTTGGGCTCCGTTAAGTTGGGTTGTTTTAGTGAGAAAAAAATTAAAAACAAAACAAAAAAATTTTAAAAAAAGTTTGGCAGTGGCGTATTTGGGGCCCTAGGAACCATGGTAGGTGCCTCCATAAAGAATTTTCCATAAAAATCAAAAATGGCAGAAAACCGCATACTGCATAAGCATAATTACCAATACATGATTTGCAGATCAGGGTAAAAACTTGCACCAAGCTTGTTTAAGATCTATAAACTACTAAATTAATATAAGAAATGTGGTGGTGTAGTATAGTTTGATCTGGGTTTGGTTTAGTTAATTATGCAGTATACGGTTTCTGCCATTTTTTTTTTTTAATTCTTTATGGGGGCATCTACCAGGGTCCCTAGGACCCCAAATCCACCTGCGCCCAATTTTTTTTTTAAGAGAAAAAAGGGTGCCGGGGGGGTGTTGTAATGTGTTTTTTTGATTGTTTTGGGTTGGGTTGGAATAGGTTGGGTTGCGCTGTGTTGAATTGGGTTGTTTTAGCGAAAAAAAATTTAAAAAAACACTGGGGCTCTAGTAGGTGCCCCCACAAAGAATTTTGGTAATTATGCAGTATACGGTTTTCTGCCATTTTTGATTTTTTTTGAAAAATTCTTTATGGGGGCACCTTCTAGGGTCCCTAGGACCCCAAATCCGTCTGCGCCGGTTGTTTTTTATTTGATTTTTTTTGTTTTTTTTTTTAATTTTTTTTCACTAAAACAAACCAAACCAACACAGTCCAACCCAACCTAATACAAACCAGCCCAAAACAATTAAAAAAAACTTTACAACCCCCCCTGGGCACCCTTTTTTCTCGTTAAAAAAAAAATCGGGCGCAGGCGGATTTTGGGTCCTAGGGACCCTAGAAGGTGCCCCCATAAAGAATTTTTCAAAAAAAATCAAAAATGGCAGAAAACCGTATACTGCATAATTACCAGAATTTTTCCTAAAAAATCAAAAATGGCAGAAAACCGTATGCTGCATAATTACCTTGGTTTATTTTCCATAAATGAGTTCAAATTCACGGGCATAAACTTAATTGTTGGAGGTACCCACCTGTTTTCAGCATCGGTGCCTTCCTCGATCAGTTGTTCTTCCCATAATTGTGCGGAATCAAGATCAAATATGTAATTATTTTAAATTTTACATTTGTAGCCTCCCAAGGTTGGCTTGGGGCCACCTTAAAAGCCCATCTTGTTCCCATTTATATGGGACATAGCATATTTCGATGCGCTTTCCCTTATACAAGCCACAACCTTATAATAATGCGAGGAAGTTCTTGATGCCATTTTTTTTTGGAATGTAGGTTAGGAGTCAGCTGTCAGCGTGGGTGAGTTTGACACAGTTCGTTCATGCACTTTAAAAAATCGGATACCACGGTTGGGGTCTCTCTCTTTCTCTACAAAGGTGGGCCAGAAAAAGACAATAGGGATATTTTGGAACGCTTATTTGACACTTCGTAGTTGTTGTGGTAATTACTGCGTGTGCGCAATAGCTAAACGTCATTCCGTTGTGGTAGTTAACCACTACCACTGTCGTAAGCTACGAATCAATTTCGTTGTGGTTGTGGTTATTTTTCTGGTTAATTTTAGAGAATTTTGGCTTAATTAATTATAAAAATAATAAAATATTACAAGGTTCCAACATATAAAACATTTATTTGGTCAAATTAAGCCAAATTTTTAATTTTTTCTCATCTTTAAATTTTTTTACAAGTGACAGTTTTGAATGTGTTTCAAAATCTCTGGTAAAATCGATGAGTGGTAGTGGTAGTGGTTGTTGGACAGTACCACAGCGGCTATCAAAGTTGTCAAAATTTTAAGCGTTCCAAAATATCTCTAATAGATAAAACACAATAGCTACGTTCGGTATATACATCCGATCAATCAGACTGCTCCAAATCGTTCGGCAATTCATAGCGGTGGTAGGGGAGGTAAATCTGGCGCGTTTGTTTAATGAATCCAGATCAATCGGAGCTAGATCGATCTGCTCCAAATTTTAGACGGATTTTCCAGATTAATCTAAACTTTTAGGGTTATGTTTTTGTTTATTTTTATTTTTGTGTTTGAACTTTTTTGGATTTTAAGAAAAACTAGTGGAAAATCAAAACCATTTAAGTAAGTTTACGTACGTAAGAAAACGCTCGCGCCATCGGCAACGACTGGCGCGATTGAATCGAAAGCTGAGGGGTGATTTATAAACGAGTTGAGTTGAGTGTCACATTCTGAAATGTTCTTTAAATTGCCTGTCTCTTAATAGTGGGAATTTTTCTTCAGCAAAGCCAAAGAGCTTATTGCAGTCTTCTGAACAGTTAACCTCATCATCATTGATATATAAACACAAAAAATAAGTCAACAGGAGGAGAATGAAAATATGTAAGTACCTATTGTTTATAATTTATTGGTTTCAATTTTTGTGTTGTTTTACTTTGACAGCTTTGCAGTCTAGAGTTGCTGCATCGTAATTTAATGCATAATGCCTAATGCTTTTTTTATTTCTATTTCTATTTCAAATTTTTTTCAAAGAAGACAAAATTTGCACAATTTTGTCTTCTTTGAAAAAAAATTGATATCCATTAAAACTTGAGTAAATTTTTTGCTTACTTCTGTGAACTATAAACATCAACATTGATAACCCATAGTTCATTTTCCTTGCGTCTTATGGCTTACTTTGTATAGTGCAGCAACTCTAGACTGCAGCTTAACCTAAAAAGTCAGACAAGAAGAAACTTCTAATTTTCTCTTGCTAAAATACAGTACTTTGGGGTAAATTGTTGTTTTCCTAACACCCAACCAAACAAAGTACTATTGTTTTGTTGCTATATTGTATTATTGTTTTTTTTTACAGTTTCAAACAAAAAACTCCCCAAAAAGTCTTAAGAAAAATGATAGGCAAGGTATTCAAGGAACAACCTGCATATTGCCACCAAAGTGTAGCTACACGGGACCAAAGAATAGCTTGAGAACACATCAGGATTTGTCATAAGAAAAATAATAGGCAATGTATTGAAGGAACAACCTGCATATTGCCACCAAAGTGTAGCTACAGGGGACCAAAGAATAGCTTGAGAACACATCAGGATTTCTATAAGTTGGTTTATTAATTGGAGATAAATAATATATTGGTCATTACTCAAAGAGGGTCTCCAGTAAAAATACAAGTTGTGTTTATTTTGTAGTAGAAATGATCCTAAAACTAGTGGCTTAATTGATTTTTTTATATCACTTTCTAAAAATTAAAGGTGGTCAGTATTTGGTCGTTAAAACCATAGATTATAACCATCTGCTTATCTTTTTTAAATCTATTGTAGGCTGGTTTTTGAAGGTTAAGTGCCATATAGAAATGACAATAATAACATATTGTATTTATTAACTTATGTCAGTATTGCAGCATGACATATTTTGTAAAGGCTTGTATAATCCAAAAGATTAGATTAGACTCTTTATTTGATTGAAGTTATATTTTTACCCATAGGGTGTTGATTGTGTCAAGTACATTAAATAAATAAATATAATTTATATTAGGTTAAATCAATAAAAAAGATATTACATAACTCAGTAAAATTTGATATTATATAATACATACACTTAATTTTTTTTTGAATACAATACAACTTACAATTGAAATTGCAAAAGCTAGCCTATAACATTAAAAATCAAATTGCAAAAGATAGCCTACAGAATTAAAAAAGTTAAGTCTAAACATATCTGGACACTAGAGCTAAAGCTTAATTAAATGAAAGTTAATAAAAAAAAAACGTACCAAAGTCACACAAAGATTTCTGTTCCACAGACCTACTAACAACGTTTTCTGAAAAGATGACTATGCAGTAAACGTAAAGTTTGTATCTTTAACTATCTATACTTATTAACCTAGTAGTAAAAAAAGGGAGGGGGGGTTGGTAATGATAGAAAAAATTGTCTGACCCTCTTCTATAACATATTAAAATTTAAAAAAATTTATTGGATGCCCACGCTCCATAATAAATTGGAAGGAGTTCTTTCTAGGCCTTTTTATGTAAAATAACTTCTTGAGTCTCTATGGTTTTATCAGAATAATGTTCGTCATAACTAAGAACAATAAAAAAATAAGTACCGTATTTTGTGAAACTCATTCTTTATCAAAAATGTAATTTATAAAATCCTTTTTTTTTGCATTGTTTCAGATATAGCTTGATCAAGATTCAGCTTGCAGTAGGGTGATAAGTTCTGGAAAACTGCAATGTACTTTTTTTAGTGTGTTTCTTAAATGATATTTTTTATACACCAAATCAAAGTGCCTGTACTAATTTTAAATAATAAAAAAAATATATAAATTTGTGTTCCTTATTGTTGCAAATTGGACCGCAGTGTTAAACCTGGTTTGACTTGTAAAAGCACTTGTGTAATACTTACTAATAAAGAAACTTTGAATGTAATTGTGGTTTACAATGTGCTCTCATAATAAGCTAAGGTATCACATTCTAAACATCAATTAAATTTAAACTATTTGTATAAATCACTATATTTAATCCACATGCCTATGATACAAAAGTGGTAAAATCTGGATGGCCAAAAGTGGTAATCTCCTGTGGCTGATGTTCGGAATGAAGGCGGCACGCCCCAGGAAGCACCATACTTCAAGTGGGTATCCGACTCGTGGTCGCCTGGAGGAAGCGCGCCGCTTCGGAGGGTACTTTCGGCCCGAATCCGTCACTTCGGAAAGCCTTCAGTTTGCCGATTTCGGTCCATGGGGATTTGGTTTATTGGGTATCTTCAAACATTATTTGTTGTCCGTACACTACAGCACAAATAGCATTTAAAACCATGTTATTCATGGTACCTTTGAGACTAAAAAGCCCATCAGCCGAAAAAAAAAAACAAAAATTGCTCGGATTAATCGACGATCAGCTGATCAAAAATCCGTCTGATCTGCGATCTATATACCGAACTTAGCTAATATCGAGTTCGCACCCTTTGCACTCCAGGGTCGTCGCTATCTCTCTCTCTTATTAAAAGGCGTGTTTTTGCGAGCTTAAAGCCCTGTTCTCACAATGCAACTTTTCCATGCATCAAATTTTCTAATAACAGGTTAAAAGAAGACACACTCTGCTTGTGTGAAAGAAAAAACAATAGTAACTATGTTATGCGCGAAAAAAAGCGCCTAGAGATGCAGAGGTTGTTGGAATGTTCAAGGCGGATTTACGGGTAAGCAATTAAGCAAGCAAGCAATTCGAAAAAGTTCATCATATGGGAATATACACAATCGTTTACGCTCGCAAATATCATATTGTGAAAGGTCGAAAATTTCAAGGCAAATTATTTAATTTTAAAAAAAAGTTAGTACTTTTTGTTTAAAAAAAAGTCGTTAAAAAAAACAAAAACTAAAAACAGAATTTTTCTTAAAATCTCAAAGTTATAACCCAAATTTAAAAATTATTGTGTTTTAATAACTGCCAAAATATTTTCTTTCCACAAAAGTGATTATAAATTTATATATTAAATGTTTTTTGTGTCAGAAGTAGTAAAATAAATAAAAAATAAGTTGAAAAAAAACTAGGTATGATAAATTTGAAAATATTTTTGTTTTCTTTTGATATTTTTTTGAAAAATATTTTCTTTTTAGCAGCCAACCTCAACGATTGTTATAAAAATTTTAGTTAATGATTTTGAAAATTTAAATATTCAAAATATTTTTTTCTTTGTTTCATAAGTTTTCCAAAATAATTATCATCAAAAAAAAATTTAATAAATTTTTTCTTCAACATTTTCTTCTGTAAAAACGGGAAATTTATTCTAAAAAAATATTTCTTACCCAAAATAAAAAACAATATTTAAATTTAAAAAACCAACAATCACAAAAAAGTATCTAAGTCTAAACACCCACTGTGTTCTATGTCTATAGGCATAGCGCGCACTACCGAGTTGTTGCTCCGGCAACAAATTGTTAAAAACTAAATTCAATTTGCAGCGCTCCGAAAGATCATACCTGCGCTTCACCTTATTTGGTCAGTTAACTAGAATTTTGCATCACATGCCCGCGAGATCATTCTAGAACCGTGTCGATAGGACGTGTATTCTTGAAAGTCATACGATATGTGGTCATTCGCTATAGCGGTTTACGCCGTTATCTGTTCAAGAATACACTTAAACACGAAAGCACGTTTTTTTTCCTGGAAATTCGGTGCTTACGTCGAACATTCCACCCAAAAATCGGGTCACATTTTGATATAAAAGCCGAGATTTGGGTATAACGAAGTCAGTATTAAAATCGCATCTTAACTCGTTCTCTTCTTCAAAAGAAAATACTTAGAATGTAAAAAGTGAAGTTTGGTTTGTGAAAGTATTTTAAAATGTTAAAATTTTGGAAGCCCGGTATAAGAACTGTCGTGTGGAAGTTAAAAATCAAACAAATAATGTAAAAATGTTAAAAAGTGTAGTATAGTGATTAGGCAGGATGCAAGATGTAAGTCGGAGATTTCCTGGACTACTGTATCGGTCAGACTTTGTGTAATGGTAAATTTTCATGCAAAATACTTGTATTAGTGTAGGACTGTTTGTTTAACCGAATATTATATCACCATGGATTTGAACTTTAGCAATGGCAATAAAATACCTATTATATTTCTGAAAAATCGAATTGTCTGTTTGTACATACATCCCCAAAAATTAAATATTACTATGCACACTAGAACGCTCATGTCCAAAACAGTGTAAGAAAAATATGTGGCGTCTCTTAAGGAGTTAAAAGTTTTCCGCTCGAACTTTAGAAATAACCCTTAAGGGCCGTTGTTCACATTTTGGTGTCAGAAGTGGGATAATAGGTTTTCTGGAGGAGGGATGGCCTGTAGAGGGGATGATTTACAAAAATTTATTATTGACGAAAAAATACAGAAAAGTTTTAGGTCTCTACAGACCAGTGCATAGTAAATGAAAAATGTCAGCGAAGACAGTACAACAGACAATTATTATACTATTGGAATAGACAGAGCTTGAACTAAATAATGATAGGATAAAAACTGTTTGGAAATTTTTGGAGAAAATCGAATACTTGTTGTAGCCATTTTAGTATCACGAAAATTTATGCCTTACAGAAACCTTACAGTGAAGAAAATTAGTTAAAACACAGGGCAGATTCAGAGTATTGGCATTTTGACTAAAGGCAAGTTGAAGTTTAAGTTGATTAGAAATTGAGTAGCATTGTGTACCCATTTATGAAATATTTTATTATGATTTATAAATGGTTTTGTTTGACGAAACTAGCCATGACTTATTGATTAAGAAGGCGTTGTGTTCGCCTTTTAGAAGTTAAAAATTGGTAGCCTTTAGAAGAGAAAATTGGCGTTATGTACGCCTTTAAGAAGAAAATATTTCTTGATGAACCAGGAAATAAAAATTGTATTTGTTCCACTTTGTATTAGAAGATAGCTGCAGAGTTTGAAAAAGGATTGCAGTTTTAGAAAAGGAGTTGAAGAAGTTTGTTTTATGGAGGATGTAAACAATCCGAGTTCTTGGTTACCCGCCAATATCTGAGGACTCTAGTGTTGGGACAGTTGCCGTCTGTCTTAAGCATGTACTCAACCATGAGTATGATTGATTGCCCTACCAAAACATTGGAAATATGGAATACTCCAGCAGTGTTCACAAATAAGAACTCTAGAAGTGTAGAAGAATGTTAAAAATGTACAATGCTACAGGATGTTCAGAATCTTCACTAAAAAGAAGAAAGATGAGAAGGAAGTGGAACGTATGAATTTACCATGAGAGAAAAATCGATATAAGTTGCCATTCAGTTATACTCTATATTAGCCCAGATTGTTAAATTTTGCGTGACAAAGAAATTTCGCTAGTGCTAAAAGAAAAGTTAAGTATGTTTTGAAGTAAACTGCATAAAAATTATACGTCAGAGAAGTGAGATAGAAGAAATTCGTTGCAGGACGTGGATGAATGATTCGGAAGGGTAGGTTCTACAACTTCCGAAATTAAATAAAAAGTTTGTTTGAGAGTAGTTGATCAAACATAAACTTTAAGATTTAGATGAGATGTAGTTGTACCTTCTTAACGATATGTGTCCTATGAGTAATTTCAGCAAAGAATTTACGAGTTCAGTGGTTTTAGAACCTTATGGTGATGCTCTTCGGAGACAGCAAATTACTTCTAAACAGCATTAGGACTGATCAAAGTTTTGAAAAATATTTCGGAAGAAATACTCAAAACAGATTGATTTTGACGAACAGGACAAAGATGCGGAATTAACAAAAAGCTTCATGCAACAGCACAAGAAAACGAATGCAAAAATTTAATAAATTCTATTTTTAGCAGCGCAGCAAGATATTGATACTAAACAAGAAAAGTATTCAACTAAAGTTAATATTGGTGACTATATATATATTTGAAGAAATCATTTTTCGTCAAAATTAAGAAATAAGAAGTAAGAAATCTTAGAAAAACCTATGGAAATGGCTAGAACAAGATACGAGTATGGTATTGTCGTGAAATTTTAAGTTATGGATAAGTGTTAGGTATAAAGAAAAAAATAGATCAGAGTATAAAGTGAAAAATTCTAAAGTAAAGTGAAAACTTTCAAAGTAAAGTGAAAATTTTAAAGTAAAAAAAAAATGCAAATATTAATCGTAATGTTATAAATCAAAAATAACGCGAAATAAAAAGGTTATGGTTTGGCGATGTTGTAAGAAGAAACTATCCAGATTAAACCAGTAATTAAATACTAATGGAAGTTCCACCAACCCTTAGGCCTGTTACCCAAAAGAAGATAATCAGACTTCGAGGAATAACAGCCACATCAAAGAACCACAGCATGGTAGTGAGGTGAAAGTTAGAAAGCACTAAAAGGTTGTTACTCTATTTATTTTTTTTTATTTATTGTTTTTCTTGTAATTTTTTTAAAAATTATTATATAGGTACCTTGTAGGTATTCTCGATTAAGTATTTTAGATATTTTCGTATTTAAGTTTTAGATTATTGAAACATTTTTGGGATCTTAACTTCCGACGAGTCATAAAAAGAAACGAGCGTATCAGTATTTTGTTTGAAAAATAAAAGGCTCCAACCCAACAGGAAATATATCTGGCTCATATAACAAGTCATAAATTAAAATGAAAATAAAGATTAATAGGCCCACCTAAATTAGTTACGGTAGGTTAGGGGTTTTAAAGTTTAAGGCCAAGTGAAAGATATTTAATCTTTCACTTGTTTTAGAAAGAGGGGAGGAATGTGAAAGGTCGAAAATTTCAAGGCAAATTATTTAATTTAAAAAAAAAGTTAGTACTTTTTGTTTAAAAAAAAAGTCGTTAAAAAAAAACAAAAACTTAAAACAGAATTTTTCTTAAAATCCCAAAGTTATAACCCAAATTTAAAAATTATTGTGTTTTAATAACTGCCAAAATATTTTCTTTCCACAAAAGTGATTATAAATTTATATATTAAATGTTTTTTTTTTTCAGAAGTAGTAAAATAAATAAAAAATAAGTTGAAAAAGAAACTAGGTATGATAAATTTGAAAATATTTTTGTTTTCTTTAGATATTTTTTTGAAAAATATTTTCTTTTTAGCAGCCAACCTCAACGATTGTTATAAAAATTTTAGTTAATGATTTTGAAAATTTAAATATTCAAAATATTTTTTTCTTTGTTTCATAAGTTTTCCAAAATAATTTTCATCAAAAAAATTTTAATAAATTTTTTCTTCAACATTTTCTTCTGTAAAAACAAGAAATTTATTCTAAAAAAATATTTTTTACCCAAAATAAAAAACAATATTTAAATTTAAAAAACCAACAATTACAAAAAAGTATCTAAGTCTAAACACCCACTGTGTTCTATGTCTATAGGCATAGCGCGCACTACCGAGTTGTTGCTCCGGCAACAAATTGTTAAAAACTAAATTCAATTTGCAGCGCTCCGAAAGATCATACCTGCGCTTCACCTTATTTAGTCAGTTAACTAGAATTTTGCATCACATGCCCGCGAGATCATTCTAGAACCGTGTCGATAGGACGTGTATTCTTGAAAGTCATACGATATGTGGTCATTCGCTATAGCGGTTTACGCCGTTATCTGTTCAAGAATACACTTAAACACGAAAGTACGTTCTTTTTTCCTGGAAATTCGGTGCTTACGTCGAACATTCCACCAAAAAATCGGGTCACATTTTGATATAAAAGCCGAGATTTGGGTATAACGAAGTCAGTATTAAAATCGCATCTTAACTCGTTCTCTTCTTCAAAAGAAAATAGTTAGAATGTAAAAAGTGAAGTTTGGTTTGTGAAAGTATTTTAAAATGTTAAAATTTTGGAAGCCCGGTATAAGAACTGTCGTGTGGAAGTTAAAAATCAAACAAATAATGTAAAAATGTTAAAAAGTGTAGTATAGTGATTAGGCAGGATGCAAGATGTAAGTCGGAGATTTCCTGGACTACTGTATCGGTCAGACTTTGTGTAATGGTAAATTTTCATGCAAAATACTTGTATTAGTGTAGGACTGTTTGTTTAACCGAATATTATATCACCATGGATTTGAACTTTAGCAATGGCAATAAAATACCTATTATATTTCTGAAAAATCGAATTGTCTGTTTGTACATACATCCCCAAAAATTAAATATTACTATGCACACTAGAACGCTCATGTCCAAAACAGTGTAAGAAAAATATGTGGCGTCTCTTAAGGAGTTAAAAGTTTTCCGCTCGAACTTTAGAAATAACCCTTAAGGGCCGTTGTTCACATTTTGGTGTCAGAAGTCGGATAATAGGTTTTCTGGAGGAGGGATGGCCTGTAGAGGGGATGATTTACAAAAATTTATTATTGACGAAAAAATACAGAAAAGTTTTAGGTCTCTACAGACCAGTGCATAGTAAATGAAAACGCTAAAACGCTCATGTCCAAAACAGTGTAAGAAAAATATGTGGCGTCTCTTAAGGAGTTAAAAGTTTTCCGCTCGAACTTTAGAAATAACCCTTAAGGGCCGTTGTTCACAATATGTGAAGTTATGACATTTTGGAGCGTAAACGATTGTGTGTATTTCCATATGATGGAAGTTTTTCGAATTGTTTGCTTGCTTAATTGCTCACCGGCGTAAATCCGCCTTTATGTCAACAATCAACATGACAACTGACAACCGTATAATGGGCAGGGGGAGTGCGGGGAACAATTGGCAATGAACCCGAAAAATGGATAAACCGTCCTTGCTGCAAAATTAATAAGAAATTTTGACTTTAACATTGGAAATTTTGTGTTTGAGGGAAAAAAACATGGTTAACACGACTTTTAGGGCATGGTCGCCAAAAAAAGGTAAGGAGCCATGTTTTTTTCTCTTTTTCAACAAGATTTTATTATTTTTAATGAAAAAAAAATAGAAAATGATTTGCTTACACTTGTTTCATACCCAAATATTAAATTATAATTACAAATTCGAAATAATATTTAATTAGTGTTTTCCCAAAACATAATTTTGGTGATTTTTTTGTTAAAACTGCATGTTTCGATGGGCGCGTAAATTTTATGGAAGTATAAGTAAACAATTCAACAAAAAAATTTTCGGCGCATGTCGGTTTCCTCCCAATAATAGTTTTAAATAGTAGTTTAACCCCTGATTAATATATAACTATGATTTTTCATCACCATTTTTTATTTCCAAAGTTGTTGTAGGCCATGGATTTAATTTATATATTTCTCTTTTTTACTTTCATTTTAAAATGTTTTCATCTCCTTCTATTCTGACACGTAGAGGGCGCTTCAGTCATAGACAAACAAGAGGGCACTGAGAGGGCACTGTGTACAATAGGACACAAATTAGGTTGAGCATTTATGCAGATGTGTACATATGTCCCAAAAGTTGGTGAAAAGTGTCCTCTGGGCAAATTCACCTTCAGGAAAAAAAAAATTAATTACCTATTTTATCCCACCAAATTACCTTGGTTTTTGTCCCCACTTTGGTAAAAAGGCGGGAAATTTCCCTCTTTTTTGACCTCCCAGTTTTTCATAAGAAAAAATTACTAGCTTAACTGGGGAATATTTTACCAATTTTTAACCAAAAATGTTACTTGGAATATTTCCTCATTATTAGCTAATATCAGAGAAAAACAAACGTTTGACAAGATTTAATTCATTATATTTTACTGATAAACAAATGATAACTGTCTTTAAATAATAATTTTATTTCCTGTTTTATACTACAGGGTGTCCCATTAAAAACGTACCACCAAATATTTGTCAAGAACCACTGAAAGTTTTAAAAAATGCTAGAACAAGTCAACTTAGATTTCTGGTTTTATTGCTTCTCCCATTTTAGAGGTGAGTTTTAACACTAGGGGTCCAATTTATCCACATTTACAACTTTTTTTATAACTTTTTTAAATCTAGTAGGCTTTGCGTTTCAAAGCTTTTTTGACGTTTAGTACGTACCGGCTTTAAAGAAATTATAAAAAAGTGGCAACACCGTATGAATCTGTTCTCGCCACGCCTGCCCTTGCTCGCAGCGGTTTTCATCGATTCAAATTTAACGCCGGGTTTAGTAAAGGCGAAATTAAGCAAGCAAGCAAATTTCATATGGAAATATGTCAAGCGAAGTGACATATGATATTTGCGAGTGTAAAAGATTGTGTGCATTCCCATTTGATGAACTTTTCCGAATTGCTTGCTTGCTTATTAACCAGCATATATCCGCCTTAAAGCTTGCGCGAAAAAAGGCTTATGGAAGTCCGGCGTTACAAAAGGTACGTTTCTGCGAGCTTAACATAGTTACTATTGTTCTCCTTTTCTAAATGTATTCGTCTGAGAGAGATCCAGCACATCAGGGACATACCCGTCTGTTCAGCGTGATCATTTATAAAGTTTCCTTTGGCAAAATTTTTTTGCTAATGGTCCCAGGATGTTTAAACAAATACCATTCAAATAAAGATTAATTTACCTACATTTGACAAGTCCTATGTCATATTTGACATTTATAGTTTACTAGTTCAGTAGGAATGTTTTGTTATTTTAACCTACACCTTATATATTTTGTTATTTTTGACATCTCTGTCAAAAGACCTTTGCAGCAATACCACACACTAAGGATTTATCTCTTACAGTTTTCGAAATATTGATTGTTATCTTTAGGTGTAAATCGTTTCTTTCAAAATGGGGTTTTACTAAATGTCACAGAATTTTTTCAATAGTCCTTGTTAAAAATATGTTATGTAAAATTAATCGAAAATAATTTATGAGTCTCGTTTACTTTTCAAGATGTTTATTTTTGAAGGTTGTATTTACAAAAATTTTTACATTCAATAACTTTAAAACCATAAGGAATAAAGCTTTATATATTGCTGAAAAGGTCGTTTGACAGAGGTGTCAAATATAACAAAATATACAGGGTGTTGTATTTAAAATAACAAAACATTCCTACTGAAGCAGTAAACTATAAATGTCAAGTATGACATAAGACTTGTCAAATCTAGGTAATCTTTAGTTGAATGGTCTTTGTTTAAACATGGCGGGACCAATAGCAAAAAACTTTTCCCAAAGAAAACTTTATAAATGACGTCTGACAATTATGCGGGTTTGGTGATTAGATTTCATGTTTATTTTACCAAAAATTTGTTGGCAAAGGTATGCTTTAAATGCGCCGCAGTTGAAAATTTGAGTCATGTAATTTTTATAAATAAGCCACTGTCAATACACGCAAAACAATAGGGCTGTCTAAAAAATTGTCAGAGTCAGCCATTAATCACGCTATGGCCCTTTAAAAATGGTGGCTGTAGGGTAAACAAAGCGATTTTCAATAAGATGTAATACTAATAAAATTTTGGGAAAGTGGAAAAAGATTCAGATTAAAAATAGTAAATATTTTATACACTAATTCTTCCTGGATCGGGGAGAAACTCAAAATTGGCATTTAAAAGAGGCAATGTCATGTACTATTTTCTCTCTCTTGCACAGATCAGCTTGAAGAGAGACAGTTGCGCTAAATGATTTGAGAGAGATGACGCTATCTGTAATTACACGGTCGCGACAGAAATATGTAGAGGGACATCTCCACGTTTAATTGCGAATTTTAAGTTTCTTATTAAAATTTCGGCAAAATGCTTGTTTTTCCCCGATTCAGAAAGGTTTACCCTATAAAAAAATCATTTTGCTTAATCTGTGTCTTTTTTCACTTTACCAAAATTTTGATTTAAGTTAGCATTACGTCTTATAAAAAAAAAACAAAATTATGATTGTTTTCCACAAACCAAAACTACACTTTTTTGCACTCGACGCGCGTTTCGCTAACAACGTTAGCATCATCAGGAGACGATAAACAATGAACTAAATTAATCTACGCTCTATCTTATATACAATACTTTAGTGGGCGGAGATAAGACTAATAAATTGTGATTGATCACGATTTTTAATCCTATCTCCCCTCAACCAAAGAATAAAGTGTACTAAACGGGATGGGTCTTCTATCTTTATTTAAACTATTTCTGGATTTAATGATTTCCATACTTTCATATGCATTCAAAAGTCTTTTGTTTGGTACACTTTTTAGAAGTTTTAGGTTATCTAATGTGAATCTATGATTGTTTTCAAAAGCATGCTCGGCCACACTTGACTTTTCTGTTCTTCCGTATTTTAAGTGTGCTAAGTGTTCTTTAAAACGTGTTTGAATAGAGCGTCTCGTTTGGCCAACATATTTTTTGTCACAATCCATGCAACTAATTTCGTAAATTCCACTTTTTTCTAGAACTGTAGTTTTATCCTTGGGATTTCTTAGTAAGCTTCTTATTGTGTTACCGGATTGATATACTAATTTAAGACCGGTGTTATTAAATACTTTGTGTAATCCTTTCGTATAATTAGGATTATAAGGAATTGATACAAATTTTGAGTCGCAGGTATCTTTTTGTCTGAAAAAGGTAGAATTCCGAAAGGTCTTTTGAAAAGAATGTCTATTTATCAGCTTATTTATTAAGCCTTCGTCGTAACCATTTTCGCCAGCTATATTCCTAAACCTATTCTTTTCTGCTTCAAATCTTTCTTTGTTTAAGGGGAAATTTACTAATCTATATGTTAAAAAGTGCAAACTTGCAAGCTTATGTTGTAAGCAATGAAAAGAGTCATTTGGAATATACCTGTTGGTGGCCGTGCCTTTTCTGTATAGGTCAAAGTCCAATTTATTCTTATTTCTTATAACTAAAGTGTCTAGAAATGGCAGTGTACCGTTGTTCTCTGTTCCATAAGTAAATTTAATAGTGGGAAATTTGTTATTTATTTTTTCCATAAAATTTTCAACACTAGTTACTTTAGTGTTGAATACTGCAAACACATCGTCTACATACCTGAAATTCTTTACTTATATCTGATTCAAATTTGCTCATAAATAGGTTTGCGATAAAAGGTGATAAACTATTACCCATTGTGGTTCCTTCTAATTGCTGGTAGTAGTTATTTTTATATTGAAAGTAATTTTGATTCATGCAGAGTTTTGTTAAAGATAGGTATTCTAAAGTCTGTTTTTTCTTAGTAGTTCCTCCAGGTATTGTAAGGTATTGGGGATTGGCACACTAGGGAACAACGAACTAACATCAAACGAGATTAAAATTTCACCTTCTTGGAGTGAAATATCTTTAACTTTGTTGATAAATTCAAGGGAATTTTGAACAGAAAAACCTTTTTCCTTTATCGGTAAATTTTCAAACTCGTTTGCTAGCCATTTCGAAATGTTGTAAGTAGGTGATCCTACAGCAGAAACTATAGGTCTAACCGATTTTCCAGGCTTGTGGATTTTCGGAAGACAATACAGTTTCGGCATAGTGGGATTGCTTACTTGAAGTTTATATTTAATATTGTCAGTAATAATATTGTTACATTTTTTAATTGTGTATTTTACTTCGTTAATCATTTTTGGTAAGGGGTTCTTTGGGACTTGTTTGTAGGGTCCATTTTTTATTAGGTTATCTACCCTTTCGAAATAATCTGTTTTATCTAATATAACAACTTTATTACCCTTGTCAGCCTTTAGATAGAAAACATCTTTTTCTCTCAAACTTTTAATTGTTTTATTGTGATTTAATGTACTATTTTTATTGTTTTGAATGATGTCTTTAGAGATCTGATATCGGAAAGCATCTCGCACATAGCATTTTATGCCTTCTGAAAGATAAGAGATTGAACTTTCAATATTTGCAATAATATCACTTAAATTATCTTTTTGTGGGGGCAGAGCGAAATTAACACCTTTGTTTAAAAGTGATATTTCTTTGTTATTAAAAGCTTGAGAGTATAGGTTTTCTACAATACAATATAAAAATAACTACTACCAGCAATTAGAAGGAACCACAATGGGTAATAGTTTATTACCTTTTATCGCAAACCTATTTATGAGCAAATTTGAATCAGATATAAGTAAAGAATTTGAGTATTTCCCCAGAGTATGGTTCAGGTATGTAGACGATGTGTTTGCAGTATTCAACACTAAAGTAACTAGTGTTGAAAATTTTATGGAAAAAATAAATAACAAATTTCCCACTATTAAATTTACTTATGAAACAGAGAACAACGGTACACTGCCATTTCTAGACACTTTAGTTATAAGAAATAAGAATAAATTGGACTTTGACCTATACAGAAAAGGCACGGCCACCAACAGGTATATTCCAAATGACTCTTTTCATTGCTTACAACATAAGCTTGCAAGTTTGCACTTTTTAACATATAGATTAGTAAATTTCCCCTTAAACAAAGAAAGATTTGAAGCAGAAAAGAATAGGATTAGGAATATAGCTGGCGAAAATGGTTACGACGAAGGCTTAATAAATAAGCTGATAAATAGACATTCTTTTCAAAAGACCTTCCGGAATTCTACCTTTTTCAGACCTGCGACTCAAAATTTGTATCAATTCCTTATAATCCTAATTATACGAAAGGATTACACAAAGTATTTAATAACACCGGTCTTAAATTAGTATATCAATCCGGTAACACAATAAGAAGCTTACTAAGAAATCCCAAGGATAAAACTACAGTTCTAGAAAAAAGTGGAATTTACGAAATTAGTTGCATGGATTGTGACAAAAAATATGTTGGCCAAACGAGACGCTCTATTCAAACACGTTTTAAAGAACACTTAGCACACTTAAAATACGGAAGAACAGAAAAGTCAAGTGTGGCCGAGCATGCTTTTGAAAACAATCATAGATTCACATTACATAACCTAAAACTTCTAAAAAGTGTACCAAACAAAAGACTTTTGAATGCATATGAAAGTATGGAAATCATTAAATCCAGAAATAGTTTAAATAAAGATAGAGGACCCATCCCGTTTAGTACACTTTATTCTTTCTTTATGACTTCGTTATGACATTTGGGAGCGTAAACGATTGTGTGTATTTCCATATGATGGAAGTTTTTCGAATTGTTTGCTTGCTTAATTGCTCACCGGCGTAAATCCGCCTTTATGTCAACAATCAACATGACAACTGACAACCGAACAATGGGCAGGGGGAGTGCGGGGAACAATTGGCAATGAACCCGAAAAATGGATAAACCGTCCTTGCTGCAAAATTAATAAGAAATTTTGACTTTAACATTGGAAATTTTGTGTTTGAGGGAAAAAAACATGGTTAACACGACTTTTAGGGCATGGTCGCCAAAAAAAGGTAAGGAGCCATGTTTTTTTCTCTTTTTCAACAAGATTTTATTATTTTTAATGAAAAAAAAATAGAAAATGATTTGCTTACACTTGTTTCATACCCAAATATTAAATTATAATTACAAATTCGAAATAATATTTAATTAGTGTTTTCCCAAAACATAATTTTGGTGATTTTTTTGTTAAAACTGCATGTTTCGATGGGCGCGTAAATTTTATGGAAGTATAAGTAAACAATTCAACAAAAAAATTTTCGGCGCATGTCGGTTTCCTCCCAATAATAGTTTTAAATAGTAGTTTAACCCCTGATTAACATATAACTATGATTTTTCATCACCATTTTTTATTTCCAAAGTTGTTGTAGGCCATGGATTTAATTTATATTTTTCTCTTTTTTACTTTCATTTTAAAATGTTTTCATCTCCTTCTATTCTGACACGTAGAGGGCGCTTCAGTCATAGACAAACAAGAGGGCACTGAGAGGGCATTGTGTACAATAGGACACAAATTAGTTTGAGCATTTATGCAGATGTGTACATATGTCCCAAAAGTTGGTGAAAATGTCCCAAAAGTTGGTGAAAAGTGTCCTCTGGGCAAATTCACCTTCAGGAAAAAAAATTTAATTAGCTATTTTATCCCACCAAATTACCTTGGTTTTTGTCCCCACTTTGGTAAAAAGGCGGGAAATTTCCCTCTTTTTTGACCTCCCAGTTTTTCATAAGAAAAAATTACTAGCTTAAGTGGGGAATATTTTACCAATTTTTAACCAAAAATGTTACTTGGGATGTTTCCTCATTATTGGCTAATATCAAAGAAAAACAAACGTTTGACAAGATTTAATTCATTATATTTTACTGATAAACAAATGATAACTGTCTTTAAATAATAATTTTATTTCCTGTTTTATACTACAGGGTGTCCCATTTAAAACGTACGTAAATTTTCGGCGCATGTCGGTTTCCTCCCAATAATAGTTTTAAATAGTAGTTTAACCCCTGATTAACATATAACTATGATTTTTCATCACCATTTTTTATTTCCAAAGTTGTTGTAGGCCATGGATTTAATTTATATTTTTCTCTTGTTTACTTTCATTTTAAAATGTTTTCATCTCCTTCTATTCTGACACGTAGAGGGCGCTTCAGTCATAGACAAACAAGAGGGCACTGAGAGGGCATTGTGTACAATAGGACACAAATTAGGTTGAGCATTTATGCAGATGTGTACATATGTCCCAAAAGTTGGTGAAAAGTGTCCTCTGGGCAAATTCACCTTCAGGAAAAAAAAATTTAATTACCTATTTTATCCCACTAAATTACCTTGGTTTTTGTCCCCACTTTGGTAAAAAGGCGGGAAATTTCCCTCTTTTTTGACCTCCCAGTTTTTCATAAGAAAAAATTACTAGCTTAACTGGGGATTATTTTACCAATTTTTAACCAAAAATGTTACTTGGGATGTTTCCTCATTATTAGCTAATATCAAAGAAAAACAAACGTTTGACAAGATTTAATTTATTGTATTTTACTGATAAACAAATGATAACTGTCTTTAAATAATAATTTTATTTCCTGTTTTATACTACAGGGTGTCCCATTTAAAACGTACCACCAAATATTTGTCAAAAACCACTGAAAGTTTTAAAAAATGCTAAAACAAGTCAACTTAGATTTCTGGTTTTATTTCTTCCCCCATTTTAGAGGTGAGTTTTAACACCAGGGGTCCAATTTATCCACATTTACAACTTTTTTTATAACTTTTTTAAATCTAGTAGGCTTTGCGTTTCAAAGCTTTTTTGACGTTTAGTACGTACCGGCTTTAAAGAAATTATAAAAAAGTGGCAACACCGTATGAATCTGTTCTCGCCATGCCTGCCCTTGCTAGCAGCGGTTTTCAATGATTCAAATTTAACGCCGGGTTTAGTAAAGGCGAAATTAAGCAAGCAAGCAAATTTCATATGGAAATATGTCAAGCGAAGTGACATATGATATTTGCGAGTGTAAACGATTGTGTGCATTCCCATTTGATGAACTTTTCCGAATTGCTTGCTTGCTTATTAACCAGCATATATCCGCCTTAAAGCTTGCGCGAAGTCCGGCGTTACAAAAGGTACGTTTCTGCGAGCTTAACATAGTTACTATTGTTCTCCTTTTCTAAATGTATTCGTCTGAGAGAGATCCAGCACATCAGGGACATACCCGTCTGTTCAGCGTGATCATTTATAAAGTTTCCTTTGGCAAAATTTTTTTGCTAATGGTCCCAGGATGTTTAAACAAATACCATTCAAATAAAGATTAATTTACCTACATTTGACAAGTCCTATGTCATATTTGACATTTATAGTTTACTAGTTCAGTAGGAATGTTTTGTTATTTTAACCTACACCTTATATATTTTGTTATTTTTGACATCTCTGTCAAAAGACCTTTGCAGCAATACCACACACTAAGGATTTATCTCTTACAGTTTTCGAAATATTGATTGTTATCTTTAGGTGTAAATCGTTTCTTTCAAAATGGGGTTTTACTAAATGTCACAGAATTTTTTCAATAGTCCTTGTTAAAAATATGTTATGTAAAATTAATCGAAAATAATTTATGAGTCTCGTTTACTTTTCAAGATGTTTATTTTTGAAGGTTGTATTTACAAAAATGTTTACATTCAATAACTTTAAAACCATAAGGAATAAAGCTTTATATATTGCTGAAAAGGTCGTTTGACAGAGGTGTCAAATATAACAAAATATACAGGGTGTTGTATTTAAAATAACAAAACATTCCTACTGAAGCAGTAAACTATAAATGTCAAGTATGACATAAGACTTGTCAAATCTAGGTAAAGTAATCTTTAGTTGAATGGTCTTTGTTTAAACATGGCGGGACCAATAGCAAAAAACTTTTCCCAAAGAAAACTTTATAAATGACGTCTGACAATGATGCGGGTTTGGTGATTAGATTTCATCTTTATTTTACCAAAAATTTGTTGGCAAAGGTATGCTTTAAATGCGCCGCAGTTGAAAATTTGAGTCATGTAATTTTTATAAATAAGCCACTGTCAATACACGCAAAACAATAGGGCTGTCTAAAAAATTGTCAGAGTCAGCCATTAATCACGCTATGGCCCTTTAAAAATGGTGGCTGTAGGGTAAACAAAGCGATTTTCAATAAGATGTAATACTAATAAAATTTTGGGAAAGTGGAAAAAGATTCAGATTAAAAATAGTAAATATTTTATACACTAATTCTTCCTGGATCGGGGAGAAACTCAAAATTGGCATTTAAAAGAGGCAATGTCATGTACTATTTTCTCTCTCTTGCACAGATCAGCTTGAAGAGAGACAGTTGCGCTATATGATTTGAGAGAGATGACGCTATCTGTAATTACACGGTCGCGACAGAAATATGTAGAGGGACATCTCCACGTTTAATTGCGAATTTTAAGTTTCTTATTAAAATTTCGGCAAAATGCTTGTTTTTCCCCGATTCAGAAAGGTTTACCCTATAAAAAAATCATTTTGCTTAATCTGTGTCTTTTTTCACTTTACCAAAATTTTGATTTAAGTTAGCATTACGTCTTATAAAAAAAAAACAAAATTATGATTGTTTTCCACAAACCAAAACTACACTTTTTTGCACTCGACGCGCGTTTCGCTAACAACGTTAGCATCATCAGGAGACGATAAACAATGAACTAAATTAATCTACGCTCTATCTTATATACAATACTTTAGTGGGCGGAGATAAGACTAATAAATTGTGATTGATCACGATTTTTAATCCTATCTCCCCTCAACCAAAGAATAAAGTGTACTAAACGGGATGGGTCCTCTATCTTTATTTAAACTATTTCTGGATTTAATGATTTCCATACTTTCATATGCATTCAAAAGTCTTTTGTTTGGTACACTTTTTAGAAGTTTTAGATTATCTAATGTGAATCTATGATTGTTTTCAAAAGCATGCTCGGCCACACTTGACTTTTCTGTTCTTCCGTATTTTAAGTGTGCTAAGTGTTCTTTAAAACGTGTTTGAATAGAGCGTCTCGTTTGGCCAACATATTTTTTGTCACAATCCATGCAACTAATTTCGTAAATTCCACTTTTTTCTAGAACTGTAGTTTTATCCTTGGGATTTCTTAGTAAGCTTCTTATTGTGTTACCGGATTGATATACTAATTTAAGACCGGTGTTATTAAATACTTTGTGTAATCCTTTCGTATAATTAGGATTATAAGGAATTGATACAAATTTTGAGTCGCATGTATCTTTTTGTCTGAAAAAGGTAGAATTCCGAAAGGTCTTTTGAAAAGAATGTCTATTTATCAGCTTATTTATTAAGCCTTCGTCGTAACCATTTTCGCCAGCTATTCATAAGTAAATTTAATAGTGGGAAATTTGTTATTTATTTTTTCCATAAAATATTCAACACTAGTTACTTTAGTGTTGAATACTGCAAACACATCGTCTACATACCTGAACCATACTCTGGGGAAATACTCAAATTCTTTACTTATATCTGATTCAAATTTGCTCATAAATAGGTTTGCGATAAAAGGTGATAAACTATTACCCATTGTGGTTCCTTCTAATTGCTGGTAGTAGTTATTTTTATATTGAAAGTAATTTTGATTCATGCAGAGTTTTGTTAAATATAGGTATTCTAAAGTCTGTTTGTCTTCTAGATTGTTTTTTCTTAGTAGTTCCTCCAGGTATTGTAAGGTATTGGGGATTGGCACACTAGGGAACAACGAACTAACATCAAACGAGATTAAAATTTCACCTTCTTGGAGTGAAATATATTTAACTTTGTTGATAAATTCAAGGGAATTTTGAACAGAAAAACCTTTTTCCTTTATCGGTAAATTTTCAAACTCGTTTGCTAGCCATTTCGAAATGTTGTAAGTAGGTGATCCTACAGCAGAAACTATAGGTCTAACCGATTTTCCAGGCTTGTGGATTTTCGGAAGACAATACAGTTTCGGCATAGTGGGATTGCTTACTTGTAGTTTATATTTAATATTGTCAGTAATAATATTGTTACATTTTTTAATTGTGTTTTTTACTTCGTTAATCATTTTTGGTAAGGGGTTCTTTGGGACTTGTTTGTAGGGTCCATTTTTTATTAGGTTATCTACCCTTTCGAAATAATCTGTTTTATCTAATATAACAACTTTATTACCCTTGTCAGCCTTTAGATAGAAAACATCTTTTTCTCTCAAACTTTTAATTGTTTTATTGTGATTTAATGTACTATTTTTATTGTTTTGAATGATGTCTTGAGAGATCTGATATCGGCAAGCATCTCGCACATAGCACTTTGTGCCTTCTGAAAGATAAGAGATTGAACTTTCAATATTTGCAATAATATCACTTAAATTATCTTTTTGTGGGGGCAGAGCGAAATTAACACCTTTGTTTAAAAGTGATATTTCTTTGTTATTAAAAGTTTGAGAGGATAGGTTTTCTACAATACAATATAAAAATAACTACTACCAGCAATTGGAAGGAACCACAATGGGTAATAGTTTATCACCTTTTATCGCAAACCTATTTATGAGCAAATTTGAATCAGATGTAAGTAAAGAATTTGAGTATTTCCCCAGAGTATGGTTCAGGTATGTAGACGATGTGTTTGCAGTATTCAACACTAAAGTAACTAGTGTTGAAAATTTTATGGAAAAAATAAATAACAAATTTCCCATTATTAAATTTACTTATGAAACAGAGAACAACGGTACACTGCCATTTCTAGACACTTTAGTTATAAGAAATAAGAATAAATTGGACTTTGACCAATACAGAAAAGGCACGGCCACCATCAGGTATATTCCAAATGACTCTTTGCATTGCTTACAACATAAGCTTGCAAGTTTGCACTTTTTAACATATAGATTAGTAAATTTCCCCTTAAACAAAGAAAGATTTGAAGCAGAAAAGAATAGGATTAGGAATATAGCTGGCGAAAATGGTTACGACGAAGGCTTAATAAATAAGCTGATAAATAGACATTCTTTTCAAAAGACCTTTCGGAATTCTACCTTTTTCAGACAAAAAGATACCTGCGACTCAAAATTTGTATCAATTCCTTATAATCCTAATTATACGAAAGGATTACACAAAGTATTTAATAACACCGGTCTTAAATTAGTATATCAATCCGGTAACACAATAAGAAGCTTACTAAGAAATCCCAAGCATAAAACTACAGTTCTAGAAAAAAGTGGAATTTACAAAATTAGTTGCATGGATTGTGACAAAAAATATGTTGGACAAACGAGACGCTCTATTCAAACACGTTTTAAAGAACACTTAGCACACTTAAAATACGGAAGAACAGAAAAGTCAAGTGTGGCCGAGCATGCTTTTGAAAACAATCATAGATTCACATTAGATAACCTAAAACTTCTAAAAATCGTACCAAACAAAAGACTTTTGAATGAATATGAAAGTATGGAAATCATTAAATCCAGAAATAGTTTAAATAAAGATAGAGGACCCATCCCGTTTAGTACACTTTATTCTTTGGTTGAGGGGAGATAGGATTAAAAATCGTGATCAATCACAATTTATTAGTCTTATCTCCGCCCACTAAAGTATTGTATATAAGATAGAGCGTAGATTAATTTAGTTCATTGTTTATCGTCTCCTGATGATGCTAACGTTGTTAGCGAAACGCGCGTCGAGTGCAAAAAAGTGTAGTTTTGGTTTGTGGAAAACAATCATAATTTTGTTTTAGTGCAACCAAAGGTTCCAAATTCCCAACATAATTACGTCTTATGGAAAAACGCTTTGTTTACCCTACAGTGGCCATATTGCATCGGCCATATTATTTTTGTTAGACTGCCCTATTGAACATCGGGCCACGTGGTACATCGAAAGTTTTTTTGGGTCAACCAACCAAAAGTCTAAGCTATGGTTTAGGGGGGGTAACGTGTTATTATATTCTGTTTCTTTCAAAATTGGTACAAAGCGGTTTTTGGGGAAATAGTTAGGAATATTAGATCTTCTGTGCGAAATAATTCGCACAGAAAATGGCAAATAGTGTCTATATCTAATTCCTAAAGAGTATAAGCTATTTCGAAACCTAAGAGATTACACTCGCCCCCTCTGCAGAAACGACGCCATCTTGATTTGGAGTATTTTCCAATATTTTTAAATTTCTTGCTTATTATCTATATCCTACAATAAAAATTTAACACGTCGTTTTGCAGGAAAAATTTCAATTAATTATTTTTTTTTATTTCGTTGGCGCTTTCGATATTTTTCTGATGTCTAATAAAAAAAGCGGTTAAACAACTAAATTCTATACATTTTAGTGCAAGTAGGTTTTTTCTGCAACAATCAGTTGCGCAAAATTTTAGAGAGTGCAAATGCATACACCAGAATTTAAATGATTTAAAGACTCGACCTCAAAAACCTCTGTATACCAATTTTGACCGAAATCGTACATATTTAGATGGTATTCTGCAATGAGCTGTCATTTTTTTAAAAATTTGATCGAAAATTCGTAATCCTCGACCCCAAAAACCTCTGGATACCAATTTTGACAGATATTGGATAAATTTAGATGGTACCCCCCCCCCACGGCGAGCTGTCAACTTAATAAAAATCTCATCGAAAGTTCGTAATCCTCGACCCCAAAAACCCCTAAACTTAATGACTTAAACAACTTAATGAAAATCTGATCGAAAATTCGTAATCCTAGATACCAAAAACCCCTGTATACAAATTTTGACCGAAATCGGATACATTTAGATGGTACCCCCCCCCCCCCCTTCTGCGGCGTCTGACAACTTTATAAAAATCTGATCGAAAATCCGTAATCCTTCGCCCCAAAAACTTTAGCGCCTGAATCAGTTTTAGGGTACAAACACACTGTCTTTGGGTACAAATAACCTCTAAATGATCCATCATTATAGTATGGTTTAAATCTTCAAAATCTTTAATAAACTCCAAAAATCACTATTTGCATTTAAAAAAAACTTTTTTAACCGATGTTTAGAATGCGCTTCCACATAGAACTTAAAATATATCAAGGTCTTGCTTTCTAAACATGAGTTATATTTAAACCAAGTTTAACATTATACGGAGCAATTGGCAATATCACTTTTAACTTTAAAAAATTTTTACAAGTGCGAATGGCGCGAAAACAAAACATACTTACTAGATTCAAATTTTTCCTTAGTATTTATATTTGTCTCGAAATGGCCTCAAAGAAAATCCGGCAACTCCGCTTTTTCACGCAAGGTGGAATGAGTTACCCCGAACATCACCGAATCGGCGGCTGCCGGCGGCCATCTTTATGTAGTATTTTGCAAAATTCGTTCTAGTGGCTTTTTATTCAAAATTGTAATTAAAACAAATTTAATTAAACAAAAAAAAAGTGTAAGTGTAATTTAGTGATTGTTTTCCATGACAATGATAACTGTGGGGCAAGCCAAACATTCATTTTTAATGGAATAAAGACAGTGCTGTGTGATCGTACAAGGTAACAGATTTTTTTGAATTTATAGTTGTTTATTAAAAATATCAAAGAAATCGCTTTACACTATTACTTAAAGACAAATGCTTTTATTTCGCTTTGAATATAATCCAAAGGTCGACTTAAAAAGAAATATAAAACCAACAAAACAAACAGCTTTTCGAATTGACGATTTTTTTGCTAAAGTTTAAGGGCAACTCGTCAACAAAAAGTTACTTATTAAATATCTGGTTTACATAAAGTAAAATAAAATGCATTTTTAAAGAAAAATGCTTTAAATCCTCCTTATTATACGTTTTTATTGGCGAGAAGCCAATTTTACCCGATTGATTTAAAGAAATTTCATTTGTTTCGGACCCCAGATTAAATAAAGAAAGTGATTCAATGATAAAATATCTGCTAACGTCAATGTCTCCGAATTTAGGAACAATCTTTTTTGAATTTAGTAAACAAAATTGGTTTACGCGACAAAAACTAATTCGCAAACTTGAAACTTGTACACGCCAGTAAGTACAGTTATTTCAAATACCTTTGGTGTAGTCAAAAAGTGTCCCCTTCGCAAAGTAAATTGACCTGTCGCGTTCACGACAAATCCTGGGTGGTTAGGTGATTTAGATAATTTCATCATTCAGTAACATTTTTTTATTTTAACCCTCATTGAATCACAGCCTATCAAGAATAAGTTCCGCCTTAGCTTTTGGCTTCCTCTAAATTTTCTATACTTTTTCCGGCCGCACCTACCGCGTCATTGTGCATTTTGATAACGGCGAAATTTTCCTCCTCCAAATAATCGCTTCTCGTCTTGTTAATCATTTCCGAACGCGTCCTTCTCCATTCGTACTGCCAGAATCTGGCTTCTTCCATCGAGATGCCAGCTATTTTTAGTAAACCCAACGTCGCTCCTCCGCAAAGAAGGCCCAGGAAGGCTCCTAAAACAAAAAGTTTCAAACCACCGACAATCTCCGCCTCTTAATTAAGTAATTTTTTTTACCTGGCAAAAATGAAATAAACTAGTGCCTAATTTACATCTACACACCAAATTTCATCATAATCGGATGAACGATTCAGAAGTGACACCCGATTATATCTGCCATCATTTTTGAAATTTCTTGACATCTGTCTGTAAAAGGAACTACTTATTATTTTTACCGAACATAGCTCAAAATTTATTAGATTTTATCGAAAACTCGACTTTTACAGCACTAGGGTTTTGTGGAATAAGTACCAACAAATATTTAAACTTTAAAGAAAGTGGGTGCGAAACCCATGGTCGAAAATTTTAACAAAATTAATTTAAGTAAGCCCCAATGATAAACCCAGAGCTAAAACTAGAGAATTTTTATAAACTTTCTTTTAAAAAAAATACAAATTACAGACTTATTTTCAATATTACTAAATATTACAGTATCGATTACAGCCAAACTATTTTTCAAAAAATCCTATTATTATTTACTAGCTGAATACACAGTTATTTGTGTGCGATTTTTTCCGATTTGTTGCCTTAAATGATCATAACTTTTGTTTTCGAATACCGATTTGATGTGCAAATGTGCAGAAACCCCATAAGGCTTCTGAAATATAAGACGCTTACCTAGGCCACCTCCCACCAGCCATCCTTTTGGCCCCATATTAAACTTATACATGGCTCCTGTAAGGGCTCCTGCTGATATATATTCAACTACTCCACATTTTCCCCTGTAGACTTGAATAGTTGTTGTTAGACCACTAAAAATATATTTTTTATACGTTCATCAAACACATTTAGTAACTGTGTGCAGATAACTAAACCAAGGCTTTCTTGGTTACCGATGCAAAAGAACTTTTTTTTTTGATCACGGGTGCAAAAAAAGATTTCTGTCCGTTTTTTACCCAAAATTAAAGATAAATAGCGAAAAATAGTAATATTGAAAAAATATAATTATTCTTGCCTAAAAATGAAGCCCTTTCCGCCAGTTTTCACCAAGTATTTACGAAAAAATCATTTAAAATCATCGTCAAAATATCAAACTGTCAAAGACTAAATGTCGCAACAATGAACGTCATCGAGTAAAAAGGCACATCGCTATGGAAACCAATGTTATTTTATTTACCAGCCGCCTTGATTTATAGTATAAAGATGGTGTGTTGCCAGAAGTATGCTTCGTTCAAGATTTTTAAAAGTATTTTCCGGTTTTTCTTGGATTTTTTGATAAAGGTATTTAAAAAATAGTGTTAACAACTCGCGGCTAAACTGTGCTTTTTTTACTCGCGTTTTTAAATACCTCGCCGCGTTCGTTATTTAAACCAACGCTTGTAAAAAAAGCACTATTTTAGCCACTAGTTGTGAAAACTACTATTATCCGCGTTGTATACTAGTAATCGTTTATTTAGTTTTACATATGACACAACACTTCAGTCGGTCTTTATGTGGGCTCTATTAACAGTTTTTATTTGGAGAAAGAGCACATAATTCAAAATTGCAGAAGTTTCTTAAAATAGTTTATTTATTTAATTAAACTAGCCCATATAACTATGAGATACCATAATGGCCCAAGTGTCGCAAAATGTGTAACAATAATAATTTTAAAAAACAAAATAATGTAAAAGTCAGGGTTGGCCATGGGCAAGGGCAGGCTAACTTGATTCAGAGTTATTATCGTTTTTTTTTCGGAAAATTCTAGAGCAGGACCGTTATATTACTTAGTTAAATGAACTAGACATTCCTGACTCGTTTTTGTCATTAATAATCCATTTTCAATTGATAATCTCAAAAAATATAAAATAAATTAACTGTAGAAGCGATAAAAAAAAACTGAGGAAAAATATTAAAAAGAAAATTTATGGTGGGTTGAAAAATGAAAAAAAATATTTAATACTATAATATTACTTACATAAAACTTGTGGAAAACAAGGTCACACGCCATCCCCATTTGAAAGCTCCTTTGCCAAAACTGATTGCCACAGTATCCTGTAACCTCCTCTAAAAGAACAAAAACTATATCAGCATCATAAAATGTGATGAAGGTAGTTTTATAGATTAAAGTTAAATCGAAAAAAAAATTACTACAAAGTGTAGACTTACAAGTCACCGTTGCTGCTCTCTAATTAAGGTGAAGCCAACAGTATATGGCAGTCCAATAACTTTTTAGCAGATTTATAATTCTTCGCAGTAGCATTTTTGAGATTTGTACAAATTTGAAAATATAAAAAATATCTAACGAGTATATCCAACAAAATATTCTTTATTTGAAAATGAACTGAAAGTCATTTAAACCAATTGTGCGCAGATATTAGTAAAGAATAGAAAAAACATGTACGACACAGTTAATATTATTTCCTAACAAACCTACCTTGGCTTCCAAGTGATTTTTAAATGACGTAGCTTGATTTTTAGTAATAAATTCTAAGTAGGCTCCTTTGCTGCCCATTACACCCCCATAAAGGCTTCCTATACAAATACTCATACATGCTGTTTGAAAAATGGAGTTTAGTTCTTGCGAAATATTTCCCATATCACTAAAAATGTAGGTAAAGAACACATAAAAGTTGCGTTATCTCTGGATAAAGCAAGCAAGCAGCTGGTTTTAAAAGGGGGCAGTTTAGTTTTAATGAAAAAAAAAAAATTGTGTATAAAAGGGCACAAAAACTTGGCGGATCTAGTAGTCTCAATCCAAAAATTTCTGCCAAGGATATTGATTTGCACCACAGTCGAAAATTTTGAGGGTTTTCCAAAAAATGCAATTTTTTACACGTTTGGTTTCTCTCTTAATTTTTCTCGTTTTTTGTGAAAAATTAAAAAAGTGGGTTGCGTTACCAGCCAAAGGGAGCTGGGTTAAGATGGGATATAGTATTAATTCAGCCTTCTAGTCTGTTGGACGGAGGCTGTATTGAAGAATCACAACTTTGACACAGCATTCATGAGACAGACAAGAAGCCGGTACCAAGCCCGGAAAAGGAAAGGTCTAATGTGAAAAAAAAATCGATCACGACAATATGAACCTACATATTAACCAAAACGATCACAGAAATCTATTTCAAGAACCATGGCTGATAGACGGCCAGGTGTGTGGACTTAGGCTGACTAACGCTAAGGTATTGTATGACCGATCGGGTCTTAGACCTCCTCGAGCTGGTATAATCATAAAAAACCATCTATGTTGGTTTTCATTGCTTACAACATAAGCTTGCAAGTTTGCACTTTTTAACATATAGATTAGTAAATTTCCCCTTAAACAAAGAAAGATTTGAAGCAGAAAAGAATAGAATTAGGAATATAGCTGGCGAAAACGGTTATGACGAAGGCTTAATAAATAAGCTGATAAATAGACATTCTTTTCAAAAGACCTTTCGGAATTCTACCTTTTTCAGACAAAAAGATACCTGCGACTCAAAATTTGTATCAATTCCTTATAATCCTAATTATACGAAAGGATTACACAAAGTATTTAATAACACCGGTCTTAAATTAGTATATCAATCCGGTAACACAATAAGAAGCTTGTTTGAAAGTTTGAGACAATGATGTGTTTGAAATTAACTCTGTGTTTCGGACTTCCATTGTCTATATTTTATTTATACACGACGTTTCGATCAGTACAATCTCTGATCGTCTTCAGGTGCAAACTACAATCAATTCCTAAGGCTACATACTTATATACTGTGAGAAATCACTCAACCTTGAAGTTTAAGAAGTTGGCTCCGCCCAAGGAGGGGCTTCCAAATATTTGGGATTTCAACACTTGGTTTACTGAAAATACCCTGATTCTGCCCAATAAAGGCAGCTTCAAGGAATTTTCGTTTCTTCCAGTGTGACTCCTTGTGCAAAACCTTTGCTTCTGCCCACTTCATTCGGTGTTGTTTTGACCATGCATGTTCGGCAATTCCTGATTTCGTGGTTTCACCTTTTTGGGTATTCGTCTGATGTTCCTTAAGCCTAACAGATAGTGGTCTTTTAGTTTCGCCTATGTATGATTCACCACACTCACAAGGAACTTGGTAAATGCATTCCTTATTTTGTTTGTTCTCCGGTTTTGTTTTACTAAGAAGGCTTCGAATTGTATTACTAGATTTAAAAGCTGTTTTAATATTAAAGTTTTTCGCTACTCTTCGAATTTTCTCTGATACTCCTTTAACGTATGGGATTGTAAGGAATGCATTTGCCTGGTTTTGGTCATGTAATCTCTGTCCTGTTTGTTGAAATTTAGAAATAGTATCTGTTATAAGTTTCAGGCTGTAACCATTCTGCTGCAGATCCTTCTTAATGTTTCTTATTTCGATTTCCAAGTCATGAGAATTGTTACAAATTTGAACGGCTCTGTTATACAAAGTTTTGATTATGCCTCGTTTGGTTGTAGCAGAATGATTTGAACCTTGATTTAAATATTGTCCTGTGTGAGTGGGTTTACGATAGACTGTTGTTCTGATGTCGCTTTCTACTCGTGTGACAAGTACATCAAGAAAAGGAATTTGACAATTTTGCTCCAACTCCATTGTGAATTTAATGGTGGGTCTTATGTTATTTAGGTGGTGAAGAAATTCTGAAAGTTGTTGGTCATTCCCGGTCCAGACAATAAAAGTATCATCAACATATCTCAGCCAGAGCTTAGGTTTATATGTTGCGGTATCAACCGCGTGTGATTCGAACCACTCCATGTAAATATTGGCCACCACTGGCGAAAGCGATGAACCCATTGGCAGACCGTCTTCCTGAGCATAAAACCTATCTTTCACTTGAAAATAAGAGTTATGTAGGCAGCACTCCAACAACTCCATCACTCCCTCCAGCGGTAGGCTGGTACGTTCATAAAGGGATTCGTCATCAACCAGTCTCTTTCTAATAATATCTAGCGATTCCTTTATTGGGACATTGGTTTATAGACTTTCGACATCAAAACTGACAAGTCTATCCTCGGTTCCTAAAACAAAAGATTTAAGAATATTAACAAAATGGTTTGAATTTTCTACAAATGAAGCGGTCTTGCCTGCAAGAGGTTGAATAATTTTCAAAAGGAATTTAGACAGATTGCTTGTTGGAGAATTTCTGGAACTTGTAATTGGGCGTAAGGGCATTGCATCTTTGTGAATTTTGGGAAGTCCGTATAGATGAGGGGGCTTGCTATAATGTGGTGTAAGTTGAGATCTTGTATTGTCCGGAATATATCTGGAATACTTTTTCAAAATTCTATAAACCTTACTTTCGATTGATTGCGTCGGATCTTTTGGGAGAAGTTTATAGTTTCCTTTAGCAAGTACCTCTTCAACTTTCTGGTCATAGGTTTCCGTGTCCAAAATCACTGTTTCATTGCCCTTGTCTGCCGGTAAGATTTTAATTGATTTGTCCTTTTGAAGATTCTTCAACGCGATTTCCTCTGTTTTGCTTATATTAGAGGTATGCTTAATAGGTTTGTCAATAATGTTCCTTACCTGATGTCTGAACTCGTCGGCGTCTTGTCGTGGAAGAGGATGACCTTCTATGGCGGTGATGATATCGATGGTAGGTATCTTCTTAGGAGCGATGGAAAAGTTAAGTCCTTTGGCAAGTAAGTTTTCTTCTATGGGTGTCAATGTCTTCTTTGATCCATTAACGATGGTTCTTACAGCGCTGTAGTGATTTTGGACACGGAAACCTATGACCAGAAAGTTGAAGAGGTACTTGCTAAAGGAAACTATAAACTTCTCCCAAAAGATCCGACGCAATCAATCGAAAGTAAGGTTTATAGAATTTTGAAAAAGTATTCCAGATATATTCCGGACAATACAAGATCTCAACTTACACCACATTATAGCAAGCCCCCTCATCTATACAGACTTCCCAAAATTCACAAAGATGCAATGCCCTTACGCCCAATTACAAGTTCCAGAAATTCTCCAACAAGCAATCTGTCTACATTCCTTTTGAAAATTATTCAACCTCTTGCAGGCAAGACCGCTTCATTTGTAGAAAATTCAAACCATTTTGTTAATATTCTTAAATCTTTTGTTTTAGGAACCGAGGATAGACTTGTCAGTTTTGATGTCGAAAGTCTATACACCAATGTCCCAATAAAGGAATCGCTAGATATTATTAGAAAGAGACTGGTTGATGACGAATCCCTTTATGAACGTACCAGCCTACCGCTGGAGGGAGTGATGGAGTTGTTGGAGTGCTGCCTACATAACTCTTATTTTCAAGTGAAAGATAGGTTTTATGCTCAGGAAGACGGTCTGCCAATGGGTTCATCGCTTTCGCCAGTGGTGGCCAATATTTACATGGAGTGGTTCGAATCACACGCGGTTGATACCGCAACATATAAACCTAAGCTCTGGCTGAGATATGTTGATGATACTTTTATTGTCTGGACCGGGAATGACCAACAACTTTCAGAATTTCTTCACCACCTAAATAACATAAGACCCACCATTAAATTCACAATGGAGTTGGAGCAAAATTGTCAAATTCCTTTTCTTGATGTACTTGTCACACGAGTAGAAAGCGACATCAGAACAACAGTCTATCGTAAACCCACTCACACAGGACAATATTTAAATCAAGGTTCAAATCATTCTGCTACAACCAAACGAGGCATAATCAAAACTTTGTATAACAGAGCCGTTCAAATTTGTAACAATTCTCATGACTTGGAAATCGAAATAAGAAACATTAAGAAGGATCTGCAGCAGAATGGTTACAGCCTGAAACTTATAACAGATACTATTTCTAAATTTCAACAAACAGGACAGAGATTACATGACCAAAACCAGGCAAATGCATTCCTTACAATCCCATACGTTAAAGGAGTATCAGAGAAAATTCGAAGAGTAGCGAAAAACTTTAATATTAAAACAGCTTTTAAATCTAGTAATACAATTCGAAGCCTTCTTAGTAAAACAAAACCGGAGAACAAACAAAATAAGGAATGCATTTACCAAGTTCCTTGTGAGTGTGGTGAATCATACATAGGCGAAACTAAAAGACCACTATCTGTTAGGCTTAAGGAACATCAGACGAATACCCAAAAAGGTGAAACCACGAAATCAGGAATTGCCGAACATGCATGGTCAAAACAACACCGAATGAAGTGGGCAGAAGCAAAGGTTTTGCACAAGGAGTCACACTGGAAGAAACGAAAATTCCTTGAAGCTGCCTTTATTGGGCAGAATCAGGGTATTTTCAGTAAACCAAGTGTTGAAATCCCAAATATTTGGAAGCCCCTCCTTGGGCGGAGCCAACTTCTTAAACTTCAAGGTTGAGTGATTTCTCACAGTATATAAGTATGTAGCCTTAGGAATTGATTGTAGTTTGCACCTGAAGACGATCAGAGATTGTACTGATCGAAACGTCGTGTATAAATAAAATATAGACAATGGAAGTCCGAAACACAGAGTTAATTTCAATAAGAAGCTTACTAGGAAATACCAAGGATAAAACTACAGTTCTAGAAAAAAGTGGAATTTACGAAATTAGTTGCATGGATTGTGACAAAAAATATGTTGGCCAAACGAGACGCTCTATTCAAACACATTTTAAAGAACACTTAGCACACTTAAAATACGGAAGAACAGAAAAGTCAAGTGTGACCGAGCATGCTTTTGAAAACAATCATAGATTCACATTAGATAACCTAAAACTTCTAAAAAGTGTACCAAACAAAAGACTTTTGAATGCATATGAAAGTATGGAAATCATTAAATCCAGAAATAGTTCAAATAAAGATAGAGGACCCATCCCGTTTAGTACACTTTATTCTTTGGTTGAGGGGCGATAGGATTAAAAATCGTGATCAATCACAAATTATTAGTCTTATCTCCGCCCACTAAAGGATTGTATATAAGATAGAGCGTAGATTAATTTAGTTCATTGTTTATTGTCTCCTGATGATGCTAACGTTGTTAGCGAAAAGAAGTGAGGCACTTTTTGACTATACAGGGTGTAAACAATACCATAGTCATCCTTTTAACTGATGAAAGGAGGGGCCAAAACAAGTGAAAAAGTTCAGACGAGTTATGTGGCAAAACTCAACAGATTTTTGTCTAAATGGCTTTAAAGTTGAAAAATTTAGGTGCTTATATCCACCAGGATTTTAGAAATATTCATGTCTCACTTTAACCATTTTACAATAGGGCCATATCAAAATAAATAAATATAAATATTTCCTCTAAATCCTCTAAATGTAAAAAAATTAACTAAAAAAAATGATTTCCTTTGAGTTCAAGATTTAAAAAACACTTGGCAGGAGCGTAATTCGCTGCGTACGTAAGTCTCTCACCTCCGACTTTGCTCTACAGCACAGTACATAGTGCATCTTCCGCTGTTCGTTGAGAAAGTTATCAGGCACGCGAGTCTACCTGACGCCATTATTTTCGCGAGTTTTTTGCAGTTTGGTGTGAAATTAAACTGAAATAAAAATTTCTCCTATCAGGAATACGCTGACATGTTATTATATGGTAAAGCTCGCAGAAAAGTTAGATCTTGCAGCTCAAATGTATCGTCACAGATTTCCCCAGCGGCTTTAAAGAAGTGTTTAAAAGAAGTGTTTTTTTAGTGTTTGCCAAAAAAAATTAATAAAAAAAGTTTTTAAAAATTAAAAAGAGCTTTGAAAATTGTTGACAGGTGTCGTACTTTTTTTGTAATAAAAATGGACCAAGCAAAACTTTATTTCGTTACCGAAAAAGACTTTTAAATAAACTTTTACAACCAGACGAGGTGCTAAAACCAATATTCGGTAAGTACACATTTATTGTTTTGCTTTTTAATATTTTTAAATAATTAATAATTTGGAAGATGTGAAAAAAACCATCTTCAAGGTGGTATACTCTTTGTTGATATTTACATTGCAGCCTGCCGCGCCGCGCCACTCTATCATGAGATCTGCTTTAATTTTCTTGCACCTAAGAGCGCATTGTTTCCAAACTGTGTTTAACTTAAAAGTCGTATATCTCCGAAACCACTTAGTTTTGACGCCCATATTACATTAACTTTTTTGCTTTTTGCCGCCCTATCATCCATTTAAAATAATGACTATCATATCGTTTACACCCTGTATATTAGTGACCTGACAATAACAACGGCGTACTTAAGCAACTATAGGCGCGTTTCTGCGAGCTTAACATAGTTACTAATATTCTCTTTTTCTAAATGCATTCGTCTGAGAGAGACCCAGCATACCAGGAACATACCGCCTGTACACCCTTCGACCCCGCTGTCTACCTTTTTGAGATAGTTATCCCCTGACAGATATGCGGGGTCGAAGGGTGTAAAGACGGGTATTTTTTGTGATGGTGTAGTATGCTGGATCTCTCTTAGACGAATACATTTAGAAAGAGAAAATAATAATAACTATGTTAAGCTCGCAGAAACGCGCATAATATTGTCAATTGGAATGTTTCACTCGAGCCCTCGGGTTCCGATCATAGACACATTCGATTTGACATTAAATCGAACGCAAGAACGGTACTTACCTACCGTAACCCCAAATGCACAGACTGGGAGGTTTTAACCACACCTTGCCTGAGCGCATTCACAATGGGGTTCCAGCGGTTATAAAAAGCATAACACAGTTAGCGGAGGCGGAAGGATTAATCCAAACCGCTAATCTCTCTGCATACAAAGAAAATTGCCCTCTTAAAACACAAAAGGACCACATCCTGGAGGAACAGAAACCTAGACAAACTAAGAAAACCCATTACGCAACTATTCAATACGGCGAAGAAGACAAACTCCTGAGACCAGTATAGATCAGCCTTGACTTCCTATAACAAGGAAATACGAAAAGCCAAAAGAGAATCGTGGAGGAAATTCAGCGAAGGAATATCGGAAATCTTCGCTATAACAAGTAATAGCCACTTTCAGTCAGAATCCAGGTCTGATATAAGCAGACCGGATAGGGTGAGCTGGAGGCTGGCAAAATAAATCATAACCCCAGAAAAGATTAGGTGGACGGTTAATACATTCCAAGGTGAGGACGGGGTATTTTCGGCTCTTCTACAGAAGGGGCTGGAGCCACTTCTATCCACCCTGACAAAACTATTTAGAGCTAGCTTAGCATGGAGCTACATACCTAAGAACTAGAGGTCGGTGAAGGTTATTTACCTTCTAAAGTTAGGGCGTCCATCTATCTAAAGCATACCAGCCAGTCAGTCTTATCTTATTTCTGTTAAAAACAATAGAAAAACTAATTGAAAGGCATTTTAGGGATGGGGCGCAGCTACTTCACCTACTGAATAAAAACCAGTATACCTATCAATCAGGCAAATCTACGGATTTGAATAGAAACCATTATTGTACCTTTCACAAAAAGGAGAAAACTAAATCTTATAGAACTTAGCATTAGCGGGGGACGTATTCCTTTCCTTAAAGAAGGGAATTACCTGGGACTGATACTGGACCAGAAACTTACATGGAATGCCCACCTGAACAAAATTATCCAGAAGGCACAAATGGCTCTCTGGACTTGCAACAGAATATGTGGGAAGTCGTGGGGGATGAAACCAAAAGAAACCTACTGGCTGTATTTAACGGTAGTAAGACCGATGATCACTTATGGCTCTATAGCTTGGTGTTCCAACACCAAGCAGGTCATTGCTCGGCAAAAAATAGCAGGCGTGCAACGAACAGCATGCAAAGTCATAACTTCAGCAATGAAGACAATACCATTGGAAGCAATGGAAGTGATGCTTAATCTCCCGCCGCTGCACAGCTGCACAGGCTATCAAAATACAACTTTCAAAAACGGTGTCAGGTTCTGTTTCCAACGAGGGAAAAATGAAACGGAAATATAAATCAATTTCAGTAGGACTAACCTTGCTACCATCTTCCAGGCCGAGGTTTACGCCATAGAGCTCTGTGTAAGAGAAATATCCGACAAAGGCATCTCTAACAGAAACATCGAAATCATATCAAATAGTCAAGCTGCTCTGAAAGCAATAAGCTCAAATAAGATCCAATCACTTTTAGTTTGGAACTGCCTTCAAATTCTGCTAAAGATCTTTAGAACCAACAAAATCACTGTTGTATGGGTCCCGAGCTACACAGGAATTGAACAGGGAATTATGCAAGTGGGTTAGAAGAAAAGGGGTGCAGCACTGGCGCAAAACAGCACTCCAAAACCTTCCTGAATAAGCCAGATAAACATAGAGCAAGGCAGCTCCTGCTCTACCAAGGAACAGCCTGAGAATAATCACAGGTCTGTATACAGGCCATTGCCGACTCAACCAACACATGAATAGAATACACCGATTTGTGGATTCTGTGGAAAAGTGGGAGAAACACCGGTACATATTCTATGCCACTGCGTCGGATTAATGAGGACAAGGGCGAAAATATTTGACCCTGGGTTGAAAGTGCCCCAAGATTTCGAGGAAGTCTCACCAAATACACTAATTTCCTTTATAAGGGAAGTTGGGATAAGTGCCTTGTAGACAGCTATGAGCCAAAATAGATCTCTTAGGTCGCAGAGGAGGGTGCACTACCCATAACCCTAATAGCACAGGATATTCCAGAGATATCCCAGAAGGTGCTGTGAATGTCTGAATGTTCCGGCGCATTCACAGTATATTCGTAGGACGTGCTCTGAATGACTTTCAAGTTAGTACATGAACAGCACATTTAAAAGACATTCTCAGAATATCCTATCTAGTACATTCAGCGAACATTCTATGCAGGATATTCCAGGAATGTTCTGTGAAAGTCCAAAAAATGTTTGGACATTGACAGCACATTTAAAAAACATTTTTAGGATATCCTGTACAGTACATTCAGCGAAAATTCCATGCAGAATGTTCTACTTAAGTCCCGAAAATGACCTTCCTTTTGGATATTGATAGCATATTGAAATTACATTCCCTGAAAGCGAATATTCTCTGCAGGATATTCCGTGAATGTTCTGCCAATTTCCGTAAAATGTCCTTTCCTTTTGGATATGGACAGCACATTCAAAAAACATTTTTACACATCCTGAACAGTACATTCACCGAATACTCTATGCAGGATATTCCACGAATGCTCTGGTAAGGTCCTAAAAATGTCCTGACATTTGCACATTGATAGCACATTTGGGAGAAATTCTGGGAATATCCTGGGTAATACATTCAACAAATGTTCTAGTCAGGATAATCTACCAATGTTCTACCAAAGTCCTAAAAATATAACACAATATTGTAACGTTTTTTTATTTTAACAGCTGCGGTAAAGATTTTTTTCGGAATATTTTTATCTGTCGCTGCAAGTTTTCTTTTTATTAACAAAAAATACTCTCTTTTTAGTTACAAGAAAAAACCATTTTGTTGGCCTAAAAAAAATATCATGAAAGGAAATAATATTTTTTTATCTACGATCATGCTTACGCAGCAGATTGATTTTATTTTGTTCAAGAAGCTTGTTGGGGTAGGCTAATATATATTTACAATAAAAAAATAACAATGAAAATTGGTTGAGACGTTCGGGAGTTATCCTGCATAAAACAAATAACATAATCCCCTTTCACTAGCGTTTGGGAGGATTCGAGGAGGGAGGTAATATTTTTATCCAATAAAAAAAGAATTATGAAAATCCGTTGAGCCGTTCGCGAGTTATCCTGCATTGAATAAATAACGAAATCCCCTTCCACTACCATTTGGGAGGATTCGGAGAGGGGGTAATATCTTTATCCCATAAATAAAGAATTATGAAAATCCGTTGAGCCATTCAGGAGTGCTCTTCTAAGAGAAAACAATGTCCAAAAGGTTATACCCCGCTAATATATAATTTCTACCATAAGTCCCCGTAACGCAATAGGTTAAGTCGTTGGAAAACTTGGCCCTGGGTTGAAAGTGCCCCAAGATTTCGAGGAAGCCTCACCAAATAGACTAATTTCCTTTATAAAGAAAGTTGGGATGAGTGACTTGTAGACAGGTATGAGCCAAAATAGATCTCTTGGGTCGCAGTAGAGTGTGCAGTATTGCACTACTCATAACCCTTATAGCACAGGATATTCCAGGGATATCCCAGTAAGGTGCTGTGAATGTCTGAATGTTCTGGCACATTTATAGTATATTCGTAGGATGTTTCAAACACGTGCTCTGAATAACTCAAGTTAGCACATGAACAGCATATTTAAAAGACATTCTCAGAATATCCTACCTAGTACATTCAGCGAACATTCTATGGATTCTACAGGATATTCCAGCAATGTTCTGTGAAAGTTTTTGAAAGAAACATTTTAAAAAAGTTCTTAGGATATCCTGGACAGTACATTCAGCGAATATTCCATGCAGAATATTCCCTTGAAAATATGTTCCCTGGATATCCTGGATAGAACATTCAGCGAACATTGTCCTTTCCTTTTGGATATGGACAGCACATTCAAAAACATTTTTAAACATCCTGAACAGTACATTCACCGAATATTCTATGCAGGATATTCCACGAATGCTCTGGTAAGGTCCTAAAAATGTCCTTACATTTGCACATTGATACCAAATATGGGAGATATTCTGGGAATAACTAGTTAGGATAATCTACCAATGTTCTACCAAAGTCCTATAAATATAACACAATATTGTAACGTTTTTTATTCTAACAGCCACGGTAAAGATTTTTTTTGGGATATTTTTATCTGTCGCTGCAAGTTTTCTTTTTATTAAAAAAAAATACTCTCTTTTTAGTTACAAGAAAAAACCATTTTGTTGGCCCAAAAAAAATATCGTGAAATAATGCCATGAAAAGAAATAATATTTTTTTATCTAAGATCATGCTTACGCAGCAGAATTGATTTTATTTGCTTCGAAAAGCTTGTTGGGGTAGGCTAATATTTATTTCCAATAAAAAAATAATTATGAAAATTGGTTTAGCCGTTCGGCAGTTATCCTGCATAGAACAAATAACATAATCCCCTTTCACTACCGTTTGGGAGGATTCTAGGAGGGAGGTCATATTTTATTTTTATAAAAAAAGAATTATGAAAATCTCTTGAGCCGTTCGCGAGTTATCCTGCATTAAACAAATAACGAAATCCCCTTCCACTCCCATTTGGGAGGATTTGGGGAGGGGGGTAATATTTTTATCCCATAAAAAAGAATTATGAAAATCTATTGAGCCGTTTAGGAGTGATCATGATATTATGTAAAAAAAAACAATTCACGGGGCTCTTCTAACAGAAAAGATGTCCAAAAGGTTATACCCCGCTAATATATAATTTCTCTTATAAGCCTTCGTAGCGCAAAAGGTTAAGTCGTTGGAAAACTGGTATATGGATGCCAGAAGATTGATAGTTCGAATCCTATCGCTGTTTAAAAACTTTTTTTTTAAATTTTTTTAGGGTGTTTTGTGAAAGAACATATTTTTGCAAGCTCATTAATGTGCTATTAAAATCCTTCGAAAATATTCTATGAATGTTCTACCAGGATTTTCTAGGAATATCAAAACTGTGGAACATTCCCTGAACATCCCTGGTATGCTTAGAGAATTTGAGGGAACATTCAGGGAATGTTCAAAATATCGTAGCTGAAAATTCAGCGAATGTTCAGGGAATATTTCTGTGCTATTAAGAAACAAACCTAACCTAGTATCAATTCTAGAACTGTTGCTAAAATCATGTCATAAAATAAAAATCTTCCTTAAAACTTTGACCAATTTTTTTATTTTCATTTTTTTGATGTTTCTGTAATATTTAATAAAAGGTGGGTTGAGTTAGCTGGCAGAGAAGAGAGATACTTGATTTTGTCTCCCAGTATATTTTTGTTTTTCCCTAACATAGCAAAATGTAAAAATCCCAAGGAAATTGTTGATAATTATCAAAAAATTATAATTTTCTAATAACAAATCAATTAAATATGAAAAATTCAGCTATGCAAAATTTCAGCCCAAGAGAGCTATAAGAAAGAGCTCTAGAATTTAAAAAAATATGCAATTTTCAGCTGACTCACCACCTTACTTTTTTAAGTATACCTTTAAATAAAAGCACAATAAACCAATTGTTTTTAATGCATCAGTTAGAAATACGTCGTCAGTGCGGGTGCCCATACAAATGCCGACTGAACAGTTCCCGAAACGTAATTTTCCCGAAAATAAATCACCCGAAACGTATTTCTTCCGACCTAACAAATCCCGATTCGATCGATAACGCGCTTGCATCAAGTTGCACCTAAGTTTATTGCGGTGTTCAAAATTGCGAGTTATAAATGCTTTTTTATAGCCGAAGCAAAGGGTCGCTTAAACAAAAGTATATTTTTTGGCACACCCCTATTTATTTTAGCCAAGCGGTCAACTTTTGTTCGGGATAATATGGGCTTCGGTCAAATTATTTTTATTTTTGTATATTTATAGTTTCGAGCGTTTTATTTTTGGGCAGATTAAATTCGGCCGTTTTATTTCGGCAATACTTAGGGTCGGCTGAATTACGATTTGGGATTTGTATAGGGGTCCGTCGTTACGTATAATCTAAAATTTACTTACTCCTTATCAAACATTTTCTTCACTCTATGCCATCCTGTTTCAGATTTCATCACCGACATATCTGCACTCTGTTCCGTTTTAGTCAAGTGGTCAATTTTATCTGGTCCAAATAATTCGTTAAAAAATGGAAGAAAACCAAATTTGGCATTTTTTCGCACAAAGTGGGAAATCATGGTTAAATTCTGAAATGTAAATCGATCACATTTTAATGACAATAAAATATTTTTAATAATTTTCAGTCAGCCCTTAAATATCGATTTAAGTTAATCGAAGTACTCAAGTAGTTTTCATAATCACATGGGTCCAGAACGAGTCATCTAGGTTTTATATACACTGAGAGAACAATATTCTTAACACAACTATTTTGGTTTATTTGGGTTCGATTTTTTTGTAGGTAGTAAGCCCACCGTACTCACATGTTACCTTTTCTTGTATAGCTATTTTAAAATTTCTAAACAAAAACTATAATTATTTATGTAATATTACAAATCCATTTATAATATATTGCTAATGTTTTAGTCACAAATGTGTGTAGTGGTAAAAAATATATACATTTCTTTACAAAATATAAAATTCCTATGTTCAGTTCCCGTAGTTTGCTCTCCAATTAATAATTTTTAAAGAGGTGTTGAGTTTACCACCCAGCCACCCGCGACTAACATCCGCAGCTTTGTCCTTAAGAAACGTAAAATCGCCGCTATACAGTTTTACAAAAACCAGAGACAGTTGCATTTAATACTTTGAGTGGTGAGGTGCCTCGAGTCGTGCAGTGTTCCTAGTATTTTGCAAGTTGCCAGGGTTTTTGAATAAAATAAGGTAAGAATCAAGAATTTCTTTGCACAGGGCGTCCCGTTTAAAACGCATCACCCAGGATTTTTCAAGTACTACTTAAAATTAAAAAAAAACCCTCAGGCACGTCGATTTTGTTTGCTAGGCAAACCCATTTTGGCTATATTGGCATTTTTGTCGTAGGCTTTCCCTTCAAGGCTTAAGCGTTATCCCCAAAGGTAAACTATACTTTATTTTAAAGGTTTTTTTTTTAATGCTTTTGCCACATTCAAAATCTAGCGATTAGTTTTTCAAAATACTTACCTTCAAAATAGGTTAATATAAATTTTAAGCCCTTGGCCTCGTGGGAGTGTATCATAGGTAAAAATATTTCTCAAAAAAATAATAATATAGTAACAAAAAAACGCTTTTTATAATGGTCCATGAGTAAATATATCAAAAACTAATCGATGGATTTTTTTAAATTTTAACATTTTCCAAAGGCATTAAAAAAAATGTATCACTCGAGTTTCCCAGCAATTTAAATTCTGGAGGTGATGCTCACATTGCTCACGCCTCCCTAACAAAACTACGGTGTATGTGTTCATAACAGTTATTTCATTGTTTTCTAGGGTTTTACAGATTCTACTGTTTTCCTTGCAAACATTTGTCATTTTTTTATTAGATTATCAATGCTTTTTGCAAGTATCTTTTAAAAACCGCTTAAGAGCTATATTAAAATTGTAAAATATTGTAAAGTTTAAAGCGGCGTTTTTGTGTCCCGCTCGTAGACAAAATCGATGTGACTTGGGTTTTTTATTGGGTGGTAAGTTTTAAATATGTAAGTAAAATAATTTGTTTAAGAATATGTTATTTTTTGCAGATGAGTGGAATTTGGAATCCCAGGGGTACTAAAAGATTGCCGCAAATGCAGACTCAGTGATGATGGTCCTCGTGAAAAAATGGAGGGTGAGTTTAGTTTATATTTGTTAACATTGTTTAGTAGTTAGGCTTCACTTCAAATGTTGGTAATTATTTAGTATATGGTATTCTACCATTTTTGTTTTTTTTTAAATTATTTTTGAGGGCACCTACTAGGTCCTTAGTAGGTGCCCCAAAAAAAAATAAAAAAAACAAAGATGGTAGAATACTGTGTACTAAATATTACCCAAATGTTATTTAATGACTACCATACCAAAATAAATAGGTATATATCTACATTCCATAGACAAGGTTTTCTATATTAGTACAAAACAATTTCTGATATTTTTTTTCCTTTTTGGCAAAAAATAAATTATTTACTATACTATTTGGTATTTCAACGCCTAGGAAACAAACGTCCACAAAATTATGGTCTAAACTTGGTTTCGTCGTTATTAAAAAAGTGCGGCGCATAGCATGTCGTCGGTCAGCACCTTCTGGCACAACATTCATTTTAGAGGATTAACCAGCCATGCAGCGCAGATGGGGTACCACGCTTATTTCCTGAGGGTCAAAATTCAAGACCAATGGCAAAAACAAGAGACCACTGTTTTAAAATTGTTAAAAACATTATGTTTTTATTGTAATTGTTTATAAAACTAAAAAATAAAAAACGCATAATAAAAACTTCCAGGGAGTTCCAAAAGTATCGGACCACCTTAATATCTCCAAAACCAAAAGAAGCAAAAAATAAAATCTAAATATGCAAAATTTAACTTTTTCCTTTTTTTGGTTTAAAGATATTCGGGGATACTCGAACTTGGGACCCTCTGTATTATTATACTAAAATCTGAATACCTATCCTTAAAAAATGAAAAATTATGGGTAAAAAACGCAATTTGGTGCAAAGCAAGGACTACTATTCCTTGCTCTCCACCGTTTAAAGGTATAAAATAAAAAAGCCTACCCCTAAGAAGTGAGAAAGCACGCGCTGCGGTCACGTGGAAATTTGTCCCTACTAGAAATTTCTTTGTATGTAAGGAATGAAGACGCACTCATAATGTAGGCACATTTTTTAGGGAGAACCGTAAGTTAACTCGCGCCACGGCCACCTAATCAATTAGGGATATGTATAACGGTGCTTTGTATGCATTAAATCGTGTTTTAGAAATGGATATTGGTAAATATCCTCAAACATTGATTATGTTTGGATAATGGGAGATTTCTTTGGAATGTTCAATTAAATTATTAGATAGTGGTGAAGTTAGGTATAACTAAATCTTTATATCAGTGTACAAAAGTTTAACTATAGCTTTTTGGAACCTCACAACATATTATGTATGTCAAAGATGTCATATGTTACTAGAATTACGGTAGATGAGATCACAGCCATCTTCGCATTCAAGCTCTATATCTTAAAAAATATTTATTATAGCATAGGCATATTATCGAGGGGAAACACTCGCTGCTCCCAAAAACGTAGAGTGATTTCCATTTTTACCGGTAGTACCAATAATGATTTGGTGATTCCCATCCGAAAAAAATAACAGCAAAATTTAACGAAATGCAATTTTATTTCGGTTTTATAAATAAAAGATCCATTAAAAATTTAAGTGTCTAAAATAAGAAAAAATATTCGGCTACTAAAACCACAAAACCAAAAAAAAATTTAACTTTAAAAAAAATCGAAAAAAAAAACAGATTTTATGAAAGAGTAGCAAATTTTTTATCTCTATAATAATTGAGTAAAAACTACAAAAAACTATAAAATTTAAAAAATATTACTTAAAAGGATTTTTTTAGAGATTCGTATTTTTTATTATCAGGCCTTAAATGCACGGTAGCAATTTTTTTTAAAACTATTGTTAAAATACCATTTTTTACACTGTTTTAATGTTGTTGTTAAAAATTGCTAAAAATTACTTAAACTAAAATTGTAAAGGTTAACGTTATAGTGCCGCAGACAAACACTTTTTGTATTTTACCTACGTTTTCTCTGAAACATTTTTAAAAAGTCGGTTGGGTCAGCTACCAATTTTAGATATCTTGTTATAAATCATAAATTATGGTAAAGATATCAATTTTCACACGTTTTGAATGTTGTTGACAAGAATTGCTTAAAATTAAACTAAGATTGTAATAATCAAATAATGATATAGCGCCGCAGTTCAATTCCGCTTCTTTATTTATTTATCTTGTGTAAAAATTAAAAATAAAACAAAATTATCTCAAAATGATTATCTTACTTACTAATTTTATTAGTTTTGTGGGCCAAACAAAAATTCCCAAACATCTCCACGCATTCCAGTGAACTACCCAAATAGCACAGATCGTACTTTTTGGTTGTTACAGCCAAGTAAAGGTTGGGAAAATGAGTTCCCAACCTTTGTTTATAGTAAAATGGTTGACTTTTCAGAATTTATTTTTAAAACATTTAAAAAACCCGGTTTTGAAACCATTTTACTCTAATATCCAAATGACTCCCAGGAAAGCTTAATAAAAACTATAAAGCCATTTAGTTGTAGCTCTGCTTTAAGAAAGATTCTAGAACCAATAAAAAGAAAATAATTAACCAATTACTTTTGTCTTTTCGGCTAAGTTCGGCTGGGGTCGGGTTGGGTCAGTTTCTTGAGACGCCATGACTGTTTGTAGGCTGTTAGTGAAATATATTATATGGATATCAAAATAATCTGTGTAAATTAGTTTAGGCTTGAGTACTTTTGTATTTTCAAGTTATATTTTTGTGATTTATGAAACATGACCTTAAACAAATTATTACCAAAAACTTCAAAAATGCCAAATTTTTTAAGCGCGTGTATTTTGACAAGGTAAAAGAATAATATTTATCAGTACATTGACATCCGCAGGAAAATATTATACCATAGGCAAATCTCTCAGGACGCTTATTTTATGCGCGCGCTAAAGCATCTTTATATCATCTATTTATTTTTATTTTGAAGAACTATTTGGTGAATTCTTTGACACATAGTTAAAAAAGGAGAAAAAGCTATATGGTTTTTAAGACCTTTTAAAAGCTGAAGAATGTACCATCTAAAGAGGTTGTAATGGACAAAAGCTAAAACCATGGCTGCAGAATTTGTCTGGCAAAAGGTTTTGCCAATCGTTTAACAGCAACTTGTGCTACTTGGGTACATCCCTGCCCTTATCAGCCTGTCGCTTGAGAGGCGACCCCTTTTGTTCTGGAAAAACCCACAAAGAGTAGCTATATTACTAAAATAACTTAACATTACTGGGAAAATCAACAATGAAGTAGAAAGAGGCAAAGATCGTCGCCAGAGAAGAAAATCTATTCAAGCAGAAATTCAAAGGAACAGCATTCATACAGAGAAACCAGAATGTATTTTCTCAACAGAGCGTCACCATCAAGGACCCACATATGTATTTGATATCCATGACCGTATATTTTTTTTGTAATATCAAAACTACATTCAGCGTACATCACTCTATGGATATTACTTATATGTATATTTTTTTTATATTCACTGCATATTCATATATATCTTCAAATAAAATGGCCCAAGATTTTGATTATCCATGAAATGTGCAAAATATATTCATTTTATAGATATACATAGACGTATGTATATAATATATCGAATCAGGAACCCACTAAGAATCAAAATCGTAATAAACGCCAAATACATGTTGAAAAAAAAATGTTTTTTTTCAAACACTAAAATGTGTTAGAATTAATGCATCTTTTGGAATTTAAAAAAAATATAGGAAAACTTACCTCAAATTTTAAGCAAAAGCATGACTAAAAATATATATTATAAAAATCATTAATAAACAAACATTTAAAGAACCTTAATTTTATTAACATTAAAGAAAAGACCATTAATATATGTTAATTTTTTGATATGTCATTAACCAGAGAATACTTCGAACATGAATTTAGGATGGAATAAGGTATAACTATAATTGTTTTTTTGACATTAAATGGCCACCATAAAAATTTGTTTATTTAATGAATGTTTTTTTCACTTTAAACTTTTTAATACAAATTATTAATTAATGTATGAGAAAAATTTATTTATAACATCCAAAAAAGTCCATTAAGATATGTTTTCTTTTAATTGTTTTTTTAATAGTTCATTTTCTAGCGAAAAACAAAATAAAAAGACCGTTCTAAAACATTCTGAATTACTTCAAAAATCAGTTAGGTATGTTTATTTAAATTAAAATGATTTTTTATAATCTAAAATGTTGTTTTATACAACCTACTTCTTTTTAATATTGTTATCGTATGACAACTTCTTATTTATTTAATTTCTACCAAAATGTTATTAAAAACTCGATTTGTTTAATTTTGCATTTTACAGGTCCAGCAGTCATCAGCTGATTCTCTTCAATTTCGCCTCCTAGTTATCGTGCAGGCCGGAAAATAACGGTACTGATCCAGTGGCCCAGAAGGTCCTTATTTTCTTCATTTTCTTTTCTTAATATCTCGATCAAATCCTAGAAAGTTCAACTATACTATTTCTTATGCTGCACTTTTATTCACCTTAGTTCTTTTTCTGTGAATTCAAGATATTATTTCTTGCCTATTTTCTGTTCATTGGTGTCTAGCAGACTCTGCTTTCTGGCCTTAGCTTTAGTCGTCACGGCTAAAGATAGAAATAAAAGAGAACATGATTTTTCATTGATAAGAAATTGTAACCTCAATTTTTTTGACTTTTTACCTTTGTTTCATAGAAAAAAAATTGGGTTCGGTCTGTCTGCTTTGTTTCTTCCTGTTTCAAAAAATTATTCTGGCATTATTTCAAAAATCAGTTATGTTTATTTAAATTAAAATTATTTTTTATAATTTTCGAATTCAATAGATTACGATTGCCTAAGTAGTTTTTGTGACGGATAACCCTCTGATGAAAGGTATGTTCTTTTTATATATTTCTTTTAGATATAAGTGTGGTTAGACCCCACTATTTTTTTTTACTTTATTATCTGAACTATTCTTCTAAGAGTGTGTACTTTGTATTGAATAGGTTTCTCCGTAGATTCCTCCATGGATTCCATTGACGATATCTCTGAAACTCTCCTAAAACGTTAGACATTTTTCTGATAGACATGCCTTCCCTACATGAGTCAACTATCACCCATGCCAGCCTACATTACCTGCTAATGCTACAGACCTACCTCCAGAGGTGCTGCTTATAACCTGCTGTGACCAATGCCCTTGTCAGGCCTGTGTTGGCCAGCTTTGAGAGGCTTACCATCAATTCCAGAGTTTTGTCTACTGAATGTCATAGACTCAGGCCTGTATACCTACCTACCTTTTGAAATGTATACCCCATGTTGTGTGTTTTCTGTTCTTTTTATTATATATATATATATATATATATATATATATTATATTTATTATTAAACTTTAAGCTATTAAACCTAGTAAGTACCGAAAACGCACATTACCTAAAGTTAAAATTATTTAACTGTACCTTAATTAGCAAAATGTTACCTTTCCTTAATTTACCCTTATAAATATTAAGTTTAATTACTTTTACCTTAAATTATCTTACCTACAATTCCCAGGTGTACCTTTGTAGATTGTATGGCGGCGACTAGATGTCATGATTCCCTGATACCTCGAAGAAAATATAAGAAAGTATTTATTTTCTTAAGCCCCTAAGTTGTGCACAATTTTCGACGATTCTACACAATTGTAGAAAATTCCTTCCCATGTAAATATATTTTTTTTTAAAAAAGAACTTTGTTCTTGGATAATATTATATCTTGGCAATTGTAAATAAAATTACATTATTTATTTTAAACATTCCTGCCATAGAAATATTTAGTTTAAAAACAAGGTTATTCCACTTAGTTATATTTTAAGGGATGTTTTTTTTTATTTAAGAATAGTTGACTATTTAAAAATAAGCGACAATGAGAAAGTTAATTTTTTTGTATTTAATTAAAATGTTTTCAAATAAATTTGAACATTTACTTTAAAATGTTTCTTTTTTTGACTCTCTTGTTTTAACCAAAAGTTATTTAACTACCAGCAATAATAAATTTTCTTTAAATTAATTTAAATAAAAATTGTTACTTATTTAAACAATAAGTTTATAAACAGAATGTCTTATTTCTTTTTAATCTATATAATTTTATTTACACAACAAAACTTATCGCTGGACATATTTCTGTATTTTAGTGTCCTGACTTACAATTATTATTTTAATATAAACACAGTGGCGTTCATTACATACTAATTTTTTTCCAAAACACATGCCTCACACCTTTAATTGTTCATGCTAGTTTAGCTACGGTTTAGTGTTAGTGTTAGTTATTTCACAATGTTATTGCAGTAACTTTACAGACACATCTACATATGTATCGATTGCAGTCAGCTGTTCTATCACCGCATCTACCATAAAAAAGGGCCTCATTAAAAACATGCCATATAAATCAGAATCCTAGTGTATTTTGGCTTTGTTTCAAATGCGTTTAAATAATCTGCTTTTCTGTCTAACTGTAAGTATTATGTACCTATTTAAATAAGTTAAATGTTAAATTTATTTTGACAATAATGGTATTTTTTTTAAATAATTTTCTTAGTTTTGTTAAGTATATGCGGACATTGACTGAAATCGAGTTTTTGAAGGCATAAAAAACGGATTTAATAGTTATATTATAGCTAGGAACTAAAGTGACATAAAATTTGTAGGCTGAACAAAGCGAGAGCTAAATTTCGCTGAGTGATAAAAATGCGTGGTAGGTTTAATAATTATAATGTATACTATTTTTGCACTTTTACCTAAAGGGTTCAAGGTCACCTTGTTTTTAGTATATTTTTTTAAATTAAAATTTACTAAATTTAATTTGAACTCCCTAAAATTTTATTGTCCCTAAAGTTTTATTTTACTCTAAAATTTCATTTTAATCCCTAAATTTGATTTCTTTGTTTATTAATTTTAAGGATTTCTTGCTTTACCAAAGAACTATAAATAAATCTAAACTGAAACATTGGTCAAGTGCAAAAAAGTTTTTATGAATAACATTTTCTTCTTTGTCACGTTTTTAGTCCCAGAAGTGCAAAAACATTTTTATCTGGTTAAAAATATTACCTTTTAATGGTTAACCAAACATTGTTTAATAATTTTAAATTAACTCTGTGTTTCGGACTTCCATTGTCTATATTTTATTTATACACGACGCGACGTTGCAAACTAGTTTGCACCTGAAGATGATCAGAGAAATATAGACAATGAAAGTTGAAAATTTAAATAAACACAAAGTTAATTTCAAATTGTTTAATAATGTTATAAAGACATTTTTTTGTCAATGTTAGAAAAACATTTTTTTTTCCGATGTTAAAAAAACAAATTTTTTTCAGTTTTATAAAAACATTTTTTTTCCAATGTTAGAAAAACATTTTTTTTTAATTATTAGAAAAACATGAAGGTATTTTTCTAACGTCATAAATAAATATACATAGACGTATTTTCACAGTGGATATATAAATTTATTCACCTAATTAAGCTACCAATTTTAGATATCTTGTTATAAATTATAATAAAGATTTTCACACGTTTTGAATGTTGCTGACAAGAATTGCTTAAAATTAAACTAAGATTCTAATAATCAAATAATGATATAGCGCCGCAGGCAAATATTAGAAAAAAAAACAAACAAAAGATGGCTGTGTGAACTTTAAATATTTTTTAAATTTACTTTTGTATTTTCAAGTTATATTTTTGTGATTTCTGCAATATGACCTTAAACAAATCATTACCAAAAACTTCAAAAATGCAAAAATTTTTAAGCGCGTGTATTTTGACAAGGTAAAAAATAATATTTGAGAGCTGAATATCCATTGCATATCCAGCGAGGTATGTGCAAAAAAGGTCAAAATTTTGAATATCCACTGGATATGTAAATAATATCCAACCAATTAATATACATAGACGTATTTCCACTGCATATCTAGCAAAGTATATGAAAAATGGGCTTTAATTTTGAATATACTGTGGATATGTAAATGTATTCACACAATTAATATCCAGAGCCGAATGTCTATTGCATATGAAGCGGGGTATGTGCAAAACAGGTGACAATTTTGGATATCCACTGGATATGTAAATACTATTCATACAATATTTTCACTGCATATCTAGCAAAGTTTATGAAAAATGTGCAAAACCGGTCACAATTTTGAATAATCACTGGATATATAAATAATATCCAACCAATTAATATACGTAGATGTATTTCGACTGCACATCTAGCTATAAATGTCCATTGCATATCCAAGGAGGTATCTGCAAAACAGGTCACAATTTTGAATATCCACTGGATATGTAAATAATATGCATCCAATAAATAAACATAGTATTTCCACTGCATATCCAGCAAAGTTTTCGAAAAATGGGCTTTAATTTTACAGAGCCGAATATCCAATGCATATCCACCGAGGTATGTGCAAAATAGGTCACAATTTTGAATATCCACTGAATATTTAAACATATTCAATTCTCAAAATATAGGTTTCGCCAAAAACGTTCCGAAATTATTTTTTTATTTGGACATTTTGGAAACATCCTTTTATGGAAGTCTGTTTGGGCCCTACAGTTTAATAAGTCTGCCCGCCTTCAGATTAATTATAATTTAGTTCAACGTCATCTATTGTTGGTAGATGGCACTATTATTATACATATAAGACAGCAAAGTTATTTAAAGTGCAATATTTTGATAACTATTATCAAGTATAGCATCAACATAATGGTGATTAGTGATGGGCACATCGAAAAAAAATATCGGAATAAAAACATCTATGTTTCTGAACATCGATGTTTTTTTTTTGCTTTTTTTAGAGAGTATTCCGTTATTCAAAGAAACTGTTTTTTTTTTATACTTATTGTTAATTTTACACACAATATTTATAATAAGCTTGCATACAAGAGACTTATAATAATAATCGGTACATAATATACAAAAGCTATATTAAATATCTACGCTAAAAAACAAAAAATATGAGTAGTACACATTAGGTAGCGACACCTACCCCCAGATGCACCGTAAAAATATTCGGATTAGTTTAGGTAATCCATGCTTTATCTATGTTCATTTATGTGCGATTAAAAGAGAAAAATCATCGATTAGATAGCCAATCGCGATAAAGTGCCTACGGTGCATGTAGGGGTTATTTGGCGGCAAAGCCGACCGACACACCCGCAGTGGGTATATAGTACAAGTGCAAACTTATTTCCTATATTTTTTTTTGGTCGATGTTCAGATGTTTAAAAAAAGTATCGATGTTTTAACATTGATTATATTTTATAGACATCATAGTTCTTGAAACATCGATGTTTTGTACCCATCACTAATTGATATAACTATTATGAATTTTCAGCTATGGTCATTTGGATCTGTTTCCTATACAATGCTTATCCTTAATAGTAACCCAAGTAGCATTTATCCGTCTTCCAACTTAATCTGTCATAAAGCGACGTCGTATTAGGTACAAAATAAAGTTGTCTACTAGTAAGTCAAACGACAAACGTAATAAAATCCGACGTTTACGTAGTCAGGTACACATATGCGAACCTTAAACGACGTCAAAATAGGCAAAATAATTTGTACGGATTCACGTCAGTGTACGTTTCAAATCTGATGGACCTTCAGCTCGCACATATATTTCTTTCAGTCCACTTTATCTGGAGCATTAGTGCGGTCACACTGATATAGTTTAATGTCCCTTTTTTTTTTATGGGGAACCAACAATTATTATCCTCCTCCCACATCTGCGGGACAGGTTCGAGCTCCTTCAGAGCTTTAATAAATACAATTTTAAAATAATCCATGTTTTTAGGGAAAAAACAAGGAAAAACGGAAAATATTTTTCTAGGTTATGTTCAGCTGAACTGTCATTATTCTTTTAAGTCCGTTTTGGTTACATGGCCAACGAAAAATGGAGGCGGATTCCGAACGTTTGCACATATTACGTAGTTTAACGTTGGCTGGTTAGATTTGGATAAAATTAGGGCTGCAATCGGTGTCCTTGTCCAAATTGGTTATTGGTAAAAGTACTATACCAGCCCAAACTCGGTAATTTTGGAGTTGAAAGCTTGGGCAGCAAAAAAACAATAAAAAAGACTTAAAGATACATTAAGTATTATTCTTCAGTGATTTTAGTTGTTTCCTCACCAAAGTTTAGGTGGGAACGTTCTATTGTATTTTTTGAAAGCCAAAGGTTATAAGAAAAAACACACACGAAATTAAAGACTCACTTCTGACTCTAGATGTTCTGTGAGGCTGCGCTGGTTTCCTTGCACGTTCATAACACGTATTGAATAGTTTGTATAGTATGGTTGATGCCGAAAAGCGTAATAAGCAATAAAATGGAATAAAAGACATATCTTTGCGACTTATGTTGGTGTTTTCATCTTTCAGAATTGTTTTTTATGTATTTTAATGAAAGTTAACCTATTTCTCGAGAGAGAGAGGCGATAACATAACATAACATAAAATCACCATGTTGGTATTTCGAAGCTTTCGAGTCAACTTCCTGCGGCAATGTTGCCGGCTTTTGGCAGCCAAAAAAAGTAAGTATAAAATTCGCGAATTTTTTGAAATTAAGTTGGCCGTTTACGACGAAATATTGTCGGTAAATTTAAGCGACGATTCTCAAACGTCGCGTCGTTTTGATTTAAGTTTTACTAGGCATTTTTATCTTGCGGTTAACATGGATATGGACGAGAATTTGATCATTGCTGCTATTAACAACTTGGCTGAGGCCGAAAAGCGCCTCTTTCGAGCCCCAACCCGAATTAGGTGGTGGATGGATCCGGTAGATTCCTTAACGGATCCCCAATTTATTAAAACATACAGACTAAACAATGAGGCTTTCCACTATGTGGAGAACATGGTGGAACCCTTTTTACCCCCCATTAGAGGCCCTAGGCCTAGCTCTTAACGGAAGGAAGGTAAGTTAAATTCTTATACTTTTTTATTGTCCAACTTTACCCTTTAATTTAACCAACCCTCCCTTTAATTGAGGGGGCACTTTAAAAAAATAGAACATTATACCTAGGGACTAAAGTGTTACTTTTTATCCCGAGGCGAAAAGTTTGTAGCCCGACCGGAGGAAGGACTAAAATTCGTCAAGGGATAAAAACTTTAGTCACGTGGTGCATGTACTATTTTTTGCACTTTTGGTCCCCATTCTTATTAAAATTGTTTGCAAATTCTCTAGTAGTGAAGATTTGTTAGAAATTAATATTTTTTTTAGATTTTTCTTCAGAAATTTTTTACAATAAAGGGTTGAGTAATACAAAATTTAAAAACTGTGTTTTTCCTCCTTAAAACATAGCAAACAAACAAAAAGTAGTAAAAAAAACGTGATTTATAGGCGTCCATTTTTTTCAATTATAATGACCCAAAATAATTTGTTTTCTACGACCTGCGGAAAGAAGCACCACCTTCCCGCACGCAATTTAAATGGTCGACTTTTTTTTTTTAGGTGAAGTATTTTTCCCGCCATTGCCTGCTTTCCCGTACTCCACTCTGCACGTTCGGGTCAACGACAGTAGCGTCGCACTAAATGCGGTAAAGTACACTTATACCTATATACCAAAATAGTGCGGGAAAATGCACTTTACCGAGCGCGAGTAGGTAATAGTTATTTCCCTACGAGCGTGCAGAAAAGTGTACTTTTCCGCACTGTTTTGCGATGCGTGCAGTAAAATTTCTTTTCCGCACCTATTTTTGAAAATGTATTTGGGGAAAAAATTAAAATGTTTAAAAGTACAAAATATAACGCTGTTCATTGTTATTCAACGAAATTCAAATATGTTTAATTAGGTGTACAACATTTTTGCTACGAGCCTCCAATCGTCGCTGATTTATCAGAAATTATAAAAAAATAATAAAAAAAATAATTTTGTTGAATAAAAAATTAAGTAAAACGTTAATAAAAAGCGTTATATTTTGTGCTTATAAATATTTTAAATTTTTTCCGAAATAAAAAAAATGAATGAGGACAGAAACGTAACTTTTCCGCACTAGTGAGGTAAAGTGACATTTTCATTTTTTTTAAATAAAAAAAATGAGTGCGGAAAGAAACTTTTACGCACGCCCGTAGGAAAATAACTCTAAACAACTTTTAAGAAAGCGTTTATTCAATAAAGGAAAGCATTTGTTTTGTTTGCAAATAAATGGCTTTTTTTGGTTACCGAAGCAAAACATTTTTCAGGTGTGCAAAAAAAAAAATGTAAAAAAGTCGTTTTTTTCGGATAAGTTAACAGTGGGATTTACTAAGATCTAAAATAGTAACCCCCACAGGTCTAAATATTTACACCCGTGGGGGTACTAAATTTTAAAACCCATTTTCAAAAAACACTACACAGAAAAGATACAAAGTCATTGATTATTTTGTATTGTTATTTCAAAGAACCACAGAAAAACTGCTTTTTTCTCAAAATATTCCATATTTTAGGAGAAAACGCCCTAAAACTAATTTTTTTTACAGGTTTCAAAATGGCAAATGGTGAATGCGCCAAAAATCATCTGTGTTTGAGGTTATAAAGTTGATGATTTTTTAGACCACCTCTGGGAGGTGGTTTAAATTTATAGTCCCCAGAAAGGATTGTTTTCTGGCAATTGGTAATACGTTCCTTTATAATTTCCTTAAGCAACCGTTTTTACAAGAATTAATTTACCTTATTAAATATCCCAAGTTGTTTATTAATCAATAAAACACCTCCAATTTTGTCCAGAAAAACGCCATATTTTGAACCTGTTTTCAGCACAAAGAATATATTTATGAGGGTACTACGAGGCAAAACAAACATAAGCGAAGGTCACTGATTAATTATGCACGAAAACTGTCTCCAATGAAAAAAATGCAAAACAACTGTACCTATTCATTTATTTACAAACAGAACTGAAATTAAAACATTGAGTTTATCTAAAAGCTTAATCATCAAACAAAGCTTTTCACTGAAAGATCGCACTCAAAGGTCTCAACTCTGCAGCACTGAACAGTTTGTTGAGCCGACATGACTCCTTTGTGAACGCATCAGTTGGATTCAGGTCTGTTTTTAGCCGCATTTTTTTCATGACCTACTTTGATGAAATATTTTTATTTGTGGTTTGCGATTGCGATGGGTTTGTGTTTGTAAAGTTTTTTCATACTTTTGATAGATAAAATAAACCCCTTTTAAATAAATACAAAGTTAATCTAATACTTATTTCATGATTACATATCGAAATGGTTTGGTGACAGTGAGTATTAATCGCGAAAATCAATAAACAAGGGTAAGTTTTGATAAGAGTAAAATATAACGTCAATTTTAATTTGCTCAACAGAATGTTTACCATTTAGATCCCCTCTAGGGTTAAAAAAAAACTTCTTTTAAATAGAAATTTTCTTCTTAAATCCAACAAAAGATTGTGTTAAGATGAATATTCACTAAAAAAAAAACAATTCAAATTATTCTTATAAATCAAACTATGTCCAAAACTCAAGGAAGTTGGTATAAAATGCTTAAAACCAACAAGTTCACTTAAACTTAGGACCTGTCTAAAATAGGCTAAACCCTTTTAGTAAATCACACTGTAAATGTTTATTTTAGTCTTTTAAAATTCTATTACCAAAAATGCACAAAAAAAGATATATTAAAACTTTGATTTTTACCTACTTTTGCTTGAATGTTTTCAAAATTCACGTTTATGATTTTTAACTGGCAAAAATGTTACTTTATTAATAATTATTTAGGTGGAAATAATAATTTAGTGAAACTATTAGTTAGTGACCAAAATTTATAACAATCTCAAAAATACAATATTGATTTAGTTTATGTTATTTATTGCCAACTATTTACATATATTTTTATTGAAATTTAAAAGTAAATTTACTTTAAGTTACATTTTGATGGTCATCAATTGCTTGCATATTTGCTCAACAGCTTGGGCGCCGCTAATCTGAAACAAAAAAAAAAGAAATGGTGTTAAATTTTAGGGTTTAAACCTTACAGAAATTTATCTTTCTTAATTTATAATACATTTAAGTTTTATAAAAGAATTAACCATTTCGCCAATTTTTTTGGATACCTGACATATTAAATTTTTTTAATGGTGCAGGGACCAATTTTTTATAACTTTCTACTTTTTAACATTTTTTTCTTAAACATTTTTTTTTAACATATTAAAATTTAAAAAAGTAAAAATGTGTACTTCGCTTTCAAAATAAAACTTTCGCCATGGTGGTTTAAAGAAATTATGTAACCGTTAGTCAAATAAATTGTCAATATGGAATATTGATATGCCAGTCTTTCCACGTGTTTTTAAAAATTTTATCTTGTGTGATGTAGTTAAACACGGGTCAAACTAAAGTTACTGTGGTCATTAGTGATCACTTGGTCACTAAGTAATTAACGTAAAAATCGGAATATTGAATAACACTTTTGATTTGTATCTTCTACATTACACTACTACGCAAATAGGTAGGTAGGCTTGGTTGAAAGTGGTTAAAACTCACTTTTATTAAAATCATCAAAAAATGACTACATGCAAAAATTTAAGATGATGCTTTAAACTGTAACTAAACATTAAAAATGCGTTGGCAATTTTTTCTTGCACCCTGTATATTTTTTATGTATATGGTTGGCTCCGAGATATATGGACGTCGCAAAACAATCTTCATTATCACTATCGGTTAGCAAAAAAGAGTATGCAGTAAAATAGTGACTACAGGTAGGCAGAGACGCTTTTTAAATATTTATTATTGTTGTATTAATAAATACAACTTGCATGTTAAGTAGAATGCTGAACGAAAAGTCCAATCCTGGTCATGAATATTTTGTTTGCACCAGCGATCCCTTGGGGGGCGGCACCCCACCAATGTTGCTTTCCAGTTGCTTGCTGTTGGGAAATATAAAGGTTCAGTTGGGAAATTTAAGTACGTTTTACAAAACATTTTGTATTTCTAATTTCTTCCAAACAACAATAAAAAAAATCTCAAAAATTCAGGTAACTTGGGAGTCGCTTTTAATATTAGTTGAGAAAATTGCTTTTATCCCTCCCCCTCCCAATCAAATTCCTTCGGATCGCCGGTGTTTGTTTGTCCGCCCCAACTACTGAGGATTAAGTGATTTGTGATTTTCATATATCTCGTTGCCAACTATAATTATTTTTGTCGATATTTTTTTACTCACCCTGTATATTTTATAAAAAAGGCAAAGCCTCATTCTTTTTTAAATTATGTGATTTCTTTAAGATTTTTTTTAACGAATATCGGTAATTCGTTAAAAAAAATCTTATCAGCTTTTATTATCTAGTTGTCTTTTTTTAAATTGTTTTTTTTATGACAAAACATTGTATCGCAGGCCCCAATTTTTTTAAAAAGAGAGCTTTATTTTTTTGCGATACAAAATTAAATTTGGAATAAAAAAATCAAGAGATGGGCTGCTAGCTTCATGGCCGCTATTATTTTACGAATTTAGTTTTTAAAATGATTAAAAAAAATAAGTGATTTAATTCGTATAGAAAATATTGCAAAAAAACAGTAGTTGAATAATATTATACTTCATTAACAGAAAATGAGACTTTGTCTTTTTGGTTAAAAAAATATACAAACACTTTCATTGGGACACAAATGCAATCTTGGGTTTGTGCAAAAACGTCATGAAGTCTGAGAGGGATGTCTTTGCCAGGGAAGTATCATTTTCCTCTTAACACTGCAGCAACTATTCCACTTTTTCAAATTTATCCAGTATCTGCAAGAAAAAAATCGTATAAAATCAACGGTAGATAATAAATTTTAAACGAGCATTCAAACGTCTTGGGTAAAGATGTAAAAAAATAAAAACTAAAAATTTCATAAAAATAAGGGAACAAAAAAAAATATGGTCATCAAGTTTTTCAACTGTTTGGGAGCTTCAGATATTTTTTAGAAAATTCATCAACTTTTTCCTGAAATTCCTTAAAAACGTGTTTATGCACTTTAGAGATTAAAAGTAGCTTTTTCTTTCCTGTTCTTAAGAAGTAAAGTGGGGTATTTAATGTATATATGTATTTTCTGGAGATTAAATTTTTACTTTATTTTCCAAGCATTAAATTTTACGACTATAAATCATTAAATTATTATTATAGATTACATTTTTGCTTTGCTTCTCGGGGATTAAATTTTTGCTTTATTTCCCAGGGATTAAATTTTTACTTTATCCGGGGATTATATTATACTACAAGAAATCTTTTTCTAAAGCATAGTGTATACACCTCAGGACTCAGGAAGTGGTTTTTAATCCGTCGACAAATTAAATTACACATTTTTTAATTGGGGCACAGTTTTGCTTGGCTAAAAACTTTCAAACAAAATGTTTAGTATGTTTTTATAAACAAATCTTAATTCTAGATCTTTTGCCAAAATATGCTCCAGATCTTCTTCGAGTTTTTTTTTTAAATATTTTAAGAAAAATGGGTCGGGTTAGCTGGAAAAGTTTTTTTTTTAAATGGTAATTTAACGCTTAAAATATTTTAGCATAATTTAAGGGGTAATTTTTTTGATTAAGCAATTTTTACTATGTTTTTCACATTTTTATGCCATGATATTGCTCACATTTTAAAGCTTTCTTTCCAGACTTCGATTTCTAGAATAAAACAAATTTTTCAAGTTTCGACTGTTTTTCAGGCGTTCAAAAAAAAAGAGAGAGAGGGCAGAATTTTAGCGGTAGATGGAGAGATCCTAAATTATCTGCAAAAAAAAATTAAGGTTGTTGAAGGGAGACAGCAGGCTATAAAAAATTATTTTAAAGAAAGATGGACATAATTTAAGGCAATTATTTACTAAAAATTTCTGTTATGTCATCTGTCTGTCAACTTGAGTGGTGTCGTGCATATGATTTTTATTTTGTCATTTTTATCCAAAAAACAGCAAAAATTGTAATTCAAAGCGTAAAGTGTGTAAAACATAAGGGTCATCATGCATTTACCATCAAGCCACGATAACTCTTAAAATAATTTTCTTAAATACCTGTTAAATTATTTTTAGATGTGCTAAAATACACTTTAGTAGGAAACGTTTTTCCGTAAATTTAAAGACTATAAAGAACTTTGATTGAAAGAAATTAATACCACCTTATGTTTTATACGCTTTACGCTTAAAAAATGACAATTTTTGCTGTTTTTTGGATAAAAATGGCAAAATAAAAATTATATGCACGACACCGCTCAAGATGACAGACGACAACCTTAATTATTTTCGCACGTCACTAAAATACCTCTTCATCTACCTCTAAAATTCTGCCCTCTCTCTCTAAATATTTTTCATTTTAACAGAGAAAACAAAACTTAAAAAATGTGAGTGTTTTATTCTAGAAATCGAAAGTTTGGAAAGAATGCTTTAAAATGTAAGCAAAATCATGGCATGAAAATGTTAAAAACACAGTAAAAATTGCTTAATCAAAAACGTTATCCCTTAAATTATGCTCAAATATTTTAAGCTTTAAATTTTACCATCATGGCTTGACCATTACCCGAGCCATTACCATAAGAAAATTATGGCTTTACCATAAAAAAAAACTATGCATCTGATGAGACAATGATAAAAAATCAAAAAAAATAAACGTGCTTTAATTTTTAAAATTGGGTAATATAAAACAGGTCATTTGACTTAATAAATAGGTACCAAACCCAGGACGCCCCGCTTTTATTTTTAGGCCCCTCTAAAATTTTAATAAAAATGCACAAAGTAAAAGGTTTTTATTTAAGAATAATTTAACCTGCGACTTACTGTAAATATGGCTGGCATTCCCAAAATATTTCTTTGTGATTTTTGTTGGTCCATCTGTGTCTTCTTCAAATCTACACCTAGTCTGGTCTCTTTCTCAACACATTTTCTTTAAAAATGGACAAAAAATATTTCGATGATATCAAAACAAACTTTTTTATAAAAATACAACCTGAGTGACTTTGACATTTAGGAGTCAGTGGTTTCAGTCATGGCCAACTTGATGGTTTCATCTTCGGTATGATACAGGCGCATTTGGCAGAGCCGGCGTTGCCAAATAATTGACGCGACGAAATTTCGTCGTTTTGCCTAAGAATCGGCCCCCTTGTGTGTCGTTGGAGTTTAGAATTATTAAAAATTATAGATTTTGAAAGTTGCATTAACATTAGTATTAATTACAACCGAAATTGTGTTTTAAAAAAATATATTTAAAAAAAAAATTATTTTTTCTATTTTCTGCTAATGTGGAAGGGGGTGGAGGGATGTTATTTTTCGCCCCATCTTGACCAACTTTGTCAGTAAAGTGGCCCTTCTAGAAATATTTCGCTCTAGATTACTCGGTAAAGTGCCCTTTTTATTAACAAAACTTTTATTGTTAATGAAATAAAAAGGTGGTTATGAGTTATAATTCATTAATATATATTTCACCTAAAATTTACTAAACAAGTACCATATTAAGTAATCGATTAAATAATATCAAATTACGTAAGCTGGCGGACGTATTATGACGTCGTCATAGGTAAACTACTATTTTGTTCCCATTTAGGTCGGATTGGGGTCATATGGAATGAGATTTGTAGTCCGTTTGCCAACGTCTGGGTTTTTAAGCCAACTAGTAGAGGACGTAGTTTGACGTCCAAATGCTACTTGGGATACTTATGGATATGCTGTGTATATCAATACCTGCATATATATACGCTGCATATTCATAAATATCCACTGTATGTCCATATTGATCTATTTTGAATTACATGATCATATCCTCTGATCATATCCATAAAGGATATTCGCTAAATCTCCATGTGTTATTCCATAATCGTACTTTAGTGAATGACTAATGCATATTTGGTGGATTTGTAGTGCATAAATTCATGTGGATATGCAGTGGATATCGGAAAATATACCATGGATGTCCATCTTGTGGCCATCTGTTCATAAAAGTTGTTTCATTGTTTTATAGGGATTCTACTGTTTTCCTTCCTTATTGATTATCAATGCTTTTTGCAAGTATCTTTTAAAAACTGCTTAGAAGCTATATTAAAATTGTAAAATATTGTAAAGTTTTTAGATTTTTCGCGGCGTTTTTGTGTCCCCCTCGTAGACAAAATCGATGTTTCTTAGGTTTTTTATTGGGTGGTAAGTTTTAAATATGTAAATAAAATCATTTGTTTAAGAATATGTTATTTTTTGCAGATGAGTGGAATTTGGAATCCCAGGGGTACTAAAAGATTGCCGCAAATGCAGACTCAGTGAAGATGGTCCTCGTGAAAAAGTTAGGGGTGAGTTTAGTTTATATTTATTAAAATTATTCTAGTTCTTTTTGGGGGCACCTACTAGTCCTTAGTAGGTGCCCCAAAAAAAATTTAAAAAAAACAGAGATGGTAGAATATCGGGTACTAAATATTACCCAAATGTTATTTAATGACTGCCAAAATAAATAGGTATATATCTACATTTCATAGAAAGGTTTTCTATATTAGTACAAAACAATTTCTGTTATTTTTTTTTTCTTTTTGGCACAAAATAAATTATTTACTATACTATTTGGTGTTTCAACGCCTAGGAAACAATTGTCCACCAAATTATAGTCTAAACTTGGTTTCGTCGATTCATTTAGTGAGGCACATAGCATGTCGTCGGTCAGCACCTTCTGGCAAAACATTCATTTCAGAGGATTAACAAGCCATGCAGCGCAGATGGGGTACCACGCTTATTTCCTGAGGGTCAAAATTCAAGACCAATGGCAAAAACAAGAGACCACTGTTTTAAAATTGTTAAAAACATTATGTTTTTATTGTAATTGTTTATAAAACTAAAAAATAAAAAACGCATAATAAAAACTTTCACGAATCTATATACCTACATGCAGGGAGTTCCAAAAGTATCGGACCCCTTTAATATTTCCAAAACCAAAAGAAGCAAAAAGTAAAATCTAAATATGTAAAATTTAACTTTTTCCTTTTTTTGGTTTAAAGATATTCGGGGGTACTCGAACTTTTGGGACCCTCTGTATTTTTATACTAAAATCTGAACACCTATCCTTAAAAAATGAAAAATTATGGGTAAAAAACGCAATTTGGTGTAAAGCAAGGAATAGTGCGTTTAAAGGTATAAAATAAAAAACCCGCTATTAATAAAAATGTAAACCTACTCCCAAGAAGGAAACCTACTCCTAAGAATGTAGGCACATTTTTTAGGGAGAACCGTAAGTTATCTCGCGCCACGGCCACCTAATCAATTAAGGATATGTATAACGGAGCTTTGTAAGCATTAAATCGTGTTTTAGAAATGGATTTGGTAAATAGCCTCAAACATGATTATGTTTGGATAATGGGAGGTTTCTTTGGAATGCTCAATTAAATTATTAGATAGTGGTGAAGTTATATTTATTCTGCCATACGCAAAAATGGCATAGTATTGTGACAATGTGGTCTGCGTTTAGGTATAACAAAATCTTTATATCAGTGTAAAAAAGTTTAACTATAGCTTTTTGCAACCTCACAACATATTATGTATGTCAAAGATGTCATATGTTACTAGAATTACGGTAGATGAGATCATAGCCATCTTCGCATCCAAGCTCTATATCTTAAAAAATATTTATTATAGCATAGGCATATTATCGAGGGGAAACTCGCTGCCCCCAAAAACGTACAGTGATTTTAATTTTTAGAGGTAGTAATAATGATTTGGTGATTCCTATCCGAAAAAATTAGCAGCAAAATTTATATATATAAATAAAAGATCCATTAAAAATTTAATTTTCGAAAATAAGGAAAAATATTCGCCTACTAAAACCGCAAAACCAAAAAAATTTTTAACTTTAAAAAAAAATCGAAAAAAAAACAGATTTTATGACTCTCTATAATAATTGATTAAAAACTACAGAAAACTATAAAATTAAAAAAAATATTACTTAAAAGGATTTTTTTAGAGATTCGTATTTTTTATTATCAGGCCTTAAATGCACAGTAGCAATTTTTTTAAAACTGTTGTTAAAATACCATTTTTTACACTTTTTTAATGTTGTTGTTAAAAATTGCTGAAAATTACTTAAACTAAAATTGTAAAGGTTAACGTTATAGTGCCGCAGACAAACACTTTTGGTATTTTACATACGTTTTCTGTGAAACATTTTAAAAAAGTCGGTTGGGTCAGCTACCAATTTTAGATATCTTGTTATAAATCATAAATTATAGTAAAAATTTTCACACGTTTTGAATGTTGTTGACAAGAATTGCTTAAAATTAAACTAAGATTGTAATAATCAAATAATGATATAGCGCCGAAGTTCAATTTTGCTTCTTTATTTATCTTGTGTAAAAATTAAAAATAAAACAAAATTATCTCAAAATGATTATCTTACTTTTAACCGCCAAAAGATTTGTTATGTGTTTCCCTAATTTTGTTAGTTTTGTGGGCCAAACAAAAATTCCCAAAGATCTCCACGTATTCCAGTGAACTACCCAAGTAGCACAGATCGTACTTTTTGGTTGTTACAGCAAAGTAAATATTGGGAAATCGTGGTTTACAGTAAAATGGTTGACTTTTTAGAATTTGTCTTTAAAACATTTCTAAAACCATTTTACTCTGACATCCAAATGGCTCCCAGGAAAGTTTAATAAAAATCATACAGCCATTTAGGACGCTTATTTTATGCGCGCACTAAAGCATCTTTATATCATCTATTTATTTTTATTATGAAGAACTATTTGGAGAATTCTTTGACACATAGCTAAAAAAGGAGAAAAAGCTATATGGTTTTTGAAACCTTTTAAAAGTCGAAAAATGTACCATCTAAAGAGGTTGTGATGGACAAAAGCCAAAACCATGGCTGCAGAATTTGGCTGGCAAAAGGTTTTGCCAATCGTTTAACAGCAACTTGTGCTACGATCCTTGCCTCTTTCTATTCCATTGCTGGGAAAATCAACAATGGAATAGAAAGAGGCAAGGATCGTCGCCAGGGCAGAAAATCTATTCAAGCAGAAATTCAAAGGGTGCGAATGGTAAAAGAGGACGAGTTTAAATTAATATAAAAATCGAGTTCAAAAAAAGTAATATACGGCCTCTCGACAAAGGCACAGATAACACAATTAAGTTTGTCAATACATATCTTTCTTAAACCTCCGCTTATAATTACGTAGTCCAGTTTAGTAAAGTTTCTTGTTAAGTTAATGTCTTCTGTAATTTCTATTCGTGCGTTGTGCTTTACAAGTGATATTATTTTACAGTTTTCAAGATTTTTATTATTCTTTAAAAACTTGCAAAGGTCAACGGTGGAACTATCCCCTAGTATAAGAATTTGATATTGGTTATTTGTTGTTATTGTTATTTCTTTGTTTATTATTGTTAATCATTGTTGTTGTTATTTTTGTGCGTTGATTTTGTGCTGCTGAACATTTGATGTTTGACTACCCTTAGTAGCTGAATTACATTGAATAGTAGTAAGTGTTTTTTGTAATCCGTTTTTATTATTCTTTAAAATAATATTTTTTAGTATAAGCAGTTCCTTTTGTAAGTTTTTGTTGTCCTGCATATAGATTTCATTATTATCGGTTAAGATTCTGATAGTAGATATTAAATCATTTTTTAGCGTTGTCAAGTTTTCGTCATCCCCTTCCAGTTTGTTTATTTTTTCTTTTGCTTCAATAGCGCTATTCTGAAGATCGTTAATTGTTTTCGTAAGTTCCACATTGCTTGCTGAATATCCTGAATTAATACAACCAACTCGACACAACTGGCAAATAAAAATCTCTGTAAAGGCTGAGGATGCACGACATGTTATTATCAGACCGATAGAGAGGACCCGCGAGGGGCACTAACAAGCACGTTTGATCACGTGAATTTAAGAAACATTAACTTCTTTTTGGACAAAAAACAACTGGCGACCGCATATGAAATGTATTCAAAATTTCAAACGACCCGCTTTTTTCACCGTCCGAATAGCAGTCGATTTCCCCTCTAATTTATATTGATTGTACCTACCAAAGAGACACAGGGCAAACTGCCAACATTACTATGCGAGTTACGTTTGAAACTCACATAAACATTCCAGCCAAAACTTCTGTATACTGCCTTGTGATATATAAGAAGATTTTTACCTATAACCCTTTGACAAAGACGGTTAGACAAATTTGATTTGCTAAAAAATAAGCAGGTATAAAAATAAGGCAAGAACTTCTTTACAGTTTACTTTGAATCAGAATGAATTATGGAACACAAAAGGCGTTTGTATAACCATTTAAAAATTTTGCTAAAATTGAGAAAAAAAAAAACAAATATATAGTTTAAAACAACAAATGTTTAAGGAATTTATTCGGATAAGTATTAAAGGAAATTAAAACTAGCAGCTATATAAATTCCGCAGGTGGTTAGTAATAAACGAGCAACGCAAATATAGTGCAAGTATATATTAAGAAGATTATAGACAACTATTAAACGAAAGGACCATCACCGTGTTTTGTAAAACTTATGCAAAAAATCCTACTGAGCTACTTTGTCAACGGAGCCGGAGATCAAGAAGAACAAAGAATCCAAGACGGATTTACATCACCTGCGAAAAAAATGGAGACGTCAAAACTGTTCGAATAAAAAAAAACAATTTCCATCTATTTTTATTTCAAGACATCATTGAAGACATTTTATCACAAAAACTATTTTATAAAAAATAGAATTGATAAAATTTTAAATTTTGGTAGTTTTTATAACCATTTTGTAAAAACCTCTAGCTCATTTTGTTTGGATTATTCTTATTAAAGGATTTTGAATGTTTTAAGTCAGTTGGCTAACTTGGTTGATTGCTTTGAAATGTACATTATTAAGGAATGTTCATATTTATGCCCCCATAAGGTTATTTTTGATACAATGTATTTAGCTATAGCCCAGTATAATTCGTAAAAATAAAATTGTTGAAATAAATAACGTGTTTTCTATTTTTTTAAAATTTATTAAATATAATATAATGGACAAACATTTATATCCACAGTATAAAGTATATTTTTAATATTTAAAATTATTATGTATACATAATTTATTAAATTATGGAAAGAAAAATTGAAATATAATGTAATAGACAAACATTTATATGCACAGTATAAAGTATATTTAAAATTATCGTGTATACATAATTTAATAAATCGTAGAAATAAACATTTTAAAATTATTGTGTATACATAATTTAATAAATTGAATAAATAAAATTAGTAAAATTAAAAACCATTAAATAAAAGTAAAAATCAATAAATAAAAGTCAAAAATCAACTGCATAAAACTTAAATCCTTTCCAGGGATGTTTTTAAAAACTGGGGTTGAGAGTTTTTTACTCAGTTTTGGACTTTTTGTACCCAAAAGGTACTGAATCGAAATTTTCCTCCAACTTTCTCTTATTAAAATTTATTATAAATTCCTTACTAAATCCTTTGTCACAACCTCATACTCTTTACTTCTTAAAAGTATTTTTGACATAATACTTATTGATGGTTCATCATCAATAAGTATTATGTAAGATATGCTCCTCATTTTAACATATTCGAAATTCATAAACTTTGAAGCTGAATATGTTAAAGATATGCCCTTTACCTTCCATACCATTTTGATTTCTTTACCATTAGTTGACCATACCTGATAGGCGTAGGTTTTCGGTCCTATGGACACAAACTGAGTAATAAAACTCCCAATTCCGTATACTTCTAGCTCGTTGGTCATTTCACCGAGAAAATTAACCTGTCGGCTTCTGATATTTATCATTGGGTTTAGTAAGATATACCGGGTGTCCCAAGTTGAGTAACATATTAGAATATTTTGTAAATTATACAATGGAAACTTTACAAACTTTCTATTCTAACATAAGTCCATGTAAATTATCTTTATGAAATACTCTCATATTTGCAGTGTGGCCATTTGCAGGAAAACTTGCCAAGAACTTTCTTATTTTAAATTGAACACCCGGTATATTTTTGCATTTTTGGGTTCTACAAAATATTTTCGATACATTTTATGTGTAATGTCTAGGTATAATTTGTTTATAATGTCCTATACTTATCTTCAACTGTTTTTTAAATATTGACAGGTGAAAATTGAATTTTTTTTTAAATTTGACAGCCCTTAACATCGGAACGGTTAAAGATAAAGCAAAACGACTTTTACATTCGTGTCTTGGTGTTTCACAAGCTATCGTTTTATATTATTCTTAACCCAGGGTTAAACTAATCTTGGGATATTTTAACCCTGGGTTTAAATATAAAACGATAGCTTGTGAAAAACCAAGATAGGAATGTAAAAACCGTTTTGCTCTATCCTTAACCGTTTCTACGTTACGAGCTGTCAAAGTTAAAAATATGTCAATATATTTTAAAATTGGCAAGTTGAAAGTATTTCATAAAGATAGTTTATATGGACTTATGTTAGAATAGAAAGTTTCCATTGTATAGTTTACAAAATATTCAAATAGGTTATTCCCCTTGGGACCCCCGGAATAACACTATCTGCATCATAGTAAATCACCCGGTTATCCAGTTTTTTTTCAACTAACTGTACAACTTTTATCTTGCCTGAGCAGTGGTGTAAGCAGCCAAGCACACGTTAACTGTCGAAAGTCATTAACGATGAGTCTTATCGTTAATTGGGATAACAGTATTGGCAATTTTCGAAGGATCTGTCGTAAGACGAAAAAGCTCTTCTGGTTTATGCAGAATTTGAGTTTTGCACTGGTTTTTCTCTTTGACTCAATTGACCCCAAAAACTTGTGATCAGATCCTTCCTCAATGCCCGCCGCCCAGGGTTTATTTCAATTTCATGAGGGTTTAGCTGGATGCCCTCGTGTTCTAAATAATCTTCAATATTTGTTTTCCATCTCTGTCTCGCAGCCTTTAGACTACCCAGAAGCATGCTGTTTTATTTTCAAAAAGTTTGAAATATAATTTAAAAAAAAATCCCCCTGTTTTTGAAGCCTTGTCACATTGATTCACCTTATATTCCCAAATTTCAAAAATCTCAATAATTTTGTAACCCGCCTTATGCACCTCATCCATCACCCAGTGAGATTAAGGAAAAACGCTGTATGGAGCGGAGTAGGACGTGTTAGCTAGAAGGCTCCAAAACCCAATTGAGTGGGGCGGAAAAGTGTTTCCAGATTATCATAAATTTTTGAACATATTAATTTGACAGACAATCTTCTTAGAGTCATCCCCACTGCAATTGGGCGTATCCCACCATCTTTTTTATTAAAAGCACATAGGAACGCGCCAAAAAAGAAGAAGAAACACACATTGATATTACGGAAAGAAGATTGGAGGAAAATGTACCAATGTCACTTACTAGGTCTTTTATGTGTTGAGGTCTCAACCCATCGATACCACCTGTTGATCCTGGCCTGAAGGATAACATTGATTTTTTAATATCTAGATTCAGAATGTTTAAATTTAAAGCAGTTTCCGGGCTTGACGGAAAGCGAATTTCATGTTCGTGTGGTGGATGTTTCTCTTCTAGAATTCTAAAGCATTGTCCAAACAGGAACATTTTTACTTTTTATTTTATAGGAAAATATATTTATGTAGATACGACCTTATAATATTACTTAAATTATTAAAACCTACTTATTGCATTAGATGACGACAATTGATTTTAGGACTGTAAGCATTTTATTGTATGTTAGAATTTGGATTGCTCCTTTGATGTCTTCCTCGGAAATTTTGGATTCAACTTTCCTCTCCAGGTTTCTTTGTCAACTATTCAGTTTTTTTCCCCTTTAGATTTTTTTTTCTTTGCTCGGTAGTATTGAAAAATTGTATAAATTCTTTAAGTTTAAGGTTTTTCTTTTCTAACCAAAGTTTTAATTATCTTTTAGCAGTGAAGTAAGGTGTTTGTTTTTGTTGTGTTTATTTTTTTGTGTTAGCTTTAATACAAGAAAACTAAAACAAAAAAGATGCATCCCAGTTTCCGTATCATTTTCTTGAACAACGCAATTTAAAATACTAGTTATTTCTTGAGCAACGCATGCTCTTGCTCCTTTTGGAACTCTTAAGATTGGCGTGCACTGTTTGAGATTGACTAGCAACTGGTTTAGATTCTCAGAGTCAAAATTTTCGATGTTATAATTAGACTCCAATTTGTTTAATTTTCTTATATCTGCTTAAACTACTTTCTCCTTTAAAGTAATGTTCACATAAACTACATTTGAATTTACTGGATTTTTCTGTATTTAAAGATGAAGGTAGTCTCTGTGCTTCTTCATCTTATAAATAAAAATACTGATTGATAGAAGAAATATTGAATTAGTTTTTGACGTTAATCCTCATTTAAATTATTAGGTCTTAAAATTCTAGCGCAGGCATAGATCCAACGTAATTCTGATTTTGTACTGTATTAAACAAGTGAGAGAAATGCCCTTTTTTCAACTCTTCAAACCCGAAAACTTTTGGTAATTTATTTAATTAGTTTAGGGAATCCAAAAAACTAACATTTTCAGTTCTCATTAAAATTAATTTCGTCTCACGCATTATTAGTTCAGGATCAAATCTGTTTTGGTCAAAATGTAATTTAAAATAAAATGATAGTCAAAACCATGACATGAGGGACATGTACCTCCACATCTATGTTTTAGCATTGTAAGGAATATTGCAATCCTCACAATAATAGTCAATCACAGTCAATAGACCGATCGGATTAACCCATTTAGGGAGAAAAAAATTAAAAATTTTTAACAGCATTTTGATGAGTGGAAATGGTAAAGGGGCTTCTGATAAACGTTTTTTAAAAAAAATGGGGCTCTTGCGGGGTGGATTTGGTGGGCGGAAAGGGGGAGAAAAATGGTACTATTGTAATTTCCGGGAAAATTGAACGTCATAGATTAAAAACTTCAATATAAAAGTTGTAGACGGTGTAAAGGTCTACATTTTTTGTAAATGTCATTTTTTAAAATAATCTCAAAATTTTCGAGAAAAATGCAAAAAATCGTAATATTTTTATTTTTTCGTTTTTTATTTTTCATTTCCCCAAAAGTAATTGCATTGTCACGACATTTGGTAAAAATATACCTCTCTGTATCTTTAATGCCTGCAAATTTAATAAAAAAGTTAAACATTTTTTGAGATATTAATTTTTTTCGGTCCAAATCACTTTTTTTTCAATCAAAAATTCCACTCAGGAAAATTCTCGTATTATTTTTTGACGTTGCTCATTTTTTTTGCTTTGACATATGATGATAATAAAAAAATTATAGTTACAACTAATTTCCCCTTTCCCCTCACCAAATCCACCCCGCAAGACCCCCTTTACCATTTCTACTCATCAAACTGCTGTTAATTTCTTTTTGTCTTTTATTTTAATCTGGTTGGACTAGAATGGGGTTATTACGCTATAATTCAAAGAATGCCCCTCCCCTGTTCTCTTCAAAATTAAATCCCTCCGCTTGGTCCCGTATTGAAAAACTACAATGATAAATTTTGAAAAGTGTAACTGAAACTTTTCAAGTTCAGATATACCTGCCCCCTGATCCGGCAATCCTGATCAGTAAAGCGAGCGCTGTTTCAATTTGAAGTTGCCGATCTTATAATTCACTTGCGTAATTTTCGCCATAGCTACTACCAGTGCTCGCGGCAGACATAAGTTGTCGTTATTATCTATAAATATAATTCCTTCCTTGTTTTTACACTCTTCTACAAAAGTGTTGTACATTACATTACCTACAGGTAATTTTACCGATGTTACAGTTAAACAAAACGTTTCGCTACTTAACCAACTACTGTTTGACTGGTATATACTAGACATTAGGTTGTGTAAAAGCTATCCATCCATGCCCCCTAGTAAAGTCCTTGGAACAAAAAGTAAACCCCACCAGGTCAGATTTTTCCAAATTTTCTGTACCTTTTTGAACCATCTCTTCTATTGCTTCACGAATCCACAACATTGGTTCTTTGCCTTTAGGAATTTGTTTAATTTTGAAGTCCATTTTCCTCGGTGGTGCTGTATCTTTTAATTTTTTTCTCAATATCTTGTATTATTACAATTATTACAATTTTTCTTTATTGGCTACGTGCACAATTTGTAAAAATTGAAGTGAGTTTTGTATTTTTGTGCAAAAATATTTAATTTTTTATAGTCAGCGAGCACTTTCGGGCGTTGGTCCATCCTCAGGCTGCTACTGCGAATGAATAGAAAAAAAGTTGCTTAGTTTTTTAAAAATTTTTAAATGTTTTAGGCATGCTTAATACGTTATGTTTTTTGTTTTTTTCTCTACTCACTCGTCAGTCACAGGAACATTTCACTGAACGCATATCGACTAGGTACATATAAACATTAAGTTGACGTGCACATTTAAAAGTTACAATTTTGTAAATTAGTTAGTTTAAAAAAATATTTATTAAAAATTTTTTTGTTTTTAGATTCTGTCGAAATATTGTGTGAAGCTAGTCACTTGTATGACTGGTACCTCAAATGCTTGCATGTTTGAGTGGTTGGATTCTGATAGACCATCTATCTATCTTAGGCTATATTTACAACGACTTGTGTTTTATTAGTTGTTCAGTTGATTATGGTATTATGGTTGTTTTTTTTTTGGGAAGATTGGGTTGGGTTGGGTATACACATTCTTAGTTTGCATTGGGACCCTGGGGGTTATTGTGATGTTGTGTGTGTGGGTGTATTTAGATGTAGGGAGATGGGTGTGTGGGGTATGTTTGGTGTAGAACGTTCAGTATGTGAAGTATTATTGGGGTTCTGGGGGTAGGGCTGTTGAGTTGTCTGTGTATTGGGGAGTAATTTCTGTTTAGATTCATTTGAACATTAAGGCAGTAGGGGTTGGTTTACGTGGATGTGGTGTCCAAAGGCAGATTTTTCGTGTTTATAAGGGGTTCTTTTATACAGGTTCCTAGTTGTCTGCAAGTTCGACCTATGTACGAGGAATTGCAGTTATTGCATTCTAGTTTATATATTCCGCTTTGGTTAAGTTTTGGTATTTTATCTTTGCTGTTGGTGAGTTGTGTACTCAGATTATTTGTGTTTCTAAAAGTAGCGATGGTGTTTCCATTGGTTTTTCTTATTTCTCGAACTATTTTATTGGATAAGTGATTGTCAATGAATGGGATTGATACATAGGTTTTAGTTGTGTTATTAGGTTTGTTGTGTGTTACTGTTAGTGAGGTGTCTGTGGGGTAATGTGTGTTTGTTTGGTTGGTCGTTGTTGTGTTGGTATTTATATTTGTTTCATTTTGATTTGAGGTTACATAAAGCTTTTTTTATAAGTTGTTTGTATTTTGTTTTTTCTATCATTTTGTTTAATATGTTGGGTTCATATCCATTATTGACGGCTAATTGTTTGATTAGGTTAAGTTCTTTTGTATAATTTTCTGAGTTTAATGGTGTTGAAATGAGTCGGTGGATGTAACATCTGAAGGCTGCAATTTTGTGTTGGTGTGGGGTATGTGAAGACTGCGGTATGACATGATCTGTGTGTGTGGGTTTTCTATACATATTGTATGAAAATGTGTTGTTGATGATTGAAATTGTAAGGTCAAGAAATTTAAGTATCTGTTTTGTGCGGTTTCTAATGTAAATTTTATATTTGGGTGAATGTTATTTATTTTTGTAAAAATGATATTTGCTGTATTTGGGTCTCCCTCTATGATTGCTAAATTGTCGTCCATGTATCTGAACCATTTTTTTGATTTGGGGGTTGTTGGGTAGGATTTAATCGTTTTCAAGCTGATGCATGAATAGGTTTGCAAGCCATGCTGCGAGACAACTGCCCATGGTTAAGTCGTGATTGTTTATAGGTTTTATCATTGAACGTAAACTAATCTTGGGATAAGCAAAGGTTTAGTAGGGTAAGTATATGTAGGATAGTGACTTCATCTTTATTTTTCTCTCTTATGAGCTATAATAATATAACATCGAAGAAAATCAAAATAGTGTGGTCATTCATATCTATGTTTTGTAGTTTCTGAATAAGGTCTCGACTATTCTTCTTTCTTAAAATTTTTTTTGTTTTTCAATGCTGTCGAAATATTGTGTGAAGCTAGTCACTTTTATGACTGGTAGCTCAAATGCTTGCACGTTTGAGTAGTTGGATTCTGATAGACCATCCATCTATCTTAGGCTGTATTTACAACGACTTGTGTTTTATTAGTTAGCTTTTTTTAAAACTAACTAATTTACAAAATTGTAACTTTTAAATGTGCACGTCAACTTAATGTTTATATGTACCTAGTCGATATGCGTTTAGTGAAATGTTCCCGTGACTGACGAGTGAGTAGAGAAAAAAAAAACAAAAAACATAACCTATTAAGCATATCTAAAAAATTTAAACATTTTTAAAAAACTAAACATTTTTTCTATTCATTCGCAGTAGCAGCCTGAGGATGGGCCAACGCCCGAAAGCGCTCGCTGATTATTAAAATTATAGTTTTGCACAAAAACACAAAACTGCCTTTCACTTTAATCAATAATTTAACGACTTAAAAACTTGCCTGAAAAATGTGATGAAATTGTACAAAGTACAAAATTCCTGAAACACTTTTTCGTTCGGTGCACCTCTACTTTCGATGGACTGAAAACTTGATAGGACGGCTTAAAGGCTGATTTTAGTTTCTGGTAACTGCAAAACCAAATAAAATTTCCATCGAGTGCTGTTGGGAAACAGTCAATAAGTGCGTTCGCGGGTAATGAGCCCACTGATGGCACTGTAGTAGAATGGGACTCACAGAAAATGTTCACATTTTTTTCAATTTTTTACTACCAATAAATTAAAAGACTTAAAAAACACTTGCCTGAAAAATGTGACGAAATCCCATAGAAACTCGGCAAAGTATAAAATATACACTTTTTCGTTCGCTCCACTAGAAACTTTCACTTTTACATCATTATAAACAATTTCTCGACTTTGAATAAGGGCAACTGTTATACTGGAACTGTTTAAATTTTACACTACCCGCATTCTATTTATAGCATTATGATATTGAAAAATAGTTTCTCGAACAAACCTTTCACAATCGTTAAATTACTAATTATTATTTTCTAGAATGGGTTTACTTTTTTTGAATTACAGGTAAATGAGCTTTAAAATTTTAATTTCCAATTTTTAAAAATTACAGAATTATCGTTTTTGCGCTGCATACTAGCAACCGCTATGACGTTACGCATTTTTTTAATTGGCAAATTTTCCAATATTCAACAATAATTTTGAATTGTCTAAAAAATTTTAATTTACAAACGCTTGCACCTTGACCAAAAAGGCTTTTAACTTTTCATTTTAAAATCTTCAATTGCAAATTTTTCCAATTTAAATTTACAATTTTTTAAAATTACAGGATCACCGTCTTGGGTGCAATAGCAAACGCTATGACGTCACGAATTCCAGGAATTACATATTCCCACGGTCTCCAAAATTTTCCCTCGCCCAAGTATCCGAGTACCTACTTTAGAAATAGAAAATAATTGTATCTGGAATTTAAAAAATGGAGAGATTTGGTGTTCCTTGTAAGCTTAGGTGTCTAGGCAGAGTATTATTAAGTAAAATGTGAATTTTTATTAGCTGAATCCTTGCACACGTATACTATAACTAAGTAATGCGAGCTCCTGCCAAAAATCAATGCGTTTCCGATTATTTTGAAACTTTTTTGTCGCGCCGTCTGTACGTGTCTCTGTAACGACCAACGCGCATAACTGAAAAACTACTTGGCCGATTTTAATAAAATTTTCGTACCTTGGTGGGGTTTTGGCTGTAGACGGTCTCATTTAGAAATGAATGAAATCCACAAACATCACATACAACATAAGTCACAAAAAAAGGTGGGGGTTGATTTCAAAAATTATAGTCAAAGTATGTCTTGTGGGGCATCAAATAAAAGAAAATTGTATCTGGATTAAAAAATGGGGGGATTTGGTGTTACTTGTGAGCTTAGGTGCTCAGGCAGAGTATTATTAAGAAAAGGTGCATTTTTATTGTAGCTGAATCCTTGGGTTACCTAAAAATCTTTATTATCATATGTAGCTGGCATTTTGGCTCTTTTTAAAAATCCCTAGGTTAATACATGTAGCTGGCTCTTTGGCTCTTTCTAAGAATTCCCTATGTCAATACATGTAGCTGGCTCTTTGGCTCTGTAGCTGGCTATTTCTAAGAATTCTCTATGTTAATACATGTATCTGGCTCTTGGTTCTTGGTCAAGAACTGCTGAATATACCCTACTTCTGTGCATATAAGGTTTACTCCGAACAAAACATTGGGCATTTTGGTCATATCAAGAACAAAAAGCGTAGTTCTCCACTTGTTGCTTAGAGAAGACATTTTAAAACTATGTATTTTGCCGGCCTTTATCATTATATACTAGCCTAACCTTTTAGGTCACCTAAAATACCACGAGTCGAATTAAATCTGTACAAAATTAAGCAAAAATGAGCGTGCATGGTATGTTAGTTATTGAGCGCGGAAAGATTTGTTTCGTCCGATCCGTATTTGTAGAAATCAAATCTTTACATGTTTGATCTGTACGGATAATCTGTATGGGTGGAAAAATTTTTAAACAAATCGGTGCGACACAATTTTTTACATGTAAATGTATTTTTACTTTTTACCTATGACTCGTTCAGGAATCCTGTGTGATGATACATCTTTGATTGAGAGGTTCTTTATACTTACTATGTAATACTTATGTAAAGTGCCATTTAAAGATAAAATAAATTTTAATTATAATTTAACAACATTCAGCTAACATATTAAAGAAACAAGCGATATTAAACTATATAAATGAAATATATTTCACCAAAAGAATTAACTCTAAATCGTTAAGATCATATCTATAATTTTCTTTGTTTTCTAGCTCTAGGTGGATTCCACGATACCCTGGTACTATCGGTAATGGACAACACGTCCAACCCGGCCATTTGCAGACCCTTAATGGCGGACATCCTTCCAGGTCCCAAGCCTTGAACTCTCACTCGGACAGTTTTTACCCCTCTTTCCAATACTTTCGTTCCAAATGTGATTGCGGTAGCTTGCGCCGCTACGTTAGTTCCTTTTCTGGTATTCTTAAACCCTTCCACACCGCAGGATCTTATGATTTGTGGGATGCCTTTTGCATTGGTGAAACATAGAACGGTGTTGTTCCGCGACACTCGGATGTTGCAAATTGGAACGTCTTTGAAGGGCACACCTAGCATGGAAATAGTGACGATAATAATGGAAAAATTGTAATATTATTATTATTATTATTATGATACCGCCCTTAGTTAAAAAGTCCTAACTTTTTTTTGATTTTTGACTTATTTGCAGATTATTATGCTACATCCCCAAGCTGAAACGTCCTAACTATAAATTCAAGTAGATTGTACTGTAAATTTTAGAAAACCTCAAACAAATCAGTTCAAAAAAATTGTTCTCAGTTCTAGCAAATTTTCAGTTAAAACGGGGGGCCTATATTTTAGCAGGAGTAGCAATACTTTTTTATAACCTCATCAAAAACACAATGTTACTGTCCGCAAATAACTAAAGCAAGTGCTTCGTTGGATACCGATTAATTTTTTTTTGTACACAAATTTCAAAAAGCAAATGCTCGTAAGTAGCTCCATAGCCGTCCTTGAGTACAAAAATGGTGACCTGTCAAGATATTAAAAAGATAGTGCTTACAGCTCGCGGCTAAACTATGCTATTTTATACGCGTTTTTAAATGACTCTCGTTCTTTAAAATCATTCTTGTAAAAAAAGCACTATTTAAGCCACTAATTAGCTAAGCTAACTAAAATAGCGCAGAATGGTAAAAATGGGAAAAACTCATTTTTCGTATCTAAAAATTGGGCCTTTTCTTAAAGTTTTTTTCACAGTTTTTACAAAAAAATCATTTCGTAAACACGAGAAAATAACAAATGTCAGAAACAAAAAAATCCAACAGTGTTGGAAGGTTAGCGACTGAACATAAACTAGGAGACGCTTGTAGGACAATTTATTTTCAATAACAGTCGTCAAGAATATAAATATAAAGTATGTATTTACATAAAAACAAAATGATGGAAATTATTTCATTAAATGTCATGAAATTTCAAAAAAAAAAAACAAAGAAAACAACTAAGTTAACAACAGAATTTACGGTAAAAACCAGGGTCGAGTATTTAGGTTTAAATAAAGTCGATTTAGCACTTAAAACGGTTTCAGTGGTCTTTATACGATAAAATTTTCAAACTTTCCCTATATAAAAGCTCTTTAAAAGGTCCGTATAAGCAAAGTAAGTAACCTCTTCATCTCCAGAAAAGCCCAAATTTAATAAAATCGGAGTAGGCGTTGAAATATTTCGTAGGCTTCCCTACCCTACCTTACTAAAAAACAAAGCCAAGAAGCAGACACCAGAAAGTCTTTCTTTTCCACAATGAAAGTTCGAATACGGATTCATTTTAAAAATTGAGCCCCTGACCATTTTGTGATGTCACGACATTTTGTTCGATTTGTCATATAAAAGTTAGTTGAAAGTCACGTTGTTTAAATTTTTGTACGTTTTTGAAAATTTGAAAGTCGGTGTAAAAAAATTGTTTTTCAACATCAACAAAAATGCCCGATAACAGGTGAAACCTGTCAAAATTTTCTATGGACGACTTTCTCTTTCTTCAAGCAACATGAGGTGAAATGGTTTAAATTTTTGAAAGGCAGGGCTCTATGGCAGTCTAGTTTACTGTTACATAAACTTACTCTTTTCATAATGATTCCTTAAGTCATGTTTATGATTTGATTTTTCTTCGGTACCGTTAAGCGGTAAGCCGTTTTTGGATTTTATCCAAGAGGTAAGATGACGTCGCCTTACTTTTGTACATTCTGTAATTAATTCCTATTTTCATGGTTTGTTATAGACGATCTACATCATCCTACAGATGGGCCCTTAATTGTGTCTGTCTGGCTTGAGGTCTCCCTTCGTCTGGAAGGTAAGCCTTTATCAGCTTTTTTTAACCTCAAGTTTTTTTGGTCAGTTTCTTAGAAATTTTAGTTTTAACAATTTTAGAGACCAATTTTGGTATGGTTTTTATTTGGAGCAGTGCTCAGGTGCTGATGTGCAAGCAGATTTTTCTATTTCAACTTTTTTGTCACAATCGACACCATCACTTTGTGGTTATGGTGAATCCCGTGTGCGGAACACACTGCAAGGATTCTTTTGTCATGTTGCATAACTCGTGACTAAGGGCAGAACAACCTGTTTTTTTAAATTATTAAATTGGTTACACCCAAGGTTATCGGGTTATCTAAGTATCATGTCATCTATAAGCTTATCTAGATAACCATATGCCTTTTCTGGTATTCTTTTTTCATTTAGGTTTTTTACAAAAATTTTTCTATCACATTTTGAAAGTTGTTAGAGTGTTTTGCCTTCTGCTTGTTTCTTTTTAGCATATGATTGGAGAGTAGGTACTCAGGTTAAGTTATAGGAGTCCTGCCTTCGATCATTGTCATAAGGAGAATGACAAACATTTAATATATTTTTTTGTGATATAGTTTGATAAATTTTCGCTTAATATTACTTAAATTGACTTTTGAGTGATCTTAAAGTAAAGGTTGAATGTTTTCAAGTTTTTTAGCAGTTAAAAATAAACCAATTGTGAGATAAATAAATTTGTTTAAATTATTCTCTCCTCATTGCTAAATCAATTTTAAAAGTATACTTTTAAGAAGTTATTTTTACATTACCATTATTAAACAACTAGTTTCTAATTCTTATTATTTCCCAATTAAATAAGAATAAATAAAGCAAGTAACCAAATTGGGGGGCGTCTAGTTAGAGAAAAATTGGAATAGGAAAAGTCGCTTATCCACTCCTAGTGCCACCAGATGAAAAGCTGCCGTGCTATTATTTTTAACACCACAACGTTACAATAATATAAAATAGCGCCCAAGATGTGAAGCCCCGATTTTTGCTTCTTTACTTTTTTATTAATTTTATTTGATGTTGGCAAATGAGGGATAGATTTTTTAAACCTGTTTATTTTGAACTGTAAAATAAGTGAAACATTTAATAGTTTTTCTTTACAGGATTAAAAAAAATGATGCAGCACGACCTAGTCTTTTATTTAAATTTAAAATTACAGTCGGTTTTGATCAAACAAATTTTGACAATATGGTTTGCAAAATATTTGGAAGCTCCCCCTATTAAATGTACAAGTTGTACCAAATAACCCTAGGTTTTCCAGTTTAATATTTGACTTCTTATCTTAAAAAAATAGTCGTTTGCTAGAATGTTGAATATTATACTCCTAATATAAACGGTGTATAACAACATTGAGTTATCCACCCAAAAAGCTAAAAAATATTTTTTTTTAAATTTATATAAGGGAGCTTACAATATTTTTTGAATTTTTTCCATTGATGTTAAAATAGTTATATGGTGGCCTAAAAATAAAAAAAAATTATACAGGGTGTCCTACTTCTGAATTTTTTATGAAGTTTAACATTTTTATTAGTTTGTGCTTGCTGCTCAAATTTTTCTTTTCATTATGGAAGTTATACAAATAAATAGTTTATGAGTTGGAGTATGAGTTGAATATTCGTGGAGTAATTAGTGAAAGAAGTATCCTAGACAAAAGGAACATTTTATCGCGCCTTTTTAGGAAAGGCAAAAAGACGCCAGGCGCTCCTGATAAGGTAGAATTTGAGTTACGTTTGGCAACGCCGGCGCCGCATCCGCTATTAATCGAGCCTCGAGCCCGAGAGAGCAGAGCAAGTTTCTAGAATTTCCAGAAGCCCATATTCAACCTGCGCGTCGCTCGACGAGAATTTTCGCAAGCGCTCTTTGACAGTATTTAAGTCGTCGTAGTCCGCTTTGCTAGGTTAGTTTACCGTAAGAGGAATTGTAAGCGGTTGAAATGTTATGATAAATAGAAGTAGTAAGTAAGTAAAGAGTTTTAGTAGGGATACAAAGTGTTGTGATTTACGAACTCAGGACACATAAACGTTTCCAATATCGGATCGGTTGCTTCATTTTTTCGTAAAAAGTTCAAGTCACAAGATGGAAAGATTTTTATTAAATAAGGAAATTGATAGATCGAGACAGAGTGATCAAGCATCGACAACGAAGGAGTAAAAAGAAGGAAACATCGCAAATACGATGATAGCTATTTAAACTTTGGTTTTACTTCAGTAGAAGTAAATCATGAGGAAAGACCGCAGTGTGTGCTCTGTTTGAAAATTCTAGCGGTCGAAAATATGCTCCCAAGTAAGCTAAAACGACATCTCGAAACCATTCATCCTACGATGATTGGAAAGTCACGCGAATTTTTCACAAGAAAGTTGCAGAATGTACAAAAACAAAAGAACGTGTTTACTCATCAAACTTCAGTACCTAGCAACGCACTGCTATCCTCTTTCAAATTGGCATACATGGTGGCGAAGTGCAAAAAGCCTCACACCATCACAGAAGAACTTATTTTCCCGGCTGTCAACATGATTAACATTATGATAGGAGAATCGGCGGGAAAACTAGTTTCAAAGGTACCTTTATCTAACAAAACTATTAGTCGAAGAATCCATCATATAGCTGAGGATCTTAATGATCAATTGTGGCAAGGCAAGGAATTTGGTCTGCAACTCGATGAGGCTACTGACAGGAATACAGATGCACACCTTATTTGTTACGTACGCTTCCTGGATGATAATATTATTGTTGAAGACCTTCTTTCTGCAAAAGTATCGATGAAAGCGGAAAGGCTCAGGACTTCTTTCAAATTCTTGACAAGTTTATAACAGAGAATAATTTAGATTGGGAGAAGTGTATTGGAGTTTGTACTGACGGCGCTCGATCAATGTCTGGCCGTTATGGTGGATTGCAAGCACTTATTAGCAGTAAAGCACCGTATGCCATGTGAACCCATTGCATCATTCATAGGGAAGCACTTGCATCGAGTTCGTTGGGCTGTGAATTGAATAAAAACTAGGCCGGTAAAAACTAGACTATTCAAAATTCTTTGTATGGACATGGAAGCTGAACACACTGCGCTGCTATATTACTCCAGTGCACGATGGTTTTCACGTGGAAACGTCTTATCCTGTACATTCGAGCTACATCAAGATATCAACATTTTCCTGGAAGAGGAAGGTCATGCAAACTTCAGATATTTTAAGGATCCCGACGTTTTGCTAAAACTAGCATATTTGTGCGATATATTTGACAAACTGAATGCCTTAAATCTGTCTCTTCAAGGCAATAACATACATATCTTGAAACTATCAGAGAAAATTGCAGCATTTAGGAAAAAACTGCAGTTGTGGATAAGAAAAATTCATGAAGATGGCGGTCAATATTGTTTTCCAGAATTGCATAAATTCTCAACCTCTAAAGAGCTCGTTATCTCTCAAGACTTGCTGTCCCTTTTCACCGAACACCTTTCGAAACTCTCGGAATAGTTTGCAAAATACTTTACAGAAGAAAATGTCGAAAAATTTTCATGGATTCAAGATCCTTTCCATGCACAATCTCCACCAGAATTCACTTCACTAGAAGAAGAGAGTCTTATTGAACTCTCTTACGACAACAGCCTAAAATCAAAATTCGCTTCTTCTGATTTGGTGGAGTTTTGGGTATCCGTCAAAAATGAATATCCGGCTCTAAGTTTAAAAACTTTGAGGATTCTAATCCCCTTTTCAACATCCTATTTATGCGAAGCTGGACTTTCAACTGTAGCTGTGAGAAAGAGCAAATATCGTTCAAAGATCAACGTGGAGTAAATGAGAGTGGCAGTGTCAAGCCTTATTCCCCGCTTTAAAAAATTGTGTGCAGATCAACGTGGAGCTCACCGATCACACTGATTTTTTGTCCTTCAATAATAATGTATTCTTGTGAGTTAGTTTAATATTAAACATATATGAGCGTTAGATTGTAGTTGTTTTCATTCATATGTTTTGTAACTAGTGCCAATATATTTACAATGGTGTTTAATAAAGTGTTGTATAACGCTTGCGCTTTGCTACTATACAGTAGGCAAGTTGCAAAGCACATATTTTATACATTATACATATGCAACACTTTGTTGGTCACAACTATATATGCATATTGCGAGTAGAGGCGCCCTGACAAAATACTAAACCTGTAAGTGCACCGCAAACTGAAAAAGTTTGGGAACCACTGGCTTATAGATTTGTCCTTGCATTCAACTGATTGGGAGAGAAAAACTAAAGAAATTACAGAGTCAATTACTTCGTTAATTATAAATAAATTAAAAAGTTCTGAGGTAACAAAAACGGACTCAGTTTATAGTAGAGGCAGTTCTAGGTTAGCTCATCTAGTGGGGCGAGTAAATAGGTAAATAGTACCAGAGGACAAAGGCGAGGAACGTCAAAAATTTAACAATGAATCTTATGCGACGAGCCTTCACCTTGAATCAGAACTGGAGGACGGTGTCAAAGAGGAACCTGATATTTAAATCAAACAATGTTTAATGCCACCATGGCACAAAATTTTCAGCCTCCTATACCTGCACCCGCGTTCCGTTTCACTGCATTTTGTATGTAAAATTATTTTTGTATTGTGGGTTGTCTACAATTTAGATTATTAATTTTGGGTAAAACTTCATATGCCGCGTATATTTGCCGCGAATCAGAGCGATTGTGCACGCTGAAAAAAATTAGCATCACTCTCTCTCTCGTTGCGAATATGTTGGCGATCAGAGAGACCATGTTTAGTGAAAGAAAAAACTTTAATTTTAGTGATAGAAAAAAGGAACATTACTTTAATTTATTGTGCATATATTCTTCTAATTTTAGAATGCTGTCCAATGGTAAATGGTAATTGTAGTACTGAGCTCACCTAAGAAAAAAAGGTAATGCTAATTTCGATCGTTCCTTTTTTCATGCTATGTTTCGTCATGTTTTTACCGGAATAAATTCGTTATTCTGGAGTGCGTTGCTACGGATTTTTTAGTAGAAAAAATCCTTCGCTTCGCAACATTTGGCCCTACGAGCCGGAAGCTTGTGGTCTATTTTTTTTTTAAATTCGGTTTTAAATCATTTAGTTTTTTTTTTCAATTAAAATATTGTGGATATTATTTTGGGAAACTAAATTTATAGGAAATAATTTTATATGCAGTTGATGGACCTTAAAAATTGATGGTCATTACTTGAACGTATGGGTTAAAAATAAAAAGATTTTTTGTTTTATCTGCTATTTTTGCATCGTTGGAAATCGAGTTAAAAGATAAAATACCTATTGATTTTTATTTTAAATCAAGTTAGATATTTCTAATTTTGGGCTAAACAGCTGATATATTGTCGTAGGTCAGTGTTTATATTTTCTTTAAATTTATGCAAAGAAAAGTTGAACTTTACCGTTTATGGTGAGAATAGTTGCCATAGCATGGTTTTTAAGAATATAGTGGCGGTTCTTTTTATTAAAAAATAAATAATAGACTCTATAAAAACGGGTATAATACTTAAAAAAAGTTGTGATTGTTTACGGGAGTGTATTAATTTTAATAAACTATGGAATCGTTGAAAAATTGGAGAAGGGTGGCGCTAAATAGAGCGGCGGACCTTTATAATTATGGCGTGTCGACGCAATCGAATCCAAATATAGTGGACAATTTCGTCGGACCTTGTTCGGGATCGGTGTTAGAGAAATTACAAGAGGATTTTGATCAAAACAATTTCAAAATTTTGGAAAAATGCACCTCGGATGAGCTATTAGATGAACAAGATAAGGTACGAGTTAAATTTGATTCGCCTTTATATAGCACCAAGGATATTCTAAACGCGTTTATAAGGACAAAAGAAGATAAATTAGCTAAATCGTCGCCTCAAAATACCACTTTCTTGAATAATAGCGTTGGTGCCGGAGGTAGTTTAGGAAATGTTAAATTAAATAAAATAAATATACCGGTTTTTGAGGGTGACTTTAAATTGTAGTCGACTTTTCTTGACCTCTTTAATACATTGGTGCATGAAGACACATCTTTTGCGGATATTCAGAAGTTTCAGCACCTAAAGACATGCTGGGGTAAAGAACCAAATGCACTATTAAATTATTTTTCATTGACTGGAGAAAATTATGAAGACGCGTACGCGGCTTTAGTTAAACGGTACAATAATAAAAGAAAATTGGCTTTTATGTACTATGAGGAAATACTGAAGGTAAAAATAGAAAATAATTCACCAAGAGCTTTGCGAAAAATGTGTTTACGAAAAACTTAGCTATTTTGGCAAATCTTAAATGTGAAGTTGGTAATTGGTCTTTTGTGCTGTTTTATTCCTTGTGGTCAAAACTTACTGATAGTTTAAGGCAAGTCGAATGTCATATTTTTGGAAAACTATTGCCAAACTTTAGACTTTGCCAGTGGTACATCTTGTGTAAAAGCTGAGTCCAAGCCGTCAAATTCGGATCGAAATAGTTTTAATAAATTGGGTCCGGTTAATTTTTTTGTGTCAAACGCGAATATAAGTGGCCAGAAAAAATATCCGTTTTTAGTAGTGACCATATTTTGGAAAATTGTTCTGGTTTTTTAAGTAAAACACCTGACCCTCGATTTAAGTGGTTGAAAAAACAGCGTTTATGTCTAAACTGTCTTTTAGATACACATTTTGTCAGATTTTGTCAGGAAAAACAGCCTTGTTCCAAATGCGGAAAACGTCATCATGTTTTGTTACACTTTGAAGAAAATACAGTCCAACCTAAGGTCGACGAAAATAGTAGTTCTGTGCAGGTTCATGTAACGTCAGGTGCTAGTAGTAATTGTGGAAATGTTCTTTTGCCTACGGCTATTTGTGAAGCAATGGATCGAAATGGAAACTTTCATGAGGTGCGATTGCTGCTCCATAATGCTAGTGAAGTAAATTTAATATCTGAATCTAAAAAAGTTAGGTTTACAAAAATCTCAACTGTCCGTACCTATACATGGGGTGAATGCTCAATCTTTGTCATTTGCCAAGGGCTTATCGTAATGTGTAATTCGGCCTATTGGTAAGTCGTCCAGTTCGATGGTGATTGAGGTTTTAGTTATGCCGAAAATTTGTATGAAACATATATCTAACCTAACTTTAGCTGATCCTAAATTCTTTATTGCAAGAGATGTCGATTTGTTGCTTGGTGCACAGTTGAGATTTTGCGAGAAGGTTGGGTTATAGGAAGTAAAGTGGAACCCTCTGCAATAAACTCTATGTTTGGTTGGTTGTTGATGGGACAAGTAAGCACTTTAAGGGATAATCAACCGTTGATGTCTGCAGAAGTCGAAGAGTTGCCTTGTAAGACCTTCGAATCGCCTGAAAACAAACTCTGTGAGAAGATTTATAAAAGTACACATTTTCGAAATGATGGTGGTCGTTATGTTCCAACTTCCCTTCCAAGATGATAGCACTTCTTTGGGAGATTCATACTCTATGGCTTTGCGTCGTTTTGAATATCTTGAAAAAAGATTGATAAAAAATTCTGAACTTAGTTCTTTGTATAATGATTTCATGCAAGATTACTTAAATAGTGGTCATATGACTTTGGCGACTTCGCCAGTTATACCTAATCAGAATTATTATTTGGCACATCATGCTGTATTCAATGAAAATAGTTTCACAATACGGTTAAGAGTTGTTTTTGATGGATCTATGAAAGAAACAAATAACTTGTCAATGAATGATGTGTTATTAGTTGGAGATCGTGATTATCAGCGCACCAAACGAGCCAATCGGGGACTATGCCGTATGGTTTATCCTGTTCGCCATTTATTGCCCTAAGGACACTTCAACAGTTAGTTAGGGATGAAAGTCAAAATTATCCCAAGGCTGCTAAGGTACTTTTAAAGGACATATATTGATGATATTTTACTTGACGGAGACTCTGTTGAAGAAGCTATTGTAGTAAAAAATCAGTTGGTTGGTTTGCTTGAGAAAGGTGGATTTCAGCTTCCAAAATGGGTAAGTAATAGTGCATCTCTTCCTTCTTAGCTTCGATCGATCCATCGTTATGTAAAATATCCAGTGAACAACTTTTGTCATTTGATTGTGATGAGTTTGTTAGAATTTTAGGGCTAAGCTAGACAATTTTCCGTACTCAGTCAACCCTATACAAAGATCTTGTAGTAAAAGAAATATGCTTTCGGAGCTAGCTCGAATTTAAGATCCGCTGGAGTTCGCCTCACCTGTGTCATTCAAGGCTTAACATTTCTTGCAAATGTTATGGATTTTGGGAAAAAATTGGGATGACACCCCACCTGAGTCTATCTGTATTTTGTGGGATTGCTATATTTCAGAATTTCCTTTGTTAGAAAATATTAGCTTTCCTCGCCATATCAATCTTACTGCTTGCAAATACTGTGAATTGCATGGATTTGAGAATGCCTCCGAAATTGGCTACTGTGCTGTTGTTTAAATTCGAGTTTTAAGTAACGATAACACAGCAATCATGTACTTGGTGACGGCTAAATCCAAAATAGCTCCTTTAAAAAAATTGTCGACACCTCGTTTAGAATTAAGCGCTACTGTTTTGGTTTCAAAGGTTCTAAAATATTTTCTGGACTTGTATTCAACAACATGTGACATTTCAAAAGTTTATGCCTGGTCTGATTCAATCATCGTTTGGCGGTGGGTCACCTCATCTCCACACGAGTGGAAAACTTTTGTTGCAAATAGAGTTGCATTGGCCCAAGAAAATATTTTTAATAGCTGTTGGCGACATATTGACTCCCAAAATAATCCTGCAGACTGTGGTAGCAGGGATTTATTTCCTTCCAAACTAGTAAGTCACGATTTGTGGTTCTATAGTCCTAGTTTTTCATTGCAATTTTGCGATGATAAAAAATATCTTGACTTTGGCGCAGAAGTCAAGATTTAGAAAACGAAAAGCTCGAAAACAAGTTCTCAGTTTTTGTTGTATTATTCTCTGCCGATCGACTACACTGGATTTTGGAAAGATATAGTTCTTTAAATAAAATCCAGCAGTTGCTGGAATATTGGTGTCGTTTTTTGTACAATCTAAGACACAGATCGTCTCCTAGTACATTTAACTATTTGTTTCTGCCTGAATTAAATCAAGCATTGTTCATTTTCGTAAAACATGTGCAAAATAAGGTATTTCATTCCGAAATAGAATTGCTTAAAAAGGGGCAAATTTGTTCTAAACAGTATCGTAAGTTAAACCTATTTTTGGATGATGATGATGATATGTTAGAGTGGGTGGTCGATTGGCGAATTCCTCCCTTAAGTATGACTCAAAATTTCCATTGTTGTTATCTAGAAGTCACATCTTAACGTCATTGATAATTAGGCAAATTTGCACTTTTTGCTGACCCAACATTTTTGTATTATTTTTGCGAAACGGGTCATTAGAAGTATAGTTTCTAGATGGTATACTTGGTTTCGATGAATCCTACTTCGGTAGAACCGAATTTCCCAGGTAAAGGTGTTTTCCCATATTGGTGTCGATTTTGGAGGGCCGTATTCAATAACATTGGGAAAAGCAAGGGGTTGTAAGTCACAAAAGGCCTATATTTGTGTTTTATATGTTTCGCAGTAAAGGCTGTTCATTTAGAACTTGTCTCCAGTCTGTCTTTGGATGCCTTTTTGGCGGCCTTGAGGAGGTTTATTGCTAGACGCGGGAGATGTTCACATTTATATTCCGATCGCGGAAGTAATTTTATTGGCAGCTACCGCCTAATTATTGAATTTATGGAGCAAGCAGCAGCTAAGGAAAGCATATCGTGGAATTTTAACCCCACGGCTGCCCCTCATTTTTGTGGCTTATGGGAGGCTTCCATAAAGTCCACAAAACATCACTTAAACAGAGTACTTGGGGATCAGATTTTATCGTACGAAGAATTCTCTATTTTATTGGTGCAGATTGAAGCTGTGTTAAACTCTCGACCTTTAACGCCAATTAGCTCCGATCCCAACGATTTCTCAGCGTTGACTCCCGACGATTTTCTGACGTTGGAACCGTTAACTAGTTTCCCGGAACACGACTTAAGTCATTTGCGATTAAATACATTGTCTAGATGGCAATTGCTTCGACGTATGCATGGATCATTTTAGAATGGTTGGCACTCTGAATATTTGCACACGCTACACCAGCGTAGTAAATGGACTGATGTTGCTACCCCGATTACTCCAGGTACTTCGCCGCCATTACATTGGAAAATGGGTCGCGTTGAGGTAGTACATCCGGGTAAGGATAATATTATCCGCGTTGCAACTGTGCGCACTATAAATGGTAGTGTTCAGAGGCCGGTAGTAAAACTCTGTCCCTTACTATTCATAGACAATAATTAGTAGAAAATACAAAGAGGTATTTTTGTGGGCGGAATGTTTCGTTTTCACTGCATTTTGTATGTAAAATTATTTTTGTATTGTGCGTTGTCTATAATTTAGATTTTTAATTTTGGAGAAAACTTCATATGGCGCGTATTTTTGCCGCGGACCAGGGCGATTGTGCGCGCTGGAAAAAATTAGCATCACTTTTAGTTACAAGAAAAAACTTTAATTTTCGTTATAGAAAAAGGAACATTTCTTTAATTTGTTGTACATATATTCTTCTAATTGTGGAAAGCTGTCCAATGGTAAATGGTGATTGCAGTGCTGAGCTCACCTAAGAAGAATTTGGCCAAGAAAAAGGTAATGCTAATTTCGATCGTTCCTTTTTTTCATGCTATGTTTCGTCATGTTTTTATCGGAATAAATTCGTTATTCTGAAGTGCGTTTCTAGTTCTTTTTTAGTAGAAAAAATCCTTCGTTTCGCAACACCTGCGTCCAGGTAGCATCCTAGTACACATCATATTTCTAATGTCGAAACTACTTTTTTTGGGTTTTTCGCCACTAAATTAAGGAAATTTTTTCAAAAATATGTTAAAATCCAATGCGTAAATTCCTAAAGAAAAAAATGTGTTCGTTTCTCAGTGGTTTCTAAATAAGATAAAAAAAATTGCCTACACACACGCAAATCCTAACTAGAATCTAAGTACTTATCTGACGTTTCGGCAGAAATTCTACTGCCGTTATCAAAGGAATTATTCTTTTCAAAATTTTTTCGATTCTTTTTTAAAATTATCTGTCTGTTGTCATACAACTGACTGACTTTGACTGATTTATATTTCAAATATTAACTTGACTTGAAAGCAAAAATAAAGTTTAATATTTTATTTTTTATTTTAAAATATCAAGTATAAAGATTACCTTTTGACTGACTTTAAGAAAAAATACATTAGAAACCCAAAGAGTATCACTGACAAACGAAAAAATTTTTTTCTTTACGCAGTGGGTTTAAACATATTTTTGAAAAAATTTCCTTAACTTAGTGGCGAAAACATATAGATTTTATCATATTTCTAATTAGGGAATAAAATTCAATGGGGATCCTAGACAATTGTTGACATTTTTAGAAAAAAATTGAAGACTGAAGAGGATCTTTTTACTTCTACTGTAGAATTCCTTACACAAGATGCGTATCACTGGTTTAGAAAGAATAAAAACTTAAAAGTTTTTCAAGATTGGAAATTAGTAGTAGCTAAACTTAAAGCAGATTTTTTTCACTCTGATATAGAGGATCAAATCTGGGATGACATTAAAGCTAGGAAGCAAAGGAAAAGCGAACCCGTTGCTGTTTTTATAGCCCACTTAGAGGCTTTTCAAGTTTGGGTCTAGGAAATAGTTATTATAATAATAACAACAATAATAATTCAAATTTTAATAAAAACAATTTTAGTAAAAATAAAACTAAAAACAACTCTTACTCTAACGGTAAAAATAAATCCCAAACGAATTCTAACGCTCCTGCAGGAACCAATGAAATCCCAAACGAATCCTAACGCTCCTGCGTGAAACTGAAGCTGGTAGTTCAAGCTCCAATGTAAATCAGTGTAACCCTTGTTGTAGAAGCCAAGTTATCCGGTCGCCCCTATTGGTCAGATTTGGATTTAGCTGTTCGGCCAATGACAGTGCGACCGAGGTAACAAAAACGGGCGCAGCCAAGCCTCAGGGACCAGTCCATCGGGTTCCTCGTCCAACAAATCTTTAAAGGAAGAGTGTTGCTGCCAGCAGGGAACGCCGAACTGAGTAAGCCGGAACTGTTGGCAGGCCGTTTTTACTGAAAGGCACTGTCCATTGCACTCCCGGGCCTTCATTGCACTATCGAGGGAGGGTGGAGGTGGGAAATCTTTAAGAAAGGATTCTGATCATCAGCGCGGTGCCAGAAGCTTTAACTTCTGGAGCTCGTAATTTTTGTCAAAATTACGACACCCTAACAGAAAAGGAGAGTCAAAAACAGTAGTTTGATTGAACTGACAGGGCTTAAATCACAGTTTCATGGACTGCAAAGTCAAAAGGAATCTTTTTTGTTTTAGATGTGGTATTCCAAAAAACCAGTAGAGAGAAAGGCTCTAAAGAGCCAACACTTTTCTTCCGCTGTTAGGCCCACTTTTAATATTTTTTCTAGTAATTTATCAGTTTCTTCTTCCAATTTTCAAGTTGATTCTTCTAAAGATAAGCAAGTTTCCGAAAGTAATCTTTCAGTTTCATGAGAATGTGTAGCCCCTATTTTTATAAACAAACCAAACGATAATAGACCCTATTTAAAAGTTAACAGTTTAATCAAAATGTAGTTTTCTTTTGGATAGTGGAGCCACGGCTTCTGTAGTTGCCCAAGAATGTATTAAGATTATTAATAATTTGGGAATAACCATAAATAAAGCTGTTTCACGAAATGCTTATACTGCAGACGGAGCTAAACAACCGGTAAATGGAATAGTTGATTTACCAGTAGTAATTGTAGATGTTTGTCAAATAATCTCGGCATTCGTAGTGCCTTCATTATCTCATTCTTTTATCTTTGATTGCGATTTCGCAAAAATATTTAGGTTGTTTGCAAATTTTCGAGATGAAATTTGGGGAGTACAATGCCGTTGTTCTAGTGATAATATATCTGTACCAAACTTTGAACTCTTGGTGCTCTCTTGAAAACCTTCTATTACATCAACGCGTTTTAATGAAATTTGTAGTAAAGACAAATTAGCTCGTACTGTTAAAATATCAAATTCCATTGATATTGGAGACGCAATATCTTTCAAAAAATGTCCATTTGTTTTGTCACCATACATGATGAAGATTTTGAATCAAGAATTAGATGATATGTTGAAGTTAGGTGTAGTTGAGCCATGTAGCAGTCCATGGAGCTCACCAGTCTTACTGGTTAATGGTGAATATCGTTCCATTTGACGGAAGACCATTGAACAGCTGTACACGCTACGATACATATCCCTTACCAAATATCGAACGAATTTTGAATTCCTTGCGAAATACAAAATATATATCATCCATAGATCTGCGAAAAGCTTTCTGGAAAATTTCGTTAGTTAAAAATTCAAAACCTCAGACGTGTTTTTCTGTTAGTGGTCGTGATAGTTTCTGTTTCAATGTTATGCCTTTGGTTTAGGCAATAGCGCTCAAACTCAGCAACGATTGGTTGATGCCATCTTTGGACCAAAATATGAACCTAATGTTTACTTACTTACTTTTACTTATCTGGATGATATCCTTATTGGCAGCGATACTTTTGAATCGCTTGAAAAGCTTTTAGCTGACGTTAAAGAAAAATTAAAGGAGGCAAATCTTACCATCAATTTAGATAAGTGTAGGTTTTTAAAAACTACTTTAAAATTCTTAGGGTATATTGTTGATTCAAACTCTTTGAGAACAAATCCATCTAAAGTTGAAATTACGGTAAATTACCCTAGACCACGAACTGCTACAGAAATTAAAAGATTTGTTGGACTTTGTTCTTGGTACAGACGTTTAATTAAAAATTTTTCCACGCTAATGTCCCCAATTACTGATTTATTGAAAGGTAAAAAGAAAAGTCAAAGTGTTAAATGGAATGAATCTGCAGAATCGTCTTTTGTTAAAATCAAAGAACTTTTAGTATCTGCACCTATTCTTTCACAACCTTATTTCAGTAAACGCTTTGTTGTTCAATCTAATGCTTCTAATACAGGACTTGGTGGTTTATTGACACAGGAAAACGATGGAGACGAGCGAGTGATTGCTTATGCATCCAGAACCTTATCTAGATCTGAACGTAATTACAGTACAGTAGAGAAAGAACTTTTGGGATTACTATTTTCTTTTGATAAGTTTGGACCATATATTAAAGGAAACAAGTTCACTGCTGTAACTGACTATTATTCTTTGTTGTGGCTGAATAGTTTACAAAATCCAAGCAGTAAATTAGCCCGTTGGGCAGTTCGTTTGCGACAACATACTTTCGATTTAGTCCATCGTAAAGGTTCTAGAAATGTTGTACCTGATGCACTACCAAGAGGAGAATTTTACATACAAATGTTCCTTTGCAATCTTTTAATCAGATATCCTATGTTGAAGTTGATACCAATAGAATTGAACCTAGGTATTCAAATTTTAGAGACAAAATTTTAGCCGATTCAACTAGTTATTCTCACTGGAAAGTTGAAAAAGATCAAGTTTTTAAATTCGTTCCAACCAATTCACCTATGAAACCCGATTTGCCGGAATGGAAATTACTTGTTCCTTAACCCCAGCGCAAAGAAGTCCTTGACGTTTGTCATACCTTCCTACCAGTGGACATTTCGGTTTTTACAAGACCTTGAATAGAATTCAAGAATTTTTCTACTGGTTTAAAATGAGAAAAGATGTTTTAAAATTTATTAGATCTTGTTTAGTTTGCGGAGCTAAAGTTTCAAATTTAGAGTAGAATGGGTTTAATTGGTCGTGAAAAAATTACCGAACGACCTTTCCAAATTCTTTCTTTAGATTTTAAGGGTCCTTTAGTGAGGTCCAAAAATAGTTTTAAGTGGTTATTGATTGCAGTTGATTTTTTCTCTAAATATGTAATAATGTTTCCTTTTCGTGAGGACAGGGCTAAACAAGTTGGAAGAGAAAATTTTTCTTGTTGAGTAACATTATATGTGACAATGGATAAAACTTCAATTGTGAAGATCTGAAAAAGTTTTGTAAAAAATATGAAGTTCGAGATATTTGGTTTACATCTTATTATTCTCCCCAGTGCAATTATACCGAGAGATATAATCGTAATTTGGGTACCCCTATGATAAGTGGGATGTTGAGCTTTCTAAAATTGAATGGTTTTATAATTCTGCAAAGAATGAAGTAACTGGTTATCCTCCCAATTATCTTAATATTGGCAGACATATTTCAGTATCAGGAAAATTTTAGACCCAGTATAAAAACTCTGATAATTTAAATTAAAGTATTCTCGACGTTATACCTTGAGATAGGTATTCATATGCAGCAAACTTAGACAGACTTAAAGATATCAATAAAGAAGTTAGGCAGATAATTCATACGGCTTATGAGAGAAATGTAACTACTTACAATTTAAGAAATAGAGACGTCGAATTTTTTATAGGCGATGAGTATGGCGTAGAAATAAAGTTCTTTCTAATAAGTAAACTTGACATTTAAGTTTACTGCTAAGTATAGTTCGAAAGAAACTTTTAAAATTAGTTTATGAGTTGGATAACGTTAATGCAAATAATTGTGGAAAATGTCACATTAAAGATTTGAAGCTTTTCTACGAAGATTTGAGTTCTTATACTGAGAATGATTCCGATCCGGAATAAGTTTATCCCGATTTTGATTGCAAATTACTTTACATTATATTTCCAAATTTGTAGTTCTTTACTCTCCGTTGTATTATATTTGATTACTCTAGACCCTACGGATTGAGACCTTTTATTTTATTGTGACTTTTTCCCCGAATAGCGACTTACCGAATTTGTCTCCTTTAAGGACGGATGATACCCGCACATATCAAAATAGTAATAAAATAAAATACAGACCTGCTGATTTTCAAGATGGATTTTCTTTAGTAAAATTGTTTATCAAGTTAAACAATTTTTTTTGGGACCGAGGTTTTATTTTCCCTTGATTTATTTATATAGATTTGGTTGGTTGCGTGCACAACATTCCCTTAAATCTATCCCTACGAGTACCCTTTTTAGCTTGTGTATATTTAATAATATCTTTGGTCGATACCCAAAAAAAGCCCAAGTTAGGTCCATACATTTTCTTTGTACCATTGGTCTATCACTTGCAGAGGTATACAGTCTTTTGTTTAGTGATGTTTATAAATTAAAATTGGTTTATTTATATTTCGCGAATATGAAAATCAATAAAACGTTTGTTTACAAAAACAGCTGATGAGCTGAGTGTCAACGTATTTTGGTTGAAACCGCATGCGATTCTTCTTTATTTTATTATGCATTTACCATGTTCCACTTTGAATTATTTTCAGATAGTTGCAGAAGAAATGTTTAGAGCATGACACTCTTTAATCTCATGGTCGTGGATTCGAACTTTGTTTTCCTTTGATGCGGTGTAACCCTTTAAATTTTCCGGCCATTGTTTAATCGATTTGTACCTGTACTGTCGGATTGGAATTTGACACAGGTGAAACCTGTCAAAGTTTTCCATGGATGATTTCCTCTTTCTTCAAGCAACATGAGATGATTTTACTTGGATACCGTTAAGCGATCAGCCGTTTTTGGATTTTATCCATGAGGTAAGATCACGTCGCCTTACTTTTGTACCTTCTGTATGTATTTATAGATGATCTACATCATCCTTCAGATGGGCCCTTAATTGTGTCTGCCTGGCTTGAGGTCTCCCTTCGTGTAGAAGGTAAGCCTTTATCAGCTTTTTTGAAATATAACCTCAAATTTCAGTTTTTTTAAGTCGCCATTAATGTGAAGAATTTTATAACTGGAATCAAGGTCATGGTGACTTAAAAACTCAAGAAAACCTAGAAGACCTAGAGATTTACAAATTGCACAAATCTAACCTACAAAAAACACTTAACCTAAAATTAAATTTGGCAAATAAGAATTGGTCTCCTTGGCAGTGAATACATGTAAGCTCTTTATTGTAAACTCTTTATTGTGGAACTGGAACCTCATGGAATTTTTTGGTTTGAAGTGCATATTTTTGTTTTACGACCATCATTGTGCAATTTTATATTTTTCACAAGTTTATGTTTGTCACAAGTTTGTAATCTTTGTAAAACTATAATTCTTGTTTATTGTTAGTCACATATTATTCGAAGCCCTTTCAATTTAATTTTAATTTCATTCCCCCTTTTTACCCCATAATAATTCGGTAAACATTAAAAACAGACCTCCTAAGAGCATGAGGAATCTCCATCTCTCTTTCTGTGGACTTTCGCAACTCTTAGGTAGTAAGATCTCATTCCAACTAGATCTTACTAGTCAATTTCATTTTTACCCCATGATAATCAAATTATAACCAAAAATAGAGCCATAAGTGCACGTAAAATTTATCATTCTTATTCTTCCTTTTGACCCCATAATAATTATGTAAACAATAAAACAGATCCCCTATGAGCATGAGAAATTTCCATCTCTTTTTCCATTGACTTTCACAACTCTTAGGCAGTAACATCATTTCAACTAGATCATACTTGTCAATTTCATTCATTTTTACCCCATAATAATCAAATTAAAAACATAAAATAGAACCCCAAGGGCATTTGAAGTTTCTCATTCTTTTCCTCCTTTTTTACCCCATAATAATTATGTAAACTCTAAAACAGACCCCCCCCCCTAAGAGCTCGAGGAATTTCTATCTCTGTTTCTATGGACTTTCGCAACTCTTAGGTAATAAGATCCCATTCCAACTAGATCTTATTGGTCAATTTAATTTTTTACCCCAAAAGTAGAGACCCAAGTGCACGTGAAAAATTTACTTTTACTCATTTAGTTTTCTGTTCGCTAAAAAACGCCTCAAACCTATGTCAACATTCGTTCGATAAAAAATGCCTTAATTTGGCTATAGAACCATATATCAAAATTGGCCAAAATTCCATAAGAATAAAACAAAAAGAAACAAGAAATAATTATTAACTACAAAGCACATGTTTTTCGTGTTTTTTATTAATTATATTATAAATAAAAACTTAGTGCAACACACTATCCACTATCAATAGACCTGCTGTTAAGGAATTCTAATAAAAAAGGTAAATAGTTGACGCTTTGAGTAAAATTAAAGCCTAGTTTATATCAATTTAAAAATAGCTAAAACCAAGATAATTTTGTTAGGAGATGAATAGCCCTTCAGCTCTGTCAGCTCCGTGCCACCAACCTCCAAATTATGACAATTTCCATTTGAATATTTAGGTAAGTCTTCGACAAATATGTGATTTTCTGTCAGTTTTATGACATTTTTTTGACATTTTAATAATTTTTAAATGTTTTCTTCATTTAAAAAAAAAAACATTTTGACTGTTCTTGTCTGACCAATTTACTTTGTACTTGTTATATCATACTTAGGATAGTGTCAAAATCAAAATTACCATAACATTTCAACAATTTTTGTACAACTGTTTATCATTGATTTTGTCTCTTGTAGTTTTTTGTTTCTGATGATGCTCCTGTAGCGAAACCGGTTAACTAATTTGAAAAAAACTGGGAATAAACAAGATAACTTTAAACACTTAGTGTTTTTTTCAATCTTCTTCAACCTTATGTTAAGTATTTTTACATTAACATTATTAGACACCCAGTTTCTAATTCTTATTATTTCCCAAATAAATAGGAATAAATAAAGTAAGTACACAAATTGGGTGGCGCCCAATTAGGGAAAAGTTGGAATAGGAAAAGTCGTTTATCCACTCCTAGTGCCACCAGATGAAAAGCTGCCATGCTATTGTTTCTAACACCACAACGCAGAGTGGTTCAGCGTCCATATAGCCCTAGGTAAAAAATCATATATTACATTAAATTTTAAGAAATTTAATATAATATGTAGATTGTTACACATAATGCAAACAACATTAACCTCTGGTTTCTGCTAATTGAGGGGCTAATTTTGAGAGTTATAGCCTTTTCTTATGGCACAACATTCATATCCAGTCCAAGTTCTTTAAATCATTATATTTAAAAAAGTTGGACAAGGTAGGACGAGATTCTTACGGGGGTTGAAAAAAGAAAGACTAAGCTTTATTTTTCTGTATATATAAGAAAGGACTTGAAAGGACAGGACTTCCTTTCTAAAACTTTAGTACAGTTTAATTTTATTACACAAAAACAATAAATCGTACAAACGTTCCCTTTATTAAGTGATAAACGCAACACGTTACACTTATCTTGAACTGAATATATTATTTATAAAGGCTATCAACATATATTGTGAATTTTCATATCCAAACATGCCCAAATAAATGGAGATTTAGACATTAACGAAACTTAATCCAAACATTTATTATTTTTATCACGTTTTCTAGCCTACTAAATTAGTATTCCCGATGACTTAAGAAGCTTTTTTAGGTAGTTTGGAATGTATAGGGCAAAATAAAATAATAAACTGTAAAAAATATCACGATAAATTTTTTGAATTTTGTCATAGGGATGAACCACTGTGCATCGTTACAACATATATATTAATTATTATAAGGGTTTATTGCACCCAATAACCAATTAAAAACTAAAAAACAAAATAAATATAAGTTATTTAACTTAAGTTTCACTAAATAAGTATTAAGTATCTTTAGCAAAAAACATCTACGAAGAAGAAATTTTATGAAGTAAGTAAAAAATATGAAAAAATTATGAAAAAAAGCTATTGCTTCTGCAGTTTGGTCACTGCTGGTAAATATGCAGCATCTGAAAGCAGCAAAGAAATTGAGGAAGCTAAAAGATCGTCGTTTTTTATGAGTTGAGACAAGGAATAAAATCTAAGAAAAAATCATACTGTCTCTGGATGAAGAAATAAATAGTCATTTTATTCAAACAATACAACCAAAGATCTGTTTTAAAAAAAATACTACTTGGAAGACTTGGAAGCCCAGGATAATTTAAAATTTTACAAGATAAGAGCTTTAACAAACCAAATCAACGCAGCCGACGCCAGATACAAAACGAAATAAGTATTAAAAAAGTTAAGTTGTTTCAATTTGAAATAAAAATTTGGTTTGCCTATTTTTTTATATTTTTCTAATTGTGTATTTTACAGTAAACTAATGACTTTTTAATACTTACACTTTTAATTTAATTAATGTTAGTACCTTTTAAAAATGTATTTATAGTTTTTAAATTTTTATTTCTAATAATGCTTTTGAAAAAAACTACGGAGCATAAAAGAAAATGGACCGAAAGCTAATGCTAATGAAATCATATTTTTACTTCTTGGCTTTGTTGTTCAGAGGGTAGTGTTCTGCCATTCATAGCCACTAGCCACCCTTGATTTCTAGTAGAAAAATGGTCACGTTTGTTGTGTTCGATTTTTATGCAAGTATTTTTTAGTTTCTTTTGATTTTTTGATGAAGTTATTAAAAAATAGTGTTTAAAACTCGCGGCTAAACTGTACTTTTTTTACTCGCGTTTTTAAATCACTCGCTGCGCTCGACCCGACCCAACCCAAACTAACGTTTATAAAAAAGCACTATTTTAGCCACTTGATGGTACTATTTCCCGCCACAGCTAAGTGTTGCTGTTCTAGCAAATTATTCTCAACCGAAGCCAGCGAAGGCATTTTGCAGAAGTATTTTCTTTCAGAGTAAGGGTACACTCAGAAAATATTCCAAAATGCCTTCGCTGTCCTAGCAAATTACTCTTTACCTCGCCAGCAAAAGCAATTTGCTCGAATATTTTCTCAGTCAGGTAGGTGTCTGAATTATTTAAAATGTATTTTTAAAATAGGGCAAAATGCATATATGCGTTGCTTAGTTAAGAACAAATTTCAACGTCAAGAATTTATTGTAGTGTTCGACTTTAACAGTTTTCCCTTATCTCTACACCATTTCCAAGTTTATTTCATAAAAGTTGAATTCAGAAGGTAATTTCTAATTCAGACAAATATGTATTTGATTAAGTTGATAATTTAAACGAATGATCCTTTCTTAAATACAATGATACTTTCTAAATTACAGTTGAAAATGGTTTAGAATACTGTTTAAACATTTCCGATTTAAAATAAATCAAAAGCTAACCTTTGAAAAGCTTATTTGGGGTATCTGCAGTTGGAAATATATCGACTTTGTCAGAAATTAGTGAGTCCACGTCGATATTTCTTTCACCTATTGTTCCTTCGTCAGTATTAGGTAGAGATTTGAGCATTTCTTTGCGGTCTACTACTTCTCTGAGCATTGACGGACTGGTGTGAATGGTGCGTGCAGCATTTTCTGATACACTCTCAAGTATAGAGAGGTTTTTCAATAACGCAACTATTGTATTTCTTATCATGTTTTCACTTAGTTTTTGGATGAGCAGGTTTTTAATGGTTCTTCTGGGTTTTTCCAATAATGCCAGACTGGAAATCAAAAAACTTTTTTTTTAAACGGTCGTAATTGGCCACTTTGTGTTTCTCAACACAAAAAAGTAAAGTGCTCCATGGACAACACATGGACTTTTCGGCGGCAGGCAAAGTTTGGCGACTAAGAAAAAGTTACTTTGTCTGTCACCCAAAAGTCCAGGGATGCCTTGGGATGGGTACAATAATATAATATTAATTTGCCAACAAAATTACAGCTTCAAATAGCAAACGGTTTTATTTTAAACATTACGGTAGGTGTTGGAGAAATGTTTGAAACTTATCCAGAGATCTAAAATAAATTTCATTGTAATTTTTTAGGAATAGTGAATGCCTGCCAACTTGATTGTTTACTTAAGTAGCAGCAAAACTCACGGCTATCCTTGGTTTTTAGAGTTTCATATAAAATGAAAACTTCCCAATTTTACAAAATTTATCGTGTTTGAAGGAAATTCATAATAATATGTTGAATGCATGCGTGCATTTTAAAATCAATTAAAATTGGCTATTAACTTTCTAAAAATGTGCTTTCTTTTAAAAACTCATGGCATACTGTTGTTTACTCAAGAAATTTAGATTTAGAAAATCAAAAAAATTAAATAAAGCAAGCTGTGGAAATTACCAAAGCCTGCTGTGTAAGTTCTCGAAACACATTATAAATGAGAGTTAAATCATAAAACATGTTACTCATATTTTCCACAAAATCTTATATAAATAATAAATGATGTCAGAACACTTTTTCATTTGAAAAAAAATGCGTATTCTATTCGGAGGCAAAAAAATTTGTCTTTCTCGCCATCTATGTGCTGCCTCGCAGACAAAGAACCTGTTTGCCTGTTCACTGGTTCTACTTTGTCTCGTAATAAAATAAACTACTATTTTGTAGGTGAAATTTACCAGTAAAACTATACAATATTGGTGGTGTACTATTTTTAGACTAACCTCATTGATTCTTGTATCAAATAAAGGAGTGTAACTTCATAATACCATTGATAAGATGTAAAAATTGAAAAAATAATTAAATTATGTTAAATTAAATTATAGCGGACGACACACCCTACCAAACTGTTATCATAAACATCTTTTTGAGTGAAATCATCAAACAAAAAGTAAAATAAAATATTTTTTAGCCATAGATATTTTTAAAATGATAAACATGCAGAGTGTACCATATAAAAATTCAAATTTGATATCAAAAATTGACATTTGTAATGACAGATAATCCTTGCAAAAAATCCTACTTTTCTTTAACGCTAAGAAACATAATGGACTGTTGTCTCTATTTTTAACAGTTTCTGTTTCTTAGGAAGCTTTTTTTGACATAAAATAAAAATTTTGCATTTTTAGTAGACAGGTTAGTGTCTTTTCCCTTAAACAAAGAAGGGTATAAAATTAAAACCACCAAGAAAGTGGTTAGAATGAACTATAATGTTAGGGTTATAGATAGCTTAACTAAGATACATTAATGGTATTACCAAGGTTTTAATAGAGAAATCTACCAAGGTTCCTCAAAAGTAAAATATATCTTAGGAAACCCTATGATTATCGCGTTTGATAAGTCGGGACTTTACGAAGTAAGTTGCAATGATCAACAGCAACATCCAATTTTTGTTACGATATTATGAAACATAATGGACAAATTTCATGGAAATTTTATCCAGCCACATAAAATGCGTACAGAAGAAGTTAGCTGCCGGTCTTTTGAAATTAGTTTTGCTAATTGCGCTGCTTATTATAACTGACTTTGACGTTTTCGAATTACAGGTTAGATCTTTTGACATTTTAAACACAAAAAATTAAGGAGGCTGGTCACACTTTACTATAAAATTAATATACCAATGATTAAAACAGTCTTTTTTTAATTCAACATTTTATTATAAAAACTTGTTCTTAAAGCTCATTATGGAAGAAACAAGACCACAATTGTGCGAATAAGAAAAAAGTATCAAGAAGAACGAACTGTTTAAGGAAAGGAAAGCAATAACCTAATCATAGTCAGCGCACCTCTGCAGGATCGGTAAATTTTAGTAATATAAGTCTTTGCAGAAAACCAAAACTGTTCAAAATCAAAAAGAAATTATTAAAAAAACACTACGTAAATTAAAAAAAAAAAAGTAAAACGTTTCTTCAATAGCGTGCCATAATGTTTGCCAGTCTTCGTGGCATGGAATCAGCTAAATTTTTTGAAATAAATTTGGATTTGAAACAATGACTTCATCGTACCCTCTGACTATGAGCTCCATTGTTGGAATTTCTGGGAACAATATTCATTCGTATTAACTTTATTGCTATAAGGCCCCACACATTTTCCATGAGATTAGCGTCAGGAGTTTTTGCCGGCCATGGCTAAACCTCGATGTTGCTTTGCTGGAACCACTGTTTAGGAATGCCTTCTGAATGAAGAATGGTTGCCTCTGGAAGCATAAAATTTCTCATCATATCAACATAAACCTCAGCCGTAAATCTTTCTCGCCGATATCCAACTCCACACATTCACGGAAAATCTTCCAGCTCGGTCTTTGTTTCTAGCAATATATTTTTCGAGATAGCGTGGTCGTGGCGGGCGATATACCAAAATTTGTTTGCTGTCATTGTGGGCCTGAAAGATTTTCATCCGTGAAGACCACCTGTTGCCAAAATTCTTCTTCTTGTAGTGAAAAGTTTTAGTGCAAAAATTAACTTGGCTTGCTTCTTTTCCGCACTAAGTAAGATTTTCTTGGCAGCAACGCGACATCTAAGCCTAGAACGGCTTATCCGTCTGCGCGTCGTTCTTATGGATCCAGGAAAATGTGCCTCAATTTTCGCCTCTGCGGCCATCGCAAATGGGTGGTCATCTTCAAGAAAGTCGATGAGTTGCTGATTCTGCTGAGGCGTACTGGCTTGGGTTAAGCCAGTGCCTCGCCTTCGTCGAACAGTTCCTGCTTCTTGACCTTTCTTCTTATTCTTACAATTGTAGCCTTGCTTCATTCATAATTCGTTTATGGTAGTCATGATGGCAATTTAAGGCTTAAAATATTTTAGCATAATTTAAGGGGTAACGTTTTTGTTTAAGCATTTTTTATTATGTTTTTTACATTTTTATGCCATGATTTTGCTCACATTTTAAAGCTTTCTTTCCAAACTTTCGATTTCTAGAATAACACACTCACTTTTTTCAAGTTTTCACTGTTTTTTTAGCGTTCAAAAAAAGTACTGCCAAAAAACTTTTTTTTTCTGTTAAAATGAAAAATATTTAGAGAGAGGGCAGAATTTTGGAGGTAACTGGAGAGATAATTTAGTAAAGTGCCAAAATATAATAATATTTAAGGTTGTTGAAGAGAGACAGCATTCTATAAAAAAGTATTTTAGAGAAAGATAGAAATAATTTAAGGAAATTGTTTAATAAAAATTTCTGTTTTGTCATCTGTCTGTCATCTTGAGTGGTGTCTTGCATATTATTTTTATTTAGCGATTTTTATCATAAAACAGCAAAAATTGTAATTTTTCAAACCATAAAGTGTGTGAGACATAAGCAGGGTGGCCACTGGGGAAATATTTTTTAAAATGATTTTATGACAATCAATCAATCAATTCAGTAAATTTTAACAAAAATAATACAATTTTTTAAGTAAATTTATTAAGTATATTGTCATACATACTTACCTCTAACTGATTTTAAACTTCTTTAAAAAAAAATAATATTAAAAGCAATATCACTATATTTAACAACAATAATACACAAAATTATTGATGGACATTTGTTTTTTATTTAACCCAGTTATGGCATGTAAATTTGAAATTATTTATATAATGTAATTGAAACAAATCATTTTAAAAACGCAATAAATAATTCAATAGGTTTTTTTATTATTAGGACTATAGAATTACCTATCAAAAATGGGTTAAATAAAAAAATGTTCATTAATAATTTTGTGTACTATTGTTGTTAAAATATAGTGATATGGCTTTCAATATTAATTTTTCTCTAAAAGGAGTTAAAATCAGTTAGAAGTAAGTAAAATGTATGACAATATACTTAAGAAATGTAGTTAAAAAAATTGTATTATTGTTGTTAAAATTTAGTGAATTAAATATTGCTTTCAATATTAAGTATTTTTTAAAAGTCTTTGGTTTGCTTCAAAAGATGTATTATTATTAAAAGGAGAGATTCTTTTTTTTTCTGTCAGTGGCCCAGGAAATTTCGAAGTAACGTTCAAAGTAGGTCATGTGATATCCATACTTTTTGGAGTCAAATAAACATCAGATTAGGCTAAACTTGGAGCAAATTTTGTAAAAACTAAGACACTGCTTAAAGTAAATTTTGGATTTTTTGCCGAATAAGCTAAAATTTCTTTATAAGGCCACGCACTCAAATGTTATTTCGAATCGGTGGCCTTAAAGTTATTTTAGCTTATTCAGCAAAAAATCCAAAAAGTGCTACGAGCTGTGTCTTAGTTTTTACAAAATGTGCCCTCCATTCAAAGTTGAGCCAAATCTGATGTTTATTTGACTCTTAAAGGTGATTGACATTTTTTGAGCTGTAATAAGATAACTGATGAAAAAAATAATCTCTTTTTTTGATAGACTTTAGTGACCCAGAAGTTAATTTTTTTCTCAAAACTTTGGTGCGTTCAGGTCATAATAAAAAAAAAACATATTAATTCATTGCCAACGTTCCGAGTGCTTTATTGGGTCATCATCAGGGCTCTATAAAAATACAAAGAAAAAAAAGCAAGCGTAAGAAAATTATTAAAGGTTACATACTTACCGAAAATTTTCTGTTTTTTTTTTGTGTCGTAAATCCCTAAAAGTCTGGACTTAATTTTAAGGTTTTACGACACAAAAAACCAGAACATAATAACCTTTAATAACTTTCTTACGCTTGCCTTTTTTTCTTTATTTTTATTGTTATAGAGCGCTGATGATGATCCAATAAAGCGGTCGAAACGTTGGCAATGAATTAATATGGTTTTTTTTATTTTGACCTTAACCCATCAAAGTTTTGAGAGAAAAAAAAAGAATCTTCCCTCTTAAAGTATTACTTTAAAACAACAAAATTAGTTGCAAAATGCAAAATCCGGCTTCTAACAGAACCAAGAATATAGAAAAACCACTTTCACTCCCATAGAGGTTGGTAAAGATTGTGTGAGCCTTGATGCTCATAACATTGTATGGTCGCTACAGTATGAAGTAATAAATCTGCCCTTGGCTTTTTAATGCGCCATCATTGTGGCATTTTTTTTACACATAACCACGGTTGCGTTTTATCTGTTTGAGCACTGATAGGCACCTGTAATTGTGTGAAATAATAAATCCACGTAATTTTTTAATTTGTTAATTTATCATTAACGTTAAAACGTTTACTAATACAAATATATAAAAATAAATCTATTATGAAAATTTAAACAGTAAGAGGGTTTCATGCGTTTTTCAAAAGCTGCGTGGATATATGTAGAATTTAACTGCCCAATTCCACATCCATCCATTCTGAATATTTTCTTACAAAGTTTGCAGCAAACAAAAAAACAGTCTTTCCTCAAGTAGCTAAGAATACTGCAGTTTCCAAGATTTATTAAATTTGGTTTATTAAACAAAACAAAACCTTTTGCAAGGATATAAATAATACGCACACAACTTTTTGGTGCAGTAAAAAAGGCAAACAAAATCGAGCATATCTATTGATTAATATTAAAAAGTGCGGAAAAACACTTGTAACATGTGTTCTTTGAATCATGAGTTGCCTATATATTTCTGCGCTAATTTACCAGTTGTGCAGTTGCCTAACTATCCCATGAGAAAATGTAAGGGTGGAATATCAAAAGTTGGTTTACACTAAACTTAAAATACTTACTCAGGTTTTTGTGCATTTTCGAAATTTTATGACCTTTTAGATATATTTTATGACAATATTGAAATTTTATGAATTCATAAGATTTTATGACAAGTGGCCACCCTGCATAAGGTGATATTAATTTATTTCAATCAAAGTTCTTTAAAGTCTTTAAAATTACCAAAAAACGTGTCCTACTATAAGTGCATTTAAGCACTTTTAAAAATCCTTTAACAGGTATTTAACTAAATTATTTTAAGGGTCATCATGGCCTGGTGGTATTAATTTATTTCAATCAAAGTTCTTTACAGTCTTTAAAATTACCAAAAAACGTGTCCTGCTATAAGTGCATTTAACCACATCTAAAAATCCTTTAACAGGTGTTTAACTAAATTATTTTAAGGGTCATCATGGCTTTACCATTAGTTGGGGCATTTTTAAATATAAGCGTATGACAACAACAAAACCTGACGGTGACATTTATTGTCAATTTGAATTACTTAAAAGGTTACTGAGTTGCGAGTTCCATAATACACTATATAAAATCGGCCGGCGCATTTTATGTAACCGGAAATGTATGTCTGATTGAAACGCCTAAATTATTTTTTGTCTCTTAGTATACAAATAAATAAGATCGTTCAATTAAAAAAGTTTTTTATTTAGGTATCGTTCATAAGAAAGTTAAAAAGCACTGTTTGAAACGGGACTGTTCGCAGAGTTATTTTGTTCTATATTTGACTTCTTACGACGATCACTATTGCGGAAACTAAAATGCGCAGGCACGAAAATATCGATTGGTCCGAATCGAAACACACACACCAAAAGAAGTTTGCTCAGTTGAAAGTTTTCAACATACCCAAAATTTTATTCAGTGATAGTTATTAACGTTAACGGATTGACAGATATTATTGCAAATACTACGACGAGTATAAGCAGTGGTTATAGGGGGAGGGGAGGCGTGGAGATAAAGAAGGGCAAAATCAGACTTTTGCAAGTATCTCAAAAACTAATTTAAGTGAAAAAAAAGCCTAGGAAGCATAAAGGTATAACTTAAACACAGATATTATGTTTATCACAGTTGCGATCAGACATAAGGTAAACAATTTGGCGACAATGCCAGATTACGCTGAAAGTTGTATCTCTAAACGTAATGTTTTTACAAACATATTATTTTTATAACTTTATCATTTACATGCAATTATGCAAATTCTCCGGTTTGTTTTTTTAAACATGGAGAAACACCTTATTATTATTCAAATATATAAAGTAATTTAGGTATATTATATAATTGCATTTAAATTTCCTTGAATCTTCACAATTTTAAATCAATAAAGAATTTATAATGTATAGGTACATGTCTAATGGTACTTGAAATATACCTCATTTTTTCGATCGAAATATCATATAAAATACCTGATATTTTGGCCGAAAGAATAATTCTTTTTATTTCCCAGTATATATCGGGAATAAAACCTACAACAATATGACAACCTCGCATTTGTGGCGGGTCAGCCATATGAACGTGTGTACGCTGCTCCATTCATAATTTCTCTACGGCGTTGTAGCTTTAGCATAATCGAGGTTTTGGTATATTTTACAGATTAATCAAGAGTTTTTTAATATTTTTTCAAAAGATTTTTAAGTGTTTGTGGCAAAAGTGATGTGACAAAATGCGTAGTGTGCCGAAAACTGGAGATTGCAGGTGAAAACCAAACATTTCATAGGTTTGGTATCATATGATTTTTCGACGCCATCTTGTGATAGGCCGCCATAGGCGTGCAACTAGTGTTGCAATAAATACAAAATGTAATTAATAAATATAGGAAACAAATAAGTTTTTTTGGGATATTTTTGCGAATTTGTGATAAAAACAATATGGTAAGCACTTATAATTAATTACACTATATTTGGTATACTTTTGTACGGATTAAATAAAAATTATAGTAGAGTGTATAAATTCCATTTTTTTACACAACGAAAAACCATCATATAGTACCTATAATATAGGTATCATCCTTTTTCGAAATGCCACTATTTTTAGTCGAATTTTCCTATTTTTTCCACATTGGTTTTTTTGGTCATTTGCCTAAACAGTGCGGAAAGTGATACTTTTCTGCACACGATGACCGTTAAGGACGAAAAAGCCACTTTTGACACGTTTTCAGCCCAACAATTTCCTACTTGCATAAAAAGCTTCTGCATAAGGTTATATATTTGGTATTTTTAAAATTAAAACCAAAAAATAATTGTGTTTCCATTTTTAATTTAATCTAGTTTATAAATGAATCTAAAAACTCCAATTAGCCTTAAAATTCACGCCATGCTAAAAAAATACTTTTACCTATGCTAATTTCTTAATAAAGTTTTGCAGGTCACTTGACATTAAATAGGTAAAGAAACTACTTCGCAAATACGTGTAAAAAAGTCTACTGTTACATATCAATTTTAATGTGGAAAGTTCAACTTCCCACACGCCGTGCGTAAAACAATAAGCACGGCGTGCATAAAAAACTGTCATAACGTGCGTGAGAAAACGTTTAACGCACGCAATTTTTTTTTTTAAATGGTACTTTATGGACCAAATTTTTAAATTTTGAGTTTAAAATCATAAACACTCGTAGAAAAAAAATTCTACCTAACCCTTGCGGAAGTGTATTTCCCGCCCGAACTCCTCCCATGCGTAAAAGTATCACTTTCCACACTAATAGGCAGATAACTATCTGGAGAACACGTTTAACGCACGCAATTTTTTTTTAAATGGTACTTTATGGACCAAATTTTTAAATTTTGAGTTTGAAATCATAAACACTCGTAGAAAAAAAATTCTACCTAACCCTTGCGGAAGTGTATTTCCCGCCCGAACTCCTCCCATGCGTAAAAGTATCACTTTCCGCACTAATAGGCAGATCTATCTGGAGAACATTTACCCTCGATATCAATTATTAAGTATAAAAAAATTAAAGATTGTATTTCCAAAAAAATTTGACAAGTCTGAAAATAACGACCAAGCCTTTTTACATTTATAAATAACGAGCCGCTTCTGGCCGCTGCTAAACGTAAGGTGGTTGGAGCATGTGTGAGGAGGAGCATGTCTGGTACAGCGTTGCCAGTGGAACATAAAATGGTTTTCCCTAAATCTAACGACGATGAGTCTATTTTAGTTAAACGTCTTTGCTAGGAAGACATTTTAAAGCAAAAACTATCTTTCAAATGAGTTATATGTATATGTTTTTGGATAATTGTAGCAGTAATTTACCTTGGGTAGACATTGAACACCCGGGTCAAACTATTTTAGTGACCACCCTGTATTTTTGTATTAAAAAGTTTAAAATTGGCATTTTTTTGTGTTTCCCTTGTGGAAAAAGGCTAAATATCAAAAAGTACTTGACCAATCGAAAAAAGAAAACCACAGATCGAAAGATAATTTCTTTCTGCGTTTTATCTATTATGTTCTACGTCTATTAAAGATAAGGGTTGCCATGGAAACCGAGATAGACAGGATTGTTACACCAAATTAAAAGTTTTCCAAAAAAATTCGCAGATTGAAGAAAGCTTTTCTGATTTTATTTATTTTTACGGATTTCCTTAACAGCCATTCCAAGCCAACGGAGGTTACATTTTGCACACTTTTTTTACAAATGAATTGAAGTTGTGTACTTTGCTTGGTATATGTGCTATATTTAGTGGTAAAGAGTAAAAATACATTAAATAGTTAATCAAATAATAATTAAGTTAATCTTCTGTCACTCCTTGTTTCGCGTCGGGAAAACTGCAAATTTGCACTAAGGGTTACAAACAAAAGAAGTGAAATTAATTTTTTTCTTGTTTGACTCAATTATTTATGTGCTAAATGGGTTGGAAAATAAAATAATATTTAATATGTTCCATTTAAATTGTGCGAATTCTTCTTTTAAAATTTATCAGAATCTAAAATAGTGCACAACGGAGGTTACAAAATTTCTTTATAGCAACATATGTTTTTAAAATGTAATTGTTTGTCTAAAATTTAAAAATCATTTTAAATTTACAAAATTTAACTTGAAACTAAATGTTTTATAATATCAATGATAATTGTTACCAATATTTAATGATATTTTTACAAGAAACGCATTTCTACAACGCAAAAATTTCTAGGATTTTATGCGTGTCGTGGTCGGCTTTATGTCATGCGTAGAGATGGGTATGGGCATCTTGGTTAATATGGAAAAATGTTTAACACGTTTTTTTTGCAAAACTAAAATGTTTAGAAAATCAAGTTTACGTCATATGCAAGTAAAATATAAAATTGTGACCAAATTAGACTAAAAAAAACACTGAAGGAATTTTTTTCAGATTTATCCTTGTTGGACTAAATATTATTTTATGTTTTTAAATTGATTAGATTTATAAAGATTAGAGGGCAATATTTATTTATGAAAAAAAAAATGGCCATTTTTCATCTCTTTGTAAATACAACATTGTATTGTATTTTTCAACTTTGCTAAAAAAATCTTGAATTTTCATTTTTTGCACAACGGAGTTTACTCCGAGTCATCTGGTCAATAAAAAATAATTTTACCATTAAATATTCATACTTTCTTAAAAATTAAAGTTGAAAATGCTTCAGAATTGACGATGCAACAAATAAAAAATAATGGTGTCTATAGAACAAATCTAGCTGTCAATTCATGTTCGCTTCTATTTATTTAATTTTTCATGTCTTGTTTTGGATGGATATACATAAGCATAAAATAATTTGATCTATACAAATTTGAAAAACTGGATTTCTTTGTAAGAGAAAAGTTAAATTTAGGTTCCAATAATGATTTTTTAATTAAAATAAATTCAAATATCTTAATTTTAAATTTTAACCTGGTTGACTTTTTTATGGAATGGCTGCTAAGCCAAGATAAACTATATTTAAGTCAACGTAATTTTCAATATTATAAAGTTTATAAAATATTTTAATATTTGATAGAGAAGGTAAAAATAATATAGGTAATTGGGTAAACTTTTGATTGTTTCCAACCCTATACACTTTCGTACAAAAAGGTGTTCATGCCGACGTGTGCTTCTTAAATGTATAATTTTTTTCAAATAACCTCAATCGAGTTTCGACGAATAAATTTGTTTTATAAATGATATTAAGGTGAGAACTAAAGTATACAGTTAGTTAACAACTAACTGTAGTTGTAAAGCAGTTTTAAAAAAGATCTGTTTAACAAAAGTAGTTGTTTGAAATAATTATTTGTTTTTTTTTCTATCATTAATTAAACGAACTATTAAAAATAGTAGTTTTTACAAGTAGTGGCTAAAATAGTGTTTTTTTACAAGCGTTGTTTAAAGAACGAGAGCAATAAGTTCTTTAAAAACACAAGTAAAAAAAACACAGTTAAGACACGAGTTGTAAAACTTTTTTTTGATCAAAGTTTAAAAAATTTTTTCACACACATCATAAATCAAAAGTCAAAATCTCCGGTCCTAGATTTTTTTGCGGCGGTATATGATGGGGCCTCGAAACTAAGCCCGACGCCACTCTAAAATAATAGTAATACTTTTTGTATACATATAAAGCAATACTTTAACAAATTTAAAGAGTTTTTGGATACCTTGTATAATCTCTGAAGAACCCATATTTAAGCAAATAGCGCTCGGCTCCTCTTAGGATTCGGCGTCAGGCGCCGAGAACCACGAACGTCAAAAAAATGGACAAGGCATTGTGAAAACGATTTTCGTTGGTGGGGGAGGACTGCAACTATAAATTTGGGGTCATTTTATTGCTACTAAATTGTCTGACAGCTTTGCACGTCAGAACTGTCAGTTTTGATATGTATTTACCCCTTCCTGTAAACTTAACTTTCAAGTAATTGTTTACTTTTATAAGGTTTACATTGTCGTTTCGTTTGACAGTTTTGCGGTTTCGTTGTGCCCATAATTTCGGTAACTTTAATCTGATTTTTTTTCAACAGACCAGAGAGTACACATTTTTCAAACAATTTTTTGCATGGAAAGTGTAACTTTACAAAAATGGGATCAGAAAATAAAACATAGAGCGGAAAAGGAAGAAGAGACCAGAAAATAATAATTTTCCGGTCTATGTTTTATTTTCTGGTCCCATTTTTAGTAAGTTGGCTATGACTTGTGTTCACAGTTTTAAAACTTTTTTTATTTATTTATTTTTTAAATTTCTTTTTTGATTTTTTTTTTATTTTTGTGTATTTTTTTATTATTTCAATTTTCTAATTTTTTTTTATTCTTTTTAATTTTTTTTATTCTTTTTATTTTTTTTTCATTTTTTTTTTATTTTTAAAATAAAAAGTTTATTAATGACCTCTCAGTGTAAAAATAGGTGAATATTAGTTGTCGAAAAAAAAAGTACGATACATGACCGGAAACTCATTTTACATGTTGCCACAGATTTACAGTTCTCGCCTACGACTCGCCCTGTAAACTTTTTGTGTCGATCTGTAAAGTTCCCTTTTCCGATCTAGTAACGTACAAATACCTATTATAGCATTTGAAAGATAATTTTTTCTGCTTTAAAATATTTTCATTTGATTTTTTCACTAAAATCCCTAGTTTTTGAGATATTTTCAAAAGTCTGATTTTGCCGCATTCAACCCCCCGTATTTCATAAAGTACCTTACGCGCAGCTAGATACTCAACAGTTTCTTAAAATAGAAGGTCTTCGGAACATATTGGCCTAAAAGTAGCTTACATATTAATTTATTTTTGCTCAAAATAAATAGCTTGACTTCCTGTACTACATTACTTTTTAGTGTAAATGAAAAGGAAACTATGTCCACGTAGAGAGATGCAATATGTGGGTCACGGGTTTGGTTTTTTTTATTAATATTGTGTTGTCACAGTACCAATAGAAGTACTTATGCCAAATTTGACTCAAACCGGTTGTAGGGAAGTTGGTGAAGTGCGCATATGTCGGAAATCTGAAAAGTGCATATTTCTACCAGGATTGGTTAAAAAAGTTACGATTTTTCAAATATAATACCATTACCCCCTTTTAACCCCTGAACTATTCTCACCAAGTTATTTTTTTTCCTTAAAAACTAGAAAATCGGCATATTTGTAGTGACTTTGTTTTATATATAATCTTTTTAAATATATTAACCCCTCTCACCCCGTCCACTGCGCCCTTACCGAATTAGTTTTTCTTCCAAAATTAGGAAACATTAATAGGAATTTAAATCTCAAAACTGCATAATCGTAGTAGCTTTGGACCAAAACTTGTGAATTTTTAAATATTATAACCCCCTCGCACTCTTTAAGAACCCACCACCAGAGCTTTGGACCAAAACTTATGAATTTCTAAATATTATAACCTCCTCTCCCCTTTAATAACCACCGCCAGAGTAGTTTTTCCTCTTAAACTAGAAAATATTTGGACCGGGAATCTGAAAACATTATGTGAAACTCATCCCTGAAAACTACCTATTCGTAGCAATATTTAAAGCAAACAAACAAAAAAAAAGATTATCTGCTATTTTTTCTTTTATTTCTTGTCCACGGTCAACACTGATTGTCACCGATCCTCACCACTAAAATAATATAAAGGCTTCTACTCATTTTGGTTTGCTTACCTTTATAGCCATGGACGCTGCAAAAATTTTGGGAATTTTTTTATTTCTATTTTAAAACAGAACTTAAGTTCGGAAAAATTACATTTTATAATACCTTTGAAGAAGTTTGCACCTGAAGACGATCAGAGATTGTACTGATCGAAACGTCGTGTATAAATAAAATATAGACAATAGAAGTCCGAAACACAGAGTTAATTTCAAACGCATCATTGTCTCAAACTTTCAAACTTTTGACGATTTGACAATTTTATGACGAAAAGGCCTGGAACTTTTGATAACATCAAGTATGGTAGGTCAGACAAGTCTAGTATAGCGGATATGTATTAGAAACATTCTTAAGATCTATAAGTAGTAATAGAAAATTAAATCCAGAACAAGTTTAACAACAAAAAAATTTCAATTAATTGTTTTAATGAAAACTAACTAGTTAAAGTGCTTAAAAATGTTGTTATTTTAAAATTAATAGATGACTAACTGAGTTTTATACTTAGATTGTTATTAAGTATCAAGTAATATATTTGACATATTGACATAAAATAAATTATGAAAGGAAAATTTAGCGCCCTAATAAATTTACAGAAGATTTGTGGCGTAGAGATTCTAGAGGTCCCGAGTTCAAATCCTGGTCGAGGAAAAACTTTTTTCCGATTTATTCCCTTACCCTTTGCCCTCTACGCCACAAATCTTTTCTGTAAAATAAATTATTAGGCACATGAATTTTAAAAATTGCTGTAATTAGAATCATATCATTATAAACTGCTGAATCAATCCTACCTCTAAGTGGTTTTGTCATAGGTCACATAAAAATGAGCCACAAAGTAATATTAGTAATTACATCTTTTGAATAAGGACTCTATGTATTTTTCGAAATACTAGGTTTTGTAAAAATTTTAATATATTCTTGATATGACTTAAATATTCCATTTTTTATTAAGTAAGTAAACCTTTTTTATATACATACAGGGTAAGTCAGAAATCGTTATTAAAGTTTTGATTTTTTGTAACTTTTACGTCACCCTGTTGAATTATGATGTTGAAATCACTTGTCAATATAGAAAATGTTAAGCTTCCCAAGAAGAATTTGCACGTTATCTTACGTTGTGCAGACGTAGCGAATAAATGAACCGACGTCAGCCAGCAACGTCTTTTCGACTTCCTGTCAACCCTTATTTATGCCAAAATGGGGAATACAGATTCACGTCGCCTTGAAGTCAGTAGGACGTCATGAATAAGCTTTCGCCAATTGCATACGTCGCCCATTCGTTCATTTCCGTTATTTAAATTTAAAAGGATATCGCCCTCTTTAAATGGAGATTTTTATGTGGTAGCGCCCTTAGAAGAACTTTGTTTTATTGCACCAACTCTCTACCCCTCCCAGACATATTCAAAAAATGACGGCGAAGTTGTCGAAATCGCACTTGGAAGGGAATTTTGATTTATTGTACCATAAAGTAAGTAACTAACAGAGGAACGATGTATATGGGACGCTGGTTGACCGAAATTGAGGCAGACTTTGGGCTCGGAGCTAAAGCTTGCATCAAAATCGTTTGGCGCGTACGACTTTGCCGCTAGTAACAAAAAAAATAATGACTAACGAAACTGTGGCAGAGTTTGGGCTCGTAGCGAAAGTATGCATACAAAATGATTTTGGGCATTCCATTAGTACCAAAAACAATGGTAGAGGATTACGAATTTGTGATTAGATGTTAAAAATTATAAAGTTAACAGGCTCCCCCTCTTCGAAGGGTGAGTGATGATTGTAACATTTAACCATTAATTAGTTTTTATTAAAAAACACTTTTTGCTTATATTTATTTTATACATTTAGTGAGTTTGAATTTATTCCATGTGCCAAGAAAAGGATGGAGCGGCTAGAAAAATTAAAAAAATGGAGCGACTAGAAAAATGGAGCAGTGGTAAAAAACTAAAAATAGAGAAAATTGAATTAATGGAGAAATCGAAAATGGAGTGGTTGAGAAAAGGATGCTGTGGTAAAAAATATAAAAAGACGAAAGAAAATGGAAAAAACTGAAAAAATACCGCAGGTGAAAATATGGCGCGGTAGTGAAAATGGATATGCAAAAATGGCTAAAATAAAAAATTGGAGCGGGCGGAGGTCACATGTAAATAGAGTACCGTTAAGTGGCATTTTTTCTATCTTAAAGTGTATTAAATAGTTTATAAACCACGCACCTAGTGTCTTTTTTTTTGGCCTCGGGATAAAAAGTGACATAATAAACCCATCAAAGTGTTTTTACTTCCCTCGCTAAGGGAAGCAATGTGATCATCTACAAATCGCACTTCGAGATTTTCATGATTCTCCACGAATTTTGAGGTTCCGAATAGTGATAAGCACGAATCCAGACGCCGTCGCTCTGTCTGTCGGTAGGTCTGTCTGTCGCCTACTTTGTAGCCACTCTATCTTAAAAACTCCTGCACCAATCATAACAAAATTTTACATAGTCATTACTTGTGTTGACGTGCAGACGCCTATTGTTTGCCTATTACACCCTTCGGAGCCGCAACCTCCAAAAAACTTCATCCCTAAAAAAAAATATTGTTTTTTTCTTACCGTGTGATACCTCTTTGGAAAACTTATAAAAATCATAGATGAATGGCGACCAATTTTTTGACTACATATATATATATATATCAGATAAAAAATGCAAAAAACTCTTAAAAAATTCAATTTTCTGTGCCATATATCTCGAGTTATGAAACGAAATGTTAAATAAAAAGTAGCTTAAGTTAGGATCCAGGTCATACCCTATTGTTATCAAATTTCATACAAATCGGTTTAGCCGTTTTTGCGTGATTAATAAACAAAAATCTTAGTGTCACGGCACTATATATATAAATATATATGTTTTTAGAAACAATAGAGTCTGAATCGGTAAAATGTATTAGAAAAATCCGTCTACTCGAAAGAATCTCTGGATACACCCTGGAAAAGTGTGGATACTCCCTGGAAAAGTCTGAGTAAACCCCGTAGAGATCTGAATACAGCCTGGAATTTCTGGATACACCCTAGAAAAGTCTGGAAACACCCAGGAAAAGTCACGATACACTCAGAAAAAGTCTGGAAAGACCCTGGAAAAGTCTGGATACACTCTGGAAGTCTGGAAACACCTTGGAAAAGTCTGGAAACACGCTGGAAAAGTCTGGATACCCTCTGGAAAAGTCTGGAAAGACCCTGGAAAAGTCTGGAAACACGGTGGAAAAGTCTGGAAAGACCCAGGCAAAGTCTGGAAACCCTCTGTAAAAGTCTCGAAAGACCCTAGAAGTCTGAATACACTCTGGAAAAGTCTGGAAATACCTGGATACACCCTGGAAAAGTTTGGATACACTCTGGAAAAGTCGGGATATCCTCTGGAAAAGTCTGGAAAGAACCTGGAAGTCTGGATACACTGTGGAGAAGTCTGGAAAGACCGTGGAAAAGTCTGGATACACTCTGGAAATGTCTGGAAAGACCCTGCAAAAGTCTGGACACACTCTGGAAAAGTCTGGATACACTCTGGAAGAGTCTGGAAGGACCCTGGAAAAGTTTGGACACTCTGTAAAAGTCTGGAAAGACCGTGGAAAAGTCTGGATACACTCTGGAAGCCTGGAAGGACCCTGGAAAAGTCTGGATACACTTTGTGACGTCTGGAAAGACCCTGTAAAAGTCTGGATACAATCTGGAAAAGTGGGAAAACCCTGGAAAAGTCTGGATACACTCTGGGAAAGTCTTGAAAGACCCTGAAAACGTCTAGAAAGACCCTGAGAAAGTCTGGAAAGACCCTGAAAAAGTCTGGCTACACTCTGGAAAAGTCTGGAAAGACCCTGGAACTCTGGATACACTCTGGAAAAGTCTGGAAGGACCCTGGAAAAGTTTGGGTACACTCTGGAAAGACCTAGATAAAGTCAGAAAATGTTCGAGTACAAGTCTGAATACACCCCTCAACAGTGTGGATATACCCAAGAAAAGTCTGGATATACCCTGAAAAAATCTGACCGACCCAATCTAACCCATGTGTATACGAGTAGTGTTTTTTTTTTTATATATGTTCTTGAGCGAGGGAAGTTTTAGAGTAAACCTTTACTCGATTTATTTTTATACACAATCTTGAAAGTGATTTTTACACACACACTTCTTATATACATATATACTAAAGGGTGGAGCGGCTAGAAAAATTGAAAAACTGGAGCGACAGCGGAAAAATGGAGCAGTGATAAAAAAATGGAGAAACTTGAAAAATGGAGAAAATGAAACGGATGTAAAATTGATAAAATGGAAAGAATGGAGAAAATTAAGCGGTTGGGAAAGTGGCTGTATTATGTGCTATTGTTTGTAAATAGAGTACCGTTAAGTGGCATTTTTTTTCTTTTTTTCTACCTACCTACCTAGTATATTAACTACTTGACCGAAGTGTCTTTTTATTCCTGAACAAATTTGTAGCCCTCGCTTCACTCAGGCAACAAACTTTTCGCCTTAGGACAAAAAGTGTTCTCTGTTACCAATATGGGCAATATTTGTCTGTCTTTATAATTCAGCCCAGCAAACATCGGATTACTAAAAATGAGAAAGATATAGCATTTTACAATTTTTATATATTTGATGTGCGCAGCAATTCGCGGTGTCATTACAAATTAAGCAATATTTTACTCTAATAATCGTAGGTATCACAGATCACTTCATGCCAATGCAATATTTACGCTTTTTTGTATTGTTGCTGCGCATTGCAGTAAAAATTGTACAAATATTGTAAAATGCAAAGTTCCAAATTAGGGCTTTTTTTGTACTTGCGATATGTTTGCTTTTCAGTCGGGCAGTATCTAGGCTCAGTTAAGTTTGCCCCCCCCCCAGATCGATTTTCTCAAAAATTTTTATGCCAAAATTTTGCACACATTTTGCACAATTTTGCACACCACAAATCAATATTTTTCAAAAATTATGATGTCATTTGAAAGGTCTTATTTTGCACAATTTTGCACACCCATTTTAAAATTTTGCACACCTCCCTGTAACCCACACGAGGGTTCTGAAAATATCAAGTTTGCCCCCCCCCAGTCAATATTTTTCAAAAAGTTTGGTGTCGTTAGAAAGGTCTTATTTTGCACACCCATTTTAAAATTTTGCACACCTCCCTGTAACCCACACGAGGGTTCTGAAAATATCAAGTTTGCCCCCCCCCCAGTCAACATTTTTAAAAAATTTTGGTGTCGTTAGAAAGATCTTATTTTGCACAATTTTGCACACCCATTTTAAAATTTTGCACACCTCCCTGTAACCCACACAAGGGTTCTGAAAATATCAAGTTTGCCCCCCCCCAGTCAATATTTTTCAAAAAGTTTGGTGTCATTAGAAAGGTCTGATTTTGCACAATTTTGCACACCCATTTTAAAATTTTCTACACCTCCCTCTAACCCACACGAAGATTCTGAAAATATGAAGTTTGCCCCCCCCCACCGTCGATATTTTTCAAAAAATTTTGTGTCATTCGAAAAGCCTATTTTGCGCAATTTTGCACACCCTTCAGTACCCCACAAGAGCGTTCTCAAAAAAGTTTGCCCCCCCCCAGTTAATATTTTTCAAAAAATTTATGTCAGTCGAAAAGCCTAATTTTGCACAACTATTTTTAAATTTTGCACACTTCCCATGCCGTTTTCTTTTTATGGCGTTTACGGTTAAACTTGGTCCTAAAATTTCCCAGAAGTATAAGCAAATGAAGGAGACCTCGATTGTGTAATATCTTTGAATATTGTTTAAATTTACAGATAATTGTTTATGTTTACATTTGTATATAATCTTGGGCACTTAAAATGGCAAATAAGAAAAAAATTATTATTCCTTTTATAGATCGAAAAAAAAATCAAATCGAATTCAAAATATATGTGCGTAAATTTGACTCAATTCTCAACCCAAAGACGGAAACAACGCCTGCTGCAAATGGGATGACACCAATAGGTAGAAAGTTAAAGTTCCATTCACACTTAAGATCTTTGTTTAATTGGTCAGTGTTTTTGTCTTTTTCCTTATTATTATTGTTACTTCTGCGACTGCGCAGTTCCATAACAGAGTTCGGAATTTCCGGAGGAATTACTTTATGGTTATCGTTATTTTATTTTTTTCGTAATATTTTTGGAAAATTGATTGATGAGGTACGTATCATCGACTAAAAAAAGTAAAAAGTAAGTAAAAACGTTAGGTTATATTTACCGATAACCACAAAGTAATTGCGTAAACTGAGAGGTAGTGCACTTATTACGTAACCCTTATTTTGCCCAATTTTGACCCCAACCCGCGACCCCCTATATAACGCTTTGTAACGTTTGGGACTACTCCAGTCTAAAATAACAAAACGTTTTGCTGCCAGAGACCCCCTCTTTTTTTTCTTTTTCACTCGAGAAATCCAAAAAGTTGTTTTATTTCACAATAATAATTTAAAAATTCCGTTACGTAACGGAACCGCGAAACCCCGCTCACCCCTACATAACCCCTATAAACGTTACGCCTAGTTGCCACCTATGCGTACTCACCCTGACATTAAAAACGCATCACGCGACACTTTTAAAAAATCGGCAAATGCATGGCTGATCACGTGATGCATTTTTAGAGTCAGGGTGGGCACGCATAGGTGAGAACCAGGCGTTACGTAATGTTATGTATTTTAAATAGAGGCGTTCACATTGACTTTCCTGCCGAAATGGAACGCCACCATTTAAAATACACGTTGCAAACTTCGGAAATTTCACCCGAAGTCATTCTGAATCATGAACACAAATAAAACTAGGCATTGCTAAGCGACATTTCAATATATTACATAAAAGGCCTTCGCGCGTGGTAGGTGTAGGTACGCACGCATTCCTCTTTACGGCACGTACAACCTCCCGCCTCCCGCGGATACCTGTCCCGAATTCAGATATAGGTGCATATACCTACCTACTAGTTTCTGTAGCTGTTTTCTTGGTCCTAAAATTTCCCAGAAGTATAAGCAAAATAAGGAGACCTCGATTGTGTAATATCTTCGAATATTGTTTAAATTTACATATAATTGCTTATGCTTACATATATGTGTCTATAATCAAAAGTTTTTAATTTTTATGAATTTCCGGATTATACTTAATTTTTCACATGCTATGACATCATCTAACAAATGGACGTAGATAGCACATCCTGTGAAGATCCATACCTTGAGAACCGCAACCATTCTGAACCGGCAAAATAGGCTGGTTCCGATTCTCAAGGCATCGAACATGACAGGATGCGCTGTCTACATCGATTTTTTCTGTTCATTTTTGATATGAAAATTTAAGTATAATCCGGAAATTCATAAAAATTAAAAACTTTTGATTATATACAAATGTAAACATAAACAATTATCTGTAAATTTAAACAATATTCAAAGATATTACACAATCGAGGTCTCCTACGTTTGCTTATACTTCTGGGAAATTTTAGGACCAAGTTTAACCGTAAACGCCACAAAAAGAAAACGGCATGGGAAGTGTGCAAAATTTAAAAATAGTTGTGCAAAATTAGGCTTCTCGAATGACATAAATTTTTTGAAAAATATTAACTGGGGGGGCAAACTTTTTTGAGAACGCTCTTGTGGGGTACTGAAGGATGTGCAAAATTGCGCAAAATAGACTTTCGGAATGACACAAAATTTTTTGAAAAATATCGACGGTCGGGGGGGGGGGGGGGGCAAACTTGATATTTTCAGAATCTTCGTGTGGGTTAGAGGGAGGTGTGCAAAATTTTAAAATGGGTGTACAAAATGATGCAAAATTAGACCTTTATAATGACTCCAAAATTTTTAAAAAATATTGACTGGGGGGCAAACTTGATATTTTCAGAACCCTCGTGTAGGTTTCAGGGAGGTGTGCAAAATTTTAAAATGGGTGTGCAAAATTGTGCAAAATAAGACCTTTCTAACGCCACCAAATTTTTTTTAAAATGTTGACTGGGGGTGGCAAACTTGATATTTTCAGAACCCTCTTGTGGGTTACAGGGAGGTGTGCAAAATTTTAAAATGGGTGTGCAAAATTGTGCAAAATAATACCTTTCTAACGGCACCAAACTTTTTGAAAAATATTGACTGGGGGGGGGGCAAACTTGATATTTTCAGAACCCTCGTGTGGGTTACAGGGAGGTGTGCAAAATTTTAAAATGGGTGTGCAAAATTGTGCAAAATAAGACCTTTCTAACGCCACCAAATTTTTTTTAAAATGTTGACTGGGGGTGGCAAACTTGATATTTTCAGAACCCTCGTGTGGGTTACAGGGAGGTGTGCAAAATTTTAAAATGGGTGTGCAAAATTGTGCAAAATAAGACTTTTCTAACGCCACCCAATTTTTTTTAAAATGTTGACTGGGGGTGGCAAACTTGATATTTTCAGAACCCTCTTGTGGGTTACAGGGAGGTGTGCAAAATTTTAAAATGGGTGTGCAAAATTGTGCAAAATAATACCTTTCTAACGGCACCAAACTTTTTGAAAAATATTGACTGGGGGGGGCAAACTTGATATTTTCAGAACCCTCGTGTGGGTTACAGGGAGGTGTGCAAAATTTTAAAATGGGTGTGCAAAATTGTGCAAAATAAGACCTTTCTAACGCCACCAAATTTTTTTTAAAATGTTGACTGGGGGTGGCAAACTTGATATTTTCAGAACCCTCTTGTGGGTTACAGGGAGGTGTGCAAAATTTTAAAATGGGTGTGCAAAATTGTGCAAAATAAGACCTTTCTAACGGCACCAAACTTTTTGAAAAATATTGACTGGGGGGGGCAAACTTGATATTTTCAGAACCCTCGTGTGGGTTACAGGGAGGTGTGCAAAATTTTAAAATGGGTGTGCAAAATTGTGCAAAATAAGACCTTTCTAATGACACCAAATTTTTTGAAAAATATTGACTGGGGGGGGCAAACTTGATATTTTCAGAACCCTCGTGTGGGTTACAGGGAGGTGTGCAAAATTTTAAAATGGGTGTGCAAAATTGTGCAAAATAAGACCTTTCTAACGCCACCAAATTTTTTTTAAAATGTTGACTGGGGGTGGCAAACTTGATATTTTCAGAACCCTCTTGTGGGTTACAGGGAGGTGTGCAAAATTTTAAAATGGGTGTGCAAAATTGTGCAAAATAAGACCTTTCTAACGGCACCAAACTTTTTGAAAAATATTGACTGGGGGGGGGGCAAACTTAATATTTTCAGAACCCTCGTGTGGGTTACAGGGAGGTGTGCAAAATTTTAAAATGGGTGTGCAAAATTGTGCAAAATAAGACCTTTCTAACGACACCAAATTTTTTGAAAAATATTGACTGGGGGGGGGGCAAACTTGATATTTTCAGAACCCTCGTGTGGGTTACAGGGAGGTGTGCAAAATTTTAAAATGGGTGTGCAAAATTGTGCAAAATAAGACCTTTCAAATGACATCATAATTTTTGAAAAATATTAACTGGGGGGGGCAACGTCAAGTTTGCCCCCCCCCCCACAGAAAATGGGCTGTAGTTTCTCGTAGGAAGGTGTGCAAAATTTGATTTGTGGTGTGCAAAATTGTGCAAAATGTGTGCAAAATTTTGGCATAAAAATTTTTGAGAAAATCGATCTGGGGGGGGCAAACTTAACTGAGCCCAGTATCTATTTGTTGGAGAATTTGTTTTCAGGCAGGCAATTAATATTATTACCGGGAGTATTTTTGACTGTTGACAGATTAATAAGCGTTATCAGATTTAACGCCGGCCGTAATAGTATTACGTTCTCATGCTCAATTTATTAAAAGTGGAGATTATTTTTTTCTGTCAGTGTCCTTAGCTCAGGAAATGTCGAAATGACGTTCAAAACGATATCCATACTTTTTAGAACAGATTTTATAAAAATTAAGACACTTAAATCACTCACAAGTAGGCATCGTTCCGCACTGGCACTTATCCAAGTTAACTGATTTTCAATAGGATTATGCTCCTAGAAGAAGAAGTTTTTAACTTTAATATGGCCGTTGTAAGATGTCGACTGATATGTCAGTTTTGTGCCATGATTAGGCGTTTTGAAAGCGCTTTATACTTTTAAAAAAGTTTTTTTTTTAAATCAGAAAATAAATAAAAAAGTTCAATATGGTGTATTCAATATAGCGCTGCCAGTTTTGAAATTTTACATTATATTTGAAAAAATCAATTATGGAAAATTCAAAAAAAGAAAATACATTAAGGTCGCTTTGCAAATATGTCAGTAAGCCATAATAAAGTATTTTTAGATGGGTTATATCTAAAATTTGTCCAAAATATTTAAATCTGAATAGCATTATTCTCATAGTATTTGTCATTTTTTTCACATGGATATTCCATTTTAGATGTTTGTCAATGTGGACTCCTAAGTATTTAATGGAATCTGTAGAAATTATTATCATAATTTGGTAAAGATCTTTTATTGCAAGAAAACGGTATAAAATACGTCTTATCAAAATTTATTGTTAATAATTTCTAATTAGCTTCCTAAGAGGGAGGTTTGTATACAGCATTTATAACAATGCCGACGTATTAAAACCTAACCTCTAAAATTGCTGAATATTTTGTTTATATCAACATAGTAGAATCAGAAAGAAAAAATCTATCAAAATTTTATAAAATATACAGGGTATTCAATTAAAAAAACAGAACCTCATGGCCACTCTGCGTGTAGAGTGTGATTAAGTAAAAACCTGCATGTAACCTTTCTGATTTACCAAAACAGACATTTAAGATCATAATTCTGCGCCTTGGTTCACAATGGGCGGATGTCACAAAATCGTAATTGTGCAGGAAAGCCAAAAAAAAGGATGCCTTTATTGTTCCAAATAATACCTGGACATGCGCCTTTTGTGAATTCGTTAATATTACCTATTAAAGTAACACTCGTGGCATATCGGACAAAGCGTTTTTGTTATGTCTAATGGAGAATCCAGACACCTACAGACCTGTTTCACCCTTATTAGGAATCATCAGGGAGTCATAGGATTGTACCTGGCAGTTGAAGCTACACAGGCAACTATGCAAACCTCTCGAATTTAAAACAAAAAGTTTGTTTGTCGAATAAACTGAGAAACAAAAACATCAAAATTGAAAAGTGCAGTAGTACGTAAATACAAAATCTGTACCTCTCAGCAAATAATAGAAAGAAACCTGTAAAAATATAAGGTCACTGTAACATGACTATTACAAAGAAGTAACATTCGCAGCAGCACCCCTAATTGGAGCTTCATACTACGTGGCCCTAATTTTAAGTCATCAGCAAGCAATCCCTCCTTAGGAGGCTTGTTGCACACAAATAAAACGCCAAAACAATTAAAAAAAAAACAACAAAGTGAGTCTCGGAAACGAGATTGTGAATTTTTTCTCTTTTGGAAACCATATTGATATTTTGAAGTAATAGAGTATTTTGTCAAAAAATTTGTGTAAATACTGCGAAAAACTGCAACCTCAACTTTTTTCGCTTTCCAAAGGACATCAAAAAGTAAGTTCCCATTAATAATTAATACTAGTAGGTGTTAAAAAGAAAAGAAGATAATTTAGAATTTATGCGCAAAGTAATACCTATCTCTCCTTCAGACATGAATGCTGTTCATGCTGTAAAGTGGTATCTTTCCTGTCCTCTATTTGCGTGCGCTTTCCGCATTAGTTAAGATAATATATTGCTATATACTTTTTTGTTCGCAATGCACTAACTTTTTTGAAATTGCAATATTTTTTAAAAAATGCGAAATTAAATAAAATAAATAAGCGTAAAATCTTTTTTGTAGTCCTTAGGAGAAGAAAAAAAGGTAATTTCACATCTCACACGATTATTTCACTTAGCTACCGCCTCGTTTTATAATATTCGCGCTCGTGTGAAATTTTTCACTTTTTACAAAAGTAATGTAATATACTATACTCCACATGTTCTAGACGCTTGTAGGAAAATACACAGGGCCATTTAAAATATCTCCAAAACTAAATTGTTTAAAAAGAAGTTTTCTTCTACAAGTACATTGAATTCCCTGTTAACTCTGTTAAAAATACCATACATACATATAGTTCCACAGAAAAACAGAAAAAGAACGATGCTTTAAGGATAATGTGTTAGTGACAATTATCTTTACACTTTCTCATGTAACTTTATCGCACGTTTTTTCCTATAGATAAATATGATAAATTGGTGCTTACTTAATAGGTAAGCCAAGAATTATTTGCCCATATTTGCCTTATAACACTTTTTTTGCTTCTTTTATGACAAGCGATAAAGATAAAAAAAACGTCGATTTACCTAAATATTTACAAGAATAGGTAGTTAAATCAAACAAGTCACTGAGCTCGAGGTCACCGAGAGCCTACGTGCACGGAACGCCCAAAAGGAAATAGTTTCGCTTCTTTGTTTGCCAGTTCACTGGTTACATGTCATTTATTTATTTCTATTGCGAGGGGTAAACCAATCCCAAAAGTGACTATAATTTAAGGACCTCTTGATGACCTCTTTTAAATGATATTTGTGCGCTATTGATGTCGCATTATACCTGGCTGCTACCTTCTCCCAAGATAATTTTTTTTCTGTGGTTTTTGTTTTGTCTGTCCCGTTGTTTTCTATAATATTTTAAATTGGGGATTTGCCTGATATTAAAAAGTGGGGTTTTTCATTTAAGGAAAATTTTAATGACCTTGCCCTTTTGGCAGCAGTACAGAAGATAGAGCCATTCTCCTCCATATCACTCACGGATTACCAATGTTTTCATAAAGGGATTGAATTACTATTGAATAATTTTGATACGGATTCATTTGTAGTTCAACCCTATCGTGAGGTCGTATTATTTATCATTATTTCTTGCCCAAAAATCTTTAAAAATTACAAAATTTACGAACAACAAAAAGAAATTAATCTAAAAAGTGGTGTTCTCTGGAGTTAGTTCATTATACCAACTTTTTCTATTTTAAGTAAATATTCCTAGATCAGCAGTTATATATATGAAAGGTAATCCTCCAGCTCGTCCACCAATTTATTTTAAACTACCAGTTATTTTAAACAGTAGATTAAGCAAAATGGTGCAAATTGGACATAAGTACCAATTTTCATCATGTAACACCATTTTTAGGTGTGTTTTTATTTTTTTTATTTAGGGGTAGTTTTAAGTTTATGTAAGTATGGCAAATTTCATCACGTAACACAATTTTTAAGGACTATTTTATGTGTTTTTTTATTTATGGATAGTTTTTTATGTTGGACGAGTCGTAAGGGAATGCAGCTTTATGCCACGTTTCATCACGTAACACCATTTTTAAACACTATTTAATGTGTTTTTATATTTTTTTATTTATGTATAGTTTTTTATGTTAGACGAGTCGTAAGGGAATGCAGCTTGGTACATAGGTTTACAAGAAGGTGTTTTATGATTATGCCAAGTTCTATCGCGTAACAGCCTTTTTACATTGGGGTTTTTATTTGTTCATTAATAAATATCTTTATTTAGCAAAAATTTGGCTAATACAAAATACATTAACATAGTTTACACTTCAAATTGTTTAATTGAATTGAACTGATAAAAACATTATTTTATATCATATTATAGACAAATTAATCTACTTACTCATTTGGCATTTTTTATAGCACATTTAGGTATCCAAAAGGGATTTTTAAGTCTTAAAATTAAAAAAAACAACTAAACAAATAAATGACATTTAAAAACATTCACAATTATATAAATTATAAACACATTTAAAGAATAATGCAAAGGAAAAATAAAAATACATGATCAAGAACAAGGGGTTGGGTTGGGTTTAGTTTTTGTCAATTGACTTCTTATTGTTGTGGTCATTTTGGAGACAGTCCGAAGATGGTATTGGTTGCCTATTCTTCTTATCTTTTATGAGATTACTTTGATGTGTGGAATTATAAGTGTCGTCTTTCTTTCAGTATTTACGTCCGTCGTCTTTAGTGTTGGCGTGGTCTGAAGTTTTTTTGATCGTGTAGTTGGAGAAACCATCGTTCGCAGGTAGGATCGAATTTTTGTCTTTTCTTTATTTAAAGCTTCTTCTGTATTGCAGATGTAGGTGGTTTGATCTATGAGAGATTTTGAAATTCCCAGTTTGATTGATGTGGAGTGGTTTTTGACTTGAAGTGCTTTGAATTTTTGATGAATGATGGTGACTTTCCTTGAAGACGCTTGATGATTAGTAAAAGATATTTAGCAAGATTATAAGTCAGACAATTGCGAGAACTGGTTATTGGTCGGAGCAGCATGTTATCCTTATGAATTTTCGGCAGTCCATACATAGATTTTTTTCTATGGTGGTGGTTGGGTCCTGACTTATTTTTTGTAGAGCCTCTTTAATTTTCTAGTTGCACCAACACCATACCAGCAGTCGACATCATCACAGCCATTGAATCTACAAACATCGATGAAAGAGATGTACAAGCAGAAATTTAGATGAAAGGTCAGAATAATTTTGGACAACATCTTAAATCAGACCAGTCGATCAAAATTCTTCCTGCAGACAAAGGAAATGCAACTGTAATAATGGACACCATCATCTACGACCAGAAAATTGAAGAGGCTCTACAAAAAAGAAATTACAGAGAAATAAGTCAAGACCCAACCACCACCAGAAAAAGAAAAATCTACTAAACTCTCTACCAACACTTAACGCCATTAAAAGGAGCAAACTTACACCGCACTACAGCAAAGCACCGCATATGTATGGACTGCCGAAAATTAATAAGGAAAAAATGCCTCTCCGACCGATAACCAGTTCTTTGGAGATCAAAGCGCCAAAGACTACTCAAAAACATTTTAAGACATTGATGAAAATCAGAAATATTATGTTTATGGTATTGTGTTATTATTATGAAAACAATTACTGATGGTGATAAGTTAAAATATGGTATTTTGAAGCAACTTTTACTTATAGGTGAGTTTACAAATTTAATATTGTGTGTCTAAAATATAACTCTGACTGTGCAAATACTAGATATATGTATAGTAGAGCATTTAGTTTAATGGGGGAAATCGTTTGTAGATATAAGCTTAATACTACAATCATTTGTAACACACAAAAATATGGATATTTTAGATTTACTAGAAAGACCTTATGTGATAAAATTCTTTTCTATACTAACATAATTAAATTTTGGCAACCTGTTTTAAGACAAATTACTCCAAATTCTAACATTAATATGCTAAAGCCTGTTTCTGTCAACAAAACTAATCAACATTTTGATTGTAAAAACATAAGCATTGAGGTGAAAATTCTCTTGAATAATAAGGTTGCCAATGTGTGTAATACAGTAACTATGAATGAGGTAACTTTTAGTAAGTTGAATGCTTTTTTATACCCGCGTCTCTCTCAATACAATCTAATGGAAACAATTTAACACCTAAGATGCGTATACTATACAAAGATAGATGGTCAGCTATACATGTCAACATACAATCGTTAAATAATAAATTAAACTTAATCGCTCTTACTTTAGCTACTTTTAAGACAAAACCAACTTTGCTTTGTTTCACTGAGCCTTGGATTAAAGAAGAAAATTTGCAGTTTGTGAAAATTGATGGTTACAACCTTTTAAGTAATTTTTACAGACAAAATCACGAGCATGGAGGTTCGGTGATATTCGTTAGTGAGGAATCTTTAAGCTACTCTAAGAATCTCTTGCACCTTTGTAAATTATCGGATGAAATGAATGTCGAGTGTCCTGCTGTTAGTTTGGGTGAATTTTGCATTATCAATATCTATAGACCTCCATTAGGTGATTATATTATATTTTTGGAGGCTCTTTCTTTAATATTGACCAAAGCTTTTCAAAAATTTAAGTGGTGATATTCACATCAACTTTTTAAATGAAAATTTTAACCAAAAATTGTTAATTGATATATTTGAATATTTAATTTATGTCCTTGACCAGCCAACTAGAGTGTGCGTGAGAAGTGACAAAATTATTGCGACAGCCATAGATTATGTTGTAACTAACGATGTTGAATCAACTGAATGCGAGGTATTTGAACCAGGACTTTCTGATCATTTTGCGCAATTGGTACAATTTGAAGAAATACATAAAAACGTCCTAAGTTCTCAGCAATCGAGAAAGATAAGGTGTTTCTCCAGCGCAAAGACATCAGAATTCACTACTCGTTTTAAAAAAAAACTCTAATTTTAATTTTATGCAAGGTAACGCTGATGTTATCTTCAATCAATTTTACATGCATTTTATGTGGTGTTTTGAAGTGTCTTTCCGAAAAAGTATATTAGGTGGCAAAGAGAAAAATGCCAAAATTGTTTTTTTCAAAGGCTTTGCAAGAAAAACGAAGGTAACTGGAAAAGTTAAACTGGATCAGAAAACACACATCTGAAACTTCTGTTGCTAATAGATATAAAAAAATTAAAAAAGAAGTGAGATCTTAGCAAATATAATAAACAAATATGTGTTTGAAGGTAAGTTTCCAGTGGCACTTAAGGAAGCAGTTGTTGTACCGGTTTTTAAAAAGGGCGACCACCAAGACATTGAGAACTATCGGCCAATCTCTATCCTAAGTGTTTTCTCTAAAATCATAGAAAAAGTTATTACAGAAAAAATTCAAGGCTTTTTAGATAAATATAATATTTTAACTAAAGCACAACATGGTTTTCGTAAAGGATTTTCGACGGAAACGGCTTAGGTCGAATTTATTCAGAGAGTTTATAGGAAGTTGGACAATAATGAAAGGGTGGTTGTAGTGCTATTCGATCTTACTCGAGCTTTTGACACGGTTGACTCTGATTTTGTTCCATTTAAACTCAATAGTATGGGTATAAGAGGGTGCATAAATAATTTTATTTAATCTTTTTTTGAATATAGGACGTTTTCGGTTAAAAATGGTGATGTTAAATCAGAAGTTTTTTGTTTAAAACATGGAACTCCTCAGGGAAGTATTTTAGGGCCTCTTGTCTTTTCGCTATTTAATAACGACCTTCCTGAGCATATAAATAGCGGCGAAGTTTTGCTGTATGTGGACGACACAACAGCAGTGATCTCTGATTTAGATCCAGAGGTTGTACGATCAAAAGTTTACCAATGCTACCAACAAATGTCAGGTTGGTGTAAGTCAAATAAACTAATGCTTAGTTCATTCAAGACCCAAGTCATTGAGATTTACAATAAACGCAGAAACTCTAGTGGTTTTTCCTTTGATTTTCATGGTAATAGAGTTAATCCGACCGATCATGTTGGTTTTTTGGGAATTGAGATCGACAAACACCTTGATTTTCATCAAGTTCATGTTGATAATATTTGTAAGAAATTGAATACATTTTTTTTCTGAGAAGCTTAAAGAATTCACTGGATATGAGGGAACTTCTGTGTGTTTATTTCAGCTCAGTACAATCTGTGCTATCCTATAAAATTGTAATCTGGAGACAATCACAAGATATTGAGAGAGTGCTTATTGCACAGAAAAGAATCATAAGATTGCTTTTTGAAATCCCCTTTCGGCACTCATGCAGAGAAATATTTAGGTCTAAAAAATTTTAACAGTCGCATCCCTATATGTTTTGACGATACTAATTGTAATTTTCAAAAACAAACACAATCTTTTAAAAAATGCTAACATACACCCTTACAACACAAGACAGGGTCCCACCAAATTCTGAGTTCAAAATTCCCTGACTTTTCCAGATTTTCCCTGACCATTTTTTTAAAAATTCCAGGTATTTTTTGGATATAAATTGCTTGTCTACGTGGATACCAACAATTTTTGAAAGCTTAAATTTAGCAGGTATTTATAATATCGAGGTAAAAAGCAGATAAATAAGTTGAGAAACTTTGTTCGAAACTTTATTTGAAGACAAAAATCCTAAAAATAAATTAGGTACTTAAAAGTATTAAAAATAAAAGACTAATTTGCCTAGTGGTACGTACGTTTTTTTTGGTTAATCTAGCAAGTTATAAAACTAAATTGCTAAGTGTTAATATATACGCACATAAGCTGGAATACGGAAAAACTCAAGACAGAACAAACACAGAAAATATACCAGAAACTAATTGTTGAAGAAATAAAAGAACCGCAATGGGGGTACAATGTATAGCATAAGCATAAACCCCAACATATGAAGAAACAGTTAAAGCTATAAAAAAAGCTAGAAAAGAACAAAGCTTCTGATAGTGACGGCATTCCTCCCGAATGTATAAAATATGGTGGAGGGGGGCCATCCATAAGCTCATCCAAAACACTTGGAACACCGAAATGCTACCGGATCCATGGAAGGAAGGCGTTATTAGTCCCCATCCGTAAAAAAGGAGATAAAAAGAAATGCTCAAATTATCGTCTAATAACTCTGCTAAATATATGCTATAAAGTCCTGTCCAGTATCCTGCGAGAGAGAATTGAGAGAATATAAGGAGGAGACAATTGGGTAATAACAGTGCGGGTTTAGACCTAAAAGGTCTGGTCTATAGTACCAGATTTTGATTTCAAACAGGCATTTGACAGATTATGTAGAGCAAAATTGTGGGAAGCAATGCAGGAACTGGGCTTTCCAAAAAAGCTGATATCTGATATGGTAAAAATGTGTACCGAGGATACAAAGTGCAAAATAAGAGTGGGACAGAGCTAACTCTGATTTCTTTGGTATCAACAATGGGCTTAAGCATGGTGACTTTGTTGGAAGGGACCAACCTACTACTAGCCTTCGCAGATGATATGGACATAATTGGCAACAGCTAATCTTACACTTCTTGCACCACAATATTTCTGCAACCATAACTAATTGCTTAATAAGAAAAGATTACAAAAGAGAACCCTTTTTGGCAGTGGAAGCAGTTGCTGTGGAGGTTCCTTCACTTCCAGTAGTTAGGGCTGCCAGGTGTCCTGGAAAAACCCTCTCCAGGACACCAAATGTCCCACAAAAGTGTCAACTAAGAAAAAACTTTTTTTACAGCCGTCACTTTTTGTTCTTTATGACGCCACTCTAATTTTACATGGTCGCGCGATAGAAATATATGTTTTCCTATTTAGAGTCAAAATTACATGACAAAATTTAAATTATTTTCATTCGCTTTTGAAGATTTATATAAAATTGCTGCAGACTTTTCCTTTAATGTGGATTTAGATCAACTCAACAATCAGTTTTCTTGATTAACAAAGGCAGTTTCCTTGAATTATTTTCAGCCTCCACTTTCTTTACATAACCACTGCTCTTAAAATTGCTCAAGATGGCCTGACGCCCCATATAACTCAATTCAATATTTTTTAAACAAAGCTTACAATATGCTTGATATTTATTGGTTTTTCACAGCCTGTAGATACTTCCACTGTGGTGAACTTATTAAAGGACTTATTCAGTATGAATTTAAAACTATTTTTTTCGGCATTTTGGATTCTGGCTGTAAAAAAAATTGAAAATTCTCGAAATCTCGGAGCGCAGTTGCACCCCACATCTTGTTGTAACAGAAGATAGCGTGATGTGTGCTTAAAACAAGAAGAAATAATACCGGGTGATACTTATTATTTCAAAACAAAAACCAAATATGTTCAATAAACACAATCTGCCACGCTGGTTAATGATCCGGTTTTTGTCCTACAAATTTTAAAAAGCTTTTCTCTCTCTTTTCTCTTCCTCTTGGATTTTAGGTGAACTGGAACTGATTGAGTGCGAAAAAGATGTTGAGCTTATATACGAGGTGAGTAGAGAAGAACTCAACATAATATTTTTTACAAAGTTGGTTTAAAAAATAGGTTGAGAAAGAGAAATTCCAGGTTTTGTGTGCCAATTCCCTGACTTTTGCGGATTTTTTGGTCATCCCCTGACTTTTCCAGGTAGCTCTCAAAATTCCCTGACTTTTCCAGACTTTCCAGGTTTTCCAGGTCAGTGGGAATCCTGCAAAACATGAATTTTATAAAAAAAATCCCCATTTTACGCAGGCAGTTCACTGTTCAATATGTTACCGGAGTATATAAAAAATATGCCTAGCCTTAACAAATTTAAGAAAGCAGTGAAAAGCTTATTATTGGCAGAAGTTTTCTACTCATTAGACAAATTTCAAAACTATATTCAACAAAAGCATTAGATTTTGCTGTTGTTTGTTTAAATCAGGTTTTGCGCCTTTTTTTCACATGTATGTACAATAAATCATTTGGAATTTTAATGTAAATGTAAAGTTAACAATTTTTTAAACGCGTTTCAACTCAATTTGTTTGTATGTGCATTTTAAATGTGGTTTGAGTTTTTACATATGTATGTATATTTTAAAATTATAGATTTTTACATCTTCTTAAATTAAAACTATTATAAGAACAAATCATTTTAAAAAAAAAGATATACTAACATTTGTAATTTTAAGTATTGACGTCTTATAACTTATGTTTTAGTATGAACATGGTATTTTTTGTTTTTTGCCTTTGTTTATTTATGACAATGTCTATACTATTGTAATAGTTTTTAAGACAATAAAGTTCTATTCTATTCTATTCTCGCAATTCTTCGACTTATAATCTTGCTAAATATCCATCATTCGTCAAAAATTCAAAGCACTTCGTCGACCTCCTTAGCGACATCAACTTACAACCTGACGACCAGTTTGTTAGTTTTGACATCGATGGTTTGTACACGCAAAGTTGGTCTACTACCATTTAACGTAAAAAGTAAAATCCCCTATGTAGCCCTTTTCTGGGGGGTTATTTTTGTAAAATATACTGAAAATCTTAAAAAGCCTTTTGACTTCATATTTGAATTCTCTCTAAAATTCTCTTTCCAATGGCACCCCATATAATAAGGTTACTCTACTAGTTTTTGAGATATTGGCTTTTAAAATGTCAAAAATTAAATTTTTAAAGGACCATATCTTAGAAACTAAAGAAAATATCTCTATTGTGTTCAATATTGATTTTGGGTTTTTTTTTACGAGGAAATAAAAAAGGATAACAGTTTGACAATTTGACCTTCTACTTCATATTTTTGGAATAATACTATAAATAAGAATGTGCAAACGTCAAACTGGTATCGTCTTTTATTTGCTCTTAAAATATCCTCAAAATCGATAATAAACAAAAATTGAATTTTTGACATTTTGAGAGCCATCTCGAAAATTAGTAAAGTAAATCTTATCATATGGGGTACCGTTGGAGCGAGAATTCAAATCTGAAGTCCAAATACGGGGTTGCTATTTAAGGTTCTCAGAATATTTTCTAAAAATAGCCCCCCAGGAAAGGGCTACATAGGGTATTTACTTTTTACGGTAAATGGTAGTTGGCGACGTATCGAAAACAAAAATCTATGTTTTGTTCTCTATCTATCTATGTTTAAAACCCCTCTCTAGACCAACTTTGCACGAACGTACCACTGGAAGAATCACTCCAAATCATTAAACATAAGCTACTCAAGGACAACCACCTCTCTGACAGAACCAATCTACATAATGGCAGAAACCCAAACTATGGCTAAGATATGCGGACGACATATTCATCATCTGGGAGAAGGACAACAACACATTAGAACAGTTTTTCAATCATGTCAACAGCATAAGAAACTATCAAATTCATTCTGGAAAAAGAAAAAAGTTGTCAGCTCGCTTTTCTCGATGTTCTAGCCACCAAAACTAATTCAACCATAATCACTTCCGTATATCGCAAACCAACTCATACTGGACAATATCTTAATTTCAAATAAAACCACTCCACATTAACCAAACTAGGAATTGCAAAATCTCTCATTAATCGTGCCACCTACATCTGCAATACAGAAGCAGCTTTAAATAAAGAAAACACAAAAATTCGATCCAAATTGCAAAGGAATGGTTCTCTAACTACACGATCAATAAAACTCTTACACTTACAATTCAAAGGAATCTCAGAAAACATTAGAAAACAGGCAAGCAATACCATCTTTGGACTGTCTTCAAAACAATCACAGCAATAAGTCAATTGACAAAAACTAAACCATAACGCCACGACACCAAGAACTACATCTCCCAGGTACCATGAGAGTGTGGAGATATCTACATCGGAGAAACCAGCCGACCCACAGACTGCGTTTTTTTTTCGACGAGCAAATCTGGTAGAGCAAAAACGACGCATGCGAGTTGCACACACACTTCGGTTTAGTTTTATTATATTAATATATCGAACATCTCCTACGGACAAAATCAGGCAAAGCTAGATATTTGCATCGGTTTTGTACACCAGCAAAAACGAAAACTTTTCGCACAGACACTCCCGTTTCGCGTCGTTTTTGCTCGACCACATTTGCTCGTCAAACAAAACTGTCAAACAAAAATGCAGTCTGTAAGACCCTTTACAGAAAATCAACATCATATGGAATGGAAAGAGGCAAGATCGTCGCCAAGGAGGAAAACCTATTCAAGCGAAAATTCAAAGAAACGGCATTCATCCTGAGGGACCAAAATGAATTTTCTCAAACAATGGTGAAGCCATCAAGGATATTTGGAAACCCACATTTTTGTGATTTCAATCGATTGCGAAACAGTGGAACCAATCAAGTGTAAAACTTGATGGTTCACTGAACACAAGTTAGTTTTTATGGTTTACTGAACACATGCTAGTTTATAAGATTAGGTAGTCTTACTTTTTCTTAGTATTCATCTGAAGTTTGAAACTCCAGTTTACACTCAAGTTCAACATTGTCTACCAACTTCAAACTACCGTACACTACACTATTTTTAAGAATTATTTAAGTGTTTTTTTTTTATTTAGGGCTAGTTTTTTTATGTGAGGTGATGATACAGTGGTTGAAAGGAGGGTATTTTATCATTATGCCAAGTTTTATCGCGTAACACCCTTTTTAAGCATTTTTAATCCTTAACCGGTGACCATGGGTCGGTGAGACCCACGGCAGTTTATAGTATGATGAGATAGAGTGACCATACCGACCGAGATGATAGGATTCAAGACCCAGATTTTCATTCTGAGCACGACTCCTCTTCAGAAATAGAAGGCAATTCCAGTGAAGAGGATGAAACCGTTGGATGATGGTGGAAGCGAAAGTAATGACGTAAATCTGCCTTCTACGGAAAATATATTTTTAATATTTTACAGTTGTAGTTTTTGTAGCACCTGCACCTTGGAGAAGGCAAGCTCATAATATAGTGTCACATATCCAACGCTTCAAAGGAACTGCGCGAGAGTTGCGAAACAATGCTTTCCCATACGAACTACCTATACTGATGGAAGTTGTTACGAATACTAACGTCAAAATGAATAGTATTAGAGAACACTACAAAAGGCAGGACATGCCGGAATTGACGAAGAATCTGGATCTTACAGAGCTAAAAGCTTTTATAGGACTGCTATATTACACTTTTATTTTTAAATAAAGTCGCGAAGATTTTGATTCCTTATATATTAGCCTGCCTAAGATTCGATTTGATCCCTTTTTTAATAAAGGAGGGGTCGCAATATCGCAAAAAAAATTGGGGGTGGTCTCCAGTTTTGTTTTTGAGATATGCCCGTTTAAATGTACGCCCCTCAAAAATAAGAAAATATGCAATGGCCCAATCTATTTTCAATGTATTTCTAAGAAAGAGGCACAGGAGACCAAAATTCATATCGTATTATAAAAATACATGTCCAGGCCCGATTTTAAAATTTTTTAGCCTATAATATTTTAACAGACATGCAGGGTGACCCTAAAAATCTTTAGGTAAAATCAGCTAATAAGAATATTGTTTTATTTTACTAGAAAGGCATTAGTCCTGGAGCCTGTGTTAAAAATTATGGGTCCCGTGTGCACGTATGTTTAGACGTATTGTGGCATACTTTTTTTTGTAGGAAATGCTTCCACAATTAATAATTTCCATGGTGGAGTAACGACGTTTTGTGCAGGGTGTCTATGATGTCATCCAATATGGACGTCGTTTTAACTCTTATAGTCTAGAGACACCAAACTTGGCACAGCTTTATAAGATACATTGGAGACAAAGTATATGAAGTTTCAAAATAATGTATCTCATTTTGTTAAAATCAGAGGCGTCCAAATTCAAGAAATATTAAAAAAAAAATTTGGTATACATTATTTTTAAACCTTTCTGACTGACAACCGCTTTGAAATAAGTCAACATTATTTACGTTTTTTCGTTAACATTACTTCCAGATTTAGGAATTTCCATGGTGAACTTGTGAGATATTATGCAAAGAGTATCTATAGCGTCATTTAATCGATCGATTTATTTTAATATCTACTCGCCGAAATGACCAACTTACACAACATTTGCCACAGTTTTACTAAATAAACCAGAGATACTTCGTTAAAAGTTTTATTACAAATGTTATTTTTAGTACCAGTGTCGTACAAATATACTAGTTTTTATTAATATATTCATTTTACCTTATATATTCAAATGTTACTCACTGACAGCTCTTTGGACAATGTCAATAAAACGAATATTTTTGCATTAAAAATAAGTTAAAATTTTTAAAAAAATTTGCTGGAGTGAAAAACTATTCATTTTGTTAAAGCCAGTGACCTCCAAACTTCAAAATATGTTTTTTATTATTTTTTCACTACCCTTTATTTAAAAATATTTCTGATTAACATAATTTTAACAGATGTCTGCACGATTGGTCTTTTTAGATTCAAATATTATCCAACTTTAGTGGTTAAGTCACTTTATTCGTACCAGCGGTGTAGGAATTTATAGAAATATTTGTGTAACTTCATGTACCAATCCTTACATTACAAATGATATAATTAATATGGTGGAGCAGCAATATAATAACAGTATTTTATATTATTTCATTTTTATTATACCACCTTTGCACAAAATATTCTTGATCGAGCTATTCTTGATGTAAAACATTACCGTGGCTTGTGGTTAATGGAGGGTATTATCAGGGTTGTGGTAGTTTATGAAAATATTTCTTTAATTTAATATATTCAACACGCTGACAAATAACTTGCCAACAAAACGTTTCTTTAGATGTTTTAGGTACTGAGATTTTATCTTTTAAATTTGGTTAAAGGATGAGGATTTTATATATCGCGTTTTGATCAAGATTCTGATGATAGTGATTGCGATGATGAATAAATTACTCAAAGTAATGTGATGTGTGTGTGGTGTGGTCTTTTTTGAATTTATACCTCCAGAAAGAAAGACAATAAGTCCCCCCCTCCCAAAAGACCATCCAGTCCAAGAAGTTCTTGATCAAGTTTCAAGAATCGTTTCAGTAGTTAATTAAGATTTCAAAACCGCGAGTGTTCTAAAAGGTTCCGTAGATTTTCTATTGGCGACACACTGTTGCCTTGGAGTTTTCTTCTGTATTTTCCAAATGAACTCACAGGGTCGGACACCTTTCTCAGTAACACTTTATATTCACTGTTGTGTCACCGATAACTATTAGACATATCACATTTCGACGAAGTTTTTGTATTTGTTCCAAAAATTAAATTGAAATGGTCGATACAAAATGTGATGTCAAATTTGTTCAAATAAAATCTGTTTGTTAAAATTTTTGGTATTTTTTCTGATTGCCAAATTTTTAAATAACATCTGATTGAAAAAAAAAATTTCGAGAGTATTGGTCATTTTCTAACTTTTTACCTAATTGACAATAATTTAAATTATTTCCTAATGAGTTTTTTCCCGAAGACATTCCGTTTAGCTCCTTTGTAAAAACGCTTGTCGTATCAGTGTTCCACGCACCATAATTTGACGAATGGAAACTTTTAAAAAAGGGAATAATCTTCCCAACATTCCGGGATAGGTGTAAGATCTTGTAATATCACCATTCTGTTTGTGTGATTCGCCGAAAGGACTAAACCATTTCTATGGAGTGATGTACTTAAAGTGAAGACTTTAAAGTTTAGCTTACACATAGTCAAAGATGACTAAGAGTCATAAGTTAGGTTAAGTCTAGGTCTTAAGGTCTAGGGTGAACAATAATGACTAACTGTAAATATGAAAGTCAGTTTACACTAGGCGTAGCAGTCAGGAAGTAAGTAATTCGTGTTAATAAAGTATCAGTATCAGAGTTTAAAACCTAGCTTTTGTCGGTGATGGCTCCACTGTAGAAGTTTAGAACCTTTTATGCGAGTATAATTCAGTGATAGGTTCTGGAATGGAATTATGATAAAGCGTCAATAAAGTTTTTTGTTTGAAAGTTTGAGACAATGCCCCACATAGCAATTTGCCATCCTTAGCATGTGCATAAAATATCCTCAGAAAAAGGATATGCTAAGGATGTTCTAAATTAACATTAGAACACCTAAGAATGTGCTAAGAATTGGTTACGTTCGCATTGGCATGTGCTTCGCAGTAAACCTATAGTAGCGCAAAACCAGTATAACTCCTAAAATATGGCTTTAAATAAAATAAAAAATAAATTTTTTAACTCTAAAAACCATGTCCCATCACAATACACCCTAAGAAAAAAAAATAAAACATAATAAAAAAAAGATGCGACGCGCGACGGGGTTCGAACCGACAACCTACAGGTTGATAGACCAATGCTTTATCCACTGTACCATGCGCTTATAAAGAAATAGGTTTAAACCGCGGAATATAAGCTTTTTGGCGGGTTCTTATTGGTCGACTGAAAAGCGTTAATCATGATTAAATCTTATTCAGAAAATTTTCGCGTTAGGTGGATATATATGGACAAGCATCTCTAAACCAAGGGTTACCGGGTTCGTTTCCGGTCATCGATTTTTTTTCGATTTTTTTTTGCATATGCTAAAGATGTCCTAAAAATAACCTTCTTTAATGGTATTTCATTAGTATATGCTAAGGAAATACTAGAATCGCATTCTTTTGATGTTCTTTTGCAGTAACAGAACAGCATGTGCGCTAAAAGGACGAAATAATATTTCAATAAGTGATATACATTTGTTTGACCGCCTATACAGACCCAAATCGCTTTACTTCACCGCTTATACAGACCAAAATTGATGCTTTCAGACCCGGTGTCGGGTCTGGTAACGTTTAGCTATATGGCGCTACTCAGGGGGGTTGGGGGGTGCCAGGGATGAATTTTTAGCCGGGTCTGAAAAAGTGGTGATATATCATATTATATACAGATTAGTTCGCGGTGTGAGGGCGCTTCGGTCGAGTGCGACTTGCTGTATCTAATTGCCATATTCAATCGCCGTCTTCAAACCCGAAATCTGGCAACCCTGCATGATGTATAAATATAACGATTCGGCCGCTGATGGGATTAGAGCTAAATATTAAATAAAATTAAAGTTTTCTCTAAATCTCCACAGACTATCCTTAAACATGCTCTTTTACAGTTCTCCATATTTTACCGCCGTAGAAGTGGAGTTAAAGGGTTTGGAAAAATAAGTTTTTTATACCTCCATCAAAAACACGATGTTAGTCTCTGTCCACAAATAACAAAACCATAGTTTTTTTAAGTACCAATTAAAAAATCCAAGGATACAAAACAAAAATCCCATAAGTTTCTTACCCAATTTTTAAGAAAAATGATGGTAATAAAAAAAAATAATTTTATTATTCTTAACTAAAAATTTTTACAAAAAAGGCATAATAGTCCAGCATACTAAACAACCTAGTAGAGCACACCTAAGGGTGCATTTTTTTTGAATATTTTTTAGCAAGTAAAAAATACTCTTTAGAACCAAATACAATTTTAAGCAGTGAAAAATATCTTTCCCACAGAGAGAATATTAAATATAAAATTGTTTTTTAGATTATACTTTTTTTTACAATAAGTTATGAGTGAAACACTACTTATAAATTCATTCCTTCGAGTACAGTGTTTTATAAAATAGTTTATGCACGTTAGGGATTAAATAGGTACGTTTAATCCCTGTTTTTAGGGACTAAAGTGGCACTTTGAATCCCTAAGATATAAAAAACTTAATCCCTAAGGAATTAAAAGTAAATTTAATCCCTCAGTCTAGGGATTATAAGTAAATTTAATCCCTCAGGGATTCAAAAAAAAATAATAATTTTTCGCAAGTCAAGCCTAACAGCACTTGTTCTTGACCAAGATTTTATTCTTAGCACCTTTTCTTGGAGTCGACTAACCATTTGGGTTAAATTTTAACAATAATCTTTTCCTAAAGTGCATAAAATAGTATATAAATCTCGGGACTAGAGCGTCTTTTAATCCCTTAGCGTATTGTAGCCCTCCCTATGGTCGGGCGACAAACCTTTCGACGAGGAATTAAAAGTAGCACGTTAGTCCCTAGGTTTATAATGTACAATTTTTCTAATAATGACCCAAAATAAAACTAAGTATTTTTAATCGGTTTTTTTATAAATTTTTAGTTTTTGAAATTTTTTTGTGACCAACTGAATATGAGGTAATTTGAAGGTTTGAATTCCATTGTCTATATTTTATTTATACACGACGTTTCGATCAGTACAATCTCTAATCGTTTTCAGGTGAAAAATAAAAAAACGATCAGAGATTGTACTGATCGAAATGTCGTGTATAAATAAAACATAGACAATGGAAGTCCGAAATACAGAGTTAATTTCATGAGGTAGTTTATTTTGCACTCAAAACTGCAATGGATTGTAAAAACGAGAAAAAATAACAAAATTTCAACCAATTAACGCGATTGCAAAACTATTTATTTTTACCTCGCTTCCTGGACAATAAATTTTCACAGGGGCTTTGGATCTACAGCTTCCCCCCACAAAGCTCTTAGTGCTCCTCTATAAATCATTTAATACCGGCACAAGTTTGCAAAAAATTCAAATTTTTTTTGGGTTGCCTTTCTTAATCGAATATAAATATTTCTGACCTTATTTTAGAATACCTTTACTTTTTTTCCCTAAGTTATCCAATCAATTACAATGTCTTAGTGTATAATGGGAATTTTTTTCAGATAATGGCCATGTTTTCATATTTTTCCGAAAAACTGACCAAATGTTGAACTAAGCACTTTTCTAGTTGTTTCTTATACAATTTACCGGCAGAAAAATTGCTAATGTTTTTTTAATATATAAATAAATAAGAGTATTGCATAAAAATAAGAAATATTTAACTTGTACATTAATGTGTCTGGTGACAAAGAATTTTTGAGCCAAATATGATAAGAATCGGTTTAACGGTTTTTGAATTATCTTGTGACAGACAGACAGACACCATCCCAAAATTTTGTATTTAGGTCTTTTTGACGCAAATAATTAAGTTTTAGTGAAATCTAGGTATGGATAGCTAAAAATTAAAAAAAATTAAGATTTTCCTGCACACATTGTAAAAATTTTCACCTGCGGCACTATCATATCGCTGATATTTTTTACGATTTTAGTTTAATTTTTTGCCAAGAATTCTATTTTAACTGTAATTTTTCTAGAAATGTTCGCCAGTGGCGTTATCACACCATTAATATTTACGATTTTAGATTAATTTTCGGTCAAAAATATTATTTTAACTGTAATTTTCCTAAAAATTTTCGTCTGCGGCACTATAAAACTATATTAATATTAATAAATTTAAGGTAAGCAAACAACTTAAAATTTGATTACCTCCTCCTGGATTTTAGGCTAGGTCCGCTAGGTAAGTATATGGTTTCGATCAGTTGGTTTTTTGTTCGGGTTTGGTTCAAATCTTGGTGTTACTATTATTATTTTGTTTTCATAATTTTACTAAACATATTTAAAACAAATAAAGAAAACGCCGAAATAAAGCCGTTGAATAATATCCGGAAAGAAACCCCAGAAAAAAAATTCGAAAAAAAATGACCCATGAAAAAAACCCCTAGATCAAATTAATATAACTAACCCAAACACAACCCAACTCAAGCTAGACCCACCCAACGCAAAATAGTATTTTTTGATGTTAAATATTTTGTAATAAATTTATCCTGGAGGTTTTTTCCGAGGTTTTTTTCCGGGGGTTCAAAATAAATAAATCCGTTCAGTAGTTCTTGCGTGATGCTGGAACAAATAGAAAAACAAAAATTGTAAAAATTGCATTTTTGATATCTATATCGTTTGGTTGTAATCAAATACCAACAATAAAAAAAAAAACAGAAATCGTTTCTAAAGTCGGTTCGCTGTATGAAGTCCGATATCGGATTAAATCTCCAAAAGATGTTATCGCTTTTTGAACAGTAAGTCAGTTAAGTTAGAATGCCCTCGCTGTACTTGATCGTGTCAGATATCCCACTGGTTCACTGTATGTATCAGCGGTCTTAAAACAAAATGATTTAAGAATAACGCGTTACACTTACACCACGATAAATATTTCTATTTTATTTAATTTTTCACTTATACTTTTGAAAAACTTTTTTGCGTCAATAAGTTAAAGATTTTGACAGGTATATTTTCCGAGAATTTAATTATTTTGGGATCATTACAGGTAAATCTGGAGCTGTCGTCTATGCTAATAATCACTGCCAATAGGTTTTATTGCTTCCAAGAAATAATTAAAATTTGCTCCAGTTGGGGATGGTATGTTCTATTTTAAATAAGTAGGTATGCTTTTATTTGCTTTTAGTTTCTTTCTTATTGTTATGTTATGGAAAATGTTCAGCAAGGTGACACAACGCCTAGAAGGTGTTTATCTCCAGGTGAACGCCGTTTGGTATTACAAGTGGAACGTTATTTTACGTTAGGAAAAAATAACTCGGGCCCGTTAGTGTCTGTTTTGGCAGTGCAAAAACAAACGTCTGATGCTTGGGGCATTTCAGATAAGACCTTAAGAAGACTTCGAAAACAGAGTGAAGAGGAATTGGACAGACCATATAAAAGGGTTCGACAGCATTCAAAAACCTTTGATCTATCCCAAGGGATTAAACTATCGATTAGAAATATTGTTTATGATATGTATAAGTCAAAGGAATATGTTACCCTCAAAGCTATTCTAGAAAAGATAAAGGAAAAACAACTTTGCGATATTGGAATTACCAGTTTGTCTAAAATTTTAAAAGAGATGGGCTTTAAATATAAAAAAACGAACAATAGAAAAGTGCTTTGCGAGCAATCCAATATTGTGTCAAGAAGATGGCAATTTTTGAGAGATTATATAAAAAACAAAAAATCGGAATTGCCAAGGCAAGTTGTTTTTCTTGACGAAACATGGGTATTTGCGCACGGAACTTCAACAAAATCGTCTTGGCAGGATGAATCGAAACATTGCTATTCCAGTACCCGTGCAAGTAATGGAAAAAGATATATAATAATACATGCAGGCAATGAAGAAGGGTTTATTTCAAATGCCAGTTTAATATTTTCATCAACAAAAAAAAACTGACGATTATGACGGCAATATGGATGCTAACATTTTTGAGCATTGGTTAGAGGAAAAACTTAAAAAGTTTAAAAAACCCTTCCTTAATTGTTTTGGACAATGCGTCTTACCATACGAGACTCGAAGAGAAAGTTCCTACAAGCAGCTGGAAAAAAGAGGAAATAAGAGAGTGGTTGTCAAAGAAAAACATAAACAAGGAAAATTTATTTTAAAAAATGATCTTTTAAGCAAGTGTAAAGAACAGCCATTAAAAAAAAATATATTGTTGACGAATTAGCCCTTAAATATGGACATCAAGTTTTGAGATTACCACCCTACCATTGCCATTACAACGCAATTGAATTGGTATGGGCATTGTATAAAGAAGTAAAGTATTGTAACTGAGGAGTGGGAAGGGCACCAACCAATATAGGGAAATATCGTCAGCTGGCGTCATGGCCAAAAAACGGGACTCGTGCGAAACTTTCGCCTATCAATTCCGAATAGTATCTTTGCTAAGTTTGATCGGAAATAGATAGACGGCGTGTGAAAAAGTCGGTGTGGCCCGGAATTTTCACGATAGGGATGGGCATTTTCATCATACCGTTTTTTAAAGGCCTACATGTTATTTTGTTTTATGCAAATTTCACTTAAATTTATTGCATTGACCTTTGATAAGGCGCGCATCCTTTTTGTAACACAGTTCGTCGCGTGGATAATTGTTGAGAGAAAGAATTTTAAATTTTTTATCTCTGAATTTAAGAAAATGCAAAAAATTTCAATTCTATTGAGAGTAAATATAGAGCGACATGGATTAGCTTAATCCTAATAGTGCAACTTTGTCGCTACGTCAAGACGCGGCGAGTTGTTAATGTGGTAAACGGAAAAAACCCTCGAAAAAAAACCTTGGAAAAATGGATTGTTATCTGTTAAAAAATAAATAAATGGCGCCAGCAGGCACGTATAACCATCCATAAATCCTTAAAAAGATAAAACATTTTTTTTTATTCAAAAAATGTTTTCAAAATTTTTTTAAAAAAATTTAAATTTTTTTTTATTTTTGGTTGAAAATGTAATTATCCATCTTAACGTGAAAACCGCGTGTCGCTAGCTGCTACGGTTCGTGAGTTAAATTTTTTTTAAAAGTTTAATTCCCCCTCCTACCCTGTTTCCAACCCCCACCCTCATCAAAAACTAAGCAGCTCTGCGTATGGTGACAATGAATTTTTGTCCCAAATTTGATAAGAATCGGTTTAGCGGTTTTTGAGTAAACGTGTCCCAGACAGACAGACAGACATCATCGTAAAAACTTTTTTTTTGCCGATCCCAATAGCCTCTAAAAAATATATTATTTTGGGTTGGGTTGTGTGGGTCTAGCTTGGGTTGGGTGGGTCTAGCTTGAGTTGGGTGGGTCTAGCTTGATTTGGATTGGGTTAGATAGTTACAATAATTTTATTTCGGGATTTATTTTCCGGGTTTTGTTTTCGCAGGGGTTTTTTTCCGGGTTTTTTTTCGGGGGGTTTTTTTCCGGGGTTTTTTTTCGTAAGTTCAAAAAAAAGACTCTATAAGATATTACAACCCAACCCTGCATCTACATTGTGATTAAAATTATAAAAAAATTGGGTATCACAATTTAATTAAAAATTAGAGAGAGCGGTGGGACTTTATAAAAACTCACCCTGTTGAGTTATGAAAAGAAAGCTTTTCAATAAAATCATTTATAAATACCGGCAACACTGTGTTTAAACTTATGTATGTCATACTGTGTATACATTTTACAGCACTGTAGGAGTAGAGGTAATATGGCGGTCAGTTAGTCGGATATTTTTACGCTTTTATTAAATGTACTGTTTATGAGTTTTATATTAATAATAATAAATAGTAAACTCGTTAGAAATGTTTCGTATTATTTCTCGTACATAAAACTATAACAGGTTAAGGGTCAAGACACGTGAAACCGGTAAAAATAAGCGAGAAAGTCGAACGAGAACGTGGGTTATTCGAGGTCAAGGTCGCATTTGGACGATCGATAGCCACAGTGACAATAAAAAAAGAAGTAGCAGTTTATTACTTGCGACAAAAAGTAAAGAAGTAAAATAAAAAGTGACTACCGCCAGTCGAAAGAAGGAGAAATTAAGAAGTTTTAAGAAGGAAAAACAAGGGCAAGAAAGAAAAAACCATAGCAGAACTAACACTAATAAACTTTAATGGTGACAGTTAGACTACTTGGAAGTGTCAGACCACTGTGATGCTGAAATCAAAAGGATTATATGAAGTAGCAAATGGAAGCTTTCAGAGGCCAGCAGGCAGTGAAACAGAAAAAGATGTAAACGAATGGATACTGAGAGATGCAAAGGCACAAGAGCTGATTGCATGCAGAATGGAGGAGGAGAACACACATTTTAACATGTGAGTCGGCAGAAAAAAATGTGGAAAAAGTTAATGACAATTTATGAAAATAAATCTCAGTTCAGCATTAACCTCTTGCAACAAAGATTTTTGAATTTAGAGTATAAAGAAGAGGGAATAGCAGGGCTAATATCAGAAATTGAACAGATTCAGAGTAGTCTTAAACAGCAAGGAGAAGAAATTGGAGACAAGATGGCAATTACAAAGATTTTGATGACATTGCCTGAAAATCTAAAGTATTTTGTGTCAGCTTGGGAGTCTACACCGAGTGACAAACAGACTCTATCTGAATGAATGTCTAGATTGTTAATAGAAGAGGAAAGAAATATAAGAGGCAACAGTGCAGGATCAGCTTTTGCAGCAAAGACACAAAAACATCAAAGGGGCAAGGAGGCGAAAGACATGAAGTGTTTTGGGTGTTCCAAGACAGGGCACATGAAGAAAAACTGTCCAGAAAGGGCTAAGATGGTATGCCATTGTTGTAAAAAAGGAGGACACTTAATTAGACACAAGCTTTAGTAGGGGTGTCAAGTCTACTAACCTGTACAGACAGATCAGCATTGATTGGGAAAACAAGCAATAGAAATGATTGGTGGCTAGATAGCGGAGCGACAGAACATATGTGCTTTACCAAGGAGAGTTTTAAGATGATAGAAAAACCTAGACAATAATATTTTTAGCATTATCTTATCTTTCGAAGTTCTAAATCGACTTTAATGAACGATAAAATTATTTAATTGAAAATGACCATAATCGTCCCTTTCAAGACATATGGAAGAATTTGTTTTAATTTATTTTTACAGACAGCCGTTTGAAGCTTTGTATTTCCTTTAAATTTAAATAACTTTAAATTTAAATAACTTTTATTAAAAAGTATTAACCTAGTTTATATAAATAAAGTAACCTTATTTTATAACCCCCCTTCTCCTAAGTTAAAGGGGATAAAGGAAAGTATGGCGTTTTAAAAAAGTTGAAAAACCCCAATTTTTCTAACATTTTTGTATGTCACTCAAAACCCAAAACCTAACAACGGTGGTGGCCCGCTCCGGTGGCTGCGCCAAAAAGAATAGGGGTCCTTATATTGCTCTTAAAAAAATATACAATGCAATGGGTCTTTTTACACTAATCTGACCCAGCTAATCCCAAATCTGCAATCAAAATTGCTTTTTTTCAAGAGCGTGCAAAAATCAAAAAATGTGGCGAAAACCTTATTTATTATTCCTTGACAATTTCAATAAAATTTATTCAAAAGTCGCTAAACTTCCAGTTGCCGACCCTCCTTGAAAAATTAGCCATTTGAGTAGGACATTTTTTGTGACATTTTTTCCTCATATACTTACTACATACATATGTACTACATACGCACCCTGATAGAGACAGAATCTCGGAAAGAAAACATCCTTTAAAAATAAGAGCAGATCTAACTCGACCCTCAAATGGTCTGTATTTTTGTCACATTTTTACAAATATCTTAAAAACAATTACAGTTAGTCAAATTTTCATTACCTACAGATTTGCAATCAGCGGGTTTGCCTTACTTAGTATAAAAAGAACTAATAGAATAGAAAGATCACAATAAATATTTTTTGAAACAGTGCCCTTCTTTTTTTTTAAGGGGAGGCTTCGGGAATGGGCTACTGCAGATCGCTGGCAGAACGGCGTTTTTTTGTGAGAGATGGTAAAGTCTTTTAAACCCGGCGTTATAAATGGTGTAAATTAAAAAAAAATGGATTTTTACATACCCGAAAATCAAAAAATATTATTTTGGATTGGGTTGGGTGGGTCTAACTTGATTTGGGTTGGGTTTGGTTTGGTCAAAACAATTTTTTTCTGGGGGTTTTTTCCGGGAGGTTTTTTCCGGGTTTTCTTTCCTAGATTCAAAAAAACAAAACTTTTTTATTTCCAAGTTTTTTGGATTTTAAAGTTTCAGGAGCAGCAGCTGCAGTTATTAATTTTATTTTCGGAGAAAAATCCTTAACATCTAAAAAAATACCATATGATTTCTTGAATTACCGATTTGTTCTTACTATTTATACCTGACGACATATATTTAACAATCAAAATTTAACAAAAATTAAAACCCCCGACACCTTTTCAATTTTTGTAAAAACTATTGCTACCTACCATATATGCTCCGCTCCTAAAGTGATTTTTTTCCTCGATAGAACTTAAGTACACCTACATCTACAAACCCAATTTCATCATAATCGGTCAGAAGTTACATCTGATTATATTTGTAATCATAACTCAAATTCCTTGACACTGTGTATAGAAAGCGTATTATTTCTGGAAGCACCACTTATTCTATTTTTATCAAACAGAAAAAACCGCATCAAAATCGGTTGGGTGGCTCGCGAACTACATGTGGACAGACACATAGGTATACATACTCATAGGCACATAGGCTAAGTAGTTCCAGAGATGATGATTTTACACACGGTAAAAAAAAAACCCCGGAAAAAAACCCCTGTAAAAATTGATTGTTAAATACCTATAAAAATCTAAAAATATTATTTTGGGCTGCGTTGGGTGGGTCTAGTTTTTCTAGATTCCTACACACAGATGTCAAGGAAATCAAATATAATGCCAAATATAATCGGGTGTAACTTCTAAACCGTTTTTTCGATTATGATGAAATTTGGTGTGTAGATGAAGGTTATAAGCACTAGTTTATTTCAAATCACTTCAGTGGCGGAGAAAATAGGAGCAGTTTTTACAAAAATTCGCAGATTATCCGGGAAAATTTAAAGAAATTTTTCTTTGGAAATAGTTTACACCCTACATGTATATTGATTGCACTGATGAAATTTATCACGCTGCCCTGCCAAAAAAACCGCGTCTAATCTCTTAGAAGTTTGATGAGATTTTATAATGTTTATGTGAAACAAACTTGTAAAACCAAACAAGTTTTTATAAGATTTAAGGGGACAATTTAAAATAAAAAAATACCTTTTTATGTGATTTAATAAGATTGTATGAGTTTTTACAAGATTGTGTAGTAAAGAAGGTGCATTTTTACTAGTTTTTATATGATTTAACTCAACACACCTAAAAACAATTACCCAGTTTTACACGATTATGTGTTCAACTTTGGACAGTTTTTATACGTAAAAGGTTTGTTGTAAACACTTCCTATTGATTCAGGCGCTTCAGATTCTATAATCACCCCAAAAATCGCGAAATTATATCCAAAAAATGCGTTTTTCGAACCGTGTGAAGTAACTGCGTGTAAACAAACTTACAAATAAAATCAAAATTTGAAACTTGAACTATTAGAGGAGCTAGATATTAAAGAAACTTTTAAAATGCGTCTTTTAAATTGGCACAAAGATTTCGACGCCTTGATAGGCACAAAGGACCTTAAAAACTTAAACGCTTTGATAGATTACGAAAATAAATCAATAACTTTGCAAAACATTAAAATTCCATTATCTTTAGCTTACGATAAACCCCTTTTAAGACCCGTTCAGAACTACAATGTTAATTCTTTGACTATACCAGTAAATTTTGAAAAAGGTATTGCCCCTTTTCCTTCATTCTCGGTTAATGACCATGTTGTACCAGATTGTCTTGTAGATGTCAAAAATGGTTTTTGTAAAATCCCAAATCCGATCCCAAACATTAATATAAATTTCCATCAAAGAATAAGTTATATCTCAAGATCAATTTGATATAATTGACCCAACTAGAAATTCGACTCTTTTTGACCCAGAAAAACAGTGGCGATTGGACCATTTAACACCCATAGAAAAGTCAAAGATTCTACCTCTTTGCAAAGATTTTAAAGATATCATGTATCACGACGAGTGTGACCTTTCATTTACTAACCAAACAAAGCATCATATTCGTACTACGAACGACCGACCTATCTATGTGAAGTCATTTCGACACCCACCTGCCATGCATATCGAAATTCAAAATCAGATACAAAAATTATTGGATAATAGGATAATTCGTCCATCAATATCTCCTTATTCATCCCCAGTGTGGATTGTCCCCAAAAAGGCAGATTCTTCTGGAAAAAAGAAATACCGTATGGTAATAAATTATACTCGTCTTAACTCCGAGACAGTTGAGGAAAAATACCCTCTTCCACGTATTGATGAAATCTTGGATAATCTTGGAAAATGTACTTATTTCACGACCCTTGATCTCGCCCAGGGCTTTCGTCAAATTGAAATGGACCCTCAGTTCATAGAAATAACGGCATTTACAGTTAATAACGGCCACTTCGAATACCTTCGAATGCCCTTCGGTCTTAAAATCAAGCTACCTTCCAGAGGATGATGGACGAATTCCTTAGGGAATTTTTATACAAATTTTGCTTTGTTTACGTCGATGACGTAGAGATCTCTCTCTGAACATGTAGATCATATTCGCAAAGTTTTTAAGAAATTAAAAGAAGTGAACCTCAAGGTTCAGCCTGACAAATGCGAGTTTCTTCGCAAGGAAGTCCCCTTCCTAGGTCATATTATTACCTTATATGGCATTAAGTCAAATCCTGCAAAAATCGATGCTATCATGCGTTATCCTATTCCAAAGAGTCAAAAATAATTTAAAGGTTTTCTAGGTCTTGTCGGATATTATCGTAGATTTTTTCAAAAATTACTTTTCCTTTAACAAGATGCCTCCGCAAAGGTACTAAAATTATTCCTGAAAACGACGAATAACAAAACGCGTTTAAAAAGTGTAAAGAACTCATTACAAACTCTCCTATTCTTATTTATCTCGACTTTACAAAACCATTTAAGCTCACAACAGACGCGTCAAATATTGCCATCGAGAGCGTCCTTTCACAAAATGACCATCCTATCGCATTTTACTCAAGAACTTTAAACACAGCAGAAAAAAACTTCTCTACAATTGAAAAAGAGTTAATCGCTATAGTCGATTCTACTAAGCATTTTCGACCATATTTATACGGTCAAAAATTCACTGTCGAAACCGATCACAACTCCTTGGTATGGCTCACAAAAATTAAAGAACCCAACTCGCGTTTAATCTCTTGGAAACTAAAACTCGAAGAATACAACTTTGAAACAAAATACAAAAAAGGCAAGGAAAACGTCGTCGCCGACGCCCTTTCTAGGATAGCCCTTAATACACATGAAACTAACGACGTTGTCTCTAATGTCCCCAACGCTGATCAATCCGTAGCTGACTTAGCTGATTTTAATCTAACCGACTTTGTACTTACACAACTCAAATTAAATTTTCGTTATCTCGGTTGTTTACAATAAATTCCCCCTTTGGTAAACAAATTAGAAAATAATTTAACGAAAACAAAGTTTCATTATTTACAAATATCTTTAAACGACACATATGACACCATATATATGCAAAATTGAACTTTTTTGAAAACACTAGCTTAATTCGAAAACGTGGGTTAATCAACTTGTTAGGAAGTGGCATTAAGTTCGTCACAGGAAACCTAGACAACACAGACTTAGAGACAATTACGCAAAACCTACAAATAATTAAGCAAAATCAGCTAAACACCATGCATAAGATAAATGACCTTAGTTCATTCGCCGGAAATGTAATGAGTAAATTCAGAGAAAACGTAAACATGATAAATAAAAATTCTAAAAGTTTTCGTTTCGAGTTAACAAAATTAAACAATGAGATAAACTTGATGCTTATTATACAAAATCAATTTCATCAAATATCAAAATTTAAAAACTTTTTAGAAAAACTACTTACAATAATTTTGCACATTTACAAACTTTAGATTTAGAAATGTTAGATGTTAAGGAAATTAGGGAAATTTGGCAATATTTAGAACTGCATTATCAGAAAAATACGTTATGGCCTATTAAACAATTGTCAGAACTAACTCTTGTATGTAAAACAGGCCTTATTTTAATAAAAGATATGTCAATTCTAGTACTTAAGATACCCATTTTTGAAAAACATGTATGTAATCTTAGTTTAGTATATCCTATTCCTAATAATGAATCAAAAATTTTAATTAATCCTAGCAGGTACTATTGTAACCAACTTTGATATCAGCAATGTAACGAGATTAACTCAAATTGGATCTGTTCTGACCCAATTGCAAATAGTTGCACTTTATCAAAAAACTGCCCTTTTGCTGAAGTCATAAATAATTTTCAAGTCCACACTTTAACCTACAAAAATGCTTTACTCTTTTGCACAAAAGCACCAGAAACAATTTATGAAAACTGATTTCTATTTCAAAAAATTTCTCTTCAAAATTGTCATCTTATACAAAGTCAGTGTGACGTAATTATCAACCAACATAAATACTTTTTATCTTTATATAACATTTCCATAACTTTACCAGAAGTAATTAAAATTCAGGAGCCCAAGCTCTCCTTTAATTTGCAATTAAGACATTTGGAAAACCCTCAAAAAATGCAGTAAGACTTGATAGACCCTTTAGTCCTACAGGATCTCACCTTCCAATACCAAACGTATTATTTTATCCCAATATTGTGTTTTTCGATATTATGCATTCCTATTTTAATTTTTTATCTCTGGAAAAAACACAAACAATCAGAAAAAAAGAATATCCCTTTAAAAGACCTTCAGAAACTTGTCAACGAGGACGTTGACGACTCTAAGGGTGGAGGAGTTACATCCCTCGACTCGTAATTATTATTATAAATACTGCTGACTTCATAAATTACCTATTATTCATTTTTATATAGGTATATGTTAATTAATAATCTGTATCATTATAGTGTCAATGTTCGGCTGTTCATATTGGTCATAGAATTAAGTAGCCTTGTAGTTTAGTTAGGCCTTTATTATAATAAAAGTTTTTTTAAAAGAGAGTTTGCGAGTTCGAGCACTTAATTCGCTAAACGGATCAAAATCTGTTTTAAAATTGATATATTCTTTGCATGTGTTAAAGATGTACTTAAAAGGACCTGCTCAAATGGTACAGTCATAGCATTTGCTATGGATATCCTTAATAGCCTATACTCAATTAATATGTACCAAGCATATGCTAAAGATGTGCTCAAAAGGACATCCTCAAAAGGAGGTTTAACGCATATGCTTTGCATGTAAATAGTCTCTCATTGCTATGCGGGTGATGAATTTGAAATTAACTCTGTGTTTCGGACTTTCATTGTCTATGTAATATTTATACACGACGTTTCGATAAGTATAATCGCTGATCGTCTTTAGGTTTAGATTACAGTTTTTTGTTTTATTTTTTTTTTAATTCGTTGCGGCGGTCAAAAGAATCTAATTGACATGGAGACAGGAGACCTCTTCCGTCCTGGTTGAGACGTACAAAATTTAAGTTTGAGAGCAGCTAAGTCGATAGGGTGGTCAGAGGAATGACAATCTATCCTTTGAGACGCTGGGGAACTTAGAACACGATCTACCAACCGCCAACGACAAGGATATTTAACGAAAAGGACGCAAACGACTTCAGTAACTTAAACAAGTTTGGTTTGTTCCTTTTGGCTCATAAGAATAAAATTACACGAGAATAAAGGCTTTCCAAATTTTGGTTGAAAATGCTGTAGAAATTATGTATATGGTCGGCGTTTTTTATGTAAACCTTATTTTATTACACAGTAGAAGGTATTCTCCGCTTTAAAAGCAAAATGTTCTCTTGACGCCAGTTTGTTAGATACGTAAATGAAGATGGCAAGAATATTTATATGTATAGCTACGGTATAACTGGTAACACATTACTACTTCACCTTCAACTATCTGAGTGCAAAAATACCTAATCAGGCAGATAGGGACCAGGAATATTTTAAAGTAATATATACTGCTAAAATTCAAAATCTAATTCTATATTCTGAAACCATTGGTATTGACAGTCTTGATATCTTTCCAAAAATGTAAATCTGGTTTTTACTTGAATCGCTGTCGGTTAGCGATTTTTAAAATACATTGTAAGGTAAATAATATTTAAAAAATGTTTCTGTAATTACTACGCCACTGGTTGTAATAATATTTGTACCTTGTTAACCCACTCTAAAAATCTTAAAATTTGGGTTCTATCCCAGTACAAAAATACCCATCTGTCAAAAATACGTCGAACACGATTAATTTTAATGGAGTGTAATAATAAAATTTATACTATATAAGTCTTGCTGATGCCAACGGCATTTAACTTATATCTTCCCACTCCAATTTTTAAAGTAAGAAGTAATTTTAATACAAAAATGTATTTTTGGATGCCATATGTCATAACCGCTGCCAGCCCGAAATTTTTAAAATTAGAATGCCTTAACAGATATTTATACCAATTTCTATGCTTCTGGTACTGTTAGTGATATGACCTTGCCACTACACCATATTTTTTTTTTAATTTAGGAATACTGTGACTACAAAAAAATAGCTCGATCAGGAATATTTTGTGCAAACGTGTTATGATAAAATTAAATAATATAACTGCAAATTCTAACGCCACTGAAACTTGAAAGTAATCCTATTTCAAAAATATCAATCTCATAAGTTGACATATGTTAAAACCGCTGCCAGCCAAGGATATTGGAAAAACGATAGGTACATGAAGTTTAACAAATATTTTCATAAATTTCTACGCCGCTGGTACGAATAATTTGTGACTCAACCACACAAATTTTTAAAGCTGAATAATATTTGAATCTGAAAAGGTCAATTGTACAGACATCTGTTAAAACAACGTCAATCAGAAATATTTTTAAATAAAGGGTATTGAAAAAATAATAAAAAACATATTTTTTATTTTGGAGGTCAATGGCTCTAAAAAAAATAATATTTTTTGAAAGTATCAAAAATTTTTTCAAATCTCAACTTATTTTCAACGCAAAAATATGAGTTTTATTGACATATGTCAAAAGGGCTGTCAATGAGTAATATTTGAATAAATACGATAAGATGAATTTATTAATAAAAACTGGTATATTTGTATGCCACTGGCACTAAAAATACCATTTGTATGCCACTGGCACTAAAAATACCAAGAGATTTTTAATATAACTTTAAACGTAGTATCTCTGGTCAATCTAGTAATACTCTAAAGGTGCAGTTAGACTGTGGTAGTGTAGTCGTCGTTGCATTGTAGCTGTAGTGAATTGTTTTCCATAGTTATCTATCTATCTATGCAGAAGGGGATATTTTACAGATAAATAGTTAACAATATTTTTTGGTACACACTTTTTAATATAATTTACCTTGTTTAATGTTTTAAACAAATATTGGTGATAACAGACCCTCCTGCAAAATTTTCAAACATGTTAAAAGATCTCCCTTACATATTTCTTTTGTATTAAACGCGAAAGTTCCGTTTTTTCTTAATATAAGTTCAAAAATGCTTTAGTTTTAAAATTAGGGTTGATTGGGTACCAAAGAAAATAAAACTTGGGGAAGAAAAAAATGTGTTAATTTTGTATTTGCATATATACATACAGTCAATAGTGTGTTCAGTGATATTAGTGATAAATTAACAAGGTACTATAGTAGTTTGCATATATACATACAGTCAATAGTGTGTTCAGTGATATTAGTGATAAATTAACAAGGTACTATAGTAGTTATATCTGATGCGCTGATTAATCATTCTGGTTTATTATAATTGTGAAGAAATTATTATTATAAAAAGCGCTTACTTTTAGCATTACTTCGCTTGCATGGACAAATTATATCAAATAATTTACCTTTTTAATCTTATATATTAACTATGTTGGGAATTTGGAATCTTTGGTTGTACTAAACAAAGTTATGATTGTTTGTGGAAAACAATCATAACTTTGTTTTAATCTTATATATTGCTTTAGTAATAACCTTTCGGAAAGTTATAGTACCGTATTATCAGCGGTGATCAGAGATAGGTAGATATTTTCGGGCGCGCATGAAAGAAATGGCACTAACACACCAACTTTAAGCATGGGAGTTATTTCGTAGAAATGCAGACAGTCGATATTTTCAATAAATGAACTAAGTATTATATTTACTTATGTACAGCTGGGTCCTTTAAATTTTAGGACGACTCTCAAAGCAGTTTTTTCTTGAATTTGAGCAGTGTATTTTATTTTATTTCAATTTAATGTCAGTCAAATTATAGTGTCATTCTACTTCAAAAATTTATTATCAACGTCAAAATCCAGTCAAATAAAATTCTTAAATTTAGTCAAGAAACTCAGATCATGGCCCCACACACGACGAAGTAATTGAGAGCACGGATTGTAACGAAGCTTGAGGACGGATGATCTCTTGCAGCTGTGGCAGAACATTTCAATCGTAACCGGAATACTGTATTGTTGATTAACAAAAGGTGTAGGGAAGAAAGAACGCTAGAGGAGAGGAGGATCAGGCAGACCCGCAGTTTCCAGCCAGGATGAAGATGCAGCTCTCATTCAAAGACTCGAAGAGGACCCTTTTTTAACAGCAAAACAAGCAAGGATTTTGTCTCAGTTCCCAGGATGCAAACAAAATGGTTACAGAAAACAACGTTGAATTGCTTCCTTGGGGAAGTTACAGCCCAGTTATGAACCCAATAGAAAATGTTTGGAGTGTTATTGTATACAGACTCTAACAACGCAGGTTCTTGCCACAAAATGCGGAACATTTCTGGGAAGAAATCACAACGATATGGAAGACCTTGCAGGCCAAGAAAATTTCACGGTGTCTTTCTATGAATCAATGTTTCGTAGATTACAAAACATTATCGACGTAAACGGAGACATGACAAAATATTGATTTTTTTGTTATTATTATAACAAATACATAGACACACACAAAATGTATTTATTATTTTTGGTATAAAAGTCTTATAAATAAAGTAAACAAAATAATAAAATAAAGAAGACCTTAGTGTAAGAAGTATAAGCAGTTCCCTTAAAGAAACATAGATCATCCTGTAGTTGTAAATAACCTACAAAATTTTTAATGTCAACTTAATAGTATAAACTGCTCACAATAATCAAACACTTTCTGAAGTCGTCCTAAAATTTAAAGGACCCAGCTGTACCTATCCCCTGACCAACCTACAATACACAGTGGCGCCATAGTACCCCTCTCTCCTTTTTTACGTGACTAGTAATTTTCTAAAATTGTTTATAAAACTCTTTAGAAGTAACTTTTTCAAAGAACATTTTCCCTCTCAAATATTACTTTCATTACCCACTAGTCGTATTACTTTTATTACACAATAGACACCGCCGCGCCGCTTTGCCTGCGGTTTTACCCGTTTTTATTATTTTAAATGCCATAACTTTTATTTCCGTAAACCGATTTTGATGAAATAAATGCCTGTGTTCCTCGGCAACACAAGGAATGCACTAGTGAAAGTCCCATCAAAATTGGCTGTGCGGTCTTTGCGTGATGCTGGAACAAACACTTAGTTTTAGCATAACTTCGCTTGCATGGACAAATTCTATCAAATAATTTACCTTTTTAATGTTATATATTGCTTTAGTAATAACCTTTAGAAAAGTTATAGTACCGTATTATCAGCGGTGCAGGGTGGTTGTAGTCAAAAAGACTCACACAGAGATAGGTAGATATTTTCGGGCGCGCATGAAAGAGATGGCACGAACACACCAACTTTAAGTATGGGAGTTATTTCGTGGAAATGCAGACAGTCGATATTTTCAATAAATGAACAAAGTATTATATTTACTTATGTCCCTATCCCCTGACCAACCTACAATACACAGTGGCGCTATAGTACCCCTCTCTCCTTTTTTACGTGACTAGTAATTTTCTAAAATTGTTTATAAAACTCTTTAGAACTACCTTTTTTAAAGAACATTTTCCCTCTCAAATATTACTTTCATTACCCACTAGACATATTACTTTTCTTACACAATAGACACCGCTGAGCCGCTTTGCCTGCGGTTTTACCCATTTTTCCAGTTTTTATTCTTTTAAATGCCATAACTTTTGTTTCCGTAAACCGATTTTGATGAAATAAATGCCTGTGTTCCTGGGAAGGAATGCAATAGTGAAAGTCCCATCAAAATTGGCTGGGCGGTCTTTGCGTGATGCTGGAACAAACAGACATACAGACAGGCAAAAATTGTCAAAATTGCATTTTTGGTATCTCGTTTGGTCAAACACTTTAAAAAAATATTCAATGTACAGAAATGGTCCTTTTAGATATTCATTATATGTATAGATAAACAACTAATTATAGTCAGGGGGATAAGTGGCGATTTTTAATCAAGCCCGGATTTTCTTACCATAAAAGATTTTATGGTGTCATATGAAAGCTGAGACTCCCCAGATTATGAATCCGCCGGATGACATCTCGAAAATTGAGCGTATTGAGATATTCAGCGCAAAATCCAAAAAAGCAGCCAATGACTAAATTTGATTTTTTTATTTTTTGTGTAGACAAATTGTTGGTGTTTGATATCAAAATATAGGTTTTTCGAATACAAGGAGTTTTAGGCTTTTATCAAAAACTACCTAAAATTACATTCGACATATTTTTTACAGGCATTGGATACATAAAAATGGATATATATTATTGAAAAAATATTTATTTTTATTTCCTTACGAAAATGAATGAATTTTAATATCGTTTTATAGGTTATTTGATGTGAGAAACTTGTATCTGTTAACGAAAATTGCATTAAATGACATTGAGTAATATATATGTTCCTATCCGCTGATCAATCATTCTGGTTCATTACAATTGCCAAGAAATTACGGCCCTTTTTGTAAGTGACAAAAAGCGCTTACTTTTAGCATTATTTTATATATTTTGAATCCCATATTTTGCTAGTAATAACCGTTACAAAAGTGATAGTAACGTATCAGTCGTTGTTGTGGTCAAAAAGACACACACAGAGAGAGGTAGATATTTTCGGGCATGAACACACCAACGTTAAGCATGGGAGTTATTTCTTGGAAAATCATAGGTACGATCTTTGCAAGAAAATAAAATGAAAAAGATATTATATTTACGTATATCCCCATCCCCTGACCAACCGATGTTAATAATATTAATGGTTGGTCTATACTATGGTATACGTAAATAAAATACCTTGTTTAAAAATATGGTATTAAAAATGTAAATTATTTTATATAATTTGTCCATGCAAACGACGAAATAATGTTAAACGTATTTTTTTTTCTTTGCAATTATAATAAACCAGTATGATTGATTAGCGGATATATAGGAATATACCTAAATACCACTTAGAATATCTTGTTAATTTATTGCTTGTGTCACTGAACACACTATCGACTGTCTATTGTATGCAGACACAATATTGCCACCTTTTTTCTCCTTTTTCTCCTTAAGTTTAATTTCGTATTTCTTCCTCAATTTTAATATTAAAGCATTTTTGAACTGTTTAAATATTAAGAAAAATCGGAACTTACTCACTCAATACCAAAGAAATGTAAGGTGAAACTTTTAACGTATTCCAAAATTTAGCAGGAGGATCCATTACCACCAATATTTGTTTAAAGCATTTAGAAAGTAAATTATATTAAAAAATGTGCACAAAAAATATTGTTAACTATTTATCTATTAAAATAATCCGTTCTGCATTATCTATGGAAAACAATTCACTACAGCTACAATGCAACTACGACGACACTACCACAGTATAAATGCACCTTTATACATGCTAAAGACGTGACCTTCGTGAAAAAGCTTAACAATAGACCACAGAGATTGGACTCTGATCTGTATTCGAGCGGAAATCTTTGCTTTTTTAGAGATAAAAGGAAGAAATAATATTGCGCTATATTCCACATTTGTGCGTACATCCTATGACCAACGTAAAGTGTTTAATTTTTTTTTGGAGAATACAAAAGCTCTTGTAGTATCTAATAGTTATATGTATATACCCAAAAATATTTATTATAGCTTATAAAAAAAAAATTAAATTAAAACTTAAATTATATTTGCTAGAAAACTAAAGAAAATATATTATAGCCTGGTTTCATTCTTATAGTGAACATGTACTTAAAATGTATCAATTTATGTACCGGCAAGTTGCATCTACTTACATGTCTTGTATTATCATTATTATACTGCTGATATATATTGAAAATTTTGTTGCTGTTTTATTTTCTTAACAGTACCTAATCTAAATATTATTATTAAATATTTTGTTGAAATTTTTTGGTAAGGAAATCATAAATATTTAAATTAAATTAAAATTAATTATTTTATAGATTCAGACTCAATCAAATTTTTAACCAGTGGTTACTAAATCGTATAGATACGCAAAGAGCGAATTTCACTGTGCCGGCAATTATGAAAATTGGGTGAATGTGCTAGACCCAAGCAGCCTTTATTTTCTAATAAATTCAACTCAACAGTCGGTCAGAATGTGTATTCTTGAACAGGGAGCGGCATAGATCTATGGCGAATGATCACATGGGATGAAAACGTTATATTCTTAAGTAGAGTTGGGGATGGTCAATTGACCGTGGTCAATTGACCGGTCAAATTCGGTCAAAATAACTTAAAAATCAAAGAATATTTTATTTCGCCTGTATTAACACCATACAGTGCTTACTCTTTATACATTTGCAATTAGTCCAGTTTACAGTTGTCTTCATTTTACCAATATATAGAGTTGGCTTATAATCCGGTGGTTCCCCTAATGGTCAGGGTTACCAACCGTCCCGTTTTTTACGGGACCGTCCCGTATTTAGACCAAAAGTCCCGTGTCCCGCCATAGGTTCTTAAGGGGCAATAGTCCCGTTTTTAAAAATTAAAAATTTTTCAGTCCGGTAATAAGGAATTTCCTGAGCTGTTTAAAATAATTTCATTTATTTTAAGCATTCCTGCATCTAATGATTTTGTAGAAATAGAAGAAAACGATGTAACGGTAAACTATAAATCAAGTCAGAGAAAAAGATTTGTATAAATTTTAATATGACCTGTTCAGAGTTTCTTAATTACATCGATGAAAATCCTGAGTTAATTCAAAGGGCTAAAAGTCAAAATAAATTACCTTAAAAATTAAACTTTTATAGATTTTTTTGGTTGATATGGTGTAACGACTGTAAGATTTGAAATGAAAATGCTAAAAAACAGGGTTCCCACCAAATTCTGATTTCAAAATTCCCTAACTTTTCCAGGTTTTCCCTGACCATTTAAAAAAAAAATCCAGGTATTTTTTGGATAGAAATTGCTTGTCTACGTGCATACCAAGTAAATGTATACTTTTACCATCTCTCAAATTAAGCAGGTATTTATATTATTTGAAGACAAAAATCACAGGAACCGAATTTGTTAAATCCTAAAAACAAAATAATTTGCCTAGTGGTGAAGACCGACATAAGCTGGAATACGGAAAAACTCAAGACAGAACAAACACAGGAAATATACCAGAAACCATTTACTGCAGAAATAAAAAAACGGCAATGGGGCTACAATGTAAACGAGCTCTGGAGGAACATCCAAGATACAGTAATTAACTAGGGTGGCTAGTCAAGTGCTCAACAAAAAGAGAAAACAAAGAAGGAAGTAGTTTGATGACGACTATAGTAGACCGACAGAAAGACGAAATATGACTAGGAAAAAATATAAACAACAAAGATCTGAAGCACGCAAAATGATATAAAGAAAAAAGAGAAGACCCCCCCTCTAAATATAATAAGAGAAATGGAGGAAAATGGACAAAACAACAGAATACTAGCATAACAAAGCACTAAACAGCATACCAACCCAGAACCGAAAACTTCCTCCAACGGACAACTGAAAAACAACGAAAGAGAGATCCTAACCACATGGAAGAACTACTTTTGCGAACTACCCAACGAACGGTAAATACCGATACTATACTCATAAGCATATTGACAGCTGAAATAGAGATACCAGCCCCAACATATGAAGAAACAGTTAAAGCCATAAAAAAGCTAAAAAACAACAAAGCTGCTATTAGTGACAGTGTGAACCTCATCCAAAACATTTGGAACACCGAAATGCTACCGGATCCATGGAAGGAAGGCGTAATATCCATAAAAAGGAGATAAAAGAAAAGAAATGCTCAAATTATAGTGCAATAACTATACTAAATACATGCCATAAGGTCCTCTCCAGTTCCTGCGAGAGAGAATTGAACCATATAGGGAGAAGAATACCAGTGCGGGTTTAGACCTAAAAGGTCCACTGTAGACCAGATTTTAACCGTTAGACAAATAATGGAAAAATGCTGGTAATTTGACAGAGAACTTTACCAGATGTTTATTGATTTCAGACAGGCATTTGACAGACCAGTACCCTCTCCAGATAGGCCGATCAACTCATACCGATTTAGTGTCCTTTTATCCACCTTCGCCGCCATTTTCACTCAAAAGTGACAGATAATCCATTAGTTTTCTGTCAAAATGGCGGCGAAGGTGGATAAAAGGACACTAAAACGATAAGAGCTGATCGGCCTATGTGGAGAGGGTAATGGACAGACTATAAAGAACAAAGTTGTGGGAAGCAATGCATGCTGTGCTCGTTATTTAAACCAAAAGCACTATTTTAGCCACTAGTTGTGAAAGCTACTATTTTGCAAAACACCAACAGTGTAATCTGTGTAATAAAAAAAGAGTAATAGGTAGGTATATATAATTATTAAAAATAAACAAAAGGCAGGTAAAGTATGTAGGTACCAAGATATGTACAAAATTGGCATTGGCATTTCTCAGTGGCGGCTCCTGGTCAAAATTTTAAGATGTTCTGCAATTTGCAAACTGCAATAAATTAAGTCTATCCTACGTTAGGCTAATCTCTGACCTGATAGCATGGAAAGAGCTGTGAAAGGATCCTTGGCCATAGAATGTCTTAGAAACGTAGGAGCGACGCTGGGCTAAATGCAGCGAACTCTCCACTTAAAATTACGGCTTTGTTTTTTGACTGACACGGGGGTAGAGGAGTGATGAGGAGAGAAGTGTTCGAACGAGTGCGCAGAGTACGATGGTGTTGCCCAGATAAATAATAATCACAGAAATAAAAACTTAGGTTCGGTCTGGCTGCCAGACCAGAAGCATAGACAAACTACTTGTAGTTTTAGACCTTTTTCTCTTATGGAAAAGCCTAGGTATAATTATTTCGGGGTCTAGTAATTTTTTTTTTAAATTGATGGCGATAGTAGTACAAAAATTCTAAATTTGTCATATCTCTCCCTTATCTCAAGCCAGCGCGTAGAGGCGAATTTATTGATTTTTAGCCAACAACGACAATATAGCGTTTTTGAGGTTATTTCTATGATGCCTTTGTTTTTTTGAAAAGAAAGGAATTATTACAAGCCACAGGCCTTTATGATAGTATACGATGAGTAAAATAAAGTGTAGTATAAGGTGTAGTACAATCTCATATCAAATTCAAGCTATGTTGTACAAAATATTAGAGACTACAGGATGATGGCAACCCAGAAAGGAAGGCAGGTAAGTTTTTTTTTTATTTTAGTTGGTACCAAAACTGTTCACAAAGATATTATACCCATGGTCAAAAAGTATTGAGAAGTTTGGTTTTACTTTGTAGCAGTGATTTATCAAGCCAAGCTAACTTGAGTTTTTTCTTAAATACTTGACTTGACTTGAAAACTCAAGCTTTTGAAAATTTGATATTTGACTTGACTTGATTTTCGGTCTGAACTACTTGACTTGATATCAAGTAAAATCAAACTACTTGATATTACTTGATAGCGATCTGTGAAATGCGAATCGAAGCGTTAAAATAGGGGATTCACCGAGTTTAAATAGGGCATTCAACGAGATTACGACAGCAAGTAGGCACTCGATGACGACGTGCTCTTGCTATTAGTAGAGCAGCGTTGTTCAAGGATAAACGGCTTCCGCAAGAGAATTATTATGTCTGATTTAAGAAGTGATTTGTCAGAAATGGAGTAGGAACCTTTTCAAAGCAGCGGCTCAGAATATATCGTAGATGAAAAAGTGTCAGAATCTGATGACACCGAACAACACCGTTCTCAAGTAAAAAGCCACTTAACTCATTTTCGTTTTAGTATCCTTTGGCCTATGATCGGCGCCATATTGACACTAAACTGACAGAGAGTTCATGTTTTACTTGTCAATTTGGTTATAAAAATGGCAGCCGCAATAGGCTAAAGGGCACTGAGACGGTAGGAGTTAACTGGCTTTTTAGTTGAGAACGGTGTTGCACCGAACCAGAAGAAGAAAGGGTAGGGTCAGCGCCACCAAAGGAAAACGAGTTAAAGCTAATAAAAGTGTATATAATAAAACGACTAAAATTAAGGATTATTTCATAATTGAGCAGGATCATAAGAGTAAGAAAAATACTGACAAACAAGGCAAATGTACCTTATGTGTGATCAAAAATACAGTTTTAAAAATGAAAAACTGTGGAACATCTTCACTAAGGAGGCATTTAAGCTTAACACACTAGAGTCTACGAAAATATTTTTGGTAGATCCAGCCCACCTAATTCCGAGGCACAATCCTCTGCCGGTTCGAATAGGCGTAGCACAATCACAAATTGGCTTGAGAAGGTAAAACATTAATAATAGTAATTAGACTTGAGCTAAAACTAAATAGAAAATATGTACAGGGTGGGCATTTTATTAAGGTCGTATGCATACCTTTTTCTCATAAACTACAGGGTGGAGAAAAAAAATAATACAAAAGTTTCTTGGCATTAAAAAAAATTAAATTACCCATTTGAGTTTTAGTTATACACGGTTTCCGAAAAGTGCTGCTGGAATTTTGAATGGGTCATTTTATAAATTATATTTTTACATTTTTATACAAAAATAGGGAGTTTTTATGAATTATTGAATACACAAACTACTAACAAAACAAAACTATATATTTATTTTTTTTTAATTTGACCTGTTAATTTTGAATGAAAACCGAGCTTGGTGTCGTTTTATAGGTTTTCAAGGTCAAGGATCACGAATCCTTCATTTGTTTTCCTCTAACTTCATCCCTTTTTAAAAAATCTTTAAAAAAACATATAAAGGATTCATGCTAGAAAAAAAAACAAATGCCTAATTTGGATTCCTTGATCCCGAAAACAACTTAAGAAGTTTTTTTTTCAAAATCCGGATCAGTTCATTTTAATTGATCAAAAATGATCAATTTTGATCTGGATCATAAAAAGTCGAGTTTGGTATCGTTTTATAGGATTTCGGGATCAAGGATCACGAATCTTTCATTTGTTTTTTTCTGACTTAATCCCTTTTTGAAAAATCGTTAAAATAACACATAAGGAATGATAATATGCTAGAAAAAAATGCTTAATTAGATCCCCAAAAAGCCCTTAAAAAGCAATTTTTTTCAAAATCCCCATCAGTTAATTTTAAGCCACACTTATAGTTTTATAATGTTCATTATTATTATTATAGGTTCCTCGATTTTAAAAGTTACTTTATATTAAAAAGGTTTAATAAATTAATAATAAATACCGAGATAGGCGACATATCAAAACATTAAATCAAAGGCGGTTCTTGAACGGAAAAAATTACAACTTTTTAATAATAATTCATAATTCTCCTAAAAGTTTTTTAAATATAAGAACGACTGTCGACTTCCACTTTAGAACCGCTTTTTTTCCAAGATAAGGAAGGGATAGCATGGGATCCAATTAGGATATAGGAAACAGTAAGAGATACGGAATCGGTTAAATTAGAAAAAAGTTGCGCAACTTTATGCTCGACAATATGTCGTTGAGAAAGTTTTGAAATTCCTAGTGGTTCCGGAGATATCCGGAAAAATTCGAAATTTTGCAAAATTTTTTACAATGTTTTCCTAGCTTTATTTTTAAACGAATTTCAAAATAAATTGCACATCTACATTGCCACTTTTTCCGCTATATTCAATGGAGTCAACATTTTTGCAATCCGACGTTTCGTTTGCGATAATCCATCATCAACTTTTTTTTTCAAATACGGTCCTGTTAGTTTTATGACAAAATCTGAAGCCATTTTTAATTCTGAATTGGATTTTGTCATAAAAATAACGGGGCCGTATTAAAAAAAAAAAATAAGTTGATGATGGCCCTTCACAGACGAAACATCGGATTGCAAAAATTTTGACACCATTGGATAGAGCGAAAAAAGTGGCAACGTAAATGTGTAATTGATTTTAAAATTCGTTCAAAAATAAAGCTAGGAAAAAATTATAAAGATTTTGCAACATTTCGGATTTTTCCGGATATCTCCGGAACCAGTAGGAATTTCAAAATTTTTTCAACGACATATTGTTGAGCATAAAACTGCGCAACTTTTTTCTAATTTAACCGATCCCGTATCTCATACCGTTTCCTATATCGTAATGCTATCCCTTCCTTATCTTGGACACACTGTATAACATAATGTTTTTTTGATGATTTAATTATTGGGTAATGATGTCTCATTTAAAATTTTAATTTTGAAGTCGGTGCAGCAGATTTTGGACACCCTGCGTCAATAAAACTCATCATTGGAGTATATTTACAAAAATCTATATTGACTAAGACATTTTATTCAAACTTGTGGGACATGCTATAAATTTTTATATAGGGCATTTCAAAAAGATAACTTACTTTTTCATTTAAAGGTAACGTAAACATTCTTGCACTTTGCACTTCATTTTACTAACTCCAGTTTTGTTTATTTTGGAGACCACTAGTTGTTCAGAAATTTCCAACAAGACAAATTTCAAAAACTACTTGTTGAATATATAGCACTTCAACTTTTTTGAAGATGCTATAAGTGGGAAAATGTACAAATTCCTAAATCCAAAGGCAATTCTACCTGGTCGGAATCAAATGAAATCTGTGACATTAAAAACATTTGCAGGAGCGCAGGAAACAATTAAGACATTTTTGAAGACATGCTATTCAAAAATCTCGTTCACAATCGATGGGTGGTCTTCTTTTAATATGAAAGGGTACTATGGTATTACCGCCCATTTTATCGATAAAAATTGGAAACTTCATTGTATCCTTCTCGATTTTGTGCCAGCATATGGTCAACATACTGGTAATGCAATAGCAAAGCTATTTTTCGAAGTAGGTATTACTACCGACAATACAAATAGTAATTTTACGTTCATCAGAGAACTTAAAACGTATATTTCTGAAATCGATACAAAAAATATCAACTTTGTATGTTTTGCACACATCTTAAACTTGGGAGCTAGTGATTTTATGAAAATACTAGATTCTGAGGTTGAAGAAAGCGCCAACATTTTGACAGATATATCAGACGATGATGATGATGACTGCCAAGTTGCGCCCTCTTCTACAAGGAAAATCCATTCCCTTGGTAAAAAATTAAAAAACTCTGAACATTTACGTAAGGATGTTGAAAAATTTTGCACCACTTTAAACCTAAAATTTACTATGCCAAAACTTGATGTCATGACAAGGTGGAACTTCACGTTTGACATGTTGAGATGGAGTCTAAATATGAGAAATGCACTTAACATCCTTTATGATAATGTAGAAAATTTAAAAACTTTAAAGCCAACCGACACAGAATGGTCGTTAATTGAACGAATTTGCCAGTACCTCAATGTTTTTAAGAGTATTTCCATAATTTTAGAAGGTGAATCATATGCTACCCTACCCATGGTAATAATCGGCATTAATATGCTGCTGGATAGACTAGAATCGTGGGCTATGGAACTTGACAATAAACCTGATCGAGATGAAACCGATGAACAGATTATAAATAGTATTCTAGCGGCAAGGGACAAAATCATCAAGCATTACGAGCGAACTAACTGGATGTACTGTGGTGTCCTAATTCTAGACCCCCGACATAAAGTGGAAACATTCTCCAATACAAGTTGGGGAAAAGAGTTGCAGATAGAAGCAGTTGAACATTTTGAAGATATTTTTAAAGCACAGTATTTTAGGGCTGACTCTGTGCAGATGTCTGAACCAGTAGCATCATCTTCAAACCATAGTGGTGTCGAAAAGTTTGAAATAGATCTACTAAGTTTATTTAATAGAAAACCTGCCCATAATGCAGGCGACGATATGGCCTGGCGTTACAAAATTGACAAATATATTTCTGACCCAAGAGCTGACAATACTGAAGATATTTTAGAATGGTGGAAAAGACACGAATGTATTTTTCTACACCTTGCCGCAATGGCCAAAGACTTTTTGGCAACGCCAGCTTCTTCAGCTCCAGTTGAAAGGCAGTTTTCTAGAGCTGCCTTCACTCTTACCAAAACAAGAAATCGATTAGGCGATAACTTCGTTAGAAGCCTTGTGTCTCAAATCATGGATGGCAAATGAGGATATTAAAGATCTATTTTACATATTCACTGTTTTCATATTTCAGTTTGTTGTTTTTCTATGTATTATTGTCAGAATTCAGAATATTTCGTATTTTTATTTCATATTATTTCATTTATTATTTAACTAAGTTTGTTAGAGTTTTCGTTTTTGGATGTTTTTTTAAATAAAAGATTACATCTTTATATACATAGATTTTTATTGTTATTGCGTTTTGGCAGTTAATCAGATTAATATCAAAAAAGAACTATTTTTCAAGAAAAAAAAAGTAGTTAGCTTGAAAAACTTGATTTTCAAGTTACTTGATGTGTAAACTCGTGAAAGGTAATTATGCAGTGTACGGTTTTCTGCCATTTTTGATTTTTTATGAAAAATTGGGGGCACCTACTAGGGTCCCTAGGACTCAAAATCCGCCTGCGTCCGAAAGGGTCCCAACTACTTTTTTAGACAAACTATTACTTACAAGATTTACCACTTTAGTTTAAAAGTTGTTGACGGAAGGATGCGTTTTCTGAAAAATATATTTTTTAGTCTTTACCCCCTCCCCTTCTTTCCGCGGTAACTTTCCCAAGCCGTTTTTTTTGTTTAAGTCTCAAAGTTGGCAAGTGATACTTCATTTTAAAGGTCTTAAAGAGTAGTTTTTTGTTCTTACTACTTTTTACTCTAAATCACTTCCCCCCCCCCTCTGTGTCCCGAACCCAACTACTTTTTGAAACCTATTAATACGAGATTTATTATTTTGGTTTAAAAGGTGTTGACAGAAGGCTGCGTTATCTAAAAAAATATTTTTTAATCTTTACACCCCACCCCTTCTTCCTTTCCGCAGTGACTTTTACAAGCAGTTTTTTTTGTTTAAGTCTCAAGGTTGGCGAGTGATACCTCATCTTAAAGGAAGTTTTTTGTCTGTACCGATTTAATGGGATCATAAGTAGTTTTTTGTTTTACTAGTTTTTATTTCTAATTTCCCCCCCCCCCCCACCAACACCTCCCACATGACTTTTAACTATACTTTTAAAGTTAAAGTTGGCAAGTGATACTGTTTTTTAACAGGACCACAGAGTAGGTTTTTGTTAAACTATTTCGTTTTTCTTTCTTACTGTTCAGACAGTTCCAATACGCGACAAATTTCGAAAAAAGAAAAAATAGCAAATTGCCACGTGCACAATATTCGCTCGACTTCTAGCCATAACCAGACTGGCTGTATCGGCGGAATTAAACGATTTAATGCGAAAAGGAAAAAGTATGTTTGCAAACATCGACCAAACGGTTTTATTATTTGGTTATTGGTCTACATAATATAATTGTCACAATGCTTCGCGTCGGTCCAATTTATCTTCAATATTAGTAGAAAAAAAAACATTTATACGCGTGTTGTCATTTATTATGGATCAAAAACGGAAATCAGGCTTGTCGCTTTCCAAACATTTAAATATATATATAATGTGTTCTTGCACCGCGAGTTTGGTGGTTCGATAACAACAACGCCAAGGATATTTTATATATCTAGCACCACTCACGCTACCCCTGAATTATTATCATAGACAAACTACTTGTAGTTTTAGACCTTTATCTCTTATGGAAAAGCCTATGTATAATTATTTCGGATTCTAGTAATTTTTTTTTTAATAGATGGCGTTAGTAGTACTAAAATTCTAAATTTGTCATATCCCTCCCTTATCTCACGCCAGCGCGTAGAGGCAGATTTATTGATTTTGGACCAACAACGGCAATGGCGTATTTTTTGAGGTTATTTCTATGATGACGCTTTTGTTTTTTTGAAAAGAAAGGAATTGTTACAAGCCACAGACTATTATAGTGTACGATGAGTAAAATAAAGTGTAGTATGAGGTGTAGCACAATTGTATATCACATTCAAGCTATGTTTTACACAATTTTAGGGACGGCACGATGATGGGGCTATCGAGAAAGAAAGGCAGGTAAGTTTTTTTTTAATTTTAGTAGGTACCAAAAGTGTTCTGTGAATGTGCTGTACTGTGCTACGGAACTAATTATGACCTTGGCGCCCGACATAGAAATAGTTCAGTGAAACACGAATAGATGGAGCACCCCACAAAAAATTAATACTACAAAAGAATATTGATTTTTAAATAAAAAATCAATAATACTTTACAAATGTAATTAATATTGATTTTTCTTGGCTTGGCAAGAAAGACCACAATGAGCCCAAAAAACAAAAAAAGTTTAAAAGATAAATCAAAAGTTGGTGTTTTTGTGAATTTTTTAAACTTTTTTGTCTTTGGGGCACTGAACTTAAAAGACAAATGTGTTTATGTACTTTTGACCCAAATGAAATGTTATGAAATAGTAGTTTTAACAATTAGTGGCTAAAATAGTGCTACAAGCGTTGGTTTAAATAACGAGCGCAGCGAGTTATTTAAAAACGCGAGTAAAAAAAAGCACAGTTTAGCCGCGAGTTGTTAACACTATTGTTTTTAATATCTTTATCAAAAAATCCAAGAAAAAACAGGAAAATACTTTTAAAAATCTCGAACGAAGAGCACTTCTCGCAACACACCATTTTTACACTATAAATCAAGGCGGCTGGTAAATGAAATAACATTGGCGATGTGCCTTTTTATTCAGTGACGTTCATTGTTGCGACATTTTAATCGTTGACAGTTTGATATTTTGACGATATTTTTAAGATTTCTTCGGAAATACTTATTGAAAACTGGCGGAAATGGCTTAATTTTTAGGCAAGAATAATTAGATTTTTTCAATATTACTATTTTCCGCTATTTCTTTTTAATTTTGGGTAAAAAACGGACAGAAATCTTTTTTTTGCACCCGTGATCAAAAAAAAGTTTTTTTTGCATCGGTAACCAAAAAAGCCATGCTCTAGTTATCTGCAAACAGTTAATAAAATCATGTTTTAGATGAAGGTATAAAAAAAAACATTTTGCCTTTTAATTTCATAGGTGAGGTCCTTTTACAAAACCCTTTATTGTATAGTTTAATTGAGAATTTAACTTATAAAAGGTTGGGTAAAAAGATAAAGACAGATGATAAATAAGTATGTGTAATTAAAAAAAATGGAAGTACATTTCCCAAATACAGGTTTAAAAACAATCAAGGGTTCATTATATTTTTCACTCCCTTAAATCATTATTGGTGTGTTGAATACAAGAATTCCTTTCTTTTTTTGTACAAAGTTTAACATTTGTTATCCCTCCAATGCTATGGGAGTAAAGAGGAGTTGAAAAATATGCTGAATCACCTGATAAAATAATAAAAATCGAGGTAAAAATTATTTAAAAAGAAAATAAATTACCTAGAACTATTCCACAGATAATTTCAATAAAGCCTCAAGCAAGAAAACATTATTTTTTTCCAAATCTTTTTTGTTTGGCTTGCCATTTATCAAATGCTGATTTTTTTTATTTATTGCAATAATCTCCTCTTTTTAGACTTTTAGAAAATCTTACAAATCTTATTAACTTGCTTACACCACCAGAACAAACACCTCATAATTAACTTTGTTATTGCGGTCATTTTAGGGATTTAAAAATATAATAAAGTTTGTGTCTTGGCAAATAAAAAATTAAAATATGTTCCTGATTTTGTCAACTTACACTTTTTATACTGCAAGGCATCAATAAGTTCATTGTCAACATCATTATCACGACTTATAAGTTTCCTACAAACTTCACAGTTTTTTAATTAATTTTTAGTTAGCAAAGCAAAAATTTTAGACAATAGCCTGTAAGTCTTACGAATTAATTTAAAAATACTGAGGGAGAGAATCTTTTCTTCTAAAGTAAGTCTTCTGGCTTTAGGTTTCTGCTGCTGTACTCTAATCTGGCACAAAATAAATGCATAAGTGGCATTATTTACCTTCTCCATAATGTCTTTGTAATGAACGATAACATTTTTTGCGAGTGCTAAACTTCTCTGGAATTATTGCACATAATAACTGATCATATGATATCTCTTACTAGTATCAATAACTTTCCTATAGAAATGTCGTGCTTTTGGTGTGACATTAACCTGTCTGATCACATTGACTTCATTAAGAATTAAAGAGCGCCTTTTTTGAACAGTAAAAAGAAATAAAACAAATGTTAGCTAATTAGTTAAAATAATAACATTTATAAATCCATTAAATTTGTAAAAATGTAAGTAAATTAAACAAATTGGTATTTTTCAGGGTAACCACCAGCTGGTGTGTAATTTTTTTTATGAATTTATGACCGACATGTTTTGGAAGCTCAGAATGCCATCATCAGTTGTCCCTAGTTTGAGCTAAAGCGTAGCAGTTTTGGTAAAGTACGAAAATTTTTTGAAGGCAGAGTAGGTCAAATTAATGGACCATTCTTCCATATTGGAAAAAGAAGGAGAGGCTAAAACCCATTGTGAGAAAAAATTTAAAATTTAAAAAACAAAATAAATATATAAATATATGCCATAAATTATAGTTATTTAATTATAACATGGATGGACTTCGTGCGGTATAAGAAAACTAAGCCTGACTTCTGTTTAAGCCTCAGTTTAAGTTAGGTACTTTAAACACTTCTAAGTACTGGGATAGTCAGGTTTTTTTTGGTAATTATGCAGTATACGGTTTTCTGTCATTTTTGATTTTTTATGAAAAATTGGGGGCACCTACTAGGGTCCCTAGGACCCAAAATCCGCCTGCGCCCGAAAGGGTGCCCGGGGGGGGGGGGGGGGGGTTGTAATGTGTTGTTTTAGTAAAAAAATTAAAAAAAAAAAACAAAAAAAATAAAAACAACCGGAGCAGAAAGAATTTTTCATAAAAAATCAAAAATGACAGAAAACCGTATACTGCATAATTACCAAAAAAAACCTTACTATCCCAGTACTTAGAAGTGTTTAAAGTACCTACCTTAAACTGAGGCTTAAACAGAAGTCAGGCTTAGTTTTCTTAGTACCGCACGAAGTCCATCCATGGCATAATTAAATAACTATAATTTATGGCATATATTTATATATTTATTTTGTTTTTTAAATTTTAAAGTTTTTCTCACAATGGGTTTTAGCCTCTCCTTCTTTTTCCAATATGGAAGAATGGTCCATTAATTTGACCTAGTCTCCCTTCAAAAAATTTTCGTACCTTACCAAAACTGCTACGCTTTAGCTCAAACTAGGGACAACTGATAATGGCATTTTATTATTTTAACTAATTAGCTAACATTTGTTTTATTTCTTTTTACAGTTAAAAGAAGGCGCTCTTTAATTCCTAATGAAGTCAATGTGATCAGACAGGTTAATGTCACACCAAAAGCACGACATTTCTATAGGAAACTTATTGATAGTAGTAAGAGATATCATATGATCAGTTATTATGTACAATAATTCCAGAGAAGATTAGCACTCGCAAAAAATGCTATCGTTCATTACAAAGACATTATGGAGAAGATAAATAATGCCACTTATGCATTTATTTTGTGCCAGATTAGAGTACAGCAGCAGAAACCTAAAGCCAGAAGACTTACTTTAGAAGAAAAGATTCTCTCCCTCAGTATTTTTAAATCAAGTCGTAAGACTTACAGGCTATTGTCTAAGATTTTTGTTTTGCCAACTAAAAATTAATAAAAAAAACTGTGAAGTTTGCAGGAAACTTATAAGTCGTGATAATGATGTTGACAATGAACTTATTGATGCCTTGCAGTATAAAAAAATTTTATTTGGCAAGACACAAACTTTATTATATTTTTAAATCCCTAAAATGACCGCAATAACCAAGTTAATTATGAGGTGTTTGTTCTGGTGGTGTAAGCAAGTTAATAAGATTTGTAAGATTTTCTAAAAGTCTAAAAAGAGGAGATTATTGCAATAAATAAAAAAAAAATCAGCATTTGATAAATGGCAAGCCAAACAAAAAAGATTTGGAAAAAAAATAATGTTTTCTTGCTTGAGGCTTTATTGAATTTTGTGTACTAAATTATTGCTAAAGGATATTATCCTCGAAATTATCTGTGGAATAGTTTTAACAATAATTATTTCTAGGTAATTTATTTTCTTTTTAAATAATTTTTACCTCGATTTTGACTATAAGGTAATATTTTATATTTTTTACTTATTATATCAGGTGATTCAGCATATTTTTCACCTCCTCTTTACTCCCATAGCATTGGAGGGATAACAAATGTTAAACTTTGTAAAAAAAAAGAAAGGAATTCTTGTATTCAACACACCAATAATGATTTAAGGCAGTGAAAAATATAATGAACCCTTGTATTGTTTTTAAACCTGTATTTGGGAAATGTACTTCCATTTTTTTTTTAATTATACATACTTATTTATCATCTGTTTTTATCTTTTTACCCAACCTTTTATAAGTTAAATTCTCTATGAAACTATACAATAAAGGGTTTTGTAAAAGGACCTCACCTATGAAATTAAAAGGCAAAATATTTTTTTTTTATACCTTCATCAAAAATATGATTTTATTAACTGTCTGCAGATAACTAGAGTATGGCTTTTTTGGTTACCGATGCAAAAAAACATTTTTTTGATCACGGGTGCAAAAAAAATATTTCGGTCCGTTTTTTACCCTAAATTAAAAAGAAATAGCGGAAAATAGTAATAATGAAAAAATCTAATTATTCTTGCCTAAAAATTAAGCCATTTCCGCCAGTTTTCAATAAGTATTTACGAAAAAATCTTTTAAAAATATCGTCAAAATATCAAACTGTCAACGATTAAAATGTCGCAACAATGAACGTCACTGAATAAAAAAGCACATCGCCATGGAAACCACCATTGTTATTTCATTTACCAGCCGCCTTGATTTATAGTGTAAAAATGGTGTGTTGCGAGAAGTGCTCTTCGTTCGATATTTTTAAAAGTATTTTCCTGTTTTTCTTGGATTTTTTGATAAAGGTATTAAAAACAATAGTGTTAACAACTCGCGGCTAAACTGTGCTTTTTTTACTCGCGTTTTTAAATAACTCGCTGCGCTCGTTATTTAAACCAACGCTTGTAGCACTATTTTAGCCACTAATTGTTACAACTACTATTTCATAACATTTCATTTGGGTCAAAAGTACATAAACACATTTGTCTTTTCAGTTCAGTGCTCCCAAAGATAAAAAAGTTTAAAAAATTCACAAAAACACCAACTTTTGATATATCTTTTAAACTTTTTTTGTTTTTTGGGCTCTTGTGGTCTTTTTTGCCAAGCCAAGAAAAATCAATATGAATTACATTTGTAAAGTAATAATATGTGGGGTGCTCCATCTATTCGTGTTTCACTGAACTATTTCTATGTCGGCCGCCAAGGTCATAATTAGTTCCGTAGCACAGTACAGCACATTCACAGAACACTTTTGGTACCTACTAAAATTTAAAAAAAAACCTTACCTGCCTTTCTTTCTCGATAGCCCCATCATCGTGTCGTCTCTAAAATTGTGTAAAACATAGCTTGAATTTGATATACAATTGTACTACACCTCATACTACACTTTATTTTACTCATCGTACACTATAAAAGCCTGTGGCTTGTAACAATTCCTTTCTTTTCAAAAAAACAAAAGCGTCATCATAGAAATAACCTCAAAAAATACGCCATTGCCGTTGTTGGCCCAAAATCAATAAATCTGCCTCTACGCGCTGGCGTGAGATAAGGGAGAGATATGACAAATTTAGAATTTTAGTACTACTAACGCCATCTATTAAAAAAAAATTACTAGACTCCGAAATAATTATACATAGGCTTTTCCATAAGAGAAAAAGGTCTAAAACTACAAGTAGTTTATCTATACAAGTAGTTTGTCTATGATAATAATTCAGGGGTAGCGTGAGTGGTGCTAGATATATAAAATATCCTTGGCGTTGTTGTAATCCAACCACCAAACTCGCGGTGCAAGAACACATTATATATACGTTACGATTCCATCCCTATCACTATAATAAAAAATACCAAAGAACATTTAAAGCATCCTCTAACACATCTTGTAAACTTATCTTTAAAGACTGGAATATATCCGACCAGTTGCAAAATCGCCAAAATCAAACCCGTTTACAAAAAAGGTGATTCCTGAGAATTACAGACCAGTGGCTTTACTCCCATGCCTATCAAAAATTTTGGAATCTATTGTTAAAAAACAACTGTCAGAATATCTTAGTCAAAACGGCATTATAAGTAAAAATCAGTATGGGTTTCAAAAAAGTTTAAATACCACAGACGCAATCCATAATCTAATACAAAATATCAACCACATCTTAGAATCTAAATCTCATCCGATAGCTATTTTCTGCGACCTGTCGAAAGCATTCGACTGTGTCGATCACAGTATACTTTTAGAGAAAATGGCCTTCTACGGTATAAATACTGTTCCTCACAAATGGTTTACTTCATACCTAAAGGACTGGAAGATATTTGTTGAAATTGAACATCATAACAACAACCAAATCAATGATATTTCATCTACTATAAGGATTCTTAACTGCGGTGTACCGCAAGGCTCAATTTTGTCTCCAGTTTTGTTTCTGCTTTATATAAATGACCTCGCAGTAAATTTTCCAAAACTAAATTTTACACAGTTTGCAGACGACACAAACTTCTTAATCAATGAAAAAATATTGAATGAACTGCAGCTAGATGCGCCAGAAATAGTCAATAATGTTTTTAAATGGTTCACATCAAATAAACTTGCTTTAAATGTTAATAAAACTTTTAGTATACTTTTTCAACCAAAGAAAAAAATAGGTTATCTTAACATCCAAACAACTGATGGAGAAGTTAAATCACAAGAACAGTTCAAATTTCTTGGAGTATATATCGACCAATCACTAAATTGGAAATATCACATTGAGTGTCTTAACAAATCCCTTGCCAGTGCCATCTATGCCATAAGAACTACAAGACAAAATGTTGGCCGTGAGGTAGCAATGACAGTATACTATGCTTACTTTTATAGTCTTCTTCAATATGGGGTAGAACTCTATGGAATATCTGTTGAAGCAGGAAGTACTTTCCTGCTACAAAAACGTGCGATAAGAACTATTTTTTCTCTCTCTTGGAAGCAATCATGTAAAGAATATTTTAAAACCTATAAAATATTTACTTTAACCAACCTTTACATCTACACGACAGCTCTCCTTATGTACAAAAAAAAAACAGGACATACCAGTCCACTCTGACATACACCAACACCACACAAGAAATAACAGCTTACGTATCCAACCCCGATTTAACCTAGAAGCGAATAGAAAGTGTCCACTTTATATGGGAATTAAAATACTAAATTTTCTACCTCAAGAAATAGCAAATGAACCACAAAAGTTTTCAAGAAAAAATTAAAAGAGCTACTGCACAAATATGTGTTTTATGACATAAATGAATTTTTTAGCATGGATTTATGATTTTATTGATGATTAATTGTGCAGACTGCCATGCTGTTCAATTTTTTTATTGTTATCTTCATGGATTTAAGCTATTATTATTATTTTTACACCTTATGTTTTATATAAGCATTATCATTCTACTAAGGATAGTTTTAAGTTTTTCTTTTTAGAGGACGTTTCCATACAACTTTTGTAAGTTTTTTTTGTGTATTGTATGCATACTTTTTGGAAATAAAATTGAATTGAATTGAATTGAATTGAATACATATTTAAATGTTTGGAAAGCGAGAAGCCTGATTTCCGTTTTTGATCCATAATAAATGACAACACACGTATAAATGTTTTTTTTTCTACTAATATTGAAGCTAAATTGGACCGACGCGAAGCATTGTGACAATTATATTATGTAGACCAATAACCAAATAATAAAACCGTTTGGTCGATGTTTGCAAACATACTTTTTCCTTTTCGCATTAAATCGTTTAATTCCGCCGATACAGCCAGTCTGGTTATGGCAAGAAGTCAAGCGAATATTGTGCACGTGGCAATTTGCTATTTTTTCTTTTTTCGAAATTTGTCGCGTATTGGAACTGTCTGAACAGTAAGAAAGAAAAAAGAAATAGTTTAACAAAAACCTACTCTGTGGTCCTGTTAAAAAACAGTATCACTTGCCAACTTTAACTTTAAAAGTATAGTTAAAAGTCATGTGGGGAGGTGTTGGTGGGGGGGGGGGGAAATTAGAAATAAAAACTAGTAAAACAAAAAACTACTCCTGATCCCATTAAATCGGTACAGACAAAAAACTTCCCTTTAAGATGAGGTATCACTCGCCAACCTTGAGATTTAAACAAAAAAAACTGCTTGTAAAAGTCACTGCGGAAAGGAAGAAGGGGTGGGGTGTAAAGATTAAAAAATATTTTTTTAGATAACGCAGCCTTCTGTCAACACCTTTTAAACCACAATAATAAATCTCATATTAATAGGTTTCAAAAAGTAGTTGGGTTCGGGACACGGAGGGGAGAGGAAGTAATTTAGAGTAAAAAGTAGTAAGAACAAAAAACTACTCTTTAAGACCTTTAAAATGAGGTATCACTTGCCAACCTTGAGACTTAAACAAAAAAAACGGCTTGGGAAAGTTACCGCGGAAAGAAGGGGAGGGGGTAAAGACTAAAAAATATATTTTTAAGAAAACGCATCCTTCCGTCAACAACTTTTAAACTAAAGTGGTAAATCTTGTAAGTAATAGGTTGTCTAAAAAAGTAGTTGGGACTTTCCAAGTAATACATCCCGTAAGTAAGTAAAAAAATAGTCAGATTAAGTCATTGGGAGAATGGAGAGATGAGAAAACTAGTAAAACAAAAAAGTAATCTTTAAGACCTTTAAAATGTAGTATTACTTGCCAACTTTAATCTAAAAAAAAAATATGTCGTTTTTGTGGTTATTAAATTATTGTTTTATAAAAAACTATTCTTTAGTCCCATTAAGGATACAGAATATTTTTTAGCAAAATACCATTCGTAAATACCCCGTAAATAACCATACCAGGTATCACACGCCACCAGTTTTAAACAAAAAATATTGATGAGAGGAGGCTTGAGAACTTTAAGTGATTTAAAACAAAAAAATACTCCTTAAGACCCTTAAAATAAGGTATCACTTGTGTTCCCTGCGCAGAGGGGGTTGTTCTTGGCTACCTACCTTGTTTTTTCTTCAAGAACTTTAAAACAAGGTGTCTAACTACGCACGATTTCATTTTTTCACAAAACATATGTTGAGAGGGTGTTTGAGAGGGAAGGGGGTTGCTAAAAAGGCACGAAAGAAACAAAAGAAAAAACGACTTTAAAGATTACAGTATCATCTTCAGCCAAATTCTTACAGTAACATGCCTGTTTATTTTGGAAACAGTTTGTTTGGTTTTCAAAAAATATAAGGGTTCAACTTGCCGAGAGCCCTAAAATGTATAACAAGATTCCAGAATATTGCAAAGCGGAAAATTAATTCAAAAAGTTTCATGAATCAGTTAAAAAATTGTTAATTACTAAGGCATACTATGATATTCAAGAGTTTTATAGTGACATATTCTAATATCAGAGTAAAATAATGTTTGCTTTATCTCTTTCTTTTATTTTCTGTTTTTTTTTTGTACCCGATAGAACAATTGATGTTAGGGTTAATGTTTTACAATTTTAAAATTCTTTGGTATTATTATTTTGGATTGACATGACATTATTGTTAAACTTTATTTTAGTTATTATTGGCGCATATTATTATAATTACATAAAGTACTTGCAAGTTTTGTTGTTTTTAACTTTAAAATTATTATTAGTTTTTCTAGATGAATTTTATTATGACATTTAGTTATTGACATTTTTAAATTGTTTGCTTTATTTTCTATACACTGTTAGTCGCTTTGTCTATAAAAATTTTTGTATTTTTCGACAGTAAAGCATATTGAATCTTGAAGCTCATGGTCTAATTGCGCGCGAATGACTTGAAAACTAAAATATTCAAATCTCGAGCCAGATTTGTTCTGCGCCGCTCTGGTGGTTGAGCCAGAAAATTGGCTTCATTCGTTTATATGGAGGTTGTGCGTCTATACGATTTAGTAACCGTTGGCAATATAATAATTTTATTGTTTGTTTACTGTTTCCATAGTTATAGTTATAGTTATAGTTATAGTTATAGTTATAGTTATAGTTATAGTTATAGTTATAGTTATAGTTATAGTTATAGTTATAGTTATAGTTATAGTTATAGTTATAGTTATAGTTATAGTTATAGTTATAGTTATAGTTATAGTTATAGTTATAGTTATAGTTATAGTTATAGTTATAGTTATAGTTATAGTTATAGTTATAGTTATAGTTATAGTTATAGTTATAGTTATAGTTATAGTTATAGTTATAGTTATAGTTATAGTTATAGTTATAGTTATAGTTATAGTTATAGTTATAGTTATAGTTATAGTTATAGTTATAGTTATAGTTATAGTTATAGTTATAGTTATAGTTATAGTTATAGTTATAGTTATAGTTATAGTTATAGTTATAGTTATAGTTATAGTTATAGTTATAGTTATAGTTATAGTTATAGTTATAGTTATAGTTATAGTTATAGTTATAGTTATAGTTATAGTTATAGTTATAGTTATAGTTATAGTTATAGTTATAGTTATAGTTATAGTTATAGTTATAGTTATAGTTATAGTTATAGTTATGGTTAAGTACATATTATACAGGGTGGATTCCTTAAATGGAACGGTGCTTCTGCGGCTTTAGGGAAGAGGCGAGGGAAGAGGTTTTAAAAAAAGCTAAAAACGAATCTTTAATGATTTTTTACGGACTTTCTGCCTATGATCAAAAAAAAAATTCGGGGCCCCCAACTGGACGCCCCGGGCCTACCAACTATTTTTTTTTCAATTAGAAGGTACCACTTCTTGCATCTTTTTAGAAAGCTTGTTAGAAAAGAAATTTAACATACTAGTTTTTTTTTACATCTGTCAACCAATGTGTCCAAAATTTTAAAAAAACTTATTATTTTTGTCAATTTTTCTAGCTTCAAAATAAACTACATATTTCTCCATTTACTTAGCGGAATATAGAAAAAAATATTTAACACATGGGTTGACACATATAAAAAAAAGTTATTTAATCGAATTTCCTTTTTAAGAAGCTTTCCAAAAAGATGCTACAAGTGGTACCTTCTTATTTAAAAAAAAATAATTGGTGGACTTTGGGCCTCTAGTTGGTGGGCCCTGGGCCCCTAATTGGCGGAAAGTCCGTAAAAAATCATTTAAGATTCTCTTTTAGCTTTTTTAAAACCTCTTCTCTGAAGCCGATAGAAGCACCATTCTATTTAAGGAATCCACCCTGTATATACTGACCTAATTTAGTCTTTGTCAATATTCTTGTTAGAAAATGAAATTACCTATTCTATATCATAATATTTCATAAGTACAAAATATGATTTATTATAGTTTATACATATTATAGTATTAATTAGTTATTGCAATATAATTTATAATAATTGATAGTAATTTTAAGCACAAAATCACAAATTTTAAATTTAAGTGATGCCTATGTCAACATACTGTGTAAAAATGTACTAATTAGATTTAGGGAGTGTCTAAAAAGTCGACAATTTGGCTGAATAGTCATGAGGCCAAAGAGCCGACAGTAATTATTTATTATGTGTTTTTCATATTTTCGTTTTTTTCAAATTTTCTTTAGGGAGTGTCTAAAGAGCTGACAATTTGGCTGAATAGTTGTGAGGCTAAAGAGCAAACAGTAATTATTTAGTATATTTTTAACTAAATGAACCCTGAAACAGATTTAGACCAACCCCAAAAACACTAATCCCCTCTAAATTTTTTTTTGCATTGAAAAAAAAGCGCCAGACAAAGATTCGGGGTCCTTTAGGGACCCTAGAAGGTGACTCCATTTTTTTTTATGCCAAGCAAAGATGTAGGAGTTGTAGTGTGTTTTTTTGGGTTGTTTTGGCTTTGAACAAGTTTGTTTGAGTCTGTTTAGGTTAGGTTGAGTTAATTTAGTTGGATTGAGACTGTTGTACTAGGCTAGGTTGCGTTAATTTAGTTTAAAGTGTTTTTTTGGGTTGGGTTCAGAATTCGGGCATTGGCATGGGCATTGCGGGCATTGGCATGGGAATTGGCATTGGAGGCAATGCCTGAACGTTTCCTGAATATTTTCGAATAACGACGCATGCGCATTAAGTGTCATTTTGCTAAACATCTGACTTACAACATTAATCTTTACCTAAATAGTGCTTGGTTTGTGATGACATTTGTAGTTAAAAAGGGATTAAGAATAATCTGACGGTAAGTATTTAATTTTTATAACCAATTGCACCAACGGCATAGTACATAAGGCCTCATTAGCGTTATGCAGACCTTAACTTAAGAATTTCATTGCTACCAGCTTTAGAAAAACCTTAAGCACTCCTTAAGGTTTTCTTTTGCAAGTCCAGCCTCGCGACCACTTATTCTCTTCTTAACAGAAAATATTTATTTTTTACCCTTTTTTAATGCGTTTATAGACGTCACGAGGTAAAGTCCAGGACGTAGGCATCTGTAGTTTTCTGATGTTTTATGCCAAATAAAGTATATTAAAATTATTTCTTGTCATTGACAATTAAATGCAAACAGCTGACATTTTGTGTGTTGTCACACCCTCCTTTTTTGACAAATTTTATGTTACTGTCATTTGACATATGTTAAAAACAGAAAACCCAAACGTCAAAAACAGGTCCCTATTTCCTGGACTTTATACATAGATAAAATTGTGTTTTTGATAAAGTTATAAAAAAGGCTTTTTTTTTATCGCGGGAGCAAATTGGAAAAAAGCGCAAAATGGTAGATAATTTAAAAAAAAAACCTCACTTGTCCATTAAGTTAAATCTTGGGTTATATACATTTTTCAGTTAATTTTTTTTTGTTGAATCCAATTTACAAATTAAATATATACACTTTTTATGAGTGAGTTAAAACTTGGATCTTTAGAACAAACCAATAAAAAATTTGCTCTGTATAATCTAATAAATTCTCAAGTAAAAATAACCTGAAAAAAGCCGTACACCCGAAATTCTCACTTAAGAGATCTTCTAGATTGTTTACTGGTTTGGTGCCGACTCAAGGTATGTGGATTGGGGGTGATTTTGCCCTTTAAAGCCTCAGGACAATAACCTCGAAATCTATCACATGTCAGCTGTAACAATAATAAACTTGAAGATAGATGCTATACACCTGGCCGGTTGGCCATATTGAATATATAAGGGGACGTTTACAAACGCTTTGTTATTGATCGCCCGAACCAGATAGGACTCTATTCCTGAAATGTTGGTCTTACATTACATATTGTTGTGTAGAGCGAAATAATACTTCCTGGAGTAAGCTGGGAGGAATTTTATGTAGCTGTTTGCTTCTTTCATTATAAAATACACCCGAAAAAAGGTGCCTTAATCCAAAATGGATTTTAAATGTTGTCCAACAAAGCCGCCTACGAAAGACCTTAAATACCTATTTTGTATAGTATGCTTTCATGGTCTTCACAAATCGTGCGCAGAAAGGACTGCCTTTCGTCATTTAGAACAACACAAAATAATCTGTTCCAAAACTTGCGCAGATAAAATTCATAATGATGGATTAAATGAAAACATCCCAAAACTCTTGACCCAAAAACAAGAGGACTCAGCTTCACAGTTATCTGCGCTTGAGAGCATAATTGAAAATCAGAAATGCGAGATGGCACTGAAAAACTCTGCGTACGAAAAAATGGATTTGGATTATCAAAATGAATTTGAGACCCTAAAGAAAGAAATCGATTCACTTCAAAAAAAAAAAAAACTTAAGGACAATTTCATAAAAAGAATGGAACGAAATTCACTAAAATTAACTGATGAGGCAGAAGCTGTTAAAGAGAGCTGTAATAAAAAAATAATTGAACTACAAAAAATAAATGAAGATTTACGCAAAAGGCTGGCGGAGTTGAAAGAAGTAAATGAAAATCTAAATTTATCTCTGAGAACATTTAAAAAAGAGACAGAAGAACAAATTGATGAACTTTATGGAGAAAATCAAAGGATGCTTTCCAAAATAAATGTCCTTGTGAGCCAGAACAATGAAAACCAGGTTGTCATGGACGACTTAAAAATGGATATTGAGAAATATGTAAAAAAATCAAAAGCACCTATTGATAAAATTTCAAAAGGTACTCAAACACTACATGAAATTTTCCAGGCGCCACGACAATCAAAGAATCTTAAAATACTTGGTAAAACAACTCGAATACTAATTCTTTCGGACGAACACGGAAAAAATTTAAACAGAAACATCGAAAAGCAACTGGACTTGAGACACATCCATATTGAATCGGTGGTGAAGCCTGGTGCTCATTATGACGGCATACTAGATAGGTTAAGAAGCTTAAATAGGGACTATAATAAAAACGATTATTATTATTATTGCAGGTTCGAATGATTTCCATAATAATAAAAGACCAAAGTTTAATAAGATATATGATATTTTAAAAGATTGCTCACACACTAATTTTATAGTTCTAGCCTGTCCGATTTTGCGCAAAAACAATAATAACGACTTTGTTTTTAGTTTTAATAATAATCTAAGAAAAGTTTTAGGTGCGTTTTCCAAAAATTCTGACAAGCTTTACGAATATATTGACATTAACACAGATAGAGGATACAAAGTTAGTAACTGGTTAATTGGTGGGATGATAGCGGAATCTATTCACTTAAATATTTTACAAAATGGATTATGTTATGAAATAGTAAAAGACAAAAAAAAATAATAAAATTACAAATAAGGCCTGTTCTCCAATAATTAATAGATCTCCTCAAGCTTTTTCCAGAACTATAAACATTGACAATTCCCGACCTATAAATCAATCAATCAGTCTTTTTGAGGAACTCAACCATAGTTGTAATATTAATATTAACCATACCAGCTTTAACCATAACGTCCCACACTCTTCGACTTTTTTAGGGACAAAGTTGGCACAAACCAAACATCCTTCTCCAAAAATATCAAATCACTAACTTTGTTGCTTCATAACATCCAGTCAGCAAGAAATAAATCTGACGAACTATTCGTATTTCTTGAAAGCGTAAATTTTCCTCATTTAGTTTTACTTACAGAGCATTGGCTTAAAAACGACGAGCCATTCTATGTTCCTAATTATCAAGTTTTATCCCAGTTCTGTCGCTCTGAGTTTTTGCATGGAGGAACTATTATACTCCTTAACACAGAAATATTAACAAAAACTGATTTTTACAGCTGTAATGAATTTGATTTCTTAGTTTCCGAAAAGGTCTTTGAATTTTCTTTACTTCATTCAAAGTCACTAAATATTTATATTCTTTGCATCTATCGCTCTCCTACTCCTCAAGTATTCCACACTTTCTAGATAATTTCGAAATACTTCTTTCAAATCTTCCAACTAAAAGTAGTCTTATTGTTGCTGGCGATCTAAACATTAATTTTGGTGACCCACAGGCTAATTCCACTCTTCTATTACTTAATTTGCTTGAATCATTTAATCTTAAAATGCATGTCACAAAACCTACCAGAGTGACAAATTCGACTTCCACCATCATTGATTATGTCTGCTCAAATCTAGACACAGATGTCAAGTGTGATAAATTATCCTGCTCTCTCTGACCACAACGCAGTGCTAGCTACTCTTCCTTTAAATTTAAAACTTGATCTTCATTATAATAAACCGGGTAGAATTTTCAGCAAAAAAAATTTCTCTCTTTTTAAACAGGCTTGCAAAGACTCTGAATGGGAAAGCATTCTTTTTAGAGAAGGCCCGCTTCATGACTTTCACCTAAAACTAAGTTCATTAGTGAACAGCTTTTTCCCTCCGTCCCATAAAAAATAAAACTAATCAAAAATATTGGATGTTTAAAGGATTAAAAATTTCGGCAACTAACTTAAGATCACTTAACTTTATTAGAAAGCACTTTAATAGCCCCTTTATATCCAACTATTTTAAGAACTACCGAAAAATGTATAGAAAACTTCTTGCAGTGGCAAAACAAAGATTTTATTCACGACGACTAGATAGTGCCTCAAACAAATCAAAAGAGACATGGAAAATTGTTCGGGAGGTTACAGGGAAATCTAGTACTAACCTACAGCAGTTTGATATTAAGCCGAATGATTTAAATGATTTCTACTGTACAGTTGCAGAGAAACGTACTAATACCATACACTCGGACACAGACCCTCTAACTTATCTAAATAATCTTACTGTTACTGACTCTTTCTTCTTTCAACCAACTGATGTTCTAGAAATTAAAACTATTGGGTCAGTCCATATCAAGTCAACCAGGGTATTTTACCACACCATCTCCGATGTTGATGATTTTTAGTATACATGTTTTTCCTACCAAAAAACTGGAAAATCCAAAATTTCAGACTTTTTTGACCAGTTGTTTATTTTGAATTAATTTTTGAAAATCGAAAAAGTCACTTATTTGTCCTTAACATGTGCGCACAAAATTAGGAATATCCAAAGAACCACTTATAATAGAAAAGTAGGTGAAGGTTCATTTTAAAGCTCTTATAAAGACCTTTCATATGAGAATATTGCATAACATATATTGAAAAAAAAAATAAAAAAAAAAATTTTTGATTTTTTTTTTTTGAAAAATTTCAAAAAGGCCATTTTTAATTTTTTTCAAAAAATTATATTATTTTCTTTAAAGTGTTATTAAACTATTCACAAAATTTTGAGATGGACAAATCATGGGTTCAATGTGAAAAAATTTATTAAAAATGTCACATGCATGAAAAATCGCCTATAAATAGACAATGCATTTTGGTAATTAGAAGAATATAATGGGGTTTAAAGCGATATTATAAAAATATTTAACAATATTTTATTTAATAAAAAATTATATCCTACGTTTCATTCTGTATCAGTAATCAGATTAACATTGCCCCCCATTGTAATATTTACTTACAAAACCTCTTTTCCACCGGAGACGTACTATTGGATGTTCCAATTCTTAGGAAAATATGCCTGTATAAACCTGCCAATACTTTTGTGAAATACTGCCTGTTTATTCCTGTTTAACATTAAGGACACACCTCCTTCATTTTATTGGTCTGTTTAGGTACATTGTGGGGATTTGCTGACATGAAAATTCCTGCATAAATTGATTTTAAATTTTTGGCAAGTATCTTCCTGATACAGCTCCAAATAATCGATACATAATAGTTCGACTGAAGGTTTATCAGAAGTCATCTCTGTGTAATTTTAAAAGTTTCAACTATGGGTGAAGCAAGTGGATGGACTAAATATAAAGTAAAGTGCTGTGATCCACTAGAGTTAAAAATCAAGCATTTTGGGAAATTAAGAAATGTGACCAAGTGGATGTGCAGTTACAAAAATGTCAAAATGGGAATGAAAATCTGTGATGGTTGTAGACTAAAGCTTTCAAAGGGTAAGTAACAAATAGTATTTTTTAATATAAAATTAATAAACTAAACCAATTGCGTCAAGTACGGAGTGGAAAAATCTCATGGCATTATTTTGCATGGCATTATTTTGCATGGCATTTTGAGAATACAGACATTATGTACAAATTTCTTGGCATTATGTACACATTTTGGGTCAGCTGTTACCCCCTTTTTAAGTTCTTATAAAAAACTAACTTTTTAAATTTTTTTAGACCCAGTCAAGTTCCAGAAAATGATCCAGATTTTCAAGATCCTGCTGAATCATTTACTCTTTTAAACAAGTCATTGGAGCTTCTTGGTGTGTCGCCGATTAAAAGAAAAAATGTATACAAAGAAAAAATTGATATTGTACAGCATACAATTGCGAAAGCATTTACAAAGAAATCAGATTCAACGCTAGTAAAGGAATGCCAGAGTGACGAAAGTGAAATGATTAAGCAGTTAAAGGACAAATTCTTAAAAACCAAAAAGAGGAGTGAGAAAATACTAGTTTTATCATGTTTACCTCAAAGTTGGAGTAGAAAGAAGATTGAAGAAGAATTTGGAGTTTCTCAATATTTGGCCAGAGCACCTTGATAGAGTGGCCCAAATAGTGGTAGTTTTTACCAAAGGGATGACATTAGCAGGACCATGCCAGGTAAAAAAGATTATGTTGTTATCAGAAAATATGGAGCTGAAAAAGAATATGTACAAAAAAAATTAGTCTTAGCTAATTTAAAAGAAATTTATGCATTGTTTAAAACTAGTACCCCAATGAAAAAATTGGGTTTTCAAAATTTTGTGAACTGCGACCCAAAAACTGTATACTGGCAGGAAAAAGTGGGACTCATACTGTATGTGTATGTACTATACATCAAAATATAAAACTAATGCTCAATGGCTCCAAATTAAATAAGCTATATGATGAAAATAACAGGCCTCTTGCAATATCTTATCATGATTGCCTTTATAAACTAATGTGTAATCCACCTTCAGTGGACTGTTTTTTAAGCAATAGATGCAAGCAATGTCCTGGAGTAGAACAGTTTAAAAAGACGTTAATAGAAAAATTTGAGGAAGAATTAATTGATGAGGTCTCATTTAAAAAGTGGGTCTCAGTAGATAGGTGTACTATGGAAACCGTTGTTAAGAAAAGTGATGATTTTGTCCAGGAATTTACTGATGATCTTGTAAAACTTAAATCACATTCTTTTATTGCAAAAATGCAAAAAGATAGATACAATGAAATAAAAATTAACCTTAAACCTGGAGAGTCTTTGATCACTTGCGACTTTGCGGAAAATTATTCCTTTGTTATGCAAGATGAAGTCCAGTCTTATCATTGGAATAACAGCCAGGCAACCCTCCACCCTTTTGCCATTTATTTTCTAAGTGATGGTAAACTGCACAACCTGAATTATGTGTTTATTTCGGAAAGCTTGACACATAATACAATTGCATTTCATTTATTTTTAAAAAAATTAATGCCTGATTTAAAAATCAAAATACCAGGACTTAACAAAATTTTTTATTTTTCGGATGGATGTGCTGCGCAGTACAAAAACAAAAAGAATTTTCTGAATATATGCCTGCATAAAAAAGATTTTGGTGTTGAAGCAGAGTGGCATTATTTTGCCACCTCGCATGGCGAAAGTGCCTGCGATGGCTTGGGAGGAACTGTTAAAAGACTTGCTGCCAAAGCCAGTTTGCAGAGGCCCTATGACAATCAAATAATGACACCTCTACAATTGTTTACTTGGTGTGAAGAAAACATATCTGGCATTGATTTTAAATATTGCACAGAAGCAGATTATACAAATCATGAAATAATTTTGAATAAAAGATTTGCGGAAGTCTTAACAATACCGGGGACACAAAAAATTCATGCTGTAATTCCTCTTACAGAAAGCACGTTTTTGGCAAAACAGTTTTCTACATGCTTAGAGGTCGAAACACATAATCTTTTTAAAGGTGGAAGCATTATTTTGCAAAATATCGAGTCAGGGTTTGTCACTGTAGAATATGACAGTGCTTGGTGGCTGGCTTGTGTCTTGGGGAAAAATAATGAGAGCGGAGAACTGAAAGTAAGCTTTCTTCATCCACGAGGACCTGCCTCATCATTTTTTTACCCAACACCTCAAGATATTTTAATTATTAAACCAGAAAGTCTTATAAAAAAAGTTGAACCCAACACTGCTACTGGCAGAACTTACAATGTCAGCAAAAAAGAAATGTCAGATTCATCAGAAATTCTTAAAAGAAAGTTAAAAAAATAAATTTAAGGTATATAGTTAGTCTTAGTGTTTTCTGTCTAATTTTTATCAACGAAGTAGAAAAGTTTGTTTATTTCTTTTGCGAGTTTAAAATAAAATAATTTGTAGATAAAGCCTCTGCGTATTTTTTAAAACCTGTATCCATCCAACAAATTTATTTATTTTAATATCCAGCGCACTATTGGTGCTCCTAAAATATGTTTATTTTTTTAAATGCATGATTTTTAATGTACTTAATATTTTTGATATTTTTTTTGACATTGAACCCATCATTTCTCCATCATAAAATTTTGTGGATAATTAAGTAACACTTTGACCAAAATTATATATTTTTTTCAAAAAAATTAAAAATGGCCTTTTTGAATTTTTCAATTTTTTTTTTCAATTTTTTATTTTCAATTTTTTTTTTGTTAAAATTATGTTGTGATATTTCATAAAAAAGAGCTTCAAAATGACTTTAAAATGAGCCATTTATTACTTTTCTAGTGTAAGTGGTTCTCGAGATATTGCTAGTTTTGTACATTCTTGTTAAGGTCAAAATGCTGACTTTTTTATTTTGAAAAATTAAAAAAAAAAAACTACGAATCAAAAAAATCTAAAAATTTGCATTTTCAACTTTTATGGTAAGAAGAAAATATATACCAAAAATCATCAAAATTGGAATTGGTCGCGTAAAATTTTTGTGATTTTTTGGTTGATTTGATATGGAATGACCCTATTCTTAAATCCATTAAAAACCAAAATGCATCTAGCTCAGATGGAATCTCCACGAAAATACTTAAAGAACTTCCAGATCGGGTTTTGGGTGTTTTATCAGAGGCTATAAATAAATCATTCACCACCGGCATATTTCCTTCTAGCCTTAAAAAAGCTTTAGTTGTTCCATTGCACAAAGGGGGCGACACAACGAACCCGTCCTATTTCTTTGCTTTCAACTATCTCGAAAGTCATTAAGAAACTGGTTAAAACTAGAATGATGGACTTTCTCTCACAACATTATGTTTTCAGTTCTTCAGTTTGGTTTTCTTCCCAACAGCTTTTTCAGCACTACAACAGGGGCCATGCTACTGCGGCAGCGTTCTGTGATTTCTCGAAGGCATTCGACTGCGTGAATCACAGGACGCTTTTGCGAAAGCTTGAAATCTATGGATTCAGAGGCGTGGTTTTGAAATGGTTTGAATCTTATCTGTCCCTTCGAAGTCAATGTGTCTCAGCAAATGGAAAATACTCCTCAGATCACTCTATCAACTGTGGAGTTCCCCAAGGCTCTGTACTGGGTCCTATCCTGTTTCTATTGTATATTAATGACCTATTTCAATTAGATATTTCTGGAATGTTCGCTGCTTTTGCTGACGACGCTACTGTGGTGTGGCACAGGGAGGATCCAGTTGATCTTGTTCAGACAATTTCTCGTGAGATTGTTGTTATTAAGGATTGGTGCGACTCTAATGGACTTTTGTTTAACTTTAGCAAAACTCAAGTGCTTGGGTTCCGCATTAATATTGAGGATATTGATTGTGGCCACTTCTCCATCAAAAGCTCTAAAAGCACTAAATTTCTTGGGTTACAGCTGGATGCTGACCTCAAATTCCAAAATCATATCCTTAATTTAAACAAGAGGCTTGCATCTGGCTGCTACTGCGTACGTGAAGTGGCAACCAACTTGGGTGCATCAATTGCCAGGATGGTTTTCTTCTCAGTTGTGCAATCTCATCTTTCTTATGGTCTACCATTTTGGGGTTGCTGCAGCCAGCAATTGTTCGAATCTGTTTTTAAACTTCAAAAACGTGCTATACGTTACATTGCAAGGACCTCTCCTAGAGATCACTGTAGGCCACTTTTCATCAGTTATGAAATTCTTACACTTCCATGCCTGTTTATATTAGAGACTGCAAGTTTAATACATAAGCACATTGCTGCATTCCCAGTTCATCAGACAGCTTATTGGACTCGCCGATCCCATGACATTCCTCTTCCAATACCAAATTCCTCTCTAGTCCAGAATTCCATTATATATATTAGTGTAAAGGTATATAATCATCTACCCCGAAATTTTAAAATCATAACTAATCCATCAAAGTTTCGCAAAATCTTAAAAGAACCACTAGTAAAACAGGCTTTCTACTCGCTTGATGAATATTTTAATTTTTCTTTTAGTTAAGAGATCTCTTATCAATTACCAGTTATTTGGTCGCTTTATTACCTTCATCTTATAGTTTCCATTGGACGAAGGCGACGGTTGTAACCTTTGTCTGCTTATATATGAACAAAAATCTATTTTATTGTACTTAAATAAGTTCATAATTTTAAACACATCTCTTATTGTTTTTTTTTCTAATATGTTAAAATTTTAGCTTTGCTTAACTATTTTGATCTTGTTTCTTTCTTTGTACGCATGTGTGTATTATTGTATACTGTTTTAAATTTTAATATGTTAAAAAATTCGTTCTATTTTAATTTCCTGACAATCAAGAAAAATATTGACTTGGATCTATTTTAAATTTTAAATGTTAAATTGTTAAATGTTAAATTTTTTGTTATGACTTTAATTAATAGTGGATAGTTAGCTATTTTATATTTGCCATTTACTTCTATTTTATTAAGAAGGAAAATTTTTTATATTTTTGTTTTCAAAGGTAGCTTTTTTAAAAAAAATATATATTATTAAAATTATATATTTACAGGCATGCTAGTCGCATAACTTTTATTAGGTGCTTATAGATATTAGATTTTAGATTTAAGTCTTTGGCTTTGTCAACAAGATTGTATTTTCTTTGGTCGAGGACCAGGTAAATGGTAATGGTTTATAAACTTCGGTATAATGTTTTAAATGTGATTTATATGTCGTATGAAAGACAGATGAACTTAACAATCATATGCCTTGGGTTGTATACAGGGTGTTTCAAATTCGATGCTCACTATGGGGATCTCCTAAACAGTAGGAGATACAAAAAGTTTTAGATTAGGGAAAAGTTGCGCAATTTCATGCTTTAAAAAAAGTACAAATTCCGTATAGTTCCGAAGATAGGCGGAAAAAAACCGAAATCTTCATTTTCAGTTTTTATTTTGCTGCGCCCTTATTCTCAAAGCTTTCAAAAAACGCTTAGAACTTTCTGTAGCCACTTTTTTAGGATCTACCTAGTGAGAGGTTCGTTTTTGAAACTTGACATTTCAGTGTTACAGGAGCACTGTCAAGTTAATTTTTTCTTATGGACACATACTTTTTTTCTCCTACTGTTTGGTTCAGAAAGGATGACAGATAACATTTTGCAACCTTACTTTGACAAGTCACCTGACGTTTTGGGTTTATTTGTCTGTTCAGTGGTCTGGTGACCCGCTGTAGAGAAGCTGACCATATCCAAAAAGCTTACGAGCCTGCAAGGGCTCTTCTGCAATGGGATGACCGGCGCAATGAGGACGACCCCCATCCACGCTCTGGAAACACTCTTGGATCTCCCGTCGCTTCCAACTTGGATCAAGAAGGTGGCGATGGCGACGCACCTGCGATTAAGGGACCAGGAACTGTGGAAGGGCAGGGAGGAAAGAGAGGGCCATCTGGCAGTCGAGGAACTGGTGACGAAAGAGTTGCCCCTCCTAAGACTGCAAGTGAAAGCACTGCTTAAACCATGGAGGTTTGATAAAAAGTACAAGGTCACAATACCGGAACGGAATGAGTGGCAAAGGGCCGCGACGGATAACTCTAAACTGTCAGCCAGGCAGACAACAGGCGTAGGAGTGTATGCGGAAAGCCTAGAAGTTCAGAAGAGTTATCCACTTGGAGAACACACTACGGTGTTTCAGGTGGAGGTGTATGCCATTGTCATGGCAGCAACCCTACCCGAGGTCAGAAACGGCAGGAGGGACATATACATATGCTCCGACCGCCAGGCTGCCCTCAAGGCTCTAAGTGCACCCAAAATAGTCAGTAGTCTGGTGGAGGAGTGCGCTGAAGCACTGAAACGCTGGTTCAAGACAAAACGGTGACACTGATGTGGGTCCTAGGTCATGAGGGAATATCAGGGAACGAGAAAGCGGACGAACTTGCCAGCCTAGGGCCCGAAACCCAATACATTGGACCGGAACCTCTTCTGGGAATAACAAGGAAACAGGTACAGAGTGAGCTCAACAAATGGGCAAACAATGAACTGAAGACGTCCTGGAGGCAAGAGTCAAAGTGCAGACAGTCCAAGATTCGGGGATGGTCCGAATGTAGCCAGAACTAAATGGCTCTTAGTCAAGACCCGAAAGGACATTGGACTGCTGACAGGGATGCTGACTGGGCAACATCTGACGCAAATAAGAGTAGCAGGAGATCCCATGTGTCCCGCTTGCGGGCTCGAAGAGGAATCGGCGCAGCACTTGATAACACAGTGTGACGCATATGCCAGATCAAGGCAGCTGAAGTGGGGATTTCCCATGATAGACGAAGAAGAGCTGCACTCACTCAAATGGACCGACACTTTAAAAATAACTTAAGCTAATATTTTAAAAATAAATTTTTTTCTTTGTTTTTTAATCTTCGAATTTGGGCTGACGACGGTCAATTTACTCAGAACGTCAGGTACTTGTCAAAATGAGATTGTAAAACATCTGTCATCCTTTATGAACAAAACTGCAGAAAAATTAACAATGAACTTGACAGTGCTCCCGAGAGTTCTCCTGTCACACTAAAACGTCAAATCTCAAAAACGGACCTCTTATTAGGTAGATCTTAAAAAAGTGCCTGTAGAAAGTTTTAAGCGTTTTTTGACAGGTTTAAGAATAAGTGCGCAGAAAAATAAAAACTCAAAATAAAGATTCGATTTTTTTTCGCCTATTTCCGGAACTACACAGAATTTCTAAACTTTTTTTTTGGTTTTGAGCAAAGTGTCAAATTGCGCAACTTTCCCCTAATTTAAACCTTTTCGCATTGTCTACCGATTAGGAGATCCCCATGGTGAGCATCGAATTTGGAACACCCTATAGTTGCTCAAAAAGTGTCATGATGGTTGTGGTAAAAGAAGCATTTTTTACTCAATATTTTAGCTATTTGAAGTTTGGTTATATGCTCCGTTATTTTTTTGTTTCATTTTTTTTTACCAATCTAAAGTTCTATAATTACTTAAATTTGTTTCAGATGATTAATTAACTAGGTATAGGGTCAAACCATATCAAATCAACCAAAAAAAAGGCACTTTTCGTTTTGACCATCTCCGATTTTAATGATTTTTGGTACACTTATTCTTCTGATCCAAAAACTTAAAAATCCAAAATTTTTTTGGATAAGCGGTTTTTGTTTTATTGATTTTTGAAAATCAAGAAATTGACCAATATGCCCTTGACAGGCACTGCCCTTGGCAGCACACAAACTATTGGTCCTATAGAAGCGAGTTATAGCTTATTTTGAAGGTTTTTTAAAGACCTTTTTAACGATGTGTATCACCATGTAATTTTTTGTTTTTATTTTTTTTTAATTTTTTTAATATTTTTTTTTTTTAATCTTGAAAACACCATTTTGAATTTTTTTCAAAAAAATACTATTTTTTTTCAGTATTTTTTTAATATTTTTGGAAAATTTCAGGATGGAGAAGTTATTGGTTCTATTTTTTGATAAATATATATCTAAAAACTTGTCAATTGCTCCCAGTCTTGTAAATAAGATACATAAAAGGTTTTTCCAAACTTGTTTATTCCTGCAAAATTTTGAGTATTTCTTCACTTGTCCTCCCCTCCACCCAAGATCTTTTCACCCACCTATTATACATTTAAACATGTTAATTCCTGCAAAATGTTTAGCACCTCCCATTACTTTTTATTGGCCCTTACCCCTATTTGTATCATTTCTGGTTCAGACATGAAAAGTTTTGACAATAATTAATTGCAAACCTGCGGTTTATGTGATAAATTGCTATTTTTTAATTTAAAACATTTATCGGAGTCGTGTGTTGTAAAATGGCACAAACTAAGCCAAAACAATGGACAAAATTTTTTGTGAGGTGTTGTGATCCATTAAGTCAGGAGAAACATTCCGGAAAGTTACGGAATGTCACAAATTGGATGACTTCCTTTAAAGGGGTGGAGACTGGCATGAAAATTTGTGACAATTGTCGAATGAAACTTTCCAAGGAACACAAGGAACAGGATGAACAACCATCTGCTGTAGCAGGGTAAGTAATAGTAACGAATACCTACACCTACGAACATTTTTACTTGTTTTTTTTTTGTGTGTTGTGGCTCTGCTAATAATTTTAGGGTAATTATTTTAAGTGAAAAATTCTTTATGGGGGCACCTACACGCCTTTCATCCTTTGCAAAAATTTATGAGTTATTAATACATAAGAGGCTGTTAGATTTTTTTCTGACAAATTCACTTTTAAACGATTTTCATCATGGCTTTCTCCCGAAAAGGTCTACAGAATCGGCTCTTTTAGAGTTGAACAAGTCAATAATTTCGACTCTTGAATCTAGGGGAGCGGCCTGTGGACTTTTTTTTTGATTTATCAAAAGCATTTAATACAATAAATCATGAAATTCTTTTGGAAAAATTAGAAGCGTACGGGGTTAGAGGAAGTGCTTTGGATTTATTTTGCTCGTATCTGACTGAAAGACCACGAAAAGTAACAATAAATTTGAACAACAATAAAATAACGTCAGAATCAAACGTCATAATGACAGGAATTCCGCAGGGAAGTATTCTTGGTCCTCTGCTCTTTGTTATTTATCTTAATGATCTAAACCATGTCATCAAAAATCAGAGTACTTTCAATGACAGTTTCAGAGAAACGTGGTGTTAGTAAATTGTTTTTGATAAATATTGGTTAAAATACCTATGTTTGTGTTGGAATGTGTTTGATCCAATAGTCACTGTCCGGTACCTAAGGGGAAGTGTTGGTGAGAAGAGGGATACCATTGCTGGGGTGAAAATCGTAAAAAACGAAAAATTTAACAAAAAAAAATTTTTTTTTTTTTTTTTGTATGTTTTGTTTATTAAAAGCCCGGTTAAAAATCTTGACAGAAAAATGTGTGGTTACGGGTTCTTCTTCTTCTACTTGTGACTGGTGAAGTTTGGCATAGGGCAGTGGGCAACAAGCCAAACAGGCGCTTTCACGCGGAATACTGGTTGCACGACCACTGCCTACTGCAATACCGATAGCCTTACTAAATTTATTTCTGGAATTGAGTACAGAAACACCGGTTATTAGTAATGGCAGGCATATGCTCCAAATGCCAACAAATATGCGTGTTTAGGGAACCTAAAAGTGCAGATGAAACATTTGCTGGAGTGTGTAATGGATGTAAAACTGTAACCTGTCGCAAGTGTGAGAAATGGAGTGCTACAGAGGTTCGCTTTATTGCACTTGTCTCCAAAAAAATTCAGTATTTTTGTGAGCAGTGTACAGAAAAAATTGGAGCAGGTGATAAAGTCATTCAAAAGGTGTTCTGCGATAACAGAAAACTTAGTGAGAGATTAATTGAAATAACAGCGGAAAAGGAGGAAAACTCCTCATACTTTTTAAAGCAAATTGTATCCCTAACTGATGATATAAACGAGAAAGACGAGCATATTACGAAGTTACGACGAAACACCGTAATGTTTCAAGATGAAGTATTTTCACGCGAAGCAGACATGGAACTGGAAATTAAGCAACAAAAAGAGACAATAAATAGTTTGAATCTAACATTAGCAAAGCTGTCGAAAGAAAATGAATGGTTAAAACAAAAAAACGAAAACCTTAATATTGAATCCAAACCGGAAAATGAAAGCAATCATAAACTTAAAATTAACAAGCTGTCTAAAACTATTGAAAATCTGACAAAAGACCTGAGAGATAAAGGGAATTTGGCTGAAGAACTCTTGGCGAAAACTCGCAAGCTAGAAATCGAAATTAATCAAAATGAAATAAATGTATCTGATCTAACCTTTATTAATTCGAAAATGGTATCGTCTATCCAGTTACTTGAGGAACAGATATCAAAGCTTCAGACAGAGTTAAAAGTAGCAAAAGATGGAGGTCTTAGGATTACACCTTCTGCTTCACAAAAAGAGAACCAAACTCAGACAGATGTAAAAATAAGCGAAGTATTCGATGAACTTGAAGCTAGAAAAGATGACGCAGTAAACTTAAATCTAGAAATTGCTAGAATGCTGCAAATAAACTGCCACCTTGACCATCAACTTGAAGAACATCAAAATACCATAGAACACTTAAAAAAAGAAAAATTAAAATCAGCACTATATGAATATCCCACAAGTAAACTGTCAAAAGCTGATCAGGTATTTAAGAATAAAGGTTCTCGGAGTCCTCAATCTATACAACATCAAGTTCTTATATTGGGTGATAGCTCAGTCGTAGATTTATACAAGTACTTAAAAGTATATCAAAATCAGGAATACAATGTCCTCACCTTTGCTAAGCATAATGCAAAATTAGAAGATATTTTACAAAGCATAAGGACACTGTCAAGTGAGTTTTCAAAAAAGGACTTCATCATAATCTCCGGAGGTTTACAAAACGCGATTCACGGTGGGAACTTGGACAATAGTGTTCTTGAGCTTTTGTTAGAGGTAGGGCAACGAACAAATTTACTATTTTTATCAGTACCGCTCTGGAGTAATCGATCAGTGCTAAACAAGTTTATAGACAAAATTAACATTTTAGTTTATGAACGGCTACAAAAAGTTTGCAGCTTTATAAACATTAACTCTTTTTTAAATTCAACGTTCTTCTTTTTTAATAAAGCCTTGGTGTTTAAAAATTTAGCAAAAATTAAAATTGCTCAACAGATTGATAATGTCATTTTTACGAGTATTGGGGACTGTAACACTAGGTCGGCTTCTTTTTTACCTTAAGCAACAACGACGGCTCAAGGGTTAAATTAAACAAAATAACAAACAGAAAAACAACAAAAATTTCATTCTTTTTATTAAATGTACAATCTCTGCGTAACAAATCTGACGAACTTTCTATTTTAATTGAAAATTCAGGTATGCCCACATTTGTCTTTTTGACAGAGCACTGGCTGACGGAGGCCGAATTGTGTTACATTCCTCAGTATGGGGTATTGTCGTTGTACTGCAGGGAAAAAGGTTACGGGGGTACAGTGATAATGGCCCATAACGATTTTTTAGAAACAAATAATGCACAATGCATTGATAATTACAACAACTTAGTTATAAAAAATCAGTTTGAATTTTCATTATGTTACATACAAAAACTAAATATTTATCTGTTATGTGTATACAGACCTCCATCTGGAAAACCATCAACATTCCTAGAAAGTTTGGAAATCCTCCTGCACAAATTTCCACTGTCTGCAAAAATCGTTGTCGCCGGTGATTTAAATATCAACTTTGACGATGTCGAGTCCAGAGACACAAAGTCATTAATTGATCTGCTGTACTCCTTTAACCTTAAAGTATTTGTCAATGAACCAACACGTATTACTGCTCAGTCTTCTAAAATCATTGACTATATATGCAGTAATTTTAGTATGGATGAGTTGCAATGCCAAGTTATACCCTCGGGTCTCTCGGACCACGAAGCTTTGATAGCTGAGCTAATAATAACTAACGATACGTCAAAAACTGCTGTAAGGCGTAGGATCTTTAGTAAAAAAAATTTTGGTAACTTTAGAACCTTAGCAACTCAAACATACTGGAATCGATGCCTAAATTCAGAAGATCCGATAGAATCGTTTCAAAGCACAGTGACGATTATTTTTAATAAAAGTTTTCCCTTACGTAACATTAAACCAAAAACTAGTAAAATATGGCTGACTAAAGGTATTAAAGTTTCGGGTAGGAATTTAAGATGCCTACATACAATCAGAAAATTCACAAAATGTCAAGGGTTCTTTGACTATTTTTATAATTATCGTAGAATTTATAGAAGATTTATACAAAGGGCAAAACAATTACACTACGAAAAAAGATTAAACAAGGCTGAAAATAAGAGTAGAGAATACTGGAACATAATCAATGAGTTTAGGGGTAAAAAAACAAAGTCAGGCAATTTTATCGATATTCATCCTCAGGAGCTTAACTCCTTCTATATATCAGTGGCGCAAAACTTAACTAAAGATATAACTTCATATATAGATCCTTTGTCTTATTTGCCAGAAATACAGCACACAGAAAAGTTTCAGTTTAGGCTAACAAACAAGGAGCAAATTCTGAAAATCTGTAAAGAAATAAAAAAACAAAATGCCTCAGGAATTGACAACATCTCTGTTAAAATCATTAAAAACTTACCAGATATTGCTCTTGAAGTTTTAGCAACATCTATAAATTGGTCTCTCAAATCAGGAATATTCCCTAAATGTTTAAAAACTGCCATGGTTATTCCCATTTTTAAAGGGGGAAGCAGCGATAGTCCGTCCAACTACCGTCCCATTTCTTTACTTAGTACTATTTCAAAACTGACTGAAAAGATCGTTAAGGAGCAGCTTATGCACTATCTACAAAGACACAATCTGCTTAATCAAAATCAGTTTGGCTTCCAGAGTTCAAGAAGTACAAATGATGCCATATTCAAATTTTTTGAAACACTCTTTCTGAGTTTAAATGATCGGGAGGTTGCCGCGGCAGTGTTCTGTGATTTTTCAAAAGCTTTTGATTGCGTAAATCATGGAATACTGTTGCGGAAGCTTCATCATTACGGTATAGAAGGCACTTCCTTCGGCTGGTTCAGTTCAATGCTTTCAGAGAGGTATCAGTTTGTACGCGTGAATGGGATTGACTCTGAGAGTGATAGGGTTGTGCATGGCGTTCCTCAGGGATCTGTCCTCGGGCCGATTCTATTCTTAATCTACATTAACGACTTACTATCATTGCCGATCTCTGCAAAACTAACAGCTTTTGCTGATGATGCGAACGGCCTGTGGACTACAAAAAACTTAAGCCAGCTTAAAATGACCATCGAAGCTGACCTTATAGCGATAAAGAAATGGTGCGACACAAACAGGCTCTGCTTCAATATACAGAAAACGAGCATCTTAACTTTTAAGTGCAGTTTAGCGGATGTCAAACTGCAGGATGAAACCCTGGAAAGCGTATCAACTGTTAAGTTTTTAGGACTACATATTGATGCACAGCTCAAGTTTGAAATACATATTGATGTTTTGAATCGGAAACTAGCCAGTGCATGTTATATTATCCGAACTCTTGTGCATGAACTTGGCAAACTAACAGCAAAAATGGCATATTTCTCACTAATGGAGTCACATATCAGATATGGTATTGCTTTCTGGGGCTATTCCACTCAAAAATCTATTCAATCAGTATTTGTACTTCAGAAAAGAGCTGTTCGTTATCTGTGTAAAAAAAGTTGTAAAGAAACTTGCAGGCCGTTGTTTGTACAGGAGGGAATATTGACTGTGCCATCTTTATTTATTTTAGAATCTGTCTGTCTAATTCACAAAAAATTCTCTGACTTTGTCCATAGTAGTATCTACAATCTGCGCCAAAATAATTTACCATTACCAATTCCTAAATTTACTTTAACAAAAAATTCTGTGATATATGAAAGTATTAAGATGTACAATCATCTACCACAAGACACAAGAGATTGTAATGACTATAAAACATTTCGTTTACGTGTCAAACAACATCTAGTTACCAAAGCATTATATAGTATAAGTGAATTTTATGATCAATAAGTAGGTATTAAGTTTTAAAAATGTTCCTAATGTGTGAAGTGTCAAATATCAATATTAACTTATGTGTTTTACAATAATTGTTGTGTGTGTATCAAAACGGCTACTAAATATTAAGATTTTAAGAATGTAAATGTCTGCAATGTGTTTAGTGCCAACTTAATAGTAACTTCTTGTATTACAATGGCTCTGTTTTTGAATTAATTATGTGTATGAAAATGCCAAGATATATTATTTATAGGTGATTTAACGTGACTGATTTTATTGGCCTGATTTATTTATTTATTTATTTTTTAAACATATTTTTGTAACTCTTTCATTACTTTTAAGACTTTTGCTTTGTCAATGAAATTTATTTTTTTTTGGACAATAAAGCTTATTTGAAAAAACCTTCTGGCCAATTACGCAGATGATGCCAACGTAGTGATGCCAGTTTATCCGGAGGGGAACATCCATGAGGAATATTTTGACGTACTAGGTAAAGTGTCTGAATACTGTGTTAACAACCAACTCATTATGAACACAGAAAAAACAAAAGCAGTTGTTATGTCTAACATGGACATATATGTCCCTAAAAACCTTACTTATGAAGGAGAAACACAACTTTTGAAAGTCACACGAAGGTATTGGGAGTAACTATTGATAAAGACCTAAATTTCTTTTCACACATCAGAGATCTATGTAAAAAACTATCAGCGGCAAGCTATGCTATTAGAGTCTTAAGTAAAATTTTTAGAGGTCACAGTTCATTAAAATCAATTTATTATGGTATGTTTTACTCTCAATTAAAATATGGTTTATTACTTTGCGGCCATAGTAGTCACATAAATGACGTTTTTATTTTACAAAAACGTGTTATTAGAATCTTGGTAGAAATCAAGCCATATGCTTCTTGTAGAAATAATTTTAGAAAAAATAAGTTGTTAACGGTCCCGGGTATTTATATCTTGGAATGTTTACTGTATTTGGGAAAAAATCCATTACTTTTTGCTAAATATACCGGTACTAGAACCTGTAACACAAGAAACAAAAACAACATGTATATATATATCCAAAACATAGACTAAGTATTACTGAAAAAAGCCCGGATTATGCTGCAATTAAATTCTTTAATAAACTTCCAAACAAAATAAAAAATATCCAAAGCTACAAACTTTACAAAAAAGAATGCTTTAATCTAATTTGTAAGATAGAACCCTACAGCATTAGTGAGTTCCTAAATTTTAATGAATTTTAATGTCTTTTATTTTGGTAATGTATATATGTGTGTCTTTTAAGTAATGTTCGCCACATCTAGTTTCTGTTTTTTTTTAAATATTATTACAATGTTTTAACCATATTTTAACTAATTTTATATTATATTGTTACTATACGTTATTGTCTGTTCTAATGTTATGTTTTGACTTGTGTGTGTACAATTTTAACAATTTTTAGAAATTTTCTGGTCACAAACTCTCAAACCGATTACTATTAGAAATAATTTTTAACGAAGTTGTAACTGCAACTTATTTATATGTTATTTTTACAATTTTTTGTAGATTTTCATGACGATCTGATTTTACCTATTGTAAACAATTTGGAAATAAACTATTGTCTATTGTCTTGTCTGTTCTGGGGTCCCTAGGACCCCAAATCTGCAACCACCGAATTTTTTTTTTTTTTTTTTTGATGCAAAAAGGGGTGTCGCCGGTGCCGGGGGGGGGGGTTGTGAGGGTTTGTTTTGGGTTGGGTTGGGTTGGTTTGAGTATTTTTAGGTGGGGTTGGGTTGGGTTGGTTTTAAAAAATAAAAAAAAGCAAAAAAATTAAAAAGAATTTTTCAAAAAAAATCAAAAATGGCAGAAAACCAGATACTAAATAATTACCAATTTTAGTAAATGTTTTCATATTAAAAATTGTTTTTTTTATTGTTACAGACCTTCCGCTCAAACTCCAGATTCTCCTTTTAAAGAATGTGATGAATCTATGGACCTTCTAAACCAGTCGTTGCAAATTATTGGGGAATCGCCTATCAAAAAAAGAAGAGTGTCCAAAGAAAAGGCTGAAAAAGTGAAAGCAGTGATCAAAAAAAGATTAGGTCAGGAACAATACTCAATAGTAGAAAAGACCAAAGAAAAAAACATGGATGAGTGCGAAATAATACAACAATTAAAAGAAAAATTTCAGCTAGTTCAAAAAAGAAGCGAAAGAATGTTAATTCTATCTTGTCTTCCTATGAGTTGGAGTCGGGCAAAAATTCAGCAAGAATTTGGAGTTTCCCAATACATGACCAGGATGGTAAAAAAAATGGTCAAAGAAAAAGGAATTTTATCCACACTTAATCCAAAGCCTGGGAAAACTCTTGACCAAAACGTAGAAATAGTAACATCATTTTACCTTAGAGATTTTGTTGTTGTTAGAAAAGAAGGAACTAAGGAGCATCATCAGAAAAGGTTAGTTTTGGCTAATATCAAAGAAATATATTCGCATTTTAAGAAAGAGCATCCAGACCTAAAAATTGGTTTGTCTAAATTTAGTGAATTGAGACCGAAAAGTTGCATTTTAGCAGGAAAGAGCGGTACACATACAGTGTGTGTGTGCACAATACATCAAAATATGAAATTAATGATAGAGTGTTCTAAAGTAAACAAGTTTATCTTAAATGATAAAGGTAATCCTGCTTTACCAGACTATCATACTTGCCTCTCAAAAATGATGTGTAGCCAACAAGGAGTTCACTGATTTTTGGACAAATGTGAGATATGCCCAGGAACTGAGAATTTAAAAAACTTTTTGAATGAAAAGTTCGAAGAAGCAATGATTGACAATGTGACTTTTAAGAAGTGGATATCTGTAGATAGATGCAATATGGAGACATTAATTAAACCAGCAGAGGACTTCATTGAAGAATTTTCAAACGACTTGATTAAATTAAAATCTCATTCTTTTTACACTCACATGCAAAAAGAATACTGCAATGAGGTAAAAGACAATTTAAAAAAGGGGGAAGCACTAATCACATGCGACTTCGCTGAAAATTATTCATTTATTTTGTAGGATGAAGTGCAGTCCTATTACTGGACAAATAGCCAGGCAACCCTACATCCTTTTGTAATATATTACAAAACTCATGAGGGAAAACTATGTCATTTAAATTATATATTTATTTGAGACTGTTTGGTACACAACACTGTGGCATTTCATCTTTTTTTAAGTCACCTTATGCCTGAACTAAAGAGGCAAATTGATAATTTAGACAAAATTATCTATTTTTCAGACGGCTGTGCCGCACAGTATAAAAATAAAGAAAAAATTTTTAATATTGCGTGCCATCTCAAGGAATTTAAAATTAAAGCAAATGGAATTTTTTGCCACCTCCCACGGGAAGAGTGCATGCGATGGACTGGGAGGCACCGTAAAAAGGTTGGCTGCTAAAGCAAGTCTGCAGAGACCATATAATGAACAGATTATGACCCCCGAAGATCTTTTTAAATTTGCAACAGAAAACATTCCTGGTATAACATTTAAATATTGTTCATTAAATGACTACCAGCAACATGAAAAGTTTTTGGAACCTGGGACTCAAAAATTGCACTCGATTATCCCCCTCAGTAATGAAAATATTATTACAAAACCATTTTCACTAAGTAAAGAGGAAAATATTCAATGTCTTTTTGCAACCTGTGGTTTGTCAAACACAGAAATTGAAAACATCGACTCCGGTTTTGTAACCATAAACTATGACTGTCTTTGATGGATGGGATGTATCATTGGCAAAAATATAGAAAGTGGGGAATTAAAAGTTAGTTTTTTACATCTTCATGGTCCCTCTCCGTCTTTTTACTTTCCAAAGCCAAAAGCTGATATATTGGTCATAGAACAAAATTCTTTTTTAAGACTGGTCAACCCAAATACTGCCACTGATAGGACATATATGCTAACTGCAGAAGAAATGACAGATTCCTCAAATATTTTACAAAAAAAATTAGCAACCTAAATATTTTTTATTGTAAATTTTCTATTATTCTTACTTTTCATTTTTTTGTTATACCCATATTAGGTAAATTAGCCCTGTATTAAATATCTTATTATTTTTTTAAAGTATGACTACATTATTTCTCCATCCTAAAATTTTCCAAAAATGTTAAAAAAACTTTGAAAAAAAAAGAAATATTTTTTTGAAAAAAATTAAAAAATGTGATTTTGAGATTTTTAAAAATTTTTTTTTTTAATTAAGAAAAAAAAATTTACACAAACTATATTGTGTCACACATCTTTAAAAAGGTCTTTAAAAACCCTTCAAAATGAGCTATCACTCGCTTCTATAGGATCAATAGTTTTTGAGATATTACTATTTTTGTAAGTGTCTGTCAAGGACATATTGGTCAATGTCTTGATTTTCAAAAATCAATAAAACAAAAACCGCTTATCCAAAAAATTTGATTTTTTGGTTTTTGAGTTTTTTGATAAGACGAATAAGTGTACCAAAAATCATCAAAATCGGAGATGGTCAAAACTATTGCCTGGTTGACTTGATATGGTTTGACCCTATAGGTATATGTTCTTTCGTTCAATAAAGTTCAATGTTAAATTAAAAAAATTTGTTTATTGATAACTTTATGTTTTAAATTTAAGATCATATCAAATTTAGAGCAAAAATTCCTTATTTGCCCTTTTAAACATAATTAGTTGTTGGTGGTGTTCAAGTTTATTCTTCTTATTTTGTGCATTGGGTAAATATCAAGTAATTATCCTATAGGAAGAATATTTCATTGCCCAAAATACAGAGTGTATTTTAATTAATGCACCAAGCAAGTGCGGCCAGCAATTTTTTCGAAAAAAAATTAACAAATAATATTTGGATCATCAGTCTGCCTGCCATTACTTGTAAAACTTTACAAGAAAAGATGAACTATAACATAAAAATTTTCCATGTCCCCCTTGGCCATTGCGAGCATTAACATGGACATTTCAGGCATTGCCAGGGAATTGCGGGCATTGTCATGGGTATTAGCAGTATTGTGAGCATTTCTTAGGTATTCTTTGGGCATTGCCAGACGATTCGGCATTGCAATGCCCATTGGTGTACAAAAAATTGGCACCGATCCACCCCTTGAAATTAACCCAACCTAACCTAAACAGACCCAAACCAACTTATTAAAAGTCAAAACAACCAAAAAAAACACACTCTTAAAATAAATTAATCCAACCTAACGTAAACAGACTCAAACCAACTAAATTAACCCAACCTAACCTAAACAGACTCAACCCAACTTATTCAAAGCAAAATCAACCCAAAAAAACACACTACAACCCCTACATATTTTTTTGGCATAAAAAAAATGGTGGCACCGGTGAGGAACCTTCTAGGGCTCCAAAAGGACCCTGAGTACTTGTCTGGCGTTTTTTTTTAATGCAAAAAAAGGTTTAGGGAGGGTTAAAAGGTTAGTGTTTTTTTTTGGGTTGGTTTAAATCTGTTCAGTTGGGTTGGGTTCATTTAGTCGGCTCTTTAGCCTCCCGACTATTCAGCCGAATGTACCTTGTTCATATTTTTACTCAAAATAAAAGAATTTAAATTTAATCTATCCATCTATCTCGTAACCGCGTACGATAAAACCTGTAGTATGTAAGTATGAAAAAATAGTGCTTACCTTTTTAAACGATTCTATTAAAAAAAGGACCAGACAAATATTTAAAACGTTACATAAATTAAAAACTTATTTTCCAGGTTAAGATTAACAATAGCCGTGAATCTAGTCTCATGGTGTTGAAAGCAACACAACAAGCATTTTATAGTAGACCAAACAAGTAGCGGTCTTGGCGCAAAAAAGGCCATTATCACCCAAATAGCATTTTTTTTCGTGAGCTTAATATTGGGAAATCAATTTAACTGTGGTGACCTGATTTTTTTGCAAAATTTTACGTCATTGCATTTGTTTTCCATGGCAACGCGGAGAGTTTTTTTAATGTTTATCCACAGTGGGACGCCAGAGCTTTTTTAGCACCGGGTCAAAAATTTGGGGTTAGGTTACTTATTTTGACTTCACATTCCGCGCCGCTAAAGCACTTTCGATTTTTTCGTAGTGTGTGCGGTCTGGCACGCGTCCGTGTAAGTCATGATGCGTTGCTGTAGCCCGAACTTGCCTTCCCACTTAGCACAATAACGTTAGAAACTTATCAAATTCACGTGAGCTTAAAACATGTGATTCTGCGAATTGCATAAATATCACGTTGCTAGCGACGTGAATTCCGAATTGAAAATGACGCTTAATAGGTCGCGTACTAACGTTATAAAAATTAACGTGAGTAAAATTAACATCATAAACACATACAATCTCACATTATTAAAGCATTTTTTGATGTACTTTAAAATGCTATAAAATATCAGTTTTTATGTTAATTACATATCATAAAAATATACCGTGTCACTTAAAAAAAAGTGCTGTTTCTTAGTAAGAAAACCTGAAATGCTTAAATTTTATTTTTTCAAAAAATCAAAACGCTTTGAACAGTTAAAAAGTTTTAACAAAAATAATTTCAAATTTTGAACGTGTGATTAGGTCAAAATGCTATATCTTCTAGCATGTGGCAAAGCGAACTTTTCTACACCCATTTGCGAAGGAAAAGTAGTACTTTCTACATGTTTAGTAGATTGATTGTATTTTGACCTGACTAAACTTTTGAAATTATTATGTTACAAACTTTAGTTTTTGAAGCGTTTTGGCTTTGCAGTTTGTCTTAACAAACAAGAAAAATAAAATTAAAACATTTAGGGTTGTCTTAATAAAAAAATAAGCAGTTTTTCCTCATTTATTAATTAAGGCATTTGATTTTTTTTTAATTTATGTTCAGGTCAAACAGAGTACAGCAGTATATTAAGACTTGCATGCACCATATCGCATCATGGCCATTACATACATATCTTCATGTTTATCTCTATTATTTTGGGTGGTCGGCATCTATCTCTATCTGCAGCATCCTTAATCAGTTTTCTATGACAGTAGGAAGCTTTGTATTCATGGTGGTACTTAAAGAAAGGGAATTTCTTCTTACTGCAGCTACATCTGGAAACAAAATATTTTTATAAATAGCCCCACAAACAATGAAAGGTGGTAAGGTGTATTTGCTTTATTGGCAATATTGGCAAGTGAATGCCATTGGTTATTTACTACAGTAGTATTATTGGCAAAATTGCGCTATTTTTCCAATGCCTATTTACTAGTGCTGATGTATTGGCAAATTTATGTTATTTTGCCAATAACTGAAAATCGTGTTTTACATTCCAAGCGAAATGCAATCGTTCCTTTAAAAATGGGGTTTTCCCACATTTTTGGGAAGCAACGGAATTTGGTACCTTAGAGTGAGTTATCCAAAACGCATTTATTATTTCTTCTGAAAAACTCTTGGTTTTGTAGAAAAATTTTTTTAAAGTTGGAGTTCTACAAAAACGCTCAAAAAATTTTTTTAGCCAACTAACTTTACGAGAAAAGTAGCGAGTGGTGACCTTTTTCTCAGCCTCTTCCTAACTTCAATTTAATGCTTAGCTGTCACTAAATGTCATTTCTGTTTAGTAAACAATCTGTTAAAAGTTGTATTTATTTTTTCTCGAGCTTTTTCTGCATCAAAATGAAAAAGTGCGTTTTCCGCGGATGTGAAAATAAATAAATGTCAGAATTCCCCTGGAAATTTAAGATATTTTTGCCCTTCCCTTTGTGACCAAGAAGAAAATTGTGGCTCTAGAGGCACTAATGCTGAAAAAATTATCCACGGCTGGGCGCAATAGTGTGTGAAGATCACAGCTGAAATTCAAATACAACCCCATTAGAGACATCGCCACCCAAAGGAAAACCTTTACCTTTGATGGTTCTCGCGTAAAATAACCCCCGTACAATCTGTTAAGACAAGTAAAATTTAGTTCACTTCTTGTTTAACCCATTATTCTTATAGCAATAAAGTTTTTAAATAAAAAAGAGTTTTACCAACCACCACTGGTTTCAGACACAGTCCATCCACCAGTCGGCCCTTCAACTATAACGAATCGATAACAAAAACAATGAACTTTACAAAATGCACCGGAGTACCACAAGAATACATACCGGGTGCGACTTGGAGAATAAACGCAAACATGTGTTTCACCCTTGTTGGGGATCATCGGTATGCCATCATGAACAAATGCTCGGCAAAACATTATAGATAACAGGATGAGAAATGATGGCTACTATGGATAGTGGGAATTTGTTTGAAACCAGTCAGTGGTAGAACTAGTGGAGGAGCCCAAAAATCCAATAGTTTTGTGTTGGTAAAACTCTTTTTTTTTATTTATATTTAACTCCACTATAGACATTGGGAATTTATATCTCATTCTGTAATAAGACTTTTGTTGATTTGCTTAAAAACTGGAAAGAAAAGATTTATTTAAAATTGACCGAGCCAAACTTCCCACTTATGACATAGAAAAGTCTGATAAGGTCAGTCCTCCCCACCTTTATAGGAATCTAGGGACGTATAAAACTTCTGTAAAACTTTTTTTAGTTCCAGTGATGGGAGTGAAAAAATATGGTAAATCACTTCAAGTTATTTTTTTCTAATATTTTTTCTTCAAGTTTAGTGGAATTTTTTTAAACTTATATTTAAATTTATTGCCTCAGGGTTAATTTTTTTGAAGTTTAAGAAGTTCATAGCAAGTAATTTAGAGAGATGCATTGATTAGCAAGAGTCAATGTTTCTTCCCAAATTTTTCTTAAACCAAAAACTTCTGGGTTAGTTTACCTGCCAAGGACTGGGTTGGGGTCGAATCTCGTCTTAATTTTAGATGTTGGGAAAATCAAGTTACTAATGCATTGCAGACGAAAATTTGTGAAAAATGATATTAAAAATGACATTATTTTCACATTTGTTAATGCCATTATAGAGCCACAAGCAAAATTTTTGAAAGAACCCCTGCACAAAAACTTGTAAAATGTAACCGTATTTTAATGTATTGTACCAAAGGTCAAAATAGTGAAATTCTATGAGGATCTTATATGATAGGACATATGAGCCGTCAAATAACAGATGTCTGGCAAACACCCAAGAAGACTTTTTTCTCATAACTTTCAACCGAAAAAAATCTTGGGTGGAAAAACGAAATTCAAAATTGGATGCGTTTTTTTTAACTTCTTTTTTTTATTTCTCTTTTGTTTTAATTGCCTTAGGAGCATATTCCTATTGGAAATATTAACACGCCATCGCCAGGACAAACCCATATTAGATGACTTATAATAAAGTACAAGTGCGGAATGATGCCTATTTGTGAGTGATTCAAAATGATGTTTGGGGTGGGCGCCTAGTGGTTTTATACTGTCTGACATTGTTTCAATCTTTTTTTAGACTTCAATGGAAAAAATTGTCATTTTTAATATTACAATAGTTTTATATAATTTTTATTTTTAATAAGTGAAGTGAAATAAAATCATTGCCTGTTCTTTTGTTTTGTAAGAAATAAATATACCTACTGTAGAGCGTTTACCATGTTTTATGTATCTTAAAACTCAAGCTTTTAAAGGCGGACAAAAAAATATCAAGACTAAAGTTAAATAGTTTTATTAAATAATATGGTCAAAAATACGTACTATTTAAACAAAAGGAGTGTTAGATACACAAGAAAATAGTAAATTATTAATAAAACAAAATAAATAAATGTACTATTTTAATTCTACAATTTTTTATTATTCTAAATATACAAAACTTTAATTTTATATCTGAAGGAATCCAGAGAGGTGGAAAAAATATCCACATTATTAGCAGAGCTACACATTCTTCGTATAGGTCTATTAAGGTTGTAATTTGTATTATAATATTCTAAGTTAAAAATATTCCTATTTCTTGTACTCCGCTGTGGAACCCTTAAGCCAATTCTATGTATTAATTGAGGAGAATCAAACATTGCATTTCAAATCTTGAAAAGAAAAGCTAGATCAAGACATTACTCTACGGTTTTCAAGAGTTGTGACCTTTAGAAATTTTAAAACATCACAATAAACTATTTCCCCAGATAGAATTTTAAGTTTGAAAGCTACAAAACGTAAGAATTTCTTCAATACCCTTTCCAGATTTTCTACATGACATTTATAGAATGGGGACCATATGGAACTACAATATTCTAATATTGATCTAACAAGAGAACAATAAACATTTTTAAAACAGATTACATTTTTAAATTCAGATAGGCTCCTTTTTAAGAAACCCAGTAGTTTAAAAGCTTTGATACAGATAAAGTTATAGTGATTTTTAAAGCTTAAGCTTGGGTCAAATAATACTCTTAAGTCTTTAAATTTTGTGAAAAAGTGTTGAGATCATTCTGCACTCTTTCACAATCCCTAAAATCTTTAATAATTCTAAAAATATTTTAATCGTCTGCATATAGAAGGATTATACAGCAACAGAAACAGTTTGAAATATCATTAATAAAACAAATGAAAAGAATTGTTGACATAGGTCCCCTTGTGGTACTCCAGACTTCACTAATATCTCTTCAGAGAGACAATTTTTTATCCTAACAGCCTGTCTTCGGTTTTTATTATGCCAAGATTTGTACAGGGAATCAAAACAATGTATTAACATCAATCAGTGAAGATTTTTTTTCTTGCAAAATCTTTGTCAAAAGACCTTTTTAGCAATACCAAAAACCTATAATTTATTTGGCGGTACCTTACATTGAGGTTTTATCTCTTAACAGTTTTTTTAAGTTTTTGATGGTCCTGTCATAAGACTCCTCTGTAAAAAATTGTGCTCCACCAATTTGGATAAAATTTTAGTATGTTATTGTCGTAGTCAAAATACACAATACAGAAATCATAACGAAAATTTCATAAAAGTGTTTTATAACACTATAACACTTATTTTAAGTCTTTAGTAGTAATTTTAATCACGATATCTGATTTACCCTGTACATTATAAATGGTTTACATGAAACAAAAAATTTTATTCAAATTGGCGAAAAACAATGTTTCACATTAAACATTGCAAGATTTGATAAAAAACGGTACTTCACTTTGGGGGTCATTTGTGATCTATCACTTTGAATTTTCTACAGAGATAAAAAAATTCAGGCTGACAACATTTTTTGGAGTTTATCATATATTTTTGTGATTTTCGAATAATTTCCGCGTTTTATTAAACAACTCAATGTTTTGCATTAGTTTAGGTAGTAACTATATTTTATGGCACTTTGAGATGAAATTTTTGTTTTATGACCAGATATTTAAGTAACGAATGAGACTTTAAAAAAATATAAACATTAAAAAACCAAAAAAAAACCGCAGATATTAATTAAACAAACACGGATTTTTTAAAGTGCTTTAGCAGACACATATATCGCCCAAAGAACCTTTTCTTGAATATCTCTAGCTAGCAGCTACAGTAAGTAAGGATGTTTTTAAAAGTTCAACCCTCTTTCCAACCTCCCACGACCATTAAAAACTCATTGCTTGATGCCATAGATATTTTGTAAATTTTTTTATAAAAATCGGTTTAGCAGCTCTCCACTAATGTAACAAAAAGACACCACACCAAAACATGGGTATTGGCTTCTCAGGTACAAGCCTCCACTGCCTCAGTGCCCAGGTGTTTAGAAGCGCCAAAAATACCCTCAGTTAACGTTATTCTGCCAAATCGCAAGCTGTGCCATAATGGAGAATTGGCTTGAAGTCGAGTATCCGTTTCAGCTTCGACACACAAGGAATCGCTCATATTTGACCGCATGTAATTAATGAACCTGTCAACATTCCATTTGGTCCATTTTCTCTGCAGTTTTAAACTTGAACCAGAGCTGGTATACATCGATATAGGTGTACTTGTCTTCAGATCGCAAAAGGGTATATATTACCCCTTTGTTATCTGCGCAGATTTACATCAATTGAGACACATAATTATGACTTTTTGGTCCGAGGGCTGGCACGTCTTCGTTTAAGTGACTGCAAATCCATTTTCGCATTTCCAACATCATTGTAGAGGTGCAGGCTGGTTCTTCACTTCTTCTGTGAAGCCAAAAAAGAACAGCAATGGCATGCTTGCAGCCCCCTGTAAGTATCAAAAAAGAAAAGTTAAAAACAGTTAAAAATTTTCTAATAACAGGTTAAAAGGAGACACATTCTGCTTGCGTCTTTTTTTATCTTGTGAAAACTAAATTTGCATTGTGTGTTCCTAGCTTAACAGAAACTGGTACAAAAAATACATCATAGTTAGAAAATACCAGAAAAATATTTTTTAAAACATGGCACCAGCAGGCATGTATAAATTTTATTTTTCTTCAATATCTCAAAAATTACTGATCTGCTAATTTTTGTTGAAAATATAATTATTTCTTTTAATCTGAAAACTGTATGTGTGTTGCTAGCTGATACGGTTTGTGAGTTATGATTTTCAACCCCCTTTCTTACCCTCTTTACAATCTTCACCCTCATCAAAAACTAATCAGCTCATTCTTTGGTTCCAAAGGATTTTTGTGCCAAATTTCATCAAAATCGGTTAACTTTAGTGGCTTTTCAGTCATCGTTGTCCAGACAGACAGGCAGGCACCAATTAAGAAATTTTGTATTTAGGTCTTTCATGTTTATTTGAGTTATTTTGGTATAAATAAAGTGTTTTTGTTTCGCTCATATTTTTGTTTTTGAAGTTAGGAATGCCCCCCACCAGAGAAATGTGAAATGACGCCGAAATTTGATAATTAAACAAGTCTCGGAGATGGTTTGGGGATACAACCTTTTAATGTCTAAAAAAATTATTCCAATGTTCATAGCTCCTCATTTTGTCCTAACAAACGTAACTTTTTGTGTTGGTATGCTCTAAAAACTCTATGCATAAAGGTCAACTTTTAAAAAATTTTAAGCAGTTTTACTTGGATTTTCCACCACAGATATGTACAAAAAAAAGAGCAGCGCCTAATATTCTGTAAGTTTGGATACCTTAAAGATATAATTTTCCTACCAGGTGTAATTGCAAAACAGTGGTAGCTGCTATTCTGTAAGTTATAATTTTACCTCTTTTTCTCAAAAAATGTAAATAATAACAATTATTAAGTAATTTTAAGAAGACTTTAAAAAGAGATTAACCAAATATTTTTTTTTAAATGTAATGTAAAATATGTATAGTTTCAAAAGTTTTTAAAACTACCTGCAGAAGCAGAACAATCTTTGCACTCAGAATGCAGCACTTTTTCCTCCTTCTCATTAACAGAAATTTCCACAGTATAAGGAGTATTTCTTACTCTGTACTCCGGAGTTATTTTCGCCTTGACTGTGCAAACATCTCCTTCTCTCTTAACTTGTCACCATAGACCTCCTTCGTAACTCTAAAATAAACAATAACACTTAAGCCTCCAATCATCTCATTTTTAACACCAAATCAACCAGACCATGTACATTTATGTACATTTTTAAGGTACAAACAAAGTAAAAATAATTTCATATACACGTAGAATTGCAACTCTCATATGACACGAGAATAACTGATAGATAGACAAAACTTCATATGTCCAGTTTACATACCATGAGTCCTCTAGGTATGGCAAAAGTTTAGAAATCATATTTTTTTTGTAATGCACTGAATGGCATGTGGTGACACTTCATTAGCTGTTAATTTTTCATGCTATGATATTTTTCATAACATGAATGAAATTTGGAACTTCTTTGAGATTAAAAATATAAGATAAAAAAAATACAATTTTTTTTATATTTTTACAAATCTTGAGACAAATCTGTCTTAGTTATATACCTCAAAATAGTTTTCCCAGATTTTACAGCTGTGGTTAATTATTTCTGATAAAGGTTTTCTAAAATTTTCTTTTAAATTTTATAGCAAAATTTTAGGTGTACCTACAAATGACTTTTTTATTATCTTCACATTTTGCAGCTTTTTACTGTTACAAAAAAATCCAGGATGTTTAAAATATAGTAACTGTAATAAATTACTTATTTACTGTCATTTATATTTTGCTTTTAATAAGTTGGTCAAAACCTTGGTCAAAACTAGTAAGAAATCCTGTTGAGTCCAATATTTCCTTGAATATCTGAAAAACTACAAATCTGATATAGTTTTTGTTGGAACTGTAATTATCTATCTAAATATTAAAACCACGTGTTGCTAGCTGCTAAAAGTATATTTTATTTTCCTTGAATATTTCAAGAACTACAGATCTGACTTCAACGTAAATGTAATTGCTAGCTGCTACAATTCCACCCTCTTCACAACAAATTAATTGACTATTATATAATGTTTTGTTTTAAAAGTCATTTTAACTAAATGTTTGGGATTTTCTTTGAAAGATACTTGAATGATTTAATAAGCTAGTCATCAGGTTTTATTAAACCCAAAATCCTAATTTTAAATATTTATTTTTAGTTTAGTTTTTTACTTTATTGACATTCTTTTGTATTTTTTTTAAACTAGCTTTTTCTAAGTATATAAATTAACCTCGAAATTAACATTGCATTTTTCTGAAAAAACTTTACCGTCATAAGCCTAATGTGTTAGTAAAGAAATTTGATGGTAATGTAGCACTAAATTATCATCATGTCAGAATTTAGCTCAATCTTGATAGTTTAGAGATGCATAAAAAATTACTGACATTTGTTTGATGCATAAATTAATTAACGGTCTAACTGACTGTTAGACATCATCATACTTTTCACATTACTTTTCATACAACTGACTATAGACAAAAAAATAATTTATTGAAAGAACTTTATTGCTTAGCTCAGTAACCAGTTATTAATGTTTTTAATGTATCTGTTAACTCCTTAAAAAGACTAACAAAAAGAATCTTATCAGACTAAATATTTTTTTTAGTTAAATTTTATACTGTTGTGTGTCTGTTTTCAAATATTTTGCGTTGTTCATACTATAACTCCTACTATACTATATTTCATGTCTTTATTTATTAATTAGTATTCAGTGTTGACTATGTAAATTTTTTTTCTTTTGACAAGGTATTGATTTTAATGGGGTTTCTGTTCCCTATAAATATAAATAAATATATTAAATTACTTGTGCTGAGGTCCTTTCTCAAAAAGTTACCTTGCTTCTTCTTACTTGGCATAAAAAAGTAACAAGGTTTGTGTTTTTGTAATCGGGGAAAAAAAAGTTAAATTTAAAAAAATATGTACAGGGTGTCCAAAATCATATTTCAAGTCACTTGACAAGGTTTTTATAACAAATGCTTAACAGTCTACTCATATATTTTGACACAATTTGGATTTTTAATGTGCGCAGTTAAACCATACTCACTTTCCAGTCTTAACATTCTTCATCTCAGCGCTAAAGAAATCCATATTATCCAAATAATATAAATTAATCATCTCATGATCCACTTTGGGTAAGTTGTTAGAATCACCCTTCACAAATCCCTTCTCCATATTCTGAGCCATATTCTCTAAAAAAAAATCAAGAAAAAATCTTAACAAAATTCAAAAAGTTAAAAAACTACTTACCTACAGCTCTCTTTAAAAATCTTTTTATCAATACTTTTTTTAATATAAATATTGAAACCTTTAAAATAAGTGCAAAAAAATTAAAAGAACAGAATATTATCGCTTTAGAATAGATAGCTGTATTTGAAGTCTGAAAATACCATCATGGCTGTACCCAAGGGGTGAACCAATCCAGCAAGTGCACAAAATATTTGGCAGGAACTATATTTTAGCACTTGCAGGCCTCCTATATTATGAGTTTCATTTTATCCTAAATCCAGGAAGAACTGGAATATGGACACTTTTTCCAGGAGACGTACAAAATATGGGATCATTTCACCCGTTGGCTGTACCAATATACAGATTTTAAACAATACCAGAACGTAGTTTTTATAATGTTACTAGTATGAATCTACACTTTTGCAAGCAAATAAGAAAAGCTATCAAAAGATATAGATTTTAGGAGAAAATTCTGTCTTCTAATAGACATGTAGCAAGCATGAAAATTGTTGGATCTGGGGTTGAGTTTTTATGGTGGTTTTTGACGATGCGTCAGAAAGCGGCTTTATATAAAAAGAGTGTCTAAAGAGCCGACAATTTATTATGTATTTTTCGTTTTTTTTAAAAACTAAATTAACCCAACCTAACCTAAACAGTCTCAATCCAACTTATGAAAAGCCAAAACAACCCAAAAAAACACACTTTAAACTAAATTAACCCAACCTAAACAGACTCAAACCAACTAAATTCACCCAACCTAACCTAAACAAACCAACTTATTCAAAGCCAAAACAGCCCAAAAAAACACACTACAACCCCTACATCTTTTTTTGGCATAAAAAAAATGTTTGGGTTGTTTTGGCTTTTAATAAGTTGGTTTGAGTCTGTTTAGGTTAGGTTGGGTTAATTTACTTTAAAAAAATATGAAAATATGAAACACATAATAAATAATTATTGTCGGCTCTTTACCCTCACGACTATTTAGCCAAATTGTCGGCTCTTTATAGACACTCCCTTATATAAAATTACTTAAAAAAACTTACCAAATATCAAAATTTGTATGCGCACACTCTGTTAAAAATCGCAATCAAAAGTTCTTATTCTTCTTGTCTCCGAGTTAAGCTTATAAACCCAGCTTAAATTTTCTTAGCAGCTAGGGCTATGGTAGACAGGAACCGTACTGTTTGTAATAACATTCACTACATATATAGTTGTATATTACTTGTAGGCTTTCTAAACAAGAAACAAATATAAACTTCCGCACTACTAAATGTTTATAATTTTATAAATTAACTTCAAAAGAATCACAACCAAAAAAGCAAAACACTTAAAAAAACGAATTGACAGTATGACTTAAAGTTAGCCGCAGGCCGCAGTTCGCAACCCAGTGGTCCAAATAAAAACTGCACTTGACAAATTACAATGGACCAACCAAAAATGACGTCACCTGTATTGATTATGACGTCACCTATATTCGTTTTGAAAAATCGTAAGACCACTGAATCGACGATTAAAAACATTATTTTTCACATAGAAAACCAAAATTTTTTGGGGAAAAAAGTTTTTAGATGGATTTCTTGGCCCTTTATGTTTATGTATATTCCAAAAAAAAGGTAACTTTTTTTTTATGGGAAAGCCCCATTGCATGCATTTCTAAAACACCTTTCCGGTCCGATCAAACGCATTGCCGGATATCGTGTTTTTTGAATGCCGCATTTTTTAAATTTCCCGCGCGATTGACATCTGTCGTGCGGTTGACAACTTGACGTACTTGCCGACGCCATTTTAATAATATTCTGCGGATTCTTCCTATGTGGGTTCCTTTTCGTGATTTGTTTTTTGTGTTTTGCAAGTTTTCTTTTAAAATTGGGTTAAATTTAGTTTGAGTTTCAAGTCGCCATGGATGTGGAAGCCGATACTGCATAAGTACTCATATTCTTTTGTTCTTAAATAAGGTCGTCCTAGAGTAGACTTAAAAATGTTCAGAACTAGCAGTAAAGCAAACAAAAATCGTCATTTTTGCTGGGTTTATACAGGCATATAAAAATTAAAATAAAAAATAATTCTGGTTTATACACACAAATAAAAATAACTTGAACCGATCAGCACACAACTTCTGCACATGTATACAAAAGTGAATGACACCAATAGTTAATTACAAAAACAAATGAAAGCGGCATGCCCAAATCCGTTTTAAGATAAAAATAAATGTTAAAAGTTACTCATCTTTTTATTTATGCTGTATAAATGCCTACACTGTTCGCCATAAGCTCATTCAACTTTTATTTTAATTTTAAATTTTTTTTTTATTTTGATTTGCCTGTATGAACCCAGCATTAAATCGTGATCTAGACGCCACTTTACAAGAAAATCAAAGGTCACATCATGATCTACAATGCTTAAGCGATACTGACACTGATAATTTACAAATTTCTTTTGTAATCGAGCAAAACCGTTATCAACTAAAAAGCCAGTTAACTCCTACCTGTGTTCAGCCTTCAGTGCCATTTAGTCATTTTTATAACCAAATTGATAGGTAAAACATGAATTTTCTTTTTTGTTTGGTGTCACTATCGCCTCTATAGTAGGCTAAAGGATACTATATGAAAAAGAGTTAACTGGCTTTTTAGTTAAAGTGTTGGATCGAGCCATCTAAAGATTCTATATCTATATCTAAAGATCAATTCAGTCTACGTCCAAGTCATTTTCTAACACTGAAATTTCTCTTGCTAACCCAGAGAATGATGACCCTTAAATTTCTTGTGAAACCGAGCTGTCTTTAGTTAATATCTTAAAATCTTTTTTAAAATTAATTTGAAAAAACTTGTTTGTGGTACTATTTTTTTATTTTAACGTAAATTTGCCAAAAAAACAACTAGATAAAAGTTTTTAATTTTTTTTTTGAGAAACTGATATTTTGTCACTTTTTAAAACAAAATACTGGTTTATCAAAAAAATAATAATTTACAGCTATACTTACCACAATTTAAAGTTTTTTAGATTCTGTAAAAAATCCTTTCAGAAGTCAACCAACTTATTAAGGCTTGGTTACGGGGTACCTGTGACTGGAAAGATGCTGAATAAACCTTCATCTTATCTTATAACAAGAAGAAGGAAGTACTAAGTTTTTAAATTTTTGGCCAAGGAATTTTTATATAAAGCAACTGAAGCAAACCTTATTGTTTTGATTCACAATCAAAGAGATTCTAAATAAAATTTTCCCTGTTGCAATTTACTGTGTTATGGAAAACCTCCTCTTAATAAATATTTAAAACAATTCATGAAAGAATTTTCCTCAATGTTTGGCATGACCAAGACGACAAATATTATTCATATGGTTGCCATTCCTGTCTTCATGTTAGGATATAAATATAAGCGTATGAGTTTTTGTTTATAGTAACATTTATTTATTTATTACATATTAGTTTTTCTAGGAATTTTTGTTCGTTTAAGAATAAAATAAAATAAATGTGCATTCGTAAATTATGTGCATTATTTTATTTTTAATCCACAATCATTGCAATTTTTATTTTATGCATAAATACTTTAAATAGGGAGAAAAAGCCAATTATCAGTGGTATCGGAATTTGCATCTGTATCCCTATTGAGCCGACCAATTAAGGAGGTGCACTTTTAAACTTTTAATGCGTGGGTTTGGCACTTAGTGGTACAGGGTGATTCACCATATTTTCCCAACTACATAACTCATTTATTCTTAAAGATAGAAGAAAAACTAATACAAAAGTTGCTTAGTTTTTCACAAATTTTAAGAAAATTTAACCAAAATTTTCAAAATATCAAATTTCGACATCAACTTTCTTATTTAAAATGGAACACCCTGTATATTTTTCAACAAAAACGTTGACTTAAGAGCAATGTGTTGAACAAAGAACCACCTAGACTTATGGCAAATTATTTTTTATTTCACTCGAGAACTGCTAAAGATTAACCCTACAAGATCTACCGAAATTTTAAAAAATATACAGGGTGTTCAATTTAAAATAAGAAAGTTGATGCCTAAGTCTAAATTTGACATTTTGAACATTTTTATTGAATTTTCTTAAAATTTGTGAAGAACTAATCAACTTTTGTATTTGAACTATTTTTCTATCTCTAATAATAAATGAGCTATGTAGTGGGAAAAATATGGTGAATCACCCCATACATTTTTTGCCAATATTGCCTGCAATGCCGGTATTTAGTATGCAGTGCTCCTCTACATCTAAACCATGCTAAGTGTGTATTTGCCATCATTTTAAACGTATTCGTTGCCGTCGCTCGGCCGGTCAAATAGGAGTGTGTGTTTAAGGTATTTATAACGCACAGATTGCCGTGCGTCAAATTCTCATTGCCAATAGATGCCAATATCTGTAAGGCACTTTGCCATGCCGGCATTGTTTGTGGGGAGATAATAAGTAGCAACCAAGACGGAGGATGAACCTTGTCCCGCTAAAAAACTGTATCAAGTTTTTTAGTCAGTGTTTTATGAGTTTATTCAGTTTGCTGATGGTATGACATTTGATAATAAAAAAACTAAATAAATGCCATAGGCATGAATTTTCTTAAAAACATTTTATTTTAAGCGTTTGAATCCAACAAAACAAAAATTTTAGAAAAAGTAATGTGCAACTTTAGTAACAGATAAACCAAAAAGTTATACATAATATTATATAATTTAAAAGTTTTGTAAAGATCCAAAAAAAATTATTTTATGCCTACTTTTAGAGGAGATCTTTCAGACATCATCGTTTTAGTTGTTTAGCAAAAATATATAAAAGTTCCTGGCATTTTATACTACTTACCCTGCAAAGTGTAGATGTTAAGATGGTCGCCAGGATAATTGTCTTTCTTCATATAAGAGTTCCAAAGATATAATTTTTGTTGTTTCAAAATTGAGAAGCATTCGACCCATATTTCCATCAAAAGTTCACCTGAAATATAAATTTGAGGATTAACTATAAGTATTGTCACCACTAATGTGTAAAGATTCTGAGCACTGTGAATAGTCTGAGGCCTTTCAGAGGAGATCTTTTGAACATCATCGTTTTAGTTATTTAACAAAAATATATAAAAGACTAAAAAGAACAGTCTCTATAAAATGACACAAAAAAATCTTATCAATGCAAAATTTGCTGAAACTGTAGCGTCTAAACTTTTCTTTAAACTGAATTTAAAAAAAAGTTCCTGGCATTTTATACTACTTACCATGCAAAGTGTAGATGTTAAGGTGGTTGCCAGAATAATTATCTTTCTTCATGTAAAGGTAACAAAAATATAATTTTTGTTGTTTCAAAATTGAGAGGCATGGTAGAAACTACCCATATTTCTGTCAAAAGTCCACCTGAAATATAAATTTGCAGATGAACTATAGGTAAGGCCAATATTCTTACTGATTTTATCAGGACAATACTTATTTTTATGTACAGTGTTAATTTTACAAAAATCTGAAACTCGTCAAGTGAAAGGTTAAAAAATCCTTAAATTGTTGCTAATAGTAAAGTAAAACTATATTTGTTTATGTAGGGAATTTTATCACACAATTCAAGAAAATTAATTATATACTGCTAGTCACTTCATTTGGACAAAAATATAGGAAAACTAAAAATTTGGACTTTGAAACAAATAAAGGTAGAAACCTAAATTAGATATGCTTACAAAAATGATCTGATTTTTGGCATGAAAAAAATGGCCACAGGAGCATTTGTGTTGTAACCCCACCATTTATGAATAAAAAACTTTTATCGGTTTTCTATACTCACCCTGCAGTCCCCAAACAGATGTAAAGTTTCCAAAGATGGTTGAAAAAAACCAACCAAATTATCGATCTGAAAAAATAAAATAAAACAATAAAATTTATGAAGAACAAAATATGTATTTCATGCAATGTTTTTATTATTGTTTCAAACCGGTTTTGGCTCAAGTGTGAGCCATCGTCAGTGAATTATCCTATTAAGTCGCTAAGCCAGGTGGTGGCATTTGGTTCATTCTAACAATAACGACAAGGGACTAATTTTCTTGCAGACAAACAATATATTCTTTTTGGTCAAAAAGTTAACAAACAAAAATCACACCGACCAAAAATTATAAAATAATAAAAAAACGAACTGATCTGGACATTTCTCATTATATGTAATGTTTGTCTGCAAAGAAAATTAGTCCTTTGGCGTTTACAACAATTGTTTGGTATTGTTAGAATGAACCAAATGCCACCATTTAGCTTGACAACTTAATAGAATAATTCACTGAACATGTCCCACACCTGAGTCGAAACCGGTCTGAAACAATAATAAAAAACATTGCACGAAATAAATATTTTGATCTTCATTTGCAATTAACCACTCCCCCCTTCAAAAAAAAATAATTTCTTGCATGTACTTGCATTTACTAAGTCAATTAAGAATGCAGAAAAATAAGCCGCAAAAGGATTCTTGCCCAGATTCTTGTTACACATGAATAAATAAAATAAGATAGGTAAATAACTGTGAATTAATTGTTACACAACTTTTTGTGAAGTGATTTACCAGTTTTACTATTTAATATTTGGTAAACACAAAACCCAGTTTTTTATATTTTCACAAGAACAGCAACCAACACAACACAAGCCCAGCAAACCCAACTCAACACAAAAAAGGGCTAACTAACGCATCCCAACCCTAAAAACTGTTGTCCTAGCTCTAAATGAAAGTCGTCACTTTAGACACTGTGAAGCAAAAATACAAAATACACTGCCATTTTACAGTATAAACCTATAGCTTTAGATAAAACAACACCTGCTGTTCGAGAGAGAAAAAAGGGACAGATGTGTCAATTTCACATCTCTCCCTTTTTTTAGGCAGTGGGAAGGAGATATATGCGTCCACGGTCCGTAGAATAGGGACCGTGATATGCGTCAACGTCGAAAAGCAACCGTCAAGTTTAGGGGTTAGCATTTGTTTCTTGTGACACCGCCATTTTGAGCACATAAGAATAAAACAAATTTCAATCAAAAATTCAATCGGCTTTATCTACTTACCCCGCAACAGCTAGATGTAAGATAGCAGTTCCCAGGGGGATAGTCCATTGTAGTTGATAATGTGTAATAATTGTAATGAGAAAAAGAATGTTTTTTGCATTAAAACTTAAAAAACCCACAACATGTACCGCACCTAAAGCAAACAAGACCATAAATTTGCATCGCAGGTCGCCGAATTTTTTATCACGTGTCTGATTAGTTGAATTACACCACGTGGTACACGCGCTAACGAATCAAAATGCGTAGCGCGAGATGAATCGAAAATGCACTGCGACGTATACACCGCGAAGTGGGTAATATTTAAGCTGTCTTCAATAAAAGAGACCTTTATAAAATTTAATCGATTTACTGGTTTTTATGCGGGATAAGAAAATATATAAGACTAGAGGCCATTTGCACCAACAAGTTAAGTGGCCACTTGGTTAATTCGGGCGGTTAGAAAGTGACTTGCCAAATTTTGGCAACATGTTACAAGTCACATTCTAACTGTCTGACTTAACTAAGTGGCCACTTCTCATTACTCGTTGTAGCTAATCCCGATAACTTTTTTTGTCATTTACACATTGCTGCCTGGGTGATCACTTTCTCTGACTTTACAACGGAAAAAAACCAGCCGTCATCGTGTCGGTTCGAAATTGCTGTTATCATTGACAGCATTAATCAAACAGAATTGTGTATGATTTTACAGAACAAAATTATGATAGTAAAAATCACATTAATTTTAAGTTGTATAAACCTCAGAAAAGGATGTTGGGATTTAAAGCTCGCTTTTGCGTGAAACTATCAAAATGTTTTTTTAAGATATATTAAACAAGTAGGATCTGTGTTAAGTACATATTAATAACTAGAACATTAAAAAAAACAGAAAAATGTTGTGATCTCTAATGTTAAAGAGTGTGTTAATATCATTACCGCCGCTGTACCGTACGACGGCGCAAATAAACCTCTAGGTCCATTTTTCAGACAAAAAAAAATAAGTTTTTCTATTGTGTTTGTGCCTCGGTTTCTGCTAATGCAGTACATGCCCAGCAAACACGGTTCCCTCGGGACTTCGTCGGTCCGATGTCGATTGCCGAATTTGTCGTCAACGGCACGACGTCGATTTACGACATCGGACCAGCAGTATTTTTTGTCCGCTTTGCGATGTAGGCCCAATGTATGTTTGCCGATGCTGCGTTAGACTGTGGCCCGTCGTCGGACCAATGGTAAATTTTACTTTTTGCTGACATCGGCATACAAAAGTTGCTTAGTTTTTCACAAATTTTAAGAAAATTTAACCAAAATTTTCAAAATATCAAATTTCGACATCAACTTTCTTATTTAAAATGGAACACCCTGTATATTTTTCAAGAAAAACGTTGACTTAAGATCAATGTGTGAACAAAGAACCACCCAGACTTTTTTTCCTTGGCTAACACATCGCCCTTATGGCAAATTATTTTTTATTTCACTCGAGAACTGCTAAAGATAAACCCTACAAGATCTACCGAAATTTTAAAAAATATACAGGGTGTTCAATTTAAAATAAGAAAGTTGATGTCTAAGTCTAAATTTGACATTTTGAAAATTTTTATTGAATTTTCTTAAAATTTGTGAAGAACTAATCAACTTTTGTATTTGAACTATTTTTCTATCTCTAATAATAAATGAGCTATGTAGTGGGAAAAATAAGTGGGAAAAGTGTGTATTTGCCATCATTTTAAACGTATTCGTTGCCGTCGCTCGGCCGGTCAAACAGGAGTGTGTGTTTAAGGTATTTATAACGCACAGATTGCCGTGCGTCAAATTCTCATTGCCAATATTTGTAAGGCACCGGCATTGTTTGTGGGGAGATAATAAGTAGCAACCAAGACGGGGTATGAACCTTGTCCCGCTAAAAAACTGTATCAAGTTTGCTGATGGTATGACATTTGATAATAAAAAAACTAAATAAATGCCATAGGCAAGAATTTTCTTAAAAACATTTTATTTTAAGCGTTTGAATCCCACAAAATAAAAATTTTAGAAAAAGTAATGTGCAACTTTAGTAACAGATAAACCAAAAAGTTATACATAATATTATATAATTTAAAAGTTTTGTAAAGATCCAAAAAAAAATAATTTATGCCTACTTTTAGAGGAGATCTTTCAGACATCATCGTTTTAGTTATTTAGCAAAAATATATAAAAGTTCCTGGCATTTTATACTACTTACAAATTTTTGTGAGTTTACCATAGTTACTATTGTTCTCTTTTTCTAAACGCATTCGGCTAAGAGAGATCCAGCTTACTACAACATATCGGTTGCCGATTCTTAAAGTCATAGGAGGTGAACCTTCTATCGAAAGAAAACTGTTCTTGTGAGAGCATTCCCGATAGAAAGGTTTTACTCGCGGTGAAAGAAGGTCGTATTCTTGAACCCACCCGCTTCTCTTGAAATGTTGCCAAATTTCCGTGGTACATTTGAACTAAGTTTTCAGTGTGTCAAAACTAAATTGAAAGATTCTGTAGTTGTTTTTCTATGGATCTTTGACAGTTGACAAATTTCCATGGGTGAGGTAAAGAATTTTCTTACATTCTAACGATCTATTAAGAAACTGATGTTAACGCTAATTGCTAGTTTAAATGTAGCCTGCTGAAGACTGCACTGAAATGTGGAACTTACGGACCAAAAATACACACAGAGACAGTCAAGACAATTCACACTTGATATGGCCAAGCTGTAAGAGATTGGGCAAGGCTCTTTGAGGAATTCAAGCATAATCAATATCAAAACAAAACCAATAGGTGAGTGTTTTGTCAAATGACGACAAAATTAGAATGATTTTTTAATATTTATATCAAATGTTTGCTGACAAACTCGGTTGTTATTTTGAGGACATATTAGGGATCCTCAAGCCTAATATGTGCAAATCGGAGACCAATCATTCACAGAAACTGCAAAACTTGAACACATGACTGATGACAAGATTCTACACCTCAACAAATGGACCGAAACTAGTTTCTAGTAAGTACAAAACAGCTAACTCTCTCTTTTTTTGACACAGGTTATAAAACTTCTATATTAAATATCGATTAAACTCTTATTATTTACTTTATTTTTTGGGTTTTAAGTAGTTGACGGGGTGAGAATTTTATATAATCAGTCTAAAAAAACAAAGGCTTTACTATACTAACCTAGTAAGTTGGAGGTTTAAACTATGTGCTATAAAAACTGTTTGAGTGTAAAGTTATGTTGTTTTTTTTTGTTTCAGGTCACTGCGGACGGGTTACATTATACAAGAAAAATACCACCTTTCACTGAACTGTGTGTTAATGATGTTTTGTTTTTTTTGGAATACACATGATTTGATATAGTAACTAAAATTCAGTTGTTTAGTATGAAGGGTTTAAGGTTGTTTTATCTGAGATATTGAAGTTTTTGTTTTAAAAAAATAAAAACGTTTTAACCAGATGCTTTCATTTCAAATAATCATAATTTTAGTATAATTCAAACCCAACACTGGGCTCCTAGAAGGGCTATTACAGAGGTGTGTTATTTTTTAATTCTAAGGGATATTGTTAAGGGAAATGTTGAACCCTTACACTAGATACAAAGTTATCAGACTTATATTATTAAACATTTTCAAACTATATTATTATTAAACATATATTTTAATTCCAAAACTAAAATAAAACTTTTCCTAACAAAGAGACACTTTTCTTAAATGGTCCCATTAAATCTGCCCTGAAAAAACTTGCCTTTGACTGACTTAAACTGGAAATCGTGCTAATCAATAAAAATTTTCTTAAGTCTGCAGTTTTCCCTCTAATGTTTGTGGCATGTAGACATGGAGAGGTCTTAACCCAGCTACAATTCTGGAACTTTATTAATTACTCGAGAAGCAGTATTTTGAGCACAACCCTATGCCTATGGAAGTTTGGTTTCCATTTGACGCATAAAATCCTAAGGTCAATAGCAGCTGATCCATTGGTGATAGCGGGTTGTTACTAAAAAAATATATGCATTAATTTTTTAAACTCTATCTATAGGTATACCACTACTGGAATTTTGTGTGTGTTAACATTAATTAAACCTTCAAGGGAATAACCATATTTGAGAATATTTGTACATTTTGGCTCCCAGTGCTTTTTGTCCTGGCACATTGCTTGACTGTAAATAAATAAATAATTGGTTTATTGCAAAGGACAATCATTACATGTTAATAAGTAATAGCATATATATTGTTAACGGTTACAAAAGGTGTCAAAAACAGCTTGTACTGATCAAAGTTTAATTTCTAGAAAGTACAGGAGGTATTGTTTACAAATTTTTCTGAGGTGGTTACCCCCCGGTACTCTCTCAACTCATACAAGTGAATCTGTTTCCTTGTTGTTAACATAAGGCAGGCGGGTTGATTGGTAACCTGTCGCTGACTTTTTTGCAACAGTGTATGAATTCGATAATGAGCCATTGCCAAATCTTGTAAATGTCAGACAAATTGACAATGTTGTTTCGGTCCAGTTGGACATATCATCAGTCTTTAATGAGTTGATAAAATTGCCAAATAAAACGTCAAGTGGTCCGGATATCATTCCGCCAATTTTAATACGTATCTCTCATTGTTCTTTTGTCAGGCCTCTGCACTATCTGTACAACCTTTCTCTGAAAACAGGCATCTTTCCCTCATTCTGGAAAAACAGTTATATTGTGCCTATATTTAAATCTGGCTAAAGAGAGAATGTTGAAAAATATCGTGGTATTCAGTCTGTCATTCCAAAGATTCTTGATAGATTGACCACTGCTCATCTGTCCAAACTTACAAACAAAATAATTATTCCACAACAACATGGCTTTCAAACTGGCAAAAGCACCGTTTCGAATCTTCTGGTTTATCAGGATGAACTTTTAAGCGCCTTTGAGAACAAAAATCAGGTAGACAGCATCTACACTGATTACTCAAAGGCGTTTGATAAGGTCAATCTTAGATTTTTATTGAATAAATTAGATGCAATTGGCATAAAGGGTAGTTGGCTGAATTGGTACAAGAGTTTCTTGTTTGACAATTTTCAGTGCATTAAGGTCAATGGTGTGCTATCTTACTCTATTAGGGTCACGTCAGGAGTTCCCTAAGGGTCTCACTGATGTCGAAAATGTTATTAGATACTCAAAGTTTAAAAGTTTTGCCGACGACAAAAAACTCTATAAGGAAATTACTTCTTCAGGGTGATCTGTACAGATTTGTTGAGTGGTGCAGGCTGAATGCATTAAAATTGAATACTGATAAGTGTTGTGTCATTACCTTCCACAGAAAACAAAAATGCTTTAATTACAACTACCAAATAGACTCGAAACCACACGACAGAGTTGACTGCGTCAAAGATTTAGGAGTGTACTTTGACACAAAGTTGTCATTTCGTAAGCATCTTGACTCCGCAGTTAATGGTGCATTTAAACAGCTCGGATTTATTATGAGAAATAGATCAAATTTTTCTTGTACAGTTTTGCCTACTCTATTCTATAGTTTGGTCAGGTCAAGACTGGAGTATGCAATTGTTGTATGGGGTCCATATTATCAGTCATCTATAGGTAAACTAGATCGTGTTCAACATAAGTTTTGCAAACATTATCACTGGAAAAGTGCATTTAACAATCTTCAAATTCCTTATAGCTATACCCTTATATCTAGTCACTAAGGAATTGTGTCTATGGAAAAGCGTAAAGAATATTTCAGCATCATATGCCTTTATAAAATATTGAACTCAAATTTACTATGCTCTGAACTGCTAGACAGAATTGGACTAAATACTTATTATGGCACCAGAAGTTCAACTATGACTATTTCAAACCACTAACACACATGGTTAGGCTTTACAATAAATACCAAAGAGATCTAGATATATTTCATCAATCATTTAGAAAATTTAAAATTTCTCTCAAGACTGTTGTTTTTAATATTGTTATTGTTGTTATTGTTATGTTACTGTTGTCATTGTTATGTTATTTATTGCTATTGTTCTTTATAATTGTAATTTAGTTTAAGAAAAAAAATTTGTCAAATTTCGAAATGGCATATCCGTTAATAAATAAATAAATAACCAATAAAGTTGGCAACCAAACACACCAAATTAATTAATGTTTAACGAACACATTTGTATCCTATTTACACTCTATTTATGTATACCAAATGTTCCTCCACTTCGTCTAATAACCCTTCCGCAGTTGGTATCGTTAGTCGAAATCTTCTAAAGAAAATTTAGCATTATCTCAAAATGATCAGGCCTTTCCATGAGCTCTGAGAAATCTATCCTGTACTATATACACGCGCTTGACATGTCGCAGTGGCGGCTTCTGGGGACCGTAGTGGACCCCGGCGCTTGGCGCCTAACCTGGATGGTAGAGGCAGAAGTAGGAGGTTCCTGTACTCTCCTCCACTCTCCAGGATGCACACGGCAACGGGAAAACTGCGGGTGAGTCAAATCAATCTGCATAAAAGTCTGGGCCCTGTGGGGGAACTCGACCCTGACTGGCACTAGTGTCACGCAGATTGTTTTGATACAGGAACCTTATATTTTAACAGGGACCACAAGAGTAGGAGCATTAGGAAGCACCCGCCTAAACATCACGGTCGGCACAAGAGAGGCAGCACCAGGAAGCTACATACTGACATCAAAGGACCTGAACGTTGTGGAGCTTCCACAACTAGGAACCCGAGACGTCACAGCAGCTATCCTGGAATTAAAGGTAAGAGATAGGATTATAAAGGTGGTTATATGTAGTGCGTACCTTACGTACAACAGCGTAGATCCTTCTCCTTCAGAGGAGTTATCGCGGGTTATCACATTCGCGGAGAGTACAAGACTTCCAGTAGTCGTGGGGTGCGACTCCAACTCACATCACGTAGCGTGGGGTAGTAGTGATGTGAATAAGCGTGGGGAGGCTCTTTTTGAGTTTCTGACCACCGCAGAACTGCGGAACTGGAAATAGTGAATAAAGGGTGCGAACCAACGTTTGTCGATAAGACCCGACAGGAAGTTATCGACATAACACTGGTCTCGCGGAGTATATACCAAGACATTGTCAACTGGAGAGTAACAAAGGAGATTATTACGAGATAGACACCGACGAGAAAACCCAGGAACAAAAAAGAAACCCGCGTAATACGGACTGGAGACACTTCTTAGCGACCCTAGACCGGAATAAGGGTATCGTAGAAATGAATATCAACAACTGTGAGGACTTAAAAGAGGTAGTCGACAGGCTTAAAACTGTCATAACAACAAGTTTTGAGTTTCGAGTGGTCTCGGATGCTACCATCTCCTGGGCAATCAACGATCATCGTATTCCCGGCGCTCCTACAAAAAGGCCAAGAGATACTCCTTCCTTTTGTAAAGAGAATCTTTAAGGCCAGCATAGCGATGGGATATGTACCGACAGAGTGGAAAAAAGCCACCGTCGTCAGGTGGGCCACCACCTAAACACCGCCTATAACAGAATGCAAAGGGCGGTACGAATCATAGAAGACAAAATGGTCTCTCTGTCAATCCAGCAAAGACAGAGATGATCCTGTTCACAAGAAAGAGGAAAATGGAGGGATTCAGGGCACCCAAGATGTACGGGAGACCCCTGACTTTGGTTTCAGAACTGAAGTACCTAGGGGTCACCCTAGACAGACTAGAAATTGACCTATAAGGTGCAGGCAATGATGTGGCAACTGCGTCGAGTGGTTGGCCGCACCTGGGGTTTGACCCCCAGAAACCTCCACTGGATGTACACAGCAGTACTAAGACCAAGTCAATAGTCTGGTGGCCAGCAGTGGAGAAAGTCACTACTACCCTCAAGCTTAGGAGAGGGATAACCGGCGCTATGAGGACGGAACCTATAAAGGCACTCGAAGCCATTCTGGGACTGCCGCCGCTTCCGATCTGGATCAGAAAAGAAGCGATGGCGATCCACCTCCGGTTGAGAGATACAGGTCAATGGAGAGGAAGAGGGGAAGCTGCGGGGCATCTTAGGATTGCCCAAATCACCGAGAGAGAAATTCCAGGCAGCGATCAAAACACAAAGACCAAAAAACTCCTGGAAATTCAACAAGAGGTACAAAGTAGTCATCCCAGACAGAGAACTATAGCAGAGTTAAAAACCCCGCGAACAGTTCGAGGAGAACGCCGTGATTTGCTACACTGAAGGGTCCAAATTTTCGGAGAAGCAAACCACAGGATCGAGGGTTTACGTAGAAGACCAGGGGGTTCAAAAGAGCTACCCGCTCGGTCTTTCAGGCAGAGGTGTATGCCATAATAATGGCTGCAACCATGGAGGAAATAAAGAACGGTACGGAGGAGCATGTTTATATATGCTCCGACAGCCAATCGGCCCTAAAGGCACTAAGGGCGCCCAAGATCAACAACACCCTGGTGGAGGAATGTGCGAATGCACTAGAATCCTTAAGAGAGGGCAAACAAGTGACACTTATGTGGGTACCGGGACATATGGGGGTGCAGGGGAACGAGAAGGCCGACGAGCTCGCCAGGATCGGGGCAAGCACCCAGTATGTAGGGCCGGAACCACTCCTAGGAACAACCAAGACGCAATTGCAAAGTCGACTCAATAAATGGGCCAACGATGCCATGGCTACCGCTTGGAGAGGAGGAACAGGATGTAGACAGACCAGGGACCTCGTGAAAGGCCCGGATGTAGCCAGACAAAAATGGCTTCTTGGGAGATCACGAAGTGCTGGTCTGCTGACAGGAATCATAACAGGTCACAACCGACTAAGGAAGCACATGACACGGATCGCGGTGGAAAATGACTCGACTTACCGGATCTGCGGGCGGGCAAGAGACATCTCGACATGTTATAGCAAACTGCGAGGCATACCAGAGGACGAAATACCAGGTATTCAGTTCCCCGACCCTGGATGAAAAGGACCTGCACACGCTCAAATGGGATAAAATACTGGACTTTGCAAAAAGAACAGTAAAACCAGATGAGCAGACTGCCAGACCAGTGGTGCAGGCGGCGGATTAGGGGCAGGCTCGGGGTAAGGCAGAAAGGGCCCAGGGAGGCCTACTTGCCAGACGTCGTTGAAGTTAGATTGGGATTGACGAATATTATAGCGGACCAAACAAATACTGATTATAGAATACCGATTCCGTTTAAAGTCGGTATAATAATATAATTTTTTAGGGTGAGGATTTCAAATTTTCGATCATATTTCAAAAATTATGAAGTTGAAAGCTCCCAGGGGGGGTACCATCTAGTATCTCCGATTTTATTCAAAATTGGTATATAGCGGTTTTTGTGGTCGACGATTACGAATTTTCGATTACATTTAAAAAACTATAAAGTTGACAGCTTCCCACCGAGTTGGGGGAGGGTACCATCTAGTATTTCCGATTTCGTTCAAACTTGGTAAATAGGGGTTTTTGGAGCCGAAAATTAAGAAGTTTTGACCAGATTTTAAAAATTAGGTTGACAGCGGGTTATCATCCAAGTATCTTAATTTATTTAAAAATTGGTAGAAAGGGGTTTTCGGGGTCAAGAATTACGAACGTTCAGATTTCACCAATTATGAAGTTCAGATTTCACCAATTATGAAGTTAACAGTTCCCCGTGGGGAAAGGGGGCTATCTAAGTACACCAGATTTAGTTTAAAATTGGTATATAGAGATCGTAAGAGGCGAAAGTTATGAATGTTCTCAAATTTCACAAATTATAAAATGAACAGCTGCCCGAGGGGTGGGCAGTTTCATCTGAGCATCTCAGATTTGTTTCAAAATTGATATATCGGGGTTTTGGGGGCCGATAATTAAAAATTTTAAAGCAGATTTCCAAAACTATGAAGTTGACAGCTCTTCGAACACAGGGGGGCACCATCTAGTAGTATTTCCGATTTGGTTCAAAATTGATATTTAGGTGACATTGTCACGCCATATGTTATGCACAAATCGATAGCTGTCAAAATGAGCTAAATTCAGAAACTGGTTCTTTTTTGTGTTGTTTTTTAATATTTTAAAGTCAGTCTTGACGTTGTCACGCCATAAGGTATACGTGAATCGATAACTGTCAAAATGGCCTTTTAATATGGATAATTTATGTTTTCTGCGCGAGAGCCTAAAGTACAGAAAAACACCCCTAAATTCAAAAAATTGATGAATTTTGCATGTTTTTTAATGTTTTAAAATTTATAAATACCAATCGTGACGTTGTCACCCCATACGGTATACATGATTCGGTAACTGTCAAAATGTCCTTTTAACACAAATAATTTTTCTTTTCTGCTCGAGACCCTAAAGTACGGAAAAACACCCCAAAACTCAGAAAATGGTAAAATTTTGCAAGTTTTTTAAAGTTTTAAAATTTATAAATACCAATCGTGACGTTGTCACCCCATACGGTATACATGAGCCGGTAGCTGTCAAAATGCCCTTTTAAAGCAAATAATTTTTCTTTTCTGCGCGAGACCCTAAAGTACGGAAAAACACCCTTAAATTCAGAAAATGGTTAAATTTTGCAAGTTTCCTAAAGTTTTTAAATTTATAAATACCAATCGTGACGTTGTCACCGCATACGATATTCATGAATCGGTAGCTGCCAAAATGCCCTTTTAAAGCAAATAATTTTTCTTTTCTGCGCGAGACCCTAAAGTACGGAAAAACACCCTTAAATTCAGAAAATGGTTAAATTTTGCAAGTTTCTTAAAGTTTTAAAATTTATAAATACCAATCGTGACGTTGTCACCCCATACGGTATACATGAATCGGTAGCTGCCAAAATGCCCTTTTAAAGCAAATAATTTTTCTTTTCTGCGCGATACCCTAAAGTACGGAAAAACACCCTTAAATTCAGAAAATGGTTAAATTCTGCAAGTTTCTTAAAGTTTTAAAATTTATAAATACCAATCGTGATGTTGTCCCCCCATACGGTTTACATGAGTCGGTAGCTGCCAAAATGTCCCTTTAAAGCAAATAAGTTTTCTTTTCTGCGCGAGACCTCAAAGTATGGAAAAACACCCATAAATTCATAAAATGGTTAAATTTTGCAAGTTTTTTAAAAATTTTAAATTTATAAATACCAATTGTGACGTTGTCACCCCATACGGTATACATGAATCAGTAGCTGCCAAAATGCCCTTCTAAAGCAAATAATTTTTTTTTTCTGCGCGTGACCCTAAACTACGGAAAAACACCCTTAAATTCAGAAAATGGTTAAATTTTGAAGGTTTCTTAAAGTTTTAAAATTTATAAATACCAATCGTGACGTTGTCATCCCATACGGTATACATGCATCGGTAGCTGCCAAAATGCCCTTTTAAAGCAAATAATTTTTCTTTTCTGCGCGAGACCCTGAAGTACGGAAAAACACCCTTAAATTCAGAAAATGGTTAAATTTTGCAAGTTTCTTATAGTTGTCACCCCATACGGTATACATGAATCGGTAGCTGCCAAAATGCCCTTTTAAATTAAATAATTTTTCTTTTCTGCGCGAGACCCTAAAGTACGGAAAGACACCCTTAAGTTCAGAAAATGGTTAAATTTTGCAAGTTCCTTAAAACAAAGTTATGATTGTTTTCCACAAACCAAAACTACACTTTTTTTGCACTCGACGCGCGTTTCGCTAGCAACGTTAGCATCATCAGGAGACGATAATATTATATATAGTGTTTATCGTCTCCTGATGATGCTAACGTTGTTAGCGAAACGCGCGTCGAGTGCAAAAAAGTGTAGTTTTGGTTTGTGGAAAACAATCATAACTTTGTTTTAGTACAACCAAAGGTTCCAAATTCCCAACAAAGTTCCTTAAAGTTTTAAAATTTATAAATACCGTTCGTGACGTTGTCAACCCATACGGTAAACATGAGTCGGTAGCTGTCAAAATGCACTTTTAAAGCAAATAATTTTTCTTTTCTGCGCGAGACCCTAAAGTACGGAAAAACACCCTTAAATTCAGAAAATGGTTAAATTTTGCAAGTTTCTTAAAATTTTTAAATTTATAAATACCAATCATGACGTTGTCACCCCATACGGTATACATGAATCGGTAGCTGTCAAAATACCCTTTTAAAGCAAATAATTTTTCTTTTCTGCCCGAGACCCTTAAATTCAGAAAATGGTTAAATTTTGCAAGTTTCTTAAAGTTTTAAAATTTATAAATACCAATCGTGACGTTGTCATCCCATACGGTATACATGAATCGGTAGCTGCCAAAATTCCCTTTTAAAGCAAATAATTTTTCTTTTCTGCGCGAGACCCTAAAGTACGGAAAAACACCCTTAAATTCAGAAAATTGTTAAATTTTGCAAGTTTCTTAAAGTTTTAAAATTTATAAATACCAATCGTGACGTTGTCATCCCATACGGTATACATGAGTCGGTAGCTGTCAAAATGCACTTTTAAAGCAAATAATTTTTCGTTTCTGCGCGAGACCCTAAAGTACGGAAAACACCCTTTAATTCAGAAAATGGTTAAATTTTGCAAGTTTCTTAAAATTTTTAAATTTATAAATACCAATTGTGACGTTGTGACCCCATACGGTATACATGAATCAGTAGCTGCCAAAATGTAGTTTTAAAGCAAATAATTTTTTTTCTGCGCGAAACCCTAAAGTACGGAAAAACACCCTTAAATTCAGAAAATGGTTAAATTTTGCAAGTTTCTTAAAGTTTTAAAATTTATAAATACCAATCGTGACGTTGTCACCCCATACGGTATACATGAATCGGTAGCTGCCAAAATGTCCTTTTAAAGCAAATAACTTTTCTTTTATGCGCGAGACCCTAAAGTACGAAAAAACACCCTTAAATTCAGAAAATGGTTAAATTTTACAAGTTTTTTAAAGTTTTAAAATTTATAAAGACCAATCGTGACGTTGTCACTCCATACGGTATACATGAATCGGTAGCTGCCAAAATGCCCTTTTAACTGAAATAATTTTTCTTTTCTGCGCGAGACCCTAAAGTACCGAAAAACACCCTTAAATTTACAAAAAGGTTAAATTTTGCAAGTTTCTTAAAGTTTTAAAATTTATAAATACCAATCGTGACGTTGTCACGGCATACGGTATACATGAATCGGTAGCTGTCAAAATGCCCCTTTAAAGCAAATAATTTTTCTTTTCTGCGCGAGACTCTAAAGTACGGAAAAACACCCCTAAATTCAGAAAATGGTTAAATTTTGCAAGTTTTTTAAAATTTTAAAATTTATAAATATCAATCGTGACGTTGTCACCCCATACGGTATACATGAATCGGTAACCGCTAAAGTGGCCATTTAATACGTATAATTTTTTTAATTTGTTGAATTTTGCATGTTTTTTAATTTTTTAAAATTTATAAATACCAATTGTGACGTTGTCACGCCATAAGTTATATACGAATCGATAACTGTCAAAATGGCCTTTTAATACGCATAATTTCTTTTTTTCCGCGAGACCCTAAAGTACGGAAAAACACTTCTAAATTCAGAAAATGATTGAATTTTGCATGTTCTTTAATGTTTTAAAATTTATAAATACCAATCGTGACATTGTCACCCCATCCGGTATACACAAATTTTGTTTATTTTTTTAAATATTTCTCAACTCAAACCTATCTTTAAAAGAAAAATGCAAATTATCTAAAAACAGTAACATTTTGTTTGTTTTTATTTTTTTTTGTTTTTTTTTTATTTTTTGTTTTTTTTTATTTTTGTTAAAAATATCACTAAACAAACTAACTCTTAATATCTAAACTTTTAACTAAAAACTTATAATTTTTTTAATTTTTTTGAGTTTATATTTAATTTTTTTTTTACGTCTAACCAAAATTATGGGAAAAATGCAAACAATATATAAATATAAGTAAAACGATTATAGATATAACTCACATTACATTAAATATTTTGGTATAACGCTCACATATTGCATTTGTACTTTTTGTAGCGAATAGTTCTTTGGTATCTTCCAAGTAATGGAAAACAAAAAGCTTCAAAGTTGGTTTGCTCAAAATAATTTCTGTTTTTTCCGTTGAATATCAAAAGGATCTTTAAGATTTAAGGACAAGTCACATCGAAAATTTTCTTCTTGTTTGGTATCTAATTTCTTAAGGCAAGCTTTTCTGTGAGTTAATCTATCACATAAAACACACTGTTTTGAATTTTGGGGAAATGCTTGAAATCCACAAATTAAACAGCGTAAAACCATACTTTCTGCTGTAAGTAGCAATATTTGCTGCAGTTAAATCCTGTGGTGCTCCGGATCAAAATTCCTGTTAAATTTTACTGTTAAAATCTGGGATGTTCTAGAGGTAGCAATAGTTTCCAAGTAGAATAATAAAAACACCCCACAGTTATAACTATCTGTTTGCTTGGGAATATGTTTTACTTCTTCAATAACCCAATTTCTTGTAGTTACTTCTTTTTCAAATAAAAGGTCATTTCTATATTTAAAATATTGCGTAATATCATTTACAATTGTAGAATATGATCGCGATCCAGAGAGCGAATCAAGAACATAAATAATTCTTGCATTTGGATCTAAAGCTAAAAGAAACCAATGTTCGCCACTGTTAACGGGAATAAAAATGATTTTAGTATCCAAATGAAGTTTCTTAAAAAGTGGTGTTGAAACGTGAATGTAATCTTTGTAACTCTTGGCAAATATGATCTGGGAACAAATTGTGTCCAAGTAAAAAACGTCCTGGCTGTCTTTCAAGAGTGAAAATGCAACAGCATCAATGACGGTATCTGTAAGATTTTACTAACAGGGTCTTCTTTACCACCAGAAAAATCGCAAACTAATCGTAGAGTAGCAAAAGAATCGCTAAACAATGTTTCATTTCGTTCTTGGTAATTATAACATCCAACAGCAAATTTATTTTCCAGTGTAAGTGAATTTTCGAAATAATACCGTGTATTAAAAAGTAGCCCATTTTTTAAATGAAAATCTTTGTGCGTCACATTATTATTTGCATACGATGGTAAAGATTCAAGGTCAGAATTATCAGAAATATTAACGATTTTATTATTATCAGGCATTTGATTATAAGAAGAAGTTGATTTTGAATCTCGCAGTTCATTCAAACCTAAATGATTATTATTATTATTTATTGAGGACTCTTGAACTTCGTCTTTTGTATTAGAGGTTACGTGTTGTTTTAATTGGTTTTCCATATTTTTAAGCATAAAATAATTATTTTTTATTTTTTTGGCCGCGATGTTTCCTTTTCAAGGGGTTTATCAATTTCTTCAGATAATTTCGACCTTAACCTTTTTTTTTGGTTTAACACCCACATCGCATTTTATGGCCTTAATTTCTGTTGATATTTTGTTCCAATTTTTTAAAACAAAACGACCAATCTTTGTTTTTCATTTTCTGCACATTTTCTGCAATATCTATTTTTTCAATTTTAAACCAGCATTCGACAACCGAGTTTGAAAACCGACAAACCTCCCAACTTAAACTTTCACCAATTACCTTATTTAAAAGTCCAGACCATAGGGGAACATACGGCATACAGTATTTTAAAAAGTAATTCGCAAATTCTTCGGATCGTAAATCATTTATTTTGAATTTATTATTGTCACGGGTTCTTTCCTTCAAAATAATAACTTTTGACTCTTGAACTTCGTGAAAAATTTTGAGAAACATAATGTAAAATAGAGTTTCAGAATATTTTCCCCGTTCGTGGCACTCCTCTTCAGCTCTGGGATCCCACTGAATATCACAGTTTTCAATGTCATCATCTAGTTATTGAACATTTTTAAAAGAATCGCCTTTTATTTGTTTTAAAGCGTCACTGACAGATTCGTCACTATATGGGCTTAACCAAATTATTAAAAAAGCTTTAAACAGATGTTTTAATTGCTTAAGCGTTTCTGCTAGAATTAATGCTGTTACGATTTCAATAATAATGCGTTTGCTCTCTTTCTTTTGCTTTATTTTTGAAAGGCGATTGATGTTTTTTTTAATGAAATGAGCGCAAGAAATTCTAATAAAAATAATGTCGGAAATATCGTTAGATTGATTTGTGAGAAAAGCATATATTATTTTAAGATACCTGTACAGAGTCATTTCATTATATCCGATACACAAACCTGTAATAATGGCCATACTGCCATCAGTAACAATACATGTAACAAGCACAATATGGTGGTTAACATTTATTACCAAAGCGTAATAGTAAACCGTTGATTTAGGTCCGATAGCTCTTACAACCGATCCTGTCGCATCAAAGTAACCCACAGTTTTATCAAGTGATGACAATAGATCTACTTGTTCTTTGCTATACAACAAACATTCAGTTTCTCCAGCTGGAAATTGTATATATTTTCTAAGGGATTCATCCTGCCGACTTCTTGAAACCAGATCTAGATAGGAATCAGTACTTAAATCTAAATCTGCTTTCGCCTCAGACCTTGCTTTTTGGTATACGCTTAGTGGCCTTACCTTATGCCAGTTACCATGAATCAATGCGTTCTCGTTAGAAATGTCAATGTCGTCAGCTCGAAGTCGATTAGGGAGAGTTTTCTTGAGTTTTTCCTTAATTTTCTTCCTTCCTTCTCCTTTTAATTGATATGCAATTCGGTTTTCCGCATCGTGATTTTGTACGTGTTGGTTAAAGTATATTAAAATATTAAAAATAGTTTTGTCAGCTTCATAATAATCAAATCTGAATTTTGATGTTTACATTGGGCATACTCGGTTAAAATGGGTTTTTGGGAACATGAGCGCCTTTAAAAGCCAATACACAATATATTCCCAAATCAATTAGGACCTTTTCGGTCAATAGTTTGTGCCTTTGATTAATATTCTCTACAGCCAGGTTGCAATTTATTTCAAGCGTATGCGGAGAGTCTTTCAATTTTTTGTAAACGGCTTTAAAATTATTAATTACCCACTCTTTACTAGTATTCGTGATAAAATCGTAAATCCAGTATCAGCAGTAGGTTTGCCTGAAAGCACTTTGGATTCAGAAGTATTGCATTGCGATAGTTTAGTGATTTTAATATTTTCCTTAATATCGCAGAGATTAATTAAATTGCGATTAGTCGCCATTGCGTCAGCGCCATCACCAATTTTAGGTAAAGCCGTTTCGGTTTTAGAGTTTAAGATGTTATTTGCTGTATTTTGAAAATTCATAAGTAAATCACATTCGATAGTACCTGTAGAATTCGGTCGTTTGAGGTAATAGGCAGCCGTAGCAACTGTAGAATTTCCATTATCAGTTGTGTTATTTTTAGTTTCATTTTCGTTTTTAATTGTTAAAATAGTCAAAATTGTGCTTTTGTTTCTTTTATAATGTTTTGAAATACGGTATCTGTTATTTTTATTATCTAAAATTCCTAGAGAGGTACAAATAGAACCATACTCCTCAGAATTGCAGGGTTGTTCAAAGCATTTTAAAGATATGAAGCCTCTTTGAATCAGGGTACAAATCAACTCATTATCGAATTGGAAACTTTTTTTTAGGCATGATTAATCCATAAAATTATAATAATAAATAATTTAAATTTAGTACAGTTCTGTTAAAAGACTGAGTATTGCAACCATTTATTATCTGGGTTAACTGTATAGTTAAACTTTTACTATAAGAAATGTACCAAACTCATTCAGCACCCTATATTATATATTACAAAATTTCGCACGTATATCTATGTAGTACCTACATGTGTTTTTTGCCAAAAATTGGTCTTAGTGATGACAACTTTACATGTGTGCTAAGTCTCATCCTAATTGGAATATAAATGGACTTTTTTTTTAATGTGTGCTAACTCTCCACTTAACTGGATTATCAAAGTTGGAAATAGTTATTGAAGTAAAAGAAGTAGCGATCAGCAGTTATTTTTTACATCAAACTGTTTTGTGGTCAGAACTTTAAATGTGTCCCAAGTATCAGCCTTCTTAGATTACCAGGTTGGAGTGAGTGGCTGTTTCTTCTTCTTCTTCACATATATTTCTGTTTGAATATGTGGATAATATCAAAGGTACAGGTGTGTCAAATTTCAACTTGGATTGTAAAGTTGTTTTTGCAGAAAACAGTTTTGTGGTGGTTTGATAAGAACGACCCCCATCCCTTTCCTTGCACACCCTCAAAGTATTTCTGCTCTGACTATAGAATCCAGGTTGAAATTTTGCAACCCTGTACCTTTGATAATACACTAGGACCTACATAAACAGAGGGGCCACGACCCTAAGCCCTTGTGACGACACGCACCTCACAATTGTGACGTAATTTTGGCGATAGCTGTCAGCAGACAGTTGTTTATATGCCAACAAAGTTACGTCACGATTGTGGGAGGCGTGACGTCAAAACAGTCCAGAGTCGTGGTTCGTCTATTTATGTATGCCCTGAATACTCATACCTAAAAAAAATATTAATACATTTTTTAATTATTCTAGGGAAGCATATAAAAATAAGAATAAAAAAGTGTTAATAATTTTAATTTCAAAGAGTTAATGTTTAAATTAAAATAATATAAATAATTTAAAAAAACTCAAAACATGCAAAAATTTTTATTTGTTTAGATTTTTAAGAGTCAATTTTTTTAATAGTATTGTTATCTAGCTCAATACATCCCAGCTTTGCCTGTGGTTTTTTCCCGTTTTTCACCCTTCCACTGCTTCTTCCCCACCCTATCCCGCCCCCTCAACCTCTTTAACACGTAACCCGTTCCCATCTACCCAGTTCCTCATCCATTTTACCCTCCACCCCACCACCACCACACTCCCTCACCCTTCCCTCAGCCCCTACGCCATCCGTTTTCTGTGGATTTTTAAAGCAAGATCCCTACCTAACTTCGGTAAGACCGAGTGTCACATTTTTTAAATTTTACAGGAAAGTAAAAAATTACAAATAAATTAAACACAGTTAATGTAAATATTTTATTAAAATACAATAAAACAATAAAAAGTCAATTTCCTAAAAAATGTGACACTCGCAATCGTCATCATAACTTTTATTTTAATTTAATTTGTAAATGAAAAACAAAAATTCACACAAAAAAAATTAAAAATTAAAACAAAAAAGTGTAATTAGTTTCAGATTATTTGCTTTTTTGTAATTCGGTTAAGTTAAGTACTAAAAAATTTAAAAAATCAGTTGCGAAATTGCCAACCAAATTTAGGGATGTTTTTCGATACTTTAGGTTCTCGCGCAGAAAAGAAAAATTATACCTATTAAGAGATCATTTTGACAGTTACCGATTCATGTATACCGTATGAGGTGGCAACGACACGATTGGTATTTATAATTTTAAAATTTTAAAAAACTTGCAAAATTTAACCATTTTCAGAATTTAGGGGTGTTTTTCCGTACTTTAGGGTCTCGAGCAGAAACGAAAAATTATTTGTGTTAAAAGGACATTTTGCCAGTTACCGATTCATGTATACCGTATGGGGTGACAACCTCACGATTGATATTTATAAATTTTAAAAAACTTGCAAAATTTAACCATTTTCTGAATTTAAGGGTGTTTTTCCGTACTTTAGGGTCTCGCGCAGAAAAGAAAAATTGCTTTAAAAGGACATTTTGGCAGTTACCGATTCATGTATACCGTATGGGGTGACAACCTCACGATTGGTATTTATAAATTTTAAAACTTAAAAAAAAATTGCAAAATTTAACCATTTTCGGAATTTAGGGGTGTTTTTCCGTACTTTAGGGTCTCGCGCAGAAAAGAAAAATCATTTGTGTTAAAAGGGCATTTTGACAGCTATCGATTTATGTATACCGTATGGGGTGACAACGTCACAATTAGTTCAAAAGATCTTGGGATGAAAGAACGAAATTTTAAGATCTTTTGATCTTTTCTTTTTTAGATTCTTTTCGGTTGATGTAACTGATTTGGAAGTTTTAACTTCTTGTTTTAATTGTCTTAGGATCATATTCCTATTGGAAAGATTAACACGCCAGGACGAACCCGTATCAGGCGACTTATAATAAGTACCATGCGGAACGATGCCTATTTGTGAGTGTTTCAGAGTTGGAAGTCAGAGGGTGCGATGGTGTTAAATGATGTCTGGATTGAGGGTGACTAGTGAATCCACTGACGAGCCCACGCTAGTCAACCCGGGCGAAACATCATTTAATTGTTTCCCTTTTCGCTTTGGACTTTTGTGTGTTCCTTGTGGGACACTCGTCCAATTTTTGAAATTTCGTTCTTTCCTCCCAAGATCTTTTGATCTTTTCTTTTTTAGATTCTTTTCGGTTGATATAACTGATTTGGAAGTTTTAACTGTCACAATTAGTGTTTATAAAACTTAAAATTTTAAAAAACTTGCAAAATTTAACCATTTTCTGAACTTAGGGGTGTTTTTCCGTACTTTAGGGTCTCGAGCAGAAACGAAAAATTATTTCTGTTAAAAGGGCATTTTGACATTTACCGAACCATGTATACCGTATGGGATGACAATGTCACGATTGGTATTTATAAATTTTAAAACATTAAAAAAAATGCAAAATTCAACAATTTTTTGAATTTAGGGGTGTTTTTCCGTACTTTAGGGTCTCGCGCAGAAAACATAAATTATACGTATTAAAAGGCCATTTTGACAGTTATCGATTCACGTATACCATATGACGTGACAACGTCAAGACGGACTTTAAAATATTAAAAAACAACAGAAAAAACACAACCATTTTCTGAATTTAGCTCATTTTGACAGCTATCGATTTGTGGATAACATATGGCGTGACAATGTCAAATAAATATTAATTTTGAACAAAATCGGAAATACTACTAGATGGTGCCCCCCTGTATTCGAAGAGCTGTCAACTTCATAGTTTTGGAAATCTGCTCTAAAATTTTTAATTCTCGGCCCCAAAACCCCGATATATCAATTTTGAAACAAATCTGAGATGCTCAGATGGAACCGCCCACCCCTCGGGCAGCTGTTCATTTTATAATTTGTGAAATTTGAGAACATTTATAACTTTCGCCTCCAACGACCTTTATATACCAATTTTCAACTAAATCTGGTGTACTTAGATAGCCCCCTTTCCCCGCGGGTAACTGTTAACTTCATAATTGGTGAAATCTAAACCAAAATTCGTAATTCTGGACCCCCAAAACCCCTTTCTACCAATCTTGAAATAATGATGATACCCCCTCCCCCTTCAGAAGCTGTCAACCCAATTTTTGAAATCTGGTCAAAACTTCTTAATTTTCGGCTCCAAAAACCCCTATATGCCAAGTTTGAACGAAATCGGAAATACTAGATGGTAGCCCCCCCCCAACTCAGTGGGAAGCTGTCAACTTTATAGTTTTTTAAATCTGATCGAAAATTCGTAATCCTCGACCACAAAAACCGCTACATACCAATTTTGAATGAAATCGGAGATTCTTGATGCCCCCCCCCCCCGAGAGCTTTCAACTTCATAATTTTTGAAATATGATCGAAAATTTTAAATCCTCACCCTAAAAAACCCCTTTATACCGACTTTAAACGGAATCGGTATTTTATAATCAGTATTTGTTTGGTCCACTATAATATTTGTCAAGCTCAATCCCAATCTCAATCTAACTTTAACGACGTGTTTTAAGGGCAGAGAGGTGCAGAGGGAGCATTTTCTAATAAGCTTTATCTCAAAATAAAGAAGAAGTTAAAAAACCTCCAAATCAGTTACTTCAACCGAAAAGAAACTAAAAAACACAAGATCAAAAGATCTTGGGTGGAAATAAAGAAAATTCAAACTTGGATGAGTATTCCACAAGGAACACACAAAAGATGAAAGCGAAAAGAGAAATGAATAAACGATGTTTCGCCCTGGGTAACCAGCGTGGGCTCATCAGTAGTTTCACTGGTCACCCTCCACTATACATCATTAAACACCATCATACACTTAGATTTCCAACCTTGAACCACTCACAAATAGGCATCGTTCCGCACTGGTACTTACTTATCCAAGTTACCTAATACGAATTCGTCCTGGCGTGTTAATATTTCCAGTAGGATTATGCTCCTAAGGCAATTAAAATAAAGAAGAAGTTAAAAAATCTCCAAATTAGTTACTTCAACCGAAAAGAAACTAAAAAACAAAAGATCAAAAGATCTTGGGTGGAAATAAAGAAAATTCAAACTTGGATGAGTATTCCCATGGCGAAACATCGTTTATTCATTTCTCTTTTCGCTTTCATCTTTTGTGTGTTCCTTGTGGAATACTCATCCAAGTTTGAATTTTCTTTATTTCCACCCAAGATCTTTTGATCTTTTGTTTTTTAAGATTTATCTCTCTCAGACCGATGCAATTAAAAGAAGAAAACAATAGTAACTATATTAAGCCATTACCAAAATTACTTGATGGTTTGGTTTACCTCAGTTAAACCCTCCCTTTGACCCTGTGATATAAACTAGTAGCACGTTTACCCCGAGACTTAACCGCACACTTACAAAAAAATTCCGCACTCAGTGCGGGAAAGTTTAAATTTATTCCGGCACTCAGTCAGGGAAAATGGTGTTTCCGGCACGGTCGTATATTGATATTGATACTTTATTATACAAGAAAAAAATATCAATTTTCTCGCCCTCCTCCACTGGGACTACAGGGGCCGTGCACAAATTACGTAATGGTCATAGGGGGGAGGGGGGTTACAAAATGTTACGTAGGGGGGAGGGGGGTTTTCGACAGCGTTTGCATTTGTGTGAAACTAAGAAAATTTGAAATGAAAATAAGTGAAGTTTTTTTTTTGGGGGGGGGTAGTGGTCTTGAAATCGTTACGTAATATTAGGGGAGTGGCGTGCCAAACAGTTAAAAAACATTACATAGGGAGGGGGTCAAAAATTGGTAAAATCACCGTTACGTAATTTCTGCACGGCCCCACATCTGACTGTTCCTCCTTTTTGATTTCGAATCAAAGTGCAAAACCCGGGTTGGACGTTCGAAGGCGTCAACCCGTCCTATTTGCTTGATAAAGTTTCTACGGAAATATCTCAGTCGATTTCTCCGGCCGTGTATGAACGCTTTAGGTTAGGCATTTGCATGTATCTCAGTCCCCAGCCCGTAAACAGTGCGTAAGGACAATGGTTACAAAATGAAAAGCCGAAAAATATTTTTTTTTACGATATCTTTCATCAGTTTGGTATTAAAGTCGAGCAAAAACAATTTTTATTCCAGTCCTAAATGAAATCTATATCAATTGGACGTTCGAAGGCGTCAACCCGTCCTATTTGCTTGATAAAGTTTCTACGGAAATATCTCAGTCGATTTCTCCGGATGTGTATTAACGCTTTAGGTTAGGCATTTGCATGTATCTCAGCCCCAGCCTGTAAACAGTGCGTAAGGACAATGGTTACAAAATGAAAAGCCGAAAAATATTTTTTTTTACGATATCTTTCATCAGTGTGGTATTAAAGTCGAGCAAAAACAATTTTTATTCCAGTCCTAAAGGTATGAAAATGGAAAACATTAGAAAACAACAACCTGGAATGGATTTACTACGTGTAAGATGTAGTGACAACATCGCCCCATGCCCATCCTTTTCTGCCTAATATGCTTTTCCGTTTGTCTGCGTCTTATACACGGCTGCTTGGCCCCCTAAGGATTTGCTTAGGAACCCTGTATATCTAGTAAGTTATACCTTATAATTATAGTAAACATGCGTATTCTACATTTTAAGAAACCGAAAATAAAACTCTAAGATATTTGTTACCCAAAACATAACCTTCAACACAGAAAGCTCGCACGTGGAAATATGTATGTTTTCATGGAAGTGTTGAATTAAAAAAAGAAAATAATAATTTTTAGTACATTTATGAATAAATAAAATGAAAATTGATAAAAAACATAAAAATGGTAATTAGTGTGAAAAATGTAATTTTTCAAAAAAGTCAAGAAAATACAGACCAAAACACAAATATAAAGACAGTTACCTATATTGTTTACTAATTATTTTTTATATCAATTAAGCTATTTATTTCATGTCTGCTAATTTCATATTTCATGAAAGTTTTTAGTTTATTTTTAAAAGAAAACAATGTGAGCATGAGCCTAATAAAACCAGATATTTTTTGGTACACAGCTGACGTGAAAGATACAAAAAGCACCGCTGACCAATGGCTTTTTTACCCTTGGTTTTACAGAATTTTCATTGCTTCTATTTCTAGTATTACACGGATGCTCAATTATTTCGATGTCTATTTTATTAAGAAAAATTTTTGTTGCTATTTTTTGGAAAAAAAGTTGTCTTACATCGAGCATCAAATAGTAAGGTTGACGGGTAAAGCCGGTCTTTTTTAAAAAATACTTTAAAGCCACTTTTGTGAGATGTTGAGAGTCTCTAAATATGTGTTTGTCACCCGTCCCCAAACTACTAATAAGATATTTTTATTTTTTTTTATTATTAATAAAAATGCAAACTAAAAAAACTACTATATTTTCTGCAGCACTCTACAAAGTATTGTAGGGTAGGAAAATAGTACGCGCGGAGGGCAAAACAGCGGGCAAATGGTAGGTGTTTCTCAAAAGGTCGCCACGCGCTGAGTGCATTTCGTCGACGCCTTGCATTGAATATACGTAAATACCATTTTTGTTACTTGTATGCGAATATTACTTTATCATACGGTCAACGAGTACGAAACGCCGAGCGTATTTAGTTACAAGAATACCGGTCCAGTTGGCTGCCCCGCGACGTGCCCTCGACTGGTGTAAAATATTGTTTCGGTAGCCAGCGACATCACTTTGGCAGTGGGATCATAATTAATGTGTGTCGGCAATCCAAGATGTGAGAACGCATTAGATTTATATGAAACTACTGATAATAAAATATTAAATCTGTACAATGGGTCTTCTTTACGCAACTATTTTACTAAATTGATTGCTAAATAAACTCTATAATAATAGAGGATCTAATTTAACTTATTTCTGCCCTTTTAAGGTATAATAGTTTTTATGGTGTTTTTTTTCCTACATGCTTTTAATATTTAAAACCTCCAAGTAAGCGAGCGCCGTTTTTATGAATGATATGACAAAAATTAAATACAAAAGTTTTTTTACAATTTTTAAAGTGCATTTAAAATTATGTAGGTGCCTGTTAAAATTTGATTATCAGGAAAAACATTTCAATTAAAGAGGTCGTTATCTTTGGAGTTGGAGTATATATGTGCCACGCTAGAAATCAAACGGGTGAACCGATTTTGATAACAGTGGTATCGCTGGGGGGCAATTCCAGTGGGCTATCGTTATGAGATAACGATCGCTATGGCCATTATTTTCACTGTTACGGCAACATCGCTTAATGTTAATTAAAAAGAAGGCGTGAATAGCACGCAATACTTTTCCAAAAAAACTGTCAAATGCCGACAGTCAAGTTTGTTTACCTGTTTTGGAACTTGCGGCGAAATTTCGGGAAAATAATAATTTTCATGAACTTTTTGCACGCAATATGGACTAAAAATCTGATCACAATGTGATGGTGGACGACTGTTATCAATTTTTGATTGAATTTTGTTCGGAAAAGCCACGTTCTTTGTGAAGAAAAACCTATATGGACCTTGTGTGTTGTGTGGAAGTGCCGCCAGATTTTTTGTTTGGGTAAGTACTTATACTTACTTTATCTTATGTTCTATTCTGTTCTTTTTGGTGCTTAAAGAACACTACTTACATAATGTAAACAAAAAGATATAGTAGGTCAGTTTTAAGTTCAGTTTATACATTTTGAAAAGCTCAAAAAAACCGAAAAATAATTTTACAAAATATTCAAACATTATAAGAAAAAAAAGTTGGAAATTAAGGCAGGCAGACAATTTTAGTGTTAATACAAAATTTAACAGCACCTGTTTATCCAAGAGTTTATAAGCATAGTGCATTAGGATAAATTTTTAAAATTGACATGCCAAATTGACAAAAAAGAAGGTCAAAAAAAATGTTTTTCTTTACCTAACCTCATCAGGTTTGGTATTCTTCGTTCTTGCTAAATGTCTGGTTTCTAATATCAGCTAAAATCAATTGCTCCCATTCTGAAATCAACCAACCAAAATGTTTTCTTTGCTTTTTTCATATCGATAGTGCATAAAGTTAAGATTAACCAACTTTTAACTTATGCACTGTGCTTATGAATTGTGAATTATAACTATATATGAAAACTTGCTTAAACACTTCTATTAACAATAATGTATTTAACATTATGACTATGAATAAAATTGTGCTTAGGTTATAAATTATCAATGTGAAAAATTAGGTAAACTCGCCTTTAGTCAAGAATGCAGGATTTGTTTGATCCAAGGGTAATTACACTGACTTTTTATTGAAAAAATCTGACATCAACTAATATCTACCTATATATTGAGAAAAAATCAAATATAATTTATTTGGACACTTGCTCGCCTATTTATCATGCATTGTGTTTATGCTTGTATTTTTGTGGTTATCGCCAAATTACTAAATACTATGCCTAGTATAGACGATAGTTCTTATAATAGAACGCATTGAGTACCTGGTTGAAGCACTAGGCTGATTCTGAATTGCTATGCACCACCAAGTCAAAATTTTGCATCACTTCTCATTCATCCCTTCTTCAATGATTTTATTTTGCACAGGATAGTAGATCTTTTGAACTCCCTACCTCTGTTCGCTATCATCATTTAAATGGATAAATGACAGACAAGAATTGTGTACCTAACTTTCGTACATTCAAATTGATTTTGCTAAAACAAATTTTGATGTACACATTTTCTTTTTTTTAAGGTTTGCAAAGTTTTAATGTTTTAATGTAATATAATGTACTGTTCTTTTTTTTAGGTCAACTGTTGAAAATCTACAAGAGTAATAAAAAAAATAAACACTTACCTTAGCTGCTCAATGTATATTGATAAATTATCCATAGAAATCAGTTTTGGTAAGTTTTCAATTCCAACACCTGATTTTAAATTTTTAGGTATTGTCAAGTAATGCAAACTATCCTAAGATTTTGTCTCATACAGTCAAAGTATTGTCAGGTATTATCGAGTTTTCGTACACCTATTGGAGGTGTTGGCCTCTCGGTTTTAGATGTTTTAACAGAGAGTTTTAAAAATGTTTACTTAAATCTCGAGTTAATAATAAGGCATGTTTAAAAAGTAAACAAAAACTTCTAGTAAATTTTACCATCAGTACCTATAGACATTGATTTGTTTTTCAATATTTTTAAAAATTGATAATTTTTGACACTTATATGCTATAATTTACATGTATTGGTTAAAAAAAAACTAGATTTATTTTTTTCTCTGTTTGTAAATAATATGTACTTACTTGCTTATCATTCAATATTATGGTTTCAATAAAGTCAAAAAATCTAAAAATATATACAGAATAGCTAGCTAATAGTAGCTTTCAAAAGACCCTGTTTAATTGGTCTAATTTTTTTAAATATATTTTTTAGGTAAAAGAAAAAATTTTAAATAATCTAATAATAATAAAATGTAATTTTACTCGGAAGTCATTTTATTGCGATAATTTCAGATAATTTCATTTTTTAACCGGAATCAGAGAGTTTTTACCCCGACTCCCACTTCCTTTGGGACGACACTGGGTAACCATACAAATCTTATGCATTTGGGATGACACTGGGTAACCATACAAATCTTATGCATTTTTGTTAGGTAACTTTGAAAAAAATTGGATTATTTAATTCACATTACATTTTTATGCATAGATTTTATGGATGTCACTAATAAAAAGAATAAGTAAAATTGATAATACCGTACCTAAAATGTGTTATAAAAATCTAAACTTTTTACATGAAAAAATTAGCTCATTTTTTTCCTCATATTGAAAGGTCAATATCTCAATAACTGAAAGAGTTTCAAATACAGAAATTTAATCATCAGTAGAGCATGAAAGAATAACAAATATATGACAAGTTTTATTTATTTTGATTCAGGCCTATATGAGAAGATTAACTTTAAATTTGGCACAAAATTGGAAAAAAAACAAAAAAAAATAGCACATGGTATTGCTATTGTCTGAAGTATTAATTCAAGTGAACTAACTGATTAGCTGCTTAGACTATAGATTTGCATACATCACACCTATTGGGAAATCAATTTAACCGTGGCGACCTGATTTTTTTGCAAAACTTTACGTCATTGCATTTGTTTTCCATGGCAACGCGGAGAGTTTATTTATTTTTGTCCACAGTGGGACACCAGAGCTTTTTTTGCACTGGGTCAAAAATTTGGGGATAGTTTACTTATTTTGATTTCGCATTCCGCGCCGCTAAAGCACATAAGTTTTTTTTACTTTCGCTTCCGTGTAACTCATGATGCGTTGCTGTAGCCCGAACTTGCCTTATCTTTACCGCAGCTGTACGGTACCACCGCGCAAATAAACCTTTAGGTCCATGTGACTGCGTGTTTAATTTTCAGACAAAAACAATAAGTTTTTCTATTTGTGTCTTGGTTTTTGCTAATGTAGTACATTATTTGCCTTTTGGTGTGCTTAAAGACTCCGAAAATATGCAATGGATCAAGAAAAAATAAAATTCTTAAGGTAAGACCTCGGGTTGACTATACATTTTTTGAATAAGTATTGTTGTCTTTATAAGGGTTTTTCCCTTGGTTTTTCCTTGAAAGGTAATTATGCACTATACGGTTTTCTGGCATTTTTTATGAAAATTTTTTTATAGGGGCACCTACTAGGGTCCCTAGGGCCCCAAATCCGGCTGCGCCCGATTTTTTTTTTAAAGAGAAAAAAGGGTGCCTGGAGGGGGATGTAATGTGTTTTTTTCATTGTTTTGGGTTGGGTTGGATTAGTTTGGGTTGGACTGTGTTGGATTGGGTTGTTTTGGTGAAAAAAAATTATAAAAAAAACCAACAGGCGCATGCGAATTTGGGGTCCTAGGGACCATAGTAGGTGCCCCCATAAAGAATTTTCCATAAAAAATCAAAAATGGCAGAAAATTGTATACTGCATAATTACCCCTTGAAATAACTACAAGTGACTAGGCAATGTTGTTAGTTTAAGGAAATTTCTTCCTTTTAGATTCTTTTAAGGTGTATTCAGAGTTCCATAACTATAGCATGCATATGCTGCTGTCCTCAGTTACTACGTTTATACGCACCTAAAAGCGCTTTTATATAAGGATGGTTTTAAATAAAATCACTATCTTCGAGGGTTATGTCCTTCATTAAATGTCAGTTTAAAGAAAAAACAAATAAAACCACATAATTAATTAATTAATTAACAACAGATTTTTTGAAAGACTAGGGTTTAGTATTTTCTTTAGGTTAGAAGAAATGCACTAAAGTGTTTATAATGACCCTAAAATAGGCCAACACTGTTCTTAACTAAAACAACCAGTTAACTCATTTTCATTTTAGTATCCTTTGGCCTATGATCAATTCCATATTGACACCAAACTGACAGAAAATCTATGTTTTACTTGTCAATTTGGTTATAAAAATGGCAGCCACAGTAGGCTAAAGGGCACTGAGGCAGTAGGATTTAACTGACCTTTTAGTTGAGAAAGGTGTGGAATGGGCTTTTGAGTGATAAACCGCTTCCAAATAAAATCGATTTAGTGCTTAAAAATCGGTTGTAGTGATGTTTATATGACAACATTTTCAAACCATCCTTATATAAAAGCGCTTTAAGAGGCCTATATAAACAAAGTAAGTGTTCCGTAATCCACAAGCGGTATGCAGTAAGAGCAGCATGCATTTGTTATTGTTTATTTTCCTTGCATCTTACCTCATACCACTTGCCTTACAGAAATCTAAATACGCCTTTATTCCTCTGGAAAACAAGTTATTTTATGTAGGTACCTATATATAATAAGTATGTTTTTCCTTTTTGAAGGGTGGACTACTCAGTTGACTACCACTAACATATGTGGAATTAGGTAGCATACAAATTAATAGTCCCACAGCCCATAACTTAATTTGTTAAGACCTTGCCGGACTTTGCATAATATTTATTCTTTATGTCCACTCAGATGACATTTTAAACATATATATTCTTAAATTTGTAACTTTTCTAACAAGAAATGGACAAACATTTTGTCAAAAAAATATATTTTGTCATTAAGCCCCTCTTGATAGCATCGAAAAGTTAAATTAAGCTCCTCACAGCTGATTTTTCAAGGATTGCTTTATAAGTATTTAAAACACATGGTCACATTATCTAATTTAAACATTTCTGAGAAATTCTGTTGAAAGGACCTTAACTTAAGTTAAGGAGTAGGTTTGGAGGGGTCTCTAAAAATACCCCTTAGAACATCTTGAAGAACACATACAAAGTCTCAACGGTGAGGTAGTCTGGGCTCACATACTATAATGAAAATATTAGGTAAAGAATAAAAACATTATACAAAAAAATAGTGAGGCACATTTTGCTCACTTTGGCTCATTTACTTATTTCTAAGTTTTCTCTACAGTAAAGCTAGAGAAAGTCCAGTTTTTAATACCTACCTCTATGCACTTTTTAGGAGTTGAAAATAAAATTAGGACCTGAATATTTTTGTAAATTTAAGGTGTCCAAGATTCCCCTCACGTTTGTTCCTGAAAATACTAATAAGAAGGCTGCTCCACCTGGCAAAAAAAACCTATGTGAACAGTAGAAAAGAATATGCAATGAGGAATACAATAATCCTTGCAATAAGCAAACTAGCTGCAGTGTCAGGGATTTCCTAAATCATGCCTTATTGTAGGAAAGAAATCTATCAAGATGGAATGACACTGCTTTTCTTGTTTTCAAGGTATATATATAAAATTCAGAATTAAAATTCTTATTGTAACAATTTTAATCAGTCAGAGTATGTATGGAATTGAAAAACCGAGAAAAGTTGAGAAATTTATTCTTTGAAAAGGTCAGGAAATTTGACAAAAAAATATACAAAAACAAGAAAAATCTGGAAGCCCATCTGGAAAAAATTGATTTAAAAACAAATTAGAATCATGAAATTTGTCAAAATAAAATTTTGCAGCTGTTTTCTTTTACAAAATTCTTGAAAAAATTATGATAAGTTTTTTACAAATGGTTAGGAAAAACTGGAAGACATCAGAGAATCCAATTAAAGGTTTTCTGTACAAACTCTGTTATTGACCTTATGTACTGATGCCTTTCTCATTTAAATCCCTTACCCAAAATTATTACTTCTTGTGCAAACTCAAAAATAAATAATTCAAATAAAATCCAAAAACTTAATATTTAATATGCTTGCACAAACAGAAATACTACCTATTTATTTTTGTTGGCATATAGGTAGGTACAAAATGTAATGTTACATCTCTTGCTATCTTTTATGTAAATATTGTGTAAAAATTTGAAATGTGTAGCTTCTGAAAGAGATACCTACAGGTCCAAAAATCTCTAATTTCTTATAAAAGATCCTTGAACTAAAACTCTAATTACCAATGCCCAATGTAGTAAAAAATGCATAAGATAAGGTTGCGGCAAAGATAGGGTTGCAGAAATACTTTCTCTTTTTTGGAGTTCTGTTTTTGTTGTAAGTGAACATTTATTAAAGCACTCCTTACTAGTACTAAAAAAAGCGTTGTAGCTAAATTAGACAAATGTTTACCTCTAATTTTTTTTATTTTCAGATTTTGGAATTTAGGCAAGAAAACTACCAGAATGAACAATACAATTTTTATACATTTTAGTTATTCACAGAAAAATAACAAATATATGGGTAGAATACTATAGCATTTTTGTGTTGTAGAAATATTTTTAGCAATTTTAATTAACTATATATAATAAAATTTTAAAAAATATGCTGAAAAATTACATTTTTACATATACACCTCATTCCAAATTCTCCGGACCCATTTCAATATGGCGGCTGATAATTAAACACAGAAGCTAAATGAAACTGTCATTGTCAGTGTCAAAAAAACTGGTCTGCAGCAATTTGGAATGGAGTGTAATAAATATTTCAATGTAAAACATAATTAAATGTATTTGGTGGGCATTTCTGTTTTACGTCTCAGGACCGCGTGCCTACCGATGGTCACAAAACAGTGGAGGATTTGTGTCCACCGGTGGGCATCTGGTCCTTGGAAGTAAAACTAAATGCACACATGGTTCAACTTGTTGAGGTGATTATGGCCACAACATTATAAACACCTATACATATGCAATTAAATAAATTAATTTAAAAACTTATCTCAAAAATACTTATTAATAATCATTTAAATTAAATCTAACTTAAAAAAGAAAAGAATAACATGTTATTTTTTCCTTCTTTGGAACCGCCAATTAGTAGCTGTAGTTTCAAATATCAGGCTTCACGTGGTTAGGTTCTGAAATTAAAAAAAAAACAAAAGTATAAGTGTATGAACTGAAAAAATATTTTCTTTAGAGAAAACAACAAAATTGAAGAAAGAGCTTGATAACAGATATTTTTTTACTGATTTTGGGGAACTTGAACCCAGATATTTAAGGTGGTGACCATTTTTTAAAAATAACTAATAAAAAAATAAAACAAAATATAGGCATCTGATACATCAATTTAGGGTTTTTTGGGTTCCTGTAATCCATTTATGTGATTTAAAAATTCTTAAAAGTATCTAAGGGTTCTAGTAGCAGTAAACATTTTGCATGCATGGTTGATTAATTTCAGTTTTTTAGTTGATTTTAATTGGTACAGGTGTACATTTTATGAATCCGATTAATGCCACTCTGATACCCTTGTAAAACTCAAAATATTTAAGATGGGACACAAACATTTTAGAAGAAACCAGATCAAATACAGACATATGATATCATTCCTTGGATAAAAAAAAAATTCTGGAGATAATAGAAGGATCTTAGGACAAAATTTTGGGACCCAGCCCAAACTTATATTACCTCTTAACATATATACAACTTTAGAAGACTTAAAAATATCCAAATCGATATATTTCCCTAAAACTACCTCTAAATCCTCGTCTGAATCCCTATTGTAATAATTGGAACACCAAAATTAATTTTGGAAGACCCAAAAAACCCCTAAATCAATATATCACATATCTTTTACACCAATAATTTTTTTATGTTGCCCATTCAGGCTCCTTACATTACCCCTAAAAACTGTTTAACCCCCAAAATGAATTTGGTTAGCCCCAGAATTTCCAAAGTGATGTCTTTCTATCAATAGTATGTTGTTTTTACCACTTTACCCCTAAAACTCACCCTTAGGCCCCTTAAATTACCCCTAAAAATTTTTTTTACACCAAAAATGAATTCAGTTGATCCAAAAATTTCTTAATTGAGGTCACAAGTTTTTTTGTCATTTACGATTCTTTTTGCCCCTAGGAACCTTAAATATATTATTCCCAAAAAATGTTTATTCTAAAAAATGGAATCAGTGTTTCCAAAAACCCTGAGGTTAATGTATTATACGTGTGTACTTGATCTAGTTTCTCATCAAAATTTTGTGCTTTTAAGTCGCCATCTGGAATATTTGGGGTGTCAAAAAAAGTATATATTCCGACAAAAATGGATTTATATATAGTCCATTTTTGATTTTGATGATTTTAAAAAAATGTTTACTGTTAAATGTGTTCTGAGAACCCTTATGGTGCCTATATTATTTTTTATTTTTTGGAGTTCTCCCAAAGGAGCCAGAGTTTCATCACTTGGATTTGTTAGCTTAGCTACCAAAATCCGTCAAAAAACCTTTATTATCAAGCGCTTCCTTCAAACATTGGCATCTTGACTTATTCTTGAAATAATTCAAATTCATGTTCAACGAAAATATAACAGAGGTGTTTTTGAGTATTTGGTGAACACTTGAAAAACATTATACTATTACTTTTTAATATATTTTTTTCCATAAACAGGCTTTTTGGGGGTGACTTGAGGGATATGAGTTTTTCCAGGAGAAATTATATAAAAAAAAGTATCTCGAATGACATCTTATTTAGAAGATCGTTTAAATTGCTTTACAAAACATGCAAGATATTAAGTTTAAATTTGTCAAGGAGCGACAAATAAACAATTTCTTGCACAAAAGTCAGGAAAAAATCGTTCTTTTTAAAGTTACATTTTTTATAATAAAAAAGGGAATAAACATTTCATGATTTTTTTCTGATTGTTTTCTCAAACATACCATCCAAATAACCCTACTTTTATTCTTTAAATTTTGGTGGTCAAACTGATCTGCTGAAAAGGTTTAAACCTTTTCTTCATTCCATACCAAATTTAAAAGCAAATATCTTAAACACCAGTCATCCTAGCTTTTTAAAATTGTGACATAATTAATAGTAAAGACGTTTAAAAGACCTTTCCCTTTTTAAATTCCAGAGATAAAAATTACCCTATGAAATTTCCAACAGAGCCAAAAAGTATCTGTAAGTGTCCCCCTTCAAAATTGTTGTCTGTTTTGTTCTTTGTGTATAGTTTTTCTGTTTTTCCTAATGGAATTGAAATAGATGAGGGGAGGCTCAAAACATGTCCAGAAATAGGTCGAGAAAATTTGCAATAAACAATAAGAGTTAAATTAATTTTTGATATCGGATCTAGACTATAATAAATTTTGTATATTTAAGGAAGTTTTACCAAATATAATTGAAATCAGAAGCAAAAACTTACTTTGAGTTTATAGATTATTATTCTTTGATTGGTGCTGACTCTATAGAACCATCTTGTTTTGCTATACATTTTAGATGGCAAAATATCCACTGCTCTTTATGTTTGGGTACAAATTGTAGACTTTTTAATTTATAGATTATTATTCTTCTCTGGGTGGTGGCACTTTAGAATCTTCTTCTTTTTCATTTTAGGTAGTTGCCTAAATATCCACTGTTCCATATGTTTTGTTATTATATACAGCTCCTAAAAGAATAATAAAAATAACAAGAAATATTCCATCTCTAAATTTTGTTTCTATATTTTGCACTTTAGGCGAGGACAACCAATATTTCTTAAAAATTTTCTTTTGAGTGGCACATGTTTATAAACTGTTTAAAAGATTTTTTGCATAATAATTTTTTAGTTACAGAAGCAGATGTTTGGTTTTGTTATCTAAGTTATAAGTTAGAGACAAAAGTATCAAGCCAAAGTAAATCAAGTTTTGTAATCTGCTGTTTTATTTTCCTGTGTTATATGAGTTTCAAAATCTAAGCAGGTTCACAGTGCATGATTCAACTTTCATAGAAGTGTTCACTAACCACCAGTTATGACATACACACATAGTATTTCATCCTGTGTATTTAATTTATTTGAAAGATGAATGAGCAACTATTTATATTTTAAAGAATTTTTCCTGATTAATGTTCTCCAATTTTCAAGTCAGTAACCTATTTTATTCAAAAAACAAGAGAGACTAAGGGCCAGTTTCTCAAAAGCGAGCTTGTGTTAACTCAAACAACATAACCTAGTAAAAATCTTTAAAAATCAGGTTAAAATTAACTCCAGGATAACCAGAGCTTCAAGGTGAGGGTAAGTTACCTTACCTCAGGGTTAACCTAAAAAAAATATTGGCTTAAAAACAGCAAGGAAACTGGGATTTATAGCTCACAAGTTACTGTTTTTGATAATCCGCTATTGAGAAACTGGCCCTAAGAATAACTTTTTATCAGTAAAATTTTCCACAGTATTATTTCATGCTGCTCACTTATTATATTAAGGCTAAACGGTATTAGTGTAGTAAACAGTTTTCTTTAGATACCTATTTAGCACGTACCTGAGCCCCTAGGAAGTTCAAATTTACCAGTAATGAAACTTTTTTCATTTTTTTTAACTAAAGCGGGAACTAAACCACCCAAATCCTGAACTCAAACCAACCGAGCACTTTTTAGCAATTCCAGCGCTCATAAATTTTAACTCTTTAAGGACCCTAGTCAGTGCCTACATACAAGATTTTTTTCATAAAAAAAACCAAGTAAAATACTAAAATTTAAAAAAAACCATTTACTGCAGTACTTGCTAAAAAAACGCTATCCAACTACATATTAAAGTAACTGGGTGTAGTGTTTAAGGTTGCATTTACAAGTGCATTTATAATTGAATTTGAAACACTCCTGCTAGCTGTTACCACTGATTTAAGGACAACAGGTTAACTTAAACTTAAACGAAATAATTATATTCTATTTTAAACAGGAGCATCAACGACTAGCAAGAGTCTCTTCAACCTCTAAATGGAGCTTTACTGACCTGTTTTGTTAATACTCAAGTATCCGTGTGTTTTTGAAACTGCTGTTAGGATCTAAAATATATCCTTAGGCCTCTAAGATTTCACTAGTAAACTTGCACATAACTTATGCCGCAATAATTTAAATTAAAAAAAAAATTGAATCAAAATAAAAACAAAATTATGTGAAGTTATGGGAATGTTTCTAGGCGAATTCCTAGGAATTCCAGCGAGCCAGTAAAGTTCTCTTGGTTCTTTGATAAACTCGGGGTAATGCTCGCGCAGCGCTAGGCCATTTTCGGCGGGCGACCGCACACGCGGAGTGGTTTCATATTCGTTTTTGAAAAAATATTTTTGAAAGATAAACATAACCTCGAATGATTTTCTGTCAGAAAACGTAAAAATACCCTTCTGCCTACTGTGGGCCTTGTTGACAAAACACCTGCAGTTGCCATGGTATCGGGGGCTTTAGGATAGTTGGGGGCTTTAGGTTAGGGGGCGCTTTGCTTATTTTGATTTCCCAATAATAAATTACTTTAAATTTAATTTCAGATCAATGATTTCTCGTAATTATTAAGATGTATGATGAAGACATTTAAGCAGGCAGCACCCTACCTCACGCAACTAAACATTTTAAGAAAATCCGGCAAAATTATATGAAGGATAAAACACATATGGTAAGCTACCTTCTCATTAAAAAGAAAACATTTTAAAATCCAAAAATTCATTAGTAAAATTAAAAAATTTGGCTACTTTTTGGAAGATTGTTGTCGTTTCAACCAAATATAAATTTGTACTTCTTGGTGGAATAAAGTTTTAAGGTAACTTTGTATGTCCACCGGATACTTAAAAAAAAGAACTAGGGGATAAGCTACACTTATCTCGTTAATTTACAAGAAAAACTCAACTCACTTGTATCCCAACTTGTTAGATTTTCTGAACTTGTTCTCTTTGTTTCCCCAAAGTTTTTAATTATTATTCACTATCTTGACAGTTTTTTTCATTGACAGTTTACATTATTTTTTCTAAATAATATATACAGGGGCCAAATTCATACTGTTTTTTTACCACCCTAACCAGAAAGTTGTTTTATCCTCTCCCTTAATTTCTAAATCAAAGTGCGTTGGACCAAATTCACACAAGCATTGACCATCTCTTAAGTTTCTAGTTTACCCTAAATATTACGATGTAGGGTAAACAAAAGAGTCAATAATAAAATTTTCAAAGTAGAATTTAATGTAAAACTTGGTCCGTACTTTTCTAAAATAATCTAAATTGGCAGACAGCAATAAAACTGGTGGCCAAAAATTGGTGAGATATAGTGGATGTAATTCTAATAAGTCGGATTATACCATCGATGTACTAACCTAGTACGTCGATGGATTATACTCTTGTTTAAAGGGCGAGGTGATTAAAAGTTACTATTGGTGTAATTGATTGATTTTACAAACCAAACCTGAAAGCTTTCAATCTTAAGTAGCCAGTTCACTGGCATACATTTTGAAATACATCTTTTTTTTGTTTCAAGTTAGCAGTGCCCAAGCTGATGAAAGAAAAGACGCAATCTATCAATTATTGAAATATTAGAAAACATTTTTTAATTCTAAGTAACATTTAAAGCAATAAGTAAAATAAATCAGTTTTTATCCAAAATTTTATTATTTTTTAATAGCAATGTTAAGAGTGACAAAATCAAGTCAAATCAATTTAACTAGTATAAAGTATATAAATCTAGCCAAAAAATTAAATGTATTGTAAAAAACTTGTCATGTCAGTCAGTAAACCTTTAAAATTAATTTAAAAATGCAGCATAAGCAAATATTAAACAGTTATTTAAAAATTAAAATAATTTGCTTAATTAGCCAACTGCTATATAAATATCATGCTATACTATGTGTGTGTGGGAAGAAATATCATTTAGGTAACTTAAAAATGGATGTAAAATAATAAAGAAATATCATTTAGGTAAATATTAAATCACATGAGTCCAATTTTTTAAAAAATCTTTCTCAATTCTTTTTTATAGCAACCAGAGCTGGAAATAACTTAATACTATACTTAACTTTCTCCACCAAACCATTCTAAAGGCTCTTGAAAAAAAAACTCTGCCTTATTTTAAAAAGTTTGCAATAACTTAAATTAATATGTTTAAAATAAAGTGGTTTTACAGGTGTGGCGGTGAGTAGTAACTGTGACCCAATCTGCGAATTTTTATGAAAAAGTTCTTAAATCGTAGGTACAATAGGTCCAATGGTCTATAACTATCACTTAAGTGACATTTAAATTTTTTGATTTAAACAAATGCGGCCTAACATTACTATATTTTACACATTTTTATCTTATGATTTTTTTTTAATGGGAGAACGAATTACATTTAACATACATGTACGTATATTGCATCAGTTTCTTCTGAAAGTTAGTTTCACTATGTCTAGTGAACATCGAATCTTTGTCTACTTTCATTTAGTGCCTTGGAAGGTTGGTCTATATCTTACTTGAATCCATCCATACTTAATTTATGGCCAGAGTTGTGGTACTTGATCGGAGACTTGATCCTATTAGAATGATTCTTACATGTAGCTCCATTCACATACCCTAGCATGTTATACCTAAAAAGAAGTATACATTTTAAGTTTTATCAAAATAGTACTTACCCAAAATCTGATCACAGCTTTAAGTAGTTATTTTTTCTTTGGTGAACTGCAAGAATCTAAGTCAGTAGTTTTTATTTTAAATAAACTGTCTTAGTAGAACTCAAAAGATATATATGGACTCGATGGCCCTCGCTAATGCGCCCATGCATACACGGATGCAAAAAAAATATATGTTATATATGCTCACTTGTTAACTTTAAGTCCAAAATTGGTAAAGTATGTTGCATAAACTAAGCTTTAATTTCTTCAAAAACAAATTTGAATCCTAGCTTTTACTGTATAATTTTTTCCATGCTCATCTTAGGATTATGTTCGCTAATTACTAATACCTTCTTTATCGGTGATAGACATACACACCAAAAACAGAAAGAACATGCCTTTTTATTTTTTCTGCATCTGTCATTATTTGTTTTGTTAGACCTATGTTTTTAATGCTCTTTGGTCATTTAAAGCATTTTTTAGCTAACAGAATAGTGCAACCGGTTTTTTTTTAATAAAGACATTTTATGTATTAAAAACAAACAATCACCTCAAAGTATCACATTCTCGGCCACCCTGACTTTAATTTAAGTAGATAATAAACTTCATCAAACTCAAGGGTTTCCTTTTACAGAAGAGTATAAAATATGAACCCACCTTAAAAGAGCAGTCTCATAAATAGCTAGTCGGGAACTTATGATGTACAAGTTTGGGATGAGAAGTAAAACAAATATTTCCCCATAACAAAAGCTAGTTTTACTTACTGTGCTGCTCTTTGTGGGCTCCAAATATGGTGTGAAATGCAACCATCGCAGAAGAAATCACGTTAATTTTTCTCACCATTATTGTAGCACCATTATTAGTCAAAAGTTATATTTTTGTGCGAGTTTAGTTGTCAAAGTTGAATTGACACGGCCGCGGCCATTGTGAAACGACAAAACAAACCGCGGTGTTGCCGCGATAACGAATTCGCTACGTAACGATATCGGTATGAGCCACTGGAATAGCCCCCCAGGAATGCTAAGAATCCCGACAGTGATATACTAGGCGTTTAACTTATCTGATAATGGATAAAATCCAATTAGTTTTGTTAAACCTTAACCCACCATGCCAAGAGTTAAACAAGAGTGTCCATACGAGTATGCGTACGAGTAACAAGGCGAGTAGGCGTTTAACTTATCTGATAATGTGAAAAATCGAATTAGTTTTACTAAATTTAACCCAGTATATCAAGATTTAAAGAAGAGTGTCCATACGAGTACGCGAGCGAGTAAAAAGACGAGTAGGGGGTTTAACTTATCTGATAATGGCGAAAATCGAATTTGTTTTCCTAAACTTAACCCAGAATGTCAAGACTTAAACAAGAGTGTCCATACGAGTACGCGAGCGAGTAAAAAGACGAGTAGGGGGTTTAACTTATCTGATAATGGCAAAAATCGAATTGGTTTTCCTAAACTTAACCCAGCATGTCAAGACTTAAACAAGAGTGTCCATACGAGTACGCGTGCGAGTAACAAGGCAAGTAGGCGTTTAACTTATCTGATTACTTTTGCTAAACTTAACCCAGCATATCAAGACTTAAACAAGAGTGTCCATACGAGTACGCGTGCGAGTAACAAGGCGAGTAGGCTTTTAACTTATCTGATAATGGAAAAAATCCAATTAGTTTTACTAAAATTAACCCAACATGTCAAGACTTAAACAAGAGTGTCCATACGAGTACGCATGCGTACTCGAATGGATACTCTTAGTCAAATATGGACATACTAGGTTAAGTTTAGCAAAACTAATTGGATTTTTCCCATTATCAGATAAGTAAAACGCCTACACTCGCCTTGTTACTCGCACGCTTACTCGTATGGACACTCTTGTTTAAGTGTTGATATGGTAGGTTAAGTTTAGCAAATATAATTCAATTTTTACCATTATCAAATAGGTTAAACGCCTACTAGCCTTGTTACTCGCACGCTTACTCCCATGGACACTCTTGTTTAAGTATTCAAATGCTGGGTTAAGTTTACCGAAACTAATTGAATTTTTTCCATTATCAGATAAGTTAAACTCCCACTCAACTTGTTACTCACACACTCGTATGAACACCCTTGTTTAAGTCCTGACATGCTGGGTGAAATTTAGCAAAACTAACTGGATTTTCCCATTATCAGTTAAGTTAAACGCCTACTCGCCTTGTTACTCGCACGTTTACTCGGACATTCTTGTTTAAATCTTCACATGCTGTGATAAGTTAAATGCCTACTCGCCTTGTTACTCGCACGCGTGCTCGTATGGACACTCTTCTTTAAATCTTGATATGTTAGGTTAAGTTTAGCAAAACTAATTGGATTTTTCCTATTATTAGTTAAGTTAAACGCCTACTCGCATGTGTACTCGTATGGGCACTCTTGTTTAAATCTTGACATGGTAGGGTATGTTTAGCAAAACTAATTCGACATTTCCCATTATTAGATAAGTTAAATGCCTACTCGCCTTGTTAGTCGCACTCGTACTCGTATGGACACTTTAAGTCAAATATGGACATACTAGGTTTAGTTAAGCAAAACTAGTTGGATTTTTCTCATGCCTACTCGCCTTGTTACTCGCACGCGTGCTCGTATGGACACTCTTCTTTAAATCTTGATATGTTAGGTTAAGTTTAGCAAAACTAATTGGATTTTTCCCATTATCAGTTAAGTTAAACGCCTACTCGCACGTGTACTCGTATGGGCACTATTGACATGGTAGGGTATGTTTAACAAAACTAATTCGACATTTCCCATTATTAGATAAGTAAAACGCCTACACTCGCCTTGTTACTCGCACGCGTGCTCGTATGGACACTCTTGTTTAAGTCTTGACATGTTGGGTTAATTTTAGCAAAACTAATTCGATTTTTCACATTATCAGACAAGTTAAACGCCTACCCGCCTTGTTACTCGCACGCGTACTCGTATGGACACTCTTGTTTCTTTTGGGTTAAGTTTAGCAAAACTAATTTGATTTTTTCCATTATCAGATAAATTAAACGCCTACTCGCCTTGTTACTCGCACGCGTAGCGTACTCGTATGGACATTCACTCTATTTTTTGGTTATCCACTGTGAACTTACAAAATATTATTTTTTACTTTACGATTGAGACAGTTCCACTAGGAGCAGTATCTTGACATTTTTAAAATTTTAGGACAATTTTTTAATGCGATACAATATGGGATTGCCGAACCTGTATAAACTCGAGCTCGAAACGACTTTGTGACCAGAATGGGTTTGGACTGGGAAACCATTTACAAAAGATACTTGCTAACTTTGTGGTACAAACTATTGTCAAGCCAAATGCTCTTTCTACTGATGTGGATGTGGAACTGCTGACAAAAGATTTTACTAATAAGGATACCGTCGTTATAATGTCTGGATTTAATGATTTATGTAACAAAAAATACCCTAGCTTAAGTTGTTTAAATAGTATAGTCGGAAAGATAACCCATACCAATGTAGTTTTTGTATCTGTGCCGTTTTTAAAATATCAAAATAGTTCTAATAATTTTATATTTAAATGTAATGATAGATTAAAGGAATTTGCATTTAGATTAGATAAATACTCTCAAAATAAAGTAGAGTTTATCGACATAAGTGGACCGTATGGTGATAGGTTAAGTAAATTTAAATTAGCGCTTAATATCAAGAATATTATTACTAATTTAAACAACACATATACATACAAAAACTTAATTCATGTACCTCAAATAAATAGTAATGATATTGCTGGTTATCAGGTAGCGAATTTCACACCTAGCAAAACTTTTTTAGAAGGGGTCCCATTTGTAGAGCTAAGCTAAGTACTACAGCACACTTTGATGAGATTCATGCGCTAACAATCGAGAATAAACCTAAAATAGTTTGTCTTTCGGAAACCCATTTGACTGAAGCAATAAATTTAGCTGAGGTGGTTATAGATGGTTATGATAGCGACTCCAAAAGTACTGGAGGAGTTCAAATGTACATAAGAAGCGATATTAAGATTGAGGTGTTGGATGAAGTCGCAGTTCCCAAAAATTATTGGTTGTTGTTTGTAAAATTACAGATCTGTGGAAAGTTTCTTAAAGTAGGGTGTTTATACCGTTCCCCAAGTGGAAGTGAGTCACTTTTTTTAGATTTTTTCGAGAGTTGGTGTAGGAGATCTGCGATCGATATTAGTGTTCCACTGTTAATTATGGGCGACTTTAATTTTAACTGGTTTCTGGATGAAAATTACGCGAGGCGTTTAAAGCAGTTTGCAGTCGAAAGTGGACTGCTACAAAATATTTTAGAGATTACTAGACCTAGACCATGTATTGAAAAACTCAAAAGTTCTTAACACGCCAAAAAATATCAGATCATGAAATTTATATATTTAGGTGTTATAAGCCGCAGATTTTTACCATTAGGTCATGGGGTAAAAACATCAATTATGATCTAATCAAATCAAATCTTCTTAATGTTAATTGGAATTATTGTTGTGAGTGTATTAATACAAAATTTAGTCAATTGTATAATAATATTATTCGTGTGTATAATGAAATTGCTCCCTATAAAGAAATTAAAATAAAACCCCATTTTAAGCCGTGGTGCAATGAACAGACAAAGCTTGCTATTCAAGACAGGGATAAGAGTTATATAGATTTTAAGCAAGAGAAAACGAGTGAAAAAAATAAAGAGTATAATAATAAGAGAGGAAAAGTTTAAATATTTTCAGTGTAAGATAGATGATTGTAAGAATGATTTAGTACAAATGTGGAATAATTTAAGAAATATTGTACCAGATAGGAAATCTAAGGAGGAGATTCGAGAAGTTAAAATTAATAATATAACGATCTCTGATGTTAATGAGTTACCAAATAAATTAAACGACTTCTACATTCAAAGCATAGATAACATCATTGGTGAAATAGAAAAACACAGTATATTGAAAATAATTCTAATGATTGACAGTATACTCTTACAACTTTTAAGCTATTACATAAAAAAACACTAAGAGATGTAGTATTTTCGCTGAAAAATAAAAATAGTCCTGATAATTTAAGCATTGAATTCTTATAAAATATAGAAAACCCATTAATAAATCTTATAAACTCGTCATTAGAGCGTGGTGAAATTACTTCTGAGTTAAAAATAGCAACGATAATTCCAATTCAAAAAAATAATAATAGCATTGAGGCTAACAATTTTCGTCCTGTTAATTTGTTACGATCGATCGAGAAAATTTTAAAAAAGTGTGTGTATAACTAACTAATTGAATACTTTCGGATAAACAATCCGGTTTTCGCAAAGAACATAGTTGTGAAACAGCATTACAGCTGGTTTTGGATGATTGGAAGTGTGCAAGAGATAGTAATAAAGTGACAATTGCAGTATTCTTAGATCTGCAACGTGCTTTTGAAACCATCGAGAGACAAATTTTGCTTAAGAAACTAAGAAAAATAGGCATTACAGGTGTGGTTTTAAAGTGGGTCGAGAATTACTTAAAAAACAGGAAACAGTGTGTCAGAATGAATGGAAGAGTGTCTGATGAACGAGAGAATGTACATGGAATACCACAGGGAAGTATTTTAGGTCCCCTGTTGTTTATTGTTTACATTAATGACGTTATTGATGAAGTGGAAGAGTCAGAGATTCATCTGTTTGCAGATGATAAACTGTGTTACATCACTGGTAACAATGCTAGTGAATTAGTGTCAGCAATCAATAGAGATTTAAATAAAATTTACGTTTATACTCAAAAGAACCTTCTTAAAATAAATGCTTCCAAGAGTAAATGTATGGTTTTTGGTAATGAACGTCAAAAACAAGAATTCAGCCATTATTCTCTGCAAATTCGAAATCGAATGTGTTGAGAAGTTTAGTTATTTAGCAATCCTAGTGGATGATAGGTTGAGTTTTAAAGAACATGTTAATCTGGTAATCTTTAAAATTAGCTTTCAGATAAATTACTTGTCAAGGTGTTCAAACTACTTGACTTTTTGGACAAAAAGATTAATTTACAACACCCTTATTCTTCCTCATTGTAACTATGCTTCTACAATCCTTTGGACACTAAGAAAGAATGAAATCCAACGTTTACAAAAATTACAAAATCGGGCAATGAGAATAATTTTGGGGTGCTCAAAATATACATCCATTAAGGCCATGAAAAAATGTTTGCAATGGTTGCCAGTGATGGAATATTTTGAATTCACCGTTTTGGTGTTGATTTTTAAAATTAAAGTTTGTCGTTGTCCTTCCTATTTAAAAAGCAAGCTTATCTACAGCAACCAAATACATCATGTAAACACAAGGCAAAGGAACGATTTTTATCTGCCGCAAAGGAAAACTAAAACTGGGCAGAGTTCTCTTTTTTATAATGGTTTGAATGCTTTTAACAAACTTCCACAAAATATCAAGGATACTAGCTCTTTCATCACCCAATTATGGCGTTAGCAGCAGCCCCAGTGAATTTTGCAAGGGCAGAGGATCTGTCAAATAACTCAAGTATTAATTATTTTTATGATATAATTTTTGCGATTACCTTTCTCTCCTTGCTTCTATTTTTAACGTACATAACTCTAAAATTGGTAACAAAATGGGTAAGTAAAAATAAGGCTTCGGTAGACCTAGAAGGCACTAACGTACCCGATCGTGAAATTTTAATAAATTGTGGTTCGGTTAAATTCAGACTGGAACTTCAGGAGAAAAAGGACCTTTTCTCGCTATCTCCCGGTGAAAGGCTAAATGCCTATATTATTAGTTGTGACCCAGACGACAGTAATAAATAATACTGTACGTGAAGCCGGTGTAAACAAAACACACGTGCTTATAACCGCTCGCGCACCATGCGTTGCGCTGCCAGCAAAGAACGTATGAACCGTCTATGCCCGCTATTGTTTATTTCTTTTTGTTTTTCAAATAAAGTACGGCTTGCAAGACAATGCCGCTGTCCACGATGGAGAGCTCCTAGCGTTCCTTTTTACCTTGTTATTCGGTGTCAATGTCCATGCGTACAGGGCTTTGAATGAATATCATTGTAAATAACAGGGCGTTAGACCACGTGTAGACACTACTTTTGGTCACTTGAGCGGTCTGCCAAATATTTTTTGGAGATAAGGGTGTACAAATGTGGGGTTAGGTCGACAAAAACCCGTGTATATAGCAAAAATGCTATAATTTTGTTCTAATTATTTTTAAAATATTAATTATTAAAATTCTCCTATTGTGTGCACTCAGCATGCATTTTAAACTAATTGTTTTAATACACTCGATAAAGAATGTGAAAAAATTATAAACAAATGAAGCTCGCGGTACAAAATGTAATTAAAGCAATGTTGCCAACTCATAAATGATATAGTTTTAAAAATAAATATATATTTTTTTTTTGGTGAATCGACAGAATTTAATTAAAACATTGTTGCCAATTTTTAAATAGCAAAATTTTAAAAAACTAATTTAATTTTTTTTTGCAAATCTTAAAAAATTTACATAGCATAGCTGAATAAACAGCTCATAATAACATATACTTCAAAGGAACTAGTTATTCATCTAAGAGGATACCCAAAGGCTTTGGTACAAAAAGTCGTCACAAAAAATAAATAATATTTTGACTTATATTTTGTATGTATCATTTCAGATTCACCGGCACCGCTTGCTCTCCCCGTGCACTCAAGAAGAAGTAATCAAGATGATCGCATGACAACAATTCGACCAGCAGTACTGTCATATTCAACCACGGTCCTGCATAGTCGGTGGCATAGCGCGGTGAACCCTAGAACGATGGAAAGTTCAGCCAAACCAGTCACGTGGTACCAGTCCGTCATAACCAGTTACAGCTACAGTCTACCAGCCATTCAAAGGTCAACCAAACACAATTGTTCACAGTCAAGGCGAACAACCAACAACACTGTATGGACAGGGGAAGTTGAATCCAGTCAAGTTCCTAAAGGAGCCGCAGTGAAGAAGCTATATAACAGGGTGTCCTAGTCAACGATTTTTTTTAAAAAGTAGGCCATCATAATTAATTATTGTAAATATTAGGTAGTACACGATAAATTGTCCTACAGACCTGAGGGTCCAGGTCTGAAAAATCCGGCGGCATATGTCATAAGGGTAATTTCCAATAATTACAAAAAGTAATATTTAATAACATAATTTGATCCGCGACGTGTTTATGTGTTAAAATCACATACTCTCAAGACAGTTACCTCTGTGCAACGTTTAAGGTTAAACTCGCGATTCAATAACCTAGTGTTTTAATTATTAATTTATTATTAAGTATAAACTTTTCGTATTTTACAATAACTAACTATCCTAACATCCTAGTTCAACGAAAGGTCGGAAGGTCCTGTTGAATGAACTATCAATGTTAGAATAGGTTTATAAAAACGTTTCAGAGAGGTTAAGAGTCAGTTAGTAGTGATTCGATATTTGAGAGTAAAGAGTGAACCCAAGACATAAGCCGCTCAACATGATGAAGAAAGTGTGTGTATTTTTAATGTAAGTACTATTTTGTTTATTATTTATTTTATTATTATATAACCATTTATTTAAATGCGTCACGACAATAGTTTTAAATCGGCACCTAAGATGTACTAACTTAAGAAGTGCGATATACATGAACCAAACAGTACCTAATTGATAATATGTTTTACCATTTCTACCACAATAACTGTTGAAATTATTACTTTTTATGTTCGTAATGATGCTTTCGTACTTTTAATTATTTCTAACTATTAACTTGTTTTGTAACATTCTTTTTAATGTGTTAGTTATTGTCATTTTATATTTATTTGTCATGTTTATGTTTACTTTTTATGTATAAAATATTTTTATGTTTGTAATGGTGATTGCATACTTTTAATTATTTTAACTATTGACTTGTTTTGTAACATTATTTTTAATGTGTTAGTTATTGTCATTTTATATTTATTTGTCAGGTTTATGTTTAATTTTTATGTATAAAATATTTTTATTTTAGTTAATATTTATCATATTTTACTATTTAAGAATTACATTTAGAAGAGATTTAGGAACTTCTAAAAACTTTTTTATGTGCAAACTTACTTTTATAGTTATACTTTTGTACTTACCATTAACTGTGAATTAGCTGTACTTGTACAATTTGCTAAATAAAGAAATTTAATAATAATAATAAAAGGAAAACAGCATTGCGGGAAACTATCAAGCCATCCGGTGAATCACGTCCCAGGAGAACGCGAGAGCCATCTCAGCGCCAGGACCAAAAAGCGTCCACGATATTTTACTTAGACTTCGCCCATCTTTTTATTTTTCCTTAAATCAATGATTAAGCTCAAAAAAATTGCTATTTCTAAAGGATTAATTCGGCCTTTTTTCTTGCGTCAGTATGACGTCCTAGTTATTTTAGTGGCCCAAGCAGCATTTTTCTGACTTCCGACTAATTACAACCCAACATGACGTCGGTTTTGGCCCAAATTTAGGTCGGCAGTTGGTTTGTCCATCAAACAACGTATTTTTTTACTAAGACCTGACGTCGCCAACAACTAGTGCATCAGTTGTGACGTCGATACCTGCCAAAACTGACGTAGACAAATATTGGTGATACTCGCTACTTATCAGCGATGTAAATTAACGTTAATTACGGCGACGTAATTTTTAGAATAAAATTCGAAGTCAGGCCAAAGTGAAAACAGACGTCAATAAATTTAGTATCTATGTTGGACGTCATACTGGGTGTTCCAAGGTGGGTGCCTACTATATTATTTTAGAAACTATACAATAGAAACTTTTTAAACTTTCTAGTCTAACATAAGTCCATGTAGTTTCGTATTTGCAGTGTTGCCATTTACAGAAAATCTTGACCAAAAACTTTGTTATTTTAAATAAAACACCCCGTATATTTTCGCATTTTTGGATTCTACTAAAAATTCTAGGTACATTTTATGCATAATATCCTAAGTCCATGTAGTTTCGTATTTGCTGTGTTGCCATTTACAGAAAATCTTGACCAAAAACTTTGTTATTTTAAATAAAACACCCCGTATATTTTCGCATTTTTGGATTCTACTAAAAATTCTAGGTACATTTTATGCATAATATCCTATACCTTTTTCAACTGTTTTTAAAATATTGACAGGTAAAAATAGCCATGCTATAACTTTGACAGGCCGTAACATCATAACAGTTAAAGATAGGACAAAACGTTTTCCACATTCCTATCAGTCTATTGTTTTATTTTTATTCCCAGGGTTAAATTAACCTTGGAATATTTTAACCCTGAGTTAAATTTAAAAATAGTCTAAAACGATAGCTTATGAAAAACCGAGATACGACGTGAAAACTTGTCAATCAATCCAATCCAAAAATGCAAAGGTGTTTAATTTAAAATAACAAAGTTGTTGGCAAAATATCCTGTAAATGGCAACACTGCAAATATGAAAGTATTCTATAAATATACTTTACATGGACTTATGTTAGAATAGAAAGTTTAAAAGTTTCTACTGTATAGTTTCCAAAATAATCTAATAGGCCACTTCCCTTGGGACACCCGGTATAACGTCAAATTCACGAGACGTTATATTTAGTATGAGTTTTAAAGTAGAATTGTAATAAAATTGACGTTGCCAAACTTTTATTTATTAAATGTAACTATTCCGAGGTCCACCGACGTGGGTGCGTGGCCTACAATTATACCTACAATATTCTAGGTCGGGTCATTCTACAAGGCGACGTCGCAGGTGTTCTTGTCCGAATAGGTAAATAATCAATACAAATTTGGTCGGCGCCCGAAACTCCATTTTAAACGTTTAGCATCGATTTTAAAGGCTTAATATGTAAATTAACTCATTTTTTGGCAACTAAAATGTATTTTTTAAATGCCTATAATGTTTTACTATAAGAAACGCGCTTCCTTATAAATATTTCATTTTTAGGTTAATTTTTAAAAAAATTAATTTCCTAATATTTTTAAATTATTTTTGTGGGTTTCTGTTTTTTTAATGTCTATTTTAATTATATTTATCAGTAAACTGACCTTTCTTGGAAGATTTGGGTCCATAATGTGTGAAACTAACTTTTTTCAGTTACCTACAATAACTAAGATAATAATTGTTGTCATCCACATTTTATAAAAGTTTTTACCTAATAAGTTTAAACTGGGTGTGCACAGTAAAACTTTGGGTCGTGGGTCTACGTAATTTGACGTAATATTTGACCAAAACACTGTGCAGCACCCGACGTCGAAACGACTCGAATTTTGATTCCCCACTTAGGTGCTAAATCAAGTCATTAGGAAGATTGATGGACGTCGGAGCCGAAGTCAGGTATTTCTTACCCTACGTGACCATAACGTAATATAACGTCCAAATGCTTGTTGGGGAGCTTTTTATTAGTCAGTGGAGTCAATATTTGTAAGCAAAATCGAAACTCTGTGGTTTAAAACTTTACAAGGGGCCTTTCTGTTAAAAAATTTTGGGTGTCAAGACAAGTGCTGACTAACCTAGTAATGTAACCTCACATTTTCCAAATTTTATAATTTTTTCATATCTAAATAATCTGTGTTTTATAACTTTTTGCAAGAAAATCGGAAAATAAAAATCAAAGTATTTGAAGACTTAGACTTAGTTTCAAAATCTTGGGACTTTATTGCCCCAACTTTTTCTGCCTTTCTGGAAGCCATATATAAATCGCGCTTGACATTTTCGCGGCAGAATTAAGTGAGTTTTCGAAGTAAAGTGACGAGTGTCTCTATAACGGCAATTGTACTAGTCTTACGGTCGGTTGTACCACCCTATCTAAGGGGATTAAAAAAACAACATACCAGCCTTGAGAGATTTATTGGATACCACACGTCCACCTAGGTGTGAGTATTAGCTTTTTTGTCTTCTCATTAATTATTTTGATATTCTTGGAAAATTTTCGAGGGATTATTCCGTCCCTTACTTCTTTCCAGGCCCGTACAACATCTTTTCAACCTCCACCCACGTTTCAAAGAGACCCTCGAAACACTCGCTTTTCAACAACGCAGCAACACCTACGCAGGGTGTAGGTTATTCCCCTTATTTCTATCTAATTAAAAAAAAAATCACATCAATAATAGCACCGGACTTCCACCAGTACTTTTCCTTGCAGGGTTTCTTTGATTGGGAACTAGGCTCAAATTTGCGCTTGTGATGCAGATCCACATCGTGTGTCTGAAATGCTGTCAATTACCTGTATGAATCACCTGTTTATGGTCAATGGCTACTAGAAGAAGACCTGCTGAGGTTTACCCTTTATGTTTTTTGCCATATCATTGGTATTACCCCCCTTCCACCAAGAACACTGCTTGCATTCCACCTATTTTATTGAATTTCATTTACTCATTCAATCCCATTTGTCAAACAGGACAATTATGCGTGCATTAAGTAGTAATTAGGATTAAGCTATTAGTTAAACTTTAAATTTAAGAGCCTATTTTAATTCCTTATCGTATTAGTTGTATAATAAAAATTATGACATTATATAGGATAAAAAAGTTATAAGTTTATTTCAGAGGACATAGTCAGAAGAGGCTCCCGACTGTGTGTCTTCCAGGTCATTGTTGTGCCTATGGTTTCACATAGCGGTACTGTTCCTTCGATTACGTGGCGCCTACTCTCCATCTCTAAAGCCCTATGTGGAACAGTTCTCTTTTCTTTTCGACAATAGTTCCTGCGACGCACAAGGTTAACCAGGACAAGGTATGCCAAAACTAAAACCAATTTTGAACATCGCATCCTTGAGCGCGGCAACAGAGTGACCCAGAAATCGTGATTGAAGTTTGGAAAACGATATTTTTAAAAGCGTAATTATATTGATCTTCCCACTAAGCCATGTGCAAAATTTAACAAAGAGGATCAGCTGCAATTTTGGTAAATACGGTTTTAAAGACCGGTAGGGGTACATATTTTAAAAGTGGAGTTAGTTTATCTCTCCCTTTTTAGGAAACCTATATCTTGAAATGAACTCTGTGTGACTTCCATTGTCTATACTTTATTTATACACGACGTTTCGATCAGTACAATCTCTGATAGTCTTCAGGTGCAAACTACTGTATAAATAAAATATAGATAATGGAAGTCCGAAACACAGAGTTCATTTCAAATACATCATTGTCTCAAACTTTCAAACAAATCTTTATCTTGTTCGGGCACAGCGTGTTGTATCGTGTGGACTTAACATAAAATTTTTTTAAATATAAATAATTTTTAAAATTGCCAAGTTAACGTTTTCAAAAAGATTCGTCACTGAAAATTGTTTCATTTTACTGTCCATAATCTTCACAATTCTTAAAGCTAAAAAGGAATTATTATACCTTAAAAACAACTATAAGTCAAAAATAACTAGTTCCTTGGTCATTTAGAATTTGTATGGTTTTCTCTTACACTGTTTTCCTGAATTAGTGTATTCGTCACATCTTCCCAAGCACTAACACTTAACTGAAAACTAGAGATCTGTCTATTTACAAATTCTAGTAACATTTTTCTTAAGAATCGTCGTTTTTCTTCCTGCCAGAGTTGTAAATCCTTTTTCAAAAGTTGATTTGCCGTTTCAAGGCGTTCTCGGTCCAATTCTGATTTTTTTGCCAGCTGAGGAATGGTGCTGACTAGTTTTTGTAATTTGTCTTCATTTTTGGTGTTCCATAAGGAAGTACTGGACTGTTGCGAGGTTTCTTCGGTGTCAGCCAAAAGCTAAAAATACGAGGTATAATGAACGAACCGAGCGGCAGTAAAACTCAAAACAAGAAAAAATAATACATATATCAAGGGGGGGTTAACACTCCATTCTTTTACTTCTTATACTATAAATCAAGGATGGCTCTGACTCTTCGCGAACGTCTACTCGGTTTTCAAATCTGGCACCATTTGCTATCCATTTTATTATTTAACAAGTGAGCAAAAAAAAAATCCAATATTGTCAGTTTTTTTTTTAATTTGCGGACAATGAGTAAAATCATGTTTTTGATGAAAATATAATAAAAATCCCCATGTTTACTTTCGTTACTATTCAAGTACTAGTACAAAATGAAGAAATAAAAAGCAGGGGTTTTTGGGTGTCTAAATTAATTTTTGTGACTAAAAAATTTTGGGGGTACCATAAGGCTCTTACGGGGCAGTTTTAGTAAAAAGTAAAGATTAAATTTACGTAGTACTTAAGTTTTTTTTGTTGATTTTGATTGGTAAAGGGGTACATTTTATGTATCCGATTTGTTAGCGCGCAATCAAGCGCCTACATGTGGCACTATACTATAGAAAACTACTCTGTTTGACGTTCAAGTCGTCGCTCTTATACACCCGAACAAAAAGTAACTACGTGCCTTGTCGATATACGGTTATTCAATTGTTTATATTTTATTGTCGTTCAAATTATTTAATATTAAAATCAGAAGTAGGATAAAAAGATATCCTTTAAAACTTGCCGTTACATAATACTGGCCTAATATAACGTATTAAAAATAATTTAATCTTGAAATAAAACCGAGGTAATGGACGCAAGTTGTTTGATCGCATCTGCGATAAAGTTTTTTATTACAGTCCGGTAATATGCAGGCTCTGTATCCAGATTAGGAATAATATTAAAATTTTCTTTTATTTGATGCCGGCGTTTTTAAAAAAACAAATAAAGCAGGATGGTAGGTATAGATATTTTTTTTATCCGTCGGCCATTACTTAGATATTCTGTAAATAGAAAGATTTTCGCTTAGGGTGTAATATAAATGATGCACCAAACTTAACGAGGTGATAATATGAAATATACTGAAAAAATCACAATAAAGTGGGGGTTAAATCTCTAGTTTTTGAAAAAAATTACATCGAAATTCTACGATTTTTTCCAAAATACGACAACACCGCATCATAGGCTTACAATAGCACACAAAACGGTTCAAGCCAGGCGCAGCGAATTATACGATAGATTTACCAAAGAATTTGAATAAATTTTTCACTTACCAATGTTGGTTTTAAAGGAGATATTCAAAGTGTCTTCCTCACAAAGTACAAACGTAAAAATAATAACTAAGTCACAAATAAAACTAACGATAACAGCCCCAATAAAACTAATTTTAATCTTGACCACGTTTACTTAACTTATTTAAATCTGCTTCAAGTGAGAGGCGGACAAAGAAAGGGTTGGAGGAACAGAGACCTCTGGTAGAGTGAGGAAGCGCAGGAGTGTTGATTCAATTTAAAAAAAAAATACGGTCATGTTATTTAACTTTATTGGGATCATTTTTATTTTGTGAAAGTACCACATGTAAACGTATACTTGTAGTTCGGCAGGTGGTGTTTTTCTAAGCTCTTATTTATTGCACTCCTATCAGCTCATTATAAGGTCACAGTCTGCTAATCTAAGATTATATTACATTGTGTTAAGGTGCAATAAAATCTGGATAAGAAATTGTTGGCGAATGATTTATGATGTATTTTCATAGGCTACTCCTTTTAAAAAATGCATTCTTAATGTTTGAAATCCATTGTTTTGTTTTGATTTATTTTTTAAATAAATGTCAGTTAGAAATTTTGACAATCAGCTGACCTTTTTGGGAATAGCATAATTTTGTGAAAGTCATTAGTTTTTTGGTCACATGACAAGCGCGCGAAGAAAAGGAAGAGCGCCATGTTTGAAAAGGACATTTGCGAAAAATATGTGGGTCAAGCCCATATAACTATTAGATATATAAAGACACAGAATGCGAGAAAATCGTCGCGGCAACGGTCAAAATCTAGATTGCCATGACATGGCCAATGAGCTAAAGACGGCTCAACTGCGCGAGTTTGTAACGTCGAATCACCTCATTTCTCGTTCAGCACACTTCCAGCTGACGCATGCGCATTGGAACCCGTCTTTAATCCATTGGCAACGGCCAACTTGGTATTTCGCAGGGGTTTCCGCGACGCTTTTTATCATACGGAAATACACGGGCAGGGCCTTTACAGTATCTCATAGTTATATGGTCAAGCCGCACCAAAAATTTGATAATTTTAAAAATCATTTCTTCGTGGGTGCAAAAACGGCGGCGGCCAACAGAGATCATCAACTTTAATTCGCTGTGGGTAACGGAACATCAAGAAAGAAGGTGAGTCCTTACATGTGGTTCGACTTTCTTTTTTTTTAATTTACCGAATTAGTATTTTTTTGCCATTTGAAAAGGGTTTTTTTTGCCTGATTGTGTGATTAGTTTTAGCCTTTATTTTACAGCAATTACATTTTTATCTCTGTTTCTAACCGCTTTTTTTTGCCTTTGATTATTTGTTTTTTGCGCAGCGCATCCGCGTTTCGCTACTCGCAAGGCCACCGGCTTGTTTGGCTGGTCGGAGCAAGAGTCGGCAACGTTGCATTATTCCCGAACGTACCGTAGTTTTTTTATTTTGTTGGCCACCTTGACAAGCAACAAAAACAAACTTTTGTGGCAGATTTTCCAACCTCGAATTTTGATTTTGTTTACCTTCCGTGCGCGCGATTGATTTGCCGGTTTTGCTTATTTTTTGAAATTCGCATAGCTACCGATCGCGTTCATAGTGCCTACCCAATTGCTTTGCCGTTTTTAAACAGAATTTGAATTTTTTCGACATAGTTAACTACATATTGTTAAAAATGAGCGAGTACACCGGTTTAACCAGACAACAAAATTCTATTTTAAATAGTGCTCAAACCACCCTCGCGAAGGTGCAGGCAACAGAGGCTGCGCTTACGGATCCTAAACTAAGAAAGAGTTTTAAAACTCGTTTATTGGATTTTGATTCACTTGCTACCCAATTTGACGACTTACATTTTCAGTTGTGTAGATTAAAGTTAACTGAAAAGCAGGAAACTGATCAAGAATCTCTGGTAACTAAGTTTGATGAGGTAAAATATTCCATTAAATCCATAGCTCACGAACTTTTTCCTGATATTGTTAATTCACAACAACCTCCTTTGTCACCTGTGGCTTTACAAAGCTATCCAAAAAAATAAATGTACCAATCTTTAGTGGCGATTTAAAGGGATAGGGATGACATACTTTCCTTGATTCATTTAATAGTTTAGTTTACAACAGGACTGAACTTAGTAATATTGCTAAATTTCAAGCCTTGAGCACAGCCCTTGTGGGTGATGCACAGTCTGTTATTCGAAACATTTCATTGCTAGCAGCTAACTATAGACTTGCATATGATGCAGTTACTGGTATGTACAATAATAAAAGGCGTCTTGTTATCAACTATTGGTCTACCATTTACTCGGCACCGTCCACTAAGGGCAACAATGATCGTGAGATCGTGATCGTCCCTCAAACAAAAATTTGAGTTAGAAAATAGTACCAAAGAGATCCTCACTTATACTAGTTTGTTTACCTTTTTGGAAAAAAATTGTCGTGCCCTTGAAAAATGTAATTTGTTAGACAACCCTATTGATTCACCATCTTCTTTCCGTCAGAGTGCAGGGAAAAAGGAAGGTAAACTTGCTTATAGTGTAACCACCCGTGTTGATAATTGTAGTTGTTGTAAACAACAGGGTTTCCACCCCCAATTTGTTTCAATTGTTTTAGGAATCACTCGGCAACATCTTGTACACATACAGATTCATGTCATTTCTGTTCAGACCGTCACAATACACTGCTTTGTTTTAAAAAAAAGATTTGTGGACTTGTGCCTTCTAGTGTCATAAATAGTAACCTTTCCCAATGGCCCTACTTAGAGGGCTTAGACTTAGCCGATCCAGACTTCCAACATACAAGTAAAGTGGACATTTTACTTGGAGTTGACTGGTTTAGCCAAATGCTTGAACCAGGTTTCGTAAGAGGACAAGATGGTCCATCAGCCATTATTACCATATTTGGATGGGTATTATTAGGTGGTTTTAATAAACTGAGTTCCTCCAAAATTGTTAATTTGCTTACTACACTTGATTGTTCAAATAATTTCCTGAACGAAACTATAAAAAAATTTTGGGAAATAGAGTATGTCCCAACCAGTGCCCCTATCAATGTAGAGGAACAAAAATGTGAGGATTTGTTCTTGTCTACTCATTCTCGAGATCCATCATCAGGAAAATATATTGTCAGGCTTCCTTTTCGGGAATCCTCACCCATCCTTGGTGATTCTAGGAACCAGGTTTAATTTTTTATAGGCAAGACTTTTAGACAGTTAGTTCGTCAGGTGACAGCGAATCTTATTATTTTCCACAACATTGTATAGAAAAGGATGATAAAATTAGAGTCGTTTTCGATGGATTTGCAAAATGTTTAGGAACATTATTTTCAATGATAAAGTAGTCAAATATCAAAAAATCTTGTGGCGATTCGACAAATCTGAACCTATACAGGATTGGGACCTCCATACTGTAACTTATGGTCTAAATTGTAGTCCTTATTTAGCTATAAGGACTTTGCACCAGTTAGTGAGGGATCATGGGACGAATTACCCCCTTGCTCCGCTCATACTTTTAGAATCATCCTATGTTGATGACATAATCGGGAAATTCTTGTCTGTTGATGAAGGTTTTGAGCCCCAAAAGCAGCTGATTAGTTTGTTGGGCTGTGGAGGCTTCGAGCTTCGCAAATGGACTTCAAATTATCCCGAGATCTTAGCAAATATCCCAGAAAGCCATCAGCAAATAATTTCGTTTTCAGAAAAGGACAGATCTATGTTGAAGATACTGGGTTTACAGTGGAATCCTGTCACGGACGTATTTTCATATTTTGTCAAGCCTATGATCCGTGACTGCACCAAGCAAGTCATCCTTTCTGAAATTGCTCGGATCTATGATCTTTTGGGCTTTCTAGCACCTATCGTTTTAATTGCCAAGTGCTTGATTCAGCGTCTTTGGTTTGAAGGTCTTTCCTGGGATGACACGCCGTCAAATGGCATTGTTGCGCATTGGCAACGATATGTGTCGGAACTTCCTATGTTGTCTGTGGTTTCAGTTCATCGTTATGTTGAAAAACATAAAGCTGTAACTACCGAAGAGTTTGTTGGCTAAATACTGCCCGCTCGCTAAATACTGTATCCATCCCACGTTTGGAATTGTGAGCTGCCTTGTTGTTGACAGAATTAATTGAATTTGTTTTTAATAGTTTTGAAATTGTAACTGTTGACAAGATGTATGCTTGGTCCGACTCTAGTGTCGGCTTGACATGGATAAAATTCAGTCCCTTTAACCGCAGTGTTTGTAGAAAATCGTGTTACATTGATCCAGGAAAAGGTCTCTCCAGACTGTTGGTACCATATTAATGGTGTTAGAAACCCAGCAGATTGTCTGAGCCGAGGCTTATTAGCTAGCTAGTTCATTAACCATCCTCTGTAGTTCACCGGACCTCCATGTTGTCCTCTCCTATGGTATCTTGCCCAACAATTTTGAAATTAAAGAGTCTTATGTACCTCATGATGAAAATCGTGTCGTTTTGATAACCATCAACACCCCTGACCAGAATATAGTTTTGTTGGTGTTACAACAGTTTTCATCCTTAAGAAAAATTCAAGGTATTATTGCCTATTGTTTACGCGTTTATCGACTAAAAAGAGATGCGTCTTTTTCGGCTTCCTCCATTTCACTTTGTTCTGGAGAACTCTATTTTTTCCTCTGCATTATCGTTAGAATAGTGCAACAGGAAGTGTTGTCTGACAATTTGAAGAAGCTTCATAAGGGCGAGCCTTGTTCCAAACCCCTTCGTAAGTTGGCACTCTTTCTGGACTCCCATGGTATCCTTAGTTGTTACCACGTGACCATCGAGTTACTATCTTAGTAGTTGAATAGTTCCATAAAACGTTGGTCATCCCGGTCCACGTTTATTAGAGTACCTACTCGCTCAACAGTTCTGGATTCTGTCAGTTAAACATGCAATCCATAAAGTCATTTCCGATTGTTTTGTTTGTGTCCGAACCAACCCAAAACCTTTTTGTCCATATATTAGTAATATGCCAAAAGCTAGAGTTTCCCAATTAAAACCTTTCTCCCACGTTAGCGTGGACTTTATCAGACCTTTTCAGATCACCTTAGCCAAACGCCGAGGCACTAAAAGCCAGAAGGCTTATGGATGTATATTTGTCTGCTTCCCTACCAAGGAGATTCACTTGGAGGGCGTATCGGACCTATCAGCTGATGCTTTCCTAGCAGCCCTTCGTAGATTTGTGGGACGACGGCGTCAGTGCGCTGCAATCTATAGTGACCAGGGAACTAATCTGACTGGTGCTGATAACCTCCCAACTTCGTATTGTCGTCAGCCTGTCGACTCACTGGCCATCAAGTGAAATTTTAACCCGCCCGCTGGGCTACATTTTGGTGGTCTCCATGAGTTCGGAGTAAAGTCCACCAAAACCCATCTTCGTACAATCGTTGGTAACCAAATTATGACTTTTGAGGAGCTGATGACACTCTTAATCCAGATTGAGGCGTTCCTTAATTCGCGACCTCTATGTAGCATCAGCCCAGACCCAAATGAATTATTACCTTTGACACCCGGCAGTTTCCTTACTCTCGAACCCTTAACTGCACCACCCGACTGTAAAATGAACCGCCTCACCCGATGGCAACTAGTGCAGCAAATGCACCAACACTTTTGTCGCCGCTGTTTGGAATCCATTGTTTTGTTTTGATTTATTTCTTAAATAAATGTGGGTTAGAAGTTTTGACAACCTTTTTGGGAATAGCATAATTTTGTGAAAGTCATTAGTGTTTTGGTCACATGACTTTTTTGGTCCTAAAAATTTCGCGAAAACCCACGTGAGGGCTTTGCGCAAGCGCGCGAAGAAAACGAAGAGCGCCATGTTTGAAAAGGACACTTGCGAAACACCTGTGGGTCAAGCATGGCCAAAAATTTGATAATTTTAAAAATAATTTCTTCGTGGGTGCAAAAACGGCCGCGGGCAAGAGATCATCAACTTCAAATCGCTGTAACTTTGGGCAACGGAACTTTAAGAAAGAAGGTGAGTCCTTACGTGTGGCTCGACTTTCTTTTTTTTTTAATTTACCGAATTAGTATTTTTTTGCCATCCCAAAAGTGTAAATTAATTGGGGGTATTTTTTTGCTAATATTTCTAGTTATTTTTACTCTTGCGGGACCCATCAGACTTACCCGACGCGTCTGCCCAGCATTGTTAAACAATTTTTTTTTATCAATGTCCTCAATCCTCTTCACCGACCAAAAAGTGTAAGAGCAAGTGAGCGATAAACTTGAATGAAAATCTATCAGTTGATCTAAGTTTCTGCTGTTAATTTTGTGATTTCGTAATTTTGCTTTTAACTATTCTTTTAAAAAAATCCCCCTCCCCATCCTTTTTCAATTCCCTGAATTAAATTCTCTCAACGTTTATTCCCTTTTTTTAATTTACCCTGCTAAATCTCTATAATAACTGTCTTTACATTCACAGTTGTCATGTCTGACCAAATGTTGACTTATGGGTGTTCTAACCTCACTAAACTCTCGTCCATCGGAGACATACTCCCGTCCAAAAATTGACACAATACGGGGTAAACCCTGTAACTTCAGTCTTAGATAGGAGAGCTTAAAATGATATTTTTCAGCAAGGGCCTGAAGCTCTTTACTTTTCATTTGGGTTCCATTGACGCAAATAAAATATTGGTGGAACATCAAAAGTTAAAATAATGTCATTTTCTAGGTGCTTACAGATGACATTCGCCTTCGCAGATCGACAAGGAAAGACAGACACATATTTGCTAAAATAGTCGCTGATAACCAACAGATTAGTGTTCCCATGTTTTGAACTCCTTGGAAGAGGACCTACAAAATCCAGGCTAATAACTTTTCACGGTTGGGTGGGTTCTGGAGTTCTACCCATGTGACCAGCAGCGGCATTTTAGGCTAATAATATCGGATCTTTAGTCGATTATAGGTTTTAAATATGCCTACATAACCGGATCGAACGTCGTCATGACTTTCCCGTAAAAGTTCTGACCGAAAGTCTTTTGGAATTACGGTTTTCCAGTACTCCGAATTATTTTCTAACTCTGGAATTGAACATTTCACGTACTTATAAAGTACGCCATTTTCCACACGCCATTGAGAATATCGTAGCGGTGAGACAGTAACCAAATTTTTTATCTTGGAATACCACAAGTCTTAAGTCTGTGAAAAGTCATACTTAGGCTCAGCGATGGTAACACTATCAACATTTGGAACCGCTCATGACAAGAAATCGGGGATAACATGGTCGCGTCCCTTGCGGTGAATAATTTGATAACTAAACGGTTGAGTGCCCATCGAGCAAGTCTTCCTATGAGGTCTTTTAGATTATTCGGCCAGGCAAGAGAACTATGATCAGAGATTACGGTAAAGCTGGTAAGTTCGAGATACTGTCTAAGCTTCTCGATGGCCCAAACCACTGCCAGGCATTCCCGTTCGGTGGTCGAGTATTTCTTTTCCTGCTTGGTCTCCCTCCGTAAACCGTTCGTTGCGTTAAAACCGCGCCGATTCCTTAGGCAGAGGCATCTGTTTGCAGGATAAATGGTTTTGTGAAGTTCGGGCAAGTTAAGATAGGGGCCGAAACTAATACCGATTTTAACGTTACAAAAGCAGAGTCGCAATCTCCTGTCCAACGAAACGGGATGTTTTTCATCGTTAGACGTGTCAGGGGTGCCACTATATCAGAAAAATTGGGCACAAATCGCCGGTACCAACTGGCCATCCCGAGGAAACTTCGAACCTCTTTGACTGTCACAACGAAGTCGTCGGTAATCAATTACGTAGCCCAAGAACTTAAAGGACGGTCGACAAAATTGACTCTTATCCGGACTTACAGTAAGTCCAGCAGCAGTCAAGCGGTCCATGACAAGACCCAGCACACGAAGGTGAGTTTCAAAGTCGGGGCTAAAAATAAGTATGTCGTCCAGATATACGACGAGATAATTAGCAAGGTCCATTCCCAGTAAGGTATCATTCAAACGTTGCCAACAAGCAGGGGCATTGATCAAACCAAAGGGCATTATATTAAAATGACATAAGCCACGACCGGGCACAGTAAAGGCGGTCAGTTCCCTGCAAGATTCTTTAACAATTACTTGCCAATAAGGCGAACGGATATCCATGGAACTGATATATTTCGCTCCCTTAAGTCGATCCAGGATGGATGAGATGTAGGAGATGGGGTACCCGTCTTTCTTGGTAGCCTTGTTCAAAAGTCTGTAATCTACGCAAAAGCGAAACTTGCCGTCTGACTTTGGCACTAGTAAAACTGGGGACGACCAAGCACTCTTGGATGGTTCCACCACGTTTAATTCCAACATTTTGTCTAATTCCTCATCTATGATCTTTTGTTTCAGAGGAGACACAGGGTACACAAAATAATCTCATGTTTCTGTACAGAGGTAAATCCTAAACCCTTCTTCATACTTATTTTCCTTGTAAAAGCGCATCCAATTGTGCTTGCTGATCTGGTGTTAAGGTAGGTAAGTGGTCTGACTTTTCTTCAGTCACTAAGGTAGCGGAAGAGCACTTAACTTGCTCAAAAAAATCGTTGAAAAATTTTTCCTGACTAATTGTATCGCAGGAAGCAGACTAACTACCAAAGCTCCATTTGTTTCGTCTTAAATCGGGCAAAATATCTATATTCATAATCAAATCCACGCCGAGAATCAAAGTGTGAGACAAGTCCGGGACAATCATAATGGGTATAACTCGGACACCGTCAAACCAAGCTCCTGGAAAATCTTCCAGCCATCACCACGGGCTAATGTGGCACTCGCACCTGAATCCAGTAGTGCTAAGATCGAGCGACCCAAAATATCAACTCTTAACGATGGTCTTTTATTACTAGCCGCATGTAGCAATGCATATGAAAGAAATGTCTGTTCCGCCGATGGATTTAAAGCTTGGGCCATTCGACCTCCGTCTAGCGACTCTGCTCGGCGTTTCCCAAACAAGTACAGATTCTGATGGTCTTTCCCTTAGCTCCACACTTGAAAACATTTGAGTTTTTTATCAGGACACTGGGCTTTTACATGTTCAGTCTTCCTCCAAAACCAACAAAGAGGTGCTCCAGATTGTGCTGGATTGGAAACCACGTTTACATTCGCCGGTTTTCTATAGATCAAGTTAGGTTCTTGGAGATGAGTAGATGTGGGAGAAGTAAATCTCTCTGTCCGATAAATTGTTTCCTCGACTTCACTCCCAAGGTCGATCAATTCATCGAGAGTATCCACTGGTTTCAGCACAAGGGTCTTTTGGGGAGATGGTAACATGTTTCTTCTTATTAAGTTTATTTGTTTCTTCTTATTAAGTCTATCTGTCCTTCTGAGGAGGTGGTGGTCGTAATTGCCAAAATAGTCTTTGCATTCTTGGAACACACAATCCGAAACGTTCATCCGCGCCTTGCGTGCGTTTAGGGATTTCACGGCCCAAGTTGGCTTCAAAATCATAAGGCAAGAAGGTCTTCCTGAACCTATCGTCAAAGTCACTCCAACTTTTGAATGTTTCACGTCTTACACGATACTAGTCCTGAGCATCACCATTAAAAAATTCTCCAATATCCTTATTAATTACTAGCTGGTCTTTGGAAACATCTCTAGACAGGCATTTTTTTTCGAGGTAATTTAAAAATGCTTTTAAACTAGACTGACCGTCGAACTTAAGGTTCCATTTTTGAAGGTTATTGTGATCAAAAAAACGAGTTACCAGTTTCGAGCCTTGAGGGAAATTTGAAAAAGGTTGGCCCAAAATGGTTTCGGAGGCAAAATTTTTTGAAAATTGTGCCGACTCGTGATAAATTCTCGGTGGTTGTTCAAACACTTTATTTTGGTTGAGGTTGAGATTGTAATGGTCCTCAAGTCGATAGCTGGTGGTTGGATTTGGTAAACCTAAAAAGGATCTCGAGTTGTGTCCTACACGGTTCCTCTGAGGGTCTGAGCCACTCAAAAATATCTGGAGGCTGTTGCTAATTGCACGCGGACGCTTGACTCGGACGGGGTTCGGAACGGAAGGTTTCAATAATTGGGTCGCCCCAACTAGAAGGTTCCGATTGCACTTGCCTTATCGGAGAAACATCAGAGAGGTGCGGTCGGGAATAGCAGTCGTTTCTCATAGAAGAAACTGCGGGACTATGGTCTTCCAATCTGAAATCGCGGTAATAACATTTATTTTCGGTTCCCTAGGAAGCTGAAAGCTCACTCGCCGGTTCTCAACGGAATTAGTTACCTGTGGTAGCCTTTGTGAAGACATTAGCGCCTCAGGCATTTCGAAAGAGCTGCGACATTGTAATGGGTTCTCCCAGGTCGAGGACCGTGCGAGATTTGCAGGAATAAGCTCAGCTACTCGCTGGTCTGTATTCATATTAACAGGTATTATATGATTTACTTGTTCCAGGTGAGAATTAACAGTATGATTCAATGGTGCACTTCCACGTTCGGGGGCAGAGTAGCTAGGATAGTTCATGGCTTGACCACTAAGTCGTAGGTGTGATTGGCAACTAGAAAGGTTCTCTAGACGTTCTTGAGAAAGGGTAGTCAGGTCCATGATGCTCGGGTTTGTCTCAGCTCGTGATAAAAGTGATGACGACCTTTCTTCATTATTAGGTATGGTTTCTTCGGAAGGGACCTCGTGACGTTCGGAAAGGTGTTCCAATAAATTTCCCAGAAAATCTTGTGCACCGCCTGCCAAACCCAAGGCAGCACACTCTCCAGAGCTTTCAAAAACTCCTCGCGTAGTTCGGCTAAACTGTATCTCCTTAGGCGTTCTTCTTCTATACAAGGTCTAATGAGAGTTATTCTGCCACGTACATTAATAAGGAATAATCGGGCTTGAATTCTTTTGAATTCATTATCTCTATTAGTTTTATCAAATTCTTGAATGTTCTCTCCCAATTCATCCAGCTTCGCGTGGCAGACTGTGAGCTCCCGAACAGGATCCATAACCAATCTGACCTTCGAGACGTTCTTCAGTCAAGACAGCTCGTAGATGGGCACGCTTATCCTTAGCTGCATGACTCGCAATTGCGACCCCTCGACTCTCCAACTCATAAGTAATCTCGTCGCTCAACAAACGATTCACCTCCATCTTCAATCAAGGACGGTAACGCTCCCAAAAAAAAAACACGCACGAATTAAAAAAACTACCGCGCGACGGACACAACCTTAAAAATCACGAAAATGTAGACAGGTACGGTACACCGTTACAGTAACGATAGAGAGAGCACCAACCCGTCACAGGGTTGCACTTCAATATGCACACAAAAGAAAAATCTAATAAAACTTGCCGCTTGCTAACACAAATAAAAAAACACACTTAAAAACTACCGTTTCAAACAGAAACGTACAACACTGTTTCAAACAGAAACCCACAAAACTCTTTAGAGAGAAAAAAATTTCATAGAAAACTATCCTGGCTTAGGCCAAGGGCGACAGTTGCCTCAAGAAAAATTTACTTGTTGTAGGCAAACGAAAAAAAAACGTGGGGTGATAAAACCCTGAATTGACGACAAGGAGTAGTGGGTACGAAAAAAAAATTAGTTTATTTGATTAGGTTTAGTATAACTGGGCCTCTCAAAAAAATTAGAAAAACAAAAAACAAAGTTCAAAATTGGCATTGACATTGTTTTGTTTTGACCAAAATATTTATTTGTTTAAGTTCAGTTTGAATGAGTGGAGAATAAAAAATTTAAAAAAAACAAAGTTTTGAAATTTGTAGTCACGGTGTTTTGGGTTGAACAAAAAAAAAATAATTCATTTGATTAAGTTTAGTGTAGTTGAGTCTTTAAAAGAAATTTTAAAAAACACAAAAAAATAAAATTAAAAATTTGCACATACGTGTTTTGATTGTTTTTTTTTTTTTTAAATAACTGATTTGTTTAAGTCCATTTGAAGTGGGTAAAGAAAAATTTAAAAAAAAATAAATTTTCAAATTTGCAGTTACGCTGTTTTGGGGTTAACAAAAATATTAACTTGATTAAGTTTGGTGTAAATTTAAAAAAAAATATAAAATTAAAAATTTGCAGATACGTGTTTTGATTAAAAAAAATAACTTATTTGTTTAAGTCCATTTGAAATGGGTAAAGAAAAAAATCTCAAAAAGAAAAATTTTAATTTTTAAATTTGCAGTTATGGTGTTTTGGTTTCTTAAAAAAACAAACCCAAACAAATGACTCGTTGAAGTTCAGTTTGCAAAAAAATATTCATCATTTTTAAGTTAAGTTGAAATGGAGTTCATTTGGACTGCGGTTGATTCAAAAAAAAAGATTCTAAAATTTTTTCCTCAGGGTTATCATTTGCTTTTTTTCCACAAAAATAACTGATTTGTTGTTTATCTGTATCGGGTGACAGAAAAAAATTAAACTTTAAAATTAGGAAAAAAAAATCAGCTTTTGAAAAAAGTTAGATTGGCTTGGTTTTCTGAAGAGGAAGTCAAACTCAAAATAGATAGGGTTTTAACATCCATCTGTATGAGGTATCCTAAAAATTTTTCTCCTTACTATGTACTATAAAAAAATTGACCTGGGCGCAACCCAAAGAAAAATGGTTTCAAAATTATGGTCAATGTGTTTCATGTAATTACCAACTCCGAAATTTTGATCTATTACCTATATCTTGACGTCATAAAAATAATTGGTGCTATAGAAAAAAATGTTCACGTAACGGAACCAAAAACTTTTTCTCAATGTTTTACGGTCTTACTACTGATATTTGAAGAAAGTCTCCCTTCGTCCTCCGAATAAAATTTTTCCAAGAAGTTGTCTTATTATAAGAATAATTTAATAAAAGCAGGTGATCGTTATTTAAATAATTAAAAACACTAATCACTGTGATTTTTTTTTCAAAAAAAAATTACCTGCATCCTTTTGGTCTTTTCCCAAAAGAAACACTTTTAAAACTTGGAGAAAAAGAAATTGGTGCTACATAAAAAAACATATTTACGCAACGGTGCCAAAAAAAATTTCACAAGGTTCTTTCGGTCTTACTAATCAAATTAGAAGAAAGTCTCCCTTCGTTGTCAGAATTAAACCTTTCCAAAAAGTTGTCTTATTACAAAAAAATAATTTAAAACAAATAGGTTATTGTGTTGCAATGTTAATTGAAAAGTATTGTAATTATGAAATAAATTAGAAAAAAAACTAATGACTGTTAATTTAAAAAAAAAACTGACATCTTTTGGTCATTACCCAAAAGAAAAACTCTAAAACTTGGAGAAAGAGAAATGTCAATTTTTCCGAAGGGAAACCTCCCATCTTCTTTCTTTACCGCAAACCCAAGAAACACATCAACCTACCAAAAAGAAATACATCCACTCTCTCAAGGTTACGTACCAATCGCCTTCCACTGTACAAAGAGCCTCCTAAATTCTTACTAATTAAAAGGAAATATATATAAAAAAAATTACATCTAATAAACTTTTCAAAACAAATCCCAGAACGAACTACAGGTATTTTCATAAGTCTGAAACCGATTGAAAAAAAAAAAAAAAAAAATCGAGAAAAAAACTTTCCATCCAACACAGAACCACGTTGGTGCACCAGTGTAACATTGCCCCTTCCATGAGAGGAAAGGACAAGTTAAGTTAAAGTAATGTACATTATACATTACAGTGAACATAGGGTTATAACCACCCTATGTTCCGGGTTCATCGAGCCTCTTTGGTAGTACTGGGGTAACCTTTGTCAACTATTATTGACTGCAAACAATCAGTAAAATTAAGTTTTGAAATAATTGAAATTATAAAGTTAGGAGGGTTTGTACAGTGAAACATAAAAACTCAACAAATATATAAATATATTAACAATATATAAAAAGTTGGTACATGGTCCTAGACAAACGGTTAGTATGTACCATATTAACATTCGGCGCGTTTCTGCGAGCTTAACATAGTTACTATTATTTTCTTTTTCTAAATGCATTCGTCTAAGAAAGATCCAGCACCTTTACATCCTTCGACCCCGCATATCTGTCAGGGGATAACTATCTCAAAAAGGTAGTTAGACAGCGGGGTCGGTATGTTCCTGTTATACTAGGTCTCTCTCAGACGAATGCATTTAGAAAAAGAGAATATTAGTAATTATGTTAAGTTCGCAGAAACGCGCCTATTGTTTTTGCCTAAAAAGTTCACTGTTGACCTTTGGAGCAACTTTCCCGCCTTTCTATTTTTACTTTGACTTAAAAAAAAATATAAGTATGTCTATAAAAGAAACAACATAATCCAAAGGGGAAAAAGAAAGTAAATTTCTCCAACCAACACCCTTCAATGAATTATTTGCACTCATGACATAGAGTTACTTTTGTAATTGAAAAAAATATACTTTTGATGTTTAAAATTGCTAGAGTTTAAAACAAAAAAAAAGAATTCATGCCCAGAGGGAAAATACTTTTTAAAAGAACGAAAAAGATAATATGTTTCAGGTCAGTAACCGCCGTGAGGTTCTGGATATAACAGTGGCAACAAAAGGTATATCGAATGAGATAAAGGAATGAAATGTCTCGGAAGAGATCTTGAGCTCTGATCATAGAATGATCGAATTCGACATCTCAAGAGAGACGCCGGAAGAGTCGAAGAGGAGAAATCCGAGGCAAACAAACTGGACCACCTATAAGGAAGGCCTAGAGCGAGCTTTGGATACCGAACCATCGGAAATCTCTAGTAAGGAAGAGCTGGAGGAGAAACTAAACAAGTTACAAGGTCAAATAGTAGCGTGCTACGAGAGGGCGTGCCCCCTTAAGAGGGTCCCCCAGAAGAAGGTACCATGGTGGAACAATAATCTGAAGAAACTCAGAAAGGAGACCAGAGCGACCTTCAGGAGGGCCATGAGAGAGGACACGGACGCCGCGTGGGAGGCACACAAGGAAGCCAAAAGGAAATTCAAAAATTTGACAAAGCAAAAGGTCAAGCTGGAGAAACTTCTGTGGAGAGCTAGAGGGCCTCTCCGATGTAGCCAGACTGATAAAAGTGCTAAGTCAAGATAAGGAGGAAACAATAGGAATGTTCAGGAAACAGGACGAAACGTGGACCACTTCTGCCGAAGAGTCGCTAAGATATCTCCTAGAAATACACTTTCCGGGGGAAGCAATAGCGCAGACCGCTCAGCCAGCACCAACACATAAAGGGAATTTTCCGAGCCAGCGTAGCAATGGGCTCTGTTCCAGCTATGTGGAGGCAGGCACAGGTAGTCTTCATACCGAAACCAGGTAAGAAAGACTAAACAGCTGCAAATCCTTCCGGCCCATAAGTCATTCATGATGAAGGCATTAGTGAAACTGGTAGACAGGTATCTCGTTGAGGGACCTCTGAATACCTACCCTTTAAAGAGGAATCAACACGCTTACTCGAAGGGGCGATCTACAGATACGGCCCTCCACGCAGCTGTACACAAGGTTGAGAGAGCTCTAGACCACAGAGAGTACGCCTTGGCGCTATTCTTTGACGTCGAAGGAGCTTTCGACAAAGCTAGGACCACATCGATCAGCGGATCAATGAGGGAAAGAGGAGTAGACCCTATCCTCATCACCTGGACAGCGATGGCCCTGAAAGATAGAGAGGTGGAAATAGCCTTCAAGGACGTGTATCTGTGAGAAAAGGAGTGAAGGGCGGATGCCCCCAGGGTAGCTGTCTATCGGCCCACTTATGGTGCCTCATAATGGACAGCCTACTAAGAAGACTTGAAGAGGAAGGTATTGAAGCCCTAGGCTACGCCGACGACGGGCTTGTCATAATACCCGGCAAGTACCTCGGTGTGATCTGCAATAGAATGCAGAGGGCATGCAATATAATACAGGAATGGTGTCGAGAAAACAGTGTTTCTGTAAATCCAACCAAAACAGAGACGATCCTCTTCACTAAGAAGAGGAAGATAGTTGGGTTCAAACCACCAACTATGTAGAGAGGCATGGACTAGGAACGAAGTCGACCTTTCAGGCAATGCCAGGATCTGCTTCACAGATGGATCAAGGCTAGCAGACAAGGAATTGACAGGAGCAGGTCTATTCATAGGTAATAGGGAGATAAAGAAGAGCCAACCACTAGGTCGGTACGCGACGGTTTTCCAGGCGGAGGTATATGCCATACTGGCAGCCGCACGAGAGGAAGAATTAAGGTCCGGAGCAGAAGATAAGGTCTACATATGCACGGACAGCCAGGCTGCCATAAAAGCACTTTGTAAACCTACAATGTCAAAAGGACTGGTCCAGGAATGCGCGGACGCCCTCCAGGATCTAGCAGGGGAAAAAGAGGTTGAACTTGTCTGGGTTCCAGGACACATGGGAATCCCAGGTAACGAGATGGCGGACGAGCTTGCAAGGAAAGGGTCAGCCCAAGCATACGTCGGACCGGAACCGTGTCTGGGATTTACCAGAGGTCAGATGAAATCTGCCACCAAGGAATGGACCCATACGAGACTAAATCAGGAGTGGCAACACACAGGGGACGCCACGCAAGCCAAGGAGCTCATCCAGGGCTTCAGCAAAACAAGAAGGGACTGGTTACTGCGCAGGAAACGAACAGAGATAGGACCCATAATAGGAGTCCTCACTGGACACTGCGCGCTCCAAAAGCACCTGGCAAGGATGAAGGTAGTGCGGGACTCAACTTGCGGAGAGTGCTGGGAAAAGGATGAATCCTCACACCACTATCTTGCAAGGTGTCCGGCCTACAAAGGAATCAGAGAGGAAGTGTTCGAGCCGGAACACCTTCCGACGCTGAAATGGTCGGATATCCTGACCTTTATCCAAAGGACGGGAAGGTTCGACCATGGTGGTGTGGGAGGGTGAGGGGGAAGCTCTGGGGGATGGCGAAAAGGGCTCGCGTAGAGCCTAGTCGCCGGGCCGTGAGTTTAAAACAAAAAAAAAGAATTCATGCCCAAAGGGAAAATACTTTTTAAAAGAACGAAAAAGATAATATGTTTGACTTATCTGTAAATCCACCACATCACTCAGCTTTCCAGTTGGTCGGGATAGCGATGCTGCCTCACAGCTGAAAGACTAGGCTGGCACTACCCAAGCCCCTAGTCGATTCCAGGGGCTCTGCAGCAGTCGATCAAGTGACATGGACTCCCACGAATGACATGAGTACCCAAGAGTGACATGAGTACCCAAGAGTGACAAGTCCCCCAGGAGCGACCCTAGATAAGTGACAAACAAAGCGGTTTAGAAAAAGCCGCCCTACCACATTCCTAGTAGCTTAGAGCATTAAATACTTAAACTGAACAGACCGCTCCAAAATAAACTACCAATGGTACAGAAGCGGTCTTTCACAAACATTACAAGACACATAATTTAAAAAATTAGCAAGGGCAAGTCAGATAAAAAAACGTATTTATACCAATTTAACTTATTCAGGGAAATTATTACAAGAAAGCAAGTGGGGCAAACATTTTTGCCTAACATGGCGTCCGGTTAAGCTGGAATATCCTCGCCCATCTATAACAAGAGAGAACAAAAAAACATACGTTAGAAACAACGCATATGGCAATTAGAATCCATCAAATTTAAGAAAATTAAAGGAAACTAATTACCTTCACGCCTACGCCAAGATGGCACCTTTAGCAAGGCATGTCCATTTTAATCCTGCTTTGCAGCTTAAATAACAAAGTTAAACTTGTTCGGACTTAACACCGCCGACACGAACGCAGTATCACCACTTTGATTATTTAATTTAGTTTATTTTCCGAAATTAAGGGGACACTAGTCCATTTTTCAAAAAAAAACCGGAAAAATCAACTTTGGCGAACAGCCTGCCTTGGTTTCTCTCCTGCAAAAAGGGACGATAAAGGCTTCGTCGCCCACACTCTCCTACGACAAACGTACGTGGACCAATGATAGAACAGATTGCGTTCGTGGGGTCCAATCGGAAGCCTGTGATTGGCTAGAAAGCCCCTGTCATGCGACAAAATTTGGCAGAGGAAAGAACTGCGCAGCCTCTGTTGAGAACGCTGCCAAATGTGGTCAGAGATCTTAAAATCACTGAAAGTTAACTCGGCACAGATGCCGGCATGCCTGCAATTTACTCAAAATCCTAGACCAGGAAACGCTGCTGTCCTGGGATCCTAGACTTGGCAGTGTCAACGTGAATGTACTGTTGAATTCCTTGATATTGATATCACGTGACGTCGGTGTCGGTCGATTCTAATACTTTTGTGATGCACCCCGGATCTTGTGCAGAAATGATCCTCCAATCCGGCAACGTCCCCTCTGACAATGACAGCCGTCAATCGCTGTTTGGCCTTAGAAGAAAGTTGAACAATTCTTTATTTTTCAAGTGTTTATTTGCCACAAGTCACCAAAGGGCACAGCGAAAGAACAACCAGGTAACTATTGCAACAATTATCACTGTTTTCATGGCTAAAAATGATCAAGTTGACACCTAAAGGAAGGTTTGTAACCGAAGAATTCTTGTTGTTTCAGCCGAAATAAACGACGACTGCGTAACAGTAAGACCCTAAAAGATATCATGTCGACATCTCCACGCGCTAGACCTGCTAGAGTACTGAAAACACAGTGTCTTAATCTTGTGTCTTAGTCTTAGTCTTGTGTCACTTAACACGACTCATAACCAAACAACTGCAACAACACGTCACCAAAGGCTTAGTAGTTCAATACATGGAGCAGAGAAGGTGCAACGCCTGCGACACAGGTTGGTATTAAATCTATATACCTCTCAATTTGTTTGTTACCAGTACTGACACACGTAGGTGCTTTTCACCGCAGTTACAGGGGGTCCAGTTCTACCTCAGCTTTTATGTAAGGCTTGACATGGATAGTTCATTTATCTTTCTGGTTTTAGGAAAAACCCACCTGCGTCAACCATCACTAAAGAAGATTGCACTATCCCAGATTGACAGAACACACGCCGCAGTCTATACTTATTTTTTGCTGTTTTAGTAATAAATTATGAAATAAATGAACCACGCCGGTATCGTACTCATATTCTAACCCGGTATCGTACTCATATTCTAACAAAATATATTTTAGTATTAAGTTTATCCAGTAAAAGAAGGTTAAAAACTATTTAATAAGGTACTTGTGAATGTTTTTAATAGGTAAAACAAATGTTTTATCGGTGAAATGTTTTATGGGTGAACGCTTTTGTGATAACCGATAGTATCATATTCTAAATCTGTGATTTTAATAAAAAAAAGATATAATATTTTGCTACTAATAGATATTATTTTGAAGCTTTTTGCAACGAATTTATCAAAACAAGTTTTAACTATATTTATATATTGCCTTTATTGTTATTTCCATTAATTTTTATAAGACAGCTACTTAAGATAAAATTTAATGAAAATCCACTATAAAAAGGTGCGTTCTGTGTTTTAAGTTATTTTTGAAAACAATAGTTATCCAAAGGATATAATAAAGGCAAGTTAGAACTACTTTAATTAAGAAATTATAGCCTATTAATTATCACTTCAATTTCCTAAATACAGGCAAGCCACCAAGCGTGTTTCTTACTTTTGGCGCTGGGAAAGGATATGTTCCCTAGTAAAGTAAATAAGCAGATGACATCACTGCCTCTTGACATTGTGGCGAGTGCGCTTGAGATTTGTGGTTGCTCTCTACGAACGTAGTTTGAAACTAGACGGTCAGTATTTTAAGTAATTTTCTAAAATGATGGCATCATCGACATACAGCCCCTTGGGTCCCACGATGTCCCATGATTTCCGGCATTGTCTCCAATACAACAGTGAATTTTGCTCATCGTAGCCTATGTGATATCTACCTGATGGAAGTATTGAACTAAGGCTTGTATTACCTTATTTACCGTATATCTTGAGTGAGCAAATCGCAAACTTGGATAGCTTATCTGATGACAGGGGGTATTTAAATATTTCTACTTAATCAACTTTACCTCAAGTGATTTAATTAATCAGCATAAGTTACTATCATTATCTTTATTGCCTAGGTGTTAAATTCAAATTATGAATATTTTAAAAAATTAAAATTATAATTAAAGTAACACTCGTGGCATATCGCGGATTACAAACTTTTTGCTGCCAGGTAGAATCCTATGGCTCCTGATGATTCCTAATAAGGATGAACCAGGTCTGTAGGTGTCTGGATTCTCCATTAGACATTGAAGGCCTGGTCGTAATGAAGTGAGAAACAAAAACGCTTTGTCCGATATGCCACGAGTGTTACTTTCATTTTTATTTTCGGACATGAGATTCACTTCGTTATCATTAAAATTATAGTTAAAAACTTTAATTAATTACATTTAAAAAAGAAGTTTTACTTATAATTTTGTTAACTTTAATGAGCATAGACTTACTTAAATAGAGTACGTTTCCCGCGCATGCGCATATTATATAATCCGTTGAACTGAGCTCACTTCAAGCGTGTGTAAATATATTATATATTTTCGTTACATTTTCTTACAGGAATTAGGATTCTGGTGTCGAAAAATAGCTGATGCCAACACATTTTAAGCTATCTAATCAATTTTCATCACACGTCCACTAAATGTCACTTTTTAACATAAGTAACTAAGCACGACTATGAAAACAGTTGAGTGTATGTAGTTTTTCACATGCCAGTTGACAAAATACCAAAGTGTCAAGCTTATGTCGCAGTTGCTTACTGCAAATGAAAAGTTTGGGTATTGTCGCCATAAGCATCGATTTTTTTAAATTTTATTAATTCATTGAGTTTTTTACAAATATCTCGCAAAGTAATATCAAAACCAGATATGTAATGTATTTTCTAAAAGAGAATTTCATAGGCCTTTGAAAAAATTTACCTTATGGACAGATATCATCGGTGACCACGGATTTAATATCATTTAACAATAGAATCATAATCCTATTCCAACTAGTTATCCAGGTATTGTCTTCAAACAGGGTCAAAATATAATGGAACACCCAATAATTTTTGACCCAGACATTTTTTTTTAATAATGCACTTAAAAACATAGTTTATTTCATTTTCTATGCTCTAAATGGTACCGGTCCAGAAGAATCGGTAGTTAAGAAAGCTCATTTTAAAAATATGCCTTTGGTTTGGCTGCTAGTTGTATATTGCATTGCGATAATCTGTAGTTTTTATTTAAATAATATATTAAATAATATTTTTTATATTTCATGCAAAACAAAAACCGTCAAAATAAAAATAAACTATCTAATGCATTTCGTCAGTACACAAAATGGTAATACCCCAACCAAAGACCTTCGGAATAAAAGCGGGCTAGTTTCGGCACAGGCGGTAGGTACGCGGCTCGGCCGGACAGATGCTATAAGCATTCGGTAGTACTTTGCCATTTCACTATATGGTAATATTGATTCTAGCCAAAGGCGGCTGCTGCCTTCAAACTTACTCACCAAATTTACGTATATCCAACGGCATTTCGCACGAGATCGGCCAAAACACCACGTGCGCATCTTACTACACAGAACGTGGCCCGAAAAGTGTGAACCGAATGGAGTTGCCGTATCCATTTCACAGATGAAATTTGGCACCTTTTTCCGTTCACATTGAGTGATCATATGACCCAGCCAGACCGAACCCAATTTTTTTTCATGATGTGACATTTTGCAAGAAAGCGTCTTTTTCCGAAATTTTTGATTCCATTATTTTGTAGTTTTTTATCCAATACAAACACAAAAAATGAGTCAACAGGAGGAAAATGAAAATATGTAAGTATTATTATTTGTAATTTTTTTGGTTACCATTTTTGTATTGTTTTACTTTGAGAGCTTTTCTGGCTGTAGTCTAGAGTTGCTGCACCGTAAAAAGTAAGACGTAAGCAGTAAAAAATAAAAAACAATAATTTTTGCGTAAGCTGAAGGCACAATTGAAAATACAAATTACAGTGATTTCTAACCTAACTTTTTTGCACCAATTTCGTTATTGAGACACAAATTACAAGATACAAAATACCAAAACTTTGGTATTTTGTATCTGTCACTAGTAGCCTGCATTTAGGATTTTTATTTTAACTTAAAGCATTGATTTAACGGCTTTGAAAGTCTGTCACTAGTATCTAGTAGCTTGTATTTTTAATTGTGTCTTCAGCCTTACTTCTGCGAACTATGAACGTCAACATTGATTACTTTTTACGCTGCAGCATCTCTAGACTGCAGCCTAACCTAAAAACTCAGTCAAGGTAAAGTTTATTTAAAAGACAGTTTTAAAGTTGTAATTTTCTCTTGCTAAAATACAGTTCTTTGGGGGTAAATTGTTGTTTTACTAACTCTACACCTAGAGGCCCTGTATACGATTTTTGACAGTTATTGTTTTACCAGAAGTGAGCAACTGGATTTGACAGTTGTTAAGGAAATATTTGAAATTGTGTGTTGGCAATGATAGTTGGTAACCCCTGACAATAAATGCATTTGTCACTGTCAGATTTTTGATTAAGAAACGTCAGGTTTAAAAATGGAATTTTGCTGTATCAAAAACTGTAAAAATATGTGCCTTGACGAATTTGTATTGTTCCGTTATCCAACTGAGAAAGTCAGGAAAAGTGAAAAGAAAACATGCATTTACCAAGCTGGAAAACTAATCAAAATAGCCGAATTTGCGAGGTAAGTGAGCTACAAGCAGTAGTTACAAACACACGCATTTAGCATGTACTTTGGTAATAAATAACACATTATGTTTCCATCTTTTATTGTAAGAAAAAGAGTAACAAAAATATAGATCATAAGAGTCTTTATAATTTACCTATTATTTACATTTTTAATATCTACCGTGTGTATTCACTGTTTGTTTTTGTTTTTTTGTCAAAGCTTGACATATTTTACTAACCAAAAAAAAAAATCAATCTGTCAAAAGCTGTCTGGGGAAATTATAAAAAGAGACAACAAAACATCAGTCCATTTCATAACATCCGTTTTACATGCAAATATGAAACCTCTGGTAAAACAACAACTGTCAAATGTATAGAGGGCCTACTATTGTATTATGTTTTTTTTTACAGTATCAAACAAAAAAACTCCAAAAAGAGTCATAAGAAGAATGATAGACAAGGTATTCAAGGAAAAACCTGCATATTGCCACCGAAGTGTAACTAAACGGGACAAAATAATAGCTTGAGAATAAATCAAGATTTCTAAGAGTTGTTTTTTTAATTGGAGTTTATTTTGTAGCAGAAATGATTCTAAAACTAGTGGCGTAAAAGGCACTGTAAAAAAAACTTGCACATAAACCAAATAATTTTTTATTTATTTATTTATCTTTTAGTATCAACGGACAAAAAATCAAAGAAACCCGAGCATGCGCATGACCTGCGTTTTTATTAAGGAAACCGTAATAAAATACGGTGTTCCCTTAATTCGGTACAGTTACCGTACGTCCCTTATCTTTAAACATAACCTCAATTAGCAGAGATAATAGTGATGGTTGGTATGTTTTTCGACACGACTTTTTAATATTCTTTGCATTTTTAGTTTTTTGTTTATAAACAAAAACAGTCTTGTGTAATTTTAAAATTTAAGTGAAAAAATGAATAAATTGGAGAAACCTACAAGGTTGAGGTTCAACTACACTGACGATATAATTCTTTTGCGAGAATTTATCAGGGAAAATCCATACAAGGTTAGAAATTTTAGGTTAGGAATAAGGAAAAGTAATGCGACTTCCAATAACACTTTTTTTAAAAGTATGGTTAAGGTTCAACCTAAATAAAATACGGTTTTCCCTTATTATGGTAAAACCTTATAGAGTAACGCCCAATAAGTCCCTGGTGTTCCCTTAATTCGGTACAGTAGGGACTTATTGGGCGTTACTCTATAAGGTTTTACCATAATAAGGGAAAACCGTATTTTATTTAGGTTGAACCTTAACCATATTAAAAAAGTGTTATTGGAAGGAGCATCACTTTTCCTTATTCCTAACCATTGTGCCGCCGCTTTTTTGTTTTTTTTTTTTTTAAATTTTGTAATAAAGGTCTCAACAAGCAGCATTAAAAACGGCCTTCCGCTTAAGATTTGGAGGTTTTTTAATATGTTTTCCCAGGCCGCTGGGTTGTTATAGGGATTTTCCCTAATAAATTCTCGCAAAAGAATTATATCGTCAGTGTAGCTGAACCTCAACCTTGTAGGTTTCTCCAATTTATTTATTTTTTAAAAATCTACAAGACTGGTTTTGCTTATAAACAAAAAAACTAAAAATGCAAAGAGTATTAAAAAGTCATACAAACCAACCATCACTATTATCTGTGCTAATTGAGGTTATGTTTAAAGATAAGGGACGTACGATAACTATACCGAATTAAGGGAACACCGTATTTTATTACGGTTCCCTTAATAAAATACGGTTCCCTTAATAAAAACGTAGGTCACGGGCTCGCTCAGATGTCAAATGTCAATTTTTCTTATTAAGGGAACGCAAAATGTACGGTCAATACGTCCCTAGTTACCGTATGTCCCTTATCCTTAAACATAACCTCAATTTGAGCGGATAATAGTGATGGTTGGTTTGTTTTTCGACACGACTTTTTAATATTCTTTGCATTTTTAGTTTTTTGTTTATAAACAAAAACAGTATTGTGGATTTTTAAAATTTATGTGAAAAAATGAATAAATTGGAGAAACCTACAAGGTTGAGGTTCAGCTACACTGACGATATAATTCTTTTGCGAGAATTTATCAGGGAAAATCCCTACAAGGTTAGAAATTTTAGGTTAGCTTAGGTTTTAGTTAGTTACGTATGGTTAAGGTTCAACCTAAATAAAATACCGTTTTCCCTTATTATGGTAAAACCTTATAGAGTAACGCCCAATAAGTCCCTATTATGTAAAATCCTTTTTTTTTGTATTGTTTCAGGTATAGCTTGATCACGATTGAGCAGTAGTCATGAGTTCTGGAAAACTACAATGGACTTTTCTAGTGTGTTTGTCAAATGATTTTTTTGTCCACAACAAAGCTTAGTGCCTAAAATTGTGTTCCTTATTATTGCAAATTGGACAGCTGCGTTAAACCTGGTTTGAAGTTAATTGTGGTTTAGAATCTGCTTTAATAATCAACTAAAAACATGAAGGTATCACATTCTAAATACAAATTAAATTTAAACCAGGTTTAACATTGCGGTGCAATATGCCATCGCCAGAGAGGGGTGGTAAAATCTGGACGGTAATTATGCAATTAATAATCAACTAAAAACATGAAGGTATCACCTTCTAAACACCAATTAAATTTAAACCAGGTTTAACATTGCGGTGCAATATACCATCGCCAGTGAGGGGTGGTAAATTCTGGACGGTAATTATGCAGTATACGGTTTTCTGCCATTTTTTATTTTTTATGAAAAATTCTTTAAAGGGGCACCTACTAGGGTCCCTAGGACCTCACCCTAGTAGGTGCCTCCATAAAGAATTTTTCATAAAAAATGGCAGAAAACCGTATACTGCATAATTACCGTCCAGATTTTACCACCCCTCACTGGCGATGGCATATTGCACCGCAATGTTAAACCTGGTTTAAATTTAATTGGTGTTTAGAATGTGATACCTTCATGTTTTTAGTTGATTATTAAAGCAGATTCTAAACCACAACTAAATTATCAGGTTTAACGCAGTTGTCCAATTTGCAATAATAAGGAACACAATTTTAGGCACTTAGCTTTGTTGTAGAAAAAAATCATTTGACAAACCCACTAGAAAGGTCCATTGTAGTTTTCCAGAACTCATGGCTACTGCTCAATCGTAATCAAGCTATACCTGGAACAATGCAAAAAAAAGGATTTTACATAATAGGGACTTATTGGGCGTTACTCTATAAGGTTTTACCATAATAAGGGACAACCGTATTTTATTTAGGTTGAACCTTAACCATACTTAACTAACTGTTTTAAGCTTGTAACGGGTTTATTTGCTGACACTCACACACTCTCTAGTGTGTGATGTTCTAACTGTATTGTGACATTACTGAAGGCACTCTAAACTTCTCTTACTTAATTTGTGTCATGATTGATTATAAAATATTTTTGCTACTATAAGCAGTTCATCAAAAACTACCTTTATCACAGTTTCCCGAGGTAAGAAAAAATTGTCCTCTTAAAACTTTAACGTTTGAGTTTAGAAAAATAACTAAATAAATAAAGAACCTCTATTTTCCTATTTATTTGTAAACAAATAACCTCAAGTGTCACTAAAATCTAGGGATTTTTGATACTTTTGGTTATAAAACCATGTGGAAATTTCTTTCTTTTTTGTGGCTGTCAAAGAGGATGCCAAACAAATTTCTACAAGGCCTCACACTATCAAGTAAGTTTTTTCGTATTATTTTATTTATAAACCCTTACAAATAAACTAACAAGAGATATTCAGCCTAAATTAATGCCTAAAAATACCTGGTTCTCCTTTATTTAGAGGCCTGTTTTCACTGCTTTTATTCATTGCCTTTCACCCGGCATAAGCTGTAATTCAGGAAGTCAAGCAGCCCTAAGTTTACTGCCAGACCTAAGGGTACCTTTGTAACCAGCCTTCTCACACCCTTGCAATGGATAGTCGATAAGTATAAACTAACCAAGAAAATCCAGACATAATTATAAGGTAGCGGTACTCGATATAACTTGCATACTGGTTTTCTATGCAAACCAACACCTTGCCTATCATTAGATGCACGCCTAAAGTTAAGTTGAATTGCTGGGAAAGTCTAGGGACACTGTTAGTGGCGTTTTAAATATGCATAACTTGGGAGTTAACCCCCAAATTTGTTCGGCTGTGGTATAACTTACCAAGAGTGAAATCACTTTAAGATCAAGCACCTTACGTTATCGGTACTCTAACTATCGGCTTTCTTTCGATACATAGGCCCCTTTCGCTCGTCCCTTTGGGTAGTAGGTAAAAAGAGAGGGATGTCGGTGAAGGGCAATCAGTGCTGAACGGTTTTGGAACTCGTTCAGCAGAGCATCTTTTATTATCTTGTGAAAAAATGAGGATAATAACATTGGCGCCCAACTGAAAATAGATTTGCTGTAGTTACGGTCTTGTTTGAAGGGTGATTTCAAACGTGTGCTTAAGGGGTGTTTTCACGAAGCTGTCCTTAAACTACATTGGAAGTTATAGGTACGGTAGGTATTTTAATATATTGTCTTGGTGGTAAATATTGGCGGGTTAACTGAAAATGCATGTGTAATATACAGGTTGTTTAAAAAGGACCGAAGTTGTTAGTTTTTTTTTGGTTCTCGGACTTTTCTGGCTTGAGTATTGGTAGTTATGTACTCTTTGGGGAAGTTCTTTAGAAAAAAAATTATTATTTATTTTTTTTGTGAAGTAAGGGGAGAATTTTTAAAGTTTTTGCGAGTTGTTTACTGCTTTATTGCCAACATGAATGTAGATAAACTTAGGTCAGACGAACTTGTATTCGAACTTTATGTTAGGAGTCTTTCTTATACAATGTTAAATAGGGATGATTTAAGGAAGAAAGTTAGGGATGTTCTAAGGCAAAAAAAACAAGGCATCGAATTTGAGTTACCTTGTTTGGACCCCTACAGGGAATTAACGATATTCCAAGTAAAATTAGATGAAGTGGAGTCGAGGTTATTAAACTTTGATTTTAAAAATGTCAAAAATGAGCAGGAAAAAATTAACAGTAGACTAATTCACATTTATGGAAGGTTATACAGATTATTTGACTTTACAGAAGAACAAGAACAAGACAAATTGAACTTTCTAGTAAATGCGTCAAATTAAGGGAAATATTGGATAGGGTTTTGTGTGGTTCTTTGGATCCTAGAGTAGCTTTGGTACTCAGTTATCAAAGCCCTCCAGTAGGACATGAGACACAAAATACCAGTATTCTGGATAATGCAGTCCCGACCAATCAACAGTCTCAGATTTTGACACCTAGCCAGGTTCCTCAATTGATTATAAGTCCGCAGTTGGAGACAGTTCTGTCGGCTAGCCGTAATCTAAATAGCATGGGGAATACTGCAGCACCGTTAAGGCCTATCTGCACAGTTTCGGTAAGTAGTCAATCGTGTTCACAGAGTTTGACGGTTACTACTACGACTGCGCGTAGTCAGACCACGACCCCTGCGGCCACGACAAGACCTTCCAATTCCATAAGTGCGATCATTACTCAGTTTGATCCGCTGACCTACTCGGTCAAGACCAAGATATAGTGAATCGTCAGAATCAGATTCAGATGCTGTCCTTACCGAAGATATACCTCTACCTGGAAGACAAGATTTACATACTCCACCAAGGAGAGATATATTTGCGGATGCTTCAACAAGGCGTAGATCAATACCTCCCCAAGATAGTGCGACTTTGTTTGGTCATCATTCGGTTCGTTTTCATGAAGAATCTAGGTCGAGGAGGCCTAGTAATGTTGACCCTCGACAACTTAATTTTTCTTCAGCGCCCGCAAACACCGAAAATTTTACTGGACATCCTCCGGTGGTATCTACGAGTTCAAGCAAATTTGTTCAAGACGCACCTATGTATGTTGGTAGAGACATGGCCAGTTGTTCTCAACCCCAGACGCCACAACCCATTCCTTCCACTTCAGGTATCTTCAAAAATTTAAACGACCAAGCAGTAACTTTAACTTTAGCAGGCTTGGCTACTCTTTTAAGGAATAACAACATGTCTTCTCAACCGCCACCTAGCCAAAACGTCGATCAAAACTTCTCAGGTAATCCTTTTGATACTTACCAGCAGGGAAATAAAAACTGGGACATAAGTCGCATTAAATTAACCTATGATGACAAGTCGAGCGTAACCAATTTCTTACAGAGGGCAAAGGAGATTCGGCAATCTCGGAATATGCCAAAGTCGGTTTTGCTAAGTGCGGCCCCCGAAATCTTAACTGGTGAAGCTTTGTACTTTTGGCGTAGAAATTATTTCAAAACTTGGGATGATTTAGCCCAAGGGTTAAAGAATAGGTTTCTTCCTTGCGATTTTGAATCTGATTTATGGCAGGAAATTCGTTGATGCTATGGAGAATTTATTTAACATGCTAGAAAAGAAGCCTGAGCCAGAAGAAAGACTGACCATAATACAACGTAATTTATTACCATATATACAAACGCAACTAGCGTTGCAACCTATCTTTGCCGTAGATCATCTGGTACATTTGGCCCGGAAAGTTGCAGAAACGCTAGTGCGATCTCAAAACTATCAACCCCCACCGACCAACTATCGTTCATTACTGGAACCAGGATTAGCCTATCACAGATCCTCACCGCTGCTTCTATTGATGTACCTGAGTTGTATCCTATGCATACAACCACCGTTAGCTCTTATGGTTCGACTAATCAAGCTCCTTTAGTTGCCGCGGTAGGAGTCTCCACCACTAAACCTTTATGTTGGAATTGAAAATCTTCCGAACATAAATTTAGAGCTTGTGATAAGGTTTTGTTTTAAGTGTGGCCTTGAGGGTAGGACTTCCAATGATTGCCCTAAATGCCTACAAAAAAACGCGCAGAGGGAAACGGAATGAGCCATGCGGATTTCTCGCTTACCCCTTCCTCACTGGCTCAAATTTCTTTCTACACCAAACTGATTTTTGGATTAAAATGCAGATTGTTCCAGATTTGTTTGCTGGGGAGTGGAGCTTTCGCAAAGAAGAGTCTTTAGCGCCCACCTGTAACGTTATACAAGCCTACGATATACTTACGGCAGATCAGAGAAAGAAATGAGATAATTTGATTCAAGACACTTTTTCGAAAATGGGAAAAACGCTTGGATGTATCACCCTGGTACAACACGAAATACAATTAAAACCGAATGTTTCTCCTGTTAAACAAAGATACTATCCGGTCTCTCCTGTGGTCCAAAAATACGTAAATGCGGAACTGGACGAAATGCTGAAGAAACGACATCGTGGAGCAGTCAAGATCTTCATAGGCATCGCCTATTGTACTCATTAAAAAGCAAACAAATCAAGGGGAACCACCAAAGTATCGTTCTTGTTTTGATTTTAGGGTTTTGAACCAGCATAGTGAGCCAGACGCTTAGCCAATCCCATTTATAGAGTCGACTCTAACAAAGCTTACAGATGCCCATTATTTGACAAGCTTGGACATCAAATCCGCCTATTGCCAGATATCAGTTGCGGAAAATTCCAGACCTTTAACTGCATTCACTGTACCTAACCGCGGCCTTTTTCAATTTAAAAGGATGTCTTTTGGCCTCCATTCAGCTCCGGCTACGTGGCAACGCCTTATTGATCAACTTCTTAATGACCTTGAGCCCTTCGTTTTTGTCTATTTAGATGACATCATAATTGTCACTAGCAGTTTTGAGGAACATTATCGGGTTCTTGGGATCGTTATGGAACGATTGACTGAGGCAGGGTTGACCATTAGCCGTGAGAAGTGCCATTTTTGCAAACCGGAATTAAAATATCTCGGATACATCGTGAATGCCAAAGGACTTATGGTAGATCCCGCAAAGATCGAAGCGTTAGTACGCATCCCCACTCCTAAGTCTGTCAAAGATGTTCGTCGGATACTAGGTGCTAGCTGGTACCGCAGGTTTGTCAAAGATTTTTCATCTACCGTTGCTCCTTTGACTTCTCTTCTTCGGAAAAATCGTTCTTTTGTTTGGGATCAATATTGTGACCAAGCCTTTAACACAATCAAGGAATTTCTAATATCAGCCCCAATATTGACCTGTCCGGATTTTGAAAACCCGTGGCCTTGAAGCCGTTTGGACCAAACGGATATTGAAGGACAGGACAAGGTTGTTTGCTATCTTAGCAGATCCTTGACTAAGGCTGGGCAGCGTTATAGTACCACGGAAAAAGAATGTATGGCAGTCATCTGGGCCATAGAAAAATTAAGACCGTACTTGGAAGCAGCAAAGTTTAGTGTTATCAATGACCATTTTGCTCTTAAAAGGTTGTGGTCTATTAAAGACCCTGTCAATCGTATTGCAAGATGGGTTGTGCGTTTACAACAATACGATTTTGAGGTCATCCATCGAAAAGGAAGAGACCATGTGACCCCTGATCTTTTGTCCAGATCAGTGCCCGTTCTGGATGCGGTGGATATTCCCATTTCTAAGAGCGATAAAAACTCCGACGAACCTGAGGTTATGGTTAAACCTTATCAAGGTACTGATCCCTGGTATCGAAAAATGCTTAAGGTTGTCGAAGAATCCCCGCAGCTATATCCATTATGGCGTATTAATGAAGGATGTTTATTTAAGCATGTTGTTGTTCCATTTCCCGAACTAAGTGACCCCTCCGATGAGTGAAGATTAGTAGTCCCTCGTGAGGAACGTAGAAACATGATTCATGAAAACCATGATCCACCGACTTGTGGCCATTTGGGAATAATAAAAACGACTGCTGGAATTTCATCCAAGTAGTACTGGCCGAAACTTAAGTATAGCGTTGCTGAATATGTACGTTGTTGCTCTGTCTGTTTGGAGACAAAATGAGACGGAAAAGGAAGATCTGGTCTAATGCTTAGTAAAACTCCCACTGCTTCCAGACCTTGGGAATTGATAAGCATAGACTTAGTTTCGTTACCTAGGTCTAGTTCCGGCTATGAGTATGTGTTATCACTATGTGACTGTTTTACCAAATGTCGAAACTACTTTTTTTGGGTTTTTCGCCACTAAGTTAAGGAAATTTTTTCAAAAATATTTTAGAACCCACTGCGTAAATTCCTAAAGAAAAAAATTTTTTCGTTTGTCAGTGGTTTTTAAATAAGATAAAAAATTTGCCTACACACACCTTACTAGAATCTAAGTACTTATCTGACGTTTCGGCAGAAATTCTACTGCCGTTATCAAAGAAGTTTATTCTTTTCAAAAACTTTTTTTGATTCTTTTTTAAAATATCTGTCTGTTGTCATGCATCTGACTGACTTTGACTGATATATATTTCAAATATTAACTTGACAGTTTGGTGCGTCGATAGTAGCCAACAAGGTATTGGGTGAATTTAGTAAAATTTAAAAGCAAAATTATATTTGTTTGAGTGTTTTCGATTTTAGATTACATTATAAAAATACAAATTTCAAAATATCAAGTATAAAGATGATCTTTTGACTGACTTTAAGAAAAAATACATTAGAAACCCAAAAAACATCAATGCTATTTTTCAATTTATTTTAAAAAACCTTGTTGAAAATCTTGTTTTAAAATTGGAAGCCAAACTGTATTTATATCAACTGATATGCTAGCTATGCATTCATCTTCATTAAGATAGATACAAGCTGCTTCTTTGATTTTTCGTTTAATTTTGTCTGGTTCTTTTTGTAATATACTGGTTTCTCTCCACATTACTCTATGATCATGTTCAAAAGAATGTTGGCAAATTTTAGACCTCTCCCAGTCTCCCCTCCTGAGGTACCCCTTATGGTCATTTATTCTAACTTCAAGAGGCCTTGAAGTTTCTCCAATATAAAATTTACCACACTCTCAAGGAATTTTATAAACGATATTTTTTGAGTTTTGCTCAGCATTTAATGGTTTTGTTTTAGTTACAATTGATCTAAGAGAATTTGATTTTTTTAAAATTTTTCTAATATGATAATTATTAGCGATTCGTTTAATTTTTTCCGAAATACCTGGTATAAAAGAAATTATTAAATTTGTTGGTTGTACATTATTATGTCTACGTTGGCGTTGTCTTGGAAATTCGATTTGTCTAAAAGAATTTTTGATGAAGTTATTTGGGATACGAATTTTTAATTAAGACCTCTTTTATTATTTGTTTTTCTTGTAAAAATGTGTTATTGTCCGAACAAATTATTTTAGCTCTATCGTATAGACTTTTTAATACTGCTTTTTTAACCGATGAGCAATGATTTGAGTTAAAATTTTGATATCTATTTGTATGTGTTGGTTTTCTATAAACTAAGGTTTGTAATGTATTTTGTTTGTTTATTAAAACATCTAAAAATGAAATTTTGTTATCGTTTTCTACTTTTAAAGTAAATTTTATTGTTGGTTTTTTACCGTTTATAAAATTAAGAAAATCATTAAGTTTATTTAAATCGTGTGGCCAAATACTAAAAATATCATCTATATAGCGAAACCAAATGACCGGTTTAAACTTAAATTCCTCTAAAATTTTATTTTCAAAATCTTCCATACAAATATTACTCATTAGAGGAGAAAGTGGAGAGCCCATTGCCATCCCAAAATCCTGTTGAAAAAAATCACTTTCCCACTAAAAATATGTGGTTTTTACGCATAATGTGAGAAGTTCCAGAATAGCATTAACGCTCAGTGTAGTTCTTTCGCCTAAATTTTGATCATTTTCTAATCGATGTCTTACTATAGAAAGGCTTTTATCTACAGGTATATTTGTGAAAAGGCTCACCACATCAAAACTCACCATCAAGTGATTGTTATTAAAATTGACCTCGGATAGTTTTTCTAAAAAGTGTTGAGAATTTTTTATAAATGAATTTGTATTTCCTACTAAGGGATTTAAAATTTTAAGTAAATATTTTGCGAGTTTATGAAATGGAGAATTAATGCTACTAACTATTGGTCTAAAATGAATATTTGGTTTATGAATTTTGGGCAAGCCGTAAAAATGGGGAGGTTTACTATACTGTGGGGTTAGCTCTGAACGTTCTAGATCGTTAAAAAATCTTTTGTTTTTATATAAAGTTGAATAAATTTTTCTTTCAATTGTTTTTGTTGGGTCTTTGTTTAATTTTGAATATGAATAATTAAATAAATAACCGAATAATTGCGGACAACGGAATGCAATTTAAAAGCAAATTAATGCAAGATTTGTTAGACGAGTACCAGATAAAAATTCATTATACGACAAATTACCACCTGCAGGCCAATCCAGTGGAAAGAGTTCACCGAGTATTACGATCGACTCTAACTGTCTACACGAGAGACAATCAGAAGACTTGGGAAAAGTATCTTCCGAAAGTAGCTGCTGCTATGCGATCATCTGTACATGATTCTACAACTTTTACCCCAAATTTCTTTGTATTTAGTAGACAAATTCCTCTTTCTGGAACCAAAATTTACACTCCCGCTACCAACAATAATCAAACTGTCGAAAACCGTGCAACATGTTTAACTAAACTATTTCCCGTCATTCAAAGGAAATTATCCGAGGCCTACGAAAAGAGCAAAAAGGTCTACGATTTGCGAAAACGAAGTGAGAAGTTTGTCGTGGGGCAGAAAGTCTGGAAAAGGAATTTTATACATTCCCATGCCAGCAAAAACTTTATGGCCAAGTTAGCCCCTCAATTTGTAGGTCCGTTTCAAATTAAACGCGTGTTATCTTCTTGGTCGTACGAGTTAGCAGACAACACTGGTAAAGTACGGGGAGTATGGCACGCCAAGGACTTGAAAGCACATCCTACTGATACTTCTGGCCAAGATTAACTCAACTATGGTCTTTGTATATTTGGTTGTGACTAAAGCATTTAGGTTTGAACCAAGTTTTGATATAGGTTTAGGATTTCGTTTTCTGGTTATTACCCCTTTTTGATTTTTTTGTAAATCTTTTAATTGAGTCTAAGGATTAATTGTATAGTAGGACTTATGAGGAAACTAGAACGTGAAGTTCGATTTAAAATATCCTTACTCTATTTTGCTACGTGTAAAAAAATTAAGTGGTTTGGCCTGGTTTTTTTTTTAGAGATGGTATAGACAACCGAGTAGATATTAAGTTTTTTTGTTTCAAATATTTTTTTTGGAGCAAGTACTATTTTTTTTGTTAGAAGTAAATTTCTGTCGAAATAAGTAGGCAGTTAAAAAGATACAAACTTTACATATACTGCATGCGTATCTTTTCAGAAAATGTTAGTAAGGGGGAAGCTTACATCTTAAATTGTTTTATGCTATGGCAGAAAAGACATTGAGTATACCCAGTGTATTTGGGTCCCCCCTCCCGCTTTCGAACGTTTTTTGAAAAGATGACTATAAAGTAAAAGTTTAGTTTGTATTTATATAACTACCTAACTTATTATCCTAGTAGATAAAAGAAAAGTTCATATTTTACATCCATTATAAATATTTCGCAAAAATAACAATTTATGCCCATTTTTGAACAATTTTTTAAGCTTCTCTGTATAAATGCAGAGGTGTGTGTAAATAGAAAAAATGTTTAACCTGAAACTTATTCTCTATTTCATAGTATTCGAAAAACAAGGATTGAGTGAGGTACAAAATAGTCAATTTTTAAACTTTAACCTTATTTTCTGGCTCGCACTGAAACCATTTTTGTCTGACCCCACCTATAACATAATTTTAAAAATGTTAATGGGTGCCAAGTCTTCATAAGAAATTAACGGGGTTCTTTGATTTTTTGTCCGTTGATACTAAAAGATAAATAAATAAATAAAAAATTATTTGGTTTATTTACAAGTTTTTTATACACTGCGTTTTACGCCACTAGTTTTAGGATCATTTCTACTATAAAATAAACTCCAATTTAAAAAAAACAACTCTTTACAACACATTACAATTTAAACGCATTACAACCCCCCAACCCCCGACACCCTTTTTTTCTTTAAAAAAAAAACCGGCTCCGGCGGATTTGAGGTCCTAGGGACCCTAGTAGATGCCTCTATAAAGAATTTTTCATAAAAAATCAAAAATGGCAGGAAACCCTGCGGCTGATGTTCGAAAAGAAGGCGGCACGCCCCCGGTATCAGACTCGCGGCCGAAGTGCCGTTTTCTTTTTGTCGCGGTTACGGTTAACCTTGGTCCTAAAATTTACCAGAAGTATAAGCAAAAGAAGGAGACCTCGATTGTGTAACATCTTTAAATATTGTTTAAATTTACAGATAATTGTTTATATTTACATGTGTATATAATCAAAGTTTTTAATTTTTATGAATTTCCGAATTATACTTAAATTTTCACATAAAAAATGCTATGACGTCATTAGCTGACGTGAACAGAAAAAATGGACGTAATAGCACATCCTGTGAAGATCCATACCTTGTGAACCGAAACTATTCTGAACCGGAAAAATAGGCTGGTTCAATACAAATCAGAGGAGAACTGATTTCTATGGCTGGTTCCGATTCTCAAGGCATCGAACATGACAGGATGCGCTGCCTACATCGATTTTTTCTGTTCATGTCAGCTAATAAATGACGTCATAGCATTTTTGATATGAAAATTTAAGTATAATCCGGAAATTAATAAAAATTTTGATTATATACACATGTAAACATAAACAATTATCTGTAAATTTAAACAATATTCAAAGATATTACACAATCGAGGTCTCCTTCTTTTGCTTATACTTTTGGGAAATTTTAGGACCAAGGTTAACCGTAACCGCGACAAAAAGAAAACGGCACTGGAGCCAGAACGGACGAAACGTTAACCACGCCGCTTCGGCGGGTATCTTCGGCCCGAATCCGTCATTTCGGAAAGCCTTCAGTTTACCGATTTCGGCCCGTGGAGATTTGGTTTATTGGGACAAAGCTTTCAGTAAAAAACCTTTTCATATCTAAGAAAAAACCATTTCCAGGGGTCTGAGAAATTTTCTGGCACAGCAGTGATTTTCACTCTATTTACTTTTAAAGCACAATTCCTTAAACTTACATTAAAAATACATACTTATTTTTTTCGTACACTATCCGATGTTTAATATTAACAAAAGAACTTTATTTCTTTGCCATGTTATTGCATATTTTTGCAAATACATGACGCATAGGGACTGATAACAAAATAGGGAGACAATTTTTTTTTTATTTTCTTTTAAAAGTTTGCGTTATATAAAGCGTAAAAGAAAACATGTTTATCATTTGAGATAGCCTTATATTTCTTTTTAATTAGAAACTTTTGACATATTTTTTTTAACTTCGCTATTGATTGTTGCAGCGTCACAAGCCACGCCATGGGACTGATAATTGGGGTACTTAAGCATAAAAAAAAGAAAAACTAAATATTTTTTATAGAGAATATTTACCTTTCAAGAAAAATAATAATTAAATGTCTTGTAGTTCAAAATATATTTAATGGAACACATAGTTTACCAATTTCTGTAGAACTACCCATATAGGGCGTTCTATTTAAAAATAAGGACTGAGTGAGTAAACTATAAAAGTTATTTTTGACAATTGTTAGGTTAAAAATGAAAACATTTCTAATACATTAAATGCTTTTTGTTTGAACTTTCTTTGACCAATAATAAAAAAACTTTCCCTCAGCGTACGCTTTTTTTTACCTCTGAGCTATAGGCCAGTCAAATTAGGATATTTTGAGGAATTCATTCCCAGCGAGCTGGAAACCATTGTAATACCTTTATTGGGTATTAAATGCGTGTAATCTGAGTTTGCACCATCCCAGGTGGTGAGCTTAACTTGGTAGCCAAAAAACCGCCAAATTTTTTCACTTTTTTTAGTTTTTTTTCTTGTAGCTGGTTCTATTTAATAATGCAGATTCGGTCAAGTGGTATAGCCGAAATCGAATGTTGAAAACAGGTAAAATTTTTTATTTACATTTTGCGACATTGGTAACTTGGGGGAGCATTACAAGGGGCCCAAATATTTTCAACTCTACATTTTGTAGCTATTTTGTTATGGCTAAATTAAATTTGTACCTGCATCCGTTTTCGAGAAAACGCGACGCTCCTAGCTTAACCGTTAAGCTGAGGGGCCACCCTATAACTTTAGTTCTGTGAAAGCTAAGAAGATCAAATAAACACTACATGTTGTAGCTAGGCTTGTTTGGGAATTACATATAAAAAGTTTTCAAAATAATTCTAGATATTTTTTATTAATTAAAAATGCAGCTGCAGCAGTTTTCTGGAAGGTTTTCTACAAAATGTAATTTTACACCAAAATGAAAAAATTTCCCTGTTTTCAACACTCGATTTCGGTTATACCACTATGTAACGGTTCCAAAAATCACCACGACAGTTATTTAAGAAAAATCTTAAACATGCTCGTGAAGTGCTATTTTGCTATCCTTTCCTTAATACTAACGCCCTCTATCGAAATTAAAGTAAACCCACTTGATAAAAGGATAAATTAAATTTTTGAAATTAATCCGACTTGGTTCGCAAGTTTTGTGGGTACGATGACATTCTTTAATTTTCTTGCTTCACGACTACAATTATAAAATATTATTAAGGCTTCTTTCTACACAACTTAAAAGTTGATTTTTATTTAAAAAGGAAAACAATAATTGAGCTCAATCATAATAAAATAATGCCATAAAGTTGACTGTCTGCTTTGTTAGGAATTGTTCGTAAGAAGCCACATACCATGTATTTTCGTCTTTACAATAAATAATAAAACAAATATTAATTATTAATAATTCACTATCCGTTATTTTATTTGAAGAATACTCTTAAAAATTACAGTAACTCAAAAACTTAACATCTATTTTTGTAAGGAACAACATACTATTTACTTTGGTCTTAACACTGACAAAGAATTAAAATAATAATTTACTGTCAGTTGTTTTATGAAAAATAAGCTTAATAATTACAGGTAAGGTCATTATTCGCACTCATAAACAACCCTCTGTCATTTGGGAGTTAGGAAGTTGACTACGGTTTCTCACTTTAACGATAGGTCTCTGTGCAGCTCCTACAAAAGAAAAGATAAACAAAACATATGTTAATCGATAATTAGCAATATCCCTTATTATACCGAATAGCACTTTCATGAGTTTTCGCGGAAATAAGAATAACTCGCACTTTTACCACCTTCATTGAGTCCCCCCCCCCGTATTTAGCTTCACTTTTATCGAACAAGTCGGGTCTTATTTGAGTCTATCCTAATTGGGTCTCTACGTCTTTTGTCTTTGTCCCTTGGGCGCTGTTGCTGCAGCGTTGAGGACTGTTTCCTGGGTTCGGCGGGGCCAAATATTACATGTTCATATTCTGTTGGAAGGCACCATATTCTGGATCAATCCGGGTATCTGAGTGATTCTGTGACCTCCAGTGGCTTTAAGAAACACTGGCTGGTTCATTCTCTTTCGTTATGTCTGTTTTTGACCCCTAAAAAAATGCAATTTCAAGTCACACATTTCCTATGTAAACAAACCCTGGACATAAACGTATCCTAATATTTTGAACAAACATAGTGGGCAAATATCGATTAGGAATGCTTTTTGTAGTTACCTGCATAGTTCAGCATTTTTTTCCATGGTTTGCTTATTGGGAATAGTTTTGACTCCTAACAGATGGCTCTCACAGGTGACCTCTCATTGCCTGTATAACATTTTGTTACTGGCCGGCTGGTGTCTTTCTCTCTACCATCTTCGTCATATACTTCCCTCTCTTTTGGGAGATGGGTGTGTGAAATTGGCTTAAATTCTGATGTGAAACGAATACGCCATGTGTCAGTAATAGCAACCTCTGCTCTGGGGTGATCTGGTCATGTGCGTCTACTATGTAACCAACAATCGAAGCTCACGTGATGAACGCCAGGGATCACTCCAGATTTAATAAACGAACAATTTTGACGTGTCGATGCAGCCTTTTATTTTGAGAGTTTTTGGTAATGAAAAATCGTGCTCAAATAAGGTGATGAAGACAATCTGTGGGTCTGATTGGTTGAATCCCTGGAGAGTTGCGGGTGACGCTAAGGTTGGCGTGGGTTTTCAGTTTTACGGCAAGGCACTGGTTCAAGAAACTTCACGGCGTACGCCACCTAAAAAAGTTCGCAGGTGAACGTGAAGATTATGACTGATTAATACCCAAGAACTGTTTTCTAATAAAAATTACTAGTGGTGTGATTTGATGTGGAGGGATAGTGCGAGACCCATGCCTGTGGAGCACAGTGATTTAAGGACTTTCTAGTTTTTTTTTATCGACGATTAATATGGTAGCCCAAACGCCCAAAACGGCCACTAATGCCGAATTGCAACAGGTAAACTATTTTCTATTTTACTATCATTCAAACGTGTTTTTAATTATTTCTCAATTTTTGCATGTCGTTCACTGAGACATTAGACACGTAAAGTAAATATTTCAACGTATCAGTATCCGTATACCTAACGCGTTCGACATAAAGCCAAAATACAATACATTTTTGACTTGTTTATGCGATGTTTCGAACGATGCCCGCTTTTTTTAAGGGTGCCATGACAGAACTGCTGATTGAAATCGTTGCGTACGTTCGTGGGTCCGTAACGATACGTACGTCCTTCCGTACGAAACGAGATTCTGTCATCACACCCAACAAAGAAGCAGGGGGGCAATTCCAGTGGGCTATCGTTATGAGATAACGATCGCTATCGCTATTATTTTCACTGTTACGGCAACATCGCTTATAAAAGAAGGCTTGAATGGCACGCAACCCGCAATACTTTCCCAAAACAACTATCAAATGCCGACGGTCAGTCAAGTTTATTTCCCTTTTTTGGAACTTGCGGCGAAATTTCGAGAAAATAATAATTTTCATGAACTTTTTGCACGCAATATGGACTAAAAATCTGATCACAACGTGATGGTGGACGACTGTTATCAATTTTTGATTGAATTTTGTTTGAAAAAGCCACGTTCTTTGTGAAGAAAAACCCACATGGGCCTTGTGTATTGTGTGGAAGTGCCGCCAGATTTTTTGTTTGGGTAAGTACTTATACTTACTTTATCTTATGTTCTATTCTGTTCTTTTTGGTGCCTAAAGAACACTACTTAAATAATATAAACAAAAAGATATAGTAGGTCAGTTTTAAGTTCAGTTTATACATTTTGAAAAGAGGAGAGCCAGTGGTCAAAAAACCGAAAAATAATTTTACAAAATATTCAAATATTATATTGAAATTAAGGCAGGTTTACTCAACTGTTTATATTGATAATTCATAACTTTAATTCATAGTGTATAAGCACAATTTTAGTGTTAATACAAAATTTAACAGCACCTGTTTATCCAAGAGTTTATAAGCATAGTGCATTAACAAAAAAGGGCAAAAAAAATGTTTTTCTTTACCTAACCTCAACAGGTTAGGTATTCTTCCTTCTTGCTAAATTTCTGTTTTTTAATATCAGCTAAAATCAATTGCTCCCATTTTGAAATCAACCAACCAAAATGTGTTTTTTGCTTTTTTCATATTGATAGTGCATAAAGTTAAAACTAAACAACTTTTAAAATATGCACTATGTGCTTATGAATTGTGAATTATAACTATGAAAACTTGGGTAAACACTTCTATTAAGAATAATGTATTTAACATTATGACTAAGAATAAAATTATGCTTAGGTTATAAATTATCAATATGAAAAGTTGGGTAAACCCGCCTTTAGTCAAGAATGCAGGATTTGTTTGATCCAAGGTTATTACACTGATTTTATTGAAAAAAAAAATCTGACATCAACTAATATCTACATATCTTCCTATATATATATATGCTCGCCTATTTATCATGCATTTTGTTTATGCTTGTATTTTTTGTGGTTATCGCCAAATTAATAAATATTATGCCTTGTATAAATGATAGTACTTACAACAGAACGCATTGAGTACCTAGTTGAAGAGAGGCGGCTGATTCTGAATTGCTATGGACCACCAAGCAAAAAAATTTGCATCCCTTCATGCTGCCCTCCTTCTTTAATGATTTTCTTTTGCATAGGATAGTAGATCTTTTGAACTTCCTTCCTCTGTTCGCTATCGCCATTTAAATGGATAAATGACAGACAAGAAACATGTACCTAACTTTTGTACATTCAAATTGATTTTGCTAAAACAAATTCTGATGTACACATTTTCTTTTTTTAAGGTTTACAAAGTTTTAATGTTTTAATGTAAAGTAATGTACTGTTCTTTTTTTAGGTCAACTGTTGAAAATCTACAAGAGAAAGACCCATGCTGTAGTGCTAATAAGAGAGAAAATAAATTATGAAGTTTGGGAATAAATACTTACCAGTTTTCGTAAGTTTTCAATTCCAACACCTGATTTTAAATTTGTATATAGCAAAAAAATATAACACGTATATGCCATAAATGTACCAAACGGAAAAAGTATATTCTAAAAGAATATATGAAGTATGTACATGTATGTTAAAAGGAAGTTCTAATCGTGTGAAAATGACCCCCCCTTTTTCATATACAAGACATATGCAAAATGGTATATACCACTAGTATATTTATAAAAATAGGCAAAATGAAATGGTATGTATCTTTCAAAATATTTCTTTTTTTTTAAGAAATGAATATACATGGTATCTAAAACTTAGAATATTCCAAGAAAATACTTTTTGCATATTATATTAATGTGCAGAGGAAATAAAGCAGGTATATGTGCAACACATACCAAAAAAAAAATATTTTGGGAAATCACTGAGCAGAGCACTCTTCTGAGTAGTACATCTCCATAATAAATCCCAAGTTCGCAATTGCCATTTCGACTTTGTAAATTTTAAATATCTTCATTGCTTATATAAATAATATTATTAGGCAAGGCCGAGGAAAAATATTGAAACGAGCGCCGCTATCTACGGCATTAAGTTGCAAACCATTAGTATATTTACGTCCTCTATGGTATATTCCAAGAATATCTAATCGACCATTAATGTCCAAGAAGTTTAGACATTTACGGGATTAAAATGGGATATATCACAGTGCTGGATAAAAAATCATATCAAAATCAAACAGAATATTCAGATATAAATATACCCCATACGTATGGTAAATATGAAAATTATTGACTATTGATTTATTTTATGGATAAAGCTTTTAACAAAAAACATGTGGTGCTAAAAATACAAATTTTGCATAAACATGCTTAATTTTTTTTTAAAGCCCAGAGTGTCAATTACTCAAACAGTGTCAATTACTGCTGCGTTTACCCTAGTGCGGATATATCAAAGACAAATTGAATATTCTGATTTAAATAAACTTCTAATGTTGGGTAAATGTCTAAAGGTTATATTCTTTATTGATTATTTTAGTATATATCAAAGGAATAGACAATGTATATGCATAGAATATTCTGAAAAGCTTAACAAACTCAAAATAGATTATTTAAATCCAAATATGTCCCTTCGGTATCGCTGATACTTCAAAGTAACATTCTAATTGTTTATTCCAGAATATATAAAGTGAACATTTATCGTATATTTAGCTAATATTCAAAAAATATATTGTTAGTTGACTATTTATAGCATATACCTGGTATATGAATGTACCATGCTTGCTATGTGGGTATTGTCAAGTAATGCAAACTATCCTAAGATTTCGTCTCATACAGTCAAGAACTGTCAGGTATTATCGAGTTTTCGTACACCTATTGGTGGTGTTGACCCCTAGATTTTAGATTCTGATTAGAGAGTAAGAGAGAAAGTAAACAAAAACTTCTAGTAAATTTTACCATTAGTACCTATAGACATTGGGTCATTACTTTTTAAATCGACCAATTTGGGATTAATTTGTTTCTCAATATTTTTAAAAATTGATAATTTTTGACACTTATATACAATAATTTACATGTATTGGTTAAAAAAACCTAGATTTATTTTTTTCTCTGTTTTTAAATATGTACTTACTTGCTTATCATTTAATATTGTGGCTTCAATAAAGCGAAGAAATCTGAAATTACATAGTTAGCTAATAGTAGCTTTCAAAAGACCCTGTTTAATTGGTCTAATTTTTTTAAATATATTTTTTAGGTAAAAGAAAAAATTTTGTGTAAATATAATATTTTTGTGTAAAATTAGAGTATTGTGGTTTTTAACGAAACATCATTTTAAGTTTCGCAATTATGTCATTTTTAAATATTTAACCTTTGCGTTTCTACATAATTTTAAGACCAATTTTCTCACCTTTGCCAGAAACAAAATGCATAAAACTTTTAACTTTTCAAGCTTTCTACTGTTAATCAAATTCCTGTCTTAAAAACTCTTTTAGTTTTTATCTACTGTTTTACAAAGTCTACTAGTTCCTATCAGTCACACAAAATTAGTAAAGTTAAAAAAATTTTATGTGCAAAATGAGGTAAATAATTTAATAATAAAATGTAATTTTACTCTGAAATCATTTTATTGGGATAATTTCAGATAATTTCGTTTTATTAACCGGTATCAGCGAGTTTTTACCTCGACTCCCCCTTCCTTTGGGACGCCACTGGGTAACCATATATACCTATTTAATAAATCTTATGCATTTTTGTTAGATAACTTTTTTATGCATAGATTTTATGGATGTCAGAATAAGTAAAATTGATAATACCGTGCCTAAAATGTGTTATAAAAATCTAAACTTTTTACATGAAAAAGTTAGCTCATATTAGTAAAATTAAAAAATTTGGCTACTTTTTGGAAGATTGATTTGTTTCAACGAGATATAAATTTCCACTTCTTTATTGCTCTAATTAAAGTTTGTGTTTTCTACTATTTTTATTAGCCACCAAAACATAAATATTTCAAATTTCATTAGTGAAATCCAAGGTAAGGTAACTTTGTATGTCCACAGGATATTTAAAAAAAAAACATTAAATAACAATTGAAAACTTTGGGGTAACTAGGGTATAAGCTACACTTATTTCGTTTATTTACAAGAAAAACTCAAGAGTATTTTTCTACTTGGATCCCAACTTGTTAGATTTTCTGAACTTGTTTCCTTTGTTTCCCCAAGGTTATTAATTATTATTCACTATCTTGACAGTTTTGTTGATCGACAGTTTACATTATTTTTTCTAAATAATATATACAGTGGCCAAATTCATATTGTTTTTTTTAACAGGCAAGTTTTTTTACCACCTTAGCCAGAAAGTTGTTTTATCCTCTCCCTTAATTTCTAAATCAACGTGCGTTGGACCAAATTCACACAAGCATTGACCATCACTTAAGTTTCTAGTTTACCTCAAATATTAAGATGTGGGGTAAACAAAAGATGTGTGTGTGTGTTCCTTGTGGGATGCTCATCCGGGTTTGAATTTTCATTATTTCCACCCAAGATCTTTGGATCTTTTGTTTTTAGATTATTTTCGGTTGATGTAACAAAAGATAGTCAATAATAAAATTTTCAAAGTAGAATGTAATGTAAAACTTGGTCCGTACTTTTCTAAAAGAATCTAAATTGGCAGACAGCAATAAAACTGGTGGCCAAAAAATTGTATAGTCAATGTAAGTCTAATAAGTCGGATTATACTCTTGTTTAAAAGGCGAGGTGATTAAAAGTTACTATTGGTGTAATTGATTGATTTGAAAAACCAAACCTGAAAGCTTTTCATCTTAAGTAGCCAGTTCACTGGCTTACATTTAGAAATACATCTTATTTTTTTGTTTCAGGTTAGCAGTGCCCAAGCTGATGAATATTAGACAAAAATTTTTAATTCTAAGTAACATTTAAACCAATAAGTAGAATAAATTAGTTTTTTATCCCAAATTTTATAATTTTTTAATAGCAATGTTAAGAGTGACAAAATCAAGTCAAATCAATTTTTTCTTTGCAACATAAACTTGTCATGTCAGTCAGTATACCTTTAAAGTTAATTTAAAAATGCAGAAAACATTTTAGGCCCTTTATTTGAAGTACTAAGTAGGTTTCTTAAATTATATTACTCAGCTTTATATTCATAAAGATTGATTTAAAATATGGTATTTTAAGGGGTATTATTTATAAAAATAGGTTTCTAAGGTAAGCATTTATTTGATTATTTAGAATCTATAACTTTAAGTTATTAGTTTTTCTGGTAGCCGTAAAAATAAGTTGAAAAAGAAAATATTAAAAAAGTATTAAAAAAAAAATAATTTAAATTAATGCTATGTGTGTGTGGGAAGAAATATCATTTAGGTAAATATTAAATCAAATCAGTCCAATTTTTTAAACATCTTCATCTATTCTTTTTTATAGCAACCAGAGCTGGAAATAACTTAACACTGTACTTAACTTACCACACCAAACCAACATGTTTAAAATAAAGTGGTTTTACAGGTGTGGCGGTCAGCAGTAACTGTGACCCACTTATTTTCGATGACTTCCTCAAAAAATCTGCAAATTTTCACGAAAAAGTTCTAAAATTGTAGTTACAATAGGTCCAATGTTCTATAACTATCACTTAAGTGACATTTAAATTTTTTTATTTAAACAAATGTAACCTAACAGAATTAAATAATAACATTTTATTTCTGTACTATATTTTACACAACTTTTTAGATCATTAAAAGTTATATTATTATTTTTTTTTTAATGGGAGGACGAATAACATTTAGCATACATGTACGTATATTGCATCAGTTTCTTCTGAAAGTTAGTTTCACTATGTCTATTGAACATCGAATCTTTGTCTAGTTTCATCTAGTGCCTTGGAAGGTTGGTCTATGTCTTACTTGAATCCATCAATACTTAATTTGTGGCCCGAGTTGTGGTACTTGACCGGAGACTTGATCCTACTAGAATGATTCTTACATGTAGCTCCATTCAAATACCCTAGCATGTTATACCTAAAAAGAATTATACATTTTAGTTTTATCAAAATAGTACTTATCTAAAATCTGATCACGGCTTTAAGTAGTTATTTTTTTCTTTGGTGAACTGCAAGAATCTAAGTCAGTAGTTTTTATTTTAAATAAACTTAGTAGAACTCAAAAGATGGACTCAATGGCCCTCGCTAATGCGCCCATGCATTGTTTGGTCCCTACACGGATGCAAAGAATATATATGTCATATATGCTCACTTGTTAACTTTAAGTGCAAAAGTGGTAAAGTATGTTGCATAAACTGAGCTTTAATTTCACAAAGAACATGCCTTTTTATTTTTCTGCATCTTTCATTATTTGTTTTGTTAGACATGTTCTTGAAGCTCTTGGGCCATTTCAGGCATTTTTTAGCTAACAGAATAGTGCAACCGGTTTTTTGTTTTAATAAAGACATTTTATGTATTAGAAACAAACAATCACCTCAACGTATCAAATTCTCGCCCACCCTAACTTTAATTTCAGTAGGTAATAAACTTCAGCAAACTCAACTGGTTGGGCCATGCTTATCTATATTCTGCCATAAGGGCTTGCGATTCCCTTTACAGAAGAGTATAAAGTATAAACCCACCTTAAAAGAGCAGTCTCATAAATAACTAGTCGGCACCAAATATGGTGTGAACTCATTTTCGTCTTCCATTCGGGTGGTTAGAGAACACAAGATAACAGGAGAAACTAGACAGCAGGAATTATAAAAAGTATTTTCTTTCCCGCTGTCTGCAACTATCGCAGAAGAAATCGTTAATTTTTCTCAATCATTTTAGCACCATTATTAGTCAAAACTTATATTTTTGTGCGAGTTTAGTTGTCAAAGTTGAATTGACATGGCCGAGGCCATTGTTAAACAACAAAACAAACCGCGGTGTTGCCACGATAACGAATTCGCTACGTAACGATATCGGTATGAGCCACTGGAATAGCCCCCTAGGCATCGTTCGAAACATGGCATGAGCAAGTCAAAAATGTAGCGTATTTTAACTTTGTTTCGAACGCGTTACGTATACCGATACCGATGCGTTGAAATATTTACTTTAAGTGTCTATTTTTTTCTTGTTCCCTTGTCCTAGGTTGAAGAATATTCCTGCCTCCTCACACCGGGCAGCCATGCCATCAGGATAATGACGACTGTGGTTCCCTCGTTAATTTCGAGGGAACCTGTATTCTGACTATATTTATTTGTTTCTTTTAATGATTGCCGTTGCTAAGTATGTCATTTTTGTTTGGTTAATAATTGCTGAGCCATCTCTGTACTTTTTTTTGGTAGTTTTACTTTTTTTGAGCGGTTTCACTGTATTTTCTTTGTGCCTTCTTGGCAGCCTTCGCTACGGTGGTGTTTTTCTTGCTTATCTATAGGGAACACCAAGCTATGTATGTTAAAACTGACTGGGGAACAACATGGATGGACTCTGCACCCCAAGGATAGATAAGCTAACTTTTCTTCTTTTTCAAACTTTTTTTCCTTTTTCTAACTTTTTTTACTTGAATCAAATTTAAGAAAAACAATATTAACAAACCTCCTTTAATGTCCAAATTACCCACATAAAAATAGTTCTACATTTAGTTCGTCCTAGGTAACCAGTTTTCTTAAACAACAATATTTTCAACTATCTTTTAATCCCTGCATTTCAATAAAATTTAAAAAACCTTAACTTACCATTTTTTTTCATCGCTTCGCATGTAACATAAAAACAACAAACCCGCATAGGTTCTTGTGAATCTTTTGAGTTTTTACAGTGTTTCATAGGATTTTATAGGATTCTACGAGCTAGGGTGTCTTCCTCGTGAAACCTGATAGAAAGAATCTGTATTTTATGAGATTTGACCTAGTTCCTACAAGTTAGTTCATATACCGCATGAACAATATATAAAACCTGGTAAAACATTGTAAAATCTCATCAACCTGTTTTCTAAAAGATGTGACGCGGTTTTTTTTTGGCAGGGTTAATAAATATTACAGTTTTTGGTTGGCCATAATAAGGCATTTAAAGATAAAAATTCACTGTACAAATAGGAAGGTCGCCCCTCAATTTCTCTAGTTAAGAAAATAATGTGATACAATGGTATTTATTTATATTTATTTTTAGACTGTCGTGTAGCCTAAGTTACTAACCTTTTTCAAAGATGTTTATAAAGTTGTCCTTTGCCAATATAATTTGGTATGTTAAACTTTAGTGTTTCCACCTCCTTATGGGTCATAGAAAAAACAAATTGAACCCGAAGCATAGTACTAGGGCACTATGCTTGAAAATAAAAACGTACCTAGCTTTAAGGGAGGGGTAACGTTTCAACTAAACCGAATTTAACGTTGTGGATGCCATTCGACGCAGAATTTAGTACTCTGTTTTTCCGTCCGACGCCGCGACGTTTTCCAGCTACAAGCAAAAATCTAAAAAAAGTGCAAAAATTTGGCGGTTTTTTTTGGCTACTAAAAGTTATTAGTACGAGATCCGGCTGCAATTTTTTTGACCGATCGCGTAATCACTCAAAATATTTAAAAAGTTGAAGATTAGTACTCACCATTCCCAGAAAGCTTATGGTGCCAGTCGGCATTTGGCCGGAAATGTAAAAAAAAAAATTGTTTTTGACCCATTTTTTTGACATTTTTTCTTTTTTGGCGTAACCAAAGAATACTTACATTGGGAACTTCAACTGCACCACTGTTTTCATGAGGGCAAAAAACTAGTTATTTTTTTAACTCCTATATTTTGTATATTACTAGGAAATATTTTGGAAAGAAGGAGAAACACATATTTAAAGAAAAAATATTCTATCTCCGCCACTGGTGGTATGAGTCTAAAAATTGTTACACTGTGAGAGATAATTTTATACGCTTTTAGTTTGGCACCATAAGTTCTGTCGTTGACCGAACAGTTTTCGCGATAATTAGTAAAAAGCTCGAGACAAACCCAAAAAATTACCTATTTCCACCATTTTTTCAATATGGCGGTGTTGGTACCAGTCGGATTTTTAAGGGCTTATTAGAGAATATTAAGGTTGGCATTCTTAACATCCGCATAAAAAAAATGTTAGCCTACTAATGTTTTCCTCGAAGATATATAACAATAGCTAACTCGCCTCTATAGTAAATGGCCCGCGAGTTTTGAGTATAAAATCATTGGTGCCGGGCACTTCCGGCCAGATATGGAGTGGCACCATTTGATATTCGTATCGAGGAGATCAATACTTTTAATTTACACCTCAATCAAGTGGTTACGTTATGGGCCGATTTTGCTTAAAAAAAGCACCCCTTCGGGCGATGGTGCCCCGGCAACGCGACCGGATGCAGAATGGTACCATTGCATTTTTGGCATCGCCTAAGTCTAATCCAAATCCCAATACAAGAATTTTTTGGTTACGCCCAAAAAGAAAAAATGTCAAATATATTGGTCAAAAACAATTTTTTTTTACATTTCCGGCCAAATGCCGACTGGCACCACAAGCTTTCAGGGAATGGTGAGTACTAATCTTCAACTTTTTAAATATTTTGAGTGCTTACGCGATCGGTAAAAAAATTTGCAGCCGGATCTCGTACTATAAGCTCACCACCTGGGATGGTGCAAACTCAGATTTCAAAATATATTTATTATTTAGGACCAAATAGAGATATTAAAACGATTTCCAGCTCGCTGAGAATTTTTTTCGATCTAAGGGGAACGATAGTCGAGTCAGCTTTGCGCGTGCACCGTAAAAACTTGGCAGCTTCTTATTGGTCGATATGAAGGATGTGAACGTTTCCGTGCGACCTTTCTACGATATTCAAGAATACGCCCCCCTGGTGTCCTTACAACCAAATATAACTTTATACGACTATTCAAACACCGATTGATATTTTTTACAAACCTTTTCTTTATCTTCTTTCTTTTTACTTAATTCTTCCAGAGACAATTCATAATTGTAGTGCGCAGAATCACGTTTCCTCAAAGTGGCTTGAACCACTTCAATATATTGTAGAAACTCTTTAACTGGCGTGGATAAAGTCATTGGGTCGGAATTGGCTAACGCTCCTATTAAAAGTTAAAACTTGCCTTTTAACAACGTTTTTCTCACAAAAGCTAAAAGATTCTTTAGGTGAGGGAGTTTGTTGGAAGAGGTCTCAAGAAAACACAGAAATCTTTATGGTCTCTACGCAGATTCGTTGTAAGAATTGCAATATAAATATATATATATATATACAGGGTTCCTAAGCAAATCCTTAGGGGGCCAAGCGGCCGTGTATAAGACGCAGACAAACGGAAAAGCACATTAGGCAGAAAAGGATGGGCATGGGGCGATGTTGTCACTACATCTTACACGTAGTAAATCCATTCCAGGTTGTTGTTTTCTAATGTTTTCCATTTTCATACCTTTAGGACTGGAATAAAAATTGTTTTTGCTCGACTTTAATACCAAACTGATGAAAGATATCGTACAAAAAAATATTTTTCGGCTTTTGATTTTGTAACCATTGTCCTTACGCACTGTTTACAGGCTGGGGACTGAGATACATGCAAATGCCTAACCTAAAGCGTTCATACACGGCCGGAGAAATCGACTGAGATATTTCCGTAGAAACTTTATCAAGCAAATAGGACGGGTTGACGCCTTCGAACGTCCAACCCGGGTTTTGCACTTTGATTCGAAATCAAAAAGGAGGAACAGTCAGATGTGGGGCCGTGCACAAATTACGTAACGGTGATTTTACCAATTTTTGACCCCCTCCCTATGTAATGTTTTGTAACGGTTTGGCACGCCACTCCCCTAATATTATGTAACGATTTCAAGACCACTACCTCCCCCCAAAAAAAAAACTTTTCACTTATTTTCATTCCAAATTTTCTTAGTTTCACACAAATGTAAACGCTGTTGAAAACCCCCCTCCCCCCTACGTAACGTTTTGTAACCCCCCCCCCCTATGACCATTACGTAATTTGTGCACGGCCCCTGTAGTCCCAGTGGAGGAGGGCGAGACAATTGATATTTTTTTCTTAAAAATTATACTCTTTAGACCTATTTCTTTGCGTTCCCGAAATTGCGTAATTTTTGAAAAAAAATTGTAAACGGCGCCATTTTTATTTCGGGCTTTGTTTTTCTAACACTTTTGCGTTCGGCTAATTTAATTGAAAAATTTTTGCCTGCGGCGCCCTTTATCTTCTCACTCGAAACCAAGATCTCCCGTTTTAGGAAAACAAATAAAAGTAGAGTATGACCATGGGGAATTTTTTTCTACGGTATGACGAAAATTTCGAGAAAGTTGAAGAAAAAAAGAAAAAAAGTGGCAGAGCTCAAGCTTTTCATAAAAAACCAGAGCAAAATAAATCTTTTCACCCCTTTTTGGGTGTTACAAATATTGGCAGCCCCTTATTTTTCGCTTTTACCCTCCCGCTAGTTTTAAAGAATTGGTTCGCTAAATGTTTCGAGATTATGTCAAAAAACACCTCGAAAATATCAAATGTAGTGTAGGGCCAGCTTTATTTAAAATCAATAATATCGCAAGCAAAAAGCTCTGTAGGAAAAACAGCCCCGTTTGTTGATTTCTTTGGCTGCTAGTTGCATGGTTTGGCCGTTTCCGGATAGATGTCACTAGTAAAACAGAATGGAAAGAAATTTAATTAAAAGCGAAGATATTTCTTTCTAATGTTAACAACCTCACGAGTTTATCGCTCAGTATCGTAAATATTGGACCCTGCCGCCTCCTTTAAGCAAGAAAAAGCTGTGGTTTGAACCTGAAAACATCTAATTTTTAATTAGTTTTTCCTCGATCACCTCATGGTGTGGCCGCCATCTAGCGGAATTTGTAGACATCTTGTCAACGGTTATTATTGCAACTATGATTTATGCTCACAATGAAAGAGTGGCGACAATTTTTTCTCATGAAAGCAGTCCGGAGATAATAACAAACTGGCACCATTGCTCAATATACCTGTTTCTTTTGTGCGCGCAGAACTTTCTATGTCATTTCTGTTTGATTTATTGAAATCCTATCCCTAAGGAAAATCTTAGGAACCCTGTATATAGTACAATGTTAAAATTTAAATTGTTTGGGAGTTAACAAGAAACATTTTTTTTTAATAAATAAAATAGATATATACATAAAGAAATTAGGAAACATACAAAAAAAACACAGTACAATCATTAAATTACGTTGATTTTTAAGTTATACGTTGTTGCTTGCTTTATCCGTTTACTTAGAAATAATTAAAAGTGTTATATACTATTTGTAATTGTGTTTAGGCTTTTTTTATATAATATTTTGGTACTTTAAAATTTTTTTTATTATCTCTTTTAATAATAACAACAAATGTATTTACTGAAACTTTTTGATTTCTTCTGTCCAAAATATTTGTAGGTATGATGTAATAAACATATTCGGATTTCTTGGCATTTTGTAAATATTATTAAAAATAATGTTCTGTTAAGTAAAATTTAAGTTAGAACTTACACCGTTGTAGATTTATTAAACAACGGCAATACGCTAAACAAATAATATCAGGGTGTTTTTGGACAGCATATAAAAATAACAACTATTGGTGTTATCGTTATTCAGCAAACCTTTAAGAATTAAGTTATTTCGGTTTATTTTCCTATCTTTTTTTACCTTACCCATTAAGCAATATATTCTGCATCTTCCTTAATGAAAGAAAAACCACTCTAGGCATCCTTTTTGAAATTTTTTCGAAAAAAACAAACATTTTGACTTGAATTGATAGAAGCAAATGTAATCAAAATAAAGTTTTTCCTTACTCGCGTGCGGGAAAGTGCACATTACCGCACTCATTTGGATGCGGTAAAGTTAAAGTGATGACAATTTACCGCACTCATTGCGGTGAAGTGACTACGTTTGTTTAAAAACTCTTAAGATACAGATTTTGGAAATTTTTAAGGATTATAGTTGGAATCTTGCATCTATATAACACATGCGTAAAGTGTCTTTACCGACCTTGCCGGCTGTATTGAACTCGCTTTGCTTCGTTCGGTCAGCTGCTGTCGTGCGGTAAAGTATCACTTTCCGCACTTGTTAGGTTAATAACTAAAGCTGGACTGAACTCGCTTTGCTTCGTTCGGTCAGCTGCTGTCGTGCGGTAAAGTATAACTTTCCGCACTTGTTAGATTAATAACTAAAACGACAAAAGCATCCGAGTAATTTTCGCGGTAATAAGCACACATTATATTTTTTTGTGTTCTCCTTCAATACCTGTAAAAAAATACGCGTATAAAAGTAATCATTAAAGTTAGTAGGTTTTTACCATTTTTTATAGGGTTTTACCACATCTTATGATTAACTGAAAAACGTTTTATCCTCGTTTTGCTCACTAAAATCTTCATATTTTATTCTCTACACGCGTTTGGCTAACCAAGTTAGTATCTTTTAAAACTGTTCAGTTTTAATCCTCTCCTGAAGATGCTAATTAGTGTAAAAAGGAGGTTTTTTACCGAATGCAAATAAAGATTGCCAAATGGACCGTAGGTGATAACAAATTACAATACGATGTGCGGTAATAAAAAACTTTCAGAAGTCAAAATCGTTTGGTAACCATATTATAGGGCACAAGTTTTATTTGATTTCAGATATTTTGGGGGCCACCACAAGGTCTTATACAAAATATTGTATGTAATACGTTTGTGCAGGTAAGGTTTTTAACGGCCTAAATAATTAATTTGAAAACTCGCCCACCGCTTATTTTGTAATCTTAATTTGTGTTCGGTGAAAACCTACTTACCACACTTTTTATATAATATAGGTGCTATTGCTATTGAAATACCCTGTATATTTTGACAAAGGAGGACGCACACGATACATGGGAAATTTCGCATCAGTGAAAGTGCTTGAAATTTTTATATGTTGTAGATATTGAAATTCCCAACAATGTTTAAATTACCCTAAATCTTGTAGGTCTTAAGGTTTTCGAGATATGATTTTTTAAAGTTGCGGTTTTTGAGTGGATTTTTACCACGAAATAAACCATATTTAGAATTTTGACAAATACATTGACATCGTCATTTGAATTACGACGTCACAATTTTTAGTAGGGGTACTAAGTGTACGTTATCCGAAACGAGAATTTGGGGATTACATAATACATAAACATTTTTAGAAAGTTGAAAACTAAATCTTTGTTTTATTTACCTTTTTTGTATAAGACACATAAATGGTCATAAAAAAAGAAAATATTCAAGAAGGTCTGATATATCTATCTCTTTTTAGCGAAAGCATAAAATAAACTTATACTTATATCTCCAAAACCAATCAATATCACACGGCAACCGGTTTATATGTTAGAGATTAACCGAAAGCGATTAATCCAGACACGCAGTTTGGGGTTTATTGGGTAAGTTAGTTTATAATTTGTTATCGTTTGCGAACGACTCGCGGCAGAACGTCTTCCCAGTAAAACGTTCCGCGGCGAAATGTCTCCATAAAATGTAAGTATGCTGTACCGAATGTTTTAATTAAATTGGTGTGAAGTAAACTAAACTAACTAAACTCCTTTAACAAAAATCGGTTCATTATTTTACATTTAGCGCGACCTGATGAGGCTATATGAGATAGGGCGTTCAAATAAGTGAATAGCTATTATAACGGTTACTTTACTGAAAATTCTGGAGGTATTCATTTATCCTCTATACCGTGTCCTAACAAGAAGGTAAAGCAGTTAATTCACGTAATTTGCTTTTTTTATATGGCTCACTCTCTATTTTTTCTACATACCATAATCATCATGACGGTAATGTATTTTACCTACGACCAACGAATAATACTAATTTTACGACCATCTCAACACGATTTTAATGGCTCATTTACAGCCCTGGAATAACAATAAAGCAAGATGGCCTGACAAGTAATGAAACTGTATTTTTGAAGAAGACTAATTGACGCAAAAATGTGAATTATTTTTCTATATTTTTAAGACAATAAATATTTATTAAACGTGAATAAATCCAATATAATTTTAGTACCTAACCAAAAATAAGTCCCATTAAATTGAGATGTTACGCATTTTTAAGAAAAAAAAAACCTTATTTTTAAAAAGATATATGAAAAGTCCCTTAGTAGCCTTATTTGTTTTGATGTTTTAGATAGATCGTCATTGAAACTTCAAGTTATGAAGGTTGTTGACTTAAGAGTGTTCGCATTTGATATTTTTAATAATTTATCATTATTGGTCGTAGGTAAAACATAGTACACTAAATCACATATGATCATTTTCTTCGTTTAGAGGCACTATTAAGGTTATATATATATAAAGAAGTAATGTTTTAATTGTTTTAGATCTTATAGGTTTTTTTCGTTCTTGGTCCTTTCCCCCTCCTTTATCACAGAGCTTTTCGCGCCAGATGGCGATAAAGGCAGGCTATAAGCGGTTGGCAATCCATAAGCGCTTTACATTTATATCCATGATCGGTCAAATCTGTCGACCAAAGTAAAAGTTTCGCTTTAACGCAAAAGTCTTGTGTTCAATCGTTCCGCACTCATTCACGTCAACAATCGTTTTAACATGCCGTGCTCCTAGGAATCAACGGGTGCCGAGTCTTGAATTTCGGGAGAATGGTCGCCTGGGAACGTTCACATCATTCGTTTCGGCCAATAAGACGGCTCAGAAGCTGCCAAGCTTGTACGGAGCAAGCGCAAAGCTAACTCGATTATCGTTTTTTAAGAGCGCCCGTTCTTCTGCACAGAGGCAGGTGTATGAAAGTTGAGGAAGGTTCCTTCGATACACGGCAATCGGGTGATTTTCGGCCGTGGTCGGATAGGTTTTGGATAACTCGTGATAGCTTTAAAGCCCGTTATTGGTCGATATCAAGGAGGTGACCGTTCCCGTGCGACATTTTCTACAAAATTCAAGAATCGGCACCACGGTCGCACTCACTTTAAGCGCGTTTAATCATCCCGAGTTAACTCGTTTACTCATATAAATCATGGCAGTCACCAAAAAGAGGTATAAATAAAAGTCTGTATTGTGTTCTATTTATACCATTGGGTATAGCCTCACCACTTATGTACTCAACGCTGAACTTCTATTTATTCCATTTATTTAGTTTCAAAAAAGAATATTTTGGAGGTTGGGTCCTACGTTAGCAGTTATTTGTCATGTTTTGAGGTTGAAAAAAGGGCGGACAATCATGTCAAATTAAAATCTTTCATCTGCCCAATATCTCAAAACTGCATGGTATTGGTATTCTTATAAGCTATGTATGGTTTATTTTTTAGTAAAAATATGCCCCGAAACACGCAACTTTAAAAAATCATATCTCGAAAACCTTAAGACTTACAAGATTTAGGGTAATTTAAACATTGTTGGAAATTTCAATATTTACAACATATAAAAATTTCAAGCACTTTCACTGATGCGAAATTTCCCATGTATTGTGTGCGTCCTCCTTTGAATAGAGGTTTTCATTCTGTTAGTACGTTAACTTTTTCTCTAACAGTTTTTAAACAAAATAACAAAAACTTTTCAATAATAGCAAGTCATTGTTCTTAAGTATTACAAAGTTTTTTTTACAGGGCTCCCAACAGTGGAAGATTAAAAAAATGTGAAAATGCGGACCATAAACTTTTAAAAAGCGGACATCTACGGACTTTAATTATTTGGATGTTGATAATAATCCCTTACGAAAAAAGGCCGGTTAAGTCAAACCCAACTTTTTGGCTATAACTGATTTTTAGTATTTATTAATTTATGGAACGCACAAAAATTTTGAATTTAAAGCAAAAAGGTGGGACTTGACCTGGATGGGGTATGGCCAACTTTAAAACAACAAATTTGCATTTTAACTTTTATATTACGTAGAAACGAATAAAAACGAAATAAAAATAAGAAGCAATACAAAATAAATCCAAGCAGTTCAACTATTAATTTTTGGTTTCTTTGAAATAAAGTTCGTAATTGAAGTATTTTGCCGTTCCCTAATTTTATTTTGTAGCTGTTCCACCTGTCTCTCTTTACCTGTGAGTTCTTTTTTTTTTCATTTAAAAATCCCTCCAATAAAGACTGCTACTTTGCCTTCGGCAATATCTTCTTTCTTTAAGGCGTCTTTTTGTCTCTCAGATGCTTCGTTTTCCAACTTCTCGTTCACAAAAGCTTGAATCTTAACACCCTGTTTTTTATTTTTAAGTTCTGTCTCTAAAACACTGACTTCTTTTTTTTCGGCATCAATACTTTGTTGTCTCAACTTCTCTTGCTCCCTCATTTTTTTAAACTCATTGTCTTCCCGTTGTTTTTTCCTTTTTTTCTTTAACTTTTGTATATTATCAAATATATTCCAGATGATGCGATATATAGAATGATCCTGCAGAGTAAAGGAATGAGAACTTGTCTTTTTCTGTTAACACATTAACTTTTAAAAGCCTTTACAATCTCCGGTTTTGACATTTTAACAGAAAGTAAAATAGCCAGATCTTTAAGTTCTGAATATAACCTATAAATTACGGGTTCTTCTTTTTGAAAAAGAGTCGTATACTTGGTAAATACAGGAATGGCAGACTGCAAAAAATGTAACTGACATTTTATATCTTTTGTATTAATAAGAGAAATTATTTTTTGATAGCCAACACTTTTTATTTGTTGATTGGATTTTAAGGGCATGTATTTTAAATAATACTCGCTTAATACTGTCCAGTGCTCTATGGCAAGGCCCAACGTAAGCCATCGACTGTTTATATGCTTTAAAAACTTGTGATCTGGTACACCTATTCTTTTTTGTATATTGTTGAAGTCCTCCCACCACACGTCAAAATAATACTATTACTTCTGACACATCCTCTCTCAGTTCTTTTAGGCCTTTTAAAAAACTATTGTACTGTATGAAGAGCACAAGATCCAATGTTCACTAAACTTTTTCCCCTTGTTGCAATGATTTATTCATTTAGAAGTCGAAATACTTTTTATACAATTTTTGTAATGGTAATCCAACATTACTAATTGCTCTTAATATCAACTCTTTTAGATCCTCTGCTGTGGCGTGTCTCATGGAAAATTACAAATGATGAGATACAGCTTGTTCTAATTTTTTTGACCAAAATCTAATTCTAACCTGTAGTTCTTGCTTCCCTGCGGCATTTGTGGTCTCATCATATTGAAAAAAAATAATAGTTTTCTCTTGTCTCTTCTAGTACTTAATTTCTAAAATAGGGAGCCCAAGCATCTGTGATTCGTCGGGCATAACGTAAAATTATCAGGAACACCGGGAAATATGCTTTTAAAAACGTTTACGATTCCATTGACAGACTCTGCGGCGAAATTGGATGAAACAACTTAGAGCCGAAATTAACTCTGCAGAATGTGCTTCGTCGGTTTTGTTAACTAATGTGAACGTTGAACTATCTATTCTTTGTGAACTTTGCTTTACCTTGAGCATAGTCTGATGTTTTTCTCCTTTCACATGTTTGTTTAAGGAATAAAATCCCTTTTCAGTGTTGACACTTTTATTACAAACAGTACAAAATGCCTCATAATCTGATTGCTTTTGAGCCCAGGTTTTTACTTCACAGTTATTACGGTCAATTTTGTTAAGCCAATCATCTTGAAACTTGTACTTTCCCATTTTAGTTCTTACCACATTTTCTTAAAACACGTTAAAAGAATAAGATCTACAAAAGTAAATTTCTTGCCTTTAGTGGAAATTAAAACAATCTTTTATTGAGGCAAAGTAGACGAATGTATTTTGTTAAACATTTCGAAACGACCAGCTCACTCAGTGAATACAAATGGATGACTGCATAAATTATGTTGAATCCTATGCTAACAGGTAGAGTCCTTTATGATCCTTAGATCTTTTAGAAATAGTCATTAAATGGATAACAAAATATACTTTTCCGCTTAGCCACGAAATAATTTTATTTTAATTGTTACTACAGACAATAAATTCACTTTCACGACTTCTGCAGTTTTTACTTCTTTAAAATAAAAACAAAATCTTCAACAGTCTAAAAAGTTGACTGGAGCATGTAATCATCTCTCAGTAGACTCTCATCGGGAATAAAAATGTGAATTTTACGGACCACTTGCCGAAAATACGGACTTTTGCGGACATTTAAAAAAAAATACGGACCTTTTCCGATTTTACGGACCATTTAGGAGCCCTGTTGTTATTTGTTTTTTAAAGCAGTTAGTGAAAAAGGTAACATTAGACATTTTAGGAAAAAAAAGTAACATCGCCGCCTTAACTTCGCTTACTTAACGACTGACTCTTTTAGTTTTGAAGATATTAGGGTGGAGTCGGACTTTTGGGACACCCTATATATCTACTTATAGCTTTTCTTATTTTTAATTTGACCAGTTATTTGCAAAAACAATAAATTTTTTTGCACTATTATGTAGGTAGTTTCTTCTTGCATTTCTTAACCCTTTTAGGGTCAGGTAAAACCTAATTAAGAAAACTGCAAAGAAAGATTTAAATTTTACTGCGGGCAAATCCAATTTTGTATATAATATTTCTATATAGCTTTAGGGTCAATTTAAAAGATTTTCAAAAACAGATCAGCCCGCCGCGGCGCGGGCGCTTCAAATGAGAGTGGTACTGCTTTCGTGCGCGCGCTATCGTACCTCGTGCTTCGTTCATTACGTGCTTTTTTGTTTTGTTTATTTACCCAAATGGTAGAGGGATAAAATTCCAAAAAAGACTTTTGGTAGAAATGTACATTAAAATTTTGGATTGTTTTGATGAACTTTTTTGTTCCTTAACCGATTTTTATAAATGTTAGCTTTTCGGAAAGGTAACTAAACAAATTTTATATTTTAACAAAATCCGTCAAGTATTTATTATTAAAGTTAACAGGGTACTCAGAAAATCTGTTTTCTGATCTGTTTTTGAAAATCTAGTTTTATACTATTTCCGCCATCTTGGACTTTTTCGATTTGACATTTTTTAAATAAAAATCGTAAATTTTGAACAATTGTTGTTGTAAAAAGGCTTATTCTGTGAAAATCCGATAAAACATGAGTTATTTAAAAAAATTTTTTTTGGTATTTAGAATAGGTTCTGTATTTAGAGGAAATTCGAACAGCTTTCTTACCTTGATAAAAAAAAATCGGGGTGGTAAAAAAAAGTTGCAGCTCTTTTTTAAAAATGTGATTTTAATTTTTTTCCGCCATCTTGGATTTTTGACATATGACGGTTTGTGTCAAAAAATTATAAAATTTGTTTAATTACCTTTCCAAAAAGCTAACATTTATAAAAATCAATTAAGAAACTAAAAAGTTATTAGAAAATCAAAACAGTCCAAAATTTTAAAGCCCACCATAAATATTCTTATAAAATTGGCCTCGAAAAAATAAGTCCCAACGACTATATGGACATTTTTATTTTTTCCTGTAGGTAAAGCTGGGGGGACCACTATAAGGGGCCACAAAAATTCCCATGCCAGAATATGGTGCTAATTTGTTACCGAAGAATTAAATTTGTCGCTGTTGCCGTTTCCGAGAAATCGCGACCCCTGTGACTTTACGGTAAAGCTGAGGGGCCACCCCATAACTCCTGATTGGCAAGCGATAAGAGAATAAATCAAACGCCATAATTTGTCGCTCGAAGGCCTTATGTGCACTAACATATAAAAAACAACGAAACTATCGCGTTTTTTTTTAATCTTCAAAAAACTCTATTTTGCTAATAACTTCCCTTGTATTGAACCAAATGATGCAGAACTAAGCCCATTAGGTGTCAATGAGCTTGTTTCGAATTTGTTGCTACCATTTAAAAGTCTTACAAGCAAAATATATTTTTTTTTGGGAAATTGTACCACTGTGCGTCCAATAAATCGTATCTCGGTTATTCCACGAGATATTAAGCTTAAACCAAAAACATAATACGTCGCTCCTGTGGGTTTCAAGAAAATTTTTTGAAAATGATTTTCTGAAACTGAACAAAAAGTCGCAATGATTTGCATACCGTTAAGCTGAGCTCAAAGAGGGCTTTTTAAGTACACAGACACAAAATTTTTCGCCAAAGCCGTTATCAAGCGAGATATTGCGATGAAAGTGAATCACTATTCCACATATCTGCACCCGGATATCTCCAAAACTAGTTATGGGGCCACGAAGTTTCGTATACCCTTAAGATAGGTTAGAATAGGACTTTTTAATGACCCAAACCCAGAATTTGTCTCCGGTGCCGGTATCGAGATATTGCCATCGAAGGGGTTCACTATTGCACATTTCTACACCCGGATATCTTTAAAACTAGTTATGGGGTCACCAAGTTTCGTATACCGTTTAGCTGGGTTTAAACAGGGCTTTTTAATTACCCAAACCCAGAATTTGTCGCTGGTGCCTTCATCGAGATATTGCGATTTAAGTGGTTCACTATTCCACATCTCTGCACCCGGATATCTCCAAAACTATTTCTAAGGCCACCAAGTTTCATATACCGTTTAGCTGGTTTCGAACAAGACTTTTCAAGTAACTAGATCCAGAATTTTTCGCTGGCGTCATTATCAAGATATTGCGATTTAAGTGTTTCACTATTCCACATTTCTGAACCAGGATATCTCCAAAACTAGTTATGGGGCCACGTTTCGTATACGGTTTAGCTGGGTTCAAACGGGGCTTTTTAATTACCCAAACCCAGAATTTGTCGCTGGAAGCCCCGTTTAAACCCAGCTAAACGATATACGAAACTTAGTGCCCCCATAACAAGTTTTGGAGATATCCGGATGCAGAAATGTGGAATAGTGAACCACTTAGATATATCTCGATAACGGCACCAGCGACAAATTCTGGGTCTCGTTACTTGAAAAGCTCTGCTCGAATCCAGCTAAACTGTAAACGAAACTTGGTGGCCCCATAACTAGTTTTGGAGATATCCGGATGCAGAAATGTGGAATAGTGAACCACTTAGATATATCTCGATAACGGCACCAGCGAAAAATTCTGGGTCTCGTTACTTGAAAAGCTCTGTTCGAATCCAGCTAAACTGTATACGAAACTTGGTGGAGCCATAACTAGTTTTGAAGATATCCGGGTGCAGAAATGTGGAATAGTGAACCACATAAATCGCAATATCTTGATAACGGCACCAGCGACAAATTCTGGGTTTGAGTAATTAAAAAGCCCTGTTCAAACCCAGTTAAACGTTATCCGAAACCTGGTGGACCCATAACTAGTTTTAAAGATATCCGGGTACAGAATTGTGGAATAGTGAACCACTTAGATCGCGATATCTCGGTAACGGCATCAGCGACAAATTCTGGGTCCAGTTACTTGAAAAGCCCTGTTCGAACCCAGCTAAACGGTATACGAAACTTGGTGGCCCCAGTAGAGGTAGATGGCCGGTTTACTACCCTCCGTCCTCCGGAGGAATCTTATCATCAAAAAATCTCTGACGTCACGTGGGTGCGTTCAAAAATGTGTATCTGTCAAACGTCACCTGACCTGTGGGTGCGTTCAAAAATTTGCATCTGTCAAACGTCATCTGTCAAACGTCAGCTGTCATATGTCAGACTCTGCGCCTGCGTGCGAAGCGTTGTGACAGATGACAGGTGTTAGAACCTGCGCCTGCGTGCGAAGCGTTGTGACAGATGACAGGTATAGGAACCTGCGCCTGCGTGCGAAGCGTTGTGACAGATGACAGGTGTAGGAACCTACGTCTGCGCACCATACCATTTTACTCCTATGTCAAATATCTTGGCTGGTATTTATATGCTATTAAAATACCCTGTATCTATAATTATTTACATTGGTAATATTAAAAAATATGTTTTATATTAAAATAAAAAAATCCACAACAGATCAACAAAGTCAGCAAGCTTTTGATAAACAAGATCTGCGGTTGGGCAACATCCTGTTTTCGGAGAACATGGTTAAAAAATCCCACGAATAAATTTTATTTATCTAACAACAGTAGCGGTCAGAGCTCATTTGGTGTATAGCCTTTAAAGTAACAACAACAAAAACAGCTACAATAACCTAATTTTTCAACTTTTTTCTTCTATCAAACGTAAGTACAGTTTTTTTCCCAAAAATAGTTACAGGTTTCTCTATGTCTTTAATTTTTTATAAATATACAGTGCTAGAGTATTTTTGTGAAAGTTTTTTAATTTTTTAGCAAATGAAATTTGAATGCGAATACTGTTCCCGCCAGTTCAGCCGGAAAGATAATTTCAAGAGACATGGGGACTGTCGAATCGCAGTCAAAATCTGCGATAAATGCGGTGCTGTTTTTAAATCGGAGGGGGCCCTGCAACGTCATCAAAAGGAGAAACATCCAGCCCCCTCCAGGAAAAGGCAGGCCGCAACAGCAGTCCCCATAACCGTAGCGAAGCGGGCAAGACTTGACCACCAAGAAGGTAAACTATTTTTTATGCTTTTTATAACCTATATTTTGTTATTTTACGTGATCGGTCGTTTGTGCCAAATTTAATACACAGTAAAATATGCTGGCTTAAATTAGCACCGTGTCGTAAGGGCTGCTCTATCTTAAACGATTATCCCTAAAAAAGATAATCATTGGGTAGTTCAGCTCTCGTGAAAACATACATTTACCACGAAATCCCTCATTCGCGTAAAACTTAAATCCGTCGTAACGCGAACAGGTCTTCGGACTATCGAAATACCGTGAGAAGGCTATAATACTAACACCAAAATTTCTGAAAAAACTCAACCTCTTTACCCTAAATTTATAATTTTTTATTTTTGATAATTACATTTTTCTCTTTAAAACGATATACAACATGACATAATAAAGGGATGAAGAGGGTTAACTACCCCTAATAAAATATTCTAGCAGGATAGTTTTTGTATTATTTATAAGCAAACGTAAAAATAAACATTTGTCAAATTGATCTTTAACAAATAAGTAGATTTGTTTGTTTGTATGTTCCAACCTCAACCAAAAAAAAAAAACTACTGAACCGATTTTAATAAATAAAACACAGATAATTTAAGTATTAAATTATAGAAAGTATCAGACCTGATTTGAAGAGGGTGAAATGAGAGATATCTATCCGTTTGTCTGCATGTATAATTTCTCGTAAACAACTAAACCGATTTAAATTAAAAGGGTTTTAAAAACATGTAAACATGATTTCTCAATAGTACCTTAACAGATTTTAATAAAAAATACCAAGACAAATGCAAATAAAAGAAAATAAAATTAAAAAATTTCTTGATTGATATAAAGCTCGGAAATATAAAAATATTTAATTATTTTTAGCGCCCTCCACTTCCACCAACACCAGACACTGTAGGGAGTGCAATGTAGCTATTCCAACAGCTAACTATCAGGGACATTTGCGCTCCCTGCAACACAGGAACGACTGCTGTGTAGTGCAGGAGGAAGGCGTTCAGCTAATCAAGACCTCCTTTAAAAACCGAATTGCTACATACCGGCTTTCTTCCAACCAAGATCCTATTAACGTCAAGAAATACCTGGACCACCTTAAGGAAAAAATTTTGACGTTAATAGGATCCCAAATCACACGATTTGGCAACATTAAAGTCGGGATGGAGCTGTTCGGGCGCTTCCTCCTGCCTGCAAAAGAAGTGGAGGCGATCAAGTCCTTCGCTACGAAGTTCCGGCTGGCGGGGAAGGGGACAGACGTGGAGGAGCTGTATATCCAGCTGCGAGAGATCCTAGCTAAAAGAGCTTTGGAGTTTGCAAAAAAGGATAGCGGTAAGTTTTTTCTCTCTCTCTCAAACCTATTGAAATTTTATAATTTTTTCAAAACTATATAAGTTTAATTTTATATTTTTTATTGTTACAGGCTGGGCGTTACAAAAGCTCCTCCACTTAGAATTAAGTATAAATAAGTACAACCCCCTAAAGGCATCTTCATATATACCTCTACCCAAAGAGATCGACGCAAAAAGGGCGGTTCTAAACATTCAGAATCAAGATGAAAAATGTTTTATGTGGTCAGTTTTGGCTGCTCTACACCCTCTACATTGGACGGAACATGCAAATAGGGTAAATATATATACACAATATACTGGAGATTTAGATTTCTCTGGGTTAGAATTTCCCCTCCAACTCGGACATATTTCAAAGTTTGAACAACTCAATGGTATTTCTATCAACGTGTATGGACTCGATAGAGTCTTTAGCGAGGGTAAAAATACCATTGAAGTTGTCGGACCTCTCCACTTTTCCACATCTCGTAAAGATAGGCATGTCAATCTCTTATTAATCAGCGATGATTATGGAAATAACCATTACTGTTTAATAAGAAACATGTCCCGCTTGATCTCAAGTCAGTTATCGAAACATGAAAAAGCAAAATATTTGTGTGATGGGTGTTTGGTATATTTTTGCAGTGAACAAAAATTGAAAGCTCACCAAGAGCATGATTGTAAACATATTTCAGTTAAATTACCGGGAACTGGTTTACGCAAGAATAAATATGGTAAAGACGTGCCTGAGAATATTTTGAAATTTGAGAATTTTGAGAAAAAATTAAAGGTACCTTTTGTGGTTTACGCGGACTTTGAAACTATTTTAGAACCGGTAGAGACAGAGAAAAATGAGTTGAACTCTGACACATCCTACACCATTAGAACGCAAAAACATGTTCCATACGCTTTTGCCTACTTCATCAAATGTGAGTTCGATGATTCCCACTTCATGCTTAGGAGCTATAGAGGTTGCGATGCGGCGGAAAAGTTTATGGAATTGTTGGAAACGGATTGCAAATCTATTTACAACAAATTCATGAAATCTCCAACGCCAATGCTTCCTCTAACTCCTGAGCAGGAACAGGAATTTCAAACCGCTTCCACCTGTCATATATGTGAGAAGCCATTTGAGGAACTAGATGAAAGGGTACGTGACCATTGTCATATGCGTGGATTGTTTAGGGGTGCAGCTCACTCTGTGTGTAACCTCAATTTCAAAGTTCCCAAACACATCCCCATTTCCTTCCATAATTTGAGCGGATTTGACAGCCACCTGTTTATCAAACATCTGGCTGTCGAAAACGAAAAAGTTGATGTTATCGCTCAAAACAAGGAGAGATACATCTCCTTTACAAAGAACGTTTTGGTCGATACCATACAAGATTATAAAACGGAGATGGGGAAGCAGGTATTTTTAAAGCTGCGCTTTTTAGATTCTTTTCGATTTATGGCTAGCAGTTTGGATAAGCTAGCCCAAAATTTAAGCTCTGAGCAATGTCACGAAATCAGAAAATAGTTTCCTAATGATACCGAATTTCAACTTATTCGACAGAAGGGTGTTTTTCCATATTCATACGTTGACTCTTTTTCTAAATTAGACGAAACTAAACTCCCACCACACAAAGATTTCTATAACACTTTGAAAAATGAAAACATCTCCAAAGATGACTGTAAGCGTGCTTGGGCTGTGTGGAACCAGTTTAAATTTCAAACTTTAGGTCAATTTGCCGAAATCTATGTCCGGTCAGATTCGTTATTGCTGGCATCGGTATTCGAGAACTTCCGTGAAGTGTGCCTAAAGACCTATGGTTTAGATCCAGCTCAGTATTACACCAGTCCAGGGTTGAGTTTCGACGCAGCCCTTCGAGTGACTAATATTGAACTGGAGCTTTTAAGCGATATCGATATTGTACATTTCCTGAAGCGTGGTATTCGCGGAGGTGTCAGTCAGTGTAGTGTTAGAAAACTTGTAGCCAACAACAAATTTTTACCTCATTATAACGCTTCCAAACCTACCTCAAGCATTCACTATTTGGATGCAACCAATTTATATGGGGCTGCTATGTCCTCTAGTCTCCCAACGGGTAATTTCAAGTGGCTAGAACAGAGCGAAATTGAAAATTTAGATATCGAAAAAATTCCACAAGTATCGGACACGGGTTTCATTTTTGAGGTCGATTTAGACTATCCAGAACATCTGCACGGTTTGCATAATGAACTGCCTTTTTGTCCAGAATCGATTGTTTCACCACAAGCGAGCTTCAAAATCTCAAAGCTTATTCCAAATTTTAATAGAAAGGAACGTTATGTGATCCACTATAAAAATTTGCAACAGGCTTTGAAACACGGGTTAAAATTGGTCAAAATTCACCGCGTCTTATCCTTCAATCAGTCAGCCTGGTTGAAGAGGTATATTGATTTAAATACACGTCATAGAAATTCAGCTCGAAATAAATTCGAGAAAGACTTTTTCAAGTTGATGAACAATGCCGTTTTCGGAAAAACTATGGAAAACGTGGATAAAAGGGTAGATGTAAAACTGGTCACCCATTGGGAGAATGTTGGTAGGAGGTTGGGAGCAGAAGCGTTAACCAGTAAACCTAATTTTAAAAACGTTGCCATATTTGGCGAGAATTTGGTTGCCATTCAAATGGAAAAAGTAAAAGTCGTATATAATAAGTCCATTTACGTAGGTTTTTGCATTTTGGAGATACATTAAAGCGAAATATGGCAAAAATGCTCTTTTGGCCTACACTGACACCGACAGTTTAATATTATTTATTCAAAATTCAGACTTTTATCAAGATATGAAGGAAAATTTAGATTGGTTTGACACATCCAACTTCTCACAAGACAACCAACACGGGATTCCTGTAAATCAATCCATATTGGGTAAAATGAAGGATGAATATGCAGGAAGACCGATTTGGGAGTTCTATGGAACCGGGGCGAAGGCATATTGTGTCAACGTAGAGGGAGAGTTGACTAAAAAGGCTAAAGGTGTTCCCGACTACGTCAGCAAAAAAGAACTTAGTCTTGATGACTATCGTCTTGCTGTTGACGTAGAAGGGACTCAAATTCACCGTAAAATGTCGACTTTCCGCTCACATTTACACGATATGTATGTCGAACTTAAAAATAAGGTAGCTTTATCCTACGCGGACGATAAACGCTACATTATACCCGGTACCGAGTTCGCGCTTGCTTGGGGTCATAAAGATGTAGAAAAGTACTTAGAATTTTAGATTATTCTAAGTTATTATTGTGTATAGTTATTTAGGAACAGTTAAGACTAATTACATAAAACAGCCGTCCTTAATGTGAAGGTGCCTTTAGGAGGGTTTAGGATAGGTTTAGTTCTTAGTATATTTATTGTATTATTTTTTATATTTTTATTTATTTTATTGTATTTATCTGTTTATATTTATTTATTTATTTTGTACTATTTATTTTATGTATTGTTAAATTTTTATATTTATTATTAATAATATACACCATTTTTTAAAACTTTTCATGCTTTATTGGATAATAAATAAAAAACTTTGTTGTTTTTTTTCAACAGTTATAATTTAATTTACTACAAAATGCAGACAAATTATTTTTATAAGCTAAAAGTAAATCTAAACAGTTTTCATTCAACTCCATAACAACTCCAGAATCCATTTCTTTTAAAGTCAAGCTTCGAACCTCTTCTTCACACCAATAGTTTATATAAATATTTTCTCCAATGTAGAAATCTGTATCACACCACCCTTCAAAAATAGTGTCCAAAAAATCCAAAAATTCCATAAAACAGTCATAGCTAAATTTTATAGAACAGCCATCTTTATGTTCAAATAAAATCTGTTTGTTTGATCTATTATATCTAATTTTAATAATGTTCTCCATGTTAAATTCCCGGTAGAGAGATGCTCTTCTTCCTTGAGTAGAAAAATTTGCAAATCTTGAGGTGGATGTAAATACACCATCCCATTTTGAATCCATACTAAGTTTTTCAAAATTTTTAAATAACAGCTTTTTGGACTCGAAAAATTCAATCTCTCTTTTTAAACTATTTAGATTTTTCAAATGTTTTTCGATTCTCGTCTGAAGTGGACTACACCTCATCTTGAGATATACTAATTAAAAAAATAAATATATTTTTAATTTATAAGAAATAAAAACAATGTTTGGCTTAGTAAATAATATTTTTTATTGCGGAAGCAAACTTTTAATATAATCATACAATAAATAAGCATATTTTACACTACAAGCACCACTATCTATTCTATGATGAATACAGCAATCAGTAAAATCTTTTTCCAATTTTGGAACACAATAACCTGATACATTTTCCAAATTAATAATGTTAGGGATTTTTAACTTCATATCTTGAAACGCCTTGACTAAGAAATCTCTTTTGATTGACCCTTTTACGTAGACAAAATCTGCGCCAATCAAGTTCTTGCACAATATCTGATTCAAGTCTTCATATTCGGTGTAGCCTGTATTATAGTGTATTCCCAAGTGGTTTCCATACAGATAGTTGATGGCTCGCTTTTCATCTTCTCTCAAAAATTGGTATGGAATTTTTGGTTTAAAAACGAAATTTTTCATTTCTCCACCATCATAAATAGCCAACTCTTTTACCATAAATTCTGGCGTGCGATATCCTTGAGCGTCAACAACAACCACCCTCATTCTTTCGGTTTTCCAGCTAAACTGATCAAAACATACTGCGTACGGTGCCTGATAAAAGTAAATATTCGTAGACGCAATTGTGAATTATTACACAATAGGCCATTGCTTTATTGGAAAAATTTTCTAAACTTTGAAACTCCAACTTTATGTCCACCGTATTGCTTTTAATAGATTCGTTTTGTTTGCTACAGTCTATCACGTAAAGGCTGTTATCAATAAATTCATTCAAGCCCAGTAGAGGTTCGGAAATCCGTTTCCCATAATAAGACATTTGAAAATCTGTGTACATTCTGTAGAGCTCACTTATTTGTTTCTCGGTAAAATTTAAATTTAACGATTCGTAAGGATATACTTCTGAGTTTAGGTAAAGTTTTAAATCTGTCACTTTTAGATGATCGAAAATACTACAATCAGATTTTGAGTTATTATTGCGTTCATTCTGAAACTCGACAATAACGTATCGTGGTCGTTCTAAGCTACTCGACGTCTTAACCATCCAGATATCCTTTTTTGTTTGCTTCAATGCAGGTAATTCATACAGTTCCCATGTTCTAAAAGGAATCATTATCGATGTATCCTTGGCAAAATCGTCTAAAAGTCGGAGTTTAACAGCGTCGTTGGGATAAACGTGTTTGACTTTCAGTTCTATAGTAGTAAGGCAAATGCTGGCGGTTTTGCTACCTGTGCTTTTGTAGCAGTTTTTATCGGTACGAGCTCGAACCAAACGGATCTTTTGTCTGCCAACAATAACGTGTTTATAATCAACAAAGATTCCAAGTAGAAAGCTGAGTGGGATGCGTAAACTAAACTGTCTGGAAACTGCTCCCAAAGTTGCCAAATTTCCATCAGGCCAATTCCAGCCAGCTGGAATTAATGATTTACTCTCCTGTTCGTTCAAACTTAAAAGCGCTCTAATTGTGCCAACTATTCCAGGCTCACGCACTCGATCTATCTCTTTCCCATTCAGTTCATATGATATGGATTCAAACAAGAATGCCCCGAAATTGTTTGTGGTAGTTACAACACCATCTCCTTCTGTTGACTCAACCAATTTTCCTTCTATGTATAATTCTCCTTCACTAATATCTATAAAGGTATCCTGTTGATTTAAAACAATCTCGATCTCATCACTGTTATTATATGAATTTGTAAAAGGGTGGTAGGTATGCCATTCTTCTCGCACCACACTCTCGTCAGAGCGTATTGGGCTGAATATCTGTAGTTTTTCGAAGGCGGAAGCCATACTTTCTACCTATGGTGTGTAGAAACAGAATATTTGGAAACGTGAGTGACCAACTAGAGAGTTCAGTTGTGAATGAGGAGTTTAATGTATTACACTCTTTTAAGTAGTATCTGGAGCTATTTCTGTTATTAAAAATTAACCCCATTTTTTCTCAACTCCAATCTTATTACAATTTCTTCTCCTCGAAAATTAACCGGTGTAGTATCTTGATCTAGTAGATTTAGCGTGATATTATCTATCCTTTTCTTGTAAACAGGTAGATATATAGGATTTGATGGTTCTATATTTATGCTATAAACGGGATCTACAGTAGGACTGAATTCGTATAATGTGTGAGATAAGTCGTTACCGTAGTAAGACCCAGATATTATATTACATTCAACGCGAATGGTCACCACGTGTATAATGCGAACAGGAAGATCTGATTTGTGTAAAGCGTTTGGTTTAAGCTTTTTTGCAGAAAATCCAAGAATTTTAGCAATACTATCCTCTGGTTCGAAATTTACTTCAAATCCACTTTTTTACTCGACTCTTAACGTATTGTTATTAGGTTTAAGACTAAATAATTCACACTTTTTGATTATATTATATCTAGGATCACACAGCTGACTTTGGATTGATGATTCAATGCCTTCAATATCGTAGGATCCAGTCGGGATTTCCACAGTTATGTTTTCACCCTGACTATTATAATAAAACTTGTTTCTTCCTGATTCGATGTTGGGAATAGAGTTCCAGGTATTCAGGGATATTAAAGCAAGCGAATACTCGTATTTAGGATCTAATTCAATAGGAGGAAAAAAGTTTGCAACTATAGTGCTGGTTCGACCCTTTAGGGTAAACGTACAAGACATGACTGATAGAAAAAAAACAAAAAAACATCTATTTATATATTTTTATTATACAAAAACATTAAACATAAATGTCCACAATTATATGTGTTATAGTTTTGATACTGATCTAAGTTAAATAAAATTTTACAGTTTTTAAAGTATTTAACTAGTTCCAAGGGAGGTTTGAGCCCTCCAAAACTATCAAAGTATACCACAGTAGATCCATTCTTCTTAAAAGCTACCCAATGACCATTTGATTCCATAGAATCTAGATTAACAATTCCCGCTTCTTTTTTCCATACAAGTCCGTTTGGAAGAGAATTTCTCATAAAAACACCTCTAAAATGAGGGATTTTAAGCTTTTTGACATACCGAAGTAAATCTTTATCGGATAGCGCTCTTTTGGGTAGCTTTATAGGGAGTTTTCTGACGGCATTTTTCTTAGGTATAAACCCAAACCGGATTTATATTTTCTCAAATAAAGTCCTTTGCCTGTTTTTCCTATTGCAATTGATTCCATGGCTTCATTATGTATTTGACTTTCCTTAAGTTTTTCTCGAGCATCTCTGACATCGTTTACAGCTTTGGCAACACTCGCTGCTCCACCACTCAATGCTCCGAGCGCGCTAAGCCCGGCAAAAATAGGGATTAAAACGGCTGGAAGTACCCCACCAAATTTGGGTACCGGAATCACTCTGGGTAGTTTTATTTTATTTTTACCTCCAACTGATTTTATTAGCTTTTTAGCAATCTTAAGAGCTTCGCTAATATTTCTTTTATTAGACAATCCATTTCCACTAAAATGTTTAGTTTTACTCTTTAAATGTTTCAAGACAGAGCTGGAAAATGATTTTTTCTTATTCAAACTTCTTTTAGTACCCATACCCAGTTTGCGTTTTGTTTTCATGCCGGTAGTTACTATCCAAGCAGCAGCTTTTTCCCCCAAACTACAGTCTTTCGACTTTACCCTTTCCCACGCTTTGTTTTCTAAATTCTGATCTACTTTATGTCTATCTTCCAGGTTATCACTTTTCGAGTACGCTATATCGTGCTCCTTGCAAGCCTCGTCGAAGGGATGTATTCCAACGTCTCCTCGAGCTAATCGACGCTTTAAGCGAGTACCGGGTCCACAAAATCTAGTGGAAAATAAAAAATAAAATAAAATAAAATGATAATTAAAACAGTATATCAGTAATTACCTATGGGAAGGTAGATGTAACTCAAATGGAAGCTTATTGATGACTGTATTTAGGAGACCTTCACCTCTCAAAGTCGCCATTCCAACTAAAACTCTTGTAACGAACACACGTCTTTTATTTCGAAATGCGAAAAGAAAAGCAGCATATTGGAATAAACATAATCAACTTGGATGAACATCTCACCTTTAACGATAATAAATTTCGAAGACATGGAGTGCTACTACCAAACACTGTTAGAGGTTTGATCTGTGGACCTAGTAACTGTGGTAAAACTAACGTCATGATCAGTCTTCTAATTGAACCAAATGGACTCAGATTTGAAAATGTTTACATATACTCAAAGTCTCTTTATCAACAAAAATATCAACTGTTGGAGAAAAACCTACGATCGGTGACAGGTATTAATTATTTTCCCTATAGTGAAAACGATGAGATTGTAGATCCTTCTAAAGCCTCCCCGAATTTTGTTTTTATATTTGACGATGTAGTAAGTCAGAACCAGGATATTATTCGAGATTACTTTAGTCGAGGGCGACATAACGTAATTGATTCATTCTACCTCTCGCAAACATACAGCAAAATTCCAAAACAGTTGATTCGAGATAACGCAAATCTGTTAGTTCTTTTCAAAATGGACGATATGAATCTTAGACAGGTTTATGATGATCACGTAAACACAGATATGGCTTTTGTCAAGTTTAAAGATATTTGTTCGGAGTGTTGGAGAGATAATTATGGATTTTTAGTTATAGTTAAAGATTGTGATTTGTCTGATGGTCGATATCGATTGAAATTTGAAACCTATATAAAGGTATAATGTTTTTCAATGCCTTCAGTCGGTTTACATAAAGGTGTCGAAGATCATCTTAGGAATAACGAATCTTGTTTAAAGGCTGTTTATTTTAAACAGACCCGTTTGAAAGCTGTTTAAAAACTGTTTATTTCAGAACAGACCCGTTCTAAAGCTGTTTATTTCAGAACAGACCCGTTTCAAAGCTGTTTATTTCAGAACAGACCCGTTTGAAAGCTGTTTAGAAGCAGTTTATTTTAAACAGACCCGTTTGAAAGCTGTTTAAAAGCTGTTTATTTGAGAACAGACTCGTTTGAAAGCTGTTTATTTGAGAACAGATCCGTTTGCAGAATCGAACCAAGATGATAAAGTCCAATCGAAAGTTAGACGAGGAGAAAAATAAAATTAAAAAAAAACGTGTAATAGAAGCCTCCAATGCCATAAGAAAGAAATTTGGCTTTAAAACTAGGGAAAACAGAGGAGGATGAGTCCCTTAATAAGTTTTTCAAACCTATTTTGGGACCTTTAGAAAAAATGTCGATCGCTAGTACAAATCCTACAGTTGTCACCCCCACCACCACCACCACATCTTCTGTTGTTCCGACAAAAAATTTAGCAGTCTCCCCTATGTATTTTCGAAGAAAAACTATATCTTCAATGCCTACACCCATTTCTTCATATCAGTCTTTTATACATCCACGGATAGATAGTTCAGATGTTAGCGATGGTGAAATGTTGGACTCAACCATTTTACCAACTCATCAACAACAACAGGAATTTGGGGAGAGCTCAAAAGTTGAAGATGAGGTTTTCCAAACGGCTGAGGAGGAGGATGAAGAGGAGGAGAAGGAGGGGGATTTTAATGAAAAAGAGTGGGATAAATCTATCACACAATTTCAAGATGAATTTAACCAGAGCCGTTCGCCGGTTCAAAAAGACTTTTTAAACGATTTTCCACCTGTAACCCGTTATTTTCTTCAAAAATATTTTTCACGTTCGCCAGATATTGACTACTCTATGATTAAATTTTTACCAAAATTAAATAAGTTTAGACTTGGAGATAAGCCTTTTGATTTCGATTTCAAGGGCAATCTAAAATTTAAGGACAGAGTGTTTCCCCATCAAATAGGAGTTTATGATCTTTTATTTTTGAAAAATCCACATAAACACACCATTTCAGAAAGTGATAGAAAATCTTTTCAAGAAATTTTCGTCCTTCAGGTCAAATAAAAGGTAGTAAAAGCGGTAAATATAAGGCTTTTATAAAACCAAAACCTTCTGCTAAAAGTCGTGGTAAGCCTTCTGTAGAAGGCAGAGCTTTGGTTGAGTATAACGAGAAGCCCAAAGAATTCGTTCCTTATGCTAATATTAATCAGCTTATTGATCGATTGCGTAAGTTGGATGCCTCTAGGGAGGCAGGAAATACAAACACATTGAATGATATATCTAATATATTGGAAGAACTTGGCTCTCTTGGTGTTATTGAGTTCTATTAATACCAAAATTAGTTTACATTTAACTCATTTGTGTTGCAACCATGAATAAGTTTGGATCTACGCTTAAACAAGATCAAAGGGTGCGTTTTAACGAAGCTTTTCGAAATCAAATTAGTATTGCATTTACTAAAGATGGAGATTATGATTTTCAAGATCATAAACTATCTAATGTGAAACCCCCAGAATTGGATAATGATGTTGTTAATAAAAAATATCATGATAGCAATCTTCGCACACTACATCTAAACATTGAGGCATCATTCACAAAATTAGAAAAGGAATCGGAAAAGATTTCGAAAGAACTTGTTAATTTATATGCTAGGTTGAAGCTTTTAGAAACCACAGCGAAACCTAAAACTCTAATTCTTAGTCCAATTAATCCACCACCACCACTGAAACAAAAAAAACTATAGATATTAAAGATCAGTTTAAGTGGCACTAGTCAGTGTGAAACAGAATGTCAAAAACTAAACATCCAATAACTGCAGCACGACATCAGGTGGTTAAAGAGTTGCACAGACCAGCTAGAAAAACATTTTCTAGACGCAGGTTTATTCAAAAAGGATTAGATGATACATTTGCTTCCGATTTAGCTCAATTGGATGCGTACGCAAAGGAAAACAAGGGTTATAAATTTATTTTAGTTGTTATAGATACATTTTCCAAATATCTATGGACGAGACCTTTAAAATAAAAAAATGCTTCTGATTTTACCAATGCTATGGAGGATATTTTTAAAAAATCGAAAAGAATTCCCAAAAATATGGTAACCGATAACGGAAAGGAGTACTATAACTCAAATTTTCAAGGCTTGATGAAAAAACATGGAATTAATCATTACAGCACATACAGCATTTTAAAGGCTTCTATAGCGGAAAGAGTTATTACAACAATAAAAGAGAAACTGTTTAAGTTGTTTACTCTTAACGGTAACCATAAGTGGATAGATCTGTATGTAGATGTAAACAACAGTTATAATAACAATACATACAATTGGTATGAAGCCTAAAGATGTCACCGAAAATAATGCAAATGTCCTATTAAAAACAGTTTATAGCCATCTTAAAGTAGCTGCCAAAGGAAAGTTTAAGGTTGGCGATGTTGTACGCATCAGCAAGTCAAAACACGTTTTTCAAAAAGGTTATATACCCAACTGGACCACGGAGCTCTTTAAAATTTTAAAAATTCAAATTACAAATCCCGTTACGTATCTGTTGGAGGATTTACAAGGTCAGCCTATAAGCGGTGGTTTCTACGAGGAAGAGCTGCAGAAAACAAAACAACCTAATGTATTTTTGGTTGAAAGGGTTTTACGTAAGAAGGGAAATAAAATCTATGTCAAATGGTTAGGTTTCGATTCTAGTCACAACAGTTGGATTGATGCAGGAAAAGATGTGGTATAATGATGGATTCTCACATCCAAGTAAACAGGATGTGGTTTTTCCAGATGATTCTTGCATTATCCAAGTAAACAGAATGTTGAAAAAAGAAGGAGTGGGGTGTAAAAATTATATATAAAACAGATTCGCTTCCAAGCAGTTTTATATCAAGAAATCTATTGAAGAAACAGAGATGTCTTTTAGTTCTCAAACAACAACAAGTATGCAGTATAGTGAAGATTCTTTGTGTTCAGTTGAATCATATTGGCAGTACGTAGACAGTATGATTGCTAGAGTACGTGAAGAGAACAAACAAGAAAGTTCTCTATTAATGCAGATGACGTTTCCTGTAAAGAATTGTCGCATGGAGGTAGCAGTTGGTTTAAGTATCGCCAGAGGATTTTTACCTACAGTAAAACTAATAAACACTGGACTAAATCTACCTATCAATCAGCGATCCATATCCTTCTGTGATTCTGATTGGTTCGATTTTATCGAGATGTTGGACAAGGTTATGAAAAAAACACACCAAGATGGAGACCATGTTGACGCAGGAACTATAACCTCACTTTCGGAGAATTTTAGAATTTCCACACAAAAGTTCTTTGGTGAATATCTCGTTGAAGTGGAGAGTTTTGAAACTGACAATCGGATTATTGGATTTAATATTATTAATAATCTATCTCAAATGTTTAATTTAATTAAATTTAGGTTAGAAGTGCTTAGATTGTTAGATTTTAATTCTTACTATTACACGCTTGTTGAATATTGTAAATCAAATAGTGATCTGGATCAAAATTTTATGAATCTCTTAATAGATACCTGTAAAATTAACATATGTTCACAATCATTTTGTATGATGGAGTTAATTCATGTTAATTCTGAAAAAATTTTGTTTGATAAAAACAAATGTATAGATAATTCTGAGAATGAAATAAATACTGAATTTTACTTTTTTTTGTGTTTTTCATTTCCACACCTACTTACTTCTTTTTTATAATTTGCAATAAAATACACATTACTTCTCTAAAAAGTTTAGTAATAAGCAGACGTTCACGTAGTAAAGATGAACAAAATCCTTATTTTAGTCAGTTTTTTAAACTGCAGTTTTAACCTATTTCGAAATCCTGATGTTGAAGAGGCATGTATCACATTTAATACACAGGAGAATTGACCTTGGTCTTGGCATAGGTTAGAGGAAAAATCTGGCGAAGATAATACCACTCTCTATCACCTTACGGTTAACGCAACCGAATGTAAAAGTAATACTACACCATATAAACTAAAACTAATCTTTTATGATCGAAAAGATCAAGATTATGGATGGTATACTCCTTACATAACTAGTCAACCCGAGAATTTCACACAGTTAACGAATTCTACTATACCAGCCGAAGAAGAAGTCTACTGTATTATGAAAACATTAACTTTTATATGTGAACTCTCTTTTGTTTTATTGTCAATCAGTTTTTATATTATTGTATTACATTATCTAAGAAGGAATAATCTATAAGATTGATAATGTATTTTAAAAGTTTTTACTTTGCTATCTACCTTCAACCGATATGGATGTAAAAGAGTCATCAATCGATGTTATTTTATCATATTCAAATGGTAAAAAGAGGTTGGTAGATTTTACTCGTGAAGAACTACAGCTGTTACCTCTAGAATGTTTACTTCAAAACACAGATGCTTATGATCTCTTGGAAGTTTGGGGAAGATTGCCAAACGTCTACAGATATAACTCTACTCTACAGATCAAGCTTCCATGTTTTATCCACCACAACAGACCTGAATGGAGCACACACGTTGATGGACCACCTTCTTCACAGGAACAATGTCGTCTTTGTAATGAAATTTTATCTACTGTCCATAAATAATTGTTATAAATAAATATTTTTAAACCACATTTTAGTTTTATTACTGTATTTTATGCAATATCTGCCAAGATATTTGACATAGGAGTAAAATGGCATGGTGCGCAGACGCAGGTTCCTACACCTGTCATCTGTCACAACGCTTCGCACGCAGGCGCAGAGTCTGACATAGGACAGCTGACGTTTGACAGATGAAGTTTGACAGCTGACGTTTGACAGATGCAAATTTTTGAACGCACCCACAGGTCAGGTGACGTTTGACAGATACACATTTTTGAACGCACCCACGTGACGTCAGAGATTTTTTGATGATAAGATTCCTCCGGAGGACGGAGGGTAGTGAACCGGCCATCTACCTCTACTGGCCCCATAAATAGTTTTGGAGATATACGGATGCAGAAATGTGGAATAGTAAACCACTTAAATCGCAATATCTCGATAACGGTACCAGCGACAAATTCTGTGTTTGGGTAATTAAAAAGCCCTGTTCAAACCCAGTTAACCGGTATTCGAAACCTGGTGGACCCATAACTAGTTTTAAAGATATCCGGGTGCAGAATTGTGCAATGTTCACCACCTTCGATGGCAATATCTCGATAACGGCACCAGCGACAAATTGTGGGTTTGGGTCATTAAAAATCCCTATTTGAACCCAGCTTAACGGTATAAACTTGGTGGCCCCATAACTAGTTTTGGTGATTCTGTGTTTGGGTAAATAAAAGACCCTGTTTAAACCCAGTTAAATGGTATCCGAAACCTGGTGGATCCATAACTAGTTTTAAAGATATCCGGGTGCAAAATTGTGGAATAGTGAACCACTTATATCGCGATATCTCGGTAACGGCACCAGCGACAAATTCTGGGTCCAGTTACTTGAAAATAACCTGTTCGAACCCAGCTAAACGGTATACGAATCTTGGTGGCCCCATAAATAGTTTTGGAGATATCCGGGTGCAGAAATGTGGAATAGTGAACTACTTAGATCGCGATATCTCGATAACAACACTACCGAAAAATTCTGGGTCTAGTTATTTGAAAAGCCCTGTTCGAACCCAGCTAAACGGTACGCGAATCTTTGTGGCCCCATAAATAGTTTTGGAGATATCCGGGTGCGAAAATGTGGAATAGTGAACCTCTTCGATGGCAATATCTCGATAACGGCACCAGCGACAAATTGTGGGTTTGGGTCATTAAAAATCCCTGTTTAAACCCAGCTAAATGGCATACGAAACTTAGTGGCCCAATAACTAGTTTTGGAATATCCGGGTGCAGAATTGTGGAATAGTGAACCACTTAGATCACGATATCTCGGTAACGGCACCAGCGACAAATTCTGAGTCTAGTTACTCGAAAAGCCCTGTTCGAACCCAGCTAAAGGGTATACGAAACTTGGTGGCCCCATAAATAGTTTTGGAGATATCCGGGTGCATAAATGTGGAATAGTGAACCACTTGCATCGCAATATCTCGATAACGGCACCAGCGACAAATTCTGTGTTTGGGTAATTAAAAAGCCCTGCTTAAACCCAGGTAAATGGTATACGAAACTTGGTGACTCCATAACTAGTTTTAAAGATGTCCGGGTGCAGAATTGTGCAATGTTCACCACCTTCGATGGCAATATCTCGATAACGACACCAGCGACAAATTGTGGGTTTGGGTCATTAAAAATCCCTATTTGAACCAAGCTTAACGGTATAAACTTGGTGGCCCCATAACTGGTTTTGGTGATTCTGTGTTTCCATCCATCCATAACTAGTTTTAAAGATATCCGGGTGCAAAATTGTGGAATAGTGAACCACTTATTTCGCGATATCTCGGTAACGGCACCAGCGACAAATTCTGGGTCCAGTTACTTCAAAATAACCTGTTCGAACCCAGCTAAACGGTATACGAATCTTGGTGGCCCCATAAATAGTTTTGGAGATATACGGGTGCAGAAATGTGGAATAGTGAACTACTTATATCGCGATATCTCGATAACAACACTACCGAAAAATTCTGGGTCCAGCTACTTGAAAAGCCCTGTTCGAACCCAGCTAAACGGTATACGAAACTTGGTGGCCCCACAACTAGTTTTGGAGATATCCAGGTGCAGATATGTGGAATAGTGAATCACTTAAATCGCAATATCTCGATAACGGCACCAGCGACAAATTCTGAGGCTAGTTACTCGAAAGGCCCTGTTCGAACCCAGCTAAACGGTATACGAAAGTTGGTGGCCCCATAAATAGTTTTGGAGATATCCGGGTGCATAAATGTGGAATAGTGAACCACTTACATCGCAATATCTCGATAACGGCACCAGCGACAAATTCTGTATTTGGGTAATTAAAAAGCCGTTTAAACCCAGGTAAATGGTATACGAAACTTGGTGACCCCATAACTAGTTTTAAAGATATCCGGGTGCAGAAATGTGCAATAGTAAACCTCTTGGATTGCAATATCTCGATAACGGCACCAGCGACAAATTCTGGGTTTGGGTCATTAAAAAGCCCTATTCTAACCCAGCTTAACGGTATACGAAACTTGGTGGCCCCATAATTAGTTTTGGAGATATCCGGGTGCAGATATGTGGAATAGTGAACCACTTTCATCGCAATATCTCGCTTGATAACGGCACCGGCGAAAAATTTTGTGTTTGTGTACCTAAAAAGCCCTCTTTGAGATCAGCTTAATGGTATGCAAATCATTGCGACTTTTTGTTTAGTTTCAGAAAATCAGTTTCAAAAATTTTTCTTGAACCCCACAGGAGCGACGTAATGTTATCGTACAAAACAAATTTGGACATTGCATGACATAAATTATGTTTTTGTTTTAAGCCTAATATCTTGTGGAATAATTGAGATACGATTTGTTGGACCCACAGTGGTACAATTTCCGCGAAAAAAAATATTTTCTTTTAAAATTTTGCTTGTAAGACTTAAATGTCAGCAACAAATTCGAACAAACTCATTGACGGCTAATGGGCATAGTTCTGCATCACTTGGTTCAATACAAGAGAAATTATTAGCAAAATAGAGTTTTTTGAAGATTTATGGCGTTTGATTTATTCTCCTATCGCTTGCCAATCAGGAGTTATGGGGTGGCCCTTAGCACCAAATTCTGGCATGGGAATTTTTGTGGCCCCTTGTGGTGGTCCCCCAGATTTACCTACGTTATTTTTTCGCTTTCCTATATGCTTATAGGAAAACCTTCATTACCAACAAATTGACAGAAAATTTTTCGTCACCAGATAGTTCCCTATACTTTTCCTCTAAATTCGTTCTGGATAACTATCGGTGTATATTCTGGAGTGTCCGGAAGTCCTGAAGGATGTAGATTTATTTTTATATTATTTTTCACCTCCTGTTAACGTTTTTTTTTAAATTTATTTACCCTACGCCGTGCTCTTTTATATTTATTAGGTCATGTTTTTAACCAAAATTCAAAAATTTCTTCAAGAAATACCAAATCCAACTTGTTTGTACTTGTAAACCTGTCGGACCCCGTAGGATCACAAGACGGGATACAAGCAATTCCCACGACAGACCGTACTCAACAATCTATCAAAGACGAATTACTAGTACCGTTAGTAAAACAAACGGGAATAAAATCTTTTGAAAGACAACTAGCGTTCCCCTGATGGAACGATAACATCAATCCATCTGAAGGCGACCCGCTATTAGTCGATTAAAAAATTCCGTTTTGTTTTGTTTTTCTTATATGCCTTTATCCTTCCTTTTTTTATTCGCGTAGAAACTATTTGGCGTCTATAATTTTTCCGAAAAAATTACTTATGTCCTGAGAGGTTTCTCCTTACATGAAGATAGCGAGAACGGTCGAAACACGGCGAACCTCCGTCAAATATTTTAATTTGACATTTGGCAAAATGATATTAATATAAACGGTGCCTTCATAAAATACGCCATGAAATGACAGCACCCTCTCTAAATCACTCACAAAGAAAAAATGGACTTAGGGAATGTATTTTGGGGGCCTCAAAGAGGAAATACAACCGAACGATTATTTGATCTAACCTAACCAAAAAAATATGGAGAACCATAAATTACTGTGAATTATACCGGGTAGGACTCGGGTAACGCAGAACACAGGAGCCACAAGTTCAGGGTTAAGAAAAGAGACGAATCCAGAAACTGGTAACGAAGCTCATCGGACGGCCAGAAGCTGGTGCCGAATACTTAGTTTAAAAAGCAAGTGAGATGACGTCCAGAAACTGGTAACGAAGCTTAGCGGACGACCAGAAGCTGGTAACGTTTAGTTTAGCAGTGGACCGCGTGTACTGGTCAGTTGTATGGCGTGTTAGATCGCCTTTTTTATTGAAACACGACAGTTTTCGAATAGGTACCAAACTGTTGCCAATACCTTTTTATTTTATTATACGAGATGCACGCCTTTAATTTATATGGATCCTACTAATTTAAAATGATAAAAAGTGATACAAATTTATTTTGTATGAAATTAGCTCTGTGTTTCGGACTTCCAATGTCTATATTTTATTTACACGTGTATAAATAAAATTTAGACAATGGAAGTCGGAAACACAGAGTTAATTTCAAACACATCATTGTCTCAAACTTTCAAACAATTTATTTTGTAATTGTCAGAGCAGATCGGAGAGAACAATTCCCCATACCCAAGCCAGTAATTTGTTTATAAAACGTGTTGTCAAAATTAAAATAACTGTTGTCCAATGTAAAACCTAAGAGTTCCAAGAATTGTTTACGATTTAAAGTACAGTTGTTTTCTATTAGTGACCATCTTTATTTTATTAAGTGTTTGATTTGGGTGGCCTATCGGGATATTAGTAAATAGAAATACCATATCCAACGAGATAAAGACATAATTTGGGGATAATTGAAAATTTTGCAGAGATTCTACAACTTCAAAAGAATTTTTTAAGTGATAGTTGTCTTTCTCAAATGCAAGATAGCAGATCTGCAAGATATTTGATTGAAGGTTCTGGAATTCTCCGTGGTGAAGAGAGATCATATTGCAAGTAATAATTATATCCAAAAAATGACTTGCAATATAGATATATAGATAGGTGAACACCAAACTCACAATTGGTCTTAATGGTGTATTATTTACGTCCATTAGGTTGGGGGACCATTATAGAGTGTCACAAAAATACCAATGCCATAATTTATAGATAATTTGTTGCTAATTTACTACCAAAGAATAAAATTTGTAGCGGCAGCCGTTACCGAGAAAACTGAGACCCCTCTAACTTAACCATTAAGCTAGGGGACCACCCCATAGCTGCCGTTTGGGTAACAGTAGAACAATAAGTCATACATCATAATTTGTAGCTCGAATGGTACATCTGCACTCAAAAATAAAAATGGCAAAAAATAACATAGATCTTTTTTATTTCCAAAAAAGTTATTTACGAAACTAATTCCTGTTTTATGGGTGACTAAAATAAAGGGCCACAGAAATAATTATGCCATAATTTGTAGCTAATTTGTTACGAAAGCCTAATATTTGTAGGGGCAGCCGTTACCGAGAAAACTGAGACCCCTCTAAATTAACCGTTAAACTAGAGGGACCACCCCATAACTGACGTTTAGGTAACAGTAGGACAATAAATCATACACCATAATTTGTAGCTCGAAGGGTACATCTGCACTCAAAAATAAAAATGGCAAAAAATAACATGGATTTTGTTTTATTTTGAAAAAACTCATTTACGTATATTAATCCCGTTTTATACGTTGAAATGATACATTGAACATCAGCATGTTGCAAACACTTTACTTGAATTTGTTACCGCCAATTTGAAAGTATAAAAATCATTATTTTTACAAGAAACAATTTTTTTTTTATGGAAAATTAAATTAAGGAGATTATCCTATAAAACAAGTCTGTTCGACAGAGACAGATAAATGAAACTTTATAATTTGTGGGTGAGCACTTATCTGCTAAAACAAAAGAAATTCTATGAAAAAATGTATATTGTTAACCTTTTTGAAATAAGCTTTGTTAGTGTTTAGTTGTTGGACAAGAAAATAATTTCTAGCAGCTGTCGTTACCAGGATATAGCTGTTTAATAAAGTCACTAACTGGAAAACTACAAATCTTTATACCCGTTTACAAGAAGCTAATTTGTTACGTAAGAGAATAATTTGTAGCTGCTGCCGTTACCGAGATATGGCTATCTGGACACTCGACACAAAGAGTAACATATCTCAGACAGTAAATAGAGGGAATCTCGTGTCCGCGACTAAAAATTAATGTAAGACTCGTGGCATATCGGACAAAGCGTTTTTGTTTCTCACTTCATTACGACCAGGCCTCCAATATCTAATAGAGAATCCAGACACCGACAGACCTGTTTCATCCTTATTAGGAATCATCAGGAGTCATAGGATTGTACCTGGCAGTTGAAGCTACACAGGTAACCACGCACACCTCTCGAATTTAAAACAAAAAGTTTGTAATTCGACAGGTGGCGCACACCGCTTCCACGTCCCCGCGGATTACAAACTTTTTGTTTTAAATTCGAGTGGTGTGCGTGGTTGCCTGTGTAGCTTCAACTGCCAGATACAATCCTGTGACTCCCTGATTATTCCTAATAAGGATGAAACAGGTCTGTAGGTGTCTGGATTCTCCATTAGATATTGGAGGCCTGGTCGTAATGAAGTGAGAAACAAAAACGCTAATTTGTTACGTAAGAAAATAATTTGTAGCTGCTGCCATTAGTGATATATGTCTTTTTAAGTAAGTCACGTGACCTAAAAATTAAAATATTTCATGAACTAACTAGAGGGACACAACCCTTTAGATCTCATCGGAATAAGCTTGGCTGGTACAAACTTGTTACGGAAGAAAATAATTTGTAGCTGCTGCCGTTACCGAGATATGACTATCTGGACACTCGACACCAAAAGTAACATATCCTAGAAACTAACTAGGGGGTCAAAAATTTTCATACCGCATTAGAATAAGCTCGGATGGTGCCAATTTGTTACGTAAGAAAATAATTTGTAGCTGCTGCCATTAGTGATATATGTCTTTTTAAGTAAGTCACATGACCTAAAACTTTTCATGAACTAACTAGAGGGTCACAACCCTTTAAACCTCATAGGAATAAGCTTAGTTGGTACAAATTTGTTACGAAAGAAAATCATTTGTAGCTGCTGCCGTTATCGAGATATGTCTATCTGGACACTCGACACAAAAAGTAACCAGGTGGTCACAACTTTTTATACCTCATTAAAATAAGCTCGGATTGTGCTAATTTGTTACGTAAGAAAATAATTTGTAGTTGCTGCCATTAGTGACATATGTCCTCTTAAGTAAGTCATGTGACTTAAAGATTGAAATATTTGATGAACTAACTAGAGGGTCACAACCTTTTATACCTTATCGGAATAAGCTTGGTTGGTACAAATTTGTTACGTAAGAAAATAATTTGTAGCAGCTGTCGTTACGGGGATATGGCTGTTTAATAAAGACTTAAAATAGCTTATGAACCAACTGGAAAATTACAACTCTTTATACCCCTTTACAAGAAGCTAATTTGATACGCAAGAAAATAATTTGTAGCTGCTGCTTACCGAAATATGTCTATCTGAACACTCGATACAAAAAGTAACACATCTCAGAAAATAACCAGGGGGGTTACAACTTTTCATACCTCTTTAGAATAAGCTCGGATGGTACTAATTTGTTACGTAAGAAAATAATTTGTAGCTGCTGCCACTAGTGATATGTTTTTTTAAGTAAGTCACGTGACCTAAAAATTGAAATATATTATGAACTCACAACCCTTTAGACCTCATCGGAAAAAGCTTGATTGGTACAAATTTGTTACGGAAGAAAATAATTTGTAGCTGCTGCCGTTACTGAGATATGGCTATCTGGACACTCGACACAAAGAGTAACATATCTCAGAAAGTAAATAGGAGGTCACAACTTTTTGTACCTCATTAGAATAAACTCGGATGGTGCTAATTTGTTACGTAAAAAAAATAATTTGTAGCTTCTGCCATTACTGATATATGTCTTTTTAAGTAAGTTACGTGACCTAAAAATTGAAAGATTTCATGAACCAACCAGAGGGTCACAACCTTTTATACCTCATCGGAATAAGCTTGGTTGGTACAAATTTGTTACGTAAGAAAATAATTTGTAGCGCTTGCCGTCACCGAAATATGACTATCTGGACAATCGACACAAAAAGTAACATATCTCAGAAACCTACTAGGTGGTCACAACTTTTTATACCTCATTAGAATAAGCTCGGTTGGTGCTAATTTCTTAAATAAGAAATTAATTTGTAGCTGTTGCCGTTACCGAGATATGGCGATCTGGACACTCCACACAAAATGTAACATATCTCAGAAGCTAACTAGGGTGTACAACTTTTAATACCTCATTAGAATAAGGTCGGTTAGTGCTAATTTGTTACGTAAGAAAATAATTTGTAGCTGCTGCTGTTACCGAGATATGGCTATCTGGAAACTCGACACAAAGTTATATATAATATCTCAAAAATAAATAGGGGGTCACAAATTTTTGTACCTCATTAGAATAAGCTCGGATGGTGTTAATTTGTTACGTAAAAAAATAATTTGTAGCTTTTGCCATTACTGATATATGTCTTTTTAAGTAAGTTACGTGACCTAAAAATTGAAATATTTCATGAACCAACAAGAGGGTCACAACCGTTTATACCTAATCGGAATAAGCTTGGTTGGTACAAATTTGTTACGTAAGAAAATAATTTGCAGCTGCTGCCATTACCGAGATATGGCTATCTGGACACTCTACACAAAAAATACCATATCTCAGGAAGTAACTAGGGGGTCACAACTTTTTATACCTTATTAGAATAAGCTCGGTTGGTGCTAATTTGTTAAAGAAGAAAATAATTTGTAGCTGTTGCCGTTACCGAGATATGGCGATCTGGACACTCGACACAAAATGTAACATATCTCAGAAGCTAACTAAAGGGTACAACTTTTAATACCTCATTAGAATAAGGTCGGTTAGTGCTAATTTGTTACGTAAGAAAATAATTTGTAGCTGCTGCTGTTACCGAGATATGGCTATCTGGAAACTCAACACAAAAACTAACACATGGTAAAAATTAACTGTAGAGCCAAAACTCCTCTCATCTCGTAATTTACTAAAAGCGATACATTTTAAATAAGCAAACACTTTATTATCAGTATTACAGGGTTACAGTTACAGCTTACAGTAAGTTTTTTTTTATGTCACTTCTTGCGTAACAAATTAGCACCATCCAAGCTCATTCTAATGAGGTGAAAAAAGTTGTGACCCCCCAGGTTAGTTCCTGAGATATGTTACTTTTTGTGTCGAGTGTCCAGATAGCCATATTTCGGTAACGGCAGCAGCTACAAATTATTTTCTTCCGTAACAGATTAGTATCAACCAAGCTTATTCCGATGAGTTATAAAAGGTTGTGACCCTCTAGTTGGTTCATGAAATATTTCAATTTTTTGGTCACGTGACTTACTTAAAAATACATATATCACTAATGGCAGCAGCTACAAATTATTTTCTTACGTAACAAATTAGAACCATCCGAGACTATTCTAATGAGGTATAAGTTGTGACCCCCTAGTTAGTTTCTGAGATATGTTACTTTTTGTGTCGAGTGTCCAGATAGCTATATCTCGATAACAGCAGCAGCTACAAATTATTTTCTTCCGTAACAAATTAGTACCAACCAAGCTTATTCCGATGAGGTATAAAAGGTTGACCCTGTAGTTGGTTCACGAAATATTTTTATTTTTTGGTCACGTGACTTACTTAAAAAGACATATCACTAATGGCAGCAGCTACAAATTATTTTCTTACGTAAAAAATTAGCACCATCCGAGCTTATTCTAATAAGGTATAAAAAGTTGTGATCCCCTAGTTAGTTTCTGAGATATGTTACTTTTTGTATCGGGTGTCAGATAGCCATATCTCGGTAACGGCAGCAGCTACAAATTATTTTCTTACGAAGCAAATTAGTACCAAACAAGCTTATTCCGATAAGGTATATAAGGTTGTGACCCTCTAGTTGGTTCATGAAATATTTCAATTTTTAGGTCACGTAACTTACTTAAAAAGACATATATCAGTAATGGCAGATGCTACAAATTATTTTCTTACCGAACAAATTAGCACCATCCGAGCTTATTCTAATGAGGTACAAAAAGTTGTGACCCACCTATTTACTTTCTGAGATGTTACTCTTTGTGTCGAGTGTCCAGATAGCCATATCTCGGTAACGGCATCAGCTACAAATTATTTTCTTCCGTAACAAATTTGTACCAACCAAGCTTTTTTCGATGAGGTCTAAAGGGTTGTGACCCTCTAGTTGGATCATGAAATATTTCAATTTTTTGGTCATGTGACTTACTTAAAAAGACATATATCACTAATGGCAGCAGCTACAAATTATTTTCTTACGTAAAAAATTAGAACCATCCGAGATTATTCTAATGAGGTATAAACAGTTGTGACCCCCTAGTTAGTTTCTCAGATATGTTACTTTTTGTGTCGGGTGGCAGATAGCCATATCTCGATAACGGCAGCAGCTACAAATTATTTCCTTCCGTAACAAAATTGTACCAACCAAGCTTATTCCGATGAGGTCTAAAGGGTTGTGTGACCCTCTAGTTCGTTCATGAAATATTTCAATTTTTAGGTTACGTGACTTACTTAAAAAGACATATATCACTAATGACAGCAGCTACAAATAATTTTCTTACGTAACAAATTAGCACCATCCGAGCTTATTCTAATGAGGTATAAAAAGTTGTGACCCCCTAGTTAGTTTCTAATGATCTGATATGTCACTTTTTGTGTCGAGTGTCAGATAGCCATATCTCGGTAACGGCAGCAGCTACAAATTATTTTCTTACCCCCTAGTTAGTTCATGAAATATTTGAATTTTTAGGTCATGTGACTTACTTCATGAGATATGTATTATTCATGGAAGCAGGTTCAAATTATTTTCTTACGTAAAAAATTAGCTTGTTGTAAATGGGTATAAAGAGGTATGATTTTCCATTTAGTTCATAAGCTATTTTGATTTTGAGGTCAAGTGACTTCATTAAACAGGCATATCCTGGTAACGACAGCTGCTAGAAATTATTTTCTTGTCCAACAACTAAACACTAACAAAGCTTATTTCAAAAAGGTTAGAAATATACATTTTTTCATAGTATTTCTTTTGTTTTAGCAGAGAAGTGCTCACCGACAAATTATAAAGTTTCATTTATCTGTCTCTGTTGAACAGACTTGATTTATAGCGTGATCTCCTCAATTTAATTTTCTGTAAAAAAAAATATTTTTTCTTCTTATAAAAATAATGATTTTTATACTTTTAAATTGGCGGTAACAAATTCAAGTAAAGTGTTTGCAACATGCTGATGTTTTTAATGTATCATTTAAATGTATTAAACGGGATTAAGATACGTAAATGAGTTTTTTCAAAATAAAAAAAAAACTATTTTATTTTTGCCATTTTTTATTTTTGAGAGCAGATGTACCCTTCGAGCTATAAATTATGGTGTATGACTTATTGTCCTACTGTTAGCAAAAAGTCAGTTATGGGGTGGTCCCCCTAGCTTAATGGTTAATTTAGAGGGGTCTCAGTTTTTTCGGTAACGGCTGCCGCTACAAATATTATTCTTTGATAACAAATTAGCAACAAATAGGTAAAAATTATGGCATAATTACTTTTGTGGCCCTTTATTTTAGTCAGCCATAAAACAGGAATTAGTTTCGTAAATAACTCTTTTAGAAAAAAAAAATCTATGTTATTTTTTGCCATTTTTATTTTTGTGTGCAGATGTACCCTTCGAGCTACAAATTATGGTGTATGACTTATTGTTCTACTATTACCCAAACGGCAGCTGCCGCTACAAATTTTATTCTTCGGTAACAAATTAGCTACAAATTATGGCATAAGTATTTTTGTGGCCCTTTATTTGGGTCACCCATAAAACAAGAAATAGTTTTCTTTTAGCTCACCTGCATTTCTCAAATAATGAGCTATGCCCTAAAGGTGATCGTCCCTTCAAATTAAATGCATTACTGGATCTGTACAATAAAAACTTTCAAGCGGCTGATACTCCTGGAGAGTACGTGTGCATAGATGAAACCATGATTCCGTTTAGGGGATGGCTATCATTCTTACAATACATACCCGGAAAGCGTCATAAGTATGGCGTAAAAATGTTTAAATTATGTGGGCAAGGTGGATATACATTCAATTCAAAAATTTACGCTTCAAAACAGGCAGAACATTAGTTACTGAAAATTATTATACAAGTGTCAGTTGAACATCAACTCAATGACAATAATATTCACTTGATTGGTACACTGAGAAGAAACAGAAAGTACAATCCAAAGCCAGTTTTTCAGAAGCAGCTGGAAAGAGGAGAAATGACAGCTCTTGAAAGCAACACAAAAGTTATAGTTGGAAAATGGGTTGATAAACGTGACGTTTGCTTTTTAACCACAAAATCCCTTCCTGAAATGATTGAAGTAAATACAAAAAAAGGAATAAAAAAAGCCTAGTACAATAGTATAATCATATATTGACGTGTCGGATCAAAGATCGTCTTACAGCAACCCAGTTGGAAGATCAATTAAATGGTATAGTAAGTTGGCAATGGAGCTTCTGACTGGTACCCTAGTTGTAAACGCACTACTTTATAACACAGCTTTGAACAAGAAAATGGATATAAGGACAATTAGTTAAAAAACCTGTGTAATGCGGTAATATTATCAACGTAAAAGGCGCATTTTTACAGCTAATAATAAAAGTTCCAATGTGTTACATTTACGTATATTGTACCGCGACTACTATTGCTAGGTAGCCTCGATACCTTATTAATTGGAACAATTATTGATATATACATAAACTATAGCGAGATGTACCGGGTGTTTGAATTGAATATTAAACATAAGAGTTATTATATATATATACATCTTCTGGCCATAAATGACTTGCTATTTTGTCGAGTTCGCTCTCACTTTTAACTATGTAGGTATTCATTACATATATTTCTCAATTGTAAAATATTTTTCAAAACAATTTTATTTGAAGTTGTTTAGGTTGTAGTTGTTCCAATGAAAATTTTCATAAATAAATGTCAGCCTCTTTCATGCTCACGATGCGTCCTTTTTCGAAGTCGTTTAAATGATGAAATTGTTGGCGGCCGCCAACTCTTGGCATTTTTATTTTTAAGTAAACTGTAAGCAATCCAAAAAGACCAATAACTACTAGAAAAATGATTTAAAATTTTCACGGAAGGTCTTTTATATGATGGTTGTTTTTGAAAATGAATATAAAAAATCTGTGAAAAAAAGAAAAATTAGAAGACAAAAAATTTATCAAATATTTTTTTTTGAGATAAGGTATACACACAAATAATTTTCATTCCAATAATTATCCATATATGTGTGACAAGCGCTCGTCATTCTTTATTATATTAGTCTTAACCCTAAAATAACACAAGATCACTTAGCCCCCTGTCACATTTCTTTGCGAACACAAATATGCATCAACTCGTCCTTGAATACAATTTTCGACATAGATTGCACATCTCAACATTAGATATTCACTAACTCTTACTAATTAACACTCTAAAAAATATTCTTATTGTGCAAAAGGTTGCAACCTATTTTTGTGTACACTTAATTTTTTACCTTGATCGCTTTTTATTTTACAATTTATACCGTCCGTGGAAATAACTGTAAAGGGACCCGTATATCAAGGATAAAATTTTGTTCTGTTCTCACTACTCAAAATGACTTGGTCTCCGGGCCTTAAATGTATTTCCCTCGAATTTTTAGCTGTGTCATAATACATTTCCCGCGTTTCTTTCGCTTTTTACAGAATTTCATTCGCGCGCTTATGAGATAATTGTAGTCTGTATCTTACCTCCTGATAATAAGCGTCAATATTATAGACAGGATCTATTCTGGTACCTAACAATGCGTTATCGATATCTGCCTTACGTGCAAACACGAGCTCAAACGGTGTGTAGTTGTGATATATGCTGGGTGTTGTATTATAACAAAAACTGCAATAACGTGTCCAATCATCCCAATTTGTTTGTGCAGTGTTCTTGTAATTGCTCGAGTACTTCGTTTTTGTATTAGGTGCCCATGTCCGTTCTAATTTTCCTCATAGGCCGGTATACCAATACACATTCGTTCATTATATCCCTTGCAACCGTATTAGCTTCTTTGTTTGGTATGGGCAATATTATCATATATTTTGTTAAATCACACCAAAGTGTTACAGCATATAAGTTTTTATTTATAGTTTTCGTGAACGCTTTTCGAGGCGTTGGTGTTATTACCAAGGGTTCTACATGTGCAACTTTCTTTTTATTTAGCTGACATTTCTTGCAATTCTTAACGTATGAGTTAACGTCTCGAGAGATACCTTTTCACCTGTACCTAGTCATGATTTTCTTTAAAAGCTTTTTCTGACCGCAGTGTCCTCCCGAGAGTGGGTCATCATGATATTTTTCTACTATCTTTATCTTTAATTATTTGTGGATCTTTGTACAAAATAATAGATATGTTTTTCAGTATTAAATGACCTATTTCTTTGAATTCATTTTTAGTGCACTTTTTAAATATTGGGTCATTTAATTTTAATTTTAAAAATTTTAATTTATAACTATTAGCCATACTATTAAGCTGAGATAGTATTTTCTCTACGAATTTTTTTTTTCGCACTGAATTCTTCCCTTTTTACTCAGCAGTATCCTAAGATATTTGGGTCTTAATTCAAATTTTAATATAGAATATTTAATTATACTCACATTATCTAAGGTTTCATATATTCTTGGGCATTCTGTTAACTCATTTTTGTTTTAATTTTTAATTGTTAATTGCTTCTGTTTTTGGTTTTTGACATGGCACAAGTTTCCGCTAAAATGTGCACTGACTGAGTCTGTGCATCTGCGCCTACATTATCTTTTTCTTTTATGTACTATATCTCAAAATCATATTCTTTAAGGTCTAATCTCATTCTTGTTAATTTTGAAGATGGGGTTTTCATTGAAAAGAGATAGATATGATCTAATTTTACAATAAATTAATTTCCGTATAAGTACGCTCTAAAATGCTTGATGGCAAAGTGGAACCTTTTGTAAACGATTTAGAAGCATACGACATTGGAAACTCATTTCCATTAAAATTTTGTACTAAAATAGCTCCACAAGCTTCGCTAGATGCGTCTGTCGTTACTATAAACTGTCTTTGGAAATCTGGATATTGCAAAATTTTAGGATCTATTACAGCATGTTTTAGTCAATATAAAATTTACATTTTTCCTAGTTAGCTGGTTTAATAGTTTTGCAATTTCCGCAAAGCTAGGAATAAATCTTCTGTAGTAATTACAAAAAGCTACGAAACGTTTTGCTGATCCAACGTTTGTTGGAATGGGATAGGATAATTTTTGACAATTGCATATTTTGAATCATCTGGCAGTATACCGTTGCTTGCAATTTTGTGCCCTAAAAATGTAACCTGTTGCTGAAAAACTTTCGGCACGTTGGAAAAACGTCTCTTAAGTTTTGTAAAGAATGCTTTTTCTGGCGTAATTTCAGCGAATGCCATGGTCATCATTCTTTGGAAGCTATTTTTAGACCGAATGGTAGGCTAGTAAACCTATTGGCTCCTGAACTTGTACTGAAACTCATTAGATCTCGTGACTTTTCTTTTAAAGGGATTTGATGGAACCCAGTTATCAAATCTAACGTTGAAAAATATTTGGCTTGGGAAAGGAAATTTATCTGCTAATAATTTTTTGTTGATAACTCTAAAATCTGTCACCAATCTCCATGATTTCTCTCCATGAGTGTCCTTCTTTGGCACCAATAAAATTTGACTATTATATTCTAACAATGAAGATTCTATTATGCCATTTTCCAACATTTTCTCTAATTGTGAATTTATTTCGCTTGTTTGTGCATGTGGAATACGGTAATTCTTTATATGTACTGGCGTTGGATCCACCAACTTTAGCTCTTGCTCATAAAAATTGTTTGTAGTCAGCTTATCATTTTTTAAGGCAAATATATCTGAAAATTCTTCACAAAGTTTAATAGTCTCACTCTTTACGAAATTAGGTATGTCTTGGTGTAATTAATTGAATAACCTATTTTTATTTTGTGCCTGCCCATATTTAAAAATGTAATACTCGCTTAAGTAGGTAGTTTCTATATCCTCATTCTTTATTACGACGCTTTCTAGTGTAGCGTTAAGGATTTGCAATTTCCGCAAAGCTAGGAATAAATCTTTTGTAGTAATTACAAAAAGCTACGAAACGTTTTGCTGATTCAGCATTTGTTGGAATGGGATAGTTTTTGACAATTGCATATTTTGGGTCATCTGGTAGTATACCGTTGCTTGTAATTTTGTGCCCTAAAAATGTAATCTGTTGCTGAAAAACTTTCGAACGTTGGAAAAACGTCTCTTAAGTTTTGTAAAGAATGCTTTTTCTGGCGTAATTCCAGCGAATGCCATAGTCATCATTCTTTGGAACCTATTTTTAGACCGAATGGTAGCCTAGTATACCTATAGGCTCCTGAACTTGTACTGAAACTCATTAGATCTCGTGACTTTTCTTTTAAAGGGATTTGATGGAATCCAGCTTTCAAATCTAACGTTGAAAAATATTTGGCTTGGCAAAGGAAATTTAACTGCTAATAATTTTTTGTTGATAACTCTTAAATCTGTCACCAATCTCCATGATTTCTCTGCATGAGTGTCCTTCTTTGGCACCAATAAAATTGGACTATTATATTCTGACACTGAAGGTTCTATTATGCCATTTTCCAACATTTTCTTTACTTGTGAATTTATTTCGCTTGTTTGTGCATGTGGAATACGGTAATTCTTTATATGTACTGGCGTTGGATCCACCAACTTTAGCTCTTGCTCATAAATTTTGTTTGTAGTCAGCTTATCATTTTTTAAGGCAAATATATCTGAAAATTCTTCACAAAGTTTAATAGTCTCGCTCTTTACGAAATTAGGTATGTCTTGGTTTAATTAATTGAATAACCTATTTCTATTTTCTGCCTGCCCATATTTAAGAATGTAATACTCGCTTTATTAGGTAGTTTCTATATTCTCATTTTTTTATTACGACGCTTTCTAGTGTAGCGTTAATGATTCGAATTACAGGACTTGACCGAGACACTACGGACCCACCAACAAATACTCCTGGTATAATTTATTTCTTTGAAACAACTGCATCCTCAATTAAGTGCTCTAGTCTTTTGCATTTTCGAAGAACTTCACATCTAGGTGGTATAACTAAAATATCATCTTGTGGGCTATTGTAAATTGGCAATACAATTTCTTGCCTGCCCTTTCATATAGTCATTGTCCAGCCGCCATTGTCTAACTGGCACTGGTATTTAGACATAAAATCGCGGCCCAAAATGCCGTCAGCTGGAATAGGAAATTCTTTGTTTACTATATGAAATGTATGTTCGACTGCGTAAGAATTTTCTATAATAATTCTTGTCAACGTAGTCCCCAACGATTGCGTTAATCCCTCTGTTATACCTTTTATTTTGCTAGCATTTGACTTGTTTACTATTTGTGGTGCATTTATTTTTGTTCTTTTCATTAACGAGATATCTGAACCAGTATCCACTAAAAAAATTGAAGTATCATGTACCCTGTCATTTGCGAGGAAAACACTATATAATTAGAAAGCGACAGGGATAAAATTTTACAGATCCCCGATAGGACACATATGGGGTTCTGGCTGGTTTTCCGAACTATCTTCTGTCTCATATTTATTGAGTTTCTTTGAGGATAACTTTTATTTAAGCCCGATCTGTAGGCTCTATTCTGATTTTGACCTCTATAATTCTGATCCCTATAATTTTGATCTCTATAACTTTGGCCTCTATAATTTTGATCTCTGTAACTTTAACCTCTATAATTTTGATCTCTGTAACTTTGACTTCTATAATTTTGACCGCTGTATGCCTGCGTGTGTGTAGAAGCGGCCTGGTAGCTAGAATTTCTATTGTTTAACCTATGGTAATTACTTGAAAAATGATTACCACGATTATAATGACCTCTACTGTTTCTGTGTTGTCTTGTGATCAACACCGTAGATGAGGTGGCTTCTGAAGCTATATTAACGCATTTGGTTAACGCCTCTTGGCAAATACCAAATGTGCCGTCTCCTCAAATTAATTTTACCCTTTGTTTGTTTTCGTTTTCAGCGTGTTCACCGCTTTTTCTGATTCTTTTTAAGCTTGAAGCTAGGTGCTCTACTTCAGAAGCACATTGGGCAGACTGCTTTGAATCTCAATCTCCGATTAGATACCTAGCTTTTCCTGACAGTCTTGTTTTCACAAAAGTCACTGCATTCTGTTCATTTCCTTCGCAGCTGGCCTCTAATAGACTTAATGCGTCTAAAAAAGACAGTAATATCTATCCGGCGTACCGTCAAACACCTGTGGCAAAATTTTGCTAGCAAAATCGAAAAAATCTTTAGCGGACGTAGCCATTGTATTAATTTCAATTTTGTCTTGCCTCTTTGTATCGAATTCGTTTTTTCTGTATCGTTCGATTCTCAAGAGATTTCTTCTTCGTCGTCAATAATTATTAAATCCTCGTCAATTATTTCTAGATTTATACACTGTGTGCACAAAGTGGGTATCTTACAAGTCACTTTTAGAACCTGAAAAGACCTAACTACTCTGTCACGAATATATGTAAATAAGTTCTTTACGGTTTGGTACTGTGTTTCGTTTAACGTACGATAAAATGTGACTACTATTTTAACAAATTGATTATAGTATTTTACCAAGCTATCTCTAACTTCATTACGTATGTCCTGGGAATTATGTATTTTTTCTTTTAAAACCCGTTTTGACTCACTCGTTATTTTATTGTTTAATTTGTTTTTGCCTTGCAAGCCTTCCGACATACAAAAAATTAAAAATTAACATCTAAAATTTTTAAAAAATATTTTTTCTTTTCTTGGTTCAAAAGCATTGCAAAAAAAATGTTACGCGCTTAAATATAAACACAATATTTCCTGAGCTAAACAAAAATTGAGTGTTCATAAATACTAAATTAATTATTGATTTTAACCGATAGCTACGATTTTTAAGTTCTATGTAATATGGTACCTACTTAATATTATAAATTAATACAACATTATCATTGTCTACGTAAGTAGTTGCGCAATGTCCTCAACACGTTCCAAAAGTTTCTTGTTGTGCAGTATGCTCTATACGTAGATTTGACTTTTCATTTTGCAACTAAGCGTGTCAACATTCCATTTTGCTACCATACTATATTGTATTTAAACATTTTTTTGTTTCATAGATTAGGTACCTATACCAGCGTTCGAATTGTTTATATTATTTTAACGAACAGCTACCCACTAAGCAAAAACCTGTTACATTTATATTACCTCAATGTATTTTTGTAACCTATTATGTAACGCAACTTGTAACCTTAACGACGATATTACATTGCCAGTACATCAAGTGTCCTAAATCCTTTCCTGAAATGATTGAAGTAAATACAAAAAAAGGAATAAAAAGAAGCCTAGTACAATAGTAGAATCATATATTGACGTTTCGGATCAAAGATCGTCTTACAGCAACCCAGTTGGAAGATCAATTACCTGTGTAATGCGGTAATATTATCAACGTAAAAGGCGCATTTTTATAGCTTATAATGGGGTGTTACCATAATAAAAGTTCCAATGTGTTACATTTACGTATATTGTACCGCGACTACTATTGCTAGGTAGCCTCGATACCTTATTAATTGGAACAATTATTGATATATACATAAACTATAGCGAGATGTACAGGGTGTTTGAATTGAATATTAAACATAAGAGTTATTATATATATATATATACATCTTCTGGCCATAAATGACTTGCTATTTTGTCGAGTTCGCTCTCACTTTTAACTATGTAGGTATTCATTTCAAAACAATTTTATTTGAAGTTGTTTAGGTTTTAGTTGTTCCAATGAAAATTTTCATAAATAAATGTCAGCCTCTTTCATGCCCACGATGCGTCCTTTTTCGAAGTCGTTTAAATGAGGAAATTGTTGGCGACCGCGAACTCTTGGCATTCTTATTTTTAAGTAAACTGTAAGCAATCCAAAAAGACCAATAACTACTAGAAAAATGATTTAAAATTTTCAGGGAAGGTTTTTATGTGATGGTTGTTTTTGAAAATGCATATAAAAAATCTGTGAAAAAAGGAAAGATTAGAAGACAAGAAATTTATCAAATATTTTTTTTTTGAGATAAGGTATACACACAAATAATTTTCATTCAAATAATTATCCATATATGTGTGACAAGCGCTCGTTATTCTTTATTATATTAGTCTTAACCCTAAAATAACACAAGTTCACTTAGCCCCTGTCACATTTCTTTGCGAACACAAATATGCATCAACTCGTCTTTGAATACAATTTTCGACATAGATTTCACATCTCAACATTAGATATTCACTAACTCTTACTAATTAACACTCTAAAAAATATTCTTATTGTGCAAAAGGTTGCAACCTATTTTTGTGTACACTTAATGTTTTACCTTGATCGCTTTTTATTTTACAATTTACTCCGTCCGTGGAAATAACTGTAAAGGGACGATATAAGGGTCCCTTATATCAAGGATCAAATTTTGTTCTGTTTTCACTACTCAAAATGACTTGGTCTCCGGGCCTTAAATGCATTTCCCTCGAATTTTTAGCTGTGTCATAATACATTTCCCGCGTTTCTTTCGCTTTTTACAGAATTTCATTCGCGCGCTTATGAGATAATTAATTGTAGTCTGTATTTTACCTCCTGATAATAAGCGTCAATATTATAGACAGGATCTATTCTGGTACCTAACAGTGCCTTATCGATATCTGCCTTACGTGCAAACACGAGCTGTGTAGTTGTGATATATGCTGGGTGTTGTATTATAACAAAAACTGCAATAACGTGTCCAATCATCCCAATTTGTTTGTGCAGTGTTCTTGTACATTCTAACGTACTCGTTTAAGACTATGATTCTGCTCACATCCCTCTATCGTTTGACTGTGATACGCCGTAGAGAACTTGTGATGGATTTTTAGAAGTTTGGTTAATTGCTCGAGTACTTCGTTTTTGTATTCGGTGCCCATGTCAGTTCTAATTTCCCTCATAGGCCCGTATATCAATACACATTCGTTCATTATAGCCCTTGCAACCGTATTAGCTTCTTTGTTTGGTATGGGCATTATTATCATATATTTTGTGAACTCACACTAAAGTGTTACAGCGTATAAGTTTTTATTTATAGTTTTCGTGGACGCTTTTTGAGGCGTTTGTGTTATTACCAAGGATTCTACATGTGCAACTTTCTTTTTATTTAGCTGACATTTCTTGCAATTCTTAACGTATGAGTTAACGTCTCGAGAGATTCCTTTTCACCTGTACCTAGTCCTGATTTTCTTTAAAAGCTTTTTCTGACCGCAGTATCCTCCCGAGAGTGGGTCATCATGATATTTTTCTACTATCTTTATCTTTTCTTCTTTATCTTTAATTATTTGTGGATCTTTGTACAAAATAATAGATACGTTTTTCAGTATTAAATGACCTATTTCTTTGAATTCATTTATATTGCACTTTTTAAATATTGGGTCATTTAATTTTAATTTTAAAAATTTTAATTTATAACTATTAGCCATACTATTGAGCTGATATAGTATTTTCTCTATGATTTTTTTTTTCGCACCGAATTTTTCCCTTTTTACTCAGCAGTATCCTAAGATATTTGGGTCTTAACTCAAATTTTAATATAGGATATTTAATTATACTGACATTATCTAAGGTTTCATATATTCTTGGGCATTCTGTTAACTCATTCTTGTTTTCATTTTTAATTGTTAATTGCTTCTGTTTTTGGTTTGACATGACACAAGTTTCCGCTAAAATGTGCACTGACTGAGTCTGTGCATCTGCGCCTACATTATCTTTTCCTTTTATGTACTATATCTCAAAATCATATTCCTTAAGGTCTAATCTCATTCTGGTTAATTTTAAAGATGGGTTTTTCATTGAAAAGAGATAGATATGATCTAATTTTACAATAAATTTATTTTCGTATAAGTACGCTCTAAAATGCTTGATGGCAAAGTGGCACCATTTGTAAACGATTTAGAAGCATACGCTATTGGAAACTCATTTCCATTAAAATTTTGCGCTAAAATGGCTCCACAAGCAAAATCTGGATATTGCAAAATTTTAGGATCTATTACAGCATGTTTTAACTTATCAAATGATTTTTGACATTCTTTAGTCAATATAAAATTTAAATTTTTCCTAGCTAGCTGGTTTAATGGTTTTGCAATTTCCGCAAAGCTAGGAATAAATCTTCTGTAGTAATTACAAAAAGCTACGAAACGTTTTGCTGATCCAACGTTTGTTGGAATGGGATAGGATAATTTTTGACAATTGCATATTTTGAATCATCTGACAGTATACCGTTGCTTGCAATTTTGTGCCCTAAAAATGTAACCTGTTGCTGAAAAACTTTCAGCACGTTGGAAAAACGTCTCTTAAGTTTTGTAAAGAATGCTTTTTCTGGCGTAATTTCAGCGAATGCCATGGTCATCATTCTTTGGAAGCTATTTTTAGACCGAATGGTAGGCTAGTATAGGGTCATTCCATATCAAATCAACCAAAAAATCACAAAAATTTTACGCGACCAATTCCAATTTTGATGATTTTTGGTATATATTTTCTTCTTACCATAAAAGTTGAAAATGCAAATTTTTAGATTTTTTTGATTCGTAGTTTTTTTTTAATTTTTCAAAATAAAAAAGTCAGCATTTTGACCTTAACAAGAATGTACAAAACTAGCAATATCTCGAGAACCACTTACACTAGGAAAGTAATAAATGGCTCATTTTAAAGTCATTTTGAAGCTCTTTTTTATGAAATATCACAACATAATTTTAACAAAAAAAAAATTGAAAATAAAAAATTGAAAAAAAAATTGAAAAATTCAAAAAGGCCATTTTTAATTTTTTTGAAAAAAATATATAATTTTGGTCAAAATGTTACTTAATTATCCACAAAATTTTATGATGGAGAAATGATGGGTTCAATGTCAAAAAAAATATCAAAAATATTAAGTACATTAAAAATCATGCATTTAAAAAAATAAACATATTTTAGGAGCACCAATAGTGCACTGGATATTAAAATAAATAAATTTGTTGGATGGATACAGGTTTTAAAAAATACCCAGAGGCTTTATCTACAAATTATTTTATTTTAAACTCGCAAAAGAAATAAACAAACCTTTCTACTTCGTTGATAAAAATTAGACAGAAAACACTAAGACTAACTATATACCTTAAATTTATTTTTTTAACTTTCTTTTAAGAATTTCTGATGAATCTGACATTTCTTTTTTGCTGACATTGTAAGTTCTGCCAGTAGCAGTGTTGGGTTCAACTTTTTTTATAAGACTTTCTGGTTTAAAAAGATTATGTGTTTCGACCTCTAAGCATGTAGAAAACTGTTTTGCCAAAAACGTGCTTTCTGTAAGAGGAATTACAGCATGAATTTTTTGTGTCCCCGGTATTGTTAAGACTTCCGCAAATCTTTTATTCAAAATTATTTCATGATTTGTATAATCTGCTTCTGTGCAATATTTAAAATCAATGCCAGATATGTTTTCTTCACACCAAGTAAACAATTGTAGAGGTGTCATTATTTGATTGTCATAGGGCCTCTGCAAACTGGCTTTGGCAGCAAGTCTTTTAACAGTTCCTCCCAAGCCATCGCAGGCACTTTCGCCATGCGAGGTGGCAAAATAATGCCACTCTGCTTCAACACCAAAATCTTTTTTATGCAGGCATATATTCAGAAAATTCTTTTTGTTTTTGTACTGCGCAGCACATCCATCCGAAAAATAAAAAATTTTGTTAAGTCCTGGTATTTTGATTTTTAAATCAGGCATTAATTTTTTTAAAAATAAATGAAATGCAATTGTATTATGTGTCAAGCTTTCCGAAATAAACACATAATTCAGGTTGTGCAGTTTACCATCACTTAGAAAATAAATGGCAAAAGGGTGGAGGGTTGCCTGGCTGTTATTCCAATGATAAGACTGGACTTCATCTTGCATAACAAAGGAATAATTTTCCGCAAAGTCGCAAGTGATCAAAGACTCTCCAGGTTTAAGGTTAATTTTTATTTCATTGTATCTATCTTTTTGCATTTTTGCAATAAAAGAATGTGATTTAAGTTTTACAAGATCATCAGTAAATTCCTGGACAAAATCATCACTTTTCTTAACAACGGTTTCCATAGTACACCTATCTACTGAGACCCACTTTTTAAATGAGACCTCATCAATTAATTCTTCCTCAAATTTTTCTATTAACGTATTTTTAAACTGTTCTACTCCAGGACATTGCTTGCATCTATTGCTTAAAAAACAGTCCACTGAAGGTGGATTACACATTAGTTTATAAAGGCAATCATGATAAGATATTGCAAGAGGCCTGTTATTTTCATCATATAGCTTATTTAATTTGGAGCCATTGAGCATTAGTTTTATATTTTGATGTATAGTACATACACATACAGTATGAGTCCCACTTTTTCCTGCCAGTATACAGTTTTTGGGTCGCAGTTCACAAAATTTTGAAAACCCAATTTTTTCATTGGGGTACTCAGTTTTAAACAATGCATAAATTTCTTTTAAATTAGCTAAGACTAATTTTTTTTGTACATATTCTTTTTCAGCTCCATATTTTCTGATAACAACATAATCTTTTTTACCTGGCATGGTCCTGCTAATGTCATCCCTTTGGTAAAAATCTACCACTATTTGGGCCACTCTATCACTAAGGGTCTTTCCCGGTTTGGGGTTAGGAGAACATAATATCCCATTGTCCTTAACTAACTGTTTTACAGCTCTGGCCAAATATTGAGAAACTCCAAATTCTTCTTCAATCTTCTTTCTACTCCAACTTTGAGGTAAACATGATAAAACTAGTATTTTCTCACTCCTCTTTTCGGTTTTTAAAAATTTGTCCTTTAACTGCTTAATCATTTCACTTTCGTCACTCTGGCATTCCTTTACTAGCGTTGAATCTGATTCCTTTGTAAATGCTTTCGCAATTGTATGCTGTACAATATCAATTTTTTCTTTGTATACATTTTTTCTTTTAATCGGCGACACACCAAGAAGCTCCAATGACTTGTTTAAAAGAGTAAATGATTCAGCAGGATCTTGAAAATCTGGATCATTTTCTGGAACTTGACTGGGTCTAAAAAAAATTAAAAAGTTAGTTTTTTATAAGAACTTAAAAAGGGGCTAACAGCTGACCCAAAATGTGTACATAATGCCAAGAAATTTGTACATAATGTCTGTATTCTCAAAATGCCATGCAAAATAATGCCATGAGATTTTTCCACTCCGTACTTGACGCAATTGGTTTAGTTTATTAATTTTATATTAAAAAATACTATTTGTTACTTACCATGCCTCATCTTCTTCAGATGCCTTAAACTCCTTTGAAAGCTTTAGTCTACAACCATCACAGATTTTCATTCCCATTTTGACATTTTTGTAACTGCACATCCACTTGGTCACATTTCTTAATTTCCCAAAATGCTTGATTTTTAACTCTAGTGGATCACAGCACTTTACTTTATATTTAGTCCATCCACTTGCCTCACCCATAGTTGAAACCTTTAAAATTACACAGAGATGACTTCTGATAAACCTTCAGTCGAACTATTATGTATCGATTATTTGGAGCTGTATCAGGAAGATACTTGCCAAAAATTTAAAATCAATTTATGCAGGAATTTTCATGTCAGCAAATCCCCACAATGTACCTAAACAGACCAATAAAATGAAGGAGGTGTGTCCTTAATGTTAAACAGGAATAAACAGGCAGTATTTCACAAAAGTATTGGCAGGTTTATACAGGCATATTTTCCTAAGAATTGGAACATCCAATAGTACGTCTCCGGTGGAAAAGAGGTTTTGTAAGTAAATATTACAATGGGGGGCAATGTTAATCTGATTACTGATACAGAATGAAACGTAGGATATAATTTTTTATTAAATAAAATATTGTTAAATATTTTTATAATATCGCTTTAAACCCCATTATATTCTTCTAATTACCAAAATGCATTGTCTATTTATAGGCGATTTTTCATGCATGTGACATTTTTAATAAATTTTTTCACATTGAACCCATGATTTGTCCATCTCAAAATTTTGTGAATAGTTTAATAACACTTTAAAGAAAATAATATAATTTTTTGAAAAAAATTAAAAATGTCCTTTTTGAAATTTTTCAAAAAAAAAATCAAAAATTTTTTTTTTTTATTTTTTTTTTCAATATATGTTATGCAATATTCTCATATGAAAGGTCTTTATAAGAGCTTTAAAATAAACCTTCACCTACTTTTCTATTATAAGTGGTTCTTTGGATATTCCTAATTTTGTGCGCACATGTTAAGGACAAATAAGTGACTTTTTCGATTTTCAAAAATTAATTCAAAATAAACAACTGGTCAAAAAAGTCTGAAATTTTGGATTTTCCAGTTTTTTGGTAGGAAAAACATGTATACTAAAAATCATCAACATCGGAGATGGTGTGGTAAAATACCCTGGTTGACTTGATATGGACTGACCCTATACCTATAGGCTCCTGAACTTGTACTGAAACTCATTAGATCTCGTGAATTTTCTTTTAAAGGGATTTGATGGAACCCAGCTTTCAAATCTAACGTTGAAAAATATTTGGCTTGGCAAAGGAAATTTATCTGCTAATAATTTTTTGTTGATAACTCTTAAATCCGTCACCAATCTCCATGATTTCTCTGCATGAGTGTCCTTCTTTGGCACCAATAAAATTGGACTATTATATTCTGACGAAAATACTTTTTTTGGGTTTTTCGCCACTAAGTTAAGGAAATTTTTTCAAAAATATGTTAAAACCCACTGCGTAAATTCCTAAAGAAAAAAATTTTGTTCGTTTGTCAGTGGTTTTTAAATAAGATAAAAAAATTTTGCCTACACACACGCAAATCCTAACTAGAATCTAAGTACTTATCTGACGTTTCGGCAGAAATTCTACTGCCGTTATCAAAGAATATTATCCTTTTCAAAAACTTTTTTCGATTCTTTTTTAAAATATCTGTCTGTTGTCATACAACTGACTGACTTTGACTGATATATATTTCAAATATTAACTTGACAGTTTGGTGCGTCGATAGTAGCCAACAAGGTATTGGGTGAATTTAGTAAAATTTAAAATCATATATTTGTTTGAGTGTTTTCGATTTTAGATTATATTATATCTATTATATTTTAAGATATCAATTATAAAAATTATTTTTTGACTAACTTTAAGAAAAAATACATTAGAAACCCAAAGAACATCAATGCTATTTTTTTAATTTATTTTAAAAAAACCTTTTTGAAAATCTTGTTTTAAAATTGGAAGCCAAACTGTATTTATATCAACTGATAAGCTAGCTATGCATTCATCTTCATTAAGATAGATGCAAGCTGCTTCTTTGATTTTTCGTTGGTTGTACATTATTATGTCTACGTATAAAAGGAATTATTAAATTTGTTGGTTGTACATTATTATGTCTACGTTCGCAACAAATTTAATAATTCCTTTTATACCAGGTATTTCGGAAAAAATTAAACGAATCGCTAATAATTATAATATTAGAACAATTTTTAAAAAATCAAATACTCTTAGATCAATTCTAACCAAAACAAAACCATTAAATGCTGAGCAAAACTCAAAAAATATCGTTTATAAAATTCCTTGCAAGTGTGGTAAATTTTATATTGGAGAAACTTCAAGGCCTCTTGAATGAAATGACCATAAGGGGTACCTCATAAGGGGAGACTGGGAGAAATCTAAAATTTGCCAACATTCTTTTGAAAATGATCATAGAGTAATGTGGGGAGAAACCAGTATATTACAAAAAGAACCAGACAAAATTAAACGAAAAATCAAAGAAGCAGCTTGCATCTATCTTAATGAAGATGAATGCATAGCTAGCTTATCAGTTGATATAAATACAGTTTGGCTTCCAATTTTAAAACAAGATTTTCAAAAAGGTTTTTTTAAAATAAATTAAAAAATAGCATTGATGTTCTTTGGGTTTCTAATGTATTTTTTCTTAAAGTTAGTCAAAAAATAATTTTTATAATTGATATCTTAAAATAAAAATTTTGTATTTTTATAATGTAAAATCGAAAACACTCAAACAAATATAATTTGATTTTAAATTTTACTAAATTCACCCAATACCTTGTTGGCTACTATCGACGCACCAAACTGTCAAGTTAATATATGACAACAGACAGATATTTTAAAAAAGAATCGAAAAAAGTTTTTGAAAAGGATAATATTCTTTGATAACGGCAGTAGAATTTCTGCCGAAACGTCAGATAAGTACTTAGATTCTAGTTAGGATTTGCGTGTGTGTAGGCAAAATTTTTTTTATCTTATTTAAAAACCACTGACAAACGAACAAAATTTTTTTCTTTAGGAATTTACGCAGTGGGTTTTAACATATTTTTGAAAAAAAAATTTCCTTAACTTAGTGGCGAAAAACCCAAAAAAAGTAGTTTCGACATTATGAATCCGCCACAAACCTATAGATTTTATTTATTATATTCTGACACTGAAGGTTCTATTATGCCATTTTCCAACATTTTCTTTACTTGTGAATTTATTTCGCTTGTTTGTGCATGTGGAATACGGTAATTCTTTATATGTACTGGCGTTGGATCCACCAACCTTAGCTCTTGCTCATAAAAATTGTTTGTAGTCAGCTTATCATTTTTTAAGGCAAATATATCTGAAAATTCTTCACAAAGTTTTAATAGTCTCGCTCTCAAAAGTTTCTTGTTGTGCAGTATGCTCTTTCCGTAGATTTGACTTTTCATTTTGCAACTAAGCGTGTCATAGATTAGGTACCTATACCAGCGTTCGAATTGTTTATATTATTTTAACAAACAGCTACCCACTAAGCAAAAACCTATTACATTTACATTACCTCAATGTATTTTTGTAACCTGTTATATAACGCAACTTGTAACCTTAACGACGATATTACATTGCCAGTACATCAATTGTCCTAAACATTTACGTAAGTATTACATTCGATTTTTTTAACAAGTATGTGACTTACATGTAACATTTAATGTTATATGCCTAGGTAAAATAATTTTTTTAAAATTTACATTTAACTTTTTAAATATTGGTTCAAAAAACATAAAAAATATATTTTTGTGCTTTAAAATATTTGATCTTCGCGGTTACATCTTAAACAAATAAATGTGAGGCCGACGGGATCCGAACTTTTAATCCAAAGGTGATACACGAAGGTTTCAGCGCCTTAGACCACTAGACCATCTCGGTTTTGTTGACAACTGTCACCAATTCACGGTATATTATTGCAGTGATGTCATTGATTCGATTTTTACAGAAAATAGGGAGTTGGTTTTTTTAATATTAAATTAATTAATTGTTTTTAATTAATAAAATACATATAAAAAGGTTTCAGTTACAATAAAAAAAAATTATATACAAATATTGAATCATAAATTGGCGAAATTGAAAAAAACTGAAAATATATAATAATTTCCTCAAACCGTATAAAATTCTCCGGGGAGCTGCGAGACCTTGTCGTTAGTGGAGAGGCACAACGGCCGGCCGTCGCTACAGCAATGTGGCGACGGTCGGCCGTTGCTAAGTGCAGCTCAGCATACCAGGTAAACATAAACCAGCCGGCCAAGTGGAAGGCGAACCACAATAAAAATCCCTCCAAGTCACGGTGGAACAGCATAGTCCAAGGACTGCGTGGTTAAGGGAGTGCTTAACCTCGACTATGCGGACTCCTGGGAATGTGGGGACCCCATGGTTTAACTAGCCCGACCCGGGGCACACGGGGCTCTGCCGCGGGGGTATTTCGTATTTCCCTAGCTGCTCGTGGGACCTTTTATGGACACCAGAAAAAATGACAAGGCAAAGGATGACGCTTCAAATACATCCGACAAGGCAAAGGATGACGCCTCAGAAGCATCCAAGAACACGGCGCAGGAGGACGTCGCAAAATCTGAGAACATGGACACAGAGGCATGTTCTACTGAGGACGAAGCTGGACTTCTACAGTCCACTGATGACGAACTCGGCAAAGATCTGGATATCCTACAACTGCAGGACGACAAGAAGATCAGGCTAAGTGGCGCCACCAGAAAGAGGATGAAGTTCCTCATCAAGAAAGGGCTGTCAGTAGACGAGCCCGCAAAAAAGCTCTAGAGCCTATTAAAGAAAGGGCTGAAACCTCTGCGAAAGGCTCCCCGAGCCTCAAGACAAGAATCGAGCTAAAAGAAAGGAAACGGGCAGCAGTGCCCCGCCTTCGAAAAAGAAGGAAATGAGCAGCAGTGCTCCGTCTTCTAACAGAGCTCCCAAAGTACCCTTTAGCCAGATGGCTGGAGGTGTAAAGATAGGAATACTACCTACAGATTTTCCAGATCGCCTCTTGTCAATGGAGCAAATTCAAGCCAAGGAGGCCATCATGGACAAAATCGCGGACGAGGTGGCTTAGGGGAATACCACTAAACCGAAGTTTCTGTGCTCCCACATTAAACCCGGATGGCACTGATTTGCGAAAACATAGCCACCAAGCATTGGCTGCAAACCGTAGTCAATTCCGTGAAACCCTGGGAGAAGGAGCATCTCTAAAGATGGTAGAGGAATCTAATATTTCTCATTCAGACGTCTTAACTGCTCGGTTCCCAGACAGTGAGGAAATCCTAAGACTCGTTCAAGGTCAAAACGAAGGACTAAACGTCACGAACTGGCGAGTAATACGACGCAACGCCAGCTCAAAAAAAAAGGCTACGTGATTAGCTACAAGTTCGGCCACACGACTATAAAGCCACAAATCAGGAGCAGGGGCAAAAAAACTGCCTAAGAGTCATGGAGGCCCTAAAGACGGTGGAGGCCCCGGACCGGCGCCAAAATCCTAAATTATCTCCAATGGCGCAACCACAGCCAAGGAGAATTAACAAAATAATCAAGGCTTTTAAAAGTCAAATGCCTCCAAATCAACCTTCAACCCTCAAAAGCTGCAAGTAGCGAGCTTGGAAGAAGAGTATTTGGGTAAGCCCTGGGTAATCGGAGGATGCATCAGAGGCCTCAACATCAAATCATGTAAGTTAATTTACGACACCAGACATGACAGACCAAGAGCAGCTCTGTTGCTCGACAACAGTTTAAAATTTTTACCTGTTCCAGAATTCATAACTCAAGACTTGGCAGCTTCGTTAGTAGAAGTCCCAACGTAGGGGGGCTCAAGGCATATCCTCATAACCTCAGCCTACTTTCCAGGGGATGAAAACCAAGCTCCACTAGAGATGATCCAACGTCTCATTACGTGGTGCAAAGAAAGGAACAGGCACTATATTATCGGAGCAGACGCCAACGCTCACCACGAAGTGGGATGAGGCAGCACCGACACAAATCCCAGGGGACATTATTAACAAAGGTAATAAACCCACTCTTACTAATGCAGTTGGACAAGAAGTTTTAGATATTACTTTAGCTGTCACATTCACCTCCAACACAATAACCAACTGGTTTGTGTCAGACCATCAAGCAATAAAGTTTGACATAGAGGCAGCAACAAATCACTTAGAAGAGACAAGAATTCACAAATTCACAAACTGGGAGTCATACGTAGAAAGTATCTGTCTGAGTCTAGATGAACTCCCTTCCGTCAAAGAAACAGTGGAAGAGTTAGAGGAATCATCTAACGATCTAATTAATGCAATCATAATCTCCTACGAGAACAGCTGTCCCGTAAAGCAGAAGGCAATCCATAAGTGATGTGCCTTGGTGGAATGAGAACCTGAAGCGTCTAAGACAAGACGCCAGAAAACTGTTCAACGAGGCAAAAACTACGGAAAACTGGGCTAAATATAGAACAGCCCTGACCGAGTACAACATAGAACTTAAAAAATCAAAAAGGAAATCATGGAGACAATTTTGTGAAGGGATAGATAAATTAGCCCCAGTACAACGTCTACAAAAGTCCTTTCGAAAAATCACTCAAACGGGATTGGTCCATTAAAAAAGCCAAACGGAGAACACTGCAACGATCAGACAGAAAGTCTAGAGGTCTTATTACAAACTCACTTCCCTGGTTCGCAAATTGTAGAAAACGCCCGGAACCAGATCAATCTCCATGATCAAGGGTATCGATACCCTAATAGGAGAAATAAAAGACTGGCAGGGAAAATCTTCACAACGAACAGAATAAAATGGGCAGTTGATAGCTTCAAACCCTACAAGCCAGCCTAATCTTGGGTTACATACCACAAGCATGGAGGGAGGCTAATGTAATATTCATACCAAAGACAGGTCACCGACCGGAAGACGAACCAAAATCATATCGTCCCATTAGCCTGACCTCCTTACTCCTTAAAACAATGGAGAAAGCAATTGACCAATACATCAGAAGCTAAATTCTAACGCAAAGACCGCTCCACCCAAGGCAGTTCGCCTACCAGTCAGGTAAATCCACAATAAGCGCTCTGCACTGTCTCGTGAAAGACATAGAAAACACAATTGAATGCAAGGAGATCTCCCTTACAGCATTCATTGACATAGAGGGAGCCTTCGACAACACCTCAAATCAATCCATTACCAGAGAGTTACAAGAATGGGAAGTAGAGTTAAAGCAGCGTCTAGTCACGACAGAAATAAACGGTAAATCAGCTACCGTTGCCACAGTAAAAGGGTGCCCTCAAGGGAGCGTTCTTTCTCCTCTGCTCTGGAAACTAGTAGTAGACAAAATCCTAACCAGATTAAGTAGAGCTGGATTTCAAGTCATAGGCTACCCAGATGATCTGGTCATAATAATAAAGGGTAAGCACGAAGGTGTAATCTCCAGCCAGATGCAAAGAACTCTAAACATCATTAAAAACTGGAGCGAAGGTGAAGGTCTATCCCTAAAGCCTAGCAAAACAATCCTAGTTCCGTCTACAAGAAGAAGGAAGCAAAATATGAGACCACCCACTCTAAACGGAACACAACTAACATTTTCCAACGAGGTGAAATACCTAGGGGTCACCCTGGACCGAAAACTTACATGGAACAACCACCTAGAGAAAACCTACTCTCGCGCTGTATCGGCTATCTGTATCAAAGATGGTATTTTGGATATACCAAACAATTATAAAGCCCAATGTTACCTACGCCTCATTAGTATGGTGACCCAAGACTCAGCAAGTGACCGCTCAGATCAAACTCACCAAATTACAAAGGCTGATATGCCTAGGAATAACAGGGGTAATGTCAACATGTCCTACCGCAGCCCTAGAAACACTGCTAAACATGCCTCCACTTCACCTCTGTGTGAAAAAAAGAGGCAATTATCAGTGCGCACAGGCTATTCCAAATAGACAAACTCAAACCTGGTGATCTGAGGGGTCACTTAAGCATATTCGAAATAATAAAACTGGAGAATGCCAGCAAACCAAGTGACCAAATGAGGGTCACGTTGGACTTAAAGATTCCATACGAACTGGTTATTAACGACCACCAATCATGGGAGAATAAAATACTACCACAAGCACACAATGCATCATTGTGGTACACAGACGGCTCCAAACTAGCTGAAGGAGCTGGATTTTCCGGTCCAAACTTTAAGCTCTCCAATTCACTGGACAAATACTCTACCATATTCCAAGCTGAACTACTTGCCATAAACATGTGTGCACAAGAGTGCATTAACCAAAGCCTCAACAGAAAACACATCTTCATATTATCAGACTGCCAAGCCGCCTTAAAAGCTTTCAAATGTACGTCGAAATTAGTCTGGGAGTGTAAACAGACCCTAAAGCTACTAGCGACAGAAAACCAGGTAATGCTGATGTGGTTACTTGGTCATCGAGGCATATCTGGAAATGAAGAAGCAGACTGCCTCGCAAAAGAAGGGACCGAAACACCATACTACGGTCCGGAGCCCTACTGTGGCTTAATGAAAAGTCACATTATTGGAGATCTGAATAAATGGGAAAAAGACCAACTGTCATCTCACTGAAGGCATACTCCAGGACAAAGACAAGCAAAAAGGTTTATTACCACCCCTTCAGCAAAAAGAGCTGAACAGCGTCGTTGGACTGCTCACCGGTCACTGCCCGATGAAGTACCACCTAAAAACAATAGGCAGAGCAGAAAACGACCTCTGTAGATATTTCTTAGACGAAACAGAAACCGCAGAACACCTACTCTGCGCAGGCCCAGCCCAACTCTGCAAGAGGCTTAAATACTTCGAAAAAGTGGGACAACTTCACCCAAGAAAATAGTTTCCTTTGGGAGAAGTCTACGTTTCCCGGAAGCAATCTAAGATTTAGAGTCATGTACAAAATATCTGTTAAAGGTAGCAGTGCCGAGCGGCCGACTCATTCAACAATCTACAATCTATAAATCGTATAAAAATCAAATCCTAAAATAATCGTACGTTAATTACTGCGAATACATATAAATTTATAGTTATAGGTATATTTTCCCTTTTGTGGGAAGTTATCAAAAAAATCGCAGGATTTTCATAAAAACAGTAAACTTTTTGATATCTTTCCTTAATTTTTCAAACATTTTTGCCATATTTGGGTTAAAAGTTTCATTAATTTTGGAATTTTTATATAAAACTTACAATTGTATTTAGTCATTTTCCAATAAGCAACAACGTAATTGTTTTAAAGTTGACATTAATTGAGCTCACAATACTGCTGCTTTCATGTGATCATTAGACTAAACTTGTTTCAACTTTGATGTTTATTAAATTACAATATTGTATTTTGTCATGTCACAATAAAGAACCAAATTTTTTTTAAATTTGACATTTAATAAACTTGCAATATTGCATGTGTAATATCATGTAACTGTAAACAGATGCTGTTGAGCATGTGTAGCGAGTAGACGCTTGGCAAACGTGCTCCGTAAAATATATCAAAAGTAGCTGTCATTTAATGTAAAAAAAAGTGATTTTAAGTACCAGTGACGCAGCAACCTGTAAGTAACAATTTGCTCTACTTCTTACTACGATTTAATTAAAGTTGGTTGAACAATTAGCAATTAAAGTCCTAGCCAATCAGATTACTCTGTATCTCTACCGGTCCGACTTAATCTTCGCTATTTCATTAAAAGAATCGAGCACTGCACAACAATGGGTATGGATGAAAAAGCTATGGAAAGACTCATTAACAAGGTCTGTCAAAATTTTGTTGATAAGTTGGAAAAAAAGATAGATCAACAACTCAGAATATTTGAGGGAGGACTGACAAATATTGTGAGCAAAATGGATGTTATGAGCTCCAAAATGTCCGAGGCCGAAGACCGCCTTGATAACTTGGAACAACAAGCAAAGAGAAACTCGTTACGTATTACTGGACTGCCAGAGAGGGAAAATGAAAATTTAGCAGATGTTGTGGCAAATTTTGTAACAAATAAGATTAAGGTTGCTTGCAACAGTCGTGATATAGATTATGTGTTTCGAACTAAGTCAAGTTCTGCGGACAATAAGAAACCTCGTAGCATTATCGTTAAATTTACAAGAAACATAAAAAGGAATGAGGTCTTTCTAGCTAAGAAACAGCTGAAAAGCAGTGGCTGTGCCATATTTGAGGATCTGACTTCTACTAGATTCAAAACTCTTTCAGCAGCTAAAAAGAAATTTGGTGTCAAAAATGTGTGGTCAACAGGAGGTAACATTTTCTACTGGGATGAATCAACTAAAAAAAAAGTGGCTGTTACAAATGATTGACTGCAAGATGTTCATGAATAAATAAGCCCGGACGAGCCACATTGATATCCACTTAGCGTTTATACCTTTTTCTTTAAAAAATTTATTTTATTTCATTTTATTTTATTTGGGAACTCACAGCATATACCTACCTTCCTTATCTGTTTCGACTGTTGGTTTTTTTTTAGAAGGACTTTTAATTTTATTCTTAACATTAGGAAAAACGATGATCCTTTATTTTATAGTAAAAAATATATTGAAGAGCTTTTATTTAAATGATGTTTCATATTAATTGCAATATCATATCATTATATACTTTGTCAGATTACTACTTGACCTTTATTAAAAATTTTTTTAATTATTTTGATTTGTTATAATTTTAATTATTTTTTTTATTTTTTTTTCCATTTTTTCACCTTAATTAAAATATAATATAACTACATTTTCTTTTATGTTATTTCTCTATTTGACCTTTTTTCCATGATTTTTTTTTTGAGTTTATTTATTTATTTGATTTAATTTATATATTAATTATTTTTAGTTTTTATAATTATTTTTTTTTATATATATTTTTTATACGGAGCACAAAAGCCTGCTATACATTATAAAAAAGATGCAAAGAGGATGGAATTCAGATAAATTCACAGTGTCATTTTTCAATATTAGGTCCTGCAATACTAAATTTGACAAGTTTGTAGAGCATGTTGGGGGAGAGTTGTATGATGTGGTGGGCTTATCAGAAACCTGGTTGCACGATAAATTACCAGATAAACCATACTTCATTCCAGGGTATAGATTATTAAGAAAAGACAGAAATTCAAGTGGAGGGGGGTGGCATTTTACATCAAAGATTTCTTAAGCTACAAAGTACTTCCTACTCCAAACGGGGTCAGCGACCTGGAGCAGCTCTGGATAAATATTAAACTTAAAGGAAAAAAAATTTGCTTAGGTTCGCTGTATAGACCCCCTGATAAAAACTTAAAAAACTGCCTTGATGATTTAGAAAACGTCTTAACTGAATTTATACCTGCCTACGACTGTGTCATTTTTGGGGGAGATTTTAATGTGGATCTGAGTGGTGGGGATAGAGATGGGTCCAGATTAACAAAAAACTTGCTGGACAAGTTTAGTCTAACACAGATAATCAGTGACTACACTAGAGTCACCGGAAATTCAAAAACTCTAATTGACATCCTGGTTACTAGTTCTCCAGATCTGGCTCAAAACTCGGGGGTTATGGGGATGGGTGATATCTCAGACCATCATTTAATTTACGCAGAAATAAAAATTGATAAACCAAAACGTCCAATAACGTATCGAACATACAGAGACTTTACTTATTTTGATAAAAATATCTTTTTACATGATATCTTGTCTGTAAATTGGGATTTAATCTATAGCATGGCCTGTGCAGATGATATGGTCTCCTTTTTTAACAGTAATTTAAATAAAATACTTGACGTTCACGCGCCGTTTAAAACGAGCAGGATTACGAAGCCTCCGGCGCCGTGGCTAACAGAAAATATCCGGTTTTTGATGAATCTAAGAGACAAAGCCCTTTCCAAATATAAATTAACTAGAAAAGACAGTTTTTGGTCAGAATATAAAGATTTAAGAAATTATTTAACGATGGCTATTCGCAATGAAAAAAAGGCTTATTTGCAACATAAATTTAAATCTGATCCAAAATCTTTCTGGAAGACGCTAAAGTGGCTTAATCTTGGTGCGCAGGCGCAGTCCCCTCCTACTAATAATTTGGGTGATTCAAACTCATTTAATAATTACTTTATAAACTCATTGCCTCTTATCGCTTCAAATAATGAACAGTTTCTGGATGATACTTATAACAACAGACTTTATCCGGGGGTAACGTCCAAGTTTAATTTTACCTTGGTTTCTACCCGCGAAGTTGAGTCAATTATTTAAAAAAAAATCAAAACTAATGCGGTGGGCATCGACGGCATAAGCATTAAAATGTTGCTACTTATAATACCCCATCTCAGCGACCACCTAACCTTTATTATTAATCACTGTCTTTCCTCAGGCGAGTTTCCTACTGAGTGGAAGAGTGCAATCGTGGTTCCTATTCCAAAGGTTACCAACCCTAGTTCAGTCTCAGAATTTCGGCCCATTAGTATCTTGCCTACGCTGTCCAAGGTATTGGAGAGGATAATTCACTACCAATTGTTTGAGTATTGTACCAAAACAAAAATTATACCTACGACTCAATCTGGTTTTCGACCTTACCATAGCACTACTACAGCTTTGCTTAATGTCTCCAACGATATCTACACTGCTTGCGACCAAGGTAAGATTACCTCTCTGGTACTTTTGGACTATAGCAAGGCATTTGATACGCTTGATCACAATGTGATGTTTACTAAATTAAGGTACTTTGGATTGGACATTACTCCTTTGACACTCTTCCAAAATTATTTTGGGGGCAGAAAACAAAATGTTAGACAGGGTGCGGAGGTGTCGGAATGGCTGCCGTTAAGCAGGGGCGTCCCTCAAGGGAGTATCTTGGGGCCTCTTCTTTTTTCTGTGTACACGTCGGATTTTTCCAAATTTCTAACGTCATGTAAGTCACATCAATTTGCAGACGACTATCAAGTGCATTTTTCTTGGAGGCCTCAGGACTCCGTAATCGCTCAAAACAACATTAACAACGACCTAAAAATTATTAGTCAAATATCTCAATATCATTGTCTTTCTCTTAATCAAAATAAATCTCAGCTAATACATTTTGGATCTCCAGCAAATTTAAACAAGCTTACTGATATAAATGTTGAGATAAAGATTAGTGATATTATTTTAACTGCCAAGAACACTTGCAAAAACCTTGGCATCATGTTTGACTCGACACTTAGATTCAAAAATCATGTTTCTAATCTATTACAAAAATCATTTTTTAAGCTAAAAACGTTTTATATGCACAAAGAATACTTAACAACAGACATTAAACTAAGGCTATGTGACAGCCTTATTCTCTCACAATTAACTTACTGTGATATCATGTACTGGCCGGCTCTTATAGCAGAAGACCGACAAAGTTTGCAAAAACTTCAAAATGCGTGTTTAAAATTTGCATACGGAGCTAAAAAATTTGATCATGTCTCACCCCTCTTACTGGCTTCCGGGTGGCTAAATCTGGACGAACGATATACGGACCAATCTAGCAACCACCACATTTAAAATTCTTACTAATAAACAACCTGGTTACCTTTTTGATGGATTCATAAAACACAGTCAGGTACACGGCAATCAAACTCGAAATCGACATAAGTTTATCCTACAGAATCACAAAAGCTCTATTTTTCAAAGATCCTATTTATACAACGCTCGTAAATTATACAACTCTCTCCCAGAAAATCTACTATCATGTACTTCTATAGTTAACTTCAAAAAGGAAATTAAAAAATATGTTAAACAGAATAGAAATTAGTAACTAACAAAAATGTAATTAATGTGCTATTTTAGTTTATATCTTAAATTTGCAGGTTTATATCTAAACATTTATTCTTATTTGTCATATTTACTTAGGGTTTGTTTAAACTTTTTTGACACTGTGTAGTATAGGTTACATTTTTTTTTACTTAATATTTTCTATCATTTTAATTCTATTAGGTATTCTATTAGGTTAGCTAAATCATGCTCAACTTTGATATAGCAAATTAGTTTAACTTATTTTTTTTTTGTTACTTTTATTATGCTTATTTGTTTATCTTTACTGAGGCGGTTAGATATGAGTAGCCCTGCTAGATCTCGCCGTCGTTTGTATTAATATTTGTAAAAATAACTTATTTTTGAAATAAAGACACATTGTATTGTATTGTATTGTATTGTAAATAAGCAAATTTTTTTCGACAGTGACATTTATTAAACTTCAAATAATGTTATTTTTCAGTTACTTTATCGTTTACATTTCTCGTTAAATCCAAGATTAAACATTAACGTAAAATTAGTGCTTCTTTTGTGTATCAGCGATACTTTCACATAGAATGTTACTTTTTTGAAACATTTTTCTTAACGTATTCAAAGTTACAACAATTTTACATTTTTTCAACGTTGAAAACCTGTAAACTAACAGACCTTGCTTAGTGGGTATACACTGTCAGAAATGTCAACCTTTCTTTTTTTGCTAATGACCTCGTCTACAATCCATACATATAGCCGTCATAGGGAGTTTCCCATAACTTTGGCACCATCATGAAATAAAAGTAAGAGTACATACCATTTGCTGCCTTTTTTATGTTTATTCTGCACATATACCTGACTGGAGACAACTGCTAACATATACTGCGCAGGCATTATACGTCACACGCTTGTGTGCGTAGTACCATAATTCTGTGAAAGTTCTTTTTCAGATTTTTTTCTATAGACCCTGCGTACATTAAGGAACGCCATTATCGCAACACAAACTGCCCAGTGACCAGTGGAACCACTGACGAGCTCACGCTGGTTACCGAGAGCGAAACATCGTTTAATCATTTCTCTTTTCGCTTTGGTCTTTTGTGTGTTCCTTGTGGGATGCTCATCCAAGTTTGAATTTTCCACCCAAGATCTTTTTTTATATTCACATAGTTTATTGGCAATAAATACAAGTGAAAATCAACAATAAAATGCAATAAATGAAATTGTGAAGCTCAAAACAAAATTTAACGATAAAAAATTTCCTCTAAATAAGAATCGTCTGGGATTGTTCCTAAAATGGATGCTGCGTTACCGCGTTGAATCGCGAGACCTATTTGTTGTTTAATGAAGCAATCTGCGTTTTTATTGTTTATTAATTTAGATAATTTATTAACAAAAGATTTAGCTTCTTCACTCCAGGGTCCCAAAGTTTCGACGCTGAAGGGTACAAAAATGTACCCTTTGGCTTCTAGCTCTTCATATTTTTTGATTTTTTCCGACACGTGCAGCTTCTCCTGATTTTTTGGATGTTTTGTCGAGATAAGATAATGCAAAAGTATCTCTGCAAGTGGCGTCCCAAATGCACCAGGGAAACAAGGACAGACCATCCACTCGCTTCCCATCTCCCCTGCACATACCAGGAGGTTCAAGCACTGAGGGTATTCCTGCAGATACAAGAGCCCTCCTGATAATGTTGTTGAGCAACCCATGGCGAGACGAACGACCGGCACTTTTGTAGCAGCTTAAGGCATAGTGCCCATAAATGTCTACAGTTTTGCCGCAACTGCAGTCGTGCATCTCGCACAGAGGCTGACCCAAACGTAAAGAGATGGAAATACGAAAGGTGGAATCATCCAAAAGATTCCTTAGTGCAGATGAAGGTAGAGTCTGTAGCCAGGCGTTGCTCTCGCGTTCTTGCAGAGCTAGTAGCCTAGCATGATCACTGGATGAATTAAAAATTGCTTAGAATTTAAAACGGCAAATTATATTATCAAAATCTTTTTGGCTCTTGAGATTATTGAAAGGAATATTATTGGTACTAGAAATACAAGTAAAAAAATCAAAAGCTTCTTTAAAATCGTAGTCAAGATAATTTAAAATTTCGGCTGATAAGATAGCTTTAAGAAGCAGTGTCACCTATAGTTGTCACCTATAGTTGGTAATATTTTCTAACGTTATTTTAGATTTTTATCAAAATCAGATAAAAAATTTGGGACCTTCCAGCAAGGAGCACAGCGAAGTAAATAGCTTATTCGAGGTACTGCGAAAGAATGTCTTAAAAGATAATAGGCGTGCGAATCAATTAAACATAGTTTTTTTGATAGTTTTTTAAAAATATTGATTTTCGTTTTTAAAGAGTTAAAAATAGATCGTGTAGAAAAAGGGCTTCCTAAAAGTGTTAGGTCTTCTTTATCTATTTGTAATATGGAAGAAAGCTCAGGATTTTGTTCAACAAAATGAGTAATATTAAAATCTTTAGAAACAGAAGATAATTCACATTTTTTCAAATTTACTTGAAGGCCAGAAGAACATTTTTTAGAATTTTTTTTAGAATCATTTAAAAGAATTTCTGGCTCACCAGCAAGGCTGCCGTCGTCTAGGTACCATAAGTTTACTTCGGATTTTAAGGAAAGATGACCTATAGGGTCCGCTTACTCTACTCCGCACTCCTTATTAAAAGATAAATATGATTTTTCCTTGTAACAAGAAGCAATAAAATTGTAAAATTGGGGAATAGACTCTTTTACTAACAATAGCAACAACTAACAATATTTTTGGGCTTTTATGAGGAAAGCCATATATTTTCGAATAGCATGAACGGTGGCTTCACAGCCGAATTTGGTAGCAAAACCCAATTGATGAGGGCGAAAATATTTGCCGAGTTGTGAATAAAGTCTAGAGCAACTATATTTTGCTACAAGCCTGCGAAAACACATACCAACTGCGATAGGGTTTACACTGCCATCTTTTTTGTTTAATGCACATAGTGACGCACCAAAAAAAATGGGACGGATTGAATTTGGAAAGGAATCAGTTAAAACAAAAACAACAAAAGAGCAAATTGCTTCAATAAGAATATGCGAGTTCCTCTTGAATTAGATCTTTCAGGTGTTGCGGACGAAGGGCGTCTAAACCTCCAGACGATCCTGGTCTAAAGGAATTAATTAAATTTAATTTCGGAATTCAACACATCATGAAAAAAATTTTCATCCGGTGGGTCCGGGAAAACTTCATTGAAAGGAGAGGACGGATGTTTTTCTTTCAGTGTTTCCAATGTAGTTGAATCGTTGTTTGCTAATGTACCTTTTGAACAAAGAAGTCGTATGGACCCTTTGATATCGTTTTCGGAAAGTTTACTTTTAATTTTGCTTTTCAAGTGGTCGTCTTCAGATTTCTTCTTTTTTGATTTTGATTTTGACTCTGAAGGTTTGTAAAAATCTTGAAGTAATTTCTTGGATAGAAATTTTTGTTTTATCCATATTGAAAAGTTTTGTTTTATCAAAGTAGTTAAAGAATGCTTTTTATTTTTTAGTCTTAAAACAGCATAAGGGAACAGGAACAAATTAAACCATGAACGGGTAGAATTTTCGGAAGTACATTTTCTTAAGAGGCATGATAGTTCGTTTGCTATACAGGAACGAGCACCTTTTGGAATGCGGCGAACTACTGGGACAGCAGATCTAAGTTCGGCTAAATATTAATTAATTTGTTCTCTACTTAAAATACAATTATCAGACATTTCTTCTAAAAAATGTTTCATTGATTTATGTTGTTTTAATCCCCTTTCACCTTGAAAAAACTTTCCACAGATAGATTCTTTTACAAGGAGAGGAGAGTTAACTTGTGATTTATAATTGTTAATAACTGATATATCACATGATGGTTGTGCCTTATTAATGATTACGTTACTGATTGAGGAATTTAAATTTAGTACTCCAAAATCCTTATGGACCTTTGACTTCTGTATATTAAGGCCATTTTTGTTTTTGAAAGACTTGTTGCATAAAACGTATTTGTTAGGCTGGTCAGAAATTGAAGGTAAGATGTCGTCTAAAGGAAAGAGTAAATCAAAATGTCCACAATCAAGGTTTCCTGAGAAATTTAGATAGATGTTTTGGTTACTGCGGCTGACAACTTGAAGTTGAAAATGTTACGTTTTCATCAAAAGATCTTGCAGGTGAAATTCAAAAGCTGTTGCGTAAGTTCCGTTTTTTTTCCATACCTGCGATATATTCTTTTTGTTTTCATTTTGTAAGAAATTTTCACAAATATTCCAATTATTTGAAATATAATCAACAGCTTCTCTTCTGATTTGAGGAAAGGCATCTTCAACCCCGGACAAAAAACAGCTAACTGATCGGAACGGGCAATTTCCGTCGCCAGAAATACATTTTCTTTTGAAATTTACCATAAAAAATTACAATATTCAGCGATATTTTCGAAAACCTTCAATCTTGGACTGAATTGGATTCTTCTTCTTGTACAAAGTTACGAAAGGATTTTGGTTATAATTGCCGAAAGTTGGATTCTTAATTACTTAATGTAAAAATGAGTAAATATTAGTATAAAAATTTTTGATGTCTGTTTACTGTCTTTTGATCTTTTGTTTTTTGGTTTCTTTTTGGTTGAAGTAACTGATTTGGAGGTTTTTTAACTTCTTTTTTTGTACAAACTGCGATAACATACAAAATCACTCTTATATCACTTGGAACAGCTATAGCTTATTCCTCCACAATAAAATTAGAGTTTACCACGCCCGTGTCTGTTACCTCGGCGTGTTTTCTCTGCCAAAAATCCCATATTTAATATTATAAAAAATTATTTTTAATAATTTTCCGACGTTCTATAGGTTAGTTTTAGACTTTTTTATAATTTCCTATAATGTTTAACAAGTAAGAAAGTTGAATAAGAAATAACCTATTCACTTCTATGCGCATTTAAAAGTTATTTCCTACTAAGAAACTTTAGCTATTTTTTCGTATGGAAATTTTATAAGAATGTACATGTATTACCATTAAAAGTATGAAATAAGGAAGAACGCAAGAAAATCGGGTAAGTTCACATGTGCAAATCCATATTAAAGTTAAAAACTATTGTAAACCTATAGTTTTGTGTACGTATTTCAAACGATTAAACTTAAATATGTTAAAACTTATAGTTTTTCTGTCTAAATCTATAAGTAATTCATGATAGAGTTTGAGTACGAAATTTTACTGGATCTAATTTTATTGCAAACCTAAAGTTATCTATAAGTATATGGGCTATTAAGACACTATATCTGTTTTTTCCTATAAAAATTTTATAAGAATGTATAGTTATTGCCGTTAAAAAAATTAAATAATGAAAAACACAAGAAAATCAGGTAAGTCCTTATGTGCAAATTCATATTAGAATATGTTCTGCCTTTTAATAAGTTAAAAACTATTGGAACGCTATAGTTTTGTGTACGTATTTCAAACGGTTCAAAATTATGTGTTAAAACTTATAGTTTTTTGTCTAAATCTATAAGTAATTCATAATAGAGTTTGAGTACGAAATTTTATTGGGTCTAAATTTATTGAAAACCTAAAGTTATCTATAAGTATGGGGACTATTAAGACACTATCAGTTTTTTTTTGTATATGTATTGCTATTAAAAAAACGAAATACGGAAAAATGCAAGAAAAGCATTTAAGTTCATATGGGCAAATTCATATTAAATTATGTTATGGCTTTTAATAATTTAAATACTATTGGAACCCTATAGTTTTGTGTACAAATTTTAAACGATTAAAATTGATGAGTTAAAACTTATAGTTTTCTTGTCTAAATCTATAAGTAATAAGAAATTTATTTAAAACTGAAAGTTATTTTTAAGTATGTGAACTATTAAGACACTATCTGTTTTTTCCTATAAAAATTGTATATGAATGTATATGTATTGCCATTAAAAAATTAAATAAGGAAGAACGCAAGAAAATAAGGTAAGTCCTTATGTGCAAATTCATATTAGAATATGTTATGCCTTTTAATAAGTTAAAAACTATTGGAACAATATAGTTTGTAAAAAGTTTTTTGTCTAGATCTATAAGTAATTCATGATGTAGTTTGAGTTTGAAATTTTATAAGTCTAAATATATTGGAAACTTATTTTGATATGTATGTAGACTTTTAAGACACTTTATCTGTTTTCCTTAAGAAAATTTGATCATTATACCATTAATATAATTAAATAAGGAAAAACTCAAAAAATCGATCCTTATGTGCAAATTCGTTACGTTATACCTTTTAATAAGTTTAGTTTTGTATACACACTTTAAACAGTTAAAACTTCTATGTCAAAACTTACTTATATATTTTTTCTAAATCTATAAGTAATTCATGATATTGTTTTAGTTTAAAATTTTATTGAGTCTAAACTTATTGGAAACTCAAAGTTATGTATATGTTTTTTCTCTAACATCTTTGATACATAAAAATTTCTGATATCCTACTAAATTTCTGGAAGTATTTGCATATGGCCTAATTTGTGTGTAAAAACTGATCGCTTTTCTAGTAAACCTGTAAGCATATCCATATATGAAGTTTTGATTTCATCATGTTAAAATTTAGAAAAAATACATTTTCAGCCTTTCCAGGGTCAAAATTTAATATTTTTTTATGTACCTATACGCTATCCTACAACAAGCCGCTAAAAAGTGTTGGGGCCATTTTTTAATAAATGCAGTCATCTAATATTCACTAAGGGAAATCAAGTAAGTAGTTGCATAAACAATCACAATGGATATGTGCAAGATAATATTGATTTTTCTTTATTTAATTTTTAGACATGTAAATTCGTTACATTAAACAGGGAATGATCAGCCTTAAGCGGGATATATTTGGTTATGACTGGGCCACCTGAAGCAATAAAAAGACTTTTTAGTTAATCTATGGTATCCATATGGTACTTTTTTAATATAAATGCCAAAAATCAAGAATATTTGCTGGACTGATACCATATATTCTAATTAATATATTTTTTTTTTTTTTTTGAGTGGTGACCATCTAAACCAAACTTGACCTAACAGCTCGCCTTAAATTCTTACAGACCTTTGGTCTCCCCATTTATACCTTTATTTGTTACCTAAAACAATCAGCCCATGTCCTAGTTTAAAATTTTGTGTTTTTTTCTAATGCTTAGTCGCAGTGATTATAATGTAATGCAGTTGAAAATACAAAGGATTATTTTTAAAGGATAAAACATGAGCTATGGGTGCACAAAAAAAACCGCATCAAAACTCTTTAAAAAAACTCTTCAAAGTTGACAAGTTTTGATAGGATCCGACGGTCAAAGTTGACGAGATTCAATTGTTTTTAACATCGGTTTGTGAAACACCATTGTCAGATGAAATCTTATATAACTTTGAACAGTTTGTAGCTGATTAAAATATAAGGTAACCTCACAAGTTTTCAACAGCAGTCTTGTGAACTTTTATAAGAATTTGTCAGATTTCATTGGATTACTGATTGATAAAGTTTATGAGATTCTATGAGGAGAAGGATACACCTTTGGCTTCTGAAAATCTACGAGATTTTACAATATTTTATGAGGAACCCTAAAAGTTTTGACAAAATTTTATAAGATTTTGTGATAACAGTGATTCGAGTTTGACGAGGTTTGACAAGATCCAGTTAAATTTCGTTGTTCTTGACATCAGATTTAACCTGTTTTTACAAGACTCAATTCAAGTTTCTGAGTTTTTAAGAGTTTCTACGAGATGCTTGAATAAATAACTAGGATTTAAATAAGATTTTAAGAGACTTTATGATAGAATTGATCAGATTTTACCTGTTTTTACAAGACTAGGTTTAAGTTTCTAAGAGTTTTTTAGAGATGCTTAAAAAAATAACTTTAATTTTAACGAGATCTTAAAAGATTTTATATGTCTTTGCAAGACTAGAATAAAATTTTAAGAATTTTTAAGTTTCTAAAAGTTGCTTGAACAAATAACTTGGATTTTAACAATATTTTAAAAGATTTTAATATGGAATTGATCAGATTTTACTTGTTTTTACAAGACTAGGTTTAAGTTTCTAAGAGTTTTTAAGAGATGCTTAAACAAATAACTTGAATTTTAACGAAATTTTATGATGGGATTGATCAGGTTTTACCTGTCTTGGCAAGACTAAAATAAAATTTCTACGAGTTTTTAAGAGTTTCCAAGAGTTGCTTGAACAAATAACTTGGAGTTTAACAAGATTTTATGAAGGAATTGATCAGATTTTACCTGTTTTTTCAAGACTAGGTTTAAGTTTCTAAGAGTTTTTAAGAGATGCTTAAACAAATAAATTTAATTTTAACGAGATCTTAAAAGATTTTATGATGAGATTGATCAGGTTTTACCTGTCTTTGCCAGACTAGAATAAAATTTCTAAGAGTTGCTTGAACAAATAACTTGGATTTTAAAAGATTGTATGATGGCATTGATCAGATTTTACCTGTTTTTACAAGACTGGGTTTAAGTTTCTAAGTTTTTAAGAGATGCTTAAACAAATCACTTGAATTTTAACGAAATTTTATGATGGAATTGATCAGGTTTTACCTGTCTTTGCAAGACTATAATACAATTTCTAAGAGTTTTTAAGAGATGCTTGAACAAATTTAGATTATTATAAGAATAAATACAAGTTTTTAAGAAATATGCTTAAAAAATAATTTAAATTTTAAAAAGTGCCTGAAAAGAAATAAATATAGATAGAATCGAGAATATTTTGCTTGTTTTGACGATTCTCGAGCCGAAAAAAATTCGGAGTATTTGGAGTATGATTTCGAACAAAACCTCGAACACGTCAATTTATTATGCGCTATATTGGAATTTTCGTAGGGCACACTCCTTTTGAGGGGCGATTTTCACCACCAGAATTTAAATACGACAAGTGGGTCATGTCGTAATAAAGGTAATAAACCCTGGAATAAACCGTAACTTTTATGTTCAAACAATCTGTCTTCAAATAAAAATGTTCAAATATCAAATATGTCATTTTTTTGTTTGTAAAATCTGAAAGACTGCTTGCATGCCAATGTTGCTTAAATTTTAACAAATATTTTCTTTGGATCATACATTTTTTTGGAAAATTGGGCTTACATTCTGATAAAACAAAAGTTTGTTAATTCTTTTTTTAAATATTTCACTTGTTCTCAGAGCCCCTGGCTATTATGGTTAATAAAATATATTAAAATATAACGTTTTTAAAAACGTACTATGTTCCAGGTCTTATTGCAAATCTTTTTCGGACTTTTTGTGTACAAATGAGACGACGACGACCTGAGTGAACATTTAATAAACATTCGCTTATGTTTAAGAAACGTTTCAAAGGCGTATTGAAAAGGTCAATATTTTTTTTAAACTTTGTAATGTCCCAGGAACGTTTTAAAAACGTTCAAAGAACGCCTAAGGAACGTTTTAAGCACTCAGCAGTTACATTAATATTTTGTATGATGGTTTAAAGGAAATAAAACAAAAACATTTAATTTATCTTTTATTTAATAAACAAAAGTTCAAAAACACTCCAACTATCAAGACAAACAACTAGCAACGCAACTACTACCCCTTATTTATTGACCATCCTTTAGAAAAATATGTTGACCTTAAATTTTTTTATAACTTATAATAAATAGGTAAAAAATAAATTCGCGAAATACTAACTCTATCTATAAGTAGTTACACAAGCAAGGCGTCTCAGGCAAATTATAAATATATTACTATTTTCACATAGAATTAAATTAATAAACTTTAAAACTTAAAACAACGGTTTACTTCAAAAAATTAAAATAGGGTCACACCTAAAACCATACCTTGATAAAATATTGTGCCATCAATCCAAATTAATAGGTTTGCATGCAAAAGTTCTTTTTTGATATCCCATATATAGATACAATGAAACCAAAAGCCAATAAACCAATTATTTTTCCAAAATAAACTTGCACATAAATATTTACTTAAAACTGTTTAATCTTGTGTACTATACTCTATATTATACTGTAATATTAACAAATGACAACTCACAAAGAGCTCGCATAATGAGTTTTTAAAAATAATCTAAAAGAGGTAATTATTTAAAAAAATATATAACTTCCTTACATGATTACCGGTATTGATGTGGGTACTTAACATTCCAGTCCTTTGAATTAGTACCATTCCAGTCTTGTAATAAAAACCTGAACAAAAACACTTTAGCTGCGTGCACCATCACAAAAATTCAACTTTCTGCCGCTCTGTTTGCTGGCGCTGTAACTAAAGAAATAGGAGCCTCTTTTAATCATACTAATTTTTTGGATCTACAAGATGAGGGCTAAATGTTAAGTGAAATATTTACTGTGATAATATTTCTTTTTTTTGGGAAAGGGTTTATTTCTTTTAATTTTTGCCCTTGTTTAAGGAAGAGTTTTTTTTTAAAGGGGGGTGGCATATTATATGAAGATGAATAGTCCATAAAAATAAAAATGGGGTCTGCAATTTTATTTATTATTATTTTTTCAATCACAGTCGAGTGCTTCTTTACATACTATTTTAAGTCAAAACAAGTGTCCCAAAATGTATTATTTTTTATAGTCTCGTTTATTGTCATGCAAAAATATTTAGTACCAAAAATTTTTTTAATCAAGAGGAGTTTGGCGTAAATAGAGTGTTTTTTATTTAAACCTTTTATTATTACTTCATTTTAAACGTTTTATTATTACTATCAAAAACTTTTCAGTTTTATTCCGCTTCTGTTAACCATCCCCTCTTCTTCCTTTTTTGGGCCCTTTTGAGCGAACCTCTAATAGTCGGTTCTATTGCTTTTTTATTGAATGACAGTCCTGAGTTTTCAGTTGCCTCTAAAAATTCTTAAAGTTAGGTGGTAAAGATTACTAATTAAAGCATTTAGTTTTTTTGAATTGCACAATATATCAAAGGAATCAAAATCACTAAAAATTAAGTTAGGTGAAGCAGAAGGTAAAAATGTTTAAAAAAATTATCTAAAAAGTTAAAACGAAAGAAAAATTATATCATAAGGGAATTTAAAAAAAGTGATTTAAGTTGCATATAGTTTCTTTCTTCTTTTGGGTAAAAAAGGGGTGGTTAGGTTGGGGAAGGGGGTATTAAATCATCATGTTGTCATACAAAAAGGGAATATTATTAAATTTTAGTTTAGCACGTTTCCTGATGCAAAACTTTTTTTTTTATTATAGACACAAATGCATATTTGAACTCACGAATTATCATCTTAAACAGAAAGATAATTGAATGGTGGTTTTTCCTTCCACCCTAACAATGAATATTTTAGGGCCACATCATCAGTTATAAGTGCAGATAGTATTCGTCTAATAAACTCCTGGATATTATTACCAAGCTTTGAAAAATAGGCAACCTAAAATATAAAATTATAATAGATTTTAACCATAATAGGTTTTTGGTCATTCTTAGTCTTAGTTAACTCAATTAAAAATCAGTCAAACTTTACGAAACAATTAGCAAAATCAGATCATGTTTGGACATATTTATTTTTTCATTTTTTTTCTCAAAGTTTCGAGAATAATGTTGAACAAAATTATTTCAAGTGTCAGTTAATTTGGATTAAGGCAGGTTTATGGTTATATTCCTTTTCCTTTTCCGTAACTTTTTCCTTTATCTTAACCTTTCCTTATTCCTTAAGTAAAAAGCTGGTTCATGCTAAAATTCAAAGTTGAAACTAATGATAGGCAAACTTGCGATTTTGGCATTTTGTTTAGATACAAAATTTGGGGTTCTTTTTGTCCCACAAATGTGGACCAAATGCATTAAATGTTCAATATTCATTCTGCAATAAGTACTGCTTGAAATAATTTAAAAAACCATCAATTTTGAGGTTAAAAAATGTCAACAAATATTTTGCCTGCTGCACTTACTCGACACAATTTTTTCCATTTCTTTTTCTGTAAAGCTAAATATTGGTTGGCTTTCAAGGCTTAAGGAAAAAGATACGGAAAAGTGGTTTTTTGATACATGAACACCCACATCTGAATACATGAGATTTAATAATAAAAGTTACAGCAAAAGTTACAGAAAACGAAAAGCCTTTAAAAGACTTCCTAAAATTTACTTCTAGTTAAAGTTCAGTAAAGCTGGGTTTATAAAAATAAGAACTTGTTATGGTATTATAACACCCCCCGGCATCCTTTTTCTCTTAAAAAAAAATCGGGCGCAGGCGGATTTGGGGGTCCTAGGAACCCTAGAATGTGCCCCCATAAAGAATTTTTCATAAAAAATCAAAAATGGCAGAAAACCGTATACTGCATAATTACCATTTTTTATTTTAATTTTTATATGCCTGTATAAACCCAGCATAAAATGACGATTTTTGGTCGCTTTACTGGTAGTTCTAAACATTTTCTAGGACGAACTTATTTAAGAACAAAAGAATATGAATACTTACGCAGTATCGGGTTCTACATCCATGGTGAGTTGAAACTCAAACTAAATTTAAGCCAATTTTAAAAGAAAACTTGCAAAACACAAAAAAAAACCACGAAAAGGAACCCAGGAACACAGGAAGAAACCGCAGAATATTAAATGTAGTATGAAGCTCCAATTGGGGGCGGTGCTGCTGCGAACGTTACCTCTTTTTAAGAGTCATGTTACAGTGACCTTATACTTTTACAGGCTTCTACTTTATAAGCTGCTGAACGGTACAGGATTCTGTATTTACGGTGTCTTGCACTTTTCAATTTTGATGTTTTTGTTTCTCGGTTTATTCGACAGGTGCCGCACACAGTTACTACGTCCCCAAGGATTACAAACTTTTTGTGTTAAATTCTAGAGGTGAGCATGGTCACTGTGTAGCTTTAACTGCCAGGTATAATCCCATGACTCCCTGATGATTCCTAATAAGGATGAAACAGGTCTGTAGATGTCTGGATTCTCCATTAGACATTTGAGGCCTGATCGTAATGAAGTGAGAAACAAAAACGCTTTGTCCGATATGCCACGAGTTTTACTTCATTTTTATTTGCGTACACGGGATTAATTTTGTTGTTTTTTAAATATTTTGGCTTTTTAGTTTTGCGCAACAAGCCTACTCCGGAGCGATTGCTTGCTAATGCCTTAAAATTAGGGCCACGTAGTATGAAGCTCCAATTGGGGGCGGTGCTGCTGCGAACGTTACCTCTTTTTAAGAGTCATGTTACAGTGACCTTATACTTTTACAGGTTTCTACTTTATAACCTGCTGAACGGTACAGGATTCTGTATTTACGGTGTCATTGGAGGCCTGGTTGTAATGAAGTGAGAAACAAAAAACGCTTTGTCCGATATGCCACGAGTTTTACTTTCATTATTATTTGCAGACACGAGATTCATTTTGTTGTTTTATTAAATGCAGTGACTGATTAAATGGCGTCAGTACGTCAAGTTGTCAACCGCACGTCAGATGTCAATCGCGCGGGAAATTTAAAAAATACGGCTTTCAAAACACACGATATCCGGCAATGCGTTTGATCGGACCGGAAAGGTGGTTTAGAAATGCATGCAATTACAAAGAAACCATTGCGTTTTACTTGGTATGTGAAACACGTTTTTCAGTTATTGGCAAAATAATAAATTTGCCAATACATCAGCACTAGTAAATAATCATTGGCAAAATAGCGCAATTTTGCCAATAATACTACTGTAGGAAATAACCAATGGCATTCACTTGCCAATAATGTCAATAAAGAAAATACACCTTACCACCTTTCATTGTTTGTGGGGTATCCCTGCTTATAAAACCTTTTAAAATATTTGCATGTAATACTCGTCAAATCTTTTAAAAAATAGTGCTGGGAGAACCGTATAAACTATATTCTTTTGTTCTTCCTGCTTGTTAATGCTTATAAAATCTTGTAAAATATTTGCATATAATACTCGTCAAAACTTTTTAAAAAAATGTGCTCATAGAAACATGTAAAATCCTATACTTTTATTCCTTCCTGCTTATTAATGTTGATAAAACCTTGTAAAATATTTGCTTGTAATACTCGTCAAATCTTTTAAAAAATTGTGCTGGTAGAACCATATAAACTCCTATACTTTTGTTAATTTTTGCTTGTTAATGCTTATAAAACCTTGTAAAAGATTTGCTTGTGATACTCGTCAAATCTTTTAAAAAATTGGGCTCCTAGAAGCGCGTAAACTCTCCATACTTTTTGTTCCTTCCTTTTTTTGTTAATATTGATAAATTTAAAATATTTTCTTTAAATACTGGTCAAATCTTTTAAAAAATTATTTTAGATCGCTGCAATTAAAACTTATAGAATCTTGTAAAACATTAAATTATAATGCTCGTCAAATCTTTTAAAAGAATGTGCTGGTAGAACCGCAATAGAAACTTATATTCTCGATACTTTTCTTCCTTATTAAATCTCGTACAAACCCGTGCTTGTTAAACTTTGTCAAAACTTGTAGAAATAAGAACATTATTTGCGGATAAAATTAGGTCAAAAGTTCAAGCTCATATAACCTGATAAAATCTTAGCAACACTCGAAAATTTTCATTTTTATTCTTATAAAATCTTTTAAACTCTTGCCCATTTCAAAAAATTATTATAGATTGATCCTCATAAAACCTCGTCAGCTTTTACAACTCACGATTTTTGCCGCAAATCTCTTGGACCTTATAAAATCTCATAAAATCTAATGAAAATGTTATCAGTTTTGACAAGTATTTATGCGTTTTTTTTTTGGCAGGGGACCTCCATACTTTTGTTCCTTCCTGGTTATTAATGTTAATAAAACTTTGTAAAATATTTACTTATAATACTAGTCAAACTGTGTCATTTTGCTACAATGGGAACTTATAAAATCTTGTAAAATACTAATTTGTAATACTCGCCAAATCTTTTAAAAAATTTTGCTGGTAGAACCGTATAAAAACTCTATACTTTCGTTCCTTCCTGCTTGTTAATGCTTTTAAAATCTTGTAAAATATTTGCTTGTAATATTCGTCAAATCTTTTAAAAAATAATGCGATTTTGGTGCAATGCAAAAGTGTATTAAAACATAAATAAAAGAAATGGCGTCATTAACCAAAACACAAAAAGATGACTTTAAAACGGTGATAAGTGAGTGTTTATCAGATGAAAAAACTCTCTGTGCGTTGGCCACGAAAATCGGGGCTATTGTGTCCACTGAACTCAATAAGCAGATGGAAAAACTTAACTTGAAAATTACGTTGTTGGAAAATCGCAATGAGGAGTTAGAAAACCGTATCTGGTTTTCTAACTTAGCAAGTTATTAGAAAATAAAGTTGATTCCATAGAGCAGGAGTCCAAACTTAACCAACTACGAATGTTTGGAGTTCCCGAGACTAGAAATGAGAACACTATAAAAAAAAGTAGAAAAAATTCTGGAGGATAAACTTAACATAAATAAAAAAGTTATAAAAAGTTGCACCAGGATTGCCGCTGAAACAAGGCTCCGAGAACACCAGACAAATTCTAATAAAATTCACTTAGGGGGACTAAGGGACTTAAAGGAACCAAAATGGCATTGTGTGAAGAACTTACAAAAAAACGTTATGAACTTCTTACTTTGGCAAAAGAAAAAGTAAAACTGCTGGTCCATGAATGATCAAATTATGCAAAACTGGATGGCAATGCTGTAAAACTAAAACTAACAAAGGCTGAAGACCTGAATAAAATGTTGGATGAGTCGGTGCGCGATGATAACTAACTAAAGAAGAGAACTGTTTTTCTTTTCATATAAATTATCACCTTTCTTTTTTTTCTCTTTTTTTCTTTTGATACCTTTTTGTTAGATGAAAAACTTTAAATTTTCTTTTCTTAATGTAAGCTCATTAAGTAAACATTTTGCACTATTAAAAACCTTTATTACTCAAGCGGATTATGACTACATAGGCATCTCCGAAATACAATTAAGTAGCACAGTTTCCAGTGATAGGCTGTGTATAAATGGCTACAAGTTTATAAGGCTAGACTGGCCAGGAAAAGGTGGTGGTTTGGGAGTTTATTATAAGCAACATATAAAATGTGAAGTTTTGCTGAAAAATCATACTGAGGCTCTAGAGCAGATTTGGGTGAGACTTGAATTGAACAAAGGTCAGTATATTATTGGTAATCTATACAGACATCCAAGGATAAAATTTGAAAATTTTTTAAATGACTTTGAAAAGTCTTTATCAGAGTTTTAATTTTTGAGCAAAAAGTTTTTATGACTTAAACATAGACATGCTAACACTTGATTACAAAACTAAAAAGCTAACCAACATTCTAGAAATGTTTAATCTAAATCAAATTATAAAGTCGCCAACAAGAGTCACCAAAACATTATCCACCCTTATAGACCTAATTATGATTTCTAATACAGAACCGATTAACAACTTCGGAAATAAGGAAGTTTTTGGTTTTTCTGACCACGAGCTAGTATATACGAGTTTAAATTTTAAATTAAATCATCTGGCACAAACATTAAAAACCAGATGTCTAAGCAGATTTAATCCAAATCTTACTAAAAATATGTTGTTACACACCCCATTTGAAAATATTTATTTTATTGAAAATATTGACCTTAAAATAGCTTGTTTTAACAACTTATTAACGGGATTCTTTGATACCTTTTCGTCAATAAAGGAAATAAAAATTAAAAATAAACGGCCACCTTGGTTAACTGACACAGTAATAAAGATGATCTCTCTAAAAGACAAGGCATTTAAAAAAATTCAAAAAAACTAAGAATCAAATTCATTGGGACACGTACAAAAATTTGAAAAATCAGCTAACCAATGCTATAGCCAGAGAAAAAAAAAGCTTATTTGGAACATTCCATTAACATTAATTCAAATAAAACAAAAAAAATGTGGGAAAAGCTAAGAGAACTTGACGTTGGTAACAAACAAACTAAAAACTTCTTGTCGGACGCTCTTAATAATCCTGACGAAATTAACCAGTTTTTTCTAGAAAAATCAAAAAAACATAATCCTAACCCAGAGCTACTTCACCTCTACTCTAACAATTTATTTTCAAACTTTAAGGAAAAATTCAATTTTAGCCTATTGGATGAGGATCAAATCTATAAATACAAGTTAGATATTAAATCGAATGCCACTGGAGTAGATGAAATTAATATCGAGATGTTACTGATCTGTTGTCCCCACATCTTGCCATTTATTACTAACATTATAAACTCTTGTATATTGAGCAATTACTTTCCTGATTGTTAGAAAATTTCAAGGGTCACGCCATTAGCTAAAAAACCAGATGCTTCCACTTATAACGATCTTAGGCCTATTTCTATTCTTTGCAGCATGTCCAAGATACTTGAGAAAGCATTAACATATCAAATTAGACAGCACACTAACTATTACAATATACTTCCAGTTAGACAGTCCGGCTTTCGTCCGGGATATAGTTGTGCCACAGCCATGCTTCGAAAATATAATAGAATACCTCACAAACTAAAAACTATTCAATGGCTTGACATGTCTGCTAGAAGAAAACTGCATTCTGCATGTTTATTTCACAAAATAATTTTCAACAAAACTCCACCGTACTTAAACAAAAAAATAAAACATAAAACTGACATTTACAATTTTGGTATAAGACTTAGAGGTAGACTTACTATCCCGTTTCATCGTAAAACTATTTTTCAACGCTCCTTTTCTTATAATATTTGTAAAGTCTACAATGATATTCCTAGTTTTATAAAAGAACTTAAGCCTACACAATTTAAAAAAGCCTATCGTAATTATCTTCTTAATCTTGAATAACGAGTAAAAATTAATTTATTTTATTACTTAATGATCTAAACAATAAATAAAATTATGTCGTCTCTTTTACTTCGCTTATATTAATACTTTTGAACCAAATAATACTGAACCTATTAAAATCATAATTTCCTAGTTTTTTTGCAATGTAAAAATTTCTTGGATATATACCTATCTCTCTGCAGTTAAACTAATATAAATCTATCTAACCAAATTTTTTTTTATCAGGGCTAAAATTTAATATCAGTTTTAATAAAATTAGAAAGTTATAACATTATGAAATACAAATAGATATATACTGTCTTTTTAGCCCTTTTGTGGAATTCTTTTATACAGTTTTTTATCTATTGTAATAATTTTTACGCCACAATAAAAGTTTATTTATTTATTTATTTATGTAAACTTATAAAATCTGGTAAAACTTTAAATTATAATGCTCGTCAAATCTTTTAAAAAAATGTTCTGGTAGAACCGCAATAGAAACTTATAAAGTCTCCATACTTTTCTTCATTATTAAATCTCGTAGAAACTCGTGCTTGTTAATCTTTGTCAAAACTTGTAGAAATAAGAACATTATTTGCGAAAAAAATCAGGTCAAAAGTTCAAGCTCATATACACCAACACCAAAAAATTTAAATTTTTATTCTTATAAAATCTTTTAAACTCTTGCCCACTTTGAGAAGTCAAAAAATTATTCTACATTGATCCTCATAAAACCTTGTCAGCTTTTACAAGTCACGATCTTTGCGGCATACAATCTCTCTTACCTTATAAAATCTCATAAAACCTAATGAAAATGTTATCAGTTTTGACAAGTTTTTATGCGGTTTTTTTGGCAGGGCTTATACCATACCATTATAAAATTATTTTCTTACGGATATTTAACCCATTCTTTTACTTGTCTTTTACAATAATCCACAATAGTTAAGTCCATGTAACGTCGCTAAGAGCCATCTCATCCCCATCTTTACCACTGAATAATGCACCGTACACATTATTCAGTGTATTTACTTCTACATAAATGCCGGAAAAAAAATTAAAAACAAAACTAAAAGTTTCCAATATAAACACGAGCCATAACCTTATTTTAGCAAACATGAAGTTGGCAATTTTTCACGTTAACATTTCTAGAACTTGATTTAACCGCGTATAGCCTCTCTATTTATTACCGTTTTAAAAACAAGGAGGTCCGACTCGACTTGATCGGCTAGAGGTCACCCATATAGCCATAGAAATAAAAGATTCTTCCATTTTTATGCATATAGCTCACCGATTGAGGCTGACTGAAAAAAAAGGCATTTTTTTCGGTTACTTTTTATTTAATTTATTTACGTTGGTGCAATTGACAATTAATTTCTTTTATTCTACTTTCCATTTACCGGTGAGCGATTGTAAAATGCATAAAAATTTTGGAAAAAGATCCACATTTTTAGCCTTTTGAGAACAAAAAGTCTTGGTTTTTTTATTGGCCCCAAAAGTTCGAAACCAGCCATGCCGCCAACTAACCAATCATCTTTGATATTTGTGTACTGGTTCTGTGGAAGGCGTCGTTTCGTTTTCCGAAAAGTGTTTTTTGCAAATAAAAATTTGTGCAATTCTTGAAATTCTTTTTCTCTATAGGAACTTGTGCTACGGACTCAATGGATTCAATGTAAGTATTGACTAGTTTTTTCTTTTTAATTGTTGTAATCATGCTAAATAAACTAAAAAAGCAGTCATTAGGCGGATTCCGCGTTCCGTAAGAAGGCTTTCTCCTCCAAGACAACAGTAAGGGGTCATTTAATAGCACAAAACAGCTGAATCGGAAAGGCATCAAATTTCTTATTTAGGTATTTTAAGTGTACAGCCCATCACCAACCGAAAGTAAAGTCATATTTACCAGGCATCTTCAAAATCAGAGCCCATCATCCCAAAAGTTTGCACTGTTCACCTATAAATTCACCATAAATTAACAAATAAAAAGTGAGCCTTAAGTTGTTTGGGTTACTTGTCATGACGTCACAGTTAACTTCAGCTTTGTATGATAAGCTATTCATACAACGCTTTCCATAATCATAGTTATGACATCATTATTCAAAAAAATCTCATCACGTTAACCTCACATTTTTTAAGAAACCAGATGCCCTAGGCTGGTACCATAAAGGGTTTTTCCTCGAAGTACAGAAACCTAAGTCATGACGGTAGGAGTAACCAGACTATGTTACCAGCCTAGGGGATATGGCTACTTGAAAAATGTAAGGTCAAAGTGCGGTTTGTTGATTGTAATTTTTATTATTTTTTTTTAATAAATCTCATGTTTTTTAATGGTGATGTCATAACTATGGTCACTGAAAGTAACCGTGACGTCATGACAAGTAACCAAAACAAGTTACTATTTTCCTCGAGGAAAAAGCCTTATAATGTCAGGTTACTTGTACATAATGCCTTGGGTGAGAATAAAAACTGAAAACGAGTAACCAGGTTACCTGGTAACTTCTAGCCAGCCAGCTTCTCTTTGAGAAAAAACTCTTAAGGTAAGCAGTATGAGGTAAGACACAAGGAAAATAAACTATGTGGCAAAGGCACGCCGCTCTTACAGCTTATGGCTTAAGGTGGATTCAGAGTTCCCTAAGGTAAGCAGTATGAGGTATGTGGTAAGACGCAAGAAAAATAAACAACAGCAAACATGCTGGTCTTACCGCTTGCAACTTATGGAATACTCTGAACAGCATCATGAATTTGCATTTTACGGAACTCTGAATCTGCTTTTACAGAACATGATAAACAGCAACATGCATTTGCTATAGTTTATTTTTGTTGCATTATACTGCATACCACTTACTTACATACCACATGCAACTAGGCTCATATTACCAACCTGGCCTGTTAATTGGCACCAGAAAGTACTTGTGTGTCAAAGTAAAGTAAAACATTTATTAACAGTAGTACGCACAGCATAATCAATCACTACTAAAATAAATACTTAGTATTACTTAAGATAAAAAAAGAGTAACACAGTCACAGCAGTATACATAACCAACTACAACTTTTAAGCACTAGGAGCAATATTTCATAGAACTATAAGCTTTAAATGTTTTCAAGCTATTTGGGTTTTTAAAAAGGAGTTGACTGTTTAAAAATGTTTATTGCTCACTTGTGAGATCAGTTTTGGAATATGCTAGCACTATATGGACACCATAATTGTCATGTTAATAATGTGGAATAGGTACAGAATTTTTTTTTACATTTTGTGGTAAGCTTGGAATTCCATCAGAAGATGTTGTTTGTCTTGATATTTTTAAGTTATTAAACATATTGACTTTGGAAAATCGTTGTGTAATATTGGATTTAGTTTTTCTTTTTATAATTGTAAATGCAATTATTGATTCACCTCGGTTATAGGAATTTTTTAGTTTTGGGTTAAGTATATTAAAGCACTATAGGTAACCCACAAACTTGAATATTGGGGGGTCAATGTGGCTTTATAGTGTGGAAGCTCACTAAAAAAGGGGTTTTAAAAATTTAATATTTCTAAATTATTATCTGTATTATAGAATACACAAAAATAACAAATAACTAGGGGGCGAGCATTTAAATTTATAATACATTTTTATTACATATACTTATATAGAAACAGCTTCAAAGTTGGGAAACAAGTATACCCAAAAATATTGTTTTTTTAGGGTTAAGCTGAGGGTAAAGGAGAAGACATATCTATATTTGTTATAGCTTCAAATTAAACATAATTTTGTAAAATGTAACAACAATTTTTTTGATAAGTATTATAGTTTTTGATATATTTGCAAAAAACTAAAAAAATATGCCTTTAGGGGATGATAATGATAATCATACAAAGTCACAAAACGCTTAAAAAAAGTTGTAGAGCATCAACTTAGTTTCTGTTTTATTATTTTTGTATTTGATTCCTTGATGTACATTTACAATTTTTACAAATAAAGAGATTTGGAACTTAAACTAATTTATGAATATTTTTTAGATGTTGCTTGTTGCTATAAATAAGAAATAATAACACAAAGATTGCAGGCTGCTCTTATAGGGCTTGGGGAAGGGAAAAGAGAAGAAAGGAGAATATTACTATAATAATTTATAATATGTAAGTATGTTTTTTGTAAGATAATGGGTCCGTTATTGGCTGCGTGCACAATTTGTATAAATTGAAGTGAAGAAGATTGCTTGTCTTTTTGTGCAAAAATGTTTAATTTTGAAAACCTTCCCTGAAATTTTTTTTTTTAAGTTTGGTCCTGTGAGGTCGAAACAAACAGTATTTAAAATATATAAGATATAGTATAGTTAAATAGTTTAAGTGGTTCTTTATTCAACACATTACTCTTATGGCAACGATTTTATCAGTTTATTGAATGACTGAGACAAAGGTAACATAATTAAACATTTTTGGAGTCAGAGAGAAATGATCAAGTAATTAAAAAAAATATGCAGTGTTCCATTTAAAAAAAAACCTCTGTACGTTGTCATATAGATTCTTATGTAGGCCAGAGGAAACATATTCAGAATCCTATACAATTTTATATGTTTTGACTCATATGTACCTCTAAAAACGTTGGCATTTAGATTCTTATGTAGGCCTATAGGAAACATATTGATTATTATATTTAAGCGGATAAAATCTTCATAAAGACCTCTGTAACTTTAAGATAAATTCTTATGAAGGCTTATAGGAAACATTATTGAACTTATTCAGTCCCATAGAAACTCTTATAATCTTATATGTTTTAGCCCATATACTCCTTTTAACATTGGCTTATAGAAAATATATTGACACGTATTGAGAATCAGAATATGGCTATCCAGAATCCTATACAAACTGAAAAAATCCTATATATTTTATACTATGACATAGATTCTTATGTAGGCATAAAGGAAACATATTAAAACGTATTAACAATATATACTATTTTTTTAGATTTATAATTTTCATTTTCTATTATGGGATAAATTTGCAAATAAAAGAGGTGAAATGCCACTGTATTGTGAACCAAACAATCCGAAATGAAAACATAGTTCAAATGTTCAATTTCGGCGTCTTCATTTTTGTAGTATATTACAAATGGATGTAATGTCGCTTGGCTATTGGTCCCAGTGATATGACTGCACTTCATCTTGCAAAACGAAGGAGAAATTTTCGGCAAAGTCACTTGTAATAAGTGCTTCTCCTATGCTTAATGTATTTTTGACATAATTATAAAACTCCTTCTGCATGGTTGCAAAAAAAGAATGTGATTTGAGCTTGATTAGTTCATTCGAAAATTCTTCAATAAAATCATCTACGGATTTCATCACTGTTTCCATATTGCACCTGTCTACTGTTGTCCATTTTTTTTATATATGTTGTCTATTACTTGTTCTTCAAACTTCTCACTTAAAAATTGTTCAAGGTTAAAATAAAATCACCTATCATAGAACGGGGGGAGGTCAGCAAGGGGGGGGGCTTATAGTAATTTTATGCAAAAAGTGAGGGGAAATCTGGAAAATTATTCAAAATTAAAAAAAAGAAAACAATAAAGGCTGCTTCTTATTTTAATAATGAGTGTACTGGCTATGTCATAGTCAATGCATATAATTTTTTACGCAGGATTTTATTGTTATTATTTTTTAACAGGAACCCATCATTTCTCCATCTTAAAATTTGGAATATATGTTGGGAATACAATACGGTAAAAAATAAAAAAAAAATAAAAATACTGTTTTTTAGAAATAAAAAAAAAATCAAAATTCTCGATTTTTTCTTAATAAAGTATGCCGAGTGATACATCGTTGGAAAGGCCTTAAACATACCTTTAAATTAAGCTACCACACTTCTCTCTAAATTTAGTAGATTTCAACATATTACTATTTATGTAAGTTCCTGTAAGAGCCAAATTGACCATTTTTTCAATTTTCAAAAATTCATAACACAAAAACTACTGATCCAAAAAATCTGAAATTTTGGATTTCTGAGTTTTTGGGGGCGGAATAAGTGTACCAAAAATCATCAAAATCGGAGATGGTCGAAACAACTGAAATCATACTTCGAGATTTTCATGATCCTCCAGGAATTTTGAGGTTCCGCAAAGTGATAAGCACGAATCCGAGCTATCCCCAAAAAACTTCATCCTTAAAAAAAATATTTTTTTTTCTTACCGTGTAATACCTCTTTGGAAAGCTTATAAAAATCGTAGTTGAATGGCCCCAATATTTTTGGCTACATATATATATCACATAAAAAAATGCAAAAAAACTCTTGAAAAATTCAATTTTCTGTGCCATATATCTCAAGTTATGGAACGAAATGTTAAATAAAAAGTAGCTTAAGCTAAGATCCAGGTCACACACTATTGTCTTATCAAATTTCATACAAATCGGTGCAGCCGTTTTGGATAAAAATCTTAGTTTATCGGCACTTTATACATATATATATATATAAAAATTTTATGGGTAGTCGTGACTGACTGGTTGAGAAAAAAGCCTCGGTTAGTTAGTGGGGATGCAGTCTTATATGGGCCGGAATAAAGTAAACTCCTTTTTTGGCAGTCAAGCTTTCGAGAATATATTTTTTTCTTCTTCAGGACTTCTACAATAAGTTAACAAGCCATTAGAATAATTAACTTAATTAAATTACAACTATTATAGATAAATTATTATAGATACCCATATAATTTTATCTAAATAATTCTGTACTCACCAAAGTGGGTTGAAAAACAATAAAGCTAGACATCTCTGAACAACTCTGAGCATTTTTTGCCCTTTTGGGCCTTATTTTATAATAAAAACGTACATGAATTTGTTTAAAACAAATATATTTATATGGGTACCTGTATAGTTTATCTATATTAGTTGTAATTTAATTATTCTAATGGCTTGTCAACTTATTGTGTAGAAGTCCTAGAGAAGAGAAAAATATATTCTCGAAAGCTTGACTGTCAAAAAAAGAGTTTACTTTATTCCGGCCCATATACGACTGCATCCCCACTAATTAACCGAGCCATATATATATATATATATATATATATATATATATATATATATATACCACATATAAAATGTATTGGAAAAGTTCGTATACTCGAAAGAAATTCTGGATACACCCTAGAAAAGTCTGGAGAAACCCTGTAAAGGTATAGATATAACCTGGAATGTCTGGATATACGCTCCGGAAAAGTCTGAAAACACTTAGGAAAAGTCAGGATACACTCTGAAAAAGTCTGGAAAGACCCTGGAAAAGTCTGGATACACCCTGTAAATTCTGGATAATCCAGGAAGTCTGGATACTCCCTAGAAAAGTCTGGATAAACCCTGAAAGTCTAGAAACTCTGGAAAAGTCTGGAAAGACCCTCGACAAGTTTGAATATACTCTGGAAAAAGTCTGGAAAAACCCTGGAAAAGTCTGAAAACACGCTGTAAAAATCTGGAAAGACCCTGGAAAAGTCTGGATACACTCTGGAAAAACCCTGGAGAAGTCTGGAAAGAGCCTGGAAAAGTCTGGAAAGAGCCTGGATACATTCTGGAAAAGTCTGGAAAGACCCTGGAAAAATCTGGATACAGTCTGGAATGATCCTGGAAGTCTGTATGCACTCTGAAAAAGTCTGGAAAGACCTTGGAAGTCTCGAAAGACCCTGGAAAGGTCTGGATACACTCTGGAAATACCCTGGTAAAAGCTGAATACATTCTGGAAAAGTCTGGAAAAATCATGGAAGTCTGTACGCACTCTGAAAAAGTCTGGAAAGACCCTGGAAAAGTATGGATACACTCTAGAAAAGGCTGGAAAGACCCTGGAAGTCTGAAAAGAGCCTGGAAAGATACAGGAAAAGTCTGGAAAGATCCTGGAAAATTCTGGTTACACTCTGGAATAATCTGGAAAGGTCCTGAAAGTCTGGATGCACTCTGAAAGTCTTGAAAGACCCTGGAAAAGTCTGGAAAGACCCTGAAAGAGTCTGGATGCACTCTTAAAAAGTCTAGAAAGACCTTGGAAAAGTCTAAATACACTCTGAAAGTCTGGAAAGACGCTGGAAAATTCTGGATACACTCTGGAAAAATCTGGAAAGATCCTAGAAAAGTGAAAAGACCCTGGAAAAGTGTCTAAAGACCCTGGAAAAGTCTGGATACACTCTGGAAAAGTTTGGAAAGGCCCTGGAAAAGTCTGGATACACTCTGGAATAGTCTGGAAAGATCCTGGAAAAGTCTGGATGCACTCTGAAAGTCTGGAAATATCCTGTAAAAGTCTGAAAAGACCCTGGAAAGGTCTGGATACACTTTAGAAAAGTCTGAAAAGACTGTGGAAACGTGTGGATACACTCTGTAAAAACCTGGATACACTTTGAAAATTTCCGAGTACACAATGGAAAAGTGTGGATACGCCTAAGAAAAGTCTGGATATACCCTGGAAAAGTATTCATACACTCTAGAAAAGGCTGGACAGACCCAGAAAGATACAGGAAAAGTCTGGAAAGATCCTGGAAAAGTCTGGTTACACTCTGGAATAATCTGGAAAGGTCCTGAAAGTCTGGATGCACTCTGAAAGTCTTGAAAGACCCTTGAAAAGTCTGGAAACACCCTGAAAGAGTCTGGATACACTCTTAAAAAGTCTAGAAAGACCTTGGAAAAGTCTAAATACACTCTGAAAGTCTGGAAAGACCCTGGAAAATTCTGGATACACTCTAGAAAAATCTGGAAAGACCCTGGAAAAGTGAAAACTGGAAAAGTGTCGAAAGACCCTGGAAAAGTCTGGATACACTCTCGAAAAGTTTTGAAAGACCCTGGATACACTCTGGAATAGTCTGAATGCACTCTGAAAGTCTGGAAATACCCTGGAAAAGTCTGGAAAGACCCTGGAAAGGTCTGGATACACTTTAGAAGTCTGAAAAGACTGTGGAAACGTGTGGATACACTCTGGAAAAACCTGGATACACTTTGAAAATTTCCGAGTACACAATGGAAAAGTGTAGATACACCTAAGAAAAGTTTGGATATACCCTGGAAAATTCTGACCAACTGAATCTAATGTGTATACGAGTAGTGGTTTTTTATATATGTTCTTCGGAGCGAGGGAAGTTTTAGAGTAAACCTCTACTCGATTTTTTTTACTTCAAATGACAATTTTACTGTACTGCCAAATTTTGACCCCTCCGCCCCCTGAAACACTTTATAACATTTTTGCAACCTCTTCACTCTCCCTTTTAGCACATAATAATACTTCCCAAGCAGCATTTTTAGTAACTCCTACCGTTGTTTAGTGATCATAACTGTAAACCAGTAAATATGTAGTTTTTTTACCCTTAAATTTGCCTAGAAAGGTATTCTTATCTAAAAGTAGAACAAGGCACATAATTATTAAGTCATGGAAAAACCCATATGGTATTTAAACTCTACAATAATATTTTAAAGTAATAAACACTACAAAAGTACTTAAATAAAAACTGGTAGGTTAGTTTTACCTTATGGTCTTCAAATAGTTATTTTAATTATGTTACTTTTATTACTGTATTGTACCTAGAAGGTGAACCGGTCTTAAAGCAGTAAATATTAAGTAATATTCATTAAAGATTTAATTACATTTTTGTAGTTCTAACAGTGACCTAAGGGTCAGTAACTTTATTACCCTTTGGGAAAAAATACAATGAATTTGCACAATATATAGGTTTTTCTAATAAGACGTTTTCTTAATAACAGCTGTTCTAAGTAGAGCCGCCATATGTCAATATTTTTCATGATTGGTAAAACCAATTTTGAGGTTAATATAAATTTATTTTTTTTTTAAATTTTTAGCAAAAGTGGTCTTTCTCTACAAGAAAACGTATTCTCTGCGACTCTAAAACTGGCGGTACGCTTTCTTGGACCTGCGTATTGGGCATCCAGACAAATTCAAACGAAAGGTTTTCGTGCGATATCGATTTTTACCCAATAAGCAGATGTTTCCAAATTTAGTGATATAGTCTTATTCTTTATCCGGTTTTGGTTTTAATTTTGAGATATTGATGCTTTGATTACCATAAATACAAGGTCTGGATAATATTGTGTTGTTTTGGGGTACAAAAACAATTTATATGATTGTAAAATAACAAAATTTGAAAGAGACTTTCAGTCATATTAAATTTACCCACAAGGAAAATTTTAAAGACCACTGGTAAGTTAAAATGTTTATTTTTTGTGTAACTTAGCTAAGTCTTACAGCAGACTCTATTTAAATTGGCATTATTTTAAAGGCTATATGGCTAAAATTACAATAGTCACATGAAAGACCCTACCTTTTTTACATAGGTTGTTGTGACCGAGGTTGTAACTTTACCAAAAATGGGAAAGTTACGAAAGTGATCAAAAACCCGTTTTTTTACATTTTCAAAAGAAAACCATCCCAATCCAACACAACACCAACAATACCAATCCAACCCGACACACAAAAAACCGCTAGCCAACGATACTCAACCCCAAAAATCAGAGGTCTAATACGACTGTCGTAACTTTAGACGCAGTCTATTTTAAAATATCACTGGGTATCTATTATGTTTTAAAAGTAAAAATATATCGTACATATTATTGTATTGTCACCGGAACTAAAAGCGCATACCAACAAAATCGTTTATCTTGAATTTTCAAAATCTGATCAAAAATTCGTAATCCTTATTAACCCCAAAAACCCCCGTATACCAATTTTGGTTGAAATAGGACAAACTTAGGTGTTTTCCCCCCTCCATTCCCTTCGCAGTTGGGGAGGGGCTGCCTAATAATAACAAGTTATTGTATTGTTACCGGAACTTTAAACGCATACCAAATTTGAAAACAGTCGGATGTGTAAAATTCAGTTAAAATTGGTTAGCAAAACATGACTAAAAATCGTCCCTCTTGAATCCGCCATATTGAATTTTCAAAATCTGATTAAAAATTCGTATTTCTTATGCCCAGAAACCCCCGTATGCCAATTTTGGTTGAAATCGGACATAATAAGGCGTTTTCCCCCTCCAGGGGGTACCTAATATATTGTTGTCATTGTCACCGGAACTATAATCGCATACCAAATTTGAATTCAATCGGACATCTAGAAGTTAGTCAAAATTGATTTGCAAGATTTGACCCGAACATATAAACATACATACATAGAGGAGAATAAAAAATACCCAAAATTAAAAGCCGGTGCTGCATTTTTAAGTCTAAATTTAATTTTAATTAATTTATATTGCGTCTGCATCGCGTTTTCTTTGCTATGTTCGGTGTACAAATAAAAACGAATATCATAGCTGCTTTAACGGTCATATTCATTTTTCATCCTTAAAGTATCTATGGCATCATGTTGTTTCACTCTGGTGCATTTGATTGATATGAAAGTGTAATACAAGGGGTTATTCGGAGTGATTTCAGGTTAGCAGGGTAGTTATAATGCCCATTACCAAAACCTAGGGCGTTTGAACTTAAAAATCTGGTTTTTGTTCTATGGAAAGTGAGGTTGTGTTTTGTCCTAATAAAAATGGAATGGACTGTATGTAAGAATTAAAAATATAAACTCGCAAAAAAATTGGTGCTGGAAAAAAAGAGCCGACAGTGGAAATAAAGTAGCAAAGAAAATGCAAAAAATTATTCATTAAATTTGCTTGGGCTTGTTAGTGTACATTAAGATTCAGTCTCATATTTGGTTGTCGTACCTAAGTATGCAGTTTGATTTTATTTTCTGATCTCGCCTAAGTTTTATGTTTATCGCTTAATCTATCCTGATCTTATTAAGAGTCAATATTTAGTATGTATAGATAACTGCTCCGATTTTGATTTCCATCTTTCTTCAACCTTATATATATATTATATAAGAAACCAATTTGAGAAATACTGGTTTACCTACATGGGACTCAGTCCAGGCTCAAAGCGAACTCATTACACTTTTTTTAATTAGACTGGTTTCCATATTTGGCAAAATATTGCAAACAAATATTTTTAATATTAAACCTTTTTAAGTTACAAGAATATATCTTGTATTTTAGTTGTAGTTTTGTTTTAATTAATAAGATGACAATATTCAATTCAATTTAATTATTTATTGTTGTTAGTATGCAAAAAAGCATTTACACAAGTAAAAAAAAATACAAAAACATTTCAATAATATTATAAAAACAAACCTGATGTTAAAGTAAACAATGGGCTAATAAAAAACAACAGCTACACTCATTAAGTTTTTGAAAAAGCATTAACACAAGTTAAAACATTATAATTAGTGATATAAAAACAAGCAAACAAACCTTAATGTAACACTGAACGATAAACTAAACTGGAAGCACTATGAAACGCATATTTGATATTTAGGAGAGTATTTTAAACCTCTGTAACTTTTTTAGGTTTTATTATTTTGATATGGGGTTTTTGGTATCGTATAGCTGGTATTTTTTGCTAAAAAAAGGTTAAAACCAAAGTTTGCCATTTTCTATTTTATTCGGTATACAAGGTGTGACAAAAATCACTGTTTTTTTTGTCAAAGTTTAAAGTTAACGAAAATAAAAAAAAATTGGGAAAAATTCAAAATTATTAAATTGGTTATAAAATCTTTCTTAACAAAATTAATTCTCAGATTTTTTATTTTTTTCTTTTGTTTTGGAGATATGATTTTTTCCAAAATTTATGCTTATTTTACATTCTTCTGCCTCGTGGATTTGACCGGATTTCGAAAATAATTTTAAATATGCATTTTCGCAATCTCTGGAAGGCCTATTAAAAAGAAAACGTACCCAAAGTTATTTTGAAAATTCAGCTTGATTACCAGTGGCGTCCAAGTTGTGGATTGTTTACAAAAAATACTTTATATGTTCCACATAAATTTTCTCGCTATTCATTAAAAAAAAAAGATTATTTTTTTCAGTTATTAGTAACTAGTGACCATTTTTACCAAAGCGGTTTTTTATTTTTTTTAAATGTTAACCAGGGGCGGAGCTAGATTTTTTTTCAGAATACACTTTTATTGATATAAAATGGTTACATAAATTAGAGAAAGCAGGTTCAGCTTATATTTTTTTAAATTATTATGTAAATAATTTTTTTAATAACAATCACATCAGGGGCGTGTATAATTTTTTATTTTAAAAAATTATTATTTAAAAATATTATGTTAGTTCTGTGTGATCCTAAAGTGAATTAGTGAGGACCAATCATAAAATATCAGGTTTTTTAAAAATTTTGCTATCACTCGAAAGGTCCAATTTTGCACACCTATTTTGAAATTTTCCACACCCTTTATGGAAACCCGCAATAGGGTTCATTAGTAACGAGGCTGCCCTCCCCCAGATGATATTTTTTGAAAGTTTTGGTACCATTCGAAAGGTCAAATTTTGCACACCCATTTTGAAATTTTGCAGACCCCATGGGAACCCGTAATAGGGTTCTCGAGTAACGAGGCTGGCCCCTCCAGATATTTTTTGAAAATTTTGGTATCATTCGAAAGGTCCAATTTCGCACAACCCATGGGAAGCCACGAAAGGGTTCTCGAGTAACGAGGCTGCCCCCGCCCCGATGATATTTTTTGAAAAGGTCAAATTTTGCACACCCATTTTGAAATTTTGTAGACCCCATGGGAACCCGCAAAAGGGTTCTCGAGTAACGAGGCTGGCCCCTCCAGATATTTTTTGAAAATTTTGGTATCATTCGAAAGGTCCAATTTTGCACACCCCATGGGAACCCACGAAAGGGTTCTCGAGTAACGAGGCTGCCCCCCCCCCCGATGATATTTTTTGAAAATTTTGGTTCGAAAGGTCTAATTTTGCACACCTATCTTGAAAAATAGGGGGGGGCAGCCTCGTTACTCGAGAACCCTATTGCGGATTCCCATGGGGTGTGCAAAATTGTGCAACATTGGAACTTTCGAATGATACCAAAATTTGATTGGCTTCCCTAATTCACTTTAGGATCACACAAAACTAACATAATATTTTTAAATAAAAACTTCTTAAAATAAAAAAATATGCACGCCCCTGATGTGCTTGTTATAAAAAAAATTACATAATAACTTAAAAAATATAAGCTGAACCTGCTTTCTCTAATTTATGTATGTATTCTTTAAAAAAAAATGTAGCTCCGCCCCTGGTTAACATTTTAAAAAAATAAAAAACCGCTTTGGTAAAAATGGTCACTAGTTACTAATAACTGAAAAAAAATATTTTTTTTTTTAATGAATAGCGAGAAAATTAATGTGAAACATATAAAGTATTATTTGTAAACAATCCACAACTTGGACGCCACTGGTAATCAAGATTAATTTTCAAAATAAGTTTGGGTAATAGGCCTACCAAAGATTGCGAAAATGCATATTTAAAATTATTTGCGAAATCCGGTCAAATCCACGAGGCGAAAGAATTTAAAATACGCATAAATTTTGAAAAAGAATCATATCTCCAAAACAAAAAAAAAATAAAATTTGGTAATTTTAAATTTTTCCCAATCTTTTTTTTTTTAATTTTCGTTAACTTTAAACTTTGACAAAAAAAACAGTACTTTTTGTCACACCTTGTATACCGAATAAAATACAAAATTGCAAACTCTCGTTTTAACCTTTTTTTAGAAAAAAATAGCAGCTGTACGATACCAAAAACCCCATTTAAAAATAATAAAACCTTAAAAAGTTACAGAGGTTTAAAATACTCTCCTAAATATAAAATATGCCTTTTATAGTGCGCCCAGTTTAGTATAAAACTACATTATTCATACAAGGGTTTTAGTCATTAATTATATTTTTGTCTGCCAAAAAAAAGTAGTGAAAAACATAAAATGCTTGATTGATTAAAAACCCTTTAATGATCTTTTTAAAGGCTTTAAAATTAAGATTGCAAAACATTGGTGGGAGCAGATTAAAAAATTTAACACCAAAATAGTTAATACCATTTCTAGTTCTTGACAGTCTTTGATATGGAATAGTTAGTTGGTTGCGATTTCTGGTTGCAAAATTGTGATAATTTTTATTGGTGCTATAGTCACATATATGTTTTTTATATGCAGTAGACACAGTAGGACATATCAGGACGGTAAAGTAAGTATGTTTTTTAAATGCTTCACGACAATCATTTCCATAACCTAAATTGGCCACAATTCTAATTGCCGTATATTATGTATGATATTTCTTATTTTTTTATTAAAAAAGTTTTTTTGGGTTTGTTCTTATTTTGATCTTGAGCTTTATTTCTTGCCGAAGGAGGCCTTCAAGGTGTGGGGGGCCTTCAAGGTGTCCTTCGATTTTGTTTTCCTTGGCAGGCTCACGGCGCCTTTTCACGACATCATTTTGGCTCAAGGAGACCTTAAGGACGCTTTGTTCCTTATAGAAAGGACTGGGAATATGGCCTTAAATAAAATGCCAGTTTAACAAATAGCACAGCCCCCTTAAATTAAATTAAGGGGGCTGTGACAGTTAGTACAGCACTTGGATATTTCATTACCTTGCAGTTTTAGGTAAAACCAGACCGATATCTCAATGTGGCACTAAATCACTGACTTAATAGAATATGCAATTAGTGTGTAGTGTATTTTAATATTTTAAAAAAAGCATGAATAAAACAATAACTTGTTTTTTAAAAACATATTTAATTTTTTAAACAGTATCAATCAGTAAATAATAAGCATCAGGGTGTAAAGTGCAAGACCTTAGTTATGCCCAGTTGAATTTTTTAGAATCATTTAATTTTATTACAATTACAAAGGCCTGAATATGTAACCTCTTTCCATATGCACAGCAGGGTCCGATTTAAATGAAATCAAAGATTTGATCAACTGAATAAAATGTAGTACCGTTTTATTAAAATAAAATTATCTAAATTTAACAAAGCAAATGTTTACACAATATACAAACGCTTCAAAACCCATGGTTATAAGACAGATTATTTTCAGTATCATTTTTTTTTATCGTTGCGTTTTTCGATAAAAGAAATGCCACTTGGGAGAAAAAAATTAAAAAAATTGTAAAATTTATAATAACCTCAAAAATTGGGTTTATTTATGTAAGCAAAAATCAGCTGGACAGTCCAACTTTGTTCCACGCGGATTTTGACGCACCTTCACCAAAACTTAAAATCCACGCAGAAGATCTGCTTATGGAAGGCTAGCCAAACGTCAGCGGTGCTTGGGAGGATAATAATAAAGAAAGGTATGGGCTTTCAACGGTAAAGAATAAATAAATATATACCCATTGATGACCTTGAGGATCCAATTGGGACAATATGGAACCATTCGAGTTACATTTTTGATAACTGACACTTTTCGGTTAGGTAGAGTTTGGTTCCTAAACGTAAGTTTACCATTTCGGTAGCTAATTTAACGTAAAAAGAACTTTGTTTATCCAAAACTGTTGCTAGTAATTTTCGGGTGTCCCTCCTGAAAATTCAAGATCCGACAAGCTTTTGAGACGCTTCCAAAAAGTAGGTATAAAAAAGACTTGATTTTCGACAAAAATAGCGTTAAATATGGAGTTTTAATGTTTTAAGAACTACCAGACATATTTTTGTTGCCACCGGTGCTTTTTCTGATATTTCTTTTTCTTTGAAATTTTTTTATTTTTTAAATATGTAAAATTTCGCATAATTTACGGGCCCGTGTGTTTCTTAAGATTATTAAATAATTTTAATCAGTAAACCGAGCTGGGTTTAAATATTTTCGCTTAGTCGGCATGATTAAACGCGTATTTTAATACACAGTTATGGAATTTTAAATATTGTGGTGTTTTATTATTATTACTGACATTACATTTTTTTCCTTCTCTAAACTTGAAAAAGCTGTTTAGATGGACGTAACCTTTAAGTAAATCTTAATACATTTTTTCGTTATTATTACGTGTTTTTAACTGTATCACGCCGTAAAATTGTAAGTAAAATTGCAGTGGAATTTAAGCAATTGGTCCCCCTAAATCATTCCCCACTTTGGTTAAAAAAAAATCGTCCCCCAGCTGTTCCTGAGCGGTAATGCTACCTGTAAAACAACCCACAGGGTTTTCAGTAATAGTAATTATTAAGTAAATTTCACTAAAAATGTTGCTTGGGTTCTACCTACCACTCCAACCCGTCTTATCGCGATTTTGTAAGCGATGCATTAATGGCCCGTTACCCAAAAGGACTCGACTATCGGTACCTGACTAAATGTCAGTCTGTCAGATACTTTCGGCAATTTTCATGCCGACAGACTGGATCATTTGTGTAGCGTACATCACGAGCTTTAATTTGATACCTTATACCCAACTAAAACTCATTTGTAGTGCTCTTCCTATAAATAATAATATATAATCCACAACACGCGACTTCATGCATGCCCAAAAAGCGGTCCTCAAAAAATTTTACCGACTTTCAGTCGCTGTAGCTCAGAAACTGTTTAATTAAAAGTTAAAAAAAAAAAATGGTCTAAATACGTTAAAAAGTGATTTTTTGTAACTTTGGAGCCCTCTAACTTTTTGGAAACTAACTACAGAAAGTTGAGCACTGGAACAAAAACGTTGCAAATTTTTCGCCGAATATTTTTGTTCTCAGACTTTTTCGCCTCCGACCAACAGAAATGGAGCAAAGTCGGTCACAAAGATTTTTCAAAATGACGGATGGTTCCCGAGGAGTGGGGAAAACACAAACTTGGTAGTTTTACTTTCACACCCTTCGAAAAAACATAGCAAAAACTCAGCCTCCCCGGATTTTTTTCGACCTCAGATGACAATTTTACTGTACTATTATAAGTATAAGAGTGACAAAACAATGGGACAAGGCCGTACCCAAAAAAGGCACTGACGATTTAAAAACATCTTTTTGGCAACTTTTTTAGAAAAATTTAAAAAAGTGTTTTCAAAATTTTAACTCGACGTTTTGTTTCGTAGGTAGGATCAAAACGAGAGGTGAACAACAGGACTAGGCAGTACTTGGGCAGAACTAGGCAGGACTGACAAAAAAAGAAAATTCATTGTAAGCTCGTTTTCAGAGCTTCATTTGTCTGTAACTTGGAGAAGAAAAAATCAACAAAAGAAAAATAAAAATAATCTCGTAAAAAAGGTAGAGACGTTTGTTATGATTTTGAGCAGCTTTGCATGATTTTGTTTTAATTTTCAATAAAATATACTTAGGTCGACTTCACGGTTACAAAAAACGTAAAATGAAAATTTATGTTAGTTTTTTGTAAAAAAAATAAAAACACATCTTTTCTCTATCAGGCTGGTTAGTTAAGGAAAGGGGGGGGGTGTCAACTAAAACGTCACAAATTGTGACAAAGGGCTGGAGGAGGTTATTGTTTTTTCCTTTTTTAATTATTGAAAACGTGGTAAAATAACAACTTCGGGGATTCCCAGGGAATTTTGTTTTTGTCGGGAAAACCCAAGGAAGTTCATGGGATACCCAGGATTTTAAAATATTCGTTAAGTGTTCTTTCATATACTCCCTTGTATTCTTTCTTATTTATAATCTCTCGTAATGACGGACAACAAAAAAGCTCAAGGTTGAGTAGGTGCCGTGTAGAATTCTATACCGGTATGTTTTTCTCTCTTTCCGTTCTTTGTTCAAAGAAATAGATAACCTATAGCTCACTGAATCTCGCTGGCGCGCCCGTCTCGCTTCGATCATTTAGCGCGTTACAAAATTATTCTGAGGCAGAAATTGCGAGTTTATTATAATAAATAACATTTCATGTAAAATAACGCGAGTTACAAGTTTTCAAGTTTTGAGGGTGCAGGACTAGGCAGTACTTGGGCAGTACCCTAAGCACCGGCAGGAGGTGTACATATTTTCTTCAGTTGTTCACCCCTCGGATCAAAGTTATTTTTTGATTTTCTTCGCCATCTTGGATTTAAATATGGGCAAACTAAATGTTTTTTTTCCAAAGGCTTATTTGTCTTATCAGTACAGTTTTTTTTTATTGAAATTGGTACAGTTATAGAAAAAAACAATTTGTCCGGTTTTTTCGGGTAACCCGGTATGTTCATATATCTTGGTTGTCCAGGTCTACTATATAGTAGTTAAATATAAATGGTCTCAAAAAAAAAAAAATAAAATAGGACGGGGCCGGATCAAAGTTATTTTTTCATTTTCCTCGCCATCTTGGATTTAAATATGGGCAAAATAAATTTTTTTTTCCAAAGGCTTATTTGTCTTATCAATACAGTTTTTTTATTGAAATTGGTACAGTTATAGAAAAAAACAATTTGTCCGGTTTTTTCGGGTAACCCGGTATGTTTATATATCTTGGTTGTTCAGGTCTACTATATAGTAGTTAAATATAAATGGTCTCAAAAAAAAAATAAAATGGGACGGGGCCGTACCAGAAAAAAAAATGCAGATGATTTTTTTCAGGATCGAAACTTCAAAATAAAAAAATGATATTCTATTATCAAACAAACTTAAAAAGAAACTAAAATATGAAGTAAAACATTTAGGTCTGTATTTTACTTTTTGATCCGGATGATGAGAGAATTTTGAGCCTTGTGATTTATGTCAATATTAATTGAAGTCACATTTAAAAAACGTCAAAGTCAACTGACACCTGAATTTTTATGTACGCAATTTCTGTGCAACTGAGTATACTATTGCTATATTGTCTTGATTATTTACTATTTTTATTTATCTCTCAGTATGTCTTTCAGTCCATCTGTTTTTTATTGCCTATAGGTATTTCCCAATGAGCATTTTCAGAAACTTCTGGTGACAGAAATTTATATAATTATTATAAAGAGGGTTCCATTGATACCCTAGGGTATTTAGAATTTTCCTACAAGAATGGAGTTTGTATATTTGTTTTATTAAAGGCTCTAAATTGATGGTACCCTAAAGTAACATAAAACTGGCGTTAACAATATTTCCACGGAGATCTTTATAAACATTAAAGTCATCGGTAACAAATGTTATATAAATTGGTGTTTGAAATCTTTCTGTCAACCCATCTATAAAACCGTAAGTAACTATCAAATAAAGATATATAGATTGGTTTTTAAAATGCTGCTATCAACCCACTTATAAAACCTTAAGTAACCAACAACAAATTTATATAAGATTGAAACACTTATAAAAACTTGGGAATTGGTGTCTGTAATATTCTTATGAACTCATTCATAAACCTTTTTTGCCCATAAGGTTTTTTCTATAATGTTTTTATTATTTTCTTTATAGAGTGGTTATAATACAACTGTTTTTAGAACAAAAAACAATTTTAATTTATTTTGGCAATTATAATAACAAAACAAACAAGATTTTTTAAGGTTAATTTTGTGACATCAAAAGGCGTGTTTATGCGACATCAAACGGCGCGTTTTTGCGCTTGGAGATACCATACCATTATTATCTTGTTTTAATTACACCAATCTGAGAGATAAGATATCCAAATCTTCTTGAGATAGTTGCCGATGACAGATATCGGGATCGAACGCATTTTACACCCGATTCCCACCAGCGTTTCACATGTGCAGTCACCCTGACTCAAAAAACTTATCACGTGGTCCGACATGAAATTAACTCTGTGTTTCGGACTTCCATTGTCTATATTTTATTATACACGACGTTTCGATCAGTGCAATCTCTGATCGTCTTCAGGTGCAAACTACAATCAATTCCTAAGGCTACTTATATACTGTGAGAAATCACTCAACCTTGAAGTTTAAGAAGTTGGCTCCGCCCAAGGAGGGGCTTCCAAATATTTGGGATTTCAACACTTGGTTTACTGAAAATACCCTGATTCTGCCCAATAAAGGCAGCTTCAAGGAATTTTCGTTTCTTCCAGTGTGACTCCTTGTGCAAAACCTTTGCTTCTGCCCACTTCATTCGGTGTTGTTTTCACCATGCATGTTCGGCAATTCCTGATTCCGTGGTTTCACCTTTTTGGGTATTCGTCTGATGTTCCTTAAGCCTAACAGATAGTAGTCTTTTAGTTTCGCCTATGTATGATTCACCACACTCACAAGGAACTTGGTAAATGCATTCCTTATTTTGTTTGTTCTCCGGTTTTGTTTTACTAAGAAGGCTTCGAATTGTATTACTAGATTTAAAAGCTGTTTTTTAAATCAAGGTTCAAATCATTCTGCTACAACCAAACGAGGCATCTTTAATTAAGCATACCAAAGAAGACACGCACATCGAATTCCTATGCCAAGCAAGAGACAGCAACATTATTCCGGTTGCATTTCGTCTTAAGGCATCATTTCCAGGACAAAGAGTTTAGCGGATTCTAGATGACGCCAGTAAAGCGCTTATACGGTCCCAAATCAGCTTTCATCGCTGGAACAAGTCCTTACTGACAGAAGAACTGAGACAACGGTTTCAGGAGATTCGAGAATATACTATGGAGGAAGATTATCAACCGATTCTGGACAAAATTACACGAACCTGCGACCATCTACGACAGACTTGGCAAGCAAAGCACCAAAGAAAATTCGCCCATCAACAGCCACAAAGCCAATCGACCACCGACGCTGTAAGAACCATCGTTAATGGGTCAAAGAAGACATTGACACCCATAGAAGAAAACTTACTTGCCAAAGGACTTAACTTTTCCATCGCTCCTAAGAAGATACCTACCATCGATATCATCACCGCCATAGAAGGTCATCCTCTTCCACGACAAGACGCCGACGAGTTCAGAAATCAGGTAAGGACCATTATTGACAAACCTATTAAGCATACCTCTAATATAAGCAAAACAGAGGAAATCGCGTTAAAGAATCTTCAAAAGGACAAATCAATTAAAATCTTACCGGCAGACAAGGGCAATGCAACAGTGATTTTGGACACGGAAACCTATGACCAGAAAGTTGAAGAGGTACTTGCTAAAGGAAACTATAAACTTCTCCCAAAAGATCCGACGCAATCAATCGAAAGTAAGGTTTATAGAATTTTGAAAAAGTATTCCAGATATATTCCGGACAATACAAGATCTCAACTTACACCACATTATAGCAATCCTCCTCATCTATACGGACTTCCCAAAATTCACAAAGATGCAATGCCCTTACGCCCACTTACAAGTTCCAGAAATTCTCCAACAAGCAATCTGTCTAAATTCCTTTTGAAAATTATTCAACCTGTTGCAGGCAAGACCGCTTCATTTGTAGAAAATTCCAACCATTTTGTTAATAATCTTAAATCTTTTATTTTAGGAACCGAGGATAGACTTGTCAGTTTTGATGTCGAATCCCTTTATGAACGTACCAGCCTACCGCTGGAGGGAGTGATGGAGTTGTTGGAGTGCTGCCTACATAACTCTTATTTTCAAGTGAAAGATAGGTTTTATGCTCAGGATGACGGTCTGCCAATGGGTTCATCGCTTTCGCCAGTGGTGGCCAATATTTACATGGAGTGGTTCGAATCACACGCGGTTGATACCGCAACATATAAACCTAAGCTCTGGCTGAGATATGTTGATGATACTTTTATTGTCTGGACCGGGAATGACCAACAACTTTCAGAGTTTCTTCACCACCTAAATAACATAAGACCCACCATTAAATTCACAATGGAGTTGGAGCAAAATTGTCAAATTCCTTTTCTTGATGTACTTGTCACACGAGTAGAAAGCGACATCAGAACAACAGTCTATCGTAAACCCACTCACACAGGACAATATTTAAATCAAGGTTCAAATCATTCTGCTACAACCAAACGAGGCATAATCAAAACTTTGTATAACAGAGCCGCTCAAATTTGTAACAATTCTCATGACTTGGAAATCGAAATAAGAAACATTAAGAAGGATCTGCAGCAGAATGGTTACATCCTGAAACTTATAACAGATACTATTTCTCAATTTTAACAAACAGGACAGAGATTACAAGACCAAAACCAGGCAAATGCATTCGTTACAATCCCATACGTTAAAGGAGTATCAGAGAAAATTCAAAGAGTAGCGAAAAACTTTAATATTAAAACAGCTTTTAAATCTAGTAATACAATTCGAAGCCTTCTTAGTAAAACAAAACCGGAGAACAAAAAAAATAAGGAATACATTTACCAAGTTCCTTGTGAGTGTGGTGAATCATACATAGGCGAAACTAAAAGACCACTATCTGTTAGGCTTAAGGAACATCAGACGAATACCCAAAAAGGTGAAACCACGAAATCAGGAATTGCCGAACATGCATGGTCAAAACAACACCGAATGAAGTGGGCAGAAGCAAAGGTTTTGCACAAGGAGTCACACTGGAAGAAACGAAAATTCCTTGAAGCTGCCTTTATTGGGCAGAATCAGGGTATTTTCAGTAAACCAAGTGTTGAAATGCCAAATATTTGGAAGCCCCTCCTTGGGCGGAGCCAACTTCTTAAACTTCAAGGTTGAGTGATTTCTCACAGTATATAAGTACGTAGCCTTAGGAATTGATTGTAGTTTGCACCTGAAGACGATCAGAGATTGCACTGATCGAAACGTCGTGTATAAATAAAATATAAACATTGGAAGTCCGAAACACAGAGTTAATTTCAAACACATCATTGTCTCAAACTTTCAAACAAACGTTGGAATCCCGGTACGGATCCGGTATCAGCGATCTTTTTCGAGGCTACGAGAAAACTTTAATTAAGCATACCAAAGAAGACACGCACGTCGAATTCCTATGCCAAGCAAGAGACAGCAACATTATTCCGGTTGCATTTCGTCTTAAGGCATCATTTCCAGGACAAAGAGTTCAGCGGATTCTAGATGACGCCAGTAAAGCGCTTATACGGTCCCAAATCAGCTTTCATCGCTGGAACAAGTCCTTACTGACAGAAGAACTGAGACAACGGTTTCAGGAGATTCGAGAATATACTATGGAGGAAGATTATCAACCGATTCTGGACAAAATTACACGAACCTGCGACCATCTACGACAGACTTGGCAAGCAAAGCACCAAAGGAAATTCGCCCATCAACAGCCACAAAGCCAATCGACCACCGACGCTGTAAGAACCATCATTAATGGGTCAAAGAAGACATTGACACCCATAGAAGAAAACTTACTTGCCAAAGGACTTAACCGCCATAGAAGGTCATCCTCTTCCACGGCAAGACGCCGACGAGTTCAGACATCAGGTAAGGACCATTATTGACAAACCTATTAAGCATACCTCTAATATAAGCAAAACAGAGGAAATCGCGTTGAAGAATCTTCAAAAGGACAAATCAATTAAAATCTTACCGGCAGACAAGGGCAATGCAACAGTGATTTTGGACATGGAAACTTCTCCCAAAAGATCCGACGCAATCAATCGAAAGTAAGGTTTATAGAATTTTAAAAAAGTATTCCAGATATATTCCGGACAATACAAGATCTCAACTTACACCACATTATAGCAAGCCTCCTCATCTATACGGACTTCCCAAAATTCACAAAGATGCAATGCCCTTACGCCCAATTACAAGTTCCAGAAATTCTCCAACAAGCAATCTGTCTAAATTCCTTTTGAAAATTATTCAACCTCTTGCAGGCAAGACCGCTTCATTTGTAGAAAATTCCAACCATTTTGTTAATATTCTTAAATCTTTTATTTTAGGAACCGAGGATAGACTTGTCAGTTTTGATGTCGAAAGTCTATACACCAATGTCCCAATAAAGGAATCGCTAGATATTATTAGAAAGAGACTTTGATGACGAATCCCTTTATGAACGTACCAGCCTACCGCTGGAGGGAGTGATGGAGTTGTTGGAGTGCTGCCTACATAACTCATATTTTCAAGTGAAAGATAGGTTTTATGCTCAGGATGACGGTCTGCCAATGGGTTCATCGCTTTCGCCAGTGGTGGCCAATATTTACATGGAGTGGTTCGAATCACACGCGGTTGATACCGCAACATATAAACCTAAGCTCTGGCTAAGATATGTTGTTGATACTTTTATTGTCTGGACCGGGAATGACCAACAACTTTCAGAATTTCTTCACCACCTAAATAACATAAGACCCACCATTAAATTCACAATGGAGTTGGAACAAAATTGTCAAATTGCTTTTCTTGATGTATTTGTCACACGAGTAGAAAGCGACATCAGAACAATAGTCTATCGTAAACCCACTCACACAGGACAATATTTAAATCAAGGTTCAAATCATTCTGCTACAACCAAATCAAAACTTTGTATAACAGAGCCGTTCAAATTTGTAACAATTCTCATGACTTGGAAATCGAAATAAGAAACATTAAGAAGGATCTGCAGCAGAATGGTTACAGCCTGAAACTTATAACAGATACTATTTCTCAATTTCAACAAACAGGACAGAGATTACAAGACCAAAACCAGGCAAATGCATTCCTTACAATCCCATACGTTAAAGGAGTATCAGAGAAAATTCGAAGAGTAGCGAAAAACTTTAATATTAAAACAGCTTTTAAATCTAGTAATACAACTCGAAGCCTTCTTAGTAAAACAAAACCGGAGAACAAACAAATTAAGGAATGCATTTACCAAGTTCCTTGTGAGTGTGGTGAATCATACATAGGCGAAACTAAAAGACCACTATCTGTTAGGCTTAAGGACCATCAGACGAATACCCAAAAAGGTGAAACCACGAAATCAGGAATTGCCGAACATGCATGGTCAAAACAACACCGAATGAAGTGGGTAGAAGCAAAGGTTTTGCACAAGGAGTCACACTGGAAGAAACGAAAATTCCTTGAAGCTGCCTTTATTGGGCAGAATCAGGGTATTTTCAGTAAACCAAGTGTTGAAATCCCAAATATTTGGAAGCCCCTCCTTGGGCGGAGCCAACTTCTTAACCTTCAAGGTTGAGTGATTTCTCACAGTATATAAGTACGTAGCCTTAGGAATTGATTGTAGTTTGCACCTGAAGACGATCAGAGATTGCACTGATCGAAACGTCGTATATAAATAAAATATAGACAATGGAAGTCCGAAACACAGAGTTAATTTCAAACACATCATTGTCCGACATGAACTTGTATGAGCAAATCTCGCTTAGACCATGTGATACGTGTTTTGATTCGGGAGACCCACGAATGAGAAACGTATAGAATCGTGTTTTAGAAAAAGAGAACAATATAGTAACCGTGTTAAGTTCGCAAAAACGCACCGTGAAACGTCGAGCGCATACGCTGATACTGGACACTGATTGCCAATTGCACCAACAATAAGTCGGTGTTTTAAGTCTGACTTAAAAGTTTTTATATCTCTCAGAAGCACGCAATAAGAGAGAGAGAGAGAAGACTTTTAAGTCAGACTTAAAACACAGACTTAACGTTGGTGCAATTGGCAATTATTCTTGACCGACCATGAGATGAGTTGAGCGAAATTCCCCGTGGAAAAAGGTGGCGAAAAAAGCTCACCTCACCCCACGGTCGTTTAAGAATAAACGTCTTGCTCCCGGAAAATACCCGCCTGTATACCCTTCGACCCCGCAATCTAACTATATTCTTGAGATAGTTACCTCTGACAATTATGCGGGCTTGAAGTGTGTGCAGGCGGATATTTTTCCTGGTATGTGTAGTATGCTGGATCTCTCGAGGAATGCATTTAGAAAAAGAGAACAATGGTAACTATGTTAAGCTCGCAAAAAAGGATCATCAGTGTTCAACACTGCGCCATCTTCAGCCCTTTGTTCCAACTAGCATCATTTTTTAAAAGGGTCATAAAATATTGTTGACGAGGTAAACAGTGGTATATTTGTATTGGTTTTTTTTTTTATAGAATTGTCGGAAATTTTCGCCATTTTGGATTCCAAAAATAGGTTTTTGCCCTAAACAAAAACGTTATTTATGGGGTTTCAACATGTGTTTCAATCGAGATATTGCTTGTTAGGGTTAAGAACAACATACAAAATTCAATATTTGTCCCAGAAAGCAAAAAACCTGTATAAAAAAGTGATATTTAAATGAATATTTTTTTTTCCCGTTCTCTCAAGTATTTTTGGAGCCCATGAAATTTATGTGCGTGTATTCGAAAACTATACAGTACACACGGGACCGCAGCTGATTTTCAGAGTAGGATGACTTGAAAAACAGCTTTTATTTGACCATAGTATATAAATATTAATATTTCTGCTTCAACTTATCTCACTTCTATTTTTATTTATTTTAGAAGATTGGTAAACACCATTTTATAAATTTTTTTATTGTAAAAAGAAAAAGAATAATACATAACGAGCAAAGGAAAGAAAGAGGGAAAATTTATATTTCTAAATCCATAAAAACCTTTAATTTGTTATGTAGTGTTGTTAGAGCAGTTGTAAAACCTTTTTATAATAATCTCTAGACGTGAGGGCTCATAAGGAAGTTTTATAAAATCTATATGATGTTTTTCTATCTATTACTATGTACCATAAATTTTTATAAGCTGGTGTTGGTCAGTTGTTTTTCAAGTCTTTTTTACTCATTTAAGAGATAGATTAGAGTTATAAAATTATCACCAACACTAAATAATATAACTTTTGGTTATTTTATGAAGGTTTTATATTATTTGCTGTAACTTTTATATAGACAAAAATGCTCATTGGGTTATTTCGTGTGCTTCGGTGTTATGTTTTAGCGTCTTATATTGTGGCATGGAAGCATGGACACTGAGTGAGGTCATGTGTAAAAAATTAGAGGCATTCGAGATGCGGTGTTATCGTAGAATACTCAGGATATCTTGGATGGTCAGAGTAACTGATGTGGATGTTTTGCTTAGAATAGATGAAGACCTGGAAGTTTTATTTACCATCAAAAAACGAATACTTGAATATTTTGGCCATATTTTGAGAACAAATATAAACTTTTAAAATTGATAGTGAAAGGCAAAATTGAAGGCAGAAGAGGTCAGGGTCATAGACGAATATCATGGCTTAAAAATCTTAGACAATGGTATGGTTTTAATACTACGACACTTTTCCGAAAAGCAGTGGACAGGGTACAGATCGCGCTGATGATAGCCAACGTAAGAAGAGAGCATGGAATTTGAAGAAGAAGAAGAAGAAGAAGAAGATAGGTATTTACCCCTAATAGCTTACAATTTAATTAATTAATTACTTTTGGGGGGAGTGGTTGCGTGCACTGGTACAAAATGAAAAGGGCAGGTTGGTATTTAGTGCAAAAATTTTATTTTTAATTTACAGCTGAGCGCTTTCGGCTATAATAGCCATCATTAGGGCGAATAATCAGTTTATGAGATACAAGCCTATGTATTGTCATTTATCATTATTGTTCTTTAAAACTTTTTGGAAACAAGAATGCTAAACCAAACTGATACTTAGTCTTTGTCGGTTTTCGCCTGAAAAATATACAATTTTGCGTTGGGTAGAGGTGAGTTTATATTTTATTATTATTTATATTTTTTTTACTTTTGTTGAGGGCACTTATTTTGTTTTGATTTCTTGTGGGCTAAAAAAGGGGGAGGGGTGCTTTGTGCCCTACAGTTGTTCATCAGTAGGTCAGAGAGAACGGCCCATGAAAATTGTAGAGGAGTATGATCATTTGATTTTACTGATTTTTATCAACCAATTTCGAAAAAACCAAAAATTTTCAAAGCCACATTATTTTGACATATTGGAAGATCTCGCTAAACGGCCTAATATTTTTAAATGACACTTTTATTTTCGATATTTGGGTAAAATTATCTTACGAATCAAGTGGAAAATAAAGCAGCCGTCATACTCAGTTTGACCATTTTTATTATGTTAGTATGTAAATGAGATTCGAGAAATATATAATTTTATCCAAAGATTTTGAGAAAAAGTGGTTTATGCAGTGCAGCTTTAATATTTTAATCAAAAAAAGTGTTAACGGTGAAAATTTTAAAAATAATAAAATTGCATCTTAAAATTTGTATATAAAAAACGACCGCCCGCCGCCGTTCCCTGTTTCTGCGCCTGTTTTTGAGAAATTTTAAAAGAATATTATGTATCAAGTGCAAACCTGTCCTCTCTAATATAGGGTGGAGCTGATAAAGCTGTCAGGTAACTTATACCCACCCGTATATTATCCGAACTGTGCAGTCGGAAAAAACTGTTTAAAATTTAATTGTAAATATTAACATAATCAAATTATTTTAATTGCTGAGGAGAAAAGGTAGAAATTATAATTAATATTTATAGATGTAGGTATGTTAATTTCTCGTACCTTTCCTAAAGGATGTATCAAAAATGTTATTTGCCTCTTGTTTTTATTATTTTAATTTTTCTTACAAATTTTAATTTTTGTACTTAGATGTTTTGTGTTTAATCCAACTTCATGATAATTAAAGGTGGCCAGATTTTTTCAATCTCCGTGAACGGTCGCATATAGTTCTCTCAAACAGTGGTATTTCAAGAAAAAAAAATGTACCGACGGCGAAAATTTTGAGAAAAATAACGGCCTAATTTAGTTGCTATGTTCCGTGGCTTCCATATTAAAAACTCACCAGTTTTTGAGAGTTGCCATGGATAAAATCTGGTAGGTTACGCTAAAACGAAGCTGTTCACAGAGTTTTAGCAGGATGTAAATCATTTAAGAAGGTCCTGTGCTTTCTCTCGGACTATTACGTATTCGAATATTCGTGATTCTACATAACATACCTTGTGAAGCACAATTCTTCTCTAAAGCTCTACCCATACTTTCCAAAATAGTTCTCAACTCAGATTCAATATTGGCCCACGTCGTAAAAATTGGATGTAAGTTAATCAACTCGGTAACCAAATCCGCTCGCTCTTTAGTTATCCTACTCGAAATGTTATTAAAATTCAACAGTTTGCCCGAAAGTGTATTTAGGTACAATTTCATTTTGTCAAATTCAAGATTTATTTTCTGTAATTCTACATGAGAAAATTCCGAATGTTCAGAGGTTACTAAGCTGCTATCGTTGTTTATATGGTTTTTTTGGCTTTTATGAGCTGCAAAGTCCTAAAAAGTTAAAATATCCAGCGGTAATGCAAAACTTTTATCTACCTGATGTTTTTTTTTGGCCTTTAACGATACTACCATGACCGCTTCTTATTTACATTTCAAATATTTTTGACAAACGGATTTTTGCAGATATCCTCTTAGTGCTGACCAATAGCAAGGAAAAACAGAGTTTTATATATACACTTATTTTTGAAAATATTACCTTTGTATTAGATGTTAAAAAAACTTTCAGTTGATCACTATGGCTTAAAACGGGATGATTGCATACTCTTAAGACAAAAACATTTAGATACTTCATCCTTAATAATATAAAGTCTTTGGCATATCTATCTAGTTGTCCTACTAGGGAATGTTTTGCAGGTAACGGCTAAAAATAAGAAAAATACGTTAATATTTAAAAAATTTCATATTTTGTTATGTTATGTCATACCAGAATGTACAGAGCTTTTTCCAAGGAAAATTATTGATTGAAACTGGGGACAAATCATTGAAAACGCCTTACTCTTGGAAATGTAGCAGTGTCTATACTGTTTATTGTAAATATTGAAAGTTGTCGCCTTTGTTAATTTTACACTTCAATTATTGTATCATGTGATCTCAACCCAAGTGTGTTAGCCTAATAAGAGTAAATGTTATATTTATTTTTCTAAAGGAGCACTAAATTTTTTAATGGATGACTTAACCGACGACAAAAGTTTGATAGTAGAATTTTATCCCAATCAGTATTGCCTGCATTGAATTTAATTTTTTAGAATAGAAAGCATTTGGTTATGATTAAAGTTTTTTAAATCTAGCTCTATATCCGAATATTTGTTATCGTATATTTGACTTTTCAAATCTAACTAAATTATTTATTTATTTTATTAACAAGTTTACAAAAAAATAAATAAACAATCTAGCAATTTTTTAGTTTTAAAGTCATAATTTAATTGAGATCATATTTTACTAATTCAATATAGGTGAATTAAATGTAGATGCTTATTTTATAAACAATTATATTTTATTTAAAAATGATTAAATACTTAGAAAAATACAAATTTTCGATCATTCCCCCAAAAAAGGTAATGGTAACCGAATACACATGTTTCGCACTAGTGGTGCTCATTAGTACAGTGCTATTTAATGGAAATAAGAGATTTAATATTGGGCGTTTATGAAAGAAGCAACACACTTTGTATGATTATATATTGGGACCCCCCATTATTTTATCACTACCTAAAATACAATTTTTCAGTTTTTAGGCAATACCTCTAAAACTATAACATTTATAAAAAAAATTGTGTCAAATTTTTTTTTAGGTAATAAAATTATCTTTAATTTAAGGTATGACAAGTATAGGTAGATCAAATTAACCCTCGAAAAACCCCAATTGGATACAGTTGTTTGCCAACTTTGAAGCTGTTTTTATATGCGTTAAAAATTTAAGTTTAAAACAATATCTCTTTATTTTACTTCCTAGATATATCTTCACCAATTTCATGTACCTTTTGGTAGTTTTAAGCAAACCTTGTGGCCTTAAACATCCCCACCGCTGAATTAGGCACGTACCAAATAAAGCACGAATAACTGGTTCGGTGTGAGGAATTTAAAAAAGAATTAAAGATAACGGTAAAGTAAAACTCCAAAAATATTTTTGCAAAAAAAATCCCCCAATGCAATTTTTTTGTTTTGCAGATATTTCAAAAACGATTTAAAAAAAAAAAACGAGTCAATATTTCCTGAAAGTCTATACAATTATCTTTAATTTGATATGTAACAAGTATACCCCTCAGGGGTAGCAAAACGTGTATTTTTCGGGATTTTTTATGTACTTATATATATATATGTCTCCAAAATATTTGAGAAATGAGTAAGTTTTTTGTCTATTAAAATATACTTTGTTAAATCTTCTATTTGGTTTTGAAGCACCCTATAGATATTAAAAAAAAAACAACAAAAAAGCATACATTTTTCTGTGTGTGTGTGCTGTTTCAGTTTTACGAGATTCGGAATCAAGCGGTTCGAGCATAGAGTGGAAAAATGAAATCCGGGAGAAAAAGGGGCGGGTGATAAAAACAGATAGTTCAAAGATTAAATATTATTAATATAAAATTTTTTAAGATAGGTGAATATAGTAATCACCTGATGACGATTGCAGATACATATATAAGCATTCAAAACGTTGTGAAGTAAAAAATAAAGACAATGGACGTTCAAAACTCTAGTTTACTCTCAAGTATATTTACTAATATAAAAGAAATTTTGAACAATACATCACTTCGTTTCCGAGCCAGTTGGACACCAATGTTTTTTTCATTCCAATTTCGTAACTTTATTTTTTTTTCAAATAGGTAATTACATTGCATAAAATCTAAATTATATTTTTTATCTGTAATGTAATGTAATTATAACGGGTCCCTAGTTTGTAAAAAAAATACAATAGAGAAAACGTATTTCATAGAAATGAACAATGGGAAAATCGTACTTTGTAGAAATCGAACTTCGGAGAAATTATACATCGCAAAAATCGTAAAACAGAGAAACCGTAAAACGTAGAAATTAGTAAGACAAAAATCTGTTGTGCCTGACAGCTGTTTGTATGTGCCTTTAGAATAAGAAATAAGGGTGTAGTTATTTTTTTTTCTAAACCAACCCGACTTCTCTCAACTTAAAAAAACTTAAACCAACCCAACCCAACCCAGATCAATCCAAAACACTTAAAAAAGCAACCCAAACCAACCCACCACTTCTTGAAATTTAGCATTAAAAAATTAAAGTCTTTTCTACGCACTTTCTTATTCTAAGCTCGCATGCAAACACCTGCCAGGCAGAGAACAGATTTCGCCTTACCAATTTTTACGTTTTACGGTTTCTCTGTTTTACGATTTCTTCTCCAAATTTCGATTTCTACAAAATACGATTTTGCCAAAGTTTGTTTCTATAAATAACGATTCCTGCATTTTACTTTTCTTTATTTTATGGGACCCCATTATAACAAATACAAATCAGGTAAAACTTAAATAACCAGGTAATACACATGAACAAAAAAGTTTGTCTTCAGCTAAACACAAACAAACATTAAATAATCACAAAAATCTTTTATTTTAGGTAATTCAACAGAGTTAGCTAAAATATTATCAGCTATTTCTTGGTAAAATAAACTTTATACATAGGAACAAAATTTTTCTGCAAATTATAATTAGTAGACTAAAAGGAACATGAGCATGGAAATGCAACTCTAGAGAGAGGTTTCTCAGTAAACAGGGAGTGTCTGGTTGAAAATTTGCAAGAAGCATAATTAATTATTTGCTTAAAGAATATGCCAAAAATGTTCACTCTCGGTATAAAGAGTACTTGGAGCAAAAGAGTAAAGAACAGGACAAAGAAAAGGAAAAACAGCAGAAAAGGCAAGCAGAGCAAGACAGTATAAATACATTTTAAGAAAGTAGGCTAATTCAAAGTTGGTGTTTATGACATTTCAAAACTTCGTAACACACTCGGGAACACATAATTTGACGTATTAATATAGTATGTCCAACCCGCTTCCCCCACCCCAAATTATTACTTAAAAAATAGAAAAAATACTTCAGGGGGGATTTGAGACTCTATTATCTATGGTTTGATACCTTACAACCCATATTTTGACGGACATACTTACAATCCCCCTCCCCCTACTTATTTTAGACTTTAATTCCTTTAGTTTGATATCCCAACCCAACCCAAGCCATGTTTTATCATCAAATCATTTCTTTTAATAACATTTTCCTATTTCTTTTGGTTTGATACCCCACAACCCTCTTCCCCCAATTTTAACTTAAAAAAAAAAACACAGTCTTCCTTTGAAATTTTATAGAATTTGAAACCAAGGAGTAAAAATTAAATTTCAGGGTGGCCACTTTTTTTGTTATAACAAATTCCCTGACTTTTACTGGTTTCTCAGACTATTTTTAAAGTTGTTCCCTGATCCCCTCCCCCGCGCCGGTTTAGTAGGTGTTGTGTTGGACTTAATTGTGTGTGCGAAAAAATAAATACTAATTTATATTTAAAAGCAAGGACACAAATCTTTCTTTGGCCGAATTTAGTTTCTCAATTCTAGATTTGTTAAGAAAATCATATCTTAAAAGCAATCGAAAAATGTAAGAACTTCGGGATTTTTATTTTAACAAAAGTGTGTTGGGTTAACTGCCAAGAGGAACTGAGTTAGGTACGAATCTAGTCTCGGTTCTAGATATGTGTAGAAAGTCATGTCATGAATGCGCCGCAGGCGAGAATTTTAAGAAAATTTTGCTAAAAATGCCATTCTTAAAACTTTCTAAATGTTGCTGAAAAAACAATCCTTAAAATGTATCTAAAATTGTAACAACCAATGATTCGTAGGTAATTTTTTTTTGCAAAATTAAGAAAAAATTGACTTTTTTTTTACATTTATTATGAAATATTTAAAAAAAAGTGTGTTGGGTTATCTGCCAAGGACTGAGTTGGGGTCCAATTTAGTCTCAATTTTAGATACGTTGGGAACATCCAAACACTAATGCGCCGCAGGCAAAAATTTGTAGAAAATTATACTAAAATTGACGAAGAATATATTGCACCAAAGGTCAAAATAGTGAAATTCTATGAGGATGGTATATGATAGGAGATATGAGCCGTCAAAGAAGGGATGTCTGGCAAACAAATATTTTTTCTCATAACGTGAATACTGAACAGGGGCACATCAAGTCAAGTCAAGAAGACGAAACAAAGCAGAAAAATGGAAAAAAAACCAGAGGCGGCGGGGGGAAGGGGCTAAGGTTCCTTAAGGAGAAGTGGAGATGAGTAACAGCATATTCTTTTCGGGGAATATTCAATCTTTAAGAGTCAATATTTAATGGTTTGTTCGCCACTATGCCCTTAAAGAGTACCGAAATAATCATAAGGTAAACAATTTGGTAACGATGCTAGATTGCGCTGAAAGTTGTATGTATGTGTACACGTAATGTTTTTACAAACATATTATTTTTATAACTTTTTTATCATTTACCTGCGATTATGGAAATTTTTCGATTTCTTCTTCTTCTTATTTTTATTCAAATATATAAAGAAATTTAGGTATATTATATAATTGCATTTAAATTTCCTTGAATGTTTACAATTTTAAATCAATAAAGAATTTATAATGTGCAGGTAAATGTTACGGTACATCATTTTTTCGATCGAAATATCAGATAAAATACCTTGGCCGAAAGAATAATTATTTTTATTTCCCAATATATATCGGAAGTCTTTAATATTTTTTCAATAGATTTTTAAGTGCTTGTGGTAAAAGTAATATGACAAAGTGCATAGTGAGACGAAAAATGGAGATTTCAGGTGAAAACCAAACATATCACAAGTTAGTTATCATACGTTTTTCCGACGCCATCTTGTCATAGGCGTGCAACTAGTGTTGCAATAAATACAAAATGTAATTAATAAATATAGGAAAGAAATAAGTTTATTTGAAATATTTTTGCAAATTTCTGATAAAAACAATATGGTAAGCACTTATTTATAATTAATTACACTATATTTAGTATACTGAACCAAACCCAGCTAAGACATTTTTAAATATCCTATATGGGTAGCAAAAAAATGTAAGAGGTGCGTATGATATTTATTTATTACTACATTCAGTTTTGATACTATCTGTAGTCAGCTTATTTTTTTGCCGAGATTTGTTTATAAATAGTACAAGCGTTCCCGGTATAAATATAAATGTTTAAAACATTATATCAGACACTGGATAAAGAATGTATGTTTTTTACAACTTTTTATTTATAATATTTACATAGGTAGATACTCCACATAAGATTTTTTGTATGTATTAAATAAAAATTATAGTAGTGTATAAATTCCATTTATTTTTACGCAATGAAAAACCATTATATAATACGGTATCTTCCTTTTTCAAAATACCACTATTTTTAATCGAATTGGATTATTTTTTCCACATTGGTTTTTTGGTAATTTGCCTAAACAGTGCGAAAAGTGATACTCGGCCATTTCAAGCGATCGGACGGGACAAAAAAGTAACCCATTACTAGAAAAACCAGCTGTGACTTCTTTATGATTAAAATTATGACTATATTTTCTAATAAAAAATTTCGTAAAACCATAGGTTATGCCATAAAATAGTTTACACCACTAAGTTGTAACCAGAGATTATAGGGTGAACCTTTAAACTTTGGGTTGAACGGGACAAGAAAAACCAAAACTTAATTTTATTAAATTCTTACTTTTATATATTTCAATTAAAAAAAAAATGCTTTATCATGGTTTTTAAAAACTAAATAAAAGACATTGGTATTAAAGGAGAAAGCATGTGGTTAACATTTATGTTAAAAATTATTGTGAACCATGAACTAGTAAAGCTTTTCTTTTGGGTTGGACGGGACAAAAAATAAAATAATTGAAAAAATATTATTTCCTTTAGTTCCTAAACTGTTTGTATATTTCGGCTTTTTTGCATACCAAAAAAAAGTGTTATAGGGGTTTTATTATTTGGAGTTATTTCAAGATTTTTAACAAAAACCAGTAGATTGTTAAAGCGTTTTTCTTTTTAATAAAATTACATTTGCTTGAAATGGACCTACTTTTCTCCACGCGATGACCGTTAAGGGCGAAAAAGGCACTATTGGCACGTTTTTAGTACAACAATTTCCTACTTGCATAAAAAGTTTCTTCCTAAGGTATTTGGTATTTTTGAAATTAAAACCAAAACATAATTCTGATTCCATTTTTAATTTAATCTAGTTTAAAAATGCATTTAAAAACTCCAATTAGGATTAAAATTCACACTGTGCTAAAAAAATACTTTTACCAATGCTAATTTTTTAATAAAGTTTTGCAGTTCACTTGATATTAAAGAGGTTAAAAAACAACTTCACAAATGCGTGTGAAAAAGACGACTTTTACATACTAATTTTAATGTGTAAAGTTCAACCTCACAAACGCCGTGCGTAAAAAAAATAAGCACGGCGTGCATAAAAACTGTCCTAGCGTGCGTGAAAAAACTTTTAACGCAAATATAATATCAAAATATAATAGACACTTTAAGTTGGTCATAGGACGTACACGCAAACGTTTTATCTGTATAAAAGCGCTGTATCGTTGAGCTTTTTCATCAAGGTCACGTCATTTGCATGTATAACGTTAATACATGAAGCTAACCTACGCAGCATAGCGTTAGCGGTATGTTGCTAACGTGAATATGTCATCAAATACGCAGCGAGTTTTGCCGACGGGAGCCAAAAATCTACAAAAGATTGTATTTCCAAAAATATTTGAAAAGTCTGAACATAAAGACCAAGACATAAAGAACATAAAACACTTATAAATACCGAGCCTTCTGGCCGCAGGTAAACGTGACGTGGTATTGCCTGGGCCAGCGTTGCCAGTGGAAGATAAAATGGATTTCCCTAAGTCTAACGACTGATCGCGTTTCTCAAAGTGATTTATGAATGACTTGATGGGTCTATTTTAGTTAAATGTCTTTGGAAATAATTGAATAAATATGACAAAAAATGTAAATGCCAAAAATAATGTTGTTCTCTTTTACGGCTTTTTTTTAACCTTCTTTAAATTAAATCCTACCTACGCCATTTAAATACCTTTCGAATGAGACCAAACGCCGAAAAAAACACCAAGGTAGAGTCCGGTTAAGAAGTAAATGGGCCAGCTAAGGAATGTGCGTAGAAAACCATTTTCGTCTGAAGCCCGCCCACTTAGCTCGCGATTGGTTTGCCGTATGGAATCATTTCTGTTTATGGCACTTAATTTTTCAAAGCATTTTATTGACTTTACTATTTTATAAATAAATATCTCTTTTACATAAAGCACCCCTTTTCAAATTATTATTAACAGTAACATTATACATAAATAATGCGCATGCGCATATAGTTAGTCTAACATTCGTTCAAAAAAAAAAAAGTAAATTTAAATATTAATACATGAAGGGTAGACGGGAAAAGGGGGGAATGTTCATTTTCAACTTATTTGTGAAAAGTCGTTTTTTAACTTTCAATCTATTGCTACTCAAATTTGTTGGTCAGGCCGAACAGATCAAGACACTGTGGCATGAATCTGTCCGCTATGGGAAGTTGGGCGATCCATACTGCCTATAGCTTCTAGGCGGTGGGATGTAGCGACCCCCCGCCTACGATTCGAGTCTAGTGCTCGATCGTGCAATCAGCTGGCCTAATCTCGAGGGACGCAATCGTCGTATTCCTTATGCCATTGGGTCGTCACTCGTTATTAGGTACCATGGGCTTGCTGACTGTGCATCAGCATGTCTACGTTAATAAAAGTCTCGCACAGGCATTCTCTACTCTGAGATCCTATACTTTCTAGGACACATAAGACCATTAAGTCCAAGCACACCAAAGTCTTTCGGCGATCGACAAGTTGCGACGGGAGCAGGACAGTGTAGTCTGGAAGCTCTTAGTGACAAATCGTCACGAAAGCGGCGGAAGCGTGATCGCCCTTTTGCTCAAGGATTGACTGCAGAGCAACTCGTGTGTTGCGTCCGTGACTGAGCAGCGCTATTTAGGACCCACTTAGGTGCCCTAAACATAGCCAGCCAACCACTGCCTGACTGGACAACCGCATCCAGTGGGTACACCAAATGCGGTCAAAACAAAAGAAAAATAACTCCAATGAACGTTGCCACATGGAATATCCGTACACTTATGTATAGACACAACCACAAGACCACAAAGAAGAACGACAATAGTGGCACGTGAACTAAGGAGATATAACATCGATATCGCTGCTCTCAGTGAAACTAGAAAAGCAGGCGAAGGCCAACTTAAAGAACACAGAGGAGGCTACACATTTTTCTCTCAGTGAAACTCGAAGAGCAGGCGAAGGCCAACTTAAAGAACATGGAGGAGGCTACACATTTTTCTGGAAAGGAAAAGAAGAAGATGAACCTCGTATTCACGGAGTGGGTTTGGCTATAAATTTTCGAATTTCAATCCGGAATAAGCGAAAGATTGATGACATTGCGCCTAAACCTTAGCAACCACCAACACGCTACAATAATCAGCGCCTACGCTCCAACTCTTGCAGCTGATGAAAACCAAGATGAATTTTATTCTCAACGTAGTGAAGCCATAATATCTGTACCTAAATCTGATAAACTTATCATCCTAGGCGATTTCAATGCTCGAGTTGGTACGAATTTAAACCTATGGAAGGGCGTCATTGGCAAGGAAGTTGTTGGAAACATGAACTCAAACGGACTGCGCCTATTAACCTTATGTTCGGAATATGACCCCATATTCTCAAATACAATTTTCCGACAAAAAGACAAATTCAAGACCTCCTGGCAACACCCGAGGTCAAAACACTGGCATCTGATTGATTACATTATTGTACGTTCCATAGACGTAAACATTACAAGAGCAATAACGAGTGCAGACGACTGCTGGACAGACAATCGCCTGATATGAGCCAAAATGAACTTGTACATTCCACTAAAAAGTAGCCGTCAAAAAAAGCAAATCCGAAAAATATTCAATGTAGAACGCCTTAAAGATGATCAAACCAGAACACAATTCCAAGTCTCTCTGAATACCCGGAGAATATTGACGATCACTGGAGAATCTTGAAGACAGCAATAACATCTGCCTCCGAAGAAACGGTCGGCTACACACAAAGAAAACTCCAAGAGTGGTTTGATAAGCACGATAAAGAAATACAAGACATTATTGAGAGGAAGAGAAAAGCCCATAATGTTTGGAAAAGCCACCTAACGAAAAGAAAAGGCAATATCAAGAAGCCAAAGCAGAAGTACAAAGGCAAACACGTAGATTAAGAAACCAATGGTGGGCAACAAAATCACATGAAATGCAACATCTAGCTCCAAGTCCAACAATACCAGAGCCTTCTTTCAAGCTACTAAGATGATATATGGTCCCACTACACAAGGTATCAATTCCCTACGATTCAAAGATGAAACAAGGCTGCTTAAAGACAGATCCTCTATCAATTCCGCACTTAATTCCCAAATGCACACTCTAATAAGTAAAATATGGACCACTGAGGCCATTTCTGCCGAACTCATGGCTACCATTTTCCAAAAAGGCGACAAGGCCCAATGTGGAAATTACAGAGGTATATCTCTGCTTTCTGTTGCTGGAAAGATACTTGCACGGATACTATCAAACCGATTAATCCCGATTACTGAACAAAATCTGCCAGAGACACAGTGTGGATTTAGGCCCAATCGAGGCACAGCTGACATGATCTTCAGTACATGCAAGAGAAATCTAGGGAAAGCACTTGACTCGGTCAACAGAGAAGCTTTTTGGCAAATACTGGCAAAAGCTGGATGCCCTCAAAAATATATCAAAATACACGAGAATATGAATGCAACAGTCATGAGCAACGATGGACCAGGAGAGTCATTCCTTCCAGATTACAGGCGTTAAACAAGGGTGTGTTATTGCGCCCACCCTATTCTCTATATTTTTAGGTGCCATGCTTCACCTTGTTAAGGAACATCTACCGCCGGGAGTAGAAATTTTATATAGATTTGACGGTGGTCTACTTAACCTAGGGAGACTGCGAGTAAAAACTAAGGTCTCTACGACGTCGGTAATCAAACTGCAGTACGCCGATGACAACGTCGTTATGACCGATACAGAGGAAGGTCTACAGCTGGTAATCAACGTATTTAACCAAGCCTACAAAAGCATTGGTCTAGAGGTCAATCTTGCCAAAACACAAATTCTTCACCAACCAGAACCAGGTACGAATCCCCAAGCTCCAAACATTTGCATACATGGCCATTCTCTGCAGAACGTGGAACATTACCCATACCTTGGGAGTCACTTATCATCAAATGCAACTACTGACTCAGAAATACAGCATCGCCTAAAATGTGCTATCGCAGCGTTCGGACGGCTTTCGGAGAGAGTCTTCAACAATCACGACGTCAATGCGGAGACCAAGCTTCGTGTCTACAACACAGTTATAATACCAACTCTAACATACGGATGCGCAACGTGGACCACCTACAGAAGGCATATCAAACGACTAGAAAAATATGACCAAAGTTGTTAAGGACGAATCCTGAGAATCAAATGGCAAGACCGACGAACAAACATAAGTGTTTTAGAAAAAGCCAGAACAACTAATATAGAAGCCCTTATCTTCAAGCACCAGCTTCGTTGGACTGGTTACATTATCCGCATGCCCGAAACACGTCTCCCAAAGTAGATATTTTATGGACAACTGAAGGAGGGAAAGAGAAGTCAAGGAGGTCAACAAAAAAGGTACAAGGACATTCTCAAAGGTAATATGATGAAGGGTCAGATCGATATAAACAACTTCGAGACCACGGCAAACGATAGGGCTTCATGGCGCCTAACAGTCCATGAGGGAGCACAAACTTTTGAAGAGCAACGACGTAGACTAGAGACGGAAAAGAGACAACGTAGAAAGGAGCGATAAAATGAAGAATGAATGACCAACAACACCTGGCTGTTACCGGAGACTGGGTGTGCCAGGACTGTGGAAGGGTGTGCGGCTCGAGAATTGGATAACATAGACATCAAAAAACGCACAACAGATAGCGATGATACAGAATAGAGGAAAATCATACTCGGTATCGAGTAATTGCCTATTATATTATATATATTACAGTAGGTAATAGTTTTTTGTGTGGTTAATCATCATCATCATCATATTATCCGTTGATCATGCTGTAATCTGATTTTATCTATGTTTCCATTGTTTAAAAAATATTTTGTTAAGATGAAGTCGTAGTCAACAGGTGGCGAACAGAAAATGCATGGAAAGGATAGGCAGAAGGCTGAAAAGTAGACATTTTTTCAAAAAATTTTTCGACTAGAATACTTTTAAATTCATTAAAATTAATTGGAAAGTCCCTGATTTTTACAAAAAAATGTGAACTAGCGAAATTTTTTCTTAAAATTTGAAATGACAAAAAATTAATCCTCTTAAATAAGTACAATTATTTTTCTGAAAAAAGGACGAAAGGTCAAAAATTAAAAGTTATTATTCATCATATTATCATTTTATTTGAGAACTCAATAAAACATGAACTAACCCTATTCAGTATTGAAATGTATAGTATGTAAATAAATTATTTGGGAACTCAACAACACATCAACTAACCAAATTGAAAATAACGGCTCGCAAATAATATTTTTGTTATCATTTTATAATCTTCAACTGATTCATTTATTTTAAATGGCAGTGACGATACGTACGCCCCTGCCACGGTATTCGGTCCTGCTTCAAAGAGAGAGAACAAGCGAACGCCGCGCATCGTCCGTGCTTGTCGTGGCCCATTTACTTAATAATGGGACTTTAAAAGAAACACGAAAGCTTTCACTTTAGGCCTGTTTTGGTATGGTTAATACAGCATACCGGTATGTATAGTAACAGGGTGACCAGTATTTTTGCGAGTAACTACACCTTACCATGACGTCACATTTAACTGAGTTGTGACGTTATGGTTACATTGCTTATTTCTTTGGTTGGCAATCCTGAATATGAAAATAAATTTTAAACAATATTTTGTAATTTTTGTTAAATGTTTGTAAAGTTTTTGATGGAAACAAATAACCTCAAGTTATACAAATATGGAACTTACAGGCTAAAACAGTGTGACTCAGCTATAAGAAAGTCGATAAGACCCTTTGAGAAAGTCGAGGACACTTGGGCTTCAAACAGGTGGGTGTTTTGTCGTTAATTATGCAGTATACAAATATGGAACTTACAGGCTAAAACAGTGTGACCCAGCTATAAGAAAGTCGATAAGACCCTTTGAGAAAGTCGAGGACACTTGGGCTTCAAACAGGTGGGTGTTTTGTCGTTAATTATGCAGTATACGGTTTTCTGTCATTTTTGATTTTTTATGAAAAATTCTTAATGAGGGCACCTACTAGGGTCCCTAGGACTAAAACAACCCAATCCAACACAGCCCAACCCAACCTATTCCAACCCAACCCAAAACAATCAAAAAAACATTACAACCCTCCCGGCACTCTTTATTCTCTTAAAAAAAAATCGGCGCAGGCGGATTTGTGGTCCTAGGGACCCTAGTAGGGACCCCCATATACTGCATAATTGCCGTTTTGTTAACTGACAACAAAGTTAGAGCGATTAAGTGTAGTGAATATCATATGGTTTGTGATAAAGTTGATTCTGGTATTTTCCGGACATAAATAGGGGGCCCTTGAACACTACGTGTGTAAATTTGAGCCCAATCTTTCGCAGAGAATGTAAAACTTCCAAGATTAATGAGGACAGGAATTAAAAATCTAACAGATGGATCAATACCAGTTTCTAGTAGGTTTGTACACCAGACAGCTAAAGACGGATTCAGAGTTCCGTAAGGTATGCGGTAGGACGCAAGGAAAATATCAAATCAAAAAAAGCTTTATTGTCGAAATTTTTTTGACCTTATACTTATCAAAAGAAACAATGTTCATATATCTTTACCTTAAAAAAACTTTTTTGTTTTGTCACATAGTGCCCACTAAAACTAAGGCTGGTTACACTAGTGAAATTGTTAAAAACTAGTAACTAAAAGCGACTAAAAGACATGAGTGGCACTCTTACCGCGTATCACTTGCGGCTTACAGAATACTATAAACAGCAGCATGTGTTTGCTATACATTATTTTTCTTGCGTCTTACCGCATACCACTGCTTACACTACGGAACTCTGAATCCGCCTCTAGTCTTTTTTTCTGATAGGTACTTTATAAATCTATGTTTGTTGTTTTAGTTGACCGGGTTTCTATTTGATACAATGTCTGCATGCTATGTTAGAAAAAGATGGAAATATAAAATTGGGCACTAAATTTAAAAATTGTGCATTAAGTTGCTGGGTTGACACATCTAATATATACAAAATGTATCATATGGAGAGAGAATTCAATAAATAAATGAAATATGTTTTCTTGTTTATTTTACGTTACTGCAGAGGCCAGAAAAACCTTTTCGGCTAAAAAGTTGACTATTGAATAAATTTACTTGTTAAATTATACAAAGAAAAATACTAGTGCTTCACTTGACAGTAGGGTTACATGTGGTTCCCACCTATGCGTGCGGACCCAGACTCAAAAAACGCTCAAGCGACTCTACATTTACAACAACTGCAAATCTATGTCCTGTAACGTGCTGCGTTTTATGAGTCAGGGTGAGCGCGCATAGGTGGGAACTGGGCATTAGGTACTATAACTAGTTAGAAAAAGTTTGACTTGGTATTAAAGTAAATACACATGGTTTATTAGGTATAGACATTAATTTTAGTAAAAAAAAAACGGCAGATGGCCGTGGCAATTGAAAAACAAGAGTTTTTTGTACTTCAGTGCAAAATGAACTTCCTGTATTTTGATTTTACCCTCTGTGTGAGCAATTGAAATACAGGAAGTTCACCTTGCACTAAAGTACAATAAAACTCTTGTTTTTTCATTAGCGACATAAAGTTATTTGTAACTCATCGCGGTATACATATCCGCATCTAGCGAGAACCAAGCACATTAATTGGTCAGAAACTTGTACCACGTTCGAAAAGAGCACATATATGCTAATCTAAGGTGTTCTTGAACGCGATAGGTGTTGAGATGTGTTAGATATCACGTATCGTTACGGCACACGTATCGTATCTCAGCACCTATTGCGTTCAGAAACACCTTAAATTAGCATATATCTGCTCTTTTTGAACGTGCTACAAGTTTCTGACCAATCAATGTGCTTGGTTCTCGCTAGATGCGGATACGTATACCGCGATGAGTTACAAATAGCTTTATGTCTCTATTAATTTTAGTGTTTTTTTAGGGTTTAAATGATGTTTTATTTAGAGTATTTAATTTTTTTAAAAATTTATGTAGAAAAAATTAATTTTAATGTAATTCACTTATTTTTTAACTCCAGTAAAAAGTAAAAGATTACAAAATGAACATCATGCTCTAGGAACTGTAATTCAAATAAAACAAAAATCATTTAATCAAACGGATCTCTTAAAAGAGTATAATAATGGTTTCCAGATTACTCTCAAATTCTGAAACATAAAAGATTTTGATGGAAAAATTATTCCTTAACCTATGATTTTAAACCAAAAGGTGGCGCTGGTGAACCGGCGAGAAAGGGTGGTCGTGCGATATAGAGGTCACGTGAGTTTTCCTTTTTTTAGTTTTTGAGAACCTTTCATCATTACTATTCATTTAATATTTTATTAATTGTACTCGTGTTGTCTCATAAGAGTTCTAACAAGTATAATAAACGTAAATTATTACATACCACGAGCATCTAACTACCTTTGAAAGGTAGTTAGATAGTATGGTATGGAAAACGTCATACCTGACGTCATGGTATCTCATGGTTACTCGCAAAAATACGATACCAAAATGTATAATTTTAAAGTTCAGTATGTTTCGTGTTTTTGTTAAAAAAATTATTTCTTGGTATTGCCTCTTCCAAATAAAATATAAATTAATAAATTTTTACTTACAAACTACCTGACATTTAAAAAAAAATTAATGTTTTTTTAGGTTGGTAACAATACCAGATATGTCACGTGACTGCTACAACTATATTTATGGTTTTAAAATTACCCTTGCAGATGTAAAATAAATGTGTCAAATTTAACCTATAGGCCGATTTTTTTTAAATTAAATCGTATTTTATTGAAAACAATTTGTAATATCCACGTTTTTATTTAAAAATTTAAAATTCTGATTAAACCACTAGAAAGCACACGAAAAGCTCTTTAAGATGACGTGCGCAACATTTTTTACCATTCAGAAACTTTTGTATGCAGATGTCCAGTTTTTGACACCGCTAGATTAACTGAGAATTATTTCAATAACCATGCACGCCACAAATTTAACAAATACGTTTTTTAAAGAGCATTTAATCTGATAAAACCCAGTATAAAAAAAATTCAGGTCTCAAGTTTTAATACACATAAACATTAAACGTTAAAAATGCTTTATGCTGAACACATCAAAAATATGAAAAAAAAATGTCACGCGTCACATTTTAGCGTATATTTACAAACTTTTAGAGGAGATTCCTGAAATTTTTGTAGTAATTTGTGGGCAATGAAATGTGTTTTCAAAAACATCTAACTCGAGTTTCAGAGACCATCAGGTTTTTTTGCTACGAGCTTTCAAACTTGATGATGATGATGATGATTTTTGTACTGTTACTTGTACTTGTTTAAGGTCGTTTTAAAAGGTCTTAAGAAAATCCTTTTTCATTTTCACTTTTTTTCCGACTGCGCACGACATTGGAGGTAATGTTTTTAGTCCAAGACCGTTAGCTCTTAGAATGAGTTACATGGGAACTTTTCTCGATAAAGCTCAATTTTTGTCAGATGTTAGTCTACCCCATAGATATGTGTAGGAAACAGTAACCCTCTGAGGAACGCTTAGTTCATCCGCCACATTGGAGTAAAAGTAAAAATGGTCGACAAAGGTATTGTTCAAAAAATCTTAACTTTTTATTTACAAACCGATTTTTCTTAAACAAGTTTTGATACACTTGTAGTATAATGGTCTTAGAAAACCAAAATTAGGACTTTGTATTTTTAACGTTCGTGTATGTAAAAAATTTGTTCAAAAATGTAATTTTTTTACGACTTTTTTGAGTTTTTCTATGAAACTGTGCACTCTATGAAAAAAACTCTTCTTATAGAAGAAAATGCGCACTTACAACGAGGCTTTTTCAGAACATGTACTAGTTTTCGCTAGGTCCAGTGGTTCTTAAGTATAATCTTCAAAAAACCTCAAAATTGGCCTATGGGTAAGCCCCACGTGGTACCACTGATACAAAAATTTCATAAAGGTGGCTAAAAACGCTGATTGTATTAAACGGCTTTATTAAAAAGATTATTGTATTTATTTTGCAATATTTTTTTAAAGCACAATTTACTTAGGTACCTAACCTAGTGTTATGTGTTTTACAATACATACAATGTATTTAGATATCTATTTATTTACAGGTCAGAACTTACACAAAACATAATAAAGGTAATAACAGGTAAATATAATTAATACAATTTTAACACAATTCACTAAGTAAGTATAACTATAATAAATGCAAAAAATATATGCATTACCCACTTTTCTTTTATTACAGATTTATCAAAATATTGCACCCAATAACATTATTAAATTAATTAAAAAGCAAAATTTAATGATACTACACAATTTATCTTTACAATACAGATCGATAGTTGGCTTAATATCGTCAGGAGCTATAGGTTGTGTAAAATAAACTCGTCTTAATATATTATTTACAATATGCCACCCATTTCCGATGGGGTCTTTGCAAATATTTTTTGATGAAAATTTGGCCATAGATATGTTTGATATCTGGCCCTAAGGACATGCTGTTCAAAAGAATTTGTGGTGGGTGACAAACTTTCAGATCTTTTCTCTGATTCTATTAGTTTTACACGCAATTCTTTTAAATTTTGCATCTTTTTATTTTAAGATCCACTTAAAATTAATAAAGCATATTTTGTGGCCACTACAATGTCTTCCTCTTTCGGAGGAGGAAGATCTTACTGATATGCGTGCAGGTTACGCTAGTGACACATTTACGCCATAATTATAAACTATTTTAGCCAATGGGATGCATTTTGTTCTATAAGCATGTGAATACAGCATATGTGTTTTTCGGAATTAAATCTTCAGCAAAATAAAAACACAAAATCACAATAATATCAGTATCAAAATATTCAAACTTGATGAAAATCCCAGAAGGAACACCTAAAGGAACAAAGCGAAAAGAGAAATGGTCAAACGATGTTTCGTCCTGTGCAACCAGCGTGGGCTCATCAGTGGTTTCACTGGTCACCCTCCTCAAACATCGTTAAACACCATCATACACTTTAATTTCCAACTTTGAATTACTCACAATAGGCATCGTTCCGCACTGGTACTTATCTAAGTTACCTAATGCGGCTTCGTCCTGGCGTGTTAATATTTCCAATAGGGTTATGCTCCTAAGCCAATTAAAACAAAAAAAGAAGTTAAAAACCTCCAAATCAGTTACTTCAACCGAAAAGAATCTAAAAACAAAAGATCAAAAGATCTTGGGTGGAAAACTATGATGCGGGTTCGTCCTGGCGTGTTAATATTAACACATCGTTTGAACGACGCAGACATACGTTAATTTACCGTCAAAAGATTTTAGAACTACCGCCAAACAACAAGACACGATCTACAGATAGAGAATATGACCATAGGGAACCTCTTTAAAGAAATGATACAACACGTAGACAAATGGAACCAGGGACATGATATGATAAAAACGATTCTAAAAATTAAACATGAAGAGAAATAGTGACGTTATATTCCTGAGAATGGTTCCGCTATTTCGAACAAATCTACAGCGGAAGGGTTTTAATCCGTAGGCGTCCTCAAGAGAGGATGAATCGGGCACATTCGGTAGACCACCAGAGACCGGTGTCTATGAAGATATCTCGTCGCTAAAAAAAACGACAACAACAAAAAATCATTTATTAAAAAATTTCCTAAAAATATAGATAATTATTTTTTATTAAAAATTGAAGAAAAAAGATCTCGAGAGAATAGGTACCTGTACTAAGCAGTACTTAGAAAGGTAATGGTAGTAGCAGATCCTCTGCAAAATATATATTATTTCGTACCTATTTTGCAACGTTAGTTATCAAAAAATAATTATTCGTTTCGCTAAAACCGTATATAAAAAGCTGTTGGGGAAGGGGAAGGGAGGGGGGGAGGAGTTCGAGAAAACGTCGCGTCTTACCGATATGTATAAAGTTTTTTATTCAAATGCTCTTAAAATTACCTAGGAAAAATTAAAACATTGAAGGAACCAATGTTTTTTTGTATATCTGTACAAGTATAAAAACATCAAAGTTTGAAAGCTTGTAGATAAAAAAAACCTGATGTAATCTGACACTTGATTAAGATGTTTTTGAAAGTGCATTTCATTACCCACAAATCCAATATTTTTTACCTGTTCAGCACAAAGGATTTTTAGAGTTGTGGAGTGGACATTTTTGAAAATTTTTGTACATGGCCCATTTTCCGATTTTTTTTTTGAATATCACGTGGCGATCATTTTTACTGTTTTTATATTTGTGACTGTGGATGAGCCTAATTAAATTAAAAAGAGCAAAAATATCAAAATTCCTTGAATGGGTAGGAGACAAGAATATTTTTTGCAAATTTTAGGTATACAGGGTGTTTCGAATTCGATGCTCACCATGGGAATTTCCTAAACGGTAGGAGATACGAAAAGGTAAGTTGCGCAATTTCATGATTTCCTCAAAACTAAAAAAAAAGTGTACAAATTCCGGATAGTTCCGGAGATCTTCATTTTTAGTATTTATTTTTCTGCGCCCTTATTCTTAAAGCTGTTAAAAAACGCTTAAAACTTTCTACAGGCACTTTTTTAATATCTACCTTATGAGATGTCTATTTTCGAGATTTGACATTTTAGTGTGACAGGAGCACTGTCAAGTTCATTTTTTCTTATGGACACATGCTTTTTTTCTCCTGCGGTTTGGTTCATAAAGGATGACAGATCGATACCTCCGACATGTAGGCCAGCCAACACCTCCCGTTTTAGCACCCCTTTACACGTATGCCGCCGCCTTTTTTGACACTGTTGACAGTTATTACATTAGTTAATTGTCAAAATGGCCGCCACCTACGTTCAGAGGTCACTAAAACGCAAGTAGATGGAAGGCTTATTAAATATCGGAGGCATCGGACATATATTTTGCAACCTCATTTTGACAAGTATTTGACGTTTTGAGTTAATTGACCATCAGCAGCCCAAACTCAAAGATTAAAAAACAAAGAAAAAAACGTATCTTGAGTAAGTTAAAAGCAAAAATTAAATTTGTGCTGATGATGGTCAATAAACCCAAAACATCAGGTGACTTTTTAAAATAAGGTTGCAAAGTTATCTGTCATCCTTTATGAACCAAACGGCAGGAGAAAAAAAGGATGTGTCCATAAGAAAAAATTAACTCGATAGTGTTCCTGTCACACTGAAACGTCAAGTCTTAAAAATCTCACTAGGTAGATCCTAAAAAAGTGCCTGTAGAAAGTTTTAAGCGTTTTTTGACAGCTTTAAGAATAAAGGCGCACAAAAATAAAAACTAAAAATGAAGATTTCGGTTTTTTCCGCATATCTCCGGAACTATCCGGAATGTGTAAACTTTTTTTTTAGTTTTGAGCAAAGCATCAAGTTGCGCAACTTTGCTCTATTTAAACCTTTTCGTATCTCCTACCGTTTAGGACATCCCCATGGTGAGCATCGAATTTGAAACACCCTGTATATCTGTTTTTTCGACGCCTAAGCGACGCCGACGCCGAAAAAAATAATATCCATTTGTTGGTTCCCAGAGCCATACTAGGTGTGTACCAAGTTACAATAAAATCAGCAAAAACCTTCCTATACATAAAAAATATCTAATAAAAAAGACCCGACTACTAATTTTTTTAAAAATTAACCCTCTCCGACAGTAAAGCCCTCTTTTGACACTCCCCCCCTCCCTTCCCCTTCCCCCAACAGCTTTTTATATACGGTTTTAGCGAAACGAATAATTATTTTTGAATAACTAACGTTGCAAAATAGGTACGAAATAATATATATTTTGCAGAGGATCTGCTACTACCATTACCTTTCTAAGTACTGCTTAGTACAGGTACCTATTCTCTCGAGATCTCGAGGTATTTTAATAAAAAATAATTATCTATATAGGAAATTTTTTAATAAATGTGTGTTTTAATTGAGACTCAAATAAAAAAATCTGCAAAGTACTTTTCAAGCTACGAGAAAAAGTGTTCGTAGGTTTTTGTTGCACATACGCTTTTTGACGGATCATATCTCCTATCACATTTCCTATCACAGACATACGATCCTCATATAATTTCACTCATATACTTATAAACTTAATATACAGGCCCTGGAAGTGAAAATTTTGTTAGCAACATATTGAATTAATGTTATTCCTGACGTTATTTTTGTTTGTTTTGATTTTTGATTCCAAAAGTGGTGTTTTTTCTGTTTTTAATTTTACTCACAGTACACCCACAGTTAAGTTTAAAATATTTTGCACCATATACTTATAGATTTACATACAGAATAATAAAATTAACCTTAAAATTTTTGCTATCATCCAGAGAAAACATCTTCGTTGGCACTTTCACATCTTATTAATTTTTCGATCATTAAAATGCGATTTGAAAAGTAAACACTACTTCTATCAACGTGAAACGTGAAATTCATATCCCATCGGCCATCGCCATGTACCGTAGATAGAGGAAATACCGAAGATAGGTAACCTTACGGGCTAAAATGTTAGCAAAAATTGGAAGTTCGTGGATAACTCCCCAGAGCGCGCATAGTCGCTTTTGGACAACTCGACTGTCATCAACCCAGTGCATTTCGCCGCAGCGAAATCTGTAAGCATAGAAGGCATGATCAATTTTCCTTTGCAATCTGTAATAACTCTCAAATGTTTCACTTGACTTCGTATAGGTGGCGCTATTAACTTAGCATTAACATTCCTTCTGCGCTAGATAGCGTAGAAAATAGAAATATCACTGCCATTGTTAAGATTTGGTGGAAATTGAACCCTACATCATTGAAATTAACTTTTTATGACGACATAGAGAAATTATTCTTGTTTTTATCAGTACTTTTTTTTGTGTGATTTAGTGTTAGAAAAAAAAAAGAATATTATCTTGTTGATTGTGTGATTTTTGAAACAAAAACAGTTTTTAAGAGAAAAAAGGGTACCCGGGGGGGGGGGGGGTTGTAATGTTTTTCTGATTGTTTTGGATTGTTTCTGATTGTTTCGGGTTGGAAAAAAAAATTTAAAAAAAACAAGCGGCGCAGGCGGATTTGGGGTCCTAGGGACTCTAGTAGGTGCCCCTATAAAGAATTTTTCGTAAAAAATCAAAAATGGCAGAAAACCGTATACTGCCTAATTACCGTTTTTTCGCATTAATAATTAAGTAGGTAGGAACTATTTAAAAAAAAACATCGGGAATTTCCTAGAAAATTTCAGTTATAAACAAAATATTAAATATAAATAAATTTGGCTTAAGATATTTTAGCATAATTAAAGGGGTAACGTTTTTGTTTAAGAAATTTTTATGCCATGATTTTGCTCCCATTGTATAGCCTTCTTTCCAAACTTTCGATTTTTAGAATAAAACACTCAGTTTTCTCAAGTTTTCACTGTTTTTTTAGCGTTCAAAAAAGTACTGCAATAAAGCCATTTTTCTCTGTTAAAATGAAAAATATTTAAGGTTGTTGAAGAGAGACAGCAGGCTATTAAAAAGTATTTTAGAGAAAGATGGAAATAATTTAAGGCAATTGTTTACTAAAAATTTCTGTTTTGTCATCTGTCTGTCATCTTGAGTGTTTTTTTATCCAAAAAACGACAAAAATTGTAATTGTTTATTGTGTAAGTCATAAGGTGGTATTAATTTCTTTCAATCAAAGTTCTTTATAGTGTTTAAAATTACCAAAAAACGTGTCCTACTATAAGTGTATTTTAGCACATCTAAAAATAATTGAACAGGTATTTAACTAAATTATTTTAAGGTTCATCATGGTAGACGTTTCTATTTTGTAATGTGGCCGCTAAATATTTAAATTTGAAAGCAAATTGTTGTTAAGTTAAAATAAAAAAGCATATTTAAAAAAATTAAATACAATAAATACCTATAATAGAAATAAGATTATAGCATTTATTATATTTATGATCATCAATTAATATAACATATAATAAAATAATTTTTTCCGAAATATTTTTGCAATGCTTAAATGCGACACTCTTGTATCCCAAAACTAAAATTTTGGAAAAAAAGGAACTTTCAATCCAAATAGCTACTGTCATAGGGAGGAGAATTTATGCTAAATGCATAATAAAGATTTTAGACAAAGTTAAGAGTAAAAAAAAAAAGTTTCGCGCTAACTTATTGTAAATTATCACTTACTTTTGATATTCACAAACACCAATCGAAATGTTTATCACAAACTAAAATTTTGGAAAAAAAGGAACTTTCAATCCAAATAGCTACTGTCATAGGGAGGAGAATTTATGCTAAATGCATAATAAATATATTAGACAAAGTTAAGAGTACAAAAAGAAAGCTTCGCGCTAACTTATTGTAAATTATCACTAACTTTTGATATTCACAAACACCAATCGAAATGTTTATCACATATATAAAATCTAATATATATTTGACAAAAAATGCACCATTATAGTGCGCCACTGGGGCAATTTTTGGCTCTACCATGATGAACCTTATAATTTTGTTAAATATCTGTTAAATTATTTTTAGATGTGCTAAAATACACTTTAAAAGGACAGGTTTTTTGGTAAATTAAAAGACTGCAAAGAATTTTGATTGAAAGCAATGAATACCACCTTATGTTTTACACACTTTACGCTTTGAAAAATTAAAATGTTTGCTGTTTTTTGGATAAAAATGTCAAAATAAAAATCATATGCACAACACCACTAAAGATGACAGAGAGATGACATAACTAAAATTTTTAGTAAACAATTGCCTTAAAATATTTTCATCTTTCTCTAAAATACTTTTTTATAGCCTGCTGTCTCTCTTCAGCAACCTTAAATATTTTTGCACTTTACTAAATTATTTCTCCATCTACCTCTAAAATTCTGCCCTCTCTCATTAAATATTTTTCATTTTAACAGAGGAAAGATATTCTTTGGCAGTACTTTCTTGGAACGCTCAAAAAACGGAGAAATCTTGAAAAATTTGAGTGTTTTATTATAGAAATCGAAAGTTTGGAAAGAAAGCTTTAAAATATGAGCAAAATCATAGCATAAAAATGTGAAAAACATAGTTAAAATTGCTTAAATAAAAACGTTACCCCTTAAATTATGCTAAAATATTTTAAGCCTTAAATTAATAATTAAAATTATGTTAAAATATTTTAAGTCTTAAATTACCATCATGGCTCTACCAATAGAGCAGACCTCAACTCAAAACAAGAAAAAAAAGTCATAAGGATCGGTGGGAGGTGAGGGGGGGGGGGTATAATTTGTGCGAAGGTATTCTATTTGAGTTTGGGATTAACGTATATATCGTGGTCAGCAAAATTTCGATCTAGAAATTCCCGGTCAGCAAGCTTTTATATAAGTTTTGGCAATATCTTTAAAGGGGTGGGGGTGGGGAGGTAAAATTTTTGCGAGGGTGTTCTGTTTGAGTTAAGGATCAACGTATATATCGTGGTCAGTAGAATTTTTGCCCGAAAGTACCCGGCTGATTCTTTGTAAAACCGAGAAAGAACTGAAAAATTTTGTCATTTGTGAAAAACATTTTGCCCCAAATTTTATATTGATCAGCAATGCAAAAAATGCAAAATCACGTCGATTGAAATCTGTTATTACCTTTATTCAAAATTTGTTTTAACTTATTTTTCAAAGAAGACACTCAATATATTTTTTATTTTTTTTTAATCTATGGAAAATTTTGGTTTATCTCTCCTGCTTGATCTAAAAAAATTAACGAGTTTCTGCATTTTTATAAATTGTTTGCTTAATTTTATATAAAGACCCGCGGGTTCTTTAATAAAGCCAAAAAGGTCATTAGGAAAGCCTTTCATTTGGGTGTTGTGATGTGAAAAGCCACAGAAGCTCATTCTCTCTAGTGAAAAAGAAGAAGAAAACCGCTAAAATTTAAATTATTTTGAGGTTTATAATAAAACCCAACATTTTTTAATTTGGCGTGTACCTAAAAAAAAGTTTTATGCTTTATGGACTACTGTTTTTTGACAACTGCTAAAAACCGTTTTTTATACCTTCATTAAAAACGCGATCCGCTATCCGCAATGTACCCAACCATGGCTTTTTTGGTTACTTTTTTTTATCACTGGTGCGAAAAAAAATTCACGTCTTTTTTTTTACCGAAATTTGGAGAAAAATAGCTTTAAATGTTAATACTAAGAAATTCTTATTATTCTTACCTAGAAATTAATTCAAAAGTATTCACAAGAAGGACATTCAGAAAATACGAGAAAATTACAAACTGTCAAAAATTAAAATGTAAGGTTAGCAAGGTTACCATAGAAACCATTGTTTTGTCATGTACGCAGCCACCATTGACATTGCTAATATAAAAGTTGCGAGCTTTCAGTGGAATTTTATTTTGCAAGTTTTTCTCCTGTTTTTTTAGGAGTTTGTGATAAAGGTATTAAAAAAATAGTGTTTACAACTCGCTGCTAAACTATGTTGTCTTTTACTCGGGTTTTTAAATAATAACGCACGTAAAAAAAACACTCTTTTAGCCACTTGTTGTAAAATAGTAGTTTTCACAACTAGTGGATAAAATAGTGCTTTTTTTACAAGCGTTGGTTTAAATAACGAGCGCAGCGAGGTATTTAAAAACGCGAGTAAAAAAAAGCACAGTTTAGCCGCGAGTTGTAAACACTATTTTTTTAATACCTTTATCAAAAAATTCAAAAAAAACAGGAAAATGCTTTTAAAAATCTCGAACGAAGAGTACTTCTCGAAACACACCATCTTTACACTATAAATCAAGAAGGCTGGTAAATGAAATAACAATCGTTTCCATAGCGATTTGCCTTTCTGCGCGGTGACGTTCAGTGTTGCGCCATTTTAATCTTTGACAGTTTGAAATTTTGCCGATTTTTTTAAATGTTTTTTTCGTAAATACTTGGTGAAAACTGGCGGAAATGGCTTAATTTTTAGGCAAGAATAATCAGATTTTTTCAATATTACTACTTTCCCCTATTTCTCTTTAATTTTGGGTAAAAAGCGGAAAGAAATCTTTTTTTGCACCCGTGATCAAAAAAAAAGTTTTTTTGCATCGGTAACAAAAAAAGCCATGCTTTAGTTTCCTGCAGACAGTTACTAAAATCATGTTTTTGATGAAGGTATAAAAAAAATATTTGTTTTATTTTTCACATATTCCTAATCAAAAAGAAACAAAATGCAAAATGTATAGGGTGTGCCAAAAAAACCGGTCCGATTTTAATAATATTAAGCTTTTTAGAAAGCCAAAGCTTGAAAATTTATAGGACCAATTTCAAACTTAACATTTCCTAAAAATCCAAAATGGCGAGCCAATTTGAAAAATAGGTATTTTTAACCCCCCGTAGATATTTTTTTGTGTGGGACACTGTAATAAATCTGAAACATCGGTTACGAAGCCACATTCTTTCGAAACACATCGATGAAACATTTTGAAAATTCGGACAAGAAATAAGATTGAATAAAGTGTCTCGGAAAGTTTTTTATAGGGGGGGTGAAATTTGGCTACTTTCTAAATAGGTCCGCCATCTTGGATTTTTACTAAATGTCAGTTTTTTCATTAGTTCTATAAATTTTGAAGCTTGTGCCTTTTAAAACTTATTAAAATCGATCAATTTTTGAAAAAGTTATTGCTATTTAAACAAGTAGATTTTTTCTTAATAAGCATGATTTTGCAGGTACTCCGGTCTATTTAAAAATTACAAATTTCCTTATTTCTTGTCCGAATTTTTAAAATGATACAAAATGATATATCTATTCTTCTTCGCTTTCGCTTTAAAAGAATGTGGCTTCGTAACCGATGTTTCAGATTTATTACAGTGTCGCACACAAAAAAATATCTAGGGGGGTTAAAAATGCTTATTTTTTGAATAGGTCCGTCATCTTGGATTTTTAGGAAATGTCAAGTTTGACATTCGTCTTATAAATTTTGAAACCTTAGATTTCTAAAACGTTTTATTTATATTTAGTATTTTTAAAATCGGACAATTTCCTGCTAAGTTATAATCATTTTAAATAGTGCAGTTTTTTTTTGGCACACCCTATATAATTTTTTCGCAACCTTTCTATTTCTAGCAATGCCTTATTATTACAAGGTTTGTTTCCTGTCAATTTTTGACAAGTTCTTTCCCAATTAACTCTGCATAAAAGTCCCAGTATAAAAAAAGTTCTGAATTTACCTTCTTTACACCCCTCACACTCTCAGTCAAGTGGGGGGCACTTCCGATTTTTTTCTCATAAAATTGTATTGTCACTTAATCAAATCGTAAATCTGAAAACCGCATGTTTGTATCTGTTTTCATTACAAAGTTCTGAATTTACCCCCTTTACACTCCTCACCCACCCTCTACCACCGTTTTTTTTCATAAAATTATATTGTCACCAGATCAAATCATAAATCTGAAAACCGCACCTTTGTATTTGTTTTCATTACAAAGCTCTAAACTTATCCTTTTTACACCCCTTAACCACCCCCCTACCCCCGATTTTGTTTTATAAAATTGTATTGTCACCAGATTCAATAATAAATCTGAAAACCACTTGTTCGCATCTGTTTTCATTTAAAAGTGCTGAATATGCTCCCTTTAGACCACTTTACCCCCTTTCCACCCCCCAATCACCCACTACCCCCCCCACATTTTTTCATAATATTGTATTGTCATCGGATCTACTTTGCTGTGCCATATTTCATTAAAATCGGTTCACGGGAAGTGTCTCAAAAACGAATCGCAAAATTTGATAGTCAGGCAGACTGTAAAGTTAAATATAATTGTTTAATAATAATTAAAACTGTCTTGCTTTTTATATTATGATCTCTACCAGCTCCCATTCCCTTAACAACAAGTTCATTCATTTCTGCCACTGATAAAGCGGTATTCAGCAAAGAATCAAAAACTTGCGGTAATTCCCCTTTCAGGCTTAACTTGCTGTTCGGATACCGTCGGCTTGCGTCGGATATTAGCACGTGTCCTCTCTATCCTCGTTGCCAGCACTACCTATTAATTGCGGTCTCCGCTAGCGCCCTCTAATATTTACCTGGCAAAACGAAATTTTTGGTTTCCATACTTTCCGCAAGGTAAATGGGGGGCACCAGTTGCCTGATCAGGGTTTATAACGAGTGAAAGTGCAACGGACTATTCTCACTTCCACTTATCAGTTACATATCTTGGGTATTTTCTATCTACGCATGTACTTATAAACTTAATATACACGGCATTGCAATGCATCCCCGTGAAAATTTTTGTAAGCAATATTAATCATCTAGATCCAGGAGTCTATTAAAATTTTTGAAATTTCAGCCGTTTTCCGCAATCGCGATGCCATTTACTGCGATGGCCGATGGCATATGAATGTAACGTATCACGTTGTTAAGTTTTTAAAAACTAAGCATTTTTCGTTTTTTACGTAAAAATTAATAAGATGTGAAAGATGTTTTCTCTGGATGATACCAAAAATTTTACAGGTATTTGTTTTTTTCTTTTGCTTTCGGGTTACTGATTGCAGAAAGCCGCATCACAAACCATATTAAACACACGGGTTAAAGTATAAATGCCTGCCATAAACATAGAAGATAAAGTAAAATCACAGTACACTATATTATGTATACTGTGAGTAAAAAAACAAAACTGAAAAAACACCCCACTTTCAAATCAAATCAAAACGAACAAAAATGGCGTCAGGAATAACATCAATCCAACGCACTTGCGCCGTATATACTTGACCATGATATGTTGCTAACAAAATATCCACTTCCAGGGCGTGTATATTAAGTTTATAAGCATATGGCCATGGGCATCGCAGTGAAGGGCATCGTGTATGCGTAAAACGACTGAAATTCCAGACATTTTCATAGCCTCCTGGATTTAGATGATTAATCTGGCTTAGCTGGCTGCAATGCCGTATATATTAAGAGGGTTCCCACCAAATTCTGATTTCCAAATTCCCTGTCTTTTCCAGGTTTTCTCTGACCATTTTTTTAAAAATTCCAGGTATTTTTTGGATATAAATTGCTTGTCTACGTGGATACCAAGTAAATGTAGACTTTTACCATCTCTCAAAGTAAGCAGGTATTTATATTATCGAGATAATAAAAGCAGATAAATAAGACGAGAAACTTTGTTCGAAACTTTATTTGAAGACAAAAATCACAGGAACTGAATTCGTTACATCCTAAAAACAAATCAGGTACTTAACAGCATTAAAAATAAAAGACTAATTTGCCTAGTGGTATACCTACGTTTTTTTGGTTCCTCTAGCAAGTTATAAAACTAAATTGCACGAAGTGTTAATATATATACAGGGTGTCCCAAAAGTCTTAGTCCCCCCCTATATCTCCAAAAGCTTTTGAGACATTGTAACAATACTTTGGGAACTTCAATAAGAGGCGAAATGGAAAAAGTCTAGAGGAGCGGCATTGCCGTCCCTTTTTCTGGGGCGGCCTGGGGGCGGCATAATAAAAAAAGTTAAATGGAAACACATATCGAGTTGCACCACATTTTAAAGGTCTCCTTTATCCTAACGTCAATATTATTGCCGCCTGTCACTCCTGTCAAAAGTTATTGGGATCAATTTGATATATAAAAAAGCCTTAGTCGCCCCCTATATCTCCAAAAGCTCTTGGGATATTGTAAAACTACTAAATGGAAAAAATTTAAAGGCGGCCTGGGTGGCGGCATACTGAAAAAAATAAAATCAAATAGAAACACATATCGACTCGCACCTCATTTTAAAAATCTCTGAAAATGCTGCATACCAACATCAATAGTGTTGACGTCTGCCACTCCTGTCAAAAGTTATTGGAAACAATTTAAGGCTGATTCCATGGCATCATAATAAAACAAAAAAAATCCTGTCAAACAAATATTACGCACAATTCAAAAAAGTTTTTCACCAGTTTCAAAAAGTTATGGCCGCCCAAAAACGGCAACAGAAGAAATTCAAGAACAAGTCCTTGGGACAATGCTTGTGGAACCAAACCAATCGGTAAGAACAGTTTCTCATGACATTGATATCCCCAAATCCTTAGTACACAGGATTTTAAAAGCTCCTAAATTTCACCCCTACAAAGTTAGGTTAGTTCAAGAACTTAATGAAGATGATTTCGATCGAAGAGTTCAGTGACGAGCTTAATTACAGACGAGCCAGATATTTTGACAAAGATATGCTTTAGCGATGAAGGCTCTTTTTTTGTTAATGGGACCGTAAATAGGCACAATTGTCGCTATTAGGCTAATGAAAACCCACACTTTTTTATTGAGGGTAACCTCAATGGCGATAGGTACCTTAGGATTCTGGAAGAGCAGATTATTTCTGCTATAAGAGAAATTGGTGACGTTGGCAGTTGCATTTTTCAACAACATGTGGCACCTCCACATTTCTATCTACCTATTGGACAATTACTTGCCACCCAATTTCATCGTTGGATAGGTCGCCGGGGCACTTGCAGCAGTTAAGAGAACCAATAATTCAGGTTTATCAATCTATTAATCCTGAGATACTAAGAAACGTCCGGGGCGAATTCGAAAATTGACTTTAGTTTTGCTAGTTCAAGGAGGTCACTTTCAGCAGTTTTTGTAATTTAGTCTACCTAGATTTGTTAAATAAATGTTAATGGCTTTAATAATTAGTTTACCCTGAATAATTTTCGACGGAAGTGACATATGTCAATAATATTGATGATGGTATGTAGCATTTTTAAAGACCTTTAAAATGAGCTACGACTCGATATGCGTTTCCAGTTAACTTTTTTTAGTAATCCGCCCCTAGCCGCCTCAGAAATAGTGGCAGTGACACCGCCCTCTAGATTTTTTCCATTTAACCTCTCAATGAAGTTTCCAAAGTATTTTTATAATACCTCAAGAGCCTTTGGAGATTTAAGGGAGAATTACTTTTGACAGGACTGACAGATGTCAATAATATTGACGTTACGACGCAGCATTTTAGTAGACCATTAAAATGTGGTGCAACTCGATATGTGTTTCCATTTAACTTTTTTTAACATGCCACCCCCAGGCTGCCCCAGAAAAAGAGGCGGCAATACCGCTTCTCTAGATTTTTTCCATTTCGTCTCTTATTGAAGTTCTCAAAGTATTGTTACAATATCTCAAAAGCTTTTGGAGATATAGGGGGGGAATAAGACTTTTGGGACACCCTGTATATGCACATGTGTCTATGCACACGAAAAAGAAGACCGTCATAAGCTGGATACGGAAAAACTTAAGACAGAACAAACGGAGGAAATATACCAGAAACCAATTACTGAAAAAATACAAGAATCGCAATGGGGCTACAATGTAAACGAGTTCTGGAAGAACATCCAAGAAACAGTAACTGAAAGCCAACAAAAAACAACAGACAACTGAAAGCCAACAAAAAAAGAGATCCTAGAAATATAGGATAAAAAAGCTAAAAAACAACAAAGCTGCTAGTAGTGACGGCATACATGCCGAATGTATAAAATATGGTGGAGAAACACTGCATAGGGCCATCCATAAGCTCATTCAAATCATTTGGAACACCGAAATGCTACCGGATCCATGGAAGGAAGGCATGATAGTCCCCATCCACAAAAAGTACATAAAAAGAAAAGCTCAAATTATCGTGGAATAACTCTGCTAAACACATGCTATAAGGATTGAACCATATAAGGAGGAGAATACCAGTGCGGGTTTAGAACTAAAAGTTCCACTATAGACCAGATTTTCACCGTTAGACAAATAATGTAAAAATGCTGGGAATTTGACAGATAACTTCACTAGATGTTTATTGATTTCAGACAGGTATTTGACAGATTATGAAGAGCAAAGTTGTGGGAAGCAATGCAGGAACTGGGTTTTCCAAAAAAGCTGATATCCCTGGTAAAAAATGTGTATGGAGGATACAAGTTGCAAGATAAGGGTGGGACAGAGCTACTCTGATTTCTATGGTATCAACAATGGGCTTAAGAAGGGTGAATCTCTTTTAGCCCAACTCATCAAAATAGCATTAAATACGCAGGAAAGCCAAGATTGAGACACCAACGGCTATACTCCACCAGGAAGGACCTATTATTGGCCTTTGCAGATGATGTGGACATAATTGGCAACAGCAGGATTAAGAAGAAAATATTTCAAAAAAGGAGTAGAACCCTTGTTGGCAGTGGAAGAAGTTGCTCTGGAGGTTCCTTCACTTCCAGTAGTTGTTGTAGATGTAGGTCCATTGTCATTTTAGGGCAGTACTGATCAGTTTTCTTGATTAACAAAGGCAATTTCCTTGAATTTTTTTTAGCTTCCACTTTCTTTACATGACCACTGCACTTAAAATGGCTCAAGATGGCCTTATCCAGTCTAAATTAAAAACTGTTTTTTCCACATTTTGGATTCTTGCTCTTAAAAAAGTTGAAAATTCTCGTAATCTCGCATCGCAGTTGCAGCCCACATAATTTTAAGGTTAAGAATAAATACATTACATGATAAATATTGTCGGATTAGAAAAACGCGCTCGACTACACTTGAAAGTTTTAACATATGATAGCTCGATGTGTGCTTAGAACAAGGAGAAATAATACCAGGTGATATTTATTATTTCGAAACGAAAACCAAATACGTTCAATAAACCCAATCTGCCACCCCGGGTAATGAGGCGGTTCTTATCCTACACGTTTTAAAAAGCTTTCCCCTCTCTTTTCTCTTGCTCTTGGATTTTAGGTGGACTGGAACTGATTGAGCGCGAAACAGATGTTGAGGTTATATACGAGTTGAGCAGAGAAGGACTCACATATTTTTTACAAAGATTTTTGGTCATTCCCTGACTTTTCCAGGTAGCTCTCAAAACTCTCTGACTTTTCCCGATTTTCCAGGTCAGTGGGAACCCTGATTACGTTTATAAGTATATGATTTCACTATTTGACCATATTATACATGCAAGTTTCTTCAGGTCAAAAATTCTTTAGAAAATGCATGTTTTTTCTGAAACATATATGAAAAAAGTTGAGTTGGGTGAGCTGCAAAGCTGAGGGACCGATTTTTTTGTTTTTTGTTAGAAAAAAGGGCTAACTACAAAGGAGTCTTTTTCGCTTTACTCAAACTCTACTTTGCAGTGGTTTGACTCTGGACCCCGCCTTTAGCTTAGTGGTTTTGCTTGTGTGCCCACCTTGTTGTTAAATTATTTCTGTCTATCTCTTCTATATATCTATCTGTCTATCTCTTGAAATAAAATATTCGATTAAATAACTTTTTTAAAGAATCAATCAGCATATAATTACCTACTTTTGTAAAGTTAAACCTCTGAATTTTTTACAAAGTAGACATTTTAAATAATTATTTTGTTTTTATTTCAAGAAATTTATGATCCAACACTTTTTTATTATGCTTTTTAAAATTCCGAGTTTACTGACATTTCACTGACTTTTCCCGGTTTTCCAAATAATGACCACTCTGAATTTCTCCATATGTGATATATTTTAAATGAAATATAATTGTTATGGTCTAAATTTTCCTTATGGTACGAGATCCGGCTGCAAATTTTTTGACCGATCGCGTAACCACTTAAAATATTTAAAAAGTTGAAAATTAGTACTCACCATTCCCAGAAAGCTTATGGTGCCAGTCGGCATTTAACCGGAAATGTCAAAAAAATTGTTTTTGGCCCATTTTTTTGAAATTTTTTTTGGGCGTAACCAAAAATACTTGTATTGGGACTTGGATTGGATTAGACTTAGGCGATGCCAAAAATGCAATGGTGCCATCCCGCATCCGACCGCGTTGTCGTGGCACCATCGCCCGAAGGGGTACTTTTTCTAAGCAAAATCGACCCATAACGTAACCACTTGATTGAGATGTCAAAAAGTTATTGATCTCCTCGATACGAAAATCAAATGTTACCACTTCAAATCTGGCCGGAAGTGCCCGGCGCCAAACTCGGGGGCCGTTTACTATAGAGGCGAGTTAGTTATTTCTATATATCTTCGAGAAAAACATTAGTAGCCACATTTTTTTTTACCAACCTTAATATTCATTAATAAGTCCTTAAAAATCAGACTAGTTCCAACACCCCCATATTGAAAAAATAGCGAAAATAGGTAATTTTTGGGTTTGTCTCGAGCTTTTTACTAATTATCTCGAATAGCTGCTTTACTTCTAAAGTTATATTTTTTTATAATTTGGACTTTATAACAAAACTTAAATCTGAAAACCGTATATCTCTACTTGCTTTTGTTCCAGTTACAATTTTTTAAAATATTTTATCCACCTTTTCTCCCCTTCAACCCCCCACCACCGTACCCAAAAGGTAATCAGTTCATGGTCAGCCGATAGATTATTTTTGTATCAAATTTCGTTAAAATCGATTAAAGCGTTCTTGAGTTATCGTGTATACAGACAGACAACAGACAACTTTTTTTTTCGTCGATTAAGGTTAAGGAACCTTAGTAACTCGTTTTTGATAAAATTAAGAAAAATCAAAATTTCACGATTTTAATAGTCCCCCATACCATATTGGTATGGTGAACTAAAAACCAGCTCCAAGGCAAAAAAATTACCTAACTTTTCAACAGATTTCCTAAAAACTCTGAAACTATTGGGCTTCTCAGGGCCGGTTTTTCAATAGCTAGTTAGCCTTAACTCAAGCAACATAACCTTATAAAAATCTTTGAAAATCGGATTAAAATTGACTCCCAGGGTAACAAGGGCTTCAAGGTGAGGTTGTTACCTTACCTCAGGGGTAACCTAAAAAAATAAAAAGAAATTCATATTATTTTATTTATTTTTCATGGACAAAAAATCTACTTTAAAAAAAAATATTAACTTAAAACAGCAAAAAAATTGGGATTTATAGCCAGAGGTAATTTAACTCTCTGTGTCGGAAACGCGCTTTTCGCATAATATTTTTAGTAAAAAAATTTTTTTTGGCTGCTTTTCAAAGTACCGTAAATGTCCTATTTTTTTAAAAAATCATAACAAAAACGCGAGTAAACTACGACGCACAGGTCTGTTTTTTGGCACACTGCGCCGACTCAAGCTGTTGAGAGAAAATGAACTTTCTTCGGCATCCACGTTTTTTCGAAACGGTCACCAAATTTTTGGAGCAAAATTATAAAGTTAAAACCACAAGAACATGCAGTGGTTGCCCAACCAAAAGACCTGCAATTCAGCATTCTTGGTAAGTGCCTAACTCTCTTGTGCGTCCGACATTTTTCCTCTATGTTTTTGTTTTTTTCTTACACAGTGGGTAGATCCGGCTCGAAGGACCAAAATGTCGACGCTAGACGTTGTTATTGACTTCAAAGGACCGTAAGAACTGTACATGTCAAGACTGACATGCCTTCATATGATCATCTCAAAATTTTATTAGCAAATAAATGTAGGGCTCTAGAAACAATACAGGATACAGTACCTTCAGTACCTAAAAATTCTAATCCAGATAAATCTAGGGGTTATTCTCCAGGTTATGGTGCTTCTGGCTACGGAAAAAGGGTCCAGCAGGTGTCTATCACCATTCAATGGATGACACCCGGGAAAACTATCAAAAGGGTGAATAACAAAAATGCCTGTTGTGTCCTTCAACACATGCGTTATTTAGATGTCAGATATTCCTGTCAAAGTCACCGCAAGAAAAACTAGGTTTTGTGCAACAGCATAAACTATGTGCAAACTATCTGCGGTCACATCCTAACAAATCCACTTGTCCTATTTCAATATGATGCAAGATCTGCAATCAACCTCACCACTCAACAATTCATATCAACTGGTCATCTACAGCTACATCAGATACACAGGTAGGTGGCAACCAGTTTATGTCAAATTAACCATCTTTCCTCGTTTCTAATCAGCAGAATTTTATTACAGCTCCTCAGCTATATCAGGCAGCTTCAATCTACCCCATTACAGCTTCTCAGCTACAGTCAGTATCTACAGCTAATCAGCTATATTCATCCCCACAAAGCCATATAGTTACATCTGACTCATGCAACAGCGTCCAGCGTATAATCGGGTATCAGCTACATACATCCTACAACAGCTACTTTTTCAGCTAATCAGCAATTTGCATGTACAGCTATTCATACACCTGTAAATCAACATCCTGTGAATGCTACTGTGCAGAATGAAAATTCAGCTACTCAGCTAAAATATAAAACCAGTATGCACTCAACTGAACCTAACTCAGTGAATACCTGTTCAACAACTAATTCTAAGTTGACATGCCTGTTACCCACAGCAGAAGTTGAAATACAGGATAGTCGTGGAAAGTTTTGTACGGTCAGAGCACTTCTTGACTCCGGAAGTATCGTGACCTTAATTTCTGAACCATGTGTAAATCGTTTGGGTTTAAAACGACATCATTGCTCCATTCCTATACAAGGAGTCAATGGTCTAACCTCATTCGCTACTAAAGGCACTACTCAATGTCTTATTAGGCCGCATGCTAGGTCCAGGACGCATCTTTGGTAACCACGACCAACCTGTGGCGCTAGAAACAGTCTTTGTCTGGATTTTTTAAGGCAAAGTCTTCACACATCTCACTTGAACCTCAAGTAGATGCGATTTTGCAAAAATTCTGGGGAATCGAACAGCCTCCCAAGTGTGGTAATATTTTGTCTCCGGACGAGGTCAAATGTGAAGATATTTATAAGAAAACTGTTTATCGGGAACCTTCAGGGAGATTTGTTGTATCTCTTCCCTTCAAGCATCCCTAGTCAACCTTTGGTGACACCTACACACAAGCCCTTCGGCGTTTTACCTGTTTAGAGTCCCGACTTTTCAAAAATCCATCTCTTCATGATGCCTATTCCAACTTTATCCAAGAATATCTGGACCAAAACGTCATTTCTGAAGTTCCATGCTTGGATTATTCTTCAGAATCTGCATACTATTTCCCACACCACTGTGAGCAAAAATCTGATAGCACCCCTAGCTCTGTTAAGGTTCAACCAAACCCTGTTTCCAGGGCCTAAACTACATCAAGATCTCTCGACAATACTACTAAAATTTAGAACATATCCAATCTGTTTTATTGCTGACATTCGTCTTATGTATAACCAAATAATCATAAGTCATGAACACAGGAACTATCAAAGATTTCTCTAGCGCTTCCCTAGTTCAGAAAAGGTAAAAGAATGCACTCTAGACAGAGTTACCTTTGGTTACCTTGGCCTTACGAACTAAACTGAACTTACTGAACATCACAAGTACTCCAAGAGTTAGTTTATGTTTATGATTGTTTAAGCGGATCAAAATCTGTCGCCTCAGCGCTTCATTTACAAGCAGATCTTATTGCCTTACTCAAAAAGGGAGGATTTGAACTCCGAAAATGGGCGAGCAACTACACCGCTCTTCTTTCTTCTGTTCCAAGCTCTCATACACAAATTAGTTTTGATGCGGAGGGTCCCAACTACATAAAAATACTTGGTTTTCAGTGGAACCCCACACATGACTGCTTTAATTATTCTTGCACTCCAATTGAGGCAATCTGCACTAAAAGGAACGTTCTTAGTCAAATCGCCAGAATCTTTGATGTACAAAGTTATCTAGCTCCTATGGTACTGCTTGCCAAACATATTTTGCAACAAATCTTTATCTCAAAACGAGATTGGGATGAATTAGCTCCAGAAGCTATTGTTGATGTTTGGGAACGCTTCAAAAAAGAGCTTCCAATAATTTCCAAGATACAACTTTCACGCTTACTGATTTCTGAGAAATATTCACGATTAGAAATGCATGCCTTCTGCGACGCCAGTACCGTGGGGTATGGTTGTTGTATATACTTTCGTTTTACTACTTGTACTGGTGGAATAAAAAATCGTCTCATTATGGCGAAGCCAAACGTAGCACCGCTTAAAACCCAATGTGTAACTTTCTTCTGCTTACCTTCTGAGCAATCTCTTGCAGTTTGTCAAGGATTCTTATTTAACATTCTAATTTGACGCGGTCTAAGCTTGGTCAGACAGCTTGGCTTACAGTCCCGCCCCACCGCTGGACGACGTTTGTGGCCAACAGAGTTGCTCATATACAAGAAATCGTCCCTATCCAATCATGGAAATATGTACCAACAGCTTTAAATGCAGCTGATTGTGTCTCCAGGGGAATATCTCCCGATTTTCTAGTCCAGGACTACGAAATTTGACCAGACCAACCTGCTATCATCTTAGACAAACTTCCAGAAGCTACGGCCGAGGAAAAACCATCCTGCTTTCATGTTACTCTCAAAGCTTCAAATTTTGTTCTAAAACTTCAAGATATTCATCACTGCGACAAATCCAACGCTTTATAGCATATTACTCGAGGTTCATAGATTTCCATTTCTGAAATGCATTATGCACTTATGATAATGGTCAAAACTGTTCAGAAAGAGAGCTTTTCAGACATACTCGCTATCTGTCAACAGAATGACATTCTTTCTAAACCTTTTAGAAAACTAGCCCCCTTCATCGATGAGCTAGGAATCCTTAGAGTGGGTGGTAGGCTAAAAAGGTCTACCATTCTTTGCTTCGATGCTAAGCACCCTATCTTATTACCTCAACGGCACACCTTACATAACCTTATCGTCCAAACCTTTTGGATATTATCTCCTAGAAGTGCGATTTATCGATGTGTGTCCTCTTGCATAAGATGCTTTCGTTCGAAACCCCATTCGTATGTACCGATTTTGGCAGATTTACCGAAATATCGCATTTCTCAATTGAAAGCATTTTCTCAAGTATCGCTTGATTATGCGGGTCCTTTCAAGATTTTGACCGCAAAGAGACAAAGAGGTGCAAAAGTGTGTTCCAAGGCCTATATCTCTCTCTCTCTCTCTTTGTTTGCGTTTCTACCAAGGCGGTTCCCCTAGAACCGCTTTATCGCACGTAGAGGTAGGGTCTCGCATCTTTATTCTGATCAAGGAACAAACTATAAGGGAGCTTCTAGCGAACTTGTAAGCGTTGCCGAAGCTGCGGCATCTAAACTGTCCATAACATGGCATTTTAACCCTCTGGGTGCTCCGCACTTCAATGGATTAAGCTAGGCTGGAGTTAAAGCGGTTAAAAGAGAAAAGTGGAAAAAGTTCTATACGGTTCTTACAGGTCTAGAGAGCTTATTGAACTCTAGGCCTCTATGTAGCCTCAGCGAGGATCCGAACGACTTAACTTCTTTGACCCCTGGTCATTTTTTGACAACTGAGCGTCTCACCTCGTTCCCTGAACCCGACCTTACTGAGATTCCACAAAATCGGCGCAGTCGTTGGCAACTTTTGCAACGAATGCAATCGGATTTCTGGAAACGTTGAAGCCAAGAATATCTGCACACCCTTCAATTGCGTTGCAAATGGAACAAATCAACACCTAATATTAAAGAAAACACCCTCGTTGTAATCAAGAACGAACAAACACAACCCCGAGAGTGGGTTCTCGGTCGTGTAGTCCGACTTCACCCAGGTAAAACAACAACGGTAAAAACTCAATCTAGCACGTTTCAACACCCCGTAGTAAAGATCTGCCGTTTACCCAGGCATTAAATCGCGCACCTCTTGCTTTTATTTTAGAATTCATTTTTAATTTAACCCGGGAATTTAGCGGTCTAAACGGTTGAAATTTTTTATGTGATAGAAAAACTATTATGTTTTTGGTGGGTGGAATGTCGGAAACGCGCTTTTCGCATATATTTTTAGTCAAAACCTTAATTATTATATTTTTGGTCTGTTTTTTGGCACACTGCGCCGACTCAAGCTGTTGAGAAAAAATGAACTTTCTTTGGCATCCACGTTCTTTTCGAAAAAGTCACCAAATTTTCGGAGCAAAATTATAAAGTTAAATTTAGTTTTAAGTGCATTTGGAAATCTGAGGAATTGCGACCACAAGAATATCCAGTAATTGGCCAACCAGAAGACCTGCAATTCAGCAATCTTGGTAATTGCCTAACTCTCTTGTGCGTCCGACATTTTTCCTTAATGTTTGTTCTTTTTATCTTACACAGTGGGTAGATCCCGTTGCGAAATTCTTACGGTCCTTTGAAGTCAATAACAACGTCTATCGTCGACACTTTGGTAACCCACTATTGAGAAACCAGCCCGGAGAAAGCTGAACTAACTCGCTATTGATAAACCGGCCCTCAATATAGTTGGATGCTAAATAAAAAGATTCATCACAGGAAAAATTTCAAAATAAAAAAATATTGACAACAAATTTAGCCATAATTAAAAAGGTTAGTTGTGTTCGGGGGGATTTATCACTCATAGCCACAAAAATACGACGATGCCAAATGTAAATCATACCTAACTAAGGGATATGTCAGAAATTTCTCCATCAAAACATTTCGAATTAGGGTCTACCTAGAATTAGGTAATATCTAGCAAGGTCAATGCTAGGACTGGGTTGGTGCAAATGGCCATTAGTGAAACGTCCGTCAAAATTGTTAATTTTTTTAACGAAGACCAGTAAATGTTGCAGTTCTATTTCTTACAGGGCCAAAATATTAGCTCATAATTTCTCTGAGCTAGTCGTGCAATGGACTTAAGTTTTAGTATCTTATTTATGTAATGTCCGTCATCATTGTTTTTGTTTTAATTTTTGTAGTAGGTTGCTGTTTTGTATCAAGTAAAGATTTTTATAGTTTTATTACTTGGAGTCTATTAATCGATGCATTTTTCTAATTCCTGGACTAAAGCAAAATTGCGTGGGTTAAAATAAAGCAATTTGGTTGGTCAGTTTCGGTATATGAATCATATTTTAGACATTTACTTATCAAATTGCCGCGCTGATGCATTTTATTGCTGTTAACTTAATCTGACATGTATATGCTCCGACAGCCAAGCGGCCCTAAAGGCACTCAGGGCGCCAAAAATTGCCAATACTCTGGTGGAAGAGTGCGTCGAAGCACTGGAAGCCTTGAGTCTAGACAAGAGACTTACAGTGATGTGGGTACCGGGACATACGGGAGTGTCGGGCTACGAAAAGGCGGATGAACTGGTTCGGATCGGGGCCAGCACTCAATACGTGGGGCCGGAACCACTAGGTATAACAAGGAGACAGCTGCAAAGTCGACTCATTAAATGGGCTAACGATGCACTGGCAGACTTCTGGGAGAGCGAAATAGGATGCAGACAGTCCAAACAATTCATCGACGGACCGGACGCGGCCAGACTCAAATGGCTTCTGGGAAGGACACGAAAGATATCGGACTACTGATAGGAATACTGACCGGCCACAACCGACTCAGTAAGCACCTGACTCGCATCGGGATCGGGCATGACTCTATCTGCCAGGCCTGTGGTACGGCGGAGAATACATCCCGGCACCTCGTTGCGGAGTGCGATGCATACTTAAGGATGAGGCATCAGGTACTCGGACAACCGAACCTGGATGCAGAGGACCTACGAGCTCTCAAGTGGGCCAAAGTACTGGATTTCGTGAAGAGAACAGGAAGGCCTAGAGAGCCCACTACCGTACAAGCGGTACAGGTGGTGGATTAGGGGGCTGGGCTGGGGTAAGGTAAAAAGGGACCAATTGGGCCTACTTGCCAGGTCTTGGGCCGCCCCCTAGGTAGGTACGATAGGTACGTAAATTGATGTAAATTGGGCCGAAAATATTTCTTTACAGACAATAATAAAAAGCAGAAATAACAAATTTATGCTATTATGATGTCGACTTTAACTTACCTGCTGTAGAATGGAATTTTGTGGCTAGTAGTCACGGAAAAGGTGCCGTGGATGCAATTAGTTAAAAGAACAGTTTGGCAAGAGTGAAAAGTAAGAATCTGGAAATATCAAATGCCAGTGGCTTTTTTAAATGTGATAAAGAACAACTACGCTCCACCAACTTAATATATGTAGGTGCTGAAGATATTGAAAAGTAAAAGAAAAGCTGGATGGAAGATGGCTTCACGCTAAAAACCTTCCTGTTATTCAATCAAAACACGATTTTGCTAAATTAAGTAACAATACCTTACAGGCTGGACGAACCAGATACTGAAACCAAGAACTTTGCGTTTTATTTACTTTGCGATTTATTTAAGTAGTTATTGTTTTCCATGTTTTTCTTTAATATTTTGAATATTTTTAAGGCGTTACCTCGGGTGTTACGTATTTTAAAAATGTAATTAATCTTAGCACTAGCAACTTACCTCGCACACACGACAAATGCAAATATACTGGAGAACAAAAAATGCAACACCATGTATATGGATAATTATTTGAATGAAAATTATTTATGTGTATACCTTATCTCAAAAGAAATATTTGATAAATTCTTCTAATCTTTCCTTTTTTCACAGATTTTTTCTATTCATTTTCAAAAACAACCAACACAAAAGACCTTTGATGAAAATTTTAAATCATTTTTCCCGTAGTTTTTAGTCTTTTTGGATTGCTTACGGTTTACTAAAAAAATAAAAATGCCAAGAGTTCGCGGTCGCCAACAAAACGACTTCGAGAAAGGACGCATCGTGGGCATGAAAGAGGCTGGTTTTGGTTTACGGAAAATTGCAAGAAGAGTTAATACCAATTCATCAACAGTGTTAAAAGTTTGGCGAAAGTGGTCCAATGATGAGACTTATAGACGTCGTGCGGGTTCTGGACGCCCTAGATTATTACGGCATCTCAGACTTCTTGCTCTCAGAAATCGACGGGACAGTATACGCCAAGTAAGAGATGTTCTAGTTGCAGCTACAGGACGAGTGTTTTCAAGGATGACAGTTAATCGAAGATTGCTTAGTATGGGGCTGAGGGCTTACCGTTCGCTTTTGGTGCTACCTTTGACCCCACAACATAAGGCTCGCCGCTTGGAGTGGTGCAGAGCTCGGCAAAACTGGAATGACGAATGTAATACCATAAGCTTCAGCGACGAATCCAGGTTTTGTTTAGGCGGCCATGATGGACGCATTAGGGTTAGGCGATTTTGAGGTGAGAGACGAAATGTAGACTTTGCTGTTGAACGTGATACAGCAAGAGAGCAAAGTATCATGGTATGGAATGCTATATGTTTAGGAAGCAGATCACCTCCAGTCCCCAAATGCAATCTGACTGGTCGGCGATATATCGATGAAATGCTGCAGATAGTTTTACAAACTATCCCAAATGCGATCTTTCAACAAGATAATGCCAGACCACATATTACTCGTGAAACAATGGACTTCTTACATGAACTTGGCATAGAGACTTTGGAATGGCCAGCAAGATCGCCTGACTTCTCGCCTATCGAACACGTATTGGATATGATAGGGCGCGATCTTAGTCGATTACCACGTCCCCCTGGAAACTTAGATGAACTCTGGCATGCCGTAAGGAGGATTTAGATGAGTGAATAGTTTGTGCTCAAATCTTGAGCTATTTCTAGGTGATAGGCTCGTGCCGCCATACAAGTAAAAATTACTCCATACCTCTTTTCAGAAGATCTTCTTACTGTTACCTTAATAGGTCCAAAATAATCCACTCCTATTTTTATGGTCTAATGGTCGGTTCTAATCTACAAAGTGGCAATTGTCCCATCATAGGAATTTCTAGAAGACTTCTTTTTTGCAATTTTGACACGCGTTCTTACAGCCTGTCTTGTGTGAAGTAACCAGTATTTTTCTCGTAATTTGAGCAAGCATTACTGTCTCTTGTCCATGATAGAAGCAGAGTTCATGGAAATGTTTTATTATCAATTTTGTAATGTCATCTGGGGTCTAAAATGATTGGTCTTTTGAGGTTGTTCGATTTATCTGTCAAAAGATCTAACCTTTCGCCAACTCTCAAATTTCCATCTTCGTCCAAAGTCGGGGAAAGTTTATAATTTCTAAGAGTCAATCTCTTTTTGAAAGTAATCCAATTGTATTTTTTATAAAGTAGCTTTTCTGCTTGAACAATTTTATCTACCTTTAAAGGACCTTGTTTATATTCCAGATTTGACTTCTTTTGGAATTTAACTTTAAAATTATGAATAAAGCGTAACATCTCTACTCTCTGAGCCACAAAAATTCTAAAACGTCCAGCTTCTGACCTAATTCAGTAAAGTACAGTTTTTAAATCTGTCCAAAAAAATGTATTTGAGATTTCCAGTGAAATTGTAGCTTTTAGCTGATTTCCCAATTTTGCACCCACCAACGCTCCTTGAAGTCTGGTCTGGTTATTGAAATTGGCTTAAGTGGAGTGACTCTTGGTTTCGCGGTAACAAAACTGACCAGTATACAACTTTCTTGTTGTACTCTCAAATATGCTACTGCTGCATATGATTTATCAGAGGCGTCTGGAAAAATGTGTAGCTGTATTTGACTCTTCTTTGTTTTTAAAGTAAAGTATTGCCTTGGAACTCTAAACCTGTAAATTTCTATAAGTAGTTACAGAATCCATCTGTCACTTAAAATGTCAGGAATTTCGTCATCCCAGTCTATATTGTTCCTCCATATGTCCTGCAGTAAAATTTTGCCCTGTATCAAGACATGTGTCAAAAATACCAAAGGATCAAAGATACTTATGACCACTTTTAATACGTCTCGCTTTGTGGGTCTTTCTTTAATTTCCAATAAAGATTTCTTAATTTTGTGAAATTTAGTGTCAAATAAGAAAACAGATAAAACTGTTTAACCTTTTTATACAAATAGGAAAACGTCCTCTTTGTGATTGTTTATTACATCGTTTACAAGTTTAATGCCTTCTTCTTTATTATCGGCGTTTTCTAAGTAGTCGTCCATGTAGTGATGTTCCAAGAGGGTAGTCTTGTACAAATTCTCTGGCGTTTCGACTCTTTGCCTCTTGTTCCAAACACGGTCCACTGGTTGATCCAAAGAATATACTGTCCATGCCATTCCCAGCCCCAATATTCTTTGAACACACCTATCTTTTTTACGTACACCGACTTTTAGGAACATCTCTTGTATATCAGCAGCAAAGCATTTTTTTTAGCCTCAAATTAAGCAGAATATCATAAAGAGAATTGTATAAATCTTGGGCAGTTAAAATATAATCGTTGAGTCTTATCCCATGAGAAGCACTAGCAGCATGAAAAACCACTCGTAGCTTTCCAGGTTTCCAAAATGACATAAAAACTATGTTTTTGATTGATAATCTTGTTCGCTTCTTCTTCGTCCAGTTTTACGCTATATCCTTTCCTTTCCATGTCGTCCATTTGAGCACAGTAAAGTTGACCAAATTCTGAGTTTTTATCAACTTTTCGTTCCATTGCTTTTAGTCGATTAAAGGCATTGCTATAACTTTCAGGAAATACAATATCATCAGATTTCCAGAGCAATCCTGTCTCAAACCGATCAAAAACACGTCTCATGGTGTCATCCAGGATTTTTTGTGCGTAAGTTTCAACATATTTTTTACCCCTAATTAAAACTATAGGTAAAATTTTCAATAAAACACAGGTATCGTTTTTTATATGACAATTTATTTAATAGTGTTCATTCTTATCCTGTGTAGTAGACGTATTGACAGCGTTATTTTTTTGTGTAAAAGTGGTTGGTGTGCTTTAGTACAGTTGTTTGTTCCGCACTCTTTAACCTTTTTACACGTTCTTAACTCACGATAAGGAATAAGACATGAAAAACAGACACAAAATTAAAGTATGCGTGGAATCATCACAACAAGGACATTTTTTTCCACTTTTTGCCTCTGATTATAATTGTTACCTGATTTTGGTTATTGTGTCGTCAAAGTAACGTCTTTATAACCTTTGCTTTCGCTTGTTGACTTGTGATTGTCAAATTTTGGACAAATGTTACGTTCTTTAAATTATTACGTCCTCTATATATTTCCTATTAAAATTCTAGACTACTACACGACAATATGAATGCAACAGTCCTGAGCAACGATGGACCAGGAAAGTCATTCCAGATTACAAGAGGCGTTAAACAAGGGTGTGTTATTGCGCCCACCCTATTCTCTATATTTTTAGGTGCCATGCTTCACCTTGTTGAGGAATCTACCGTCGGGAGTGGAAATTCTATATAGATTCGACGGTAACCTAGGCAGACTGCGAGCAAAAAACTAAGGTCTCGACGACCTCGGTAATCGAACTGCAGTACGCCGATGACAACGTCGCGTCGTTATGGCCGATACAGAGAAAGGTCTACAGCTGGTAATCAACGCATTTAACCAAGCCTACAAAAGCATTGACCTAGAGGTCAATCTTGCAAAAAACGCAAATTCTTCACCAACCAGAACCAGGTACGAATCCCCAAGCTCCAAACATTTCCATAAATGGCCATCCTCTGCAGAACGTGGAACACTATCCATACCTTGGAAGCCACCTATCATCAAATGCAACTATTGACGCAGAAACACAACATCGCCTAAAATGTGCTAGCGCACCGTTCGGACGGCTTTCGGAGAGAGTCTTCAACAATCACGACATCAATGCGGAAACCAAGCTTCGTGTCTACAACACAGTTATAATACCAACTCTAACATACGGATGCGAAACGTGGACCACCTACATTGGGTGGCTATGTTTAAGACGAATACTGAGAATCAAATGGCAAGATCGACGAACAAACATAAGTGTTTTAAAAGAAGCCAAAACAACTAGTATAGAAGCCCTAACCTTCAAGCACCATCTTCGTTGGACTGGTTACATTATCCGCATGCCCGAAACACGTCTCCCAAAGCGGATATTTTATGGACAACTGAAGGAGGGAAAGAGAAATCAAGGAGGTCAACAAAAAAGGTACAAGGACGTTCTCAAAGGCCATATGATGAAGGGTCACATCGATATAAACAACTTCGAGACCATGGCAAACGATAGGGCTTCATGGCGCCGAACAGTCCATGATGGAGCACAAACTTTTGAAGAGCAACGACGTAGACTAGAGACGGAAAAGAGAGAACGTGTAAAGGAGCGACAAAATGGAAGAATGGATAACCAACAACACCAGGCTGCTGCCGGAGACTGGGTGTGCCAGGACTGTGGAAGGGTGTGCGGCTCAAGGATTGGCTTACATAGCCATCAAAAAACGCACAACAGATAGCGACGATACAGAATAGAGGAAACTCATACTCGGTATCGTGTGATTGCCTATGATGATGATATTTACTAGTATGCACGTTATGAGTTTAGTGCGCGTGTGTATGACATTTTGGTTTTTGTAATGTTTGCCAGAAATGTATTCAATCCAACAAAAGAGAATTATTTATATACTCTTCTTGATACAAATTTTCGAGATTCCCAATGGCATTTTTTACCTCATCGCAGAAATTTACAAAATCATCTTATTGATTTGGCTTCAAAACAGGTAGATTTTTTATTATTTCTAAAACATTGCTGATAATAATTTCAGTACGACCAAAACGGATTTCTCAAGTTTGGATAATTTTGTCTACGTTTTAAAGTAAAACTAAAAGACTTTCAATTGCCTTCCTTGCTTGACCTTTTAAAGCCTTTTGTAATCTATGCCAATTTTCTTGCATCGAAAAGCCACAAATAGCTGTGCTATGTTGAAATTCCAAAATAAAAGCTGGCCATTCAAAAGGATTACCACTCAAAATTGGCAAATCTCTCAATATAGACTGACGTGCTAAAATTTTAACTAATAATGACTGATCTATAGCTGAGCGCTATATTCTTGAGTGTAATAGCAGTCTGTCAATGGCTCTCAGCTATAGGTGTATTTTGGACTGAATAGGTAGATTTTGTGACTGTTCGTTATTAAATGGGAATAATTTACCTACGGTTTGTTATTTTTTGAGATCCATTTACCACAATTGGCCCAAATATCTATATCAGAACCACTTGTACCCTGTCTCTGCTTCAGAACTTGATTCTTTATCGATCTGTGTAAGTTCCAGAGCCATTTGAAGATCTAGCATCTCTTGTTGATGCTTCAGTTTTTTCTTCTTCATCTCATATTCTAAACGAGCTTATTCTCTTTGTGCTGCCCTACTACTGTCCTTGGATTTTGTCGAGATTTTCGAGCTTCTACTCTTCTGCTTGCCCAAACTTACGCCCTCGGTGTCTCTTGTGTCCTTTCTGGAGGATTCCAACGTCATCATTTCGTCACGAATGGGTCACTAACGGTGAAGTGTCTTCATTTTGGGTTTTACTTGTTTGTAGATTTTGCTCCGCCACTCTCTCTAGGAGTCGTTTAATTCGTCGTGGAAGGTGGAAGAGATTTTGTTTTGGACATTTTTCCACTTGGCTAGTTCTAGGTAACTAAAACGTCAAATACAAAACTCACTAAAATCTACACAACACATAGGAATGCGACCAATCCTAGTTCACCTTTGCAATGAAAAAACTATAACTTATGGTGTTCCGCATACGCTTTGCATACGCTGATGACCAAGTATTTTTTACTGAAGGAGAAAGCTGGGAAAAAAATGAAAATAAACATAGAAACATAACGATCTATTGTGTAACGCACAGCTCTAAATTATATTTAAAGTGCCAAATCGATGTAATACAGAAAGTATTGATAATCTATCAGGGGTACTAAGCATAAGAGACTTGTACTATAAAAGCTCTCTAAACTATGTATTTGAAAAAATATTATCCCACTGCAATCTCACACCCATAACACCAGGTTCGTGCAGAGAAATCAGGTAGTGTTACGAAAAATGAATAAAAGCAAAGGACAGACTTTTTTATATAGACTGGACAAAAAATCTACTACTTACTACCGGCTGAAATGAGAAACATAGAGAAAAAACATAAATTTAACAAACTAATAAAAGTTTGGTTTCTTCAAAATAACATCAAAATATTATTATAATGTTAAAAAAAAATTCAAGTATCTACGTGAAAAAAAAATGCAGCTTAATTTAAATCTAGATTTTTGCATATATATTGAATTACAATGGTATTATTATTTATCATTACTAATGTGTGTCTAATCATTTGTGCACTAAAACATCACAAAGGGTATACTTTATTTTATTTCATGTTATCTTATTTTATTTTATTTCTTTTATATGTTTATTAATTTACAAATTTATACCTGTAAATAGTTTTCAGTTTGGGTAAATTGGGTATGTGGGTCGGAATAGAATATTGAACTTTTTATTTATTTATGGCTACTACATTTATTTATACTGTTTATTATTGTACTCTTTATCTATAAGTTGAATGAATAAATTAATATTATTACTATTATTATTATTATTACTATTGCCGAATATTACCACAGTACTGCATGACTATTGCAAGTATTGTGACAAGCTGTCAGACTATTGCCGGTAATTGTGCAATACTATACAAGGTATGACCCAAAAGCTATAAAAATTGTTTAAAGCATTGCTTTAAAATGTATAAAACACTAATTACTTGTATTTTAGAATAAAACACAGTGGCGTCTGGTTGAGCTGTATCCATAACTTTGTTAATTTTAATTCGTTTTTATAGCATGATAGCTTATTTGAAAAATAATTTTATCTGGTTTAAATTGTCTCGCTTTGTATTTTTTACTAAAATCCATAGTTTTTGAGATATTTGAAAAAAATCTGATTTTGTCCCCCTTTTCTGTCCTATATTTCATGAAGTACTCAACGCGCAGCTAGACACTCAACGGTTTTTTAAAACAGAAGGTTTTCTGAACATATTGGCATAAAAAATAGCTGTGACTGTACTAAATTGTTAACAACCTCAATTTTTTTGCTGTTAAAAAAGAAGCTTTCTTTCTTAACATTTTGTTTCTTTTCTAAAAATTAGTATTCGAGGTTTTCTTATGCTAACTTCTAGTTTTAAATTATATGTGAATTTTTTAAAAGAAGTAAGTTGATTTTTTAGCTCTACTTTTGACACTGAGAAAAAAACTAAATTTTTGTTAAGTATTCCATTGATACACCACTACACCCATTTGCATAAAAAAAAGTCTGGGGTCTTGTCAATATAGTGAGAACAAAGTGGGGCTTAATAAATCACCCCCTGTAAAACTCCTTTCATAATTTTAATCCGAATTATTTTAGAACTTCAGAATTGTAGTGCTTTTTTAAAGTCTATAAAAAGTGCAAAAAATTTTCTTTTGGTTAGTTTAAAATTGATGGATTTAATTAACTCTTATTAATAAACTTTGGTGGGTTCAGGTCAAAATAAAAAACACATATTTATGCATTGCCAACGTTTCGGTAAGTTTAACTTTCTTACGCTTGCTTTTTCGTTGTATTGTTATAGAGCCCCGATGATGACTCAATAAAGAGGTCGAAACGTTGGCAATGAATTAATATGTTTTTTTTTAATTTTGACCTGAACCCACCAGTTTTCAGAAAAAATATCTGGTTTATACAGTCAAATAAAAATAAGAATAAAAATAACTTTGAAACAATCAGCACACAGATTCTGTGCATGTAAACAGAAGTGAGTGACATTAATCATAGTGGAATAAATTCGTAGCGATTTTGAAGAGAAGGCTGCAAAAAATATATTATTCTATATTTGGCATAGTAATACCTAATACCAAAAGCTAAAATTCCAGTCGAGGACCCCTCATTTTCCGGCCCCAGAAACCAAGATGGTTGGGTAATAAATAAGTAATAAAATATAAAAAAAAGTCGACATATGTCACTCCAAAACAAAATGGCGGTCAGATTTTAAAAATTTAGTTTTGTTTGATTTTCTTTTTACTTTTTAAGTGATGATCTTTTCTAATGTCTCATATTAAAGCTACTGACCGGCTTCTTGATCTCACAATAAAAAAGTTTATAGGCGTGTACAAAGATGGCGCTTTATATATGAAAAATATATATAAAAATAAATAAATATTATAGACAACATTAAAAAAACAAATTTATTTTTAGTAGAATTCTATTAGCGCTGAGCTCGTCTCTGACACAATTTTAAAAAACATTTGATTTGACATTTGATATTCAAAATGGCGGCCAAACTATCGAGAAAAAAATAATTTTCCCCTTCTGGTGTGGTATTTATACTAACGTCATGCAATATATCCATATATACTAAATCGAGGACGCTTGTCTCAAAAATTGCAAAAAAAATACACATGTCATTCGCAAATCAAGATGGCCGCGACTAAAATTAGGAAACGTCATTATTTTTCTGTACGTTAGCAATTTTGCACAAACCAAAGGAGTTTTAGAATAAGTTAACTTAGTTTAAAATTTTTGTGTCAAAAAATCAAATTTTAATGCTTCAGTTAAAATGGCGGAAGATTAAGATTTTTTTCTGGTTTTTTCCTAAGTTAAACAACAAAATATACATGATAAAATATTAGATTTTATCAAATAAAAACACATATAAAAAATGGCGGCGATTAAAAAAACAACATTTTTTTTCTGTCCGTTTACAATTTTTCACAAACAAAAGCAGTTTTAGGATAAGCTAAATTGATTTAAAATTTTTGTATTAAAAAAAAATTAAAACTTTAAAATGGCGGACAATAAGTAAAAAAAAAAAGTGTTTTTTTTTTCGCAAGATAAAAAAAAAACACTTGACAAAATATTCAAAAACAAATGACATGTCATCTTATAGTCAGGTATTATCGACATTTCTAAATATTCCTACGCGGATGCTTAGGTACTGGATACTATAGTCCTAATTGTAACAATAATATGAACTAGGTTCAAGAAAAAACAAACTTTTTGAATCTTATTTACATATTACAATATTGCTTTTCTTGAGAGAATTTAAAACGTGATTTGACCAACGTGTCCCATATTTTGTCAAGTGTCTTATTTTATCTTACGAAATTTTTTTTTAACTTAAGTTAACTGAGGTATAAAAATTTATTTTTTTTACACAAAAATTCTAAAACTAATTTACCTCATCCTAAAACTGCTTTTGTTTGCGAAAAAATGTAAACGGATAGAAAAATAATGTTAATTTTTTATTTTAGTGGCCGCCATTTTGATTTGTGAATGACATATGTTACTTCTTTTTATTTTTGGAATGGCGTATATCTTACTTAGCGCAACCCAATATATTGCCAAGTGTGTGTTTAACTTAAGGAATAAAAAAACACTTTTTTTACTTAATCGTCCGCAATTTTAACATTAAAATTTCTTGTTTTTTGACACAAAAATTTAAAACTAATTTAAGTCATCCTAAAACTTCTTTGGATTGTGCAAAATAGCTAATGTGCAGAAAAATAATGACGTTTCTTAATTTTAGTCGCGTCCATCTTGATTTGGGAATGACATGTATAATTTTTTTGCAATTTTTGAGACAAGCGTCCTCTGTTTAGTACAAATTGATATATTGCATGGCGTTAGTGTAAATAGCTCACCAGAAGGGGAAAATTACTTTTTTCTCGATAGTTTGGCCTTCATTTTAAATATCGAATGTCAAATCAAATGTTTTTTAAAATTGTAGCAAAGACGAACTCATCGCTAATAGTGTCTACTAAAAAAATATATATTTTTTAATATCGTCTATAGGTTATCAAGGTCTCTTGTATTTTTGACATATAAAGCGCCATCTTTGTAGCCGGTTATAAACTCTAATCTTTTTTATTGTGAGATCAAGAAGCCAGTCAGTATGATAGATTAAAAAAAGATCATCACTTAAAAAGTAAAGAAAAAATCAAAGAAAAACTAAATTTTTGAAATCTGACCGCCATTTTGTTTTGAAGTGACATATGCCAACTTTTTTATATTTTTGGATTAAGTGGGAGATCCTCAATATTACACAATTGATTTCGATTTGATTTTTCTGAAAATTTAGAAAACACATTTTTTCCTAACTTTGACAGCCTTGGTTTCTAGTGCCGGAAAATGGGGGATCCTCGACTAAAATTTTAGCTTTTGGTATTAGGTATTACTAAGCCAAATACAAAAAAAACCTTTTTGCAGTTTCTTTTTACGAATTTACTTCACTATAATTGAAATAATTACACATAAACTTCATTATACTGGTTTCCTGAATAATATCTATCAAAAACAAACCCAAACATGCAAATAATCTGAAAAACACCCATTTAAATGACAACAACAAATGAAAGTGAGGTTATGTACATCAATGAGGCATGCGCAAATCCGTCTACGTCTACACTGTTCCCCATAAGGTCAACTTTTATTTTAATTTTAATTATTATTTTCATTCTATTTTTTTTATTTGCCTGTATAAACCCAGCATTACTTACAGGTATAATGTAAAATGGATTAAATTCTAGTAACTGCTGTCTTAGCCACAGGAAATCATTGTAACGTCTCCGCACAACATACTCATCCAGACAATATCCTTCTCTATTCACTTTGGAAGTAATTCGAAATGTAATGTAAGTTTCCAGCATATCCAATTGTTTCTCTGGATTATCAATTTTAACATAAAAATGGAGATTATTATCCATGTTTAAGTCTATTGTTTCTGTGTCTCTTATGGTAGAGAAACTTTCTATGCTTGGGGATTGGACCTATAAAATATTAAATTATTATTCTCGATTATGACTATTTTAAATGAGGTTTGAATTAGAATCAATTTTTTCTATTTAAGGGTCATTTCATATGAAATCAACCAGGGGTTTGGCAGACACCCCCTCCGCTTTTGATAATTTTTGGTACACTTATTTTATTCATAGAGCATATGAAAAATTTAAATTTTACAAATTTTTGGTCCAGTAGTTTTTTGTTATTAATTTTTGAACATTACAAAATTACCAAGTTGTGCTCTGACATAAGTATAGAAAAATAGGAATATCTCTAAAACTATTTATCAGAAGGCATGAGCGATACCTTGTTTAAAAGATCTTTCAAGTACCTTTTGTGTTTCGGACTTCCATTGTCTAAATTTACACGATGTTTCGATCAGAGATTGTACTGATCGAAACGTCGCATCGTGTATAAATAAAATATAGACAATGGAAGTCCGAAACACAGAGTTGAACTTTTAAATCATGTTAAACATGACACATTTTAAAAAGAAAAAAATTAATACAAAATGAAAAAAAAATATTTTTTACTTTTTTTCAAAAACACAATTTTTACTTTTTTTCAAAAAAACAATTTTTAATTTTTTTCAAAAAAATATATAATTTTTTCCATGCGTTAGTGAGACACTCATCAAATTTCAAGATAGAGAAATGATGGGTTCCATATGAAAAAAAATAAAACAATGTTTAAATAGTGTGACCATAATTTTTTAAGAGAAAAAGAGTACATATACTTCAAGGGATGGTGAATATTACCATATATGTTTCAACATGTAAACGTAGAGACCGCTTGATATTTCCTGCCATCATCGTGCTATACGCGCCAGAATGCAAGCATCCTATTGGCGCATTGATCCGTGTTTTTAGCGGCCTGGAGAGGAAATTCTTCCACAAACGTCCTAAGAAACAAGAGCAGAGGACGAGAAAAATCGAAAATTTTTACGTATTGTAAAAAATAAGCTAAGTCAAACAATTTTACGAGTTTACTGCTTTCTATGACTATCGTGGTCAAGGGCGGTTACAGCTTTTTTTAAAGAGGGGGGGGGGCGGTTAGTAGGTATTGGTTTGGACTAGTCAAGTCTTAATTCTAGATTTGATTCGAAAATGTCTAATGTCTTATATGAAAATTATGTTAAAAAAAAATCATTCTTTACGTGTTTTCAATGTTGCATTGACAAAAATTGCTTAAAGTAAAACTAATATTGTAACAATCAATGATATAGAGCTCCATAATTCTTTAAATATTATTTCTTTATTACGTTTTATGTAAAATGCTATATCTCAAAATTAAACTAAAAGTAGCACAATCACTAATAAGGTTTAGCAACTTTTGAAAATTAAGCCAAACATTTTGAGATTGTTTAAGTTTTCGTCAAATTCTTTAAAAAAGGTGGGTTGGGCTGGCTGCAAAAAGGTGCATGATAATATTTGCTTTGGATGGAGGCTCAAAATATGACCTAGTTGGTTTTTTTTTAAACATTAACGAAAGGAAAGTGGTTATAAGGGTTTTTTTTATTTTTTTACGTAAAACTTGGCAAAACATGTTGTAAACGTGCCACAGATGAAAAATTGTAAAAAAGTAAACGAAACGTGTCATTTTACACAAGTTATCAATGTTGGTTGATAAAAATTGGATAAATATAAACAAAAACCGCAAAAAGAATGATTTAATAGCGCGAAAATGTTACTTTTAGACTTGATATTTCATTGATATTAGTTTGATTGGCTGTTTATTTGTTTTGAGAATAATAATATAATAAAAAGAAAATGGTTACTACTGAATAGCTAGTTTAAACATGTAAAAAATGGCAGCTTTTTGAAGGAAAACACATAAGAGTTAAAGATAAATGCTACAGTATAGGAAAAAATTTTATAAGTAATACATCAAACGCTTCTCTAAATTTCAAATAAATTAAATATTTTTTAAAATTATTTTTCTGTCCAAAATTTAGATAGAATCTGACTGACTTCTTTGTCATTCTGTAGGTCCGACCTGTAGCGGTAATGGATGGAACTTTTGTTAAAATCATTTTTCTGTCAATGATTATAATATCTCATTTAAGTTAAGGGTAATAAAAGCAGGGGGCTGGCTCATTTGGATGCAAAAAATAACTTTAATTTCATTTGTCTCATCATTTTTGCCCATAATACAAGCCACCCAACAAGCATTGTTATATTCTACCGTTACAAACCCAGATTCAACTATTTTAATTTCTATTTTATTCAATTCTGACAAATCTTTCTAATTGCTATTTTGTTGATTATAACTTAATGAATAATTTTTGGTTATGATTTGTGTTTCCGAAAAAGGAATTGCCGCATCTATTTTTTGCGTCCCTTGTATTGTTTGAGCTTTAGCAAATCTTGGTCCTAATTTTTTAGTATGTTCGTTAATTATATTCTTTAGTTGAACAGTACTTAAAAGTGATTCCGTGAATATTTTCGGTGGAAAATTGAAATAACTGCTCTGGTGTTAGTATTTGATCCGCGTAAGGCCTTTGCGAACTGGCCTTACTGACTCTGTCACCTAGACTATCACGGGCACTCTTACCATGTTATGTGACAAAAAATACCACTCAGTTGTAAGACCAAAATCTTTTTCGTGGTAGCACAGATTATAGAAAAGAAAATTTATTGAGCACCTCCGTCAGAAAAATAGAATATTTTTGATAGATTCATAGTTTTAATTTATCCATTTTTTGCCTGGTTTTCAGACATTGTTTTGCCGTACATCCTAAGTCACTATTTTCCAAAAACTACACACTTTTGCATTTTTTTAAAAGTTTTAAACACGTACTCACATACTGTATTACTATACTACTGTTGAGCTCAACTAAATTAAAAATAAGTTTATTCCTGTGTTCCTTTTTATGCAGGATTTTTCCTCCAAAAACCTGCACTTTTTTAATTTATTTCTAAGAATGACCAATCACGGAAATTGAAGTATGGCCTAGCTAAAACATGAACATGCAGGTTTGTATCTATTTTAAAAAGTAGTTCACAGGAACGAAATAAGTTTTACAAAAACCAAGAAAAACCAAATAGCTCTAATAAAAAGTTAATTTTTTAAGGTAAATCCATGTGTAATAAAAACTTGATTTATTTTTTGTACCTAAACCCATAATTTCTCCATCTTGACATTTGTTCAGTATCTCACTAAAATATATATTCAATATATTCAAAAGTTTTGTTGCACATTATTCAAAAAGCTGAAACTACTTTATTTGGGTTTTTCGCCACCAATTTAGGGAAATGCGTAAATTCCCAAAGAAAAATTTTTTTTTTCGTTTGTCAGTGGTTTTTAAATAAGATAAAAAATTTTGCCTACACACACGCAAATCCTAACTAGAATCTAAGCACTTATCTGACGTCTTGGCAGAAACTCTACTGCAAAAAGAAAGCCGAAACGTTAGATGCTTAGATTCTAGTTAGGATTTGCGTGTGTTTTATCTTATTTAAAAACCACTGACAAACGAAAAGAAAAAATTCTTTAGGAATTTACGCAGTGGGTTTCAACATATTTTTCAAAAAAAATTTCCCTAACTTAGTAGCGAAAAACCCAAAAAAAGTAGTTTCAACATTATGAATCCGCCACAAACATATAGATTTTATTTAATATTCAAAAGGTCTTTAAAAGGCCTTTTAAACAAGACATCGCCCATGTATTTCTAAAAAGTAGTTTTACAGATATTTCTATAACTATGTAAGTGCAAAACTTGGTAATTTTACAATATTCAAAAATTAACGACAAAAAAACTATTGGGTCCCAAATTTTCAAAAATTAGATTTTTTATAAACGCACCCAAACGCACACTGTACGTTCGCTCTAAGGTAAGTAAATCTACAGTAAGTTTTTTCTTCCGGAATTGCTCGCAAAACCGTTTTTCACCCTTTGCTAGGCCTAAGGTCACTTATATTATATAAAATAAGTAACACTGAATTTAACAGATAACAAGGTTACCCCTGCTTAATATTTTTTCACCAAAATTAGTTACTATTAATTACAATCAAATTTAAATTAAAGATGCATATTTGTATTTGGACTGGTCTCATATCAGCTTCACGTGATAAAAAATCTGAAAAATCCAAAATATTCTAAAAAATCGCATCGCATCACAACCACAATTGCTGCATCCATAATCAGTTTGAACATTTTTATTATGTAAATAGGTAAATAAGATTTGAAAAATATGTAATTTTATATAACGATTTTTGGAAAAAAATAATTTTTTTATGCAGGATCAAATACAGCTTTCTCCAAAACCAGAGGAAGCGACAAAAAGAAAAATTGAGGAATCTTATGTTTAATTTAAATATTTAACCAAAAAAAATGTCATAGGTAAAAATTTTAACGGTTAATCTTAAATCAACTAATGTGTAATTTTTTTATGAAAATTCAGACATTTTTTGAAAAGTCCAACGCAAATGGCCGGAGCTATTGCCCCTATCTCGTTTCTAGTGTCCGCGCCTGTTTTTGTAGAAAATGTTTATTATATTTTAATAAATTACTAATCTTGAACCTTCTAGGGAAAATTACAAGGTTTTTAATTTTCTTTTGTATATAGTCAGGGTTGAAACTGATTTTCAATTTTTGAATCCCCTGACTTTTCCAGGTTTTCCGTGACCAAAAATAAAAACATCCCGGATATTTTACAAGTTCAATCTCAGTTCCGATATTTAAAAAAAAAATCCACAATTTTAGCAGAACACAGAAATTTACGTATAGAAAATAATGTGGTTGGGGTGGGATATGGGGAAATATTATTCACGTAGGGTCATCATGTCATAAATGTGACGAACTTTGGAAAGTTGTTAAATTAAACTAAAATTGTAATAATTAATGATGTTATCACGCCGCAGACAAGTTTTAGCAATAGTACGAAATTTCTTAAAAGTGTTGATATTTTTCAAGTTTTTACAAAATTTAAAAAATCAAAGATAAATATTGAAGAACAAATACTGCGTTTGTAGCATTATTTGAGGAAAAGAGTGAAGAAAGAATAAAAGTTAAAAACCATAGTGTAAAAATTCCTTGATTTCCATGACCCATTCCCTGACTTTTTCCGGTCACGTTTTAAATTCTCTAATTTTTCCAGGTTTTGCTGTGTGTGCTAAATAAATAAAATTTTTGATACATCTTTTGGGAGAATCTCTAGAAATTAAACAAGAACTACTACAAATATTATAATCCGCAGGTTTTGACAACATTTCTACCAATGAAAACATCTGCATTTTCCTTATTCAAATATAGAAAATCAGTATCTTCCTACTACAGTAATGAAAAAAAATCCAGTCTAAAAGTGAGGATTTCTCTTCAGACAGTGGGGTGACTCTGGACACCATGTAGTCCTCGTAAATGTTCGTGTAAAAAGGGCTACAAGAATGCGAGACAAAACAAAAAAATTATCACGCTCGCAGAACTGGGTTTTTTTTCTATTATTTGTACTTATTATGTATACCAGAAATAATTTTATGTAAAAAGAAGCTTTTCAAATACAAGCTTTTATAAAATAAAGTGCACTTAAAAGTAGAAAATTATTTTTAGCATTCTGATATAATATTAATAAAAGCAATGGGCGCATTATAGAAAGTTTGTGAAATGTTTGCTTTTTTGTTTGTTTGCTTGAAGACAATCGGATGTCTATAAGTCAGTAAAAATTGGTTAGCAAAACATGACCATGACTATTTTGAATACGCAATTTTAAAGTGTCAAAATTTGATCAAAAATTCGTATTCCTTATCCCCAAAACCACCCGTATTTTGATTGAAATCGGAAAAACTTAGGCGTTTTCCCCCTCCACTTCCCTCATAGGCAGGATAATAGCCTAATAATACCATATTATTTTATATTCACCGGAACTATAATCTCATGCCAAATTTGAATTCAATCGGACATCTAAAAGTTAGTCAAAATTGAGTTGCAAGATTTGACCCGAACACACATACATACATAGAGGTAAAATAAAACTTTACAGTACCTTTTATTGTTTTTATCATATTTTAATTAATGTAGTTGTTTTTGAACAGATTTTTTTTAGCCTCAATGTGGGACACTAAGAATTCGGATATAGCTCCCCCAAAACGGAGTGTCTTCAAGGAAAAGGAAATGCGCCGCATGCGATAATTTTGAGAAAATATATAATTTTTATTATAAAATTAATTGAAATCCTGGGAAACTCGATTAAAATCTGGTTATATTTTGTAAGGAATATTAATTTCATTAAAAATATGTAAAATATGTAGGAAAAACTAAAAAAGTGGATAAATATGTAAGGGAGTCAAATACTTTGGTCAAATATGTAAATATGTTTCGAGTATGGACGCTGCAATTGTTTCCGAATCAAAAAGACTCAAGCAAGGTATATTTAATTTACTTTGTTTATACAAGCCTGTTACAGCGCTTTTAAATAAGGACGGTTTGAAAATTTTGTTGTATAGACACCACTAATTTTATTTTAAAACGACTTAAAAAAAAACGGTTTATCGCTTTAAAACCGATGGTAGGGTCGTTATAAACACTTTAAAAAACGCTTTTTCATCAATCCAGGAAAATGTAAGCATTATCAGCAGAAGCTTTTCTTGTAATTTTAAGATGAGTAGTTTGTGTAGCGATGAAAAACTGTTAGTTTTAAGATCATTCTTTTGCCTTTTGTCTTACTGTAAAGACCACGTAATTTTAATTTTTCGAAATAAAAATTTTTAAAAACAGACCTTCCGGTTTCGAGTACGTAATTGGCGCAGTCGGTAGGATTGTGCCAATAGCGGTTTTAGTATCCTGTCGAGTTTTCCGTCGTCGAAAAATCGAAGCGTTGAGTGATTATTAAACTGGACTAAATCGTTAGTTCAAGGGCAACCAGGCAACTGAATCGAGAAAGATTTGAAGTCACAAGTAGGTGCCATTTCCTTTTGCTCCTTTTCCAAACCTCGTATAAGGCTTGGGGGAATAATTAGAATCAGTCTATCGAAGACCTTTATTTATAGGGCAGTCTATTGCAGACAATAGTTATAGGGCAGTCTATCGCAGACATTAGTTGTAGAGCAGTCTATCGGAGATATTAGGTTAGGAAATTTAAAAAAAAATCAATAAATCTTTATTTCATGAGTGATTTAGAAATAGAGGATATTGTTAGTTCGCTTTATAATAAATTAAATCTTGACACAACAGCATCTAGTAGTAAAAAAAAAACAGTTAAAATGCCAGAAACCGGTCAAAACAGCTCTTTGACCACCCGTCCTAACAATGGTGGTATAAATTGGAATCTTTTTAAATCCAAAGTTGATATAATTAAATCGTTTGATGGCAATAGCGATACTCTTCATAAATTTATTAGTAAGTGTGATAACTTGGTAGCGACTTAAATCAGCATGTTTTTGATACCATTCAAGAAAAATTAATTGAAAAAGCTGAAATTATGGTAGGGAATCGATCGGAAATCAATAGTTGGGGTAAATTAAAAATTGCCTTAGTTGAATACTTTTCAGATCGTGGAAATATTGACTGTCTTGTACAAGAATTAACGCGCGCGAGACCTAAGTAAAATCGCACAAAGAATTAGTAATGACGTCATGCTTTCTGTTAAACAAAAAGAGTACCAAATTTCCTACTACGATAAAACTGCATTAAGTACGTAAATAGCCGGGTGTTCGGGTATTTTGCGAAATAATTTATATCCATAAAATCTCAAAACGATCGAAGACGCTATGAATTATGTGTTGGAATTTGAAAATTTTGAAAGACTTTATGGTTCTTCTAACAAAAATTTTAATAAATTTAATGTAAACCCCATTAATAGATCATTAAATCAAAATACTTCACCATCTCATTCAACTCATTACCAACCACAAATCCATTAACCGCAGTTTTCCTCTCCACAGTTTAATCAAATCAATCAAATTTTCAAAACTTTTCTAACGCACCTTTTAGATTCGCCTGGCCAAGGCAACCTATAAATATTCAACCAAGGTTAATGCACACGCAAAGATTTCCGACAAACCGCGATGTTTTCGGCCCACCAAAAAATGTCTTTAGACCAAATCAAATACCGGAGAGTCAACTCCCAAAACCTACCCCAATCTCTGTGGTTTCGAGAAACACAAACGGCCTTACAAGAAATACTCAATTTCAAAATCCAAATTATTTTAAAAATACCGGAAATCAAAATTTTGGCTCTGAAGAAATTTACACGACGGGCTATGCGAGCGGTGACCCGATAACCGACGATCAGATCAATTTGCAAGAACCACAACATTTTCAGCCATTTTATTATAGCGAAGAAAACTATTATTTAAATCCGGAGGATCAAAACGAAACTAATTACTCCCAAAATTATTATTTTAAATTTTCAAATAGCCGGTCCCAGCAAAGATCAAACATAATAGGAATCAATTTATCAGCTCATAGCGCACTACCATATATTGAAACACTGGTAGTTGCCGCTTAGACCTATTATAGCAGAAAACTTTTTTCCACACTGTATATTCCGTTCTCAGAATACTATTAAAACAGCCACGGGTTGTACCGAAGTGCAATTCGAAGCAGAGATTCCTGCGTTTGCGAAATTCGGTAGAAACTGCAATATCAAATTTATACTTTTAAGAGTGGAATTTCTTGGTCACGTAATAACACCTGAAGTCATTAAACCCAACCAAAATAAAATCGCCGCAATATCTCGATTTCCTATTCCTAAAACCCAAAAACCAATAAAATCATTTTTCGGGCTACTTGAGTATTATCGTAAATTAATTAAGAATTTTGAAAAAATAACGAAACCAATGACTAATTGCTTAAAGAAAAATAACAGAGTAGAACACACAAAAGAATTCGTAGAATGTTTTAATACATGCAAAGTTATCCTCTGCTCAGAACCCATCCTTGTGGTTCCTGATTTCTCAAAACCATTTGAAATGACAACAGACACGTCTAACTATGTAATTTCGGCAATTTTATCGCAAGAGGGCCACCCCATTAGTTATGCATCGAGAACCTTAAACCCTACTGAAATCAACTACTCAACGATCGAAAAGGAACTCTTAGCCATAGTTTGGGGATGTAAATATTTCCGCCCTTATTTATTCGGTCAAAAATTTACCATATACAGTGACCAGCAACCTTTACAATGGCTAATTCGTTTAAAAGAACTAACAAATTCGAGACTAATAAGATGGAAGCTTAAGCTAGAAGAATACGAATACTATAGCTATAAGCAAAGGCTAATGAATTACATTACAAAACACTCAATATTGTCCCCAAATCAGTTTGGTTTTAAAAAGAAAATGTCGACAAATAATGCCATTGCACTTTTAACACAAAAAATCAACTCAGCTATTGATAAATCAAAAAAATCTGCGGCTATATTTGTGGATCTGGCAAAATCCTTCGACACTGTGTGTCATCGACGGCTTTTGTCAAGATTAGAGGGAATAGGTGTTAGAGGGATAACAAACCAACTCTTTTTTAGTTACCTTGATAACAGAGAACACTATGTAAAAATTGGAGAAACTTGTAGTGGAAATAAACTGGTTAAATATGGCGTACCACAAGGTACGATAATTTCTCCAATCTTATTCATCATCTATATTGACAAATTACTTAAATTGATGTTAAATGGTCATTTAATAGCATTTGCGGATGACACTGCTCTTTTCATTGAGGCGAATCGTAGGAAGCCGTAGAAGACAAGCTGAAAAAAGATTTGAATGAAATAGTGACTTGGTTTGATACCAATTTACTCTCAATTAATCCACAAAAAACCTACTTTGTTCCTTTTTCTAGCTACCACTCAGGTCTCCCAACAAACAATTCGCTTGCCTTCTTCGTACAATCAAGAAACACGATGTGGGAAATCCAGAAAGCAATCTGCGTTAATTATTTAGGAATTCACATAGACTCGCACCTAAAATGGGATTATCAAATTGAAAATCTTACAAAAAAAAACTTTAATTATTATTCTACATGTTTAAAAGGTTGTCAAAAATTGTAACACTAAACGTTATCAAAACTGTTTATTTAGGGCTTGTTCAATCATTATTAACATATGCAATTGTAGCTTGGGGTGGGGCTTACGATCATACGTTAAATTCCTTAGAAATAGCTCCAAAGGAAATAATTAAATACATTTGTAAATTCCCCGTTAAACACAGAACAGAACAACTATACAAGGATACAAATATACTAAGCCTAAGACAACTCTATTATAAATACTCCATTATCCACCTTGCAAATACAAATCTATTACAACCGGAAATTCCTCACAACCACCAAACAAGATTCGTCCTCGAAAATAAAATCAGACTGCCGAAAGCTCAAAAATCAATTGGTCAAAATAATTTTACTTATGTTGGTAGAGAAGTATATAATTTGCTCCCAGTGCAACTAAAAGAAAGCGTTTATAAAAAAACCTTTTAAAAACCAAATAAATCAATGGTTACTTCAGAATGACCCAAAACTCTTTTGAATAGATCAAAAAAAATAGAGCGAACATTTTTCAAATTCCTTTTTGTGGTAGTAATATCTTAGCGTCAGTTAGAAATTTTTAGAATAACTATGGGAAAATTGGTATTACAGTTAACTGTATAATGGAATAATCATTTTTTTTCTTCTTATTTATGTTATTTTAGAATCTTTGGTTTGATTTTGGAATTATATTAAAAAATCAATAATTACAATATATTAATTTTAGTCTTTCTATTTCCACTACTTGTTCACAAAAAAAAATTGTTAATAGGTAACAATTATTATGCCAACTGTTGACAGTCAAGTTATTCTTTAACTTTGCCGACACATATTTAGTAAGAATAACTTTTGTGTATAAAAGCACAGTTATATTTATTTATTTATTGTATAAAAGTATTATATTGTATACTAACCTAACCTAACTAAACCCTAGGCACTTAAAAGAAAGTCCATACTATTTCTGGTCTAAAATGGTTGGAATAAACTACCAAGTGATTTTAAAAACAATATTGTGAGTTTATAAAAGAACCCGTAGGTCTTACCTTGCTAGCAAAGGGTACTACTCTGTAAATGAATTTTTGAATGCCTCTACATAGCTGTGGCTTGCCTTGAATTTTGAGGTAACTTGGATAAGTACCAGTGCGGAACGATGCCTATTTGTGAGTGATTCAAAGTTGGAAATCAAAGTGTATGATGGTGTTTAATGATGTATGGTGGAGGGTGACCAGTGAAACCACTGATGAGCCCACGCTGGTTACCCAGGGCGAAACATCGTTTAATCATTTCTCTTTTCGCTTTGTTCCTTTGTGTGTTCCTTGTGGGATGCTCATCCAAGTTTGAATTTTCTTTATTTCCACCCAAGATCTTTTGATCTTTTGTTTTTTAAGTTTTAGGCTATTTTGTCCATAAAGTGTCAGTTTTAATATTCCTCAGTTTTTTTCAATAACTTTTTTAAACTGTTTTATATTTAACAAATCAACGTCAACTTCAGAAGCATAAAAATTGAATACATTACACGTTTTATATACAGGCGAGTTTTTGTATAAATTTGTTCGAGGACAAAATGAAAAAAAATGTTATCTGGAATATTGCACGCGTAACTCTGACCAAAATCTTTTGTGGCATTGACTTAAACAACTAGAAGTTGTTCAAAAGAAAACTAGCGAAAACAACTCTCTTTCTGAAACACTTAATAAGCCAATAGAAATCAACAACTTTTTTTTACAATTTTCTGGTATTACGGACGACGTGAGACAGGACACTCTAGATTTTTACTTGCAGAATAAAAAAACCAATTTTCATGAACTTTTCTCATTTAAAACTATTACAATTGAAGAAGTAAAAAATCACTTAATGAGCATAAAGTCACTTGCTACCGGTACAGACCTAATAAACTTAGAAATGATTACAATGTGCTGCCCAAAAATTCTTCCCTTTTTAACGAACATTGTTAATTCGTGTATTTTAGAAAACACTTTTCCCGTTGAATGGAAAATAGCTAAAGTTAAACCCTTGACAAAAAAAAGCAATGCTGAAGAATTTAATGACTTCCATGACGTCCAATCAGTATTCTGCCCTGCATGTCAAAAATTCTTGAAAAAACCATGGATAAACAGATTCGTGAACATCTGGACAGACACCAGATACTGTCAAGTCAACAATCAGGTTTTAGACCAGGTTTCAGTTGTACCACAGCATTAGCAGATGTGACAGATGACATTTTTCGAGAGACTGACAGCGGCAAAACTACTGCCCTTATTTTACTGGATTACTCGAAGGCATTTGATACTGTTGCCCATGAACTTTTTTTAGCCGTTTTAAATTTTGTGGGTTTCTCGAAAGAGTCAACTGCCTTAATGAAAAGTTACTTGGAGGAAAGATACCAGTATGTCGAGACATCGCAAGGTCAATCTGACAAAAATATAATTAGGCGGGGAATTCCTCAAGGCGCTATTTTGGCTCCTTTGATGTTTTCAATATACATTTGTAATATTTCTTCAGGCTTACACTGCAAGGATCGCCAGTACGCTGACAATAACCAGTTAGCATTCTCCTTCTACCCTCACAACTGTCAAGAAGCCAAAACCACGATTAAAGAAGACTTACAAAGCTTAATTGACTACTTAATTGAAAGAAAAACATATCCTCAAAATAAACCCGAAAAAATCGGTTGCTTTTTTTTGGCAAGGAAAAAAATAAAATTAAAAGTTCAATTGATTTATCTATTTCTGGCAACCATCTTACTATATCTGACTGCGCTAGAAACTTAGGGTTGATGCTAGATACAGATCTTAGGTTTAGGCAACATGTTAAAAACAACATAAAAAATCTGAAATGTCTCTTAAGCTTCTGTATTCTCATCGACAGATTTTAAATATAAATATAACTCTCTATTGCTAAGTCACTTTAACTTTGCCGATGTGGTTTATGGACCATGTTTGGACCAAAATGATAAGACAAGAATACAAAAAGTTCAGAAGTCCTGTTTACGGTTTATTTATGGCATTAGAAAGTTTTTGCCTATCTCTCACAAGTTAAAGGATGCAAGGTGGCTTGATATGGAACAGAGACGGGTGCTTCATTCATTGGTATTTTTTCATAAAATAATTACGACGAAAACTCCTGAATATCTGATTAGTAAAATTAAATACAGAACCGATGTACATACATTAAATTTAAGATTTAGGGGTTTGATCCGCCACAACATTATACAGCAATGTTTGAAAGAAGTTTTACATACAACGTCTATAGCCTATATAATGGAATACCTTATTCATTTAAAATTCTTAAAATTAATAGTTTTAAGAAAAAAATTAAACAGCTTTTATTTAATAAAAAATGTAAATACTTTTAATTTAAAGTTTCTATCTACACCTTTAATTCCTTCTTTTTTACTTCCTTCTTTCTGTCTTTTTTTGAGCTAGTTTTAATTTATTTAATATTTTCTTTTTTGAAACAAATTTGTGTTTCAAAAACTAGTTAAATAGGAAACTCTAATAACTAATAGTTACTTTTTTGTAGTTTATTTATTTATTGTGACTTTTTGCGATATAAAAGTGCCAATTTAAAAAATTGTTTAAAGTAATTTGTGCGTCAAACCTTGTTCGTTTTTGTGTGTTGTCTTTACTTTTTGTAGATTTTATGTAGATTTTTTGTAAAAGTGCTAATTTAGTAGTAGTTTTTTTAGGGGCTGAACAATTTTATTGCCTTCCAGCTCCTTTTTTGCAATTAAAAAAAAAATAACCTGTTTTCAGTTGTAAGTTTGTAATCTGTCTGAAATATGCGAGATAAAAAGGTTTAGAATTGCGAGAAAACAACTTATTCACCACAAATGGCATTTGGCTCAAAATTTCAGAACAGTCAATCTTTCCTTTTAGTAAATTAAACATAGTGCATAACAATATTTTGTTTCTTTCTTTGATCTAAAGACAACCTATCAAATAATCCCAAAAGGTAATCGTTATTGCATCCTCTTGGTGGATAAAAACCATATTTTCGATAATGCATAGCGTATCCACACACTATACAAACTATATTGTGGCGACCAATTTATACTTCCGTCCTCTAGAATAACAACAATATTGTCAAAGAGATGCAAGCTTATTTTCACACTAAAGTTTCTAGTGTTTGTCAAAACCTGCAATTCGTTGAGCACTTTCAACTTTTGCCAAGATATGTCTAGTAAATGTAATCAAATATTACCCCCAAGTCCTTTTGTTGATTTACTCTTTTCAGTGACATATTGTTTAAAGTATAATCGTATATAAAAGACATATATGAACACTTAGCAATATTTAACTTAAAATAATTTTCGTTGCACCAGCTGGCAACCCTAGAAAAATCATTTTGCAGAACCTCACAATCACTGAAATTGATGATGATGATGATTGATTGATGATTGATTCAAAAATAATCATTTCAAAAAATTTAGAGACTGAACTTACAATACTAGATAATCTCTAATATTTTGTCTTACTCCTTACTTGAATATTGGCATAACCCATATAGCAATTACAGAACATTTACATGCCTAGCATATGCGTTACACCACCTTTTGAGCACATATATAGCATGTGTTATAAGCAAATACTATAAAAACTTCATAAAATAACCAAAAGTTATATTATATTTAAATCAGTAAAAGACTTGAAAAACAACTGACCAACACCAGGTTATAGAAATGTATGGTACATAGTAATCGATAGAAAAACAACATAGATTTTATAAAACTTCCTTATGAACCCTCAAGTCTAGATATTATTATAAAAAGGTTTAACAACTGTTCTAACAACCCTACATAACAAATTAAAGGTATTTATCGATTTAGAAATATAAATTTTCCATCTTTCTTCCTTTTGCTTGATGTCTACCAATCTTCTAAAATTCTAAAAAAAAATATGTTAAAGCAGGAATATTTATATACTATAGCTTAAATTAAAGCTGTTTTCCCAGTCATCCTACTTTGATAATCAGCTGCGGCCTCGTGTGTACTGTATAGTTTTCGAACACACTCAAAAAAAAAAACAGGAAAAAAATATTCATTTAAATAATACTTTTTTTTTCACATACGTTTTTTGCTTTCTGTGAAAAATATTGAATTTTGTATTTTGTTCTTAACCCTAAACAAGCAATATTTCGGTTAAAACACATGTTGAAACCCCATAAATAACATTTTTATATTTGGAATCCAAAATGGCAAAAATTTACGACAATTCTATAGAAAAAAACAATATTTTTATACCACTGTTTACATCGTTCAACGCTATTTTATCAACCTTTTAAATCATGATGCTAGTTGGAACAAAAGGTTGCAGATGGCGCAGTGTTGAACACTGAAGATACGTTTCTCTTTTCCTAAATGTATTCGTCTGAGAGAGATACAGCATACTACCCATAACAGGAAAAATACCCGCCTGCACACCCTTCAACACCGCATAACTGTCAGAGGTAACTATCTCAAGAAGATAGTTAGATTGCGGGGTCGAAGCGTGTACAGGCAGGTATTTCCCTGATATGCTGGATTTTTCTCAGACGAATGCCTTTAGAAAAAGAGGATAATACTAACTATGTTAAACTCACAGAAACGGACCATGAAGCTGCGTTCCGTCGCGTCGTAAGGTGATGTGTTCACAATTGCCGCCGACCAGCTGTGCGCATTGTATCCACTCGAAGTTTCGCGGTGCGTTTTTGCGAACTTAACACGGTTCCTATATTGTTCTCTTTTTGTAAAATTCGGTATGCGTGGGCTGCCCGAATCAAACACGCATCACGTAGTCTAAGCGAGATTTGCCTATACAAGTTCATGTCGATCCACGTGATAGGTTTTTGAGTCAGGGTGGTCGCGCATGGAAAACGCTGGTCGGAATCGGGTGTAAAATGCATTCGATATCTGTCATCGAAGCCTATCTCAAGAACATTTGGATCTCTTATCTCTCTTAGATTAATTATTTAATCCAGATAATGATGGCATGGTATCTCGCAAAAATGCGGTTTTTGATGTCGAAAATATGCGCCTTTTAATGTCGCAAAAACGCGCCTTTTGATGTCACAAAATTAACTTTAGGCAATTTGGTCTGTCAAATGCTTACCAACCGATTTTGGAAACAAAATGATGACTTCACCGTGACTCTGGTATCCTGGTTGGTATTTCAAGTAGCATACCAAGCACGGTTCTGTGGTTTGGTATAGTGTTATCTCCCTCTATTTTCGTTTTGTCCTGCTTTAGAAATGTAAACAAATAAGTTGGATTTGAAATATTTGTTGTTTTCAGTTGTAATTGATTTTAAACGACCGATACGGGGTAACTTTTTTCCTAAATAGAATTAACTTTACTTCGAAAACGCGCTGAATTAGCTCATAGGTTACTCAAAGGTGAATATTTCTGTCTGATGTTTACGTTTGTTGGAGGGGTCATGAAAAATTTGTACACCAACTGACAAATATTCTTGAATAATTTAAAGTTGTGGAAGAATGTGTGATAGCCGCAGCAGCTTTTCTTTTAGCCATTTGTTAAATCTTTTTCAGCAAAATAAAGCACTTAAATAAATAGGAAAATAATCACAAAAAACAAACAAAAAAGTTTGGTTAAGGCTCGTTTCTCTTGGCCTACCAAACGAATTCGGAAGATAGTGGTATGTTACGTCTCACTATGACGTCACAGGTACCAATTGGTACAGCAAGGAAAGCTCGCCGAAATCGCCTCTTATTCGTGACGAAAAAATCTTGTTTGTTTTGATATTATTGTAAAAACAGTGGTATTATAACCACTATGTAAAGAAATTAATAAAAACATTATAGAAAGAAACGTTATGGGCAAAAAAGGTTTATTAATGAGTTCATAAGAATATAACAACCACCAATTTATATAATTATTGTGTGTGAATTCCCAAGTTTTTATAAGTGTCTCTCGAAATGTTTTCAATCTTATCTTATATAAATTTGTTGTTGGTTACTTAAGTTTTTATAAGTGGGTTGATAGCAACATTTTAAAAACCAATCTATATATCTTTAATTGATAGTTACTTACGCTTTTATAGATGGGTTAACAGAAAGATTTCAAACACCAATTTATATAACTTTTGTCACTGATGACTTATATTTTTATAAATATGTTGGTGGAAACATTGTTAACACCAATTTATATAACATTTGTTACCGATGACTTTAATTTTTATAAGGATGTCCGTGGAAATATTGTTAACGCCAGTTTTATGTTACCTCAGGGTACCATCAATTTAGAGCCTTTAATAAAACAAATATACAAACTTAATTCCTGTAGGAAACCTCTAAATACCCTAGGGCATTAATGGAACCCTTTTTATAATAATTATATAAATGTTTGTCACCAGAGGTTTCTGAAAATTTAAGTATATGCTATCCATATCGAATGCTTTTATTGTACCATTTGAGCAAGTCCTTTGGTCCTTTAACACATGCAAAGAATATATCAATTTTAAAACATTTTCTGGTCAGTTTAGCGCACATGCTATTCTGGTACCATAAAAGAAAATCAAAAGAATGAGCTTCTAAGTATTTTCTTGGCATATTCTAAGGATATACCACTAAAGGTTACTATTAGAACATCTTTATCATATGCAAAGAATATATCACTTATTGAAAATGCTATTCTGGTACTGCAAAAGAACATCAAAAGAATGCGCTTCTAGTATTTCCTTAGCATATGCTAAGGAAATACCACTTATTTGGCCCTTTTAGCGCACAAGCTATTCTGGTAACGTAAAAGCAGACCATCAAAATAATGTTATTCTGGTACATATTTCCTTAGCATATACTAATGAAATACCATTAAAGAAGGTTACTTTAGCACATGCAAAGTATATACCAATTATGGTACAATATTATGTACATCTATATGCATGATACTATAAAATCATGAGCGTTTAATTTAGTACACTCAGAAGACCATCCCAAGTGAAGTGTCTACTTCCACCAAACGCAAAAATTCTCTGATTAAGTCGACCAATAATCCGCCAATACGCTTATATTCTGCGGTTTCAACCTTTTTCTTTATAAGCGCGGTACAGTGGATAAAGCTTTGGTCTTTCAATCTGTAGGTTGTGGGTTCGAACCCCGTCGGCGCGTCGCACTTTTTTTTATTATTTGTTTTTATTTTTTTCCTTAGGCTGTATTGTGATAGGACATGGTTTGTAGAGTTCAAAAATATATTTTTTATTTTATTTAAAGCCATACTTTAGCATTTAACGGTGCTAAGGATGACCAGATCTGATAAGAATATCTATTAGCATATCTTAAGAACCTGCATAGAATGTGATTAGGGCGGAACGTAACCTATTCTTAGCACATGATAAAGATGTTCCAATGTTAATTTAGAACACCCTTAGCATATCCTCTTTCTTCTTGATGCACATGCTAAGGATGACAAATTGCTATGTGGGGACTTTGCTTATTTTCCAAATGTTGGGATATGTTGAAGTTACAAAGAAATGGAAGAGGTTTACTTAAAGAGTCTTTGCAACTTTTCAGAATATAAGCAGGTATCTCGTCAGGTCCAATGGACTTGTTACCTTTAATACATTTTAAGGCCTTCATTATGTCATTTTCTCAAATAAAATAATCAAAAAAAATTACTTTGAAACTGGGGTTTTACATTCGGTGTCATGGTCCTTTATATAAACTGAACTAAAGAAATCTGCAAAGCCATTTGCAACATTCTGTGATCCAGAATACGTTTTATTATCTTTAAGTCTTTTAAACCTTTTAAATAAGATCAAAAAAGTTTTGGATTATGTTTTCGACCTGATTCCACATCACTAAGAACGCCTATGGTATGGAAACAATTCATGGTAAGATGCACCATAGAAACTGCAATTCGTCAAACCAATTTTTTATCTGAACCTTATTTTATCAAACCCATTCAATAATAAATTCGAAATTTAACAGACCCGTTTTTAATCGAACCATTGTTCATCAAAATCATTCAATATCAAACCCGGAATTCGTAAATCAGAAAATTATTGCTTAATTGATTGGGCATTCGCCAATAACACATGAATGCAAGACGGGTGAATGCAAGTGACATCTATACTCAAACTATTGAGCGCAATCTGTGCGCGCGTAACAGAGACAAATTCATCAAAACGCCGCGCCGCTGCGCCACCTGCATGTACGCTTCCGGTTCATGTGGTATTCGCGAATGCGCAATTAATTTAGCAAAAATGGTTTGATTAAAAACGGGTCTTATAAATTTCGAATTTGTTATTGAATGGGTTTGAAGAAATAAGGTTCGGATAAAAAATTGGTTTAACGAATTGATGTTTCTATAGTGAATGATTTTATAATTGAACTTTCTTTTATTTAACGGGTTTGATTTTGCACATTCTGATAAACCGTGGGCGTCCATCACTAAGATACTTAGAGTGAGTTACCTTGATTTTATTCTTAACAAAACCCCGAAGAACAGAGTATTTGTGTCTTCAATAACTTGAGTTTTACTTTTTTGATTTAACAAAATATTGACGTTTTCACTTCATTAGTTTTATTATTTCCTTATCCAACCAAACCGGGTATTTTTTATCCAATTGAGTACCCTTTGGAACATATTTTTCAAAAATGTTATTAAAAACTGCATAAAAATAGTCAAGTGCCACATTAAAGTCAGTAAGAGTTTTCAAATTATCCCAGTTTTATTCATTAAACAAATTATACAGCAATAAAAAAATGGCCTTTTTACAATTAAATTTAAGTGTTGATACCACTTTGCAGTATTCAAGTTTTAATTGAAATTCAAGACAAATACTTAGACAAGGATTATGGTTATCTATTGGAAGCAGAAAGTCATCAGTTTGATCCTCTTGCACATTATTCATGGATGCAATTAATTATCAGGTCAAGAATTACATTATTTTGATTTTTAATTTGATTAAGACAAATTATTAAATGATAAAAATGCATTTAAGAAATTTAGATTGTTATTGCAAGAATAAGCATTTACATCACTTGGTATATTAAAATCTCCAAGTATTAGACATTAAAAAATCATTATAACCAGCAAAAAATATAATATAATCATTTTCATTAAAATCTTTGGTTTTTACTAACACATTATCAAGAACATTTTTTTATCCCTTATTTTTAAGTCCAAACCTCTACCGATCTGGTCACAAAGTAACAAAACACGACTTTTTGTACAAGATATTCAAGAAATCGTTCTTTTATTGCCTGCAACCAAATTTGGACATTTTCTTATTAATGGGACAGGAGGATTTTCTCCAGAGAATGCGATGTCAGTCTGTATCCCAATGTCAACCACCTCATTTACAGTTTAAACTCCTCCTTGTTTGCTTTTTATTGAGTTTGAATCGTATTTAGATTAGTGATTTCTTGTTTAAATTTATAAGCACTTTCAGTCAGCTCAGAAATATTAGAAAGTAAAGTCGATTTTAGTTTCTTTAGCTCGTAAAGTTCCTTTTCTAGACAACTTATTTTAGACAAATTAATTTGCTTTTAGCAGATCATTAAGGTCGTTATTCAGTCGTGTTATTTCATTTATCTGTTTATTTATTGTTTTTAGGTAATCTTCCTCCACCTCAAACACTTCTACGTCCAAGGTCACAGTTCTGCGTTCTAGTCGCAATATGGTCATCTTTTAATTTTTTTTCTGCACATAACCTGTCAATTTCTACTTTTAAGTCTTCGAAGTCTAACTCTAAATTACCAATGTAGTTGTCCTTCTGAAAAAGAGTGGTTCTGAGCTATTCCTACTCACGAACAAGCAAAGGATAAGAATCGCGAAAACTAGATCGGCACTCTCGGCAGTAAAATAACACTGTCCTATTTTGGAGCAATAAATCATCAGTTTCAGTGATGAACAGGTTAGCAGATTCCTTACCGATAGAATTTTTGCATCCATCACACGATATTCCAAAGATTTCCCCCTCTTTTGGATTGTGACGACGTTTAAATATACATGTACATTTACAAATTTGACAAATGGATGCAATTTTAATAAATTTTTTGAATAAAATATGATTTTAGTTTTATATAGATCAGTGGAATAAGGAATCCATATTCTAAACTTAATTAAGTAAAAAATGTAGTTACTAACCAAAATATAAAAAAAACAACTAAATAAATATAAAAATAAGTCTGTGTTTCGGACTTCCATTGTCTGTATTTTATTTATACACGACGTTTCGATCAGTACAATCTCTGATTGTCTTTCAAATAATTAATTATAATTTAATTTACTCATTTAATCAATCATCTTAGATAAGTATTACTAGTTCCCTTTTTAACAAATATATTAATTATTAATTAGAAACTAGATATTATAGAATTCGAAATACATCATTTCTACATTTCTGCTTAGAAATATGTAATGATTTTTTATATCTCTAAAACTATTGTCTTAAATATTATAAGACCTTTACTAAAAATTGTGTCTACTCTGTTTTCAGAATTACTTATATAAAAATCATTGTCATTTCTTGCCCTAGTGTTACATGAATGAATATCTTTGGTAAACAATATTACATATTGTAAGCCAATCTCTTTGGCTTACATTCTTAAAAAGCTTGACTTTTATTGGCTAGTTTTAATTTAGTTAATAGAGATAGGCACTTTGTATGAATGTTGTGAATGAGTAGATTTATTTTTTTTTTCAATTCATCTATTTTGTATGAATGTTTATTGATACATAGGATATACATATATTTACCATTGTAAATCATGTGACATTAAAATGAATTTGAATTAACACTTATATTATATTACTGACTTTAGGCCATATGTTGCATTTAGCATTTTATTGTTTGGGTGCGTTTTGCGCCCTTAGTAGCAATTCCAGAGGTTAAAACTTGTGCTGGAGTTTAGTGTCCTTATACATTACAAATAAATAGTAGTTGCAACTGACAGTTAAGCACTATGAAAGCCGTTTTAAGGTATGTCAGCAAAAGGGGATATTTTTAGATCAAGCCTGTTCATCTGAGAGCCTTGTCATTTACTCAATGTTCAAAACTTCAGCTACATAATTTATTCTCAGTTATATCAAATAATAAGGGTTTCCCATAAAAAAATAAAATTTTAAGTCGAAACAACAAACCGATTTACCTATGTCTAAAGTATTGTTCATAAAAGGCATAGGCTTAGTCTTGGTTTAATTTTTGTTACAGTCTTAATCATAAAATAGTTAAAACCACTGTTTCTTATGAAAGTGTTCATGCAATGTTTTTGATTATGCTTTGTCATAGGTTTAGTCACAGTTTTAAGTAAAAGTTGGCAACTTTCAACTTTTATAGCTAAAATTACGACTATTGCTATAAAAAATATAAGTGCATATGCGTGAGTTCCAAGTTTTAAGTATGGCGCCCAACTATGTTGACAGGAATGAAATCAACATTTTCAAAAATTTTATACAAGGAAATTAAAAGCAAAAGACAAGTTGCTAAGTGTTTTGTAGGTTCCAATAAAAAAATGTTTCTATTAAACATTATTTTCTTTTAAAACAAACTACAAAAAATAAAAGTAAATAAAACAAAACACTTTCACTTTTTTGAGGTTAAATGCAGTTAAAGGCGAATTCATAGTTCCGTAAGTTAAGCAGTATGAGGTATGCGTTAAGACGGAAGCAAAAATAACAATGGCAAACACATGCGGCTCTTACTGCTAACCGCTTACGGAAGACTATTAAAGGTAGCATGTGTTTTCTGTAGTTTATTTTTCTTGCGTCTTACTGCGTACCTCATACTGCTTACCTTATGGTACAGTGAAATAAATTTGTAAAAAGAAACTTCAAAATGGTATTTTTTTATATTTGACATAGTAATACTTAATACCAAAAGCTAAAATTCCAGTCGAGGATCCCCCATTTTCCGGCCTCAGAAACCAAGATGGCGGCTGTCAAAGTTAGTAAAAAATGTATTTTCTACGTTTTCAAAAAAATCAAATCGAAATTAATTGGGTAATAGTGAGAAGGTCCCACTTAATCCAAAAATATAAAAAAAGTTGACATATGTCCCTTCAAAATAAAATGGCGGTAAGATTAAAAAAAAAAATTCTTAACTTTTTAAGTGATGATCTTTTTTAATGCATCATATTAAAGCTACTGACCGGCTTCTTGATCTTACAATAAAAAAGATTAGAGTTTATAAGCGGGTACAAAGAAGGCTCTTGATACGTCAAAAATATAAGAGACCTTATTAACCTATAGACAACATTAAAAAAAATATTTTTTTAGTAGAGACTATTAGCGATGAGTTTTCTCTCTCTCTCTTACAATTTTAAAAACCATTTGATTTGACATTTGATATTAAAAATGGCTGCCAAACTATCAAGAAAAAAGTAATTTTTCCCTTCTGGTGCGCTATTTACACAAACGCCATGCAATATATCACTTTGTACTAAATCGAGGACGTTTGTCTCAAAAATTGCAAAAAAATGACACATTTCATTCCCAAATCAAGATGGCCGCGAGTAAAATTAAGAAACCTCATTATTTTTCTGCACGTTAGCAACTCTGCATAAACTAAAGCAGTTTTAGGATGACTAATTCTAATTCATTAGTTAAAATTGAAACGAAACGCACCCCTGCCTCTTTTTCTTGAGAAGAAGTCAGTAGCATGTAACCACATACACTCGCAATTTCTTTTCCATCAATTTTTTTTTATTAATTTTTTTTTATTTTATTTTTTAATAATTTTTTTTTATTCTTTTTTATTTTTTTTATTTTTTTTTATATTCTTTTTTTTATTCTTTTTTTTTCTTTTTTTTTATTATTATTTTTTTTTAAAACTATTACACGCTACTGACTTGTTAATCCACATCTTCATCTGCTTCATCTGGACAACTCCATTTTCCAAGAACCCAAAATCATTGCATCGACGGACAAAACTTTCTGCTCCTTGTATCATAAAACCTGGCCATGACCCTAGTTGTGTTGTGTAGTAACCCCAAACTCTTTGAGGTATAAACGGTTGTACAAGACAATGAAAAACTAACGTTTATAAGTTTTAAAGATTTATTAGAAAAATTTATAAATTAATACATCACAACTTTAAGGCTTTTTATTTGTATCAAAATTTATAATGAACAGTTTATGATAATTTCCAGAACTACTTAAAACTGTACATAATTGGTTTAATTTGTAGAAAGTTATCATGACTTCGATGCTCATATTTTCTTGGATTCAAAAATTATTTCTTTAGCTTCTGTATATGTTCGAAAGTTTATGGTAATGGATCCTATGGCAGTAATATAACAATATGACATAGTTGTAAGTAATAATATGAGAGCAAATTGAACGTAACTAGGTATGTTATTATAACATCTCATAGAATTGAAAGAGTATTTATTTTCACAGACCTACATGATCAAAAGATTAGAGTAAGAAAACTAGAATTGAATAGCTTTGATGAGGATGAGAAGCGTCGGATTTATAAAATATATGTCAAGATCATGTAAATAAATTCAGAATGAACATACAGATTAGAATTGAAAACTTACATACATAACTTGTCTCCCCAGAACCCTGATTCATTCTTTCGGTTAAGTTGTCACTATAAAACAAAATTCCTAATTACTTGATGAGTTAAACCTTCATGCTTTGATGATTTAAACCAAGCTCTCAACTACAAATTGATTATTTTAACTCTACTATTTTAAACAATCCGTCCCTGAAAATACCAATAAAACCCCAGACCTGATCTTTTCCAAACCTATTATTATACACGGACCGAGAACTTTCGCCACGTCATAGAGTACAATACCTTTTCAAACTACATCTTTCTATCCCCGGATGTAGCCCTAAGGCACGTCACTGGGTACAAAAATTATTATACACGGACCGAAAGCTTACGCCACGTCACAGAGTACAATAACTTTTCACACTATATCTTTCTAGCCTCGGATGTAGCCCGAAGGCACGTCACTGGGTACCAAAAATATAGTCTGGAACTAACTCCCCCAAATAACCCATCCTATTATTATACACGGACCGAAAGCTTACGCCACGTCACAGGGTACAATACCTTTTCAAACTACATCTTTCTATCCCCGGATGTAGCCCTAAGGCACGTCACTGGGTACAAAAATTATTATACACGGACCGAAAGCTTACGCCACGTCACAGAGTACAATAAATTTTCACACTATATCTTTCCAGCCCCGGATGTAGCCCGAAGGCACGCCACTGGGTACAAAAACATAGTCTGGAACTAAATTAAAAAGACTCACATTGTCTCCATATCTAATGACTTACTGTGTATAATCCTTCTTTTTCGACTAAATTTCGATCCCGGTAGTTATCTAGAACATTGTGGAAGATACCGACGAGATGTTAGATGGGCGATATCTATGGTATATTGTCATTTATTATAGGCACCTATGATCTTTTGAGAATTTTCATTTAAAATTTAAATCGTTGTTACATTGATGCTGTTTAGCTTCAAATAACCAAACTAATATATTATTTTTGTTGAACTATCCGACACTAGATTGATTAGCAATATAGGAAGGTAGTAGGAATGTTTGAGAAAAGTTTCTATCGTCCTTTTTTATTGCATTAAAATCACCCAGGGTAGGAGCATTTCAAAATGGCGGACGATTAAGTGAAAAAAAAAGTGTTTTTTTTGTTTCTTCCTCAAGTTAAACACAAAACACTTGGCAAAATATTGGGTTACGTTAAGTGACATATGTCATTCACAAATCAAGATGGCGGCGACTAAAATAAAAAACAACATTATTTTTCTGTCCGTTTACATTTTTTCACAAACAAAAGCAGTTTTAGGATGAGCTAAATTAGTTTTAAATTTTTGTGTCAAAAAAGAATAAATTTTTATACCTCAGACACTTACGTTAAAAAAAATCGTAAAATAAACAAAAAACACTTGGCAAAATATGGGACACGTTGGTCAAGTCACGTTTTAAATTCTCTCAAGAAAAGCAATTGAATTGATTTCTCCCAACCGAATAATATTGTATTATGATTTTTTTAACCCAGTTCATATTGAAATTAACTCTGTGTTTCGGACTTCCATTGTCCATATTTTATTTACACACATTTCGATCAGTACAATCTCTGATCGTCTTCAGGTGCAAACTATACTATGGTATCTGTTAGGCTTAAGTGACATCAGACAAACACCCAGAGGTGAAAAAACGAAATCAGGAATCGCCGAACACTCATGGTCAAAACAACACCGAATGAAGTGGACAGAAGCAAAGGTTTTGCACAAGGAGTCACACTGGAAAAAACGAAAATTCCTTTAAGCTGCCTTTACTGGGCAGAATCAGGGTATTTTCAGTAAACCAAGTGTTGAAATTCCAAATATTGGGAAGCCCCTCCTTGGGCCGAGCCAACTTCTTAAACTTCACGGTTGAGTGATTTCCCATAGTATATAAGTACGTAGCTTTAGGAATAGATTGCAGTTTGCACTTGAAGACGATCAGAGATTATACTGATCGAAACGTCGTGTATAAATAAAATATAGACAATGGAAGTCCGAAACACAGAGTTAATTTCAGATACAAACAAACGTTGGAATCCCGGTATCAGCGACTTTTTTCGAGGCTACGAGAAAACTTTAATTAAGCATACCAGAGAAGACACGCACATCGAATTGCTATGTCAAGCATGAGAAAGCAACATTTTTCCGATTGCGTTTCGTCTTAAGGTATCATTTCCAGGACAAAGAGTTCAGCGGATTCTAGATGACGCCAGTAAAGCACAGCTGGAACAAGTCCATACTGACAGAAGAACTGGGATAACGGTTTCAGGAGATTCGAGAAAATACCATAGAGGAAGATTACATAAATAAATGCTCTTTATTTTCATTAGTAAGTATCACGTTGTTTTTGCTAAGTCTAAATGCATATAAGCATGTCTAAAAATATAGTACAAATATAACATTCTATTAAGAAATAATTATAACATCCTAATTAAAACTACAAAAATGCTGCAGAATTCACTTAAGCGTATTTTTTAAATTTGGATAATTTCAGTTACATACTGTTATGATTCAGTCAAAATCCAACAGAGAAGTGATATTAAATAACTCCGAGGTAGGAAATATTTTTGGTTTCTCATGTATGATTTTAATAATCCATTTTTGTCAAATTTTTAAGTTTTCGTAGGTGCAGTCAAAACCTCCTCCCCCCCTCAAATAGGAAGCCCATAAAAAATCAAAGATTCTATGAGAGCCTTACAAACTTCTTTTAAAGTTTTGATACTTAAAAAACTTCTTAACTGTTTAAATTTAAAAATGGTTCTTCTTAATTTGTTTTTTAGAATGTCAACATGTCGGTCCCATTTAAGATATTGATCTATCTGTAAGCCTAAATACCTTATGTCGTATGTTTTATTAATTTTCTTACATTGTCCTCCACAGTGGTTATCTTTGCAGGTGTGAATTTTTAGAGAATCAAAATATGGTTGGCCACTGATATTTGAAGAAAAAGAAAGATATTTTGTTTTGTCTGTATTAAGGCTTGATAGGTTACTATTTAACCAATTATAAATTTGTGTAATTTGATTTTCTACTGCTTTTTTAGTTTCTTCCAGCTGTTTTTTGCTACTTTAATTACCGTGTCGTCAACATATGAAATAATAAGAACGTCGTTACTATTAAAATCCAGCATGTCATCTATATATTTAGTAAAGAGCAAAGTGCCCAAAACTGTCCCCTGGGAGATGCCCATTCACACAATTTTTTGTGTGCTAATCTCCGATTCGACAATGACCCTTTGTCTTCTATTTGTTAAATAATCTTTGCACAAATCTCCAGCCACCCCCCTAACCCCATAATTATCAAATTTTTTGCGAGGCAGATTATACGGAACCGTGATTATACGTAAGCCTTTGCTAGGTCCAAGAAGAGAGCAATCGGCTTTTGACCGGCGTTTAAAGATAAGTGGAGGCTACTGACCAAAGTATGCATGCAAACTGTTTGTTGGAGCTCACATTATTTTTTGGAAAAAAAATTGTTTAATCTAGATTTCATCGCTTTTCCTACGATTTTAGCAACATAACTTACCAACGAAATCGGTCAGTAGTTAGTTAGATTTGTTGGACTGCCATGCTTAAATATTGCCAGGACTAATGTTTCTTTAAACACCTCACGAAACTTCTTTTTTTCAAATATTTTATTTATGATAAAACAAACAGGTGATAAAATAAAATCCGATATTAACTTTAGGGCTGTTGTTTTAATTTTATCAGGTTTGTATTAATTCTTTTATTTCTTGTCTTGTTGTCGGAGAGAGGAAAATTGACCGTGATACTTTTTTTGTTTTGTTATTCAAGGCTCCCAACAGTGGACAAGATTAAAAAAATGTGAAAATGCGGACCATAAACTTTTAAAAAGCGGACGTTTACGGACTTATTCATTAAAAAAATCGCACCAAATACGCACCTAATTATTTTGTTGTTGATAATAATCCCTAACCAAAAAAGGCCGGTTAAGTCAAACCCAACTTTTTGACTATAATTGATCTTTGGTATTTTTTAATTATATAGGGAACGCACAAAATTTTAATTTAAAGCAAAAAGTTGCAACTTGACCTGGATGGGGTATGGCCAACTTTAAAACAACAAATTTGCATTTTTAACTTTTCTATTACGAAAAAACGAATAAAAACGAAATAAAAATAAGCAATAAAAAATAAATCCAAGCAGATTAATTATTAAGTTTTGGTTTCTTTGAAATAAAGTTCGTAATTAAAGTATTTTGCCGTTTCCCAATTTTATTTTGTAGCTGTTCCACCTGTCTCTCTTTACCTGCGAGTTCTTTTTTTGGCATTTAAAAATCCCTCCAATAGACTGCTACTTTGGCTTCGAAAATATCTCCTTTCTTTAATCTTTAATCTCTCAGATGGTTCGTTTATCAACTTACCAAGAACTCGAAATAGTTTTTTAACGACATTTGGTCCATCGGTAGTGACAGAGACCAATTTTTGTTTGTTTGTTCTTGTTTCCCTGCGGCATTTGTGGTCTCATCATATTGTAAAGAATAGTACTTTTCCCTTGCCTCTCCTATTACTTTCTAAAATAGGGTGCCCAAGCATCTGTGATTCGTCAGGCGTAACGTAAAATTATCAGGAACAGCGGGAAACATCCTTTCAAAAACGTTTGCATTGACAGACTCTGCCGAGAAATTGGATGAAACAACTTTGAGAGCCCATATTAACTCTGCCGAATGTGCTTCGTCGGTTTTGTTAATTAATGTGAACGTTGAACTATCTATTCTTTGTGAAATTTGCTTTCCCTTCAGCATAGGAATAAAATCCCTTTTCGGTGTTGACACTTTTATTACAAACAGTATAAAACGCCTCATAATCTGATTGCTTTCCAGCCCAGGTCTTTACTTCATAGTTATTACAGTTAATTTTGTTAAGCCAATGATTTTGAAACTTGCACTTTCCCATTTTAGTTCTTACCACATTTTCTTACCACACGTTATATAAATAAGATCTACAAAAGTAGTAGCTTGCTTGAATCTAGTCTTTAGTGAAAATTAAAACAATCTTTTGTTGAGGCAAAGTAGACGAATGTATTTTGTTAAACATTTCGAAACGACCAGCTCACTCAGTGAATTTAAATGGATGACTGCATAAATTATGTTGAATCCTATGCTAACGGGTAGGGTCTTTATGATCCTTAGATCTTTCAGAAATAGTCGTTAAATGGATAATAAAATATACTTTTCCGCTTAGCCACGAAATACTTTTATTTTAATTGTTACTTACAGACAATAAATTCACTTTCACGACTTCTGCAGTTCTTACTTTTTTAAACTTAAAAAAAAAACCTTCAACAGTCTAAAAAGTTGATTGGAGCATGTAATCATCTCTCAGTAGACTCTCATTGAATTTTACAGACCACTTGCCGAAAATACGGACTTTTGTGGACTTTTCAAAAAATACGGACCTTTTCCGATTTTACGGACCTTTGGGAGCCCTGCTTATTGTAATTATCGTTTTTTGCCATATTGGAACCAATATTAGTAAAAAAATTATTAAACTCATTTGCTATATCGACACTTTTTGTATAATTTTATTATTTCTTTTGATTTTTGTAATTTTGTTCTCTTTGTTTTTGTATTCATTTGTTGCTTCCCTCATTGTTTTACAAGTTGGTTTTATATTGTGTTTCTGTTCGGATATGTTTCGTTTATAAAAATTACTTTTTGTCCTTTTAATCAGGGTACTTATTTTATTTCTCAATGATTTGTAATTATTTAAAGCAAGATTATTGTTGGGGTTACTTAATATATATTTTTTTGTTTATCTCGCTCTTTTATAAGCTGTATTATTTTCTTTGTTATCCAATCTTTTTCGTTATTGTTTTTGTTGTTTATAAGATATTGTTTTTTGGTTGTATTTCATCCTGTCAACATCAGTTTCACTATAAATGTCGTGCCATTGTTCTTTTTTTTATGTTAAGTAACAGCTTGTTTGAATCTAGAATATCAATTTTTTTTGTTCTGTGTATGTGTCGGAAACGCGCTTTTCGCATAATATTTTTAGTCAAAACCTTAATTATTATATATATCTGTGGCAGATCCGTGTCAGAAAATCGGATATTGGGTTAACTACCCTGGCATCACCCTTGGTAAGTCAAGTTCAACCCTCTAATGTAAACAGACCAAGTCTTAAATTAGATATTTCCATTCCTCAATTTGATGGCAACTTAAAAATGTGGCCTACATTTTTTGAGTTGTTCAATAGTCTAGTTCATAATCAGGTAGAAATTCCTGACATAGAAAAATTTAGGTACGTTTGACAGGCGATCCTAGTTCAAAAGACTTGCGATATCTTATTGACACTTTCCCTGAAAATATATCAGCCCTAAAGGCGCTTAAATTTAAAGTTGAGGAGTGGAATTTATTAATCTTTAATATTCTGTACAAGAAACTTGATTTTAAAACTCGTCAAGAGTTTGAAAATGGTCATGTCAAGATTGACATGCCTTCCTATGATCATCTCAAAATTTTCTTAGCAAATAAATGTAGGGCTCTAGAAACAGTACAGGATACAGTACCTTCAGTACCTAAAAATTCTAATCCAGATAAATCTAGGGGTTATTCTCCAGGTTATGGTGCTTCTGGCTACGGAAAAAAGGGTCCAGCAGGTTTCTATCACCATTCAATGGATGACACCCGGGAAAACTATCAAAAGGGTGAAAAACAAAAATGCCTGTTGTGTCCTTCAACACATGGGTTATTTAGATGTCAGATATTTTTGTCGAAGTCACCGCAAGAAAGACTAGGTTTTGTGCAACAGCATAAACTATGTGCAAACTGTCTGCGGTCACATTCTAATAAATCTAATTGTCCTATTTCAATGAAATACAAGATCTGCAATCAACCTCACCACTCAACAATTCATATCAACAGGTCATCTACAGCTACATCAGCTACACAGGTGGGTGGCAACCAGTTTATGCCAAATCAACCATCTTTCCCTGTTTCTAATCAGCAGAATTTTATTACAGCTCCTCAGCTATATCAGACAGCTTCAGGCTACCCCATTACAGCTTCTCAGCTACATTCAGTATCTACAGCTAATCAACTATATTCATCCCCACAAAGCCATACAGTTACATCTGACTACATGCAGCAGCGTCCAGCATATAATCGGGTATCAGCTACTCAGCTACATCCTACAACAGCTGCCTTTTCAGCTAATCAGCAATTTTCATCTACAGCTATGCACAAATCTGTAAATCAACGTCCTGTGAATGCTACTTTGCACTATGAAAATTCAGCTACTCAGCTACAACACAAAACCAGTATGCACTCAACTGAACCTAACTCAGTGAATACCTGTTCAACAACTAATTCTAAGTTGACATGCCTGTTACCCACAGCAGAAGTTGAAATCCAGGATAGTCGTGGAAAGTTTTGTACGGTCAGAGCACTTCTTGATTCCGGAAGTATGGTGACATTAATTTCTGAACCATGTGTAAATCGTTTGGGTTTAAAACGACATCATTGTTCCATTCCTATACAGGGAGTCAATGGACTAACCTCATTCGCTAAAGGCACTACTCAATGTCTTATTAGGCCGAAAAATAAACCAGAGCCAACTTTTACATTTGAAGCTATTGTTTTACCTTCTGTGAGTTTATGTCAACCAAGAACCTCGGTGGATATTTCAACTTTGTGTTACATCAAAGGTCTATCTATGGCTGACAGCAGGCTATCCACACCAGGCCCAATTGACTTGTTGCTAAGCGCAGATTTGGTAGCTTACATGCTAGGTCCAGGACGCATCTTTGGTCACCATGATCAACCTGTGGTGCTAGAAACAGTCTTTGGCTGGATTCTTTAAGGCAAAGTCTCCACATCTACTTCAACTGATCCACTTCTTAGCTATCATGTCTCACTTGAATCTCAAGTAGATGCGATTTTGCAAAAATTCTGGGAAATAGAACAGCCTCCCAAGTGTGGCAACATTTTGTCTCCGGGCGAGGTCAAATGTGAAGATATTTATAAGAAAACTGTTTATCGGGAATCTTCAGGAAGATTTGTTGTATCTCTTCCATTCAAGCATCCCCAGCCAACCTTTGGTGACACCTACACACAAGCCCTTCGGCGTTTTACTTATTTAGAGTCCCGACTTTACAAAAATCCAAGAATATCTGGACCAAAACTTAATTTCTGAAGTTCCATGCTTGGATTATTCTTCAGAATCTGCATACTATTTGCCACACCACTGTGTGCAAAAATCTGATAGCACCCCTAGCTCTGTTAAGGTTCGCGTAGTCTTCGATGCAAGTGCAAAAGTGTCCAAGGGCATCAGCCTTAATCAAACCCTGTTTCCAGGGCCTAAACTACATCAAGATCTCTCGACAATACTACTAAAATTTAGAACATATCCAATCTGTTTTATTGCTGACATTCGTCTTATGTATAACCAAATAATCATAACTCCTGAACACAGGAACTATCAAAGGTTTATCTGGCGCTTCTCTAGTTCGGAAAAGGTAAAAGAAGACACTCTAGACAGAGCTACCTTTGGTGTTTCTTCTGCGCCCTACTTGGCCTTACGAACCGTTAAAGAATTAGCTAACATTGAGAACCAAAATCATCCCCTGGCAGCGTAAGTGCTCCAAGAGTCAGTTTATGTTGATGATTGTTTAAGCGGATCGGATTCTGTCGCCTCAGCGCTTCATTTACAAGCAGATCTTATTGCCTTACTCAAAAAGGGAGGATTTGAACTCCGAAAATGGGCGAGCAACCACCCCGCTCTTCTTTCTTCTGTTCCAAGCTCTTCACAAATCAATTTGAATGCTGAGGGTCCCAACTACATAAAAATACTTGGTCTTCAGTGGAATCCCACACATGACTGCTTTACTTATTCTTGCACTCCAATTGAGGCAATCTGCACTAAAAGGAACGTTCTTAGTCAAATCGCCAGAATCTTTGATGTACAAGGTTATCTAGCTCCTATGGTACTGCTTGCCAAACATATTTTGCAACAAATCTTTATCTCAAAACGAGATTGGGATGAATTAGCTCCAGAAGCTATTGTTGATGTTTGGGAACGCTTCAAAAAAGAGCTTCCACTAATTTCCACAATACAACTTTCACGCTTACTGATTTCTGAGAAATATTCACGATTAGAAATTCATGCCTTCTACGACGCCAGTGGGGTATGGTTGTTGCATATACTTTCGTTTTACTACTTGTACTGGTGAAATAAAAACTCGTCTCATCATGGCGAAGTCAAAGGTAGCACCGCTCAAAACCCAATGTGTAGCAATTCTGAGCAATCTCTTGCAGTTTGTCAAGGATTCTTATTGTAACATTCTAATATTTGACGCGGTCTACGCTTGGTCAGACTCGCAAGTGGCTCTAGCTTGGCTTACAGTTCCGCCCCACCGCTGGAAGACGTTTGTGGCCAATAGAGTTGCTCATATACAAGAAATCGTCCCAATCCAATCATGGAAATATGTACCAACAGCTTTAAATGCAGCTGATTGTGCCTCCAGGGGAATATATCCTTTGGAGTTACTGGAACATCCTTTGTGGTGGCATGGTCCCGATTTTCTAGTCCAGGACTACGAAAGTTGGCCAGACCAACCTGCTATCATCTTAGACAAACTTCCAGAAGCTGCGGCCGAGGAAAAGCCATCCTGCTTTCATGTTACTCTCAAAGCTTCAAATTTTGTTCTAAAACTTCTTACAAGATATTCATCACTGCGAAAAATTCAACGCTTTATAGCATATTACTCGAGGTTCATAGATTTCCATTTCAAAGGTAAAACATTTGATTCCCGTGTTTATGATCATGGTCAAAACTGTTCAGAAAGAGAACTTTTCAGAAATACTCGCTATCTGTCAACAGAATGACATTCTTTCTAAACCTTTTAGGAAACTAGCCCCCTTCATCGATGAGCTAGGAATCCTTAGGGTAGGTGGTAGGCTAAAAAGGGCTACCACTCTTTGCTTCGATGCTAAGCACCCTATCTTATTACCTCAACGGCACAGACTGACTGAACTCATCATTGAGCAGTATCATCTGGATCACTTTCATCCCGGTTTAAAGACCTTACATAACCTTATCGTCCAAACCTTTTGGATATTATCTCCTAGAAGTGCGATTTATCGATGTGTGTCCTCTTGCATACGATGCTTTCGTTCGAAACCTCATTCATATGTACCGATCATGGCAGATTTACCGAAATATCGCATTTCTCAATTGAAAGCATTTTCTCAAGTATCGCTTGATTATGCGGGTCCTTTCAGAATTTTGACTGCAAAGAGACAAAGAGGTGCACAAGTGTGCTCCAAGGCCTATATCTCTCTCTTTGTTTGCGTTTCTACCAAGGCGGTCCACCTAGAACTCGCCTCCGACCTCTCAGCTGCAGCTTTCCTCGCAAGCTTTCGCTGCTTTATCGCACGTAGAGGTAGGGTCTCGCATCTTTATTCTGATCAAGGAACAAACTATAAGGGAGCTTCCAGCGAACTTGTAGCCCTTACCGAAGCTGCGGCATATAAACTGTCCATATCATGGCATTTTAACCCTCCGGGTTCAATGGATTAAGCGAGGCTGGAGTTAAAGCGGTTAAAACCCACCTATACAGTCATTGGCGACCAACTCTTAACTTACGAAGAGTTCTATACGGTTCTTACAGGTATAGAGAGCTTATTGAACTCTAGGCCTCTATGTAGCCTCAGCGAGGATCCGAATGACTTAACTTCTTTGACCCCTGGTCATTTTTTGACAACTGAGCCTCTCACCTCGTTCCCTGAACCCGACCTTACTGAGATTCCTCAAAATCGGCTCAGTCGTTGGCAACTTTTGCAACGAATGCAATCGGATTTCTGGAAACGTTGGAGCCAGGAATATCTGCACACCCTTCAATTGCGTTGCAAATGGAAGAAATCAACACCTAATATTAAAGAAAACACCCTCGTCGTAATCAAGAACGAACAAACACCACCCCGCGAGTGGGTTCTCGGTCGTGTAGTCCGACTTCACCCAGGTGAGGATGGAATAGTCCGCGTTGTAACGGTAAAAACTCAATATAGCACGTTTCAACGCCCCGTAGTAAAGATATGCCCTTTACCCGAGCATTAGGTCGCGCCACTCTTGCTTTTATTTTAGAATTTATTTTTATTTTTTTCCTTATTTTGTTAAATTAGATCCGGGAATTTAGCGGTCTAAACGGTTAAAACTTTTTATGTGATAGAAAAACTATTATGTTTTTGGCGGGTGGAATGTCGGAAACGCGCTTTTCGCATAATATTTTTAGTCAAAACCTTAATTATTATATTTTTTCGGCTGCTTTTCAAAGTACCGTAAATGTCCTCATTTTCTTTTTAAATCATATAAAAACGCGAGTAAACTACGACGCACAGATCTATTTTTTGGCACACTGCGCCGAATCAAGCGGTTAAGAGAAAAATGAACTTCCTTCGGCATCCACGTTCTTTTCGAAACGGTCACAAATTTTCGGAGCAAAATTATAAAGTTAAAAAGCAGTCTTTCGGTTATAAATTTAGTTTTAAGTGCATTTGGAAACCTGAGGAATTGAGACCACAAGAACATCCAGTGATTGGCCAACCAGAAGACCTGCAATCCAGCAATATTGGTAAGTGCCTAACTCTCTTGTGCGTCCTACATGTTTTTCTTTTTATCGTACACAGTGGGGAGATCCCGCTGCGAAATTCTTACGGTCCTTTGAAGTCAATAACAACGTCTAGCGTCGACAGTATGTATAATGTTTTGTTTTGATTAATGTTTCCAGTTATATAGAGTAGGGTAGTGTAATAGTAAATTATGGATGACTTTAAAATATAATTGTCCTTCAAATCGATATTTATGTCGGCAGCGAACAATTGAATTTGACAGTTTTTAAAGTCTAAATTTAAAATTATGTTTAGATCTTCTAGAAACAGTGTGCATCCGTAGAAGGAGGTCTGAAAGTTGCTACAAGTCTATATTTAATTTCGTCTTTTCTCAAGAAAATAAAGTAACCTTGTGTAACTGTTTAATTATAACATCATCCAAATTTATTTTTTTACTTATGTATACCACTGGTACATCGTGCGTATAATGAGTGGCGTTATTGTAAAAAAAATAAAATTATTTAAAAAAAAATTTCATGAATTAAGTTGAAAAGTTTCCGTAAAAATAAAAATATCATTATGTAATATTATTTGTCTCTGAAAGATTTCGACTTCATCTAAATTTTTTTGAAGACTACATATGTTCATATGTAGTAAGCTTAGTTGGACATTTGTTAAAAAATCTATGGCATCTAAAGAATCTAAATATGGCGTATAAACCGATTCTGGACAAAATCACATGACCTTCAACCAGCTACGACAGACTTATCAAGCGAAGCACCAAAGGAAACTCGCCCATCAACACCCACAAAGCCAATCGACCACCGACACTGTAAGAACCAACATTAATGCATCAAAGAAGACATTGACACCCATAGAAGAAAAATTAATTGCCAAAGGACTTAACTTTTCCATCGCTTCTAAGAAGATACCCACTATCGATATCATCACCGCAATAGAAAGGCATCCTCTTCCACGACAAGATGCCGACGAGTTCAGATATGAAGTAAGGACCATCATTGACAAACCTATTAAGCATACCTCTAATATAACCAAGACAGAGGATATCGCGTTGAAGAATCTTCAAAAGGACAAATCAATTAAAATCTTACCGACAGACAAGGGCAATGCAACAGTGATTTTGGACACGGAAACCTATGACCAGAAAGTTGAATAGGTACTTGCTAAAGGAAACTATAAACTTCTCCCAAAAGATCCGACGCAATCAATCGAAAGTAAGGTTTATAGAATTTTGAAAAGTATTCCAGATATATTCCGGACAATACAAGATCTCAACTTACACCACATTATAGCAAGCCTCCTCATCTATAAGGACTTCTTACGCCCAATCACAAGTTCCAGAAATTCTCCAACAAGCAATCTGTCTAAATTTAACCTCTTGCAGGCAAGACCGCTTCATTTGTAGAAAATTCCAACCATTTTGTTAATATTCTTAAATCTTTTGTTTTAGGACCCGAGGATAGATTTGTCAGTTCTTATCACGAAAGTCGAAATGGTCCGACAAAGGAATCGTTAGATATTATTAGACAGAGACTGGTTAATGCCGAATCCCTTTATGAACGTACCAGCGTGCCACAGGAGGGAGTGATGGGAGTGGTTGAAGTGCTGTCAACAACTCTTTTTTTCAGGTGAAAGATAAAAAGAAACTTTAATATAAAAACAGCTTTTAAATCTAGTAATACAATTCGAAGCCTTCTTAGTAAAATAAAACCGGAGAACAAACAAAATAAGGAATGAATTTACCAAGTTCCTTGTGAGTGTGGTGAATCATACATAGGTGAAACGAAAAGATCACTATCTGCTAGGCTTAAGAAACATCAGACGAATACCCAAAGAGGTGAAACAACAAAATCAGGAATCGCCAAACACGCATGGTCAAAACAACACCGAATGAAGTGAACAGAAGCAAAGGTTTTGCACAAGAAGTGACACTGGAACAAACGAAAATTCCTTGAAGCTGCCTTTATTGGACAGAATCAGGGTAATACTTTGAAGCCCCTCCTTGGGCGGAGCCAACTTCTTAAACTTAATGGTTGAGTGATTCAAATCAGAGATGAGATGATTGAAATGTCGTGTATAAATAAAATACAGACAATGGAAGTCTGAAACACAGAATTTATTTCAAATACATCATTGTCTCAAATTTTCAAACAATTCCAGTTCATATTATTAAGAATGACGTAATGTTACAATTATTACTATAGTTTTTTTAAAGGAACATATCAGATATTTTTAGCAAGTGTCTAAGCATCCGCGTAGGAATATTTAGAAATGTCGATAATACCTGACTATAAGATGACATGCCATTTTTTTTTAAATATTTTGCCAAGCGTTTTTTGTTTATTTTACGAAAAAAAAACACTTTTTTTAACTGAGGTATTATTTTTTTTTATAATAAAATTTAAAATTAATTTAGCTTATCCTAAAAATGCTTTTGTTTGTGAAAAAAAGTAAACGAGCAGGAAAATAATGTTGTTTTTTTTTATTTTAGTCGCCGAAACGCAATATTCTGCCACGTGCTTTGTGTTTAACAACAAAAAAAAATTACCTTTAACTTTAACCATTTTAACTGCATCATTAAAATTTGTTTTTTTTTACACAAAAATTTAAAAATAATTTAACTCATTCTAAAACTGCTTTGGTTTGTGCAAAATTGCTAACGTGCAGAAAAATAATGACGTTTTTTAATTTTAGTGAATTTTGTGAAGCGGAACGATTTTACTTGTTTTAAAACATTGGGGAAAAATTTAGCGGATCTAAAACTATTTCTAAACTGTTTTTTAGAGTTTTATGATTTAAACTATACATATCTTGTGATGTACTGTTGTTTATTTTAGAGAAAGCTTCCGGAATTTCTTCTTTGGTCGTCGGGTGCACAACAAATGTGTTTGAACTGAACGGCATATGAGTTAAGGGGTCTATATTAAAATTGTCTAAAGGTAAGCGTTTTATAACCTCAGTCGCTACGTTCGAAACTATGATATCTGTTAGGATTAAGGAACATCAGACGAATACCCAAAGAGGTGAAACAACGAAATCAGGAATCGCCGAACACGTATGGTCAAAACAACACCGAATGAAGTGGACAGAAGCAAAGGTTTTGAATTCCTTGAAGCTGCCTTTATTGGGCAGAAGCAGGGTATTTTCAGTAAACCAAGTGTTGAAATTTCAGATATTTGGAAGCCCCTCCTTGGGCGGAGCCAACTTCTTAACACGATTGAGTGTTTTCTCATAGTATATAAGTACTTAGTCTTAGACGATCAGAGATAGTACTGATCAAAACGTCGTGTATAAATAAAATATAGACAATGGAAGTCCAAAATACAGAGTTAATTTCAAATACATCTTTGTCTCAAACTTTCAAACAAACCCAGTTCATATTATTAAGAATGACGTAATGTTACAATTATTACTATAGTTTTTTAAAGGAACATATCAGATAAAAAAGTTTTTAGCAAGTATCCAGCACCTAAGCGTCCGCGTAGGAATATTTGGAAATGTCGATAATACCTGACTATAAGATGACATATCATTTTTTAAAAATATTTTGCTAAGTATTTTTTGTTTATCTTACGAAAAACAACACTTTTTTTAACTGAGGTATTAATTTTTTTGGATGTAAAAAATTTAAATTAATTTAGCTTATCCTAAAACTTTTTTTGTTTGCGAAAAAATGTAAACGTTGTTTTTTTATTTTAATTGCCGCCATTTTGGCACGAAAATGACATATTCTCATTTTTTTAAAAATTTGTATCTTTAATTTGATAAAATCTGCTATTATATACCTTAAGAAGAAAACACTTTTTTTACTTAATCGTCCGCCATTTAAACTGAAGCATTAAAATTTAATTTTTTTTACACAAAAATATAAAACTAATTTAGCTCATCCTAAAACTGTTTTTGTTTGTGAGAAAATGTAAATGAACAGGAAAATAATGTTGTTTTTTTCGTGAATGTTTTACTTATGGAATGGCTATGTCTTACTTAACGCAACGCAATTTTCTACCACGCGCTTTGTGTTTAACTTAGGGATCAAACAAAAAAAACTTTTACTAATCGTCACCCATTTTAACATTCAAATTTGCTTTTTTTAACATTCAAATTTGCTTTTTTTTACACAAAAATTTAAAAATAATTACGTTTCTTATTTTTAGTGCGGCTATCTTGATTTGGGAATGACATGTTTAATTTTTTTATGCAATTTTTTGAGACAAGCGTCCTCGATTTAATATAAATTCCTAGATTCCATGACGTTAGTGTAAATACCACACCAGAAGGGCAAAATTACTTTTTTCTCGATAATTTTGCCGCCATTTTGAATATCAAATGTCAAATCAAATATTTTTTAAAATTGTAGCGGAGACGAGCTTCAGAAAAATCAAATCGAAATCAATTGGGTGATAGTGAGAAGCTCTCACTTAATCCAAATATATAAAAAAAAATTGACATATGTCACTTCAAAATAAAATGGCGGAGATTTCAAAAATTTAGTTTTTCGAAGATTTTTTCTTTACTTTTTAAGTGAGGATCTACTGACCGGCTTCTTAATCTCACAATAAAAAATATTAGAAAAGACGTGGGGGTTTTTTTGTATAATTCTAATGACTAGAAGACAGTGTATAGGTTTTTTGAAATCTATTGTTAAAACATTTTTTATTTTTAATATAGTTAAAATTTGCATGAGGTTAAAATGAATTAAAATAAAATGAATTTGTTAATATCTTAAGTAATACTGATAAGGACTTACTTCTTAAAGAGACGAACAGTGAATTCGACGAGAACAATTAGAATTGACATTTAGGACCAGTAGCAGTACCTATTAAAGTAAAAGTAATTTAAAAATGTACACTTACATAGTTAAGCTTAAAATCGTTAGATTAAAATTAGAATTACAATGGTCAACCTGGTATAAAAGACAGAGTAAAAATACTTAAAAACAGACAGTTTTAGACAACAATTCTTAGCTAAACATAAAAATAAAACATAACTTAAACTAAACGACACAGAGGTATAAAAATGGATAAAATTCAAATATAATATTATACTCAATTTAAAATATTTATCACAAAAAGAACAAAAGAAAAGAAAGAAATAGGAACATTTAAACTGGTGTGTCATTATAAAATTCAGTGAAATCATAGTATGATTTCTCCAATAAAATGCTTTTAAGAGACTTTCTAAATAACTTAATTGTTTTTAATGATTTTAATCTAGGCGACAAAGAATTAAAGATTTTTTTCCCTTCATAGATAAGGGAAGATTTTGTTAGATTTGATCTTGGAATTGGCAAGGGCAAATCACCAGCATAGCGGGTATCATGTAGTCATGCTCCATTCCCAGCAACAATGTTATAATTGTTTTTATAAATTAATGTACATATTTCCAGGATGTATAAGGATGTCATGGTTAGAATTTTCTGTGATCTAAAAAGTGGGCTACAACTATCTCTTTGATGTACTTTGGAGATGAATCGCACTGCCTTTTTTTGCAAAATAAAAATAGTTATTAAAAGCAATTGGTTGGTCGATTCTGAAAATAATATGCCATACCTTAAACGTGATTCAAACAGTGCAAAATAGACTGATCGTGCAACTCCAGAGCCCAACTCAGCTCTCACAATGCGGATGACAAAACATGCAGAGGATAATTTTTTACCAAGCTGGAGAATATGGTTTTCGAATTCTAATTTGTCATCTATAACAATACCAAGGATTCATGTTGTGTCAGTGGTTCATCAACCAATTTAATTCCCGACATATTAAAAGCTAATTTATTAGCATCACACCAAAACTTAATTTTTTTAAGGTCTTGAGAAATGATTAATTTAATTCAACATCCATGTAAATATTCCGAAGATGTCTAATTTAGCGATAAAAAAACTGATCCTTGTGGGACCCCACACGTTACTCCCTTCACGGATGAACTATCCTGTGGACCCAAAACCACTTGACTCCTTTCACTGAGGTAGGACATAAACCATTCAAGGGCGGTATCCCTAATGCCATATTTTTCCAGCTTCCACAGCAGTATTTCGTGATCTACATAGCCAAATGCTTTCGATAGATGATAAAACAGCGTTGCTGAAGCCTCCTTGTTGTTGATATTGTTATATACATGTTCTAGAAAGGTAAAAATGGCATCATGAGTCCCCCTAGCTGGTTAAAAACCGAACTGATCCTCTTCTTTACTATTTTTTCTATAACCTTAGATAAGGGAGCAGAGAAATTGGTCTAAAATTGCTAGGCTCGTTTGACACCCCTCCCTAATGTAGTGGTATTACCAACCTCTTTTTTAAACTTGAAGGAAATATTCCTGTACTCCAAGAGTTGTTTATAGCCTCTGAAAGCGCAATAAAGGCACTGTCAGAAAGTTTGGAGAGAACTTCAACTGAAAGCCCGTCCTAACCAGAAGATTTTTTGTTTGATATTTAACTCAGGGCATATTTAACCTCATTGATAGTAGTGGGATAAAAGTCAAAGAAATCACACATATCAACTACATTTAAGTAACTTAGTGGGTCAATATTAGAAGAGAGATTCTGAGTTATATTCTGTCCTATCGTGCAATAATAATTATTTAAAACATTAGGGTGAATATTGATTTCCACCTTAGTATGATTATTTTTATTAAAAAAATCATTTATCATAGACCAACTTTCTTTTTGTTTATTTTTAGAATTTTTAAATTTATTTTTAATTACCCTATGATAAATTGTTTGGTACTTGTTACAGTATTCCACAAATTTCGTTGATTTGTTTTTACAAAACTTTTTTATATGTTTTAGTGAACGCATATTTACAGTTGAGGCTTTTATTCCTTGAGTAATCCATGTCTTATTAGTTTTATAATTTTTTTGTTTTAGCCACTTTAAAGGAAAGGCCTTATTAAAAATTGTTAAAACCGTTGAATGAAAGGATAAGAGACGTTCAGGAGAGCGCTTTATTCCTTCCCAGTTAACATTTTGAAGTTCCTTAAAGGTGGAAACATATTTTTTATTGTAAATGTGCCCCTTTTTTCTATTTGTTTTTTTATTAGTTATTTTTATCGTAAATTTAGCCCTAACTGCTGTATAGTTCATTTTGATCGTTACAAGTTTACCGTAAGACCTTGGGAACAAAACTACAATAACTTCCTAATATCTCGCTCGAATTAGTTCTAACCGAAACTCTCTGACTGCCATCTCGTTTCTCTCTCTTTTGCGACGAAGATCTCTGTCTATATCGCTGGAATGCAGAACCGGCTAATTTCATCTCGTTTTGCCTTGGTTTTGATTCATCGTTTTAACCTCACTTTTTTGTTATTGTCATGATATTTCACATGAAAGATCATGCAATTCTTCTTTTAATTTAAAAGAAAATGCGTAAGTGATGGAAATCTAGCGTTAAGTCCCATTTTCAAAAAACCGACGAGTGTCAATCATCGGCGAGTGCTAGCGATGTAAATTCGTGCCTGCGACCCCTTCTCCATGCGGAAGTGACGTCAAACATCTTCTTTCCATAAAAGTCATTGCTGCATGGCAAGCCGTCCTTTCCATTTGTAGACGTATATTCCTACGGACCTCCACCGCCATGTTCTTTGGAACTGCGCATTATGCGGAAATAGTGAAACAAAGTTAGCTTTCTGATCGTTAGTTTATTCAGTTTGCTGCTATTTAATTATAGTGGTTAACGATGGCGCATGGCGTGGAGAACTGCGTGAAAAAATCCGAACACCAGGTATGTTTCCACCATTTTGTTAAACACGTTTTTGCATTTTTTATCTATAATTTTCAAGTCACTACTGTGTATTTTTTACATTTTCTAACAATGGGGTTTTCTCTTATTCTGACTTTTATTGCGGTACCGAATTTTCCTACAGAAGATTTTATTGCGGAACCAGATTTTCCTTGGGAAGACTTTATTGTTGAAGCGGAAAGACACCCTCATTTTCATGACGTCCTGCCCCATACCTACCTAGCTTTGTTCCATTGAGGTCAATTCTTTGAGATCTTTTGTCAGACTTCGTACCTTTATCTGGGGAGATTTTGCTTGGCGTGTGCTGCTGGTCCCTGACGTTTGGAAGCTGTACAAATCCTTGCCTATAGAGCAGACGTACTGGTCGCTGTGGAATCAAAGCTAAGTACCTTTTTTGAAGCTTTCACCCTTCGCCTTATGCATTTTTAATTAATTTTTTTTGGTTTTTTGCCACACCTTTATGTATTTTTTATGGGTAATGGGAGGTTATATATTATCGAGGTTATTTTAAGGGGGGAGGTGGTTTTCTTGTGGCTTTTAAAACACAAATAACCCGCAGCCATTTCATGATGACGGACGCTTGTACAATATTTTATCAAATATTCAAGAAAAAGTCAAAAAAACTTAGTCTGACATAAAAGCTAGTATAAAAGGTTTAGTGTTTATATAGTGTTTTGGGGTTTATATGGTTTTGTTTTTTAAACTTTAATGACGGACGCTACAACAAATAGAAGTGAAATAAATCTATTTTATATTTTCTTCGAATATTAGCGAATTGGTTAAGGATTTAATTCAAACTTTGTTATGGTGTAGTGTGCATTGGTAGTATATTTACTTTTTCAATTTTATTATATGTTTAATTTAATAGATAACTATATGATAAAATTAAACGTCTGATGACGGATGCTACATGACGGACGCTACAAGATTTTTATCAAAATTTTTATATTTTGTTTTTAAATTTGTTTAAATAAAAACAACAAAGATAACTACAAAACAACTCTAAATTTAACAGATACAGAACTACTAAAATACAATACATGATTCATAACTGGAGTTTTTTGTTTGACCGGTTTACAATGAATTGTCACTTAAATTTGAGAAGAAGAAGCTATAGGCGTTTGACAAGTCAATTTGTTTACTTTTGACATCTCGCCAAACCGTCCGTTTTACCAAGCCTCCGAGTGCATGTACAGTACCCTTTGCGTGGCTGGTGGCAAGAAATTTCTATTCGACTCTGGGCATGTTAAAGTCTATATCATAGTAACACAAATTTGAAATAATAAATTTGTTTTTAAATTGAGGAGCGCAGACGTCTGAAAAAATCACTGTTTTTCTTATATTTTGTAATAATAATTCGGGATACTTTAGGTAAATTTTCTTAAAAATGTTTTGAAGAAACGCATAAAAAGTAATTGAAAAAGTTTGTTCTGGTGTCCAGACAACACAAGTAGATATTGTCACTTGTTTGTGCAACCAGTGTGCCAATTGAATTTCATTTTTAGAGACCAGGGAGTAATTTTCTACTACTATGGTCTTATCTTCGGCAAGATGTTTCTGAAAGTAACAATCTTGTCGTCTTTTTACTAAACAGTGAGTTTTAAACACTCTAAGTTGGCTCTCCAGAGTTTGATTACCAACGAAAGTGTGCTGGATGTTAATTGGAATTCATTATCCTTCCACTGCTTGAACTTGACAACTATCTCGTCCAAATCAAGCAAATATTTGATCGAAGACAAAGTACCCTTTTAGGCCCTAAAACGCGGACGCTAAAGTGCAAGGTCCGGTCATGCATACAAATCTATAAACAGATAAAAAGTGTGCGTTTGTTGGTTTTTGTAAATGATTTAGCAAATTTTACCCTTAAAGAAGAACAAAAAATCCCACTTTCCCATTTCATATAAATAAAATTGTCACCAAACACTTTAATTTCTAATATTTTACTAAAATAAAATAAGACGATGTTAAACAAATCAAAATGTCTCTAAAACATAGCCTACTATATATACTTTAAACGATTATTTTTGTAAGTGTGCGGTGAGGACGGGCAAAATATAGTTTTATGGGCCAGTTAATGAAAACTAGAATCATTTTACAAAATATATGAAAAATTTAGATCTTAACAGTTATATTTTATAATAAAAGTAACGTATATAAAAAAATCTAAATTTGGCTCCTTGGTTTCAAATTCTATGGAATGGCTGTCCGATAGAAGTAGGCTCTTGCCGAACATAATATCTAAGGATAATTTTTTATAGACTCGTTTATACTGTAGACTTTTGCCGATTTCAGATCTAAGGATCACATTTTATAGACTTATATATGGGCAATATGTCATGTTACATATTTTGGTGTACGTACTCGTATTAGTAATATTTATTGGTAGGTTGTGCCGTGCGGCCTTATTTTAAAAGTTAAGTATTTGCGTGGTGGCGTTGTATTATATTTTGCTTGCTTTGCGACTTAGTTTAGCTATTTTTTTGTATGCAAATTGCGATTAGGATATTTATGGCGCTATGCGAATAAGCTTAGATTTTAACTCCTTATTAGAAATTCTCTGAGGCGAGAATACAGTAAGCATTACTATACCTAAATGTTACTTGTTTAATAGTTTTTGTAAAGTCGTAAGTCTTACTTGTCGAGCTTTCCCTTACTTTCGGTATAAGTCAAACTTAATTCCCTGTTAGTTTCCTTGTTTGAATATTTTTAATTTTTGGTATAAGTCAAACTTTATTGCATGTTAGTTCCTTGTGTGAATATTTGTCATTTTTGCCCATTTAAATGTGTAAATTTTAAATGTCTTGTGAATTATATCATAGTTTAAACTTTTAAAATAAATTATGCTTTATAATTTAACTGCCTTGCTTTATTTTATAGAAAGCCAAAATAAAACAGAGCCTATTACTTCATTAATTAAAGATACTTAAAATAAACTTAAGACTTTCTTTGCTTGCTTCTCTGGCAAGATGGCGCCTTATTTGTTTTGAACGCCCTAATGCTCTAAAATTGGCAATACTGAGCGACCGATTTGAAGTGAAATAAACCACAGAATAAAATAATTTTAAGATAAATTACATGTAAAAAGAAAAAATTGTTTTACTAGTCTCATCTGCAGTTTTAGGTCAGACAAACGGCATCCTGATTTTAAAAAGTATAAAGGACGACTTTTACACTTGACAAATTGCATTGATTATTTAAAACCGTCAGATAATAGCGCTACTGAATGTAAAGCAAGATTGCTAGCTCAAAATTTGCTTCTTATTGATACCCTTGAACAAAAAGCAACTTCTTTTGGTAATTTAGATAATTCAGTTGTAGAAATTAATGGTTTTCCTCAAACTTCTTCACAGAGTTTTTTTTGCTGAGAACCCAAAAACTTCAGTTCAATCCCAGAGCGAAGTAGTATCAGATACAAGTCAAAATGTCAATCGTAGTTTCATTTTAAGTGATCAATCCTTGGATAATCTTGAATTTATGCCTCGTATGAGATCTAGTAATGTTGATTTGATGACACATGATGTTGACTTATTTGAAAATAATGTTTTCCAGAGGAATGGTGATAGTGTGCCGAATAATGACTGTAGTAATAGTGTGGCCCAACAAAATATTGTAGTACCCCAGAGTTTAAATGAATTGCGTTTAAGTTTGGATCAAAATCTTTCCAGCCAAAGCGTTGTAAAACAAGCAGTTAACAGAAACTTTATTTCCCAACCCTCAAATTTGCATAATTCAGATCAGGATATAGGTCAAAACATAGGTCAGAATCCAGCCAATAACAGTAACTTGTGGCAAAATAATTCTGGTCAAATTAAATTGTCAAAATCAGATTCAAAACAATGTCAGTTCACTCAATCCTTTCGTAAATAATAATAATAACTTTTTACAAAATAATTCAGATCTAATCACATTCAAAATAACACAAACTTACTCTTAATCATTTAATCAATAATAATAATTTTTCACAAAATAATTCTTGTCACACTAATTTATGTCAGAATTTGAGTCAAAACTTAAGTCAAACTGCACTCAATAATAATAATAATTTACAAAACATAAGTCAAAAATCAAATTGTCAAAATCATGTTCAAAATAAGGCAAGTCCGCTTAATACGTTAGTCAATAATAATAACTGTTTACAAAATAATTATTGTCAAAATTTATTGGGTCAAAATGTAGGACAAAATCGCATGCAAAAAAAATGCAAGATTACTTAATCTTTCAGTCAGTAATTATGTACAGGGTGGTCCAAATTCGAGGGGCCTCTATAGCTTTGGGCTTTTGCAGCATAGTTAGCCCAAAACTAATATACATGTTACGGGCTCGATTTTCAAGAGAAGTCGAAAACTAAAAACCGCATTGCGATATGTCAAAGCGTTTCTGAGCTACAGGGTGATTCTCAAAAATGTGCGATTTTAAAGACCTTCTATATCTTTTTCATTTGTAAAGAGAGATTTTCATTAAAAAAATTTTTTAAAGATTTTTTAAAGAAAAATCTATCTGTTTAACCGATTTTCTCTTAAAACCTTTAGTTCCCGAGATATCACACAAAGTTATATTTCTTTAAATGGGATACCCCCAATTTTTCTAAAAAATCGGTTTTTTAATAAAATTTCCTGTAGAAAGATGTGATCGGTATTTATTAAATAGTTTAAAAGATATTTGCATATTTTGATATTAATCCTAGTAGGCGCTGTGCGCGCCTAAATGTGTAAATAAAATTTTATTGTTTTTTTTCATACAAAATCAAGTTGGCTACGACACGAGGGGACACAGCAACCTCGAACTTTAACTTCTAGTTTACTATAATTACCAATCCTAAAATAATAAACAAAAATAAAATTATTAAAAGTTTTCATTTAAAATTTTTATTAATTAAACTATGTAACACCTAAAATCTAAATCTAACAATTTTTTTTAATTCTAAAACAAAAACAAATTGACGCCCGTTTTCTTGTAAACATGTCCTACATCTTCTCTTGACGCTATTTTCTGCATTGAGAAGTTCTACCGCACGAAATTGCCTGAATGCAGTACGAAGTGCCTCTTCCAATTCCCTTCTAGTAGTAGTAATTCTAGGGGTCAGGTCTGGAGACCTGGGGGGCCATAAATAGGACCTTTATTTCCGATCCAGTTTTCGGCAAACACAATATTTAGCAAATTAGTAATGTCTCGTGCATTGTGAGGAGGTGCACCGTCATGTTGAAAGTATAGCTCATTATTTTGCTGAAGTGCCAAATTGTCAATAAACGGAATCACCTGCTCTTCTAAAATTTGTTGGTATCTTTCGGCATTTAAATTTCCATCAAAAATATATGGCTCAATAATTTGTCCTCTGTAGATGCCTACCCATACCTTAAAACTGAACCTTCCCCGATTTGCTTGTTCCACCATAATATGGGGATTTTGCTGTTTCCAGTAATAGCAGTTATATCTGGTGAATATTCCATCACTAGAAATCGTTGCCTCATCCGTCCAAATAACTTTTCTGGCAAAATCGGGTTCTTCTTGGCTTTTATTTAGGTACCATCTGCAAAATGCACGTCTTGGAGCAAAATCTCGTTGCCGTAATTGGTGCACCCGTCGGGGTTGATAGGGCTTAAACTTGTGTTTTTTAAGCACCTGAACGGCATTGCTGCGTGGAATTCTAGTGTTTCTCTCCATAGCCCTGGTGGAAGTATTCAGGTTAATTTCTATTTCTCCTAGAACCGTTAGTTCTTCAACTCTCTATCTCTGGCTAGGCTTCTATACGTCCTAGGCCGCGGTTTTGTAAAGGATCCGTATTCTTGTAGATGACGTTTTAACTTTTGAGCTAGGTTGCCCTTTTTCCGGATATCTCTGGAAATATAGATTTAACGCTGTCTGTCGATTTTCGTTACTTTCAATATAACATTTTATCATGTCGTCCTTTTTAAAGTTTTCAAACATTTTTATATCTTGACGAAGACGTCACTTTTGACACTTGGGCTTGTTTATCATGGCAATTGTTTTTATTTGATCATAGCTACCTAGATAGATACCTTAAAACTGCATAGGTCAGTGTTAAACACAGCCTACTATGGTAATTATTAAAAATTGCAGATATCTGTTTAACTACTTAATAAAAATAGCTGTATGACACATCGTTTAACAGGAAATTTTTTTTTGAAAAAATTGGGGTATTCCATTTAAAAAAATGTAATTTTGTGTTATATCTCGTGAACTAAAGTCTTTAAGACAAAATCGGCGAAACAGGTAGATTTGTCCTTAAAAATCTTCATAAAATGTTTTTAATGAAAATCTCTATATTTACAAATAAAAAAATTGTAGAGGGATTTTAGAAATGCACATTTTTGAGAATCACCCTGTAGCTCAGAAACGCTTTGACAATCGCAATGCGGTTTTTAGTTTTCGACTTCTCTTGAAAATCGAGCCCGTAACATGTATATTAGTTTTGGGCCCTCGAATTTGGACCACCCTGTACAAAACAGTTTAGGCCAAAACTTTAATCAATTTTTGGATCAAAGTACCCCTAACACCAATTTAAATAGTCAAGTTATCCAATCCAATTAGTTTTGCTAATCTTAACCTAGCATGTAAAGATTTAAACAAGAGTGCGAGAAACAAGTCGAATAGGCGTTTAACTTATCTGATAGTGGTCAAAAACAAATTAGTTTGGCTAAACTTAACCTAGCATGTCAGGACTTAAACAAGAGTGTTCATACGAGTAAGCGTGCGAGTAACAAGGTGAGTCGGAGTTTAGCTTATCTGATAATGAGAAAAATCCAATTAGTTTTGCTAAACTTAACCTAGCATGTCAAGACCTAAACAAGAGTGTCCATACGAGTCGCGTGCGAGTAACAATAGGAGTAAGCGTTTAACCTATTTGATAATGGAAAAAATTCAATTAGTTTCGGTAAAGTTAACCCAGCATGTGAATACTTAAACAAGAGTGTCCATACGAGTAAGCATGCGAGTAACAAGGCTAGTAAAGTGCATTCGTTGTAAGAAGTCCGCTAAGCCTCTTGAGCAGGTAAGTCGGTGGTTCTCAAACAATAAATTATATTTTTGGAACATGACGAATTACATTTTCTAAATAATAGTAGTTTTTACATCTAGTGGCTAAAATAGTGCTTTTTACAAGCGTTGGTTTAAATAACAAGTGGAGACAATTTTTTTTATACCTTCATCAAAAACATGATTTAAGTAACTGTTTTAGCTATTGTTTTATATCTAAACGCAGGGTTAAAATATCCCAAGGTTAGTTTAACTCTGGGTTAAAAATAGTATAAAACGATAGCTTGTGAAAAACCAAGATAGGAATGTAAAAACCATTTTGCTCTATCCTTAACCGTTTCGATGTTACGGGCTCTTAAAGTTAAAAAATGTCAATTTTCACCTGTCAATATTCTAAAAACAGTTGAACATAGGTATATGATATTATACAAAAAATGTACCTAAAATATTTTGTAGAATCCAAAAATGCAAAAATATACAGGGTGTTCAATTTAAAATAAGAAAATTGTTGCCAATGGCAAAATTGCAAATATGAGAGTATTTCATAAAGATAGTTTATATGGACTTGTTAGAATAGAAAGGTTGAAAAGTTTCCACTGTATAGTTTCCAAAATATTCTAATAGGTTACTCACCTTGGGACACCCGGTATATTGACCTTAAAATCCCCCATGCTAGAAAGATGCCCTCCAAAGTGGCACATAATCGTAGGGTTCTCAGTATAATTAGTTAATTGAAGAGACAGTTGTATTGTTTCTTAAAAATAAACATTGATATTTTACTAATAAACAACAAAAAAACTTGCATATATATGTGACCGTAAAAGCTTGTATATTCAGCACATCCAAACCGTCATTTAAAAATTCCATTCTTAATTTTTTTGACCGTTTGAGGTAAGAATCTTCTCCTAAGGATGATTTAAGGCTCGATATCTGGCTTCTGAAATTTAGGTATTCCTTAAGACTAAAAAGAAAAGCTGAGCAAACCAAATCATCTACTTAGGACCGATAAGAGACCCTTAGCGTAAAGGAATTCTTAGAGCAAACGCAGAGCAATTGGGCATAAAGCATGACTTTTTTGGTTACCGATGCAAATTTTTTATTTTTTTTTGATCACGGGTGCAAAAAAAGATTTCTGTCCGTTTTTTACCCAAAATTAAAGAGAAATAGCGGAAAATAGTAATATTGAAAAAATCTAATTATTCTTGCCTAAAATAAAGCAATTTCCGCCAGTTTTCACTAAGTATTTACGAAAAAATTATTTAAAAACATCGTAGAAATATTAAACTGTCAAATATTAAAATGTCGCAACAACGAACGTCACCAATAAAAAGACACATCGCTATGGCAACCATTGTTATTTCATTTACCAGCCACCTTGATTTATAGTGTAAAGATGGTCTGTTTTGCGAGAAGTGCTCATCGTTCGAGATTTTTAAAAGTATTTTCCTGTTTTTCTTGGGTTTTTTGATAAAGGTATTAAAAAAATTAGTGTTCACAACTCGTAGATAAACTGTGCTTTTTTTTACTCGCGTTTTTAAATACTTCGCTGCGCTCGTTATTTAAACCAACGCTTGTAGAAAAAGCACTATTTTAGCCACTAGTTGTGAAAACTACTATTTTTGCATCGGTAATTAGGAAAGTCATGGTTTGGACATTTGTACACAGTACTTAAAAAATCATTTAAAGTTAATAAAAAATAATTAGGTAGAAAAAGATTATTTCTTAGCTTCTATAGTATTTAGGCAAATTAGTTTCACGAATTCCTTTTTATAAAGTTTTGGTTCTAAAAAGAACCAATATTGCAGTCTTGCGATAGATCACACCTACTTATAAATGCATACTAAAAATAGTCTTCGTCTGCATCTGAAATATCATCATCATGCTTTCAGAATCATTATCATCATCCGTAATAATTAACGATCTTACTTCGTCTATAACCTATTGTCTCATAAGATTCAAAAATAATTTTTTCCGTGTGTTCAATGCATTTCCGCCATTCTTCTTTGCCCACTTTGCTAAGTGCCTCCTCCCACAACTTTATAACGCTAGGCTCACCGATATTTTTACAGGCATGTTTGTCATAATAATTTTTGCTAATACCCCATACCAATTCAATTGCGTTATAATGGCAATGGTAGGGTGGTAATCTCAAAACTTGATGTCCATATTTAAGGGATAATTCGTTAACACACTTGCTTAAAAGATCACTTTTTAAAAATACATTTTCATTGTTTATGTTTTTCTTTGACAACCACTCTCTTATTTCTTCTTTTTCCAGCTGCTTGTAGGAAATTTCTCTTCGAGTCTCGTATGGTAAGACGTATTGTCCAAAACAATTAAGGAAGGGTTTTCTAAACTTTTTAAAAGTTTTTCCTCAAACCAATGCTCAAAAATGTTAGCATCCATATTGCCGTGATAATCGTCAGTTTTTTTTGTTGATGAAAAGATTAAACTGGCATTTGAAATAAACCCTTCTTCATTGCCTGCATGTATTATTATATATATTTTTCCATTACTTGCACGCGTACTGGAATAGCAATGTTTCGATTCATCCTGCCAAGACGATTTTGTTGAAGTTCCGTGCGCAAATACCAATGTTTCGTCAAGAAAAACAACTTGCCTTGGCAATTCCGATTTTTTGTTTTTTTATGTAATCTCTCAAAAATTGACATCTTCTTGACATGTTTAAAGCCGATCTCTTTTAAAATTTTGGACAAACTGGTAATTCCAATATCGCAAAGTTGTTTTTCCTTTATCTTTTCTAGAATAGCTTTGAGGGTAACATATTCCTTTGACTTATACATATCATAAACAATATTTCTAATCGATAGTTTAATCCCTTGGGATAGATCAAAGGTTTTTGAATGTTGTCGAACCCTTTTATATGGTCTGTCCAATTCCTCTTCACTCTGTTTTCGAAGTCTTCTTAAGGTCTTATCTGAAATGCCGAAAGCATCAGACGTTCGTTTTTGCACTGCCAAAACAGACACTAACGGGCCCGAGTTATTTTTTTCTAACGTAAAATAACGTTCCACTTGTAATACCAAACGGCGTTCACCTGAAGATAAACACCTTCTAGGCGTTGTGTCACCTTGCTGAACATTTTCCATAACTTTGCTTTATAACTGCTTTAAATTCCGTAATTCACACACAATAAGAAACAAACTAAAAGCAAATAAAAGCATACCTACTTATTTAAAATAGAACATACCATCCCCAACTGGAGCAAATTTTAATTATTTCTTAGAAGCAATAAAACCTATTTGCAGTGATTATTAGCATTGACGACAGCTCCAGATTTACCTATAATGACCCCAAAATAATTAAATTCTCGGAAAATATAACTGTCAAAATATTTAACTTATTGATGCAAAAAGTTTTTCGAAAGTATAAGTGAAAAATAAAATAAAATAGAAATATTTATCGTGGTGTAAGTGTAACGCGTTATTCTTAAATAATTTTGTTTCAAGACCGCTGATACATACAGTGGACCAGTGGGATGTCTGACACGATCAAGTACAGCGAGGGCATTCTAACTTAACTGACTTACTGTTCAAAAAGCGATAACATCTTTTGGAGATTTAATCCGATATCGGACTTCATACAGCGAACCGACTTTAGGCGTTTAACCTATTTGATAATGATAAAAATCGAATTAGATTTGCTAAACTTAACCTACCATGTCAAGACTTAAACAAGAGTGTCTATACGAGTACACGTGCGAGTAACAAGGCGAGTAGGCATTTAACTTATCCGATAATAGGCAAAATTGAAATAGTTTTGCTAAACTTAACTCGGTATGTCAAAATTTAAACAAGAATGTCCATACGAGTACGCGTGCGAGTAACAAGGCGAGTAGGCTTTTAACTTATGTGATAATGGAAAAAATCCAATTAGTTTTGCTAAACCCAGCATGTCAAGACTTAAACAAGTGTCCATACGAGTACGCCTGCGAGTATCAAGGCGAGTGTAGGCGTTTTATTTGTCCGATAATGGGAAAAATCGAATTAGTTTTGCTAAACTTAACCTAGTATGTCCATATTTGACTAAGAGTATCTATTCGAGTACGCATGCGTACTCGTATGGACACTCTTGTTTAAGTCTTGACATGCTGGGTTAAGTTTAGCAAAACTAATTAGATTTTTTCCATTATCAGATGAGTTAAAGCCTACTTGCCTTGTTACTCGCACGCGTACTCGTATGGACACTCTTGTTTAAATTTTGACATACTGAGTTAAGTTTGAGAAAACTATTTCAATTTTTCCCACTCTTGTTTAAATTTTGACATACTGAGGTAAGTTTGAGAAAACTATTTCAATTTTTCCCATTATCAGATAAGTTAAATGCCTACTCGCCGCCTACTCGCCTTGTTACTCGCACGCGTACTCGTGCGGACACTCTACTTTAAGTCTTGACATGCTGGGTTAAGTTTAGCAAAACTAATTCGATTTTTTCTATTATCAGATAAGTTAAACGACTCCCAATGAGCATTTTTGGCTATATAGAAGTTACAATAAATAATATAAAACCTTGTAATTATTTACTCGAGGGAAATTATTTAGAAAAAGGAAAAATTGTTGTTAAAATTTGACTCTTTTTCTTTGTATTTTATAATAATAAAAATGAATTTATTCCTTCTTTCTTTTAATTAAATGCCTAGGTATGACTCAATGTTTTGTAATGAGAGCACAGGGCGTGGGTTCAAACCTAAGTTGCAAATATAAAAAAAGGAATTTTGAGATAAGAATTTTTAATATTAATTTTGAAAAATTTTACTTAAGTAACAGGTTGTATCTTCTTTAATTTTATCTTTTACCAAACTATTTTGTGGGCGCCCTGTCTATTAGTTGCAAAGACAGAAAATTGAACTGCTCAATTTATTCAAATATTTATTTCAGAGTACGATTTTAAGTTGAGCCTCTTAAAATCTATTTTCAAAGATTCATATTATGAAATTAAACAAAAATATCTCAACTAGTAAATGTATTAACAAAATAATTTTATAAAAAAATTAGCAAGATTTGAAAAAAAATCAATAAATAATTTACAATGACTAAAATCTCATATTAATTAATATAGTTAACTTAACACAAAAGTGTGGTCTTTCCACAAAAAAGAAATGCATAAATATATTACACAAGGTAAGAAGTGTGGTCTTTCCACCAAATAAATGTAAAGTGAAACTTATATGTTACACAAGATAATAAAGTGTGGTCTTTCCACAAAATAGATGTAAAGTGAAACTTATATGTTACACAAGATAATAAAGTGTGGTCTTTCCACAAAAAAATGCATAACATGGTTTAAAACCAATAAAGGCAAAGGAAAACAACTTAAGGACAAAAATAAGTTGCCTGGGCAATCTTGACACATCAATAAGTTCTTATAGTTAAATAACGTGCTAAACACCTAGTTTCTGTAGTACAGAAAAACTTGACTATAGAAAATATTGTGTTGCCAGATTTTAAAACAGCAAATTTAGGTAGGCAGATTTGCCCAAAGAAACAATCTAGCACATCAACAACCCCTACATAATCTGTAACGTGCTAAACACATCCTTGGCCTTCCAAAAATCAGAATTATGAAAAGTTATTGTGATACTAGATTATGCATATGCCTTCTTAAGAACATATTGACGCACTATACCAAGTTGGCATAACCAACCCTAGGAGTATGAATGGACACACTATAAATAGTCATACTCTAGGTTAATTACTTAAATTTAAAAGTATATAACTCCACCCAGTATCCATTTATCAAAAAAAGTAATAAACTGCAAAACTATATTACCAAAACAAAGGTTAAATAAAATCAAAAAAAAGGTCACACGGTTTATAATTCTGAAGGAATTATAAACCAACATTTATGGGTGTAGGTAAACACACTAAACTATACAATAGTTAGTTACACTCCGTAAATAACGAAACTTAAATATATTTGGCTTCACCACTTCCAAATATAAGTGCCAAAAAAATTTATAAAAAAATCCAAAAAATTGTGAAAAAGGCAAATTTGACCATGTTGACCGCTTGAGTTGAAGAAATTAAGACGCAAGGAAAGTTAGTAAGAATAAAAGCAGGTGTACTTAGCTTTTAACCGTAGATCCTAATCGCACCAGACATCAGTACCCCTCCCTGGACTCTCGATAAAACTGCTGACGCAATCCATGCCACATGGAAACTCAAGAACTCCGGGTGGACACAGGAAGTTGGATGATTGGATTGGAAATCTCTGAACTTGGTCTTAATTCATCGTAGAAGTAAAAAGATGGAAAGTAGCTTGACGGAAACGCTGGTTAAAGAGTTGGTCGTAGGCTTTAAACCATGATGTGGCAGTTTAAGCCTAGGTGGTCATTATGAGAAGTGTGGTCAGTAGAAAGGTGATCTTAGAAGTTGGTAGAAGGGTAGCCCTTGAAGTTGGTAGAAGGTTAGCCCTTAAAGTTGGTAGAAGGTTAGCCCTTAAAGTTGGTAGACGGTTCGCCCTTAAAGTTGGTAGACGGTTCGCCCTTAAAGTTGGTAGACGGTTCGCCCTTAAAGTTGGTAGACGGTTCGCCCTTAAAGCCTATTAATAAAAAACTTACATCAGCCCCCACTATTCTATGAGTTAATAAAAATCAAGGTTTACAAAAAAAATTAATTTTTACAAATTTTTCTTACTGATTTTTAAGGTTATTCCTTGAATCTTGTTTTCTTCCAAATATATTTTAGGTCTTACAAACTGTGCAGTGGATTTGAATAATTATGACACTGCTCTAACTACCAATTTCTAACAGAAATAAAAAATAAAATTTAATGAACTATAAAAATATGCTTGTTATATTATAAAAAATTAAGTGAACTGCACACTGACCAGTTTTAAGGGTACCTAATAAAACTTTACAAAAATTTCAAAAAAAATGGTTTTGAGCTATTTAAAAAAATAATATAATTCAAAAATCAGTAATCCTCAATTTTGTAAGTAATAGTAAGAAATCAAAAAAAATAATTTAGGCTTATAGAAAATAGAAAAACATACCGGTTGTTCTGGCTTATGAATCTGTCAGATTACATTTTTCACTTTGTTGTTAATTTTTTTTGGACACCACTTAGTGCTGCATTTCTAGTGTTGAAAAGAGCTCATCTTTTGGTGTCTTTCTATTTTATAGTAGTCACTCCCTTTACCCCGGGACCCCTTAAAATTCACTGGTTCCCCAACTACACTCCGACTTGACTGTTTTTTATTAAATTTTTTACACTAACCAAGACGACTGCTTCGTCGAATTTAACACTTTAAATGCATTTATAATATTAAAATTTTAAATAGTAAAGATTACCGTTCTACGTAGGCTGTCTTTATTACATGGAGAAAGATGAAAAAGGATAGATATTCTCTTGCATTATCTGCTTCGACGTATGTGATTCCTGTACCTTTTTACGTATGTTCGACAAAGACAACTAGATGGATGGCTTTCGCATACGTTGATTAGGCTAGTAAAAACCGGCTTTGCGACGATTTTGTAGCATGCTGGAGTTAATAGCAAGATTAGTGTAGGAATTCAGGTTGAGGTATTGAGAAAATTGGTAGGTTTGCTTTTATTAATTTGACTTGTAATGTTTTGACTAAAAAAACATTACAAATACCCCCCTTCTACGAAAAAATAAGATTTGCCTTTGACACTTACAAAATAATAGTTAAAAGGGTACATCATTTAGGTTTTCTTATAATTACTTAGTTACTAGTACAAACTAACTGACTTAAAGGCTAGGGATGCTCACTTTCAGAGTCCGATCCACTCAAGGTTGGTTTTAAGTCTTTAACATGGATCCGGGTAAAAACCTGACCTTTACCGTCCAGAAGATCATATATTAAAGGACTGATTTTCTTGGTAACTTGACATTTAATAAAACGCTGAGCAAGTCCAGCAGCAAAAGCTTTAGACGCACTGGAGAGAACATAATTTTTCTTGTAAACCGTATCACCCACCTGAAATTCAATGTTTCTCTTTCGGAGATTGTAATATTTTTCATTCGTTTGGTGTGATTTTTGAAGCAAAACAGAAACCTTTTGGTATATCTCTGGTAGTTTAGCCAATTCACCAACCAATGTTTCAGCGTTAGCAAATTTATAGGGACATTGATACATATTTTCTAGTTTTCCATAATAATCACCGTAAATCGGTACAATCCGCCCGAACACCAGAAAAGATGGACTATATTTGGTAACTGAATTTACTGAATTATTCAAAGCACTCATGATTTGGTAAAGATATTTATCCCATTCTTTATGTTTGTTTTGATTTAAAAAACATCGAATACAAGTTTTAATAGTGCGGTTATAACGTTCACAAAAATTTATCTGAGGATGGTATTTTGCATTGTACCAAATATGCTTAATCTTATACCGTGAAATAAGGTCCCTGAACTCGTTACTAATGAATTGGGCCCCGTTATCACAGACAATAGTCATAGGAGTACCAAATGTCAAAAACATATGATTCTCGACAAACTTGCAAATTTCTTGAGCGGTAGCACGTCTCAAGGGATGTAAAATTGTAAATTTAGTGAACCAATCGACAACGACAAACAGATATGAAAAACCTGACTTGGACCTAGGGTACGGACCCATGATATCCATAGATATTAATTGAAAAGGCATATCAACTTGTTTTCCAACCCCCATTACACCAAGGCGGCCTAATTGTGAAGCTTTCTGTTGGTTACATATATCACACTTTGAAACGTATCTTTTTACATCCTTTTTCAAGTCTGGCCAGAAATATTCTTCTAAGATACGATTATAAGTTTTATTTACGCCAAAGTGGCCTGATAAAGGGGAATCATGATGATTTTTAATAATATTAATTCTCTCTGACTTTGGTATCACTAATTTCCAATTTTTTAAGTTGGTATTAATCCCGTGAGAAGACTCTATATACCTATACAACCGATTTTCTTGTACTGAGTAATTTGGGAATTTTAAAGGGTCATCAGATACTTGTTTTAACATTCTGTCATACCACCTGTCTGTGTAACATTCAAAGGAGGATATTTCAATTCTACTTAAAGCATCCGGTACAATGTTATTTTTACCTTTTCGAAAAATGATCTCATATGTGAATTGAGAAAGAAAGATAGACCATCTAGCTAACCGTCCCACTGGTTGTTGAATTCTTGACAGCCAAAGTAATGCATGGTGATCAGTATAAATTTTAAAAAAACTTCCCTCAATGTAAGGCCGGAATTTAGTTACGGCAAAGATTATTGCATAAGCCTCTCGCTCAGTTACCGTCCAATTTTGCTCAGTACGCGTTAAAGTTTTAGAGGCATAACAAATCACTTTCTCATCATCACCCTCACCCTGCACAAGCACAGCGCCAACCGCAAAATTGCTGGCATCAGTTTGAATAATAAATTGTTTTGAAAAATCGGGATTGGCCAATACCGGCGTGGTTATAAGGCGGGTTTTAAGTTCTTGAAAGGACTTTTCAGCTTCATCCGTCCAGTCAATTTTTTGCTTTTTATTCTTTCCTTGCATTAGTTTGGTTAAAGGACAAATTAAATCAGAGTAACCCCTTATAAACCGTCTGTACCACCCAGTGACTCCTACCCATCTTTTAACTTCAGTGACATTTTGAGGCCTTGGATATTTAACAATAGCAGATACCTTTTCCGGGTTAGCATGTAGACCATTTCTATCAACTACATATCCCAAAAATTCCAATGATGGAAGGCAAAATTTACATTTCTTTAAGTTAATAGTAAAACTCGCGGATTTTAATGTTTCAAAAATTTTTGTCAAGGTTTCAACATGTTTCTCAAATGTATCCGTACAACACACCAGATCATCAAGGTAGACAAAAATATCATTCTCAATTGATGGGTCAAAAAGGGTATCCATTAGCCTCTGTAAAGTTTGCGCTGAATTACAAAGACCAAAGGGCATTTTTGTAAACATAAAATGACCTTTACCAACCACGCTAAAAGCTGTTTTCTCCATTGAATCCTGGTCATGTAACGGAATTTGCCAAAACGCATGTTTAAGGTCAATAGAAGAGAGATATTTCGCGTTTTTAACTTTATCCAGGATTCTGGTTAGATTTGGTAATGGATATCGGTCTTTCTTAGTAATTTTGTTAAGATCCCGACCATCAAAACATAACCTCTTTTCCCCGTTGGCCTTAGGCACAAGAAGAACGTTTGAGCTGTAAGGGCTACGAGAGGGGGTAATAACATCTAACTTTAACATCCGGTCAATTTCATCGTTAACATGTTTATGCATATAAGGACTTAAGAGAAATGGTCTTTTGCGAAATGGCTCTGGGGTGGTAACTTCAATTTTATGAGTTATTAGGTTAGTGCAACCCAATTTTTCTGACACTAAGGTTTCAAATTTCTTTATAACCAACTCCAATTTCGTTTTTTGTTCAGGGTTTAAATCACTTTCAGACTGAATACAAGCTTTAAATTTCTGTTCTTGAACAACAATTTCGTCAATGGAGATCTGAGATAAAATTTCATCAATGTCATCAAAAAAATTTTCATTTTGTAAAAGGTCTAGTAAATCCAATATAGGGTCATTAGTAGAGGGTGGTTTATTGATCGACTGTTCAAATTTTATTTCAGGAAATAGTAAGTTTGTTGTGTGTATCTTTTCATTACTGATAGGATTATTTTTAAAAAAATTGTTGACTATATCTTTAATTAATAAGAATTGACAATCATATTTAAAGCTAGGGTTTTTATGTTGAGAAATTGATGAAATTTGAGAATGGCCAGGGGTATTTCTAATTTGAGGGACTGGTGACAAATTTTGATTTATTTTAATTTTATTATTACTGTTTAGGGATGATAATTGATTATCTTGTGATGTTTCATTGAAACAAAAAGAATTATCCGCAAAATTAAGATATAAATTAAATTTTCTACAAAAATCTATCCCTAAAATCATTTTGTGTTTTATACTGGGCACTATTAAAAACTCAAGTTTTTTTGTGTGATTTTCAACAGAAATAGGAATAATAACCCGACCCTTTACTTCTTGAGAATTCCCATCAGCTGTGCTAACAGAACTGTAATTATGTGGCAAGATTTGTATTTTATTTTTTAGCATTAACTCATATCCCGATTTGCCCAAGACAGATTTCATAGCTCCGGTGTCTAATAAAGCTGAAATATCTAAATTTTTGAATTGAATGGATATATATGGCCTCAAGTCGTTACCATGTTGAAGGAAAAGCGGTGAAATTTGATTGTTAAGAAAAAAATTTTTGACAATATTAAGCCATTCCGACCAGTTGTTTTGCTTGGAGTATTCTTTATGATTGGGTTTTTGAGCTTTAGTTCGAAATTTTGAAGGTTTATTTTTATTGAGAAAATGGTCTTTTTGGGAGGATTTTAAGTCGTTATTTGGTAGGTTCTTGGTTAAAGAAAAGTTTTTAACAAATTGAAGCCATTCTGACCATTTATTTTGCTTGAAGAAATTTCGGCTATCATATTGAGTTTTATTTTGGTCAGAATAAGTTTTACTTTTGTCACCTTGAGTTTTTTTATTGTGAGTAAAGTTTTTATGCTGTGTACGGTCAAGGGGTTGTAAAGAACTTATTTGAGGAGATATATTTTCTGTTTGGGTCTGCGCTGATGTAAAGGAAATAGTTTGAGTGGAAACAGTGGAAGTAATGATTTTTTGACCAGTTTGGTCGGTATTTTTTATGCATTCGCAGTCCCACCCGACCTTGGAGCTGCGCTGGGCAAGTTTTTTTGAACACACCGGGCATTCACGCACTGTTTTATTTTTGTAACCACATTTATAACAAAATTTCGTTCTGGGTTTGGTGCATTTTTGGAAAGTATGGGTATCTTTTTCTCCACAATTCCAACAAATTAAACTGTTTAGGGCACTAATGTTTGGTTCAAGGTTTTCAGTTTGACTTGGGGAATTTGATTGAAGTTGAATATTAGAAGTTGAAACGCTTGTACCTTGAGAATTTTCATTTGTAAGACTTGGATTTTGGTAAAAAGGATCATCACAGGAAATTTCATTAATCTTAAAATTGTTCTTTGGTCGTTGATAGGCTAATTCTGGTGCCATTAAGTTTATATTATTATTTGTAGAAGGAGTCTGAAAGTTTTGTGATCTAATTTTTGTTTCCTCTATCATTCTACACAAATAAGTCAATTCATCGAGGTTCATAACTTGTTTCAATGCCAAATGATTCTGGTAGTAAGGTTGCAAATTTTTTATTACAATTTGGACCTGTTCCCATTCACTAACTTGTCTCGTTAAGCGAGTAAATAAAGTTTGCATAATACTAATGAAAATGATTGGCCTTTCGTTAGGTCCCTGAGTCCTAGAATGTATTTCTTGCCAAAGTTGATTTTCAAAATTAGTCGGTAAAAAGTTTATTTTTAATTCCCTAACCAAATCGTCCCAAGAATTTATTCTTTGCTTTATTTGTCGATACCAAGTTCTAATTTGACCCTCAAAAAATTCATGTGCAAATGTTAGAAGTTGATTTTTATCAATGTTGTATGACAACACAAACTCTTCGACTTTATCTAAAAATGTCAGTACACTCCCACTACCAGTAAATTTAATATTGTTTTGATGAATATAACCTATTTTTCTGAATAAATTCGCATCATTGCTATGTTGACCAGAATAATTTTTTGAATGAGAAAATTGTTGGATCCCATACTGGGGTAGTTGAGTAGGAACTTGAGGCAAGGGATTGGCAAAATTTAAATTATTATTGTTGTTTTGAAAGTATTGACGTGGAACAAAATTTGGGTGGTTACTGGTTAAAGGAAATTGTGAAAAAGTATTAGTATTTAAATTTTGAGAATTAAAATTTTGATTAGATAAAATCTGATGCTGAGAGTTTAATTGAGTTTGACCAAATGTTTGATGGGTAAACTGTTGACTAGGTATTTGGTTGGTAGCAGGCTGAAAGTTTAAATTTTGGTTGGAAAAATGTTGTGAGTTGTTCAAGGTTGGGTTGGTCTGATAATTACCTATTGGGTTTGATAATTGTTGGTTAAAATTGACCTGAGGATTAAGTGGACAACCTGACGTCTGATTATATAACTGGTTTTGGTTTGAATTTAAATTTAAATTGGGTAAAAAATTAGAGGCTGGATTTATACCGCTACTTAGAGTAGGTTGGTAGTTGATATTTGGATTACCAAGGTTTTGATTTTGACATGGTTGATAAAAATTTGAGCCCATCATGGATTGATAGTTTAAAATTTGACCAGCATTGCTTTGATTCAAGTTGGCGTTGGGGTTGTTTGGATTGTTTATAGCCTGTATTTGTAAGGGTTGGTTGATATTTAAGCTTTGACTAGTCTGATTTTGGTTTGACATATTTTGGCCTGGATTTGACATTGAAATTTGACCTACATTGCTTTGATTTAAATTTGTATTGGGGTTATTCATAGGCATAATTTGTAAAGGTTGACTAAAATTTGAACTTTGAATAGTTTGAACTTGGTTTGACATATTTTGACATTGATTTGACATCGGGTTTTGACCTACATTGCTTTGATTTAAGTTAAAGTTGGGGATAATGGTGTTATTTATAGGCAGCGTTTGCAAGGGATGATGGAAATTTAAACTTTGACTAGTTTGATTTTGGTTTGCCATATTTTGACATTGGTTTGACATTGAATTTTGACCTAAATTATTTTGATTTAAATTAGCATTGGTGTTGATCGGGTCGTTTATAGACGGGGATTGCAAAGGTTGGTTAAAATTTAAGCTTTGGCCAGTTTGACTTTGGTTTGACATATTTTGACACGGGTTTGACATGGAATTTTGACCTATATTGTTTGGGTTTACATTGGCCATGGGATTAATGGGGTTATTTAAAGGCAATGTTTGCAAGGGTTGATTAAAATTTAAACTTTGACTCGTTTGACTTGGGTTTGACATATTTTGACATGGACTTGACATGGAGTTTGGTGCCGATGTACCAGCTGTTTGCGATGTGGGCTGATTTGTTGGAGTTAAACTTGTTCCTGGTATACTTTGGGTTGAAATTTGAATGTTAGGTTTCGGGTCTTTTTTGGTATAACTAGCAATTCTATCTAATATTTGGGAGAGGTCTAATTGAGAAATATTCTGGGGGGTTGACTCTACTTGATTTTCCGTACCGTCGTCTAAAGGAGAAACATGTTGGGTGCTTGACATTAAAACCAATTCGAGATTTTCGTCATCTGACGAGTCATGCACACTTTCAGTCTCACTATCTTTATATACTTCAGATTCATAGTTATCTTCTTCAATTATAGATTCTCTTAAGCTTGGGGATTTTAATAATAATAAAGATTTGTTGGCTTTGGCCTTTTGATTTAAAACTGTCAAGAGGAAGGAGACTTTCGAAGAAAGTTCCTGTTTGGTTTCTGATTTTGCTTCAGGGAACCTTGAAATTCGGTTTAGAATATGCGCTAGGCGATTTGTTATAACCCGATATTTAGTATGGCGCTTGGTGAGATTAAACTTAACTACCATACTCTCCAATGTTTCCAGCTTATCCCTGCATAGGCCATTCTCATTGTCAAAGTCGAGGCTCACTTCTGGGTAGTTGATAGGTCCTGCTTTTTCCGTTTTCCGAAGTTCTCTCAGCAACTTGTTCTTTTCTTTCCGCTCACCTTGAGTGTCTCTGGATCTGATCATCAGCTCCCAATCCAATTCGTCAATCAAAAGGTATGAGGGTTCCATTTTATCTAAAATCGTTACAAAAATGTGAATAAAAGACAACTCAGTAATAGAAAATCAGGGAAAATTTTATCAATTTAATGAAAGTTGAACAATAATGATCAAAAAAATTTAAATTAAAACGTTGAGATATTTTGTTGAGTTTGGTATAAGATACCCAGCCACTATAAGTACTTAAGTAAATTGTTCTACGTAAACTTTAAACTTGGAATGTCTTTAAATTTACAAAGGCATTACAAACACCCCCTTTCAAGGGAAATAAAAACTCAGAAAAATACCTGTAAGATTACAAAAAACTTTAGGAAAAAAAAACAACGCCCCACGTTTACAGCGCCATTTGTAATTATTTACTCGAGGGAAATTATTTAGAAAAAGGAAAAATTGTTGTTAAAATTTGACTCTTTTTCTTTGTATTTTATAATAATAAAAATGAATTTATTCCTTCTTTCTTTTAATTAAATGCCTAGGTATGACTCAATGTTTTGTAATGAGAGCACAGGGCGTGGGTTCAAACCTAAGTTGCAAATATAAAAAAAGGAATTTTGAGATAAGAATTTTTAATATTAATTTTGAAAAATTTTACTTAAGTAACAGGTTGTATCTTCTTTAATTTTATCTTTTACCAAACTATTTTGTGGGCGCCCTGTCTATTAGTTGCAAAGACAGAAAATTGAACTGCTCAATTTATTCAAATATTTATTTCAGAGTACGATTTTAAGTTGAGCCTCTTAAAATCTATTTTCAAAGATTCATATTATGAAATTAAACAAAAATATCTCAACTAGTAAATGTATTAACAAAATAATTTTATAAAAAAATTAGCAAGATTTGAAAAAAAATCAATAAATAATTTACAATGACTAAAATCTCATATTAATTAATATAGTTAACTTAACACAAAAGTGTGGTCTTTCCACAAAAAAGAAATGCATAAATATATTACACAAGGTAAGAAGTGTGGTCTTTCCACCAAATAAATGTAAAGTGAAACTTATATGTTACACAAGATAATAAAGTGTGGTCTTTCCACAAAATAGATGTAAAGTGAAACTTATATGTTACACAAGATAATAAAGTGTGGTCTTTCCACAAAAAAATGCATAACATGGTTTAAAACCAATAAAGGCAAAGGAAAACAACTTAAGGACAAAAATAAGTTGCCTGGGCAATCTTGACACATCAATAAGTTCTTATAGTTAAATAACGTGCTAAACACCTAGTTTCTGTAGTACAGAAAAACTTGACTATAGAAAATATTGTGTTGCCAGATTTTAAAACAGCAAATTTAGGTAGGCAGATTTGCCCAAAGAAACAATCTAGCACATCAACAACCCCTACATAATCTGTAACGTGCTAAACACATCCTTGGCCTTCCAAAAATCAGAATTATGAAAAGTTATTGTGATACTAGATTATGCATATGCCTTCTTAAGAACATATTGACGCACTATACCAAGTTGGCATAACCAACCCTAGGAGTATGAATGGACACACTATAAATAGTCATACTCTAGGTTAATTACTTAAATTTAAAAGTATATAACTCCACCCAGTATCCATTTATCAAAAAAAGTAATAAACTGCAAAACTATATTACCAAAACAAAGGTTAAATAAAATCAAAAAAAAGGTCACACGGTTTATAATTCTGAAGGAATTATAAACCAACATTTATGGGTGTAGGTAAACACACTAAACTATACAATAGTTAGTTACACTCCGTAAATAACGAAACTTAAATATATTTGGCTTCACCACTTCCAAATATAAGTGCCAAAAAAATTTATAAAAAAATCCAAAAAATTGTGAAAAAGGCAAATTTGACCATGTTGACCGCTTGAGTTGAAGAAATTAAGACGCAAGGAAAGTTAGTAAGAATAAAAGCAGGTGTACTTAGCTTTTAACCGTAGATCCTAATCGCACCAGACATCAGTACCCCTCCCTGGACTCTCGATAAAACTGCTGACGCAATCCATGCCACATGGAAACTCAAGAACTCCGGGTGGACACAGGAAGTTGGATGATTGGATTGGAAATCTCTGAACTTGGTCTTAATTCATCGTAGAAGTAAAAAGATGGAAAGTAGCTTGACGGAAACGCTGGTTAAAGAGTTGGTCGTAGGCTTTAAACCATGATGTGGCAGTTTAAGCCTAGGTGGTCATTATGAGAAGTGTGGTCAGTAGAAAGGTGATCTTAGAAGTTGGTAGAAGGGTAGCCCTTGAAGTTGGTAGAAGGTTAGCCCTTAAAGTTGGTAGAAGGTTAGCCCTTAAAGTTGGTAGACGGTTCGCCCTTAAAGTTGGTAGACGGTTCGCCCTTAAAGTTGGTAGACGGTTCGCCCTTAAAGTTGGTAGACGGTTCGCCCTTAAAGCCTATTAATAAAAAACTTACATCAGCCCCCACTATTCTATGAGTTAATAAAAATCAAGGTTTACAAAAAAAATTAATTTTTACAAATTTTTCTTACTGATTTTTAAGGTTATTCCTTGAATCTTGTTTTCTTCCAAATATATTTTAGGTCTTACAAACTGTGCAGTGGATTTGAATAATTATGACACTGCTCTAACTACCAATTTCTAACAGAAATAAAAAATAAAATTTAATGAACTATAAAAATATGCTTGTTATATTATAAAAAATTAAGTGAACTGCACACTGACCAGTTTTAAGGGTACCTAATAAAACTTTACAAAAATTTCAAAAAAAATGGTTTTGAGCTATTTAAAAAAATAATATAATTCAAAAATCAGTAATCCTCAATTTTGTAAGTAATAGTAAGAAATCAAAAAAAATAATTTAGGCTTATAGAAAATAGAAAAACATACCGGTTGTTCTGGCTTATGAATCTGTCAGATTACATTTTTCACTTTGTTGTTAATTTTTTTTGGACACCACTTAGTGCTGCATTTCTAGTGTTGAAAAGAGCTCATCTTTTGGTGTCTTTCTATTTTATAGTAGTCACTCCCTTTACCCCGGGACCCCTTAAAATTCACTGGTTCCCCAACTACACTCCGACTTGACTGTTTTTTATTAAATTTTTTACACTAACCAAGACGACTGCTTCGTCGAATTTAACACTTTAAATGCATTTATAATATTAAAATTTTAAATAGTAAAGATTACCGTTCTACGTAGGCTGTCTTTATTACATGGAGAAAGATGAAAAAGGATAGATATTCTCTTGCATTATCTGCTTCGACGTATGTGATTCCTGTACCTTTTTACGTATGTTCGACAAAGACAACTAGATGGATGGCTTTCGCATACGTTGATTAGGCTAGTAAAAACCGGCTTTGCGACGATTTTGTAGCATGCTGGAGTTAATAGCAAGATTAGTGTAGGAATTCAGGTTGAGGTATTGAGAAAATTGGTAGGTTTGCTTTTATTAATTTGACTTGTAATGTTTTGACTAAAAAAACATTACAACCTTCATAAAATAACCAAAAGTTATATTATTTAGTGTTGGTGATAATTTTATAACTCTAATATATCTCTTAAATGAGTAAAAAAGACTTGAAAAACAACTGACTAACACCAGCTTATAAAAATTTATGATACATAGTAATGGATAGAAAAACAACATATAGATTTTATAAAAATTCCTTATGAACCCTCAAGTATAGAGATTATTATAAAAAGGTTTTACAACTGTTCTAACGACACTACATAACAAATTAAAGGTTTTTATCGATTTAGAAATATAAATTTTCCATCTCTCTTCCCTTTGCTTGTTATGTATTATTCTTTTTCTTTTTAAAATAAAAAAATTATAAAATGGTGTTTGCCAATCTTCTAAAATAAATTAAAATGGAAGTGAGATAAGTTGAAGCAGGAATATGAATATTTATTAAATAAAAGCTGTTTTCCCAGTCATCCTACTCTGATAATCAGCTGCGGTTCCGTATGTACTGTATAGTTTTCGAATACACTCACAAAATTTTCATGGGCTCCAAAAATACTTGAGAAAAAGGGAAAAAAAATATTCATTTAAATAATACTTTTTTTTCACATATGTTTTTTGCTTTCTGGGAGAAATATTGAATTTTGTATTTTGTTCTTAACCCTAAACAAGCAATATTTTGATTAAAACACAGGTTGAAATAACGTTTTTATTTTGGTCAAAAACCTATTGTTGGAATCCAAAATGGCGAAAATTATACCACTGTTTACCTCTTTCAAAAGGCTGCAGACGGCGCAGTGTTGAACACTGAAGGTCCGTTTCTGCGAGCTTAACATAGTTACCATTGTTCTCTTTTCCTAAACGTATTCGTCTGAGAGAGATCCAGCATACTACACATACCTGCTATTTTGCCCGCCTGAACACCCTTCAACCCCGCATAACTGTCAGAGGTAACTATCTCAAGAAGATTGTTAGATTGCGGGGTCGAAGGGTGTACAGGCAGGTATTTCCCTGGTATGCTGGATCTCTCTCAGACGAATGCATGTAGAAAAAGAGGATAATATAAAATTCGCAGAAACGGACCTTGAGGCTGCGTTCCGTCGCGTCGTAAGGTGATGTGTTCACAATTGTCGCCGACCAGCCGTGCGCACTGTATGCACTCGAAGTTTCACGGTGCATTTTTACGAACTTAACACGGTTACTAAATTGTTCTCTTTTTCTAAAACCCGGTTCCCATCTCCGGGTTTCTTATGCGTGGGCTCCCCGAATCAAAACACGGATCACGTAGTCTAAGCGAGATTTGCCTATACAAGTTCATGTCAGTCCACGTGATGAGTTTTTTGAGTCAGGGTGGCCGCGCATGGGAAACGCTGGTCGGCATCGGGTGTAGAATGCATTCGATCCCGATATCTGTCATCGAAAACGATCTCAAGAAGATTTGGATCTCTTATCTCTCTCAGATTGATGTAATTAAAACCAGATAATGATGGTATGGTATCTCGCAAAAACACGCCTTTTGATGTCGCAAAAACGCACCTTTTAAAGTCGCAAAAACAAGCCTTTTGATGTCACAAAATTAACCTAAAAAATCTTGTTTGTATTGTTATAAATTAAAATCGTTTTTTTTTTGTAAAAACAGTGGTATTATAACCACTATAAAAAGAAATTAATAAAAACATTATAGAAAGAATGGGCAAAAAAGGTTTATGAATGAGTTCATAAGAATATTACAGGCACCAATTTATATAATTATTGTGTGTGAGTTCCCAAGTTTTTATAAGTGTCTCTTTGTTGTTGGTTAATTAAGTTTTTATAAGTGAGTTTATAGGAACATTTTAAAAACCAATCTATATATCTTTAATTGATAGTTACTATAGATGGGTTAACAGAAAGATTTCAAAAACCAATTTATATAACTTTTGTCACTGATGACTAATATTTTTATAAATATGTTGTTGGAAACATTGTTAACACCAATTTATATAACATTTGTTACCGATGACTTTAATTTTTATAAAGATGTCCGTGGAAATATTGTTAACGCTAGTTTTATGTTACCTTAGGGTACCATCAATTTAGAACCTTTAATAAAAGAAATATACAAACTCAATTACTGTAGGAAACCTCTAAATACCCTAGGGCATTAATGGAACCCTCTTTATAATAATTATATAAATTTTTGTCACCAGAGGTTTCTGAAAATGCTTATTGGGCTACTCGCCTGGGTACTCGCACGCATACTCGTATGGACACTCTTGTTTAATTCTTGACATCCTGGGTTAAGTTTAGCAAAACCAATTCGACTTTTCTCATTATCAAATAAGTTAAACGCCTACTCGCCTTGTTACTCTCACGCGTACTCGTATGGACACACTTGTTTAAGCCTTGACATGCTGGGTTATGTTTAGCAAAACTAATTTGATTTTTGCCATTATCAGATAAGTTAAACCCCCTACTCGTCTTGTTACTCGCTCGCGTACTCGTATGGACACTCTTCTTTAAATTTTAACATACTGGGTTAAGTTTAGCAAAACTAATTCGATTTTTTTTCTATTATCAGATAAGTTAAACGCTTACTCGCCTTTGGTACTCGCACTCGTACTTGTATGGACACCCTTGTTTAAGTCTTGACATGCTAGGTTAAGTTTAACAAAACTAATTGGATTTTATCCATTATCAGATAAGTTAAACGCCTAGTATATCACTGTCGCGATACCACTGTTATCAAAATCGGTTCACCTGTTTGGTTTCTAGCGTGGCATATATACTCCAACTCCAAAGATAACCAAGATAATCAAATTTTAACAGGCACCTCCATAATTTTAAAAGCACTTTAAAAATTGTAAAAAAACGTTTGTATTTAGTTTTTGTCACATCATTCATAAGAACGGCGCTCGCTTACTTGGAGGCTTCAAATATTAAAAGCATGTAGGAAAAAAACACCATAAAAACCATTATACCTGAAAAGGGCAGAAATAAGTTAAATTAGATCCTCTATTATTATAGAGTTTATTTAGCAATCAATTTAGTAAAATAGTTGCTTAAAGAATGACCCATTGTACAGATTTAATATTTTATTATCCGTAGTTTCATCCAAATCTAATGCGTTCTCACATTTTGGATTGCCGACACGCATTAATTATAATCCCACTGCCAAAGTGATGTCGCTAGCTACCGAAACAATATTTTACACCAGACGAGGACACGTCGCGGGGCAGCCAGCTGCGCGGGATTAGGGGTCGGCGTTCACGCTGAAGCCTATACTTTCGCTCCTCTTTATATTTTTCCTTTACTCTAATGGTCAAAGACTGATTTATCAGCTTACACAGTGAAGGTTTTAAAATTTCTTTGCATTCTTTTAAACTTTTGGCGTCAATATCATCATGGCCGAGGGCTTTGTTGGTATCCAAATTTTCTATAATTTTTCCCACATCCTCTGGACTTAAATTCTTAAACTTAAATTGGCCATTGCACTTAGTTTCTTTACTGTAGTCTAGTTCTTCTTGAGGTATATTTTTAGCTAAATTCTCACCTATGCTAATGAAGAACTCATTCAAATATTTTGTGCCATATCTAGGGGGTTATTAACACTTTTACCATTTTTATCCCTAAGGCTTTTAATAATTTCCTTGTGTTGATTATTAGTGTTTTTTAGAATGTTATTTATGATTTTCCATGTTTTTCTTAGGTTTCCTTCTGTTTCACTAAACTTCTGTCCATAATACTTGGCCTTTGCTTCTTTAACTTCTAGCTTAAGCTTTTTTTGAGAGCTTTTATGTTGCTTTATGAAAAAGTCATTAAAGGGGTTTCATTTTACTTGTTTGTGGTAATACTCCTGTGTTTTTATTGCCTCTAGAACCTTTGTGGTAAACCATGGCTTTGAATTGGCCCACAACCTTTTTTTGTAGGTAGTGTTTTTAGCAAAGGCATCTACAATATTTTTGCAGTTTTCATGAATATTGTGGTCTATACTATACAGGTTGTTCAACGAAACTAAATCCATTTTTAGTTTCTCATAGTTGACTATTGTTTTGGTGTAGAAATCATCTCTTTCCATTTTTTGTTTATTCCTTGAAATTTCCAAGACCTGCAGTTTGTGGTCACTTATAGAGGTATTTATGATGGCTAAGCTACATTTCCGGGTTTATTTATGGCAATACAACACATGGTCAATTAAAGGCGACATAGATTATGTGACTCAAGTTGGCATGGTGCCATTGTATACTGACAACCCATTAGCTGTACAAGTATCTAAATATATTTTTGATTGGTTAGAGTCTTTCAATATATTTATATTCATGTCTCCAATTATGTAGACTTCCTTATTAGAAACTCCGACTCAGTATGTTGAACCTTTTCTGGGGGGATGCTATAAGGCTCCGATATATATGTTAACTGCTGGTAGGTGTACCAATAAAAATGAAATGCGTTTCATTTCTATTATTCTAACCACCTAATCAAAGTCTATATCCGATTTAATTAGAATCCCCGCTCCCCCACCTTTTTTGATTCGACTGGCATACACAGAAGTATACTCAGGAATATTATAGAAACTCTTGTGCACATCCATGTCTCTAAGATTAGGACAATATCCATACAGTTTTTAAGCTCGCTATTAATTAAGACCTCAAGCCGACTTAATTTATTTTTAATCGACCATGCATTAAGATAAAGTAGCTTTAAATAATTCAAATCTGAATTCTGTTTATTTTTATAATTAGTAATACTCAAAATATGTGTCCTGTTCTGCGTAGTCCTGATTTCAACCAACCTTTCACTATTTAAACAGATGCCAGCAATTATGCAACTGGTGCTGTGCAAGGCGAGTCTGGAGAAGAGTATATCATTGCCTACACTTCAAGAACATTAAACACAGCAGAGAAAAACTATGACTGTATCCAGAAGGAATGTCTTGCTATCGTACATGCTGTACAAAAATTCCGTTACTACGTTGAAGGTGGACTGAAGTTTAAGATTATCACTGCTCATCACTCTCTCTTATGGTTATCGAAATTAGAAAATCCTAGTGGTAGATTGTGTCGTTGGGCAGTATTTTTGAGCCAGTTTGATTATGAGATTACTTTTCATCCTGGCAAGGATAATGTTGTTGCGGACACACTTAGTCGAGCTCCTCCAGATAGTAATACTGTTCCTGAGATATCTGTGGTTCGAATTTTAACTCCAAAGATAAGTGGTATTTGAGATTACTGGAAAATGTCACAAAACATCCGGATAAGTTTTCAGAGTATTCAATAATAGATAATGTTTTATATAGACACGTAGAGTTAAATCGTGATATAAAGATTAATCAAAAGGATTGGAAAATCGTAGTTCCAAAAGATTTTAGATCAAATGTTTTACAATAATGTCGTGATAGTCCATTTGCAGCTCACTTAGGTATAAAGAAAACACACTCTAGAGTATTAGAACAATATTGGTGGCCAGCCTTACGGTCAGACGTTAAACGATATGTTTTACGTTGTAAAATCTGTAATGAGCAGAAAGTATAACAATTAGGTAGAATTAGTCTAATGGGATCTTCTAAAAATAATCTGTACCTTTCCAACTTCTTTCCTTAGACATCCAAGGACCCTATCCTAAAAGTAAATCTGGTTATTGTTATATTTTAGTTGTTAAGGATTGGTTTACCAAATAACTTTCATTCATCGGCTAAGAAGAGCTTTAGCGACTGAAATTTGTTCTTACTTGGATAATTGGGTATTTCCTTATTTTGGGGTTACATCAATATTAGTTTGTGATAATGAAAATCAGTTTACCTCGAAGTTATTTCAGGTTTTATTGACTCGCTATGAGATTAAAAATGTATGGTATAATGCCCGATATCATCCACAGGTAAGTAATGTTGAATCGTACTGTTGGCACTGCCATAAGATCTAATCTAAGGATCAGAAGGAACAAAGGTCTTGGAATGTTTCAATATATAATATTGCCAATGCAATCAATACGGCAACTCATGACTCTACAGGTTATTCTCCGAGATTTCTTGTATATGGACGTAATCTGCCTATATCCGGTGACTATTACAAATTTTTGTCTGAAAAGAATATGTCTCCTTATAAATTTGACGATAGAAACAAGTTAGTAAAATAATTATCTAAACTCCCTGAAGTTTATAAAACTGTAGATAAAAACATCAAAACGTCTTATGAAAGAAATAGAAAATATTATAACTTGAGTAAATCTCACATTGAGTTTGCAGAAGGCGACACTGTTTGCAAACGCGCATTCTTTCTTTCAAATGCTGGCAATTATTTCTCGCGGAAATTAGCTAAAAAATATGTCAAGTGTAAAATCATTAAAAAATGTTCACCTATTGTTTATGAACTGCAAGATGAGTCTGAGAACATAGGTCGATTTCATGTTAAAGATTTCAAAATTGATCCGAGTTATAATTTGTTTTTTTTACACAAAAATTTAAAAATAATTTAACTCATTCTAAAACTGCTTTGGTTTGTGCAAAATTGCTAAAGTGCAAAAAAATAATGACGTTTCTTAATTTTAGTCGCGGCCACCTTGAATGTCAAGTCAAATGTTTTTTAAAATTGTAGCAGAGACGAGCTCACCGCTAATAGTATTCTACTAATTTTTTTTTAATGTTGTCTGTAAATTAGTAAGGTCTCTTATATTTTTGACATATCAAGCGCCATCTTTGTACCGGCATATAAACTCTAATCTTTTTTAACGTGAGATTAAGAAGCCGGTCAGTAGCTTTAATTTGAGATATCAGAAAAGAAAAAAGAGAGAAAAGTAAAAAGAAAATTAAAAGTAAAATTAAAGAAAAACTAAATTTTTTAAATCTGGCCGCCGTTTTGTTTTGAAGTGAGATATGTCAACTTTTTTTTTTGTACTTTTGGATTAAGTGGGACACCGTCACTATTACCCAATTAATTTCGATGTGATTTTTCTGAAAACGCAAAAAACACATTTTTTTTCCTAACTTTGACAGCCGCCATCTTGGTTTCTGGGGCCGGAAAATGGGGAATCCTCGACTGGAATTTTAGCTTTTGGTATTAAGTATCACTATGCCAAATATATCCTTTTTGCAGCTTTCTCTTGAAAATCCCTACGCATTTACTCAACTAGTAGGGCTGTAACGAGTCCTCTTTTTTAACTTGACCGAGTACCGAGTACTCGGCTAAAGATAATGACCTAGTACCTAGTACTCGGCTGCCGAGTAGTAGAATTGTAGGTTTTTTATTAGTCCTACACCATTTTTAGCGAAATATTATTTTCAGAAGCAGGAAACGTCTTTGAGATAAAAAGAAATGCTTTGCATTATATCATAATCTTCCTCTTTAAAAATAAAATAAAATAAAATCACTTCATCTCTAGTCTGAATTACATCATTGCAATGTATATTTTTATTAATTTTCACAAATTACCTATAATCTTTTTTAGTTTTATACATTGTAGATGTTCCTATGTCTGCGATTTATAGTTGGGGGGCATATGAACTTCCGTGGGCTTTTTGATGATGATTTTACGAAACCTGTTTTAACCGGTTAGTAATAGGCCACTTAACATCACCCTGCCTGTGAACAGCCTCAAAAGTGCTACAGTCAAAAAGTGAGGTTAGGACGACAAAATATTTTTTTAAAACGGTTTGACCTACGATAATGAAATTTGGTACTCATATTGGCCTTCTGGCCAGATTGTATTATAAAATTTAAAAAATAACATTTAGTGCATCTAGGGGCCGGTAAAGGGCGAAATGTGTTTTTAGATTTTTCCCTGTATCTCCCGAACGACTTATCCTGCACACTTGAAACTATGTGGTTTTGTAGTACAACCTATTAACAATCAGCCTGATATAACCAAAAAACATTTTTTAGCTTGTGAGCGGGCGGAAGCCCCTGAACAGACGCCATTTTTTTACAATTTCGAAAAAAAAATCTATATACGCAAACTTAACTTAAGGGCATCGAAAATTTATATAAATCGGTTACTTATAGACCACTCAATATTTCTCCACCTATGAATAGCCTCAAAAATGTTGCAGTCCAAAAGTGAGGCTAGGTGACAAAATATTTTTTTAAATCTTAACGGTTTGACCTACGATGATGAAATTTGCCAATCATATTAGCCTTCGGGCCAGATTGTATTATAAAAATAAAAAAATAACATTTAGTGCCTCTAGGAGCCGGTAGGGGGCGAAATGTGGTTTTAGATTGTTCCCTGTATCTCCCGAACGACTTATCCTGACCGCTTGAAACTATGTGATTTTGTAGTACATACTATTACCAAACAACACGATATCACAAAAAAAATGTTTTAGCCTGTGAGCAGAGGGCCCTGAACAGACGCCATTTTTTTGACAATTTCGAAAAAAAAATCTATTTACGCAAACTTAACTTAAGGGCATCGAAAATTTAAGTAAATCGGTTACTTAGAGATCACTAACTATTACCCCACCTATGAACAGCCTTAAAAATGTTGCAGTCTAAAAGTGAGGTTAAGGTAACAAAATATATGTTTAAATCCAAAAAGTTGGGAAGTTATTTTACTACCTATGATTTAACAAGATTCTGTTTGATTATAAGCTACAAACTCAAGTTATTTTTGCCTTTAAAAAGTTTATGTTTGTTAGTGAGGTATTGTAAAATATTCTAAAACCTGTAAAAAACTATGTGTTCCTTAATGCCAACAAAATTAATGAAAAAATACTTTTGTAAAGCATACAATTAATTTTGTCGCCGTAGCCAAACCGTCCGAATTTAGAGAAATTATTTGACTTTAAACTTTTTGACGTCAGTATTTTTAAGGCTGTTTACAGGTAGGGCGGTATTGAGTGGTCTCCAAATAACCGGTTTATATAGGTAAATTTTTGTTAACCTAAAGTAAAGTTGGCACATATATTTTTTCGAAATTGTAAAAAAAAACCTGTTTAGAGCCCTCAGTTCACAGGCTGGAATTTTTTTGTGTTATTTCAGACTGATTGGTAATAGTATATGTACTACAAAACCGCTTAGCTTCAGCCTTCAATTGTGCAGGGTAAGTCGTTCGGAAGATACAGGGAAAAATCTAAAAACACATTTTGTCCCCCACCGACTCCCAGGGGCACTAAATGTTATCTATAATTTTATAATACAATTTGACCAGAAGCCAAATATACCGTTAGGATTTTAAAAAATATTTTGTCACCTTAACCTCACTTTTGGACTGCAACATTTTTGAGGCTGTTCACAGGTAAGGTAATATTTAGTGATCTATAAGTAACCGATTTATATAAATTTTCGATGCCCTTGAGTTAGATTTGCGTAAATAGATTTTCTTTTGTCAAAAAAATGGCGTTTGTTCAGGACCCTCCGCTCACAGGCTAAAAATTTTGTAATATCAGGCTGATTGGTAATAGTATGTACTACAAAACCACATAGTTTCAAGTGTGCATGATAAGTCGTTCAGGAGATACAGGTAAAAATCTAAAAACACATTTTGCCCTCTACCGACCCTTAGATGCATTAAATGTTATTTTTTAAATTATATTATTTAATCTGGCCAAAAGGCCAATATGTGTACCAAATTTCATCATTGTACGTCCAACCGTTAAGATTTAAAGAAATATTTTGTAACCTCACTTTTTAACTGCAGCACTTTTGAGGCTGTTTACAGGCAAGGTGATGTTAAGTGGTCTATTAGTAACCGATTAAAACAGGTTTCGTAAAATCATCATCAAAAGGCCCACGGAGGCCGAATTTCGACTCTATGCCCCTCAACTACTATATGATACTTCGTGATTTATTGTAAAATGGCTTGCACATAAAATTTAATAAAAAAAAGCCCTTTTACTTTACTTTAAGACTAGAAAATTCTGTTTTAATTAAATTTAAGCTGCTTTAAAAGATAAATAAAATCAATAAAACTTTAATCTAGAATTCATCATATTAACATATATTCTTATTAATGTACATTTTATTGTAGGTTAACAAATTATAACAATATTACAATTAGGTATTTATTAAGATTTGCGGCCAATACGTCGCATAATTTTCAGCGCGATCAACTTTCGCGCGACCAATTTTGCCGCGAAAATTTTCAGCGCAAGACAAAAATAGCGCGAACAATAGCAGCGCAATTCAAAATCTGCGAAAGGATATGTTAGAGCGAATATTTGCGGCGCGCAAATTTTGCTTGCCAAACCATTTCAGCGCGAGTTTTTTAGCGGAAGATTTATTTCGCGCAAATGACTTTCAGCGCGGAAATTCTTGATGTAAATGTTTTGCCGCGCGGAGTCATATCCACGCGGTTTTTTTAGCGAAATACAATTTTCGCGCAAATTACGTAGGCGGCGGATTTTGCAGAGTAATGCAATAGGCAGGGCTTGGTCTAATTACCAAGGCCCTCTATACATTTGACAGTTGTTTTACCATAGGTGAGCAACTCCTGTTGCCCTCTCCTTCTAGTTTTTTTCATAGTTGCATGTAAAAACGATTTTATGAAATGGACTGATGCTTTGTTGTCTCTTTTTATAATTTCCATAGACAGTTTTTGAAAGATTGATTTTTTTTGGTTAGTAAAATATGTCAAGTTTTGACATAAAAACAAAAACAAACAGTGAATATATATATATATATATATATATATAATATTTTTGTTACTCTTTTTCTTACAATAAAACACGGAAAATAAGGTGCTATTTATTAACAAAGTACATGCTAAATGCGTATGTTGGTCTCTATACACTGCTTATAGCTCACTTATCTCGCAAATTCGGCTATTTTTATTGATAAATGCATGTTTTATTTCCACTTTTCTTGAGTTTCTTTCTCCGTTGGACAACGGAACAATATAAATTCGTCGAGGCACGTGTTTTTAGTTTTTGATACAGCAAAATTCAATTTTTAAACCGGACGTTTCTTAATCAAAAATGTGACAGTGACAAAATTATTTATTGTCAGGGGTTACCAACTATCATTGCCAACACACAATTTGTTTTTAAACATTCCCTAGCAACTGTCAAATCCAGTTGCTCACCTCTGATAATACAATAACTGTCAAAAATCGTATACAGGGCCTCTAGGGTAGGGGAGCGTACAGGCTAAGCAGATGGCGCCCTTTCTCCTTTCACCCCTGCACACCAAAACTAACCATTGCCTATCCCATTAAGCCACGAACCCCGCCGCCAATCCCACCACACCCCAGCATCGTCCTTTTGTCCATTAATTTTTGAGGTTTTGACTGTTAATTGCTGAGGTTTAATGGGGCTGGCAGGGGGGTTTGCAGCCTGTTTTATTGCAAAAAGGGGAGGAGTAGGAAAGTGTACAGGCTTAGCGAGGACGAGTGAATGCACGTATGTGCGCGTGAGGGAGTTCTTACCCCCATTATCCCTGGAAATTAAAACCAACCCCTACCTAACCCATTAGGCCGCGAACCCCGCCGCCATCTTCACCAAACATCCATATCGCCCTTTTGTCAAAAACATTTATCTGGCTAAAAAAGTTTGCAAGCAAATTTGTATGCACGCAAGAATTCGGCGCTAAACTTCACGCCGATTATGTTTCACTCTAATTGTAGCGCAATTTGTAGCGTTGCGATAAAGATGATTTACGATAAACAAGCCTTTCGCCGATTTCGTTGATTTTAAATTGCACCGAAAATACTCACGCTATTTGTGTCTTTCGCTAAAAGTTTTCGCGGCAAAATTGGTCGCGGAACTTGATCGCACTAAAAATTTTGCGACGTGTTGGCCGCAAATTATTTATTAAGGATACTCATTAGGTACCTTTTCTTAGTTTATAAATTGTTTATCTGTGATCTAAATTATATATTGTAAACTTTTATATTGTAAAATGGCTTGACCGTAAAATAAACATTTATTTATTTATTGAGATTAGAAGTTTTAAATTATTATTTAACTGTGTTATTAAATTTAAGTAATAATTACTTAGTTAATTTCTGCGTCCATACTCAGTTTGACCATTTTTATTATGTAAATATGTAAAAGAGATTTAATAAATATGTAATTTTATGTAACGATTTTTGGAAAAAGTGGATTATTTCTGCAAAATCGGATACAGCTTTTCCAAAACCAGGTAGTGACAAAAAAAAAATAAGGAATCTAATGTTTGTATAAATTTTTTTGAAATACAGTAAAACCTCTCTATAGTGGAAACCAAACTTTTGATGACAGGTGTCCACTATAAAGAGGTGTTGTCAAGAAATATAGATGTGAGGAAAGAAATAAAAATAAATTTTTAGGATACATTTATCCATAAAATTATTTAATTCACTTTTCTATTATTGGTAATCCTGGTTCAAAAAAAGTTCACTTTTTTCTTTCAATATAAGGTGGAAATCTGAGATTTATCCACACTAAACCTCTCCCATAGTTTGCTCACACTAGTCCGACATTTTTCAGTTTCCTCAATAATATTAACCTTCTCTGAAAGACAGCCGTTTTCTATTTTGCCAAATTTTTGATAAGCTGATTTAAAGCAAATCAAGATTTAAACAAAAACCAAATTGTTAAAACCAAAACGCTTTTAAAGTAGTTTTTGGTATTTTGGAAAAATCTGCAATCATAATATAATTTTATCCACCCATTAGAAAGTTAATTTCAAATTTATCTAATTAATGCCTCAAATTCCTAAAGTTAAGAATAACTGAAAAAACAAAAGATTTTTTCGGTCTTTTATTGACATAAAATACATTTTGTTAAACTCCATTGACAATAGAAATGTCCGCGTTCACTATACAGGCTGATTCATAATTCCCTGGAAAGACTTTAAGTGTAGGTAGGAGTTATGGTTCTCTTGAACAAGAATCGGTAAAACATTATTTTTAAAACCCTTTGGTTTCTAAGATATTTATACTTAAAATTTGCTACCATTTTCTGAGAAGCATCGTGTAGGTATTAGTTTCTAACCACCAGGAAAAATTGTTGAAAAAAAAACAAACAAAAGCTTTAAAACATGTCATTGTCAGTAGACTTTGCTTGGTGTTTGGTAAATTACTTTTAAACTAAAGGTTAATTTCTAATGAAAATGAAACTATTTTGAAGGTAATTCCCAAAAAACAAACAAAAATTTTACACGAATATCTTCAGAAAAAAATATGAAATAAAAAAAATATATATTCAGTTAACTTTTCTTAGATAAATCATATCTAACCACTGTTAAAATTTTTCTAGGGAATTTTGAATCACCAAGGTGTCCATTAATATGATATAAAGTTTAGAAAACTAATGTATACAATTGTTAATTTGTTATCCTAAAACATTAATCTGCCATTTTAGAAATTTTTATAAAAATTCATGCAGAAGTTTTGGAAAGGGCATCTCCTCCGAGAAGTTTATAAGTTATGTAATTTGTTTTAACACCTAGCAAAAAAAAACCTCCGAAATTATACTCTTTTTTTAGTTTAAAGTATGCGCTGGGTAAATAAGAAAAGATATTTTTTTTTGTTGTTAAATTTAAAAAAAAAAAATAAAATCTTCCTACTGCCACACTAATGAAAAAAAATCCCAAGCTCTTATTAGGTATTTTTATTTTTTTACCATATTTTAATTATTGTACTGGTTTTTGTTATCTCCATATTCATGTTAATTACTGAAGAGTGAACAGCTCCACCCCAAAACCCCCCCGTTTTCAAGGAAAAAATATGCGCAGCAGGAAAAAATTTTGAGAAAACATATAATTTTATTTTAAAATTCATGGAAATCCTGCCAAAATCAATCGAATTATGGTTACATTATAAAAGAAACATTTACTTCGTTAAAAATATGTAAAATATGTAGAAAAATGTGAAAAAGTAAAATATGTAAGAGAGCAAAATAGTCAAATATGTAAATATGTTTCAAGTATGAAAACTGTAATTTATTTTATTATTTACCACTCTGCGTCTCATTTGTATCTGATTTTGATATGCACGGCACGATATACTCGGCCTACTCGACCTAGTAAGACCGAGCACCAAGTACAGGGTGTCCCATTTTCGATGAGATTCTATGGGAAACTCTGTTGGTATTGAAGATAGAGACATGCGGTTTTTGCATTACTGTCTTACTTTTCTGAGCTTTAAAAAATGGTATTAACAGATTTATTCTGTCCCTTTTAGTTTTAAAGCTTCAGGAGAAAGTTGAAAAATGGTCGAAATTACCAATTGATGATATCTCCCTTAATTTAAGAGACAATTGAGTTTTGTAAAAACATGTCTGTGGCACCCTTTTTAGAGAAACACAATGATCTTTTCGAAATTTTAATCCGACGTTTCGTTTCGTAGATACCATCATCAGGAACTAAAAGTTAAATACACACCAAAATGTTTTATTTCATATTTTAGTTTCTTTTTTAAGTGTGTTAAGTGTTTAATTATAAAATATATTTTATTTTATTTTGATGTTTCGATCCCGAAACCAATCCTCTTCGGTGCATTTTTTTTCTGGTATGGCCCTATATCATTATATTTTTTTTTGAGCCCATTTATATTTAACTACTATAAAGTAGACCTGGACAACCGAGATATATTATATGCACATAATGGGTGAATCGAAAACAACCGACCAAATTGTTTTTTTGCTATTCAATAAAATAAAACTGTATTGATAAGAAAAATAAGCCTTTTGAAAAAAAAACATTCTCTTTGCCGCCATATTTAAATCCAAGATGGCTAAGAAAATCAAATGCCTACCTTTTAAACTCCTTTATGTTATATGTTGCCATTTTTTTCTAAATACTTTGTTTTGTATCTTGAAAAGTAACATTTTTACCCGAATATATACAAAGACAAGTTTTAAAAAAGGTGCTATATGTTGCCATTATTTTCTAAATGCTTTGTTTTGTAACTCGAAAAGTAACATTTTTACCTAAATATATACAAAGACAAGTTTTTAAAAAGGTTCGCATTTGATTTTATGTGCCATCTTGGAAGGCTTATTTGATTTATCAATACAGTTTTTCCCGGGATTTCTAGCGACTGCCAAGTGACTGAGCGATTTCCGAGACTGCGAGGTGACTGCAGAAGATTTTTGCGAAGTGGTATTAAAATATATGATTTTTATACTTTTATAAAACCGAGTTAAAAACATGATTTTAGTGTCGGGTGCAAAAAAAATTCCTGTCCATCAAATTTCAATGTCAAATTTAAACAGAAATAGCGAAAAATAGTAATATTCATAAAATCTAAGTGTTCTTGCCGGAACATTAAACCATTTCACCCATTTTTCTCCAAGCATTTTCAAATTTTTTTATTAAAATCCCCAATGTACCCCACTGTCTAATTATTTTTTTTTAAATTTACACTCAATAACGCCCCCCCCCCCCCTTCCAATTTGTACCCACCGACTAAAAAAAATCATTTTCATTTATTTTAACTCTAGACTCAATTACCGTTGGTTTGATAACGTACAAGCCATATTTTGTCGCCCCCGCCCCCTTATTGTACCCCACTGGCTATTATTTTTTAACTAAAGACTTAATTACCATTCCTTTGATACAATACAAGCCATATTTTATAAAAAAGTTTATTTTGACAATCGTTCCTCCCCCCATCCCCTCAATATACTCCACTGCCTAATTGTTTTTTTAATAGACTCAATTAACCTTCATTTGATAAAATACAAGCCATATTTTATAAAAAGTTTATTGACGATCGCCCCCCCCCCCCTCATTGTACCCCACTGGCTTTCTTTTTCATAGACTTAATTACCATTTGTTTGATACAGTAAAAACTATATTTTATAGAAGTTTATTTTCACAATTTTCTCCTCCCCTTGACTGTACCCCACTGGGTAAAAAAATTAATTCTATTTTAGACTCAATTACTATTGAACGTTTATTTTTAAAATACCTCCTCTCATTGCACCCCACCGGCAATTAATTTTTAAATTTATTATAACTCGACACTCAATTACCATTTATTTGAAACCACCCACGCCATTTATAGCAAAAATTTAATTTGGCAATCGCCCCTTCCTTATTCTACCCCACTGACTATTTTTTGGGGTTGATTTCAATTATCTTTAAATGTGAGAAACTAGAGCCCAAATGCTGCACAGGTAATTTTTTTTATCAGAATCGGTCAGATAGTTTTTGAGTTATGAGAGTTGGTTTCAGACAGAAAGACAGACAGACAGACGGCACAGAAAAAAAAGTTTAGAAAGTTCTAGAACCCAAAAGGTATTTTAAACATTTTCAGTTGATACAACCCACGGTTTCTAGAACAAACACGGTCAAGTAATTTTTTTGATCCGCCCAACTGATAACGACACAAAGCTATCAGCTGATTTTTTTCATGGGTGATATTTGGGGTTATATTATTTTTGCATAAATTTTTGTAATAAAAATTGTATTTGTTCATCATTGCTTTTCTTTTGGCCCTAATTAAGGGTATTATTACTTACATTTATGCATTTTTTATTAAAAAGGCTCATCATTAAACAATGAAAAAAAAAACAAAAAAAGAATGCACCTTATAGCTTTAAATTTGCAATCAGATTTTTTGCACATGGCGCTGGTAGAAAAGAGCGCAGGACAAAAGAGCGCGGACAAAAGAGCGCAGGACAAAAGGGCGCACGGAAAAAAAGGCGAACGGACAAAAGGGCGCACGGACAAAAGAGCACACAGACAAAAGAGCGCATAATTTGGTTAGTTGGTTGGTTGGTTTGGTTTGATTGGTTGGTTGGTTTGATTGTTTGGTTAAACTAACCAACCAATCAAACCAACCAACCAAACCAACGAATCAAACCAACCAACCAACCAAAACAACCAAACCGACCAACCAAACCAACCAACCAACCAAACCAACCAACCAACCAACCAAATTATGCGCTCTTTTGTCCGTGCGCCCTTTTGTCCGTGCGCCCTTTTGTCCGTGCGCTCTTTTGCCCGTGCGGCCTTTTGTGGGTGCGCTCTTTTGTCCGTGCGCTCTTTGGTTCGTGCACTCTTTTGTCCTGCGCTCTTTTATCCTGCGCTCTTTTGTACCAGCGCCATTTTCAAATAGCGGACAAAAATTACCTGCTATCTTTGTGTCGTCATCGGATCGAAGAGTCGGGCAAAATTACTGGACCGTATCTATTCTAGGGACTGTAAGTACAAACACCATAGCTCACACTATACTATACTCATACTAAATATATGTGTGCTAAAAATAACACAAAAGTTAATTTATCAAAAACACAACACAAGTAGTTGTATAAAAAAGATGAAAAATTAAAAGGAAAAAAGGCCCATTTTTATTTACTCCACTGTTAACACTTAAAAACGGGTAAATACCTCAATTTTGAAATAGAATATCACTGTTCTTATCAGCCTGCCTTTCTTCTTCAAACGAATAAAACGGCAAAAGCGTGCATAATAACACATATGGTGCAAGCAATAATAGACCGTATATAAAGCAACATTATGATCTCGGGAGTCATATAGGGTACTTTTCCAGACAAAGGAGATGTAAATAAAGAAATCTCTTCTTATATATTGTCATCTTATCCTTATCATCTCAATATGCATCTTTATTGAATTCAGATGAATAGGATAATATATTATAATTATTATCAGCATAATGGCTAACTTCACGCGAAAAACAATTGTGCAGAAACGCGAACAAAAAACATCAAAAATCCTGTAAAAAATCAATCAAAACTAAAATGAAATTAAAAGGTGTCCAATCATCGCGGAACAAAGAACTTAAAAAACAGTGAAAAACACCAGAACACAATACGCTAGTAAAAAAACGCGAAAAATTCGGAAAAAGTTGACAGGACACCATAACCAAACATTATGGTTAATGACAAGTTAGCAATACAGATCCCATAAATGAGCGACAAGACAGAAAACAAACACAAAATTTATTTAGTGAAAGCTGACGTCAATAGGTCAAGTGAAGTGAGCGGGTATAAACATAACCTTAAATTATGGTCGAGTAAACAAAAATTATTATTATGGCAACGACATTTTTATGCTGTAGAAATAAGCCATAAAACAATTACGTCTGTGTGGTCTGAAAGAATGTAGTACACAAAAGTTGTGATGAAAGAAGAAAAATCACAGTAATAAGCAAAAAGCTAATCTGGTGTTCCAGCAATGTGCACAAAACGCAGTAAAACTTGAAGATTATGGAAAGGATTATGAGGATACTATAGAACACCTAAGAAATGAAGTTCGCGAGAAAGATCGGTATATTCTAAAACTAAAAAAAACTGAATAAAGACCTGGAGCAGGAAATGATAGTTTGATCAGAAAAGTGAAACAAAAATTGAGCAACCAAATAAAGAGACACTCAATGCAGGAAACTCTAGAAGAGTCACTGAGTAAGTGAAAAGCAGTCATAACAGCAACAAATGACATAGAAACACAAACTGGCAAGTAAGTAAGACCATAACTAATCCTAATTATAGCTCCCAAACCGAGATAGAACAAAAAAAGCAAAGTCAAATGACTCAGACTGAGTTTAGCGATAAAGAAATAGAGGAAATACGGAGGTTAAATGATATCACCAAAATATGCATATCAAAAGATACTCAGACAAGAAACAACGCCAGTTAAAATGCAGTCTAAAAATATCAATGAAGCCACTTACACCACCAACTCTGCGAAATAACAAAACTCTGAAAATAATATAAGACAAAAAGTATCCTCAAAGCCGCAAATTTTCATAGTGATCAACACAAAGTTAAGTGGTTATGGCACATTTGATGATTTAATTGCTCGCGTAGAGAAGTATAAGCATAAGATAAGGGTACACAATTTTGTTAGTTTTTGTGGGGCCAGAGAATCCAATTAGAGATGAAAGTGTAAACATAAACCAACTTAATAAACTAACAAAAAGCTTGAACAAAAATGTGCTGGTTGTTGGGTATCCCCTTTCCCAAAATAAGACAGTTTCAAATCAATTTATACACACATTGCACATACATTGACACTTACAAAATTAATAAAGCCGCAAACAATAAAATCTTTCGTTTACTGGGACTGGCAATCAATCCACAAATTGACAAAGTACATAATTGACAGGATTACTGTTCAAAAAATGGAATTATCCAAGACAACATCTAGCCAAGAACAGTTAAGTGAATCTGAGAAAAAACAAAATGAAGAATTTGAAAAGACTTTTTAAATTAAGGCAATATGCAAGCAACAAACCACAAACACAAACAAGGACAATAAACAAAAGAATCCACATAACACAAAACATAAAAGTAAGATCTCCATATAAAACAATACAAGAAAAACAACAAGACATTGTCCAAAAATAAATAGAAATTATCAACAGTCAGTAACAAACAGCCCAGTAACAACTAAGGAATATTTTTTTTGGTCTTCAAAGCAATTTGACACAGGATGGCATCTAATTTGCACCTCAAGTCAAGTGCAATAAACAAAACACAAAACAGCAACAGTAAAACTGAGGATCTTACAATATTGCATTAAAACATTCGAGGAATCACTATTGCCTTACTAAATACAGAAGCCTTATGTTCAACGCTACAAAAAAACCAGAGCTTATCTGTATATCGGAGCACTAGCTAAAACCAAATCAAGAAGACCTATGCATGTTACAAGGATACAAAATTATATCTGCCTTTTCCAGAACAAACAAGAAGAGAGGAGGAGTTTTTATATTTGCACGAGATGAAATAAATGATTTTAGAAACTTCGAACTTTTTAATGACTACAATCTAGAGGGTCAGTTTGAAATCTGTTCAGCAATAAGCGGGGCAAGAAAAACATTGATTTTTTTGTCTTGTGTATGTTGTTTAGGGCTTTTTGATATATTTTAAGATCTATTCAGCATTGTTTGTAGAAGGGTGCATGAAAAATTTAAAGATTACACATTAACCTAGGGAGGGGATTTCAATATCAATTTTTTAAGAGAACCAGCGTTTTCATATCAAATATTTTTGTAAACTTTAACGAATATAGAGGAAAAAAGTTCTAATTACAGGTTTAAGTGATCATCACGCACAAACTATAACAGTTGAAACTGAAAATACAAGAATTGATCTAAGAAAAAATGCTTTTTTTTACAGGAAGGGTATTCTCGAGGAACAAAATACTGCAATTTAAACAAGAGCTCGAGGTTCGTGAATGGGATGATGTGCTGGAGGAGCGCCAAGCAGTACTTAAATCTCTTCTTTCCAGTAAAAACAATAAAAAATAAAAACATAAACAAACAAAATTGGATAACCAAAGGCATAAGAGTATCAACAAAAAATAAAAGAAAACTCTACGAACAGTACCTTAATGGAATAAAAACAAAAAAATACTAATAAATATTCAAACATTCTTCAAAAGGTAATAAAAGCAGCAAGAAAACAGACAAATAATACGTATATAGAAAAATCTCAAAAAAACACAAGAGTTAGAGTTCTCAATTTAAAAAATGTCCAAAAAAGAACAAAAAAAGCAAACATTATTTGAAAACTTTGACTGGAGGACAAAAAACAAATTTCAAACCAAGTAAATAAATTCTTCCTAAACATTTGTCCAAACATAAGTAACTCATTTTTTGTACACCAAATTACACTTTGGTGCCAAAGAATACAAAAATTACAACAGGATTCCACATGATTACAACATATTACATATCTGATTACAACTATTACACCTGATTATCGCTGATTACACTTGATTACACCTGATTACACCTGATTACACTTGATTACACGTTATTACACCTGATTACACCTGATTACAACATATTACATTTAATTACACATTATTATAAAAAGTTAACCACTTTATTTTGACAGAAATTTAATCCATCAGTTGCGAAAAAAGTTGCTGAAATAAAAATTATTCGTCAAATCTCGAAAGGTAGGAATAGGATCTTAAAAAAAACAACTTATACTGATAAAAACACTTACATTTATTTTATAAAGCTAAAATGGTCAAATTAATAAAAAAAAATATAAAACTTGTTCAAGCCTCGGTTAAAGTATCTAACATCCAAGAAAACTTTTTTTCTTACCTAGGTAAATCTAACTAACTTACTAAGGAAATTCAGTCTGTGTCAGAGCAGGTTCATATGGTTAAAAATCGAGTAAAAAACTTAAAAATATTTAACTAATAAATTTGTTGTAGTACTAAACATTAAGAACACATTTTTTCCTTATAGTCGTATTTTTTCGGCACTGTCCGTAATGTGGCTTAGTATGTTGCCACATTCTCCTGGCTACTAAAGGTGAGATTTGATAAGCTGAAGAGTAGAGTAACCGGTTATTGGAAATTCGGTTATTTTTTGAATTTTAGTGCCGGTCATTACCTTTTTAATTTTTTCCCAAACAGAGAAATAGTTTTTTTTTTAATATTTTATTTATTGTTGGTACACCTCATATTTTAAAAAGACAAATCGTCTTTTTAACATATTAGGTTTGGGGTTAAATTTTAAATTTACCCCAATGGGAAGCAGTGTAGCAACGATAAATTAAATAAACCACCACTTTAATAAATTATATACTTTAAAATATCTCATATACAAATTAAATTCCAATCCATTTTGGTACTGAAGATGCTGGATAATGAGCTGAAACCGGCATATTTGAACACTTCCCTTTAGTTATTATAGTTGCGTTTTTTTCCGCAAGGTTGCGTTGGCGTTGGACAACGCGAATGTTTTTTTTGTTGGGTGGAATTAAGATGTGTTCACAGGCGACTAAAAAACGTATTTTTAAACAGTTTTCAAGTTTATTCTTAAAATCATTTGTGAGATTGAGAGAACTATTACTTTTATTTATTTCAATCATTTTCCTGTTTTAAAAAGTGCAAATATTGTCAAATTTAACAAATTTCATTACATATTATGTAGATCAGCCTTTATTATTAAGGGTACCGATGTCAAAAAGAGGTATATCCGAGAATTATGGAAAATCGTCGGAAAGAAGCATTTCACGACCAAAACTTTAAATTTCACGACATACTCTAGCGTTAATTAGTTCCATTAGCTCTGAAAGTCGGTGGCGTTGCGGTGGCTAGTAGATTTTTTGGTTAGAATTTTACAAGAGTAGTGCCTTATGTGACCAAAATGGTTCAAGACACTTCGTCGTCTTGCTCTTGAGAAGATTTTAATTCTGCCGGGACATTGAATTTTTATTGAAGAAGCCCAATAAGAATCACCGACGTTTAAAAAGTGGAAAAAGGAATACATCACAAAAGGAAAAGGAAGCAGTCAAAAATTGTAGCTCACAAATGGACTTTGTGTGTTGATTTTGATTTCATTTAAATCAATCACTGTATTTTTTGGGTTTTTTAATAAAGTAGACCTTAATCCTAACTAAATACAAGTCGTCCCAACTAAAAACAAAAGATCAAAAGATCTTGGGTAGAAAAAACGAAAATTCAAACTTGGATGAGTATCCCACAAGGAACACACAAAGGACCAAAGCTAAAAGAGAAATGATCAAATGATGTTTCGCCCTGACCAGCGTGGACTCGCCAGTGAAACCACTCGAAAGGTTGCCCAGGGCGAAACATCATTTGATCATTTCTCTTTTCGCTTTGGTCCTTTGTGTGTTCCTTGTGGGATACTCATCCAAGTTTGAATTTTCGTTTTATCCACCCAATATCTTTTGATCTTTTGTTTTTAGATTCTTTTCGGTTGAAGTAACTGATTCGGAGGTTTTTTAACTTCTTTTCGTTCCAACTAATTGTATATGACAAAGATAGCTATACATAATAAACAACAAATCAAACAAAGATAGCTATATACCTTTATTTCTGAGATCCCAACTACGTTTATATAAACCTTTTGGATCCTTTCGAGTAAAAAGTTCGATCGCGCAAGTATGACTGTCACGACCTAACAGCATTTTGCGATTTCGAGGGCGCAACAACAAAAGCAAAAAACCAAAATTACAAAAAATAGTACATCGATCATTGTTTTTAGATAAAAATTCGAATCTATGTTCAACTTGCTGAAACTGAATATATGAACGTATTTTTAAACGTTTACACCATATTTGCAACGTTTGGTGCTGTTTTTTTCCACCGCAAAGTTGCGGAAAAAAACCTAACGAAGTATACCCAATAAAAATAAATAAAAATATTAAATGGTCAGTCACTCAACAAACCAAAACAAATCTTGCAGTTAATCATTTTTTTCATAATTGCTATAAAATTGATGTAAGTCGCACACGTAAACGTATCTAGACATTTTCGCCATATTTTCCAATGTCCGGTGGATTCGATGTAATTTTTTCCACCGCAACGTTGGAGAAACAACGCAACTTATCTGTTCTAGGATCTCTATGTATTTTTAATCCGGAAACAACCAATTGAAATCATATCATTGCTGGGAGCAGGGAATGCATGAGTCATGCATGCTTAAGGGTATTACGAGAGGTATTTAAATTTCTAGATTAGTTTTTTATACAGAAACAAATAGGTAATTAATTAAATGGAAAATAAATTCATTCCACCAATGAACTAGCTTAAAGCAAAATTTCCCAAATAGTACGTTGGATACGCCGCTAATATCGAAAAAATCGTGCAATTTTTTATTGAGAAATGCCGCTTTCAGTAATGGTTGATGCCAAAAGACAATCTTTTATATCCAGAGCCCCCTATGAATCCGTGTAGAACACCAAAATGGCGGCCATTAAATATGGCTGCCATTAGAATCTTTAGGAAACTTTCTATCTTTATTTCTAGTGGTCCGATTTCAATGATTTTTTTTGTTCCAAAGCTTTTTATGAAACTAATATATTTTTATCACCTCGTGAAGATGACCACCAAATAGATACCGGGTGTCTCAAAAAACCCGAATAAATTTAAACAACTGCAGCTTTTTCAGTTTAAGATCGATTTTATTGACTGATGACCTAATGCCGTTTTTTAAACACAGATGGTCGATAAAATCAAATGTATTGTTAAACTAACTAACCCAAACAAAGGGTCCCCCTCCAAACAACTAAATTTTATTAAAATTATGTTATTAAATATCCCATCAGCAAGAAACAAAGCAGATGAACTTTTTATATTTTTGGAGGGTCAAGGTTTTCCACATGTTGGAGGATGGTGAGCATTTTTGAATTTCAAATTACCACACCTTTAAATTTTGTCGAACTACATTTACCCATGGTGGTACAACCATTCTTGTCAACAATCAAGTATCATCCAGCATCAATCAAGTTTGACTTTTTAAGGAAATGATTGAAAAGATCTTTGAGTTTTCTCTGCTTTTTTCATCTTCTCTTAATACATACACCAAACAACTAAATTTTATTAAACTTATGTTATTAAATATCCCATCAGCAAGAAACAAAGCAGATGAACTTTTTATATTTTTGGAGGGTCAAGGTTTTCCGCATGTTGGAGGATGGTGAGCATTTTTGAATTGCAAATTACCACACCTTTAAATTTTATCGAACTACATTTACCCATGGTGGTACAACCATTCTTGTCAACAATCAAGTATCATCCAGCATCAATCAAGTTTGACTTTTTAAGGAAATGATGGAAAAGATCTTTGAGTTTTCTCTGCTTTTTTCATCTTCTCTTAATACATACATTTTGTGCATCTACCGCTCTCCCAATACTAGAATTGCCAGTTTCTTGGATAACCTTGAAATGCTACTCTCTAACGTGCCAGTAAAAGCAACTCTTAAACTCGCAGGCGATCTTAACATCGATTTTGGAGATCCTGAAGCGCAATATACTATTTTGTTACTTAATCTACTTGAATCTTTTAACCTTCAAATGCATGTTAAAGAACCTACGCGGACTACTGACTCTACCTCTACCACGCTGTCATAATATCACTTCCTTTAAATATTATACCCAACTCTCCTCAAACAAAATTTGGTAGAATTTTCAGTAAGAAAAACTTTATTAACTTTAAACAGATCTGTAGAATTCCATCTGAATATGAGCAACATTATAAACAAATCTTTTTCCTTACGCCCTCTAAAAATTTGCTCAGTTAACTTAAGGTCCCTAATGTCCACTTGCACCGTATATAACAGTGGTTTATATTTTAATCCAGTTATCTTTCAATATTTGCTTGCACCGCAAGTTAAGCCACGCTTAAGTACTTCTAAACTACTGTTAACTTAAACCCCCGATTTTGGCGGATTAACGTAAATAAACTGTTAGTTAACGCAATTCTAACCTACAAAACGTTCGGTTTTCGTGAGTGAATTTTGCGTTCTTTAAAGTTATGGAAGTTTTCGACGAGATTATCCTGGAAGATGATCTGGATATTTTGGATGTCATCGAAATGGGCTTTCCACGACGAATATACAATAGATCAAATTATTTCCACACCATGGACAACCTTACTTTTTTTAGGAGGTTTCACCTTTTGAAACCCACGCTGCTCCATATTTTGGAGCTTATCGAGGAAGATTTAGAATTTCCCAATGACTTGTAAGTACCTGCAACCCTATATAATAACACATGGTCGTTTTAAAAACGTTTTTAAAACGTCCCAGTCGAACTTACGTCTCGAGGAAGTCCATCCAGAACCTTTTTTTAAGGTTTAAACCTAAAAAGAATTTCTTAGGGCACAAAAAAGACGTCCCTTGGACGTAACTCAGGGACCTCTATTAAAGTTATTTAAAACGTTTTAAAAACCTCTATTAAAGTTTCTAAAAGAGGTTTTTAAAAAGTTTTAAAGTCAGTCGGACGGAGTGACATAACATCCATTAGTTTTCTGTCAATATGGCGGTGAAGGTTGAGAAAAGGACACTAAAACGGTAGGAGTTGATTGGCCTATGTGGAGAAGGTATTGGTTTATATAATAATATCCATATGACAAACTTTCTGGACAAAAAAGAACGTTTTTAAAACGGCAAATATTGCGCGTTGTAAAAACGTCCAATCCAGTAATTATTATATTCTTAAAAATTTGAAGTATGAACATCCCTACCTCTATAAGTACCTACTTTATTTCTTTTACATATCAAATTTTTACACACATTTTAAGTATGTCTAAATTTGACGTTTTTAAGACGTGGAATTCGGTACATTTAAAAAACGGTCTTGAACGGATGTTTTGAGAAGTAGCAAGTTTCCAAATTACGAAGTGAAAATCAACCATCAAGTGTAAAAATTTTACCTGGTATTTTTTTAATAAAATGACTAACTCTCTGGAGAAAAAAAGAACGTTTTTAAAACCTCAAAAATTGAACGTTTCAAAGACTTACTTTTTAGGAGTTGTTTAATACGAATCATTTTTAAAGTATATTTTTAAAAATTTTAAATAAAAACTTTCTAAAACATACTTACATTTTTTTACTAAAATTTTTAATTTTTGGAACGTAAAAATGACATTTTAACTTTAAATTTGACGTTTTTAAAACGTTCGAAAAAGTACGTTTAAAAAACGTACTTTTAAGGTCCCGAGACGTCGGACCTAAAAAGAGCGTCCCGGACTCGTCATGTGTTATTAGGAAAGAACTTAGTTATGGGTAACCTTGACCACCCAGTGCAATTGTGCTAATTATATTTGCACTATAAAATGTTGCTGAGCTTCACTGGTAGAACTATAACTACATGCATGCACAACTTTTAATCTCACTCCCTGCTCACATTTTACGCCAGCACTCCTTCACCCTTCTGAGAAATAAAAAGGTGTGGTGGCTGGTTAAAGAGGGACTTCTTATGAATGTAATCTCTGCCCCTTCCCCTATTTTTGAAAGTCCACAAAAATCTGGTCAGTAAATCATGGGCACTCCTAGTTTTCGATATTATGCATTTTTGAGACTCGTTGTACTTACATGAGCTTTGGTATATGGGCACAGAACACATTTGCCTCCTTTTAAGCCTACACCGTATGCCACATGCTTTGTATTTTTTTACCCAGCATAGCACACCATGATGATTTACCTATAATGGTTACATTTTTTACAGGAACAACAGTATCTCAGCCATAAACCAACTGTTAACGACTCTAAGATTTTACTCTAGTTCAGGGCACTTATCAGCAGTAGGAGATTTTATGGGCATTCATGAATCCACAACCAGTAGGATAGTTTGTGAAACATCAAACTGCCCAGGAATTCATAAGAATTCATACAGAATTTTACCAAATAGCACGATTCCCTAGAGTACTGGGCGTAGTAGATGGGACACATATCCGTATCATGTCACCAGGTAACTTAATATGTTAATGTGTTATCCTTTTCCTATTTTATGTAGTGCGTATTTTTCGAGCTTAACTCCTACAATCATTTTATATTTTTATTATTACTTTTTAATTTGTGATTTTAATTTATTAATGATAGTTTTCATAGTTAAACTTTTTGAATATATGTTCTACCTTAATTGTGCTTAGTATATTTTACGAACACTAACTTTATTATTACCTACAAATATTTGAAGGTTCATCTAAAAATTTTATATTTCTTTTTCTTTTTTACAGGGTAGGATTAAGTTGTTTAAGCTGTTGATACATATTCATATGAATAAATAAATAAATAATGTGCTTTATATTTTATTTTAGGCGGCCATGATGCAGAAGTTTTTCGAAACCGAAAAGGTTATTTTTCTATAAATACGCAAGCTGTCTGTGATCCAGACCTAAAATTTTTGGATGTGGTAGCAAGGTGGCCTGGTTCTGCTCATGATAATACAATTTTTAACAATAGTAGAATCAGAAGAAAATTTGAACAGCAGATTTTTCCAAACTCGGTATTGCTAGGTAAGCTATCCTGGGGCCTAATTTTTGAATATCGGGAGGATCAATCACTTGACAGCCCGTGCAAATCAGACAATCATTTGATTGAAATTTCACACGTTCACAGTTTAAAAATTCAGGCCCTGGATGGTCCCTTTTTAGTCCACCATACCAATATGATATGGGGGATTATTAAAATCGTGAAATTTTGACTTTTCTTAATTTTATCAAAAATGAGTTACTAAGGTTCCAAAACACCTTAATGGACGAAAAAAAGTTGTCTGTCGTCTGTCTGTATACACGATAACTCAATAACGCCTTAATCGATTTTAACGAAATTTGGTACAAAAATCCTCTATCCTGACCATGAACTGATTAACTTTTGGGTAGGGTGGTGTGGGATTGAAGAGGGCAAAAGGAGGATAAAATATTTAAAAAAATTGTAACTTTGGAACAAAAGCAAGTAGCGATATATACAGTTTTCAGATTTAAGTTTCCATTAATATAGACTACAAATTTTGTTATAAGTCCAAATACGTATTGGGAGCTTTAGTTTTCGAGTTATTTGAAAAAAACATTATTATTTGAAAAAACATTAAACTAAATTTAAAAAAGGCATAACTTTAGAAGTAAAGCAGCTATTGATATGCGGTTTTCAGATTTTGGTTTTCGTAAATATTACCCAAAAATTTTGTTATAAGGTTCAAATCTTTCAAAGCTACAGTTTTCGAGATATTTTTATTTCCTTTCAACATAAAATAATTGATTGTATCGTGGACTATCCGTACTTTCTAGCACCAATTTTTATTTCGTAGATTTTGCAACTAAACAGGTTATTTGATATCAAATCAACTAAGGGGCTGTGCACCTTTAATTTTAATGATTTTTGAAATAGTTGTTCTATGATACCCGCAAGCAAGAAGTTAATATTTTATTTTTATTTTTTTTAAATTAATTTTTGGAAATCCAAATCACAGGCGTTTTTGGTTTATTTTTTAGGTGACAGTGGTTATGCCTTAAGAAATTATGTACTAACACCACTAGCAAATCCCATTACCAGAGGACAGCAACTCTACAATGAATCTTTAGTAAGAACCAGAAATATTATTGAAAGAGTATTTGGAATTTGGAAGAGAAGATTCCCAGTTTTAGCCTATGGATTAAGACTAAAGCTGGACACTATTTTGGTAATTATTCCAGCTGCAGCTGTTTTACACCAACCACCATTGCCTGGAGAACTAAATCCAGATGAGCTTGATTATCTAATAGAGTAAGGACAGATACCTGCGTATTTCTTTCAGACAGTTAGTGCAACACTGAAACATCTGTCTCTTGTTTTTACCTAAAACCGCAAAGGACAGAAATATCCGAGTGCTGCACTGAAAGTCGCAATGGAATACGCTATAAGTAGGTAGTATTTTACTTTAATTTTTTTGAAGTTACTATCTCTATTTAAGATTTTATAAAACCTGGTTGAGATAAAATTGTAAAGTGGATTAATTAAAACTCTTGGTAATTATGCAGTATACGGTTTTCTGCCATTTTTGATTTTTTATGAAAAATTCTTTATGGGGACACCTACTAGGGTCCCTAGGACCCCAAATCCGCCTGCGCCCGATTTTTTTTTAACAGAAAAAGGGGTGCTTGGGGGGGTTGTAATGTGTTTTTTTGATGGTTTTGGGTTGGGTTTGACTGTGTAGGATTGGGTTGTTTTAGTGAAAAAAAAAATTAAAAAAAAACAAAAAAAATAAAAAAAAACAAAAAAAAAAAAAAAAAAAAAACAACAGGCGCAGGCGGATTTGGGGTCCTAGGGAACCTAGTAGATGCCCCCCATAAAGAATTTTGTAAAGTTTATTCTGAAATTAATAAAATGCATATTGGGTATGTAAAATAAGGTTATTTTATATGCTGTAAGTTACTTCTAAGAGTGTTAACATTTAATTTACCTAAATTATGCAGCAATAGCTTCACAACTTATTTACAGCTAAAAATGTCATCTGTATTAAATATTATTATTAATAATATTTATTAAAAGCCTCAGTAAGTTAAATTTTTTTGGATTTCAGAAGAAACATAAAAAAATATCAAGTAATAATTTTTTTCAAAAGCTTGGGTTTTTAATGCTACCTTTGGCATGATTCAAAGTAATAGTTGAATGTCACTAGATTTCTTCTCTGGCATTGGTATAATTTTAATTAAAAGTTTGGTAAACTGCTTTGCAAAAAGACCTTTATTCCACAAAATTTTATTACATTCTACCCTTAAGACGTTTTGTTAAAAAGATGTTAATTAATGAGTATCCAGAAAATATGATTTTTTAAAGTTCTTATATTTCATCCATTTCTCTGCATTTTAATACTTCGTCTAAAACACCACAGACAACTTATTCTTTCAAAATTAACTTAATCAAAATCAAAATGCAGAAAAATGGGTGTAAAGTTAACTTTATGCACAATTTCTGGTTGAATCAATAGTCATTACGCTTTAGTCTATTGAGTCTTTTCTTTTCAACTGAAAGCTGAACATCCAGTAACTCCATTTCCTTTTTATGTTTTTTTTAGCTTGTTCCAGGTCTTGATTTTACTGTTTTTTTTTTGTGAAATCTGCTATATCCAATCGTCTATCTAGTAATTCGTTATATTTTTCTGATACCTGAGGAAGTTAGTGCCTTGACTTGTATATTAGGTCTACGACGATTAGAAGCTGGAGCACTCGCTGGAGCACGATTGTTTTTTGGAGTTTGAAGCTGCTGCAGCGGGCTTCTTTCAGCTGACTTTAGGGTACTTGCTCCTGGCAGAATATTTGTATTTTTAGAAGCATCTGAGAAAAAAAAAATTATTACTTACTAATTATTCCATAAAAGTCTCGGCGGACAACATTTTCTTAAAATCTTTTTTACAATATTCTTTTAGGTACAAAAAAAATATATATTTTCAGGTTGCCCCATCACACCTGTACTGTATGAATATTGAATCTTGTTATGAATGGTATGATTTACACATTTCTTAAATTTTAGATGTCTTTGTGTATATTTTGTGGCTTATTAAAAAATACAACAATATATAAAATCTATTTTTATGCCACTTCCACTTTAGTATCTTTTAAAAACTCAGTTTTTAGTTACAAGTGAGGTACAAGTCTTGGCTTTGTAAAATATTTTTTTGATTAGGATGAATAAAAAAAAATAAAAAGAACAATAAAACCAAACCCAGCCAGAGTAGTAGCTGTTTAGCATTCATCCATGTGCAGGATTGTGAAAAAATAGTTAAAAAATACCACTATACTACTACACTACCATAACTTAATACTATAAATCAAAGTGGCTGGTGTATCACACAGCAGTGGTTCCTATTATAGTTATATGTCTTTTTAGTTATACTTGAAGAAAAGTTGAGGAAATGACTTAATTTTTAGGCAGGAATAATTACATTTTCCCAATATTTTTTCCACTATTTTATTAACTAATCAAATTTTTTTTTCCATTGGTAACCAAAAAGAGAATTGATTATAATTATTTGTACACAATTACTAAAATCGTGTTTGTTATGAATTGTATAAAAAAGTAGTTTTAAGTCATATTGAGATACCAGATAAATTATTAAATTTTTGACTTACCAATCTTCTTCTCAACTCGATTTGAATTTCTTAAAGGAGAGCTTATTGGTTTAATCAGGTCAGCTGTTTTATATTTCTTCCAATTATTGATTTCCACTATCTGAAACAAACCAAATTCTTTACTTTATATAGGATATGTCTAGGGGAAATTGCATAATACCAGTGATGGTAATTTCACTAAATTTGTACATATATATATGTAGAAGGTAAGTCATTACCCTCTAGGGTTTATTATTACTTTTTTGTTATTAACTATACCAGGAAAAGGAAGGACAAAAACTATAAAAATTGAATTCTATAAAAAAAAGTTGGGTTATATTCAATGTCAACTACCTACTTACTAAAAAATAAAACGGACCAACAAAAAATTATTTTTTTGTGAATATTCCGTTATCATTAAATATAAAAGATAGCTACAATAACTTCAAAATTAAGTTTATTGAACAAAAATACCCTTTTTTCCGATTAAAATAGTACCTAACTTGTAAAAGTGATGAGCGTATCAGTGATTTTTTGGTCACTGGTATACCGGTGATGGTGACTTATAAGTCACTGTTTCTTTTAACAGTGACTGAGGTCGCTGTTTTACTGGGTTAACGACAACAGTCAGTGCCCAGCAGGCAGTCAAGCAGCAGTTAGATTAAAACCCAATAAAGAAGCGGTTAGGGTAGAATTTTTGGTCAAAAGTAACTGCACAAAGTTTTCGACTATACTTTAGTAGTGACCCAGAGCGCTGCTTTAAAAAACAGGTCACCGGTAGTAACTGTGGTGACCATCTAAGTCACCGTTAAAAGTCACCGGTATAATAATATATATATGATATAAAATAAAAAACCCAAGTAATTACTTACATCCTCATTAGCTTCGTCCACCTCTTGATTTAAGCCATTGTTATATTCAAAAATTATTTCAGCATCACTAGGAGCTTGAGAAGGTCTTTCCACTACCACTTCCTCTTCGTCACTGCTTAAATCACCTCCATATTGGCTAGATAAACCAAAGACAGTTTTTCTATTTGTTATGTTCAGGAGAACATCTTCAAATGGCTCCAGATAAGTGTCTGCTTCTGGCGGTCCACCACCAGTTTTTTTATATCTCTCTCTTTGTAACAACTTCGTCTATTTTTACTAAATTTCCCTACATCAGCAGTTAAATTTTAACCACTGGTTTTACTATTGCGGTGCAAGTAGTTGGAAGTTAATCCACCAGTTTATTTTTAACTACTAGTTATTTTAAACAGTAGATTAAACAAAACGGTGCAATTGGACATAAATCTGCTACAAAAACACTTTAAAATTATTTTATTACCTACCGCAAACTATAAAGAAAGTTAATATGCTCAGCAAAAACTAAGTTCTACTCAAATCGACTCGAAAAGGATCCAAACAAATCAAAGGAAACTTGGAATATAATTCGAGAGCTACTGCACTAGTAGTGGCAGTCTGAGTGTAAAACGGGCCGAAAAATATTGATTTCCGTTAATAAAAACGCGATTCAAACTGCAAAATTATTACGAAAGTGTTTAACAATACTACGGGCATAATTCTAAATAAAAAATCCGAGCAAAAACGTGAGGTTCTGCGAAAAAACTTGATTTATAAAATGACCAAATCCAAAAATTGAGGTTAGTGAAATGTTAAAACACGTTAAGCTCAAAAATTTGTGATGTTTATTTATTTCTACTATTATTTTATTTTGTTGGCTATTTCACTTCAAATTCCACATCACCTGGTCGCTCAGTATTGCCAATTTTAGAGCATTAGGGCATGAGTTCAGATTTGGTAAAATTCAAAATAAATAAGGCGCCATCTTGCCAGAGAAGCAAGCAAAGAAAGTCTCAAGCCTATTTTAAGTAGCTTTAAATAATGAACTAATTGGTTCTATTTTGTTCTGGCCTTCTATAAAATAAAGCAAGGTAGTTAAATGATAAATTATAATTTATTTTAAAAATATAATCTTTGATATAATTCACAAGCCTTTAAAAAGTACACAGGGTTTCAAAATGAGTAACAAAGGTTATAAAATACCTATTTCTTTACATGGGCAAAAATTCCAAATATTCACACAAGGAACTAACTGGCAATAAAGTTTGATTTATGCCAAAAGTAAAAATTACAAATAGTCTATAAAATATGATCCGTAGATCTGAAATCGGCAAAAGCCTACAATATAAATGAGTCTATAAAAAAATGATCATTAGATCTTATGTTCGGCAAAAGCCTACTTCTATCGGGTTATTTGTGTTTTAAAAGCCACAAGAAAACCACCTCCCCCCTTAAAATAACCTCAATAGGAAATAACCCCCCATTACCCATAAAAAATACATGAAAAATGTGTCAAAACCCAAAAAATGTGAAAACTGCATAAAACGAATGGTGAAAGCCTCAAAAAAGGTACTTAGCTTTGATTCTACAGCGACCAGCACGTCTGCTCCACAGGCAAGGTTTGTACAGCTTCCAAACGTCAGGGACCAGCAGCACACGCCAAGCAAAGGTCTCCCCACATAAAGGTACGAAGTCTGACAAAAGATCTCAAAGAATTGGCCTCACTGGAACAAAGCTAGGTAGGTATGGGGCAGGACGTCATGAAAAGGATGGTGTCTTTCCACTTCACCAATAAAGTCTTCCCAAAGAAAATCCGTCTCCGCAATTAAAAACCTGAATGGGAGAAAGACCCATTGTAAAAAAATGCAAGAAAATACACAGAAGTGACTTGAAATGATAGATAAAAATGCAAAAAACGTGTTTAACAAAATGGTGGAAACATACCTGGTGTTCGGCTTTTTTCAAGCAGTTCTCCACGCCATCGTTAACCACTATAATTAAATAGCAGCAAACTCAACAAACTGAAGATCACAAAGGTAACTTTGTTTCACTATTTCCGCATAATGCGCAGTTCCAAAGAACTTTTCTAGATTGTTAACATGGCGGTGGAGGTCCGTAGGAATGTACGTCTACAGATGGAAAGGACGTCTTGTCCTGCAGCAATGACTTTTATGGAAACAAGATGTTCGACGTCACTTCCCCATGGGGAAGGGGTCGCAGGCACGAATTCACATCGCCGGCACTCGCCGATGAATGACACTCGCGGGGTTTTTGAAAATAGTACTTTGAACGCTAGATTTCTATCACTTACGACAACATTTTCTTTAAATTAAAAGAAGAATTGCATGATTTTTCATGCAGAATATCATAACAATAACAAGAAAGTACGGTTAAAACGATCAGTTCAGTTCAGTTCAGTTTGTGTTTTGGCTCTGTCCAAAGTTTAGGACAATATGCCAGCTACCATCTGTGGACTTCGAGGTTGTCTGACTCATAGGTCACTCGGAGCCCTTGTTTGTGTGCCTTCTTTTTTCTTCTCCCGTGTATCAGTCTTATTTTCTTTTTTCTCTCTTCTTTATTTTGTTTGGTTTTTTATTTCAACTTTTATAGGGGAGTTCAGTTATTCATACCCATACTCTCAACAAAAAAAAAAACACAAAGCAAAAAATAGACATACATTTAAAATAGAAAACAATTAACGTGTACTGATTGTGAGCTTAGACAAACACCCCTGTCCAATTCATAAAATTTCCAAAAAGGTGAGTAAAGGGTTAGGGAGGGGGAAGTCTTTCAAGGTTTAACTGAGTTGTTGTTTTTCCCTTTTTTTGCTTTTATTCTCAAAGTTTTATTTTGTTTTTCTTCAGGAAGGCAATTAGGAGCCTAATTTCGGGAGGGAGATATTTGCGAGTATTGTTTGCATGGAGAATGGTCGGACCATACCAATGTCTGCTAGGGCTTGGTACATGTCTATATTTGGTATTTTATTTATGGGGCAGTTAAAGAAAATATACTCCAGATCCTCAACTTGACCACATTCGCAGAGAGTAGGATTAATTTTGTTCAAATGCACTCCTGTGAGAAAGTGACCCGTGCGCATTCTGATCATGGTGGTAATGTGTTTTCGGTCAAAATATGGTAAATGGTGATGCCATGGCTTGGAGGGGAATTCAGTTTGTATATGAGAATACCAAGTATTTTTGATAGATGATTGTTGTTTCCAGGTTTTTTTAAAGTTACTTAGAGTTTTGTTTTTTATAATATTACACATGTCTTTTACAGGGTATTTTAAGTTTTTTGGAACATTTAATATTTTCCCTTTATCCCATTGTGTCCAGGAACCCAGGCTATAAATAGCCGAATATTCTGTTCTGATAGGAAGATCATGTTCTTTGTAGCCAGTGTTATGAAGTCTTGACTAGGATCTATTCTGTTTTTATCTAATTTCTCTATGGAGCTTTTTGAGTCTGTTAAGATTACGACGTTTTGAATTTCCTTCTCCAGGCAGAAACGGAGACCTTCATGGATAGCAACCATTTCAGCAGTACAAATATTAAAATTGTTTGACAATTTTTCTAAAAACTTAAAGCCCAATTTGGGGATATGGACTCCGTACCCTACTGATTCGTCCACTTTAGAAGCATCAGTGTATACCAAATAGAAATGCTCCTGAAACTCTTCCATTTTATTTAGGAATTCTTGTTCTCCATTTTGGGTTTAAGATTCAAGTTTAAAATAGGAAAATTTGTTATTTGCATGTTATATTATTCCTCATAACAGGGTAGAGTTCTTTCCGTATTTAGATTTTTCAAAAGATCCTCCATCTTTACATAGGTATTTAAGAGTATGGTGGAAATTCTAAAATTGGCATGTTTTGTAATAAAGTTTATCTTGTATTCTTTTAAAATGTTTATTAATAGGTTATTGACAGTGCTTGCAGCTTTTATTATCAATTTTTGGGACAGCATTTCTCTCCTCGTATATAGATCCAAAGAGGCAGTTTCGGCATAAAGGGCTGAGATTGGGGTTATTTTCGTGCATCCCGTTATTATTCTAAGGCCCTGATTATAGGCTATATCTAGTTTCTTAAGGTTTTTTCGAGATGTAGGATATACGAAAATTGAACAAAAATCCAGGTGTGACCTGACCAGACCGTTGAAGGCCATACTGAGAGTCTTGGGATCTGTTCCCCACCATGTACCACAAAAAGCTTTTATAAGGTTAAGTCCTTTTTTAGCTTTAATTGTCATGTTGTTTATGTGAGTGTCCCATTTTAATTTCTTTGTAATGTTATTGTAACGGGTTTATTTGCTGAAACATCTTTCCTTTGGAATTTAGCTCGCATAAATCTCTGGTGTGTGATGTTCTAACTCTATTGTGATATTACTGAAGGCACTCTTAACATCTCTTACTTAATTTGTGTCATGACTGATTATAAAATATTTTTGCTACTATAAGTAATTCATCAAAAGCTACCTTTATCACAGTTTCCCGAGGTCGGGAAAATTGGTCCTCTTAAAACTTTAACGTTTGAGTTCAGAGAAATAACTAAATAAATAGAGAACCTCTAGCCTTAAGAAAATCTCTTTTTTATCAAGGAAAAACTCAGGAAACACTTATCCTTTTCATTAAATTTTCCTATTTATTTGTAAACAAATAACCTCAAATGTCATAAGTGACACTAAAATCTAGGGATTTTTGAGATATTTTTGGTTGTGGAAATTTCTTTCTTTTTTGTGGCTGTCACAGAGGAAGAATTGTAGCTATAAAAGAGCTGATCTTTAGATGCACATTTATGCAAAATTATCAGAGCTACAGCTTGTTAGATGCTTTATAAGCTAGCTTTTGACTGTAAAGGTCGATTTGAACAATTTTGCTAATAAATATTTTGTGCCGTCACTGGGTTAAATGCCAAACAAATTTCTACAAGGCCTCACACCATCAAGTAAGTTTTTTCTTATTATTTTATTTCTAAACTCTTACAAATAAATTAACAAGAGATATTAATTAATTAAGCCTAAATTAATGCTTAAAAATACCTGATTTTAACGCTGGTTCTCCTTTATTTAGAGGCCTGTTTCAGGAAGTCAAGCAGCCCTAAGTTTACTGCCAGACCTACGGGTACCTTTGTAACCAGCCTTCTCACACCCTTGCAGTGGATAGTCGATAAGTATAAATTAACCAAGAAAATTCAGACATAACTATAAGGTAGCGGTACTTGATATAACTCGCATACTGTTTTTCTATGCAAACCAACACCCTGCCTGTCATTAGATGCACTCCTAAAGTTAAGTTGAATTACTGGGAAAGTCTAGAGACACTGTTAGTGGCTTTTGAAATAACCCCCAAATTTGTTCAGCTGTGGTATAACTTTCCAAGAGTGAAATCACTTTAAGATAAAGTACCTTACGGTATCGGTACTTTAACTAGCGGCTTTTGGTCGATATATATATATCCTTTGAATAATAAAACCGGGGATCAAGAGGGTTATAAACTTCACTTAGAAAACACTCTGTAAACCGAGGTTAACCAAGGTATTTTTCATGTGCACTTTTGGGTTGCCCAAAGGGAACTAAAATTTGTTATCATTTTCAACACATCCTCACCTCACCTCACCGAAATTATGATTTTTGTTGAATAAAACGTGAATATTTATTAAAATAACATTCATGCTTTGGATTTTTGACGTACGACGGCTCTGACAAGTTACCGGCCCCTTTCGCTCGTCCCTTTGGGTAGTAGGTAAAAAGAGAGGGATGTCGGTGAAGGGCAATCAGTGCTGAAGCGTTTTGGAACACGTTCAGCAGAGCACCTTTTATTATCTTGAAAAAAAAAGGATAATAACATTGGCGCCCAACTGAAAATAGATTTGCTGTAGTTACGGTCTTGTTTGAAGGGTGATTTCACACGTGTGTGTTTAAGGGGTGTTTTCACGAAGCTGTCATTAAACTACATTGGAAGTTATAGGTACGGTAGGTATTTTAATATATTGTCTTGGTGGTGACAAAGGTAAATATTGGCGGGTTACTGAAACCTATATATGCGTGTGTAATATACAGGGTGTTTAAAAAGGACCGAAATTGTTGTTTTTTTTGATTCTCGGACTTTTCTGGCTTTAGTATTGGTAGTTATGTACTCTTTGGGGAACTTGTTTGGAAAAAAAATATTATTTTTTTTTGTGAAGTAAGGGGAGGATTTTTGAAGTTTTTGTGAGTTGTTTACTGCTTTATTGACAAGATGAATGTAGATAAACTTAGGTCAGACGAACTGGTATTCGAACTTTATGTTAGTAGTCTTTCTTGTGCAAATTTAAATAGGGATGATTTAAGGAACAAAGTTAGGGATGCCATAAGGGAAGAAAAACAAGGCATCGAATATGAGATACCTTGTTTGGACCCCTACAGGGAATTATCGATATGCCGAGTAAAATTAAATGAACTGGAGTCGATTTTAAAAATGTCAAAAATGAGCAGGAAAAAATTAGCAGTAGACTAATTCACATCTATGGAAGGTTGTCCAGATTATTTGACTGTACAGAAGAACAAGAACGAGACAAATTTGAACTTTCTAGTAAATGCGACAAATTAAGGGAAATATTGGATAGGGTTTTGTGTGGTTCTTTGGATCCTAGAGTAGCTTTGGTACCCAGTTATCAAAGACCTCCAGTAGGACATGAGACACAAAATACCAGTATTCTGGATAATGCAGTCCCGGCCAATCAACAGTCTCAGATTTTGACACCTAGCCAGGTTCCTCAATTGATTATAAGTCCGCAGTTGGAGACAGTTCTGTCGGCTAGCCGTAATCTAAATAGCATGGGGAATACTGCAGCACCGTTAAGGCCCGCCTGCACAGTTGCGGTAAGTAGTCAATTGTGTTCACAGAGTTTTACGTTTACTACTACGACGGCGCGTAGTCAGACCACGACCCCTGCGGCCACGACAAGACCTTCCAATTCCATAAGTGCGATCATTACTCAGTTTGATCCGCTGACGCGTCAGTTCCCGGCAAACCCAAGTACTTCAAGCACGTCTCATCCACCCGAAGCACAAAGGAGAAGTAGTTTTTCGGTAGGACACTTAGTAAACCAAAGGATTCGACAATTCGAAAATAGGATAAACAGTGAACCTACTCATAGATAGTGAAACGTCAGAATTAGATTCAGATGCTGTCCTTTCCGAAGATATACCTGTACCTGGAAGACAAGATTTACATACCCCACCAAGGAGATATATTTGCGGATGCTGCAACAAGGCGTAGATCAATACCTCCCCAAGATAGTGCAGCTTCGTTTGGTCATCATTCGGTTCGTTTTCATGAAGAATCTAGGTCGAGGAGGCCTAGTGATGTTGACCTTCGACAACTTAATTTTTCTTCAGCGCCCGCAAATACCGAACATTTTACTGGACCTCCTCCGGTGGTATCTACGAGTTCAAGCACATTTGTTCAAGACGCACCTATGTATGTTGGTAGAGACAGGGCCAGTTGTTCTCAACCCCAGGCGCCACAACCCATTCCTTCCACTTCAGGCATCTCCACCAATTTGAAAGACCAAACAGTAACTTTAACTTTAGCAGACTTGGCTACTCTTTTAAGGAATAACAACATGTCTTCTCAACCGCCACCTAGCCAAAACGTCGATCAAAAATTCTCAGGTAATCCTTTTGATACTTACCAGCAGGGAAATAGAAACTGGGACATAAGTCGCATTAAATTAATCTATGATGGCAAGTCGAGCGTAACCAATTTCTTACAGAGGGCAGAGGATATTCGGAATATGCCAAAGTGCGGCCTCTGAAATCTTAACTGGTGAAGCTTTGTACTTTTGGCGTAGAAATTATTTCAAAACTTGGGATGACTTAGCTCAAGGGTTAAAGAATAGGTTTCTTCCTTACGATTTTGAATCTGATTTATGGCAGGAAATTCGCAGTAGAACTCAAGGTCCAAAAGAGAAGGTAGCTACGTTTGTTGACACTATGGAAAATTTATTTAACATGCTAGCAAAGAAGCCTGAGCCAGAAGAAAGACTGACCATAATACGACGTAATTTATTGCCATATATACAAACGGAACTAGCGTTGCAACCTATCTTTGCCGTAGATCATCTGGTACATTTGGCCCGGAAAGTTGAAGAAACGCTAGTGCGATCTCAAAACTATCAACCCCCACCGACCAACTATCGTTCATTACTGGAACCAGGATTAGCCTATCACAGACCCTCAACCGTTGCTTCTATTGACGTACCTGAGTTGTATCCTACGCATACCACCGCCGTTAATAGCCAACACCCCAGCTCTTATGGTTCGACTAATCAAGCTCCTTTAGTTGCCGCGGTAGGAGTCTCCACCACTAAACCTTTATGTTGGAATTGCAAATCTTCCGAACATAAATTTAGAGCTTGTAATAAGCCTAAAGGAAGGTTTTGTTTTAAGTGTGGCCTTGAGGGTAGAACTTCCAATGATTGCCCTAAATGCCTACAAAAAACGCGCAGAGGGAAACGCAATGAGCCATGCGGATTCCTCGCCTACCCCTTCCTCACTGGCTCAAATTTCTTTCGACACCAAACTGGATTTCAGACCTGTCCTGGATTTTGTACTTGCGCATGCGCGTAATGATCAAAGACCCTATCTTCAGGTCCAGATATATGGACAAGAGTTTTTGGCCTTGTTGGATTCCGGGGCAAGTAGTGTTTTCCTGGGTGGACCAGGATGGGAAATTTTGAAACCCTACTGTGCCTTAAGCAAAAACGGCCCAACAAGTTGTACATTGGCTAATGGACGGTCTGAAGCTTGCTTGGGTACGGTACCGTTGCCGATTCATTGCGGAATAGTACTAAAGTTTTATCAGTTTTGGTTATACCTTCCTTACCTCACACACTAATTCTTGGTACTGATTTTTGGAATAAAATGCAGATTGTTCCAGATTTGTTTGCTGGGGAGTAGAGCTTTCACAAAGAGGAGTCTTTAGCGCCCACCTGTAACGCTATACAAGCTTACGATATGCTTACGGCAGATCAGAGAAAGAAATTAGATAATTTGATTCAAGACACTTTTTCGAAAATGGGAAAACGCTTGGATGTACCACCCTGGTACAACACGAAATACGATTAAAACCGAATGTTTCTCCTGTTAAACAGATATACTATCCGGTCTCTCCTGCGGTTCAAAAATACGTAAATGCGGAACTGGACGAAATGCTGAAAAACGACATCGTGGAGCCGTCAAGATCTTCATGGGCAACAAGCAAACAAGTCAGGGGGAACCACCAAAGTATCGTTTTTGTGTTGATTTTAGGGTTTTGAACCAGCATAGTGAGCCAGACGCTTATCCAATCCCATTTAGAGTCGACTCTAACAAAGCTTAGAAATGCCCATTATTTGACAAGCTTGGACATCAAATCCGCCTATTGGCAGATATCAGTTGCGGAAAATTCCAGACCTTTAACTGCATTCACTGTACCTAACCGCGGCCTTTTTCAATTTAAAAGGATGCCTTTTGGCCTCCATTCAGCTCCGGCTACGTGGCAACGCCTTATTGATCAACTTCTTAATGACCTTGAGCCCTTCGTTTTTGTCTATTTAGATGACATCATAATTGTCACTAGCAGTTTTGAGGAACATTATCGGGTTCTTGGGATCGTTATGGAACGATTGACTGAGGCAGGGTTGACACTTAGCCGTGAGAAGTGCCATTTTTGCAAACCGGAATTAAAATATCTCGGTTACATCGTGAATGCTAAAGGACTTATGGTGGATCCCGCAAAGATCGAAGCGCTGGTACGCATTCCCACTCCTAAGTCTGTCAAAGATGTTCGTCGGATACTAGGTGTCGCTAGCTGGTACCGCAGGTTTGTCAAAGATGTTTCATCTACCGTTACTCCTTTGACTTCTCTTCTTCGGAAAAATCGTTCTTTTGTTTGGGATCAATATTGTGACCAAGCCTTAACACAATCAAGGAATCTCTGATATCAGCCCCAATATTGACCTGTCCGGATTTTGAAAAGCCGTTTTGTGTCCAGACCGATGCGTCTGATTTTGGCCTTGGAGCCGTTTTGACCCATAGTAGTAGTAGATAGTGAAGGACAGGACAAGGTTGTTTGCTATCTTAGCAGATCCTTGACTAAGGCTGAGCAGCGTTATAGTACCACGGAAAAAGAATGTATGGCAGTCATCTGAGCCATAAAAAAATTAAGACCGTACTTGGAAGCAGCAAAGTTTAGTGTTATCACTGACCATTTTGCTCTAAAATGGTTGTGGTCTATTAAAGACCCTGTCAATCGTATTGCAAGATGGGTTGTGCGTTTACAACAATACGATTTTGAGGTCATCCATCGAAAAGGAAGAGACCATGTAACCATGTCCAGATCAGTGCCCGTTCTGGATGCGGTGGATATTCCCATTTCTAAGGACGATAAAAACTCCGACGAACCTGAGGTTATGGTTAAACCTTATCAAGGTACTGATCCCTGGTATCGAAAAATTCTTAAGGTTATCGAAGAATCCCCGCAGCTATATCCATTATGGCGTATTCATGAAGGATGTTTATTTAAGCATGTTGTTGTTCTGTTTCCCGAACTAAGTGACCCTTCCGATGAGTGGAGATTAGTGGTCCCTCGTGAGAAACGTAGAAACATCATTCATGAAAACCATGATCCACCGACTTGTGGTCATTTGGGAATAACAAAAACGACTGCTAGAATTTCAGCCAAGTACTACTGGCCGAAACTTAAGTATTGCGTTGCTGAATATGTGCGTCATTGCTCTGTGTGTTTGGAGACAAAACCAGACGGAAAGGAAAATCTGGTCTAATGCTTAGTAAAACTCCCACTGCTTCCAGACCTTGGGAATTGACAAGCATAGATTTAGTTTCGTTACCTAGGTCTAGTTCTGGCTACGAGTATGTGTTATCAGTATGTGACTGTTTTAGCAAATTTGTACTGTTTTTCCCTTTAAGAAAAGCAACCGCGGCTGGTGTTGTTAGGCATTTGGAAGATCAAGTCTTTATGGTATTCGGTGTTCCTAACAGAATAATTGCGGACAACGGAATGCAATTTAAAAGTAAATTAATGCAAGCTTTGTTAGACGAGTACCAGAAAAAAATTCATTATACGGCAAATTACCACCCGCAGGCCAATCCAGTGGAAAGAGTTTACCGAGTATTACGATCGACTCTAACTGCCTACACGAGAGACAATCAGAACACTTGGGAAAAGTACCTTCCGAAAGTAGCTGCTGCTATGCGTTCATCTGTACATGATTCTACAACTTTTACCCCAAATTTCGTTGTATTTGGTAGACAAATTCCTCTTTCTGGAACCAAAATTTCCACTCCCGCAACCAACAATAATCAAACTGTCGAAAACCGTGCATCATGTTTAACTAAACTATTTCCCGTCATTCAAAGGAAATTATCCGAGGCCTACGAAAAGAGCAAAAAGGTCTACGATTTGCGAAAACGGAGTGAGAAGTTTGTCGTGGGCAGAAAGTCTGGAAAAGGAATTTTATACATTCCGATGCCAGCAAAAACTTTATGGCCAAGTTAGCCCCTCAATTTGTAGGTCCATTTCAAATTAAACGCGTGTTATCTTCTTGGTCGTACGAGTTAGCAGACAACACTGGTAAAGTACGGGGAGTATGGCATGCCAAGGACTTGAAAGCACATCCTACTGATACTTCTGGCCAAGATTAACTCAACTATGACCTTTGTATATTTGGTTGTGACTAAAGCATTTGGGTTTGAACCAAGTTTAGATATAGGTTTAGGATTTAGTTTTCTGGTTTTTACCCCTTTTTGATTTTTTTTTAAATCTTTTAATTGAGTCTAAGGATTACTGGTATAGTAGGACTTATAAGAATACTGGAACCTGAAGTTCGATTTAAAATATCCTTACTCTACTTTGCTGCGTGTAAAGAAAAAAATTAAGTGGGTTGGCCTGGTTTTTTTTGTTATAGATGGTATAGACAACCGAGTAGATATTAAGTTATTTGTTATTTCAAATATGTTTTTGGAATAAGTACTATTTTTTTTTGTTAGAAGAAAATTTGTCGTAATTTTCTTTCGTAAGTAAGGGGGGCCTTTGTAACGGGTTTATTTGCTGACACATCTGTCCTTTGGAATTTACCTCGCATAAATCTCTGGTGTATGATGTTCTAACTGTATTGTGATATTACTGAAGGCACTCTTAACACCTCTTACTTAATTTGTGTCATGACTGATTATAAAATATTTTTGCTACTATAAGTAATTCATCAAAAGCTACCTTTATCACAGTTTTCCGAGGTAAGGAAAATTGGTCCTCTTAAAACTTTAACGTTTGAGTTCAGAAAAATAACTAAATAAATAGAGAACCTCTAGCCTTAAGAAAATCTCTTTTTTATCAAGGAAAAACTCAGGAAACACTTATCCTTTTCATTAAATTTTCCTATTTATTTGTAAACAAATAACCTCAAATGTCATAAGTGACACTAAAATCTAGGGATTTTTGAGATATTTTTGGTTGTGGAAATTTCTTTCTTTTTTGTGGCTTTTTTGTCACAGAGGAAGAATTGTAGCTATAAAAGAGCTGATCTTTAGATGCACATTTATGCAAAATTATCAGAGCTAGAGCTTGTTAGATGCTTTATAAGCTAGCTTTTGACTGTAAAGGTCGATTTGAACAATTTTGCTAATAAATATTTTGTGCCGTCACTGGGTTAAATGCCAAACAAATTTCTACAAGGCCTCACACCATCAAGTAAGTTTTTTCTTATTATTTTATTTCTAAACTCTTACAAATAAATTAACAAGAGATATTAATTAATTAAGCCTAAATTAATGCTTAAAAATACCTGATTTTAACGCTGGTTCTCCTTTATTTAGAGGCCTGTTTCAGGAAGTCAAGCAGCCCTAAGTTTACTGCCAGACCTACGGGTACCTTTGTAACCAGCCTTCTCACACCCTTGCACTGGATAGTCGATAAGTATAAACTAACCAAGAAAATTCAGACATAACTATAAGGTAGCGGTACTTGATATAACTCGCATACTGTTTTTCTATGAAAACCAACACCCTGTCTGTCATTAGATGCACTCCTAAAGTTAAGTTGAATTGTTGGGAAAGTCTAGAGACACTGACATAACTTTCCAAGAGTGAAATCACTTTAAGATCAAGCACCTTACGGTATCGGTACTTTAACTAGCGGCTTTCGGTCGATATATATGCTCCTTTGAATAATAAAACCGGAGATCAAGAGGGTTATAAACTTCACTTAGAAAACACTCTGTAAACCGAGGTTAACCAAGGTATTTTTTTTTTCATGGGCACTTTTGGGTTGCCCAAAGGAAACTAAAATTTGTTATCATTTTCAACACATGTACCTCACCGAAATTATGATTTTTGTTGAATGAAACGTGACTATTTATTAAAATAACTTGCATTTATTCATGCTTTGAATTTTTGACATACGACGGCCTGCTTGAATGAGCCAAGTTTTAGCGCTGACTCTGGCAAGTTACCGGCCCCTTTCGCTCGTCCCTTTGGGTAGTAGGTAAAAAGAGAGGGATATCGGTGAAGGGCAATCAGTGCTGAAGCGTTTTGGAACTCGTTCAGCAGAGCATCTTTTATTATCTTGAAAAAAAAGGATAATAACATATTCCCTAAATATTTAATAGAGTTTTTATCTGTTATTTTTTTTCCTGCTATAAGAAGATCTGGGGCGTTTAGAGTAGTTCTTGTTTTATTAAACCATATAGCCTCGCATTTTTGTTGATAATTCTAAATTAAGTTTTATAAGATACCTATTTATGTTTTTTTAATGCATTTGTTTTGTCATTTGTATGACATTTTCCCCTTTGATGAATAGGACCAAGTCATCAGCATATACCATAATTTTTGAGTCTGGTAGTAAGTCAAAAATTTTTTTATATAAATGTTGAAAAGTATGGGACTCAAGGGATACCCTTGAACTAAACCGGTGTATGATTTTTTTGGACCTAATATGTTACCATCTCTATCTTGTATATACATATTTCTATTCTCTAACAGTGGGATTTACTAAGATCTAAAATAGTACCCCCCACATGGCTAAATATTTACACCTGTGGAGGTACCAAATTTTAAAACCAATTTTCAAAAAACACTTACCCATACAGAAACTACACAAAGTTATTATTTTTTATTGTTATTGCAAAATACCACTGAAAAACTGCTTTTTTCTCAAAATGTACAGTATTCTAAGAGAAAATGCCCTAAAACTAATTTTTTTTTTGACAGGTTTCAAAATGGCAAATGGCGAATATGCTAAAAATTTGACACATATTAGCTTCATTATCTGTGTTTGAGGTTAGAAAGTTGGTGATTTTTTAGACCACCTCTGGGGGATGGTTTAAATTTATAGCCCCCAGAAAGGATTGTTTTGTAGCAATTGGTAATAAGTTCGTTTATAATTGCCCTAAGTAACCGTTTTTACAAGGATCAATTTACCTTTTTTAATATCCCAAGTTGTTCATTGACCTATAAAACACCTTTAATTTTGTCCAGAAAAACGCCATATTTTGAACCCGCTTTCAGCACAAAAAATATATCTATGAGGGCACTACTAGGCAAAAAAAAACATAAGTGAAGGTCACTGATTATGCACGAAAAATACACCAAACAAAAAAACCCAAAACAACTATATTAATTTATTTACAAACTGAAATTAAAACAATGAGGTTATCTAAAAGCGCACTCAAGAAAACTTTCCTTACTAAAAGCCCATCCATTTTAAAGCTGTAGAGGTTGGTGCAAGCCAAGGTACAAGCAGAGTTAAGAAATCCGAACTCGCTGTTTGTGATTTCAACGCAGCTAATATTTAGAAACTGACATTTCGACAGTGACAGAAATGTAGACAAAACTTGTACTTAAGTTTTTAAATACATTTCATAAATAAAAACACCTCTTAAATAAATACAAAATTAATCTACTCCTTATTTTATTATGACCCATCTAAATCGTAGTGTGACATCAAGTATTAATTGGAAAAATTAATTAACAAAGGTAAGTTTTTATTAGAGTGACATATAACCCAAATTTTAATTTATTCCACAGAGGGTTTACTATTTAAAACCCGCGTGGCTTTAAATTTTTTAATTTTCTTTTCTTCTAAATCGAAACTTTCTTCTTAAATCCAACAAAAGATTGTGTTAAGATGATTATTCAATAAACAAATTTATTCATATTCTTCTTATAAATCAAACGGTCTAAAATTCAAGGAGGGTTGGTTTAAAATGCTTAAAACCAAAAATTTCACCTAAACTTAGGACCGTTCTAAAATAGACTAAACCCTTTTAGTAAATCCCACCGTTTAAGTCTATATATTAAATTGCATAACACCTGTATATTGACATTGTCATATGCGGACTTAATATCTAAAAAGACACCTATTACCGACTGATTAATTAAAAAAGCTGAATGGATGAAAGACGTTAAAAAGGCGATATTGTTGTTGGTACCCATGTTCTTCCTAAAACCCATCTGATAGGGTGAAAAGAATTTCTTATTTTCAAGAAACAAGTCAATTTTATTTCTGATAATTGTTTCGCATATTTTTAGTATACAGGGGCTTAATCCTATGGGTCTGTAATTCTCAGGACATTCAGGGTTTTTGTTTGGTTTAGGGAGAGCTATAATTACTTGTTCTTTCATTTGGTTGGGATTGGTTCTCCATTCTTAATGTTATTGAAGATATTTACTAAAATTTGTAAAGCTATTGTTGGTAGGTTGAAAATCATGGAATATGTAATGTAGTCTAGGCCGAGGGCTGTGTCCCTCTTTTTGTCCTTGATGCAACTCTGTATTTCCTCCAGGGAGAAATCCATCCTGTCATCTTTTTCTCTTTTAAGTTGAAACTCAGGGTCGATGTTGATGGGAGTTAATTTGTCTAGAATTTTTTCTGCAATGTGTTTATCTGATGGAGTGTTTTTATTGTTATTTTGTTGTATGTGTGAAAATTTTCTGAAAGTTTGCCAGACTTCTGTCAAGTTGGAATTTCTGTTTAAGTTAGAACAGTAGTTTTGGAATTTATTTTTTTTTTTTAATTTTTAAGAATTTTTTTTGCGGAAGCTATGTTTCTTTTTAAGTTTAAGTAGTTGGTTATGTTTGGGTTTTCTTTAAATTGTCTTAATGAGAGTCTTCTTTCCTTTATTTTGTCACTACACTCGTGGTCCCACCAGGGGTTCCCTATTTTTTGTTTATTTTTCTCCTTGATTTTTTCAAAATTTTCTTCTGCGGATTGTAAAATAATATTTTCTATTTCTGAGTAATTTTTGTTGAATAAATCTTGACATTTGTTTTTTATTGAGGTTTTATAGTTTTCCCAGTTAGCTTTCTTTGGATTATATTTTCGTAAGGGGTTAAAGTTTTTGTTGTTTACGAAATGACATCCATATAAATCACATAAAAGTGGGAAAGTGATCACTGCCTCCACAATCTCGTTAGTTGTAATAAAAGTTACATCGAGGGGGCTTGGATTCTTACCTGGAATTTGAATCCTGGTGGATCTCCCATCGTTCAGAAATATCATGTTACATCGTTCCAATAATTCCATAGTGACATTTCCCTGATGATTTTCCTTTGTACTACCCCACTGTCTATGATGAGCATTGAGATCTCCCATTATTAATGCGTTTTCCCCTGCCATGTTAAATATGTGTGTAAGATTGTTTCGAAAGTTTTCTGTGTGTGGAGGTGTGTATATATTTATGATGTTTGTGTTTTTAATTTTAATTATGATACTGTGAAATTTGGAATTGGGGTCTGAAGTGTATAATGTTTTGAAACTGTATTGATTTTTTATGTAAGTAGCTATTCCCCCATATCCATCTAGTAATTGTCCTCCAGTTCTATCCACTCTGACGCATTGGTATGATTTAATATGCGCTGTATGATTTGGTTTGAGCCAATTTTCATTTAGTAACATTATGTCCGGGTCATATTCTCTGATGAAGGATATTAAATTTGCCCTGTTAGCATTAAAACTCTGCATGTTCCACTGAAGTATTCTTAAATAGTTTTTGTGTTGAGTGTCCATTTTCTCTGTGTGTTTTTGTTTTCTTGTTCGTAGGGCTTTTTGTTTCTTTTTTTTTCCTATAATTTAAATTAGCATATTGAAATTTCTGATGACTTTTCATTACTTTTTCCTTTTTGTTTGAGGTTTCGTGTGTTTGTGTTTCGATTACTGTTTCGGTTGATGAGTTCATAGATGTTTCCATATAATTTTCTTGTCTTGATTGGAGAGTGGGAAAAAGATTTCTTCTGCTATCTCCTTCTTTTGGTGGAGAATTTTGAGGCGCAGGGTAGAGGGAGAATACTGATCTGCCATTCGGTGAAGAAAGGCAGTTGCTGTGTTCTAGCTTATCATAGCCTTGTATTTTATTTCTGGTTCTTTTTCTACTATATGTATTAGGTTCTTCTTCTCCTGGTCTCTTATTTTTATAGACATAATTATTACTAATGGGGGTTGTATTTGTACTTGATTGGTGATTGGGTTGCAAAGATGGGAAATCTCTTTGGTCAAATCGAAAAATTCTCTCAGTCTTTTTAGGGAATCTTAGGGAGGAGAGGCCTCATAGAAACTTATTCTTTCAAGCGTCATGGTTTTTTTATATTTTTTTGTCTTTCGTACTCGGGGCACTGTCTAGAGGTGGATTTATGTGTATTATTTTTACAATGGATGCAATACATGATGCAGTTTTCCTAGTAATCAGGTTCATGTGGTACCCCACAGGTCCCGCAGCCCCTCCTTCCCGTCTTACATAATTTAGCTGTATGGCCAAACCGAAAACAGGAAAAACACTGCGTGACCGGAGGGATGTACGGCGCGACTCTCATTGGGATACCATAGATTTTAATTTCATTAGGGATTGTTAGCCCTTCACAAGTGAAGAGAATAGTGCCCGTTTTTACCCATTCTTTATTTTGACTTTTATTATCTCTTCTATTGAATCTTTTCACTCCTAGAATTTTTGCAAACGCGCTGCCCGCCGCCCGGAGTATCTCATCCACGCCGCGCACAACGCCCTTACAGATGATCAAGTTGTAGGGAATATAGGCATTAAAATTACCTTTGTCTTTTTGTATTAACACGAAATCGTTGGCTGTTTTAGCCGATTTGAAAATGACGCCCACGCGGTTCCTACCTTTAACCTTAAAATTAAGGATATCGTCTAGTTTAAGTTCTAAAATTTTTTTTGCTATTTTTAAGAGGCTAAATTTGCCAATTTCTTTGCCCTCTACAAACACCATGTATGCTCCAACAGTATTTTCCTTATATAAAAGGGTTTTTAGCATTTGTGAATTCAAGATGGCTGCCGAATTTCCGCCAATTACTTCTGAGATTTGCTGCATGCTCGTCAGCATTCCGTCATTTTTCTCGCTAATATCCCCGTTACTTGGCATTATTTTATATTTAGGGACAACCGCCACTCTGTTAAGCCTTCAAAAACTTACCCTTGTCAGGTTGGGTTGGTCAAAAAGGGGGTTAATTTCGTTAAAATTTTGGACAACACAAATTCTAGACGCGCACGTTCTCATTCAACCCACTCCAATTGACTGTATCAAAACCAAGGCAACAAGGTAATGTTGAAATTAGGCGGTTCTGCATTACAGCGATGCACAGATATTCGTCGTAAAAGAGAGAGAAACGAGATGGCAGTCAGGCAATTAGTGTAATTTCATTCCCAAGGTCTTACGTTAAACCTGTAACGATCAAAATGAACGTTACATTAGATTGCCAAAAAGAAAACGTTCCAGAATTGCAGTGCTGTCAGCCTGAAAGCAAACAGCTGATCCCACTGTAAACAACGCTAACTGCGGATTTTAACCAAAATAAACACAAAAAAAACCATTGAACTGGATAGATTGGATTTTTTTTAAATAAATAAACATGGGTGGAAATAGAACACCAACAAACCGAACTTCATTAACATGTGGGAAATGATATTCCATTGTAAACCCCAGAATGCCTGACTTACTACATTGTAATCAACACTCAGACTACTGTGCGAAGTATTATCACTTGGCCTGTGCGGAAATGAAAACAATTGACTACCAGGTTATGCAGAAAACCAACCAAAAATTTGCGTGCAAAACATGTTCCAAAGAAACGCGGAAAAGTGATGTAGATACACCAAATGAAAATAAAAAAGCCACAAAACCTAACCCCACTTTGGAGGATGTCATGATATTTCTACAGGACATGCGGTCTGAAATGAGGGATTTCAAAAAGGATATGTCCAAGGAGCAAAAGATATTATTTAGAAAAGCAAGGAAATTGCGGGATGAAGGATACTCCTTTGCCTGGGCAAAAGGAAGTAACATCTATGTCCGAGAGAAAGAAGATAGTAAGATTATAAGAATAAAAGCTGAGGAAGACATCGACAAGTTGAAAAAATTATAAATATGTATATTTAAAAAAAAAAAAAAAAAATAATAATTATTAATATTCTTATAGGTTATTAGCATGGAGCACAATAATCTCTATGATGATTACCAAAATATTGTGACTGGAACTTGCGAGCACCTCGATGGTATGAGGATTTTAACCTCGGAGCCTAGACTAAACCTGATTCACTTCAACATATCGAGTCTTAATGCACATTTCAATGACTTAACAGCATATCTAAAGTCAGCTAATGTTAACTTTGATGTAGTGATTCTCTCAGAAACAAACAAAATACACAACATAAATTATTTCAACCTTGATGATTATGAAATATTCTATAATAACAGTGGTCTAAATAAATGCGATGGCACTGTCATTTATGTAAAAACTTCTTTATTGCGTAAATCAGAGGTATTCAGTATTCGATTTTCAAGATTCCTAAGAGTCACCTTTACAAAATACGGTGTTAAAATGGGATTAAATGCAATCTATAACTCGCCCACCCTAAATAAAATTGACTTTATTGATAACTTAAAACAAGTTTTAGTTCAGAACTATGAGAAACACCTTGTAGAAATTTTCTGTGGTGATACAAACAGTCACATCTCCGAAGATAAAATTACGAATTGCTCAGTGGAATATTTGAACTGTCTAAATCAATCAGGCTACGTAAGCCAAATAAATACATACACTCGAGTACAAGGAAACACAAAAAGCTGCATCAATCATTTCTTTATAAAAAATATAATCTAAAATTAAAGCCAGCCAGTAATAAATTGTGGACTTACAGACCATTTTCCCATAGTTCAGACCCTTAAATTTAAAAATCATTCATCAGCTCCGAGCAAAAAAGAACCATTCGTAAAAAACGCTTGATTTCCACACACTCAAACAGTTAATAAAAATTGCAACCAGGACCCCAACATTAGCACAAATAAATTTTTAGAAAAATTAAATAATGTAATCGAACTTGCCACACAAAATAAACTATCGCAAAATTTAACAAAAAAAGGATTGGATAACTTCAGCAATAATTAATTCACTAAAGACCCGATACAGGCTGAAAAAGGAGACCCTGCAAGATCCTCTTAACCCAATAAAACTACTTCGATTCCGAAACTATAGCAAATGTTAATATTACACAAAAAAAAATTAACAGCAACAAAAATGATACAAAGAAAATCTGGGAAATCATAAAAGAAGCATCAAAAATTCAATAAAATCACTAATTGAGAACAATGTTAAGGTCACAGATGCTAAACAAATAACTGATTTATTTCTTGAATATTACAGTCAAGTAGGTAAAAACTTAAGTAAAAAAATACCTAAAAACAAGTATAAATTCTATGAACCTAGAATACAAACAACTGCCAAGTTCAAACCCCTTATATAAAATGAATTAATATGTCAAATAAATGCTCTTAAAAATAAAGCTAGTGCAACAGACAACATATCAGCTCAAATCCTTAAAGATAACCATACAGCTCTCATACAACTCTTGCTTCACATTATTAATTCTACCTTAACTACAGGCATTTACCCTAAAGCTCTAGAAAACGCTGTAATCACTCCAGTATTTAAAAGTGGAGAGTTACAAAAAAAGGAAAACTATAGACCCATTGCAGTAACAAGCTCAATCAATAAGTTAGTTGAAAAATGCATAAAACTAAGGTTTAACACTCACCTAGAAGAAATCAATCTCCTGTCCATATCTCAGTACGGCTTTCGTAAAAATCTAAGCACTGAAGATGCTATTCAAAGCATAACAGAAAAAGTTATTGGAAATTTTAATAGTGGTTACAAAACCATAGGAATTGTTATAGACCTTGCAAGGGCCTTTGATACTGTGGCACACCAAATTCTACTCGACAAGCTTGAACGAATTGGTATCAGAGGTACCGAACTAAAATTATTTAAATCATATCTTGATCAAGAAAGAACGCAGTAAGTTAAAATTGATAAGCAAACTAGCAAAAAATACTGTTTTCAGTTTACATTGATTTGATTGATAACGAAAATTTTACCGAAAGAGATAGGTTGTGTCATTTGTTATGCTGGTGACACAGAGTACCGAACAGACCAGAGGGTTTACTTAGGTGGTGGGGGGTCCCACGCGCATCCTTCGCGCATGCAGCCATTTTGGCGAGAAAGGCCCGAAATCATTCCGCAGCGTAGACTGAGCGGTGACGGCGCGAAAAATAAAATGTGATTAATTGTTACCTATGATAAAAATAAGTCACGTATATGTGCTGTTAAAGGGTGAGATCCCATAAGAAACGTATATATATTCTTTGTTTTTATTGGAATATATTATGTATTAAATAGGCCATTGACTTTTTTTTGAAATAATGCAGATCGCAGTAAAAGGTTTGCGCTGCATTAAACCCAGTATTATACTTTCAGTTTCTTTTAGTATAAAATAGTACTATTCCATGCTATAACCAATGTGATATAATTTGTTTGGTGTAACTATATAATAGTAGTTTTTAAAATAAAAATCTCAAACACAACAATACTACTCGCACAATCGTTCATTGTTGGGACATTTTAATTTTTCATAATTTGATATATTGGTCGCGATTCTTTAAAAACCGTCAGAAAATCTCGCCCTTACAAAAAATCTGACGACTTTTAAACACAAGTTTACAATAACTGCTTTTTTTCAGGACTTATTTGCTAATAATTCAGTTTCTTAATACTGTTTCAGTAAATAAAAAATATGTCAATTTTAATTTTTGTAGACAGTTTTTGTTAAAACCCCTTTTTTTTATTTAAAAATGTATGTTATTAAGCTTATTTTTGTGTGTAAACAAACTTTCAAAACTTTTAACATACAAAACCATCGGTAGTCATGGAATATGTTGCTCTCACTGTTCAGAAAAGTCACACAAATTCTGTCTTTCCTTTTACGTGGTGAGAATTTTCGACACTTTTTGAGGTTTATTGGTACGCGTATTGGAAATTTAGCTCCGCCGAAACACTAGTCCTGCAGAATATCTTTAAAATATTAAATTTACGAAATGTTATTTAAAAAATGACGCAGTTTTTCTTATAACGTTAAATGAGACAATAAGTAAAAATCGCCACTTTCCAGAATTGTGACAATATTTTGTCGATTTTGTCTAATTTTCAGGCAAGAATAATTAGATTTTCTCAATATTACCCTTTTTTAAATAAAATACAGTTTTTTTTTCAGAAGTTACACCGTTGTAGATTTACTAAACAGCGGCAATATGTTACAAAAATAATATCAGGGTGTTTTTGTACAGCATACAAAAATAACAAGTATTGGTGTCATCGTTATTTAGGAAACCTTAAAGAATTAAGTTATTTCGGTTTATTTTCCTATCTTTTTTTACGCTTACCCATTAGCAATATAGTGATTAATGAAAGAAAAACCTTGCTAGGCATTCTTTTTGAAATTTTTTCGAAAACAGACATTTTGGCTTGAATTGACAGAAGCAAATGTAATCAAAATAAAGTTTTTACCTAGACGCGTGCGGGAAAGTAGACTTTACCGCACTCATTTGGGTGCGGTAAAGTTAAAGTAATGACACTTTACCGCACTCAGTGCGGTGAAGTAACTACGTTTATTTAAAAACTTTAAGATGCAGAATGCAGAAATTTTTAAGGATTATAGGTGAAATCGTGTACCTAACACATGCGTAAAGTGTCTGAGTGCGGTAAAGTACTACTTTCCGCACGCAAATGAGTTCAGTATAGTGCACTTTACCGCACACGAGTAGGTAAATAACTAAAACGACAAAAGCATCCGAGTAATTTTCGCGGTAAAAAGCACATAAATAGAAACTTCAAAAATATTAATAAAAATAAAATTGTAATATGGCGAAACCAATAAGATAATCAAAATATTTTTTGTAGGTAATTTTTTATTTAAATATGTACTTATGTATATACAGCGCCGTGTTTAACCTAATGTCTCTAAAACCAAAAGAGGCAAAGAAATGTATATTTTTTTTTAAATTAAAATTAATCTTTTTTGTGCTAATCGTGCTGCCAGTCAGGCAGAGGTAAGGCGGCGAATCCACTTTTTTATTGATATACCCTGTATATTTTGACAAATTTGAATAGAAGTTTTCGTTCTGTTGGTATGTTACCTTTTTCTCTAACAGTTTTTAAATAAAATAAAAAAACTTTTCAATAAGAGCAACTTATTGTTCTTAAGTATTAAAAAGTTATGGTTATTTGTTTTTTAAAGCAGTTTGTGAAAAGGGTAACATTAGATATTTCAGGAAACAGAATGAAACGATTTTTCACTGCCAAAATACACAGTGTCTCTCATTAAAAAAAAAGTAACGTCGCCACCTTTACTTCGCTTACTTAACGACTGACTCTTTTGGTTTTGAAGATATTAGGGTGGAGTCGGAGTTTTGAGACACCCTATATATATGTACGTATAGCTTTAGTTGTCTTTAATTTGACCGCTTATTTTCAATAACAATAAATTTCTAGCACTAATTTTTAGGTAGTTTTTTCTTGCATTTCTTAACCCTTTTATAGGGTCAGGTAAAACCTAATTAGGAAAACTGCAAACAATCATTTAAATTTTATTTCGGGAATTAAATACGAACTCCGGTGACGTAGCTTTTAAAAAACTTTTTTATTAGAAAAAACTACAAAATTGTCTTATGACTAAAGTGACCAGTTAAACTTGTAAAGTATAATGATGCCTAATTAGACTAATCGGGTGCATATATAAACTTCAATGTACGGCGTCAGCAATATATTTGTTATTATAAACAAGGTGAGATGTTATTATTCCAGGGATATTACTCCTCCACCCTTAGTTTCGTCAACGTCCTCGTTGATAAGTTTTTGGAAAACCCTTAAGGGAATATTTTTTGTTTTTGAGATTCTTTGCTTTCGCCAAAAATAGAAGATAAAAATTAAAATTAAAATTACTGCCAAACACAACGTTAAGATAATGTAATCTTGGCTTTCAAAATTAAGTTCCTGTAGGACTAAAGGATCCATCAGGTCTTCCTGTATTTTTTGCGGATTTTCTAATGTCTTATTTGCAAATTAATAGATAAGTTTGTTTCAGGAAGGTTTATTATTTTTGGCAATGAAACAGAAATGTTATTTATTGATAAGGAATATTTATTTTGGTTAATTATTACGTCTCACTGGCTGTTGATAAGATAACAGCTTTGAAGTGTAGTTTTCTGAAACTGAAAGCAATTTTCGTAAATGGTTTCAGGATTTTTTGTACAGAAAAGCAAACCACTTTTATAAGTTAAAGTGTGAATTTGAAAGTTATTTCTTACTGTGGCAAAAAGACAATTTCTTGGTAAAAGGCAACTATGTGCAATAGGGTTAAAACAAATCCAATTTGAGTTGATTTCAGAGCATTGCTGATACCATAAATTGTTACAATAGTACTTACTAGGGCTAATCAATATTTTCGATTCATTATTAGGTATTGGATAAACTATCTTAAGACTACAAGAATATTTTTCGAAAATTGGTATTTTAACTACAATGATTGACATATCTTTTAACATAATAAGGCCTGTTTTACATATGAGAGTTAATTCTGACAGGTGTTTTAGTGGCCATAGAGAATTTTTTGGATAATGAGCTGTCAAATATTGCCAAATTTCCCTAATTTCATTGACATTCAATATTTCTAAATCCAGAGTTTGCAGATGCGCAAAGGATATCATGCTGAGCATCAACGCTATTTCATTATTTAATTTTAAAATTTCGAAACGAATGCATTTTGCGTTTTTATTTATAATGTTAACATTTTCCTGGAATTTGTTTATAATATTCCCAGCGAATGAACTGAGGTCATTTATCTTGTGCATCATGTTAATTTGATTCTGTTTTAGTATTTGTAAGTTCTGGGTAATTGTGTCTAAGTCAGTGTTGTCCAGGTTTCCTGTGACAAATTTAATACCGTTTCCTAGTAGGTTGAATAACCCACGTTTCTTTCTAAAGTCATTGTTTTCTAAAGAAATTAATTTTGCGTAAGAATTGTACGTATCGTTTAAGGATGATTCAAGGAATTGAAACTGTATTTTTGACAATGTATTATTAACTTGATCGACTAAAGGGGATAAAAATAGAGAATTGGTGGTAAAAAGTTGGCTTAGAGAGATTTTAATTTTAGTCATATTAAAAGGTATGTATATAGTGTGGTAATGGCTTACGATTAAAGTAGGAGATATTTCTTCGGTGTAGAATCCGTTATTGTCCAATCTGTGGACCTGAAGGGCCTGGTTCAGATTCGTCAATGTCAGGAGGGACAGGGTCAGGAACCTGCAATGATTTAGGTTGTTTCCTGAGTCTTTTTATTTTTCTGACATGTGTGTTAATCGGCTTAGTTTTTGAGATACCAGTTATAATATTTTTATTGACTTTTATTACTTTTGTAGGAATAAATTGGGGGTTCATTTTATTTCGAAGGGTGTTTTTTCTATAAATATTTTGATATTTTTGAATTTCAGGGGGCTCTTCGGTGTTTTTATTTTGTTTTTGTATGTTCTGTAATTGTTTTTGATACGCCTTTTTGAAAATTTGATTGTGGAAAGGTAGTAGTTCTTTTTTTCGTTGTTCGTTATATTGCTCAAAAAGAGTGAGGTCGTTGTTTATGTTTGGTTCGTTGACATAAGGGCCGTATAAAATTGAGAAGGGGGAACAACCAGTAGTAGAGTGTATACTTTGGTTATATAATAAGATGGCTGACGTCATTATGTTTTGGGGTGTTTCCTCGGGATTTTGCATTTTTAAGATACGTAATTTTTCTAACAAAGTTGAGTGCAATCGTTCGATGGGGCTATTTGAAGACGAGTTAGCGGGGGTTGTATAATGTAGTTCAATACAAAATAGTTGACAGAATTCTTTAAGAAGGTTATTGTCAAACTCTGTATCTGTAACAATTTTTTGACAGGTGTTATGGTGGGAGAAATAATGTCTTAATTTGCTAAGAATTGTGACGGCGTTTCTGTCGGGGATAAAGTAAGCTTGTGCGTATTTAGAAAAAGAATCAATAATAGTTAAAAATTGACAGTTTGAAAATCGAAAAACGTCTAAATGGAGAGTTTTAAAGGGTTTTTCGGCTAATAAGGGTCCTTCATATGCGATTTTATATGGGTGTCTTTCGTACTTGTTCTGTAGGCATATTTCACAAGTGTTTATAAAATTTGTAATAGAGTCTCTTAGTTTAGACCAGTAATATTTTTGTTTTAAATGATTGTATGTTTCGGTTATGCCGTTATGGTTAGATTTGTAGTAATTTGCTATTATTTCGGTTTGCTGTTCGGTATTAATGACATCTGTCACATAAGTGTTTGAAAAAATGAGTTTTGCGCTAGGATTTAAAATTGAGCTAACTATTCTTCGAAATTCAAGTTTAAGTTCATTATTTGGGATGTAAACTGTAAATAAGGTATCAGGTTTTACAATTTCTTTTAGGATTTTATGAATGTATTGCTGTTGTTCGTCCTTGTTTATGCGCACGAAGTGATGATTTTTCTTAAACGGGCTTGTATGAAAATGTTTATATTCTTTTCCGTAATCGATTATTAATCGATTAGTTGCGTAATTTAAGGGCAATTCTGATATCGGTAGGTGTTTGCCATTTGTGTCATTGTTGGAGTGAACGGTGACGTCAGAGTCGTTATCATTTTGACCTTTGTTGGTTTCTATTGGTTGAGAAGGATATGTCATTTCATTAAGGCGGTCTATGTTAGTGTGTAAAGTTCGTTAATGACGTAATCGGAGAGATTAAAATCGGTTAAGTCGGCAACAGAGTGATCGACGTTAGGGGATATAGATATGGAATCATTCGTTTCATGGATGTTGATGTCTATTCTGGAGAGTGCGTCAGCGACGACATTTTCTTTGCCTTTTTTGTATTTTATTTCAAAGTTGTACTCCTCTAGTTTGAGTTTCCAACGAATTAAACGGGAGTTTGGCTCTTGGATTTTAGCCAGCCAGACTAACGGGTTGTGGTCAGTTTCGATAGTAAACTTTTGACCGTAAAGGTAGGGCCTGAAGTGTTTTGTCGAGTCTAGAATAGCAAGGAGTTCTTTTTCTATAGTGGAGTAGTTTTTCTCGGCTGAATTTAAAGTTCTGGAGTAATATGCTATAGGTTTACAATTTTGCGAAAGTACAGAGCCTAGGGCTATATTTGAAGCGTCTGTCGTGAGTACAAAAGGTTTTGTAAAGTCGGGATATTGAAGAATTGGGGAGTTTGTAATGAGTTCCTTGCATTTTTGGAAAGCATTTGGATATTCCTGATTTTTAATATTAATTTCGCTTCCTTTTCGTAAGCATCGCGTGAGAGGAAATGTAATTTTTGAGAAGTTCTTTATGAAGCTGCGGTAGTATCCTACAAGACCTAAGAAGGATTTTATTTCTTTTTGTGTTCGTGGTATGGGATTTAATACCTTCTGGTTGTTGTGCCTAAAAATCCAACTTCTTTTTGTAAGAACTCGGATTTGTCTGGTTGTATTTTTAGGTTAACTTCTTTTAGTTTTTTAAAAATGATTCTAATATGGTCAAGGTGTTCTGACAAAGATTTTGAAAATATGACTACGTCATCCATATAGACAAAACAGAATTTGTACAGGTAATCCCTAAGGACTTCGTCCATCATTCTCTGGAATGTGGTGGGGGCGTTCTTTAAACCGAAAGGCATGCGAAGGTATTCGAAATGACCATTGTTGACTGTGAAAGCAGATTTCTCGATGGGCTGAGGATTCATCTCGATCTGGTGAAAACCTTGGGCAAGGTCAAGGGTCGTGAAATAGGTACATTTTCCTAGGTTGTGCAGGATTTCGTCTATTCTCGGAAGAGGCCATTTATCCTCAATAGTTTCAGCATTAAGGCGGCGGTAGTCGATAACTAGCCTGAATTTCTTTTTTCCAGAGGCGTCTGCCTTTTTTGGGACTATCCAGACAGGCGCAGAGTAGGGAGAAATGAAAGGGCGAATAATCTTATTGTCAAGAAGTTTTTGGATTTGACTTTGAATTTCAGCATTCATTGCTGAAGGATGTCTGAAGGATTTGACGTAGATGGGACGGTCGTTTGTCGTGCGGATAAAATGTTTAGTTTTACTGGTAAAAGAAAGGTCACAATTTTCGTTATACATAATGTCTTTGAATTCTTTACAAAGAGGCAAGATTTTAGATTTTTCAACAGGCGTGAGGTTATCCAGTCTTAATTGTGTGTCAGGGTCGAAACCTGTTTTGTATTGCTTAGGTGGGTCGATTATCTCAAATAGTTCTTGAGGTATGACCTTGACTCGGTCGTGAAAGTTAATGTTGACGTTCGGGCTTGGATTGGGGATTTTGTAAAAACCGTTTTCGATTTCTACCAGACTGTCAGGTATAACGTGTTCATTTATAGTAAAAGAGGGTAATAGTGCAGTGCCCTTTTTGCAATTGACAGGAACTGTCAGAGAATTGACATGAAAATTTTGAATCGGCTTCTTTAAAGGTTCGTTGTAAGCTAACGAAAAAGGAATTTTAATTTTGTTTAAAGTTAATACTCTATTTTCGAAGTCGAGCACACCGTTTAAATTTTTAAGGTCTTTTGAGTCTATTAATGCGTCAAAGTCTTTATGCCAGTTTAAAACACGCATTTTAAAATTTTCATTTATTCCTAGTTCTTGTAATAAATTTATTTTTAAATTTTGATTTTCACTGTATGTATTTCTGCAGGCGGTTACTTCGAAAGGTTCAAAAAATATATTATTTGGGTACATTTTGGCTATTTTTGGGGAGATTATGGAGTCTGAGGCTCCTGAATCAATAAGAATTGTTAATTGTTTTTCTGGTAAATAAAAATACGGTAGTTCGATTTGTCGAGCAACATTAACGTAGGGATCGAGGCCGTTTCCTGAAAATTTTCGCCTGCGGCGTTTGTTTGTGAAATAAATTCGTGAGAGGGTTTTTCTTGCTGGCTAGTGGGTTCCTCGTTGTAAAAGTGAGGGTCGTAAAAATAGTCAGAATTTTCTTCGTTATAGCAATTATAAGGTTGGCGGTTACTTCGAAAGGTTCAAAAAATATATTATTTGGGTACATTTTGGCTATTTTTGGGGAGATTATGGAGTCTGAGGCTCCTGAATCAATAAGAATTGTTAATTGTTTTTCTGGTAAATAAAAATACGGTAGTTCGATTTGTCGAGCAACGTTAACGTAGGGATCGAGGCCGTTTCCTGAAAATTTTCGCCTGCGGCGTTTGTTTGTGAAATAAATTCGTGAGAGGGGTTTTCTTGCTGGCTAGTGGGTTCCTCGTTGTAAAAGTGAGGGTCGTAAAAATAGTCAGAATTTTCTTCGTTATAGCAATTATAAGGTTGGTTTTCATAGGTTTCCTCGTAGGTTTCCTCGTAAGTCTGTTCGGGGTATGTTTCTACATTTGTTAGGAATCCCGAAGGTTTAAAAAATCTTTGGCGTCCAGTGTATGGGGGTCTTTGAGAGTGTTGTCTTGACGGACCAATTGTTGATGTCGACATAGGGGATGGTTTGTCAAAAATAGGTTTATTTTGTGGGGCGAAGACTTTTGTTGGTCTTCCTAAATTTTGAGAATTTTGAGGTTGATTTTGAAAAGGTCTAGGTTGATTAAAGTTGAAATTCGGTTGTCCGAACTGAGAGTTAAAAGGTGGATTAAAATTAAATTGTCTGGTAAACTGAGGGTTTGAAAAAGGTTGCATGGATTTAAAACGTTGTTGGGGTGGTTTTGGTCTCATTTGATTAGTTTGGGGGTTGCGATTAAAATTTTGAGTCTGTCTAAAATTAGTGGTAGGTTTTAAAAACGAATTATTTCTTTTGTGCAAATTCGAATTGTTACTTGTAAAATTGACTTGTGCCTCTACTATGTTATTACTCATTACATACTTGTAAGCATCGTCTAAAGTTGCGGGCGTTTTAAGCATAAAAAGCGTCCTTAAAGATTCGGAAGAATTTGCGGTCAAAAGTAAAACAGATACTTTTTCTACTTGTGATATGAGCAGTAATTTTTGTGCGTTATCTTCTACTTCGCACTGGATTTTCCGAAAATTCTTTGGCAAAAGGCCTTAAGTCTATCGATAAAGTGCAAAATGTCTTCGTTTTCGTTAACTTTAATGTACTGAAGCTCTTGCATTAAAATTTCGTGGTTAATTGGGTCACCAAATTTTTGTCTTACAGCTAGCTTAATTTGTTCAAAAGTGTCTAAATCTGGTCTTTCTAATAGAAAGTTTTGAGCTTTGCCTATCAATTTCGATTTTATGGCAGACAGAACCAATTTTTTTGTTCATTAGAATGACCAAAATAAAGATCGTAATATTCCTGTACAGAAATCAAAAAAATTTCTAAATGGGATTGACTGCCGTCGAAAGTAGGCAACAATGACGTGTAAAATCTTAGGTTTTCCATTGTGTTAGAAAGTTCTTCGTTCTGTAAAGTACTATCTAATTTATTACTACTATCACTACTTAAACTACTGTTAAAACTAGTGTTCGAATTTTCAATATTTAAAAAATCAAAATTTTCTAAAATTTTATTTTCAAAATTATTTTCAGTGCTTTCTTCTACACTTTCTTCTATGATTTCTAATTGTTGTTCAGTGTCTAGTCTCGATGTCGACTGACCACTTAAATTTCTTAGACTACTTTGCAAACTACTTATTTGCTCAAAATTTAAATTTAAAGAGGGTTTTTTCAAACTTGATAGATAATTATCAATTTCAGCTTTAACGTTTCCTAATTTCTTATTTTCTGCTCCTAATCCTAGTTTTGTTTTGTTCTTTTTTAAAATGTTCTTTAATCGCTCCAGGCTTTATTCTACAACACTTCTTTACGTTCGACGTCGTAAAGAGCACTTTCTTTCAAGAAACTTCACTACTTCGTTCTGGACGTAAAGTTCGGGTTCGGATAGCACACTAAGACTTAAAAGCCACTTTCGTACAACGGAAAACCGATAAAGGACGAAACTGCACTATCCTGTTCGCAGCGCCAATTAAATACGAACTCCGGTGACGTAGCTTTTAAAAAACTTTTTTATTAGAAAAAACTACAAAATTGTCTTATGACTAAAGTGACCAGTTAAACTTGTAAAGTATAATGATGCCTAATTAGACTAATCGGGTGCATATATAAACTTCAATGTACGGCGTCAGCAATGTATTTGTTATTATAAACAAGGTGAGATGTTATTATTCCAGGGATATTACTTGGGCAAATCCAATTTTGTATATAATATTTATTTAAACCTTTAGGGTCAATTTAAGCGTGTGACAGGCTAAAAAGTACCTACTTAAGTTCTTCATTGTTTCATTTTTAATTTTATATATTTCTCAGACACGCGGTAATTGATTGCTTTTCATTAAACTGCTAGTTTAGAATTAAAAAAAAAGAACTTTTGTGTCATTTTTAGCACAATGTTAAGTTAACCACAAAGTTAAAATTGGTAAACCGACATAATAACTTAGAGAACATGTTTTTCCAGTTACTTACCTAACTAAAATATACTCACAAAATTAATTTTAAACATACTCGTGTGTGTTATGTGCCACAAAAAAAAACAAAAAATAAAAATAATTTAAAAATTATTAATACCATCCTGGCCTTGAAATATCAAAACAGTATATATATTTAAAATTAAATGGATTTTGATCAGGCCCTAAACACCTGCCCGAGCCCGAAATGGATCCGGTGCGCGCTCCAAGTGAGATCAAAGAGATTTCGCCGGCTTATACATCTGGTTGGTAATCCGTGCTGACGACTCTGTTACCTTAATTAGAGCCAAAACTTGGCAGGAAGTGCATACACGGATCACCTTGCATAGTCTAGCAGAAAAATATATTAGCATTATTAAGTTCTGGTTGGATGCCGATTTGTTGGCGAAGAATGACACAAAAACTTTCTTTATTGCTTTTAATATGAATAAAAGAAATATAGATAACATACCTAAAATAAAAATACACAATTTTGAATGCTACAGCGAGAATGAGCCATGCTCTTGTCAAATAAAAATAAAAGAAGTGCAAAATATAAAGTACCTTGGAATATATATATATAATTATTATCGATAAAAATCTTAAATATGATGACCACATTCAGTACATAACTAAAAAAATCAGAAAAACAATATATCGATTTTATCTTTTATGAGAGTTCTTATCAATTAAACTTTTGAAAATAGTATACCAAGGATTAGTGGTTAATTAATTATGGAATCCTGGTTTGGGGTAGTGACTGCAGTACAATTTTGAGCAACTTAGAGATAACTCAAAAATATATTCTTAAAGTTATAAACAAAACGGCAAAGCGATACACTCGGCGATACCCAACAGAAGAGTTGTTAATTGAAAGCAAGGTTTTAAAAATTAGAGAACTATTCATAAAAAATATTCTTAAATATAGGTCTGTTGCACAAGAAAATCTACTTATGAATAGGGTAAATTTCTCAGCTTGTCAAAGGCACGTTTCTTACATAGGTCCAAGACTATTCAACATAATACCAAACTCACTAAAATGTATCACTAGTAAAAAAACCTATGCTCTAAATCTGGCCAAATGGATTCTTGAAAACAAAAATACTATTATACAAAAAATACCATTTTTAAATTAAAACAACATTTGATATATTATTAAAATATTATAATATATTATTAAAATTAATCGATAAATGATCAGGTGAAGTCTCAGGCTCCTGAGGAATCTTCTCCGTATGAGGGTGGCTGGTGTTGCAGCCACAGTTAATTTCTATAGTGCAGGAACAGAATTTTTATATATGTGTATGTAACTGTAGGTGTGTAATGTAATGTTAAATTATGTAAATGTTAGATTTATAACCATAAAAAGTCAAGTTTATAAGTACAAAATAATGCTAAATTTATTAGTAGATATTAATCGAGACAAGATGTGATATTATTTTATATATGTACTGTGCAAATGTACTATTTTTGATAGTCATAAAAAAAAATGTTATATGTAGGTTAAAATTAAAATTTGACAAGGACCAATTTCCCGACGATTCAACAGTTGGCTCAGGTAGAGTGACCCAATTAAAATTGTAATTTGTCAACTAACAAAGATAAATAAATTGAATTGAATTGAAAAAAAATTGAATAATTTTTATTGTACAGTTGCCAAAGACTTAACCAAGGACATAAAATCTCAGAATGATCCACTAAGCTACCTAATCAACACACATTGGCGAATCTTTCGCCTTTGCAACTACCAATGTATATATCCCAAGCCATTAATAAGTAATTTCTCAAAGCTTAAATGAAGCACTGGTTGTTCCAATTCATAAAAAAGGTGACACTACAAACAATTATCAACAATTTCCAAAGTTATTGAGAAATTAGTAAAAAAACGAATGCTGCAGTTTTTAACAGAAAATAAGGTGTGTCTGAAAATTTGAGACAATGATCTATTTGAAATTAACTCTGTATTTCGGAGTTCCATTGTCTATATTTTATTTATAATATCTCTCTGATCGTCTTCAGGTGCAAACTACAATCTATTCCTAAGGCTCCGTACTTATATACTACGCGAAATCACTCAACCGTGGAGTTTAAGAAGTTAGCTCCACCCAAGGAGGGGCTTCCAAATATTTGGAATTTCGACACTTGATTTACTGAAAATACCCGGATTCTGCCTAATAAAGGCAGCTTCAAGGAATTTTCGTTTATTCCAGTGTGACTCCTTGTGCAAAACCTTTGCTTCTGTCCACTTCATTCGGTGTTGTTTTGACCATGCGTGTTCGGCGATTCCTGATTTAGTTGTTTCACCTCTTTGGGTATTGATCTCATGTTCCTTAACCCTAACAGATAGCGGTCTTTTTGTTTCACCTATGTATGATTCACCATACTCACAAGGAACTTGGTAAATGCATTCCTTATTTTGTTTGTTCTCCGGTTTTGTTTTACTAAGAAGGCTTTGAATTGTATTATGCGATTTAAAAGCCGTTTTTATATTAAAGTTGTTCGCTACTCTTCGAATTTTCTCTGATACTCCTTTAACGTATGGAATTGTAAGGAATGCATTTGCCTGGTTTTGGTCTTGTCTCAGCCCTGTTTGTTGAAATTTAGAAATAGTATCTGTTATAAGTTTAAGGCTTCTGCTGCAGATCCTTCTTAATGTTTCTTACTTCGATTTCCAAGTCATGAGAATTGTTACAAATTTGAACGGCTCTGTTATACAAAGTTCTTATTATGCCTCGTTTAGTTGTAGCAGAATGATTTCAACCTTGATTTAAATATTGTCCTGTGTGAGTGGGTTTACGATAGACTGTTGTTCTGATGTCGCTTTCTACTCGTTTGACAAGTACATCAAGAAAAGGAATTTGACAATTTTGCTTCAACTCCATTGTGAATTTAATGGTGAGTCTTATGTTATTTAGGTGGTGAAAAATTCTGAAAGTTATTGGTCATTCCCGGTCCAGACAATAAAAGTTTCATCAACATATCTTAGCCAGAGCATAGGTTTATATGTTGCGATATCAACCGCGTGTGATTCGAAGCACTCCATGTAAATATTGGCAACCACTGGCAAAAGCGATGAACACATTGGCAGATCGTCATCCTGAGCATAAAACCTATCTTTCACCTGAAAATAAGAGTTATGGAGACAACACTCCAACAACTCCATCACTCCCTCCAGTGGCAGGCTGGTACGTTCGTAAAGGGATTCGTCATCAACCAGTCTCTGTCTAATAATATCTAGCGATTCCTTTATCGGGACATTGGTGTATAGACTTTCGACATCAAAACTGACAAATCTATACTTGGGTCCTAAAACTATGACCAGAAAGTTGAAGAGGCACTTGCCAAAAGAAACTATAAACTTCTCTCAAAAGTAAAGTAAGGTTTATAGAACTTTAAAAAAGTATTCCAGATATATTCCGGACAACACAAGGTTTCAACTTACAACACATTATAGCAAGCCTCCTCATCTATACGGACTTCCCAAAATTCACAAAGATGCAATGCCTTTACGCCCAATCACAAGTTCCAGAAATTCTCCAACAAGCGATCTGTCTAAATTCCTTTTGAAAATTTTTCAACTTCTTGCAGGCAAGACCGCTCCATTTGTAGAAAATTCTAACCATTTTGTTAATATTCTTAAATCTTTTGTTTTAGGACCCAAGGATAGATTTGTCAGTTTGATGTCGAAAGTCTATACACCAATGTCCCGATAAAGGAATCGCTAGATATTATTAGACAGAGACTGGTTGATGACGAATCCCTTTATGAACGTACCAGCCTGCCGCTGGAGGGAGTGATGGAATTGTTGGAGTCTTGTCTGCATAACTCTTATTTTCAAGTGAAAGATAGGTTTTATGCTCATAATGACGGTCTGCCAATGGGTTCATCGCTTTCGCCAGTGGTGGCCAATATTCACATGGAGTGGTTCGAACCACACGCGGTTGTTACGTACCGCAACATATAAACCTACGCTCTGACTAAGATATGTTGATGATACTTTTATTGTCTGGACCGGGAATGACCAACAACTTTCAGAATTTCTTCACCACCTAAATAACATAAGACCCACCATTAAATTCACAATGGAGTTGGAGCAAAATTGTCAAATTCCTTTTCTTGATGTACTTGTCAAACGAGTAGAAAGCGACATCAGAACAACAGTCTATGTAGAAAGCGACATCAGAACAACAGTCTATCGTAAACGAGGCATAATAAGAACTTTGTATAACAGAGCCGTTCAAATTTGTAACAATTCTCATGACTTGGAAATCGAAGTAAGAAACATTAAGAAGGATCTGCAGCAGAATGGTTACAGCCTTAAACTTATAACAGATACTATTTCTAAATTTCAACAAACAGGACAGAGACAAGAACAAAACTAGGCAAATGCATTACTTACAATTCCATACATTAAAGGAGTATCAGAGAAAATTCGAAGAGTAGCAAACAACTTTAATATAAAAACGGCTTCTAAATCTCATAATACAATTCGAAGCCTTCTTAATAAAACAAAACCGGATAACTAACAAAATAAGGAATGCATTTACCAAGTTTCTTGTGAGTGTGGTGAATCATACATAGGTGAAACAAAAAGACCGCTATCTGTTAGGCTTAAGGAACATCAGACGAATACCCAAAGAGGTGAAACAACAAAATCAGGAATCGCCGAACACGCATGGTCAAAACAATACCGAATGAAGTGGACAGAAGCAAAGGTTTTGCACAAGGAGTCACACTGGAAGAAACGAAAATTCCTTGAACCTGCCTTTATTGGGCAGAATCAGGGTATTTTCAGTAAACCAAGTGTTGAAATTCCAAATATTTGGAAGGCCCTCCTTGGGCGGAGCCAACTTCTTAAACTTCACGGTTGAGTGATTTCCCATAGTATATAAGTACTTAGCCTTAGGAATAGATTGTAGTTTGCACCTGAAGACTATCAGAGATTGTACTGATCGAAACGTCGTGTATAAATAAAATATAGACAATGGAAGTCCGAAATACAGAGTTAATTTTAGAAAATAAGGTCTTAAATTCGGCTCAATTTGGATTTTTACCGAAAAAAAACACGCATGATGCCATGTTGCGCTTAACTGAACAGCTTTTTAGGCATTTCAACAACGGCAGCAGTATTCTGTGATTTTTCAAAAGCTTTCGATTGCGTGAATCACAGAGTACTGCTGAGAAAGCTTGAGGTTTATGGTTTTAGGGGGCTTGTTCTTGACTGGTTTCGGTCATATCTGCTCGGTCGCTGTCAACAGGTTTCTGTAAACAATGAGTGCTCTTCTAAACAAACTATAACTTGCGGTATTCCCCAAGGATCAGTGCTTGGTCGTATCCTATTTCTGCTATACATAAACGACCTATTAAATCTTGGAATACTGGGGGAATTCACCGATTTTGCAGATGACACTACAATTCTATGGCACGACAAGGATCCCAAGAATTTAATAACGTTAATATCTAATGACATTAACATCATAAAAGAATGGTGTGACTCTTGTTTAACTTTAGTAAAACTCAGATCCTTGGGTTCCGGTGCAACGTTGAGGACATTATGTGTAATGAATTTACTATAAATAAAACTCTGAGTACCAAATTTCTTGGACTCCAGATAGATGCTGACTTAAAATTTCAAAACCACATATTGTCGCTAAATAAAAACCTTGCATCAGGATGTTACTGTGTCCGGGCCGTAGCTGTAAACTTGGGGATTTCCATAGCCAAAACTGTATATTTTGCCGTAGTTCAATCACACCTCTCATATGCTCTTCCCTTCTGGGGTAGCTGCAGTCTGTGCCTTTTCCAATCGGTTTTCAAGCTTCAAAAACGTGCCATTAGATACATTGCAGGAGCCTCACCAGTGGATCATTATAGACAGCTATTTATTGATTATAAAATATTAACATTGCCATTAGGAGTAGAAAGACTAAAATTAATAGATTGTAATTATTGATTATGTAATCTAATTCCAAAATCAAACCAAAGATTCTAAAATAACATAAATAAGAAGAAAAAAAAATATATTATTCAATTATACAGTTAACTGTAATACCAATTTTCTCATAGTTATTCTAAAAATTTCTAATTGACGTTAAGATATTACTACCACAAAAAGGAATTTGAAAAAGTTCGCTCTATTTTTTTTAGATCTCATCAAAAGAGTTTTGGGTCATTCTGAAGTAACCATTGATTTATTTGTTTTTAAAAGGTTTTTTATAAACGCTTTCTTTTAGTTGCACTGGGAGCAAATTATATACTTCTCTACCAACATAAGTAAAATTATTTTGACCAATTGATTTTTGAGCTTTCGGCAGTCTGATTTTATTTTCGAAGACGAATCTTGTTCGGTGGTTGTGAGGAATTTTCGGTTGTAATAGATTTGTATTTGCAAGGTGGATAATGGAATATTTATAATAGAGTTGTCTTAGGCTTAGTATATTTGTATCCTTGTATAGTTTTTCTGTTCTGTGTTTAACGGGGAGTTTACAAATGTATTTAATTATTTTCTTTTGACCTATTTCTAAGGAATTTAACGTATGATCGTAAGCACCACCACACAAGCTACAATTCAATATTTTAATAATGATTGAACAAGCCCAAAATAGACAGTTTTGATAACGTTTAGTGTTACAATTTTTGACAACCTTTTAAACATGTAGAACAGTGATCGAAGTTTTTTTGTTTGATTTTCAATTTGATAATCCCATTTTAGGTGCGAGTCTATCTGAATTCCTAAATAATAAACGCAGGTTGCTTTCTGGATTTCCCACATCGTGTTTCTTGAGTGTACGAAGAAGGCAAGCGAATTGTTTGTTGGAAGACCTGAGTGGTAGCTAGAAAAAGGAACAAAGTAGGTTTTTTGTGGATTAATTGAGAGTAAATTGATATCAAACCAATTCAATATTTCATTCAAATCTTTTTTCATCTTGTCTTCTACGTCTTCCCACGATTCGCCTTCAACGAAAAGAGCCTTGTCATCCGCGAATGCTATTAAATGACCATTTAACATCAATTTAAGTAATTTGTCAATATAGATGATGAACAAGATTGGAGAAATTATCGTACCTTGCCAAAACAATCTTTAAATCAACAGTTAGAGCAATATACATGGCACTTGAAAAAATTTTAGAATCACGTGATAAAAACAATATTACAATGGCAGTTTGCCTAGACCTCTAGAAAGCTTTTGACAGTGTAGACCACAGTCTGCTCTGTCGGAAGCTTGAGAGATGTTGCATCCATAATATTGGTCAAAAATTAATTAATTCATACCTAACAGATAGACAACAATGTGCAATGGAAGAAAATGAAAATGGGGAGCTTAAAAAGGCTAATTTTTCTAAAATAAAACGAGGTGTACCGCATGGCTCAATTTTAGGCCCTTTACTCTACGTTATCTATACTAATGAAGTGTCAAATTTGCTCAAGAGTGAGGTAGTACTTTTTGCAGATGACACTACAGTAGTCATAAACGAAAAAACTATAGAATTAGGTATAAAAATGTTCAAGAGACACTCACCACCCTAGAAAAGTGGTTTACACAAAACAATCTACAACTGAATGTCTCAAAAACACAAATAATAAATTTCAACAGAAAAAATGAAAAAATTTCCCTAGACTATGAATACTCTACAATTAACACACAACAAAATGCAACATTTCTTGGAGTGGTGCTGAACGAGAGGCTTGACTGGAAAGACCATATTAATAAACTAGCACAAAATATGTCGAAATATTGTTATGCACTCAAGATCATGCCGGTACTACAGCAGCAATAACATCCTGCCATGCACACTTGCAATCTCGGGTAAGGTACGGTATAATTTTTTGGGGGAATTCCTGTGGTATAGAAAGGATCCTAATATTACGTAGCTTAAGAATTATCTATCAAAAAAATTGGCAAGATAGATGCAAAAATCTATTTACTGAATCAGGCGTTCAAACAGTTATCAATATTTACATATATGAATGTGTGAAATTTTTAATAGAAACCCCTTCTTTCTTTGAAAAGTTCAAAAATGAACACATATATGGAACCCGCTTCAAACAAAACTTAACTACCAATAATATTAACCACTCATATATACAAAAAAATGTAACATATCTACTTATCAAAGTCTGGAATACCCTACCTATTACCTTTCGGAAACGGCCGTGTCAAGAAATCAAAATAAAACCGAAAAAATTTCTAAAAAACAAGGCTTACTATGATATTAATGAATTTTTCAAAGATAGTGACGTAAAACTTATCTAAACTCCTAAAAACCAGCTCTCTTTTCAATAATATATTTCTTAACTATTCTGTACTGGTGCAGGCTCTCTGAGAGCGGCCGTCCTCTGGATACTCTGTGTGGACACCTGTGGGACACAGGGTTATTTATTAGTTACTTACTTCTTAAAGAAACAATAAAAAAAATAAATTAGGCTGTGTGTAAGACTGAGAACTCATGTATGTGATATTTATGTATGCCTGTTTTAAAGTTTTAAATAAATTATGTGTACATTAGTGAAAAGTTTTAATTGATCTTTAAATTAATTTCAAATTGACAAATACATAATAAATATTTTTTTAATTTTTTTATTATTTTATGTTAACATTGTGATAATATTAGCTTAAGAATTTTGACAGGATTTACACCCAAAAGGGTATGCAATGTATTTTTTTAGGAAGACCATTGTAAAAAACCAAATAAATGTATCTATCTATCTAAAAAAGGGGAAAAAAGTGACCTTAAAAACTATCGCCCAATATCTTTGCTATCAAATATTAGTAAACATTTTTGAAAAAATAATCGAGGCAAGAGTAGTAACATTCCTAGAAAACCAAAACATAATATCAAATAAACAAAATGGCTTTAGAAAAAGGAAGAACAGTTTATCAAGCTATTGACAAAATACTAGGTTCGCTAAACAAGAAAACAACTGTAGCAGTGTGTATAGATCTTTCTAAGGCTTTTTAGAGTGTAGACCACGAAATTTTAATTAAAAAGTTAGATTTACTTCGGATAAGGGGAAACGATCTTTTACTTTTTATGTCATATTCAACAGGAAGGCAACAGTGCATAGAGGAGATTGATGAGGGTGACAAAAAGATAAGGTCAAACTTTGAAACAATAAAGAGAGGAGTCCCTCAGGGTTCGGTTCTGGGGCCACTGCTTTATACAGAAACGAAATAGAAAATATAATAAACAATGAGGTAGTAATGTTTGTTGAAGATACAACTGTGATTTTTAGCACCACAAATGAAGCACTGGTAAAAACAGATATAAATACATGGTATCAAGAAAACAACTTACAAATGAATGTAAACAAAACACAACTTATACATTTTAGACCTAAAAATGAAAAATTGTGTGTAAGATGTGAAGCAGAGGACCTCGGGGCACTAGATAGTATTAAGTATCTGGGAGTAGTATTGGACAAAATGCTGGACTGGAGAGAACACATTGACCAACTTTCAACTGCTCTTGGCAGACAAGTATATGCTCTAAGAGGGCTTATAGATAAAGTTGACCTAAATGCGTCGCCCTTGTCCTACCAGGATTTTGTACCGGTGTGAAGATAGCACCCATTTTCAGCACCCAAAAATGTGAAGTTAGCACCTGATCCAATTTTACAGAACCCAAAAATGTGAAGTTAACACCCGATCCAATTTTACAGAACCCAAAAATGTGAAGTTAGCACCTATTTACAGCACCCCGAAAATTGAATAATTTTATATTTACACTTTAAAATAACGTAATCAAATCGTAGAATGAGTTTTTTGTTGAAATTTTTAGGAATGATAGATAAGGGTATTCTTCATCCTTACGAGCCGTCAAACACCCTCAAAAACAAGCCCAAAGATGGTATTTGAAATACACGTGTTATTATACCTATAGCGATTTTTTTTTAAATTTCACTAACTCATAGATCGAGTTTCACGTTGAAATTTATACGAGTGATAGACAAGAGCACTCTTCATCCCCCTAAATATACCGCAACCCCTTACGATCCGTCGAACACCTTCAAAAACAACCCAAAAGATGGTAGTTGAAATACACGTGTTATTATACCTATAGCGCTTTTTTTTCAAATTTCATTAACTCATAGATCGAGTTTCACGTTGAGATTTTTAGGAGAGAGCAATCCCTTACGAGCCGTCTAACAACCTAAAAAACTACCCCAAAAATGGTATTTGAAATACACGTTTTATTATACCTATAGCGCCTTTTTTTAAATTTCACTAACTCATAGATCGAGTTTCACGTTGAAATTTTTGGGAATGATAGAAAGGGGCACTCTCCATCCTCCAAAAAAATATCGCAACCCCTTACGAGCCGTCTAACACCCTCAAAAACTACCCCAAAGATGGTATTTGGTGTGTTACACCTATAGCGCGTTTTTTTTTAAATTTCACTAACTCATAGAGCGAGTTTCACGTTGAAATTTTTGGGAATAATAGACAAGGGCACTCTCCATCCCCCAAAAGATACCGCAACCCCTTACGAGCCGTCGAACACCTTCAAAAACAACTTTCAAGATGGTATTTGAAATACACGTTTTATGATACCTATAGCGCTTTTTTTTAAATTTCACTAACTCATAGAGCGAGTTTCACGTTGAAATTTATACGAGTGATAGACAAGGGCACTCTCCATCCTCCAAAAAATACCGCAACCCCTTACGAGCCGTCGAACACCTTCAAAACAACCCCAAAGATGGTATTTGAAATACACGTGTTATTATACCTATAGCGCTTTTTTTTCAAATTTCATGAACTCATAGATCGAGTTTCACAAGTTGAAATTTTTAGGAGAGATAAATAAGGGTACTCTTCATCCCCCAAAAAATACCGCAATCCCTTACGAGCCGTCTAACACCCTCAAAAACTACCCCAAAAATGGTATTTGAAATACACGTTTTGTTATACCTATAGCGCTTTTTTTTAAATTTCACTAACTCATAGATCGAGTTTCACGTTGAAATTTTTGGGAATGACAGAAAAGGGCACTCTCCATCCCACAAAAGATACCGCAACCCCTTACGAGCCGTCTAACACCCTCAAAAACTACCCCAAAGATGGTATTTGGTGTATTATACCTATAGCGCTTTTTTTTAAATTTCACTAACTCATAGATCGAGTTTCACGTTGAAATTTTTGGGAATAATAGACAAGGGCACTCTCCATCCCCCAAAAGATACCGCAACCCCTTACGAGCCGTTAAACACCTTCAAAAACAACTCCCCAAGATGGTATTTGAAATACACGTGTTATTATACCTATAGCGATTTTTTTTCAAATTTCACTACCTCATAGATCGATTTTCACGTTGAAATTTTTATGAATGATAGACAAGGGTACTCTTTATCCCCCAAAAAATACCGCAACCCCTTACGAGCCGTCTAACATCCTCAAAAACTACCCCAAATATGGTATTTGAAATACACGTGTTATTATACCTATAGCGCTTTTTTTTTAAATTTCACTAACTCATACATCGAGTTTCACGTTGAAATTTTTACGAATGATAGAAAAGGGCACTCTTCATTCCCAAAAAACACCGCAACCCCTTACGAGCCGTCTAACATCCTCAAAAACTACCCCAAATATGGTATTTGAAATAAACGTTTTATTATACCTATAGCGCCTTTTTTTAAATGTCACTAACTCATAGATCGAGTTTCACGTTGAAATTTTTGCGAATGATAGACAAGAGTACTCTTCATCCCCCAAAAAATACCGCAACCCCTTGCGAGCCGTCGAACACCCTCAAAAACAAGCCCAAATATGGTATTTGAAATACACGTGTTATTATACCTATAGCGCTTTTTTTTAAAATTTCACTAACTCATAGATCGAGTTTCACGTGGAAATTTTTAAGAATGATAGACAAGGGTACTCTTCATCCCCCAAAAAATACCGCAACCCCTTACGAGCCGTCGAACACCCTCAAAAACAAGCCCAAAGATGGTATTTGAAATACACGTGTTATTATACCTATAGCGCTTTTTTTTTAAATTTCACTAACTCATAGATCGAGTTTCACGTGGAAATTTTTACGAATGATAGACAAGGGTACTCTTCATCCCCCAAAAAATACCGCAACCCCTTACCAGCCGTCGAACACCCTCAAAAACAAGCCCAAAGATGGTATTTGAAATACACGTGTTATTATACCTATAGCGATTTTTTTTCAAATTTCACTAACTCATAGATCGAGTTTCACGTTGAAATTTTTATGAATGATAGAAAAGGGCACTCTTCTTTCCCCAAAAAATACCTTACGAGCCGTCTAACATCCTCAAAAACTACCCCAAATATGGTATTTGAAATACACGTTTTATTATACCTATAGCGCCTTTTTTTTAAATTGCATTAACTCATAGATCGAGTTTCACGTTGAAATTTTTGGGAATGATAGACAAGGGCACTCTCCATCCCCCAAAAGATACCGCAACCCCTTACGAACCGTCCAACATCCTCAAAAACTACCCCAAATATGGTATTTGAAATACACGTTTTATTATACCTATAGCGCCTTTTTTTTAAATTGCATTAACTCATAGATCGAGTTTCACGTTGAAATTTTTGGGAATGATAGACAAGGATACTCTTGATCCCCCAAAAAATACCGCAACCCCTTACCAGCTTTTTTTTAAATTGCATTAACTCATAGATCGAATTTCACGTTGAAATTTTTGGGAATGATAGACAAGGGCACTCTCCATCCCCCAAAAGATACCGCAACCCCTTACGAGCCGTGGAACACCTTCAATAACAACTCTCAAGATGGTTTTTGAAATACACGTGTTATTATACCTATAGCGCTTTTTTTTTAAATTTCACTAACTCAGAGATCGAGTTTCACGTGGAAATTTTTACGAATGATAGACAAGGGTACTCTTCATCCCCCAAAAAATACCGCAACCCCTTGCGAGCCGTCGAACACCCTCAAAAACAAGCCCAAAGATGGTATTTGAAATACACGTGTTATTATACCTATAGCGATTTTTTTTAAATTTCACTAACTCATAGATCGAGTTTCACGTGGAAATTTTTACGAATGATAGACAAGGGTACTCTTCATCCCCCAAAAAATACCGCAACCCCTTACGAGCCGTCGAACACCCTCAAAAACAAGCCCAAAGATGGTATTTGAAATACACGTGTTATTATACCTATAGCGATTTTTTTTCAAATTTCACTAACTCATAGATCGAGTTTCACGTTGAAATTTTTATGAATGATAGAAAAGGGCACTCTTCATTCCCCAAAAAATACCGCAACCCCTTACGAGCCGTCTAACATCATCAAAAACTACCCCAAATATGGTATTTAAAATACACTTTTTTTTATACCTATAGCGATTTTTTTTTAAATTTCACTAACTCATAGATTGAGTTTCACGTTGAAATTTTTATGAATGATAGAAAAGGGCACTCTTCATTCCCCAAAAAATAATTTACGAGCCGTCTAACATCCTCAAAAACTACCCCAAATATGGTATTTAAAATACACGTTTTATTATACCTATAGCGCCTTTTTTTAAAATTGCACTAACTCATAGATCGAGTTTCACGTTAAAATTTTTATGAATGATAGACAAGGGTACTCTTCATCCCCAAAAAAATACCGAAACCCCTTACGAGCCGTCGAACACCTTCAAAAACAACCCCAAAGATGGTATTTGAAATACAGGTGTTATTATACCTATAGCGCTTTTTTTTCAAATTTCACTACCTCATACATCGAGGTTCACGTTGAAAATTTTAGAAAACATAAATAAGGGTACTCTTCAACCCCCAAAAATACCGCAACCCCTTACGAGCCGTCTAACACCCTCAAAAACAAGCCCAAAGATGGTATTTGAAATACACGTGTTATTATACCTATAGCGCTTTTTTTTAAATTTCACTAACTCAGAGATCGAGTTTCACGTGGAAATTTTTACGAATGATAGACAAGGGTACTCTTCATCCCCCAAAAAATACCGCAACCCCTTGCGAGCCGTCGAACACCCTCAAAAACAAGCCCAAAGATGGTATTTGAAATACACGTGTTATTATACCTATAGCGCTTTTTTTTTAATTTCACTAACTCATAGATCGAGTTTCACGTGGAAATTTTTACGAATGATAGACAAGGGTACTCTTCATCCCCCAAAAAATACCGCAACCCCTTACGAGCCGTCGAACACCCTCAAAAACAAGCCCAAAGATGGTATTTGAAATACACGTGTTATTATACCTATAGCGATTTTTTTTCAAATTTCACTAACTCATAGATCGAGTTTCACGTTGAAATTTTTATGAATGATAGAAAAGGGCACTCTTCATTCCCCAAAAAATACCGCAACCCCTTACGAGCCGTCTAACATCATCAAAAACTACCCCAAATATGGTATTTAAAATACACTTTTTTTTATACCTATAGCGATTTTTTTTTAAATTTCACTAACTCATAGATTGAGTTTCACGTTGAAATTTTTATGAATGATAGAAAAGGGCACTCTTCATTCCCCAAAAAATAATTTACGAGCCGTCTAACATCCTCAAAAACTACCCCAAATATGGTATTTAAAATACACGTTTTATTATACCTATAGCGCCTTTTTTTAAAATTGCACTAACTCATAGATCGAGTTTCACGTTAAAATTTTTATGAATGATAGACAAGGGTACTCTTCATCCCCAAAAAAATACCGAAACCCCTTACGAGCCGTCGAACACCTTCAAAAACAACCCCAAAGATGGTATTTGAAATACAGGTGTTATTATACCTATAGCGCTTTTTTTTCAAATTTCACTACCTCATACATCGAGGTTCACGTTGAAAATTTTAGAAAACATAAATAAGGGTACTCTTCAACCCCCAAAAATACCCCAACCCCTTACGAGCCGTCTAACACCCTCAAAAACTACCCCAAAGATGGTATTTGAAATACACGTTTTATTATACCTATAGCGCTTTTTTTTTAAATTTCACTAACTCATAGATCGAGTTTCACGTTGAAATTTTTGGAAATGATAGACAAGGGCACTCTCCAGCCCCCAAAAAATAACGCAACCCCTTACGAGCCGTCTAACATCCTCAAAAACTACCCCAAAGATGGTATTTGAAATACACGTGTTATTATACCTATAGCGCCTTTTTTTTAAATTTCACTCATAGATCGAGTTTCACGTTGAAATTTTTATGAATGATAGAAAAGGGTACTCTTCAGCCCCCAAAAAATACCGCAACCCCTTACGAGCCGTCGAACATCCTCAAAAACAACCCCAAATATGGTATCTGAAATACACGTGTTATTATACCTATAGCGCTTTTTTTAAAATTTCACTAACTCATAGATCGAGTTTCACGTTGAAATTTTTGGGAATAATAGACAAGGGCACTCTCCATCCCCCAAAAGATACCGCAACCCCTAACGAGCCGTCGAACACCTTCAAAAACAACTCCCAAGATGGTATTTGAAATACACGTGTTATTATACCTATAGCGATTTTTTTTTTAATTTCACTAACTCATAGATCGAGCTTCACGCTGAAATTTATACGAGGGATAGACAAGGGCACTCTCCATCCTCCAAAAAATACCGCAACCTCTTACGAGCCGTTGAACACTCTCAAAAACAACCCCAAAGATGGTATTTGAAATACATGTTTTCTTATACCTATAGCGCTTTTTTTTTAATTTCACCAACTCATAGATCGAGTTTCACGTTGAAATTTTTGGAAATGATAGACAAGGGCACTCTTCATCCCCCAAAATATACCGCAACCCCTTACGAGCCGAATAACACCCTCAAAAACTACCCCAAATATGGTATTTGAAATACACGTTTTATTATACCTATAGCGCTTTTTTTTAATTTCACTAACTCATAGATCGAGTTTCACGTTGAAATTTTTATGAATGATAGAAAAGGGCACTCTTCATTCTCCAAAAAATAACATCCTCAAAAACTACCCCAAATATGGTATTTGAAATACACGTGTTATTATACCTATAGCGCTTTTTTTTAATTTCACTAACTCATAGATCGAGTTTCACGTAAAAATTTTTACGAATGATAGAAAAGGGCACTGTTCATTCCCCAAAAAATACCGCAACCCCTTACGAGCCGTCGAACACCTTCAAAAACAACCCCAAAGATGGTATTTGGTGTATTATACCTATAGCGCTTTTTTTTAAATTTCACTAACTCATAGATCGAGTTTCACGTTGAAATTTTTATGAATGATAGAAAAGGGCACTCTTCATTCTCCAAAAAATACCGCAACCCCTTACGAGCCGTCTAACATCCTCAAAAACTACCCCAAATATGGTATTTGAAATACACGTGTTATTATACCTATAGCGCTTTTTTTTAATTTCACTAACTCATAGATCGAGTTTCACGTAAAAATTTTTACGAATGATAGAAAAGAGCACTGTTCATTCCCCAAAAAATACCGCAACCCCTTACGAGCCGTCGAACACCTTCAAAAACAACCCCAAAGATGGTATTTGAAATACACGTGTTATTATACCTATAGCGCTTTTTTTTCAAATTTCATTAACTCATAGATCGAGTTTCACGTTGAAATTTTTGGGAATGATAGACAAGGGCACTCTCCATTCCCCAAAATATACGGCAACCCCTTACGAGCCGTCGAACACCTTCAAAAACAACCCCAAAAATGGTATTTGAAATACACGTGTTATTATACCTATAGCGCTTTTTTTTTAAATTTCATTAACTCATAGATCGAGTTTCACGTTGAAATATTTACGAATGATAGAAAAGAGCACTCTCTATCCTCCAAAAAAATACCGCAACACCTTACGAGCCGTCTAACACCCTCAAAAACTACCCCAAAGATGGTATTTGGTGTATCATACATATAGCGCTTTTCACACACTCTTCATCCCCCAAAAGATACCGCAACCCCTTACGAGCCGTCAAACACCTTCAAAAACAACTCCCCAAGATGGTATTTGAAATACACGTGTTATTATACCTATAGCGATTTTTTTTCAAATTTCACTACCTCATAGATCGATTTTCACGTTGAAATTTTTATGAATGATAGACAAGGGTACTCTTTATCCCCTAAAAAATACCGCAACCCCTTACGAGCCGTCTAACATCCTCAAAAACTACCCCAAATATGGTATTTGAAATACACGTGTTATTATACCTAAAGCGCTTTTTTTTTAAATTTCACTAACTCATACATCGAGTTTCACGTTGAAATTTTTACGAATGATAGAAAAGGGCACTCTTCATTCCCAAAAAACACCGCAACCCCTTACGAGCCGTCTAACATCCTCAAAAACTACCCCAAATATGCTATTTGAAATAAACGTTTTATTATACCTATAGCGCCTTTTTTTTAAATGTCACTAACTCATAGATCGAGTTTCACGTTGAAATTTTTGCGAATGATAAATAAGAGTACTCTTCATCCCCCAAAAAATACCGCAACCCCTTGCGAGCCGTCGAACACCCTCAAAAACAAGCCCAAAGATGGTATTTGTAATACACGTGTTATTATACCTATAGCGATTTTTTTTCAAATTTCACTAACTCATAGATCGCGTTTCACGTTGAAATTTGTATGAATGATAGAAAAGGGCACTCTTCATTCCCCAAAAAATACCTTACGAGCCGTCTAGCATCCTCAAAAACTACCCCAAATATGTTATTTGAAATACACGTTTTATTATACCTATAGCGCCTTTTTTTTAAATTGCATTAACTCATAGATCGAGTTTCACGTTGAAATTTTTGAGAATGATAGACAAGGGCACTCTCCATCCCCCAAAAGATACCGCAACCCCTTACAAACCGTCTAACATCCTCAAAAACTACCCCAAATATGGTATTTAAAATAAACTTTTTTTTATACCTATAGCGATTTTTTTTTTAATTTCACTAACTCATAGATCGAGTTTCACGTGGAAATTTTTACGAATGATAGACAAGGGTACTCTTCATCCCCCAAAAAATACCGCAACCCCTTACCAGCTTTTTTTTAAATTGCATTAACTCATAGATCGAGTTTCACGTTGAAATTTTTGGGAATGATAGACAAGGGCACTCTCCATCCCCCAAAAGATACCGCAACCCCTTACGAGCAGTCGAACACCTTCAATAACAACTCTCAAGATGGTTTTTGAAATACACGTGTTATTATACCTATAGCGCTTTTTTTTTAAATTTCACTAACTCATAGATCGAGTTTCACGTGGAAATTTTTACGAATGATAGACAAGGGTACTCTTCATCCCCCAAAAAATACCGCAACCCCTTACGAGATGTCGAACACCCTCAAAAACAAGCCCAAAGATGGTATTTGAAATACACGTGTTATTATACCTATAGCGCTTTTTTTTTAAATTTCACTAACTCATAGATCGAGTTTCACGTGGAAATTTTTACGAATGATAGACAAGGGTACTCTTCATCCCCCAAAAAATACCGCAACCCCTTACGAGCCGTCGAACACCCTCAAAAACAAGCCCAAAGATGGTATTTGAAATACACGTGTTATTATACCTATAGCGCTTTTTTTTAAATTTCACTAACTCATAGATCGAGTTTCACGTGGAAATTTTTACGAATGATAGACAAGGGTACTCTTCATCCCCCAAAAAATACCGCAACCCCTTACGAGCCGTCGAACACCCTCAAAAACAAGCCCAAAGATGGTATTTGAAATACACGTGTTATTATACCTATAGCGATTTTTTTTCAAATTTCACTAACTCATAGATCGAGTTTCACGTTGAAATTTTTATGAATGATAGAAAAGGGCACTCTTCATTCCCCAAAAAATACCGCAACCCCTTACGAGCCGTCTAACATCATCAAAAACTACCCCAAATATGGTATTTAAAATACACTTTTTTTTATACCTATAGCGATTTTTTTTTAAATTTCACTAACTCATAGATTGAGTTTCACGTTGAAATTTTTATGAATGATAGAAAAGTGCACTCTTCATTCCCCAAAAAATACCTTACGAGCCGTCTAACATCCTCAAAAACTACCCCAAATATGGTATTTAAAATACACGTTTTATTATACCTATAGCGCCTTTTTTTAAAATTGCACTAACTCATAGATCGAGTTTCACGTTAAAATTTTTATGAATGATAGACAAGGGTACTCTTCATCCCCCAAAAAATACCGAAACCCCTTACGAGCCGTCGAACACCTTCAAAAACAACCCCAAAGATGGTATTTGAAATACAGGTGTTATTATACCTATAGCGCTTTTTTTTCAAATTTCACTACCTCATACATCGAGGTTCACGTTGAAAATTTTAGAAAACATAAATAAGGGTACTCTTCAACCCCCAAAAATACCGCAACCCCTTACGAGCCGTCTAACACCCTCAAAAACTACCCCAAAGATGGTATTTGAAATATACGTTTCATTATACCTATAGCGCTTTTTTTTTTAAATTTCACTAACTCATAGATCGAGTTTCACGTGGAAATTTTTACGAATGATAGACAAGGGTACTCTTCATCCCCCAAAAAATACCGCAACCCCTTACGAGCCGTCTAACATCCTCAAAAACTACCCCAAAGATGGTATTTGGTGTATTATACCTATAGCGCTTTTTTTTTAAAATTTCTCTAACTCATAGATCGAGTTTCACGTTGAAATTTTTGGGAATGATAGACAAGGGCACTTTCCATCCCCCAAAAAATACCGCAACCCCTTACGAGCCGTCGAACACCTTCAAAAACAACCCCCAAGATGGTATTTGAAATACACGTGTTATTATACCTATAGGGTCATTCCATATCAAATCAACCAAAAAATCACAAAAATTTTACGCGACCAATTCCAATTTTGATGATTTTTGGTATATATTTTCTTCTTACCATAAAAGTTGAAAATGCAAATTTTTAGATTTTTTTGATTCGTAGTTTTTTTTTTTTTTATTTTTCAAAATAAAAAAGTCAGCATTTTGACCTTAACAAGAATGTACAAAACTAGCAATATCTCGAGAACCACTTACACTAGGAAAGTAATAAATGGCTCATTTTAAAGTCATTTTGAAGCTCTTTTTTATGAAATATCACAACATAATTTTAACAAAAAAAAATTGAAAAAAAAAATTGAAAAATTCAAAAAGGCCATTTTTAATTTTTTTGAAAAAAATATATAATTTTGGTCAAAGTGTTACTTAATTATCCACAAAATTTTATGATGGAGAAATGATGGGTTCAATGTCAAAAAAAAAATCAAAAATATTAAGTACATTAAAAATCATGCATTTAAAAAAATAAACATATTTTAGGAGCACCAATAGTGCACTGGATATTAAAATAAATAAATTTGTTGGATGGATACAGGTTTTAAAAAATACCCAGAGGCTTTATCTACAAACTATTTTATTTTAAACTCGCAAAAGAAATAAACAAACTTTTCTACTTCGTTGATAAAAATTAGACAGAAAACACTAAGACTAACTATATACCTTAAATTTATTTTTTTAACTTTCTTTTAAGAATTTCTGATGAATCTGACATTTCTTTTTTGCTGACATTGTAAGTTCTGCCAGTAGCAGTGTTGGGTTCAACTTTTTTTTATAAGACTTTCTGGTTTAATAATTAAAATATCTTGAGGTGTTGGGTAAAAAAATGATGAGGCAGGTCCTCGTGGATGAAGAAAGCTTACTTTCAGTTCTCCGCTCTCATTATTTTTCCCCAAGACACAAGCCAGCCACCAAGCACTGTCATATTCTACAGTGACAAACCCTGACTCGATATTTTGCAAAATAATGCTTCCACCTTTAAAAAGATTATGTGTTTCGACCTCTAAGCATGTAGAAAACTGTTTTGCCAAAAACGTGCTTTCTGTAAGAGGAATTACAGCATGAATTTTTTGTGTCCCCGGTATTGTTAAGACTTCCGCAAATCTTTTATTCAAAATTATTTAATGATTTGTATAATCTGCTTCTGTGCAATATTTAAAATCAATGCCAGATATGTTTTCTTCACACCAAGTAAACAATTGTAGAGGTGTCATTATTTGATTGTCATAGGGCCTCTGCAAACTGGCTTTGGCAGCAAGTCTTTTAACAGTTCCTCCCAAGCCATCGCAGGCACTTTTGCCATGCGAGGTGGCAAAATAATGCCACTCTGCTTCAACACCAAAATCTTTTTTATGCAGGCATATATTCAGAAAATTCTTTTTGTTTTTGTACTGCGTAGCACATCCATCCGAAAAATAAAAAATTTTGTTAAGTCCTGGTATTTTGATTTTTAAATCAGGCATTAATTTTTTTAAAAATAAATGAAATGCAATTGTATTATGTGTCAAGCTTTCCGAAATAAACACATAATTCAGGTTGTGCAGTTTACCATCACTTAGAAAATAAATGGCAAAAAGGTGGAGGGTTGCCTGGCTGTTATTCCAATGATAAGACTGGACTTCATCTTGCATAACAAAGGAATAATTTTCCGCAAAGTCGCAAGTGATCAAAGACTCTCCAGGTTTAAGGTTAATTTTTATTTCATTGTATCTATCTTTTTGCATTTTTGCAATAAAAGAATTTGATTTAAGTTTTACAAGATCATCAGTAAATTCCTGGACAAAATCATCACTTTTCTTAACAACGGTTTCCATAGTACACCTATCTACTGAGACCCACTTTTTAAATGAGACCTCATCAATTAATTCTTCCTCAAATTTTTCTATTAACGTATTTTTAAACTGTTCTACTCCAGGACATTGCTTGCATCTATTGCTTAAAAAACAGTCCACTGAAGGTGGATTACACATTAGTTTATAAAGGCAATCATGATAAGATATTGCAAGAGGCCTGTTATTTTCATCATATAGCTTATTTAATTTGGAGCCATTGAGCATTAGTTTTATATTTTGATGTATAGTACATACACATACAGTATGAGTCCCACTTTTTCCTGCCAGTATACAGTTTTTGGGTCGCAGTTCACAAAATTTTGAAAACCCAATTTTTTCATTGGGGTACTCAGTTTTAAACAATGCATAAATTTCTTTTAAATTAGCTAAGACTAATTTTTTTTGTACATATTCTTTTTCAGCTCCATATTTTCTGATAACAACATAATCTTTTTTACCTGGCATGGTCCTGCTAATGTCATCCCTTTGGTAAAAATCTACCACTATTTGGGCCACTCTATCACTAAGGGTCTTTCCCGGTTTGGGGTTAGGAGAACATAATATCCCATTGTCCTTAACTAACTGTTTTACAGCTCTGGCCAAATATTAAGAAACTCCAAATTCTTCTTCAATCTTCTTTCTACTCCAACTTTGAGGTAAACATGATAAAACTAGTATTTTCTCACTCCTCTTTTCGGTTTTTAAAAATTTGTCCTTTAACTGCTTAATCATTTCACTTTCGTCACTCTGGCATTCCTTTACTAGCGTTGAATCTGATTCCTTTGTAAATGCTTTCGCAATTGTATGCTGTACAATATCAATTTTTTCTTTGTATACATTTTTTCTTTTAATCGGCGACACACCAAGAAGCTCCAATGACTTGTTTAAAAGAGTAAATGATTCAGCAGGATCTTGAAAATCTGGATCATTTTCTGGAACTTGACTGGGTCTAAAAAAATTTTAAAAGTTAGTTTTTTATAAGAACTTAAAAAGGGGGTAACAGCTGACCCAAAATGTGTACATAATGCCAAGAAATTTGTACATAATGTCTGTATTCTCAAAATGCCATGCAAAATAATGCCATGAGATTTTTCCACTCCGTACTTGACGCAATTGGTTTAGTTTATTAATTTTATATTAAAAAATACTATTTGTTACTTACCCTGCCTCATCTTCTTCAGATGCCTTAAACTCCTTTGAAAGCTTTAGTCTACAACCATCACAGATTTTCATTCCCATTTTGACATTTTTGTAACTGCACATCCACTTGGTCACATTTCTTAATTTCCCAAAATGCTTGATTTTTAACTCTAGTGGATCACAGCACTTTACTTTATATTTAGTCCATCCACTTGCCTCACCCATAGTTGAAACTTTTAAAATTACACAGAGATGACTTCTGATAAACCTTTAGTCGAACTATTATGTATCGATTATTTGGAGCTGTATCAGGAAGATACTTGCCAAAAATTTAAAATCAATTTATGCAGGAATTTTCATGTCAGCAAATCCCCACAATGTACCTAAACAGACCAATAAAATGAAGGAGGTGTGTCCTTAATGTTAAACAGGAATAAACAGGCAGTATTTCACAAAAGTATTGGCAGGTTTATACAGGCATATTTTCCTAAGAATTGGAACATCCAATAGTACGTCTCCGGTGGAAAAGAGGTTTTGTAAGTAAATATTACAATGGGGGGCAATGTTAATCTGATTACTGATACAGAATGAAACGTAGGATATAATTTTTTATTAAATAAAATATTGTTAAATATTTTTATAATATCGCTTTAAACCCCATTATATTCTTCTAATTACCAAAATGCATTGTCTATTTATAGGCGATTTTTCATGCATGTGACATTTTTAATAAATTTTTTCACATTGAACCCATGATTTGTCCATCTCAAAATTTTGTGAATAGTTTAATAACACTTTAAAGAAAATAATATAATTTTTTGACAAAAATTAAAAATGGCCTTTTTGAAATTTTTCAAAAAAAAAAATCAAAAAATTTTTTTTTTATTTTTTTTTCAATATATGTTATGCAATATTCTCATATGAAAGGTCTTTATAAGAGCTTTAAAATGAACCTTCACCTACTTTTCTATTATAAGTGGTTCTTTGGATATTCCTAATTTTGTGCGCACATGTTAAGGACAAATAAGTGACTTTTTCGATTTTCAAAAATTAATTCAAAATAAACAACTGGTCAAAAAAGTCTGAAATTTTGGATTTTCCAGTTTTTTGGTAGGAAAAACATGTATACTAAAAATCATCAACATCGGAGATGGTGTGGTAAAATACCCTGGTTGACTTGATATGGACTGACCCTATAGCGCCTTTTTTTTAAATTTCACTAACTCATAGATCGAGTTTCACGTTGAAATTTTTATGAATGATAGAAAAGGGTACTCTTCATCCCCCAAAAAATACCGCAACCCCTTACGAGCCGTCGAACATCCTCAAAAACAACCCCAAATATGGTATCTGAAATACACGTGTTATTATACCTATAGCGATTTTTTTTTAATTTCACTAACTCATAGATCGAGCTTCACGCTGAAATTTATACGAGTGATAGACAAGGGCACTCTCCATCCTCCAAAAAATACCGCAACCCCTTACGAGCCGTTGAACACTCTCAAAAACAACCCCAAAGATGGTATTTGAAATACATGTTTTATTATACCTATAGCGCTTTTTTTTTAATTTCACCAACTCATAGATCGAGTTTCACGTTGAAATTTTTGGAAATGATAGACAAGGGCACTCTTCATCCCCCAAAATATACCGCAACCCCTTACGAGCCGAATAACACCCTCAAAAACTACCCCAAATATGGTATTTGAAATACACGTTTTATTATACCTATTGCGCTTTTTTTTTAAATTTCACTAACTCATAGATCGAGTTTCACGTTGAAATTTTTGGGAATGATAGACAAAGGCACTTTCCATCCCCCAAAAAATACCGCAACCCCTTACGAGCCGTCGAACACCTTCAAAAACAACCCCCAAGATGGTATTTGAAATACACGTGTTATTATACCTATAGCGCTTTTTTTTCAAATTTCATTAACTCATAGATCGAGTTTCACGTTGAAATTTTTGGGAATGATAGACAAGGGCACTCTCCATCCCCCAAAATGTACCGCAACCCCTTACGAGCCGTCGAAAACCTTCAAAAACAACCCCAAAGATGGTATTTGAAATACACGTGTTATTATACCTATAGCGCTTTTTTTTCAAATTTCATTAACTCATAGATAGAGTTTCACGTTGAAATTTTTACGAATGATAGAAAAGGGCACTCTCTATCCTCCAAAAAAATACCGCAACCCCTTACGAGCCGTCTAACACCCTCAAAAACTACCCCAAAGATGGTATTTGGTGTATTATACCTATAGCGCTTTTAATGATAGACAAGGGTACTCTTCATCCCCCAAAAAATACCGAAACCCCTTACGAGCCGTCGAACACCTTCAAAAACAACCCCAAAGATGGTATTTGAAATACAGGTGTTATTATACCTATAGCGCTTTTTTTTCAAATTTCACTAACTCATAGATCGAGTTTCACGTTGAAATTTTTATGAATGATAGAAAAGGGCACTCTTCATTCCCCAAAAAATACCGCAACCCCTTACGAGCCGTCTAACATCATCAAAAACTATCCCAAATATGGTATTTAAAATACACTTTTTTTTATACCTATAGCGATTTTTTTTTAAATTTCACTAACTCATAGATTGAGTTTCACGTTGAAATTTTTATGAATGATAGAAAAGGGCACTCTTCATTCCCCAAAAAATACCTTACGAGCCGTCTAACATCCTCAAAAACTACCCCAAATATGGTATTTAAAATACACGTTTTATTATACCTATAGCGCCTTTTTTTAAAATTGCACTAACTCATAGATCGAGTTTCACGTTAAAATTTTTATGAATGATAGACAAGGGTACTCTTCATCCCCCAAAAAATACCGAAACCCCTTACGAGCCGTCGAACACCTTCAAAAACAACCCCAAAGATGGTATTTGAAATACAGGTGTTATTATACCTATAGCGCTTTTTTTTCAAATTTCACTACCTCATACATCGAGGTTCACGTTGAAAATTTTAGAAAACATAAATAAGGGTACTCTTCAACCCCCAAAAATACCGCAACCCCTTACGAGCCGTCTAACACCCTCAAAAACTACCCCAAAGATGGTATTTGAAATACACGTTTTATTATACCTATAGCGCTTTTTTTTTAAATTTCACTAACTCATAGATCGAGTTTCACGTTAAAATTTTTATGAATGATAGACAAGGGTACTCTTCATCCCCCAAAAAATACCGCAACCCCTTACGAGCCGTCTAACACCCTCAAAAACTACCCCAAAGATGGTATTTGAAATACACGTTTTATTATACCTATAGCGCTTTTTTTTTAAATTTCACTAACTCATAGATCGAGTTTCACGTTGAAATTTTTGGAAATGATAGACAAGGGCACTCTCCATCCCCCAAAAAATACCGCAACCCCTTACGAGCCGTCTATCACCCTCAAAAACTACCCCAAAGATGGTATTTGGTGTATTATACCTATAGCGCTTTTTTTTAAATTTCACTAACTCATAGATCGAGTTTCACGTTGAAATTTTTATGAATGATAGAAAAGGGCACTCTTCATTCCCCAAAAAATACCGCAACCCCTTACGAGCCGTCTAACATCCTCAAAAACTACCCCAAAGATGGTATTTGGTGTATTATACCTATAGCGCTTTTTTTTAAATTTCACTAACTCATAGATCGAGTTTCACGTTGAAATTTTTTGAAATGATAGACAAGGGCACTCTCCATCCCCCAAAAAATACCGCAACCCCTTACGAGCCGTCTAACATCCTCAAAAACTACCCCAAAGATGGTATTTGGTGTATAATACCTATAGCGCTTTTTTTTATTTCACTACCTCATAGATCGAGTTTCACGTTAAAATTTTTGGAAATGATAGACAAGGACACTCGCCATCCCCCAAAAAATACCGCAAACCCTTACGAGCCGTCGAACACCTTCAAAAACAACCCCCAAGATGGTATTTGAAATGCACGTGTTATTATACCTATAGTTTTTCTTTTAAATTTCACTAACTCATAGATCGAGTTTCACGTTGAAATTTTTACGAATGATAGACAAGGGTACTTTTCATCCCCCAAAAAATACCGCAACCTCTTACGAGCCGTCTAACACCAACAACAAAAAAACATAAAAGTTTTAAAAAAAATGTCAAACCTATTTAAGTGTCAAATATTTTCGACATGATATTGACAGCAGTTTTTGAGACATCTTGTATAATAGTATAGTTATTTCGCACTGATTATCTTCGTCAAGCCGTCTGAAGTTATAAAATAATATTTGCTGGATGATTTTGGCAACGCTCCTGTCAAATTTAAATGTCCTGAGAGTACCTGTGCCTGCAGAAAGTTTTAAGCGTTTTTAACAACTTTAGAAATAACGGCACCAGAAATGAAAATTCGGTTTTTTGGGAACTACTTGGACTTTTTAAATTTTAGTTTTGAGCGAAGCGTCAAATTGCGCAACTTTGCCCCAACTAAAATCTGCCGTATTTCCTACATACCGTTTAGAAAATCCCCATGGTGAGCATCGAATTTGAAACACCCTATATACTTGCTAACCGTAGGACTCAAATCGGTGTGGGTGATTTAGCTAAACTAAAAACTAAAATAATTGTTATGAATTTATTTTAAAAGAAATTTAAGTAGTTTTAATCTTGCGGGACAAAGTAAAATTGGGGTTCTCGCTCGATCAACTAGACTCTGATGTTGATTGATAATATTTGACAGATGATTTTGGCAACGCTCCTGTCAAATTTAAATGTCCTGAGAGTACCTGTGCCTGTAGAAAGTTTTAAGCGTTTTTTAACAACTTTAGAAATAAAGGCACCAGAAATGAAAATTCGGTTTTTTGGGAACTACTTGGACTTTTTAAATTTTAGTTTTGAGCGAAACGTCAAATTGCGCAACTTTGCCCCAACTAAAACTCTGCCGTATTTCCTACATACCGTTTAGAAAATCCCCATGGTGAGCATCGAATTTGAAACACCCTATATACTTGCTAACCGTAGGACTCAAATCGGTGTGGGTGATTTAGCTAAACTAAAAACTAAAATATTTGTTATGAATTTATTTTAAAAGAAATTTAAGTAGTTTTAATCTTGCGGGACAAAGTAAAATTGGGGTTCTCGCTCGATCAACTAGATTCTGATGTTAAAGCACGTGTGCCTAAAAGCATAATAATTATAAATAACTGTGATAAGAGTTGGATGTAAACTTTCTGTGATACCAGTGAATAATTTGTGTAATAAAAATGACCACAAAATAAAGTATAGTCTTTTTATTAAACGGATTTTTCTCAGTGTGATATTTAACATAACATTAAATTAAAAAGTATAAAAATTAAAAAGGCAAATTAAACTAAACATTTAAATGGCAGCATATTTTCCTACGCTCACGACCAAAGGTATACTTTACAGAAGGAGATACCTGGGAGGAGGTAGAGAGTAATATGAAGACATCACTTTCAAAAATAATAAACTGGCTAGATATGAATTTATTAACAATTAACGCAGACAAAACAATATTTATATAGTTTTCAAGTTATACTACGGGATTACCCACTTACACCCAAATCGAAATTCCTATAGCATGCAGAGATACAACCATAATAATTTCAGTGGCGGATCCAGAAATTTCACAAGGGGGGGGGGGCGCAAGCAATAAAACTTATGTAGGCCGCGTCGAGCGACTACGAACATAGGGCAAAAAAGTCCTTATTTATGGTCACCATTGTTTTTGGGGATTTGATTAGATTGGTATGTTGGTTAGTGACCCTCGCCACTAACCAAACAGTTTCGACCTACATATCTTCATACTTGCTTGAGCCGTTGGTGGTGACTAACAGATACTACCTGATACAACTAATTTATTTTGGCAATTTAAAGTTATTTGTTATACAAATCCTTAGCTATAAATATTTTATTATATTTTAGTCATATAATGAAATTAAGTTTTCTTTTTTGCTTTGTAAACCTATCGATAGATTCTAAACCCAGGTTCATTGAATGATATACTTATATACAAAAGCGCCAAGCCATTGAGTTTCTCTTCTCCTATACCGTGGATCGAAGATAAGTTTTCACAAGTCTTAAAGTGGAAAAAGTTCTTTCGGCGGTAGCAACCGAAACAGGAAGAGAAGAACTAATTTTGATAGCTGAGATCTGAGAAACTAGCACTAGTTATACAAAATATTCAAAATTAGTTGATATCGACCGAGATATGTTTTGTGTCCAGTTCGTGGTTCTTTAATGTTTTTAAAACTTTGATAACGTTCAGAGGGGGGCGCGCGCACCCCGCCCCCCCCCCCACTTCCTGGATCCGCCACTGATAATTTATAACACAAACTAGGGAATAAAAGCGACACTACCTCGCAAACGTAACGTAGCTTTGAAATCTAGCGCTCTGATCAGGCGACGTAACGTAACGATACACCACCTAGCGCTCGACGTGCGATTGACAACTTCTGTCGGATCTGACCAACGAGGTTGCTGGAAGTCGGCGTACGATACGTTTAAGTAGAGTGGCGTGGTTTTTACTTCCTACTAACTATCTCGGTGTAACGCTGGACTCACATTTAAAATGGGACTTTCACATACAAAACACAAACAAAAAACTGCGTTCACTAATTTATCTTTTTAAACAAACACGTCAAATTGCCAATTTCAAAAAAAGTATAATGGTGTACTATGGGTTGATACAGTCTATTTTGAACCTGGGGCGAGGCTTACGACAACACAATTCATCCCCTCGAAATGACACAAAAAAGGACACCATGAAAATAATATCCAATGTACCTTCCAATGTACCTTTAAGGTTGTTAGACGGCTCGTAAGGGGTTGAGGTATTTTTGAGGGATGAAGAGTACCCTTGTCTATCATACGTAAAAAATTTCAACGTGAAACGCGATCTATGAGTTAGTGAAATTTAAAAAAAAATCGCTATAGGTATAATAACACGTGTATTTCAAATACCATCTTTGGGCTTGTTTTTGAGGGTGTTCGACGGCTCGTAAGGGGTTGTGGTATTTTTGGGGGGATGAAGAGTACCCTTGTCTATCATTCCCAAAAATTTCAACGTGAAACTCGATCTATGAGTTAGTGAAATTTAAAAAAAAAAACGCTATAGGTATAATACACCAAATAACATCTTTGGGGTAGTTTCTGAGGATGGTAGACGGCTCGTAAAAGGTTGCGGTATGATATACTTATATACAAAAGCGCCAAGCCATTGAGTTTCTCTTCTCCTATACCGTGGATCGAAGATAAGTTTTCACAAGTCTTAAAGTGGAAAAAGTTCTTTCGGCGGTAGCAACCGAAACAGGAAGAGAAGAACTAATTTTGATAGCTGAGATCTGAGAAACTAGCACTAGTTATACAAAATATTCAAAATTAGTTGATATCGACCGAGATATGTTTTGTGTCCAGTTCGTGGTTCTTTAATGTCTTTAAAACTTTGATAACGTTCAGAGGGTGTTAGACGGCTCGTAAGGGGTTGAGGTATTTTTGAGGTATTTTTGAGGGATGAAGAGTACCCTTGTCTATCATACGTAAAAAATTTCAACGTGAAACTCGATCTTTGAATTGATGAAATTTTTAAAAAAAACACTATTGGTTAGACGGCTCGTAAGGGGTTGCGGTATTTTTTTTGGGGATGGAGAGTGCCCTTGTTTATCATTTCCAAAAATTTCAACGTGAAACTCAATCTATGAGTTAGTGAAATTTAAAAAAAAAAGCGCTATAGGTATAATAAAACGTGTATTTCAAATAGCATCTTTGGGATTGTTTTTGAGGGTGTTCGACGGCTCGTAAGGGGTTGCGGTATTTTTTGGAGGATGGAGAGTGCCCTTGTCTATCACTCGTATAAATTTCAACATGAAACTATCTATGAGTTAGTGAAATTTAAAAAAAAATCGCTATAGGTATAATAACTCGTGTATTTCATATACCATCTTTGGGCTTGTTTTTTAGGGTGTTCGACGGCTCGTAAGGGGTTGTGGTATTTTTTGGGGGATGAAGAGTACCCTTGTCTATAATTCCCAAAAATTTCAACGTGAAACTCGATCTATGAGTTAGTGAAATTTAAAAAAAAACGCTATAGGTATAATACACCAAATACCATCTTTGGGGTAGTTTCTGAGGATGTTAGACGGCTCGTAAGGGGTTGCGGTATTTTTTGGAGGATGGAGAGTGCCCTTGTCTACCATTTCCAAAAATTTCAACGTGAAACTCGATCTATGAGTTAGTGAAATTTAAAAAAAAAGCGCTATAGGTATAATAAAACGTGTATTTCAAATACCATCTTTGGGGTAGTTTTTGAGGGTGTTAGACGGCTCGTAAGGGGTTGCGGTATTTTTTGGGGGATGAAGAGTACCCTTATTTATCTTTTCTAAAAATTTCAACATGAAACTCAATCTATGAGATAGTGAAATTTGAAAAAAAGCGCTATAGGTATAATAACACCTGTATTTCAAATACCATCTTTGGGGTTGTTTTTGAAGATGTTCGACGGCTCGTAAGGGGTTTCGGTATTTTTTGGGGGATGGACAGTGCCCTTGTCTATCATTCCCAAAAATTTTAACGTGAAACTGGATCTATGAGTTAGTGAAATTTAAAAAAAAGGCGCTATAGGTATAATAAAACGTATATTTCAAATACCATATTTGGGGTAGTTTTTGAGGCTGTTAGACGGCTCGTAAGGGGTTGCGGTATTTTTTTGGGGGATGGAGAGTGCCCTTTTCTATCATTCCCAAAAGAATCAACGTGAAACTCGATCTATGAGTTAGTAAAATTAAAAAAAAAAAACGCTATAGGTATAATAAAACGTGTATTTCAAATACCATTTTTGGGGTAGTTTTTGAGGGTGTTAGACGGCTCGTAAGGGATTGCGGTATTTTTTGGGGGATGAAGAGTACTCTTATTTATCTCCCCTAAAAATTTCAACTTGAAACTCGATCTATGAGTTAATGAAATTTGAAAAAATAGCGCTATAGGTATAATAACACGTGTATTTCAAATACCATCTTGGGAGTTGTTTTTGAAGGTGTTCGACGGCTCGTAAGGGGTTGCGCTATCTTTTGGGGGATGGAGAGTGCCCTTGTCTATTATTCTCAAAAATTTCAACGTGAAACTCGATCTATGAGTTAGTGAAATGTTAAAAAAAAATACCATCTTTGGGGTAGTTTATGAGGGTGTTAGACGGCTCGTAAGGGGTTGCGGTATTTTTTTTGGGGATGGAGAGTGCCCTTGTCTATCATTCCCAAAAATTTCAACGTGAAACTCGATCTATGAGTTAGTGAAATTTAAAAAAAAAAGCGCTATAGGTATAATAAAACGTGTATTTCAAATAGCATCTTTGGGGTTGTTTTTGAGGGTGTTCGACGGCTCGTAAGGGGTTGCGGTATTTTTTGGAGGATGGAGAGTGCCCTTGTCTATCACTCGTATAAATTTCAACGTGAAACTCGATCTATGAGTTAGTGAAATTTAAAAAAAAATCGCTATAGGTATAATAACACGTGTATTTCAAATACCATCTTTGGGCTTGTTTTTGAGGGTGTTCGACGGCTCCTAAGGGGTTGCGGTATTTTTTTTGGAGATGGAGAGTGCCCTTGTCTATCATTCCCAAAAATTTCAACGTGAAACTCGATCTATAAGTTAGTGAAATTTAAAAAAAAGCGCTATAGGTATAATAACACGTGTATTTCAAATACCATCTTTGGGGTTGTTTTTGAGGGTGTTCGACGGCTCGTAAAGATGAATTATCTATCATTCCTGAAAATTTCAAGAAAAAACTTATTCTACGATTTGATTACGTTATTTTAAAGTGTAAATATAAAATTATTCAATTTTCGGGGTGCTGTAAATAGGTGCTAACTTCACATTTTTGGGTTCTGTAAAATTGGATCGGGTGCTAACTTCACATTTTTGGGTTCTGTAAAATTGGATCAGGTGCTAACTTCACATTTTTGGGTGCTGAAAATGGGTGCTATCTTCACACTGGTGGCTTTTGTGCAGGCTAGGGTCAGGTATGGCATCATTTTGTGGGGAAATTCAAGTGGTGCTACAACAATCCTTAAACTACAAAAAAAAATGCCTAAGGGTTGTTCTAAACCCAAGACATAAAGATAGCCGCAGGCAACGTTTTATAGACAACAACATTCATACTATATTTAATATATATGTATTGCAATGGGTCATCTTTATTCAAAAAAATTCAGGTCTTTTTGTAGATCAAAAATTGAATCACCTTTGAATTGACTAGAAATAAGGAAATTCTAACATCAAAAATAGCACACTTTACGTTTGTCCAGAGAAGTGTTAAACGCAGTATTTTGGAAATCTGGAATCACCTACCCATTGTTTTTAGAAAATTATCACAAAAATCACTGGAAATTAAATTAAGTTTTCTAAAAAATAAATCATATTATAGTCTCAGAGAATTTTATGAAGATGCAGAAGTAAAAAATTTAAGTTAATAAGTGGGAAAGTAAGATGCAACCTTCTGCATAAAATTGTTTATAGTTATATTTCTTTAAATGGGATACCCCCAATTTTTCAAAAAAAATCAGTTTTCTAATAAAATTTCCTGTCGAACGATGTGCCACCCAATGACCATTTTCAGAAACTTCTGGTGACAGATATTTATATAATTATTATAAAGAGGGTTCCATTGATACCCTAGGGTATTTAGAAGTTTCCTACAAGAATTGAGTTTGTATATTTGTTTTATTAAAGGCTCTAAATTGATGGTACCCTAAGGTAACATAAAACTGGCGTTAACAATATTTCCACGGACATCTTTATAAAAATTAAAGTCATCGGTTCAAATGTTACCAACATATTTATAAAAATATAAGTCATCAGTGACAAAAGTTATATAAATTGGTGTTTGAAATCTTTCTGTCAATCCACCTATAAAACCGTAAGTAACTATCAATTAAAGATATATAATAGATTGGTTTTTAAAATGTTGCTATCAACCCACTTATAAAACTTAATTAACCAACAACAAATTTATATAAGATAAGATTGAAAATATTTCGAGAGACACTTATAAAAACTTGGGAACTCACACACAATAGTTATATAAATTGGTGTCTGTAATATTCTTATGAACTCATTCATAAACCTTTTTTGCCCATAAGGTCTTTTCTATAATGTTGTTATTAATTTATTTATACAGTGATTATAATACAACTGTTTTTAGAACAAAAAAAACAATTTTAATTTATTTTGGCAATTATAATAACAAAACAAACAAGATTTTTTAAGGTTAATTTTGTGACATCAAAAGGCGCGTTTTTGCGAAATCAAAAGGAGCGTTTTTGCGACATCAAAAGGCGCGTTTTTGCGAGATACCATACCATTATTATCTTGTTTTAATTACATCAATCTGAGAGAGACAAGAGATCCAAATCTTCTTGAGATAGTTGCCGATGACAGATATCGGGATCGAATGCATTTTACACCCGATTCCCACCAGCGTTTCCGATGCGCAGTCACTTTAACTCAAAAAACTCATCACGTGGTCCGACATGAACTTGTATAGGCAAATATCGCTTAGACCACATGATACGTGTTTTGATTCGGGGGACCCACGAATGAGAAACGCATAGATGGGAACCGTGTTTTAGAAAAAGAGAACAATATAGTAACCGTGTTAAGGTCGCAAAAACGCACCGTGAAACGTCGAGCGCATACGCTGATACTGCTGGTCGGCGGCAAATGTAAACACCCCGGAAAATACTCGCCTCTACACCCTTCGACGATACGATACGATAGTTATGCGGGCTTGAAGTGTGTGGAGGCGGGTATTTTTCCTGGTATGTGTAGTATGCTGGATCTCTCGAGGAATGCATTTAGGAAAAGAGAACAATGGTAACTATGTTAAGCTCGCAGAAACAGACCATCAGTGTTCAACACTGCGCCATCTGTAGCCCTTTGTTCCAAGTAGCATCATTTTTTAAAAGGGTTATAAAATAGTGTTGACGAGGTAAACAGTGGTATAGTTGTATTGTTTTTTTTTATAGAATTGTCGGAAATTTTCGTCATTTTGGATTACAAAAATAGGTTTTTGGCCTAATTAAAAACGTTATTTATGGGGTTTCAACATGTGTTTCAATCGAAATATTGCTTCTTAGGGTTAAGAACAACATACGAAATTCAATATTTGTCCCGGAAAGAAAAAAACGCGTATGAAAAAAAAACTGATAGTTTTTCACGTTTTCTCAAGTATTTTTGGAGCCCATGAAATTTACGTGAGTGTATTCGAAAACTATACAGTACACACGGGACCGCAGCTGATTTTCAGAGAAGGATGACGTGAAAAACAGCTTTTATTTGACTAGTATATAAATATTCATATTCCTGCTTCAGCTTATCTCACTTTCATTTTTATTTATTTTAGAAGATTACTAAACACCATTTTATAAATTTTTTTATTGTAAAAAGAAAAAGAATAATACATAACCAGCAAAGGGAAGAAAGATGGAAAATCTATATTTCTAAATCCATAAAAACCTTTAATTTGTTATGTAGTGTTGTTAGAACAGTTGTAAAACCGTTTTATAATAATCTCTATACTTGAGGGCTCATAAGGAAGTTTTATAAAATCTATATGTTGTTTTTCTATCCATTACTATGTACCATAAATTTTTATAAGCTGGTGTTGAACAGTTGTTTTCCAAGTCTTTTTTACTCATTTAAGAGATATATTAGAGTTATAAAATTATCACCAACACTAAATAATATAACTTTTGGTTATTTTATGAAGGTTTTATATTATTTGCTGTAACTTTTATATAGACAAAAATGCTCATTGGGCATACACCTATTTTTATTAAATAGTTTAAAAGACATTTGCATATTTTGATATTTACCATAGTAGGCGCTGTGCGCGCCCTAGATGCGTAAACAAAATTTTATTGTTTTATTTCATAGAAAATCAAGTTGGCTACGACATTAGGGGACACTGCAACCTCGAACTTTAACTTCTAGTTTACTATAATTACCAACCCTAAAATAATAAACAAAAATAAAATTATTAAGTTTTTATTTAAAATTTTTATTAATTAAGCGATGTACCACCTAAAAATCTACATCTAACAATTTTATTTAATTCTAAAACAAATTCTCAAATTGACGGCCGTTTTCTGCATTAAGAAGTTCTACCGCACGAAGCTGCCTGAATGCAGTACGAAGTGCCTCTCTCCAATTCCCTTCTAGTAGTTGGGCGATTTCGAACTACAAGGTCTTTGACTCTCCCCCACAAAAAGAAGTCGCAAGGGGCAGATCTGGAGACCTGGGGGGCCAATATATAGGACCTTTATTTCCGATCCAGTTTTCGGCAAACACAATATTTAGCAAATTAATAATGTCTCGTGTCATGTTGAAAGTATAGCTCATTATTTTGCTGAAGTGGCAAATTGTCGATAAACGGAATCACCTGCTCTTCTAAAATTTGTTGGTATCTTTCTGCATTTAAATTTCCATCAAAAATATATGGCCCAATAATTTGTCCTCTGTAGATGCCTACCCGTACCTTAAAACTGAACCTTCCCTGATTCGCTTGTTCCACCATAATATGGGGATTTTGCTGTTTCCAGTAATAGCAGTTATATCTGGTGAACATTCCATCACTAGAAATCGTTGCCCCATCCGTCCAAATAACTTTTCTGGCAAAATCGGGTTCTTCTTGGCTTTTATTTAGGTACCATCTGCAAAATGCACGTCTTGGAGTAAAATCTCGTTGCCGTAATTGGTGCACCCGTCGGGGTTGATAGGGCTTAAACTTGTGTTTTTTAAGCACCCGAACGGCATTGCTGCGTGGAATTCTAGTGTTTCTCTCCATAGCCCTGGTGGAAGTATTCAGGTTAATTTCTATTTCTCCTAGAACCGTTAGTTCTTCAACTCTCTATCTCTGGCTAGGCTTCTATACGTCCTAGGCCGCGGTTTTGTAAAGGATCCGTATTCTTGTAGATGACGTTTTAACTTTTGAGCTAGGTTGCCCTTTTTCCGGATATCTCTGGAAATATAGATTTAACGCCGTCTGTCGATTATCGTTACTTTCAATATAACATTTTATCATGTCGTACTTTTTAAAGTTTTCAAACATTTTTATATCTTGATGAAGACGCCACTTTTGACACTTGGGCTCGTTTATCATAGCAATTGTTTTTATTTGATATGAGATACCCTAAACTGCATAGGTCAGAGTTAAACACAGCATACTATGGTAATTATTAAAAATTGCAGATATCTGTTTAACTACTTAATAAAAATAGCTGTATGACACATCGTTTAACAGAAAATTTTATAACAAAACTAATTTTTTAAAAAAAATTTAACTTTGTGTGAACTAAAGGCTTTAAGACAAAATCGGTGAAACAGGTAGATTTGTCCTTAAAAAATCTTAAAAAAATGTTTTTAATGAAAATCTCTGTCTTTACAAATAAAAAAGTTGTAGAGGGTTTTTAGAAACGCACATTTTTGAAAATCACCCTGTAGCTCAGAAACGCTTGGACATATCGCAATGCGGTTTTTAGTTTTCGACTTCTCTTGAAAATCGAGCCCGTAAAATGTATATTAGTTTTGGGTTAACTATGCTGCAAAAACCCAAAGCTATAGAGGCCCCTCGAATTTGGACCACGCGTACATTTACCTTTGCAAATGTGAATGGAAACTACGTTTTCACAAGGAAAATGTAAAAATTATTTTATTGTGTGTATTATGTGTATATTTTATTTTATTTTTTGATGTATTTTATATACTCAGATTTAAGGAGTATTTGTGATGATATTGTGACTAGTTTAATTTAAATTTATTTTATTTATATTTAATATGGGGTCATTTCATATCAAATCCACCAAAAAAAAGGTGGTTTTGGATTTCATATTCACCGATTTTGATGATTTTTGGTAAAGTTGTTCTACCCACAGAAAAAGTGAAATCTCCAATTTTTCAATTTTTTTTGACAAGTGGTTCTCTTTTTTATTAATTTTTGCGAATCAAAAAAAAATACCATTTTTGCCCAAACATGTACTTAAGAAAATTTAGATATCTTGGGAACTACTTACAACAGAATAGTGATTTATAACTCATTTTCAAGGTATTTGAAATATCTTTCGAATGATCTATCACATATTGCACCTTTTTTGAAAATTTTGAAAAAAAAATATTTATAACATTTTTTCAAAAGCACCATTTTTAATTAAAAAAAAAAAAGAATTATTTTTTGTCAATGTCTTGTTAGGTTTTTCACAAAATTTTAGGATGGAGAAATGATGGAATCAGTGTTAAAAAAAAGATTCTTTTATGGCCCTGGATGTTAAAATTATTCATGCATAAACTTGTATATTGTTAAAAGTATCTGAGCCGCGCCCCTTTTGATTTTATTGGACAAAATTACCCCCCCCCCCCCTCTTTCAAATGCCTAACTTTCAAGAAAAATCCTGCAGAAATGCACGAATAGACTGGTCTTATTCCGCTTAATTAGGATCATTTGGGGTGTATCGTTTCAATATTTAACTTGATTCAGCAATATATAATATATTTGAGTGCATGCAGACCTGAAAAATGTCTGAAAAAAAAAACAAAAGAGTGGTTTAAGTTGTCTGTGAAGTGCTGTGATCCATTTAAAAATGGAAAACATTCTGGACGTCTCAGAACTGTGACTGAAAAAATGTGTCTTTTTAAAGGCATTATAAAGGGCACGAAAATCTCAGATGGATGTCGACTCAAAATCATGAAAACTTTAGAAAGTTCTTCATCACCTGTACCAGGGTAATGTAACTATCTCGATTTTCAGCCATACATACAAAAAAAAAACTTTATTTATTTTCACTAAAAATGAATTGTTTGGGTCAAACAAATACAAAATGTTTTCATAGTGTCTGTCTGTCGGTCAGTTTGTTTGTCTGTGATTAGATTAGATTAGATTAAATTAGATTAGATTAGATCCGCGGACAAAAGTTGGAAAAAAGCATTTTGATTTAACATTTTATTGGTGAATGAGCAAATTAGTTATTACTGTATTAGCACACTGTACGATTTTATTTTAGATTTTTAAGTTCCACTGACAGTCCCAGTTTTGAAGCCCCTAATGAGTCTCTATACTTTTTAAATCAGTCATTAAAAAAGGAAAAAGTATCCTTGGAAAAGGAAGAAAAAGTAAAAGCGCTGATTGAAAAGAGATTATCAGTGGAAACCCAAAGTACTGCCAAGAAAGAGTTAAATGCAGAAAGTTATGCACATAAAAAGATTTTAGAACAATTAAAGAACAAGTTTTCTAAAGCTACAAAAAGAAGCGAGAAAGTACTTGTTTTGTTTGTTTGTCCTTCAACAAAAAACTTAAAAAATATCTTAACTGACGAGCAAGCTATTGATCATATTACATTTAAAAAATGGATATCTGTGGATCGATGCAAGATGGAAACAGTCATTAAATCAACTAAAGATTTCATAGATGAATTTGTAAATGATTTCATAAAATTAAAGTCATTCGTTCCTGTCAAATATGCAAAAAAATTCTTATAATGAATTAAAAACGAATTTAAAGTCCGAAGAAGCGCTGATAACATGTGATTTTGCCGAAAATTACTCATTTGTTCTCCAAGATGAGGTGCAGTCGTACCATTGGACCAACAGTCAGGCTATGCTGCACCCAATTGTAATATATTATAAAAACGAGGATCATGAATTAAAGCACTTAAACTATGCTTTTATATTAGATTGTTTGCAACATAACACGGTGGCTTTTCATTTGTTTTTGAGTATTTTAGTTCTGGAACTCAAAGAGAAAATTTATAATTTGTCTACTGCACAATACAAAAATAAAGAAAATTTTGTAAATTTATGTTATCATAAAAAAGATTTCGGCGTTAAGGCGGAGTGGCATTTTTTTTCCACTTCGTATGGTAAGAGCGCTTGTGATGGTCTGGGAGGCACAATAAAAAGACTTGCATGTAAAGCGAGTTTGAAACGACTATATGAATTGCAAATTATGACACCAAGACAACTGTTCGAATTTACAGCTGAAAATATCCCAAGAATAGACTTTAAATTTTGCAATACAGAAGAGTATGAAAAACACGACACTTATTTAAAAGAAAGATTCTCTGAAACCCAGACAGTGTCGGGAACCCAGAAAATACATGCTTTGATACCTGTTTCTGAATCAAAAATTTGTACAAAAGCATTTTCTCTTAGCATAGAATATCAAATTCACGATATTGTTAAGTCTCCTTTTTGAAATTTTTTTTTTTTAAATTTAACCACCAGGATTTATTATACTCAACAGTCACAAATCCGGAATCTATATTTGCAAGTTCAGAATTATCAGCCTCGGAATTAGCTTTAGGACACTTAACAATATCGTGAATCTGATATTCTATGCCAAGAGAAAATGCTTTTGTACAAATTTTTGATTCAGAAACAGGTATCACAGAGTGTATTTTCTGGGTCCCTGTCACTGTCTGGGCTTCAGAGAATCTTTCTTTTAAATAAGTGTCGTGTTTTTCATACTCTTCTGTAGTGCAGAATTTAAAGTCTATTCCTGGGATATTTTCAGCTGCAAATTCGAACAGTTGTCTTGGTGTCATAATTTGCAATTCATATAGTCATTGCAAACTCACTTTACATGCAAGTCTTTTTATTGTGGCTCCCAGACCATCACAAGCGCTCTTACCATGCGAAGTGGCAAGAAAATGCCACTCCGCCTTAACGCCGAAATCTTTTTTATGATAACATAAATTTACTAAATTTTCTTTATTTTTGTATTGTGCAGTGCACCCATCTGAGAAGTAAAATAATTTAGACAAATTATAAATTTTCTCTTTGAGTTCCGGAACTAAAATACTCAAAAACAAATGAAAAGCCACCATATTATGTTGCAAACAATCTGATATAAAAGCATAGTTTAAGAGATTTAATTCATGATCCTCGTTTTTATAATATATTACAAATGAATGCAGCATACCCTGGCTGTTGGTCCAATGGTATGACTGCACCTCATCTTGGAGAACAAATGAGTAATTTTCGGCAAAATCACATGTTATCAGCGCTTCTTCGGACTTTAAATTCGTTTTTAATTCATTATAAATTTTTTTTTGCATATTTGACAGGAACGAATGACTTTAATTTTATTAAATCATTTACAAATTCATCTATGAAATCTTTAGTTGATTTAATGACTGTTTCCATGTTGCATCGATCCACAGATATCCATTTTTTAAATGTAATATGATCAATGGCTTGCTCGTCAGTTAAGAAATTTTTTAAGTTTTCCGTTGAAGGACAAACAAAACAAGTACTTTTTCACTTCTTTTTGTAGCTTTAGAAAACTTGTCCTTTAATTGTTCTAAAATCTCACATTTATGTGCACTACTTTCTGCGTTTAACTCTTTCTTGGCAGTACTTTTGATTTCCACTAATAATCTCTTTTCAATCACTGCTTTTACTTTTTCTGCCTTTTCGAAGGATACCTTTTTCTTTTTTAATGGCGATTCTCCCATTAGCTCCAATGACTGATTTAAAAAGTATAGAGACTCATTAGGGGCTTCAAAACTGGGACTGTCAGTGGAACTTGAAAATCTAAAATAAAATCGTACAGTGTGCTAATACAATAGTAACTATAAGCTCATTCACCAATAAAATGTTAAATCAAAATGCTTTTTTCCAACTTTTGTCCGTGGATCTAACCTAATCTAATTTAATCTAATCTAATCTAATAACCTGATCGCTGGGTGGCAAGGAATTCTGTTTTTCGACAGACAGACAAACAAACTGACCGACAGACATACACTATGAAAACATTTTGTATTTGTTCGACCCAAACAATTCATTTTTAGTGAAAATAAATAAAGTTTTTTTTTGTATGTATGGCTGAAAATCGAGATAGTTATGTTACCCTGGTACAGGTGATGAAGAACTTTCTATAGTTTTCATGACTTTGAGTCGACATCCATCACAGATTTTCAGTCACAGTTCTGAGACGTCCAGAATGTTTTCCATTTTTAAATGGATCACAGCACTTCACAGACAACTTAAACCACTCTTTTGTTTTTTTTTTAGACATTTTTCAGGTCTGCATGCACTCAAATATATTATATATTGTTGAATCAAGTTAAATATTGAAAAAATACACCCCAAATGATCATAATTAAGCGGAATAAGACCAGTCTATTCCTGTCAGATTTTTTTTTTGATAAACCACTGTCCTAGTCTAGCGGTTCTTGAGATATATCAATTTGTTTTAGTAGATGATTGGGCAAAATTAAGTTTTTTTGATTTTTAAAAATTAATTTAAAAAAAACCAATGGTCAAAATTTTTTTAAATTTTGGATTTTTCATTTGGGGGATGGGTAGAATATCTGTGCCAAAAATGATCAAAATCGGAGGTGGTGAAGTTCCGACCCCTGGTTGATTTGATATGAAATGACCCTATGACAAGATTTACACCCTTATAGGGTATACAATGTATTTTAACAAAAATTTATTTATTTACAGCAATGCCATTTGTAACAAATCAAATAAATTCTTTCTATTCTATTCAATTCTATTCTATTCTATATTACTGTTTCCTATCACATAAAGTTAAGAAAAGAAACACCTCCAGTAAAACAAAATGCTGGTAAGTGTCAAAACAAAACCTTTTTAGCACTTCACAATGCATGCACAACAAAAAAGACTGCATGATGGCCATACCTATAGTATGACTTCAGGATTGTGCTACAAGACTGCGGGACTTATCTCTTAAATTAAGGCAGATATCATCAATTGGTAATTCCGACCATTTTTCTACTTTCCCCTGTAGCTCAAAAACTACAAGGGTCAGATTAAATCTGTTAATACCATTTTTTAAAGCTCAAAATAGTAAGACAGTTATGCAAAAACTGCATGTCTCTATCTTCAATAAAAATTGGACACCCTGTACATATTACTCAGTTAAAATTCTGACCGAGCACCAAACTACTTGGTACTCAGTGCAACCCTACCTTACAGAACTCTGAATCCACCTTTAGTGATTGTTATAAAACTATAACTAACACTATAACAAAACCAAATAATAATCAAGTGACTAGCCTATGCCTTGTATGAATGATCCTTAACTGATCAGAGCTGAATTACCAAATGGTTCAGATTTACCTCCTCTACATCTAGACATAATAAATAAACTATTTAGATTAGAAAGATCAATCAGACCCAAATACCAAAAACAGCTACAGTTTTGATCTGGGGAAAATATACAGTTCTAGTTTAACAGAGTAGGATGAAGTGGAGTAAGTGTAATCAAAGAAATGTTACCTCAACTTTAAACTGAAATAACCAGAGAACCAATTGTGGCACAAGGTTCATTTTTTGGAAGAATATTGCTTCGTTAGTTATTGGAAGATATAAAATAATTTTTTTGATTGTAATGATTTTTTTTAATAAATAAAAATATTAGACCATGTTTGCCATTTACACTTGCCCCTGCATCTGGTGCAAATGTAATCACAGCTTATGGCTGCTATATTCTTGCCATATTACTGCGTTTGAGGTAAATGTATTATAGTATCAGAAAATCTGATTTTAACAAAAAAAATATAAACCTTACCATAAATAACACGCAAACTACAAAATTTGTGGAACATGCTTGGGAATAAAAAAATTATTTGATAGTTTTTATTTAATATTATATGCAGGTACTGAGATTACATTTACCCCAGCTTCTGTGATTACACTTACCCCTCTGCATGGATTTGGCGGGGTAAATGTAATCACCCCAGCATATTTTTTTCTTATCACTCAAATCAAGATTTCATAGCAGAACATAATTCCTCTTGCAGAAAAACCTATGGAAACAAAATAACACAATCATACCATTGTTTTTGTGGTAGCAATCTAAAATGAAAAATTTACAGCTATACTCACAATGGCAGGTAAAATTTAAACTTTTATAATAAGTGTGACTCTGCAGCTGTATCTCCAGAAACAGTAAGCAATCCACAGTCTTATTTTTAGGTATCAAAGAGAAAAATGCAAAAAACATCTCAGCAAAAGATCCAGGGTGCGTGATTACACTTGCCCTGTGATTACCTTTACCCCACTTCACCCTACCTATAATGTACAAAGCTTTAAAAAAGTGTAATGTACTCTCTCATAAATTTAGTGCTAATTATGTAGTCTGTTTTTCTTCTTCGTTATGAAAATAAATGGACCCACAGAATTAGCACTAAATTTATGCTTAAGCATAATAATAAGTTGCATAACCTCCCATTAGTAATCAAAGAAACGGTAATAATGCAGTATACGGTTTTCTGCCATTTTTGATTTTTTTTGAAAAATTCTTCTAGGGTCCCTAGGACCCCAAATCCGCCTGCGCCCGATTTTTTTTTTTTACGAGAAAAAAGGGTGCCCAGGGGGGGTTGTAATGTGTTTTTTTTATTGTTTTGGGTTGGTTTCAATTAGGTTGGGTTGGACTATGTTGGTTTGGGTTGTTTTAGTGAAAAAAAAGGTAATTATGCAGTATATGGTTTTCTGCCATTTTTGGATTGTTTTGAAAAATTCTTTATGGTGGCACCTTCTAGTGTCCCTAGGACCCCAAATCTGTCTGCGCCAGTTGGTTTTTTTTTTTTTGATTTTTTTTTGTTTTTTTTCATTTTTTTTTCAGTAAAACAACCCAAACCAACACAGTCCAACCCAACCTAATCCAAACCAACCCAAAACAATAAAAAAAACACATTACAACCCCCCCTGGGCACCCTTTTTTCTCGTAAAAAAAAAAAATCGGGCGCAGACGGATTTAGGGTCCTACGGAATTTTTCAAAAAAAATCAAAAATGGCAGAAAACCGTATACTGCATAATTACCCCCTTTTTTCTCTTAAAAAAAAAAAATCGGGCGCAGGCTGATTTGGGGTCCTAGGGACCCTGGAAGGTGCCCCCATTGTTTTTTTAATTGTTTTGGGTTGGTTTGGATTAGGTTGGGTTGGACTGTGTTGGTTTGGTTTGTTTTAGTGAAAAAAAATTTAAAAAAAAAACAAAAAAAATAAAAAAAAAAAACAACCGGCGCAGATGGATTTGGGGTCCTAGGGACCCTAGAAGGTGCCCCCATAAAGAATTTTTCAAAAAAAATCAAAAATGGCAGAAAACCGTATACTGCATAATTACCAGAATTTTTCAAAAAAAATAAAAAATGGCAGAAAACCGTATACTGCATAATTACCAAAGAAACTTGTTTATTTTTACTTACCAAACTGTTGTCTGTATCTTGTGAAGACTTTGTCACATCATTATTTGGACCCATTAAATCCACCTCAGTTGAACTGTTACTTTCATTATCCATACTTGTTGCTAGTTAGGGCAGGTTATCCAAATCATTATTACGCTTAAGCATAAATTTGGAGCTAATTTTGTATGTCTGTCTCTTTATTTTGGATAGGAAGAAAGACAGACAAAATTTATGGTTAAGCATAATATTGAGTTGGGTAAAGGCGACGGTAAACCTGCCATTATAGAATAAAAGTAATTGCGGGGCTAGTGCACTATCCGGACAGTCGTATTTCGAAAAAAAAATTGCCCTCTAATAGGCCTCCTAAATAGTGTTGTCAAAAATATTTTCGGATTATCCTTTATAAAAAAAAATCTTAAGAAAGAGTACTTTAACCTCACTTTTTACTTATAGCGTTTTCCTTTTGATGCACTGGTACGCAATAAGTGTATCTCTATCTTTTTCTATTTTGTTTCAAAATAAAGGATGGAGATACACTCAGTGCGCACTGGTGCAACAAAAGGAAATCGCTGTTGGTATTAGCGTTTTCCATTGAGACTTTCGGTACAGCACTTGGATATTTCTGTCCTTTAGGTAAAAACAAGAGACAGAGATATCTCAGTATTACACTAACCGTCTCAAAGGAATACGCTATATATCTCATCAAAAAGCGCGTTTCTGCGAGCTTAATAGTGCTTTCGTTTATTGCTCTAAAACCACTCTCACGTACTCCTCTGCTCCGAGTAGCGTATTTGGTTTTCCGAATCTGTTACTCCGGATTAGAAACAGATCGATCTTTCTGCTCCCGCAAAATCGCAAGAGTAGAGGATTTAGGCCCACTTTCTCACATTTCACTTAAGTCCTAAGTTACACTTATCTTAATTTAATTGGTTGCAGGTGCTGTCAAAGTTCCACTTAAGTACCAAATTTTCACTCTTGGCTTCAGTGGTAAAATTTAAATGTTTTAAATTTAAACAATTTTTTTCCATTTTTGGTGTTTTTTGAAGTTTAATCGGCCTAGAATTGTCTTTTTTACTATAAAAGAAGTATTCGAAAACTCATGCCAAACAATTCGACAAGAAAATTTGGAAAATTTTTAGGCTGGGTTTATGCCATAGGAAATTGTTTTGCACTGCTACTGAAGGTAGTTTTTATGAAATGGAGTTAGTACGGGACGACGAAGAGAACGAAAAACTATTGTTTACAAAGAAGAAGTTAAAAAACCTCCAAATCAGTTACTTCAACCGAGAAGAAACTAAAAAACAAAAGATCAAAAGATCTTGGGTGGAAATAACGAAAATTCAAACTTGGATGAGCATCCCACAAGGAACACACAAAAGATCAAAGCGAAAAGAGAAATGATAAAACGATGTTTCGCCCTAGGTAACCAGCGTGGGCTCATTAGTAGTTTCACTGGTCACCCTCCACTATACATCATTAAACACCATCATACACTTTGATTTCCAACCTTGAACCACTCACAAATAGGCATCGTTCCGCACTGGTACTTACTTATCCAAGTTACCTGATACGAATTCGTCCTGGCGTGTTAATATTTCCAGTAGGATTATGCTCCTAAGGCAATTAAAACAAAGAAGAAGTTAAAAAACCTCCAAATCAGTTACTTCAACCGAAAAGAAACTAAAAAACAAAAGATTAAAATATCTTGGGTGGAAATGACGAAAATTCAAACTTGAATGAGCATCCCACAAGGAACACACAAAAGATCAAAGTGAAAAGAGAAATGATAGAACGATGTTTCGCCCTGGGTAACCAGCGTGGGCTCATCAGTAGTTTCACTGGTCACCCTCCACTATACATCATTAAACACCAACATACACTTTGATTTCCAACCTTGAACCACTCACAAATAGGCATCGGCGAAACATCGTTTTATCATTTCTCTTTTCGCTTTGATCTTTTGTGTGTTCCTTGTGGGATGCTCATCCAAGTTTGAATTTTCGTTATTTCCACCCAAGATCTTTTGATCTTTTGTTTTTTAAACTATTGTTTGGATTTGTTCGCTTTGACTATTTTAATAGTTCCGACGATGATAATTTTAGGACAAGATTTCGTCTTACAAAAGAAAGCACGTTATTTGTGCTTCACTTGATCGAGGCTCAAATTGAGCACCCCTATACTAGTGAGTACAAAAAACAATCACTCGAGGGGTTAGGCAGGGATCTTTAGTAGGACTATTTTTCTTGATAGTCTATTTGCTTGACCTTCCTGATACTCTTAAAAACGACAACAGCATAGCAGTACAATATGCATATGATAATGGTTTCATAACAAGATTGGGAAAAGAACAAAATATTGTCACAGCAAGTGATAAGGTATTGCGGGCAGCTGGCCAGTGGTTTTCGGCAAAACTAAGACTGTGATTGTCGACTTTCAAATTAGGGCAAGCCAACTCGTCAATCAAGAAAATAATGTTCTTAGGGGTACTGTTGGATCCAAGTCTTTCTTGCGGTGTCCTCACATAATAAGTATGTGTAACAGATTGTCAAAATCAGTGTATGCCCTACGAAAGATAGTATCAATTATAAACAGAGCAGCTGCAAGAACTGCCTATTTGCAATTTTCCAATCAATAATGACATATGCCATTGTAGGGTGGGGAAATCCTGCCCACCATCTCCTTCAAAAGGTTTTCTTAAAACAAAAATCAGCAATAAGAATAATCGCTAGGGTGCAGCAGAGGGGGGAGACTTGCAGACCTTTTTTTGTAGAACGCAGAATCCTGACTCTGTTCGGGGAGATAATTCTTAACAAACTGTGCAGGGTTAAAACTTAGAATCATATACAGCAGTCTAGTCAGCATCAAAACAACACCAGAAATAAAGAAAACCTTGTCGTACCCAAATTTAGGATTGAAAAGAATAATTAGCTGGGAATACATTTATTTAATTCTTTACCTATTGAAGTCAGAAACAGAAGGAAATTTTAGATTTTCATAAAAAAACATTTTTTTGGTTTTTCTGTAGCCTTAAGTGTGAATTTTATTAAAAATTTTAAGAATGAGTTGTTGGCAATCTAAATTTGAAAAAATATTTATGTAGCATTTACCTATTTCTGTTTATTATTGTTGTTATGTCCTTTGATACTGTTTCTTTTTCTGTAAAAAATCTCAAATAATTTATTAAGTATAATTTCAGCTTATGTCGGGCGATTTTTTAATTAAAAACTTTATCCACAATTGTAACATTATTAGGCTAAGAAAAAATGGCTGTGCCCATTTATTGTAGGATGTTTATTATTGTTATAGGAAAATTTAGTCAGCCTAACTTCTATAGACAAATTTAAATAATTTATGATGTAATGTTAATTAAAATGACGTGTCGATAAAAATTTATATTTTTTTATGACTAATAAATGGAATTGAATTGAATATTTATAAGGCAGATTCAGAGTTCCGTAAGGTAAGCGGTATCAGTTATGTGGTAAGATGCAAGGAAAATATAGATATAGCAAACACATGATGGTTTTACCGCTTACAGAATACTATGAACAGCAGCATGCATTTGTTATATCTTATTTTCCTTGCGTCTTACCTCATACGACCTACATTATAGAACTCTGAATCCGCCTTTACCCTCCATGAAAACAAAAAGAGCTAGATTCCCACATAGCAAAAAAATATTGCACGTATATCCAGCGTATATACGAAAACGGAGAATGATATTGCCCTGGATATCACCCAGATATACACCCGACGTGCATAGGAGCTACAAAAAAGATCCAATTTAGATCCAGAGGTACCCATTAGGTAACATCCACTGAATATAGGTTATAAGTATATTCTGAACATGTATTAATTACTCCACAAAAATATTCGATTTATATTCTATTAGACCAAATTTGATATTCTATGGTATATCCATTATGGTATATATTTATATAGTATATCCTGTCGATATCCGTCACGATATACAAAATGTATATTTGTCCAAATTTTACTTTATATATAACAATGGTATATCCATAAAAGTATATTCTTTTCGTATCCAAAATATTTTATTGAGGGTATATATAGGATTTATATTACTGCAATATACTAATCATTATAACACTGATGTATTCAATGAAGAATGTCCATTACAAATCTATGATCATATATATAAGGTATATACGTTTTGTATATACCCTGAATATGTTGTCATTTATATTACAACAATATACCCACTTAGCACAATAACAATAATAGGTCGCATCCTAAATTTAGAAAAATTAATATGAGTATGCTCTCACATAAATAAGCATTTTTTAGATGTACTTTAAAATGGTAGAAAATATCGTTTTTTATTTTATTTATATATTCAAAAAATATACGAAATCACGTAAAAAAGTGCTGCTTGTTAGTAAAAAAACCTAAAATGCTTAAATTTAATTAAAAAAAAATAAAAACGCCTTGCACAGCTAAAAATTTTTAACAACCATTTTTTCAAATTTTGAAAGGTTTTTTTAATAAGAAAAAAAACTTTTTCCTCATTTCTTAATTTAAGCAGTTGAATTACATTTTTTTTATTTTATTTAGAAAATACAGAATTAAGCTTTCTATTAAAAAATTTATTTTAAGTCAAAGTGATCAAAGCAGTATATTAACACTCGTAGGTACCATATTGCATTATTACCAGTACATATCCTCATGTTTATCTCTATTCTTTTTGGTGGTTGATATCTGTCTCTATCTGCAGCATCCTTAATCAGTTTTTTATGACAATATGAAGCTTTGTATTCGTATTGGTGCGTAAAGAAAGGGAATTTCTTCTTGCTGCAGCTACATCTGGAAATAAAATATTTTTATAAATAGATAATACGTGGCATATTCATTTATTAATCAGTTTTTATAAATTTTTATTCAGTTTGCTGGTGGTACAAAGCAACATTTTATAATAAAAAAAAACTATAAAAATGTCATGGGCAAAAATTTTCTTAAAAAATGTGTTATTTCAATATTTTAAATACATTGTTGTAAAACAAAAATTTTAGAAAAAATTAAGTTTATAAAAAAAATATAATGCCAAAACTTTTAAAAAAGTAATGTTTAACTTTAGTAACAAATATAAGTAAAGAAAAAAATTATACAAGTTCTCTAGAATCAACATAAAATATGCGTGCGTGCGTATGTGAATATCCTGAGCACTTTTATATGGGACCTTTCGGACATCATCGTTTTAGTTTTTAACAAAAGTAATATATAATAAACTAAAAAGAACAATCTATAAAAAGACACACACAAAAAACATCTTTTGTTGCGTCTCAATTTTACTTTGAACTGAATTAAAAAAAAAAGTTAACGACAGTTTATACTACTTACCCTGCAAAGTCTAGATGTTAAGATGGCCGCTAGGATTATTGTCTTTTTCATGTAAAGGAACCAAAGATATAATTTTTGTTGTTTCAAAATTGAGAGGCATGGTAAAAACTACCCATATTTCCATCAAAAGTCCACCTGAAATAAAAATTTGGTGATTAACAGTTACCATTCCTACCGATTTTATCAGGGCAGAACTTATTTTTGAGTAGTCTTAATTTTACAAAATCCTTTAATTGTTGCTAATAGTAAAATAAAACTTTAATATTTTATGTATGGAATTTCCACAGATGATTCAAAAAAATGAATTATGTACTGCTAAAGTCACTTTATTTGGATAAAAAATACAGAAAAAATAAAAATTACAAATTTGAAATAATAATTAATTAATAATAAATATTGTTCGTGGATCTCCATTTAGGTAGGTATTTCATTTTTTTTTTCCTTTTCTGAAACCTCGTCCAGATTTGGATCAGACTGAAATGTTTACCTAAATTATTTATAATGTGACGTTTTTCGACCCAATTTATTTTTACTGGTGTTGGTTCGTTGGAGAGGGGTCAATAAAACACGGAAATCTAAATTTTTTCTATGTCGACGTTTCGGCTCTTTATTGGGCCATCCTCAGAGCAAAAAAATATTATTTTTAATAATATTAAAAGTCTACAAAAATTTTTCGAAAATCATAAAAAAATAATTTTTACAGAGGGAATCTAGCATTTTCATGCCCTGAGGATGACCTAATAACGGGCCGAAACGTCGGCATAGAAAAAATTTAGATTTCTGTGTTTTATTGACCCCTCTCCAACGAACCAACACCAGTATAAATTATTTATGTTTATAAAATGGCCTGATTTTTGGTATGAAAAAAATGGCCAAGGTCCATATTTTTCTGACTCCACCATTTATAAATAAAAAAACTTTAATCGGCTTTATGTACGTACCCTGCAGTCCCCAAGAGATGTAAAGTTACCAAAGATGGTGGGAACAACCAACCAAAAAAAAAAAATCAAACCATACAACTTACGTACCTATTTGCTTTTAGAGGTCTAATAGGAAAGCAGAAAAATAAAAGTTTCAAAAGGATTCTTCTTTTACAATACACATAAATAAATAAAATAAAAATATAGGTAAAAACCTTTGAATTAATCAGCACAAAACTTTTATAAATGTACAGAAATGTACAGCTTTCTAATTTAATATGTGGTAACCACAAAAACCAGTTTTTTTTACATTTTCACAAGAAAACCAACCAATACAACCCCAGAAAACCCAACTAAGCCCTAAAAAAGGTTGTTTTCGCTCTAGATATAACCGTCGTAACTTTAGATACTGTGAAACAAAAATGCAAAATACACTACCTCCCATATAGGTCAATTTTGTTTTAATTTTACAGTATAAACCTAGAACACAACATCTGCTGTTCCTGATTGACATTGACCCTTCTCTGTCCCTTTCTTACGCAGTGCGTCAACGTCAGATGCATTTATTTCATCTGACGCCACCATTTTGAGCCCACACGAATAAAACAACTTCAATCGCGTTTATCTACTTACCTGCAACAACTGGATGTAAGATACCAATTCCCAGGGGGATAGTCCATTGTAGTTTAATCCAACCGATAATAAAAATATTGTTTTTTGCCACAAAACTTTAGAAAACGGCACAAACTGTAACCACACAATTTGATAAACAAGCAAAACAAGCCAACAAGCTTAGTTCCGTATTTGCAATGCAAAGGAAGAATTTATTAATCTCGTATCTCATTGGTTGAATTGAAACCCCGTGGTACACGCGCTAACGAATCAAAATGCTTAGAAGAAAATCGAGCTTGCAGGGTGGTATACACCGCTAAGGCTCCCTCACTAAAGGAATCTTTTAATACATTTCATCAATTTAGTGATTTTTGATTCACTGAGATAAGAAAATATATATTAAGACTAGGGACCATGTGTATCGACAAGTTAAGTGGCCACTAGGAGAGAATGTGATTCGCCATATTCTCGTTCCCGCGTAAAAAATATGTTAAGTATAGCAACGTATTTACGATTTTTTAAAGATATATAAAAAAAGGAGGATCTGGGTTAAGTACATTTAAAGAAAAAGCATTAAAAAAAAGCAGAAAAATGTTGTGATCTCTCATGCTAAAAAATGTAATTATATATTAAAACAATTATATATTTAATAAAGTATTCCATTCCACAAAACAAATATTTGGGCATATTTATTGTCCAAATATTCAAATGATATTGTGCTAGGATATGTCTGCCTTAAATACAAAAAACAGATAAACAGAATGTACTCAGACGGATACACACTGAATATTAGGAAAATATTCATATTTTTTTATATAGTATGCAGCGGAAAATATCCCCACACACAATGAAAGGTGGTAAGGTGTATTTGCTTTATTGGCAATATTGGCAAGTGAATGTCATTGGTTATTTACTACAGTAGTATTATTGGCACAATTGCGCTATTTTGCCACTGATTATTTACTAGTGCTGATGTATTGGCAAATTTATGTTATTTTGCCAATAACTGAAAAACGTGTTTTACATACCAAGTGAAACGCAATCATTCCTTTAAAAATTGCATGCATTTCTAAACCACCTTTCCGGTCCGATCAAACGCATTGCCGGATATCGTGTCTTTTGAACGTCGCATTTTTTTAATTTCCCGCGCGATTGACTTCTATCGTGCGGTTGACAACTTGACGTACTTGCCGACGTCATTTTAATAATATTCTGCGGATTCTTCCTATGTGGGTTCCTTTTCGTGGTTTGTTTTTTGTGTTTTGCAAGTTTTCTTTTAAAATTGGCTTAAATTTGGTTTGAGTTTCAAGTCACCAAGGATTTGGAAGCCGATACTGCGTAAGTACTCATATTCTTTTGTTCTTAAATAAGGTCGACCTAGAGTAGACTTAAAAATGTTCAGAACTACCAGTAAAGCGACCATGTATAAATGCCTACACTGTTCCCCATACGCTCATTCAACTTTTATTTTAATTTTAATTATTATAATTTTTTTAATTTTTATCTTGATTTGCCTGTATGAACCCAGCATTAAATCGTGATCTAGATGCCACTTTACAAGAAAATCAAAGGTCACATCATGATCTACAATGCTTAAGCGATTTCTTTTGTAATCGATCAAAACCGTTCTCAACTAAAAAGCCAGTTAACTCCTACCTGTGTTCAGCCTTCAGTGCCATTTAACCTACTGTTGCCACCATTTTTATAACCAAATTGACAGGTAAAACATTAATTTTATCTCAGTTTGGTGTCACTATGGCCTCTATAGTAGGCTAAAGGATACTATATCAAAAAAGAGTTAACTGGCTTTTTAGTTGAAGTGTTGGATCGAGCCATCTAAAGATTCATCAATTCAGTCTACGTCTAAGTCATTTTCTAACACTGAAATTTCTCTTGCTGAACCAGAGAATGATTACTCTTAAATTTAATCTTAATCTTTTTTAAAATTAATTTGAAAAAACTCGTCTGTGGTACTATTTTTTTTATTTTAACGTGAATTTGCCAATAAAACAACTAGATTAAAGTTTTTAATTTTTTTTTTGAGAAACTGATATTTTGTCACTTTCTAAGCAAAAAGGGCTACTTTTTCCTAAAACAAAATACTGGTTTATCCAAAAAAAAAAAATTTACAGCTATACTTACCACAATTTAAACTTTTTTAGATTATGTAAAAAATCCTTTAAGAAGTCAACCAACTTTTCCTCATTCTGTCGTTGAAGATGCTATTAAGGCTTGGTTACGGGGTGCCTGTGACTGGAAAGGGGGCAGAACATCCGGGAAAAAAGATGCCGAATATATCTGCATCTTATCTTATAACAAGCAGAAGGAAGTACTAAGTTTTTAAATTTTTGGCCACGGAATTTTTATATAAAGCAACTGAAGCAAATCTTATTGTTTTGATTCACAATCAAAGAGATTCTAAATAAAATTTTCCCTGTTGCAATTTACTCTGGTATGGAAAACCTCCTCTTAATAAATATTTAAAAGAAGAAGAATTTTCCTCTATCTTTGACATGACCAAGACGACAAATATTCATATGGTTTCCATTCTTGTCTTCATGTTAGGATATAAATATAAGTGTATAAATTTTTGTTTATAGTAACATTTATTTATTTATTGCATAATGGTTTTTCTAGGAATTTTTGTTCGTTTAAGGATAAAATAAAATAAATTTGCATTCGTAAATTATGTCCATTATTTTATTTTTAATCTACAATCATTACAATTTTTATTTTATGCATAAATACTTTAAATAGGGAGAAAAAGCCAATTATCAGTGGTATCGGAATTTGTATCTGTATCCCTATTGAACCGACCAATCAAGGAGGTGCACTTTTATACTTTTAATTTTTACGTGGGTTTGGCACTTAGTGGTACAGGGTGATTCACCATATTTTCCCAACTACATAACTCATTTATTCTTAAAGATAGAAAAAAAAGTAATACAAAAGTTGCTTAGTTTTTCACAAATTTTAAGAAAATTTAACCAAAATTTTCAAAATGTCAAATTTCGACATCAACTTTCTTATTTCAAATAGAACACCCTGTATATTTTTCAAGACAAACGTTGACTTAAGAGCAATGTGTTGAACAAAGAACCACCTAGACTCTTTTTCCTTGGCTAACACATCGCCCTTATGGCAAATTATTTTTTATTTCACTCGAAAACTGCTAAAGATAAACCCTACAAGATCTACCGAAATTTTAAAAAATATACAGGGTGTTCAATTTAAAATAAGAAAGTTGATGTCTAAGTCTAAGTTTGACATTTTCAAAATTTTTATTGAATTTTCTTAAAATTTGTGAAGAACTAATCAACTTTTGTATTTAAACTATTTTTCTATCTCTAATAATAAATGAGCTATGTAGTGGGAAAAATATGGTGAATCCCCCAATACATTTTTTGTCAATATTGCCTGCAATGCCGGTATTTAGTATACAGTGCTCCTCTACATTTAAACCATGCTAAGTGTGTATTTGCCATCATTTTAAACGTATTCGTTGCCGTTGCTCGGCCGGTGGCTCAAACAGGAGTGTTTAAGGTATTTATAACGCACAGATTGCCGTGCGTCAAATTCTCATTGTCAATAGATGCCAATATTTGTAAGGCACTTTGCCATGCCGGCATTGTTTGTGGGGATTAAAAACCATTTTTAGAGAATATTATGTGATAATTATAAAATTGTTATATTTAGTTTATACTAAGAAACAAATATTTGGGTATTATTTTATTTTAAAATATTAACTGATATTCGGTTAAAAAATATAAAACTTTTATACAAAAAACATATATATAGGATGTACGATAGCCCATATACACTGAATATACAGTAAATATCCGTTCATGTTTCCTTTTTTTGAAACCAATCATGTTTTTTTTTCTAATATATATAAAACATACATGTAACCTACAAAACGTATTTTCTAATGTTAAATATCTTTGTAATATACAATATCCAAGGCTTGCTATGTGGGATTCTGTCAGACAACACACAGACCCCCAGCTACATGTCACAATAGCAGGTATTTTACTGTGTGTGTGAACCTTACATTTATATAACTATTAGGTTAAAGTCACAAGTGTGTTTACTGGGAATATTTTAAAATAAAACATTACCCAAATATTTGTTTTTTAATGTAAACTAAATATATAAATTTTTTAATTGTTACGTAATATTATCTAAAAAAGGTTTTTAATATTTCCCTCTGCATTTAAAATACTCCATATTTTCTAGATAAAATTTACTGCAAGAAATTATATTAAAAAAATGTTGAATATTTTTCTAATATTCATTGTGTATCCGTTTGAGTATATTCTATTTTTCTGTTTCTTGTATTTAAGGCAGACACATCCTAGCCCAATATCATTGAATATTTGCACATTAAATATGCCCAAATATTTTTTTTGTGGAATGGAATACTTTATTAAATATATTATTGTTATATACCATCACAATATTTTTCTGCTTTTTTAATGCTTTTTTTAAATGCACTTAACCCAGATCCACCTTGTTTTCTGTATCTTTAAAAAATCGTAGGTATATTGCTAGTTAACATATTTTTTACCCGTGTTAGATTGTGACTTAACATCTTGCCAAAATTTGGCGAATCACATTCTCTCCGAGAGTCCACTTAAGTTGTCGGTGCAAATGGTCTCTATTCTTACATATATCAGTGAAAGAAAAACCACTAAATTGATCAAATTTATTAAAGGATTCCTTTAGTTAGGGAGCCTTAAATATTAACCACTTAGCGGTGTATACGACCCTACGAGTTCGGTTTTCTTCTACGCATTTTGATTTGTTAGCGCGTGTACCACGTGGTTTCAATTCAACCAATCAGATACGAGATTAATAAATCCTTCCTCTGCATTGCAAATACGGAACTAAGCTTGTTTATCGAATTGTGTGGTTAGTTTGTGCCGTTTTCTAAAGTTTTGTAGCAAAAACAATATTTTTTGTGGTCCTTCGCGAGTCAAATCTTTGAAAAAGCGACTGTGGTTTAGTGAAAATCGTGATTTTGATTGATTCATGCAGTTTTTGCAGCAATTTGTTTTAATTTAATTTTTGTTTTATTTTTTTCAGGCATATTCTGTGTTGTTTTCGTGAAACTTCTATCGTTTTTTTTCGCAATTTTTTTGTCCGTTGAAAAAAACCGAGGACGTTCGGAAAACAACATGAATATAGCCGTGTGTGTAAAGTGGACCAAACGAATTTTGGTTAGCATGTGACTTTTCTGGTCGGTGGAATTTTATAGGTTGTGTGGCTATATTCACTTCAGTGTGTGACGTCTGTCAAGTTGTCAAAAGTATCCTAACCTCAAAAAAGGTTCGAATTAACCTCATTTATTTTCTTGTGTTGTTGACATTTTTCGGCGTAATTTTTGCGTGTTTTGAAAACGGAACGATGCCGGAGGAAATAAAGGCGCTGTCGCGTCGCCGAAAATCGGTGTTTATTAGAATGAAAACTATTTATACTTTGGCGCATGATGCTCAAACCGACCCTTCAAAAAAACCGGAATTGGAAGCTCGGTTGGAAAATGTAAGCAATTTGGCAATTCAGTTTGAAGATTTACATTTAAATATTGTGTCCCTTATTAGTGACGACAAATTCGATGGAGAGCAAGCCGTGTTGGATGAATTTGATCAAATGCGATTTAGCATTCATCAAATGTGTAAAACATTATTTCCTCCGCCAGAGCTGTCAAAACATGAACCAAGAGGGGATTCAAATATGTCTGTGTGTGGTCGCCAGAAAATGTTGGCAAAACCGAGGTTAGATATACCTAATTTTAATGGGGACAGGCGTAAATGGCCAACCTTTTTTGACATGTTTCGGACTTTGGTCCATGAAGAATTGGATTATTCTGATATAGCGAAGTTTCAGTTTCTGGTGTCTGTGTTAGAGGGAGAGGCAGCAGAAATAATTAAAAATATACCTATCCAAGGTACAAATTATTTAGTGGCATACAATGCCTTGGTAAAAAGGTACCAAAATGATAGAATTTTTTTGACTGACTATTGGTTGGCTATTATAAATGCTCCCTCTGCAAAAAATCATAGTGCTAATGAATTAAGAAGATTAATTTCTACTTTTAACCAAAATTTGGAAGCTTTAGATGCTTATAAGCATATTGATTTGTGGGATTTTACAAAATTAAATCTTTTATTGAAAAGGTAGATCCTTTTTTGAAAACACGATTTGAGATTGAACATAGTCAAGACAAAATTCCTTCTTATAAGAGTCTAATTGCATTTTTGGAAACAAATTGTCATGCTTTAGAAAACAGCGCTCTTTTGTCCAAAGCTAGTAATGTGACTAGTGGAATTGGTGCACAAGGGGGCATGCCTCCTAAGAAATATGACACGTCAAAAAAGGGTGGTTCACATCAAAGACAACAAAATTATATGACAGGTACTAGTACAGTGGTGAAGTGTCCTTGTTGTTTGGCAGCTGGGTCACACACTCTAGTAAAATGTGGGAAGTTTTTGGAGATGGAACCTCAACAGCGTCATGCTTTAGCTAAATCTGAGAGACTGTGTTTCAATTGTCTTGCGGCAAAGACACACTCTTATTCTGAATGTCCCGTGACAGTGGGTTGTGGCATCTGTTCAAGAAGGCACTCGTCTCTTTTACATTTTCCGAGATCACAAAATGGGGCTCCACCCCCAGCAAGTGAATATATGGGCAATAACCAACAACAAAGTGGTGATAATTCTGATAGTGGAAGATCTGTTAAAGTGAGTATATGTAAAAATGATTTTCCTAGTTTCAAAGTGGTGTTGTTTGCTACTGCGCAGGTGTGTGTGCGTGATGTGCATGGCAACTTTATTACTTGCCGAGCATTGCTAGACTCAGCGAGTGAGGCTTCATTTGTAACGGCAGCCTGTGCTCAACGTTTGGGCTTGCCACGTGTTAATAGTAGTACCCCAATAATAGGGTTAAATAATATGACATCCTCTGTATCATTGGGTAACATGTTGCTTTGCTTAACTCCCAAGTCTGGTTCTTTATTGCCAATTGAAGTCAAGGCTGTGGTGGTTCCATTAATATGTGGTTTGACTCCTTCTAGTAGTGTGCGTGATACTTGGAAGTACTTATCAGGGTTAACACTTGCTGATCCTGAGTATGGAAATCCGCGGGAAGTTGATTTATTGTTGGGTGTTGATGTGTTTTCACACATTTTGCTTCCAGGCTTCAGACAGGGACAGAATGGAGGTCCTTGTGCTATGAATACCATCTTTGGGTATGTGTTAGTGGGCGGTGTATGTAATAATGTGACCTCTAAACGGCAAAGTATTCAAACTTTTCTGACATCATTAGATTTTGAACAATCCTTGCAGAAGTTTTGGCAGTTGGAATCCGTCCCAACAGACATTCCATTGTCTAAGAACGATCAACTGTGTGAAAATATTTTTCAAAAACATCACAAACGTGATACCAGTGGGCGCTATATTGTAAGGTTGCCATTTTGTGAGGAGGCTATGTTGGGTGAGTCCAAAAATCAAGCCCTTCGTAAGTTTTATTTGCTTGAGGCTAGGCTTCTCAAAAATCCCTTGTTTCATAAGGACTATATTGATTTTATGCAGGACTACCTGGACCAGAATCATATGAGCCCTGCTGTGACTATGAATTCTGGAAAATATTATATTCCACACCATGGAATTTGGAAACAATGTGGTGAAACTAACAAGTTGCGCGTAGTGTTTGATGGTTCAGCCAAAACTACTAATTCGAAGAGCATTAATGATGTTTTGTTGACTGGACAGAAACTTCAGGTGAATATTGTCTCTGTTCTATTAAATTTTCGAGTAAAAGGGGTAGTTTTTACTACAGATGTTCGCCAAATGTACCGTAATATTCTGATTGATCCGCAAGATGTGTCTTTTCAAACTATATTTTGGAGGTTTGATCAAAGCCGTCCTGTACAAGAATTTGTGCTCAACACAGTGACCTATGGTCTTAGTTGTAGCCCATATTTGGCAATCTGCACTCTATTACAAGTGGCTGAGGATCATGGAGGTAATTATCCATTGGCTGCTGATATATTACGTAATCAGACTTATGTTGATGATGCTGTAGGATATTGTGATAGTGTAGGTGAAGGTTTGGAAATTCAGCGTCAACTAATTGAATTTTTGAAACTTGGTGGTTTCGAGCTTAGAAAGTGGGCAAGCAACTGCCCAGAGTTGCTAGCCAATGTGCCAGAAAGTCATTTGCAACCTATTAGTTTTGATGACAGTGATTCGGTGTTAAAGGTCCTAGGGCTCCAGTGGAGTCCAGTAAATGATATATTTTCTTACTCTGTTCTGCCTGAAGACAGGCCTTGTACTAAAAGGAATATTCTGTCGCAGATAGCGAAGATTTATGACCTGTTGGGATTTCTCTCGCCCGTTGTCTTTGTGGCTAAATCCTTAATTCAAAAGTTATGGTTGCAAGAGTTGAACTTTGATGATGTCCCGGACAAAGAAATTGTTGACCAGTGGACTTCTTATGTGAGTCAGTTGCCTATTTTATCAATGATATCTATACCTAGACGTGTAACTATAGATGATGTGGTTCAGACTGACCTGCACGGTTTCTGTGATGCGTCTATGCTTGGTTATGGGGGTATTAGTTCTGCTGGAAATGTGTCAGTGCATCTTGTGTGTGCCAAAAGTAAAGTGGCTCCTCTTAAGACAATATCAGTGCCCCGTCTCGAACTTTGTGCTGCTCATTTATTGAGTAATTATATGCATTTTGTCCTAGATAATTTGCGTGACGTCAAAATTGACAGTATCTTTGCATGGTCCGATTCAACAGTTGCGTTGGCGTGGATAAAGGATCATCCATCTCAGTTAAAGGTATTTGTCGCCAATCGAGTTACCCAAATCCAAGAAGTACTCGCTCCCAGTTGCCGGAATCATGTTGAGGGAAAAATCAACCCCGCTGATTGTCTCTCTCGTGGTTTACTCCCTAATGAATTTGTGAATCATTCGTTGTGGTTTCATGGACCACCGTGGTTGCATTGGCCTTCAGATTTGTGGCCTACATCTGAACTTAATGATTGTGATAGTGCTGAAATTTGTGCTGAACAAAAGATTAAAATTCTTGTCACAGAGATATTTCCCAATGTACTTGACGAGCTGATGACTCGTTTTTCTTCTTTGCACAAAATACAACGACTTATTGCATATTTATTGCGACCGTTCCGTCGCTTTCATTTAAAGGCCATCTTCGACTCAAAGGCTTTGTGTTTTGAAGAGTTACACAGGGGATTGGTTGTGCTTGTGAGACACGTGCAACAGGAGTGTTTTGGTGCTGATATATCAAAATTGACAATGAATGAGTCATATTCCAAACCGTTGAGAAAATTAGCTCTGTTTATTGATAGTGTCGGTGTCGTCAGAGTGGGCGGACGGCTTCGTCATAGTGATGATTTGTCTTACGAGACTAAACACCCTATGTTGATGCCTAGAAACCATAGATTAACTATTTTAATAATAGAGCAAATTCATCAGGAAAATGGTCATCCTGGACCCAGAATGATGCATTACCTAGTGATGCAAAGATTTTGGATTCTCTCAGCAAAGCGTGCGATTCATAGTGTGTTGTCAAGATGCATTAAATGTTACCGTGTTAATCCGGTGCCTTTTTCTCCGTATATGGGAAACTTACCTAAGGCTCGAATTTCCCAAGTCAAACCGTTTTCTCATAGTGCAGTAGATTATATGGGGCCCTTCCATATTGTTCTTAGTAGAGCCAGAGGTGTAAGGTCACAAAAGGCGTATGGATGTGTCTTTGTGTGTTTGCCTACCAAGGCCGTACATTTGGAATTAGTGTCGGACCTGACGGCAGACGCTTTTTTGGCCGCACTACGTCGCTTTGTCGCTCGTCGTGGTCGATGTTCTGAGCTTTATAGTGATCGGGGGACCAATTTTATTGGGTCTAGAAACCTATTAGATTCTTATTGTCGAAAGGCTAGTGAATGCTTGGCAATAAAATGGAATTTCAAACCCCCGGAGCTCCGCATTTTGGCGGGCTGCACGAGACTGGTGTCAAGTCGACCAAGTCGCATTTGCTTCGTCTAGTCGGCGATCAAATTTTGAGCTTTGAAGAACTATACACTGTATTAGTTCAAATAGAAGCCATATTAAACTCTCGTCCATTGTGTCTTAGTCCAGACCCAAACGACCTTTCATGTTTGACACCTGGACATTTCTTGACCCTCGAGCCTTTAACGGCACCCCCTGATAAAGATTTATCAGGCATCAAGGTTGGACGTTTGAGTCGTTGGCAGTTGGTACAACAACTACATCAAAGCTTTTGGCAGAGATGGCAGATGGAATATCTCCACCAACTTCAAACACGTGAAAAATGGAATACTCCAGAAAAAGCTCCACAATTAGACACTTTAGTCGTGGTAAAAGATGAGAATACTCCACCACTGCGCTGGACCCTGGTACGTATTATTAAAATTTACCCTAGCCCTGATGGGGTTCCACGAATAGTTAAAATTAAGACAGCCAAGGGCACTTTTGACAGACCGTTGGTGAAGATTTGCCCGCTACCCTTACTATAGAATTACAGGCTGACTACAATTTGTTTGTGTGTGTGATTTTGAATATATCTATTTTTTTTTTGGCGATCGTTAGAAATGTGCGATTGTCAAAACTTTGCTGCAACAACTGCAAAACATTTTTTTTTTTTTTGGGTGTTTAAGTATCTTCTTTCATGGGAATTATTTTTTTTGTTTGGGGCTAAAATTCTTACCTAATTTTAAGTGGGCGGAAATGTTTGATGTTCATTTACGTTCATAATTGTTGTAAATTGTAAACAAGGGTAATTTTTTTTTTCCTTAACCAATTGTTTTGTTGTGCTCAACCAACCTGGGTTTTTTCTGAGGTTATTTGACAGATGTCTAACCTCAGCCTATTCGACGCACGCCGGCACACGAGAAGGAGCGCTCCAGTGAAAGTGCCTTTTTGAACGAGCGAAAATAGCGAAATAAGGGTGAGTTGAGCTATTATGTACTTTTAAAAATACATTTTGTGCGTTGGGTGGTTTTCAGGTTGGGTGTTAGTTTTTTTTTTAGTTTTTGATGGACTAAAGTGAGTTCATTAAAACAGTTGTTGCAGGTAAGTAGGTAAACGCGATTAAAGTTGTTTTATTCGTGTGGGCTCAAAATGGTGTCGTCAGATGAAATAAATGCTTCTATATACGCACTGCGTAAAAAAGGGACAGGGATGGGTCAATGTCAATCAGGAACAGCAGGTGTTGTGTTATCTAAAGCTAGGTTTATACTGTAAAATTAAAATAAACATTGACCTATATGGGAGGCAGTGTATTTTGCATTTTTGTTTCACAGTGTCTAAAGTTACGACGTTTATATCTAGAGCGAAAACAATCTTTTTTAAGTTTGAGTTGGGTTTGCTGGGGTTCCCTGGTAAAATTTTCCCCTCGAATCTCATCCATAAGATCCAATGAGAAGTCCAATATTTTTTTCGATAATATTTTATAATCTTTTAGAAGCAGAGAAGATTATATAGGCAATATATGATGTTTTATCAGCTTGTAGTTTTAGAATAATTTATAAGATTGGATAAGACTAGTTACTTTTATGAGAATCAAGGATGTTTTATAAGACAGAAGTCTAGGATATTTTATCAGTTTGTATATGGGTGTGGGTTTGGAGAAGATTTTATCAACGAACAAATGAGAATGAGGTATTGAGGATGTTTTAGGAGATTCTATCAGTTTCGTGATAATAGAAGATCCTATGAGCAATGATTTTGGAGAAGTTTCTATGGGTTCTTGTGGGATCAGTTTCTAGAATATTTGAGGAGATTCTATCAGTATAGTGATTATAGAAGATCCTATATGAGCAATGATTTTGGAGAAGTTTCAATGGGTTCTTGTGGGATCGGTTGTAGCATCCTCTTTTACAGCGTAAGAAAATACACACTTGCGTACGGCTACTCTAACGTCTTTTTGAGAGCTATGGTTGTGGATAAGGAGAAATTTTAATAAACGCTAATATTTATAAATAAAAGTATTTACTTACCGCTAAACTTTTGAGCGCCACCTTATTTTTATAATTCGCTGATTTATTAATTAAGAATAAGGAAACTTAATCAAAATTTAGAGTTGTTAAAATTGAAAAATAAAGAGTGAAAACATAACAAAAATATCTACCTCTCTTTTATCTTTAGGAAAACACTGTTTCACTAAACTGAGGATCATTTATATAGTGGATATACATAGCATAAATAAAATAACCAAGCTTATTTTTTTTTTAAATCCTGTATTCCTGTTTGTACTACCCGTATTTTAAAATGATTTACGGTGCAGAATATTAAAAAATTGCATTAACCTGGTCAGTTAGCGTTACCACTTAATAACACTTTACTTTGATATTTCTAAAATATTTAGAAATTTTGGTTTTATAACTGAAAATAAAATTCTTATATCAATCGCAGTATACCTTTGAAAAAACTAGATTTTTCCTTATATACAGAACATACTCCCCTGATTAACCAAAATTACTGTACATAGTAAAATAAATAGAAGTGAGCTACTTCTGTTAAATGATTAAAACTTAAAATAAAACCTGTCTATCCTTGGGACATTCCTCATCAAAATTGAATCAATCCCGTTCGATATCTCTCTGGCTTAGTTAGACGTAGATGAAAGTAGCCGATAGTAGAAGAGTACCTAATATTGCTGGTAGTAGGATAGAAGGACCCTGTTAGAGAGCATTATTTAGTTTCCAGTATTTTAATTTTTAGAGGTTACCCTTTTATGTTATTTAGAGAAAAGCAAAACGTTCATTTCTTAAATTAGAGTTTATTTGACTTTGTTTTGATATAAACTTGGACAATGTGTTGTTTTCTCCTTTTATAAAAAGTTTTTTTTTATTTTTCTTTTATAAAAGGTTTCATTTTTTTTTAAAGTTTTTATTTTATTTTAAACAAAACAATTTTATTTTATGGCTCTTTTTTTATTAAAATTTAACTTCTTACCTCAAGGATTATTGAGGGATTTCTTCCAAAATCTCATTATAGCATATGGTGAACTCCAAACAAAATCTTAATAAAACGCCTAAATTGAGGTGGATCTCAAAAATATTGTCCCGTACTGGACAACAAGATTGTGGCCAAAAGAAAGAGTCTTTAAAAGAAACAAAATCTTAGAAGATTGCCCAGATAAAATAGAATTTGAATAACTAACAGTTTCCAAGATACAACTCCAAAAATCCATAATCAAACTTCCAAACTTTACAAATTAAGCCGGCCACAAAACTTTTCACAATACTTCGATTTCTAAAATTTGACTTTTCAGAAGTGAACTTGCAAACATTCTATGTCTGCCACATGGCTTAATATTCACCTTTTTTTTTTGAAGGACATTTTGCCCCACGAAGATATTTTGAAAAGTGTTTCAATACACAGAAAAGTGCGCTGTTCAGCTCTTGATGCTTCAGGTAACAGTCGAACAACCAAATTTTGTATGAAACGCTTCAGGTTTGTTATGAGTAGGTATGCTGGGCGACTGGGTTTCCTGAGATACGGAAAACCGCAGTGAAAAATTAAATGCAATAAGACGTCAAATTATTTCTCAATTATAATCGAAGATTTTTACATTTATACTATAACATTTTGCAGGACGATTGTACCAGCAAACATGTGGGAGTTCTGAAGTCAAGAGTTTGAGAATGAAATCGACAAAATTGCAATAATTTAAGTATTATTTAAACAACATAAAATATATACAAATAATAGATATACCATTTTAGTAAGAATTTGAACTTTTAACAAAAATTAAATTTGAAGCATTTTATTAATGTTTAAAGGGTGAGATTTTTAAAATGCTACACGGTTTCCAGGATATTTGATGAGATTCTATCCAGTATCGCGATTCCTATCAGCAATGATTTTAGAGAGGTTTCTGTGAGTTCTTGTGAGATCGGTTTCTAGAATATTTGATGAGATTTTATCAGTATCGTAATTCCAGAAGATCATATATAAATTTTGGAGAAGTTTTTATGGGTTCTTATTGAATCGGTGTGAATCAGCAAAAAACCACCAAGAACACAATTTCTAGATTCATGATACTGATGGAATCTCCTTAAATGTCCCAGGAACCGATCCCACAAGAACACAGAAACTTTTCCAAAATCATTCTCCATAGGATCTTCTATAATCACGATACTGATATAATCTCTTCAAATATCCTAGAAACCGATCCCACATGTACCCATAGAAACTTCTTCAAAAACCATAAAAATAACTGCCCATAGACCTGATAAAATCTTCTCCAATATCATAGAAAATTTGGCAAAAACCGACCCAAAACCCGGTAAAATCTTCTTGCCCATAGGATCTTCGAGAATCATGATACTGATAGAATCTCCTCAAATGTCCTAGAAACCGATCTTAAAAAAACTCATAGAAACTTCTCCAAAATCATTCCCCATAGGATCTTCTAGAATCACAATACTGATATAATCTTCTCAAATATCCTAGAAACCGATGCCACATGTGCCCACCCAAGCAACAATTTTCTGACCAATGACCACATACTTCACCTAAACGGACGTACCGTCTATCCAACGTTTAGCTGACCTGTCACGCGTTGGTGCATTTTCTAGTAAACCAGTGACGTCGTGTGGACGTTTTTATGAGACTCTAGTTACGTTCTGCCGGTATATCAACGTCTAAACAACTTTCATATTACGTGAACTTGCGACTTTTCTGGCCGGTCTTGCGACGTTTTTCGGCCGGAGTTTTGACGAACTTAAGTGCCCTTTTCTTGTGAAGAAGAAAAGTTTCCAAAGGAACTAATGGCTTTATATTCTCCTTCTCTGATGCACTTATGTACGGCAGATCGCCCTATCTCCCTCTAGATTTTAAATAACTGGCTCAACTGGTCAAACAGAGATGACATTATCCTACAAGTATATGGGCGAAAGAGAAAGACTGGTACTCTTTAAACAGTAATATCTGATCCACAGCTTCACTTCTTGCCGCTCACTAAAAATACTTTTTGCTTTTGCTTCCAAGGTAGGATCTTTGAAGTGTCTTGTCATATTTGAAAAAACTAAATTTTATTTCACAGTTCACCGACCATTTATTTAGAAAAATCAAATAAAGTAAGGTTATGAGGACTGTCAACTGTCAGCGGAATTGTTGGGGCGTTTAGTAATAGTAACTGTAGTGCATTTACGTGTATTTTTTGGGATTCTCATAATATTCTCATAATATTCGCCATTCGAAGTGGCCGCCATTGTTTATATTTACTAAACACGGCAAAAAATACTACAAACACCATTGAATGACATTTCGGAGACGTTTTATGTTCCGGGCGCGATAGGTATTTGACCATGGAATCCTAAAAAGAGGGCTTTAGTAGCATCCATTTTCTTTACAATAAAAAAAGCAATATTTAAACACAAACAAATCAAGGGCGTGCGTGTTTTTTCATTCCTTTTCTAAGCATATTTGTCAGTAAACTGAATTATGTTTATAAGTTTTGCTCCCATAGTGGCCATAAAAATATTATTTAATAAACGGTAATTATCAAATTATAATTTTCTGTTTGCAATTTTCTAAAGTGTATAAAAAAAGTTCATTTTAGTAACCGAAAATCCCAAAGTTTGAAATGGGCAACATTTTGGGTAGTGAAACACCACCAAAAAATCAATAACAAAGAGGGCGCTGGTGTAGTCATTTTGGGTCGTATTTTACTATGTAACAAGAACGATTATTATTCCAGCCACTGTACAATGACGTAAGGACTCAAAAATCGTCCACCATTTTGGTGTAAATCCGGGTCGGCATGTTGGCTAAAACGACGTCGCATCATAACGTCAGGTCGCATTTAACAACGTCGCTACGCCGGTAAATTGCTGATTGGGCATAGAAACTTCTTCAAAACCCATCAAAATCACTGCCCATAGACCTAATAAAATCTCCTCCAATATCATAGAAAATGTTGCAAAAACCGACCCAAAACCCGATAAAATCTTCTTGCCCATAAGACCTTCTGGAATCATGATACTGATAGAATCTCCTCAAATGTCCTAAAAACCGATCCCACAAGAACTCATAGAAACTTCTCCAAAATCATTCCCCATAGGATCTTCTAGAATCACAATACTGATATAATATCCTTAAATATCCTGGAAACCGATCCCACATGTGGCCATAGAAACTTCTTCAAAACCCATCAAAAACACTACCTATAGACCTGATAAAATCTCTTGCATATCATAGAAAATGTTGCAAAAACCGACCCAAAACCCGATAAAATCTTCTACAAAATTTCTATCATATTTTCTATGAGATTCGAGGGGAAAATTTTACCAGGGTTGTATTGGTTGATGGTTTTCTTGTGAAAATGTAAAAAAAAACTGGTTTATATATTTATAAAAGTTTTGTGCTGATTAATTTAAACTTACTTATTTATTTTTATTTTGTTTATTTATTTAAGAAGAATCCTTTTGAAACTTATGTTTCCGTTTCCCTAGTAGCCTTCTAAAAGCAAATATATAAGTTGTTGTTGTTTCAGATGGACCATTGATGAAAATTTGGTTGATTGTTCCCACCATCTTTGGTAACTTTACATCTCTTGGGGACTGCAGGGTAAGTAGATAAAGCCGATATCGACTTTATCTACTTACTACTTTAATATTTAATATTATACTACTTTAATATTAAAGTTTTTTTATTTATAAATGGTGGAGTCAGAAAAAAATACACCTTGGCCATTTTTTTCATACCCAAAATTAGGCCATTTTATAAACATAAATAATTTAGGTAAACATTTCAGTCTGATAAAAATCTGGACGAGGTTTCACAGGAAATGAAATACCTACCTAAATGGAGACCCACGAACAATAATTATTATTAATTGATTATTATTTCAAAGTTGTAATTTTTAATTTTTCTGCATTTTTTATCCAAATAAAGTGACTTTAGAAGTACATAATTCATTTTCTTGAATTACCTGTGAAAATTTCCTGCATAAAATATTAAAGTCTTGTTTTACTATTAGCAACAATTTAAAGATTTTGTGAAATTAAGACTACTCAAAAATAAGTTCTGCCCTGATAAAATCAGTAGGAATTGTAACTGTTAACTGTTTGGCCTGGCCAAGATTCCATAAAAATGTATTTAAAAAAAACTGCCAAATTAAATATTTAAATTTAGAAAAATCTAGGAAACTTGCTAGGGAAAAATCATTACAAAGAAAAATTAATTGTAAAAAAAAATCAAGGAAAGGCTGAGTTACCATGCGTGTACTCTTTAGGTATGAAAGAAAAAAAAAAGTTGACCCAAGGTCAATTGAATTCCAACCAGATTCAGTCAAGTTTCCATGAAGCCAGATATGCCAAAAAATTGACGATAAATTTATAAAATTTATTTATAATTCATTTGGAGAGAAATTAAGAAATAAACCTGTCATATAACTTCCGTTTTAAGTACTTAACGTATGTTAAGTGATCCTGTAGCCAGGCAATAAAAAAAGTTAAATGAAAGCCATTTTAAATCGCAATGATGCTAACTTATTTTCGATGGAAACAAGAAACGTAACTGAGTTCTACTCCCAACGACAGCAACCCTCCGTTATGTCTATCACTTTTGCACCGTGCACAGGAAAGAGAGCGAGAATACGATACATATTTTTAGTTCAAGAGGAAACTGTAGTGTGATATTATTTTTATAGTCCGGGAGAAAATTGTAGGATATTATATAAAATGAGACGATATTATCGTTACAAATCCCCTCCACTCAATAAAAAAAATTGTAAACTTGTTTCCAATTTTTTTTATGTCATAGATTGTCCTTAACTAAGTTCAACGTACTAGCCAGCCTCCATCCCTACTCTCTATGCAACCATTGCAAAGGTGATAGTAACACGGGAATTTAATTTAAATATACAACTTAAATATAAACGGGAACCACCTTATAGTTAATTAAACAAAGAGAGGTATGCTATTTTCCATTCATAGAAAACACTAGTTCCGAAAAAAAATGATTGTAACCAACTTTTAGTGGTTCAATAAGGTATTACCCAGCGTAAACTAGAAATTCAAGATCTGATGAACAAAATCTGAACTCTATTATGTTTACCACTGACAATTTATAAAAAAAAATTGACAGGTTAATTTCTAGTGTTGCACTGCTGGTCATCAGTCACTAACACACTTAATGACACCGACCCAAATAGCAGTATCTCCTAACCCCATAATGATTGGCCCGCCTCAGCTATCAATCTAAGGTTCACAACCCCCCAAATACCGAGCTTAAACTGAATAGCTATGTGAATGAAACCGATCAGCAGCCAAAACACCAGAAAGCCGTAAGGGAAATCTAAATATTTTAATTTTTAAAAAGTTAAATGTTCCTCGTAAATAAACAATATTGTTCTACAAAAGCTTAAACCGCACCAGGACACAAAGGAATAAAAGTAAAACCATTCAATTATTGGGGTATACTGAATTTAAAGTTGATATTCAATTCAGTAGGCTAAAATTGCGTAATTTTCCTTAAAGTAAGCAAAAAACCTTGTATAATAGCCCTCACAAAAACAAAATCGCCCCACTCCAACTCCCAAGTTTCCCAGATATAGGCAAAACAGTCTGTAAAACAATCTTGAACATTTAGAAAGATAAAGATAGGGTACCTATGATTTGAAAAACCAAAAGGTAGGGTATTGTTTTACTTACATTAAAACAAGAAAATAAAGTTAAGGTAAGATAATATTTTCAAAATATTATTAAGGTCATGAGGTAATTATTAGATAATAGATATTATCAAAATAATGTCGAGTCTAATTACATAATTTGTCAAATTTATGTAATAGACAATAAGTAACTAAATCAATATATATATATATATATATATATATATAAATGTTCAGAAAAAACACTTTCACTTTATTTATTTTAGTTTATGCACAGAACCTTTTTCTTTAATTATTTTTACATACTCAACTTTAATTTAAAATGTCTTATTTTATAGATTAGATTTGAACTTCTCAAGGAAAAATAGATTTGTAAAATATAAAAACTTACCAAAAAAAATGTGTTCAGATATCAAAATAAATTTCTAATTTCTAATTTATTTTTACAGCAAAGAAGTAGTCATAATTTAATTAAAGAAAATTGATTTGTGAGGACCGATGTTTTGTCAAAGAAGCTTGTGTTAAATTTAGAAACAGATATTCCACAGCATAAATATGCGCCCACCAACTAACCCAATACAGTAACTTTCTAAAAAAAGATGTTTGGTCTAGAATAGTTACCACCAGATCTCCATGGAGATCCAAGTCAAAGGTTTATAATCACTCTAATATGAACAAAATTCTGAATTAATTAGGAAGACAAAGAAAACTAACTGAGACAAAGAGAGAGATAGTTTTTTAAAGATAACCAAAGGGAAAAAAATGAAGTTAATCTTCTTACTCTGAGTTACCCTCATCAGCTGTTTCGTAACTGGAGTTATCATCCTCAGAAAAGTACTCTTTTAAGTCACTAATATGAAAATTAGCAATCTTCTTACCCTGAAGATCCCTTAGGCCATACGAAACTTTAGAAAATACCTGATCAATAACTGCAGGTGAGTATATACTTTCAAATTTAGCACAATAATTCTTAGAAGCATTAGACAAAGTGAAGTTCTTTTTCCAAACTTTGGTACCCACATGAAACTGAAAATCTCTTTTCCTTAAATTATACTGCTTTTCGTTTTTAAGATAGGCCTTATGGAGTTTTTTCCTAACATCGGCATACAAATTTGGTAACTCTTGCAAATCAAGAAGCCTTGAATTTTTTTCATTAACAGCTAAAATATTTTTGTCTTTTTCCGATATTTTCCCATAATAATCTCCCGAAAAAGGAATATTCCGATCGAAAGTCAAAAATTCTGGACTATGTGTACTTGAATCATGTTGAGCAGTATTAATGGCCAAGCATATCTTATGGATATTTAAACTCCTCGTAACACCTAATGGCTGTAATAATGGATTTATTCACCCTTTCAGTGTGATTACTCTGCGCATGATAAGCTAAACCATAAAATACTTTTTTTAAAAATTGATGCATTATCACAAGCTAATATTTGTGGAGCTCCAAAAACTAAAAAGATGCGATCTTCTAGGAATTTTATAACAGAAGAACTTGTTGCATTTCTTAATGGACAAACTCTCACAAACTTCGTGAAAAAGTCGACAACCACCAGAGCATATTTATAAGTCTGTGAAGATGGATAGGGACCAATTAGATCAATCTAAATCATTTGCTGGAGCAGCTGTATTAGGAGTTTTATTTGCTTGACCAATTTTGCAATTTTTGACATATTTATAGATATCCTTACGCAAATTAGGCCAATAATACAACTCAGAAATACGAGAGAATATTTTAGATATTGCAAAATGACCTGCTGTCTCTTGATCATGAAATGTCCTAAGTACTTTTTTCCTATTTTTAAAAGGAATAACAATTTTTCATTCTAGAAGATTACTCTCAATATTTTGTAACTACCTACTGTTTTAGGTTTAGTGAAAAATTATCAGAGGTAGCTGCCACCAGGGGTAATTTACCCCGAAAACTCAGTACTTCAGTATTCTCGGAAATCTTTCACTAACCCGGGTTCTTGCCACTAGGCTATCTGTCTTTGGTTTAATTCATTTCGGCTTATGTCCGGGCCTTTTTGTTTATTAGTTTAAATAAATCAATACCAGGTTAGGTTAGTTGTTTCAATATATTACAAACAGAATTAAATAATTAAATTAAATTCAATGTTACAGAAGAAAATGTATCCAAAGAAATGGAACCTAAGTTGGTTTATGTATATAGAATTTTAACAAAAAACATAATCATTCGTCACTATATGATTATATAAAAAAAGGAAATTTGTAACAACAAGAAAATAAAACACTTAAAAATTACAAAGGAAATTCTGGAAATTAGAGAACTTTCAGAACTAACAAATGGGCCCTTTTCATACCGTATTTTAATTGTAAACGGAAGTTTGGGACAGTCGGAAAACAGAAAAACAGAAAAATAAAATAGTAGCAAAAGTTACCTTGGCTCGGTCAGGATACACACACACACACACTGGGTTAGGATTCAGGAGTGCTCAGATTGAACTGGTTTCTGCTGGGCCAATTTGGCTTTTTATATTGAAAAATTAGGTTGATAAGAAAAATTGTTTGTTCCAAAACAGTCGCGAATTTCTTTGAAAGTCGGGGTTATCCGCGAGGTCAATCGCAATTAAAATATAGTGTGACAAATAATTAACAAATCTCTGCAGGCGGTAAAATGATTAAAACGTTATGAAACAACTGGAAATTTTACTGGATTTTTGAAAATACGAATAGGGCCATTTGTTACATTCCTCTCCCCTTAAGAGTAAACATGGTTCTGAAAGAAAGTGTTTACTCCTAAGTCGGAAAGCTCTCTTACCAATTATGACGTCCTTTGGGGAACTTCATATTCGGCAGTTGCAGGAACGGATGTGCGGTAGCTGGAAAGTCGGGTGGAATGACGGGAAGAGTCAGCAGTAGTTATCTCTGGCAGGTTCTGGTCACTCGGCGGGCATCGTAGTAGGCAACAGGAGTTTGCAAATATCGAGACATATCTATGTAGCTGGAAAAACTATCCATGCCTGTTCTTCGTTGGCTTTTCCGGATAATTTTAATCTGGCAGATAACGGTAATAACTACAATGATAAGAATGACAATGGTTGTAGTGCTTATGGCTATTCCAACCCATGGCATCGTCATTGACGGAATCGTTATATTTGGCAGGTGGTTAATCTGAGTATATAGTTTTTTTTAATTCTTCGTCAGTCTGGTCGAAATTGTAACTTCGGTATGGTTGAAGTTCTTCTGCACTGGTTAATTCATACTTAGTTGAGGCATTTCGAATTGCAGGACTTAGAGGGACGGGTATAACAAATCGTTCTGAAGTAGGTTTAATAGATGAAACATCTTTGATTTCAAAACCACGTCTAGAGTTATTGTAGTTGATGCATTGGGTAACGGCTTTTAGTGGGTGAGTTACGCTGTAAGCCCATTTATTGTCTCCATCGGCTCGGAAAAAGGTCTGTGTTGAGGAAATGTAGTAGAACAATTGTGTTCGATGGCTTTAGACCCGCTTCGGAATAAGGCCATACTGCAGCTCATCTCTTGTAAATGATTTACTGGGCGGTTTGGTACGCATATTTTCCAAATTTCTCCGTGACATCGGGTGAGTTCGTGGTCTTTCATTTCGTAATAGGACATGGAATCATCGGTAATGGCAATAAGTGGTGAGGTTATTCTAACACTTCTGGTTTTTCTGGTTACTGGATTAAAATATGAAAATTGATTTAACCTATAGATGGTAAAAGTTCTCCCTAAGCTTGTAAGTGGTATGTCGATTAGAATACGTATAGTCTCTTGTTTAGCAAAAGCATGGGCATACGAAGTTGCGTAAAAATTGTGTATGTCTATCATACGAACTGCATGTAGGAAGGCATAGTTGCTTCGGTTTATCGGTCTATTCCTCAACGATAGGGGGACCAGGGTAAGCATGCTTAATCTTCTTAAGTAGATTGGTGTGGACTCTCATTTGCTTCTGTTTTCCCATTTCCTGAATAATAACGTTCACAGGCGTCGATATTTCGATTATTCTGCAAGGGCCTTTCCAACGCATCTGTAGTTTTCGAGATTTCTTGATTGTTGGAGTTAAGTTTTTCATGAGTACTCCTATCTTAAAATTTGGTTTCTTTGTTTTCAGAATATGTTTTTTCTGTTGGGTTTCAGCGGTTTCTCTAAGTTGAGTAGTCCGTAGTTGTCATTAGTTCGGCGGCATAATTTTCCGAGATATCGTACCTATCTCTGGTAGATGATCCATGTATTAAGAAATAAGGAGTTTCTCCTGTTGAGCTGTGTATCATATTTCTGTAAGCCATATGGTAACCATAAATCCCAGTCTCTTTGATCCTTGCCAATGAAGTGAGATAGCATGTCTTTCAGCATACGATGTGTTCTTTTAATCATGCCATTTCCACTTGGATGATATGGAGTTGTTTGTAATTTTTTTAATGTTAAATATTTTGCGTACTTCTTTAAAAACTTCTGAAAGAAAGTTGCTTCCTTGATCAGTCAACAGCTGTTCTGGGGCTCCGTGTCGGCTAATGATATGTTCGCAGAAAGCTCGGGAAACGGTTGAAGCTTTTTGGTCTGGGATGGGTATAGCTTCTAGCCATTTTGAAATACAATCTTGGTAAGTCAGAATGTACTTATTACCTAAGTAGCTGCTAGTAATGGGTCCTACTATGTCCATTGCAGCTCGTTGGAAGGCATAGAAATATAATGGGTTAAGAATGGACCAGAATCTGCGCGAAATAACTAATAAGGGAGGAATCCATTTTGAATCACGGCAGAGTTAAATAAATGGTTGGTTGAGCTTGACATACAGTTTGCGTTTACATTTCACATTTAAACAACGTTGTTATCTCATAATATATGCTAATTGTTTGTTAGTTTGAGACTAAATTAAAGTTCCTTCTAGATTTGGACAAAAAGTGTCGATGCTGCAAAAGACCTTCAAAAGAGTTTACTTATCGTTAAGGCAGGTTTTATAGAGAACAAAAGTGCCTTAAGCTAGTTCAACATACGCTTTTAGCTAGATATATCTTTCAAGCCAAAACTGAAACCCTCCATGAATTTCTTTCCAAAATTGAAGCAAAAGTGGGACTGGAATGTTTAAACAAATGACTGATGCAGAGTATATTTAATACTTTATGGAGAATGTTCAGTGAAAATTAGTTTATTAAGGAAAAAGTGCTTACATGAAATCATTAATTCACCCTTACCTCAATGTGTAAAATTATTTTAAAATCTCGCTATTTTTGTGAACAAGTATTTTTTAATATATTATTTCAATTCAAAATTAAATTCCTTGTAAGTGGTTTAAACATAAAAAGTAATTGGTAATGTATATAAAATAAGAATTATTGCTGCAAGCAAGACAAATACTCTTAATTTTTACTTTTTTTATAGTTAACTCCTCAGTTAATTCTTGGTTGGATGCAAAGATGTCAAACAGAGTTATTTAGTTACATACTTGTCAATCAAAACCTTATTGTATCATGTTTTTATTTTTAGTTTTGCAAGTCAATTTAATACAATATTGTTTGGACATACAGGGTGTCCCAAAAGTTCGAGTCCACCCTAATGTCTCCAAAACTAAAAGAGGCAGAGAAGTAAAATTTCACGTCATCGTACCTTTCATTAACAACCTAATATGTTACTTTTTTCTCTAATGGTTTTTAAATAAAATAAGAAAATCATTTCCATAAGACCAATGAGTTAAACAATAAAACAGATATTCGAGGAATCTTTCTCTAAAACATTGCTCTTATTTAAAAACCGTTAGACGAAAAGGTAACATATTAGGTATTTTTGGAAACAGAATAAAAAGCTCTATTCAAACTTTCGAAAATATGCAGGGTATATCAATTATAAAAAGTATTGTCTCCGCTCTAGCTCCGCCACTTAATGAAGGGCGGCACAATTAGCATCCAAAAAGATACTTTTTTGTAAACCATCTAATTGTGTGAAATTTTACTTTTCTGTCTCTTTTGGTTCTGGAGATTAGGGTAGACTCGGATTTTTAGGACACCCTGTACATACATATATATATATATATATATATATATATATATATATATATATATATATATATATAGGGTTGCCCATTTAAAAGGGTTCACCTGGATTTTTTCAAAAATTGTTCAGAATTGGAAGAAACACATCAATTTTGTTTGTAAACGGGACACTTTTTGGCTACCTATCTTGAAATTTTTATAGCATGCATCCCCTTCCAGGGGTAAACTTTACCCCTATATTTTGAATAGGGAAAGTGGGTGGAGTGATACCTTGTGAAGGTCTCCTAAATGTCTTTTTTGAAAATCTATCAATTAGTTTTTGAGATATAGCCAAAAAGTTCCTGCTTAAAAACAGAATTGATGTGTTTCAGCATTTTCTCCAATTCTTTAATATTTTCATAGGGTTGGAGCATTAACACCCAAATCATAATCAATCATTTATTTATTCATTGTGACAGTCACAATTACTGATGATTGAATAATATCAACTTATTCAATTTGTTTCTTATATTTTTACCTTGCACTGTACATAGCAGTGAATTTTTTTGCTTAAATTAAAAAACCTTATTCTAACATAACAGGCAACAATATCTTTAATTAGAATGAATGAGTGATTGGGTTCCAGAGGTGAAGTTTCCAAAAAGTAGTCATTTCAAGTCCTTATTTCCTCACAAGAGAAATATCAACAGCCTCTTCGGACTTGTCAGATTTGCTGGGAACTGACAATATGACAGTTGAATCAACCACCCTGCAGTTTCCTCCCTCACCAGCTACTCTTTTATGCAGCAGTAATCGTCTAAGAGCATATTTGAATTGAGTCGATGTTGGGTTGTTGTTTCATTCATTTTGGGATCTTAAAAGTGAATAAATATCCTTATAAATAACAAAAACTCAATATATATAAGAGGTATAAGTTGCAAAAATGTATTTTTCAAATTAAAAAAAAAGAGAAAGAGAAGTTAAGGCCGTCTCACATAAACTTGCATGGGGTCACATAACGCCTAGTGTAGCATTTCAATCACTGAACTGTAGAGATTTTATGCTATGTGTTATGTACCTTATGCAATTTTGTGTAGCTATAAATAATTAAAAAAATTTCAAATAAAAAAAAGCCAGAAACTTTCCAACTTAAAAATAAGGTAATTATTTAGTAAGTATATGATTTTCTGCCATTTTTGATTATTTATAAAAATTTTTTTATGGAGGCACCTACTAGGGTATTTATATATAAATTTTTTAATTTGATCTGATTATAGTCAATTGCTCGTTTTTATCCATTCTGTTGAACATTGTTTATCAAGCAGGATTAATATAAAGTATAAGTAGTTCATAATTGGAATAGTGTTTGTTCTAATTTTAGTCCTAAGAAATAACCACTGTTCATACTTGTCGTACTACCTATTTGCAATAACATCTGTCAGTTTTTTGTAACTCACTGTAAATCTTCATCTTTGTCGGCCTCATGTGAATGCCCCTGATATAAATGAAATCAAATTAAATCAAATATTTTATTTTGCCAAATGAAAACTTACACTAAAGTAACAAGACATAATTATAATAATTATGACAAAAATGGACCACCTCTCGATTATGAAACCGCTAACACTACATATGAATGCCTGGACTCTTCAAACGACAAAAATAGACAAAAATTTAAAAAAATAAGCCAAAACAATTGAAAGACAACGTCATTTCAGATTCAGACCAATAGCAAAAGCATATTTTTGTTTTTGCAAGTAATAGTCATAATAAGGCCTGTTTGACATAGAGTAATTAAACAAGAATTGCATGCGAGTCTTCTCTTTTCATGTCACTTTACTGGTACTACTATAAAGTGAGATGAGAAAAGATGACTTGCATGCAATTCTTCTTTTATTGCAAGTCGTCTCTTATCATCCAGCTTGCTTTAGCAGCACCAGAGAAGTGAGATGGAAATAAAGGACTTACATGCAATCTTTGTTTCATTACAAATACAAAGCAAAATCACTCGATGGGCACTCCCATTTTAAACAGCTAGAACTTTTTAATTTTCTAAAATACACTAAAATTAGAACAAACACTGTGACTATGAAGGATACCTTTGGCTACACCACTATACTTACTTTTAAATCGACATAAATATCCACTAACTGCTTAATTAAAAATCGAAGAGAAAAATATGAAAAAAAACACTAAACGACAGACAACAATCCGTCCTCTGTCAAAATCAAAGAAAATGACATTGGTTGGTTGCGGAGGCGGCAACTTCCAGTCGCCCGATCTGTGCTGTGATTCAAAATGGATGGCTCCATGGGGTCCTCCGGACTGGGTTGGAAGGGCTTGGTGACTTCTGGAAATTTCATTAAATGTGCTGGTCTAAGATGGGGTGATGTCTTCCTTAAGTTGCACGATAAGCATTGTTCACAGAAATTTTTAATGTCGGCTCTCATTCTCGGCCAGAAAAATTTGGTTTTAATGGTCTGTAAGGTTTTGTCAAAACCAGGATGTCCGGCGTTGGGTGCATTATGATATGCTTTCATCACTTTTATTCGCATGGCTTGTGGCCCGACTAGAAGATCATATCTTTGATCTAACTCTTTTTGTTTGTACAGAAGCCCTTCTATATCAACCATAAAGTATTCTTGATCAGCTAAGGCTTGGAGTTGGAGGTCTTGCAATTGTGCTTCTTTAATGGTTTGTCTGTCCCAGCACGGTTCGTATGCTGTCGTTTTGAGAACTGCGATAACAGGATGGCGGGAAAGAGCGTCGGCGTTTCCGTTCATTCTTCTTGGCCGATGTATTATGTCAAAATCCTATGGTGCCAGGGTAAGTGACCATCTTACCAATCTGCTACTTGGGTCTTTAACATTAAGTAACCATCGTGATCGGTAATAACTGTAAATTTTCTTCCATATAAGTAACATCTAAAGTGTTTTATGCTCCAAATGACGGCTAAGCATTCTTGTTCTGTGGTCGTGTAATTTCTTTGGCTGTATTCAGTAGACGACTGGCATATGCCACAGGATGGTCTTGTCCATTTTGTGTTTGACTTAAAATTGCGCCTAAAGCGACACCTGAAGCGTCAGTAGTTAGGGTGAACGGTTGGCTGAAATCAGGATATTTCATTACGGGTCCACTGCATAATAGTTGTTTAAGGATATCAAAACTATTTTGGACGATTTGCAAGTGAGCTTCGTCATAGGTTTAGCAACGTGACAAAATTGTGGAATGAATCTTCGATAAAATCCGACCAAGTCTAAAAACGAACGTATATCCTTGACGCAGGTTGGTTGAGGATATTCTTGGACAGCTTTGATTTTTTCCGGGTCTAATTTAACTCCCTCTTGAGAGATAATATGTTCCAAGTATTTGGTCTCTGGAGCTAAGAAAGTACATTTTGACGGTTTTAATGACAAGTTGGCTTTTCGGATTCGGTCGAAAACTTGACGAAGTCGGGACATGTGTTCTGTTAGTCCGTTGGAAAAAATTACGATGTATAAGTATACCAGGCATTTTTCTTGGGCCAATCCCAATCTCTGCCAGGTAGACGGACTGTTAATAAGCCCAAAAGGCATCCTAATGCATTCAAAATGACCATCAGGCGTTGTGAATGCATTTTTTTTAGTTGGTGATTTTTTAGCAACCATCAGAACAGGTGCCGACCATGAGCTTTGCGATTGGCGGATGATTTTGTTACTTAACATTTCGTCAATTTCTTTTTTAAGCACTTCTCGTTGATGGTATGGTACTCGGTAAGGTTTTCTAGTGATAGGTGGTACGTCTTTAGTATTAATTCTGTGCGAGACTTGGGTTGTGGCTTTTAGAAACTTATTTTTGGTGTGGAAGATGTACTGATACTCCTGGATTAATTTTAAGAGTGGCTCTCTCTCTTCACGACTTAAGTGTTGGATTTTAATTTTATCCATAATTTCTTGACTTCTTGATTCTCGGTTCAATATAGTTCTCACAGTTCCGATATTATGGTACTCCCAACGGTCTTCCTTATGAGGTGCAAGCCCCACTAGGAGTGTAGCTTTTGGTAAGATCCCGTCGGTACCAGTAATATTTATCAGACGTATCGGATCCAATTTTTCGTGTTTACCAAGCAACGTGCTACCGTGACGCCATTGACGTGTACTTCTAATGGATGTATGATAGCGCATATGCAATCCTGTTCTTGGTCAACCTTTCCATCAGCAATAGTTTCGGAACGACCCGGTATTGTAACCGCGGTCATTAATCGGACGGGGATCCAGCAATCCTTTTCTAGTAACTCAGGTGGTGGCCAGGCACCTGTTTTGGATGCATCATTTTCGGTATCGGAATCAGTATCAGCAGCAGCACTGTGAAACTAACATTGGTTTAACGTCATTAATCTAATGGTGTTATTTTTTATTTTAAGCAGCGAGGGTCCTTCAGAAACTGCACGATAGCTCTATGATCTTGTAGGAAATCTGCTCCCAATATACCATGTTGTTCGAGGGGAAAGCTGTCCTTAACTACAATAAATTCTTGATAAATAAGCTTTTGGTTAAATTTAAGGGGTAATGTTGTGTAACCATAACAAAATATGGGATTTCCTTGTACGTCGGCCAGTTTTTACCGTATGGGGTTGATTTTGGCCTGCCCTACCATTTGCTTTTTTAAGCAGCGACGCTGAGGCGCCAGAGTCTATAAGAAGGATACCTTTTTGGTTATTAATAATGACGTTGCATGACGTTTCATTTTCTGTCGAATGACTATTAAAGTTCATTTGAAAAATTTTCTTAGAAGTTAGGACCGCCTGGGATAAGACGGTGGGGTCCTCCCGTTTTTTGGACAATTTCTGTTAAAATGTCCTGGTTCATGGCATCCAAAGCACCTTTGAGGAGCTTGGCATTCCATCCGGGTATGGCCGGTTACTCTGCAGTTAGGACAGGGTCCCGTTGGATTTATCCTTGGAGGTCTCCATCCTCCAGCTTTTGAGGAAGACGGTCTTTCGTTGCGTGATCCACTGTTGGGTTGTGTTTGTTGACGACTAGGGCCTGCGCGGGGTTGCCATTGAACTGCTTGTACTCTATTTTATTTTTGCCATGTTTTCAGGTGACTTTCCATTTCCATTACATCATCATAATCTTGGGTACTCCGTAAGAGCACTTTTTCTTTTAAGTAAGGTAACATTCCGTTAAGAAGTTGAACATGCATATGCTCTTTCATTGAGGTTTCTAAATCCTTATTGGAGGCGTCATCTCCAGTTAACTTTATGGTCCTTCTGGCGGCTCGCTCGACGCGTGAGGCAAAGTCTTTTACTAACTCGCTCGGTTTTTGAAATGTGTTTTGAAAAATTTGCATAGCTTGGTAGGGGCTAAGTTTTGTGGTAAACTGCCCGATAATTTTGCTTTTTAAGTTTGTCCAGGTCCAATTTGCTTCAGTATTGATTACTTCTAGGGCTCTCCCTCTTAACTTGAGTTTGCACATGTTAATTTTTTGTTTTATCGTCCCATCCATACAATTGTCCAGTTAGTTCTATGACATCGATAAACTCGTGGGCATTACCCTGCCCATTGAATTTCTCAATTCCCTCCAATGCATCAGATAAGTTTACAGGGGGTGTGGTTGAAGTTCCGGTTCCGGTCATGGGGTCGGTTACGGACGCGGTTGTGTTGTTTGGCATGTTTGTTTCGTTTTCGTTTCGTCAAACAACAGTGTATAATACAGATAGTTAAACTTAAAGTCTGATGCACCTAGCGACTCTCAGCTCGGTAATGGCCGCTGTCCTTTTCTTTCTCTACGAAAGAAAGGCGCGCCGTTAGTAAAACAGTTGGTACGCGGCACAGTATAAAATCTTGTATATAGACAGTCAGACATTCCAACAAATTTCCAAAAGCTGTTCTTTTTCTTACTTTTGGCATTTAGCTTGTTTCGTGGAGGGGCGGCGTTTAATAAATATTTACTTAATTTTTGAGGTTCATTTATAAAACCAAAGACAAACCACTTTTATATATACATTTCTTTTATTTAAAATTCTATCGTTAACCGTCAAGAGTTAGTGATTTTCCGAGGAAAATCGAGTGCTTAACCTATCAGGCGCGAAGCTAAAATCCTATCGTTAACCTTTATGCGTTAGCGATATTCCAAAAAAAATATATTGCTAACCTCGCAGGCGCGAAACTTAAAAACACCTAGCGTTAACCTTTAAGCGTTAGCAATTTTCCGATGAAAATCTATAGCTAACCTCGCAGGCGCGAAACTAAAAACCGTAGCGTTAACCTTTAAGCGTTAGCGATTTTCCGAAGAAAATCTATTGCTAACTTCGCAGGCGCGAAACTAAAAACCCTAGCGTTAACCTTTATGCGTTAGCGATTTTCCGAGAAAAATCTATTGCTAACCTCGTAGGCGCGAAACTAAAAAAACCTAGCGTTAACCTTTAAGCGTTAGCGATTTTCCGAAGAAAATCTATTGCTAACCTCGTAGGCGCGAAAATAAAAACCTCATACAACCGGAAACTGGGGTTTATTCACAATCCTATGGTTTTGTTGAGTGAATTTTCATTTTTTTTTTTAATTCGACGATATATACTTTAAATGCGTAGTCGCTCGCGTATTTTTAAAACCCTGTCTAATCCTTGCGCTAAGTGCATTTCTGGGAGCCATTTATTTTTTTGTTATTTAAGCAATATAAAACACGGACATTTTCGGCTAATTTAGATTCACATAAGATTTTACAAGAAATACTTTTGTCAGGATAAATTTAAATACTCTAGTGGCCTTTTTAGGTTGAACTAAATAAAGTTCTATGCACTGTAAAATTCCGATTGCATAAAAAGCGGCTGTTTCTTGGCTGACCTTATAGCAATTATTTAAATGATTGATAAAACTTTTAATATCTTACTATGTATAGAAAATCTTTCAGCGTGTATTTCGAGAAACTTAAAAATAATAACTTAGCGCTTGAAAAGTATGACTGAAAAAAAAATCTCAAATCCCACCGCTTGGACACCATTTTGTAACTATCTACTGTATAGCTACTCTATACAGTGGCTTACGAGGAGGCTTTGTTTTAGGTTTAGTGAGAAATTATCAGAGGTAGCTGCCACCAGGGGTAATTTACCCAGAAAACTCAGTACTTCAGTATTCTCGGAAATCTTTCACTAACCCGGGTTCTTGCCACTAGGCTATCTATCTTTGGTTTAATTCATTTCGGCTTATGTCCGGGCCCTTTTGTTTATTAGTTTAAATAAATCAATGCGAGGTAAGGTTAGTTGCTTCAATATTTTACAAATAGAAGTCAATAAAATTCAATGTTACAGAAGAAAGTGTATCCAAAGAAATGGAACCTAAGTTGGTTTATGTATAAATAATTTTAAGAAAAAACATAATCATTCGTCACAATGTGATTATATAAAAAAACGGAAATTTGTAACAACAAGAAAATAAAACACTTAAAAATTACAAAGCAAATTCCGGAAATTAGAGAACTTTCAGAACTAACAAATGGGCCCTTTTCATACCGTATTTTAATTGTAAACGGAAGTTTGGGACAGTCGGAAAACAGAAAAACAGAAAAATAAAATAGTAGCAAAACTTACCTTGGCTCGGTCAGGATACACACACACACACACACACACACACAGTGGGTTAGGAGTCAGGAGTGCTCAGATTGAACTGGTTTCTGCTGAGCCAAGTTGGCTTTTTATATTGAAAAATTAGGTTGATAAGATAAATTGTTTGTTCCAAAACGGTCGCGAATTTCTTTGAAAGTCGGGGTTATCCGCGAGGTCAATCGCAATTAAAATATGGTGTGACAAATAATTAAGAAATCTCTGCAGGCGGTAAAATGATCATAACGTTATGAAACAACTGGAAATTTTACTGGATTTTTGAAAATACGAATAGGGCCATTTGTTACAATATTATTTGAAGGAAAGATATGTTTATATAAGATATTCTCTTTTACCAAAAAGGAAGGAAATAAATCTGGGTTATTTTTTACTTTTTACATTTTAAATTTATCAGGCTTTAAAGTAGATAAATCCAAAACAGAGATATTAGAAACAATTTTTTGAAAAACTTCATTGTTTCCAGTCTGATTCTCCGGAAAACTCCTAGACAAAGTATCTGCTACAACATTGAGGGAACCTTTCCTATGAATTATACTTGAAATTTGTATTGTGACAAGGTCAAAGCCCAACGACTTAGCCTACCAGACGGATTGTTCTGTCAGTGCCCTCAACATAACCTCTAACAGTCTCCAGCCCAAACAATACTCCAAGTATTTCTTTTTCGGTAGCTGAGTAAACTTTTTGTTTTGTTAAGGTTTTACTGGCAAAAGCTATTGGATGTTCCTTATCATTCTCAATTTGCAAAAGATATGCTAAAACTCCCGTATTTGACGCATCAGCTTGGATAAAAAAGTTTTAGAATAATCTGGACTGACTAAAATTGGCGAAGAAAAAGAAGAAATTTGACCTTTTTTCCTTTTAATAAATTGGTGAAGCCATAGTTGCATAGTTCTTTAAAAATTTACGATAGTAGGAAATTAACCCAGTAATTCTTTTAATTTCTGTAGTGTTTTTAGGAGAAGGAAAATCCAAAATTGCTTTTACTTTATCAGGTGAATTTCTAAGACCTTCCTGATCTAAAACAAACCCTAGATAGTTTATAGAAGAACGGTAGAATATTTTTTTTTTTAGATTTATTGTAAAATTGGAATTTTTTAGTCTGCAAAAAACCTCTTTTAAAATTTTACAATGTTCAGAAAATGAACTTAAGGTGACTATTATGTCATCTAGATATGTGAATATATATGGTTCTAAATCCGCACCAAATATTTTGTCCATAGCCCTCTGTATAGTAGCTGTACTATTAAACAGACCCATAGGCAAAACTTTGTACTGAAAGGAACCTAGACCATAAACTTGAAAACTACACTTAGGTCTACTCTCTTTGTCTAAGGGAATTTGGTAAAATGCTTTACGCAAATCAATGGAGCTTAAAAATCGAGCATTTCTTAATTTCATTAAGATCTGGTCAATTCTTTGCATAGGATATGAGTCTCTTACTGAAACTTTGTTAATGTTTCTGCTGTCAAGAACCACCCTGTATTCACCACTTTTCTTCTCAACTAGCCATAAAGGACTACACCAGGGATAATTAGAGGGTTCAGGAGAAAGTGAATACTGTTATTGTCTAATTGGTTGAGAATCTCCAGTGTCAATCTCCAGTGTAATAGAAATTATGTTAGTCAACCCCAGTTTATCCTCGGAAGACAAGGACTTAAATAAATCAACAATTTTATTTAATTCTTGTTTTTCTTTTGACGAAAGATTGTCAAGAGGCTGAAGTGAATTGGCATTATTTAAAGAAGAAATTTGACAATCATAGGATAATTTTGTGAAATCAACAGTAATTCGAAAATCTTTTAAAAAATCTATCCCCCAAAATTAGACCATGATTTATACTAGTAATAACCAAGAATTTTATAGTTTTTGAGATATTATTTGAAGTTAAAGGTAAGAAAACATATCCGAGGCAACTCTGTATTTTACCATCCGCTGTGGTAACATTAAGGGAATTATCACAAAAAAATTTTAAGTTCCATTTTTGTAGAATAGAAAAGCAGTTAGAACCTATAACGCAACTGTTTGAACCAGAATCTACCAATGCTAAAATTTCATTAGTAAAAATTTTTATATAAAGATAAGGTCAATCATCATTAAGTTTTTTTGTAAAGATAGGATTTAAAGAATTATAATTTAAATTTTGAAAATTATTTTTTCAAGATAAAAAGAAATTTTTGATATATTCTAGCCAACTTTCCCATTCCTGTAGGGTAGTTACTGTTTTTGATCTTTTCCTTTTTTCTTGGTTTGTTTGCTGTTGTTGTTTGTTGCAGAAGGTTGTGTGGATGCCGTTTTTTGTGTGGACCTTTCTTGAGATCCTGGGCTGGTGGTTTGGTCCATAGAATTAATTCCACTCCCAGTTTGCACGATTTTTGAGCAACTAAAACGTTTATCTTTGTAAAGATTGTTTATGCCACAACCATAGCAAAATATTGTTTTAGGAAATGAACAAAAGCTAAAGGAATGTCCCTGTTGAGAACAGTTCCAACAAACTACTGTATTTTGATTCATCGTAAAAACATTATTATTAGAAAAATAGGAATTTCTAAAAGTTGAGTTATTTTTAGAAGAATTTTGTGAGTTATCTTTTGTAGAATTAAATTGACGAGAAAAATTAAAATAACTTAGATCAGGTTCAAGTAAATCTGACCTTTTATTTGGCGGAGGTTTATACCTCTTTGACCAAGAAACAGATTCCTCAATTCTTTTACAGTACGTATTTAATTCTTGAATAGTAACTATGTCATGTAATGCCAATTGTGTCGAATAAGCTGGTAACAAACCTCTCGGTTCTAACCTTTTCATCTGGTGGATTTGGATTTGATGTTTTGATAGCCGCCTGTATAATCCTTCCCCACAAGCAATATACAAGGTCACACTCTCATCTGAACCCATAGTTCTATTCTGAATTTCAAAAGCAAATCTGACTCATAGTGATAAGGTAAAAAATCAGCTTTCAATTTTTAAACAATATCCTCCCAAGAATTAAAAGATGTTTGCTAGTAATGAACCAAGTTCTGGCTTGCCCTTTAAATAAATCACCAGCACCCAAAAACAAATCTAAATCAGAACAATTCCTTGAAATTTTCAGTTCACTAACCCGCTCTAAAAATGAAATAATGGATTAATTTTTGTAACCATTAAAGGAAATATTCCATTTAAAAGGTGTAACAGAAGTTGAACTACTACTAGATGTTGGTAAAATTGAATTATTTTGAACTATATTTTAATTTTGATTATTCCTATTAGGAGTGCTGTGAATAAAAGCATTTACTTTGTCTAGTTTGTCAGCTAAATCTCCTTCAATTTCTAGCATCAAAATGTACAGCTCATCTTTTTTCGTGATTTCATTATCACTAGTCGTAACTAAGTGTTGAATCCTACCCGAAACATGACATAATCGTGACTCAATTCGTTTCCTCTCTTTGTCTACTCCAGTAAACTTGTCAACAACTTTTTTTAAGTCTTCAAGAGTCCCTAAAAAACCTTTACTCTCAAGTAACAAAAGAAATCGGATTAGTCAATTCAACAAAACTTCTGTTGCTGTCTTGCTGTCTAAGTGCCCCCCTTAAAAGTGAACGTTTTCTATCCATGGTAAAAGAAGCAGAACCCTTTACACCACAAAGCTCCAACTCATAAGTGAGCTCGTTAGTTTTTAAATCAGCAACATCCATTTTGGTAAATTATATATTTTTTCAAAATTTCAAGAATTAAATAGGTAAGTTTTCCACAATAAAAAATCTACTAAAAGGGATTATTTTTCTTAAGTCAATGTATCTACTTGTTACGTAAAAATCCAAATATTTTGTAAAAAATTCCTGTAAAAAAAATAAATATAAGTATTTAAATAGATAGGCAATATCAAGTAACGTAGAGGTTAGTCAAATTGAAAAAGAAAAAATAGATAAGGCAGAATTTTTTTTTTTAACTTTTTTTGTTTACGATTCAAGTGTATTTGTTTAACTTCATTCAACAACCAAACCTTGACAACTTATACATGTGACAAAACATTGGAAGCGCCAATGTAATTTTTTATTTACCACATTGGGTACAATTGTAATTTTTCAATCACGTGAAAGGGTGTTTTTATTGCTCTTAGTTTAATTTTGGAATGAGATTTAAGTTTTTTTTATTTCACTTATTTTGACATGAGAACTAGGTTTTCTTATTTCAGGGGTGAATTCTCCCCGTCACACATATAACCTGTTATCAAGACTTGCTCATCAAACAAAGAAGGCGCCAGGATAAACCCAACCTACCGAATTACCCAAATTCAAAAGAATATAATGAATTACCTAAAATGTTTAAATAACATTTTCCTTTAATGACATTGAACTTGTGCAATCGATATGCTGAATCTCCCTTGACTCAAAAGAATTACACTTTACAATTTTATTGTTAACAAAAAAAAATGGTCACCGTTGTTACAGTTATTTTTGATTGACAATTTTTGAAATGAAAAAAAAAACACTGAAATTTATGCTATAAAAACCAGAACCTTCAAATTCTGCCATATCTCTTGGTTAGGAAAAAATAGATTGAAAAAAAATACCACCTTTTATAACAATCTATGCTGTTAGTGATACCCTGGAAAAAGCCTCTTCTCGACTACCACTGTGCCAATGCTTCGCCTGTCTATATAAGGACTTAATGTTGGCCTTAGTTACGATATTGTGGTGTCTACTGGTCTAGTTGCTTATGTTCCATTTTGTGGTATGGGATACCGAAAAAATACATATTAGGGAGAATTAAAAAAAGGCGAATTTTAAATGGATGACTGAGGCAGAATTACATTAGCCCTGTGAACTTTATTTGAAATTTACAATAAAGAAAAATAAATACATGCAATTCAAATTTTTATGACAAAATGCCTTCGAAATATCCACATTATTTTGTTTGAAAAAAAAATAAAAAAATGTTTCCTATATCACCTTAGGTTACATAGTACTTATCCTATTGAATTAAATCATCGTTAAAATCTATAGGTTAGATCCCAAAATTTTATAGTCTTATTTCTATGAAACCTGGCCAAGAATCCATAAAAATTTATTAGAAAAAATCTGCCAAATTAAATATTTAAATTTAGAAAAATCTAGGAAACTTCCTAGGGAAAAATCATTACAAAGAAAAATTCATTGTAAAAAAAATCAGGGAAAGGCTGAATTACCATGCATGTTCTCTTCAGGTATGAAAGAAAAAAGGAAGTTGACCCAAGGTCAATTGAATTCCAACCAAATTCAGTCAAGTTTCCATGAAGCCAGATATGCCAAAAAATTGACGATAAATTTATAAAATTTATTTATACTTTATTTGGAGAGAAATTAAGAAATAAACCTGTCATATAACTTCCATTTTAAGTACTTAACGCATGTTAAATGATCCTGTAGCCAGGCAATAAAAAAAGTTACATGAAGGCCATTTTAAATCGCAATGATGCTAACTTATTTTCGACGGAAACAAGACTAAGTCGGATTAAAACCCAATTTAAATTTGCTCTACAGATACTTTAAATCATTCTCTATCGAATGAAAGATAATTAAGAGTGGTTGTAATTACTTACAACCCTCAAAAATAAGGGAGAAAGAAACATTGAGAACAAAACTACATACCTGAAGGAAAACGTAAAGTAACTGACCGTTTTTAGCTGCAGCATATCTGAACGAACAAGGATATGAGAGATTACTTCGCGGCGTGAGTAATTACAGATTGTTGCCTAAAATTTAGATTTTAATAGCATATGAACATATACTCTTACGTACTTATTCGTATTAGTGTGAAATGTTGGGATGTTTGATGTTTTAAAAATAAATTGAATAAGGATAACTTGAATTAATGTTATTTCTTCACGAATATATTATATATAATGTGACGATATTATCGTTACAAATCACTAAATTTTTATTTCAGGTGGACTTTTGATGGAAATATGGGTAGTTTTACCATGCCCCTCAATTTTGAAACAAAAAAATTATATTTTTGGTTTCTTTACATGGAAAAAGACAATAATCTTGGCGGCCATCTTAGCATCTAGACTGTGCAGGGTAAGTAGTATAAACTGTCAGGAACTAGACTGTTCTTTTTAGTTTTTTATGATGTTTTACTTTTGTTAAAAACTAAAATGATGATGTACACGCATTAATTTGCCAGAAATTGGCATAATCATTTTTTTTTGAGTCCGGAGAACTAAATTATATATTAGGTATAATTTTTTTCTTTACTTGTATTTGTTACTAAAGTTAAATATTACTTTTATAAAAGTTTTGGCTTTATATTTTTTTAACTTAATTTTTTCTAAAATTTTTGTTTGCAGCATTGTATTTAAAAGATTTTTAACACATTTTTAAGAAAATTTTATAAAATGTTGCTTTGTACCACCAGCAAACTGAATAAAAACTAATAAAAACTGATTAAAAAAACGAATATGCCACGTATTATCTGTTATACAAATATTTTATTTCCAGATGAAGCTGCAGCAAGAAGAAATTCCCTTTCATTACGCACCACCATGAATACGAAGCTTCATATTGCCATAGAAAACTGATTATGGATGCTGCAGATAGAGACAGATATCAAACACCAAAAAGAATAGATTTAAACATGAGGATATGTACTGGTAATAATGCCATATGGTGCCTGCGAACCTTAATATACTGCTTTGCTCTCTTTGAACTAAACTAAATTTTTTAATGAAAAGCTTAATTCTGAATTTTCTAAATAAAGTAAAAAAAATGTTATTCAACTGCTTAATTAAAAAATGAGGAAAAAGTGTTTGTTTTTTTATTAAAAAAACTTTCGAAATTTGAAACTATTGTTGTTAAAAATTTTTAGCTCTCCAAGGCGTTTTGATTTTTAAAAAAATTAAATTTAAGCATTTTAGATTTTTTTACTAACAAACAGCATTTTTTTACGTGATACCGTATATGTTTGTCTTATTAATGCTTATTTATTTAACCAATTAATGTTATTGTGCTAAGTGGGTAAATTGTTGTAATATAAATGACAATATATTCAGGGTATATACAAAACGTATATAGCTTATATTTATTATCATAAATTTGTAATGGACATTCTTCATTGAATATATCAGTGTTATAAGGACCTAAAATTTGCACAAATATACATTTTGTATATCGTGATTGATATCGACAGAATATATACTATATAAATATATACCCTAACTGATATACCATAGAAAATTAAATTTGGTGTAATAGAAATATAACTCGAATATTTTTGTGGAGTAATTGATACATTTTCAGAATATACTTATAACGTATATTTCGTGGATGTTACCTAATGGGCACCTCTGGATCTAAATTGGATCTGTTTTGGAACTCCTATGCACGTCGGGTGAATATCTGGATAATATCTAGGGCAATATCCTTCTCCTTTTTTGAATATACGCTGGATATATGTGCAATATTTTTTTGCTATGTGGGAAATTAGCCATTCAGTTAGTAACTTTTTTTTATAAAATTTAGCAAACTTATTTAAAGAAGCACCATTGGCAGGTCATAGCAACAAAAGTAAATGACCGATGGAAGGATCCTAATCTATGTATATTTCGGGTTCTTTGATTTCTTGAAAGAAAAACAAATTTACGCATAAGATAACCGGGCTTTACTGTTGTTTTTATCCTATGTACAAATGTTGCCATATCCCAGCAAACACGCATTAAAAAAATAATACTTTTTAAGTACTGGCTTTCCAAGCTGCCGATAACGGCAAAGTACTAAGTAAGAAGTACTTAGTTAGTATTGATTTGGACCAACGGCCAGCAGTTATATTTTTAGTACAGAAAAAGCTTTACTTTTATTGTATTTTCTTGGTACTTTTTTAGTAATGGTAAAAATATAACGTATAAGTACTGAGTAGAAAGTAGTTTCAGAAAAAAATTAAACAAAAATAAAACAACATAATCTCACACCCTAAAGCACAATACATTCTAGATTCTAGGGACACCCCCAGAATGACCTATTTGGATGTTCTTAATAACTCACAAAAGTCCCATTTAGGTCAAATTACAACCTAACCCAACCCGCATAACGTCAGAAGGGGATAATGATTTTTACAAGTGTCAGTACCCTGCCAAAAAAACCGCAAAAAAACTCGTCAAAGCTGACAAGTTTTGATAGGATCTAACGGTCAAAGTTGACGAGATTCAATTGTTTTTAATATCGGTTTGTGAAACACCATTGTCTGGTGAAATCTTATATAACTTTGAACAGTTTGTGGCTGAGTTTTCATCAGCAGTCTTGTGAACTTTTATAAGAGTTTGTCAGATTTCATTGGATTACTGATTGATAAAGTTTATGAGATTCTATGAGGAGAAGGATACATCTTTGACTTCTGAAAATCTACGAGATTTTACAATATTTTATGAGGAACCCTAAAAGTTTTAACAAGATTTTATAAGATTTTGTGATAACAGCCCTAATAACACCGGACGTCCCCGGGACGTCCTTTTTAGGTACCCATAGGTCGGGAACGTCCCAGCTCCAAATTGTACGTTTTTAGTACGTTTCAATTAATTGGTTTTAGAAACATTTCCAGTTGAACGTTCAAGAGACGTTTTTTATATGGCTCCTTTACTTTAAAATAGTTTCAGCCTTAATACGTTCATTCTAAAAACGTCCAAAATATTACATTATTGGGACGTTCTGAAGTGTCGTGGGCGGAACGTCCATGGACGGTTTTTTTAAACAAGGGAAATTTTTATCTATCGCACGAACGTTCCAAAAACGTCCAAAAAACACGTTAAGACGTTTTGAAGTGGCTTGAAATTGTTCGTTTGTAAGATATTTTCAATAAATAGTTTTAAAAACATGCGGGTCGAACGTTCAGAGGACGTTCTATATATCTATACCACGAGCGTTCCAAAAATGTCCAAAAAAATACATTAATGGGACGTTTTGGAGTTGACTTTAAATCGCATGTCTATAAGATGTTTTCATTAAAACGTTTTTTTAAGTCTTTTAAACAAGGGACGTTTTTAAAACACGTAGGCGAAACGTCCAGGTGACGTTATTTTTAAGTCTTTTAAACAGGGGACATTTTTATCTGTAGCACGAACGTTCCAAAAACGTCCGGAAAAACACATTATTAAGACGACGTTCTGAAGTGGCTTTAAATTGTACGTTTGTAAGATATTTTCATTAAATAGGTTTAAAAACATGTGGGTAGAACGTTCAGAGGACGTTCTTTTTAAATCCTTTAAACAAGGGATATTTTTATCTAGCCCTAGCGTTCCAAAAATGCCCAAAAAAATACATTATTGGGACGTTCTGACTGACTAAGATGTTTTTATTAAATCGTTTTTAAAACACGTAGGCGGAACATCCAGGTGTCGTTTTTTTTAAGTCTTTTAAACATGGAACATTTTTATCTGTAGCACGAACGTTCCAAAAACGTCCGAAAAAACACATTATTAAGTGGCTTTAAATTATACGTTTGTAAGATGTTTTCATTAAATAGGTTTACCCAAGTAGCACCCGTCGTACTCAGGACGTCTCATTAAGGTCCGAATGTCCCAGTTGTAAAACGTACGTCCTGGGGACGTTTGAAGTGGGACCAAAGATTGGTTAGGAACACTTACACGTCCTCATGCAGGACAGAATAACTATAAAATTAGTTTATACATATTTCGTGATTGGTTTTGATTGATTGCGCATAACTATAAAATTATTTTATACATATTTCGTGATTGGTTTTGATTGGTTGCTATTTAATTTGTTTTTTATTGATTTTTTTAAAGTTATTTATATTGATAAAATCCATTAAGGCTCAAACGACCTAGGTCCAAAACCTACGTTCGGGGGACGTTTGAAGTGGGACCAGAAATCGGATAGAACCACTCAAAGAATTTTAGGGCGTCCTGAGGACATCCATACTATAAAATTGATTTATACTTATTTCGTGACTGATGGTTTGGATTGGGTCCCATTTTAATTGGTTTTTATTGATTTTGTAAGTTATTTGGTCCAAAATTTACATTCTGGGGACGTTTGACGTGGGACCAAAATTCGGATTAAACCACTCAAACAGATTTAGGACGTGCCCAGGACATCCCTATTATAAAATTGGTTTAATAAGTGTCGTTTTTTGGCGTAGAACACGGCGCTTGCGTGATTTTGAAATATGCCGTCACCGGTTTTTGCCATGGCCAAAATGAATTTCCAGTTACAGTATAATATTACAAACCTAACAAACTTTGTTTTTATTTCTTATCCCCGGTTTATAATTCCGTGGTTATCTTATCCTTTGTTATTTTAATGTATAAACCCACCATTAAATAACATTCCTTTCCTCTAAGAGGAATTCTCCCAATTGAATTTGGCACATTACCAAATCAGACTCCATCATTTTATTATTGAAAAAACAAAAAAGAATAGCAGGTGCGCTATCTCAAGTCGCAGACATCTGTCACAAAAACGTCCTTGGGACGCCCGCAACCGGACATCCCAGGGACGTTCTAAAACGGTGTAGGTTCCAAAGCGGATGTACCTAAGACGTCCTGTGAATATGTCCTGCAGGCGTTTTCTGTATACATCCCAGGGACGTCTTTGTCATACGTCCTGTGGACTAATTATTTTGTAACATTGGACCTCCCAGGGACGTCCTAAAGACGTCGTAGGTCCCAAAGCGAACGTACCTAAGACGTCCTGTGAATATGTCCTGCAGACGTTTTCTGCATACGTCCCAGGGACGCCTTTGTCGTACGTCCTGTGGACTAATTATTTTGTAACATACACAAATAATACCGTCGATTCAAAGCGAACGCGCAACGCGCTCTATTGGCGACACAAGCAAGCAGCTAACCAAATATCAAATAAAATATGTGAGTAACATTTCTCTCAAACTGTCCCATGCATAATATCTACGTACACCAGTATAATTTTGTCTAAGATGTACGTATATTATATATTATATTAGTGACTAGAGTAGTGTGTTTTCGCCGGTTCTAGGCCAAGAGCCAAGAGCCAGCTACATGTATTAACATAGGGATTTTAGAGAGCAAAAGAGCCAGCTACAGTTTGAGAGCCAAGAGCCAGCAACATGTATTATCATAGGGATTTTAGAGAACCAAAGAACCAGCTACATGACAGGGATTTTAGGGAGCCAAGAGCTAGCTACAGCATTACCATAGAGGGAGGGGGTGTGTGATTTAAAATTATTCCAGGGAGAGGGAAAGCCTAAAACTTTATAAGTTATAAAAAGTTAAATCTTTATTGCTTTGCTTTTATTTAGCAATGTGTCTTGAAAGTTATGATGTACCCAACACACAACAAATGAAATCAAATGAAAATAGATTAAGTACATTTAAAAACTGGCCAGAAGTATTAAAGCCTGAAGAACTAAGTTTGTCCGGGTTTTTCTATAAAAATGAAAACGACATAGTAGAGTGCCACTATTGTGACGCGCAGATATACAATTTTGTAAAAACAGACTGTCCTTTTTATGAACATGTACGACTCTCGCCAAATTGTGAATATGGTAAAATGATGTGGCAGAATAGGAAATTGAAACACAAACAAAATTACGAAAAAAGAATTCAAAAGTGGTTTTCAATATTAAGTATTATAAATGCATTAATATTATATAATTTATGGAAATAAAATAGCATTTAAAAAAGTATAGTTTTTTATATCTCTCAAGACATCTACTGCCGCACAAAATCAACTAAAATACGTCTACATAACAGATTAATAGGTAATAAAAAATACTTGTATAACTGATTTTGTTTCCCACATAAGATGTCTGCAGCTGCAAAACAGGTATTTATTACTAAGTCATAAAAACGACGACCGGTTACAAAACCAGTTTTGCATCTGCATAACAGATATTGAATAAGTAATAAAAATTACGCGTATACCCGGTTTTGCTATCCATGAAGATGACTTGCAGCTGCAAAAAAAACCTTTGTAGACATAAAAGAGAATCATGTTTAAGTAAACCATCATTCTCAGAACCTGCTTCAAAGAAGAGAAAAGTTATTTGTAAAAATTCAAAAGAAGAAGAACTGGTTCCCAAATTAGTTTTGACAAAGTGCAAAGACTGTGACGAGTGGTACATTAAAAATAAACTTAGTGCCCATTTACGATCGAACCTTCATAAAAAAGATTTATTGACGCAAAACAGTGGTCAATATGTGGAAATTAAATCAAAAGCATTTAAAAACAGAATAGTTTTTTTTTATACTATTACCATCAAGAAAAATTGTTGATATTGATGAATTTTTTAACGATATTAAACCAACATTCTGTAGACTGGTTTCTGTGGAACTTTTTGGAAGTTTTGTTTTGACCAGAAAAGAAATAATGGAAACAAAATCATTTAATACTCAAAATAAAGTTATAAAAGAGACAACCAATGTTGACAACATCTATGATGAATTTGCGTCGACTGTCAAAGAGAAGATGTCAACGTTAGCAGAAAACGGATCTGGATGGGCGCTAAAAGATGTCTTGTATTTAGAAGTTAATATTAACAAATAGAATCCATTACGTGCATCTTCATACGTTCCTTTACCAAAAGATATAGAAAAAAGAAAAGCTGTTGTCAACGTTAAGAACAACGATCAGTATTGTTTTGCATGGAGTGTGATTAGTGCCTTATATCCATCTAAACAACACGCCTATCGTTTAAGTTCTTATCCTGATTTTCATAACATTTTAAATGTTGAAGGTATTAAATTTCCTGTCAAATTAAAAGACATTAAAAAGTTTGAAGAACTTAACCAAATTTCTATAAATGTGTATGGTTTGGAAAAAATTTATAAAAATGATGAAGTGATAAATGAAGTTGTCGGTCCCTTGCACTACACAAAAAAAAAACTTCCTACTCATATTAATTTGTTACTAATAAGTAATAATGTCAACAACCACTATTGTTGGATAAAGGATATGTCTCGGTTGGTTTCTGCTCAGATTAATAAAAAATACCATAAAAAGTACTTTTGTGATGGATGTCTAATTTATTTTACATCTGAAGAAAAATTGCAAAGACATCAATTATATGATTGCAACCAAACAGTGACATCATTGCCCACAACCAACATTAGAACTAACAAATAGGGAGAAAATGTTCCAGAAAACATACATCAGTTTGAAAATGAAAAAAAATGAAAAAAAACACTAACGTATAAAGATACACTAAAAATACTTTTAAACATGATCCATTTGCTTTTTGTTTTTTGATTAAATGTTTTTATGATGATTCATGATCAGTCATGGATTATTATTTTGGTGAAGACGCGGCTGAGGAATTTTGCAAAAGAATTGAAAATCATGTTCAAAGGATTTATCACAACCATCTAAAACATGTTGTACCAATGGCTCCCCTAACATATGATGAAAATATTAATTTTAAATCCGCAAAAGTATGTCACATATGTTCCAAAAACTTTAAACATGAAGATGAAATTGTAAAAGATCATGATCACCTAACAGGAAAATATAGAGGTGCAGCTCACAGTATTTGTAATCTAAATTACAAAATATCAAATTTTATGTCAGTGTTTTTCCATAATTTGACTTATTATGATAGCCATCTATTTATAAAGCAGTTATGTTGTGAAAACGATCAAATTAATGTTTTAGGACAAACTAAAGAAAAGTACATCTTATTTTCCAAAATGATCTTGGTAGATAAAAGAGAAGAAATGGGAAAATCTAAAAATATTTATATCAAAATCAGATTTCTCGACTCGTTTCGTTTTGCTTCAACATCATTGGAAAAGTTAGGTGAAAGTTTAGACACCTCTCAATGTATCGAAATTAAAAAACATTTTAAAAATCCTAATCAATTCAATGAGATTCGAAAAAAAGGTATTTATCCTTATTCATATGTGAATTCTTTCGATAAGTTGTATGAAAAACAACTACCAACTATTGAGAACTTTTATGATAAGTTAAAAGAAGAACCATTAAGCCTTACGGATTATAACAGAGCTCTTCACGTTTGGAACTTGTTTAATTGTGAAACTTTATTGGATTTTACAAGAATATATTTATTTTCTGACGTCTTAATCTTAGCAGACTTTTATGAGTCATTTAAAAGTTTATCTCTAAATATTTATAAGTTAGATCCAGCTCACTACTATACATCTCCAGGTTTAAGTTGGGATGCAATTTTAAAAAGTACACAAGTTAAATTAGAATTACTTACTGATATAGATATGTTGTACGAAAAGCTGAAGCAAATAATGAATTGATTCCAAATTATAATAGTGAAAATCCAAAAACATTTATAATGTACCTAGACGCTACAAATCTCTACGGTCACAGTATGAGTCAGTATTTACCTATTAGCGATTTTACTTGGGTGACTAAATCTGAAATTGAAGCAATAGATCTACAATCCATAGCAGATAATTCGGAACGTTTTTGAAGCAGACATTGATTATCCAGACCATCTACATGAAAAACATAATGAATTTCCATTTTTGGCTGAATGCAAAAATAAGAAGTTAATATGTAATTTAGATAACAAAAAGAATTATATCTTGCATTACAAAAATCTTCAGCAAGCTATTTGAAATGGTTTGCAGCTGGTTAAAATCCATAGAGGAATAAGATTTAAGCAGTCATAATTCCTAAAATCCTACATAGATTTAAACACACAATTGCGAAACAAATCAAAAAATCAGTTTGAAAAAGACTTTTATAAATTATTTAACAATGCTATATATGGTAAGTCACTGGAAAACGTTGACAAAAGGCAAGATATCAAATTAATTACACATTGGCAAAATATTGCAAGAAAGCAAGGAGCTCAAACATTAATTGCTAAACCAAATTTTAAAAACTCATCAATTTTTACTGAAAACTTGGTTGCCATTCAAATGGCACGAGTAAATGTTACCCACAATAAACCTGTTTATATTGAATTTTCAGTTTTGGAATTATCAAAGATTTTTATTATGAACTTATAAAAAACAAATATGATGAAAACACAATTTTGTTATACACAGATACTGATTCTTTAATACTAGAAATTCAAACCAATAACTTCCATAGAGATATTCAAAAAAACCTGGAGAGGTTTGACACATCAAACTACAGCGAAGACAATTTACATAACATTACCAGAAACCAATCTATAGTGGGACGCATGAAAGATGAATATGCGGGAGAACTCATTGTAAGCTTTTACGGTACAGGTGCTAAAGCCTACTGTGTCAATATAGCAGATGGAACTAACAAAAACGCAAAGGGAGTGAAAAAGTATGTTATTAAGAACTCCATTACTAAAGAAGATTAACAAGAGGTTGTTGCGAACGATGAAACAAAATACAGAAAAATAAATGGTTTCCGATCGATTTTTCATGATATTTACACACAACTCAAAAATAAAGTAGCACTATCAAGATGACAAACGATGTGTTGTTCCTGGAACTTTTAAAACATCATAAAAATATTAGGAAGTTTATATCTTGTTAACAGACCTTAAATAAAAAACAATGATTAAAAACAAAATACATTTATTAATTCACGAATTGTGAGTTTTATTTAATCCTAGCCATTTTACGAAAACTTCGTTTCCTTTTCTTCTCAAAACTTTTTCAACAAGATAAACATCTGGATATTTTACTTTTTGCAATTCTTCTTTGTAGAAACCTCCTTGAATTTCTTTCCTATTTTGATCTTCAATCAAATAAGTGATCGGATTAGTCATTTGTATTTTCTTCACAAGAAATATTTCATTTGATCAATTAGGTGTGTATCCTTTTGAAAAATGTTCCTATATTTTGAAATACGAACAGAATCTCCTGCTTTAAATTTTGGTTTTAGTGGATCTATTATTTTTGTATGACGATATACTTTCTTAAATAATTCGTTTTCATTTTTTTTAGAAACATTGATTGGTTTTATTCCAATTGTAGAATGTATTGTTTGGTTATAGTCATTAACAATTTCGTTGAGAATATCAATCCAATTGTAAGATCCACGCATACTAAATTTTTTTCACATTGTATTTTTTAAAGTTCTGTTTATCCTTTCCACTATACTAGCTTTTAAATTTGAAAAAGTACTATAATGATTTACGTTGAAATCGCTCATAAGTTTTTTAAACCGAGCATTTACAAACTCTGTTCCTAAATCAGTTTGCAAATTTTTTGGTGCAACTTTAGCATCTTCCAAAATTGATTTCATAGGATTTGTTACGTGTTCAGCTCCTTTAGTTTTAACAGTTCTTGCCCAAACATATTTAGAAAATGCATTTATCACAATCAAAATATATTTATTTCCCCTATTATATCGAGCATATGGAATCATTGAAACCAAATCAGCTTGCCAAAGGTCATTTAGTGATTTAATAATGACTTTTCTTCGGGGATACTTTTTTCTTGCCGGTTTATGTAATTCATCAACAACAGACTTTTTAGATCCATATTTGAGTAGTACTGATATGTCTTACGAATTTAATTGATATTTAAGTAAAAGCGTTGCATGAAAATTAGTGGTGTTATTATTAAATAATCTTTCAAAAGAAATTATATCATTTTTCTTTAATTAAATATTTAAAACTTTTTCAAGGCCATATGATTTAAAACCACCTTCATTTCTTACGACTATTATTAAATCACTGGGTTGAAAATTTACTGATTCTATTATTCCAGTCTTCAATGGAAATATATATTGACTTAAATTGTTTGATTCTTTAAAAAATTTTCGTGTATTTTCCGAGTATTTTCCAAAAAATATTAATGGTAAATAACCACAAAAAGAATCTGGTTTTTTAAACGAATTTACGTTTTGCTCTAATGATTTGAGTTTGCTGGTGTGCCTTTTTGGTTTTTTTTCATGATCAATAACTCTTTTCGACAGATAGCAAAAAATTGCTTAATTCAGTTTAAACAGTAATTAGCTTTTGGTTAAAATTTGTTTCAACCCTAGTAATACTTTCTACATTTTTTTGAATGTTTTCTTGAAAAGAAACAAATTTTTTATCCACCTCAATGAAAGCTTTATCTACATTATCAATATAATTTTTTTAAATATTAAAGTTTTCGGTTATTTTATCTTTTAGCAGATTTTTAAGTTTAATTATCTCTTGCTTAAAATTGTCTTCAACATTGCCTATATGTTGTGTTAATTCTAATTCTTTAGCTGCTATATTTTTCTGAAGATTTTCTTGCAAAATTATTAATACTTTTATCAAGATGACTTAATCCATCATCCAAATTATTAAATGATTTTTCTAGTTTTATAACGTTTTTGATTAGTTCTTTATTCAGTTCTTCTTTAAATTTTTAATTAGTTTTATTGACTGATTTTAGTTATTTTTTAGTATATTCTTTAAGATCTTCAAATTCATTATCAAGACCAGTTTTCGTTTTTTCTTAAACATCACCAAGGGAATTGATACCTTCATCATAAGATAATTTTATAATATTTAATTAATTTTAAATAGAATCTTGAAATTCATTAAAAGTAACTTTAAGTTTTAAAAATTCGTTTTCATAATATCTTCCAACTGTTAAAATTTTTTCTTGTAGTAATTCATAAGATGTCTGTCCCTGTTTAAATTTATCATCAATAAACTTATTAAACTCTTTTTTATTTTTTTTTCAAGTATGTTTTCAAGTAAACCATTTTTTAGATTTTCATTTATATCTTTTTTATCATTTTGAATCGTTTCAAGTTTTTTTTCAAAATCTGACTTTTGTTTATTATTTTTTTCTATTAAATCATGTATTTGAGTAGTATGTTCTTCACCCTTCTTTGTATAATCTTTAATTTGTTGGTTTAGATCTGAGATTTTTAAGACATTTTCTTGAATATTTTTAAAGTAATTTTGCTTAACAAAATTATTATTTTTTTTTTAAAGAATCAATTTCAGTGGTATTTAAAGAACTTGTGCTTTTTATAGCAGAATAATCATTCAAAATGGGGTTTTTTTCCAAATACCTTTGTACAATATTTTCTATTGCTAGTTAATCAGTTTTTTGACCGCTCATGAGATCTTCAATTTTTTTTATTTCATCACGATTTATTATCTACTTTATTTAAATCACTTTGTGTAGCTAGATTTAAAATATTCTCGATATTTTTTGAATTTGTTCTTTAATATCCTCAATTTTATTTACACTTTCATCATAAATTTTAAGTTTGCTTTTTAAATTTTCTATAATATCTTGTTTTAAATTGATCTTTTCAATTACTTACTTTATTTAATTTTTAGAAAATATAGTCTCTGATATGTTTGATATAATTTTATTTTCCAAGTTTGATAGTTTTTCAGTTAAAAGAAGGTCTGGCTGGTTTGTAAAGTTATGTTGAGTTTCTCTTATTTCTTTTTCTAAATCAACTTTTTTGCCAAAATGTTTATATCTGGAGTGTTTGCTTGGATTTATTTTTTTAAACTCTCTAGTGTGGAGTTATCTATAACTATACATGTATCAATCTTACTTTTTATAGCATTGTATTTGTTTATGTTTTCAATTTCATTCATATTTTTAATTATTAGATCCTTATCATCCTTAATTAAATTTACTTGTTATTGTAAGTCACCTAGCTTTTTATTTAAAAATTTTTCCTGTTGTTTTCTAAACAGTTAATGGGTTTCATTTAATTCCTTTGTGAAATCGTCTTTTTTTACAAAAAAATTTTTGACTGTTTAAAGAAGATGAGTTTAAGTTTTTTGTTTATATTTTCAATACTAATATCATTTGTATTAATCCTTTTTTTCACCTTTTCAATCTCAATTTATGAAACACTGCCTGTTGGAGCAAACTGTGCAATGTGTTTTTGTACATTTAGAAAAACTTTATTTTCAGTATCAGACAAGTCAATTTTGGGTTTTTTATGCTTGGAAATATGTTTCCAAAACTTATCTACAGTCATGGTTTTGTTTGTAATGAATTAGTAATCCGTTTTGTCACTCTTTTAGAGGATAATTTTAGCCTCTTTAAGTTCTTCAATTATTGACATTATTTCTTTGTTATGTCCCATATTTGCCGCTTCCTGCGAAGCCAACAAAAGTCTTAGTGGATTAACTAATTCATTGGGATCATCAAAATATACATATTTTATTTTTTTGTTGGATAAAATCATAGAACCTCCTTTTTTTACTTGACACTAATGTATTTGTTTTTGACCTTGTTGTTCTTGGTGGTAAAGGTTTTGAAAATGAAGTTGTTCGTGCACGACCTGTTTCTTGTTTCAAAATACCCTTTTTAATAAATATGGTCGAATAATATCCATATATTTGAATTTTGGATCTTTATTTATTTTGTAGCCATTGGTTCTTTTCAATATATGCATGTAATTTTCCAAGTCTTCTCTTTTGAAACCAACTGGATGTTTTTTAAGTAACAATTCATATAATCCAACTGTCCCTAAATATTTAATATTTTTTACTTCAATGTCTTTCCCAATAATTTTAAGCTCTGAGTCTCCAATATAAAATTTTTCTTTGTCTGTATTATGAAAATCTCTATAAGTATGATCAAATTTATCATCAACGTCTCTAACTGATTCATCAATATATGTTCTGGGGAGGTCGTCAAATGAATTTTATGTATGCTGGTAAGGCAGATAAATTTTGAAAACTCTCTCTTATTTCGTTAGCAGTCTGATCTATAGTAGTATCACTTATATTACTAGAAAAGAAAGAAGACCACCGGTAGGTAAATATTCATGATAGGTACTTCTCTTAGGAAATGTAGTAGAATTCAATTTTTGAGACAATAGTAGAGTTAAATCTTTAAAATTGATTTGGTGATACAGGTGGACTTTTTATTTCTTGCTTTATGTTTGATGTAGTTTTAACGTTTGATAAAAATTCTTGCAATGGTTTCGTGATTCGATACAATTCCTTTTCTCTTTTAGAATGGGATGCAATTAAATCAGATTTCAAGTCTTGTAATTTCCTTTTTATGGCATTTCTTGTTTTTACTAATTGGCTAGCTTTTTTTCTATCCATGTTTTCTTAGAACGTTAACATAAGTAGTGATATAAAATTTTTTAATTGTATGGTATTTATAGGTAAATAAACGTGTCAAAACCTTTCCTGTATTTACCTATTTAAATTACAATCTTTATCGACTACAATAAAACCATGTTGTTATTTCCAACACAATGAGCAAAGTTCTTTAAATTCTTGAAAAGACATATCAACATCAATATAATCATCATAGATGTGATGTAAATTAGTGTTGTCTAGTTGAAATATAATCAGTAAATTTGCACTATCTCTTATAAGCTGTTTTGGTATTGAGGGATAAGTTTGACTTAGGTAAAAACAATCAGCACTTTTATGTCTAGAAAAACAAAAATAATCCCGTATTTTGCTTTGATTACCACAAACCATATCATCAAATATTACAACTGAATTATCCTTAATTTCGCTTGGTGAAATAATTTCATTTTCATCATTGTTTTCATAATAATCAATTTCTTTAATTGGTTTAAGTAGTTCTTTTAGATATTCATATTTTGGGTGATGTAAAGATTTGGAATAAACATAAACGTTTTGAAAACGTAATCCATTTTTGTCCTCTAATAAACTTATAAGAACATTAGTTTTTCCACAACCTGAAGGACCAACGATCAATCCTCTTTTACAAGTTCCTCCAAAAGGTTGTCATGATTTTTAATAGGAATTGAAAAATTTTGCTACTATTCGCATGATTACGTCAGCTATATAAGTAAGAGAAAATACTTGATCTGTCAGTATATATAAATGCGTGTACGGAACAAACGTAAGATTATTAGACAACCCACTGTTAAAAAGAAAGGAAGGGGTTTGTTAAATACATTAATCAACAAATTACCTTTCGAACTACACATACCATTTTACTATTATTGCGGTTCTAATACTACCTAACAAAAAGATTAGCAAGAGAACCGAGGAATTATCAAATTGGATGAGGCTTGCAAAGAACACGACATTGCATATTCAAAAAATTTAGATCTTATTAATAGACATAAGGATGACAAAGTTCTTGCTTCAAAAGCAGCGGAGAGAATAAATGCATCCGACGCAAACCTAGGTGAAAAAATAGCAGCAACTGGAGTAACTGAAGCAATGAAATTAAAAACAACTTTTGGAATGGGTTTAAAAAAACGTCATTGACGTAATGTTAAACGAAAAAACACAGGAAGGGGGATACCTTTTAAGAACTTAAACACAGCTACAAAAACAGCACTATCATCATTAAAAGGTTATAAGGTTATCCCACCAAAGAAAAGAATTATTTCAGTCCCAAAGATTGGGGGATTTTTGCCGTTTGTAGTACCTGTTTTGTCTGCTCTCTCATTGGGTGGAGGAGCTGCAGGAATAGCCAAAGCTGTTAATAATGCCAAAGCGGCAAAAGATAAACTTATTGAAGATAAAAGACATAATCAAGCCATGGAACACATTTCTATTGGCAAAGGACTTTATTCAAGACCTTATAAGCAAGGCTGTGGTCTGTTTTTAAAATCAAATACAAAAAACTGATAAAAGGACTACCTTACAGACCTCCAACAAATATTGATCTTCTTAAATATTCAAAAAATATCCCACATTTTCGTGGTGTTTTTATGCGTAATGACTTACCGAAAAAAATTAGAAAATTTTAAAATGGTATAATCAATTTAGATAGTAAAGAAAAATAGGGAACCCATTGGACCGGATATGTAAAAAAATAATAATAATTTCATACCTTGACAGTTATGGAAATTTAAAACCACCTTTGGAGGTTGTTAAATATTTTTTAGATGATAGTCATAATGTTGTAATGTATAATTATAAAAATTATCAACGGAAAGATTCAGTTATCTGTGGACATTTGTGTTTAGTTTTTATATAACAACAGTTTATAACTTGTATTAGTATTACATCAACTGTAAAACAATAATGTCGCTTACAATTTCTCTGTCAGGCAATTCGGCTGAGTTGTCTGCTTCATTTAATCCACCAATTTACTTAGATGATGGTGAATATGTTGTTTGTCTTACGAATTTCGAAACTTTTAATGCGATACCCAATATAGATGAACGAAATAATAAATTTCATTATGGTAATAAAACCATTGAAATTCCATCAGGAGCTTACGAATTGACTGATATTGAGGATTATTTACAAGATGGGCTTTCTAAAGAAGGTGTTAGCTTAATACTACGTACCAACAACAATACTTTACGTTGTCATTTAAAATGTACTGACGATATTCGTTTTAGTAAAGATATAGGAAATATTTTAAGATTTAGAGATGATCTCTACACAGCTGATAGAATACATATTTCACAAAAACCTGCTGAAATTATTAAGGTAAATGCAATATTAATCGACTGCAGCATAGCTGATGGATCTTATTTAAATAACAATCCCGTACATGTATCGAGCAATCGAGCATTTTGGTTGATAAAAAGGGTAATTTTAATGTATGTGTCCCACTCAAAATTTTAATGGGATTCTTTGAAGATATAGAAAAATAATCTTATACTCAAAACAGCAACTTGTTTTAATAAGATCCAATTCTGACAATAACTGTATTTTTAATGACATTGTTGGTCAAAAAGTAAAAATTTCGATCACAAAACTAACATGGAATATGCCTCATGTAACCGTTAATATCCCTACTGAACTGAATTTGTCAAATTTTATTAACAAAGATGTTGAAATACCAATAGCTTTTAGAAGATGGGAGTTAATAGAGTGTCCTGAATTGCTTAAAACAAACAGACATAATTGGCAAGTTAAAACATCAACCAAAGCTGAAGTTGCATGACATGTTATAGTTCCTTTTCAAAAAAATAAAAATGATAAATTAAATGAAAATATTAGCAAATTTTACGATGTTAGAATCCGCAATATTAACGATTTTTTAAATTCTGAAAGATATCCATACAAAGATTTCTATGTAGACTTGGAAAATAACAAATTTGCTTCCTTATATGAAATGTATTCGAAGTTTAGGGCTTTATACTATCATATTCCTTTCAGAATATAAAGAGATATCACCCATAATATACATCGATTGTTCTTCTGTTCAAAAAGAAGCTGCACAGAGTGCTAATGTTTCAATGAGAATCACTTTTGAATGCCACGAAGATGTATCGGAAAAAACGACATCATTTGACAAAAACAGTGAAACAGCTTTAATGCGAATGTACAAAAAATATATTTTCTCTATAAAATCGAATTACTACATATTTTGATATGAGTTCAAGAAATGTGTTCAAAAAATACTTGTAGAATTTGCTAAAACCTTAAAAATTTAAGAATACTGAAAGAAGCCATAAGTTTATACAGTGAAAAACAAATTATTTTAAAAATGTTTGCCAACTTAACAATATGAATTTGTTATTTTAATAGATGTTCAAGGATTTAAATTGGAAAACAACAAATTTGTTCCTAAAGAATTGGCTGCTTATGATGTAACGCGAATTTCCCATTATATTTTTAAACCACCCTATGGGATTCAACATCTTTCACCACAGTTACATAAGGAAGCCAACTGGATGATGGAAAATCATCATTGTATACCATGGAATGCAGGTTTTACCCAGCTTCATAAATTTTCGGAAATATTACAAAAATTGACAGAAAAACTGGATACAGTTCATATCAAAGGAAAGGAAAAAGCTACATATTTAAGCAGATACTCTTTAAAACCAGTTATTGTGTTTGAAGAGACCCCAAAACTGCTCAAAGAAGACCCAAAGTGTTTTTACCACACAAAGTGTCCATGCTTTTGTGCATTGTCGAATGTATTTTACCTCCATGATAACTAACTACTAGTAAAACATAAACTAACATTTTTAGGCTTAAGAAATATACTAGTGGCGTTGGATATTTTGATTAAAATAGTCAATGGCGTTTAACATCATTTCCATCTTAAAGTTTTCCCAATGTTTTTTTCTCGCTTCTTTAGATGCATAACTATACACATATAATATTTTCACCTTATTAAATTGTTCATTAAATGTTAACGATTTATTCATGATCTTCTTTTAGTAGTTCAGGATAAAAATCAACAAGTTCCATCGCCAATCCATACGTCAAAGTATTTATATTTTTAATAAGATCCATAATGAAAATTGCTGTGTTAGTTACATCAACAGAGTTTTTTATTCCCATTTGAAGAATTTTTAAGCAACTATTGAATTCTAGATTTTTCAATATTTTAATGTGCTCATGTATTAAATGTCAGATTCTCCACAGTTCTGATAGTGTAGGGTTTGTTAATCATACTGTAGCTTTGCCTGTATTAATCACAATCAGATTTCCATAATCCATCTGTATAAAATTGATAAAAAAAAACTGGTAAGATCCAAACTCAAGGTGGTATCAACAGCTAAAAAGGATTCATCTATGATGTCTTTATACCCATAAAAGTTTTGCCAATCGAATTCTGTGAACTGGACAACATCGTTTTTTATTCCACCAATTAGTACACATGGAAAGAAAATTCCATTATAGCTTAAACACACACTAACAAACTTTATTTTTGATTTGTTAAGATAAAATTTTCAAAACAAATCATTTATATTGTTTATAAAGTGGTGGGAATGACTCCTACATGAATTTTATAAACCGGTTTGCCAAACCTGTTTTTTATAACTTATTAAATATCTGTTTGGCAGTTGCAAGTCATTTTGTGCTGTGCTTGTACTTGTTATGCAATTGCGAAACCCGTTTTGAATCAGTCGAAAAACCTTTTTTTTAATACTAATTAAATACCTGTTATGCAGCTGCGAAACCGGTTTGCTAATAATATGTTACAAAAATTGACAAACAGATGTTACATCCGGTTTATCTGTGAATGATGCTTTAATTAATGACAGGAAAACAGTTGTTTATTTACCGGAAGCATTTGTGATAGGATAAATAATAATAAAAAATCTTAATTTGAAGTAAAAATAGGACGATAACCAGGCTTTTCGGGTGGTTTTAATCCCAAAATTCTCCCTCAGTGCGTCAGTGCTATAACGGTATTAAGACATATGTATGTTCGTTAATGCGTTGAGTTACCCCCCTCAAAATTGTGTTGGTTATAAAAGAAAAAGAAAATAATATTCTTACATGATATTATGTATTCTTATTTCATATCTTTAAATTTATAATATTTAAACATAAGAAAACTTACTATTAACATACTTAAAATGCCTATGATAATGTAAAAATAACCGTAACTGCAATTCAAATCATTTTTTTCTCTAGGTACCTTCACCCAATCAGAAAATTCGGTGTAATTTTTTATTTGGTATTTTATTTTGTAAAAATAATCGGAATTCGTTAAAAGTTTCTTGTAAATATAATAGGTTAGGTAACGTAAACAATGTTTAACGTAGTTTACTCATTGTTTTGTAGCAATCATTTGAATCATTTTTGTTTAAACTTAAACAAATTTGAGTTGTTGTAGAGTTAGGGATATAATAGATAAATAATGTGTTTCCAATAAATGCGCTTAAAACCAGTAATGATGCAGCCTCCATTGCTATTTATTAACTAAAGGGTTTCATTGCTGGACATAAAATATAAATTAAAACGCAAAAACTCAACTTTGTGTGCATTATGTAATTGTTGTTCGAGGCAGCTCTGCGCGTGCCCATAATAGTTTGGTGATTATTCGAACGTCTCGTCACTGCTTTTAAGCGCGTTTATTGGTTCAAACTACTTTTCTTCTCTCAGGCGAACGATCACTTCCTATGACTGCCAGAATCCGTACCCTGGAACATACCGACTGTACACACTTCGACCCCGCTGTTTAACTACCTTTTTGAGATAGTTATCCCCTGACAGATATGCGGGGTCGAAGAGTGTAAAGGCGGCTATTTTTTGTGATGGTGTAGTATGCTGGATCTCTCTTAGACGAATGCATTTAGAAAGAGAAAATAATAGTAACTATGTTAAGCTCGCAGAAACGCGCCTTTTGCCGGAGTTGCGGTTCTCAAGGTATGGATCTTCACAGGATGTGCCATCTACGTCCATTTGTTGGAGTCCCATAAAATAAAGAAAAGTAAAATGCAGTAATCGTTATTTATAGAAACAAACTTTGGCAAAATCGTATTTTGTAGAAATCGAACTTTGAAGAAAAGTATATCAAAGAAATCGGAAAATAGAGAAACCGTAAAACGTAAAAATTGGTAAGGCGAAATCTGTTCCCTGCCTCTTTTTTTACAAACTTGACCGTCTTTTAGAGTAGGACTCGCACAGTTGTCGATTTTTGTAAAAACGCAGACATTAAAAAAAACTTCCACATTATAATTTATTCGTACAAAGTATTTAGTTTTAATAAACAGACAGGATGATCGTGTGAATTTTCACATTTATCTTAAGACATTTTTAAGAGGAAAAAGATATATATTTATTAATTAGCTAAATTAAAGTAAAAATGTTAGTTTAGAAAAAGAAAATATATTAAATTTTTGCATTTGGTTTTTAAATTCTAAGCATTTTTATATAACGTACCCTATGTCGATCTTCAACTGTTTTCGAGATATTAACAGTTGAATACTGTCATACTCTGGGTCTTCTATTTGAAATTTGATGTTGAACACTGATGCGTAATGTCAAACTCGTAAAAATCATAGTTTATTCTTTGGCCAACTATTCGCCTAGTATCTTGACAACCATATAGGGGCAAATTTAAATACATTTTAAATTTTTTAATTTTTCTATTTATGTCCGCGTTTTCCGGAAAATCGACCACCGTTCGTCATTCGAATGACTTTTGTGCGATCGGGCGGTCCCAGAATACGGAATTTTGAATTTTAATAGAAGTGGTCATTTCTCAGGGTATGATCGTTCTCTTACGCCCAGAATCGAGCCCCTGGTATGCTGGGTCTCTCTCAGACGAATGCATTTAGAAAAAGAGAATATTAGTAACTAAGCTATTAAGCTCGCAGGCATGGAACATGACAGGATGTGCTGTCTACATCGATTTTTTCTGTTCATGTTAGCTAATAGATGACGTCATAGCATTTTTGATATGAAAATTTAAGTATAATTCGGATATTCATAAAAATTAAAAACTTTTGATTATATACACCTGTAAACATAAACAATAATCTGTAAATTTAACCAATATTCAAAGATATTACAAAATCAAGGTCTTTTGCTTATATTTCTGGGAAATTTTAGGACCAAGTTTAACTGCGAGTCCCTATAGTTTGTAAAAAAATACAATAGAGAAAACATATTTCATAGAAATGAACAATGGCAAAATCTTACTTTGTAAAAATCGAACTTCGGAGAAATTATACATCGCAGAAATCGTAAAACAGAAAAACCGTAAAACGCAAAAATTGGTAAGGCGAAAATCTGTTCTATGCCTGATACCTGTTTGTACGTGCCCTTAGAAGAAGAAAGGGTGTAGATCAAGTTATTTTTTTTTCTAAACCAACCCAACTTGTTCCAACTTAAAAAACTTAAACCAACCCAGATCAATCCAAAACACTTAAAAAAGCGACCCAAACCAACCGACCACTTCTTGAAATTTAGCATAAAAAAATAAAAAAATGTCTTTCCTACCTTTCTTTTCTTTCCTAAGCTTCTCTTCCTTTCTTATTCTAAGCTCACATGCAAACACCTGTCAGGCAGAGAACAGATTTCGCCTTACCAATTTTTACGTTTTACGGTTTCTCTGTTTTACGATTTCTTTGCTGTACTTTTCTCCAAAGTTCGATTAGTACAAAATACGATTTTGCCAAATTTTGTTTCTATAAATAACGATTACTGCATTTTACTTTTCTTTATTTTATGGGACTCCAGCACCTTTCCTTAATTGCCGTATTCTTGAACGAACACCTGCCGCATCCAACGTTGCCAAATGTAATATATGTTTTAAACGAACTACTTTCAATTAACCATTTAAAACTTCTATGGTTTCTTACATCGCCTCAGCGATTTTTCTGTTTATGACCCTGTCAAAAAAACCGCATCAAAACTCTTTAAAAAAAACTCGTCAAAGTTGACAAGTTTTGATAGGATCCGACCACGGATGTAGAAACCTTGGGTTGCTAATACCTATGGGAAATTTTCATGAAAATCACTGCCGCGTATCTTCCGCCATTTTCGCCGCCATGTTGTGGAGATTTGGGTTGGCGACATTGGTTTCCTTAATTTTAAATAGTAGTGTGGGGACACTGACTGTCAACAGTGTCAAAATATGATTGAAATTGACATTTTTTTTGAAAGGTTATTTTTGTTGTTGTTTTTTAATACAAAAACAAAAAAGTAAAGAAACAAGTCATAAACAGCGGTCACGCCATTTATCTCTCTCATTTGGTCTGGAGTATGTGCAGGTTTCGAACAAATAAATCACAATATGGAATCATTGCCCTCCAATTTATAAACTCAAAGAGCACTGTTAAGCCACACGTTATAAATTGTATTAAACGCTCGGTTCAACCATTGCTGCTGGCGCTCCCGCTGAAGATACACCTTGATTACGTTGATCTGAATCTGCACAGGGACTAAAACAGCTAAGAACAGATGCACCAACGTGATACAGTAATAAAAAATAAATTAATAGAGGGAGATACTTTGATAATAGCATATATGACTCAGGTGAAAGCCTGAGCCATGGCAAGTCAAGCAACATTTAGCGATCACAAAAAAAGTACATCTTTGGCACATGGAGTCGAGCATGGAGTTTTACAATATTTGAAGACCTTGGCGGAAAAACCTATTAACTAACATGTGTCGACCATACCTTCCCTAAGTTAACAAGTTATTACTAAGATATCCTTGAGTTTTGGTAAGTTTTCAGCATTCAACATTTTTTTTGTAGCTTTATCTTTTATAAAAGATGTGGGATTTTGCTCAAAACTGCATATGTTGTAGGTTTCACTGTCCTGATAAAAATCTATCATTGCTACACAGTGATCTGGTATGTGGTTTTTGAGATACTGCGTTCAAAGTTAAACATTTTGGTAGTCGGGCTTTTCCCTAAAATCAGTTTTTTGCGCTTTTTGTGAAAATGTAAATTATATTTATGAACCAAATTGTAGTCTGAGAATAAGTAGCAGTAAAATATAGGTTGCATCGCACTGGCATCACAAACATAAAAAATATTTAAATTCATATGACCAAGAAATGACTTTTAACAAAAGGAAAATTTAAATTGTTATGTTGCCACTTGGGGCAATGATAGATCTTCATCAAGATAAGCACAATCACACAGAAAGCCAGTTTCCATAAGGAAAGTGCATCATCCTTAAAAAACGAATCTACAAAAAAAAATGTCAAATGCTGAAAACTTACCAAAACTTAAGGATATCTTAGTAATAACTTTTTCTGCTGAGTTCTTCAGAATCAGAAAACTTTTATTACAAAAATTGTTAACAAAAAACATTGTCACAGTTGAATAAATAAGCGTCAAAATTTAGTATTAAAAATTAACATTAAGGTAAATTTAACCTAAGAATGTCTTTAAAATGTCATTTAGATATTAAGCAATGTTAACATTAAGGTTTTGTTAATAAAGATTAAAAAATAAATATATTTTTCTTTATTTCTAGTAAACTGGTAAAACATCTTATAATTGCTGGTCTTAAAATCTCACAAAAATACTGGCTACAATAATATCACACACATTGACAATGAAATCTTAAACTACTTACTAAAAATTACATATAGAAAGTTACAAGCACATGGAAATGACAACAAGAAAAAGAAAAAAAAATATACTGATAAAATACATATTAAAATTAATTTTTTAAATGTTCTTTTTAAAACTCATGAAGTATATTGTTCTAATTTTGTAAGTCGATGTGCAAAAGATGCACTTTTTTGTGATCGCTTGCCATCGCTCTGGTTTTCCAGATCCATATATGGTATTATCAAACTCTTGTCTTCTAGGTCTATAACAACCTCGGATTTATAAACTGTTGGCGCATATCTGTCCCTAGACATTTTAGTTCCTGTTTCAGATTCAGAAATCAACTTAATGAAGGTGTATCTTGAGCGGGAGCGCCAGCAGCAATGGTTGACAGTACCCTTTGAGTTTATTAATTGGGGGTAATGTTTCCATGTTGTAATTTATTTGTTCAAAACTTGCACATTCCCCAGACCAAATGAGAGAGATTATCATGGCGTGGCCGTTCAAGCATTTGTCTGTCTTTTAAATGGTTTTTATTGCTTGGTTCTTCACTTTTTTTGTTTTTGTATTAAAAAACAACGAAAATAACCTTTCTAGAAACGTCATTTTATGACACTGTTGATAGTCAGTATTCCCACTACTATTTAAAATTTAGGAACCATTGTCGCCAACCTAAATCTCCACAACATGGCGGCGAAAATGGCGGAAGACACACGGCAGTGATTTTCCCACAAGGGTATTATCAATCTCTTTCTTTTTTTACATCCGTGGATCCGACGGTCAAAGTTGACGAGATTCAATTGTTTTTAACATCGGTTTGTGAAACACCATTGTCAGGTGAAATCTTATATAGCTTTGAACAGTTTGTGGCTGATTAAAATATATTGTAACCTCACAAGTTTTCAACAGCAGTCTTGTGAACTTTTATAAGAATTTGTCAGATTTCATTGGATTACTGATTGATAAAGTTTATGAGATTCTATGAGATTTTACAATATTTTATGAGGAACCCTAAAAGTTTTGACAAGATTTTATAAGATTTTGTGATAACAGTGATCTGATTTTGATGAGGTTTGACAAGATCCAGTTAAATTTCGTTGATCTTGACATCAGATTTAACCTGTTTAGTACGTTTCAATTAATTGGTTTTAGAAACATTTCCAGTTGAACGTTCAAGAGACGTTTTTTATATGGCTCCTTTACTTTAAAATAGTTTCAGCCTTAATACGTTCATTCTAAAAACGTCCAAAATATTACATTATTGGGACGTTCTGAAGTGTCGTGGGCGGAACGTCCATGGACGGTTTTTTTAAACAAGGGAAATTTTTATCTATCGCACGAACGTTCCAAAAACGTCCAAAAAACACGTTAAAACGTTTTAAAGTGGCTTGAAATTGTTCGTTTGTAAGATATTTTCAATAAATAGTTTTAAAAACATGCGGGTCGAACGTTCAGAGGACGTTCTATATATCTATACCACGAGCGTTCCAAAAATGTCCAAAAAAATACATTAATGGGACGTTTTGGAGTTGACTTTAAATCGCATGTCTATAAGATGTTTTCATTAAAACGTTTTTTTAAGTCTTTTAAACAAGGGACGTTTTTAAAACACGTAGGCGAAACGTCCAGGTGACGTTATTTTTAAGTCTTTTAAACAGGGGACATTTTTATCTGTAGCACGAACGTTCCAAAAACGTCCGGAAAAACACATTATTAAGACGACGTTCTGAAGTGGCTTTAAATTGTACGTTTGTAAGATATTTTCATTAAATAGGTTTAAAAACATGTGGGTAGAACGTTCAGAGGACGTTCTTTTTAAATCCTTTAAACAAGGGATATTTTTATCTAGCCCTAGCGTTCCAAAAATGCCCAAAAAAATACATTATTGGGACGTTCTGACTGACTAAGATGTTTTCATTAAATCGTTTTTAAAACACGTAGGCGGAACATCCAGGTGTCGTTTTTTTTAAGTCTTTTAAACATGGAACATTTTTATCTGTAGCACGAACGTTCCAAAAACGTCCGAAAAAACACATTATTAAGTGGCTTTAAATTATACGTTTGTAAGATGTTTTCATTAAATAGGTTTACCCAAGTAGCACCCGTCGTACTCAGGACGTCTCATTAAGGTCCGAATGTCCCAGTTGTAAAACGTACGTCCTGAGGACGTTTGAAGTGGGACCAAAGATCGGTTAGGAACACTTACACGTCCTCATGCAGGACAGAATAACTATAAAATTAGTTTATACATATTTCGTGATTGGTTTTGATTGATTGCGCATAACTATAAAATTATTTTATACATATTTCGTGATTGGTTTTGATTGGTTGCTATTTAATTTGTTTTTTATTGATTTTTTTAAAGTTATTTATATTGATAAAATCCATTAAGGCTCAAACGACCTAGGTCCAAAACCTACGTTCGGGGGACGTTTGAAGTGGGACCAGAAATCGGATAGAACCACTCAAAGAATTTTAGGGCGTCCTGAGGACATCCATACTATAAAATTGATTTATACTTATTTCGTGACTGATGGTTTGGATTGGGTCCCATTTTAATTGGTTTTTATTGATTTTGTAAGTTATTTGGTCCAAAATTTACATTCTGGGGACGTTTGACGTGGGACCAAAATTCGGATTAAACCACTCAAACAGATTTAGGACGTGCCCAGGACATCCCTATTATAAAATTGGTTTAATAAGTGTCGTTTTTTGGCGTAGAACACGGCGCTTGCGTGATTTTGAAATATGCCGTCACCGGTTTTTGCCATGGCCAAAATGAATTTCCAGTTACAGTATAATATTACAAACCTAACAAACTTTGTTTTTATTTCTTATCCCCGGTTTATAATTCCGTGGTTATCTTATCCTTTGTTATTTTAATGTATAAACCCACCATTAAATAACATTCCTTTCCTCTAAGAGGAATTATCCCAATTGAATTTGGCACATTACCAAATCAGACTCCATCATTTTATTATTGAAAAAACAAAAAAGAATAGCAGGTGCGCTATCTCAAGTCGCAGACATCTGTCACAAAAACGTCCTTGGGACGCCCGCAACCGGACATCCCAGGGACGTTCTAAAACGGTGTAGGTTCCAAAGCGGATGTACCTAAGACGTCCTGTGAATATGTCCTGCAGGCGTTTTCTGTATACATCCCAGGGACGTCTTTGTCATACGTCCTGTGGACTAATTATTTTGTAACATTGGACCTCCCAGGGACGTCCTAAAGACGTCGTAGGTCCCAAAGCGAACGTACCTAAGACGCCCTGTGAATATGTCCTGCAGACGTTTTCTGCATACGTCCCAGGGACGCCTTTGTCGTACGTCCTGTGGACTAATTATTTTGTAACATACACAAATAATACCGTCGATTCAAAGCGAACGCGCAACGCGCTCTATTGGCGACACAAGCAAGCAGCTAACCAAATATCAAATAAAATATGTGAGTAACATTTCTCTCAAACTGTCCCATGCATAATATCTACGTACACCAGTATAATTTTGTCTAAGATGTACGTATATTATATATTATATTAGTGACTAGAGTAGTGTGTTTTCGCCGGTTCTAGGCCAAGAGCCAAGAGCCAGCTACATGTATTAACATAGGGATTTTAGAGAGCAAAAGAGCCAGCTACAGTTTGAGAGCCAAGAGCCAGCAACATGTATTATCATAGGGATTTTAGAGAACCAAAGAACCAGCTACATGACAGGGATTTTAGGGAGCCAAGAGCTAGCTACAGCATTACCATAGAGGGAGGGGGTGTGTGATTTAAAATTATTCCAGGGAGAGGAAAAGCCTAAAACTTTATAAGTTATAAAAAGTTAAATCTTTATTGCTTTGCTTTTATTTAGCAATGTGTCTTGAAAGTTATGATGTACCCAACACACAACAAATGAAATCAAATGAAAATAGATTAAGTACATTTAAAAACTGGCCAGAAGTATTAAAGCCTGAAGAACTAAGTTTGTCCGGGTTTTTCTATAAAAATGAAAACGACATAGTAGAGTGCCACTATTGTGACGCGCAGATATACAATTTTGTAAAAACAGACTGTCCTTTTTATGAACATGTACGACTCTCGCCAAATTGTGAATATGGTAAAATGATGTGGCAGAATAGGAAATTGAAACACAAACAAAATTACGAAAAAAGAATTCAAAAGTGGTTTTCAATATTAAGTATTATAAATGCATTAATATTATATAATTTATGGAAATAAAATAGCATTTAAAAAAGTATAGTTTTTTATATCTCTCAAGACATCTACTGCCGCACAAAATCAACTAAAATACGTCTACATAACAGATTAATAGGTAATAAAAAATACTTGTATAACTGATTTTGTTTCCCACATAAGATGTCTGCAGCTGCAAAACAGGTATTTATTACTAAGTCATAAAAACGACGACCGGTTACAAAACCAGTTTTGCATCTGCATAACAGATATTGAATAAGTAATAAAAATTACGCGTATACCCGGTTTTGCAGACATAAAAGAGAATCATGTTTAAGTAAACCATCATTCTCAGAACCTGCTTCAAAGAAGAGAAAAGTTATTTGTAAAAATTCAAAAGAAGAAGAACTGGTTCCCAAATTAGTTTTGACAAAGTGCAAAGACTGTGACGAGTGGTACATTAAAAATAAACTTAGTGCCCATTTACGATCGAACCTTCATAAAAAAGATTTATTGACGCAAAACAGTGGTCAATATGTGGAAATTAAATCAAAAGCATTTAAAAACAGAATAGTTTTTTTTTATACTATTACCATCAAGAAAAATTGTTGATATTGATGAATTTTTTAACGATATTAAACCAACATTCTGTAGACTGGTTTCTGTGGAACTTTTTGGAAGTTTTGTTTTGACCAGAAAAGAAATAATGGAAACAAAATCATTTAATACTCAAAATAAAGTTATAAAAGAGACAACCAATGTTGACAACATCTATGATGAATTTGCGTCGACTGTCAAAGAGAAGATGTCAACGTTAGCAGAAAACGGATCTGGATGGGCGCTAAAAGATGTCTTGTATTTAGAATTTAATATTAACAAATACAATCCATTACGTGCATCTTCATACGTTCCTTTACCAAAAGATATAGAAAAAAGAAAAGCTGTTGTCAACGTTAAGAACAACGATCAGTATTGTTTTGCATGGAGTGTGATTAGTGCCTTATATCCATCTAAACAACACGCCTATCGTTTAAGTTCTTATCCTGATTTTCATAACATTTTAAATGTTGAAGGTATTAAATTTCCTGTCAAATTAAAAGACATTAAAAAGTTTGAAGAACTTAACCAAATTTCTAGAAATGTGTATGGTTTGGAAAAAATTTATAAAAATGATGAAGTGATAAATGAAGTTGTCGGTCCCTTGCACTACACAAAAAAAAACTTCCTACTCATATTAATTTGTTACTAATAAGTAATAATGTCAACAACCACTATTGTTGGATAAAGGATATGTCTCGGTTGGTTTCTGCTCAGATTAATAAAAAAGACCATAAAAAGTACTTTTGTGATGGATGTCTAATTTATTTTACATCTGAAGAAAAATTGCAAAGACATCAATTATATGATTGCAACCAAACAGTGACATCATTGCCCACAACCAACATTAGAACTAACAAATAGGGAGAAAATGTTCCAGAAAACATACATCAGTTTGAAAATGAAAAAAAAATGAAAAAAAACACTAACGTATAAAGATACACTAAAAATACTTTTAAACATGATCCATTTGCTTTTTGTTTTTTGATTAAATGTTTTTATGATGATTCATGATCAGTCATGGATTATTATTTTGGTGAAGACGCGGCTGAGGAATTTTGCAAAAGAATTGAACATCATGTTCAAAGGATTTATCACAACCATCTAAAACATGTTGTACCAATGGCTCCCCTAACATATGATGAAAATATTAATTTTAAATCCGCAAAAGTATGTCACATATGTTCCAAAAACTTTAAACATGAAGATGAAATTGTAAAAGATCATGATCACCTAACAGGAAAATATAGAGGTGCAGCTCACAGTATTTGTAATCTAAATTACAAAATATCAAATTTTATGTCAGTGTTTTTCCATAATTTGACTTATTCTGATAGCCATCTATTTATAAAGCAGTTATGTTGTGGAAACGATCAAATTAATGTTTTAGGACAAACTAAAGAAAAGTACATCTTATTTTCCAAAATGATCTTGGTAGATAAAAAAGAAGAAATGGGAAAATCTAAAAATATTTATATCAAAATCAGATTTCTCGACTCGTTTCGTTTTGCTTCAACATCATTGGAAAAGTTAGGTGAAAGTTTAGACACCTCTCAATGTATCGAAATTAAAAAACATTTTAAAAATCCTAATCAATTCAATGAGATTCGAAAAAAAGGTATTTATCCTTATTCATATGTGAATTCTTTCGATAAGTTGTATGAAAAACAACTACCAACTATTGAGAACTTTTATGATAAGTTAAAAGAAGAACCATTAAGCCTTACGGATTATAACAGAGCTCTTCACGTTTGGAACTTGTTTAATTGTGAAACTTTATTGGATTTTACTTTTATGAGTCATTTAAAAGTTTATCTCTAAATATTTATAAGTTAGATCCAGCTCACTACTATACATCTCCAGGTTTAAGTTGGGATGCAATTTTAAAAAGTACACAAGTTAAATTAGAATTACTTACTGATATAGATATGTTGTACGAAAAGCTGAAGCAAATAATGAATTGATTCCAAATTATAATAGTGAAAATCCAAAAACATTTATAATGTACCTAGACGCTACAAATCTCTACGGTCACAGTATGAGTCAGTATTTACCTATTAGCGATTTTACTTGGGTGACTAAATCTGAAATTGAAGCAATAGATCTACAATCCATAGCAGATAATTCGGAACGTTTTTGAAGCAGACATTGATTATCCAGACCATCTACATGAAAAACATAATGAATTTCCATTTTTGGCTGAATGCAAAAATAAGAAGTTAATATGTAATTTAGATAACAAAAAGAATTATATCTTGCATTACAAAAATCTTCAGCAAGCTATTTGAAATGGTTTGCAGCTGGTTAAAATCCATAGAGGAATAAGATTTAAGCAGTCATAATTCCTAAAATCTTACATAGATTTAAACACACAATTGCGAAACAAATCAAAAAATCAGTTTGAAAAAGACTTTTATAAATTATTTAACAATGCTATATATGGTAAGTCACTGGAAAACGTTGACAAAAGGCAAGATATCAAATTAATTACACATTGGAAAAATATTGCAAGAAAGCAAGGAGCTCAAACATTAATTGCTAAACCAAATTTTAAAAACTCATCAATTTTTACCGAAAACTTGGTTGCCATTCAAATGGCACGAGTAAATGTTACCCACAATAAACCTGTTTATATTGAATTTTCAGTTTTGGAATTATCAAAGATTTTTATTATGAACTTATAAAAAACAAATATGATGAAAACACAATTTTGTTATACACAGATACTGATTCTTTAATACTAGAAATTCAAACCAATAACTTCCATAGAGATATTCAAAAAAACCTGGAGAGGTTTGACACATCAAACTACAGCGAAGACAATTTACATAACATTACCAGAAACCAATCTATAGTGGGACGCATGAAAGATGAATATGCGGGAGAACTCATTGTAAGCTTTTACGGTACAGGTGCTAAAGCCTACTGTGTCAATATAGCAGATGGAACTAACAAAAACGCAAAGGGAGTGAAAAAGTATGTTATTAAGAACTCCATTACTAAAGAAGATTAACAAGAGGTTGTTGCGAACGATGAAACAAAATACAGAAAAATAAATGATTTCCGATCGATTTTTCATGATATTTACACACAACTCAAAAATAAAGTAGCACTATCAAGATGACAAACGATGTGTTGTTCCTGAAACTTTTAAAACATCATAAAAATATTAGGAAGTTTATATCTTGTTAACAGACCTTAAATAAAAAACAATGATTAAAAACAAAATACATTTATTAATTCACGAATTGTGAGTTTTATTTAATCCTAGCCATTTTACGAAAACTTCGTTTCCTTTTCTTCTCAAAACTTTTTCAACAAGATAAACATCTGGATATTTTACTTTTTGCAATTCTTCTTTGTAGAAACCTCCTTGAATTTCTTTCCTATTTTTTCTTTCCTATTTCCAAGAAATATTTCATTTGATCAATTAGGTGTGTATCCTTTTGAAAAATGTTCCTATATTTTGAAATACGAACAGAATCTCCTGCTTTAAATTTTGGTTTTAGTGGATCTATTATTTTTGTATGACGATATACTTTCTTAAATAATTCGTTTTCATTTTTTTTAGAAACATTGATTGGTTTTATTCCAATTGTAGAATGTATTGTTTGGTTATAGTCATTAACAATTTCGTTGAGAATATCAATCCAATTGTAAGATCCACGCATACTAAATTTTTTTCACATTGTATTTTTTAAAGTTCTGTTTATCCTTTCCACTATACTAGCTTTTAAATTTGAAAAAGTACTATAATGATTTACGTTGAAATCGCTCATAAGTTTTTTAAACCGAGCATTTACAAACTCTGTTCCTAAATCAGTTTGCAAATTTTTTGGTGCAACTTTAGCATCTTCCAAAATTGATTTCATAGGATTTGTTACGTATTCAGCTCCTTTAGTTTTAACAGTTCTTGCCCAAACATATTTAGAAAATGCATTTATCACAATCAAAATATATTTATTTCCCCTATTATATCGAGCATATGGAATCATTGAAACCAAATCAGCTTGCCAAAGGTCATTTAGTGATTTAATAATGACTTTTCTTCGGGGATACTTTTTTCTTGCCGGTTTATGTAATTCATCAACAACAGACTTTTTAGATCCATATTTGAGTAGTACTGATATGTCTTACGAATTTAATTGATATTTAAGTAAAAGCGTTGCATGAAAATTAGTGGTGTTATTATTAAATAATCTTTCAAAAGAAATTATATCATTTTTCTTTAATTAAATATTTAAAACTTTTTCAAGGCCATATGATTTAAAACCACCTTCATTTCTTACGACTATTATTAAATCACTGGGTTGAAAATTTACTGATTCTATTATTCCAGTCTTCAATGGAAATATATATTGACTTAAATTGTTTGATTCTTTAAAAAATTTTCGTGTATTTTCCGAGTATTTTCCAAAAAATATTAATGGTAAATAACCACAAAAAGAATCTGGTTTTTTAAACGAATTTACGTTTTGCTCTAATGATTTGAGTTTGCTGGTGTGCCTTTTTGTTTTTTTTTCATGATCAATAACTCTTTTCGACAGATAGCAAAAAATTGCTTAATTCAGTTTAAACAGTAATTAGCTTTTGGTTAAAATTTGTTTCAAGCCTAGTAATACTTTCTACATTTTTTTGAATGTTTTCTTGAAAAGAAACAAATTTTTTATCCACCTCAATGAAAGCTTTATCTACATTATCAATATAATTTTTTTAAATATTAAAGTTTTCGGTTATTTTATCTTTTAGCAGATTTTTAAGTTTAATTATCTCTTGCTTAAAATTGTCTTCAACATTGCCTATATGTTGTGTTAATTCTAATTCTTTAGCTGCTATATTTTTCCGAAGATTTTCTTGCAAAATTATTAATACTTTTATCAAGATGACTTAATCCATCATCCAAATTATTAAATGATTTTTCTAGTTTTATAACGTTTTTGATTAGTTCTTTATTCAGTTCTTCTTTAAATTTTTAATTAGTTTTATTGACTGATTTTAGTTATTTTTTAGTATATTCTTTAAGATCTTCAAATTCATTATCAAGACCAGTTTTCGTTTTTTCTTAAACATCACCAAGGGAATTGATACCTTCATCATAAGATAATTTTATAATATTTAATTAATTTTAAATAGAATCTTGAAATTCATTAAAAGTAACTTTAAGTTTTAAAAATTCGTTTTCATAATATCTTCCAACTGTTAAAATTTTTTCTTGTAGTAATTCATAAGTTGTCTGTCCCTGTTTAAATTTATCATCAATAAACTTATTAAACTCTTTTTTATTTTTTTTTTCAAGTATGTTTTCAAGTAAACCATTTTTTAGATTTTCATTTATATCTTTTTTATCATTTTGAATCGTTTCAAGTTTTTTTTCAAAATCTGACTTTTGTTTATTATTTTTTTCTATTAAATCATGTATTTGAGTAGTATGTTCTTCACCCTTCTTTGTATAATCTTTAATTTGTTGGTTTAGATCTGAGATTTTTAAGACATTTTCTTGAATATTTTTAAAGTAATTTTGCTTAACAAAATTATTATTTTTTTTTAAAGAATCAATTTCAGTGGTATTTAAAGAACTTGTGCTTTTTATAGCAGAATAATCATTCAAAATGGGGTTTTTTTCCAAATACCTTTGTACAATTTTTTCTATTGCTAGTTAATCAGTTTTTTGACCGCTCATGAGATCTTCAATTTTTTTTATTTCATCACGATTTATTATCTACTTTATTTAAATCACTTTGTGTAGCTAGATTTAAAATATTCTCGATATTTTTTGAATTTGTTCTTTAATATCCTCAATTTTATTTACACTTTCATCATAAATTTTAAGTTTGCTTTTTAAATTTTCTATAATATCTTGTTTTAAATTGATCTTTTCAATTACTTACTTTATTTAATTTTTAGAAAATATAGTCTCTGATATGTTTGATATAATTTTATTTTCCAAGTTTGATAGTTTTTCAGTTAAAAGAAGGTCTGGCTGGTTTGTAAAGTTATGTTGAGTTTCTCTTATTTCTTTTTCTAAATCAACTTTTTTGCCAAAATGTTTATATCTGGAGTGTTTGCTTGGATTTATTTTTTTAAAATCTCTAGTGTGGAGTTATCTATAACTATACATGTATCAATCTTACTTTTTATAGCATTGTATTTGTTTATGTTTTCAATTTCATTCATATTTTTAATTATTAGATCCTTATCATCCTTAATTAAATTTACTTGTTATTGTAAGTCACCTAGCTTTTTATTTAAAAATTTTTCCTGTTGTTTTCTAAACAGTTAATGGGTTTCATTTAATTCCTTTGTGAAATCGTCTTTTTTTACAAAAAAATTTTTGACTGTTTAAAGAAGATGAGTTTAAGTTTTTTGTTTATATTTTCAATACTAATATCATTTGTATTAATCCTTTTTTTCACCTTTTCAATCTCAATTTATGAAACACTGCCTGTTGGAGCAAACTGTGCAATGTGTTTTTGTACATTTAGAAAAACTTGATTTTCAGTATCAGACAAGTCAATTTTGGGTTTTTTATGCTTGGAAATATGTTTCCAAAACTTATCTACAGTCATGGTTTTGTTTGTAATGAATTAGTAATCCGTTTTGTCACTCTTTTAGAGGATAATTTTAGCCTCTTTAAGTTCTTCAATTATTGACATTATTTCTTTGTTATGTCCCATATTTGCCGCTTCCTGCGAAGCCAACAAAAGTCTTAGTGGATTAACTAATTCATTGGGATCATCAAAATATACATATTTTATTTTTTTGTTGGATAAAATCATAGAACCTCCTTTTTTTACTTGACACTAATGTATTTGTTTTTGACCTTGTTGTTCTTGGTGGTAAAGGTTTTGAAAATGAAGTTGTTCGTGCACGACCTGTTTCTTGTTTCAAAATACCCTTTTTAATAAATATGGTCGAATAATATCCATATATTTGAATTTTGGATCTTTATTTATTTTGTAGCCATTGGTTCTTTTCAATATATGCATGTAATTTTCCAAGTCTTCTCTTTTGAAACCAACTGGATGTTTTTTAAGTAACAATTCATATAATCCAACTGTCCCTAAATATTTAATATTTTTTACTTCAATGTCTTTCCCAATAATTTTAAGCTCTGAGTCTCCAATATAAAATTTTTCTTTGTCTGTATTATGAAAATCTCTATAAGTATGATCAAATTTATCATCAACGTCTCTAACTGATTCATCAATATATGTTCTGGGGAGGTCGTCAAATGAATTTTATGTATGCTGGTAAGGCAGATAAATTTTGAAAACTCTCTCTTATTTCGTTAGCAGTCTGATCTATAGTAGTATCACTTATATTACTAGAAAAGAAAGAAGACCACCGGTAGGTAAATATTCATGATAGGTACTTCTCTTAGGAAATGTAGTAGAATTCAATTTTTGAGACAATAGTAGAGTTAAATCTTTAAAATTGATTTGGTGATACAGGTGGACTTTTTATTTCTTGCTTTATGTTTGATGTAGTTTTAACGTTTGATAAAAATTCTTGCAATGGTTTCGTGATTCGATACAATTCCTTTTCTCTTTTAGAATGGGATGCAATTAAATCAGATTTCAAGTCTTGTAATTTCCTTTTTATGGCATTTCTTGTTTTTACTAATTGGCTAGCTTTTTTTCTATCCATGTTTTCTTAGAACGTTAACATAAGTAGTGATATAAAATTTTTTAATTGTATGGTATTTATAGGTAAATAAACGTGTCAAAACCTTTCCTGTATTTACCTATTTAAATTACAATCTTTATCGACTACAATAAAACCATGTTGTTATTTCCAACACAATGAGCAAAGTTCTTTAAATTCTTGAAAAGACATATCAACATCAATATAATCATCATAGATGTGATGTAAATTAGTGTTGTCTAGTTGAAATATAATCAGTAAATTTGCACTATCTCTTATAAGCTGTTTTGGTATTGAGGGATAAGTTTGACTTAGGTAAAAACAATCAGCACTTTTATGTCTAGAAAAACAAAAATAATCCCGTATTTTGCGTTGATTACCACAAACCATATCATCAAATATTACAACTGAATTATCCTTAATTTCGCTTGGTGAAATAATTTCATTTTCATCATTGTTTTCATAATAATCAATTTCTTTAATTGGTTTAAGTAGTTCTTTTAGATATTCATATTTTGGGTGATGTAAAGATTTGGAATAAACATAAACGTTTTGAAAACGTAATCCATTTTTGTCCTCTAATAAACTTATAAGAACATTAGTTTTTCCACAACCTGAAGGACCAACGATCAATCCTCTTTTACAAGTTCCTCCAAAAGGTTGTCATGATTTTTAATAGGAATTGAAAAATTTTGCTACTATTCGCATGATTACGTCAGCTATATAAGTAAGAGAAAATACTTGATCTGTCAGTATATATACATGCGTGTACGGAACAAACGTAAGATTATTAGACAACCCACTGTTAAAAAGAAAGGAAGGGGTTTGTTAAATACATTAATCAACAAATTACCTTTCGAACTACACATACCATTTTACTATTATTGCGGTTCTAATACTACCTAACAAAAAGATTAGCAAGAGAACCGAGGAATTATCAAATTGGATGAGGCTTGCAAAGAACACGACATTGCATATTCAAAAAATTTAGATCTTATTAATAGACATAAGGATGACAAAGTTCTTGCTTCAAAAGCAGCGGAGAGAATAAATGCATCCGACGCAAACCTAGGTGAAAAAATAGCAGCAACTGGAGTAACTGAAGCAATGAAATTAAAAACAACTTTTGGAATGGGTTTAAAAAAACGTCATTGACGTAATGTTAAACGAAAAAACACAGGAAGGGGGATACCTTTTAAGAACTTAAACACAGCTACAAAAACAGCACTATCATCATTAAAAGGTTATAAGGTTATCCCACCAAAGAAAAGAATTATTTCAGTCCCAAAGATTGGGGGATTTTTGCCGTTTGTAGTACCTGTTTTGTCTGCTCTCTCATTGGGTGGAGGAGCTGCAGGAATAGCCAAAGCTGTTAATAATGCCAAAGCGGCAAAAGATAAACTTATTGAAGATAAAAGACATAATCAAGCCATGGAACACATTTCTATTGGCAAAGGACTTTATTCAAGACCTTATAAGCAAGGCTGTGGTCTGTTTTTAAAATCAAATACAAAAAACTGATAAAAGGACTACCTTACAGACCTCCAACAAATATTGATCTTCTTAAATATTCAAAAAATATCCCACATTTTCGTGGTGTTTTTATGCGTAATGACTTACCGAAAAAAATTAGAAAATTTTAAAATGGTATAATCAATTTAGATAGTAAAGAAAAATAGGGAACCCATTGGACCGGATATGTAAAAAAATAATAATAATTTCATACCTTGACAGTTATGGAAATTTAAAACCACCTTTGGAGGTTGTTAAATATTTTTTAGATGATAGTCATAATGTTGTAATGTATAATTATAAAAATTATCAACGGAAAGATTCAGTTATCTGTGGACATTTGTGTTTAGTTTTTATATAACAACAGTTTATAACTTGTATTAGTATTACATCAACTGTAAAACAATAATGTCGCTTACAATTTCTCTGTCAGGCAATTCGGCTGAGTTGTCTGCTTCATTTAATCCACCAATTTACTTAGATGATGGTGAATATGTTGTTTGTCTTACGAATTTCGAAACTTTTAATGCGATACCCAATATAGATGAACGAAATAATAAATTTCATTATGGTAATAAAACCATTGAAATTCCATCAGGAGCTTACGAATTGACTGATATTGAGGATTATTTACAAGATGGGCTTTCTAAAGAAGGTGTTAGCTTAATACTACGTACCAACAACAATACTTTACGTTGTCATTTAAAATGTACTGACGATATTCGTTTTAGTAAAGATATAGGAAATATTTTAAGATTTAGAGATGATCTCTACACAGCTGATAGAATACATATTTCACAAAAACCTGCTGAAATTATTAAGGTAAATGCAATATTAATCGACTGCAGCATAGCTGATGGATCTTATTTAAATAACAATCCCGTACATGTATCGAGCAATCGAGCATTTTGGTTGATAAAAAGGGTAATTTTAATGTATGTGTCCCACTCAAAATTTTAATGGGATTCTTTGAAGATATAGAAAAATAATCTTATACTCAAAACAGCAACTTGTTTTAATAAGATCCAATTCTGACAATAACTGTATTTTTAATGACATTGTTGGTCAAAAAGTAAAAATTTCGATCACAAAACTAACATGGAATATGCCTCATGTAACCGTTAATATCCCTACTGAACTGAATTTGTCAAATTTTATTAACAAAGATGTTGAAATACCAATAGCTTTTAGAAGATGGGAGTTAATAGAGTGTCCTGAATTGCTTAAAACAAACAGACATAATTGGCAAGTTAAAACATCAACCAAAGCTGAAGTTGCATGACATGTTATAGTTCCTTTTCAAAAAAATAAAAATGATAAATTAAATGAAAATATTAGCAAATTTTACGATGTTAGAATCCGCAATATTAACGATTTTTTAAATTCTGAAAGATATCCATACAAAGATTTCTATGTAGACTTGGAAAATAACAAATTTGCTTCCTTATATGAAATGTATTCGAAGTTTAGGGCTTTATACTATCATATTCCCTTCAGAATATAAAGAGATATCACCCATAATATACATCGATTGTTCTTCTGTTCAAAAAGAAGCTGCACAGAGTGCTAATGTTTCAATGAGAATCACTTTTGAATGCCACGAAGATGTATCGAAAAAAACGACATCATTTGACAAAAACAGTGAAACAGCTTTAATGCGAATGTACAAAAAATATATTTTCTCTATAAAATCGAATTACTACATATTTTGATATGAGTTCAAGAAATGTGTTCAAAAAATACTTGTAAAATTTGCTAAAACCTTAAAAATTTAAGAATACTGAAAGAAGCCATAAGTTTATACAGTGAAAAACAAATTATTTTAAAAATGTTTGCCAACTTAACAATATGAATTTGTTATTTTAATAGATGTTCAAGGATTTAAATTGGAAAACAACAAATTTGTTCCTAAAGAATTGGCTGCTTATGATGTAACGCGAATTTCCCATTATATTTTTAAACCACCCTATGGGATTCAACATCTTTCACCACAGTTACATAAGGAAGCCAACTGGTTGATGGAAAATCATCATTGTATACCATGGAATGCAGGTTTTACCCCGCTTCATAAATTTTCGGAAATATTACAAAAATTGACAGAAAAACTGGATACAGTTCATATCAAAGGAAAGGAAAAAGCTACATATTTAAGGAGATACTCTTTAAAACCAGTTATTGTGTTTGAAGAGACCCCAAAACTGCTCAAAGAAGACCCAAAGTGTTTTTACCACACAAAGTGTCCATGCTTTTGTGCATTGTCGAATGTATTTTACCTCCATGATAACTTTTTTCTGAAATAAAACCACATTTTTTATATATCTGTTTTTTATTTTTAGAATACATAATCCACTTCTACTAGTAAAACATAAACTAACATTTTTAGGCTTAAAAAATATACTAGTGGCGTTGGATATTTTGATTAAAATAGTCAATGGCGTTTAACATCATTTCCATCTTAAAGTTTTCCCAATGTTTTTTTCTCGCTTCTTTAGATGCATAACTATACACATATAATATTTTCACCTTATTAAATTGTTCATTAAATGTTAACGATTTATTCATGATCTTCTTTTAGTAGTTCAGGATAAAAATCAACAAGTTCCATCGCCAATCCATACGTCAAAGTATTTATATTTTTAATAAGATCCATAATGAAAATTGCTGTGTTAGTTACATCAACAGAGTTTTTTATTCCCATTTGAAGAATTTTTAAGCAACTATTGAATTCTAGATTTTTCAATATTTTAATGTGCTCATGTATTAAATGTCAGATTCTCCACAGTTCTGATAGTGTAGGGTTTGTTAATCATACTGTAGCTTTGCCTGTATTAATCACAATCAGATTTCCATAATCCATCTGTATAAAATTGATAAAAAAAAACTGGTAAGATCCAAACTCAAGGTGGTATCAACAGCTAAAAAGGATTCATCTATGATGTCTTTATACCCATAAAAGTTTTGCCAATCGAATTCTGTGAACTGGACAACATCGTTTTTTATTCCACCAATTAGTACACATGGAAAGAAAATTCCATTATAGCTTAAACACACACTAACAAACTTTATTTTTGATTTGTTAAGATAAAATTTTCAAAACAAATCATTTATATTGTTTATAAAGTGGTGGGAATGACTCCTACATGAATTTTATAAACCGGTTTGCCAAACCTGTTTTTTATAACTTATTAAATATCTGTTTGGCAGTTGCAAGTCATTTTGTGCTGTGCTTGTACTTGTTATGCAATTGCGAAACCCGTTTTGAATCAGTCGAAAAACCTTTTTTTTAATACTAATTAAATACCTGTTATGCAGCTGCGAAACCGGTTTGCTAATAATATGTTACAAAAATTGACAAACAGATGTTACATCCGGTTTATCTGTGAATGATGCTTTAATTAATGACAGGAAAACAGTTGTTTATTTACCGGAAGCATTTGTGATAGGATAAATAATAATAAAAAATCTTAATTTGAAGTAAAAATAGGACGATAACCAGGCTTTTCGGGTGGTTTTAATCCCAAAATTCTCCCTCAGTGCGTCAGTGCTATAACGGTATTAAGACATATGTATGTTCGTTAATGCGTTGAGTTACCCCCCTCAAAATTGTGTTGGTTATAAAAGAAAAAGAAAATAATATTCTTACATGATATTATGTATTCTTATTTCATATCTTTAAATTTATAATATTTAAACATAAGAAAACTTACTATTAACATACTTAAAATGCCTATGATAATGTAAAAATAACCGTAACTGCAATTCAAATCATTTTTTTCTTTAGGTACCTTCACCCAATCAAAAAATTCGGTGTAATTTTTTATTTGGTATTTTATTTTGTAAAAATAATCGGAATTCGTTAAAAGTTTCTTGTAAGTATAATAGGTTAGGTAACGTAAACAATGTTTAACGTAGTTTACTCATTGTTTTGTAGCAATCATTTGAATCATTTTTGTTTAAACTTAAACAAATTTGAGTTGTTGTAGAGTTAGGGATATAATAGATAAATAATGTGTTTCCAATAAATGCGCTTAAAACCAGTAATGATGCAGCCTCCATTGCTATTTATTAACTAAAGGGTTTCATTGCTGGACATAAAATATAAATTAAAACGCAAAAACTCAACTTTGTGTGCATTATGTAATTGTTGTTCGAGGCAGCTCTGCGCGTGCCCATAATAGTTTGGTGATTATTCGAACGTCTCGTCACTGCTTTTAAGCGCGTTTATTGGTTCAAACTACTTTTCTTCTCTCAGGCGAACGATCACTTCCTATGACTGCCAGAATCCGTACCCTGGAACATACCGACTGTACACACTTCGACCCCGCTGTTTAACTACCTTTTTGAGATAGTTATCCCCTGACAGATATGCGGGGTCGAAGAGTGTAAAGGCGGCTATTTTTTGTGATGGTGTAGTATGCTGGATCTCTCTTAGACGAATGCATTTAGAAAGAGAAAATAATAGTAACTATGTTAAGCTCGCAGAAACGCGCCTTTTGCCGGAGTTGCGGTTCTCAAGGTATGGATCTTCACAGGATGTGCCATCTACGTCCATTTGTTGGAGTCCCATAAAATAAAGAAAAGTAAAATGCAGTAATCGTTATTTATAGAAACAAACTTTGGCAAAATCGTATTTTGTAGAAATCGAACTTTGAAGAAAAGTATATCAAAGAAATCGGAAAATAGAGAAACCGTAAAACGTAAAAATTGGTAAGGCGAAATCTGTTCTCTGCCTCTTTTTTTACAAACTTGACCGTCTTTTAGAGTAGGACTCGCACAGTTGTCGATTTTTGTAAAAACGCAGACATTAAAAAAAACTTCCACATTATAATTTATTCGTACAAAGTATTTAGTTTTAATAAACAGACAGGATGATCGTGTGAATTTTCACATTTATCTTAAGACATTTTTAAGAGGAAAAAGATATATATTTATTAATTAGCTAAATTAAAGTAAAAATGTTAGTTTAGAAAAAGAAAATATATTAAATTTTTGCATTTGGTTTTTAAATTCTAAGCATTTTTATATAACGTACCCTATGTCGATCTTCAACTGTTTTCGAGATATTAACAGTTGAATACTGTCATACTCTGGGTCTTCTATTTGAAATTTGATGTTGAACACTGATGCGTAATGTCAAACTCGTAAAAATCATAGTTTATTCTTTGGCCAACTATTCGCCTAGTATCTTGACAACCATATAGGGGCAAATTTAAATACATTTTAAATTTTTTAATTTTTCTATTTATGTCCGCGTTTTCCGGAAAATCGACCACCGTTCGTCATTCGAATGACTTTTGTGCGATCGGGCGGTCCCAGAATACGGAATTTTGAATTTTAATAGAAGTGGTCATTTCTCAGGGTATGATCGTTCTCTTACGCCCAGAATCGAGCCCCTGGTATGCTGGGTCTCTCTCAGACGAATGCATTTAGAAAAAGAGAATATTAGTAACTAAGCTATTAAGCTCGCAGGCATGGAACATGACAGGATGTGCTGTCTACATCGATTTTTTCTGTTCATGTTAGCTAATAGATGACGTCATAGCATTTTTGATATGAAAATTTAAGTATAATTCGGATATTCATAAAAATTAAAAACTTTTGATTATATACACCTGTAAACATAAACAATAATCTGTAAATTTAACCAATATTCAAAGATATTACAAAATCAAGGTCTTTTGCTTATATTTCTGGGAAATTTTAGGACCAAGTTTAACTGCGAGTCCCTATAGTTTGTAAAAAAATACAATAGAGAAAACATATTTCATAGAAATGAACAATGGCAAAATCTTACTTTGTAAAAATCGAACTTCGGAGAAATTATACATCGCAGAAATCGTAAAACAGAAAAACCGTAAAACGCAAAAATTGGTAAGGCGAAAATCTGTTCTATGCCTGATACCTGTTTGTACGTGCCCTTAGAAGAAGAAAGGGTGTAGATCAAGTTATTTTTTTTTCTAAACCAACCCAACTTGTTCCAACTTAAAAAACTTAAACCAACCCAGATCAATCCAAAACACTTAAAAAAGCGACCCAAACCAACCGACCACTTCTTGAAATTTAGCATAAAAAAATAAAAAAATGTCTTTCCTACCTTTCTTTTCTTTCCTAAGCTTCTCTTCCTTTCTTATTCTAAGCTCACATGCAAACACCTGTCAGGCAGAGAACAGATTTCGCCTTACCAATTTTTACGTTTTACGGTTTCTCTGTTTTACGATTTCTTTGCTGTACTTTTCTCCAAAGTTCGATTAGTACAAAATACGATTTTGCCAAATTTTGTTTCTATAAATAACGATTACTGCATTTTACTTTTCTTTATTTTATGGGACTCCAGCACCTTTCCTTAATTGCCGTATTCTTGAACGAACACCTGCCGCATCCAACGTTGCCAAATGTAATATATGTTTTAAACGAACTACTTTCAATTAACCATTTAAAACTTCTATGGTTTCTTACATCGCCTCAGCGATTTTTCTGTTTATGACCCTGTCAAAAAAACCGCATCAAAACTCTTTAAAAAAAACTCGTCAAAGTTGACAAGTTTTGATAGGATCCGACCACGGATGTAGAAACCTTGGGTTGCTAATACCTATGGGAAATTTTCATGAAAATCACTGCCGCGTATCTTCCGCCATTTTCGCCGCCATGTTGTGGAGATTTGGGTTGGCGACATTGGTTTCCTTAATTTTAAATAGTAGTGTGGGGACACTGACTGTCAACAGTGTCAAAATATGATTGAAATTGACATTTTTTTTGAAAGGTTATTTTTGTTGTTGTTTTTTAATACAAAAACAAAAAAGTAAAGAAACAAGTCATAAACAGCGGTCACGCCATTTATCTCTCTCATTTGGTCTGGAGTATGTGCAGGTTTCGAACAAATAAATCACAATATGGAATCATTGCCCTCCAATTTATAAACTCAAAGAGCACTGTTAAGCCACACGTTATAAATTGTATTAAACGCTCGGTTCAACCATTGCTGCTGGCGCTCCCGCTGAAGATACACCTTGATTACGTTGATCTGAATCTGCACAGGGACTAAAACAGCTAAGAACAGATGCACCAACGTGATACAGTAATAAAAAATAAATTAATAGAGGGAGATACTTTGATAATAGCATATATGACTCAGGTGAAAGCCTGAGCCATGGCAAGTCAAGCAACATTTAGCGATCACAAAAAAAGTACATCTTTGGCACATGGAGTCGAGCATGGAGTTTTACAATATTTGAAGACCTTGGCGGAAAAACCTATTAACTAACATGTGTCGACCATACCTTCCCTAAGTTAACAAGTTATTACTAAGATATCCTTGAGTTTTGGTAAGTTTTCAGCATTCAACATTTTTTTTGTAGCTTTATCTTTTATAAAAGATGTGGGATTTTGCTCAAAACTGCATATGTTGTAGGTTTCACTGTCCTGATAAAAATCTATCATTGCTACACAGTGATCTGGTATGTGGTTTTTGAGATACTGCGTTCAAAGTTAAACATTTTGGTAGTCGGGCTTTTCCCTAAAATCAGTTTTTTGCGCTTTTTGTGAAAATGTAAATTATATTTATGAACCAAATTGTAGTCTGAGAATAAGTAGCAGTAAAATATAGGTTGCATCGCACTGGCATCACAAACATAAAAAATATTTAAATTCATATGACCAAGAAATGACTTTTAACAAAAGGAAAATTTAAATTGTTATGTTGCCACTTGGGGCAATGATAGATCTTCATCAAGATAAGCACAATCACACAGAAAGCCAGTTTCCATAAGGAAAGTGCATCATCCTTAAAAAACGAATCTACAAAAAAAAATGTCAAATGCTGAAAACTTACCAAAACTTAAGGATATCTTAGTAATAACTTTTTCTGCTGAGTTCTTCAGAATCAGAAAACTTTTATTACAAAAATTGTTAACAAAAAACATTGTCACAGTTGAATAAATAAGCGTCAAAATTTAGTATTAAAAATTAACATTAGGGTAAATTTAACCTAAGAATGTCTTTAAAATGTCATTTAGATATTAAGGTTTTGTCAATAAAGATTAAAAAATAAATATATTTTTCTTTATTTCTAGTAAACTGGTAAAACATCTTATAATTGCTGGTCTTAAAATCTCACAAAAATACTGGCTACAATAATATCACACACATTGACAATGAAATCTTAAACTACTTACTAAAAATTACATATAGAAAGTTACAAGCACATGGAAATGACAACAAGAAAAAGAAAAAAAAATATACTGATAAAATACATATTAAAATTAATTTTTTAAATGTTCTTTTTAAAACTCATGAAGTATATTGTTCTAATTTTGTAAGTCGATGTGCAAAAGATGCACTTTTTTGTGATCGCTTGCCATCGCTCTGGTTTTCCAGATCCATATATGGTATTATCAAACTCTTGTCTTCTAGGTCTATAACAACCTCGGATTTATAAACTGTTGGCGCATATCTGTCCCTAGACATTTTAGTTCCTGTTTCAGATTCAGAAATCAACTTAATGAAGGTGTATCTTGAGCGGGAGCGCCAGCAGCAATGGTTGACAGTACCCTTTGAGTTTATTAATTGGGGGTAATGTTTCCATGTTGTAATTTATTTGTTCAAAACTTGCACATTCCCCAGACCAAATGAGAGAGATTATCATGGCGTGGCCGTTCAAGCATTTGTCTGTCTTTTAAATGGTTTTTATTGCTTGGTTCTTCACTTTTTTTGTTTTTGTATTAAAAAACAACGAAAATAACCTTTCTAGAAACGTCATTTTATGACACTGTTGATAGTCAGTATTCCCACTACTATTTAAAATTTAGGAACCATTGTCGCCAACCTAAATCTCCACAACATGGCGGCGAAAATGGCGGAAGACACACGGCAGTGATTTTCCCACAAGGGTATTATCAATCTCTTTCTTTTTTTACATCCGTGGATCCGACGGTCAAAGTTGACGAGATTCAATTGTTTTTAACATCGGTTTGTGAAACACCATTGTCAGGTGAAATCTTATATAGCTTTGAACAGTTTGTGGCTGATTAAAATATATTGTAACCTCACAAGTTTTCAACAGCAGTCTTGTGAACTTTTATAAGAATTTGTCAGATTTCATTGGATTACTGATTGATAAAGTTTATGAGATTCTATGAGATTTTACAATATTTTATGAGGAACCCTAAAAGTTTTGACAAGATTTTATAAGATTTTGTGATAACAGTGATCCGATTTTGATGAGGTTTGACAAGATCCAGTTAAATTTCGTTGATCTTGACATCAGATTTAACCTGTTTTTACAAGACTCGAGTCAAGTTTCTGAGAGTTTCTACGAGATGCTTGAATAGATAACTAGGATTTTAACAAGATTTTAAGAGACTTTATGATAGAATTGATCAGATTTTACCTGTTTTTACAAGACTAGATTTAAGTTTCTAAGAGTTTTTAAGAGATGCTTAAACAAATAACTTTAATTTTAACGAGATCTTAACAGATTTTATGATGGGATTGATCAGGTTTTACCTGTCTTTGCAAGACTAGAATAAAATTTCTAAGAATTTTTAAGAGTTTCTAAAAGTTCCTTGAACAAATAACTTGGATTTTAACAAGATTTTAAAAGATTTTATGATGGAATTGAGATTTTATTTGTTTTTACAAGACTAGGTTTAAGTTTCTAAGAGTTTTTAAGAGATGCTTAAATAAATAACTTTAATTTTAACGAGATCTTAAAAGATTTTAAGATGGGATTGATCAGGTTTTTTCTGTCTTTGCAAGACTAGAATAAAATTTCTAAGAGTTTTTAAGAGTTTCTAAGAGTTGCTTGAACAAATAACTTGGAATTTAACAAGATTTTATGAAGGAATTGATCAGATTTTACCTGTTTTTTCAAGACTAGGTTTAAGTTTCTAAGAGATGCTTAAACAAATAACTTTAATTCTAACGAGATCTTAAAAGATTTTATAATGGAATTGATCAGGTTTTACCTGCCTTTGCCAGACTAGAATAAAATTTCTTGAACAAAGTTGTTTGAACAAATAACTTGGATTTTAAAAGATTGTATGATGGCATTGATCAAATTTTATCTGTTTTTATAAGACTGGGTTTAAGTTTCTAAGAGTTTTTAAGAGATGCTTAAACAAATAACTTGAATTTTAACGAAATTTTATGATGGGATTGATCAGGTTTTACCTGTCTTTGCAAAACTAGAATACAATTTCTAAGAGTTTCTAATAGTTGCTTGAACAAATAACTTGGATTATTACAAGAATAAAGACAAGTTTTTAAGAAATATGCTTAAAAAATAATTTAATTTTTAAAAAGTGCCTGAAAAGACATAAATATAGATAGAATCGAGAGTATTTTGCTTGTTTTGGCGATTCTCGAGCCGAAAAAAATTGTTATACAGGGTGTCCCATCAAAAACTAAACAGAGTCGAGTATTTGGAGGGGACACTTTTGCGCTATATTGGAACTTTCGTAGGGCACACTCCTTTCGAGAGGCGAGTTTCACCACCAGAATGTAAATACGACAAGTGGGTCATGTCGTAATAAAGGTAATAAACCCTGGAATAAACCGTAACTTTTATGTCCAAAAAATCTGTCTTCAAATAAAAATGTTTGAATATCAAATATGTCATTTTTTTGTTTGTAAAATCTGAAAAAGACTGCTTGCATGCCAACGTTGCTAAAATTTTAACAAATATTTTCTTTCGATCATAAATTTTTTTGGAAAATTGGGCTTACGTTCTGATAAAAACAAAAGTTTGTTAATTCTTTTTTAAAATATTTGACTTGTTCTCAGAGCCCCTGGCTCTTATGGTTAATAAAATATATTAAAATTTATTACTTGTAATACTCACCAGATCCATGTATGTTTATAGAACGTTTTTAAAAACGTGCGCCTATGTTCCAGGTCTTATTGCGAATCTTTTTCAGACTTTTTGTGTACAAATGCGACGACGACGACCTGAGTGAACATTTAATAAACATTCGCATATGTTTAAGAAACGTTTCAAAGGCGTATTGAAAAGGTCAATATTTTTCTAAAACTTTGTAATGTCCCAGGAACGTTTTAAAAAAGTTCAAAGAACGTTAAGACGTTCAATGAACGGTTTAAAGTGCCCCAGGAACCTTTCAAAAACGCCTAAGAAACGTTTTTTGCACTCAGCAGTTACATAAATATTTTGTGTGAGGGTTTAAACGCAATAAAACAAAAATATATAATTTATCTTTTATTTAATAAACAAAAGTTTAAAAACACTCCAACTATCAAGACAAACAACTAGCAACGAAACTACTACCCCTTATTTATTGACCATCCTTTAGAAAAATATGTTGACCTTAAATCTTTTTTATAACTTATAATAAATAGGAAAAAGATAAATTCGCGAAATACTAAATCTATCTATAAGTAGTTACACAAGCAAGGCGCCTCAGGCAAATTATAAATATTTTACTATTTTTACAAAGAATTAAATTAATAAACTTTAAAACTTAAGACAACGGTTTACTTCAACAAAATTAAAATAGGGTCACACCTAAAACAATACCTTGATAAAATATTGTGCCATCAATCCAAATTAATAGGTTTGCATGCAAAAGTTCTTTTTTGATATCCCATATATAGATACAATGAAACCAAAAGGCAATAAACCAATTATTTTTCCAAAATAAACTTGCACATAAATATTTACTTAAAACTGTTTAATCTTGTGTATTATACTGTAACAAATGACAACTCACAAAGAGCTCGCATAATGAGTTTTTAAAAATTATCTTAACAGAGGTAATTATTAAAAAATATATAACTTCCTTATATGATTACCGGTATTGATGTGGGTACTTAACATTCCAGATTTAATACCATTCCAGTCTTGTAATAAAAATCTGAACAAAAATACTTTAGCTGCGTGCACCATCACAAAAATTCAACTTTCTGCCGCTCTGTTTGCTGGCGCTGTAACTAAAGAGCCTCTTTTAATCATACTAATTTTTTCATGATATTTTACATATCAAGATGAGGGCTAAATGTTAAGTGAAATATTTATTGCGATAATATTTCTTTTTTGGGAACTATTTCTTTTAATTTTTGTCCTTGTTTAAGGAAGTGTTTTTTTTTGTTAAGGGGGGTGGCATATTATATGAAGATGAATAGTCCATAAAAATAAAAATGGGGTCTGCAATTTTATTTATTATTATTTTTTTAATAAAAGTTGAGTGCTTCTTTACATAACATTTTAAGTCAAAACAAGTGTCCCAAAATTTATTATTTTTTATAGTCTCGTTTATAGTCATGCAAAAATATTTAGTACCACAAATTTTTTTTATCAAGAGGAGTTTGGCGTAAATAGAGTGTTTTTTATTTTAAACCTTTTATTATTACTTCATTTTAAACCTTTTGTTATTACTATCAAAAACTTACTCAGTTTTATTCCGCTTCTGTTAACACTCCCCTCTTCTTTCTTTCTTGGGCCCTTTTGAGCCAAACTTCAATAGTCGATTCTATTGCTTTTTTATTGCAGGACAGTCCTGAGTTTTCAGTTAACTCTAAAAATTCTTAAAGTTATGTGGTAAAGATTACTATTTAAAGCGTTTAATTTTTTTGAATTGCACAATATATCAAAGGAATCAAAATTACTAAAAATTAAGTTAGATGAAGCAGTGAATTTAAAAAAAGTGATTTAAGTTGCATATAGGCTCTTTCTTTTTTTGGGTAAAAAAGGGGTGGTTAGGTTGGGGAAGGGTGTTAAGAAAATTAAAACAATATTTATTGAAATTTTGTCACATATTCTGCCATCCAGCGTAATTAGATTAAACTGCAGTAGCAAAGCGGCGTTAAAGAAAATAAAAGAATTTACGCGACCATTCCCGAATATTCAAGAAAGATGTAGATAGGTCTAGATCAGTAAGTCAAAGACTAGAATGTTCCGTGTGAGTCGAGAGTGATGTCGGCTTATATAAATACGCCGGATAGCAGAGCTTAAAAAAAGTTTTCGATAGGATAGAAAGAGAGTAAGAACAAGAACAGCGAATATACTGAGTTCACGATTAAAAGTAAATAATAAAAATAGTGAAAGTTGAATCTGCGTTTTCTTTTAAAATAAAATAAGAATAAATTAAGACCAGGCTAAAATCTTGACAGGTTATGGGCCCAGAAGTACTCTAATAACAGAGAAGAAGGAATTAGTGATACCCAGACCAGGAGTGAACTCTGGAAGAAAAGAAAAAGAAAATAAGACGCTGCTGCCCAGAAGGACACTAAGAAGAAAGAAGTGATACCCAGACTAAGATTGATTCTGGAAGGAAATAAAATAAAAGAAAAATGTCCAGTGAAGAAATCAGCCAGATTGAAAAATTAGTGGATTCAAGGAGCTACGAAATCTGGAAGTTTGAAGTCCAGAAATTCTTCAAAGCCAGTGCGCTATGGGATATTGTCAGTGGTAAAAGAAAATTGGAAAATCTCACCCAAGATAAAGAAAAAACAGAGGGAATAAAACAGGATGCCAAAGCTCAGAAGATGATATTCACATCCATAGATAAGAAGAACATAATGCACATAATAAACTGTTCCAGCAGTAAAGAAATGTATGACAAGCTACAGAAAATTTTCGAAAAGAATACCGAAGATGAAAAATGCAATCTTCTCCAGCAGTTTTTCAATTACAAGTATGAAAAAGGGACCGATATGTCAACATATATTTCTAGGTTAGAAAACCTGGTGCATCGATTGAAGACCCTGAAGGAGGATATAAACGAAAGTATTATCCACGCTACCTGATCAATATCGACATTTTGTCACAGCCTGGGACTCATGTCGAAAGGAAGATAAAACCCTGACAAACTTAACATCAAGGCTCTTAGCGGGAGAGTCAAGAAACGAAGCAGAATTACAGAGCGAAGAAGAGGTAGCATTCAAGGCCTCAGAAAAATTCTTCAAAATCTGCAGAAAAAGAGGACATACAAAGGAAATGTGCAGAAATAAGAAGGAAACAGACCAAAAATGTTTGAAACCAGGACACTATGCAAGGACCTGCAGACAAACCGAAGAAACAAAACAGACAACAAGAAAGAAAAGAAAAGACCGAACCATACTGAGCAAAATTGCTTTTGTAAAGATCGGTCAAGGCAAAATAATAAGAATCAACAAGGAGGATTAGTGTTCATGACCACAACAGAAGAAAATCGTATGAAAAACAAAAGCATTAATTTTGTCGTCGACTCTGGGGCTACGGCATATATGATAAAGGTCAAAGAACCCTTGACAGAAATAAAAAGAAAACACACGAACCTAAAAGTGGCGAACCATGGCTCGATGATCAGCTCAGAAATCGGAAAATTACACACAGACAAGTGCATTTTGCAAGAAGTTCTTTATGTGCCAGATTTGGGGCAAAATCTACTATCAGTAAATGCAATAACAGAGAAAAATGGTGTGGTAACTTTCACCAAAAACAAAGTGTTGGTGCAAAAGGAAAATCAGACCGTCCTAGAAGGAATAAAAACAAATAATGGCTTGTACATGGTGAATCTATGCAACGAAAATGAGGAGCATAGTTTTCTTGCAGAGAAGAGCAGAGAAAATGCAAATTTATGGCATCGAAAACTAGGACATTTGGGACTACAAAATATGAAAAAGCTGATCGAACTGTCTACAGGTATGAACTTATGTAAAACCGACTGTGACCACATAGATAAAATCTGCGAAATATGCCTAAAAGCCAAGCAAACACGATTGCCATTTAAGAAAGAAAGAGACAGAGCTAAAAGACCACTAGAGATAGTACACACTGACTTGTGTGGTCCGATTGATCCTGTCACATGGGATGGAAAACGATACATACTGACATTCCTGGATGACTACACCCATTTCACAATGATCTACCTACCAGAAAGCAAAGAAGAAGTGTTCAACTATGTCAAGGAATATGTAGAAGAAGTAGAATCTGATGATGAATATGAGGACACCATAGACTAGTCAGACAATGATTCAAACTTAGAAGAAGGTGTAGATCAACAGGCACAAAACCTTGAGAGAAGACAAACTAGAAGACCTGTGTGGCAACAAGACTATGTTAAGTTATGAAGAAGCCTTAAATCAAATGACAAAAGGCAATAAAGGACGAAAAACATTCACTAATGAAAAACCGAACCTGGGACTAAGTAGACTGAAGAGAAGCAGACAGACGAATAAATGGGTATTCAGAATTAAAGATAATGAAAAATACAAAGCAAGATTGGTAGTACGAGGCTGCCAACAGAAAAAAGGAATAGACTACTAAGAAGTCTTTAGTCCAGTGTTAAATATGAATGCTTTACGTGTTCTGTTTGCTATAACCACAGTGAGAAACTATGAGATTAGAAAGTTTGACATCAAAACAGCCTTTTTATATGGAGATTTGGAAGAAAAAGTTTACATGGAGGTTCCCGAAGGGTTTGACAACAAGAAAAATAAAGTGTGCCTTTTAAGAAAATCATTATATGGATTAAAGCAAGCACCACTATAATGGAATAAGAAGTTTACCAACTTCCTGGCTACAAATGGACTGAAAAGTTTAAAAAATGAACAATGTATCTTTAGAAACAAAGAAGGAACTATGTTTTTGGCAATATACGTAGATGATGGAATTTTGATATGCGACAAAAGGAATTTGACAGATTTACAGAAGCTACTAGGATCACTGAAAAGAGAGTTTGAAATGACAGAAAGTAAGGAGCCGAATAAATTCCTAGGACTAGAAATAACAAGAACAAACGAAAATCTAATACTGAGATAAAAACAGTACATAAAGACAATCCTAGAGAAGTTTAAAATGAATGATGCAAAACCAACAAAAACACCAATGGTTTACAATAATACCGAAGATTTGACAGAAAGAAATAAAGATTACCCATATCGAGAAGCCATAGGAAGTTTGTTATATCTAACAAATAAAACCAGACCAGATGTGACATTTGCAGTAAACATGTGTAGCAGGAAAATGGAAGAAACAACAGAGAAGGACGTGACAAATGTAAAAAGAATCCTGAAGTATTTGAACACGTACCGAGATAAAGGAATCAGATTTGACAAAAATGGAGACGTTAACCACCTGACAGCTTATTGTGACTCTGATTTTGCTGGAGACCTTGTATCAAGAAAAAGTACAAGTGGATATGTAGTATTCTACTGCCGAGCACCAATACTCTGGACATCAAGAAGACAACCAATAGTGGCTCTGTCAAGTACTGAGGCAGAGTTCATTGCTGCTGCAGAATGTACCAAGGAGCTCATGTATCTAAAGTCATTGATAGAAGAAATGATTGATAGCAATGTGAATATAGAGCTGAAGCTAGACAACCAGAGTGCAATCAGGATGGTTAGAAATGGACAAATGAATAGGAGAAGTAAACATCTAGATGTAAGGTATCATTTTATAAGCGAAAAAGTAAAAGAAGGATTGTTAAAATTATATTACTGTCCAACAGAAAATCAAGTAGCACACATTTGAACAAAACCTCTTGATAGTGTTAAGTTTACTAAGTTTAAAAATTGTTTATTAGTTTAAGAAGTGTTTTAGATTAAGTTTTATAAGTTTTTTAGTTTTATAAGCTTTTATGAGTTTTTTTTTAAATGTGACAAAATTTGGAGAAGGTGTTAAGAAAATTAAAACAATATTTATTGAAATTCTCTCTGCCATCTAGCGTAATTAGATCAAACTGTAGTAGCAAAGCGGCGTTAAAGAAAATAAAAGAATTCACGCGACCATTCCCGAATATTCAAGAAAGATGTAGATTCCGGGTGAGTCGAGAGTGATGTCGGCTTATATTAATACGCCGTATAGCAGAGCTTAAAAAAAGTTTTCGATAGGATAGAAAGAGAGTAAGAACAAGAACAGCGAATATACTGTGAGTTCACGATTAAAAGTAAATAATAAAAATAGTGAAAGTTAAATCTGCGTTTTCTTTTAAAATAAAATAAGAATAAATTAAGACCAGGCTAAAATCTTAAGAAAGGGGGTATTAAATCACCATGTTGTCATACAAAAAGGGAATATCATTAAATTTTAGCTTAGCACTTTTCCTGATGCAACTTTTTTTTTTATTATAGACACAAATGCATATTTGAACTCACCAATTATCATCTTAAACAGAAAGATAATTGAATGGTGGTTTTTCCTTCCACCCTAACAATGAATATTTTAGGGCCACATCATCAGTTATAAGTGCAGATAGTATTCGTTTATTAAACTCCTGGATATTATTACCAAGCTTTGAAAAATAGGTAACCTAAAATATAAAATTATAATAGATTTTAACCATAATGGGTTTTTGGTCATTATTAGTCTTAGTTAACTCAAATCAGTCAAACTTTACGAAACAATTAGCAAAATCAGACCATGTTTGGACCTATTTATTTTTTCTTTTTCTTTTTAATTTTTTTTTCTCAACGTTTCGAGAACGATGTTGAACAAAATTATTTCAAGAGTCAGTTAATTTGGATTAAGGCAGGTTCATGGTTATATTCCTTTTGCTTTTCCGTAACTTTTTTCTTTATCTTAACCTTTTCTTTTTCCTGAAGTAAAAAGCTGGTTCATGCTAAAATTCAAAGTTGACACTGATAGGCAAACTTGCGATTTTGGGATTTTGTTTAGATACAAAATTTGCGGTTCTTTTTGTCCCACAAATGTGGACCAAATGCATTAAATGTTCAATATTCATTTTTGTAATAACTACTGCTTGAAATAATTTAAAAAACCATCAATTTTGAGGTTAAAAAATGTCAACAAATATTTTGCCTGCTGCACTTACACGACACAGTTTTTTCCATTTCTTTTTCTGTAAAGCTAAATATTGGTAAACTTTCAAGGCTTAAGGAAAAAGATATGGAAAAGGAACAAGCATAAACATCCATATCTGAATACATTAGATTTAATAATAAGAATTACAGCAAAAGTTACAGAAAAGGAAAAGGAATTAAAGCATGAACCAGCCTTTAAAAGACTTCCTAAAATTTACTTCTGGTTAAAGTTCAGTAAAGCTGGGTTTATAAAAATAAGAACTTTTTGATGGTTTATACAGGAAATAGAATTAAAATAAGAATAGTATTGAACCAATTGGCACATGTGTATTAAAAATGTGTCTACTGTCATTTTTGGTATTTATTTTTTTTTTTTATTTATACAAAAACTCACATGCATATATTTTACAGCCATGTCTTACCAGGGGTGTGTCCCACCAGAAGCTAAAATAGTTGTCGAAGTCAGATAACTACCTTAATCAGCATATTAATTAGTGTCAAAAACTTTACTTACCCTTTTATAGGAAAATACACCACCAGGTATCCTTACAAAAAAAGACCAAAAGTATATATATCTCCCGAGACATCTCCTTTTAAATTAAAAAACCTTTAAAAAATCAGAAGTGAGGTTATATGTAAAAAATCAAGTTAAAAAGTTATAAGTTGACCATCTTTTAATTTTATTTTCTTTATTTATTTAGCCGAGGTTTTAGCTTACGCTTACAGGTATTCCTATAGCTTTAACTCTTATTTTAATTTTTTCCTGTATAAACCCAGCTTAAATTGCTAGAGCTAGAACATTTTTTTGAACTTACCATAGCTTGATATTTTTTGTGTTCTCTAGATCACTCTCCAATTTGACTAGATAATCCTCCATTTATAAAGGTAAAGTTATAAACTATCCATAACATCCTGGTCATTTTCTTGTTGGGATAGACCTCCTGAACAACCATTTTTTTTAATTTTAATTTAATTTTTCCATTAAGTTCTAAAATTGAGAAGGATCATCAAAATAAATTGAGGTACCAGCAGCAGACAATTTAAGGCTGATTCATAGTTAAATTCCTTTTCCTTTAACTTTAACTGTTTTTTTTTCCTTAAGTAAAAAGCTGGTTCATGCTAAAATTCCTTTTCCTTAACTTTAGTCCTTAATGTTAACACTAATTAACAAGTGCATACAAGACTACTGCTTGAAATATTTACAAAAAAACAATACAATCAATTTTGAGGTTAAAAATATTTAGCAGGCCGCACTTCGGCAACACTATTTTCCATTTCTTTTTCCGTAAAGTATATTGGTTAACTTTCAAGATCATTCCTTAAGGCTTAAGGAAAAAGGGTAATTATGCAGTATACGGGTCCCTAGGACCTCAAATCCGCCTGCGCCGGTTGATTTTTTTTGTTCTTTTTTAATTTTTTTAATTTTTTTTTACTAAAACAACCCAATCCAACACAGTCCAACCCAACCTAATCCAACCCAAACCAAAAGAATCAAAAAAACACATTACAACCCTTGCCCCGGCACCCTTTTTCTCTTAAAAAAGAAATCGGGCGCAGGCGGATTTGGGGTCCTAGGGACCCTAGAAGGTGCCCCCATAAAGAATTTTTCATAAAAAATCAAAAAAGGCAGAAAACCTTATACTGCATAATTACCATTTTTTATTTTTATTTTTTTATGTCTGTATAAACCCATTTTTGGTCGCTTTACTGGTAGTTCTAAACATTTTCTAGAACGAACTTATTTAAGAACAAAAAAATATGAATACTTACGCATTATCGGCTTCTACATCCATGGTGAGTTGAAACTCAAACTAAATTTAAACCTATTTTAAAAGAAAACTTGCAAAACACAAAAAACAAACCACGAAAAGGTCAAGTTGTCAACCGTACGTCAGATGTCAATCGCGCGGGAAATTTAAAAAATACGGCGTTCAAAACACACGATATCCGGCAATGCGTTTGATCGGACCGGAAAGGTAGTTTAGAAATGCATACAATTACAAAGAAACCATTGCGTTTTACTTGGTATGTGAAACACGTTTTTCAGTTAATGGCAAAATAACATAAATTTGCCAAATAATCATTGACAAAATAGCGCAATTTTGCCAATAATACTACTGTAGGAAATGGCATTCACTGGCCAATAATGCCAATAAAGAAAATACACCTTACCACCTTACATTGTTTGTGGGGTATCCGTGCTTATAAAACCTTTTAAAATATTTGCATGTAATACTCGTCAAATCTTTTAAGAAATAGTGCTGGAAGAACCGTATAAACTATATTCTTTTGTTCTTCCATTGCGTTTTACTTGGTATGTGAAACACGTTTTTCAGTTAATGGCAAAATAACATAAATTTGCCAAATAATCATTGACAAAATAGCGCAATTTTGCTAATAATACTACTGTAGGAAATGGCATTCACTGGCCAATAATGCCAATAAAGAAAATACACCTTACCACCTTTCATTGTTTGTGGGGTATCCGTGCTTATAAAACCTTTTAAAATATTTGCATGTAATACTCGTCAAATCTTTTAAGAAATAGTGCTGGAAGAACCGTATAAACTATATTCTTTTGTTCTTCCTGCTTGTTAATGCTTATAAAATCTTGTAAATATTTGCATATAATACTCGTCAAATCTTTTTAAAAAAATGTGCTCATAGAAACGTGTAAAAACCTATACTTTTATTCCTTCCTGCTTATTAATGTTGAAAAAACCTTGAAAAGTATTTGCTTGTAATACTCGTCAAATCTTTTAAAAAATTGTGCTGATAGAACCATATAAACTCCTATACTTTTGTTCATTCCTGCTTGTTAATGCTTATAAAACCTTGTAAAAGATTTGCTTGTGATACTCGTCAAATCTTTTAAAAAATTGGGCTTCTAGAAGCGCGTAAACTCTTCATACTTTTTGTTCCTTCCTTCTTTTGTTAATATTGATAAATTTAAAATATTTTCTTGAAATACTGGTCAAATCTTTAAAAAAATTTTGCTAGATCGCTGCAATTAAAACTTATAGAATCTTGTAAAACATTAAATTATAATGCTCGTCAAATCTTTTAAAAAAATGTGCTGGTAGAACCGCAATAGAAACTTATAAAGTCTCGACACTTTCGTAGAAACCCGTGCTTGTTAAACTTTGTCAAAACTTGTAGAAATAAGAACATTATTTGCGGATCAAATCAGGTCAAAAGTTCAAGCTCATATAACCCGATAAAATCTTAGCAACACTCGAAATTTTTAATTTTTATTCTTACAAAATCTTTTAAACTCTTGCCCATTTCAAAAAATTATTATAGATTGATCCTCATAAAACCTCGTCAGCTTTTACAAGTCACGATTTTTGCCGCAAAGAATCTCTTAGACCTTATAAAATCTCATAAAACCTAATGAAAATGTTAGCAGTTTTGACAAGTTTTTATGCGGTTTTTTTGGCAGGGTAGCCTTACTTTTTTTCGTAACCTTTTCAAATAAAAAAGTGAATTTTTTACACTTTTTTTTCAGTTTCGTTACTTTTCTCTTTGTATTTTCACTCTAGGATCAAATTTGTTGTTTATTTCTTTTTTTATTCAAAATTTAAGTTATTATTATAAAGTATTTGAATTATATTTTGGAGAAAAGAAAAGAGCTTTAAAAACATTTTTGTTGAAAGTATGAATTTAACAACATACACTCTTGCAACAAATAGTGGAAAACAGATTTTAAATAAAACTCAGTATATAAAGGCGGATTTACGCTGGTAAGCAAGCAAGAAATTTGGAAAAGTTAATCTTATGGAAACACACACAACTGTTTACGCTTGCAAATGTCAAGTAGAAGGAGGGCAATTCTCCATGTACAACTGTCAATTTCCTACTTACTTGGCCAGCGTAAATGCGCCTTAAAACATGTTCCTATTTTAGGAAAATTTAATACTTAAGGTCTCCAAGAGAATCTGCCCTTGCTTCTGAATAAAAATAAGTACACATTTTATTTAACTTTTTTCTTATGCTAACTGGACTCTTTGTGATTAACATATATATTTCTTCATTTTTCTTCAGACTGGCAATAGCAACATGCGTGCAGTCAATGAGCCCAACTATTCCTAGGAATTAATATTTTTGGTAAAACCTAAAATTAATAATTATATAGTAAACCCATATAGCAAGCCTTGGATATTGTATATTACAAAGATATTTAAAATTAAGATATACGTTTTGTATGTTACATGTATATTTTATATATATTAGAAAAAACAAACATGATTTGTTTTTAAAAAAAGGAAACATGAACGGATATTTATTGTATATTCAGTGTATATGCGCTGTCGTACATCCTAAATATATGTTTTTTGTGTAGAAGCCTTATGTTTTTTAACCGAATATCAGTTAATATTTTAAAATAAAATAATACCCAAATATTTGTTTTTTAATATAAACTAAATATATAAATTTTATAATTATTACGTAATATTCTCTAAAAAAGGGTTTTAATATTTCCCTCTGCATTTAAAATGCTAAATATTTTTTACATAAAATTTATTGCAAGAAATTACATAAAAAAATATGAATATTTTCCCAATATTCAGTGTGTATCCGTTTGAGTATATTCTGTTTATCTGTTTTTTGAATTTAAGGCAGACATATCCTAGCCCCATATCATTTGAATATTTGCACAATAAATATGCCCAAATATTTGTTTTGTGGAATGGAATACTTTATTGAATATATCATTGTTATAATATATAATTAAATTTTTTTAGCATTAGAGATCCTCCTCGTTTTATATATCTTTAAAAAATCGTAGGTATATTGCTATAGTTAACATGGTCCCTAGTCTTATATATATTTTCTTATCTCAGTGAATCAAAAACCACTAAATTGATGAAATGTATTAAAGGATTCCTTTAGTGAGGGAGCCTTAAATAAAAACCACTTAGCAGTGGACACGACCCTACGAGTTCGCTGTTCCTCTACGCATTTTGATTCGTTAGCGCGTGTACCACGTTTTTTCAACATTTTTTTTTTAACATTTCAGTCTAATCCAAATCTGGACGAGGTTTCAGGAAATGAAATACCTACCTAAATGGAGACCCATAAACAATATTTATTATTAATTGATTATTATTTCAAAGTTGTAATTTTTAGTTTTTCTCTATTTTTTATCCAAATAAATAAGTGACTTTAGCAGTACATAATTCATTTCCTTGAATTATCTGTGAAAATTCCCTGTATAAAATAATAGAGTTTTATTTTACTATTAGCAACAATTTAAGGATTTTGTGAAATAAAGACTACTCAAAAATAAGTTCTGCCCTGATAAATCCAGTAGGAATGGTAACTGTTAATCACCAAATTTCTATTTCAGGTGGACTTTTGATGGAAATATGGGTAGTTGTTACCATGCCTCTCAATTTTTAAACAACAAAAATTATATTTTTGGTTCCTTTACATTAAAAAAGACAATAATCCTGTCGGCCATCTTAACATCTAGAGTTTGCAGAGTAAGTAGTATAAACTGTCAAGAACTTTTTTTTAATTCATTTTAAAGCAAAATTGAGACGCTACAAAAGATTTTATAGATTGTTCTTTTTAGTTTTTTATGTATTACTTTTGTTAAAAACTACAACGATGATGTCCGAAAGGTCCCATATAAAAGTGCTTAGGATATTTACGCATAAATTTGCCAGAAATTGGCATAATCATTTTTTGTTGAGTCTAGAGAACTTGTATAATTTTTTTCTTTACACATATTTGTTACTAAAGTTAAACATTACTTTCTTAAAAGTTTTGGTTTTATATCTTTTTATGAACTTAATTTTTCTAAAAATTTTTGTTTTACAGCATTGTATTTAAAAGATTAAATTAACATAACAATTAAAATTTTTGCCCATGGCATTTTTATATATTTTTTTATTATAAAATGTTGCTTTGTACCACCAGCAATCTAAACAAAAACTCATAAAAACTGATTCAAAAATGAATATGCCACGTATTATCTGATTATAAAAATATTTTATTTCCAGTTGTAGCTGCAGCAAGAAGAAATTCTCTTTCTTTACGCACCACCACGAATACAAAGCTTCATATTGTCGTAGAAAACTGATTAAGGATGCTGCAGATAGAGACAGATATCAACCACCAAAAAGAATAGAGCTAAACATGAAGATATGTACTGGTAATAATGCGATATGGTGCCTGCGAGTCTTAATATACTGCTTTGCTCTCTTTGACTTAAACAAAATTTTTTAATGGAAAGCTTAATTCTGTATTTTCTAAATAAAAAAAATGTAATTCAATTAACTGCTTAAATTAAAAAATGAGGAAGAAGTGTTTGTTTATTATTAAAAAACCTTTAAAAATTTGAAACTATTGTTGTTAAAAACTTTTAGCTGTCCAAAGCGTTTTTATTTTTTTTTTAAATAAAATTTAGGCATTTTAGGTTTTTTTACTAACAAACAGCACTTTTTTAAGTGATACCGTATATTTTTTGGATATATAAATAACATAAAAAACAATATTTTCTACCATTTTAAAGTACTTCTAAAAAATGCTTATTTATGTGAGAGCATGTGTTTTTGATTGTTGTGGTTAATTTTACTTGCGTTAATTTTTCTAAATTTAGGATGCGATCTATTATTGTTATTGTGCTAAGTGGGTATATTGTTGTAATATAAATGACAATATATTTAGGGTATATACAAAACGATAGATTTGTAATGGACATTCTTCATTGAATACATCAGTGTCATAAGGATTGGTATATTGCAGTAATATAAATCTTATATATACTCCAATAACATATTATGGATACGAAAAGAATATACTTTTATGGATATACCATTGTTATATATAAACTAAAATTTGGACAAATATATATTTTATATATCGTGACGGATATCGACAGGATATAATACATAAATATATACCATAATGGATATACCATAGAACATCAAATTTGGTGTAATAGAATATAACTCGAATATTTTTGTGGAGTAATTAATACATGTTCAGAATATACTTATAACGTATATTCAGTGGATGTTACCTAATGGGTACCTCTGGATCTAAATTGGATCTTTTTTGGAGCTCCTATGCACTTCAGGTGAATATCTGGGTGATATCCAGGGCAATATCCTTCTCCGTTTTCGTATATACGCTGGATATACAAGCAATATTTTTTTGCTATGTAGGAAGCTAAGTTAAGTTTTTTTTAGGTATCTTTACTATTGAATAGTTAGTATGTTTTCATATTGTACTGAATACATATCGAAAATCAAGCTTCTGGTTCTTTCATATATCATGCTCTTTGTCAAAACAGAGAACATGCTTTATGAAAGTAAAGTAAAGTAAAAAGTACCCACATAGCAAGAATATTGGTATATTGTCTGAATATCCTTAAAACATTCGGAATGTCCAAAATACATCCCGTGAATGTCCAACGGTCCACCTTTTTATTATTCGCTGAATATTCAGAATAGATGTAATCTGAACATTAGTGTTTTGCATATGGAGACGCTATATGTATTAAAAAATATAATGTTCAGATTTCATCCATTCTGAATATTCAGAGAATAATAAAAAAGTGAACAGTTGGACATTCACAGGATGTGTTTTAGAAATTCCGAATGTTCCAAGAATATTTCACACAATATAGGTACCAATATTCTTGCTATGTGGGTAAAAGAAGACAATCTTTTCAATACATATATATATATTGAGTAGGTACAATATGAAAACATACTAAATAAAGTTTTAAATATAAAATCAATCAGTTATGTTTGAAACTAGACAGTTATAAACTGAGCATGCTAACTCTTTGCATACGAGCAAGAAAAATCAAGTGTCTTTAACACCCAAAGACATTCAATAACACCTCATTTTGTAAGCGAGTAGTTTTATAAAATAACAATTTTGATCAAAAATCTTACTCTCGAGCTATATACTTATCTTACCGAAGTTTTAATTATTCCAGCTCCCTTTCATTTTTTGAAGAAATATACGGATTGTCTCTAAATTTGGGTTGGTTTATAAAATGCTTTAGTCACTTCATTGATTGCTCTGCTTATGCTGGGTTGGGAGTTGGTGTGGCACATGTGCTTCCCAATTCCCTCTAGGTATGACCCATTTGCATAAAAATTAAGGGTTACCAAAACCTAATAACAAATATATCACTGTAACATCATTTTTATTCATACTTAAAATCTGCTTACTTTGGTTTCAATTGAAAGGTTATCATCTGTTGAATCAATGGCTTCGTCAACCTATAGGTACTTTAAATCTAGAATGTTGTTACTCATGCTGCATAAACAAATATGCAGGTTCCAATTTTACTTTAGCTAAAAAATTAATAGTCCAATGTACTGTCGAAGTTTTAAAATAATTAATAAATAATTGACCTCTCTTTACAATAAAAAATAGGTACTTACATTCAACTAAAGTCTAAAAGGATCACAACAAGAATGAAAATAGATTAAACGTTGTTTCGCCCTGGGTAACCAGCGTGGGCTCATTAGTAGTTACACTGGTCACCCTCCACTATACATCATTAAACACCATCATACACTTTGATATCCAACCTTGAACCACTCACAAATAGGCATAGTTCCGCACGGTACTTATCCAAGTTACCTGATACGAATTTGTCCTGGTGTGTTAATATTTCCAGTAGGATTATGCTCCTAAGGCAATTAAAAAAAAGGAATTAAAAAACAAAAGATCAAAAGATCTTGGGTGGAAACAACGAAAATTCAAACTTGGATGAGCATCCCACAAGGACCCACATAGCAAAAAAATATTGGGCGTATATCCAGTGTATATATGGAAACCGAGAAGGATATTGCCCTGGATATCACCCAGATATTTACACGACGTGCATAGGACCTCCAAAAAAGATCCAATTTAGATCCAAAGGTACCCATTAGGTAACATCCACTGAATATGCATTATAAGTATATTCTGAACATGTATTAATTACTCCACAAAAATATTCGAGTTATATTTCTATTACACCAAATTTGATGTTCTATGGTATATGTCCTTTATGGTATATATTTATATAGTATATCCTGTCGATCCATCACGATATACAAAATGTATATTTGTCAAAATTTTAGTTGATATATAACAATGGTATATCTATAAAAGTATATTCTTTTCGTTTCCATAATGTTTCATTTTAAAATATTAACTTATATTCGGTTGTATACGAAAAACCTGCAGTAAATATCCGTTCATGTTTCCTTTTTTTGAAACGCATCATATTTTTTTTCTAATATACACATTAAATATATATGTAACATACAAAACGTATATCCCAATTTTAAAAATCTTTGTGATATGTTGCTTGCTATGTGGGGAACTCACAAAAGATCAAAGCGAAAAGAGAAATGATTAAACGATATTTCGCCCTGGGTAACCAGCAAGGGCTCATCAGTAGTTTCACTGGTCACCCACCACTATACATCATTAGCCCACCCTGGTTACCCAGGGCAAAACATCGTTCAATCATTTCTCTTTTCGCTTTGATCTTTTGTGTGTTCCTTGTGGAATGCTCATACAAGTTTGAATTTTCGTTGTTTCCACCCAAGATCTTTTGTTTTTTAGTTTATTTTCGGTTGAAGTAACTGATTTGGAAGTTTTTTTTAACTTCTTTTTTTGATTTAATTTCCTTAGGAGCATAATCCTACTGGAAATATTAACAAACTAGGACGAATTCGTATCGGGTAACTTGGATAAGTACCGTGCGGAACGATACCTATTTGTGAGTGGTTCAAAGTTGGAAATCAAAGTGTATGATGGTTTTTAATGATGTATAATGGAGGATGACCAGTGAAACTACTGATGAGCCCGCGCTGGTTACCCAGGGCGAAACATCGTTTAATCATTTCTCCTATCGCTTTGATCTTGTGTGTGTTCCTTGTGGGATGCTCATCCAAGTTTGAATTTTCATTGTTTCCACCCAAGATCTTTTGATCTTTTGTGTTTTAGTTTCTTTTCGGTTGAAGTAACTGATTTGGAGGTTTTTTTTAACTTCTTTTTTTTATTTTAATTGCCTTAGGAGCATAATCCTACTGGAAATATTAACACACCAGGACGAATTCGTATCAGGTAACTTGGATAAGTACCGTGCGGAACGATGCCTATTTGTGAGTGGTTCAAGGTTGGAAATCAAAATGTATGATGGTGTTTAATGATGTATAGTGAAGGGTGACCAGTGGAACTACTGATGAGCCCACGCTGGTTACCCAGGGCGAAACATCGTTTAATCATTTCTCTTTTCGCTTTGATCTTTTGTGTGTTCCTTGTGGGTTGCTCATTCAAGTTTGAATTTTCGTTGTTTCCACCCAAGATATTTTGATCTTTTGTTTTTTAGTTTCTGTTCGGTTGAAGTAACTGATTTGGAGTTTTTTTTAAACTTCTTTTTTTGTTTTAATTGCCTAAGAAGCATAATCCTACTGGAAATATCAACAGACCAGGACGAATTCGTATCAGGTAACGGATAAGTACCGTGCGGAACAATGCCTATTTGTGAGTGGTTCAAGGTTGGAAATCAAGGTGTATGATGGTGTTTAATGATGTATAGTGGAGGGTGACCAGTGAAACTACTGATGAGTCCACGCTGGTTACCCAGGGCGAAACATCGTTTAATCATTTCTCTTTTTGCTTTGATCTTTTGTGTGTTCCTTGTGGGATGCTCATCCAAGTTTGAATTTTCGTTGTTTCCACCCAAGATCTTTTGATCTTTTGTTTTTTAGTTTATTTTCGGTTGAAGTAACTGATTTGGAAGTTTTTTTTAACTTCTTTTTTTGTTTTAATTTCCTTAGGAGCATAATCCTACTGGAAATATTAACAAACTAGGACGAATTCGTATCGGGTAACTTGGATAAGTACCGTGCGGAACGATACCTATTTGTGAGTGGTTCAAAGTTGGAAATCAAAGTGTATGATGGTTTTTAATGATGTATAATGGAGGATGACCAGTGAAACTACTGATGAGCCCACGTTGGTTACTTAGGGCGAAACATCGTTTAATCATTTTTCTTTTCGCTTTGATCTTTTGTATGTTCCTTGTGGAATGCTCATCCAAGTTTGAATTTTCGTTGTTTCCACCCAAGATCTTTTGATCTTTTGTTTTTTAGTTTCTTTTTGGTTAAAGTAACTGACTTGGAGGTTTTTTTTAACTTCTTTCTTTGTTTTAATTGCGTTAGGAGCATAATACTACTGGAAATATTAACACACCAGGACGAATTCGTATCAGGTAACTTGGATAAGTACCGTGCGGAACGATGCCTATTTGTGAGTGGTTCAAAGTTAAAAATCAAAGTGTATGATGGTGTTTAATGATGTATAGTGGAGGGTGACCAGTGAAACTACTGATGAGCTCACGCTGGTTACCCAGGCCGAAACATCGTTTAATCATTTCTCTTATCGCTTTGATCTTGTGTGTGTTCCTTGTGGAATGTTCATCCAAGTTTGAATTTTCGTTGTTTCCACCCAAGATCTTTTGATCTTTTGTTTTTTAGTTTCTTTTCGGTTGAAGTAACTGACTTTGAGGTTTTTCTTAACTCCTTTTTTTGTTTTAATTGCCTTAGGAGCATAATTCTACTGGAAATATTAAAACACCCGGAAGAATTCGTATCAGGTAACTTGGATAAGCACCGTGCGGAACGATGCCTATTTGTGAGTGGTTCAAGGTTGGAAATCAAAGTGTATGTGTATGTATAGTGGAGGGTGACCAGTGAAACTACTGATGAGCCCACGCTGGTTACCCAGGCCGAAACATCTTTTAATCATTTCTCTTATCGCTTTGATCTTGTGTGTGTTCCTTGTGGGATGTTCATCCAAGTTTGAATTTTCGTTGTTTCCACCCAAGATCTTTTAATCTTTTGTTTTTTAGTTTCTTTTCGGTTGAAGTAATCGATTTGGAGGTTGTTTTTAACTCCTTTTTTTGTTTTAATTGACTTAGGAGCATAATTCTACTGGAAATATTAATACACCCGGAAGAATTCGTATCAGGTAACTTGGATAAGTATATACCGTGCGGAACGATGCCTATTTGCGAGTGGTTTAAGGTTGGAAATCAAAGTGTATGATGGTGTTTAATGATGTATAGTGGAGGGTGACCAGTGAAACTACTGATGAGCCCGCTGGTTACCCAGGGCGAAGCATCGTTTAATCATTTCTCTTTTCGCTTTGATCTTTTGTGTGTTCCTTGTGGGATGCTCATCCAAGTTTGAATTTTCGTTGTGTCCACCCTTTTGATCTTTTGTTTTTTAATTTTCTTTTCGGTTGGAGTAACTGATTTGGAGGTTTTTTTTAACTTCTTTTTTTGAAGAATGAAAATATCGCAAATTAAAAGTCAAAAATCATAAACTATCAATAATTTTTTTGGTTGAAATCATCAAAACAGATCTTTCTGGTCATGCTTCTCACGACAGCAGCGCCATTCCCGTGCTATCGACCACAAACCTATTAGAAACTGGTGTTGGTCCATTTGTTGAGTTTATAATTCCTGTCCTCATTAATCTTGGAAGTTTTACATTCTCTGTGAAAGGTTGGGCTCAAATTTACAGAAGTAGTGCTCCAGGGTCCCCTATTTATGTCCTGAAAATATCAGAATCAACTTTATCACAAACCATACGATATTCACTACACTAAATCGTCCTACCTTTGTTTTCAATTGAGAAAACACCCACCTGTTTGAAGTCCAAGTGTCCTCGACTTTCTCAAAGAGTCTTATCGACTTTCTCAAAGAGTTGTCGACTTTCTTAGAGCTGGGCCACACTTTTTTAGCCTGTAAGTTCCATATTTTCAATGGTTTATACAACAGGTTTGGTCGACTTCATCGTCGGGTTATACATATTTTAAATGTAAGTACGTTACTTTGTTTGCATAAGCGAGACAGACATATGTCCTAATTAACTTGAGGTTGTGTGTTTCCACCACAAAACTTTTCAAACATACAAAATTTCAAATATTGTTTACAATTTATTTTCATATTCAGGATTGCCAACCAAAGAAAATAAAGCAATGTAACCATGACGTCAAGTTAAAAAGTTAAATGTTATGTCATGGCAAGGTGTAGTTACTTGCAAAAATACCGGTCACCCTGTTACTATACATGCCGGTATGCTGTATTAAGGCGGATTTACGCTGGTAAGCAAGCAAGCAATTCGGAAAAGTTCATCATATAGGAATACACAAAATCGTTTATGCTCGCAAATGTCAAGCAGAAGTGCAATTCCCCATGCACAACTGTCAATTTCTTGCTTGCTTAGGCTGATCACAAACTTGCATAACACATAGCATAAAAGTTCGACCAATCAGAGACGGATTTGGAGCCGCCATATGGCATATACATATTTTCATAAAGTTGAACTTTTTATGCAGCATGCTATGCACTATGCAATTTTGTATGTGATCAGCTTTAATTGCTTGCTTGGCCAGCGTAACTCCGCTTGTAGGGCCAAATTTATAGTCCGACGTCGAAGGAAGCCTCAAGGCCTCCTTGACCAAGGTGTCCTTCAAGGCGTCGTTTCATTTCTTATTTATAGTCCCTTCCTTCGGGAAGGAATATTTTAAGGTATGGTTGCACCGGCAATGTCGCAAAAATGATGGTAGGATGGTGCAAATAAACTACTGATAACTACATTCTTATTATTTTTGTTATTTTTAAAATATTTCAATTTTTTCTGTCAAAAAAAATAAATAAAAATAAAATTCAACAGGAGGGCACTATAAAGGCGAATTCAGAGTTCCGTAAGGTAAGCGCATACCTCATATGCGGTAAGACGCAAGGAAAATAAACAAAGCAACAGGCGTTTGCTATAGTTTATTTTCCTTGCTGTCTTACCTAATACGTCAGTAGTGGGGTTATATTACTTCTAGACCACTTATGAGGAGGGACCTTGACCTTGACCTTGTGACTCAAACCTTGTATGCATTTAACCTTGACCTTGAGGGAACAAACATCATCTTGACATTCAAGTTTTCTAGGAGTTTAGTCTTGACCTTGGGAGAATATACTGCTACACAACCCCCTCTCTTACTAAAAAAAAGTTTCATATAAATATCTAAGAAGATCCAGGGACTAAAATATTAAAGTTTATACATTTGAGTTAGTCAGTTATACATAGTGTCTGTTAAAATAACATAGTAATTGTAAAATGCTTCGTCATATTGAATACATTCCATTATCACAGCGTGAAGAATACGAAATTAAAAAAGAAAAGATTTTTAATGATCAACTTGTAGCGATGCACGATGACGAACTTATATTTCTGGTGAATGAAAATCCAAACCTAATAGTTAGCCGCATCGCAACTTTGAGTTCTATTAATGAAGAAGCAGATGAAGATATGGGTATATTTGAAGAGGAACCAGAAGAAATAGAGTGTACCGGAAAAAGAGGCATTGCTAAAATTAGAAAAAGCTCTATAGAGATGACAGAGGTTTCTAATGCCAATTATCTGAAAAGTGAGATGTGTATCACGCAATCCTATTATGTGATGATCTCGAGGTATGGAGGTAAATATAAGTTGTGTTAGCAATATCTGGATAGATTTTCCAAAAAATGTCCTAATGGTACCGCGGAATGTGTGTGTGCACACTACAAGGGTGAAATGATGTGCTGCTTTAAAATATCTAAAAATGCGTGTATACAACACACGCATAGGCAACCAATTTTTCAATTCACCAGGCCTGAAATCTGTTTAGTGTGCAACGCGGGAACAAATACAACAATTTCAAATCACACAGTATGATGAACAAAAAAAAATTGAATTATATAAAGTGCAAAGTGACAGAATAGTTTAACCTTGAAACACAGTTTATGGTGGGGTTTTTTCAATGCCATGCACTCCTTAAGTGGGGGTATGTTGAAGAACTGCATATAAATAAAACTCGAGAAAGCCCAACTCATCAGTTTCAGATCTGATTTTCAAGTTGTTCTTGTAGTAAAAATTCATTCAAGTGTAATAAGTAAAGTAAAATAATTTAAAGAAACTATGAACATAACAAAAAGTGTGTTAGATCAAATAAATTTTGAGATTAATAAAGAAAACAATTCTTTTGAATTAAAAACGTTTGATTCCCTTAAAGTTAATAATATTTATATTATTAATGGAATGGCTGTTCTTCATACCCGTTTTGGAAAATCAATGTGATCAGATAAAGTTACTAAAATTGATACATTTAAAAAAACATTTTTACCCAAACGAGTTCTGAAAATGATTAAAAATGATTTTGTGGATGCTGTTAATGAACAAAGTGATAAATATACAATAACATATTTAGGACAAAGTGTACCTAGTTATGCTGGCGAAAAAAGCAAATCTCTATTTGAATTTGGTATTCTTTGAAATTACCTCCAAAAAGTATTTTAAAGAAGAATGATAAGTGAAATAGAAAAACACATCTCAGACTTGCGTTTGCAACTGCTAGGAGAAGCTGAATGTATGAGAAAATCACATCAAATGGATCAAGAAACTTATGAGAAAATACACAATTGTCTGAATGGTTCTACAGTTTGCGCTCAGTTTATTTATGGGAATTTAAATTTAAATACACTTTGTGAAGAATTTATTGAATTAGAGTTGGAAGAATATCTCAAAGTTATACCAAATATTCAAAATAAATTGAGAAATGACGATTTTGCTGAAGATTCTGACAATGATCTAAGCGATGTCAACAGTGACTAAAATTTTTAAATTTAAACCATTTTTGCAAAAATAAAAAAAAATGACTTGGTTAGAATTCAAAGAATAAAATTATTTGACCTTAATGGTGGTGTTAATCATATTCAAGAATTATTTTATGATTTACGTTTCGAAGCTGAGCATGAGCAAGTGTATGGCAATGGTCCATGTTGGGCTAGAAGAACTGAACGAGAGCTACAAGAATTGTGTAAAAAATACTCTTTAGCAATTAAGCTGTGTAAAAACTATTTTCTAAATAAAGATATCAAAGTGTTGGTAGAAGGTTTAAATAAGCTTAAATTTTTTACAGAATTGTATTCTATTAAAAAATATCTACCTAAAACCATAGTGAAAAAATATCCGGAATGAAACTGTAGCTATGAATGTTAATGTTAGTAGTCACGTTCCTAAGCTTATATATGTTATTTTTAATAATAAAATTAGAATAATATTTTGTTGGGATTCAGTGTGTCTTTTTAAGTGAAATAAATTATGATACATTATGATTATGGATGTATTTTATTTTTCATAATTTTCTTAAATATTCATACCAAGAGTTTTTGAGAGGCGCTAGCTTATCTCAGATCTTTAAATGAAAATGATTTTACTAGAATAGAGAAAACTATTTTAACTGTGTAATTAGGTTTAAGTTAAGTTGTATTAAACTATTGTAAATTATTGATTATATTATAATTTTTTATAATAAATACTTATATGTTAACCACGCAATGCATTTTTTTTATTATTTAAGAAATAAAAATACAATATTTAAAACTAAGAGGTATTACCATTTATTACATTTTTTAAAAATTTTACATTGGATAAAGCACATACAGATAAATTTTTATTATTGTGATATGTACAGCTAGGAATTCCTTTAGACAGTGGAGGCTGTTCTGGAAGCTCAATAACATTGGAAATGTATGTTCGGATAAAATTGGCTTTTTTCAGTCCCTTAACATACACAAATTCTGACAGGCTTGAGATGTGTTGACTAATATCCTTAAAGTCTTCAATGTTGGTAAATCCAGAAGACCAATTTATACAATGTTGGTGATTCATAATCCAAATGGCTTGTTTCTTATATTTTAAATCCAATTTGCTAATGTTAAATGGCGGTTTAAAAACATAATGAGCTATTTTTAAACCGTCATAAGCCGCTAATTCTTTTGGTATAAACTTGTTATTGGATGTCTTGAATCCTTGTATGTCAACAATCATATTTATAAGAGAGTAGACCTTTAGTAGCATTAATCCATGAATTGTGCTTTTCTGGAAAACCCAACCATTTAACGTAATATTGATCTATATTTTTTTTCTTCGCTTTCGAAGTACCTTTTCTACTAAGTATACATCCGGATTTTTTGTCTTTTGTAGTTCTAATTCGTAAAACGCTCCACGTATTGGTTCCCCATCAAGACTTTTTAAATTATATGAGGCCGGATTTGTAAATTTTACTTTATCAATTAGAAACAGCTCTGTAGACCAGGATGGAGTATACCCTTTTTCGAATACGGATTTATATTTACTTATACGAACTTTATCTCCAACTTTAAACTTAAACTTTTTCGGTGCAATTTTTATATTTTGATATGCTACAATTTGGGAGTTTGGCTTGACATCGATTGGTCTCTTTTTAATAGTGGTGTCTACCATTTTATTGTATTTATTAACTATTTGTTGTAAAATATCAATCCATTTATAGTTACCCCTAGCGGAAAACTCCTTAAATAGTTTGTTTTTTATTGTTTTAATCACCCTTTCTACGATAGCTGCTTTTTTAGTACTATACGTACAGTAATGATTAATTCTTTTTTTCTTCGTAAGTGCTTGAAAATTGGCATTAAAAAATTCTGTTCCTTGATCAGATTGGAGATTCCCAGGGTGATATTTGGCTTCTTTAAATATATCATTCATTGCGTCATGTACTTCAGGTCCTGTTTTGGTCTGTAAGGGTCTGACCCACACAAATTTAGAAAAGCAATTTATGCAGACCAAAATATATCGATATCCGTTATTTTCTTTTGAATATTGTTGAATATCGGCCAAGTCAATTTGCCACAAATCATGAAACCCCATAACTATAGTTTTTCTTCTGGAGAAATTTTTTCTTGCAGTCCTATGTAACTCATTAACCACACTTAGTTGATGATTTAAATTTTTTTAAGAGTTGCACCTGGATGATGCTCTAAAACAATTTTTTCAATTTCTTCGATTCTTGCAAGCAAATGTTGATATTTGTACCACACCTCAGAATCTAAATCTTCAACTGTTGGTTTTTTGTTCTTTATAAAGTCTTCTAAATTGGATTGAACAAGACTAAGAGATACTGTTATAGTTGCTTTTAGGTCTTCTACAATCTTTTCTAGACGGTTTTCCAAAAACTCGGAATTAACGGCATCGTTCTCATTTATTGCATCTCCAACGTTGCATAACCGCTTATTATTAATATCAAACTGTTAGTCTAAAGTCAATTTAAAACCGTTTCCATTCGGCCCTTTTATAATCTTTACTTTAGAACTATGGCCCAAGCGTCCGAACTTATCTATAGTGTTCACACCAACCATTTCATTTAACAACTAACACTAAATTTAAAATATTCATCGTTTTAAATGCTTTTTTTAATTAATATATAACACCTTCTTCTTTGAGCTCTTCAATAATTGACAGTATTTCACTGTCGTGCCCCGTATGCCCAGCCATTTTAGAACTCCACAATAGTCGCAGGCGTGCAACTAATTCCTGCGCTGTATTCCAATACACATAATCAACTTTTTTATTGCTAAGTAATTTATTTTTGAAATTAATGCGTTGTTGCTTTTTAAAACCTGATCCTGTTTTTGTAAAAATAAGCGGTTTAATAAAATTGGTAAATTTAGCAGATTTACTTTTGTTTATTCCATTTATTTTATCGTATCGATTAAAGTAGGCGTTAGAAACGTGAATAATTTCTTTGTAATCGCTGAGAACATTCTGATCAATTTCGTTTATGTTGGATTCTTGTGGTTTCTTTAAAAACAGCAAGTCATATAATTGACGAGATCCCATGTATTCTCCGAGTTTGTGTTTTCCACGCCATAATGTTATCATTCCATCAGGAAACCTGATTATTACATCTCCTATATACATCTTCTTATTAGCAACATTATATCGGACGCCATACACAGTATCATACCTCGCTGGATTATCTTTTAATCCATATATATATGTCATAGCTATAATTTGTGATTCTCCTCCAGATCTTCGCATAAAAGATATATCACTATCATTCATGGATAAATGACTGCCAGTGAGTTCTGTTCTATTAAGAGAACTATCGGTCAACTTTGAAGTGTTTGAGGGCGTGCCTGATAACAGCGGTGAAATGGGGAAAAATTCAGAATTTTCCTTTCCAAACGATTTTTCGCTAACATCTTCAGTCTTTCTCCAAATCATTATTCCTGGTATTTGTTGATATTGAAACAGCTGCAGATTTTTTATTTTTCTTGATGCTCGCAACATTTTCTGAAATCGAAACTAGTGGTTTGGAAATGGGTCCATAAAATTTATCCAACCCAATTTTGTCATGTAACTGCTCATTTTCCAGAGCTTTAAACTTTTTCCTTACAGCATCAGTCATTAAAACAAGTTCACGTTTTAAAGACATATCGTTAATTGACATGATTATGATGTGTTCTTCTGTTCATTCAATATGCAACTAATAAAGAATGTGAATATGTTATAAATATATGTAGTGGTCAAAACCTTTTCTATATCTTCCACTGTTTAAATTAGCGTCTTTATCGATCACCAAAAAATCATGTTTATCACTCCAACATTTTGCAGAAATTTCTTGAAACTGAGAAAATGTAAAGTCTGGCGAAACATGGTCGGAAAAAATGTATTTGAGGTTTGTTTCATCTTGTTTAAACACTACAAGAAAATTTGCATTGTCTCGAACCAGTCGTTTTGGCACTCTAGAATACGTTTGTGCCAAATAAAAACAATCAATATTTCTATGTCGACCCATACTATAATATGTCCTTATAATATTCTGATTATCACAAATTACATCATCGAATACAAAGACAGAGTTTTCATTTGCTTCGTTTGGATGTATGATGTTGGAGGTATCTTCAAACGTGTAATATCCTAATCCCTTTATCGGAGTCAAAATCTTCTTTAGATATTGATATTTTGGTTGAAAAAGTGATTTAGAGTAGACATAAACATTTTCAAAACGTAAACCAAGAGGGTGTGTTAAAAGAGTTATTAGAACATTGGTTTTTCCACAGTTTGATGGTCCTATTATAAGACCTCGAATAGAATTCGGTAGTAGTTTTCCATGGCGAGACTTAATGCTACCATGGCCAATTTTTTCATCTAAATTAATAACTGAAATTTTATCTTGTTGTTGCACGAGACGCATGATGATAGAGACTAAAATTTGTATTTAAGCTAAAGTACATATATATTTGTTTTCATTCAAATGTTGTTACCCGACCGCAAAATACAAAACAACAAGAAAAAGAGAGGTTATGGTATATTTAATTCACTGATAAATAACTTACCAGTTGAACTACACATTCCCTTATACCAATTCTGCGGGCCAGGCACTCGTCTTACTAAGAGATTAGCTAGAGGTGATCCTGGAATTAATCAATTAGACAAGGCTTGCAAAAAACACGACATCAGTTACGCAAGTAATGTAAATAATTTAGAAGAACGACACAAAGCTGATAAGCAACTGCAAAACACTGCAGAACAAATTGTGAAGTCGACGGATACAGGATTCAAAGAGAAGGCTGCTGCTTGGTTTGTTGCAAAAGCTATGAAAGTAAAGAAAAGATTTGGAATGGGGTTAAAATGCAAAAAACACGAAGAATAAAAAAGGGAAAGAAGGTGGGAAAAGTAAAAAAGGGCGAATCTATGAAAATAAAACAAAGACTTGGAATGGGTCTAAAATGCAAAAAAACACAGAGAGTAAAGAACGGAAAGAAGGTCATAAAAAGGAAAAAAAGTGGCGTTGAGTGCTGCTGTAAGAAAAATTCGATCGGAACTTGAAACATACCGAAAAATTAATAGACAAAAACATCAAAACGTATCAACTTTTTTAAAAATTGCATTGGCTGCAGCACGAAAGCATATAAAAGCGTATGGTGGAAAAAAAGAAATTAGAACCCCGAGAATTATTCCTATACCTCATACGGGAGGAGTTCTCCCGTTTTTACCTGCCCTTATTCCTTTGTTTTCGGCATTATCCGCGATCGGAAGTTTAGCAGGAGGTGCAGCAGGTATTGCGAGGGCAGTTAAAAGTGTGGCTCAAAATAAGGATAGTGTTATTAATGATAAAAAACAACATAGATTATCAGAAAGTAAAAATGAAAACGGACTATATCTTAAACCATTTCGCACAGGACTTGGGTTGTATTTAAAGAACTCAAAAAACCACTAGAGCCCTTGCCAAGAAGGGCTTTATCAAATTTGGAACTAGAAAAAAATGCAAAGAAATATAAAATCGCCAATTTTAAAGGTATTTTTATGCGTGACACACTCCCCAAAAACGGACCAGAAAAGGATAAATCCGGGATTAATAACTTGGAGACCTCCCACCAAATGGGTAGCCACTGGATTTGTTACAGGAAAAAAGGGGGAAATGTTATATATTATGATAGTTTTGGCAATTTACCCCCACCGTTAGAATTTGTAAGATACATGCGCACCGGCACACATTCAGCCACTGAGATTCGCTATACATATAAAAAAGAACAGGACTTTAACACAGTTTGGTGTGGTCACTTGTGTCTAAAGTTTTTAATGAGAAAGAACCCTTTTTAGCAGCAGCAAAATAAATTGTTTTTTTAAATCCAAAGTCGGAACGTCAAAATTTAAAAAAAATGCATAAATATTTGCGAGCTTTTAGTAAATGTAGAAGTTTACTGAAAATGACAAGAGAAGAATTAAGTGAAATACCGAAAGAAGTAATGATTGTCTGCGCTCCTAATGAAATAGCTTTAGTGTGGGATAGATTACCGGATGAACTTAATATTGATGTGTTGAAGTTTCAGTATTGCACTGACCACAACTCGGTAAGTAGTTCCACAGAAGATCAGATAGATGGTCCACCTCCGAGGAAAATTTATTGTTGTTTGTGTAACGTAAAAGGATCTATAACTTTTAAATCTGAAGAAACTGTTGATTGCAATCTATTGTCGACTTGTTGTGAAATACAATAAAAAAATGTCGTACACCTTTACTTTAAATAGCAACACAAGTGTGCTTCATACAAATATTTACCCTCCTTTAGAATTGGATAGAAGAGAAAAATATGGATTAGGATTAGTGGGATTTTACTTCTATAATTCAATTTTTAATGTAGACGAAAGAAATAATTGTTTTGCCTATAGCAAAGTGCAATGGAAAGGAGGGGTTTTGATAAAAATACCACCAGGCGCATACGAAATATCTGAAATTACCAATGCTATGCTAAAAGCACTTCAAAAAGCAGCCAAAAACGACGATGACACAATTTTTAGTTTAAATGCCAACAATAATACTTTGAAATGTGAAATTAAGTCAAAGTATTATCTACATTTTAATCATCCCAACTCTATTGGAAAGATACTAGGATTTGGAACGATTGAACGCTTAAAACCGAACGACAGTCATATTTCATCATTAATGGTTGATATTTCTCGGGTGAGAATAATACGAATTGAGAAGCATTCTTAAACTCTCAACAAGTCCACACACTATATGAATTCGATATTGACGTAGAACCTGGATACAAGTTAAGCAAAGAACCGAACAACATTATTTATATTTTTCCAGAAGGTCGTCAGTACATCGACAACATTACACTAAGGATCTTGAATGATAATAATCAGCTGATAAATTTTCAAGGAGAAAAAATAATTGTCAAGTTGGAGCTCAAGAAAATTTCATAAATATTTTAAAAGAGAATGGGATTTTGTTACCATACTAAAATTCAATGTCATCAACACGAATCCAGTCGGATAAACAGACAAATAAATAAAAACAATAGTAAATTTAGAAATAAAGTCAGTTGCGTTAGACACGTAACGAGAGAACGTTCTAAACTATCAACTGAAGACAAAAAGTTTTTAACAGCTATTGGATTACGAATAAAAAATCGATAAAATGACATCAACAAGTGAAAAACTGGAAGTTTTTGGTGAACCAATTTTTGAAAATTCAATAATAAGCTTGGAGGAATTCATCTACAAGCCATTTGGAAGCCCATCATTTAAAAATTCTGATGAAATTCGAATTCCAATTCAATTTCCAGATTTAATATTGGATATTTCTAACAGTTATATCTACATCGAGGGAAAATTTACTCCAAACGATGGCACTAAAAAAATGTTAACTATCAAATAACACACTAGCTTTTCTTTTTGATGAAATACGTTACGAGATAGGTAGTGAACAAATTTGTGTGGTTAGAAAGCCGGGTATCAGTTCGACATTAAAAACGCTTGTTTCATTTGGAAGTCGTCAACAAAAAACTTTGAACACCTACGGATGGGGACTTGGTAAAAAGGATCAATTTATTTTGGACAATACAAGTCACACCTTTAGTGGTCGATTACCACTCAAATATTTAATGGGGTTTGCTGAAGACTATACAAGAGGAATTTTTAATCAGAAACATGAGTTAATTCTAGTTTTAGCACACACATTTAGCAACTGTTACATTGGTGAAGTTGATGCCGAAATATCCATTGACAAAATTGAATGGAGAATTAGACATGTTATTCCAGACGATAAGGAAAAGTTAAAAAAAATTCCAAAGTGAATAAAGGTGCAAACATCAAAGCTGCTTTTCGCATGTGGGATCTTTACGAATTTCCACTTTTTCGAAGTACCTCTTCAGATACGTGGGCGATAAGAAGTAGCACAAACTTGGAAAAGCCTCGATACATAATTGTTGCATTCCAAAATAAACAGAATAGTAACAACAAAAGCAAGGATGCAACAGAATTTATTTCTGCTGACGTATGTGATATAAGACTTTATATTAACTCAATAGTTTTTCCATACGAACGATGGAATCTCGATTTTTCAAAAAAATTGTGTGGAGCTGCGTTTTATGCATACGAGAATTTCCAAAAAAGTTACTATGGGAAAACATTTAGCGATCCAATGCTGGACTTTGAAAGTTTCATCACAAACCCAGTATTTGTTATAGATTGCTCGCATCAACTAGATTCTATAACCTCATCCACGGTTGACATTAAGCTGGAATTCAACACAAGAAAATCAAAGTTTCCAGATAATACCAAGGTGTTTGCATTAATTATTCATGATTCACTTATTTCATACAACATTATGAATGGAACAGTAACAAGGGGTTGATTATTGTATTGTAAAATACATTTCATAATTTTTTTAGTAATAAAACACAGTATATATCAACAAAATGTTTGTTTTATTTAGAAAAGAATGGTACAAAAATATTAAAAAGGTAGATTTTATAATATTTTTAAATGAAAAATATCATAACTCGCACAGTTTTATATCTATCAAAATTTTATATCAGTCTATCGAATAGTAATATATTCCTTAACAAATTTTGTTTCATAACAAATTTTGATATAAACCTTAATTAAAAAGTTAATAATATAAAATTAAAAAAAAACAAGGGGGTTTTATTATATTATTTCAATTAAAATGACCATAAGTCACACAGTATATAAGCTGTCAAAATTTTATGGCAACCGATCGATTGGTAATACATTCCTTAACAAATTTTGTATCCTAACAAATTTTGATATAAGGCTTAATTAAAAAGTTATTGACATAAAACCCAAAAAAAAAACGTCACTTTTAAAAAAATGACAAGTCCCAATTTTAATTGATACTTTAAAAAAAATCTGCCCCTCCCCCCCCCCCCGCTAATTAGCAATTGCCAAAACAAAACTGTGAAAATTAAGTAACCAAAAAAATATTTTTTACACAATGCGTCTGTTGACACATTATTTAAAAAATTTTAATGATGCTAGTCAATTGACGCAAAAGTGTTTTAATTTTTTTAAATATTTTTTACACTTACCCGCAAGAGAAGCATGGTCTTTTTTAAAAACACTGCCACATTATTGAAAGTACCTACGGACTAAACATCTCCACCCCATACTTATTAAACGAGAGCTAATATGGTTGATATAACTTTATCGTAATTTTTTTCAACCTAATACAATGTGACTGTTTTCTTTTGCATTTCCTCTTTCAATTTAATTCTGTGCGCGCGTTTTTTTTTATAGGCTAGGTATAACTGCATTTCTGCTTCTTCTGCCTCCATGCCTCTCTTTCTAACTCCAGCAAATCATGCTTTATCTCTTTTATCATTTTACGGCTTTCCTGAATCTGCTCCCATATTGAGTGTGTTTTCATATTTTCTTCTTTTTCATCTTCAATTTCTTCTTCTTTTTCTTCTTCGTCTTCTTTTTCGTCTTCACTTTCTTCTTCTTTTTTTTCTTCTCTTTCTGTTTCTGAATCTTGTCTGTCTTTATTTTCAGAGGACACTTCTTCTTCCTCTTTTTTTTTCTTCCATATTTTTTTCTTCTTCTTTTTCATCTTCACTTTCTTCTTCTTTTTTTTCCTCTTTTTCATCTTCAATTTCTTCTTCTTTTTCTTCTTCGTCTTCTTTTTCGTCTTCACTTTCTTCTTCTTTTTTTTCTTCTCTTTCTGTTTTTGAATCTTATCTGTCTTCATTTTCAGAGGATACTTCTTCTTCCTCTCTTTTTTTCCATATTTTCTTCTTCTTTTTTTTCTTTTTCCTTTCTTTCTTCTTCCTCTCTTTCTTCTTCTGAGACTTTTTGTGTGATGTAGTCACTTCTTCCTCTGACTACAGAGGAGCTGCCAATTTTGGCAACAATGTCGCAGTTTCTAAAGCGATTTGGGGTGCTGTTAATCTTGGCAACAATGGCATCGTTTCTTCAGGTGTGCCTTTCACTATGGCCTTCTACTGGCAACGCTGTCGCATACTTGTTATGACTCTTGACATCATATCCCTCAAGCAGTTGTTTCAATACAGATTCGCCGCACTGTGTCTGAATGGAGAATGCTACTTGCGCACTAGCCTTGCTTATTGGCGCCTTTTTTTTTATGAAGAGGACCTTTTTGGAGCTTTTTCGCCTTCGTTTTTTAAAGAGAGTGAAAATTTTCTCTTTTTATGGTTGGTTTTCCCCGTTAGCTTATTAAAATCAGCTTCCAACTCCGAATACTCTACAAACGCTCCAAATGTAGTGGGTTGTTGCAGCACATTAAAAAAATCCACATCACTTACGACGGCATCCAATGTACTTGGAATCTCTTCTACGACGTCTTCGTTGGTTAGTATAGGTGGATTGCTAGACCACGTAGTTTTTAATACTGATAGTGCCACCGTACTATCAATCGAATCCCTACTATCAAAATTACTTACCTGTTTTGATGAACTAGCCATTTTAGTCACACAAAAAATGAATACACGTTTATAAAATATGAAAAGAGATGTTTGCACTATCAAACACAGAACAAAAAAGACTTTCTACCTGTTTTAAACCCAAGAGCAACCCCTAAACGACTTTCTTATTTACACTCCCTCTCACCAACGCGATTTTGCCACCCACATTGAAGTACGACTCTACAAAGCCCCCTCTATCAACTTTTTCTCTAAGTTGTGTATTTTATCGATTTTCCATACTAAAGCCGGTATTTTACAGCGACATCTACTAATTTATACTTTTGCTCTATAAATTTTACTTTTTTAAAGCGCCCTCTATCAACTTATTGTTTAAGTTGTGTATTTATCGATTTTGAAAACCATAACTTATACTTTTGAGTGCCATCTATTAATATGTTTTTTTAATCTATAAATCTGACTTTTTTTTTAAAGCACCCCCTATAGGTTTATTCTCCAAGTTGTGTATTTATCAATTTTTCAACATTTCACAGCGGCATCTATTCATAGGTGCATATAGAGTAGAAATTCGACTTTGTCGAGTGCTCTCTGATTCTAATTTTTTTTTTGCAATACGTAATATATGTAATTTTGAAATCTTTAAGCATTTATTGCAATAAGAAACAGATAAATTATAAAACTAAAATTTATTTTACTACGTTATATACAATACGTCTAATATCTAATAACATCCTTAAAAATTACATATTAAAAAAACCCTCACTCATCATTCTAAATAATTTTTAATATCAGAATGGCCCCAAGGTAGTGTTTGGGTTGTATTTGGTATAACAAATCTTTTATCATCATGATGTAATAAAGCAATTTTATTTTTTGTTTTTGTATATAGAGCATGCAGTTCTGTTTGAAATGATTTCATTTTTCGGTAAAGACATCCTCCTTTTTCAACGATTTTTTGATAATCCTCCAATAAAAGATATTTATCTATAACACATTTTTTAACACCCTTTGCTTTTTTGACTTCAGATGATAGCGATTTTACGTAATATGCTTTTGCTCCAGTTCCGTAGAAACTTATAATAGGATCTTCTGGAAATTCATCTTTCATTTGCCCCAGAACGGATTCACTTTTTTTTTTATATTAAATGCATTACCTTCTTGATAATTCGATGTGTCAAATTTATTAGGGTTATCTGACATAAACTTATAAAAATCATCAGTATAAATTTTTAGTATCAGTGAATCAGTATCTGTATACATGAGAGATGCCTTATCCTGAAACTTTCTTTTTATAACATAAAAAAAATCATACAAAACTGTTTTAGACATCCAAAATACAGAACCCCAAATACGTTGGTTTATTATACACAATTTTTAGTTTACTCATATGAATTGCAACAAAGTCTTCTGAAAATATTGAACATGTTTTAAAATTTGGTCTACTAATTAATGCTCGAGCTCCAGCTCTTCTACGAACACTCGCCCAACTTGTCACCAACTTTATAATTCTCAACATTCTCCATTGTCTTTCCAAAGACATCATTATTATACAACTTGTATAAATCCCTTTCAAATTTAGTCCTGGCTAAATTTCTTAGTTTGGTGTTAAAATCAATATATTTTTTTAACCATGGTGATTGTTGGAATTTTAATATTTGATGAGTTTGAATTACCATTAGCCCATTCTGTACTGCTTGCTTTAAAGTTTTATAATGTACTATATATCTTTGCTTGTCGTATAAATTTGGAATAAGTTTGGGAAATTTTGATTTTGAATCTGGTGGAATTATGTTTTCTACCAAAAATGGAAAATCTGAATGAAAATCATGCAATTCGTTCGGGTAGTAGACATCTACCTCAAGAACATATCCTATAGGGCTGTCATCAGGTACAGCTTGAATATTCAAATTGATCATTTCTTGATCCGAAAGCCAAACAAAATCTCTTGTGGGTAATGATTGTGAAATACTATGTCCATATAAATTTATTGCATCAAGATACATTAAAAAGGATGATTCTTTAATTGCATCATACTCTGAAAGATACTTATTATTTGCCTTATGCATCCTATCGGTACAGAATACACTTCGTATTCCTTTTTTAAAAAAATGAATCATATCAATTTCAGTTAAAAGCTCCAATTCAATTTCTGTCATTTTAAGCATACAATCAATGATAGGGATGGTAGAGTATAATATTGAGCGGGGTCTAATTTATAAGTTTTTAATGAGTTGGTTCTAAACGCTTCAAAAATGTCAGTTAATATGAAAATATCACTTTTCAAATATAAATCTGAATATTCTCCTAAATTTTTACAGTCAAATAATTCCCACACATATTTTGCTCTATCATATTCTAAATCTGTTATATGCTGCTCTTTTAAATTATCATAAAACTGATTTTTACTTGGGAGACTGGTAACATTCAGCTGGTTTAGACTTGTTACAAATCCACAAGGAAATACACCTTTTTGACGCATAACTTTAAATTTTTCTAGGGAATCAAAATGTTTACTTGTTTCATAAAATGAATTTGAATCTAGACTTTTGCCTAATTCGTCCAAGGATGCTGCTAAAAACTTGTAACTATCTATAAACCTCAGCCGTTAATATTTTTTTATCATTTTTCCTTTGGAATTCATATAATCATGTACATATATTGATTTTGTAAAGGATATATACTTTTCCTTATTTTCTGCTAACACTTCAATATTATCGCGACATAACTCCTTAATAAACATATGACAGTCATAGCCACTCAAATTATGGAAAATTAATGGAACAAAATTTGGTAATTTATATTGCAAATTGCAAGTAGAATGGGCTGCTAGAAACCGCTTAACTCCTGTTATATGGCAGTGATCGGTTACCCTTTTATCTGTTGCGCCAAAAGGCTTATTACAAATACCACAACTATCTACTTCCATCATTATTTTTTTTCATCAGTTGTCAATGGAGTCATCTGAATTATATCTTTTAAATATGTGTTATATAATTCCCTCAAGTTGCATTCAAGTCGCATAAAAAATTCCTGGGCAGCGTTTTCCCCACGAAACAATTCAAACTTTGAAAGACAAACGAGTAAGGTTTGTGCATTATATTCTTCATTGTGTATGAATTTGAAGGATCAGGCTCACAAGTTGCCATTGGTTCCAAAATTGACTCAAAATCTGCATACACTACAAACGAAACTTTTAACTGCTTTTCATAGTTTTCAAATTTAAGTATGTTTTCCTGTACCGTTCTTCCAAATTTATCAATTTTAAAATCAGTGAATGGAGTTACCGAATATACTTGTCCACAGTCATGTTTTTTATGAAATATCAGTTTTTTTGCTGTAGCAAAGTGTACCAAACATCCATGACAAAAAATCATTTACTTTTACATAGTGAAATTTGACTAGAAACCAAACCTGAGAGATTTTTGATCCAACAATAATGCATTTTATTGCAATCGCTACATTCATGATTTTCTTCTTTATTTTTACAATCTTCTGTTAATAGTAATAAATTAATATGCATATTAAGTTTTTGCTTCGAATAACGTAGAGGACTTACAACTTCATATTGAAGCCTATTATTCTCAAATTTGGTTTCCAATCCATAAACATTAAGCGAAATATTATTCAAGTTTTCAAGAGCACTTATTTCATTAAGCTTAACGGGAAATTCTATACCTGTCAAATTCATCACTGTCGAGTAGTGGGGGTATGATGAAACTCGATCAACATGAGTGATGGCTGGATAAAGCGCTGATGTAACGGCCCATGCAAAGCAGGCATTGTCCAATATTTTTATGTTCACCACAGCTTTTTTGGCAGCTATGAACTTTGGTAGTTTTATGTATCATGATCCTCCAAATACTGAATGAATTGTAAAGCCCACCCTGAAATAAACAAAAAAAAGTTAAATGTGTACTTATATATTTTTTTCTTCATATACATGCATCAAAGTTAAATGATTTCTTAAAATTTACTTACCAGAATCTCGCTCTTGAAATTCAGAAGCTTGATAAATCACTTTCTCCTTAAACAAATTATATATGTCATCCAAATTTGTTCCCTGGCACACTATTTCATTAGTGGTGTTAAATGATTTTTGAGCAACAATTTCCTTCGATGGATGGACAAATGTACCAAATAAATCTCATATAGTCATTTGGAAAATTTTTGCTCACAACTCTTCTACAATTAAATGCACTTCTGACTAAAGTTACTCCATCAGATTGTGGGGAGCATGAATTATTTTTATGCTGAAGTGTTCTACAGTGTGTATTGAACTTATTGCTTGGTATTAAAATGTCACATTCTTCACATTTTTTTATATGGCACAAATTATCTTTTTGAGTTTTTACATTTAAAAGGATTTTTTTTTCTTAAGGGTTGTATGTCAATATGGTTTTAACTTTTTCTTTTTTCACTTTTGTTTTTACAAACTGTTCGTAAACGTCTTAACAAATTATCTTTTCGTGTAAAAATTTTAGCACAAAACTCACAGTTATAAATTTTTGTACGTTATATTTTTTTAATGATTCTTTTTACAAGTTTCGGACTACTTTTATAGCTGTACAACTCCTCCTTCATCTTTTCCCCCACTCTACTTTTGACTCGAACGCTTGACATTGAACTTATTGTAAAATATTTTTTTAACCATGACCTTGTGGACATACAGCCGCTTTGAGTTAAAGATAAGAGCTTTATATGGGTTTGACCTTGACAGCACAACGTGGTTCATACTTTAAGTTTTCCTTCGTCAAGTCTTAAGCGTCACTTGACCTTCAATCCATTTTATGATTTAATATATTATATTGGCTTTCAACACAGCTGCTTCGTGTTTCATATATCAAGCTTTATATTTAACCTTGAACTTGTCAACAAACTGCAGCTTTCCATTGAAGATATGCATTTAGCCCTGACCTTGGGAACAACTGGTTTTTTATGTGAGATTGTTTGACCTTGACCTTCAACACAGCTGCTACCCGTTCGATATATCCCCACCACCTAAGTCTGCATTACACAGTCCTCTTTCGTTTTGAAATCATTTCTTTCTGAACTTACATAGCGTAAAGATGGCTGAGCAATATTGGGCACAATTTAAAAAAAAGAGCCACAGTAAGTGTTCAACCCTATATAAGAAATGGGTTTAGATTCTGTGGTTATTGTTGTGTGTGGGAGCTTAGCGAGTGTAGGCGTGATAAAAGGTCACTTTTTCATGAAAGTGAACGCTGTTTCGGATGTCACGAAGAATATCTTCGACAGGAGCGTGCAAAGCAACGTGCTATTTTCTTAGCTAGCACTTCAAACACGCAAAATTCACCAGATGAGGATGGTTCTGATGATGAAATATCATCATCAGAGTTATTCGAAAATGACACATCTGATTATGAGATGAAGTCAGCCGATGAAGATGGACGCAGGTATTACAAACTTAAAAAAATATTTTTTAGTTGAGAATATATTTTGGGTAGTCTGTAAGGAAAGTTCAAAAAACATAAACATAAATTGTTAAATTTTTAAATATTTTTTTATTAATGTCAAGAACAAAAAATCATGTCCATACAAAATAATTAAGTAAACTACTAAATATTCATACTAAATTTAAATATAAACTATACAAAAATAAAACTATACATTATAAAATAGAGCTTTTAAATTATTATATTCTTCCAACTTCTTTTGGTAATTGGATTCTGCAATTCCCATTGTATGCGAGCATTGCTCACAGTAATTAATTCTTGCTCAACCTCACTCCTACGCAGTTTTAAAATGTTCACTGCATTTTCTAAAACTATCAACTCGTTAGCATTTAGTTCTATTTGTATGGATGTGGGGTATTCCATAGATGTAGATGGTATTGCCAAAACTTCCATTTTTCGTTTTCTGCTGGCTCTTTTTTTCGATGTTCCAGAAATTTTTACATCGGATAAAATTTTGATTTCCTTCTTTTCTGGTTCTTGGATTCCGGATATTTTCACATCGGGTAAAATTTTGATTTCCTTCTTTTCTGGTTCTTGGATTTCTGAGGGCACTGCTGCTTGTGGTATTAAGGCGACATCCTCATTATCCAATAGACAAAAAATATTTTTTTATTCTTCTTCTGTATCGTTCCCCAACATTTTGACACAAAATAATTTTTTCTCGAAAGCAAATCAAGTCAAAATAATACTTCACAAACACTTTCTTGACGTTTAAATACTTTTTTCTGTTAGGTGGGGGCACAAATTTTGATCTAAGCAAAGCTACTACTTGCTGATGTTTAAGTGGAGGGGGCTTGATATATGAAACACGAAGCAGCTGTGTTGAAAGCCAATATAATATATTAAATCATAAAATGGATTGAAGGTCAAGTGACGCTTAAGACTTGACGAAGTAAAACTTAAAGCATGAACCACGTTGTGCTCTCAAGGTCAAGATTAAATGCATACAAGGTTTGAGTCATAAGGTCAAGGTCAAGGTCCCTCCCCATAAGTGGTCTAGAAGTAATATAACCCCACTACTTACCTCTTACCTTATGGAACTCTGAATCCGCCTTAAGATCCTACACTAGCCAGGAAAAGGTTTTCCTCGCTGAACTGATTCAAAGATATAAGAATACATTGCGGTCATGTATGAACAAACAAATGTATGTAAGAACTATGCATCCAACTTTAAAAAAGATACTTATATTAACTAGCTGCTATCTACTAGAATACTTTCAGTGCCATAATAATACCATAGGGTACATAGCAAGGCCAACATTGGGGACACTGGAAAACCCCGGTTGTTTGGGTGATTAAATTTGGTCAAAAACTCCTTTTCTAAAATTGTGTAAAGACGGCCTGTGTATTTTTGCATGTGCACGTAGGTATCTTTTGGATGTGGCTGAAGACAGATTTGGATTTAGATTCGAAAACAGCTCCGGTCGCGCGAAATCACAGTCGACCAGATAAATAATTGCGCCCAACACTAGTTTTAGAGTTTTTGACAAAACTAACGTGATTTTATTATATATTAATGACACTATTTTATACTTGTCATACATAGAAAGACTTAAGAAACCCCAATCGTATTTTTAATTATTCTAAGAGGGTAAAACACACCCAAACTTTAAAAATAATAAAAATAGATAAAATTTCCTTTAAATGCGATTGTGCATAAAACTGTGTAGGAAAAAAAATATTTCTGTTGTTATGATCTTTAAAATTATTGAAAAAAAATATTATTTATCAAAGATTATGGGGTCGAAACAGCCATCCTTAAGACAAAAGTACCGAATCTGGACATAAGCCGTTTTTGTGCATCAATCAGACTATACGCAAAATATTCCTTTTAAATATCTCTTCAAAAAACAAAAATAATTTTTTTTATATATCAGAGTTTATGGGGTTGAAAAAAGACCCTTAAGAAAAAAGTACCGAATCTGGACATAAGCCGTTTTCGTGCATCAATCAGACTATACGCAAAATGTGCCTTTGAAATAGCTGTTTAAAAAACAAAAATTAATTTTTTATATATCAGAGTTTATGGGGTTGAAAAAAAGACCCTTATAAAAAAAGCACCGAATCTGAAGAAAAAAGTACCGAATCTGGATATAAGCCGTTTTTGTGCATCAATCAGACCATACGCAAAATGTGCCTTCTAAATAGCTTTTAAATGTGCCTTTAAAATAGCCCATTAAAATACAAAAATAATTTTTTTATGTATCATAGTTTATGGGGTTTAAAAAAAGACCCTTATGAAAAAAGGACCGAATCTGAAGAAAAAAGTACTGAATCTGGACATAAGCCATTTTTGTGCATCAATTAGACTATACGCAAAATGTGCCTTCTGAATAGCTCTTTAAAAAACAAAAATACTTTTGTTTATATATCAGAGTTTATGGGGTTGAAAAAAAGACCCTTATGAAAAAAGTACCGAATCTGAGGAAAAAAGTACCGAATCTGGATATAAGTCGTTTTTGCGCATCAATCAGACCATACGCAAAATGTGCCTTTGAAAGAGCTCTTTAAAAAACGAAAATAAACTTTTCATATATCAGAGTTTATAGGGTTAAAAAAAAGACCCTTAAGAAAAAAGTACCGAATCTGGACATAAGCCGTTTTTGTGCATCAATCAGACTATACGCAAAATGTGCCTTTGAAATAGCTCTTTAAAAAACAAAAATACATTTTTTATAAGACCCTTATGAAAAAAGCACCTAATCTGAAGAAAAAAGTACCGAATCTGGATATAAGCCGTTTTTGTGCATCAATCAGACCATACGAAAAATGTGCCTACTAAATAGCTCTTTAAAAAACAAAAATAAATTGTTCATATACCAGTGTTTATGGGGTTGAAAAAAAGTCCCTTAAGAAAGAAGTACCGAATCTGGACGTAAGCCGTTTTTGTGCATCAATCAGACTATACAAAAAATGTGCCTTTGAAATAGCTCTTAAAAATCTAAAATAAATTTTTTATATATCAGAGTTTATGGGGTTGAAAAAAAGACACTTATGAAAAAAGTACCGAATCTGAATAAAAAAGTACCGAATCTGGATATAAGCCGTTTCTGTGCATCAATCAGACCATACGCAAAATATGCCTTCTAAATAGCTCTTTAAAAAACAAAAATAAATTTTTTCATATATCAGAGTTTATTGGGTTGAAAAAAGACCCTTAAGAAAAAAGTACCGAATCTGGACATAAGCCGTTTTTGTGCATCAATTAGACTATACGCAAAATGTGCCTTCTGAATAGCTCTTTAAAAAACAAAAATAAATTTTTTATATATCAGAGTTTATGGGGTTGAAAAAAAGACCCTTATGAAAAAAGTACCGAATCTAAATAAAAAAGTACCGAATCTGGATATAAGCCGTTTTTGTGTATCAATCAGACCATACGCAGAATGTGCCTTCTAAATAGCTCTTTAAAAAACAAAAATAAATTTTTCATATATCAGAGTTTATTGGGTTGAAAAAAGGACCCTTAAGAAAAAAGTACCGAATCCGTACGTACGCAAAATGTGCCTTTGAAATAGCTGTTTAAAAAACAAAAATTAATTTTTTATATATCAGAGTTTATGGGGTTGAAAAAAAGACCCTTATGAAAAAAGTACCGAATCTGAAGAAAAAAGTACCAAATCTGGACATAAGCCGTTTTTGTCCATCAATCAGACTATACGCAAAATGTGCCTTCTAAATAGTTCTTTAAATAACAAAAATAAATTTTTCATATATCCGAGTTTACGGGGTTGAAAAAAAGACCCTTAAGAAGAAAGTTCCGAATCTGGACGTAAGCCTGTTCCTGATGCTTTGATTTATGTTTAAGAATGGGTTAAGTCCATAAATCGATCCTTTTTTTAAAGGACTTTTTTTAATCCCCTAAACTCTTGTATACATAATAATCTTATTTTTGAGGAATCAGGTGTTTTAGAATTCGATGCATTTTTTGAGGGACGTGTTTTTAATACTTTAAACTATTGTATATAAAAATCTTATTTTTGAGAAATAAGGGTTATTGCAAGAACACCTTTTGCATCACTTGCCTATGCTTTGATTAATGCTTAAGAATGGCTTAGAACCATATTCGATGCTTTTATTCTCAAGCGACGTATTTTTAACCCATGAAACTCAAAATCTTCTTTGGAATTTTTAAAGCTTATAATATTTAGTAAGAATGGGGTAGGTCGTCCATATTCGATACTTTTTTTAAAGGACTTTTTTTTAACTTAACTAGTTTGTAGGAATAACAGGATTTTCGGTCCAAATGTAAAAGTAATTTATTGAAAAACTGTTTTATAAAACCAAGCTTTCGGAACGTTTTGTAGGGGTAGGTCCATATTCGATGGTTTTTAAAGGCTTCTTTTAACCCCGCCTTGTGTACATAAAAATATTATTTTTGAGAAATCAAGTGCTTTTAGAGGGACACATTTTGTGTATATATGTCCAGATTCGGTACTGTTTTTAAAGGGTCTTTTTTTCAACCCCATAAACTCTAATATATAAAAAAAATATTTTTGTTTTTTAAAGAGATATTTAAAAGGAACATTTTGCGTATAGTCTGATTGATGCACAAAAACGGCTTATCACCAGATTCGGTACTTTTTTCTTAAGATTCGGTACTTTTTTCATAAAGGTCTTTTTTTCAACCCCATAAACTCTGATACATAAAAAATTTATTTTTGTTTTTTAACGAACTATTTGAAAGGAACATTTTGCGTATAGTCTGATTGATGCACAAAAGCGGCTTATGTCCAGATTCGGTACTTTTTTTTCTTAAGGGTCTCTTTTTCAACCCCATAAACTCTGCAATATCAATTTTTTTTTATTTTTTAAAGAGCTATTTAGAAGGCACATTTTGCATATAGTCTGATTGATGCACAAATAGGGCTTATATCCAGATTCGGTACTTTTTTTTTCAGATTCGGTACTTTTTTCATAAAGGTCTTTTTTTCAACCCCATAAACTCCGATATATAAAAAAAATTATTTTTGTTTTTTAAAGAGCTATTTCAAAGGCACATTTTGCGTATAGTCTGATTGAAGCACAAAAATGGCTTATGTCGAGATTCGGTACTTTTTTCTTAAGGGTCTTTGTTTCAACCCCATAAACTCTGATATATGAAAAATTCATTTTTGTTTTTTAAAGATCTATTTAAAAGGCACATTTTGCGTATAATTTGATTGGTGCACAAAAACGGCTTATGTCCAGATTCGGTACTTTTTTCTTCAGATTCGGTACTTTTTTCATAAGGGTCTTTTTTTAAACCTCATACACTCTGATACATAAAAAATTAATTTCTGCTTTTTAAAGAGCTATTTCAAAGGCACATTTTGCGTATAGTCTGATTGATGCACAAAAACGGCTTATGTCCAGATTCGGTACTTTTTTCTTCAGATTCGGTACTTTTTTCAAAAGAGTCGTTTTTAAAACCCCATAAACTCTGATATATGAAAAACTTATTTTTGTTTTTTAAAGAGCTATTTAGAAGGCACATTTTGCGTATAGTCTGATTGAAGCACAAAAATGGATTATGTCCAGATTCGGTACTTTTTTCTTAAGGGTCTTTTTTTCAACCCCATAAACTCTGATATATGAAAAATTTATTTTTTGTTTTTTAAAGACCTATTTAAAAGGCACATTTTGCGTAGAGTCTGATTGAAGCACAAAAACAGATTCGGTACTTTTTTCAAAAGGGTCTTTTTTAAAACCCCATAAACTCTGATATATGAAAGATTTATTTTTGTTTTTTAAAGAGCTATTTAGAATGCACATTTTGCGTATAGTCTGATTAAAGCACAAAAATGGCTTATGTCCAGATTCGGTACTTTTTTCTTAAGGGTCTTTTTTTCAACCCCATAAACTCTGATATATGAAAAATTTATTTTTGTTTTTTAAAGAGCTATTTAGAAGGCACATTTTGCGTATAGTCTGATTAAAGCACCAAAATGGCTGTTCATTTACGTTCATAATTGTTGTAAATTGTAAACAAGGGTAATATTTTCCTTAACCAATTGTTTTGTTGTGCTCAACCAACCTGGGTTTTTTCTGAGGTTATTTGACAGATGTCTAACCTCAGCCTATTCGACGCACACCGGCACACGAGAAGGAGCTGAAAGTGCCTTTTTGAACGAACGAAAATATCGAAATAAGGGTGAGTTGAGCTATTATGTACTTTTAAAAATACATTTTTTGCGTTGGGTGGACCAAATGGGTGGTTTTCAGGTTGGGTGTAAGTTTTTTTTTTAATTTTTGGTGGACTAAAGTAGGTTCATTAAATGGTCCTTCGCGAGTCAAATCTTTGAAAAAGCGACTGTGGTTTAGTGAAATTCGTGATTTTGATTGATTCATGCAGTTTTTGCAGCAATTTGTTTTAATTTAATTTTTTTTTTGATTTTTTTCAGCATATTCTGTGTTGTTTTCGTGAAACTTCTATCGTCTTTTTCGCAATTTTTTGTCGGTTGAAAAAAAACGAGGACGTTCGGAGAACAACATAAATATAGCCGTGTGTGTAAAGTGGACCAAACGAATTTTGGTCAGCATGTGACTTTTCTGGTCGGTGGAATTTTATAGGTTGTGTGTCTATATTCACTTCAGTGTGTGACGTCTGTCAAGTTGTCAAAAGTATTCTAACCTCAAAAAAGGTTCGAATTAACCTCATTTATTTTCTTGTGTTGTTGACATTTTTCGGCGTAATTTTTTCGTGTTTTGAAAACGGAACGATGTCGGAGGAAATAAAGGCGCTGTCGCGTCGCCGAAAATCGGTGTTTATTCAATCAATCAATCAATCAATCAAAAAATACTTTATTGTCAAGAAAAAAAATTCTGTCGACAAAGCAGGCTAAAAACTAAAAGAAATAAAAACATGTAAAATAAGTAGGAACATAAAGAAAATACATTATTATTGAAGCTTATTTTAGGTAGAATGTAAGTTCATAAAAAAGTCAAATTTGGGTCTACATTAATAAGTGGTTTTAAACCTATAATCACTAACAAATTGGAAAAGTTTGTTATGTTTATACTAAATTACTAATAATAAAAAATACCCACTTTACTATGATTAAAAAGGAGCACAACAGACACATAACATAGTTGCACCAACAATTATTGTAAAGGGGACAACACTACAACAGTAAAAAGAAAAAGAATAAAAATATCTAGTCACTAAAATAATTCATAAAAAAAAAGAAAAAAACACATTAAAAGCAGCAAGTTTATAACTGAGTGTCATAAAATTCAGAAAGCGAGTAAAAAGGTAACTGTAAAAGCCTGTCCCTTAGATCCCTTCTGAATTTTTTAACAGAGGTGGCACATCTGAGGGTGATTGGCAAATGATTGAAAATTTTAATTCCCTCGTATATAAGAGATTTTTGTGCTAAAGTGCTTTTTGGAATTGGCAATCGAATGTTAAATTCTTGTATTGTATGATATTGTTGAGACTTGGGCCCTTATTTATAATTTTTAAAAACTAAAGATGCTGTTTCCAAAACATAAAGTGATGTAAGTGTTAATATTTTATGTTTGACAAATATAGGTTTGCAAGACTCTCTTTTATAATTGTTTATCGTCTCCTGATGATGCTAACGTTGTTAGCGAAACGCTCGTCGAGTGCAAAAAAGTGTAGTTTTGGTTTGTGGAAAACAATCATAATTTTGTTTTAAGACTCTCTTTTGTTTACATTGGAAATTAATCGAACAGCCTTTTTTTGTAATATTAAAATTATTGATAGCAAATATTGATGCGCAGATCCCCAAAACGGCAAGCCGTACCTTAAGTGTGACTCAAAGAGTGAGAAATATACAGATCTAGCCATATCAACTCCCAGTTCAGATCTCACACATCTCACTGCGAAGCACCCAGAAGAAAGTTTTTTACTGAGTTTAAAGATATGTTCATCAAATCTCAGCTGGCTGTCAATATGTACACCTAGAAATTTAGATACATTTGGTTTTTGTAGAAGATCCTCACCCAATTGTACATTCTGCAAACTACACTTAAAAGCGAGAATGTTAGTTTTCTCCACATTTAAACAAAGACGATTGGCATCGCACCACTTTTTAATTTTTGATAGATCGTTAGAATTAGAATGAAAACTATTTACACTTTGTTGTTGTTAAATATTGTGTCCCTTATTAGTGACGACAAATTCGATGGAGAGCAAGCCGTGTTGGATGAATTTGATCAAATGCGATTTAGCATTCATCAAATGTGTAAAACATTATTTCCTCCGCCAGAGCTGTCAAAACATGAACCAAGAGGGGATTCAAATATGTCTGTGTGTGGTCGCCAGAAAATGTTGGCAAAACCGAGGTTAGATATATCTAATTTTAATGGGGACAGGCGTAAATGGCCAACCTTTTTTGACATGTTTCGGACTGGTCCATGAAGAATTGGATTATTCTGATATAGCGAAGTTTCAGCTTCTTGTGTCTGTGTTAGAGGGAGAGGCAGCAGAAATAATTAAAAATATACCTATCCAAGGTACAAATTATTTAGTAGCATACAATGCCTTGGTAAAAAGGTACCAAAATGATAGAATTTTTTTGACTGACTGGCTATTATAAATGTTCCCTCTGCAAAAAATCATAGTGCTAATGAATTAAGAAGATTAATTTCTAATTTTAACCAAAATTTGGAATCTTCAGATGCTTATAAAAATATTGATTTGTGGGATTTTACAAAATTAAATCTTTTATTGCAAAAGGTAGATTCTTTTTTGAAAACACGATTTGAGATTGAACATAGCCAAGACAAAATTCTTTCTTATAAGAGTCTAATTGCATTTTTGGAAACAAATTGTCATGCTTTAGAAAACAGCGCTCTTTTGTCCAAAGCTAGTAATGTGACTAGTGGAAGTGGTGCACAAGGGGGCATGCCTCCTAAGAAATATGACACGTCCAAAAAGGGTGGTTCACATCAAAGGCAACAAAATTATATGACAGGTACTAGTACAGTGGTGAAGTGTCCTTGTTGTTTGGTAGCTGGGTCACACACTCTAGACACTCTAGAAAAATGTGGGAAGTTTTTGGAGATGGAACCTCATCAGCGTCATGCCTTAGCTAAATCTGAGAGACTGTGTTTCAATTGTCTTTCGGCAAAAACACACTCTTATTCTGAATGTCCCGTGACAGTGGGTTGTGGCATCTGTTCAAGAAGGCACTCGTCTCTTTTACATTTTCCGAGATCACAAAATGGGGCTCCACCCCCAGCAAGTTAATATATGGGCAATAACCAACAACAAAGTGGTGATAATTCTGATAGTGGAAGATCTGTTAAAGTGAATATATGTAAAAATGATTTTCCTAGTTTCAAAGTGGTGTTGTTTGCTACTGCGCAGGTGTGTGTGCGTGATGTGCATGGCAACTTTATTACTTGCGGAGCGAGTGAGGCTTCATTTGTAACGGCAGCCTGTGCTCAACGTTTGGGCTTGCCACGTGTTAATAGTAGTACCCCAATAATAGGGTTAAATAATATGACATCCTCTGTATCACTGGGTAACATGTTGCTTTGCTTAACTCCCAAGTCTGGTTCTTTATTGCCAATTGAAGTCAAGGCTGTGGTGGTTCCATTAATATGTGGTTTGACTCCTTCTAGTAGTGTGCGTGATACTTGGAAGTACTTGTCAGGGTTAACACTTGCTGATCCTGAGTATGGAAATCCGCAGGAAGTTGATTTATTGTTGGGTGCTGATGTGTTTTCACACGTTTTGCTTCCAGGCTTCAAACAGGGACAGAATGGAGGTCCTTGTGCTATGAATACCATCTTTGGGTATGTGTTAGTGGGCGGTGTATGTAATAATGTGACCTCTAAACGGCAAAGTATTCAAACTTCTCTGACATCATTAGATTTTGAACAATCCTTGCAGAAGTTTTGGCAATTGGAATCAGTCCCAACAGACATTCCATTGTCTAAGAACGATCAACTGTGTGAAAATATTTTTCGAAAACATCACAAACGTGATACCAGTGGGCGCTATATGGTAAGGTCGCCATTTTGTGAGGAGGCTATGTTGGATGAGTCCAAAAATCAAGCCCTTCGTAGGTTTTATTTGCTTGAGGCTAGGCTTCTCAAAAATCCTTTGTTTCATAAGGACTATATTGATTTTATGCAGGACTACCTGGACCAGAATCATATGAGCCCTACTGTGACTATGAATTCTGGAAAATATTATATTCCACACCATGGAATTTGGAACCAATGTGGTGAAACTAACAAGTTGCGTTTAGTGTGTGATGGTTCAGCCAAAACTACTAATTCGAGGAGCATTAATGATGTTTTGTTGATTGGATAGAAACTTCAGGTGAATATTGTCTCTGTTCTATTAAATTTTCGAGTAAAAGGGGTAGTTTTTACTACAGATGTTCGCCAAATGTACCGAAATATTCTGATTGATCCGCAAGATGTGTCTTTTCAAACTATATTTTGGAGGTTTGATCAAAGCCATCCTGTACAAGAATTTGTGCTCAACACAGTGACCTATGGTCTTAGTTGTAGCCCATATTTGGCAATCCGCACCCTATTACAACTGGCTGAGGATCATGGAGGTAATTATCCATTTTGGTGGTTTCGAGCTTAGAAAGTGGGCAAGCAACTGCCCAGAGTTGCTAGCCAATGTGCCAGAAAGTCATTTGCAACCTATTAGTTTTGATGACAGTGATTCGGTGTTAAAGGTTCTAGGGCTCCAGTGGAGCCCAGTAAATGATATATTTTCTTACTCTGTTCTGCCTGAAGACAGGCCTTGTACTAAAAGGAATATTTTGTCGCAGATAGCGAAGATTTATGACCCGTTGGGATTTCTTTCGCCCGTTGTCTTTGTGGCTAAATCCTTAATTCAAAAGTTATGGTTGCAAGAGTTAAACTTTGATGATGTCCCGTACAAAGAAATTGTTGACCAGTGGACTTCTTATGTGAGTCAGTTGCCTATTTTATCAATGATATCTATACCTAGACGTGTAACTATAGATGATGTGGTTCAGACTGACCTGCACGGATTCTGTGATGCGTCTATGTTTGGTTATGGGGTTATGGTATTTTTGAGACAAATTAATTCTGCTGGAAATGTGTCAGTGCATCTTTTGTGTGCCAAAAGTAAAGTGGCTCCTCTTAAGACAATATCAGTGCCCCGTCTCGAACTTTGTGCTGCTCATTTATTGAGTAATCTTATGCATTTTGTCCTAGATAATTTGCGTGACGTCAAAATTGACAGTATTTTTGCATGGTCCGATTCAACCGTTGCGTTGGCGTGGATAAAGGATCATCCATCTCAGTTAAAGATATTTGTCGCCAATCGAGTTACCCAAATATAAGAAGTACTCACTCCCAGTTGCTGGAATCATGTTGAGGGAAAAATCAACCCCGCTGATTGTCTCTCTCGTGGTTTACTCCCTAATGAATTTGTGAATCATTCGTTGTGGTTTCATGGACCACCGTGGTTGCATTGGCCTTCAGATTTGTGGCTTGCATCTGAACTTAATGATTGTGATAGTGCTGAAATTTGTGCTGAACAAAAGATTAAAATTCTTGTCACAGAGATATTTCCCAATGTGCTTGACGAGCTGATGACTCGTTTTTCTTCTTTGCATAAAATACAACGAATTATTGCATATTTATTGCGGCCGTTCCGTCGCTTTCATTTAAAGGCCATCTTCGATTCAAAGGCTTTGTGTTTTGAAGAGTTACACAGGGGATTGGTTGCGCTTCTGAGACACGTGCAACAGGAGTGTTTTGGTGCTGATATAGCAAAATTGACAAGGAATGAGTCATATTCCAAACCGTTGAGAAAATTAGGTCTGTTTATTGATAGTGTAGGTGTCATTTGGAATTAGTGTCGGACCTGACGGCAGACGCTTTTTTGGCCGGGTCTAGAAACCTATTAGATTCTTATTGTCGGAAGGCTAGTGAATGCTTGGCAATAAAATGGAATTTCAACCCCCCCCCCCGGAGCTCCGCATTTTGGCGGGCTGCACGAGGCTGGTGTCAAGTCGACCAAGTCGCATTTGCTTCGTCTAGTCGGCGATCAAATTTTGAGCTTTGAAGAACTATACACTGTATTAGTTCAAATAGAAGCCATATTAAACTCTCGTCCATTGTGTAGTCTTAGTCCAGACCCAAACGACCTTTCATGTTTGACACCTGGACATTTCTTGACTCTCGAGCCTTTAACGGCGCCCCTTGATGAAGATTTATCAGGCATCAAGGTTGGACGTTTGAGCCGTTGGCAGTTGGTACAACAACTATATCAAAGCTTTTGGCAGAAATGGCAGATGGAATATCTCCACCAACTTCAAACACGTGAAAAATGGAATACTCCAGACAAACCTCCACAATTAGACACTTTAGTCGTGGTAAAAGATGAGAATACTCCACCACTGCGCTGGACCCTGGCACGTATTATTAAAATTTACCCTAGCCCTGATGGAGTTCCTCGCATAGTTAAAATTAAGACAGCCAAGGGCACTTTTGACAGACCGTTGGTGAAGATTTGCCAGCTTACCATAGAGTTACAGGCTGACTACAATTGTTTGTGTGTGTGATTTTGAATATATCTATTTTTTTTGGCGATCTTAGAAATGTGCGATTGTCAAAACTTTGCTGCAACAATTGCAAAACAGATTTTTTTTTTGGTTTAAGTATCTTCTTTCCATGGAAATTATTTTTTTTGTTTGGGGCTAAAATTCTTACCTAATTTTAAGTGGGCGGAAATGTTTGATGTTCATTTACGTTCATAATTGTTGTAAATTGTAAACAATGGTCATTTTTTTCCTTAACCAATTGTTTTGTTGTGCTCAACCAACCTGGGTTTTTCTGAGGTTATTTGACAGATGTCTAACCTCAGCCTATTCGACGCACGCCGGCACACGAGAAGGAGCGCTCCAGTGAAAGTGCCTTTTTGAACGAACGAAAATAGCGAAATAAAGGTGAGTTGAGCTATTATGTACTTTTAAAAATACACTTTGTGCGTTGGGTGGACCAAATGGGTGGTTTTCAGGTTGGGTGTTAGTTTTTTTTTTTAATTTTTAATGGACTAAAGTGGGTTCAGCTTATGTCCAGATTCGGTACTTTTTTCTTAAGGGTCTTTTTTTCAACCACATAAACTCTGATACATGAAAAATTAAGTTTTGTTTTTTAAAGAGCTATTTCAAAGGCACATTTTGCGTATAGTCTGATTGATGCACAATAACGGCTTATGTCCAGGTTTGGTACTTTTTTCTTAAGGGTTTTTTTTTTCAACCCTATAAACTCTGAGAAATAAAACATTTATTTTTGTTTTTTAAAGAGCTATTTCAAAGGCACATTTTGCGTATAATATGATTGATGCACACGGCTTATGTCCAGATTCGGTACTTTTTTCTTAAGGGTCTTTGTTTCAACCCCATAAACTCTGATATATGAAAAATTAATTTTTGTTTTTTAAAGAGCTATTTAGAAGGCACATTTTTCGTATAGTCTGATTGATGCACAGAAACGGCTAATGTCCAGATTCCGTACTTTTTTCTTCAGATTCGGCACTTTTTTCAAAAGGGTCTTTTTTAAAACCCCATAAACTCTGATACATAAAAAAATTATTTTTGATTTTTAAAGAGCTATTTCAAAGGTTCATTTTGCGTATAGTCTGATTGATGCACAAAAACGGTTTATGTCCAGATTCGGTACTTTTTTCTTAAGGGTCTTTTTTTCAACCTCGTAAACCCTGATATATGAAAAATTAATTTTTGTTTTTTAAAGAGATATTTAAAAGGAACATTTTGCGTATAGTCTGATTGATGCACAAAAACGGCTTATGTCCAGATTCGGTACTTTTTTCTTAAGGGTGGCTGTTTCGACCCCATCATCTTTGATAAATAATATTTTATTCAATAATTTTAAAGGTCATAAAAACAGAAGTATTTTTGGTCTTACACAGTTTTATGCAAAATCGCATTCAATAGAAGTTTTATCTATTTTTATTATTTTTAAGGTTTGGGGGTGTTTTACCCTCTTAGAATAATTAAAAATACGATAGGGTTGTCTTAAGCCTTTCTATGGATGACAAGTATAAAATATTGGCAATAATAGAGACCTTTTGCACCTCTTATAAAAAATCCCCGTTAGGTGACTTTATCGCTTAATAACGCGTTGTAAGGTAGCTAACGTCACGTTATTTTTAAGACAGCATTTTAAATGGTAAATTTTAATTATTATTAATCTTTAAAAACTCAAAAACACAACAGAGAAAAGGGAGGTTATGATAAACAGATCGGAATCACTTGTAATAGTTGCCAGTGCAAATCAATGTTTTACATATTTCTTACGAAATTCTAGCCAAAGAAAATAATTCAACAAAAATTGACACTTATCTTTACAATTAAAAAAAAACACAGAACATATTTGCGTTCAAAAATCAATTTAAATTTGTTCTTTTCTCCTTAACGTTTTACTGTCGGTAACCATGTCGATTATAAGGGCTCAGTTTAATTTGCCCCCCCCCCAGATCAATTTTCTCAAAAATTTTGATGCCAAAATTTTGCATGCATTTTGCACAATTTTGCACACCACAAATCAAATTTTGCACACCTTCCTATGAGAAACTACAGCCCGTTTTCTGTGGGGGGGGGCAAACTTGACGTTGCCCCCCCCAGTCAATATTTTTCAAAAATTATGACCTCATTTGAAAGGTCTTATTTTGCACAATTTTGCACACCCATTTTATAATTTTGCACACCTCCCTGTAATCCACACGAGGGTTCTGAAAATATCAAGTTTGCCCCCCCCCAGTTAATATTTTTCAAAAAGTTTGGTGTCGTTAGAAAGGTCTTATTTTGCACAATTTTGCACACCCATTTTAAAATTTTGCACACCTCCCTGTAACCCACACGAGGGTTCAGAAAATATCTAGTTTGCCCCCCACAGTCAACATTTTTAAAAAAATTTGGTGTCGTTAGAAAGGTCTTATTTTGCACAATTTTGCACACCCATTTTAAAATTTTTGCACACCTTCCTGTAACCCACACAAGGGTTCTGAAAATATCAAGTATGCCCCTCCAGTCAATGTTTTTCAAAAAATTTGGTGTCGTTAGAGAGGTCTTATTTTGCACAATTTTGCACACACATTTTAAAATTTTGCACACCTCCCTGTAACCCACACGAGCGTTCTAAAAATATCAAGTTTGCCCCCCCCCAGTCAATATTTTTCAAAAAGTTTGGTGTCGTTAGAAAGGTCTTATTTTGCACAATTTTGTACACCCATTTTAAAATTTTGCACACCTCCCTGTAACCTACACGAGGGTTCTGAAAATATCAAGTTTGCCCCCCAGTAGAGTGTTTTCGCCGGTTCTGGCTGAAGATTCAAAGATTCGCCCATAAGAATTAACATAGGGATTTTGAGAGCCAAAGATTCACACATGGGGTGGGGGGATCCAAATGTCTTGGGCAATACCTTGAAGAACCTGTTAGAAAGTAGGTGATAAATTGAACCGCACCTTTTTGTCTTACAGATGTATTGCAGTAAACTAGGTCACAACTATTGTTATTACATAAATTCAGAGGTTTCAAAAAATTATTAGGTAATCCGGAGAGTCGGCTACGTTTGGGGTGGGGTCAAATTTCTTTGGGAGGGGGAAAGTCTAAAACTTTATAAGTGATAAAAAAAATTAAAGCTTAATCAGTTATCTGCTTTTATTTAAAATGTGTCTTGAAAGTTATGATGTACCCAACACAAGTTTTGATGTATCAAGTACCAGAAATGAAATGAAATACCAAATACCAGAAATGAAATTAAATGATTGTAGATTAAGAACTTTTCAAAATTGGCCCGGATTGTTGAAGCCTGAAGATTTAAGTTTGTCGGGATTTTTCTACAAAAATGATAAGGATATAGTACAATGCCATTATTGTAATGAGCAAATATACAATTTTTTAAAAACAACTGACCTTTTTATGAACATGTACGACTCTCACCAAATTGTGAATATGCTAAAATGATGTGGAAGAATAGACAATTGAAACACGTAATCGTTGTGTAAAATTTCGTTATGATTGGTGCAGGAGTTTTTGAGTTACAGTGGCGCATATCGAGGCGACGGACAGACAGACCGACCAACAGTGACGACACTGAATTATAGAGTCTATATACGTAAACTATAAACCTACCTTATTTTGTTTGGCAACTGGTAAGCTGATGATGTTGATGCTGATTGAACGGCACACGACACCACGTACTTCTCGTTGATTTTATTAAACAAAACGTAAAATATGGCACGACAACGGACGTGCTTTTGAGCTTTGTGCAATGTGGTCTGAGGCTCTTTCGAGCTAAAGCTGCTCCACACTTTTTTTGGCTTAAATGAAAAGAGCCTTTTATAAGTTTGCGTTAGATAAGAAGTACCACTTTTGAGCCAATAAAAAGACTATGCGCAATACATATTCTAAACGCACAACAAAGAGGAGAATAGATTTTCTTACGTGATTTCTAATATATATTTTACTTTACGTAATTTTAAAGAAAACAAAAAGAATTTCGTTGACTTTTTACTTTCGTCGCTCGAAGAGAAGGAAGTAATGTTAATGTCAAAAAATCGCATTTCGAGATTTTGAGGAAGACGAAGGAATTTGGTGGATCTGACTTCAGATGAGCACGAATCCAGACGCCGTCGCTTTGTCTATCTGTCGATCGGTCTGTCTGTCTGTCGCCTCGATATGCGCCACTGTAACTCAAAAACTCCTGCACCGATCATAACGAAATTTTACACAACGATTACGTGTATTGACGCGCGGAGCCCTATTGTTTTTGAACTTTCCTCCATTTCTCCCTTCGGAAATACCCCCAAAATACCTCATCCCTAAAAAAATCTTAAGACGTATCCTAAGACGTATCTCTATCTTGTCGGCCAATTACCCAAGTACACTTTTAAATTTATGGCGAATGCATGACATCTCCAGCTGATCGAAATGACACGTTTTTGTTGATAGAGCAACGTCTTGGGTGAAAACTACTTAACGTCACGTCTTCTTTCGTGTTATCCTGACACGTATTGCAGGACAGGGTACCTACTCTTCAGTTTCGAGAGAACACTCCTATAGGAACGCTCACATCAGTGATTTGGACCAATAGGATAGTTTGACTGCCGGACATTACCGGGCTACCGCATATCAAAAGACCTCTCCTACAACTTACATCTACTGGTTATGGGGAAGAGAGCGGGTTCTCCTGCGCGGGCGCCGTGAAGCTTTTCAGCTTATCGAACGTTTCGTAACCGTATTGGGGCTTGCCTATTGGTTTAAATAAAGGATGTGATCGTTCCTACACGAAAGTTTCTCTCGAAACTGAAGAATAGGTATCCAGGCGTACTTTGACCAGCTGGAGCTGTCTCGCATTCCCCATATATTTAAAACTGCACATGGTTGATTGGTCCACTCGATAGAGATACGTCTTAGGATAGTGTTAACTTTGATAATTGACTTTAAGTGTCTAATAAAATAAAAACGTTAATTTTAAGTTCCATAAAAGTCTTTGTCACGCAAGTTAGTCGAAAGTAAGTAAATCGTAATTGCGTGTTGTTGCACTTCTAATAACAACCTTGGTTGATAAATAAAATAAACACTTTCTTAAAAAAAAACGACGCTTTGTTTTCTTTCAGATCTTTCTACTTTCCCGCACGCATATTTTACTTCAATAATAAACCAAAATAAAAGTTACAGCTCAAAAAATTGGGTTAAAAACATACCTATACTTACGAGACCGTGGAGTGAATAGGGGTACGCTCTAATTCAATACACGGTTCCGTAAGCTCGTTTTTATACAACCTACACTTTTTTAAGCTGTATAGGTAACTTATAAAAAAAAACAGAATTTTTTTCACGCCCAGACGGTTTCGTTCTTCTGGTGAAATAATAAAAAAAATTAGTTATTCCCAGTCTCGTGCATTAAATTCATTTCTTCCACAAATACACACTGCAAAGTGTAAAGACAAGATGCCCAAGGTCGAAGAAACGTCAAAATTTGGCGCAGAACACCCAAAAATTTAGGTAGTTGCATTTGGGGAGTGAAGGACGAGGAAACTGTCACTTTCTATGAAGCTCAGACACATCTTACCGAAAATGACTAAGAATGCCTATAACGCCGCATTTCTATCTTTCTCTTTTACATGTCAAGAATACCAAAGGCTTATCAAATTTCTAGAGAGCTGCACTTACCCATTTTGGGGCAAGTTGCACCCGAGGTCGAACGCGCCTCCGATTTCATGGGTGCGTCCGAAAATTTTCATCTGGATAATGGTGGGATCACACCTTGCTATTTGCGGACAGCGGCTACGGTGATGACGCCCGCCTTGATTTTGCAGTTCACACCACGCGTTTGGCGTCTTGGTGTGTCATTAACTAGGTTTACATCAAAAAATTCCGTCCGTCAATAATTATAATTAGAAGAAGTCGTTTATTTATTTCTACACATGAACATTTTAGACATTTTGTTTTTATATTTCATGCACTTAAAATGGCCAATAAGAAAAAAATTATTCCTTTTATACATCGAAAAAAAAATTAAATCGAATTCAAAAAAAAGACGGAAACAACGCCTGCTGCAAATGGGATGACACCAATAGGTAGAAAGTTAAAGTTCCATTCTTAAGGTCTTTTTGGTCAGTGTTTTTGTCTCTTTCCTTATTATTATTGTTTCTTCTGCGACTGCGCAGTTCCATAACAGAGTTCGGAATTTCCGGAGGAATTACTTTGTGGTTATCGTTATTTAATTTTTTTCGTAATATTTTTGGAAAATTGATTGATGAGGTACGTATCATCGACTAAAAAAAATAAAAAGTAACAAAAAAGTTAGGTTATATTTACAGTACAAGTAATTGCGTAAACTGAGAGGTAGTGCACTTATTACGTAACCCTTATTTTTCCCAATTTTGACCCCAACCCGCGACCCCCTATATAACGCTTTGTAACGTTTGGGACTACTCCAGTCTAAAATAACGTAACGCTTTGCTGCCAGAGATTTTTCTCTTTCACTCGAAAAATCCAAAAAGTTGTTTTATTTTACAATAATAAGTTAAAAATTGCGTTACGTAACGGAACCGCGAAACTCCGCTCACCCCTACATAACCCCTATAAGCGTTACTCCTAGTTGCCACCTATACGTGCTTACCCTGACACTAAAAACGCATCACGCGACACTTTTAAAAAATCGGCAAATGCATGGCTGATCACGTGATGAATTTTTAGAGTCAGGGTGAGCACGCATAGGTGAGAACCAGGAGTTACGTAATGTTATGTATTTTAAATAGACGCGTTCACATTGACTTTCCTGCCGAAATGGAACAAAAATTAAAAAAATTTTCATTATATACAACTGTAAACATAAACAATTATCTGTAAATTTAAACAATATTCAAAGATATTACACAATCGAGGTCTCCTTCGTTTGCTTATACTTCTGGGAAATTTTAGGACCAAGTTTAACCGTAAACGCCACAAAATTAGGCTTCTCGAATGACATAAATTTTTTGAAAAATATTAACTGGGGGGGGGGCAAACTCTTTTGAGAACGCTCTTGTACTGAAGGGTGTGCAAAATTGCAAAAAATAGACCTTTCGAATCACACAAAGTTTTTTGGAAAATATCGACGGTGGTGGGGGCAAACTTGATATTTTCAGAATCTTCGTGTGGGTTAGAGGGAGGTGTGCAAAATTTAAAAATGGGTGTGCAAAATGATGCAAAATTAGACCTTTCTAATGACTCCAAAATTTTTAAAAAATATTGACTGGGGGGCAAACTTGATATTTTCAGAACCCTCGTGTAGGTTACAGGGAGGTGTGCAAAATTTTAAAATGGGTGTGCAAAATTGTGCAAAATAAGACCTTTCTAACGACACCAAACTTTTTGAAAAATATTGACTGAGGGGAGCAAACTTGATATTTTCAGAACCCTCGTGTGGGTTACAGGGAGGTGTGCAAAATTTTAAAATGGGTGTGCAAAATTGTGCAAAATAAGACCTCTCTAACGACACCAAAATTTTTGAAAAATATTGACTGGGGGAAGGGGGCAAACTTGATATTTTCAGAACCCTCGTGTGGATTACAGGGAGGTGTGCAAAATTTTAAAATGGGTGTGCAAAATTGTGCAAAATAAGGCCTCTCTAACGACACCAAATTTTTTGAAAAATATTGACTGGGGGGGCAAACTTGATATTTTCAGAACCCTCGTATGGGTTACAGGGAGGTGTGCAAAATTTTAAAATGGGTGTGCAAAATTGTCCAAAATAAGACCTTTCTAACGACACCAAACTTTTTGAAAATATTGACTGGGGGGGGGGGCAAACTTGATATTTTCAGAACCCTCGTGTGGGTTACAGGGAGGTGTGCAAAATTTTAAAATGGGTGTGCAAAATAAGACCTTTCTAACGACACCAAACTTTTTGAAAAATATTGACTGGGGGGCAAACTTGATATTTTCAGAACCCTCGTGTAGGTTACAGGGAGGTGTGCAAAGTTTTAAAATGGGTGTGCAAAATTGAGCAAAATAAGACCTCTCTAACGACACCAAATTTTTTGAAAAATATTGACTGGGGGGCAAACTTGATATTTTCAGAACCCTCGTGTGGGTTACAGGGAGGTGTGCAAAATTTTAAAATGGGTGTGCAAAATAAGACCTTTCTAATGACACCAAACTTTTTGAAAAATATTGACTGGGGAGGCAAACTTGATACTTTCAGAACCATCGTGTGGGTTACAGGGAGGTGTGCAAAATTTTAAAATGGGTGTGCAAAATTGTGCAAAATAAGACCTTTCTAACGACACCAAACTTTTTGAAAAATATTGACTATGGGGGGGGGGCAAACTTGATATTTTCAGAACCCTCGTGTGGGTTATAGGGAGGTGTGCAAAATTTTAAAATGGGTGTGCAAAATTGTGCAAAATAAGACCTTTCTAACGACACCAAACTTTTTGAAAAATATTGACTGGGGGGGGGCAAACTTGATATTTTCAGAACCCTCGTGTGGGTTACAGGGAGGTGTGCAAAATTTTAAAATGGGTGTGCAAAATTGTGCAAAATAAGACCTTTCAAATGACATCATAATTTTTGAAAAATATTGACTGGGGGGGGGGGGCAACGTCAAATTTGCCCCCTCCCCACAGAAAATGGGCTGTAGTTTCTCGTAGGAAGGTGTGAAAAATTTGATTTGTGGTGTGCAAAATTGTGCAAAATGAGTGCAAAATTTTGGCATACAAATTTTTGAGAAAATCGATCTGGGGGGGGGCAAACTTAACTGAGCCGATTATAAGGGATACGGTATTCTCCCGCAGGTAACGTCAAACTTTATCGGTTAGTAAGGGATTCCGTTATTACCTTGTAACTGCGCATGCCCGAAATAAGCGATAAAGTAAAAAGGCATCAAAATTATAGGTGCAAAAGGTCCCTATTATATAAACTCTAAAAATAGTGTTGGGCGCAACTATTTATCTGGTCGACTGTGATTTCGCGCGACCGGAGCTGAGCTGTCTTCTTTTTGTAACGGTTACGGATAATAGGGAAATTTTGGAACGATTAAAATTTTGACAACTTTGACAGCCGCTGTGGTAGTGTTTAACAACCACTAGCACTACCACTCATTGATTTTACCAGAGTTTTTGGAACACATTAAAAACTGTCACTTTTAAAAAATTTAGAGATGAGGAAAAACACAAAATTGGGCTTAATTTTACAAAATAAATATTTTATATGTTGGAAACTGCTAATATTTTATTATTTTTAAAATTAATTAAGTCAAAATTCTTTAATTCTAACCAAAAAAATAACCACAACCACAACGAAATGGATTCGTAGCTTACGGCAGTGTTAGTGGTTAATTACCACAACTGCATAACATTTAGCTATTGCGCAGACGCAGTAATTACCACAACCACTACGAACTGTCAAGTAAGCGTTCCAAAATATCCCTATTCTTGGTCCTAAAATTTCCCAGAAGGATAAGCAAAAAATGTGTATATAATCAAAACTTTTTAATTTTTATGAATTTCCGGATTATACTTAAATTTTCACATTAAAAATGCTATGACGTCATCTAGTAGCTGACATGAACAGAACAAATGGACGTAGATAGCACATCCTGTGCCGTTTTCTTTTCTCTCCACATAGGCCGATCAGCTCCTATCGTTTTAGTGTCCTTTCGCCGCCATTTTGACAGAAAACTAATGGATTATCTGTCACTTTTGAGTGAAAATGGCGGCGAAGGTGGATAAAAGGACACTAAATCGGTATGAGTTGATCGGCCTATCTGGATAGGGTACTGGTTAACTTTGGTCCTAAAATTTCGCAGAAGTATTAGCAAAAGAAGGACAACTCGATTGTGTAATATCTTTGAATATTTTTTAAATTTACAGTTAATTGTTTATATATTTTTATGAATTTCCGGATTATACTTAGCGCATCCTGTCATGTTCGATGCCTTGAGAATCGGAATCAGCCTATTTTGCCGGTTCAGAATAGTTGCGGTTCTCAAGGTATGTATCTTCACAGGATATGCTCTCTACGTCCGTTTGTTCTGTTCATGTCAGCTAATAGATGACGTCATATCATTTTTGATGTGAAAAGTTAAGTATAATCCGGAAATTCATAAAAATTAAAAAGTTTTGATTATATACACATGTAAACATAAACAATTATCTGTCAATTTAAACAATATTTAAAGATGTTACACAATCGAGGTCTCCTTTTTTTGCTTATACTTCTGGGAAATTTTAGGATCAAGGTTAACCGAACCGCTACAAAAAGAAAACAGCACTTTTCGAATCTGAAACCGAATCTGTCTTCAGCCACATTCTTTTGGTGCCCGACGATTATTCTTGCTTGCATGTCCCGTATGTATCCCTTTGGAAGACGACCATGATGATCAGGGACTTCTTTCACCCGATCAATAAATTCCAAAATATCATCCATTATTTTCAGGATATCTTAAAAAGCAACCAACAAATATTTTTGTTTTTTTAATCTCACATTATTTGCCAAGGAAGGCCGAAGGTAGCTCTTTAGCTACCTTGATGTAAGGATTCCTTCAAGGGTGCCTTTCACCACTATAAATACCAAATTGGCCCGAAGGCCTCCTTGAAGGAACAAGGGAGCCTTGAAAGACGACTATAAATTTTAACCTCGCCAACCAAAACCGACCTAAACGGCAACGGTGACAACTCACTCACAACACGAAAGTTTTTACCTTCGTGACTCCACAAACCTTATAAGGTTTGTGCGTGACTCACAAAAATTTGTTAAAAGCTGGCACCGCCGCGCCAACGTCAACATCAACAATAAAAATGTCAGAAATGGAAGAATCGAATATGTCGAGATTGCTAAAATTAGCCCGAAAATTTAATTGTTTTTATTTGTCAGGTAAGAAAACCATCTGTACTAGGTAGCTTTGAAAATAATTAAGCCTTTATGCCCCATCGGAACAAAGGCGGGTTTGGTTGAATATTGGTGCTTTACAGGCATTATTGATCGGTTGTTTGGTACACCAACCAGTAAAAAAATAAAATGTTAATTTTTTCCACTCAAAACTGATTAAAAGTTTCAGGGCTTGGATTTGTAAATACTCTATTTGCAAGAAATATTCCTTTTTTTTTAACTCCCTAAAACTCCTTTTTTTTACATTTGCTCCCTAAATTTCCTATTTTTAGGGTTTTCAGGTTATAAAATTGTAAACAAGAAATATTAAGTAAGGTTAAAGACCTGTTTAGTTAACTTTTAATGCCTTATTGATAAGTATAGGGCAGTCTAAGGAACTGTCAAAATTGTGTGTTTAAAAAAAAAAACGAATTTAAATGACAAACTTTTGTGGGGTGTGGCAATCACTGGCCAAGAGACAAAGCTAATTTTTATAGAATTTCCACTGAACATAAAAAACACCTAATCTACAAGAAGCTGTGAGAAATGGATTTAGGATTAAAAAGGGAAGATTCAACAAAAAAAAAAGTTAGAGTATTTGAGAATATGCTCAAAACATTTTGTCACAGCTTTATAAAATTGATTTTCTGCACTGGTCACTTTAAAAAATCTAATTTTCAGTAGGTAATTAGGTATTTAGTATATGGGGCATTCTTGAAAAAAGGTAACATTTCAAGTCATAATTTAAAAAAAAAGCCAAATTAATGTTAATGTAAAAAAAAACTACTTTTGTATTTTAATGTTAGTAAAATACCTACTTTATAATATCTTACCATTTACTCCTTATATACAGAATGCTTCAGGCAACTGCAAACATATGCCGGAAGAAGTCCAATTTGCCAGTGTACATACATGGAGGGACACTGCACACCTATGTGGAGCAACCAACAGTCAAGCTTGCGATCACCGTTCGCAGCTTGAATTTAGTATGCCTCTAACCATGGTGCTATGTGGAGTGTAGTCAATGAAACCAGAATTTGGTCAATAAATATGCAAATTTTTATAACATAATTTTCTTGTTTTTTGTCACTGATAAATTAGAGCGTTTTATTTTCAACTGCTCAGATTTATCACTAACAACGTGTTAAAATGAAAATAATAAGGAGAAACAAAATAAAAGCAAGTTCTCAAAATACAATAATACACTATAAAAACCAACAAGATTCTCCCAATAAAAAAAAAATTAGAGCAAATGTTCAAAAAGTCCTGCTTGCTCGGCTAGACAATATTTGAGCCTATTATAAAAACCCTTTCTAACGTTTCCAAGCATGTTAGGGGTGATAGTTTGAAAAACTTCTTCAATTGTTCCAATCCAAAGTTCTTCCAAATTATTAGCCCTTTCATGCCTGTACACTTTATTTTTCATATAACTTCACATATAGAAGTCATTAGCAGCAAGATCGGGTGATCGAGCTGGCCATAAAATAGTTCCTCGTGTGCTTATAACCCGATTAGTAAATACATTATCAAGATATTCCCTAACAAGGCCAACATTGTGAGCGGAACAACCACCTTGTTGAAACCATGTTTCACCAAATCTCATACCAAACAACTGCCTAGCAGTTGGAATAATATGCTGCTGCAGTAGATCCAAGTATCTAGAACCATTCAAATTGCCGTCAATAAAAAATGGCCCAATTACGTGTTAGTTTTTGGGGATACTGTGTTCTTATGTCAAAATACAAATGCAAATTTTCCCTCAACCAATATCGAACGTGTGTTGGGTTATGACGATTCAGTAATGGAAAAGTGCTTTCATCTGTGAAAAGAATAGATCTTGGAAAGTTTTCATCACAATTAGCCCTTTCCATCATTGTTTTGCAAAATTCAATATGCCGATAGTTGTCCTCCGGAAAAATTTTATCTGTTTTTGACGCTTTGTAAGAATGATAACCATTCTTTTTGAGAACACGTAAAACAGTGGCTGAAGTGAAAAGAATAGATCTTGGAAAGTTTTCATCACAATTAGCCCTTTCCATCATTGTTTTGCAAAATTCAATATGCCGATAGTTGTCCTCCGGAAAAATTTGATCAATTTGAGAACATGTAAAACAGTGACTGAAGACGTATCAACTGCTTCCGCAATTTGGTAGCTAGTTAACTTTCGATTTTCCTCCACTGCAGTGCAAATTGTCACATCTCGTACTTCCTGCTCATTATTCCAAACTTCAAAATTTTGCACAAACCTATGAATCATTGATTAACTAGGTTCTAGACGATTTACAAAATTCTCCAGAAAAAGTTCTTGAATAAGTCTCAATGGTCTGCTTGATAGTACCATTTGACCATCTGCACTTTTTTGGCAATTTCGTAGACATCCATTTTTAGTTTTAAAATCTATTATTTCACTTAAGAACTTACCAATCTATTTCTCGAGTAAGGCAGAAATAAAACAAAATAATAAAAACAAAATAAATTTCAAAAAGATAACACTGCAGTGTGCTTCGAACCCACCTCGGTCATATGGCACAGAGGGTAAATTGGACTTGATTCCCCCTATGTTCGCAGTAGCCTGAAGCTCATTGTATATAGAAACATGTGTGATATTTATCTCAACCAAAACATTAATACTGTTTTAAAACCCCCAAAATTTCATAAAAACTGAATTATGTAACACTCTTCATATTACACTCCTAAACTGTGTCTTTCGTGCTTCTCCATTTTCAGGTAAATGAGTTAGGTGTTATATGCAGTGATGCCAGATTTAAACAAAAATCTGTGACTGCATGTGATCACTCAAGTGACACCAAAATCAATTACACATATTTTTTTTTTGTTTTTTGATGAAGACAAAAAACTTATATCAATGTCACATGGTGTGAACAACTTTTCTTCCATGGAGACATTTCTTGGATCCTCTTCTTTGTTTTTAAAAGGATAAGTGGTTTTAAATTAACAAACCAATTACATGCAATGTTACCTTTTTTCAAGAACAACCCATATGATTTTCTGCTATTTTTGAGTTTTTTGAAAAATTCTTTTACAGAACGTTTTCAGGGTTCGTCAGAGGTGTAAATCTGCCTGCGGCCGATTTTTTTTAGGTTAGGTTAGGGTGGAAGGGATGCACTTCTGACAACCCTTAAAAACGTTCTGTAAAAATTTTTAAAACAGACATCAGACTCTTAAAGTTGGCAAGCTATTTTTCACAGATTATCCCACCTAATTCACGAGTTTGTGCGATTATTTAATGGCACAGTAAAAATCCCAACTTTTACTATAGTTAAGTCTTAACTTCACCCTATTGGAACTTGGAAGATACTCGTTCAATAGCTCATGTCTGCATACATGTTGAAAGAATTATAAATTTAATCAGGCAAAAATACAGAATTTGTTGGGGTACTGTACAGGCAGATTCAGAGTTCCATAAGGTAAGCGTTGTGAGGTATGCAGTAAGATGCAAGGAAAATAAGCTATAGCAAATACGTTAGTATACCTAAAGTGTTTGATTTTGTAGTTTTTTAGGAAATACAGCATTTTGATTTTTTTTTATTTCCTAAAATCCAAGAGTACCAACAAAAATGTTTAAAAATAAAATGTATATAAAAAAATTTAAATAGTTTTGAAAATAAAGAGGTACATACACACAAAACAAACAATCAAAGTACGTACTCTAAAAAAAATTAAAGTAAAATCATGATTAAGTGTAGGGTTGTGTCAGTTTTTTTATTATAATAAATAACTTATTGAAATTGACTCTACTAATCCCTTTAACAAATTTATCAGTTTTAAGGACACTGTGAACACCAAAGTAAATCTGATTATTTATTTATTATTGTAACACTGCCTAATAGGTACAGTTACAGAATTTTTAATTTATCACTAATTTGGATGAACCTAGTGTTTTGACAGTTTTTGTGTAGGTGTATCCAAACTAAAGCGGTAATTAGTAACTCCCTGACTGTACAAGCCCAATTACAAAGCAGGGTCAGCATGAAAGCAGGTAGAGATAAAAATAAAAATTAAATACTAGGACTAACAGTAAAAATAAGGCCGAAAAAAAAGAGTAACAGAAAGGACTCTTAGGGATAGGGGTAAGGTAAAATAAAATAAAATGTCATGAACAGATTGATATTAAAGCTTGACTTATACTAAGAAGTTCAGCTTAAGTTGAAAAAAGTTTGCAATTAGCATTTGGCAAAAGTTGGACATAGGGAACTCGCATGTTTATCTTTCGCTAACTTAAGCATTTTTTTTTTGTTGACCAACTATGAACTTAAGTTGGCAAAAGATAAACACGATTTATCTTGAACTTTTGCCAAATGCAAAAAACAAGATGTACCAATTGGTCAAATTCTCAAAATTATATAAATGCAAGTGTGCACTTCACGTGGTACAAACATGCTCATATTTTAATAACAAATAAGTTTTGTAGAGAAAAATGAAGATAGCCGTTTGACATAATTTTTTTTGTATGATCAATTTAGCCTTACTTGTTATTTTGCTGAACTGCATCTTTAACCCTGGTATGCACCGGAAGCACATAATCGCGATCGGACGTCCATTTTGTAATGCACCGTCGATCGAATCCGGATTTAAACAGGGATCAGTCGATCCTCCGATTTTACGGGCTCAGAATTTGGATCAGAGTTAAGCCAGTGATTCTAACCTCAAAGTAAGTGGCAGGCAATATTTTTGTTTATATTTTTTTCGGTTTTTTTACTAGTTTTGTTGTGATTTATGAAATTAAAGTAATGGAAATAGAAGATGGAATATTTCTGGAGGATGATCAAGACATTCTTGATATAATCGATTTTGGATTTTCTCACCACATGCAAACCATGGACAACATGTGTTTTTTCAGAAGGTTTCGACTGACAAAAGACCATTCTAGAATCTAGATTTTCTTCCAATCATTGAGGGAGACCTGGAATACGACAATGATTTGTAAGTTTGTTGAATTTAGTATTATGGTACCTACTCACTTAGATCCGGTGTAACGCAGCTTCATTCAAAAATAGGAGGGGGGCCTGAGCAAGGTTAATTTATGGGCCCCTCTATTAGTAAAAGCATAAAATCAAAAAAAAAAAATAGTGCCACAGTTGAAAAATGTTCAAGACTGACTGGGCCCCCTCTGCATCGCCGGACCCCCGAGCTTTGCATCGAATTGATAGTTAGTTAGTTGCCACTTTCTACATAACAGCTGTATATTTGTAACTTTTTTGTCTACATTATGATGTCTGAAATTACCTATTTATTTTTTTAGAAACGACAGTGTGACTATGAATCAATTTTTGAATCTACCAAGAATTTATGCATGTGGTGGACACCAGCTAACAATTGGAGATTTGACTGGTGAGAATGCCAGAAACTGATAGGGAGCGTCTTCAAGTCGCAACAGACTTTTATAATATTGCCAATTGCCTCTTAGATGCTGACAAGAAAAGTATTAAACTGTGTTCCTGATCTTTAATGTAAAATGTAATTAAAAGGGTTTTATTAAAAGTAATTACATAACATAACATAATATTTATTTTCCCAAAATCTATGTACAAAGTTACAACAATTAATAATCTGCTTAATATGGTGGGAAATAAAATGTACTGCCACTGAAACCATTAATAACGGTTGTGTGTGGAGAAAGTATCCACTCCCTTTGATGGCAGTTTTTGTTTTCCACTCACTGATACCTTATAAATTGACGTATACTATATGTAACAATTAAATAGTATAGGTAACTATAATTGTGATAAATTTATAAAGTGATTAAACTGTCATTGATAATTGAACTAATGTTACAGTAAAAGTAATAACAAAAATTACTCTCAATATTTCTTTATCATCTGCCATCTTGTCAACTAAAATATTCAAAGAAAACCATAATCTGAATATTTAAAAGTGGCCCTCCACCTGGTTTATGGCTTTGTCTTTGATAGTCAGCCGTTTTCGTACAGTCTAAAAGAAAAAAGTAGCTACTTATAAGAATGATATGGAAAAAAAGTAACATTAAATAAAAAACCAAAACTTTTGGAAAACACTATACAGGTGTTTAGCTTTCTTTTACTTGAGTTTTATTACTTTTTAGATCTTTATATTTCATACTGAGTCTCGTACCTTATTGTAATCAAGAAACTGAGAGTGAGACCACTTTTTTTTTGAGTTTCTTTTCAGTATAATTTAGTCAGGTTCTATCTATTATTTTCAATATGTTATAAAATTAACATTGTGTTGGTTAACACTGAGTTAAAGCCTGATACCTATTTAGTTCTTGAAAAAAAAGTACACTAGGTTGTACAACACAAAAATACTTCACTTTACCAAACACGAAAAAAATAAACACTGTACAGCAAAAAGTAGTAAGGACACGGCAGTGTTGGAGAAAAATTACAATTATTGTTAGGCTGCGAGCGCCATCTACCCAGTGTGAAATTAAACAATTTTTGTGGAGGCGATGCGCGTAGGACCTCCACTACTTTATAATTTTTCTTTGAACTTTTAGTGCAAAAGTGGACCAAAGTCGAAAAAAAAATTATTTGAGAATTAAGTGTACAACACTGTTATTTTTCAATATTAATTAAATTTTTTTAGCTTGGGTTACACTTTTGCACCAAGTGACTCATTTTTTGTTTTTATATTAATCGAAAAAAAACAACACAAAATGATAAAAAATATTTTATAAAGATATATATATATATTTATATATACTGACAATAAATAAAACACTACTTATTTAGTTCCACACTAAATCTTAACTTAATATTAAGCTGTTCAAAAAGAATACTGTACTTAAAAAAGTAAACTTATAAGAATTTTTAAAATAAAATAGGGCGATACATTTCGGTTATATCTTGAAATTTTTGTATCGCGCACCCCCTTCAAAAGATAAACTTTACTCCTAAATTTTTAATAGGGAACGTGGGTCGAATGATACCTTGTTTTTAAGGTATCTTAAATGTCTTTACAACCGTGTAAAAATTTTGAAAATTTATCGAATCGTTTTTGAGAGAATCATTTTCAAATTAAACTCAAATTGTACAGATAAATTTCACTTCTCGTAGGAATATGCCATAGAAGAAAAAATACAATGATAAAATGTATCTTTAACAAAACCAAAGTCGACGTGTCCCGGGATTTCTTAAAAAATAAAAAAATATTTTGAAAAAAAAATCTATTTTGCATTGGTTCATGCAACTGTAAAAGTGAATATCTCAGAAACGAATTGAGGGACTTACAAAATTTTTACGCGATTCTAGACATTCGAAAGACCTTCAAAACAAGATATCACTCGACCGACTTTCTCTATTCAAAATATAGGGGTAAAGTTTACCCTTCGAAGAGAGTGCGTGTAACAAAAAATTCAGGATAGACAAAATGTGTCCCCTTTGAATAAAAAATCGACGTGTGCAAGGATTTTTCTAAAATCAGACCCTACATACGTGAATCTTAGGGGGAAAGTTTTAAAAGACACTTTAAACTTTTGTTAAAAAAGTGGTTACATGAGAAATCTAGACACATTTTTAATGATTTAATTAATAACAAACTTAATTTGCCAGGTCAGTTGCTTTATTTAGATAAATATTGGGTAATTATGCAGTAAAGGGTTTTCTGCCATTTTTTATTTTATGAAAAATTCTTTATAGAGGCACTTACTAGGGTCCCTAGGACCTTAAATCCGACGGTGCCGGTTTTTTTTTTTAAGAGAAAGAAGGATGCCGGGGGGGTTGTAATGTGTTTTTTTGATTGTTTTGGGTTGGGTTGGGCTGTGTTGGATTGGGTTGTTTTAATGAAAAAAACCAAGAAAAATTAAAAAAAAAAATAACCGGCGACGACGGATTTGGGGTCCTAGGGCTGGATAATTACCCAATATTTATCTAAATAAATAAGCAACTGACCTGGCAAATTAATGGTTGGAACTGCATTGATTTGAAGTCCTCTGCGTCCTGTCATACGATATTCTCTTGCAAAATAAGCATCACAAACTAAATATCTATCATATACTTGATCAACACTTAAGGAGTTCCAATTTTTTGGATTGTTACCCAAGACACAAACAGTTCTCTATTGTTCTTAGGAAAGCGATGCCGTTTGCTATCATAGTCTTGACACTCAGGAACACAACAGGGCCTTGTTTATACCGCTTTTGAGTAATATTCGCCATCACTAAACGTTAAACCGTTAATTAATTTTTATAAAATAAAACAAAGTTTTACAAAAACCGAAAAAACTAGAAAAAACTTTGCATAAAGCCAAAAACTAGAAAAGTTATGGGGGAATACCACAAAATTACAGAAATGACGTACAAATATCAGGACAGTTGCACAGAAAACCATATGGTCCACTCCCGTCCAAATCTGTAGTATGTTCCGCCATCTATCCAGTGTGAAATAAACCAACTATATTTGGCGTGAAAGGATTATTTGTCCTTACTACTTTTTGGTGTACTGTGAAAATAATAAGTAGGTTTATATGGCCTAAAAATGAGGTACGTATCCTACGATAAGCACGCGAAGGCCGGAAAAAATTCTATAATTGCGGCGTTGCCACTTTTCTGATCTGGTTTGCTCGATCCACCTACGGTGCATCACAATGAGCAAGGAATGACTTGAGCGGGATTCGACGATACGGATCGGAGTGTTATACTTAGAAGATTGAACTACTAGAGGGAGTATGGTCTGTCTGGTTACACTGATTGTTTGAGTGCAACATCTACAGTGGGGAAAGGTGAGAAAGAAATCTGTGTTGCCAATTTTAATAACAAAATTATGCAATAAAAAACTTATTAAATTTGGATTAAATTTTGACGCTTATTTATTAATTAATTAAACATCTTTTGTAGTCAACGTGGCAACATTGATTGTTTGTTGCGGTTTCTCGATTTTTTCTGGAATGTCATTATTGTTTTGAAAGTGAGGGTTTCAGCATAGCGGTTTTTTGATATTTTTGTGAAAAGTTTGTGGTGAAAAATGTTTCCGAAGTGTATTGTATGCAAGTTGAAACAGAAGCCGGGGGACCGCAGCATTTCGTTTCACAGGTACGTTAAATTGAAATATTAACTAAATATTAGGTTAGAATTCGTCATATTTGTCCATTCAGTGGGGTGTTTATGGGGTTTTAAAATCACATTTATTATACTTTCTCACAAACAGAATAAACTTATGGGGGTTTATGTCAAGTTTCTCACCTAGTCCCCTCCCGTAATTAATGGGGAAGAGAGAGCATGCTTTTAAATTTAACAAGAACAGTAATATCAAGTTTTTATTTCTAAAAGCAGAAAAACAAAGCATAAATAAAAAATGCCTACCCATATACCTACTTTATATTTATCCAATCATAATGGATGGATAACGCATGGATGCATGACATAACCATAAGGTGTTAAGTTATCTATTTTGTGAACTTTTTGACTTGTGCTTATCAATAAACATTTTCATTATTTTTTAAACACAGTGTCCCACCAAAAATTAAAATCACGTTTTGAGAAAAAAACAAGATGTTTTTAGCTCATCCCAGGTAATTTTATAAAACCCGACAAAATCTTAAGAATATTTTTAAATACTATTTTGAGAAAATGTAGACGTTTACCTAAAAAAATGGGCGTACTTTCTTTTGAAAAAAATACAGTGGAAAAAGAGAGGGAAAAGGTACAAAAAAAGCTTTAAAAGTCTTCTTTATGAAATAGTCGTCCGGCTTAAGTCCCAACTAGCAATCAATTGATCATTTTGTGCAGAAAGCATGAAATTTGGCACACTTATTCTTTAGACAATTCTCTAAAATTTTGGTCGAGGAAATCAATGATCGTATGTATAGGAGCCAAGATGGCGGCGATTTTTTCAAAATGGATGTCTATTTTTTTAAAAAATTGTAGGTTCGCCATCAAAACAAGATTATACTCGAATCCATATAATTCTATAGAGAGGAATTGAAAAAAAAAATGATTACATTGAAGTCCATTGAGTCCTTGAAAAGTGACATTTTATTTAAAAAAAACGCATTTGGAGAATTTTTTATAATTTTTCATAATTTAGTAAACCGCGACAAGTCTTTTGTTGTAATTTTATAATTTAAAAAGAACATCAAAATACCTTTTCTAGTTGACTTTTTGCTTATAGGGTGATTGGTTTAGTTATAGCAGGCCAGTCAAAGTAAGATTTAAAAAAAAAGTACATTATCATCCGTATCTTTTTTAGTTTTTGAGGAAAAAATGTCGAATTTGGTAAGATTATTACAACTGTCAAGGTCAACTGATATTCTAAAAATGTTTTGGATAGGTGGCGCTGCGGACGACGTGGCACCCAAATTTCCAATTTTAAATTTGATAAAAGTTCATATTTTTTTAATAGTTTAGATAAGACATGCATATTTAATAAAATAATCGATTATGTATAGCTGAATTATGTAGATTTTTATAAAAATAATTTTAGTTTGATATGGTCATTGGTCGCCTAATTTTTTTTTGAGTATGTGAAAAAACGGGGTTTTCAACGTTTTCTTCAATTCTTCCTAGCGACCAAAAATTTGACTCGATATACACGTTGATGACTTCTGATGAATTAGAAGGCCCCAACAAATCGATTCAGATATGAAATTTCAAATTCTATCGGGCCGTTTTTACGCTATAGGAAAGTAAAGTTGACCTAACATGTGTTTAGTCGCCCCGAATAGTACTCTAATGTACCCTCATGTTCATTTTTTGGGAAAAGCACCAAATTTGGTATGCTAAATTTTTAACTATTTTTTAGGATCGTGGTCAAGAAAATTTATGATCGGATGGGCAGAAACCAAGTTAGCGGTGAATTCTTCAAAATGACGTTCTGAAATCGAAAGTAACTCATTAAAAAAAAATTATACTTGAATCTATAGAACTTAATGCAGAGAAATTTGACAATACTAGTTAAATTGACGTGCAACCTTCGATGACCTTGGAAAATGTCATTTTACCTTAAAAAAAAATTTCCAGAGCCTTTTTTTAAATGTTTTATAATTCTGAAAACGGCGACAGGTCTTGTTTTATAATTTTAACATGACATCAACACATCACGTCTAAGTGACTTTTGGCTTACAAGGTGATTGGTTTAGTAAGATTTTTAAAAAAAGCCACATTATAATCTGTTTTCTTTTACTTTTTAAGGTAGAATTTTCAAATTTGTTACGAATTGTTAATGCTACCTTATTAACTAAATTTTTTTTGGATAGGTGGCGCTGCGGACAACGTGCTATAGAAGCATTCGATATTAAATCTGATAAAATATTGATGTTTCTATTAGCGTTTTCGACTTTTGCTCCAAAACCGATCCCGTTTGATTAAAAATTGATCGTAAACAGATTTGCGTGTTCGACTTAAAACGGAGCAGTCATCTCGGAAAGATTTTCGTGTTCGACTTGTCAAATTAAACGCTCCAAAATCCGGCTCGGAGCGCTCCTTCTTGCTCCAACAAGATCAAGGTGTCAGATCAAAACAATAGACATAACCCCAGTTTTTGGAGTTTAGAATTTTATAATTATTTGGTGTGAAAAATAATGGCGACAAAACGGAAATTATTAGAGTTGATAGAGTTGCTCTCCTCCTCATCATGAAGAAGAGTATGTGGAGATGTTTGACTCATACAACATGCCTCAAAAAAGGGCTAAAATCAGGAACTACGTCCAAGAAGTAGTACCTGCTTATACAGATCAGCAAGTAAGTAAATCGCCACCCTTTATCTATTTATTTAAAATCTTCGTAGTCCTTTTAATCCAGAAAAATTGATTGAATCAATGGTCACTTTGTTTTTTTATTCAATACCTACATCAAAATATTGTTGCAGATAAATTCTGTAGGATCCCTAATTGTCTCCAGAATCCTACTAGGTGTTTACAAGTAAAGAACATTTCTGTGTGGACAGGGCGACATATAAGAGGCTAACAGCTTCTTTCAAAGGAAGCCGTTTTTTCCCCAAACACAGGCGGGGCACTAAAGTGACTATTGCCAAAACCCACATGTTGTCATTTCTGTGGTAAGCAAAATAATTTTATTTATGTTTCAAAATCATCCAGAAATATTGAAGCCTAAGCTAAAGGGACTTTACACATGTTTAAAATTAAGTACTTTTAGGTATGTTGGCAACAAATGTGTTTTGCGAGATGTTGCAGATCGGTTTGGAATAACCATCTCGACGCAACACCAGGTCATTACAAGAATCCTGAATTTCTTTGTGGCAATTGCACCAAACATAATAAAACTACCTGAAACAGAAGAAGAAAAGCAGGAATTAGCCAACCGATTTGCAGAAGTGAGTTTAAAAAAAAACATCTGATTGATTTATATTTATATGATGTTTAATAATAACCTTTTTTATTAAAAAAAATCCTTTTTTACTGCCAAATTATAGCAATTCTATGCTATTTTGGGTTTCTCCAGAAAACGCACTTTTATATACCTAGTTGTGTTTTTAGAAAAAGATATTTATATCCAAATAAAGATTTTTGTTATTTCATATTGTTACAGATATCAGGTTTTCCGGGAATTAATGGCTGTATTGATGGATGTTATATAGAAATTAAGACACCTAAACATAAACTGAGGAGCACATACAACAATCGCCATGATAAGACTTCAATAACTCTTCGATGAATATGTGATGAAAAGAGAAGATTTTTGGATGTGTTCACAGGCATTTCTAGTAAGATACATGACTCAAGAGTCTTTAGGCTGAGCTTTATTCACGATAAGATGATGAGCATGGGAAATGAATTCCATCTCTTAGGAGATGCAGCCTATCCTTTGAGGATAAATTTAATGACTCCCTACAGGTATGGCTAAAATGAATATAATTCTTATTTTTACTGAACCATTTTTTATTTATTTCCTTAAGCATTTTGTAGCCTTTTTGTTAAAAGTATATTTTCAGGTGCCTTGCTAAAAAGTGCCTCAAAGTTAAATTAACTTTCACAATTCTTAAATTTTATATTTAATGTTAAAAAAAATATATTTATATTAAATGAAAGAGTTGTTATCCACAAAATATTTTATGGTGTGAGTTAATAAATCATAATTTTTTTTAGGGATTATGGAAATCTGACTAACATTCAGAGAAATTATAATTTAAAATTATCGTCAACTAGAGTGAAGATTGAAAACACTTTTGGTATTTTAAAGGGACGCTTTAGACAATTAATTAAGCTAGAAAATCACACTGTATTGAGGATGTCTAAAATAATTTTGGCCTGCTGCGTTTTACACAATATTTGTATCAATAGTAATGATGAATTTATATTTAATGAAGTGGTTGATGATTACATAATTGTTTTGGCAGATGGAAATGAAGTCCCAGTCAATGCAGCAATTCAGAAAAGAAACCAAATTGCTCAAGACCTGTTTGCTAATAATTAAAATAAAGTATTAAAAAATAAAAGTGTATTCATTTGAATATTAGTCAAAACATTTGAAAAAAATCTTAAATACTTTAGGAAATGCACAGAATCGCACTAAACATTTAAAGAAACATAAAACTGTTGAATAATTTCTTACATAACTAATTAAAAAAAAAATTAAAATAATATTGCAACTACTTAAAATTAAATTAAAGTACATGGTACACATTAAAAAGTTAAAAAAAAGAACAGAAACATTAACCTCTTACAATAATTTCTTCCATAACCAAAATATTTAAATAAAATAAATAACACATTAATCATTAAGAAAAAAATGTAACAGGAACATTAGAACCGAATAATTCCTAAAATTATTGTTTTCTAATAAGAGCAATCAGGAAGATTTTACAAACTTCTAGATAATATTAATTATGCATCTTTGGTTAGCACTGATATTTTCTTGATAAAAATATTTGCTCTTTTTTATAACACATGACTAACAGGTCAATTATGTAACTTAACTTAAAATGAACAAATACTTTTTCACCTAATCAGGTACAAGTAATGGGGTAAGCATTCATAAATTTATGTGGAAAAAGGTTTTTATTTAGGGTCGTAACATTATTCTAAAACTTGTTGTTTATAAAATATGTAAATCTTGACCCAGGTGGTCCAAACTAAAGGAAACAACTTCCTCAACTAAATGTTGAGATACCCAGAATAAAAAACTTTTCCATAAATATTTAATAAAGCCTTTAATTGTTCTCTTCACTCTTTTTTAGGGCCTCCTTTATTATCATCATTTTTTCTTGGTGGCGTCTCTCTTTATTGTCTTCTTTCTCCTTATGCATTTTTTCAAAAAACATTAATAAATCTTGTTTTTCTACTCTTTTTTTTGGAGGGGCAGGTTGTGCTGATTTTGTAGAAATTGAGGGCTTTTCTTCATCTCTTTTTTTGTTAACAATTTTCAGCTTATTGGAACTAAGCAACACCTCGGGCTCCAAGCTATCGTCAATAGATTTAATTTTGTTTATTTCATCCTCAAACCCGACTGGGCACCTTATCTGCCCGGAGGTTTTATTTTGTCTTTCCTGCTCTTTTTTTCTTTTGAGAACGGTTTTGTATCTTGTCTGACACTGATTGCCTGTTCTTTTTAATCCAAGTTTTTTTTGAATTTCTTGACCACTAAATTACCAGAGGTCTTTTTTTTTACGAAATTTTTTTAGGGGGCCTACATTTGCCAATCCAGAAGAGTACAAATCTAGAAGTAAACGTGTATCTGCATCTCCCCACTCGAATTTATGTTCAACAACTTGGTTTTCCTCGAAGTTTTCCTTATTACCTGATACTTGCACAACAGCTGCTTTTAATAAATCTTCTTGTATGAATCTTAAGCTCTCGGCACCTATAAATAGAAAAATACCTATAATTAATTCCACTCTCAAATCTTAAAAAATATCTCTTACATTATGTTTACATAAGAAGTACAGCAAACTACCTACTTTTTATTGCATTGGATGCTACTGGTTTGAAATAAACATTTTTACAAGTTAAAACAAATTATGTAGGTACCTAATTCATTAAAAAATAGAACATTTTTTTGATACGTATTACCCATGGATGTAAAAAGGTTTCTACATCCGTGGTATTACCATACTTTTTTTGACCAGACAGACTCTAGAGTAACCGCACATTTGGCAAATTCTAAAGCTACTTACCATTTTCTGACACCCGGCACAAAATACTCTCCTCATTTCTTCTGTAGTTCCCATCGTCATCAGAAATGGGTGTTACGTTGACAACCTCAATTACTGCTTCTTCTGTATTCATTTTTAGTGCAAAATAACGTAAATAATTTATCAAAAAATAATTAATGTTTTTTGAGGTTATGTAGTTGTCAAATTATGCTTGAAGTACGTTCGGCTATTGCTCGCGATCGGAGTGCCTCGGTTGTCAGGATCACTCTCGGAGCACCCTCGCGGAGATCTGTGACGTCACTGATCAATCACGGAGGGCTCCAAGAGCAGTAAAGCCGAAAACGCTATATGGCATGTCGCCCGCAGCGCCACCTATCCAAAAAATTTGTACCGAATTTGAAAATTCTACTTTAAAAAGTAAAAAAAAACCAGATGATAACGTGGCTTTTTTTAAAAATCTTACTAAACCAATCACCCTGTAGCAAAAAGTCACGTAGGACATGTGTTAATGTCATGTTAAAATTATAAAACAAGATCTGTCGTCGTTTTCAGAATTATAAAACATTAAAAAAAAGGCTCTGGAAAAGTATTTTTTTTAAAGTAAAATTACATTTTTCAAGATCATCGAACGTTGTTTTTTTTTTTTTGATAAGTAACTTTCGATTTAAGACCGTCATTTTGAAGAATTCGCCGATCCTAAAAAATTGTTAAAAAAGTAAGCTTACCAAATTTGGTGCTTTCCGCAAAAAATGAACAATAGGGTACATTAGAGTACTATTCGGGGCGACTAACTACATGTTAAGTCAACTTTACTGGCCTATAGCGTAAAAACGGCCCGATAGAATTTGGAATTTTATATCTGAATCGATTTGGAAGTCATCAATGTTTATATCCAGCCAAATTTTTGGTCGCTAGGAAGAATTGAAGAAAATGTTGAAAAACCCGTTTTTTACATACTCAAAAAGAGAATTTAGGCGAACAATGACCATATCAAACTAAAATCTACATACTTCAGCTATACATAATTGATTATTTTATTAAATATGCATGTCTTATTTAAGCTATTAAAAAAATATGAACTTTTATCAAATTTAAAATCGGAAATTTGGGTCCACGTCGTCCGCACCGCCACCTATCCAAACATTTTTTAGAATGTTAGTTGACCTTGACAATTGTAATAATCGTACTAAATTTGACATTTTTCCCTCAAAAACTAAAAAAGTTACGGATGATAGTGTACCTTTTTTTAAAAATCTTATTTTGACTGGCCTGGTATAACTAAACCAATCACCCTGTAATCAAAAAGTCAATTAGAAAAGTTATTTTGATGTTCTTTCTAAATTATAAAATTACAACAAAAGACCTGTCGGGGCTTACTAAATTATGAAAAATTATCAAAAAAAAAATCTCAAAATGCATTTTTTAAAGATAAAAAGTCACTTTTTAAGGATAATAAAGTCATACGTTAATTTCTATCGAGTTATATGGATTCGAGTATAATGTTGTTTTGATGGCGAACCTACAATTAAAAAAAAAATTGACGTCTATTTTGAAAAAATCGCCGCCATTTTGGCTCCTATACATGCGACCATCGATTTCCTCGACCAAAATTTTAAAGAATTATCTAAAGAATAAGTGTGACAAATTTCATGCTTTCTGCACAAAATGAACAATTGGGGACCTAAGCCGGACGACTAAAAGTTGGAGAATGTTGGTAGACATTCTTCATTAGGTATTATGGGAGTATTGTTCATTTTATCCCTGTAATAAAAACTTATTTTAAAAAAGTACCTTAATGTTAGAATACACCATAAAACAAAAAAATCATTGGATGAAAACACAAAAAAAAAGGAGTGTTTTGACAAAATCATATTTATTTAGTCACCAATAGTAATAAAATAAATATAAAATATTTTTAATAAAAAATGAAAGTTTTCCACCCTCTGATAGGGATGGAGTAGAATTGGTTATTCATAGTATGTGTAAGGTTAGTCTAGGTCTTTTTATGTATACAGACCGCTTCAAGCTACTGCGAACATAGGGCGAAAGAAGTCTAATTTGCCAGTGTACGTACATGCAGAGACACCGCACGCCTATCAGTGAAGCAACCAACACTCAGGCTTTCGATCGCCATTCGCTGCCGTTCGCCTTGTATTTAGTACGCCTCTAACCACGGTGCTGTGTGGAGCGTAGTCAATGAAACCAGAATTTGGTCAATAAATACGCACATTTTTATAACGTAATTTTCTTATTTTTTGTCACTGATAAATAAGAGCGTTTTATTGTCAACTGCTCAGATTTATCAGTGACGACGTGTTACAATGAAAATAATAAGGAGAAACAAAATAAAAGCAAGTTCTCAAAATAAAATAATACATTCTAAAAACCAAAAAGATTCAGTCAAAAAAAAATTAAAGCAAATGTTCGAAAAGTCCTCCTTGCTCGGCTAGACAATATCCGAGCCTACTATAAAAACCCCTTCCAACGTTTCCAAGCATGTTAGGGGTGATAATTTGAAAAGCTTCTTCAAAAACAGATAGAAGTCATTAGGAGCAAGATCGGGAGATCGAGCTGGCCATAAAATAGTTCCCCGTGTACTTATAACCCGATTAGGAAATACATTATCAAGATATTCCCTAACAAGGCCAACATTGTGAGCGGAACAACCATCTTGTTGAAACCATGTTTCACCAAATCTGACACCTAACAACTGCCTAGCAGTTGGAATAATGTGCTGCTGCAGTAGTGTGTTGGGTTTTGACGATTTGACCATTTGACCATCTGCACTTTTTCGGCAACTTCGTAGACATCCATTTTTAGTTTTAAAAATGTATTATTTCAATTAAGAACTTACCCATCTGTTTCTCGAGCAAGGCAGAAATAAAACAAAATGAATTTCCAAAAGATAACACTGCAGCGTGCTTCGAATCCACCTCGGTCGTACGGCACGGAGAGTAAATTGGACTTGATTCCCCCTATGTTCGCAGTAGCTTGAAGCGGTCTGTATGTATAATAATCGCTTATATAATATATAAATTGTAAAAAGGAGATTGTGTTTTATATTTTTCTACGTTTTTTTAAGAACTTGTTCAGCCCTCCTAAATCTTAAAACTTTTTTAGTTCTCAAAAAAAAACCACAAAACCCCCCCCCTGCCCTACCAATTATATTTTCAAGACGTATATTACTTTACTCGGAGCAATTCGCCCCCACTAAGGAAATTTGACCCCCCCCCCTGAGAAAAATCCTAGCTACGCCCATGGTTTTATGCCGGACTTTGTGAACACATTAATAAACACAAATGTTATATTTATATGTACCTTTAATTTGTGCTTATAACGTGCATTTACTAATATTTTTTGATGCAGTAATAATTTTTTTAAATGGTTTTCTGAGGTCAATTTTATTGTGGATCCCTACTCTTACACCACTAAAAATATGCATTTGTTGAAATTAATTAATTTTTAAATCAAGAAAATTTTACTGATATTTTAATAATTTATTGTACCTTCGCAAACGGTACATTAAAAACAAGTTTTTATATTTACATACTTCGACCAAATTATGATTCTATATAAAAACTTAAAAACAAATTTAAACTGACAAAGAAGTAGACTACTGTGGACTATTAACTATACTCGTCGCCTACAGGTCTTCGAAAAGGTTTTATAAAAAAATGCAATTATTTAAACGCCACTGGTGTAAATTTAATTCTCTTTTGGTAAACAAAGGCAGGAAATCTGTGTTGCCGGCTTGTTATTAATTTCATTGTGAGTAGCGATTGCATAGCTCCTTTTTCTTATTTTTATAGTTGTACATCCCACTTGAATACATTTTGAGGTTTTTTTTTTATAGAAACATAGATTTTTATTACTATACATGGACCATTTAATTAAACGGAACTAAAAATGATTGAAGGTATTTTAAATAATATGAAAACAGGGGAAAACGTATTAGCATGACAACAATGTAGCCCTAGGTCTGAAAAAAAAGCTCCTTCTAGTAGTTCAATCTTCTAAGGTTAAAACGGTGCATTTGGTCGTAAGCCAAACTTCTCAGTATAAATCAGGAGAAAAAATTTCAGTAAAAAATGCTCACCTTTGCCATAACTAGGGTGTAATCTCCAAATATACAGGTGCTGGTTGGTGTAAATGTCCATAAAAAACAAAAGATCAAAAGATCTTGGGTGGAAATAACGAAAATTCAAACTTGGATGAATATCCCACAAGGAACACACAAAATATCAAAGCGAAAAGAGAAATGATTAAACGATGTTTCGCCCTGGGTAACCAGCGTGGGCTCATCAGTAGTTTCACTGGTCACCCTCCACTATACATCATTAAACACCATCATACACTTAGATTTCCAACCTTGAACCACTCACAAATAGGCATCGTTCCGCTATTGACCCTTTGAAAGCCACCGTGGACTAAGCATATGACAAAGCATAATCAAAAGGATTGCATGAACACTTTCATAAGAAACAGTGGTTTTATTTTTTTTATGATTAAGACAGTAACAAAAATTAAACCAAATACTAAGACTATGCCTTGTATGAACGATACTTTAATTTGCAATGCTCAGTTATTACAGGTGTTTACTCAAGTTTTTATGCATAATAGTTAATCACAATTTTATATAAGGAATAATATTTTGATTGGTTGGATTTTATCTGTTTTTTAAACTAATAAACAATACAAAAAATCACAAAAATGGTCATAAAAGTGACAAGTGAAGGATCGCGCGCGCGAATTTTATTATTTTTATTTTATTTTAAAGTTTTCCAACTTTATCAATTATCCATTGCACATTAAATTTAATAATTTTTCATTAAAAAATTAGTAAACAGCACCACTGATTTCCATATATTTAATTTTAATATCCATTGCATTTATCAATTACCCATTAATTAAAAATTGTGTAAATAGACCATAACCCACCCATTTATTAATACCTGAATCCAAATTTGATTTTAAAAAATCATAGGTATAGTTAAAAAAAACTAATATTGAGAAATCAAAATAAGAAAAGCACCCTCTAATGAAAAGCCCCCGGCTATCATAAAAATTATAAGTATTGTTAAAAAAAACTTCATAAAAAGCTCTGTAATATTGGGAAATCAAAATAAGTAAATCGCCCTCTAATGAAAAGCCCCCAACTATCCTAAAGCACTATTGTAATTAACAACAAACTTTGAAAGGGGCGGCAGTGAGACAGAAGAGTATTTTTACGTTTTCCAACAGAAAAGAAAACCATTTAAGGTTATGTTTACCTTTCAAAAATGAGTTTTTACAATACAATGCAAATCCTTTATTTTCTGAATAAATGTGAGAATACATCATGGGTTTCATCATTAATTAATAAATCTAAATCTAGTATCTTAAAACCTGACAACATTGCCCACTTTTTTTAAATGTTTTTAGATGACTAAATATTTTTTCAAAAAATATAATGAGACTTCTTAGTTACTCATTTTTATATCAACCATCTTTGAAATGTCAAAGATGGCTGAGAAAAAAAAATAATGCAGTGTGGGCAAAGTTGTCTGGCAAATTGGCAACTTTGCCCAGCAATAAAAATAACATTTTAAGACTATTTTACAAGCTTTTACGACAACATTGCCACATTAATTATTTTTTTAAAAATTAAGAAATGTATTTGAAACGAAAACATCTTTAAAAAAAGACAAGTTTTAAAAAATTAGGATTTTTTTTAATAACATCAAAAATATCAATCCACAGTCTTTTTATCTTATGATTAAAAATCAAAGAAATAGAAAGATTTTTCTTCTTTAGACTAAAAAGCCAAAAAGAAACTAAAAAACATTTCATCTTAAAGCTAAAAAACAAAAAAGTCCAATAATTGGTAATTAAATGAGATATTTGTTTGATTTGGGGAAAAATAAATCCCTTTTTAATTTTGCTGAGGCCAAACCTTTCACAATGTTGACGAGTCTGAGAAATTAATTATTTGTTAAATCACGTCACTTGGCAAAGTTGTCTGCAATGAGCAATGTTGTCGGGTTTTACGGTACTAATTAACCTACTTTAACATAGATCAAAATGATTGAAATTTATTTATTATACTATTGTTAATGATTTGTCTACAGCCAGCAACTATGCACTAATTATGTTAAAAACCTATAAAAATTTGAAAATATAAAGCTGTATAAACATGGTAAGTACATACATAAACCTGAATTGACAGGTCTTGACACTACATAAAATTTGTATATCATGGCCTTAAAAGTAGTTAAAAACACTGAACGTGAAATCAAAACATAAAATATATCATAGCTTCAAGTAGTTAAAAACCAACACAACAAAGAATACATAACAGTTGAGTATTATAGATTTCTACATACTATGATCATTTAAAAATTCATCAAGTGAATAGTACTTTACAAGCAAGTTGGGTCAAACCATATCAAGTCAACCAGGTAATAGTTTTGACCATCTCCGATTTTGATGATTTTTGGTACACTTATTCGTCTTATCAAAAAACTCAAAAATCCAAAAAATCAAATTTTTTGTATAAGCGGTTTTTGTTTTATTGATTTTTGAAAATCAAGAAATTGACCAATATGTCCTTGACAGAGACTTACAAAAATAGTAATATCTCAAAAACTATTGATCCTATAGAAGCGAGTGATAGCTCATTTTTAAGGGTTTTTAAAGACCTTTTTAAAGATGTGTGACACAATATAGTTTGTTTAATTTTTTTTTCTTAATTAAAATTGAAAAATCTCAAAAACACATTTTTTATTTTTTTTCAAAAAAATATTTCTTTTTTTTTCAATGTTTTTTTGACATTTTAGGATGGAGAAATAATGGAGTCATACTTTAAAAAAATAATAATATATTTAATACAGGGCTAATTTACCTAGTATGGGTATAACAAAAAAATTAAAAGTAAGAATAATAGAAAATTTACAATAAAAAATATTTAGGTTGCTAATTTTTTTTGTAAAATATTTGAGGAATCTGTCATTTCTTCTGCAGTTAGCGTATATGTCCTACCAGTGGCAGTATTTGGGTTGACCCGTCTTAAAAGAGAATTTTGATCTATGACCAATATATCAGCTTTTGGCTTTGGAAAGTAAAAAGACGGAGAGGGACCATGAGGATGTAAAAAACTAACTTTTAATTCCCCGCTTTCTATATTTTTGCCAATGATACATCCCATCCACCAAAGACAGTCATAGTTTATGGTTACAAAACCGGAGTCGATGTTTTCAATTTCTGTGTTTGACAAACCACAGGTTGCAAAAAGACATTGAATATTTTCCTCTTTACTTAGTGAAAATGGTTTTGTAATAATTTTTTCATTACTGAGGGGGATAATCGAGTGCAATTTTTGAGTCCCAGGTATCGATTGTGCTTCCAGGTATCTTTTTTCCAAAAACTTCATGTTGCTGGTAGTCATTTAATGAACAATATTTAAATGTTATACCAGGAATGTTTTCTGTTGCAAATTTAAAAAGATCTTCGGGGGTCATAATCTGTTCATTATATGGTGTCTGCAGACTTGCTTTAGCAGCCAACCTTTTTACGGTGCCTCCCAGTCCATCGCATGCACTCTTCCCGTGGGAGGTAGCAAAAAAATTCCATTCTGCTTTAATTTTAAATTCCTCGAGATGGTACGCAATATTAACAAATTTTTTTTTATTTTTATAGTGTGCGGCACAGCCGTCTGAAAAATAGATAATTTTGTCTAAATTATCAATTTGCCTCTTTAGTTCAGGCATAAGGTGGCTTAAAAAAAGATGAAATGCCAGAGTGTTGTGTACCAAACAGTCTGAAATAAATATATAATTTAAATGACCCAGTTTTCCCTCATGAGTTTTGTAATATATTACAAAATGTAGGGTTTGTCCAGTGATAGGACTGCACTTCATCCTGCAAAATAAATGAATAATTTTCAGCGAAATCGCATGTGATTAGTGCTTCCCCCTTTTTTAAATTGTCTTTTACCTCATTGTAGTAGTAGTAGTATGAGATTTGAATTCAATCAAGTCGTTTGAAAATTCTTCAGTGAAGTCCTCTGCTGGTTTAATTAATGTCTCCATATTGCATCTATCTACAGATATCAATTTCTTAAAAGTCACATTGTCAATCATTACTTCTTCGAACTTTTCATTCAAAGAGTTTTTTAATTTCTCAGTTCCTGGGCATATCTCACATTTGTCCAAAAAGCAGTGAACTCCTGGTGGGTTACACATTATTTTTGAGAGGCAAGCATGGTAGTCTGGTAAAGCAGGATTACCCTTATCATTTAAGATAAACTTGTTTATTTTAGAACACTCTATCATTAACTTCATATTTTGATGTATTGTGCACACACACACACTGTATGTGTACCGCTCTTTCCTGCTAAAATGCAACTTTTTGGTCTGAATTCACTAAATTTAGACAAACCAATTTTTAGGTCTGGATGCTCTTTCTTAAAATACAAATATATTTCTTTGATATTAGCCAACACTAACCTTTTCTGATGATGCTCCTTAGTTCCTTCTTTTCTTACAACAACAAAATCTTTTTTTCCAGGCATGGGTCTACTCACATCATCTCTAAGGTAAAATGATGTTACCATTTCTACAACGTTTTGGTCAAGAGTTTTCCCAGGCTTTGGATTAGGTGTGGATAAAATTCCTTTTTCCTTGACCATTTTTTTTACCATCCTGGTCATGTATTGGGAAACTCCAAATTCTTGCTGAATTTTTGCCCGACTCCAACTCATAGGAAGACAAGATATAATTAACATTCTTTCGCTTCTTTTTTGAACTAGCTGAAATTTTTCTTTTAATTGTTGTATTATTTCGCACTCGTCCATGTTTTTTTCTTTGGTCTTTTCTACTATTGAGTATTGTTCCTGACCTAATCTTTTTTCGATCACTGCTTTCACTTTTTTAGCCTTTTCTTTGGACACTCTTCTTTTTTTTGATAGGCGATTCCCCAATAATTTGCAACGACTGGTTTAGAAGGTCCATAGATTCATCACATTCTTTAAAAGGAGAATCTGGAGTTTGAGCGGAAGGTCTGTAACAATAAAAAAAATAATTTTTAATATGAAAACATTTACTAAAATTGGTAATTATTTAGTATTCGGTTTTCTGCCATTTTTGATTTTTTTTTGAAAAATGCTTTATGGAGGTACCTACTAGAGTCCCTAGTACCCCAAATCCGCAACCGCCGAATTTTATTTTTTTTTAAATTTTTTTGTTTTTTTTTATTTTTTAAAACCAACCCAACCCAACCCCAACCAACCCAACCCCACTTAAAAATACTCAAACCAACCCAACCCAACCCAAAACAAAAAAAAAATCCTCATAACCCCCCCCCCCCTGGCACCGGCGACACCCCTTTTTGCATCAAAAAAATAAAAAAAAAATTTTGGCGGTTGCGGATTTGGGGTCCTAGGGACCCCAGAACAGACAAGACAATAGACAATAGTTTATTTCCAAATTGTTTACAATAGGTAGTATCGGATCGTCATAAAAATCTACAAAAAAATTGTAAAAATAACAAAGGTATATAAATAAGTTGCAGTTACAACTTCGTTAAAAATTATTTCTAATAGTAATCGGTTTGTGAGTTTGTGACCAGAAAATTTCAAAAAATTGTTAAAATTGCACACACACAAGTCAAAACATAACATTAGAACAGACAATAACGTATAGTAACAATATAATATAAAATTAGTTAAAATATGGTTAAAACATTGTAATAATATTTAAAAAAAACAGAAACCAGATGTGGCGAACATTACTTAAAAGACACACATATATACATTACCAAAATAAAAGACATTAAAATTCATTAAAATTTAGGAACTCACTAATGCTGTAGGGTTCTATCTTACAAATTAGATTAAAGCATTCTTTTTTGTAAAGTTTGTAGCTTTGGATATTTTTTATTTTGTTTGGAAGTTTATTAAAGAATTTAATTGCAGCATAATCCGGGCTTTTTTCAGTAATACTTAGTCTATGTTTTGGATATATATACATGTTGTTTTTGTTTCTTGTGTTACAGGTTCTAGTACCGGCATATTTATCAAAAAGTAATGGATTTTTTCCCAAATACAGTAAACATCCAAGATATAAATACCCGGGACCGTTAACAACTTATTTTCTCTAAAATTATTTCTACAAGAAGCATATGGCTTGATTCCTACCAAGATTCTATAACACGTTTTTGTAAAATAAAAACGTCATTTAAGTGACTACTATGGCCCCAAAGTAATATACCATATTTTAATTGAGAGTAAAACATACCATAATAAATTGATTTTAATGAACTGTGACCTCTAAAAATTTTACTTAAAACTCTAATAGCATAGCTTGCCGCTGATAGTTTTTTACATAGATCTCTGATGTGTGAAAAAAAATTAGGTCTTTATCAATAGTTACACCAATACCTTCGTGTGACTTTCAAAAGTTAATGTGTCTCCTTCATAAGTAAGGTTTCTAGGGACATATTTCTCCATGTTTGAGATAACAACTGCTTTTGTTTTTTCTGTGTTCATAATGAGTTGGTTGTTAACACAGTATTCAGACACTTTACCTAGTACGTCAAAATATTCCTCATGGATGTTCCCCTCCCGATAAACCGGCATCACTACGTTGGCATCATCTGCGTAATTGGCCAGAAGGTTTGGATTTTTGATGACATGGTTTAGATCATTAAGATAAATAACAAAGAGCAGAGGACCAAGAATACTTCCCTGCGGAATTCCTGTCATTATGTCGTTTGATACTGACGTTATTTTATTGTGGTTCAAATTTATTCTAACTTTTTGGGGTCTTTCAGTCAGATACGAGCAAAATAAATCCAAAGCACTTCCTCTAACCCCGTACGCTTCTAATTTTTCCAAAAGAATATCATGATTTATTGTATCAAGAGTCGAAATTATTGACTTGTTCAACTCTAAAAGGGCCGATTCTGTAGACCTTTTCGGGAGAAAGCCATGTTGAAAATCGTTTAAAAGTGAATTTGTCAGAAAAAAATCTAACAGCCTCTTATGTATTAATAACTCATACATTTTTGCAAAGGATGAAATTAGACTTATAGGCCTGTAGGTGCCCCCATAAAGAATTTTTCACTTAAAACCAAAAATGGCAGAAAACCGGATACTAAATAATTACCCTAAAATTATTAGCAGAGTCACAACACACAAAAAAAAAACAAGTAAAAATGTAGGTAGGTATTCGTTACTATTACTTACCCTGCTACAGGAGATGGTTGTTCATCCTGTTCCTTGTGTTCCTTGGAAAGTTTCATTCGACAATTGTCACAAATTTTCATGCCAGTCTCCACCCCTTTAAAGGAAGTCATCCAATTTGTAACATTCCGTATCTTTCCGGAATGTTTCTCCTGACTTAATGGATCACAACACCTCACAAAAAATTTTGTCCATTTTGGCTTATTTTGTGCCATTTTACAACACACGACTCCGATAAATGTTTTAAATTAAAAAATAGCAATTTATCACATAAACCGCAGGTTTGCAATTAATTATTGTCAAAACTTTTCCTGTCTGAACCAGAAATGATACAAATAGGGGTAAGGGCCAATAAAAAGTAATGGGAGGAGCTAAACATTTTGCAGGAATTAACATGTTTAAATGTATAATAGGTGGGTGAAAAGATCTTGGAAAAACCTTTTATGTATCTTATTTACAAGACTGGGAGCAATTAACAAGTTAACAATTAACAAGAGTAAATATATAGGTATTTATCAAAAAATGTATGGTTTTTTTCCTGCAAGGTTTTTTTATATTATTTTTTTAAAAATAGAACCAATAACTTCTCCATCCTGAAATTTTCCAAAAATATTTAAAAAATACTGAAAAAAAATAGTATTTTTTTGAAAAAAATTCAAAATGGTGTTTTCAAGATTTAAAAAAAAAATACATGGTGATATACATCGTTAAAAGGGTCTTTAAAAAACCTTCAAAATAAGCTATAACTCGCTTCTATAGGACCAATAGTTTTTGAGATATTGCTATTTTTGTAAGTGCCTGTCAAGGGCATATTGGTCAATTTCTTTATTTTCAAAAATCAATAAAACAAAAACCGCTTATCCAAAAAATTTAATTTTTTGGATTTTTAAGTTTTTGGATCAGAAGAATAAGTGTACCAAAAATCATTAAAATCGGAGATGGTCAAAACGAAAAATGCCTTTTTTTTGGTTGATTTGATATGGTTTGACCCAGTTTTTTTTAAAGTTTTTTCTTAACTAATAGAATATTTTATACCTATGTCTGTTCCTGAAGAAGGTGATTACACACAAACACCAGCATAGTTTAATGACCGTTCATATCTTGTGGTCTGTGTGCTTCTGTATGTAAGGCATCCTGGTTTTGAGTATACCCACAATTTTGGTTAAATTGTTGTAAATTTTGACCATCACAGCTGACGATGACCTCCTTTGAGAAGGGCAAATTGTTGGGAAATATCCTGACATATTGTGGTTTTAAAGAAGGCAATTTTCCCATAGTTTGTCTTTAAAATGTCTTAATATCAACTAATTGATTTGATTTAAAGAAGGAAAAATGAAGAAAAAAAATGTGGAATTTTATTATACTCAGACACATAGATCTAAAATAGTACCCCCACAGGTCTAAATATTTAGACCTGTGACGGGGAAATAAATTTTAAAACCAATTTTCAAAAAACTCTTACTCATACAGAAAAGACACAAAGTTAGTGATTATTTTGTATTGTTATTGCAAAATACCACTGAAAAACTGATTTTTTTCTCAAAATACACCTTATTTTAGAAGAAAATGCCCTAAAACTAATTTTTTTTGACAGGTTTCAAAATGGCAAATGGTGAATACGCCAGAAATTTGGCACATAATAGCTTTATTATTTGTCCTCAAACACTAAAGTTGGTGATTTTTTAGACCACCTCAGAGGGGTGGTTTAAATTTATAGCCCCCAGAAAGGATTGTTTTGTGGCATTTAGTAATAAGTTCGTTTATAATTTCTCTAAGTAACCATTTTTACAAGGATTAATTTACCTTATTTATATATCCCAAGTTGTTCATTACCCAATAAAACACCTCCTATTTTGTCCAGAAAAACGCCATATTTTGAACCCGTTGTGTCACTGATTATGCACGAAAAATACCAAACAAGAAAACCAAAACAACTATATTAATTTATTTACAAACTAAAAGTAAAACATTGAGGTTATCGAAAATCTCAGTCAAAAAAAACTTTCCTTACTCAAAGCCCACTCATTTTAAAGTTGTAGCTTTCATCGGTAGAGGTTGGTACAAGCCAAGGTGAAAGCAGAGGTAAAAGATCCAAACTCTCTGTTTGTGGTTGAACGCAGCGCTAATATTTTTAAACTGACATTTCGACAGTGACAGAAATGTAAAAAAACTTGCATTTAAGTTTTTTAATACATTTTATAAATAATAAATCGTGTAAAGGTTTACTCCAAAACTTCCCTCGCTCAGAAGAACATATATTATATAAAAAACCGCTACTCATATATACATGGGTTAGATTGGGTTGGTCAGACTTTTCCAGGGTATATCCAGACTTTTCTTGGGTGTATCTACACTGTTCAGGGGTGTATTCAGACTTTTCCATGGTGTACTTAGACATTTTCACAGTGTATCCAGGTTTTTCCAGAGTGTATCTAGACTTCCAGGGTTTTTCCAGACTTTTCCAGAGTGTATCCAGACTTTTCCAGGGTCTTTCCAGACTTTTTCAGAGTGTAGTCATATTTTTCCGTTAGGGTCTTTCCAGAGTTTCCTAGAATCCATCCAGACTTTTCCAGAGTGTTTCCCGGCCTTTCTAGGGTCTTTCCAGACTTTTCCAGAATATATCCAGACTTTTCCAGAGTGTTTCCAGACTTTTTTAGGGTCTCCAGGCTTTCCAGAGCCTATCCAGACTTTTCCAGGGTCTTTCCAGACTTTTCCAGAGTCGTTCCAGAGTATATCCAGACTTTTTCAGGGTCTTTCCAGACTTTTCCAAAGTGTTTCCAGACTTTTACAGAGTGTTTCCAGACTTCCAGGGTCTTTCCAGACTTTCCAGAGTGAACCCACTTTAGTCCATCAAAAATTTAAAAAAAACTAACACCCAACCTGGTCCATCCAACGCACAAAATGTATTTTTAAAAGTACATAATAGCTCAACTCACACTTATTTCGCTATTTTCGTTCGTTCAAGAAGGCACTTTCACTGGAGCGCTCCTTCTCGTGTGCCGGCGTGCGTCGAATAGGCTGAGGTTAGACATCTGTCAAATAACCACAGAAAAAACCTAGGTTTGTTGAGCACAACAAAACAATTGGTTAAGGAAAAAAATTACCCTGGTTTACAATTTACAACAATTATGAACGTAAATGAACATCAAACATTTCCGCCCACTTAAAATTAGGTAAGAATTTTAGCCCCAAACAAAAAAAAATAATTCCCATGGAAAGAAGATACTTAAACCCAAAAAAAAAATATGTTTTGCAATTGTTGCAGCAAAGTTTTGACAATACTAAGATCGCCAAAAAAAATAGATATATTCAAAATCATACACACAAACAAATTGTAGTCAGCCTGTAACTCTATGGTAAGGGTAGCGGGCAAATCTTCACAACGGTCTGTCAAAAGTGCCCTTGGCTGTCTTAATTTTAACTATGCGTGGAACCCCATCAGGGCTAGGGTAAATTTTAATAATACGTGCCAGGGTCCAGCGAAGTGGTGGAGTATTCTCATCTTCACCACGACTAAAGTGTCTAATTGTGGAGGTTTGTCTGGAGTATTCCATTTTTCACGTGTTTGAAGTTGGTGGAGATATTCCATCTGCCATCTCTGCCAAAAGCTTTGATGTAGTTGTTGTACCAACTGCCAACGGCTCAAACGTTCAACCTTGATGCCTGATAAATCTTCATCAGGGGGCGCCGTTAAAGGCTCGAGAGTCGAGAAATGTCCAGGTGTCAAACATGAAAGGTCGTTTGGGTCTGGACTAAGACTACACAATGGACGAGAGTTTAATATGGCTTCTATTTGAACTAATACAGTGTATAGTTCTTCAAAGCTCAAAATTTGATCGCCGACTAGACGAAGCAAATGCGACTTGGTCGACTTGACACCAGCCTCGTGCAGCCCGCCAAAATGCGGAGCTCCGGGGGGGTTGAAATTCCATTTTATTGCCAAGCATTCACTAGCCTTTCGACAATAAGAATCTAATAGGTTTCTAGACCCAATAAAATTGGTCCCCCGATCACTATAAAGCTCAGAACATCGACCACGACGAGCGACGAAGCGACGTAGTGCGGCCAAAAAAGCGTCTGCCGTCAGACACTAATTCCAAATGTACTGCCTTGGTAGGCAAACACACAAAGACACATCCATACGCCTTTTGTGACCTTACACCTCTGGCTCTACTAAGAACAATATGGAAGGACCCCATATAATCTACTGCTCTATGAGAAAATGGTTTGACTTGGGAAATTCGAGCCTTAGGTAAGTTTCCCATATACGGAGAAAAAGGCACTGAATTAACACGGTAACATTTAATGCATCTTGACAACACACTATGAATCGCACGCTTTGCTGAGAGAATCCAAAATCTTTGCATCACTAGGTAATGCATCATTCTGGGTCCAGGATTACCATTTTCCTGATGAATTTGCTCTATTATTAAAATAGTTAATCTATGGTTTCTAGGCATCAACATAGGGTGTTTAGTCTCGTAAGACAAATCATCACTATGACGAAGCTGTCCGCCCACTCTGACGACACCTACACTATCAATAAACAGAGCTAATTTTCTCAACGGTTTGGAATATGACTCATTCCTTGTCAATTTTGCTATATCAGCACCAAAACACTCCTGTTGCACGTGTCTCACAAGCACAACCAATCCCTTGTGTAACTCTTCAAAACACAAAGCCTTTGAATCGAAGATGGCCTTTAAATGAAAGCGACGAAACGGTCGCAATAAATATGCAATAATTCGTTGTATTTTGTGCAAAGAAGAAAAACGAGTCATCAGCTCGTCAAGCACATTGGGAAATGTCTCTGTGACAAGAATTTTAATATTTTGTTCAGCACACATTTCAGCACTATCACAATCATTAAGTTCAGATGTAGGCCACAAATCTGAAGGCCAATGCAACCACGGTGGTCCATGAAACCACAACGAATGATTCACAAATTCATTAGGGAGTAAACCACGAGAGAGACAATCAGCGGGGTTGATTTTTCCCTCAACATGATTCCAGCAACTGGAAGTGAGTACTTCTTGTATTTGGGTAACTCGATTGGCGACAAATACCTTTAACTGAGATGGATGATCCTTTATCCACGCCAACGCAACGGTTGAATCGGACCATGCAAAGATACTGTCAATTTTGACGTCACGGAAATTATCTAGGACAAAATGCATAAGATTACTCAATAAATGAGCAGCACAAAGTTCGAGACGGGGCACTGATATTGTCTTAAGAGGAGCCACTTTACTTTTGGCACACAAAAGATGCACTGACACATTTCCAGCAGAATTAATTTTCCTCAAAAATACCATACCCCCATAACCAAGCATAGACGCATCACAGAATCCGTGCAGGTCAGTCTGAACCACATCTATAGTTACTCGTCTAGGTATAGATATCATTGATAAAATAGGCAACTGACTCACATAAGAAGTCCACTGGTCAACAATTTCTTTGTACGGGACATCATTAAAGTTCAACTCTTGCAACCATAACTTTTGAATTAAGGATTTAGCCACAAAGACAACGGGCGAGAGAAATCCCAACGGGTCATAAATCTTCGCTATCTGCGACAAAATATTCCTTTTAGTACAAGGCCTGTCTTCAGGCAGAACAGAGTAAGAAAATATATCATTTACTGGGCTCCACTGGAGCCCTAGGACCTTTAATACCGAATCACTGTCATCAAAACTAATAGGTTGCAAATGACTTTCTGGCATATTGGCTAGCAACTCTGGGCAGTTGCTTGCCCATTGTCTAAGCTCGAAATCACCAAGTTTCAGAAGTTCAATTAGTTGACGCTGAATTTCCAAACCTTCACCTACACTATCACAAGATCCTACAGCATCATCAACATAAGTCTGCTGACGTAATATACCAGCAGCCAATGGATAATTACCTCCATGATCCTCAGCTAGTTGTAATAGAGTGCGAATTGCCAAATATGGGCTACAACTAAGACCATAGGTCACTGTGTTGAGCACAAATTCTTGTACAGGATGGCTTTGATCAAACCTCCAAAATATAGTTTGAAAAGACACATCTTGCGGATCAATGAGACTATTTCGGTACATTTGGCGAACATCTGTAGTAAAAACTACACCTTTTACTCGAAAATTTAATAGAACAGAGACAATATTCACCTGAAGTTTCTGTCCAGTCAACAAAACATCATTAATGCTCTTCGAATTAGTAGTTTTGGCTGAACCATCAAACACTACACGCAACTTGTTAGTTTCACCACATTGTTTCCAAATTCCATGGTGTGGAATATAATATTTTTCAGAACTCATAGTCACAGCAGGGCTCATATGATTCTGGTCCAGGTAGTCCTGCATAAAATCAATATAATCCTTATGAAACAAAGGATTTTTGAGAAGCCTAGCCTCAAGCAAATAAAACCTACGAAGGGCTTGATTTTTGGACTCACCCAACATAGCCTCCTCACAAAATGGCAACCTTACAATATAGCGCCCACTGGTATCACGTTTGTGATGTTTTCGAAAAATATTTTCACACAGTTGATCGTTCTTAGACAATGGAATCTCTGTTAGGACTGATTCCAACTGCCAAAATCTAATGATGTCAGAAAAGTTTGAATACTTTGCCGTTTAGAGGTCACATTATTACATACACCGCCCACTAACACATACCCAAAGATGGTATTCATAGCGCAAGGACCTCCATTCTGTCCCTGTTTAAAGCCTGGAAGCAAAACGTGTGAAAACACATCAGCATCAAACAATAAATCAACTTCCCGCGGATTTCCATACTCAGGATCAGCAAGTGTTAACCCTGACAAGTACTTCCAAGTATCACGCACACTACTAGTTGTCAAACCACATATTAATGGAACCACCACAGCCTTGACTTTAATTGGCAATAAAGAACCAGACTTGGGAGTTAAGCAAAGCAACATGTTACCCAATGATACAGAGGATGTCATATTATTTAACCCTATTATTGGGGTACTACTATTAACACGTGACAAGCCCAAACGTTGAGCACAGGCTGCCGTTACAAATGAAGCCTCACTCGCTGAGTCTAGCAATGCTCGGCAAGTTAAAAGTACATAATAGCTCAACTCACCCTTATTTCGCTATTTTAGTTCGTTCAAAAAGGCACTTTCAGTGGAGCGCTCCTTCTCGTGTGCCGGCGTGCGTCGAATACGCTGAGGTTAGACATCTGTCAAATAACCTCAGAAAAAACCCAGGTTGGTTGAGCACAACAAAACAATTGGTTAAGGAAAAAAATACCCTTGTTTACAATTTACAACAATTATGAACGTAAATGAACATCAAACACAGAGTGTATACAGACTTTTCCAGAGTGTATCCAGACTTTTCCAGGGTCTTTCCAGACTTCTCCAGAGTGTTTCCAGACTTTTCCAGGGTCTTTTCAGACTTTTCCAGGTTTTCCAGAGTGTATCCAGATTTTTTCAGGGTCTTTCCAGACTTCTCCAGGGTGTATCTAGACTTTTCTAGGGTGCACGGACTTTTCCAATACATTTTATATGTGCTATATATATACATATATGGGGATCTCCTAAACGGTAAGAGATACGAAAAGGTTTAAATTAGGGCAAAGTTGCGCAATTTGACGCTTTGCTCAAAACTAAAAAAAAAACTACACCTTTTACTCGAAAATTTAATAGAACAGAGACAATATTCACCTGAAGTTTCTGTCCAGTCAACAAAACATCATTAATGCTCTTCGAATTAGTAGTTTTGGCTGAACCATCAAACACTACACGCAACTTGTTAGTTTCACCACATTGTTTCCAAATTCCATGGTGTGGAATATAATATTTTTCAGAACTCATAGTCACAGCAGGGCTCATATGATTCTGGTCCAGGTAGTCCTGCATAAAATCAATATAATCCTTATGAAACAAAGGATTTTTGAGAAGCCTAGCCTCAAGCAAATAAAACCTACGAAGGGCTTGATTTTTGGACTCACCCAACATAGCCTCCTCACAAAATGGCAACCTTACAATATAGCGCCCACTGGTATCACGTTTGTGATGTTTTCGAAAAATATTTTCACACAGTTGATCGTTCTTAGACAATGGAATGTCTGTTAGGACTGATTCCAACTGCCAAAATCTAATGATGTCAGAAAAGTTTGAATACTTTGCCGTTTAGAGGTCACATTATTACATACACCGCCCACTAACACATACCCAAAGATGGTATTCATAGCGCAAGGACCTCCATTCTGTCCCTGTTTAAAGCCTGGAAGCAAAACGTGTGAAAACACATCAGCATCAAACAATAAATCAACTTCCCGCGGATTTCCATACTCAGGATCAGCAAGTGTTAACCCTGACAAGTACTTCCAAGTATCACGCACACTACTAGTTGTCAAACCACATATTAATGGAACCACCACAGCCTTGACTTTAATTGGCAATAAAGAACCAGACTTGGGAGTTAAGCAAAGCAACATGTTACCCAATGATACAGAGGATGTCATATTATTTAACCCTATTATTGGGGTACTACTATTAACACGTGACAAGCCCAAACGTTGAGCACAGGCTGCCGTTACAAATGAAGCCTCACTCGCTGAGTCTAGCAATGCTCGGCAAGTTAAAAGTACATAATAGCTCAACTCACCCTTATTTCGCTATTTTAGTTCGTTCAAAAAGGCACTTTCAGTGGAGCGCTCCTTCTCGTGTGCCGGCGTGCGTCGAATACGCTGAGGTTAGACATCTGTCAAATAACCTCAGAAAAAACCCAGGTTGGTTGAGCACAACAAAACAATTGGTTAAGGAAAAAAATACCCTTGTTTACAATTTACAACAATTATGAACGTAAATGAACATCAAACACAGAGTGTATACAGACTTTTCCAGAGTGTATCCAGACTTTTCCAGGGTCTTTCCAGACTTCTCCAGAGTGTTTCCAGACTTTTCCAGGGTCTTTTCAGACTTTTCCAGGTTTTCCAGAGTGTATCCAGATTTTTTCAGGGTCTTTCCAGACTTCTCCAGGGTGTATCTAGACTTTTCTAGGGTGCACGGACTTTTCCAATACATTTTATATGTGCTATATATATACATATATGGGGATCTCCTAAACGGTAAGAGATACGAAAAGGTTTAAATTAGGGCAAAGTTGCGCAATTTGACGCTTTGCTCAAAACTAAAAAAAAAAGTTTACAAATTCCGGATAGTTCTGGAGAGAAAAAACCGAAATCTTTATTTTTAGTTTTTATTTTTCTACGCCCTTATTTTTAAAGCTGTCAAAAAACGCTTAAAACTTTCTACAGGCACTTTTTTAAGATCTACCTAATGAGAGGTCCGTTTTCGAGATTTGACATTGTGACAGGAGCACTGTCAAGTTTATTTTTTCTTATGGAAACATGCTTTTTTTCTTCTTCCGTTTGGTTCATAAAGGATTACAGATATTTTACAACCTTATTTAGACAAATACCTGACTTTTTGAGTTATTTGACCATCATCAGCCCAAATTCAAAGATTAAAAAACAAAGAAAAAAACGTATTTTTAAAATATTAGGTAAAGTTATTTGTTATTTCCAAAATATCTTGAGTAAGTTTAAAGCAAAAATTAAATTTGGGCTGATAATGGTCAATAAACCCAAAACGTCAGGTGATTTGTCAAAATAAGCTTGCAAAATGTTATTTGTCATCCTTTATGAACCAAACGCCAGAAGAAAAAAAAGATGTGTCCATTAGAGAAAATGTACTTGACAGTGCCCCTGTCCCACTGAAATGTCAAGTCTCAAAAACGGACCTCTCACTAGGTAGATCCTAAAAAAGTGCCTGTAGAAAGTTTTAAGCGTTTTCTGACAGCTTTAAGAATAAGGACGCAGAAAAATAAAAACTAAAAATGAAGATTTCGGTTTTTTCCGCCTATCTCCGGAACTATCCGGAATTTGTAAACTTTTTTTTTAGTTTTGAACAAAGCATAAAATTGCGCAACTTTCCCTAATTTAAACCTTTTCGCATCTCCTACCGTTTAGGAGATCCCCATGGTGAGCATCGAATTTGAAACACCCTGTATAGATTCAAACTTTATTGTTTCTAAAAACATTTCGTTTGACATGTGCTATATATATATATTCTCTTATACATAAGATTGTTGTCCATTAATCACGCAATAACGGCTAAACCGATTTGTATGAAATTTGATAAGACAATAGGGTGTGACCTGGATCTTATCTTAAGCTACTTTTTATTTAACATTTCGTTTCATAACTCGAGATATATGGCACAGAAAATTGAATTTTTCAATTGTTTTTTGCATTATATATATATATATATATATATATATGTAGTCAAAAATTTTGGCGCTATTCAACTACAATTTTTATAAGCTTTCCAAGGAGGTATCAAAAATATTTTTTTTTAGGGATGAAGTTTTTTGGGGGTAGCTCTGAAGGTCTACTAGGAGAGTGCTCAAAAACAATAGGGGTCTGCGAGTCAACAAAAGTAATCACTATGTAAAATTTTGTTATCATGAGTGAAGGAGTTTTTGAGTTAGAGTGGCTACAAAGTAGGCGACAAGCAGACCGACAGACAGAGCGACGGCGTCTGGATTCGTGCTTATCACTATTCGGAACCTCAAAATTCGTGGAGGATCATGAAAATCTCGAAGTGCGATTTTTCGATGATTACATTACTTCCCTTTAGCGAGGGAAGTAAAAACACCTTTTAAATAAATACAAAATTTATCTACTCCTTATTTTATTATTACCCATCTAAATCATTGTGTGACATCGAGTATTAATTGGAAAAATTAATTATCAAGGGAAAGTTTTAATTAGAGTGACATATAACCCCAATTTTAATTTGTTCTACAGAGTGTTTAATATTTAAACTCCGAGTGGGTTTAAATTTTTTAATTTTTTTTCTTCTAAATTGAAACTTTCTTCTTAAATCCAACTAAAGATTGTGTTAAGATGATTATTAAATAAACAAATTTATTAAAATTCTTTTTATAAATCAAACTATGTCCAAAACTCAAGGAGGTTTGGTTTAAAATGCTTAAAACCAAAAATTTCACTTAAATCTAGGACCGCTCTAAAATAGACTGAACCTTTTTAGTAAATCCCATCGTAAATTTCTAAAAGTTACATGTCCCCTTAAGAAATATAAAGCAAACAAAATTAATGATTATTTTATTTTATTTTTATATATTTCAACGGCAGAGTCACTTTACAAAATATTTTATAATAGAATTTTAAATTAAAAATTAACAAAATGCAGACATTAAATTATTACTAGGTAACTAAAATAACAAATTAATAGTATTAGTACCGATAATTAACAACGAAATAATGCACAGCAAAAGCTCACAAAAATCACAACATTTTTATCACAAAAATGAAATCAGTCTTGTAGTATCTTCCTAATTTTAGTACGAGGATTGTCAGAGAATGGGTCAAGCTCATCATTATTATAGAATCTTAAAGTGCGTGTAAGGGGGGAAAAATAACCATAATTGCTACGATGGAAAGGGATGCGAAACATTGGGGAATTATTTCTTCTTTGAATGGTATTAAATTCAATTGACTGAAGAACAGAAGGGCAAAAGTATACCCCATTAAGGATCTTATAGAAGGTTAAGGCATCAGCACAAATCCTTCTGTTCTCCAAGCTATCAATATTAAAAATATTGATGATTATAGTTTTTTTTCGAAGTTGTTTACAATATTGATATTAGCTCTAAATGCGAAAGTTCTCAGAAACCTTTTTTGAACAGATTCCAATTTATTTATGTGACATGCATAGTACGCAGACCATATGACCGAGGTATACTCCAACAACGAACGAACTAGAGAACAATAAAGCGTTTTTAAACAATCAGGTGACAATTGATCAGTATTACGAGTGATAAAACCAAGGTTTCGCGTACTCCTGTTTATAATGTCATCAATATGAGGCAAGAAGGTCAGTTTACTATCAAATAGAACACCCAGGTCCCTAACAGTGTTTACTCTTTTTAAAGTGGTTTCATTTATAGAATATTGACTTTCTATCAAGTTGTTCAATCTACCAAAAGATATACACATATATTTTTTTACATTTAACTCGAGACCATTACCAACACACCATAAACTAACATTGTCAAGATCTCTTTGCAGCATAAGGGTATCTAGGTAAGACTCAATAATTCTATAAAGTTTGAAATCGTCGGCAAATGCCAAGTGGGACGAGTCCACAATTACATCACTAAGATCTCTAATGAATAAATTAAAAAAGACAGGGCCAATATGCGATCCTTGCGGAACACCAGACAGCACCTCAATTTCACCAGATACATAATTGCCGACCCGAACCAACTGAGTCCTGCCAGTTAAAAGACTGTGGGAAAAATTTACTAGAGTCTCACCCAATCCCATAGCCCCAAGTTTACTAACCATATGCCTATGACTCACTCTGTCAAACGCCTTTGAGAAGTCAGTGTAGACACTGTCCACCTGCTTAGACCCCTCAAAGGCACTCAACAGATCCGTCTGGTAGGTGAGAAGATTGGTAACTGTCGACCTACCACGAGCAAACCCAAGCTGATTGTCACCTAGAATTTTTTTACAGTGCCAGGAAAAATGATCACAAAAAAGCATATCAAACAACTTAAGAATGACCGACTGAATACTAATACCTCGGTAGTTACTCATATCAAATCTATCCCCGTTTTTATGTATTGGTGTTAAAAAGCTTACTTTCCAATAATCAGGGAAAACTCCGGTTGATAAGGCTAAATTAAATAAAAAAATACAGGGGTTTACTCAAAGTGCAGACACTGTTTTTCAGCAATACAGATGGAATGTCATCAGGTCCATGGGAAAATTTAGTTTTAAGATTGGTAATGCCCTCAAAAATCTCAGTCAGAGAGAGCTCAACACAGTGCAAATCCAGATTGTTGTTAAAACTATAGTTAGGGACCTCACCCTCGTGGTTTGTGTATGTTGACACAAATTGTTTTGCAAATAAATTGACAATTTGCTGACCACTCTCTGCCACCTCATTCCCCAAACACATACTGGGATATGTACTCGACCATGACCATGACCATATGACCATATTTAAAACAAAAATCACTTGCCATGGAAGATTTTTCCTGCAAAATCTCATTACGCTCTTATATAACTTCTTATTTTTAAAAAATCAAATATTATTTATAAGTGTTTTAGGTTAGGTTAAAAAAAAATCTAAAATGCTCAAAATATCTCTAAAAGTGCTTGTTAAAACATAAAAACGCTTCGTTATGCATTTTAAAACTCTTGAGACAACTTAAATTGAAGATTAAATAAACACTTTTGTTTACAAACTTGTTCATGAAGCCTGAAATAAAATAGCTGCAACAATAGGAATGAAGCCCTATGGCCCCCAAAGTTAAATATTCTTTCCATAATGAACCTCGAAGGATTTGACAACTAGAAGCCAAATATTTCCAAAAAATGTCTTTAAATAAAGACCTTCATTTCACACATTTTTAAAATTTTTACGAAAATTTCACTATTATCTATAACGTAAAAACTAAAATTTGGTTAGAAAAATTATGACAGCTGTACAACACCAAATTATATTTCTATTTTCTTTTCCAAACTAAACAAAAGCTACTATTTTGGAGATCATTAACGGCAAAAAGTTTGTGGAGGTTTAAATACACTGGATAAAACAAATTTCCCTAAAAATAATTTTTTTCCACATTTGACTAAAATATGTTGTTCATTTTGTGTTTACTCTCTACAGATGTTATTGAGTTCGAATTATATAATATTATGATTATTTTAAATGGATGCATTTTATTATAGTCAACTTTTAAAATACACTTAAATATTTCAAATAAAACAACATTGAAACATTCCTAATGAATAAATTTATTTAATTACTAAGTATATTCAACAAAATGTGTTACAACAATAACTACAAAGTCAAACTTTTTCTTATACTTAATAACTAGGTAATTATAATTATTCATCCAATAGTCAACTTGTTCCAGCCCAAAAAGGTTGCTCTGGCCTCCGCAGTAGCCTGAAACAAAGAAAAGCTTGACTCAACAACTTATTTAGTTAGAAAAGTCTTTTTTATTTACATTTATTATATCAAATTCTAACCCCGTCAACTATTTAAAGCACAAAAATAAAGTACATAATAGGGAAATTTTGGACCGCTTGTTTGACGCTTTGTAGAGGTTATGTTAACTACCACTGCTGTAAGCTACGAATCCATTTCATTGTGGTTATTTTTTTGGTTAATTTTAGATAATTTTAGCGCATTTAATTTTAAAAATAATAAAATATTACCAACTTTGAACATATAAAACACATATTTTATAAAATTAAGCCCAACTTTGTGTTTTTCCTCATCTCTAAATTTTTTACAAGTGACAATTTTTAATGTGTTCCAGAAACTCTGGTAAAATCGATGCATGATAGTGGTCGTTAAACACTTAGTATGTTTTCACATATCGTGCTGAATACGTATTGAAAATATTGTCTTCTTTTTCTTTCATAGAATATGTTCCCTGTTCTGACAAAAAGTGTGATATATGAAATAACTAGATACTTGATTTTCGGTACGTTTTGAGTAGAATATGAAAACATACTCATTACCACAGCGGCTGTTAAAGTTGTCAAAATTTTAAGAATTCCAAAATTCCCCTAATGATACATAGTCACTTTTATAAACCATGTGAAAAAAGTAAACTTAGAAATAGAAGGGGTTATGTAGTAGTTGTGTTGTGTAAGGGCTCCTTAAGACTGGTTCCTAGTTAAATTCCTTTTCCTTTGCTGGAACTTTATTCTTTTCTTTTTCCTTAAGTAAATAGCTGGTTAATGCTAAAATTCATTTTCCTTAACTTTAGTCATTAAGATTGACACTAATGACAGGTGCGCTTTGGCCTTTCGTTTACAAAGTTTGGGGTTCTTTTTGTCCTACAAATGTGGAAACTCAACAAATATTTTGCCGCCCGCACTTGCGCAACGCGATTTTTCTGCTTCTTTTTACGTAAAAGTTAAATATTAGCCAACTTTCAAGGTCATTCCCTAAAGCTTAAGGAAAAAGATACAGAAAAGGAACAAACATGAACACCCTAATCTGAATACATGAGATTTAATAATTGCTAAAGGAAAAAGTGACAGCAAAAGTTACAGAAGGGGAAAAAAAAATTAATCATGAACCAGCCTTTATATTTCCTAAAAATAACAGAAACAAGTTAATATAAGATTTTTTTTTAAATTTTTGACCAACAGCATTTTTTTTTAAATATATTTTGTTTCTGGATATTTCGCCAGAGTATTTACTAAAGTTCAATATGGAGACTTGATGGGTTCATAAAAAAAATTACTTTAAAAATTTTGAAACCAATTTTTCAAAAAAATTAGGTTGTGTGTCTGAGCCCACTTTAATAAAGGGACTTTAAAATACCTATAAAAAAATTGACTGTCTTTACAGGCATTTATCAAAATATGAATATCTTAAGAACATTACATAGTATAAAAGCAAGCGACAGCTTGTTTTAAAGGTATTTTAAAGGCCATTTTAATGAAGTACCTATCACATGACCTCATTTTAAAAAGAAACAAAATTTTTAAAATAATTTTTTTTGATGAACCCATCAAGTTTCCATCTTGAAATTTTGTAAATGGATTGGCGAATTACCCAGACATAAAATATTTACAGGGCGTTTCAAATTCGATGCTCACCATGGGGATCTCTTAAACGGTAGGAGATACGAAAAGGTTTAAATTAGGGAAAAGTTGCGCAATTTGATGCTTTGCTCAAAACTTGTAACGGTTCGATATTTCCCTAACAATATCCCTTAGAAAAAAATAATTCTTCAAAACACCCTTCTAATACCCTGGAAAAATCTTTAAGTCAATCATCTTTACTATATGTCTGAGCACTTTGTTTATTCTATATCCTACTATTTTATGGCGAATGCGCTGGAAAAACAATATTTACTGTTGGACTGAGGTTGAATTACACTAGAATTATGATTATTTTATGTGGAGGCATTTTACTCTGTTTAACTTTTTTTTCAAAACAAAGCAAACCTCAATATTTCAAATAAAACACCATTGAACCCTTTCTAATAAACCAATAGATTTAATTACTGTGGCAAATCATGTGTTTTCCAAAAATAACATTACAACATCCATCTTTCTTTTATATTAACTAATGATATACGGTCTACAGTTCAATGAAACTTCGTATTTTTCTTGTATAATTTAACCAGTCCAAGAAAGGTTGCTCTGGCTCTGCAGTAACCTGAAACAAGAAAAAATAACATAATTTTATATAACTTAACACCAAAACGGTCTTTCTAGTAAGTATAAGACCGCTAAGTCTCTCTTTGTTTGACACGGTTTATAAAAGTAACCTTTATTATCTACTTTATTTTCGGGTGTTAAGTAGTTGACGGAAGGAGAATTTGATATAATCAATAAAAAAACAAAGGCTTACTAATCTAGTAAGTTGGCGGTTTAAACTATGCGCTAGAAAGACCGTTTTGGTGTTAAGTTATGTAAAATTATGTTATTTTTTCTTGTTTCAGGTTACTGCAGAGCCAGAGCAACCTTTCTTGGACTGGTTAAATTATACAAGAAAAATACGAAGTTTCATTGAACTGTAGACCGTATATCATTAGTTAATATAAAAGAAAGATGGATGTTGTAATGTTATTTTTGGAAAACACATGATTTGCCACAGTAATTAAATCTATTGGTTTATTAGAAAGGGTTCAATGGTGTTTTATTTGAAATATTGAGGTTTGCTTTGTTTTGAAAAAAAAGTTAAACAGAGTAAAATGCCTCCACATAAAATAATCATAATTCTAGTGTAATTCAACCTCAGTCCAACAGTAAATATTGTTTTTCCAGCGCATTCGCCATAAAATAGTAGGATATAGAATAAACAAAATGCTCAGACATATAGTTAAGATGATTGACTTAAAGATTTTTCCAGGGTATTAGAAGGGTGTTTTGAAGAATTATTTTTTTCTAAGGGATATTGTTAGGGAAATATCGAACCGTTACAAACTAAAAAAAAGTGTACAATGCCGGATAGTTCCGGAGATAGGCGGAAAAAAACCGAAATCTTCATTTTTAGTTTTTATTTTTCTGCGCCCATATTTTAAGTCGAAAAACGCTTAAAACTTTTTGCAGGCACTTTTTTAAGATCTACCTGTCCTAATGAGTTGTCCGTTTTCGAGATTTGACATTTTAGTGTGACAGAAGCATTGTCAAGTTCATTTTTTCTTATGGACACATGCTTTTTTTCTCCTGCCGTTTGGTTCATAAAGGATGACAGATATTTTACAACCTCATTTTGACAAGTAACTGACGTTTTGAGTTAATTGACCATCATCAGCCCAAATTCAAAGATTAAAAAATAAACAAAAACGTATTTTTAAAATATTAGGTAAAGTTATTTGGTCATAACAAAATGTTTTGAGTAAGTTAAAAGCAAAAATTAAATTTTTGCTGATGATGGTCAATAAACCCAAAACGTCAGATGACTTTTTAAAATAAGGTTGCAAAATGTTATCTGTCATCCTTTATGAACCAAACGGCAGGAAAAAAAAGGATGTGTCCATAAGAAAAAATTAACTTGACAGTGTTCCTGTCACACTGAAACGTCAAGCCTCAAAAACAGACCTCTCACTAGGTAGGTCTTAAAAAAGTGCGTGTAGAAAGTTTTAAGCGTTTTTTGACAGCTTTAAGAGTAAGAGCGCAGAAAAATAAAAACTAAAAATGAAGATTTCGGTTTTTTCCGTCTTTCTCCGGAACTATCCGGAATTTGTAAACTTTTTGAGTTTTGAGTAAAGCACCAAATTGCGCAATTTTGCCCTAATTTAAACCTTTTCGTATCTCCTACCGTTTAGGAGATCCCCATGGTGAGCATCGAATTTGAAACACCCTGTATTTATAAAAAAGAATAAAAAATACTGTTTTTCATTTTTTTTTTTTTAAACAAAAAGTATATCATGTGATACATCATTCGAAAGGTATTTAAAATACCTTTAAAACGAGCTATAAACCACCGCCCACGTTTAAGTAGTTATCGAGATATTTCAATTTCTCTAAGTAAATGTTTTAGCAAAATTGGTAGTTTTTGTGATGTTCAAGAATTAATTTTAAAAAGAACTAATGGTCACAAAAATTTCAAATTTGTAATAAATGTACCAAAAATTATCGAAGTCGGGGAGATGGTCTGCCAAAACTTCCTTTTTTTGATTGATTGATTTGATTTTGATTTTATATGAAATGACCCAAGCATAAAAAAATCAAACATCTTAAAGTACTTCCTGCTTGACTTGCAAAGATTTTCGATTGCGGCTCTATTAAATCACTTTGATTTACGATTTTAGCTTAGTTTTGAAAACTCCTTAATAAATTGCTCTTTTTAACAAAATTTTCGCCAGTGGCGTAATTCAAAACATGATTTTGCCTTTTAGGTAAACAGAGAACGCGAAATCTGATTATCCCCTCCACCTAAATTTTCTATTCTATATTCTCTGCTAATATTATTTATTACAGTGGTGGTCAGATAACTCAGTTTCTTATTATTTCGTAAAAAAACAAATGATTGACTTTTTTTTGAAGAATTTTTGGCTTAAATTCCAAAAAAATGTCAAAAATCTTGAATAAACACTAGGCAGCTCACCCAATAATATTTCCCAAAAAGAGGTTGAAAGGATCAAAATTAAAAAAAACCATTGATTGTTACAATTTTAGTCTAGTTTTAAGGAAATTTTTTCGTCAACTTTAAAAACGTGTAAAAAAGCATTAATTTAGCATAATTTTATCAAAATTTTCGCCGCGGCGCTTTTCAGACCTAATTTTGGAAAATTCTAAAATGAAGAATTGGCCCCTTTGCTTTTAAAATATTAATATTTTTTTGTACACACTAATCCCACTAATTCACCCCCTCCCCCCTACTTCTTAAAAAGTATTATTTTAAAAATGAACCATCTGGTTTTTGGAATTAGGTATCTATGTAATCTTTTTGTTCTAAAAAATTATGGTCACACTCGTGTAATTATGGTCACACTAGTGTATCATCATTTACAATGTAAGAATGGACCTGGATACCATGCTGTAAAAAACAAACTACCAGAGCATGTAATTCAAGTAAAGATTTTCTTGTAATAAAGGTTTTTTGCAGTCTAGATGAATTTTACAATCCCACCCTCAACTGGACAGGCACTAAAATTATTTGATTGCCATTTTATTTATTCCAACTTTTTTAAATGTTTTCTTCTTAATTATTGTTTTAGTGTATTGTAAGTGTGAGTTACACTAAATTTGTAGGTTAATTTTTAAACAAAATCTGTATTTTTGTAAAATAAATATTTTAGTTTGACTTTTTTAAAATAGTATTTAGTGACTAATTAAATTTTCATGAAATCGTAATTTTGTAATTTCAAATTGTGTAAACACTTTAGTGTGTATTTAGCACCAATAAATTATTCTATTCTATTCTAACATCATCAGCATAGGTCACGATGCAATCCCCAGACAGATGCTGGTCCAGATCATCCATATAGAGCACGAAGATAAGAAGAGAGAAGATAGAGTTGATCCCTGAGCTACCACAAGTTTGATCATGTATGGCGCTGAGTATGTTTTACCAGCCATCACTTATATTTGTCTTTCTTGGAGAAAGGATTTAATGAATTGTAGCATGGTACCCCTGATTCCTTTGTTTGAGATTTTTCTTGAAAGAAACTCTACTGACAAAGTCAAATGCCTTTGCCAAATCGAAAAATACTGCGACACTGTCAACCTCACATTCCAAAAATGACAAGAAACTTGCAGTTGGATACTTGTCAGTAGACTCTGAGACACTAGAAACGTCATTACTCTTTTATGTATTATTTTTTCTATGATTTTCGAGAATATGCTTAGGAAACAAATGGGTCTTTAGATGATGTTAGATTTTTTTTTCTTACGGTGTTTACCGTTATCTTTTTGACAATACCTTTGGAAAGCTTATAAAAATCGTAGTTGAATGGCGACAAAATTTTTAACTACATAGATATATATCCCATAGAAAATGCAAAAAAAACTCTTGAAAAATTAAATTTTCTGTGCCATATATCTCGAGTTATGGAACGAAATATTAAATAAAAAGTAGCTTAATTTAAGATCCAGGTCACACCCTATTGTCTTATCAAATTTCATACAAATCGGTTTAGCGGTTTTTGCGTGATTAATGGACAAAAATCTTGTATATATATATATATATATATATATATATATACAGGGTTCCTAAGATTTTCCTTAGGGATAGGATTTCAATAAATCAAACCGAAATGGTATAGAAAGTTCTGCGCGCACAAAAGAAACAGGTATATTGAGCAATGGTGCCAGTTTGTTATCATCTCCGGACTGCTTTCATGAGAAAAAATTGTCGCCACTCTTTCATTGTGAGCATAAATCATAGTTGCAATAATAACCGTTGACAAGATTTCGCTAAATGGCGGCTACATATCTAATCTAATTAAAAATTAGATATTTTCAGGTCCAAACCACAGCTTTTTCTTGCTTAAAGGAGGCGGCAGGGTCCATTATTTACGATACTGAGCGATAAACTCGTGAGGTTGTTAACATTAGAAAGAAATATCTTCGCTTTTAAAAATTTCTTTCCATTCTGTTCTACTAGTGACATCTATCCGGAAACAGCCAAACCATGCAGCTAGCACCAGCAGCCAAAGAAATCAATAAACGCGCTGTTTTTCGTGCAGAGCTCTTTGCTTGCGATATTATTGATTTTAAATAAAGCTGGCCCTACACTACATTTGATATTTTCGAGGTTTTTATGACATGATCTCGAAACATGTAGGGAACCAATTCTTCAAAACTAGCGGGAGGGTAAAAGCGAAAAATAAGGGGCTGCCAATATTTGTAACACCCAAAAAGGGGTGAAAAGATTTATTTTGCTCTGTTTTTTTACAAAAAACGTTTTTTTTACGAAAAACAAGCTCTCCCACTTTTTTTATTTTTTTCTTCAACTTTCGAAATTTTCGTCATACCGTAGAAAAAAAATATTTCCCCCATGGTCATACTCTACTTTTATTCGAAAAAATTTAGAAACAGAGACGGGATCAGTTTTCCTAAAACGGGGGATCTTGGTTTCGAGTGAGAAGATAAAGGGCGCCGCAGGCAAAAATTTTTCAATTAAATTAGCCGAACGCAAAAATGTTAGAAAAACAAAGCACGAAATAAAAATGGCGCCGCTTACAATTTTTTTTTCAAAAATTACGTAATTTCGGGAACGCAAAGAAATAGGTCTAAAGAGTATAATTTTTAAGAAAAAAATATCAATTTTCTCGCCCTCCTCCACTGGGACTACAGGGGCCGTGCACAAATTACGTAATGGTCATAGGGGGGAGGGGGGTTACAAAACGTTACGTAGGGTGAAGGGGGTTTTCGACAGCGTTTGCATTTGTGTGAAACTAAGAAAATTTGGAATGAAAATAAGTTAAAAGTTTTTTTTTTGGGGGGGGGGGAGTGGTCTTGAAATCGTTACGTAATATTAGGGGAGTGGCGTGCCAAACCGTTACAAAACATTACATAGGGAGGGGGTCAAAAATTGGTAAAATCACCGTTACGTAATTTGTGCACGGCCCCACATCTGACTGTTTCTCCTTTTTGATTTCGAATAAAAGTGCAAAACCCGGGTTGGACGTTCGAAGGCGTCAACCCGCCCTATTTGCTTGATAAAGTTTCTACGGAAATATCTCAGTCGATTTCTCCGGCCGTGTATGAACGCTTTAGTTTAGGCATTTGCATGTATCTCAGTCCCCAGCCTGTAAACAGTGCGTAAGGACAATGGTTACAAAATGAAAAGCCGAAAAATATTTTTTTTTTACGATATCTTTCATCATTTTGGTATTAAAGTCGAGCAAAAACAATTTTTATTCCAGTCCTAAAGGTATGAAAATGGAAAACATTAGAAAACAACAACCTGGAATGGATTTACTACGTGTAAGATGTAGTGACAACATCGCCCCATGCCCATCCTATTCTGCCTAATGTGCTTTTCCGTTTGTCTGCGTCTTATACACGGCTGCTTGGCCCCCTAAGGATTTGCTTAGGATCCCTGTATAATATAGTAATCACATGTAACACGAAATTTTTTTAGAAACAATTTTTTTATATACAGGGTGGATTCTTGCGGGTTAGAATTTGGTTTTATAAAAAAATCCAAAAACACGTCAACTGAGATTTTTAATTTTCTTTAATTTTTTTTATGTCGTTTTGTTTACGAGGTATGACAAAAATATATATTTTTTTAAATAGGACACCCTGTATAGTTTGACATTTTTGAAATCTAAAAAAAAAATCTTTTTGACAATACCACACACTAATATTCTGTCTCTTATGGTTTCCAATGGTTCTGTTTTACGGGGGATATTTGAATGAATATCGAAGTTTTCCATACAGATTTAGATAAAAATATCTTGATTATCGTAAAAGATAGATCCTACTGTGTGGTATTGCTCAAGAGAGAATTGTTTGCAGATTTCAAAAATTGCAAAATATACAAGTCCTATTTAAAAAAAAAAAATTAAAATTGCCATACCTCGTAAACTAAATGACATAGACAAAATCCAAGATAGCGCGATTAAAGAAAATTAAAGTTGACGGGTTTTTGGATTTTTTTTATTCCACCAAATTCTAACCCGCTAGTAGCACCGTTCTGTTTAAAGAATTCACCCTGTATATATAGTACATATAAAATGTATTGGAAAAGTCCGTCCAATCGAAAGAAACTCAGGATACACCCAGGAAAAGTCCGGATACGCCCTGGAAAAGTCTGGAAACACCCAGGAAAAGTCAGAATACACTCTGAAAAAGTCTCGAAAGACCCTGGAAAAGTCTGAATACACCCTAGAAAAGTCTGGATACACCTTAGAAAAGTCTGGAAAGACCCTTTAAAAGTCTGGAAAAGTCTGAAAAGACCCTGGAAAAGTCTGGAAAGACCCTGGAAAAGTCTAAATACACTCTGGAAAAATCTGGAAAGACTCTGGAAAAGTCTGAATACACTCTTGAAAAGTCTGAAAACATGCTGGAAAAGTCTGGAAACACCCTGGAAAAGTCTGGATACACTTTGGAAAAGTTTGGAAAGACCCTGGAAAAGTCTGGATACACTCTCGAAAAGTTTGGAAAGACCATTGAAAAGTCTGGTTACACTTTGGAAAAGTCTGGAAAGAACCTGGAAAACTCCGGATACACTGCAAAAGTCTGGAAAGACCCTGGAAAAGTCTGGATGAACTCTGGAAAGACCCTGGAAAAGTCTGGACAGACCCTGGAAAAGTCTGGAAACATGCTGGAAAAGTATGGAAAGATCCTGGAAAAGTCTTGATACACTCTGGAAAAGTCTGGAAAGACCCTGGAAAAGTCTGGATACACTCTGGATCATCTGCGAAGGCCAGTAGTAGGTTGGGTCCTTCCTAGTGGAATATAGTCGTTGGTGTCTCAATCTCCTAATTGCATATTCTAATGCTATGTTGAAGAGTTGGGGTGAAAGATAGTCACGACCCTGATTACGCCCATTGTTGATACCAAAGAAATCAGTAGCTCTGTTCCACCCATATCAGCTTTAAAAAGCACAGTTTCTGCGTTGCTTCCCACAACTTTGCTCTACATAATCTGTCAAATGCCTGATTGAAATCAATAAACATGGTGAAGTTCTCTGTCAAATTCCCAGCATTTCTAACGGTGAAAATAGGGTCTATTTGCTTATGGGTATAGTATCGGCATTTACCTCTTCTTTGAGTAGTTCGCAAAAGTAGTTCTTACATGTGGTTAGAATCTCTCTTTTTTTGGTTATCAGTTGTTTGTTGAGAGGAATTTTTTGGGTTGGTATTATGTTTTGTGCTTTGTTATTCCCTGAAAGTATTCTTTTATTCTGTTGTTTTGTCTGCTTTCCTCCATTTCTTTTATTATATTTAGATGGTGGTCTCTCTTGTCCTTTATATAATTCTGCATGCTTCAGATCTTTGTTGTTTATACTCTTCTATATTAGATGCTGTTGGGTGTTGAAGCATTTTTTTCCTGGTCATATTTTGTCTTTCCGTCGCTCTACTACAGTTGTCATCAAACTACTTTCTTCTTTGTTTTCTTTTTTTGTCCAGCACTTGACTAATCACCCTAGTTACTGTTTCTTGGTTGTTCTTCCAGAGCTCGTTTACATTATAGCCTCATTGCGGTTCTTTTATTTATTCAGTAATTGGTTTCTGGTATATTTTCTGTATTTGTTCTGTATTGAGTTTTTTCGTATTCCAGCTTATGCTGGTCTTCTTTTTCGTGTGCATGTGCACATGCGCATATATATTAACACTTCGTGCAATTAACCAAAAAAACGTTGGTAGAACTAGGCAAATTAGTCTTTTATTTTTAATACTGTTAAGTACCTGATTTGTTTTTAGGATTTAACGAATTTGGTTCCTGTGATTTTTGTCTTCAAATAAAGTATAGAAAGTTTCTAGTCTTATTTATCTGCTTTTTACCTTTTTATCTCGATAATATAGATACCTGCTAAATTTGAGCTTTACTTGGTATCTCGCTTGGTATCCACGTAGACAAGCAATTTTGATCCAAAAAATACCTGGAATTTTTTAAAAAATAGTCAGGGAAAACCTGGAAAAGTCAGAGAATTTGGAAATCAGAATTTGGTGGGAACCTTGATTACTCCACAAAAATATTCAAGTTTTATATCCAGTACACCAAATTTGATGTTTTATGGTATATCCATTAAGGTATATATTTATATACAAAATGTATATTTGTCAAAATTTTAGTTATATATAACAATGGTATATCCATAAAAGTATATTCTTTTCATATCCATAATGTTTTATTGAGGGTATATATAAGATTTATATTACTGCATTATACTAATCCTTATAACACTGATATATTTATATTACAGCAATATACCCAATAACAATAATATTTCGCATCCTAAATTTAGAAAAATTAACGTGAGTAAAATTAACATCAGAAACATATGTCCTCTCACATTAATAAAGCATTTTTTAGATGTACTTTAAAATGCTAGAAAATATCGTTTTTATGTTATTTATGTATCCAAAAAATATACGGTATCACGTGAAAAAGTGCTGTTTGTTAGTAAAAAATAACCTAAAATGCTTAAATTTTATTTTGAATCAAAACGCTTTGGACAGCTAAAAATTTTTAACACGTAATGTTTTTTTGGGTCAAAGTAAAGACATAAACATACTAATCTTCTCAAGACCGGTATAACTTTCTACGCCAATCTTTCCTAGTCTAAGAAAGACCTTCCGTTTTTAATCGAGCTTCTACGGCCAACCTCGGTCGACTTGGCTCACCACACAAAATCAGCAGAGGATTCACATAGAACAAAGCAAGTAATGCGAGAGAATACCTATCCTTTTTCATCTTTCTCAATATGACAATCTTTGCTATTTAAATTTTCTAAATTAAAAATGCTTTAAAGTGTGCAATTCGACACAGGAGACGGTTTGGTTAGTGTAAAAAACGCCATAAAAACAGTAAACTCCAACGAATTTCAAGGGGTCCCGCGGAAAAGGGAAGACTTACTATAAAAGAAAAATTTCCCAAAACTCGAGTCTCTTTCAGCCCCAAACAGCAGAATATATTGTGCCTAATTTTTTTAACGAACTGAAAAGAATGTGAGGTCTGACAACCCTATAAAGCCAGAACAACAGGTAGGTTTTTTTTTATTTTTTATAAACCTAAAAATTTTTTTTGCTTTTTTAGTTCTTGTTACTACCTAAAATTAAATATTGTAGTTTTTTTAATTCATTCTAGTTTCAAACCTTTTAATAGAAGTAATTTTGAGATTTTTTAAGAATTGGTTATGAATTTGCTTTGTTTAATTTTTTAATAAGATAAGGATATTTCAGGAGGTCAGTTAAACTTAGTTTTTCCACACAAAATTTTATAACTTTAAAACAGCACAATTTATAAGGCCTAAAATCTATAAGAGATAAGCCGAAGCCCAATTTCAAATCCCCATCTTCCTACATCACGGCAGACCAAAGTTAGATGTTCCAGATCTTTAGTTTCCTTCTCTCGGTATCCACTTGGAGTTCTTGAGTTTCCATGTTACATGGAGTGCATTAGCAGTTTCAATTGAGGGTCCAAGAAGGGGTACTGATGTCTGGAGTGAATATGTTCAACGACAAATAAAAGCTAAGTACATCTGCTTTTGTTTTACTAACCAATCTTGGGACAATCACTTTTCTTTGCGTTTCCATTGTCTAGGGTTATTAATTTAAAGAGTCAGAATGGTCAATTTGCCTTTTTCACAATTTTTTTTTTATTTTTTTTTTGTTTAACTTATATTTGGAAGCGGTGAAGCCAAAATATAAGTTTCGTAATTTAGAGGGTGTAAATACCTATTAAATAGTTCAGTATGTTTACCTACACCCATTACGTTGGTTTATAATTCCTTCTGAATTATAAATCGTGTAATTTTTTTTTGGGTTAATGTAATACTAATGTCTGGAGGAATATATTCAACGACAAATAAAAGGTAAGTAAATCTGCTTTTGTTTTGCCTAACCAATCTTGGGATAATCACCTCTTCTTTGCGTTTCCATTGTCTAAGGTTATCAATTTAAAGTCAATTTGCCTTTTTCACAATTTTTTTCACATTTTTTTTCTGTTTAACTTATATTTGGAAGCGGTGAAGCCAAATATATTTGAGTTTTGTAATTTAGAGGCCGTAACTAACTATTAAATAGTTCAGTGTGTTTACCTACACCCATTATAATGGTTTATAATTCCTTCTGAATTATAAACCGTGTAATTTTTTGGGTTAATGTACACCTTTATTTTTTTAGTAATTTAGTTTTTAAGTTTTTACCTTTAATTTTATTGATATATGGATACTAGTTGAGCTATATATTCTAAATTTAAATAATCAATCTAGAGCATGACTATTTTTATAGTGTGTCCACTTGTACTCTTAGGGTTGATTAGATGTACCTACTTAGTATAGTGCATTTAGTGTGTTTTTTTAAGGGCACAAGCTGAACCTAGCATCACAATAGCTTTTTATAATTCTGATTTGATGTGTTTAGCACGTTGCAGATTATGTAAGGGTTATTGATGTGCTAGGAAGATTTTTGGACAAATCCGCCTATCTACCTTTGCTATTTTAAATCTGGCAACACAAAATTTCCTGCGATCATATTTTTCTGTACTACAGAGATTAGGTGTATAGTGTATAGGTGTCATGATTGCCTAGGCAAGTTATTTTGCCCGTAACTTACGTTTTCAATTTGGCTTTTTATTTGGTTTAAACCATATTATGTTTTTTGTGGAAATACCACGTTTTAGTACTTACCCTGTGTGACATAGGTTCACATTTTATATTTTTTTGTAGAAAGACCACACTTTAGTGCCTTGTGTAAAATATAAAACACATACCTTGTGTAAAATAGGAATTTTTTTTCGTGGAAAGACCATAACTTTGTCCGTGTGTAAAATATTGTCCGTGTGTAAATAATGTTGTTAGTTGATGAGTTATATACACTATACTAAGTAAATGTTGTTGTGCAAAACACTTAAGTATTTATTAAGTTTTTAACTTAAATTATTATTTATATTGTTGGCAAAACTACTAACTAATCCACATATTTGTTACAATTATATTTATAACCTTTTTTTTAAGTTATAAGTTTTTATGAAATTTTTTTCAAAGTTATAATTTTTATAGAGATTTTTTTAAAGTTATAAATTCTTTTCCAATACATTTACTAGTTGAGATATTTTTTTTAAATTTCATTTTCTAAACTTGCCAAAACGTAAATTTTAAGAAGCTCTACTTAAAATTATACTTCAAAATCGATAGTTAAAATAAATTGAGCAATTCAATTTTCTCTCTTTGCAACTAATCGTTGATAAAAGATAAGATCAAATAACATATATTTGATACTTGATTTTTTTAAAATTCTTTAGTCCAAATTTTGGCGTTAAAAATCCCAAATTTTTGATATCATTTTCTATTTAGTACCGAACCTATGCCCTGTGCTCTCAATACAAAACATTGAGTGATACCGAGGCTTTTAGTAAAACAAAAGAAAATAACTATTAATTACAAATTACATACCATCTGCAAGTTTTACCAGTGACTCCCCAGGAAAATATATTACAACAACATTAATTTCAAATTTTGAAAGGTTTTTTAATAAGAAACAAATACTTTTTCCTCATTTTCTAATTAAAGCAGTTGAATTGCATTTTTTTTAAATTTTATTTAGAACATACAGAATTAAGCTTTTCGTTAAAAAATTTAGTTCAAGTCAAAGAGAGCACAACAGTATATTAAGACTCGCAGGCTCCATATCGCACATTACCATTACATATCCTCATGTTTATCTCTATTCTTGTTGGTGGTTGATATCTGTCTCTATCTGCAGCATCCTTAATCAGTTTTTACAATGACAATATGAAGCTTTGTATTTGTGTAAAGAAAAGGAATTTCTTCTTTCTACAGCTACACCTAAAAGTTAAAATATTTTTATAAACAGATAATAAGTGGCAGGAAGAGGGCTGAACCTTGTCCTGTTAAAAAACTGCATTAATCAGGTTTTATGAGTTTTTATTCATTTTTCTGGTGGTACAAAGCGACATTTTATGATAAAAAAAACTATAAAAATGCCACGGACAAAAGTTTTCTTAAAAATGTGTTATTTTAATCTTTTAAATACAAGGCTGCAAAACAAAATTTAAGCAAAAAATAATTTTATGTAAACAAAAGAGAAAGCCAAAAGTTAAAAAAAAGGAATGTGTAACTTTAGTAACAAATAAAAATAAAAAAATTATATACCTAATACATAATTTAAAAGTTCTCTAGACTCAAAAAAAAAATGATTGCCAATTTTTGGAAAATTAATGCGTGAATATTCTGAGCACTTTTAGATGGGACGTTTCGGACATCATCGTTTTAGTTTTTAACAAAAGTATATAAAAAAACTAAACATAACAGTCTGTAAAAAGACATAAAAAATCTTTTTTAGCGCCTCAATTTCGCAATTTCTAGATGTTAAGATGGCCGCCAGGATTTTTGTTTTTTTTTCATGTAAAGGAACCAAAGATATAATTTTTGTTGTTTCAAAATTTTCAAAAAAACTACCTATATTTCCATCAAAAGTCCACCTGAAATAGAAACTTGGTGATTAACAGTTAACAGTTACCACCACTGATTTTATCAGGGCAGTACTTATTTTTGGGTAGTCTTAATTTCACAAAATCCTCAAATTGTTGCTAATAGTAAAATAAAACTTTACAAATGTATTATAAATGTTTACCTAAATTATTTGGTATGAAAAAAATGGCCAAGGTGATTTTTTTCTGACTCCATCATTTATGAATAAAAAAACTTTAATGGGCTTTATCTACGTACCCTGCAGTCCCCAAGAGATGTAAAGTTACCAAAGATGGTGAGAAAAACCAACCAAATTTTCATCAAGTGTCCACCTGAAAGAAAAAATAAAACAATACAATTTAAGATATTTGCTTTTAGAAGTCTACTAGGAGAGCAGAAAAATAAAAGTCCTAAAAGGATATTTCTTTTACAATACACATAAATAAATAAAATAAAAATATAGATAAATAACTTTTTTATAGATGTACAGAAATGTGAGTGTCAGTGATTTACAAGGTGATTTATCAGCTTTCTAAATTAATATTTGGTAAACACACAAACCAGTTTTTTACGTTTTCATAAGAAAACCAACCAATACAACACAACCCCAGCAAACCCAACTCAACCCTAAAAAAGGTTGTTTTAGCTCTAGATATAACCGTCGTAACTTTAGACACTGTGAAACAAAAATGCAAAATAAACTGCCTCCCATATAGGTCAATATGTTTATTTTAATTTTACAGTATAAACCTAGCTTAGATAACGCAACACCTGCTGTTCCTGATTGACATTGAACCATCTGTGTCCCTTTTTATACGCAGTGCGGCAACGTCGAAAAGCAACATTATATATCAAGTTGAAACTCAGCCATAATATTTTGAGGTCACACGAATAAAACAACTTCAATCGCGTTTATCTACTTACCTGCAACAACTGGATGTAAGATAGTACTTCCCAGTAGTTGTAGTTTAATCCAACCGATGACAAAAAATATTGTTTTTTGCTACAAAACTTTAAATAACTGCACAAACTCACCACACAATTCGATAAACAAGCGAAACGAACTTACTTTCGTATTTGCAATGTAGAGGAAGGATTTTTAATGTAGTATCTGATTGATTGAATTGAAACCACGTGGTATACGCGCTAACGTATCAAAATACGTAGAGGAAAATCGAGCTTGTAGGGTCGTATACACCACTAAGTGGTTAATATTTAAAGCTCCCTCATTAAAGGAGTCCTTTAATACATTTCATCAATTTAGTGGTTTTTGATTCACTGGGTGTCACATGACTAACCTTAGCATGTAAGTAGACTTTGTATCTTTATTATCCGCATTTAATAACCGACCGTTTACCCAGCTAACATGATTTAGCATTGAGTGCTTAAAAAACGCTTAGTACCCAGTAAAAAAGAATCGCAGTTTTGGTTCACCGGCAGACGTTTTGCCAACTGTGTAGTTTCTTGCATTTTATTCACAGCGTCTATTAAGCGTTGGCATGGAGCATTTTTTTTTGTATTAAGAAAAAAATTGTTTTTTAGCTAAGCTAGGTAAAATTAGTTTTTTTTTTAAATTTACCTCTAACTTGTAACTAAATATTGGTTCAAACAACATAAAAAATATATTTTTGTGCTTTAAAATCTCTGATCTTCGTGGTTACATCTTAGATAAATAAAAAATAATAAAAATAAAAGAAAAAAATATGCGCTGATGGGACTTGAACCCTTGCTCTAAAGGTGATACACGAGGGTTTTAGCGCCTTAGATCACTAGGCCATCTCGGTTTTGTTAAGAATTATCACTAATTCACGGTATATTAATGCAGTGGTGTGTCATTGGTTATAGGATTTTTACAGAAAATAGGAGATATAGGTTTTTTTATTATTAATTTAATTAATGGTTTTTAATAAATAAAATACAAATAAAAAGGTTTCAATTGCAATAAAAATTTGATTGATTGAAATAAAAAAAACTGAAAATAATATATATATAATTTCGTCGAACCGAAAATCAAATCATAAAATTATCGTACGGTCCTGCGATTACATATAAATGTTCATAAAAACTGTAAACTTTTTGATATCATTCCTTACTTTTTAAAACATTTTCGCCATATTTGGGTTAAAAGTTTCATTAATTTTAGAATTTTTGCATAAAACTGGTGCTTTCTTCTTAGCCCTGCCAAAAAAACCGCGTTCAATCTCTTAAAAAATAATTTTTTAACGAGTTTTATACGTTTTCTATGCGATATGTGAAACAAACTTAAAAATCTAATCAAATGTAATCAAGTACGAATTTTTTCTATCAGTTTTGACGAGAAAGACAGCTTGGCTCGTAGATAATATATCTCATAAAACCCTATAAAACAGCATAAAAACTCACCAACTTTCATAAGAACCTATGCGTTTTTTTTTATCTGGGATAACTTAGAGTAGCCCCCCCGTCTGAGCAGCACTACCAGGGTAGAATTGGGTAGAATAAGGAACCTAGTTTAACCATGAACTAGATAAGTAATATAAAAAAAATCGAACAAATACACAGACAATGCAAAAAAATCGATTTAATTGTATATTTTACATGTTTTGTGGACAATACATAATAATAGTACACAATATATAATAAATTCACTGCTTCAACTGTGCGCGCTGCTGGCTCTAATTTACATAAAGTAAAAAAACGTACTGTAACGCTGCCATCGCGGTTTTGTTGTTTTTTTACTTTTACTTGTAATTGATTGGTATAGCGCAGCGAACACTAATTTATGTGTAAATAAAACGTACTGTCGCGATTTTGTTGTTATTTTACTTTTACTTGTAATTCACTAGTTCAACTCTGCGCTGCTAGCACTAATTTACACTTGAAAAAGAAGTGTTGCAATGCCATCAAGATTTGAGTATTTTTTTATTTTGCTTATAATTCACTGGTTGAACTGTGCGCTGCCAGCACTGATTTGCGATCGCCAAAATTGTACCGAGAATGAGATCACTGTTTTGGTATTTTCTTGCTGTTACTGTTAATGAACTTTTTTATTTGCCAGAATGTCGAGTAGGTGCCATCGCAAATAAAATAAAAACAAAATGATGGCAGGTTGTATAGTGCTTTGCCGGTAAAAACCAAATATTTATTTTGCACTGACCAATGATCTGCCAGCAGTTGCCAGCATTGCCAGTGCAAAAACTGTATTTTGCCAGCATTTTCATGTTTGCTATGTAATGTTCTGTGCATATTTGTGAAATGTCAGAGTTGATTTTGGACCTTCAAGATTTTTAGAATAAACACTTTTTCTGATGCACTCGAAATGTAACCATGTCTTTTATTTGTTAAATGTTGTAAGTGTCTTCCAAGTATAAAAGTACCTTCCCCAATATATAAAATGTAAGAAAAATAACATAAATACATGGCGCGTCAAAAATAAAACCGAAATATTAACGCTCTCAATAAGAAGAAACCGCTCAGCCAAAATCATTTCAAGAAAATTTGTACGACACGTGGATGATAGAAGGTTTAATTTTTCTTTGCCAATATGGATCGTGCAATATTACCCATGTGTATGACCACAGGCAACCTAAATCAAGAATGGAGCTGGTGAAAGCAAAACTTCTTAACATATCTAAAAGCGACGGAAATAAGCAAAAAGGAGGATTCGATGAAGTGTGCCCAACTCTTAACGCTCATAGGAGATGAAGGTATTCGTATATATAATACTTTCATATTCAATCAAAATGAAGAAACATTAGAAAATTTGATAAAAAAATTTGACGAGCATTTTAATCCAAAAGTAAATTTAACGTTTGAGAGGGGCAAAGCATTGAACACTTTATTGTTGAATTAAAAAATTTATCATTATCATATGAATTAGATAAAATGGGAGACTCATTAGTCAAAGACCTTTAGTATTTGGTATCAAGTCAGATAATTTACGAGCTCAACTTTTTGAAAAATATTTCAAATCATCAAATTTTTGCATTAACTCCGAGGCCACAAAGAAACGTCAAATTTCTAATGGTAGTGGTCATGGTAATGGAGATGTTGATGTCATCGAATCGTTTCGCTCTAACCACAATTACAGTGCGAGGCATCAGACATACCAGCAGCACAGAACGGGTCAAAATCAGATGTCCAATCAATATTGCCCAGCTTTAATGTTAATTATAAAAATAAATTTAATTTTCAACGAGGCCGTTCAAAAAACAATTTTTACAAAAACACACATAATAAACGCACAATTAACTCTGTTAAACATGATTGTTTAAGTGAGTGTGACGATTCTGATCACTTTCTTTTTTTAGATTCAATTGAGCAACAAGGCAAATCAGGATCGGGGCAAACAAAAACAATCGGGACAGTGTCTCAAAGGATTCATGCACTGCAGACCTTGAGATCAATGATAGAAGCACCATAACATTCAAAATGGATACAGGAGCTATGGCAAATGTTATTCCGGTGAAGGTATTAAGAAATATAAATGTATGTCAAATTTGCGATTTGCAAATTTCGAGAAAAGCAATGTTAAACTTAGCTCGTATTCTAAACATAGTTTACCAATTTTGGGCCAATGTTTTCTAAAGTGTAAAACAAATAACAGAATTTGCAATTTATTATTTTATGTTGTCGACATGGAGAGTATTCCAATTTTGGGTCTGAAAGGCCGCCTAGAATTAGAATTAGAATTAAAAAAATTCATTCTATCGACAACAATTTTGAAAATAATTCGGTTTTAAATAAACTTTTAAGTCAATATAATAATAGTTTTAAAGGAATTGGATGTTTATAGAAAGAACACTACATTGAAATTAAAGAAAATGCTATTCCTTCAATTTGTCCAGCTAGAAAGATACCTCTATCTATAAAAGATAAATTAAAAGTTGCACTAGCATTAGAAAAATACAAAATAATTAAAAGAGTAAGAGGAAGCTCTGACTGGGTTCATCCTATAGTTATTGTTAAAAAACCTAATGGTTCGCTTAGAATTTGTCTAGACCCTCAAAAATTTAGTTTTTATCTTAAAAAACCCGTTTTTCATTTGGAAACTTGGGAAGAAATTTCGACAAAAAATTACATGGATCAAAATATTTTAGCACATTAGATGCAACCCAAGGGTTTTTACAAGCAAAACTTGATAAAGAAAGTTCAAAACTTTGCACTTTTGCAACGCCTTTTTGAAGGTACTCTTTTTGTCGTTTACCTTACGGTCTTTCATGTTCTTCGGAGGTTGGTTACTTATATAGGTAGATTTGTTGATAATCTTTCAGAAAAAAAAACATTTCTTTTACGTTCCTTACTAAAAAAATATGTAATTTTTTAATGGACCCCTGAACATAAGAGATCTTTCCAAACTTTAAAACAAATTTTAGCAAAAACACCATGTTTGCAATTTTTTGATACTAACAAATTAACGACCATTTCTGTGGATGGCTCTCAGAATAGCATGGCCGCTGTTCTAATGTAAAATGGGAGACCATGTGCTCATGCATCGAGGGCATTTATAGAAACACAAATCGAAAAAGAGCTTCTTTCATGCTGGTTTGGGGCAACTAGATTTTATCAATATATTTTTGGGAAAAAGTTCATTATAGAAACAGATCACAAACCATTAATTTCAAATATCAAAAAGCCATTATATCTCTGTCCACCTAGGTTACAACGCATGTTAATGCAATTAAGAAAATACGATTCTGAACTTGTCTATAAACCTGGAAAAAAATTAATTGTGGCAGATACTTTAAGCAGAACTTTTAATCCAAATATAAATTTCAATAAAATCATGGATTTTTACATAGAATCACAAATATGTGCTGTAGAACTTTCCCTAAACGTAACTGAAGCCAAAAAACAACAAATTCAAAAATTGACCAGTTCTTTAAACAACATTTTAGAAAATGGTTGGCCAAAAAGCATTAAAGACTGTCCAGAAAATGTCAAATTTTATTTTAAGTTCAAGGAAGAATTATCTTGTATAGAGAATCTTATTTTTAAAGGTCACAAATTAATAGTACCAGAAGCTTTACGTCATGAAATTTTGCAAAATCCATTACGAACATCTTGGTTAAAAAAAAGTGTTTAGAAAAGGCTAATTTGTCATTTTTCTGGCCAGTTATGCGAAAACAGATTGAAGACTGGGTGACTTCATATAACATATGTCACACCTAGCAAAGATCTCAGGGTTCTAGAGCCCATAAAGCCTCATGACGTGCCCAAATTGCCTTGGCAAAAAATTGCTGCAGATAATTGATTTGTGGAGGTTATTAATTTGAATAATAATTTTATTTCTCAAAATTTAATTAACAAATTTAAATCAATTTTTGCTCGTTTTGGTATTCCTAAAATTCTGATGACCGACAATGCCTCAAATTTTTGTAATTTTGAATTTAAAGATTTTGTAAAAACTTGGGAACTTTAACACATCACATCGTCTCTTCTGTACCTTCAGTCAAATGGTCAAGTAGAAAGAGCTGTTTAATCTGTTAAGAATCTTTTAAAAAAAGTGTTTTATTGATGGCAAAGATACATATTTGGCGTTATTTAATTTTAGAAATACACCTTTGGATGGTCTAAACTCTCCAGCTAACGCGTTAATGAACAGAAATCTAAGAACTATTTATCCTGAAATTTCTAGTAAAGGATCCCGCACGGATAACATCGGCTTATGGCCTACTGTTAATGTTAATAATGTTTTGATATTTGGAAGATATTGTACTTTAGGTGAAAAAAATTAATGAGGATCGTATGTCTGTGAAAAAACGTATGTCTACTAAACACCTACGGAGAATTTTTCTCGTAACTTGAAAAGTACTTTGCAGATTTTCATGATTGGGGTGTTATTTGAAAGGTACTTAGGTAACCAGGATTATAATTTAACAAACGTTTTTGTGTTTTATTTTCTCTGGTGGTTTTTCTTAAGGGTTAGTCGTATTTAAAAGGTAATTCAGGGGGAAGCCAGAATATAATTTGAGGGGGGGCATGGGCTTTAAAAAGTCAATAAATAAGAAAAATGTTAAAAACAAAAACCAACTCTATTTATGTGAAGGTATAGGCAGTGGGTATGCAGGGGTGGGTTTAGGGTTTGTTGGAAAAAATCGGATTTAAAACATTGTTTTAATCGGTTTTCTTTAAATATTTTCGTGTTGATTGTTTTAATTTTATCATTTTAGGTTCTTTATCAGAGAAAAACAGTAGCGTATATATAGTAATTACTTATGTTAGAAAGGACAAAACTTAGTTTTTTAGTTTTCAAAGAAAACTTATGAACTGAAACTTCTTTAATATCACACTATGCATATTTATTTTTAATAAAACAAAAGTTTTTTGCTTCCTCGATCTGCAGTGGCTTTCTAAAACAAAAAACAATTACATATATATGTCAAAAAAGCATCATGACCTACTCCTAATTGTTTTTCAAAGCAAAGTCAAAGCCCCAGTTTAAACTAACCTAAACCTCTTGTATAAATCTCAATCCATTCGCATAAGCTGAATATTATTATATTTAGTATTCATTTAAGATCAAATTTTAGATACACCCCTGTAGCGTATTTGATTACCATTAAAATGAGGCCAAACTTGCGGAAAACTACCAGCGAAAACAGGAAAAAATAAAGTATAACTCTGATTTTACATTTTTTTTAAAAACAAATTGGTGCGGTTTTGACTCTGATAAGCACGGCAACACAAAATCCTAAGTACACCTCTGTAGACTAATTCATTACCTTTTAAACGAGACCAGACTTGAAAAAAATCGTTCCCCCAAACGGGATTAAAATAAATTTTTACTTTTTTCTTTTTTTTTAAATTAACCCTCCCAGACAATCAAGCTTTCCTAAAATATAATCCTGGATACGCCCCTGTGCAGTATTCAAGTAGCTTCCAAATGACACCCCAATTACAAAAATCTATAAAGTACTTTTCAAATTACGAGAAAAATTCTCCGTATGTGTTTAGCAGACATATGATCTTTATAGAATTTCATTTTTCTCATCTAAAGTACAATATCTTTAAAATATCATAATGGTTAACATTCACGGTAGGTCATAAACCCATGTTATCCGTGCGGCATTCTTTTCTAAAAATTTTGTAAAAAAAGATTTAACTCTTATATCTCAAAAACACAACAAAATCAGAAAAGATACTATGACAAAAACAAAAAATCATTTATTAGTTAAAGTACCAGTTACGCCAAGGCAAAATGGAAAAATTAAAAAAAAAAGTTAGTTTTAGATCTTATTTAATAGAGCTTGAAAATGGGTCAAAGCTCAGGAGAAACAGAAAGTTCATTAAAGAGTTTAGAACATTCAAGTATTTTAATAATAATTTTAAAACTTTTTCACATCCGTCAGGGCATTTCCCTGAGCTGTTTCTGAACATAATTTTCAAAATAAGGGAAGATATATAAAAATAGAAAATCAAAATGAATGCTCGTCGAATATATCCGTAACTGATTGGACACTGGAAAACATGGTTGACAGAGAGTTGAGTGGGGAGTAAATTTAGGTTTGTCTGGCAACTCTATTCGGAGTAGGGACAGTGACAATGACAAATTTGTCACCGGAAACTAGTTTTTTAAGTTCATATTCACCTGAACACCAAACAAATGTAAATAATTATTTTCACAATCAATCGTTTGAGAATTTTGTAAATAAAACTATTTTGACTGATAAAATTTTTTAAAAAAATGACAGTTCACCTTCAACATAGAAGTTCCTACTACTTCTTATGAATCTCAAAAACTTTTGCAAACCAAAAAAGGGGAGAAAAGTACTATCCAAAACTTCAAAACTAGATCTGGTAGAACTACCAAAACACCTAACATTTAGTCCAGATTCAAAGGACTAGTTTCCTTAGTTTTAGGCATATACTCTATTTTCAAAATATTCTTACTACTTTACATAAAGTGGTACACCTAATTGCATTTTAATATTTTACCAATTTTCAAAAAATCGAAAATGTATTTACAGAAAGAAAAATGTTTCTTTTTTTTAAATTAATTTAAAAATTTAATTAACAACTTTAACTAATTAATATTAATTAGTTACATAACATTCATTTACTTTTTTTATTTTTAAAAGCATTTGTTTGGGCTAGTACAAAAAACTTTAATATTGTCATATCATAATTAACAAAAAATTATGTCCTGAAACTACTCCATGATCTATGTTAACTTTTAAGTAAAAAAAAAAGTTTGTAAAACTGTGATATACATTTAATTGTTTTACTGTGATATATACAAATTGTGATTGTTAGAACAAGTTGGGTAGTGAGAATAAGTAGATGAGAAAAATTCTAGTTTTTAATTTGTAATTTTCTATTTCAAAAAACTTCAAAAATTTTTAAATGCAAACTTATTGCATAAGTTTTATGACTTTGTCTTACATCTCTATCGTAAACAAAACTTAAAATTTTAAAAAGAACTTTTATTAATGTTACTAATTAAACAATTAGGAACAGGATTTTATAGGACTAAATAAAACACAGGTTTTTTAGTTGATAAGGTTTTCTATTGTATTAAAACTACTAAACTTGTAGTAGAAACCAAAAGGGGAATGTCACATGACTAACCTTAGCATGTAAGCAGATTTTGTATTTTTATTGTCAGAGTTGACTTTGGACCTTCAAGATTTTTACAATAAACACTTTCTCATGCATTCGAAATGTAACCATGTCTTTTATTTTTTAAACGTTGGAAGTGTCCTCCAAGTATAAAAGTACCTTCCCCAATCTATAAAATGTAAGAAAAATAACATAAAGACACTGGGATAAGAAAATATATAAGACTAGGGACCATTTGCACCAATAAGTTAAGTTGCCACTCGGACAGAATGTGATTCACCAAATTTTGGCAAGATGTTAAGTCACAATCTAACCTGCGTAAAAAATATGTTAACTAGCAATATACCTACGTTTTTTTAAAGATATATAAAGCAAGGAGGATCTGGGTTAAGTACGTGTTAAAAAAAGCAGAAAAATGTTGTGATCTCTAATGCTAAAAAAAAGTCATTCCACATTTATATGTTAATAAAGTATTCCATTTCCTACATACAACCAAAAATAAAATTTAAATATGCAGATTACATTAAAAAACAAATATTTGGGGCATATTTAATGGGCTAGGATATGTATGCCTTAAATACAAAAAAACAGATAAACAGAATATACTAAAACGGATACACACTGAATATTTTTTATATAACTTCTTGTAATAAATTTTATCTAAAAAATAAATAGTATTTTAAATGCAGAGGGAAATATTAAAAACCTTTTTTAGAGAATATTACGTAATAGTTATAAAATTTATATATTTAGTTTACATTAAAAAAACAAATATTCGGGTAATATTTTATTTTATAATATTAACTGATATTCGGTTAAAAAATATAAGGCTTGCATACAGAAAACATATTTTTAGGATGTACAATAGCGCATATACACTGAATATACAGTAAATATCCGTTGATATAGTCCGGTCAACGTATTTCTCGCCGACGCTAAGAGTTTGTGACATTCCAAATGTCAAAACCTAGAACCTTTTATTTGCTTACTAAACGTTGTTTGTTTTGTGATTTTTTTCTATTTAGGATGTCATATATGACAAAAAGTTTTAAGGGTACAAAAAACCTTATAAGGATATGAAAGTTTGTAGGTAGTTAAGGATACTTATGGATGCAAAATTTTTTGATGATATCTGTATCTCCCAAAGAAATAGAAGGGTTAAAAAAATGGGGTTAAAACTGCGCAACAGGACCAACAACAAGCTATTTGCAACTACACCGAAAAAAAAATAGTTGGTTGGCTTATTTCCGAATTACACTGTTTACGTTGGAACGTAAATAAAATTAAGAATAATTTAAAAGGTGAGTTCTATTCGAACTTCGTTTGCATGTGACCAAGGGTCTGTCTGCTTATTTACTTATTTGATTTAAACATAAACAGTGTTTTTTACTGGTACAATAGCATATTATATTTCTATTTTCTTTTCCAAACCAAAAAGTGTGTTATTTTTGAATCTTGTTAAAAGAAACAAGCTTGTGAAGGATTAAAAAACTGAATAAAACAATATTTCTCTAAAAATATACCTTAGAATTTGAAATTATTAGTCTTTAAAAGCCATTCCTTTTTATTATATTTTAATTGCAGTTACGAAGAGCCTGTTGTTCACTGTGTACTTCTTTTCTATAGATCATGGTGAATGCGCTGGTAAAAATATCTTCCTTTTATTTAGGTTAAACCATAATAAAATTATCATTATTTTAAAAGGATGCATTTTATTCTGGTGGGTTTTTAAATAAATTTAAATATTTCAAGTAAAACCACATTGAAACCCCCCTTGTAAACAACTAGATTTAATTACTATATTAAACCAAATGTTCTTATTACAAATATAATCATAAAAAGTCAAACTATTTCTTATATTTATTAACTAATTATATCTTGTCTGAGTCGTGTGAAAATTTATCCAATTGTAAACTTCTTCACAGAGTCCACAAAAAGGTTGCTCTGGCCTTTCCAGTAACCTTAAACAAAATAAAAATAACTTAACCAAGACCCAATCGGTCACCCTAGCACAAATTTAAAATCTGCAACATTTATTAAGTTAAAATATTAATCTTTTTTATTTAGACTTATTCCTGTCAACTACTCAAAACAGAAAAATAAAGTAGACTATTTCCCTTAGAAAATATCTCTGAAAATGTTGACCAAAAAAATCGATGGGGGCTTGCAGATTTGGACCAATAGCAAACGAATTACAGCGATAATTTGCACTAAACAGCCCATTTTAACACATATTTTGCCTATTACTATCAGGTAGGGTATTGTTTATGAGCACTGAACAAAACAGCTCAGTGAAACGCAAGTTGTAAAGATTAGGAATTTCAAGAAATAGTCCGCAGAATATGCCTCGTGCAGCAAATTATCATAATTTTTACCTCAGCACTCGAGCACATTCGCGTTTATCATCAATTTGCTATGACTCAGGATATTATCTATGATAATATTAATATTACATAGTGACTTTTAAAATATGTGTTAAAAAAGGACTAAGGAGACTTTTTTGTCTACTTACAAGAAACTAGTTGTAAGTTGTTGAAGTTTTTAAGTTCCTGTCACCGTTAATCCTTGAAGTTGTATGGCCTCTATGAATGATTAGTCTCAGATCTACTCATGTAGTGCTTGAGGACTCCTTATATTTCCTAAAAATAAAAAAAGCAAGTTTATCACAAACCAATTAATATTGATTGCACTACCTTTGTCGTCAGTTGACAAACACAAGCGCGGGTTGCGGAGTGGGGGTACATTGCCCCCCCTCCCCTCCTGGACTTACATTTTTCACAAAAACATTTAAAATATCAAGATTTCTCTGTCAAAATTGAAAAATTTTTTTGCCTGTGGCGCTATAACAACATGAGTTTTTACGACTTTGTGTCGAAAATGCCATTCTTAGTGCAATATTCTCAAAAATTTTTGCCTTCGCCAAAAATCTGATTACCCCCCCTAAATTTGGGGCCAGGTCCGCACTTGACAGAACACCCACCTGTTAGTTTAGTTTGAAGATCAACTGTCCTTGACTTCCTTAAAAAGCCTTGTCCATTTAGAGTGGGCCACATCAAGCTTGGATCGTCTCGCCTGCCTTTGTGTGCTTGATTTTTGACTTGACTGACTTTTGACTGAAGTTTGATATTTCCTGCGATTTATACAGGGGTCGTGCCCACGTCATCGGGATACATTTTGAATGTTCCTAAAAGTAAAAGTACAAGAAATATTAAATAAAGGAGATTTATATTCGTTTTAAATAAGTAAACAAACATCAATCTTAAGAAAGATATTTTTCAAGGATCCACACGTTAGTTACACGGGAGTAATCTGTACCTTATATATACCTGTCATTACTCTTGAAGGCAATTGGGCCAGAATTTGGTCTTTGTTGGCGAAAACTAGGGATTTGTTTTGGCACTTGATTGTTTTTAAAAATAATATAACAACAACATTTCATGTAGAAAGTTGCCAGTTCGTGAAAATGCTTCCCAAAAAAAAAACTGAAATTAAAGTCTAGCCAACTCCTACAGGATGCATTTTAAAAACAATTTGTTCTTTTTTTAGTTTGAAAAAGTTGTTGGCTAGTTAATTCAAAATGTTTTTATCAAAAACAAAATTATATAGATAGAGAAACCATTTTTTTTTGGTTTTGCCCCCCTTTATATTCTTCTTCCTTTTGCGTTTGTTCAGCCTGCATATTTATAAATAAAAAAATTAACCAGATAACATAGAATTCAATGTTTTGAGTTTTACATAGGCTTTGCATGGGTTTTTGCATAGGCTTGGCAATGGAGGAGGTACAGCTGATACCCTAAGAAAAAAATTAATTCTCTTGACAAAACTGAAACCTTTTGTGGGTCATATGTAAAATATTTCATGTATAATTCGCTCAAATATGCACATTTTTTAATTTTCTTATTGATAAATTTTTAATTGTTTTACTTACAAGATGGTTTCGTCCAATGCGATGCGATTTAAAAATATATTTGGTTAAAAGTATAGTCGAAATTCAGTTCAAATATTGGTTTCATAAAAATCGTAAGGCGTCTTTGGGATTTATCCTTGAAAAAATAATTATCATGAAAAAAAATCTTGTAATATGAGCTTTTTTACATACTAGGTATCAGGCTTTTCAGAAATGTAAGTTTTTTTCGGCACTAGTATATTTTATTTAGAAATCCATAAAATACATGGGTAACTCGGGGTAACCTACCTAATAAAAAAAAGCTGATATCTTTTTTCACAAAACCTCTCTTAAGCCTTAAATAAGCCTGCCTTTAGTTTTAAAATAATATTCATTACAATTATAAAAAGTGTGTAAACACTGAAAAAATCCATCTTTTTTAATCGAAAAACGACACCCTAATTATTTATTAAAAGACCCTTAAAACCTTACCTCTCTCAGGTAAAGCTCACTTTAAAACGAAAAAAAAGAGTAGATTTTTTTTAAGTCTCAAACTAATATTAAAACTAATGATTTACTTACCTCTTTAACTGAAGTAAACTCCAAAATCCAAAATAATAAACTGAAAAGTCCAAAACACAGCGCGGAGGTCAATCTACAAAATAAATATGGCTGCCAAGTGGACGGAAGCGTGACGTTCGCTGCAACAATTGAATGGGTATGTTCTAAAATACAATTTTTTGCTACGGGTCTGTTAAGATTGCAGTACCGTTTGGTTTTGAAAGTTGCCACCCCTGAGCAGGCTAGCAATTGTTTTGGCGATCGTCTTTTGCGATAAAATTAGTGTGACCAGACTACATTTCCTTTTTTTGAAACGAATCATGTTTTTTTTCTAATATACATAAAATATACATGTAACATACAAAACGTATATCTTAATTTTAAATATTTTTGTGATATACAATATCCAAGGCTTGCTATGTGGGTTAGTATTTTTAAGGGTTATGAACGGCTGCACCTCGAAACTTTAGAACGCGGGTTCAAGAAGGCTCAAAAATAAAAATGATGTTTTACAAAAGGTTTTTTTTAGAATTACGTTAAAAATGCTCTTCTGTCCTACCCGCGGTAGTAAGGTAAATAAGAAATTCTGGTTACCATGGAAAATAAATGCAATGACGTAAAAACGGCAAAAGCGACACAATTAAATTGATTTCCCAATAGTATCTTAAACCTTAAATCAGTTTCAAGAAAAAACATTGCTTTTAATCTTGCTATTTTTTGTAGGAAATTGCTAACAAAATTATTTTCATAAGTTGGGTCTTGCAGGAATTAATGTGGATAACTTTTTGAGTGTACCTGTTTTATTTTCTGCTGATGATTTGGTCATTGTGGCTGACTCACAAGTAGATGCTAACCGCAAACTCAAAGATCTAAAAGATTATGCAACCTTACAGTTAATATTAACAAAACTAAAGTTATATACGTTCAGTAAAAGGGGATCACGCTGTAATAGCTCGCCGCCATAAATTTTACTTATGACGATAATGAACTTGACATAGTTTAATCTTATGTTTATTTAGGAATATCACTTTGTCCGGTCTCTTTTTAGAAATGTCAAACCGCACCATTTTAAAAACCAAACAATCATCCCTTATTTGCCGCTCAAAAATGAACCCACGGTTTTCCCAAAAAAAGCGGTATAACAGCATAATAATCTTATCGCTTACTTACAATATTGGAATTTGGGGACTAAGGTATGAAGAAATTGTTGAAAGGTCCAGTGGCGTAGCCAGGGGGGGGGATTAACCCCCCAGGAGGTCTAACCCAATCTTACAATAAATTAATCATGATCAACGGCCCCAGGGAGAGCTATTATAGCTCCCCCATTTTGACCCTTTACTCCGGTTTGTGACGTGTATTTGGTGTGATATCTTAAATTTTAAAAATTTTGCCTGCGGTGCTGTGACGTAATTAGTTGTTACAATTTTAGTTTAATTCTAAGAGATTTTTATCACCAGCATTTTTGTCTGCGGCACATTTAAGGGTTAGTTTTGAAAAAAATTGCAAATAAGACTAGATGAGACTTGCTTTTAAAAATAAGAATTTTTGTTTCGTATACACTAACTCAACACCTATTAAAACGCTCCTCTTCCCTCCCTTTAGTTCAAGAACTGAAGCAATAGGCACATACCAAATTTTTAAAAATTTGCCAACCGCCCCAGAGTCGACTTCTGGCTACGCCACTGGAAAGGACTCAGGTGAGTTTTTTAAACATTTCTTCGGGTTGCTAATTAATACTCTTACGTGAAATAGTTCGCTTAGAAACCGTCACTATAAAACTAAGCTATCTAATCCTAAAGGCAGTACTTGCATGGCTCTTGAAACTTGCAACTATAGTTGCGTTTTTTCCGCAACGTTGCGGTGGAAATTTTGACGTCACTCCACCAAACCAGCACCAAACGAAAACTTTTAAAAATACGATTATATAATGTTTTTGTTTTTCGGATTGGCTATAACTTTTGACGGACGGTTTTCAAATATCTGTAATTTTTCACCCCCCTGAAAACTCTAAAGCTTTCACTAAAAAAGCTCATTGCTTCTGAAGTATCATTTAATTAAATCAGTTGAGAAATGAAAAAGTTATAAGCTTTTAGATTATGAGTGTTTGGGCTTAACAATGGCAAAAATCACAAATTACATATTTTTTCAATTTGGTATAACTTTTGGCCTGGTTGCCTAATTTAAAAAAAATATTGTCATAAAGAGACAAAACATGAGAGTTGCGCCCGTTTGTTCAAAATTCGACACTAAAAAAAAATCAGGATGGCGGATAGTTTTAAAAAGAATTAGCTTTGACAGGCCTTAATTTTTTTTAAAGTAAGACACTGGACAAAATATAAAGTAGTATTTCCAAATCCCAATTTTTTCTTCGTATATCGAGTTATCACCTAATTAAATCGGATAATAAATAAAAATGTAATGGGTATTTTACGTTATCTAAATATTCCCAATGCACCAAAGGTTATTATTTAAATAACTACTAAAAATCAAAGTGGCGATGATCCGAGGTAGTTAAAAGAAAACTAATTGTAATCAAAACGTCAATTAAACTAAAAATGGCGTTTACAAATTAACAGAAACAGTTTATAAAATTTCTTTTTTCCATTGGATATAGTGTCCAGGACATTTTAGAGCAGTTCCCAATCAAAGATTTAAAAGACGAACTCTTTATGACTTTTGGATTAAGTTTTTGGAAACTGTAGTACACAGGTAAATTGCTCAGTTAGTAGGCGGTTTTTGATGAGGTGATTTTTTTAAATTTAAGATATTCGGAGTAAATTTTTTTGGATTCTGCAGAAAATATTTTTTGCAGGAAAACATTCAAAGCCGCTACTTCTATTTCTCTCTTTATCGAAAAAACGGAGATGGCAATAGAAAATATATTTCCCGTTTTCTCTAAACGACGAAGAAGGAATAGAAGTGAGACCAAGGAATATCTAGATGAACTGTCAGAAGAATTTTAAAAACAGATGGTAATTTAACACCCGCTGCAAAACAAAAAAGGGTGATTTCCCAGGTAGCAACGTAACGTTGGTTTAACGTTAAGTTTAACGTCAAATTACAATAATGTCACGGCTGAAGTAACGTCGGCAATAAACGTTAATTAAACGTAGTAAAGTAACGTTCATTTATCGTGAATTTTAACGTCAAGTTACGTTATAAAATACGTTCTTGAAACGTCAACTCAACGTAACAATGTCACAGCTGACGTAACGTCAGTAATAAACGTTAATTAAACCCAGCAAAGTAACGTTGGTTTAAAGTTACTTTGAACGTCAAATTACGTTGTTAAAACTTCAGTTCTACGTTACAGTGTCACAGCTGAAGTAACGTCAGTAAAAAACGTTAGTTAAACGTTGTGTCTACAACATTTACCAATATTCTTTTAGAGTTAGTAGAGGTTACAAACTAACGTTAAGCTAACGTTAATTGAAGGCAATAAAGCAATATACCTATATCAAGCAAAAAAAATTACATTAGTGCTAAAAAACTTTCTTTTATTTTTTTTAAAGAATCTTATATCAACAATATTTACATACAAAAAAATATCATTAAAATCACTTTTATTTTTTTTAATAACATATACTCACAGTGTTCCAAAAATAGTGAAACCCATAAATATATTGCAAAAACAAAGCCTTTTTAAAATACACGTTTTTGAATTCAATTTTATCCAATTAAACATAACCTTAATTTTCACATTTCCCTTCCAAAAAAACCGCATCAAAACTCTTTAAAAAAAACTCGTCAAAGTTGACAAGTTTTGATAGGATCTTACGGTCAAAGTTGACGAGATTCAATTGTTTTTAACATCGGTTTGTGAAACACCATTGTCAGGTGAAATCTTTTATAACTTTGAACAGTTTGTGGCTGATTAAAACCTCACAAGTTTTCAACAGCAGTCTTTTGAACCTTTATAAGAATTTGTCAGATTTTATTGGATTACTGATTGATAAACTTTATGAGATTCTATGAGGAGAAGGATACACCTTTGGCTTCTGAAAATCTACGAGATTTTACAATATTTTATGAGGAACCCTAAAAGTTTTGACAAGATTTTATAAGATTTTGTGATAACAGTGATCCGATTTTGACGAGGTTTGACAAGATCCAGTTAAATTTCGTTGTTCTTGATATCAGATTTAACCTGTTTTTACAAGACTCCAGTCAAGTTTCTGAGAGTTTTTAAGAGTTTCTATGAGTTGCTTGAACAAATAACTTGAATTTTAACAAGATTTTAAAAGATTTTATGATAGAATTGATCAGATTTTACCTGTTTTTACAAGACTAGGTTTAACTTTCTAAGAGTTTTTAAGAGATGCTTAAACAAATAACTTTAATTTTGACGAGATCTTAAAAGATTTTATAATGTGATTGATCAGGTTTTACCTGTCTTTGCCAGACTAGAATAAAATTTCTAAGAGTTGCTTGAACAAATACCTTGGATTTTAAAAGATTTTATGACGGCATTGATCAGATTTTACCTGTTTTTACAATTTTTTAAACATATGCGAATTTTCACTCAGATTCGCAATAAGACCTGGAACATAGGAGTACGTTTTTAAAAACGTTCTAAAAACATACATGGATTTAATGAGTATCACAAGTAATAAATTTTAATATATTTTATTAACCATAATAGCCAGTATATCGATCGAGGAAAAACTGGGATTCACAGGCATTGCATTTTTATTTCCTTTCGAGTCGCTTCAGTTTCGTAAATTTTGTGTTTTTAAAATGCCGTATACTCGAGAAGAAAAGATTTTTATTATTAAAAACTACATAAAAAGTGACAGTGCGGACGAGGTCATTGGGCTTTTTGTTTTTGCGTTTCCAGATCGACCGGTTCCTGTGGCTCAAACTGTCTACAACATTTATCATCGTTTTGAAAGGTACGGGTGCATAAATGGTTGTAGAAAGTGTTACCACGACGTCGAAATACCAGAGCATCCCGTTCTTCCACACAGTGTGGAACGAGACGAAATGTTATGCGCTTACGTTGAGGCACATAAACCATGTTCCGAAACCGATTGCGGAGGCACTGGATATTCCCAACAGTACTTGCCAATGGTTTCTAAAAAAATACGGCTACAAGTCGTTTAAGATTGGGAAGTCGTAGGAATTGCAACCAGGTTATTATTTTCGCCGGTTAGAATATTGTGAGGTTATGAGGGATAAATGTGACAGGAACGAAAATTTCCTATCAAAAGTTTTGTTTAGTGACGAGAAGACATTTGAACTTTATAGCTCTCACAATCCACAAAATAGCCGCTATTGGTCCCGCGAAAATAAGCATCTGCACGCAAGTGTTAGAACGCAACATCCTCAAAAATTAAATGTTTGGGGCGGTATTGTCGGGGATCACATTATTAGACCTTTTTTCATCGAAGGGAATTTGAATAGCCAAAAATATGTTGATCTTCTCCAACACCAGGTTTTACTACGGTTGAGGGAACTCAACATAAATTTGGACGAATTGTGGTTTCAGCAAGATGGCTGTTCATCCCACAATTCACGCCAGGCTACAAATTACCTTCGTCAGGTATTTGGTGATAGAATTATTTCCACGTATGGAAATATCCGATGTCCTCCTCGATCACCAGATCTTGCGCCAAATGACTTTTTCCTATGGGGTTGTTGGCACGACAAAATTTTCCAACACCCTCACTTACGGCCTACGACTATACAGGAGTTGAGGGCGAAAATTTTGGAGGCGGGCAACTCTATCACCCCTGAAATGTTGGCTGCTATGTGCCAAGAGTTTTACAATAGATTGGGATATTGTGAGGCTCAAGAAGGGAACAGATTTGAACATCTAATCTAATTAAAAATTAGATGTTTTCAGGTCCAAACCACAGCTTTTTCTTGCTTAAAGGAGGCGGCAGGGTCCATTATTTACGATACTGAGCGATAAACTCGTGAGGGTGTTAACATTAGAAAGAAATATCTTCGCTTTTAATTAAATTTCTTTCCATTCTGTTCTACTAGTGACATCTATCCGGAAACGGCCAAACCATGCAGCTAGCACTAGCAGCCAAAGAAATCAATAAACAGCGCTGTTTTTCCTGCAGAGCTTTTTGCTTGCGATATTATTGATTTTAAATAAAGCTAGCCCTACACTACATTTGATATTTTCGAGGTGTTTTATGACATGATCTCGAAACATATATATATATATATATATATATAAACATATTTGTAACACCCAAAAAGGGGTGAAAAGATTTATTTTGCTCTGTTTCTTTACAAAAAACGTTTTTTTACGAAAAACTTGAGCTCTGCCACTTTTTTTATTTTTTTCTTCAACTTTCTCGAAATTTTCGTCATACCGTAGAAAAAAATTATTTCCCCCATGGTCATACTCTACTTTTATTCGAAAAAATTTAGAAATAGATACGGGATCAGTTTTCCTAAAACGGGGGATCTTGGTTTCCAGTGAGAAGATAAAGGGCGCCGCAGGCAAAAATTTTTCAATTAAATTAGCCGAACGCAAAAATGTTAGAAAAACAAAGCACGAAATAAAAATGGCGCCGCTTACAATTTTTTTTCAAAAATTACGTAATTTCGGGAACGCAAAGAAATAGGTCTAAAGAGTATAATTTTTAAGAAAAAAATATCAATTTTCTCGGGCCGTGCACAAATTACGTAGGGGGGAGGGGGGTTTTCGACAGCGTTTGCATTTGTGTGAAACTAAGAAAATTTGGAATGAAAATAAGTGAAAAGTTATTTTTTTTTGGGGGGGGGGTAGTGGTCTTGAAATCGTTACGTAATATTAGGGGAGTGGCGTGCCAAACCGTTACAAAACATTACATAGGGAAGGGGTCAAAAATTGGTAAAATCACCGTTACGTAATTTGTGCACGGCCCCACATCTGACTGTTCCTCCTTTTTGATTTCGAATCAAAGTGCAAAACCTGGGTTGGACGTTCGAAGGCGTCAACCCGTCCTATTTGCTTGATAAAGTTTCTACGGAAATATCTCGGTCGATTTCTTCGGCCGTGTATGAGCGCTTTAGGTTAGGCATTTGCATGTATCTCAGTCCCCAGCCTGTAAACAGTGCGTAAGGACAATGGTTACAAAATGAAAAGCCGAAAAATATTTTTTTTTACGATATCTTTCATCAGTTTGATATTAAAATCGAGCAAAAACAATTTTTATTCCAGTCCTTAAGGTATGAAAATGGAAAACATTAGAAAACAACAACCTGGAATGGATTTACTACGAGTAAGATGTAGTGACAACATCGCCCCATGCCCATCCTTTTCTGCCTAATGTGCTTTTCCGTTTATCTGCGTCTTATACACGGCTGCTTGGCCCCCTAAGGATTTGCTTAGGAACCTTGTATAGATACAATGAAACCAAAAGCCAATAAACCAGTTATTTTTCCAAAATAAACTTGCACATAAATATTTACTTAAAACTGTTTAATCTTGTAAACTATACTGTATATTATACTGTAATATTATAATATTAACAAATGAAACTCACAAAGAGCTCGCATAATGAGTTTTTAAAAATAATCTTAAAAGAGGTAATTATTAAAAAAAATATAACTTCCTTACATGATTACCGGTATTGATGTGGGTACTTAACATTCCAGTCCTTTGATTTAGTACCATTCCAGTCTTGTAATAAAAACCTGAACAAAAATACTTTAGCTGCGTGCAACATCACAAAAATTCAACATTCTGCCGCTCTGTTTGCTGGCGCTGTAACTATAAAAATAGGAGCCTCTTTTAATTACGTGGCTGAAGTTGGCAAGAGATTTACGAAAATTACAGTGGACCAAGTGAGTAGTAAATATGACTGAAAAAAAATATTTGCGGTAATTTTTTTTACGAAAAAGTTTTAGGCAAAAAATTAAAGCTTTGTTAACCTATATTATGGCCTTTCAACCCCTATTTAATACGAAATTTCTAAAAAACCCCTATTAAAAAAAATAAAATAAATTGAAATTCTGGAGTGTTTAATCTTGACGTTGTCAGTTAATTCTTCCAACTGTATTTGAAAGACCTTTTTATGCACCTTTTAAAAATATATGACTCAACTACACAACGTCTTGAACAACCCTCAAAATAACCCCTAAAGCAAACAATTATCAAAAAGAGAGAATTCTGCAGTTTCCAATCTTGATGTTGTCAGGTCATTTGCTCAACTGAATTTAGAAGAACTCTTCGTGCTCTTTTTAACAATATATAACTTAACTACCCTAGAGCTTCGAGAAAGCTCAAAATAACCCCTAAACTAAAAAATGGTTAAACAATTAAAATTCTTCGGTTTCTAATCCAGACGTTATCAGGTCACTTGCTTAACTGAATTTAAGAGACCTCTTTTTGCTGTTTTTAACAATATATGACTCAACTACCCTACAGCTTTGAGACCCTTCAAGACGACCCCTAAACCAAAAAATATCTAAAAAAATTGAAATTCTGCAGTTTTCAATCCAGACGTTGTCAGTTCACCTGCTCAACTGAGTTTAAAAGACCTCTGCGCTCTTTTTAACAATATATAACTTTACTACCCTACAGCTTCGAGAAACTTCAAAACAACCCCTAAACTAAAAAATGGCTAAAAAAATTAAAATTCTGCAGTTTTAAATCCAGACGTTGTCAGGTCACTTGCTCAACTGAATATAAAAAACCTCTTTTTGCTCTTTGTAACAATATATGACTCAACTACCCTACAGCTTCGAGAAACCTCAAAATAACCCCTAAACTAAAAAATGGTAAAAAAAATAAAATTCTGCAGATTTCAAACCAGACTTTGTCGGATCACTTGCTCTACTAGATTTAAAAGACCTCTTTATGCTCTTTTTAACAATATATAACTCAACTACCCTAGAGCTTCGAGAAACCTCAAAATAACCCCTAAACTAAAAAATGGTTAAACAATTAAAATTCTTCGGTTTCTAATCCAGACGTTATCAGGTCACTTGCTTAACTGAATTTAAGAGACCTCTTTTTGCTGTTTTTAACAATATATGACTCAACTACCCTACAGCTTTGAGACCCTTCAAGACGACCCCTAAACCAAAAAATATCTAAAAAAATTGAAATTCCGCAGTTTTCAATCCAGACGTTGTCAGGTCACTTACTCTACTGGATTTAAAAGATCTCTTAGTGCTCTTTTTAACAATATATATGAGAAACCTCAAAACAACCCCTAAACTAAAAAATGGCTAAAAAAATTGAAATTCCGCAGTTTTCAATCCAGACGTTGTCAGGTCACTTACTCTACTGGATTTAAAAGATCTCTTAGTGCTCTTTTTAACAATATATATGAGAAACCTCAAAACAACCCCTAAACTAAAAAATGGCTAAAAAAATTAAAATTCTGCAGTTTTCAATCCAGACGTTGTCAGTTCACTTACTTCACTGAATTTAAAAGATCCCTTTGTGATCTTTTAATAATATCCAACCCAACTACCCTGCAGCTTCGAGAAACCTCAAAACAACCCCTAAACTAAAAAATGGCTAAAAAAATTAAAATTCTGCAGTTTTCAATCCAGACGTTGTCAGTTCACTTACTTCACTGAATTTAAAAGATCCCTTTGTGATCTTTTAATAATATCCAACCCAACTACCCTGCAGCTTCGAGAAACCTCAAAACAACCCCTAAACTAAAAAATGGCTAAAAAAATTAAAATTCTTCGGTTTCTAATCCAGACGTTGTCAGGTCACCTGCTCCACTGGATTTAAAATATCTCTTTGTGCTCTTTTTAAAAATATCTAACTTAACTACCCTGCAAACTAAAAAATGGTTAAAAAATTTAAAATTCTGCAGTTTTCAATCCAGACGTTGTCAGTTCACTTGCTCCACTGGATTTAAAAGATCTCTTTGTGCTTTTTTTTTTAAAAAATATCTAACTCAACTACCCTGCAGCTTCGAGAAAGCTCAAAACAACCCCTAAACCAAAAAATATCTAAACAAATTGAAATTCTGCAGTTTTCAATCCAGACGTCAGGTCACCTGCTCATCTGAATTTAAAAGACCTCTTTGCGCTCTTTTTAACAATATATAACTTTACTACCATACAGCTTCAAGAAACCTCAAAACAACCCCTAAACTAAAAAATAGCTAAAAAAATAAAATTCTTTGGTTTCTAATCCAGACGTTGTCAGGTCAGCTTCGAGAAAGCTGAAAACAACCCCTAAACCAAAAAATATCTAAAAAAATTGAAATTCTGCAATTTTCAATCCAGACGTTGTCAGGACACCTACTCAACTGAGTTTAATAGACCTCTTTGCGCTCTTTTTAATAATATATATGAGAAACCGCAAAACAACCCCTAAACTAAAAAATGGCTAAAAAAATTAAAATTCTGCAGTTTTCAATCCAGACGTTGTCAGTTCACTTACTTCACTGAATTTAAAAGATCCCTTTGTGATCTTTTAATAATATCTAACTTAACTACCCTGCATCTTCAAGAAACCTCAAAACATCCCCTAAACTAAAAAATTGTTAAAAAATTTAAAATTCTGCAGTTTTCAATCCAGACGTTGTCAGTTCACTTGCTCCACTGGATTTAAAAGATCTCTTTGTGCTTTTTTTTTAAATATCTAACTCAACTACCCTGCAGCTTCGAGAAAGCTCAAAACAACCCCTAAACCAAAAAATATCTAAAAAAATTGAAATTCTGCAGTTTTCAATCCAGACGTTGTCAGGTCACTTGCTCATCTGAGTTTAAAAGACCTCTTTGCGCTCTTTTTAACAATATATAACTTTACTACCATACAGCTTCAAGAAACCTCAAAACAACCCCTAAACTAAAAAATAGCTAAAAAAATAAAATTCTTTGGTTTCTAATCCAGACGTTGTCAGGTCACTTGCTTAACTGAATTTAAGAGACCTCTTTTTGCTGTTTTTAACAATATATGACTCAACTACCCTACAGCTTTGAGACCCTTCAAGACGACCCCTAAACCAAAAAATATCTAAAAAAATTGAAATTCTGCAGTTTTCAATCCAGACGTTGTCAGTTCACCTGCTCAACTGAGTTTAAAAGACCTCTGCGCTCTTTTTAACAATATATAACTTTACTACCCTACAGCTTCGAGAAACTTCAAAACAACCCCTAAACTAAAAAATGGCTAAAAAAATTAAAATTCTGCAGTTTTAAATCCAGACGTTGTCAGGTCACTTGCTCAACTGAATATAAAAAACCTCTTTTTGCTCTTTGTAACAATATATGACTCAACTACCCTACAGCTTCGAGAAACCTCAAAATAACCCCTAAACTAAAAAATGGTAAAAAAAATAAAATTCTGCAGATTTCAAACCAGACTTTGTCGGATCACTTGCTCTACTAGATTTAAAAGACCTCTTTATGCTCTTTTTAACAATATATAACTCAACTACCCTAGAGCTTCGAGAAACCTCAAAATAACCCCTAAACTAAAAAATGGTTAAACAATTAAAATTCTTCGGTTTCTAATCCAGACGTTATCAGGTCACTTGCTTAACTGAATTTAAGAGACCTCTTTTTGCTGTTTTTAACAATATATGACTCAACTACCCTACAGCTTTGAGACCCTTCAAGACGACCCCTAAACCAAAAAATATCTAAAAAAATTGAAATTCCGCAGTTTTCAATCCAGACGTTGTCAGGTCACTTACTCTACTGGATTTAAAAGATCTCTTAGTGCTCTTTTTAACAATATATATGAGAAACCTCAAAACAACCCCTAAACTAAAAAATGGCTAAAAAAATTGAAATTCCGCAGTTTTCAATCCAGACGTTGTCAGGTCACTTACTCTACTGGATTTAAAAGATCTCTTAGTGCTCTTTTTAACAATATATATGAGAAACCTCAAAACAACCCCTAAACTAAAAAATGGCTAAAAAAATTAAAATTCTGCAGTTTTCAATCCAGACGTTGTCAGTTCACTTACTTCACTGAATTTAAAAGATCCCTTTGTGATCTTTTAATAATATCCAACCCAACTACCCTGCAGCTTCGAGAAACCTCAAAACAACCCCTAAACTAAAAAATGGCTAAAAAAATTAAAATTCTGCAGTTTTCAATCCAGACGTTTTCAGTTCACTTACTTCACTGAATTTAAAAGATCCCTTTGTGATCTTTTAATAATATCCAACCCAACTACCCTGCAGCTTCGAGAAACCTCAAAACAACCCCTAAACTAAAAAATGGCTAAAAAAATTAAAATTCTTCGGTTTCTAATCCAGACGTTGTCAGGTCACCTGCTCCACTGGATTTAAAATATCTCTTTGTGCTCTTTTTAAAAATATCTAACTTAACTACCCTGCAAACTAAAAAATGGTTAAAAAATTTAAAATTCTGCAGTTTTCAATCCAGACGTTGTCAGTTCACTTGCTCCACTGGATTTAAAAGATCTCTTTGTGCTTTTTTTTTTTAAAATATCTAACTCAACTACCCTGCAGCTTCGAGAAAGCTCAAAACAACCCCTAAACCAAAAAATATCTAAACAAATTGAAATTCTGCAGTTTTCAATCCAGACGTCAGGTCACCTGCTCATCTGAATTTAAAAGACCTCTTTGCGCTCTTTTTAACAATATATAACTTTACTACCATACAGCTTCAAGAAACCTCAAAACAACCCCTAAACTAAAAAATAGCTAAAAAAATAAAATTCTTTGGTTTCTAATCCAGACGTTGTCAGGTCAGCTTCGAGAAAGCTGAAAACAACCCCTAAACCAAAAAATATCTAAAAAAATTGAAATTCTGCAATTTTCAATCCAGACGTTGTCAGGACACCTACTCAACTGAGTTTAATAGACCTCTTTGCGCTCTTTTTAATAATATATATGAGAAACCGCAAAACAACCCCTAAACTAAAAAATGGCTAAAAAAATTAAAATTCTGCAGTTTTCAATCCAGACGTTGTCAGTTCACTTACTTCACTGAATTTAAAAGATCCCTTTGTGATCTTTTAATAATATCTAACTTAACTACCCTGCATCTTCAAGAAACCTCAAAACATCCCCTAAACTAAAAAATTGTTAAAAAATTTAAAATTCTGCAGTTTTCAATCCAGACGTTGTCAGTTCACTTGCTCCACTGGATTTAAAAGATCTCTTTGTGCTTTTTTTTTAAATATCTAACTCAACTACCCTGCAGCTTCGAGAAAGCTCAAAACAACCCCTAAACCAAAAAATATCTAAAAAAATTGAAATTCTGCAGTTTTCAATCCAGACGTTGTCAGGTCACTTGCTCATCTGAGTTTAAAAGACCTCTTTGCGCTCTTTTTAACAATATATAACTTTACTACCATACAGCTTCAAGAAACCTCAAAACAACCCCTAAACTAAAAAATAGCTAAAAAAATAAAATTCTTTGGTTTCTAATCCAGACGTTGTCAGGTCACTTGCTTAACTGAATTTAAGAGACCTCTTTTTGCTCTTTTTAAAAATATCCAAATCAACTACCCTGCAGCTTCGAGAAACCTCAAAAGAACCCCTAAACTAAAAAATGGTTAAAAAAATTAAAATTTTTCGGTTTCTAATCCACACGTTGTCAGGTCACTTGCTCCACTGGATTTAAGAGATCTCTTTCTGCTCTCTTCAACAATATATAACTTAACCCAATGAGCATTCTCAGAAACCTCTGTTGACAAAAATTTATATAATTATTATAAAGAGGGTTCCATTAATGCCCTAGGGTATTTAGAGGTTTCCTACAGGAATTGAGTTTGTATATTTGTTTTATTAAAGGTTCTAAATTGATGGTACCCTAAGGTAACATAAAACTGGCGTTAACAATATTTCCACGGACATCTTTATAAAAATTAAAGTCATCGGTAACAAATGTTATATAAATTGGTGTTAACAATGTTTCTACCAACATATTTATAAAAATATGAGTCATCAGTGACAAAAGTTATATAAATTGGTTTTTGAAATCTTTCTGTTAACCCATCTATAAAACCGTAAGTAACTATCAATTAAAGATATATAGATTGGTTTTTAAAATGTTGCTATCAACTCACTTATAAAAACTTAATTAACCAACAACAAAGAGACACTTTTATATAAATTGGTGCCTGTAATATTCTTATGAACTCATTCATAAACCTTTTTTGCCCATTCTTTCTATAATGTTTTTATTAATTTCTTTGTATAGTGGTTATAATACCACTGTTTTTACAATAAAAAACCAATTTTAATTTATAACAAAACAAACAAGATTTTTTAGGTTAATTTTGTGACATCAAAAGGCTCGTTTTTGCGACTTTAAAAGGTGCGTTTTTGCGACATCAAAAGGCGCGTTTTTGCGAGATACCATACTATCATTATCTGGTTTTAATTACATCAATCTGAGGAGAGACATAAGAGATCCAAATCTTCTTGAGATAGTTTTCGATGACAGATATCGGGATCGAATGCATTCTACACCCGGTTCCGACCAGCGTTTCCCATGCGCGGCCACCCTGACTCAAAAAAGTCATCACGTGGACCGATATGAGCTTGTATAGGCAAATCTCGCTTAGACTACGTGATCCGTGTTTTGATTCGGGTAGCCTACGCATAAGTTCGCACGGCTGGTCGGCGGCAATTGTGAACACATCACCTTACGACGCGACGGAACGCAGCCTCAAGGTCTGTTTCTGCGAGTTTGACATAGTCACTATTATCCTCTTTGTCACCCTTCGACCCCGCAATCTAACTATCTTCTTGAGATAGTTACCTCTGACAGTTATGCGGGGTTGAAGGGTGTGCAGGCGGGTATTTTTCCTGGTATGTGTAGTATGCAGGACCTCTCTCAGACGAATACATTTAGGAAAAGAGAACAATGGTAACTATATTAAGCTCGCAGAAACGGACCTTCAGTGTTCAACACTGCGCCACCTGCAGCCATTTGTTCCAACTAGCATCATGTTTTAAAACGTTGATAAAAAAGTGTTGAAAGAGGTAAACAGTGGTATAATTGTATTGTTTTTTTTATAGAATTGTTGTACATTTTCGCCATTTTGGATTCCAACAATAGGTTTTTGACCAAAATAAAAACGTTATTTATGGGGTTTCAACATGTGCTTTAATCGAAATATTGCTTGTTTGGTGTTAAGAACAAAATACAAAATTCAATATTTCTCCCAGAAAGCAAAAAACATATGTGAAAAAAAGTATTATTTAAATGAATGAATGAATGAATTTTTTTCCGTTTTCTCAAGTATTTTTGGAGCCCATGAAAATTTTGTTAGTGTATTCGAAAACTATACAGTACACACGGGACCGCAGCTGATTATCAGAGTAGGATGGCTGGGAAAACAGCTTTTATTTAACCTATAGTATTTTAGAAGATTGGTAAACACCATTTTATAAATTTTTTATTTTAAAAAGAAAAAGAATAATACATAACAAGCAAAAGGAAGAAAGATGGAAAATTTATATTTCTAAATCGATAAAAACCTTTAATTTGTTATGTAGTATTGTTAGAACAGTTGTATAACCTTTTTATAATAATATCTAGACTTGAGGGTTCATAAGAAAGTTTTATAAAAATCTATATGTTGTTTTTCTATCCATTACTAGGTACCATAAATTTTTATAAGCTGGTGTTGGTCAGTTGTTTTTCAAGTCTTTTTTACTCATTTAAGAGATATATTAGAGTTATAAAATTATCACACTAAATAATATAACTTTGGTTATTTTATGAAGGTTTTATATTGTTTGCTGTAACTTCTATATAGACAAAAATGCTCATTGGGAACTACCCTACAGCTTCGAGAAAGCTCAAAACAACCCCTAAACCAAAAAACATCTAAAAAAATTGAAATTATACAGTTTTCAATCCAGACGTTGTCAGGTCACTTACTCTACTGGATTTAAAAGATCTCTTTGTGCTTTTTTTTAAAATATCTAACTCAACTACCCTGCAGCTTCGAGAAAGCTCAAAACAACCCCTAAACCAAAAAATATCTAAAAAAATTGAAATTATACAGTTTTCAATCCAGACGTTGTCAGGTCACTTACTCTACTGGATTTAAAAGATCTCTTTGTGCTCTTTTTAACAATATATAACTTGACTACCTTCTATCCTATCTAACTCAACTACCCTGCAGCTTCTACAAACCTCAAAACAACCCCTAAACTAAAAAATGGTTAAAACAATTGAAATTCTGCAGTTTTCAATCCAGACCTTTTTAAATCAGCTCATGCAGTGGGTGATTTAAAAACGCGAATAAAAAAGCACAGTTTAGCCGCGACTTTTGAATACTATCTTTTTATACCCAAATAATATAAATATCTCCCGCTTCGAGAACCTTCAGTTTCTCAACGTACGCAAAAATTTTTTGTCGCATCATGCTGTAACTGCTACTTTTCGCACGTGGAAAAGTAAGGTACTCGTAAGTAAAATATTGTACTTAATACATGCGAAAAGTGGTATTACCGCCCTTTACGATATGACGTACTTGTTAGGTAAATTACTATTTTCTGCACAGAATGATGCATTACTTAATAACTACCATCCACTCTGTCGTCGGGCAAGCTATGTCAAAAAATGTAAAAATTATAAAAAAAACTGCGGTTTATAAGCATTACGTTGCCGTTGTCCATCAAAGTACCATAAAATAATATCTGTTTTGGTCCGCGTTTTAAAAACCCCTATCCGCCACCCGAGGAAGCATCCGATGGGAGACAGAAAAACTCCTCACGAATTTTTTTTTTGTTCATTGATGTTAACGAAACATAAAATGTACTAACTTTTAAGTAATTATTATTGTTAAATCCTATCCTATCTAAGCTAATCTACAAACTACAAATGCATCAAGTAAAGCATTACCCTCTCCACATAGGCCGATCAGCTCTTATCGTTTTAGTGTCCTTTTATCCACCTTCGCCGCCATTTTGACAGAAAACTAATGGATTATCTGTCACTTTTGAGTGAAAATGGCGGCGAAGGTGGATAAAAGGACACTAAATCGGTATGAGTTGATCGGCCTATCTGGAGAGGGTACTGAGTAAAGTAATAATTCTTGGTAAGCAAATGTGTAAAATAAGTTATAAAAAAAGTAATGAATTGCAACTAAAACTTTTTCGTTTTTTATTATTTTATTTTTACTTTTTTTATAACACATAATCAAACTGCCTTTATTATAATTTTTTATAGATACGTGTCCGTATCGGTATACCAAACGCGTTCAAAACAAAGCCAAGATACATTAATGTTTGATTTGTTTAAGCTATGTTTTGAGCGAGGCCTGCTTTTACAGTTAGAAAAGCGGACATCGTTTAATACAAAGCATAAAAAAGTCACAAGTGTAGTGGGGATTTGTTTTGTTTTAAACGCGTTAGGCGTTAGAGAGCTGTCCATAAATGATGTAGGTACGGGATTATTGGCAGCGTGATGTCCTGCAACTAGAAAAAATATTTAACTATAATATATACTAACTCATTGACTTCCTATTTTCTAAACTATTTTTATTCCTAATGTGGCCTAAAAAGCATAAAGTACCCATACTTTTATGATTCTGCCGGGAGGTAAGCAACAGCGTGACAAAGACAAAACAGACAAAAAATCCTTAATCACTAAAAAAATCAACAAACTATTTACATTCAAAAACAGAAAGTAAAAAGTAAAAATTTCGTGATATCATCTAACTGTATAATACGTGTGAATCAATTAAACGAACGATTTTTCGTTACTTATAAATACGAAAATTGGAATACATCAAATCAAAAAGTATTTGATCTAGTGTGTAGGGGGATGGGAATTCAAAATTCGGTTCTTGAATTTCATGCTGCTCCTGATAGAAGTGCATGAGACTTATGTCCTCTTCTATCCCATAAAAACAGCGACACAATTTTTGCATCAAATACCCCACTAAAACGAATGAAATAAATTCATTATCAATAATAAGATAATTTTTAAGGGATTGCGCAATAAAAAGACAATCACTATAGTCTAGAAATGCTGTGGATTCATCCCATTTAAGATTATTAGCTTTGTCCTTAATTTTTCTGTAGCGTTCGCATATAAAGTTCGATGTTATTGTACTGTGTATATGTGTCAGCTGATCAATGTTATGATGAACGAAATACTGTAGTACTGTTTTAGACAAATTTATCCGAACTTTCTGTTTTTGTAGGATATAGGGGGACGGAATATTTTTGCATAGACGGCATTTGAAACATTCACTATTAGAATTTTGTAAACATTTCTTGTGTATTAATCTATCGCACAAATGACATTTTGTGGACTTTTTTGATATGGTTTCAAAGCCACAATTTAAACAATGCATTTTGATGCTTTGCGACGTCAAAAGCAGTACCTGCTGCAGTTCTATTCTGTAGTTTTCTGGGTCGAAGTTCTCATCGAAGACAGTTTCTAATATTTAAATTTCTGATTTACTTATGGCATTAATATAATATATTAGAAATACCCCACAATTATGTCCATCAGTTTGTTTAGGAATAGTTTTCATTAGCTGGGCACTTCATTTATCAATACTCAAACTGATGCCTAATAACTCTTGATTTCGAAACCGGAAAAAAAGGGAAATTACATCCTCTACATGAGTCTGTGATACACTTGACACAGGCTTTGAATCAAAAATATAAATTATTTTGGATTCTAGATCTAGAGCTAACAAGTACCAATGATGGCTTTCATTGACGGGAATAAAGACTGTATGAACATTTTCTAATGGAGCCAATAGAGATGAAGAAGCAGATGCAAATACATGGAAGTTTTTGGAAAATATTACTTGAGATGTTATTGTATCCAAATAAAAATAATTTGGGTTATTTTCCAACAAAGAGAAAGCTATGGTGTCTATGCATTGATCTGTGAGCCACTTATCACTAGATTTCATGAGTTGTGTCTGAAAAGCGTTATATGTAGACTGAAGTGATACATAAGATTTGCTAAAAATTTTTTCCGTTTTTCGCGGTATTTGTAAACTCCCAAAAGAAAATTTTCCTGAATACAGTTTTCCAGGTAGCAGTTGGTATTGAAGAGAAGCCCATTATTGAGGTGAAAAGTTTTGTTTTGTATCTGAAATTAAAGGTATATCAACTTCGCTATCGTAGGAATTCAAAATCTCTATTGCACACCTATTATTTTCAGAAAACGACCTTTCCTTGTTTAAACCATTTATTTTTGTTTTGTCAGATTGTCGCTCGTCATTGATAATTGGCTCTTTTGAGCTCGATGTAATCTCTGGGGTTTATAAATTTAAATAAGTGTGTTTCCCTATTTTTTGGCCAAATTTTTAAGCATAAAGTAATTGTTTTTGGATCGTTTTGGTCGCCATGTTTCTTTCTCGAGGGGATTGTCAATTTCCTGGACTAAATCAACTTTCAACCGCTTTTTAGTTTTAGCGCCAATGTTATTTTCTATGACTTTGATAGTAGCTATAATCTTGTCCCAATTTTTGACAGCAAAACGGCCAATTTTTTCATGTGCTTGACCGTTTAAAACTTCTTTCTTATCAATTTTAAACCAGCACTCCACGGTTGCATTTGCATTAATATTTGCCGTTTCACAGATAATTTTGTTACAAAGACCAGTCCACAAAGGTACGTACGACATGCAATACTTTAAAATATATTTTGCAAATTCCTCAGAATGCAAATTGATATATGCTTCTATGTACTCACTAACTTCGCTATATATTTTAAAAAACATTAAATAAAATGGCGATTCATCAAATTTTCCACGTTCGTGGCATTCATCTTCCTGTCTGAGATCCCACTCAGCATCACAGTGCTCTATATCATCATCAATATGACTCTTAAATGTAATGTTTTTAATCGATAATAATGCACTTTTAGCAGCATCCGTTATTTTGACACTTAAGAGTATAGTGACAAAAGCCTGAAATAAAGATTTTAAATCATTTAAATTTTTTAAAAGCATTAAACTGGTAACCATTTCTATAATGACACGTCGACTTGCTTTGGTCAATTTAATTTTGGATAGTCTTTTGCTAATTTTTTTAACAAAATGGGCGCAACAATTTCTAATAAATATGATTTCACTCATATCACAAGATTCGTTGGTTAAATATCTGTAGGTGATTTTTAAATATCTGTAGAGTGTCATTTCATTGTATCCTAAGCAAAGATCTCTTATTATAGCCATACTACCGTCTGTTACTATACAACAAAATTGTGGCCATGATTTTCTTTGCTTTGCTGTCACGAAATATTTATGTTTCATAAAAAAACGAGCGATTGCACATTGATGTTGTTCCGATGAGATAAATTGGACCACGGGAAAAATATGATGATCGATATTTATCACTCACAAGTGCGTAATAGTAAACTGTGGATTTTGGAGTTATAGGTCTAACCACTGAACCCGTTGCATCAAAATATCCAACACATTTTTTTGATGATGATAAAATATCTGTTTGTTTTTTGCTAAACAAATAACACTCCGTTGCACCAGAAGGGCTGTGAATGTAGTCTTTTAAAGAGTTGTCAGTAGCACTTCGCAAAACTAAATCTAAATATGAATCAGAACTAAGATCCAAGTCTGCTTTTGCTTCTGAACGGGCCTTCTGATAAACCGCCAATGATCTAATCATATGTAGGTTACCCTCTTTAAAAGCACCATCATCATACTTGACAATGTTTTCGTCACGCACACGATTTGGGAGAGCTTTAAGTAGTTTTTGCTTTATTTGACGTCTTTCCTCTCCCTTTAATTGATATGTCATTTGATTTTCTGGATCGTGATTTTGTTCAATCTAGCTAAACCGTATTATGATTGTAGTGATTACATTTTGACTTCCAAAATAATCAAACCTATACTTTCTGCAACCCTCGTGTTCCGTATTCAATGAAAATGGGGCCAGAATAACGTAGGTTATACCCATTTTTATCAAAACATCCTGCCTTAGTATTGTGTGCAACCCATTGATGTTTTCCAAATTGATATTGCAGTTAAAGTCAAGGATATGGGGAAAATGTTTAAACTTTGATAAATTTGATTTACTGGAGATTTCATAATCTATATGTTAATTTGTAGATTGTAGGACGTCTTTTTCCAGAATATGATTTTGTTTATACGTAGGTTTTGATTGTATATTCAAAAAAAGTTGGTTCGAGTTTTGAGCCTTTTTCGGGGATTTTAACTGTAATACATTGTGACTTGTTCCGATAGTTGATCGGTTGATCATATTTCTGTGTAGTGGACAAAATTGCCTGAGAATTGGTATTTTGCAAAAATGGAACTGCGACACGATATTTGGACCCCTCGTCTTCAATAAAATCTAAACTTTCCTTTTCTGGTCAATTTTTTGCAAGATATCTCCTTCCTTATTTTCATTCAAAAACTCATGCTTTTCATCATTTTTTGGTAAAATTTGTTGTTCCTTTCTTTTAATAAAAACAACAAATTCTTTTTTATTGTCAACCTTTTGCAATATGTCTTCCCCCTCGTTTTTATTAGAACTTAAAACGTCTCCTTTGTCATAAATTTTTTGCAAGAATTCTGCTTTCTTATTTTCAGTTAAAACATCTCGTTTTTGGTCAAATTTTTGCAAGATTTTCCCTCCCTCATTTTCAGTTAAAACATCTTTTTTCTCCTTAATTATTTGCAATATTTCTTCCCCTTCATTTTCACTTAAAACACCTTGTTTCTTCTCAATTATATCCTCCCCCTCATTTTCAATTGAAGCGTCTTGTTTCTGATCAATGTTTTGCAATATCTCTTTTTTATTTCGCTGCCAATGTTTAAAAATCCTATGTCGATTGTTTGGTGTGTCTTGCATTTTTAAAGCACGACAAATGTAGTTATATGCGTTGGATTTAAAATTGCTTCTCTCAAACTGTGTAATCGATACATCTCGGCTTTTTAATAATTCGCAAATTTTGTGGTTGTCTATGTCAATCGACTTTTTTTTCGGCATATTTTCGGAACAAAGGAGTCAGTCAGCAATTAGAAGTACTCTCTAGTACGATATTTAATGTAATCTAGCTACGTCGTATATTAAGTTGGCTATAAATAAGAAGTTTATTCTAAAGTTATTCCTGTACTGAATTTTATCTATATTACCAAACTGACATTTTTAAAAACAATGCTCTAAATGCCAAAAAGCAATAAAACTTTACCTGCGGCTTATTAAGCCCACAGCTTAATATCTGAGCAATATGACCAAAGTAGGACTTAAAAAGAAGAAGTACACTATCATGAAGTCTAACTAAGAGGGGTGCCACAAGGAGGTGTTTTTGGATCAATATCAGCAATCATCGATATTCAAGACGAGAAAGTATATTTATCATCGCTCAAACATCGAATTCAAAAGGCTCCCTGTTTAAGCTGTTAAACTACCTAACCATGTATTGCAATACTCAAGTAAGATGTCTAAGTTAACCCAGGTATGTCGTATTACGTAATGCGTGGTTAATGTGAGCCATATAACAACAGTATGAATCAATAAAAAAGACGTATGGCCTAAATAAATTTAAAACATTACATTTTTGCCCTGTTAGAGCATTTATCTCGAAATCAAAGTTAAAGACTGTTTGTCTGTCTCTCGTATGTGGCTACCTAAACCATGTACTTCACTATTCAAGTACGATATCTAAGGTATGATACGAAACGCATCTTTGCTACAAAAATAAATCAGCATGCCCATAGGAGCAATAAAGTTAAGGCAAAAATATATCTGCAGAATTGGCTTACAAGACATGAGGGGTGCAGTAAGTAGTTGTAGTTGATCATAAAACGTATTTTGAGGTTGCTCTTATATGACACATGTCTCCTGATGTCTCTTAAAATCACAGCAACAAAACCTCATATGCAGCACAAGGAGCTGTTTTTAGACCAACTACAAGAATCGCCACAATATACTGCCAAACTTCATTCAAAACATTGAATTTGTGTCTAGTGATAACATCTTTTGCAGTTAGGATGTAAAGCTAGGGGGTGAGAGAAGCTTAAGGAAATAAATGGGTTAGTTAATATATATTAAAAATAATACCATTTAGAGCAAAGCAGTCACGAAATACGAATTTGCGGCTTTTAGATCTAAGTTCCACTCACTATTTTATAGGTATTCAGGATTAGGAGCTACCTAGTTAAGAAGGAGAGACAGGAGGTTGATGTATTTGAAAAATCACAACTTTTGAAATACGAATTTGCGGCTTTTAGATCTAAGTTCCACTCACTATTTTATAGGTATTCAGGATTAGGAGCTACCTAGTTAAGAAGGAGAGACAGGAGGTTGATGTATTTGAAAAATCACAACTTTTGAAATTGGGGTTTGCTCTAAGATTTGTGTTTCACTAAATATAGTTAAGGAGGTTTTTTTATACTGGAGCTTTTCCATCCATCTTGGGATCAATCGTCCAGTATTTGCATGATACGCCAAGTTACTAGATTGGGGACACTTACAAACGAACAGGTTAAGGAGTTGATAGAGGAAGTTAAAAAATCATAAGTAACATTCAAAACGTAAAGCACAGCAGCTGCGAATATTTTTTAGCGGGTGAAGGTGTATATGTATTTAAACATTTATAACTTTTAAACGAAAACAGCTGCGAACATCCGAATTTTAGAATTTAGTTCAACCAAATATTTTTTTTTTGAGTAAGTAGGTCTAAATGATCAAGAAGTTAAAAGAAAGGTTACGAACAGTTATGCGGTTTTAGGATTGTGTTTCCACTAATTCCTAATTTGTAAGGAGGCGAGGATAATGAGGTTATGAGGGAGAAACTATAGATGTAAAAGAATAATAGAGAAACTTTTTAATGAATGCATCTATAAATATACCGATTTCAAATTTGATCTGCAGAATTTGTTTTGCAGGTTTTGAATTTTTTATAAGAGTGCATTTTGTACTATTAACTATAGATGGTTAGTTAGGTTCTTGAACTTAGTAGGAAGTACTTAGTTTAAAATTATTGAACCCTCTATCAATTTAGATTTACTGCACTGTCTATATTTTAATATTTTGATAACTGACATAGAAAGAACTAGTGCTAATTGCACCTAAAATATAAATCTTTGAAATGGCAGTAAGATAAAAGTACAATAATATGTAATTTTGAAGAGAGAAAAATATCATTCCAATCAATAAAAATAAAGTAACCAACATCAAATATGACGACTACAAAATTTTAATTAACCTGTGATGCTGCAGTACAGTTAAATACTGTGGAAAAGTGCCCAAAAGGATTCTTTGAATATAGTAAAAAACTGACAACGTCAAGAATAAAAACTGCAGAATTTAAAATTTTTTAATCATTTTATGTTTAGTTAAGGTTAAGCGGTTGTTTTGACGGTTATTGAAGCTGCAGTGTAGATGAGTTATATAATGTTAAAAAGGGCACAAGGAGACCTTTTAAATTCAGTTGAGCAAGTGACCTGACAACGTCTGAATTGAAAACTGCAGAATTTAAATTTTTTTAACCATTTTTTAGTTTAGGGGTTGTTTTGAGGTTTCTCGAAGCTGCAGGGTAGTTGAGTTAGATATTTTTAAAAAGTGCACAAAGAGATCTTTCAAATCCAGTGGAGCAAGTGACCTGACAACGTCTGGATTGAAAACTGCATAATTTCAATTTTTTTAGATATTTTTTGTTTAAAAGGTTGTTTTGAGGTTTCTCGAAGCTGTAGGGTAGTTGAGTAATGTATTGTTAAAACGAGCGTAAAGACGCCTTTTAAATTCAGTTGAGCAGGTGACCTGACAACTTCTGAATTGAAAACTGCAGAATTTAATTTTTTTAACCATTTTTTAGTTTAGGGGTTGTTTTGAGGTTTCTCGAAGCTGCAGGGTAATTGAGTTAGATATTTTTAAAAAGTGCACAAAGAAATCTTTCAAATCCAGTGGAGCAAGTGACCTGACAACGTCTGGATTGAACACTGCAGAATTTCAATTTTTTTAGATATTTTTTGGTTGAGAGGTTGTTTTGAGGTTTCTCGAAGCTATAGGGTAGTTGAGTTATATATTGTTAAAAAGAGCGTAAAGCTGCCTTTTAAATTCAGTTGAGCAGGTGACCTGACAACGTCTGGATTTAAAACTGCAGAATTTCAATTTTTTCAATTATTGTTAAAAAGAGCGCAAAGACGCCGTTTAAATTTAGTTGAGCAAGTGACCGGACAACGTCTGGATTGAAAACTGGAGAATTTCAATTTTTTTAGATATTTTTTGGTTGAGGGGTTGTTTTGAGGTTTCTCGAAGCTGTAGGGTAGTTGAGTTATATATTGTTAAAAAGAGCGCAAAGACGCCTTTCAAATTCAGTTGAGCAAGTGACCTGACAACGTCTGGATTGAGAACTGCAGAATTTAAATTTTTTTAACAATTTTTTAAATTAGGGGTTGTTTTGAGGTTTCTCGAAGCTGCAGGGTAGTTGAGTTAGATATTTTTAAAAAGAGAACAAAGAGATCCTTTAAATCCAGTGGAGCAAGTGACCTGATAACGTCTGGATTGAAAACTGCAGAATTTAAATTTTTTTAGATATTTTTTGGTTGAGGGGTTGTTTTGAGGTTTCTCGAAGCTGTAGGGTAGTTGAGTAATGTATTGTTAAAACGAGCGTAAAGACGCCTTTTAAATTCAGTTGAGCAGGTGACCTGACAACTTCTGGATTGAAAACTGCAGAATTTCAATTTTTTTAACAATTTTTTAGTTTAGGGGTTGTTTTGAGGTTTCCCGAAGCTGCAGGGTAGTTGAGTTAGATATTTTTAAAAAGAGCACAAAGATATCTTTTAAATCCAGTGGAGCAAGTGACCTGACAACGTCTGGATTGAAAACTGCAGAATTTAAATTTTTTTAGATATTTTTTGGTTGAGGGGTTGTTTTGAGGTTTCTCGAAGCTGTAGGGTAGTTGAGTTATATATTGTTAAAAAGAGCGTAAAGACGCCTTTTAAATTCAGTTGAGCAGGTGACCTGACAACGTCTGGATTGAAAACTGCAGACTTTCAATTTTTTTAACAATTTTTTAGTTTAGGGGTTGTTTTGAGGTTTCTCAAAGCTGCAGGGTAGTTGAGTTAGATATTTTTAAAAAGAGCACAAAGATATCTTTTAAATCCAGTAGAGCAAGTGACCTGACAACGTCTGGATTGAAAACTGCAGAATTTCAATTTTTTTAACCATTTTTAGTTTAGGGGTTGTTTTGAGGTTTCTCAAAGCTGCAAGGTAGTTGAGTTAGATATTTTTAGAAAGTGCATAAAGAGATTTTTTAAATTCAGTTGAGAAAGTGACCTGACAACGTCTGGATTGAAAACTGCAGAGTTTCAATTTTTTAGATATTTTTTGGTTTAGGGGTTGTTTTCAGCTTTCTCGAAGCTGTAGGGTAGTTAAATTATATATTGTTAAAAAGAGTGCAAAGACGCCTTTTAAATTCAGTTGAGCAAGTGACCTGACAACGTCTGGATTGAAAACTGCAGAATTTAAATTTTTTTAACCATTTTTTAGTTAAGGGGTTGCTTTGAGGTTTCTCGAAGCTGCAGGGTAGTTGAGTTAGGTATTTTTAAAAATTGAACAAAGAGACCTTTTTAAAAAAGTAACCTGACAACGTCTTACAAGACATGAGGGGTGCAGTAAGTAGTTGTAGTTGATCATAAAACGTATTTTGAGGTTGCTCTTATATGACACATGTCTCCTGATGTCTCTTAAAATCACAGCAACAAAACCTCATATGCAGCACAAGGAGCTGTTTTTAGACCAACTACAAGAATCGCCACAATATACTGCCAAACTTCATTCAAAACATTGAATTTGTGTCTAGTGATAACATCTTTTGCAGTTAGGATGTAAAGCTAGGGGGTGAGAGAAGCTTAAGGAAATAAATGGGTTAGTTAATATATATTAAAAATAATACCATTTAGAGCAAAGCAGTCACGAAATACGAATTTGCGGCTTTTAGATCTAAGTTCCACTCACTATTTTATAGGTATTCAGGATTAGGAGCTACCTAGTTAAGAAGGAGAGACAGGAGGTTGATGTATTTGAAAAATCACAACTTTTGAAATACGAATTTGCGGCTTTTAGATCTAAGTTCCACTCACTATTTTATAGGTATTCAGGATTAGGAGCTACCTAGTTAAGAAGGAGAGACAGGAGGTTGATGTATTTGAAAAATCACAACTTTTGAAATTGGGGTTTGCTCTAAGATTTGTGTTTCACTAAATATAGTTAAGGAGGTTTTTTTATACTGGAGCTTTTCCATCCATCTTGGGATCAATCGTCCAGTATTTGCATGATACGCCAAGTTACTAGATTGGGGACACTTACAAACGAACAGGTTAAGGAGTTGATAGAGGAAGTTAAAAAATCATAAGTAACATTCAAAACGTAAAGCACAGCAGCTGCGAATATTTTTTAGCGGGTGAAGGTGTATATGTATTTAAACATTTATAACTTTTAAACGAAAACAGCTGCGAACATCCGAATTTTAGAATTTAGTTCAACCAAATATTTTTTTTTTGAGTAAGTAGGTCTAAATGATCAAGAAGTTAAAAGAAAGGTTACGAACAGTTATGCGGTTTTAGGATTGTGTTTCCACTAATTCCTAATTTGTAAGGAGGCGAGGATAATGAGGTTATGAGGGAGAAACTATAGATGTAAAAGAATAATAGAGAAACTTTTTAATGAATGCATCTATAAATATACCGATTTCAAATTTGATCTGCAGAATTTGTTTTGCAGGTTTTGAATTTTTTATAAGAGTGCATTTTGTACTATTAACTATAGATGGTTAGTTAGGTTCTTGAACTTAGTAGGAAGTACTTAGTTTAAAATTATTGAACCCTCTATCAATTTAGATTTACTGCACTGTCTATATTTTAATATTTTGATAACTGACATAGAAAGAACTAGTGCTAATTGCACCTAAAATATAAATCTTTGAAATGGCAGTAAGATAAAAGTACAATAATATGTAATTTTGAAGAGAGAAAAATATCATTCCAATCAATAAAAATAAAGTAACCAACATCAAATATGACGACTACAAAATTTTAATTAACCTGTGATGCTGCAGTACAGTTAAATACTGTGGAAAAGTGCCCAAAAGGATTCTTTGAATATAGTAAAAAACTGACAACGTCAAGAATAAAAACTGCAGAATTTAAAATTTTTTAATCATTTTATGTTTAGTTAGTTAGATATTTTTAGAAAGTGCATAAAGAGATTTTTTAAATTCAGTTGAGAAAGTGACCTGACAACGTCTGGATTGAAAACTGCAGAGTTTCAATTTTTTAGATATTTTTTGGTTTAGGGGTTGTTTTCAGCTTTCTCGAAGCTGTAGGGTAGTTAAATTATATATTGTTAAAAAGAGTGCAAAGACGCCTTTTAAATTCAGTTGAGCAAGTGACCTGACAACGTCTGGATTGAAAACTGCAGAATTTAAATTTTTTTAACCATTTTTTAGTTAAGGGGTTGCTTTGAGGTTTCTCGAAGCTGCAGGGTAGTTGAGTTAGGTATTTTTAAAAATTGAACAAAGAGACCTTTTTAAAAAAGTAACCTGACAACGTCTGGATTGAAAACTGCAGAATTTCAATTTTTTTAGATATTTTTTGTTTTGAGCTTTCTCGAAGCTGTAGGGTAGTTAAGTTATATATTGATAAAAAGAGCACAAAGGGGTCTTTTAAATTCAGTTGAGCAAATGACCTGACAACGTATGGATTGAAGACTGCAAAATTTCAATTTTTGTAGATATTTTTTGGCTTAGGGGTAGTTTTGAGGGGTTTCGAAGCTGCATGGCGGTTGTTAAAAAGAGCACAGAGATGTCTTTTAAATTCTGTTAAACGACTGACCTGACAACAACAAGATTGGAAACTGCAGAATTCTCTCTTTTTAATAATTGTTTGCTTTAGGGGTTGTTTTTGGGGTTGTTGAAGGCGTTGTGTGGTTGAGTCATATATTTTTAAAAGGTGCATAAAACGGTCTTTTAAATACAGTTGGAAGAATTAACTGACAACGTCAAGATTAAACACTCCAGAATTTCAATCTATTTTTTTTTTAATAGGGGTTTTTTAGGTATTTCGTATTAAATAGCGGTTGAAAGGCCATAATATAGGTTCACAAAGCTTTAATTTTTTTTGAGTCATATTTATTACTTACTTGGTCCACTATAATTTTCGCAAATCTAAATCTCAATCTCTTGCCAACTTCAGCCGCGTCTTTTAATCATACTAATTTTTTGGATCTACCCCTCTTTTCATGACATTTTACATATCAAGATGAGGGCTAAATGTTAAGTGAAATATTTAGTGTGATAATTCTTTTTTGGGAAAGGGTTTATTTCTTTTAATTTTTGCCCTTGTTTAAGGAAGTGTTTTTTTTTGTTAAGGGAGGTGGCATATTATATGAAGATGAATAGTCCATAAAAATAAAAATGGGGTCTGCAATTTTATTTGTCATTATTTTTTTTAATAACAGTTGAGTGCTTCTTTACATAACATTTTTAGTCAAAACAAGGGTCCCAAAATTTATTATTTTTTAGTCTGTTTATAGTCATGCAAAAATATTTAGTACCAAAAATTTTTTTTTTATCGAGAGGAGTTTGGCGTAAATAGACTGTTTTTTATTTTAAACCTTTTGTTATTACTATCAAAAACTTACTCAGTTTTATTCCGCTTCTGTTAACACTCCCCTCTTCTTCCTTTCTTGGGCCCTTTTGAGCCAACCTCCAATAGTCGATTCTATTGCTTTTTTATTGCAGGACAGTCTGAGTTTTCAGTTGCCTCTAAAAATTCTTAAAGTTAGGTGGTAAAGATTACTAATTAAAGCGTTTAGTGTTTTTGAATTGCACAATATATCAAAAGGAATCAAAATTACTAAAAATTAAGTTAGGTCCCAATGAGCATTATCAGAAACCTCTGGTGACAAAAATTTATATAATTATTATAAAGAGGGTTCCATTAATGCCCTAGGATATTTAGAGGTTTCCTACAAGAATTGAGTTTGTATATTTGTTTTATTAAAGGTATTAATTGATGGTACCCTAAGGTAACATAAAACTGTTGTTAACAATATTTCCACGGACATCTTTATAAAAATTAAAGTCATCTGTAACAAATGTTATATAAATTGGTGTTAACAATGTTTCCACCAACATATTAATAAAAATATAAGTCATCAGTGACAAAAGTTATATAAATTGGTTTTTGAAATCTTTCTGTTAACCCATCTATAAAACCGTAAGTAACTATCAATTAAAGATATATAGATTGGTTTTTAAAATGTTGCTATCAACTCACTTATAAAAACTTAATTTACCAACAACAAAGAGACACTTATAAAAACTTGGGAACTGACACACAATAGGTAATTATATAAATTGATGCCTGTAATATTCTTATGAACTCATTCATAAACCTTTTTTGTCCATTCTTTCTATAATGTTTTTATTAATTTCTTTGTATAGTGGTTATAATACCACTGTTTTTACAACAAAAAAACAATTTTAATTTATAACAAAACAAACAAGATTTTTTAGGTTAATTTTGTGACATCAAAAGGCTCCTTTTTGAGACTTTAAAAGGTGCGTTTTTGCGACATCAAAAGGCGCATTTTTGCGAGATACCATTCCATCATTATCTGGTTTTAATTACATCAATCTGAGAGAGATAAGAGATCCAAATCTTGAGATAGTTTTCGATGACAAATATCGGGATCGAATGCATTCTACACCCGATTCCGACCAGCGTTTTCCATGCGCGGCCACCCTGACTCAAAAAACTCATCACGTGGACCAACATGAACTTGTATAGGCAAATCTCGCTTAGACTACGTGATCCGTGTTTTGATTCGGAGAGCCCACGCATAAGAAACCCATAGATGGGAACCGTGTTTTAGAAAAAGAGAACAATATAGTAACCGTGTTAAGTTCGCAAAAATGCACCGTGAAACTTCGAGTGAATACAGTGCGTACGGCTGGTCGGCGGCAATTGTGAATACATCACCTTACGACGCGACGGAACGCAGCCTCAAGGTCCGTTTCTGCGAGTTTGACATAGTTACTATTATCCTGTTTTTCTAAATGCATTCGTCTGAGAGAGATCCAGCATACCAGGGAAATACCTGCCTGTACACCCTTCGAGCCCGCAATCTAACTATCTTCTTGAGATAGTTACCTCGTGACAGTTATGTGGGGTTGAAGGGTGTGCAGGCGGGTATTTTTCCTGGTATGTTTAGTATGCTGGATCTCTCTCAGACGAATACATTTAGGAAAAGAGAACAATGGTAACTATGTTAAGCTCGCAGAAACGGACCTTCAGTGTTCAACACTGCGCCATCTGCAGCCTTTTGTTCCAACTAGTATCATGTTTTAAAACGTTGATAAAATATTGTTGAAAGAGGTAAACAGTGGTATAATTGTATTGTTTTTTTTTTTATAGAATTGTCGTAAATTTTCGCCATTTTGGATTCCAACAATAGGTTTTTGACCAAAATAAAAACGTTATCTATGGGGTTTCAACATGTGTTTTAATCGAAATATGGCTTGTTTAGGGTTAAAAACAAAATTCAATATTTCTCCCAGAAAGCCAAGAACATATGTAAAAAAAAAAGTATTATTTAAATGATTTTTTTTCCCCCGTTTTCTCAAATATTTTTGGAGCCCATGAAAATTTTGTGAGTGTATTCGAAAACTATACAGTACACACGGGACCGCAGCTGATTATCAGAGTAGGATGACTGGGAAAACAGCTTTTATTTAACCTATGGTATATAAATATTCATATTCCTGCTTCAACTTATCTCACTTCCATTTTAATTTATTTTAGAAGATTGATAAACACCATTTTATAAATTTTTTATTTTAAAAAGAAAAAGAATAATACATAACATGCAAAGGGAATAAAGATGGAAAATTTATATTTCTAAATCGATAAAAACCTTTAATTTGTTATGTAGTGTTGTTAAAACAGTTGTAAAACCTTTTTATAATAATATCTAGACTTGAGGGTTCATAAGGAATTTTTATAACATCTATATGTTGTTTTTCTATCCATTACTATGTACCATAAATTTTTATAAGCTGGTGTTGGTCAGTTGTTTTTCAAGTCTTTTTTACTCATTTAAGAGATATATTAGAGTTATAAAATTATCACCAACACTAAATAATATAACTTTTGGTTATTTTATGAAGGTTTTATATTATTTGCTGTAACTTCTATATAGACAAAAATGCTCATTGGGGTGAAGCAGAAGGTAAAAATGTTTAAAAAAATATTCTAAAAAGAAAGAAAAATCTATCATAAGGGAATTTAAAAAAAGTGATTTAAGTTGCATATAGTTATTTTCTTCTTTTGGGTAAAAAAGGGGTGGTTAGGTTGGGGAAGATAATTGAATGGTGGTTTTCCTTCCACCCTAACAATGAATATTTTAGGGTCACATCATCAGTTATAAGTGCAGATAGTATTCGTCTAATAAACTCCTGGATATTATTACCAAGCTTTGAAAAATAGGCAACCTAAAATATAAAATTATAATAGATTTTAACCATAATAGGTTTTTGGTCATTCTTAGTCTTAGTTAACTCAATTAAAAATCAGTCAAACTTTACGAAACAATTAGCAATATCAGACTATGTTTGGACCTATTTATTTTTTAATTTTTTTTTTCTTTTTCTTTTTCATTTTTTTTTCTCAACGTTTCGAGGATGATGTTATATTCCTTTTCCGTAACTTTCCTTTATCTTAACCTTTCCTTTTTCCTTAAGTAAAAAGCTGGTTAATGCTAAAATTCAAAGTTGATACTAATGATAAGTCAACTTGCGATTTTGGCATTTTGTTTAGATACAAAATTTGGGGTTCTTTTTTTCCCACAAATGTGGATCAAATGCATTAAATGTTCAATATTCATTTTTGTAATGACTACTGCTTGAAATAATTTAAAAAAACCATCAATTTTGAGGGTAAAAAATGTCAACAAATATTGCCTGCTGTACTTACACGACACAATTTTTTCCATTTCTTTTTCTGTAAAGCTAAATATTGGTTGACTTTCAAGGCTTAAGGAAAAAGATATGGAAAAGGAATAAGCATGAACACCCACATCTGAATACGTGAGATATAATAATAAAACGTACATAAAAGGAAAAGGAATTAAAGCATGAACCAGCCTTTAAAAGACTTCCTAAAATTTACTTCTGGTTAAAGTTCAGTAAAGCTGGGTTTATACAAATAAGAACTTGTTGATGGTTTATACAGGAAATAAAATTAAAATACGAATATTATTGAACCAATTGGCACATGTTTATTAAAAATGTGTACTGTCATTTTTTGGTGTTTATTATTTTTACCAATTTTTTTTTTTTCATTTGAAATTTGTATAATTTATGCTAAAAATGTATAGAAAAACTCACATGCATATATTTTACCGCCATGTCTTACCAGGGGTGTGTCCCACCAGAAGCTAAAATGGTTGTCCAAGTCACATAACTACCTTAATCAGCATATTAATTAGTGTCAAAAACTTTACTTACCCTTCTATAGGAAAATACACCACCAGGTATCCTTACAAAAAAAGACCAAAATTATACATCTCCCGAGACATCTCCTTTTAAATTAAAAAAAAAACCTTTAAAGAAATCAGAAGTGAGGTTATATGTAAAAAATCAATGTTTCCTGACATGCACACATCCATTTTCAGATAAAATTAAGTTAAAAAGTTAGATGTTGACCATCTTTTAATTTTATTTTCTTTATTTATTTAGCCGAGGTTTTAGCTTTATAAACGTCTACAGGTATTCCTATAGCTTTAACTCTTATTTTTATTTTTTCCTGTATAAACCCAGCTTAAATTGCTAGAGCTAGAACATTTTTTTGAACTTACCATAGCTTGGTATTTTTTGTGTTCTCTAGATCAGGTAAAGTTATAAACTATCCATAACATCCTGGTCATTTTCTTGTTGGGATAGACCTCTTGAACAACCACCTCTTATTAATTTTCGATTTTTCCATTAAGTTCTAGAATTGAGAAGGATCATCAAAATAAATTGGGGTACCAGCAGCAGACAAGTTAAGGCTGATTCATAGTTAAATTCCTTTTTCTTTAAATTTAAACTGTTTTTTTTTCTTAAGTAAAAAGCTGGTTCATGCTAAAATTCCTTTTCCTTAACTTTAGTCCTTAATGTTAACACTAATTAACAGGTACACTCATGACTACTGCTTGAAATATTTAGAAAAGAACAATAAATCAATTTTGAGGTTAAAAAAACGTCAACAAATATTTAGCAGGCCGCACTTCGGCAACACTATTTTCAATTTCTTTTTCCGTAAAGTATATTGGTTAACTTTCAAGATCATTCCTTAAGGCTTAAGGAAAAAGGGTAATTATGCAGTATACGGTTTTCTTCCATTTTTGAAAAATTCTTTCTGGGGGACCTACTAGGGTCCCTAGGACCCCAAATCCGCCTGCGCCCGATTTTTTTTTAAGAGAAAAAAGGGTGCCGCCGGGGGGGATTGTAATGTGTTTTTTTATTGTTTTGGGTGGGGTTGGAATAGGTTGGGTTAATTGGACTGTGTTGGATTGAGTTGGTTTAGTGAAAACAAATTAAAAAACACAAAAAAATTGAAAAAACCACCGGCGCAGGCGGATTTGTGGTCCTAGGGACCCTAGTAGGTGCCCCCATAAAGAATTTTTCACAAAAAATCAAAAATGGCAGAAAACCGTATACTGCATAGTTACCGGAAAAAGATACGGAAAAGGAACAAGCATGAACACCTACATTTGAATACATGAGATTTAATAATTGCCAAAGGAAAAAGTTACAGTACAAAAAAGGAATTTAGGCATGAATCAGCCTTTATTTTCAGGGTCATCCTGTCTCTGTCGCTTGAATCCCATAGTTTGCAAGTTTACGGTGTTTAGCCATAATTTAAAAGATGTATATGAAAATAGGATAAAATAATATTTAGTGTACGTACCTCTAAAAACACTTTTTTCTAAAAAAAAACACCTAGCGTCCATCCACTCACAGCATAAAAATACGTCGATAAAACCATACGAAATGGCGTGACTGATCGATTGGCAATCAAACCAACACGATCAGTACCGAGGTCACGTGATTATTATGTAGTTAATAGAAACGATTACCACGTGATTGCCACAAAAAAATTACCAGAGCAAAAGGCATGCGATGAAACGAATGATCCCGAACATTGTATGGCATGCAATAGAAGGCGCCTAATAGATATAGTCGTGAAGCGCGCGTCTTCGAATTACTTTCATGGTAGCCGTGGTGTAAATAGTTGCGCTCTTGTACTTTTTTACTTAAAGCCTAGTAATACACATATTTCGTAGGTTCGCATCCCGGTCGAGTCATAATTTTTTTTATTTTACTATTTTTTAAATATTTATTAATGACGTTTTAGATAGGTAGGTTCATTAACATTCATCACATAAATATATATTTTTATTTAATTTTCCCTTACAAAATGAATGTCTTTTTAACGTACTCTACTGGATGTTTTTTAAACATACACAGTTTGACCTATAGAGTCCTCAATTAACATACCTAAGTGACTCTTTAAAAACCGTTTTTGAAGGTTCCAGCGGAACTTTTTTTTATAGATTGATTGAGACGTCGCGGGAAAGCACTTAGGTCTTCCTGCAAAAAAAACCGCATCAAAACTCTTAAAACCTGTTCAAGTATTCAACAGATATTAATTAAGAGATTTGATTAGCTCGACGAGATTTCACCAGCCAGATTTTTGCATCGTGAAAACTTGTGAAAACTGATCAGCTTTCACCATATTTTCACGAGAAACAATTTTTGGCACTCCAGAATTGACAAGATATTAATAAAAGATGTTTCACAAACTGCGTCAAAAACATATTACCTATATCTGGTAAAATTTTGTCAAATATCTTCAAGAGATTTGATGCGGTATTTTTGGCAGAGCTGGAACGTCCCCGACCTATGCGTACTTAAAAAGTACATCCCAGGGACGTCCGGTGTTGTTAGGGTCATCACTCGTCAAACCTTTTGAAAAAATCTGCCTGGTAGAACCGTAGTATAGAAACGTATAAAGTATTCATACTTTTCTATTTCAAATTTTGTCAAATATTTGCATATTGTTCTGGTCGAATAATCGCAAAGTATCCGTGCTTATAAAACCTTTTAAAATATTTGCATGTAATACTCGTCAAATCTTTTAAAAAATACTGCTGGGGGAACCGTATAAACTATATTTTTTTGCTCTTCCTGCTTGTTACTGCTTATAAAATCTTGTAAAATATTTGCATATAATACTCGTCAAATCTTTTTAAAAAATGTGCTCATAGAAACGTGTAAAATTCCTATACTTTTATTCCTTCCTGCTTATTAATGTTGATAAAACCTTGTAATATATTTGCTTGTAATACTCGTCAAGTCTTTTAAAAAATTGGGCTCCTAGAAGCGCGTAAACTCTCCTTACTTTTTGTTCCTTCCTTCTTTTGTTAATATTGATAAATTTAAAATATTTGCTTGAAATACTGGTCAAAAAATTATGCTAGATCGCTGCAATTAAAACTTATAGAATCTTATAAAACATTAAATTATAATGCTCGTCAAATCTTTTAAACAAATGTGCTGGTAGAACCGCAATAGAAACTTATAAAGTCTCGATACTTTTCTTCCTTATTAAATCTCGTAGAAACCTGTGCTTATTAAACTTTGTCAAAACTTGTAGAAATAAGAACATTATTTGCGGATAAAATCAGGTCAAAAGTTCAAGCTCATATAACCTGATATAATCTTAGCAACACTCGAAAATTTTAATTTTTATTCTTATAAAATTTTTTTAACTCTTGCCCATTTCAAAAAATTTTTATAGATTGATCCTCATAAAACCTCGTCAGCATTTACAAGTCACGATTTTTGCCGCAAAGAATCTCTTAGACCTTATAAAATCTCATAAAATCTAATGAAACTGTTATCAGTTTTGACAAGGTTTTATGCGGTTTTTTTTGGCAGGGGACCTCCATACTTTTGTTCCTTCCTGGTTATGAATGTTAACAAAACTTTGTAAAATATTTACTTGTAATACTGGTCAAATCTTTTAAAAAACTGTGTCATTTTGCTACAATGGGAACCTATAAAATCTTGTAAAATACTAAATTTGTAATACTCGTCAAATCTTTAAAAAAATGTGCTGGTAGAAAAACTCTATACTTTCGTTCCTTCCTGTTTGTTAATGCTTTTAAAACCTTGTAAAATATTTGCTTGTAATTCTCGTCAAATCTTTTAAAAAATAATGCCATTTTGGTGCAATGTAAACTTATAAAATCTGGTAAACAAATCTTTTAAAAAAATGTGCTGGTAGAACCGCAATAGAAACTTATAAATTCTCCATACTTTTCTTCATTATTCAATCTCGTAGAAACTCGTGCTTGTTAAGCTTTGTCAAAACTTGTAGAAATAAGAACATTATTTGCGGATAAAATCAGGTCAAAAGTTCAAGCTCATATAACCTGATATAATCTTAGCAACACCCAAAAACTTAAATTTTTATTCTTATAAAATCTTTTAAAGTCTTGCCCATTTTGAGAAGTCAAAAGTATTCTACATTGATCCTTATAAAACCTTGTCAGCTTTTACAAGTCACGATCTTTGCCGCATACAATCACTTAGACCTTATAAAATCTCATAAAATCTAATGAAAATGTTTTCAGTCTTGACAATTTTTCATGCGGTTTTTTTGGCAGGGTTATGGTAATTTTGATGGTCACTTGAAAAACAACAAAATTTTTTTAACTGGAAACTCAACTGCTGTTGTTCCCAAATATGCAAAATTAAAAAAAATTTGCGACTTTAAACTAAAAGCTTCTCGTGTCTTAGGGTCAAGCAATGGACGACAAGTAAATTTAAAGTTAATCTATTTTAACAAAAGACAAATAAGGTTCCTTAGACAAAACATTTTTAATGCAAAAGTTAGTGTAAAGTCAGTAATTTTTCTAATTTTCCACTTTAAATATTTTGAGAACTTTTGCTCTTAAAAAAATTGTCTTAAATGGTTATAATAAAAAATGTATTTCCATGTAAGAAATTAAGGTTTCGATTTCAAAAAATAATGTTGACCTTAAAATAACTATTAAAATTGACATCCAGGTAAAATTTAAGGTAACTTTAAATAAATTTATATTTATAAAACTTTTTCTTAAATCATTTTTTTTTGTTTTTTTTCTCTATAGTTTTTGAGATATTTAGGTCTTGTGGACACCCTGTGTGCCATATAAAATATTTAAATACAAATCATTGTCGAAAACAACTTTCACAAACTATATCAAAAAGGACATTTTGTATTTTCTTTAAAACGCTGTATGTTTTTTAATATTAAATATTAATCATCTAGTGGATTCCAAACAACATTTCTTGTTCAAATACCGGGTGGGCTTTAAGAAACCGAACAAAAGATTTTTTGCTATAACTACGGTACTTAGCCGATTTTTACAAAATTGACGGTATTTTCAAGACATTTGGTAAGAGAGAAAAATTAGTAAAAAGAAATTATTATATAAGATTTGTCCCATGAGTTATCATGGAATTTCCCAATACCAAAATTGGAGATCTTAAGTTTGGTATATTTAGGAAGAATTTTGTTGGTGACGGGGGGGGGGGGGGGTCAAGAGTTGGCAACTGCATGTTAGATAAAAGTAGCCATTTTAAAATTGAGTGGTTTTAAAAGTTATAGGTACCAAAAAATCTTTTGTGCGGTTATTTATGGCCCACCTGGTATGTCCCATTCATGAGTGAGGTTAAATCAAAAAAGACCATGTTAAGGAAAAAAACAGCACTTTTAATTTTCGAATAAGTGAAAAAATTGGAATAAAAATTACTTTTTATGGTCTAGTAGTGATGTCTTCTTTTATTGAAATAAATTTATTTTGCAAATACCTAATATACCATACGGAGCTCTTTTATTTTTAAAATTCACAAACTGTTTATTTGCTCTATTGACATTTTCAAAAGAAATTATATTTTTTCGTGACAAAATTAACTTCGGTGGAAGCCCTGTTAAAACAAAGCTTTGTTCCAATACTTTTCTAATGAATAGAGACATAAAGCTATTTGTAACTCATCGCGGTATACGTATCCGCATCTAGCGAGAACCAAGCACATTAATTGGTCAGAAACTTGTACCATGTTCGAAAAGAACAGATATATGCTAATCTAAGGTGTTCTTGAACGCGATAGGTGTTGAGATGCGTTAGGTATCACGTATCGTATCTCAGCACCTATTGCGTTCAGAAACACCTTAAATTAGTGCTACGTGCTACAAGTTTCGGACCAATCAATGTGCTGGATTCTCGCTAGATGCGGATACGTATACCGTGATGAGTTACAAATGACTCCATAAAGCTTAACTCACCGACGAATAGGACACACAATTTTCCACATTTTTTATTTATTACTTCACCTTTTGTCAGAGAAGAAACAAAAAATGTAAAACTTGAAAACAGTAAAAGATAAACTCAAAACTATTGAAATTACAGCAGTGGGACAGAAACCCAAAAGTCGTCTTCAAGAGGAAATAGCATACATTTTGTAGTAAATTTGCAGCAATTGAGAATCATGGGGATAATTGTAGAATGAACTGTATGATTCAAAACATTTTCCAACAAAGAAAATTTTTTCAGAAACAACTAAAATGTTATAAATTTGAAAAATTTTCTTATCTTTTGTAAGGCAATAGGTATTTTCATTAGAATGAGTTAAAACGTTATATTTCAAGTTTCTATATAGTAAACATTTATATTGTTTGCAATTATTATTTGAATAAGCTAGTGGTATAGGACCATTTAAATGCTCTAATTTACATTCATAACAAAAATCGTTCATATCCTTTAGAGATGCAAAATTTGCTTTTGATAATCGACAATAAAGTTGTTCAAGTAGTTTGGAGGGGGAGTTAATAAAAAGTTTTAATTATCCAAGAAAATTTTCAAAATGAAAAGCTGATATATTATCTAAGGATCCATACAAAATTGCTTCTTCGCTTAAGTGACACAAAACATGAACATTGTAGACTAAATATTCAAGACCATAAATTTCTTTACAATGATTTACAAAAATGTCCATCAAGTTTTTAACTGAATCACAACCAATTTTATCCAAATGTCTTTCAGATAATAATACTCGGCTAGCAAAATGTAATAATAAAAAGTGCTCATATATAGCTTTATCAATTTTATCTTTCTAAACAAAAGGTCCTACATACAATAGGATTGTGCGAAATTCAGTAGCCTTGTATCGTGGAAGTTAAGATAAAACTCTAGGTTTTCTGTTAAATTCAGACGTGATATAAGGATGAAGACTAAGTAAACTCTCAGAAATATTTTTCACATAGTTACTGGCCAATCGAATTGGTACTTGTCCGCTCGTCCATGAGGTCAACAATTTTTTCATGACACCTAAGCATAAACAGTGCTTGTAATCCAAAGGGAATTTTGATACCATACCAATATTCGATTGTACTATGTACATAAATATTGTAAGTTTTTCCTTGAAAATTTATTTAAACCGTTATTTATTAAATTAATTAATTCAGAAATAAAATCTTCCAAATAGGATGACAAAGGTAACGGCTTTGATTTTCCGAAGAATACTCCAATTGCGAACAGTTTTCTGTTAACACCTTTATGAATGATTAAACCAAGTATGGGCCAAAATTGAATCGAACTACTTTTAAATAAATAAAGCCCATCAATATTAAATGAAATACTTATGACATCAGATTCAAACCAAGGATTTTTAGTTAAAAAAAGTTTAATATTGTGTTCTAAACCGATGTGAACGTATTCTCCAGACTCCAATTTCTTTATAGGGATTTTTTTAGGAGTGCCCAATAAGGTTTTTGAGCTTAAAGGTAATTCAGGGTGAAGTGGTGAAAGACAATGTAGAAAGTCATTTAAACTTGAACGTGGCGTTTTATTTCTTAAAGCCCACTATCTAATGATATTCCTTTCATCGTTTTTTGCCACACTTTCGCATTCAATTTTTTCATAATCTGTATACATTTCAGTGTCTTCAAATACATTATAATTACAAAAAAAATTATTACCGTCTAAATTATTTAAGTCGTCATTTAAACAACAACAACATTAACTGAATCGTCTAAATTAGTTGGGCTGCAGTTTCAAGATTGAACATTAACTGAATCGTCTAAAGGAGGAGGCACACATTACATGCATTCTGGCCAGCACACGATCTTTTTGAAATTTTGATATGTTGTAGGAAATTTAATTCTGGTCAGCCTTTAACTACGACAAAATCCTTAGACACGTACAGTTTCAAAGATATTAATGTTCAAAGTTTGATATTTTTACGATTTTTTTTCTAAGTATTTAGCGATCTACTGATGTTTTTTTTCATAATTCTGACGGGTTATGTCAGGCAATTATTTTTTTTGGTTATGCTGTCTTTCAATGTGATTTTACACGGAAAACCTTTCAAAAATCGTAGTATAGGACCCAACAGTAAGCGATTTTTAATTTTCGTAAGACGCACAACGTTGCGATAAAGATTGTATCAAGAGATTAACAATACAGTGTGAAAATAAGGTACGTATATCGTATGCGTAAATCTTTAGCGCTTTCGTTTATTGCTCTAAAACGACTCACGCGTACTCCAAAATATATCCGGAAAGGATTTGGATGTTCGATTATGTACTCCTGCTCCGAGTAGAGTGTTCGGTTTTCCGATTCTGCTGCTCCGGATTTGAAATAGATCGATCTTTCTGCTTCCGCAAAATCGCGAGAGTAGAGGCTAGAGCAAAACAATGTCATGACCGTACTTTTTTGACAACAATTTTATCTTATTTTTTTGTTGTTTATAAACTTTTTGTGGGTCAAAGAAAAAAATGGAATTGTTCCTCATTTTTTCTACTTCCTCCGAGAAAGAAATGTTTGTCCACTGGTACTCGATAGGGGTAGAACCCAAAAGCGGGCCAAAATACGCAATTATATGTTTGAGGTGGTCCCCGAGTATTCTGAGGGGGAAGTAAGCAAAATAAAAATAATTTAGAAGGCTAGGTACAAACGACTAGACTACTTTTATTTTTCTAATTAATATTCGTTTCTTTTTTCTCTTTGTGGACTCGAGCCTTTTTCAAACGGCTGCCGACTGTAAGTGAGGTTAAAATGTAATTTTTCAAGCAAATGGCGTGTTCGATAATCACTCTTTTCGCGAGCACTCCGGTTGGGATTCAGAGCTCCTGCGGGTAGATTCGTGACGTCACAGCGCTATAAGATAAGGAAACAATTTTAAAAATCGTACCTACCTTTTGCAGTTTTCTCTTGTCGAGTGAGCTATCTGCTTCCAGACCTATATAGGTACTCAACTTGTGGATTGGATCTTGAATTTATAAGACGGTTTTGACGAAATTAACATTTTTTTCAAACGGAAGTCACGGCTTTCTTGATTGCTCATTTCCCGGTTCCTCGATGCTTTTCCGGTCTGTCCTTGTAAAGCATTATTTTCCATACAAAAAAGAATATATTTGTTTCCATCCTCCGTTTTCTCTATGATACTCGATATCTAAGGAAAAGTAACATTTCAAGTTACGAGCTTAGCTGCTCGCTACTTTTTTCCTATAGTAGAAGTCAGTGATTCTTGCAGGTTGCCAAAACAGCAAGTTTAACATATAGGTAGTGCATGAATCAATCTTGTGATCCTCATATCACATATTCTGCATTGAACATTCAACGCTACTTCAGCAAGTCTGAAGCAACGCCTGTGTTCTTGGGCGAAATTTAATCTCATTTTCGAAAAAAAATCTCCGTGCTCCATTTGAATTACATACGAAACAGTTTTTTGAAAAACCGAAAAAAATTCAAAACAACGACACAAGAACGTGACACCGGTAACAATATAATATTATGACAATGATTAACAACATGTCAGAAATTATACCAGGGGAAAAATATATCAAATTTTGTATGGAATTCGACCAGGGCCTTAACTACATAAAAAGCTGACCACCATGAAATATAAATGACTATCTGCTAGTGGAATATCTATTAAAACATCGGTAAACCGCTAATTCTTTAGCAGAAAAATAGCAAAAAAGTTCAACTTCGAGCACTAATATCTCCGAAACTATACGTGTCCAAGGATTTTGCCCCATTTAAAGGTTGTCCAGAATTAAATTATCTACAACATATCAAAATTTCAAAAAAATCGTATGCTGGTCAGAATGCATGTAATGTGTGCCTCCTCCTTAGTTGGGCTGCAGTTTAAAGATTGAACATTAACTAAATCGTCTAAATTAGTTGGGCTGCAGTTTAAAGATTGGACATTAACTGAATTAACCAAATCACGCTTACAAGTGATGTTTGTAAAGTTTTCTAATTCCCGGTTAACTCTTCTATATATTTGTCCCTTTCCCACCGCTTCTTTATAATATTTGGGTGTATGGCTATTCATATTTTATTCAAAGCAGCTTAAGTCTCTGTGTAATTCAATCTAAAAAAAGTATAAAAATAATAATTGCCCTGGAAAACCTAGCATTAATTTTTTGGTTAGCAATAGCTAAACACTTACACTTTTTTTAATAACCCTTAAAAATGTTTTTCTCAAAAACTTTATTATACTATTTAAGTCTATTGTTAAAAGTCAATATTACTAGGAAGTTAAAAAAATATATACAAACAATTCATTTTTACCGTTTTTTGCAGGAATGCCCCCTGGAAGAAAAATTATAATAATATGATACATCTTTAACTAAGCCAGAGATAACCTAGATAATATAGTGACCCTATGAGCACCCTAAGACGCTATCAAAATTCCAAAAAAGGAATCACGTTTAAAACATTAGTAAAATTAAGGAAAATATCAATAAAATACATTTTTATATTATTCTAATATATCTTTAAGCCTGGTCATTACTGCAAAGAAATAATTAAAAATTAACTATTTTTATGTTCTTATTTTTCATGTTTAAAGTGTACTCTTGAAAATCAATACCATACCAAACTTACCTAATTTAAGTTTGCTAAATCTTGCTTCTTAATTCGAGTTTTGGCATGTTTCAACCATTATTTAATAATTTTCTCAACAGCAAGTTGGTCAAACTGAAAGTCAGTGGAAACAGTTTCTAAAAAATGTGCTAAATAAAAATAGTTTTAAAACTTGCGTTGCGAAGTTAAAGAAGTTGGTTTTTGCAGTTAATGACATAAACCTGAATATCTCAGGAAATAATTCATAAAGTGCCTGCTGGCGCCACCTTTTTTCGGTCGTCTAGCTATTTCAACCAAAAATGATAAAGAAAATTTAAAAACTTACGAAAAACAACTTTGTAAATTTGAAGCTCTGAAAATGCTATTTTCAGGCTCTTTCCCCTTTTCTTTACGGTTGCGTCCAAAATAATTATATTTAAGAGCTAACTCATCAGTCATAAGGTGTCTCAGGATTCGATTTGTCTTATGTTTTTATTTGACAGATACTGGATCTACACAAAAAAAGGAAAAATTGGTAGACAATACAAAATTATATTAAAAAGAAAAACTTCAGAATTAAGTGATTAAACCCTGTTAAACCAGTATCATTTTAAATTATTGTGTGTTGAATTACAAACACAGCCTAAAAATGGAGCTAAAATAGAACAACCACGACCATTAGTAATATTATGTTAAGTGTGTGTAATATACTATTAGGACATTTAAAAAACTTGTTGTTTTAAACCAATGTAAATACAAAAGTGAAAAATCCCTTTTGAATTTAATTTTTTTATCAGTAATATCGTGTGGTCCCAACAATAAAGCTATGATAACAATGACATTTACCAGGTGTTTTTGTTGAGCTACACTAACAAAAATGGTACCAGCTTTAATTCCAGATCCTCAATATTAGTAACAGGAAATTTAACTGGAAAGTCATCTGGCAGTGCTTTTTTGATTGTGTTCCCTTCTTCTGATCTTCCACTTTTATTTAGAATTTCCAGAATTTTTTTATTTTGTTCCTTAACCAGTAATACATTATGTAGAATCGTCTTTATTAAAGCTAAAATTGCAAAAAAATATATATCAATGTCACAATGAACTTATGTTATCGTCGGAAAAAAAATGAGCAATATTGGATTTTTATTTTAAAGTTATCGATGAAAAAAAAGCAAATCTATAATACGTACCTATTTGAATGTAAGTCACCATCTACTTATTTAGTGGTAAATGGATTATTGTTTTTTGTTTTGTACAAGTCTTATTTACAATGCCACTCCCTGGAAACCTTCCTTACTTTTATCATCTACGGTAGTCGGGACTGTAGGAGTAGTATTTAGGACATGATCCACCACGTCATGTACAGTATTTTTGAGTTTATTGCCATCAGAGTTGAGCGGCGAATCTTTGGAGTTACTTTGAGCAGTGCTTTGTTCGGAATCTATGTCATTATCTACAGACTGACTTTCTATATCTAAAAAATATTCATGTAGTATAGTAGTTTACCTAACAAGTGCGGAAAATGTCACTTTTCCGCATGCGATTGCAGATGGTCGCATGACGCAACAGCGGAGTGCGGCCAGTAATCAAGTGTGGAAAAGTCACTTTACGCGCGTGTTAGGTATACTATTTTTTCTATAAGCGTGAGGAAAAAATTAAAAATTTAACTCAAAAAACTACTTATATTTAAAACATTTTAAGAAATCAATTATTACAGGTTTGTTTGTACTTTGTTGCTATCGTGATTTGAAATGCCAAATCTAAACCGTCTGTGTTCATTTTTGTGTGGCACTGACAATGAGGATTTATACCAGGGACATTAAAAAACTATTATTTGAACATATTTTACTTATTTTACTTTTATTCAAAATATAGCAGAATTTCAGTTGATTTGACTATTTTTAGGTTATTTCGTGTACTAAGAAATATATTTGCAAAGATTTAAATATTATAGGACACCTCAAAATTATAGCAAATTTACTTTTCCGCACTAGTGCGGAAAAGTGGCTTTCAACACTAAAATGCCTGCGGAAAAGTGGACTTTTTTTATTTTTACACATAATTAAGTCATGTGCAAAGGATATATTTCATTTATTAGTTAACACCAACTAAACATTTGGTATGTAAAGAACAAAATTGTAAGGGGGATAAAGCACTTTTATTAGTATTATAACTGATAATTGTTCAAGTTTTACATACAAATAAGTAGATTGTCAGCCAAATTTTTATATCAACAATTTTTATAGATGAAATTACTGAAAATGTTATTTGTTCATTTGTAGGTAAAACTAAGGAAGTTGTTTAATATATATGCTTAACAAACATACCCTTTTCTTTAATTTTTTTTAGAATTAGTGGCCTCGCAAATTTCCTTTCTTCCTCGGTTTCAGAATCAGTAGTATTGTATTTGGAGGGTTTAACATTAGCTATTTTTAGTTTTTGTTTAGCTTTATTAAAGTCATCTAAAAATAAAAACAATATACAAGACACCCTTTTTTGTCATAATTTCAGGGATTCCACCCAAAATTGAAAATAACAAAGTGATCAAGTGACTTGACTTTTCAGAAAAAAGAAACTAGAAAGTAACCAAAAATTTAAGTGACTAAAATTAGAAAAAAGTTGTCGTAAAATGATGTTTTAAACAATGGTTTTTTTTATTTTGTTTTTAAAGCTTTATTGATTTTCAGAGTTTCCACCAAAATCTTCAATTCAAAATGGCATAATAGAAAATTATATTTCAAATTTAAAAAAAAACAATTTTAACTTTTTGCTTGGGTGTCTTTTAGACGTATAGCTACACTTGTGTAAAATTTTAGATGAAAAAATAGTTTTTTAAATATAGCGAGTCAAAAGTCTCATATTTCACTTAATTTGATGATGTTTCACATATTTTCCTGAGGAATAGTTGACAGGTAAAAATATTTTGTTAAACGCTTCTCTGGAAAAAAGATATAGGAATAGATAGACCGCCTTCACGAGATAGGTCAAATTGCAGCAAGTTTTTTACTTTTTACATACGTCTAGTATAAAATAAGCAAAATAGAAAAATAAAATAAAGTTAACTAAGGCGTATTCTCAGATTTTTTTAAATGTATTTTATTAGCTACATAATATATATTTTTTTAATCATTAAAAATGGACAGTTTTTTAAATTTTTGTCCCACCTGATATAATAACAACAGCAAGTAAAATTGAAAATCGTTATTTTTGGCAACTATACTTCCAAATATGTTGGGAATTTGGAACCTTTGGTTGCACTAAAACAAAATTATGATTGTTTTCCATAAACCAAAACTACACTTTTTTGCACTCGACGCGCGTTTCGCTAACAACGTTAGCATCATCAGGAGACGATAAACAATGAACTAAATTAATCTACGCTCTATCTTATATACAATCCTTTAGTGGGCGGAGATAAGACTAATAATTTGTGATTGATCACGATTTTTTATCCTATCTATTTTTGGATTTAATGATTTCCATACTTTCATATGCATTCAAAAGTCTTTTGTTTGGTACACTTTTTAGAAGTTTTAGGTTATCTAATGTGAATCTATGATTGTTTTCAAAAGCATGCTCGGCCACATTTGACTTTTCTGTTCTTCCGTATTTTAAGTGTGCTAAGTGTTCTTTAAAACGTGTTTGAATAGAGCGTCTCGTTTGGCCAACATATTTTTTGTCACAATCCATGCAACTAATTTCGTAAATTCCACTTTTTTTTAGAACTGTAGTTTTATCCTTGGGATTTCCTAGTAAGGTTCTTATTGTGTTACCGGATTGATATACTAATTTAAGACCGTTGTTATTAAATACTTTGTGTAATCCTTTCGTATAATTAGGATTATAAGGAATTGATACAAATTTTGAGTCGCAGGTATCTTTTTGTCTGAAAAAGGTAGAATTCCGAAAGGTCTTTTGAAAAGAATGTTTATTTATCAGCTTATTTATTAAGCCTTCGTCGTAACGGTTTTCGCCAGCTATATTCCTAATCCTATTCTTTTCTGCTTCAAATCTTTCTTTTTTTAAGGGGAAATTTACTAATCTATATGTTAAAAAGTGCAAACTTGCAAGCCTATGTTGTAAGCAATGAAAGGAGTCATTTGGAATATACCTGTTGGTGGCCCTGCCTTTTCTGTATAGGTCAAAGTCCAATTTATTTTTATTTTTTATAACTAAAGTGTCTAGAAATGGCAGTGTACCGTTGTTCTCTGTTTCATAAGTAAATTTAATAGTGGGAAATTTGTTATTTATTTTTTCCATAAAATTTTCAACACTAGTTACTTTAGTGTTGAATACTGCAAACATATCATCTACATACCTGAACCATACTCTGGGGAAATACTCAAATTCTTTACTTATATCTGATTCAAATTTGCTCATAAGTAGGTTTGCGATAAAAGGTGATAAACTATTACCCATTGTGGTTCCTTCTAATTGCTGGTAGTAGTTATTTTTATATTGAAAGTAATTTTGATTCATGCAGAGTTTTGTTAAAGATAGGTATTCTAAAGTCTGTCTTCTAGATTGTTTTTTCTTAGTAGTTCCTCCAGGTATTGTAAGGTATTGGGGATCGGCACACTAGGGAACAACGAACTAACATCAAACGAGATTAAAATTTCACCTTCTTGGAGTGAAATATCTTTAACTTTGTTGATAAATTCAAGGGAATTTTGAACAGAAAAACCTTTTTCCTTTATCGGTAAATTTTCAAACTCGTTTGCTAGCCATTTCGAAATGTTGTAAGTAGGTGATCCTACAGCAGAAACTATAGGTCTAACCGATTTTCCAGGCTTGTGGATTTTCGGAAGACAATACAGTTTCGGCATAGTGGGATTGCTTACTTGTAGTTTATATTTAATATTGTCAGTAATAATATTGTTACATTTTTTAATTGTGTTTTTTTCTTACTTCTAAAAAGTGTACCAAACAAAAGACTTTTGAATGCATATGAAAGTATGGAAATCATTAAATCCAGAAATAGTTTAAATAAAGATAAAGGACCCATCCCGTTTAGTACACTTTATTCTTTGGTTGGATTAAAAATCGTGATCAATCACAAATTATTAGTCTTATCTCCGCCCACTAAAGGATTGTATATAAGATAGAGCGTAGATTAATTTAGTTCATTGTTTATCGTCTCCTGATGATGCTAACGTTGTTAGCGAAACGCGCGTCGAGTGCAAAAAAGTGTAGTTTTGGTTTGTGGAAAACAATCATAATTTTGTTTTTATACTTCCAAAGCAAAGGTACGTTAAATGTCGTCAATATAACGTTACAAACGTTACTATCACGTTGCAATGACGTTATCCAACGACAGTTGCTATAACCACAAATATAATATATTTTTTTGGATGTTTTAAAAAATATATATGCAGCAACCAAATTTAAGTTATGGTTAATTGGTGAAAATTTGATGGAATGATTGATTCACATACCGGAGACACCAATCACCTACCAGTTTTATAAAATATTCTGCTTGTCGAGCACAGCTTCCATGTCTCATTTATTTCTGGTTTGGGATTGAGTAATATTTTGTTAAATTTGGTCTGGTCTTTCACAAGGGGCCAAAAAACTTCTTTTTTAAGGGGCTTCACGTACCATTTTGTATTAATTAGCTGTATTCCCACCCTTTAACAAATTGTACAACAGCGTATGGCATCTAAAATATTTCAGATTTATTAATACACAAAACAATTATTATTATTGTCTAAAGGAGTAAAGGTGAATTCTAATGGTAAACAAAAACAAAACCGAAAAAAAAACTGATTGTTATGTGTTAAAAAATAAAGTTAAAATCAAAAATCGGTATTTACGTTACTTGACCGGAAAAAGGAACCTTACAGGTCGACACAGAAAGTTTACAGGGCGAGCCGTAGACCTGTAAATCTGTGGAGACCTGTAAAGTGAGTTTCCGATCATGTATCGTACTTTTTTTTTCAGCCTACTTTTACACCTAGAGGTTTTTAAACCTTTTAGTTAAAAAAAAAATCAAACAAAAAATTAAAAAAAAACAATAAAAAAAATAAAAAAAAAGTTTTAAAACAGTCAACACAAGTCATAGCCAACTTTACTAAAAATGGGACCGGAATATAAAACCTAGACTCGAAGATTAAACTTTAAACAGTCTATGTTTTACTTTCCGGTTCCATCTTCGTAAAGTTACACTTTCCAGACAAAAATTGTACGGAAAGTATGTACTTTCCGGTCTGTTGAAAAAATAGGTATTTACGTTACTAGACCGAAAAAGGGAACTTTACAGGTTGACACAGTAGAGAGCCGTAGGCGAGACCTGTAAATCTGTGGATTTTAAAACAGTCAACACAAGTCATAGCCAACTTTACTTAAAATGGGACCGGAACATAAAACATAGACCAGAAAATGAAACTTTCCGGTATATGTTTTATTTTCCGGTCCCATCTTTCGTTCGTAAAAAAAAATATTATTTTGGGTTGGCTGGTGTAATCAACAGTGCTCATGCCCAAACAAACATGGCCGCCAATTTTTTACAATTTGTAAACAAATGCAAGAGCTGACAAAATTTTGTCATATAACATCAATATTTGGCACCTACTTAAGAAAGCTTTATAAACGTACAATTTTATCTTAAGTTAGGTTAAATTAAATTACGTTAAATGCTGTTAGAGTCCTCTTTCTGGAGAATAATAAAACCACTTTTCTCATAAGAAAATTTCGTCAAGTGGTCCCCTAATTATATCTGGTAATATGTGAGCTAGAAAACAAAGGTTTGACAGGCCCGCATTTACTAATACAGGCTTTAAGCTAAATTTAAAATATTTTACATACAAAAATTAAATCCAACCTAATGGCCAATTGGCTTAAGCCATACAATCGTTTCTAAGCTAAGAATCTTTTAATGATGTTTTAAATACATATCTGGGGGGACACTATATTTATTTTTAGTATACGGTTTTCTGCCAATTTTAATATTTTATGGAAAATTCTTTATGGAGACACCTACTATAAGGTCCCTAGGACTCCGTTTCCGCGACCGAAAAATTTTTTTTGTTCTTTTTTAATTTTTGTAAACCAACCGAACCCAACCCAACTTAAACAAACTCAACCAACCCAACACAATAAAAAACACATAAGGTACACCCTCTCCTCCAGGCACCTCTATAGTGGGTGCCTCTATAAAGAATTTTTCATCAAAAACAAAAAATGGGAGAAAAAAAAAGTACTTACTAAATAATTATACCCAAATCTATGTCGTTCCCTGCTCAAGAATAGACATCCTGAAAGGATTACCATAAGTGTCCTCAAAGATACTTTTACACTACCCTCCTTCGAACGACTCACGACGACGACGTTACTTTTACTTTTCCTCTGCACAGACACAGACCACCACTTTTCAAACGCTTCTATTCCGAATTTGGGGAAGGGGGAATCCCAAACGAGTAGACTAGAAATTTCTGTACGATCTGCAACTATTGGTCCGATGTATCATGTATCAGGGATCGCTATCGTGTGCATATCCGTGTGTGTTCTTCCACACCTCTGCGGGCGCGGGAATTTCAGAAGAGGTTTATGATATTTTTGGGTCAGAAAAATATAACAATACAATGGAAATCATTAATGTATTATGCCAGTAAAAAATATTCTATGGTTAAGTATACAGATATTACCCCAGAGTACATTAGACAACGTTGATGCGATGTTCTGCTACGTTATATTAACATTTATAACGTTATCCAACGTGTGTATCTTTGATACTAAACCAAATCCTTTGCGATTTATTTTGAAGTCATAAATATATAACGTAAGAACAAAAAGCTTGATAAAAAGTATATAGTTAGGTAGGTACCAATATAGGTAAATTAAAGTTTTTTTTAATCTAGTATCTTACACATAGAAACTTATTTGTGATAAAGAACTTGAATCTAGAAAAAAACGTTAATCCGACGTTACAAATACTAACGTCACAAAACTCACAAAAACAGCGTTTATAGGACGTTAAACCTGATGACGTTGACCGAACGTAATTAGTTCAGGACCTAATACCGACATTGTACAGACTTTTTCCAACGCGCGTTGCTACTTAAATCACAACATATATATCCTGTAAGAAAAAATAATTCAAACAAATAGAGACGATGGCGGGATTCGAACCCGTAACCTCTTGATTACCAAGCCAATACCATATAACCACTGGACCATTGCGGCTATGGAATTTTTTTTTATATATTAGCGTTTCGGCAAAAGCTACTTGGATTCTTATTAAATCAATGTGTTAATTTTTACTAGAACGCAATATATGACTAAGTATATACTGTCTTTTTATAAAATACTAAGCAATGCCACAATTAAAAAAATATCACCCAACCCCCTCTCAATCGATTCAGGAACCAAGAGTCAATAAGATATGGTTTTGTGATGAGAAGATTTTTTATTTGGATCCTCCAAAAGTTGGACACAACGAATACAAAAGTTGTAGACGGTGCAAAGGTCTACAAATTTTGTAAATGTCACTTTTTAACATAACCTCAAAATTTTAGAGAAAAATGCAAAAAATCGTAATATTTTTATTTTTCGTTTTTTATTTTTCATTTCCCCAAAAATAATTGCATTTTCACGAAACTTGGCAAAAATATACCTCTCTGTGTCCTTAATGCCTAAAACTTTTTTTAGACAAAAAGGTTAAAAAATTTTTGAGATATTAATTTTTTTCGGTCGAAATCACTTTTTTTTCAATCAAAAATTCTACTCAGGAAAATTCTCATAGTATTTTTTGACGTTGCTCATTTTTTTTGCTTCGACATATACTTTTTGGTGGGATAATAAAAAAATTTCTACCGAAAAATATTTAATTTACTACGTTTTTACGCGCCTAAAATCGGTTTTATATAAGAACGGTTTTAAATAAAGTTGCTTTCTTCTTCATTAAAATTGTTTTCTAACAGCTGATCGATGTACTGTCAATCCTCTTACCTTACAGTTTACCAAAAATTAAAACATATATATTGTTATATTAAAAAAACCTTATATTGCATTTGTTTAAACGCAAATAAAACAACTAAGTTAACAAATTTTTTTCTGGTTTAAAATAAAATTGATTTAGTATTTAAAATTGTTCTAATGATATGCCTCGGATAAACATTTTCAAACCGTCATTTGTTAAAAGCTTTATTTTTGTGCAGTATTGTTACAAACATAAACAAAAATTGTTTGTCGTAAAATCGATTGGTGCACCTATTTTTTATTTTATTTTAACAATTAAAATATCTTTTTTTAATATATTATTGAAAATTATTTTTTTTACCTGATAAATAAATTTGAAGCTAAAATCCCTGTCTATATGAATGTAATTTTTTTGTAAAAAAAATAAGAAATTAAATTAATAGGGCATATTTTTCATAAATTATATAAAATTCCTATTTTTGCTTTCAAAAGTATATTTTTCTAAATTTTAAAAATGGATATTTATATTACTGGCTCATGAAAAATCGTTAGGTAATCTATTAGAGTTTATAAAGCCGGAATTGCAAAAGCAATAGTCGTTTTCAATGTTTATTTATTTTTTAATTTTAACGAGAATTTTCCTCAGTAGAATTTTTTGACTTTACTCATTTTTTTTGTTTTGACGTAGACTTTTTGGCGAGATAATAAAAAATTATAGTTCCAAATAAAAAACATGCATTACGAACATTTAATTTTTCAGTAATTGTTTATAATTTATTTCTAGAATGGTTTAACGATCCTATTTTTTTTTGTTTGATATTATCCTGATTTAAACAAAGTTTACAAAAAAAGGTAATTTTTTTTAACGAAAGCAGTTTAGATAAAAAAAAATAGATATTTAATAAAATGATCAAAAAAATAACGCTTTTACATTTTTTCCATACAACCGAATGGTGTATTCGATTCTTGATTTTTTTTAAATTGAAATAAATTACAAAATTCTTTTTTGAAGGTCTAGGTTTATGGGTTATCGTTAATGAAACGTCCTTTTTTTGAAATGCCAACGTTTCGCAAAATTTATTTGCTCCTTCAGGGCTATTCAAGACGTCATCCTTCGGTAAAGAGGCATTATTTTTGTAGAAGTACCGTAAAATTTTTGTTAAAACTTAAAAAAAACATAAACAAACACATTAAAATAATATTACTACGGCGAGTACTTCGTTCATATGAAGAAGAAAATAAATTTTGCGAAACGTTGGAATTTCAAAAAAAGGACATTTCATTAACCAGATCCCTCACCCCATAAACCTAGACCATCAAAAAAAAATTTTGTCATTTATTTCAATTTAAAAAAATCAAGAATCGAATAAACCATTCGGGTGTATGGAAAAAATGTAAAAGCGTTATTTTTTTGATCATTTTAGTAAATATCTATTTTTTTTATCTAAACTGCTTTCGTTAAAAAAAAATTTTACCTTTTTTTGTAAACTTTGTTTAAATCAGGATAATATGAGAGGCGTATTTTTTCTGTCTCTATCGAAATAATTGTTGGACGGAAATAGCTCAAAATTTTAGCTTCTTGTTTGAAATTAAAAATAAATTAATATTGAAAACGGTAATTGCTTTTGCAATTCCGGCTTAATAAACTCTAATAGATTACCTAACGATTTTTCGTGAGCCAGTAATATAAATATCCATTGTAAAAATTTAGAAAAATATACTATTTTTGAAAACATAAAAATTACAATGTAGATTCCACTATAACTATAAGGTAAAAAATGCACCAATAGATTCTACGAGAAACAATTTTTTTATGTATGACACTTTACTACTTTACTAATCGAAATAAGATATTAATAGCAATACTTCACAAAAATAAAGTTTTAGGTTAAACAATTACTTTGTTTATACGGTACTCTTAAAGCGCTTTTAAACAAAGGACGGTTTAAAAATGCTTGTCCTGAACATACCATTAGAACAATTTTAAATACTAAATAAATTTTTTTTTAAACCGGAAAGTTTTATTTAACTTAGTTGTTTTGTTTGCATTAAAGAAAAATGCAATAAAAAGTTTAATAATTTTTGAGAAACTGTAAGGTAATACGATTGACAGTACATCGATTAGCTGTTAGAAAACGATTTTAATGAAGGAGAAAGCGACTTTATTTAAAACCGGTCTTATATAAAACCGGTTTTAGGCGCGTATAAACATAGTAAATTAAATACCGTCTCCTTTGAATTTTTTCCGTATAAATAGATGTTGTAATCGGTTGTTGATTTTTTTTTAATCGAAGGAAAAAATCAACAATCGCTGAAAAATTCGTTGTTGCAAAAGCCATTATTTGTTTTCTTAGCATGTTTTTTAATTGTAACTATAATTTTTTATTATCCCACCAAAAAGTATATGTCCAAGCAAAAAAAATGAGCAACGTCAAAAAATACTATGAGAATTTTCCTGAGTAGAATTTTTGATGGAAATGAAAAATAAAAAACGAAAAAAAAAATATTACGATTTTTTGCATTTTTTTCTAAAATTTTGAGGTTATGTTAAATTTGTAGACCTTTGCACCGTCTATAACTTTTGTATTGAAGTTTTTACTTTATGACGCTCAGTTTTGCCGGAAACTACAATAATACTATTTTTCTTCACCTTTCCCCCCACCAAATCCAACCCGCAAAAGCCCCACTCACGCATTTTTTTTTAAAACGTTTATCAGAAGCCCCTTTATCATTTCCAGTCATCAAACTGCTGTTAAATTTTTTTTTGTCTTTTATTTTAATTTGGCAGATTTAAATCAAATTTAATTTTTATACCCCAAGGGCAACGGTTGAATGCTGAATATTACATCAATACTGATAAGGGTTTTAAGATTTATTTAATTTTAAGGAAACGTGGACAAGTTGTTACCTGGTTGCTGATTTCGATCTCCTACGTGCCTTCGTCTAGTGGAGCCTATCACTATCGCGTAACCGGCCGGTGTATTGCACAACGATTGTTTTGTTACAGAGAGTTTACATTAATTGAATTTAATTTGGCGATATTCACTTTCGGTAGGTGAATTTTTCCCGATCGCTGAAAAGTGATGTTATCGTGACGAGTCTTGTGCAGAGAGTCCAATGAGCATTTTTGTCTATATAAAAGTTACAGCAAATAATATAAAACCTTCATAAAATAACCAAAAGTTATATTATTTAGTGTTGGTGATAATTTTAGGTGTGTTTTATTCCATTTTGTTAATATTGAAAAAAATTCGATAAATGTGATAAGAAATATCACTCGTTTTTTTGCGCATTTCTCGAAGTCGTTGTTGTGATCTCTGTTTTTAAAAGTGCGTCTCTCTTAAAAGCGCGCATTGTTTTGGCCATAATACCTAAAAGCACGAGGCAGAAGTGGACATAACCTTGCTTATTTGACAGTGGGCGGTTTGTTTCGTTTTGATTTTTTGATTTTTAAGGTGTCGTTTTTAAAAAAGCTTTACCTTCCATAACATGTCGGAAACAAAAGATATTATTGATGGTTTAGCTAGGAAACGCGATTTGACTAAACAACGAATTCAAAATATTTACGATATAGCAACAAAAGCAACCGATCAGAACGCCTCAAAGACAAAAAAGTTGGAGTTTCAATGCGCGTATGAGGAACTGCCGCGTTTGAGTGAGCACTATTCTTCCATCCAACTTGAAATCGTGTCTCTTGTAGCCGATGGTGATAAAGATAAGGAACATAGCCGTCAACTTAGGATGGACTCAATGGTTTATTCTATAAAAACAGCGGCAGTACAGCTTTTTTCACCCCCTAAAACTGCTGGTGCAGCTGCTGCACCTAGCCCCCCATGCTCCAGTGCTGAAGATAACAGTGCACTTGCTTGCATACCCAATTTTACAGGTGAAATAAAACAATGGCCTACCTTTTTTGACTTATTCAAAGTAATTGTACACAATAATCCTCGGTTTTCTAATATAAGAAAATTCCAAATATTGGTTTCTCTTTTACAAGGGGATGCTGCATTGGTAGTTAAGCATATACCCCTTCTTGATGTAAATTATAATACAGCTTTTGACGCATTGGTTAAGCGCTATCAAAATGAAAGAGTCTTATTGGCTGATTATTGGTCAACAATTTTTAGTGCTCCATGTATGAAAAATGATTCAGCGCAAGAGCTAAGAAAAATTTTAAGTATTTTTTCTGAAAACTTGCAAGCTTTAAGTTTAACTCAAGTTGACTTGTGGGACTTCACAAAATTAAACTTATTGCTTCAAAAAATAAGTCCTGAGTTAAAAACAAGCTTTGAATTTAAGCAAAATTCTTCTCAATTGCCTACATATGAGGATTTATCTAAACACTTGGAGCAACATTGTAGAGCTTTAGAAAACTCATCTTTAACCAACCAATCTTGTAGTGTTTTTAAAAAAAGTGAGAATTTGTCAAAAAAGGCAATACCATCAAAAAAATCATTTATGACTACAGCTAATTTGTGTGTTTGTTGTCAAAAAACATGTTTATCATTATTAAAGTGTGATAATTTCTTGAAACTTGACCCTCATCAACGACATGCTATAGTGAAAAGGCATCATTTATGTTTTAATTGTTTTGCCAAGTCGCACTCTCTAGAAAAATGTACTAGTTCCTTTGTTTGTAAAAATTGTGGACGCAAGCATAACACTCTCTTATGTTTTTCTAGCAGTCACAATTCAAGTGAAGTATCAGAATCAACTAGTAATCAAAATTCTTCAAGCAGTGGCTCGGCCCAAGTTGATTCAAATAATAGTGAAACAAAATTTTGTGCATCCACATGTGTGACCACTGCGACCCAGTCTGTGTTATTTGCTACTGCTCTAGTCTTCATTCAGAATGGTGCTGGTAGTTTTGTAAAGTGTAGAGCGTTATTAGACTCAGCAAGCCAGGCAAATTTTGTGTCTGAGCATATGGCGAGTAAACTTTCTTTGAATCGACTGCCCAACAATACCCCAATACAGGGCATTAGTGGCATGTCAACGTGCACTGCTCTAGGTATAGTTTCTTGTATTGTTACACCCTATCATCAAGTGCAACCTTGCTTGTCTTTTGAGGCCCTAGTAATTCCTTCAATTTGTGAAAGGTTGCCATCAGTCAAGATTAATTCAAAACAGTGGAACCATCTTCAGGGTTTACGTCTTGCAGGTCCATATTTTTGTGAAGCTGGTGATATTGATCTCCTTTTGGGTATTGACATATACAGTGGTATTTTATTGCCAGGCCTTCGTAAGGGTCAAGGTGGCAGACCTAGTGCGTTTCAAACTATTTTTGGCTGGGTTATTATTGGCAGTGTTGGGTCTAGTGAGAACCAGCCCCTAAGTTTGTGTACTTCTCTAGGTAGCGCCTTTGATTGCAATAGTCTTAATGTGACAATACAGAAGTTTTGGGAGTTGGAGTCAGTTCCAGAAAAGGTACACTTGTCTCCAGAGGAGGAAATTTTTGTCAAAACTTTGTTTAGAACTCCAGATGGCAGATATGGGGTTACTTGCCCTTTTCGTTTTGATTCTGTGGATTTAGGTGATTCATATAAAGGTGCACTAAAAAGGTATAACTACCTAGAGTCGAGATTGAATAGGGATGTTGTTTTAAAAGAAGCTTATCATGAGTTTATAAGAGATTATCTAGAACAAGGGCATATGTCTTTGGCCAAATCTGTTAAAAATAATGGTTTAACTTATTTTATACCTCATCATTTTGTGGTCAAACGCAGCACAACTCCTTGCGAAGGTAGGCCCCCATCTTTTAAATTGCGTGTGGTGTTTGAAGCTTCAAGTAAAACTGATAAAAATGTTTCCCTAAATAGCTGCTTATTAATTGGACCTAAATTACAACCAAATATTGCAACTCTTCTCCTTAAGTTTAGAGTTCACTCAGTGGTTTTCTCATGCGATATAAGGCAAGCATATAGGCAAATCTTAATTGCAGAACATCAACGTGACTTCCAACGCATATTGTGGCGTTTTGATTCTTCACAGCCTATCCAAGAATACACTTTAAATACTATTACCTATGGGGTGAGTAGTAGTCCTTATTTGTGTATTAGAACTTTACTTCAGTTAGCTGATGACTAAAATGATCGGTTTCCTAGAGCAGCAAAAATATTGAGGTCAATGACCTATATTGATGATGCCATTGGTTCTGCTTCTTGTCTTGAAGAAGCGAGTAGTTTGAAAAATGAGCTTGAATGTTTATTGTCCAAGGGATGTTTTGAACTTAGAAAATGGGCAAGTAACGAACCTAGATTACTTGATTCAGTGCCTGAGACTCATCAACAACCCATTTCTTTTAGTGAAAAGGATTCTGCTGGGTTAAAAATATTAGGTTTGCAGTGGTGTCCTACTCAAGATTTATTTTCCTATAAAATACAGTACATCAACGTACCTTGTACCAAGCGATATATTTTGTCAGAACTTACAAAGGTGTATGATCCTCTTGGTTTTGTATCACCCACAATTCTAGTGGCAAAGATTTTAATGCAAAGATTGTGGGCCCAAGGTGTTGGTTGGGATGAAACCCCTCCTAGTGATATAGTGTCAGATTGGCAACGTTTTGCCTCGGGTCTTACTGACCTTTCGTCATTCTCTATTCCAAGACAAGTGGTCTTGGCCCCTCTAGCTGAGCTACAACTTCATGCATTTTGTGATGCTTCGCAGGTAGGCTATGGAGCCGTTATTTTTATGAGGTCAACTACGCTTTCTGGTGAAGTTTGTGTCAATTTATTGTGCAGTAAAAATAGAGTTGCTCCTCTGAAAACAGTGTCAATCCCACGTTTAGAGTTGTGTTATGCAGTTGTGTTGGCAGACTTGGTTGAATTTGTGTTAAATTCTTATATTGACCTTAATATTAAGGATGTCTTTGCTTATACCGATTCGGCAGTTTCTTTGCGTTGGATAAAGTCACCACCTCACAAGTGGAGGACATTTGTGGCAAATCGTGTGTCGCACATTCAGTCTAAATTGCCTCCAAGTTCTTGGTTTCATGTGGAAGGGATTTCTAATCCGGCTGATGTGTTGTCTCGTGGTTTGTTTGCTGACCTATTATTGACTGATCCTATGTGGTTTTGTGGACCTTCCTGGTTGAAATTGAGTCGAGAAAATTGGCCTAAATCTCTCGATCCAAATTACAAGCTTTCTGATGTGGAAAGTGAAGCAAAAAAGGTGATCTTACTGACTGTTCAACCCCCTAAAAATGTTATATCTTTGTTGTTTGATATATATTCCAGTTTGCCAAAGATTCAGCGCTTTATCGTGTATTATTTGCGCTTTATAGACTTCCTGAAAACTAAGGTGATAATCAAGGAAAGTATTTCCTATAAAGACATCTTGCAAAAATTAAGACAAGGGTCTCCTTGTCCTAAGCCAATCCAAAAATTGGCGCCTTTTCCCAAGATGGGAGTCATTCCTGTTGGTGGTCATATAAAGAATTCTGCCTTGGATTATGATGCAAAACATCCTATGCTTTTACCTAGAGAACATAGATTTACAAAATTATTGATTGAAGATGTTCATTCTAGGAACTGTCACCCAGGTCTTCAAACTTTATTGTTCCTAATATGTCAACAATTCTGGATTTTGTCAGCCAGAAGGGCCATCCGGCATATACTCTCGAAATGCTATCGGTGTTTTAGAATGTCCCCAAAAAATATTCAGCGTTTTCAAGGGGTGCGAGTATCGCAAATCAAACCCTTCTTGCATACTGGCACAGATTTTGCTGGACCAATAAATATTACCCTGGGGAAAAGGCGGGGTGTAGTAGCCAAAAGGCATATATCTGTATTTTTGTTTGTATGACTACAAAGGCCTTACATTTGGAGGTGGTATCTGATATGACATCAGAAGCTTTTCTGGCGACTTTGAGAAGGTTTGTTGCTCGTCGAGGTCGTTGCACCGACTTGTATCGTGACCAAGGCTCAAACTTCAAGGGTACGGACACCTTTCTTCTTAAATATGTCCAGCAGGCTGCTGATCAATGTACCATCAGTTTTCACCTCAATCCACCTTCCGCGCCTAATTTTGCTGGCCTCTGGGAGGCTGGCGTGAAGGCAGTCAAGTCACACTTGTTTCGTGTAATAGGGTTACAGATTTTGACTTATGAAGAGCTCTCAACTGTATTGTGTCAGATTGAAGCTTTATTAAATTCTAGACCGTTGTGCAGTGTTAGTAGTGATCCTAATGAACTAGAGAGTTTGACCCCAGGTCACTTCTTGATACAAGCCCCCCTTACTGCGCCTCCCGATGAAGACTTGTTTACTGAGAAGGTTGGCAGGCTTACCCGTTGGCAATTGGTGCAGCAGTTGCAGCAGCATTTCTGGTCGAGGTGGTACACTGAATATTTGAGCACCCTACAGCAGCGGCATAAGGCTAATACCTCCGGTGCTCCTTTGGAGGTCGGTAGCTTAGTTTTAATTTGCGATGAAAACTTACCCCCATTAAAGTGGTTACTGGGGCGCATTTTAATGGTGTATTCAAGTCCTGACGGTCATGCTCGTGTAGCTCAGGTTAAAACTTCAAAAAGCATATTTGATCGCCCATTGGTCAAATTATGCCCACTGCCAAACAAGTAAAAGGTGGCTTACTCTTATTTGTGTAATGTGACTGTGTTAGAATTTCTTCTCTCTTTTTTAATTTTGTGGCCTTTGATATGATGCATTTTTTTGGTTTTTTTTTTAAATTGGAGTTTTGTTTATTTTTTTTTCTATTTTCAAAATTTAACGCTAGAGTTAGTGTCAAAATTAACTATTTAATTTTGAGGAGGTCGGAATGTTCAATATTGGGTATCTTTTTCCATTAGCCTTAATTTACAGTTTTATGTTGAAGCCCAATATTGCGTTAGCTACCATATGGCCAGTGAGCCAAAGCATAGGTGGCCAACTTAGAAACACGAATCACAGCATTCGGTTAAAATCTGTGTGAAGAACCGCACGCAAGTGTCTTGGTGGAGTTTGCCATAAGAATTTCACCCCCAAAGAACCTCAATATCACGCATCATCAGCCCTGGCCAGGGAAACTAGGACTGAAGAGACATCAGGTGAGTCTAGCGTAAATATTGGGCCCTCTTTAATTTTCTTGTGTAATTTAAAATTGTCGTTTGGTACACCGTGGTTTGTTAAACCACCCCTATATTGTACAGAGTAAAGTACATAATAAGACTGCACTACAAAATTCGAGGCGAGGAATAGATACATTATACACATAATGGTGCTTTACGTGATTTTGTAATAACAAAATGAGATTTTATAGAGCCATCTTTGCTTAAAACTCTGAGGTAAACTACTGCACAATAGGCATTCTGACTAGAGTCACACATGCCATGAAGTTCAGCGAATAAAAAATTGTTTAAATCAATGATTTGACGGGGAAATTTTATATTAGATAGACAATTAAGTTGGGTACATATTTTGTTCCAAGCTTCAAAAATATTTGAGGGAACCTGAGAATCCCACTCAACTGCGCTGACCCAACACTGTTGAATTAAAAGTTTTGGAGTGACCGTAAGAGGTACAAGAAAACCTAAAGGATCATATATTCGTGCGAGTTCTGACAGCATATTTCGTTTAGTGCAAGGTAAATTTCTGGGAGCTACTTTAAAAGTTAAATTATCATATGTAAAGTTAAAAGACCTAAAACTAAGGGTAGATTTCGAGTCAAAATCAAGAGCAAATGGATCTACTTGACACTCAGAGGGTGATAAGTGAGATGATAAAAGAGGGTGATTTGAGGCCCACTTACGCAAAACGAAGTTACCAGTTTTTAAAACAGAAATCAAATCCTTTTGAAGTTGTAACGCTTCTTTCAGAGTATTTTGGCCTGAGAGTAAATCATCTATAAATATGTCGCTCTGTAGAGTTTGACAAGCAAGAGGAAATATTTTTTCATTTTCTAGAGTTATTTGTTTAACCGTCCTAAGAGCTAGATAAGGGCTGGAGCTGACGCCAAAAGTGACCACTTGGAGTTCAAAATCTTGAATCGGTTCGGAAGGTGAAAACCGATACAAAATTCTTTGGTAGGGGGTGTGTTTAGGGTTTACTAATATTTGACGGTACATTTGTTTTATATCGACAGAGAAAACTAATGAATGAATCCTAAATTTTAATAAAATAGCTACAATGTCCTGTTGCAATTTAGGACCTATTAAAAGACAATCATTTAAACTTTTATTATTAAGATCTGCTGCGCTTGCGTCAAAGACCACCCTTAATTTTGTTGTTGAACTTTCAGCCTTAATTACGTAATGGTGGGGAATATAATAATTATTTGAATTTTCCGTGATGGGGGATACAATTTTCATTTGATTTAAAAGTAAATTTTCCTTTAAACACTCACTATATCTGCATGTAGCGTAGGGGTTTTTAATAATCTTTTTTCAAGAGAAATAAATCTTTTTACAGCGATGTCTCTCGATCCGGAGAAAGAGGGTTCGACCCCCTTGAAAGGCAATTCAACAACATACCTTCCATCGCTGTTTTTAAAAGTACTTGTTTTATAGCTCTCTTCAGCAGCTAAATCGTCTGAAGAACACTTAGAGAAACTGGGAACCTCTTCTAAGGCCCAAAACTGTTTAACAGAGCTTTCAAGAGAGCTTTCGTGAGTGATTAAAAATGTATTTACCGAGGGGGTAGAATTACTATCCAGCCAAAAATGGTATCAAGTGCAATGGGTTTATCAATAGAGCTAGAGGTAGAGCCGCCCGCAAAAATCCAAAAATATCTGCTCCCAAAAGCATATCAATAGGGCGTGATTTATAAAAGTTAGGATCAGCAAGGGTCAAATTAGCAAATTCCGACAAATTTTCTTCTGATATGGAGGAGGAGGGCTGATTGTTACAAACGCATCTTTGACTTCCACCAAAGCTGTATAAAGCAAAACAGTGTTCGGAAGATTCAACATTAAAGCAGAACTAGGGTTATTTTGAGGACGCTGTTGATTTGTAGAGACGGAAGTAGCGACAGCGCACAGCTGATTTTGTTGCGCACTTGAGTGCATTGTTGGTGGGTGTAGTAGACTGGGGACTAGCATCCATATGTAAAAGAGTGTGATGTTTGCTAGTGCAAGTTTGGCACAATGTTTTACTATTGCAGTGCCAAGCGGTGTGTTTGTTACCCAGACAATTTGTGCACCATCTTTTCTCTTTTGTCTGGGGACTTAGATATAAATAAAGAGCAATTATAAATATCATGTTCTTGAGTACATAATTGAAGCTTACATTTTTATTTGAATTTTGCGGATAATTTACATTGGCGACAAAACTGGCCGAAGGCCTTGCGTTGAAATTATTATTAGTATGGGGGTTGGGTTTCTTATCATTGAATTTAAAACTATTCTTTTGTTTCTCAATTTCATTTAATTTACCTTTATAATTAGTAGAATGCATTGCAGTTTCAGCAAGTTGAAAATAGATTCGAGTTAATTTTGGTTTTTTGCTTTTGTTGTTGGGTTCTCGAAGCCGCGAAAGGCCTTTAGGCTCTGACAATACTTGCGCGATCGAACTTTTTACTCTAACGACTCCAAAAGGTTTATGCGTTCAGATGTAAACGTCGTTGTGATATCAAAAATAAAGATATGGCTATCTTTGTTTGACTTCTTGTTTATTTTACGTCTTTGTCATATGTAATTAGTTGAGACGAATTGTACTCATTTACTTGTTTATATATATATATATATATATATATATATATATATATATTTACCTCGGTTGGTTAGTCAGTGGGTCATTCCATATCAAATCAACCAAAAAATCACAAAAATTTTACGCGACCAATTCCAATTTTGATGATTTTTGGTATATATTTTCTTCTTACCATAAAAGTTGAAAATGCAAATTTTTAGATTTTTTTGATTCGTAGTTTTTTTTTTTTTAATTTTTCAAAATAAAAAAGTCAGCATTTTGACCTTAACAAGAATGTACAAAACTAGCAATATCTCGAGAACCACTTACACTAGGAAAGTAATAAATGGCTCATTTTAAAGTCATTTTGAAGCTCTTTTTTATGAAATATCACAACATAATTTTAACAAAAAAAAAAATTGGAAATAAAAAATTGAAAAAAAAAATTGAAAAATTCAAAAAGGCCATTTTTAATTTTTTTGAAAAAAATATATAATTTTGGTCAAAGTGTTACTTAATTATCCACAAAATTTTATGATGGAGAAATGATGGGTTCAATGTCAAAAAAAATATCAAAAATATTAAGTACATTTTATAGGCGATTTTTCATGCATGTGACATTTTTAATAAATTTTTTCACATTGAACCCATGATTTGTCCATCTCAAAATTTTGTGAATAGTTTAATAACACTTTAAAGAAAATAATATAATTTTTTGAAAAAAATTAAAAATGGCCTTTTTGAAATTTTTCAAAAAAAAAATCAAAAATTTTTTTTTTATTTTTTTTTTCAATATATGTTATGCAATATTCTCATATAAAAGGTCTTTATAAGAGCTTTAAAATGAACCTTCACCTACTTTTCTATTATAAGTGGTTCTTTGGATATTCCTAATTTTGTGCGCACATGTTAAGGACAAATAAGTGACTTTTTCGATTTTCAAAAATTAATTCAAAATAAACAACTGGTCAAAAAAGTCTGAAATTTTGGATTTTCCAGTTTTTTGGTAGGAAAAACATGTATACTAAAAATCATCAACATCGGAGATGGTGTGGTAAAATACCCTGGTTGACTTGATATGGACTGACCCTAGGGTCATTCCATATCAAATCAACCAAAAAATCACAAAAATTTTACGCGACCAATTCCAATTTTGATGATTTTTGGTATATATTTTCTTCTTACCATAAAAGTTGAAAATGCAAATTTTTAGATTTTTTTGATTCGTAGTTTTTTTTTTTAATTTTTCAAAATAAAAAAGTCAGCATTTTGACCTTAACAAGAATGTACAAAACTAGCAATATCTCGAGAACCACTTACACTAGGAAAGTAATAAATGGCTCATTTTAAAGTCATTTTGAAGCTCTTTTTTACGAAATATCACAACATAATTTTAACAAAAAAAAAATTGGAAATAAAAAATTGAAAAATTCAAAAAGGCCATTTTTAATTTTTTTGAAAAAAATATATAATTTTGGTCAAAGTGTTACTTAATTATCCACAAAATTTTATGATGGAGAAATGATGGGTTCAATGTCAAAAAAAATATCAAAAATATTAAGTACATTTTATAGGCGATTTTTCATGCATGTGACATTTTTAATAAATTTTTTCACATTGAACCCATGATTTGTCCATCTCAAAATTTTCTTAAAAGTTTAATAACACTTTAAAGAAAATAATATAATTTTTTGAAAAAAATTAAAAATGGCCTTTTTGAAATTTTTCAAAAAAAAAAATCAAAAATTTTTTTTTTATTTTTTTTTTTCAATATATGTTATGCAATATTTTCATATGAAAGGTATTTATAAGAGCTTTAAAATGAACCTTCACCTACTTTTCTATTATAAGTGGTTCTTTGGATATTCCTAATTTTGTGCGCACATGTTAAGGACAAATAAGTGACTTTTTCGATTTTCAAAAATTAATTCAAAATAAACAACTGGTCAAAAAAGTCTGAAATTTTGGATTTTCCAGTTTTTTGGTAGGAAAAACATGTATACTAAAAATCATCAACATCGGAGATGGTGTGGTAAAATACCCTGGTTGACTTGATATGGACTGACCCCAGTCTTATATGGGCCGGAATAAAGTAAACTCCTTTTTTGATAGTCAAGTTTTCGAGAATATATTTTTCTTTTCTTCGGGACTTCTACAATAAGTTAACACGCCATTAGAATAATTAACTTAATTAAATTACAACCATTATAGATAAATTATACAGGTACCCATACAAATATATCTAAATAATTATGTACTCACCAAAGTGGATTGAAAAACAATAAAGCTAGACATCTGTGAACAATTTTGAGCATTTTTTGCCCTTTTGGACCTTATGTTATAATAAAAACCTACATGAATTTGTTTAAAATAATTAAAAGTCCTCAAAATGGTGGCGAGAGGTACTTTTTATATTATTTTTTTTAATTTTTTGACGTTTATGAGGTCACATTAACCGTCTTCTTTAGTATATCAAGTAACCCAGGAGAGAGAGCGAGTAATACAGAGAATACTGCACGAGAAAAGGACGCAACAGAGTGGTCATCTTATTCCATTTTTCATTTTAAAAGTGTTAGACGCAGATAAAGTTATGCGTGTCTTCTCGTTGCCCCGAGAGAGATGGGTAGTCACCGATTTGGTTACATTTTAATACCTACAATACATTGTTGAAAAAAACAAAAAAAAATTATATTAAAAGAATTATTTTTTTTTTAATTTTAGTGTAAGCTCCCAAAAGACACACAGTTTACCATACTCTCCCTATATTTTATTTTTTATTGTTTTGGTGTTATTATTATGTTAATTGGCCTATTTTGTAGGTACATGAGAAATTAAAAGAATTTAAATTGAAGATTAGTTGAAGATTAGCTGTCAGCACTGTTGTATGTTATTGCTGGTTATTAATTAATTCATTATACCTATTATTGTCCAAATTTAGGATATAACTGTAAATGGAGCTGAGATTGTTCACATCAGTTTTTTTGTTCATTGATTGTTGTTCTCTGTTAATATGAACCATTTCTAGGAAAAGTCTTTTATAGTAAGAGGCTTCCTGATCGACAATCTCAGCACCATCCCAGTCCATCTGGTGTTCTTTATTAACTACATGTTCTGTTAATGCAGAGGACTGTACGTGTCTTGAACAATCATTTTTATGTGATATAATCCGACCTTTTCATTTGCGACTAGTTTGACCTATGTATTTTAACGGACAGTCTTGCATGGTATTTTATAGACAACATTGCTTTGATCTAACAGCTGGACTGGTGACTTTGTTTTTGTATAAATTTTAGAGATGGTTTTGATGATGGTTTTGATGGTTTTATGTCTTTATCTTTAAAAATTGTTGTTAATCTAGGGGTGAGGTTTGAAATATAAGGTAATACACAATAAAAAAGTTTCATTTAGATTGTTTTGAACCTGAGTCTGTTCTTGTGACTGATTAATAACAGACAATTGGGATGGCAAAGTAAGCAGCGCAGGGGCCCTTTCTATGACATTTTCCGGTATTTGATATTTTCCGGTATTTGATATTTTCCGGTATTTGATATTTTACATTATACAATAGTTTATTTACTAATTTTTCTGGGTAAGAACTGCCAACAAGGAATCCTTTGAGTAGGGTTAAAGATTCTGTCCAGTAGTCAGGATGTGTAAGACTGACTGCCCTAGATTTCATACCTAGCACTAAGTTGATCTTCATATTCATTGGCTGATAGGATTGATAACTCATAAAACGGTTTGAAACATATGGTTTTCTGTACCATTTTGTTTTTAGTATGTTATCATCATCTCTAATCACCAACATGTACAGAAATGGAATGGAGTTGTTGTTTTCTTCTTCTGCTCTGAACTGTATGTGCCTGTTATAGGTATTGAACATCTCTAGGGTCAGGCCCACGCCCCTGCTAGGTACAGCTATAATCTACAAATCTTTTTACGAAAGGAATGTGGAAAGAAAGGTAATGCAGGCAGTCCTGAACCAGGTCATCTAGTATAAAATTGACTAAAATAGGTGATATTTTTGAACCCATGGGGGTACCAAAAATTTGTTTATAATATCTATTATTAAATTCAAAAACATTAGAGTCAAAAATGAAAGAAAGAAACCTAGGTTTAAACTTTACCTAAAATTCATAAACCTACCCTAAGTATGAGGACAATAGTTTCTTCAATTAATTGTCCAAATAATAACTTGGCAAAGTTTTTATCTGACATTTTAAATAATACTTTCAACACCTTAGGTAGCTCCTACACAATCAAGGATTCATTCTAATTTAGTGAGTATAAATAATTACCAACTACCAAATGACTAGTTATAGTTAGTTTTGATGTTGTCTCCCTGTTCACAAACTTACCACTAGATGTCATACAAGATAGCCTGTAGAAAAAATGGGATGAGATAGCAATGCATTGCATCCTGGACTATGAGACATTTTCAGGTATCCTTTCTTTCATTTTTGACTCTAATGTATTACCTTATATTTCAAACCTCACCCCTAGATTAACAACAATTTTTAAAGATAAAGACATAAAAATAGCGAGAAAACAGATCAAAACCATCTCTAAAATTTATACAAAAACAAAGTCACCAGTCCAGCTGTTAGATCAAAGCAATGTTGTCTATAAAATACCATGCAAGGACTGTCCATTAAAATACATAGGTCAAACCAGTCGCAAATTAAAAGGCCGGATTATATAACATAAAAGGGATTTTTCAAGACACGTACAGTCCTCTGCATTGACAGAACATGTAGTTAATAAAGAACACCAGATGGACTGAGATGAGAGAGAGAGAGAGAGATTGACTATTCCTAGAAATGATTCATATTAACAGAGAACAACAATCAATGAACAAAAAAACTGATGTGAACAATCTCAGCTCCATTTACAGTTATATGCTAAATTTCGACAATAATAGGTATAATGCATTAATTAATAACCAGCAATAACATACAACAGTGTTGACAGCTAATCTTCAACTAATCTTCATTTAAAAAAAAAAAAATTTGCTTACATTTCAACTTTTATATTTGTAAAAAAAATTTTTGTCTGAATAATACTTCATCAATTCATTTTCTAAAATAATGTCAGTAAATAGAGAAGAGTGCCTGGCTTTTTAGAGACATACATTTTGCCATACCAAAACCCTTTCCTTTTCTTTTAATTTCTCATGTACCTACAAAATAGGTCCATTAACATAATAATAACACCAAAACAACACAAAATAAAATATAGGGAGAGTATGGTGAACTGTGTGTCTTTTGGGAGCTTACACTAAAATTAAAAAAAATTAATTCTTTTAATATAATTTTTTTTTTGTTTTTTTCAACAATGTATTGTAGGTATTAAAATGTAAACAAAATTGGTGACGAGCCGGGTATACTGCGTGGTGAGGGAGGCAGCAGAGTTTCATCTTATCTACCCATCTCAAGACGGTTAATTGTGACCTCATAAACGTCAAAAAATTAAAAAAATAATATAAAAAGAACCTCTCGCCACCATTCTGAGGACTTTTAATTCTTTTAAACAAATTCATGTAGGTTTTTATTATAACATAAGGCCCAAAAGGGCAAAAAATGCTCGGAATTGTTCAGAGATGTCTAGCTTTATTATTTTCCAATCCACTTTTGTGAGTACATAATTATTTAGATATATTTGTATGAGTACCTGTATAATTTATCTATAATGGTTGTAATTTAATTAAGTTAATTATTCTAATGGCTTGTTAAGTTATTGTAGAAGTCCTGAAGAAGAGAAAAATATATTCTCGAAAGCTTGACTGTCAAAAAAGGAGTTTACTTTATTCCGGCCCATATAAGACTGCATCCCCACTAACTAACCGAGGATTTTTTCTCAACTAGTCAGTCACGACTACCTGTAAAATTTTTATATGTATATATACACCGAGAAAAATGAGTCAAATAGATTATATACTTGAGTTTTTTGTATTTGGAAATAACATAAAATTCACCTGTATTAAATATTTGCATCATTTGTTTCAAATTTTTTCATCTACCTTGACTTCATTTTATCCCTAAATATTGAAAACAAATTATTTGACCACCTAGTTTAAATAAAAACTTCATTCAATTTTAATTAAAGATATATTTTTTTATTTTTAATGGAAAAAATAGATTATCTACTTGTTTTTAATAGATTATGCACTTAAATTTAATGTATGAACTTATTAAAAACAAAAAGGCAATCATGCCATTTTAAATAGAAATGTTTATTAAAAATAAATATTTTTTAATTTTAAAATAAATACTTAGAATAACTACTTACCTCTCAGTATCCTAATTTTGTTTGTATTTATTTTAAGTAAAAAAATATTTTTGTTCTAACTATTAAACTTCTTCTTCTTCTTCTAATGTTTTAACATCCTAGATTTAATGTTAAACCTACTAGTGTCTAGTAAACCGTCCCATCAAACGTGTTGGTCCGGGATATGTCCGGCTGAGTGGCATTGCTGCGGGCGACCATCTGATCCTTCGAAACTACCCGGCTTTATGCTATTTTTAAGCTACCGTTTCGGATCAAGAAAGTTAGTTTCGCGATGTCGTTTGGCGTTTTCACCAGCATTTGCAGGAGGCGAGGGGGTGCTTAAGGACCTAATCTCCCCACCCACCAGAGCCATTGATGAATATCGACTCCTAAAAAAAATTTCAAAAAATAAAAAGTGGTTACTCAAGCCCCTCTAGGAACCTCAAGCACCCCCCCCCCCCAAAGAACACTTTCTGCGCCATGCTACTATAAAAGTCAAGAGAGAGAGACCAGTCGGTGCACAACCAGAGAACACCGTCTTAACAATATCGACTTATTATATTTAACCCCCTAGTTACCCTTAAACTGTCTCATTCTGATGGCACTTGGTACACTCCATTCCAAATTGCTGCGAACCAGTTTTATGTCCATTTAGCTTCTGTGCTTAATTGTCAGCCATGCACCATATCGAAATTGGTCCAGAGAATTTTCGAAGAAGTGTATGCCAGCCCGACGACGACAAAATCGGTGCTGGTCAACCATCTGCTGGAATTTACTTTTGAAATGTCCGCCACTCGTACCCGACATTTGCCGCCATATTGGAATGAATTCATGAAAGGCCTTCAGTAGAGTCGGTGGTGTATGGTTATAAACAAACCCAAGAAACTTAACCTCATATTTTGGCGTGGCTGTTTGGTGTGTAATTTTCCTGTTTTTTCGGTATCTTTTTAAGTTTGGGGATGTTTATTAATGACAGGTAGGTGTTTTTGTAAATTAATATATCTTGTAAATAGGAGTCATGATATAGAGCATCAGTAAAACAAAAAATCTTTAAAGCAAAGGCATGCTCATAAGGCCGCTTGACATGGAACAATAAAATGAAAATTTCTAACTATAAAATCGTTTTTATTTGCCTTGCATAAAAATATTATTGGTCGTGTGAAATTTGTCTTGCAGCTGGCATGCAAAAAAAATGGCAGAAGAGGGATAAAATTACTGTGCAATCTTACTTATTGCAAAAATCGATTTTGTTCTCTGTAAAGGTGGCAGGCTTTACAAAAATTATATGAAAGTCTCATATTTTCATCTTACTTTACTGGTACTGCTAAAGCGAGATGAGAAGAGACGACTTGCATGCAATTCTTGTTTTGTTGCTTCATATCAAGCGGGTTCTGCGTTTTTTAATTCTGAAAACTAAGGCTTGAAGAACATGGTTTCAGATAAGAATCATGTCAAAAACATTAACTTAATTAAGTTTTCCAAGCCTCATTATTTTAGAAATCTTGAGAAACTTGTTCTATAAATTCTTGAAAAGCCTTCCTTAATAATTTTTAATAATATAAATAATTTAAGGTTAACATGAACACAAGATTGGAAGAGTGCACCAAAAAAACAGGAAAAGTTTTTTAGTCGCAGTATGCAACAACTTTTAAGAGAGCGAAAGATAACAACACTTTGAAATGATTATGAAAATTCAAGGTAAGTATTTCTGGACGACAAGGTAAAAACTGGGTTTGCATAGGTGTTATTTTGGAAAGATATTTAAAAAAATAGGTCGGATTTATATTAAATTAACAAAAATAATATCATAACTTTAATCTTGATCTTTTTTTATTTCTTTTTAATTTTCCACTTAAAGTTTATACAGATTTAACATATGTCAACTGTCAGCGAGAATTTTCTATCTGTTTGGTAATTTTGTTTCTTGCTTAAAAGATAGTTGGTTACTGTCGGGCCAGTGCCGCATAGTTTTCCTTAATTTTACTTGTATCATGTGTGCTGATAATATTGTTATTAAAATTTTGCGCATTTTTTATCTATAATTTTAGGTACAAAAGCATCACTTTCATGAACGCATCAATTCAAAATGGTTGTCCGTATTTCCAGCTGTGCCTACTGGTGGCACAATTGTACGCTATTTTTAAATAATTTTATCTTCATGAGTCTTCCATAGCTAATTTGTAAACAAATACTCTTTCTGTCAAAAAAAAAACCTAACCCAAAAACCTATTGATAGAACAACAACAATCTAGAGCATTTGGATGTCTGTCAACTTTTAAACCTGGTTTTGTTCAGTGGGTCATTGAGGTTACGTTTTGTCTAAATAAAAATGGAACGGACTGTATTTGTTTTTGTTTATTTATGGGTAATACTCGGGGTAACATTAAAATTATTAAGTTTATCTTTGGCAGTTTTCAAAGAAAAATAAAAAATACTTACCAACAATTGTACAATATGTTGAACAAGGAAAAATAAGTGTTTCTTTGTTTGACTCATTAGGCACTCTTATGGGGACATATTTTGTCAATTTGTTTTAAAGACTATTAAAGACCAAAGTAACATATAATTACCCCACAAACAATGCCGGCATGGCAAAGTGCCTTACAAATATTGGCATCTATTGGCAATGAGAATTTGACGCACGGCAATCTGTGCGTCATAAATACCTTAAATATTCCTGTTTGAGCCACCGGCCGAGCGACGGCAACGAATACGTTTAAAATGATGGCAAATACACACTTACCATGGTTTAAATGTAGAGGAGCCCTGCATACTAACTACCGGAATTGTAGGCAATATTGGCAAAAAATGTATGGGGTGATTCACCATATTTTTCCCACTACATAGCTCATTTATTATTAGAGATAGAAAAATAGTTTAAATACAAAAGTTGATTAGTTCTTCGCAAATTTTAAGAAAATTCAATAAAAATTTTCAAAATGTCAAATTTACACTTAGACAACAACTTTCTTATTTTAAATTGAACACCCTGTATATTTTTTAAAATTTCGGTAGATCTTGTAGGGTTTATCTTTAGCAGTTCTCGAGTGAAATAAAAAATAACTTGCCATAAGGGCGATGTGTTAGTCAAGGAAAAAAGTCTAGGTGGTTCTTTGTTCAACACATTGATCTTAAGTCAGCTTTTTTCTTGAAAAATATACAGGGTGTTCCATTTGAAATAAGAAAGTTGATGTCTTTTCTATTATTTTTTTTCTATCTTTAAGAATAAATGAGTTGTGTAGTTGGGAAAATATGGTGAAGCACCCTGTACCACTAGGTGCCAAACCCACGCAAAAATTAAAAGTTTAAAAGTGCACCTCTTCAATTGGTCGGCTCAATAGGGATACAAATGCAAATTCCGATACCACTGATAATTGGCTTTTTCTCCCTATTTAAAGTATTTATGCATAAAATAAAAATTGTAATGATTGTGGATTAAAAATAACATAATGCACATAATTTACGAATTCCCGTTTATTTTATTTTATCCTTAAACGAACAAAAATTCCTAGAAAAACCAATATGTAATAAATAAATAAATGTTACTATAAACAAAAACTTATACATTTATATTTATATCCTAACATGAAGACAGGAATGGAAATTATATGAATAATATTTGTCGTCTTGATCATGCCAAAGATAGAGGAAAATTCTTTCATAAATTGTTTTAAATATTTATTAAGAGGAGGTTTTCCATACCACAGTAAATTTCAACAGGGAAAATTTTATTTAGAATCTCTTTGATTGTGAATCAAAACAATAAGGTTTGCTTCAGTTGCTTTATATAAAAATTCCTTGGCCAAAAATTTTGAAACTTAGTACTTCCTTCTTCTTGTTATAAGATAAGATGAAGATTTATTCAGCATCTTTTTTCCTGGATGTTCTGCCCCCTTTCCAGTCACAGGCACCCCGTAACCAAGCCTTAATAGCATCTTCAACGACAAAATGAAGAAAAGTTGGTTGACTTCTTAAAGGATTTTTTACAGAATCTAAAAAATTTTAAATTGTGGTAAGTATAGCTGTAAATTATTTTTTTTTGGATAAACCAGTATTTTGTTTAAAAAAGAAACAAAATATCAGTTTCTCAAAAAAAAAATTAAAAACTTTTATCTAGTTGTTTTTTTGGCAAATTTACGTTAAAATAAAAAATAGTACCACAGACAAGTTTTTTCAAATTAATTTTAAAAAAGATTTTAAGATATTAACTAAAGACAGCTCGGTTTCACAAGAAATTTAAGGGTCATCATTCTCTGGGTCAGCAAGAGAAATTTCAGTGTTAAAAAATGACTTGAACGTAGACTGAATTGATGAATCTTTAGATGGCTCGATCCAACACTTCAACTAAAAAGCCAGTTAACCAGTTTTCCATATAGTATCCTTTAGACTACTATAGAGTTCATAGTGACACCAAACAAAAAAGAAAATTCATGTTTTACCTGTCAATTTGGTTATAAAAATGGCGGCAACAGTAGGCTAAATGGCACTGAAGGCTGAACACAGGTAGGAGTTAACTGGCTTTTTAGGTGAGAACGGTTTTGCTCGATTACAATAGAAATTTGTAAATTATCAGTGTCAGTATCGCTTAAGCATTGTAGATAATGATGTGACCTTTGATTTTCTTGTAAAGTGGCGTCTAGATCACGATTTAATGCTGGGTTCATACAGGCAAATCAAAATAAAAATAAAAAAAAAATAATAATTAAAATTAAAATAAAAGTTGAATTAGCTTATGGGGAACAGTGTAGGCATTTATACAGCATAAATAAAAAGATGAGTAACTTTTAACATTTATTTTTATCTTAAAACGGATTTGAGCATGCCCCTTTGACGCACATAACCTCACTTTCATTTGTTTTTGTAATTTAAATGGGGGTTTTTGTATTTTTTTAAATTATTTAATTGCTGTCATTCACCTTTGTATACATGTGCAGAAGCTGTGTGCTGATCGGTTCAAAGTTATTTTTATTTGGCTGTATAAACCAGAATTATTTTTTATTTTAATTTTTATATGCCTGTATAAACCCAGCAAAAATGACGATTTTTGGTCGCTTTACTGCTAGTTCTGAACATTTTTAAGTCTACTCTAGGACGACCTTATTTAAGAACAAAAGAATATGAGTACTTACGCAGTATCGGCTTCCACATCCATGGTGACTTGAAACTCAAACTAAATTTAAGCCAAATTTAAAAGAAAACTGGCAAAACACAAAAAACAAACCACGAAAAGGAACCCACATAGGAAGAATCCGCAGAATATTATTAAAATGGCGTCGGCAAGTACGTCAAGTTGTCAACCGCACGACAGATGTCAATCGCGCGGGAAATTTAAAAAATGCGGCGTTCAAAAGACACGATATCTGGCAATGCGTTTGATCGGACCGGAAAGGTGTTTTAGAAATGCATGCAATTTTTAAAGGAACGATTGCGTTTCGCTTGGTATGTAAAACACGTTTTTCAGTTATTGGCAAAATAACATAAATTTGCCAATACATTAGCACTAGTAAATAATCATTGGCAAAATAGCGCAATTTTGCCAACAATACTACTGTAGTAAATAACTAATGGCATTCACTTGCCAATATTGCCAATAAAGCAAAAACACCTTACCACCTTTCATTGTTTGTGGGGTAGGTAGGTATATTTGGAAAGGGAAGGAAAAAAATTATCTAAATTTTAAAATACATATAGAATATAATTCAATGTAAAAATTTGACATTTGTGATGACCATTACCAATAGAAAGAGTTCCAGGAAGTTTATAGAAAATTGCATGCAACTTTCATATTTTAATCTATTTGTAGCTTAAAAAATAATAGTGGTCAAATATAATGAAACATCCTATTGGTATAGTTCAATTTATAAAAAAAATAACTTTATTTATTTAAGAAGATTTTCAAATATAAATTTAAGTCTATTATCCAGTTTTAATTTTACTAAGTTCTTATTTACCTATTTTAATTTTTTAGGCACTGTAAAAAGCAATACAAAAAAAGTAGAAATTATTTTTCAATGGATGACAGGAGGAAATCCAGTGTGAAGAGCGTCCGTTAAGGGTTATTTCTAAAATTCGAGCGGATAACTTTTAACTCCTTAAGAGACGTCACAATTTTTTACAATGTTGGGCATGAGCGTTTTAGTGTGCATAGCAATCTTGAATTTTAGGATGTATAAATAGACAACTCGATTTATTTTTTGATAAAAACATAATAAATAGTTTATTTAAAATATAAGTTCCATCCATAAATAATTCTACAAAATCTTCCATTAATTTTAATTCATTCACTCATACATGTGTCTGTATCGGTTAAAGAATATCCATAATACAAAAATCTACATTTATCTCCAGAAATAAGTCGATATTTTAACTTCCTAATCAATAAACTACATGCATTTTTCTAGCATTATTAATATTTAATTCTTACGTTCTGGGTCTGTCGTATTTTATCTGGCTCAAAATATTTTTGTGCAAAGTCATTTTGAGAACTTTTTAAATTAAACTGGACACTTTTACTGCTGCTGCATTTTTCACTATGTAAGTCACTGCTTTTTAGAACTGATTTATAATTAGAACTGATTTATAATTAATTAGAAATTCATTAAAGACTGATCTTTTGAAGTGATCTTTGGAACTATTTTTAAGAATCTCTCCCAATTTCTCTCCCGCAAGCTATTTTATAAGGAATCAAAGTGGGTAGGTCCCGACCCAAATTTTAAGCCCAACCTTTTTCTTATTCCAAGAATCTTATTTTTCAGACCAACTATTGCGACATATCCCGTCTATTTGGCGTCAAGTAGAAATTCTTACGCAAGAATATCGTATTAACGTACGAAAAGAGAATATTGCGCAATTTCTCAGAAAAATACCAATGACCCGAAAAACTAGACTCCTCCCTAAGTTGCTCCAGATCGGCGCATAACGCAGTTTTTCTAATAATTCTAAGCCTTTCCAAGTTATTAAACTCCTCCCAATTTTAAGCGGGCCTGTCTTAAGCAAGAGATTCTTTGCTTCACTTTAGTTCATTTTTAGAAGCGTTTTTATTTTTCATTTAACTTTAGCCTTTAATCTACTGTGTATCAAAAGTGCCAGCCATATATCTAAGTTTATTGTAGCAGGACTTGTAAGTAGGTACTTGTTTAGATATTACTATTTTATTGTTAGAAAACTTTTGTTGCTGGAATAATTTAAATAAAGTTCAATAAAATAGGTCAATTTTCTTTTTCTGTATTGATATGGGTTTAGATTATTTTATAGAAAAGGTTTTACGCGTTTTATTTACGAGACACCGGAATTCATTAATTTTTTTTTTAATCCTAACGCTATTCTTCACACCGTTAGATTAATCTATAATTTCATGTAATAATGCCTACTTAATGTTTTAGCTGCTTTAAGGAAATCAGTTTGCCATCTAGAATAACTCTGAAATGGAATATGAATGAACAATGAAACTATAATGACTCCTATGAATTGCTGACAGGATGGAGAAAAAGATTAAAATATATCCTAAACATATCTCCACAGTTTAAAGCTACAAGCTACAACTTTATAACGCTGAATTGGTGAGATGCTAAGCGTTTCCAAGCTAAAACAATAATAACCTAAAATTTTCCTGATAATTATTTACGAGATTATTTCATTTTGAAAAAATTTAAATTTTATATGAAAATTTAAAGTAGGGTTAATTGCGGTGAACAGTAAATCAGTAAAATAGCTAACAAAGTATAAACTGTTATAGTTTTAAAATGACCTATATCAAGGAGTGTAAAAATGTGCTGAGCTTGTTCTTGGTTAAAACGAACCTAGTGTTTCGAAAATTATACCAAAAATGTAAGTTTGAACATTTTTTATTTTTAATTTTTTAATAATATAGTGATAAAATAATACTTATAGGGTGGGTCAAAAAACGGGACTTTTTTGATTGTCAGTTACTTAAAAAGTTTTTGTCCGATTTAAAAAATTTTAACCATTTTGAAAAGCGAAGACGTCAGAATTTAATACCAAAATTGACAATTTCTAAAAAAGGTATTCTTGACCTCTCCTGCAAATTTTTATATGCTCCACTGATGAAAGAAAATTTTTGGGTATAGAGCTCTATTTTTTGCGAGTGTACTAATGTATCGCTTGTTAGTATCGGCTAAGAAATAAGAAAGTTATAAATTGTTCAAAATAGTGCGTTTGGTTAACCAAATTCAACCAGACAAAAAATTTTGCTTGGCTATGCTTCGGATGTATTTGATTTGTCCGATTTTAATAATACTGAACATTTTGAAAAGCCAAGGCCTTAAAATAGTTTTATGTGAAAATTGATTGTCTCAAAAAATGCAATACTTTTTTTGGTCTGACTGAAGAATTTATAACTTTAGTTTTTCTTACCCGATAATAGCAAGCGATACATTAGTACACTGGGGAAAGATAGAGCCCTACACGCAAAAATTAAGTTTTTCATCAGTGGTGCACATTAAAAAATTTCAGGAATCTTGCTTTTTCACAAATTGTGAACTTTGGCATAAAATTCTTATATTTTTAAATCTTGGCCTTCAAATTTTTGAAATTGGAAAAAAACTTTTTAAGTAATGGACAGTCAAAGAAGTTCCGTTTTTCTGACCCACCTTATATATGTAATATAAATAATACATTTGTTTTTAATATACACTTGCTTTAATAATTTGTGCACTTACTTTAGGTAGATGGTTTATTAGTTCTTAATAAATAAATTATTTGTTTCTAAAGTACCCATAACTTTAATGTTTTTAAATACTTAATTCACCAGTTTTTAATATATAATCTATTTGCGTTTAATAGATGACTTACTAAAAACAAATAAATAAATCATTAGCATTTATAATCCTAATACCAATATAATTAGTTTTTAGTATAAAAAGTATTTGTTTCTGATATATTATCTATTTATTTTAAATACTTTTTCTATTTATTCCAGTGTTTTAATATCAATTATTTTAGGTGGATCGAAATATTTATTCTAAATGTATAGTTTGCTTGTCTTCTATTTCATGCAGATATGCCACTTGGTTTAAGTTTTTGTTTATTAATTCCAAGTAGGTTTTTTTCTCGGTGTATATATATATATGTATCTTTTTATATATGAGTTTACTTATTAAAAACCTTAAAAAGATGTGTTCCTTTTCTTGTAATAAAAATTCAATTTCCGTCCGAATAAAAATCTTTTAAATGACTAGGTAATTTTTTTTTTATTATTTACCTCTAACTTGTTATTGGTTATTATTGTAATTGGTTCTAATAACATAAATATATTTTTGTGCTTTAAAATCTCCGATCTTCGTGATTACATCTTCAACAAATAAAAAAAATAGTAAAAATAAAAAAAGAAAATATGCGACGTCGGCATTCGAACTACTATTCTAAAGATAATACACCAGGGAGGGTACTGTTCATACAGGCCGATCAACTCCTACCGATTTAGTGTCCTTTAATCCACATTTGCCGCCATTTTCACTCAAAAGTGACAGAAAACCATTAATTTTTTGTCAATATGGCGGCGAAGGTCGAGAAAAGGACACTAAAACGGTACAAGTTGATTGGCCTATGTGGAGAACGTATTGAGTAGGGTTGAGGTTTAGCGCCTTAGACCACTAGGCCATCTCGGTTTTGTTAAGAATTGTCACCAATTCACGGTATATTAATGCAGTGGTGTCATTGGTTACAGAAAATGGGAAATTGTTTTTTTATTATTAATTTAATTAATTGTTCTTAATAAATAAAATACATATACCTACAAAGGTTTCAGTTGCAATAATTGATAGAATCATAATTTGGCGAAATTTAAAAAAAAATTAAAATATATAATTTCATCCAACCGTAAAAAAAAATCATATCATAAAATGATCGTACGTTACTGATGGAGTTTTTGCATAAAACCAATATGCATTCTTAATAAGCAGTAGATATACAAGGGGGGCTCACTTTCCCCATGTAAATCCCCATAAGACGAAAACATGGTATTTTTTTTTGATCTACATAGAAATTTGCATGATTCTTATATTATATATTTATTATGTATATTTAAAATTATCTAGATAAGACTTTTAGATCTATTGATCACAAGTATTATTTTAAGAATACTTATTAACTTTGAGTTTGGAAGGTATTATACATATACAATTAGTTTGTTTTTAATTTCATATATTTTATAATATATTCTTACATAATATAAATACAGTTCGTATTAAACCTTATACATTATACTATTATACATTATATTACTTAGACTCTAAACAAGGCACTACAATCTAAAGTTTATCTTAAATTTACATACTATTACATTTATATACGATTTTGCACTAATAAATCTCTACTTATATATGTTCTTATGGCTAGGTACACATATCTCATGATATAGGTGTAAAACTATAATGTCCCCAATATAAAGATTTGGGCGAATTATTTGATATACGTCGTTTGTCATCATGGGGGCTTAGTCCTATTTTGGTTTGCTTGACGGAATATAGTTCATGTTTGTTTGATTGAATCGACCTTTGTGTAATAATTTTTTCATTAAATGTACTAAGACATTCTACATAATCCTCAAAGGTTATATGAGTTTTAACCACGGATTTCTTTACACCTTTTGTCTTTTTTGTTATTTTTGTATTAAGGATTCTCTGAAAGACGTCACATACGAGATTTTCTTGCTGCTCAGTATTAAGAACCTTTATAGCGTACATTTTTGATCGAAGTCCAACGAAGTGAGTCATGATTTTTCCATTGTTCTCATCCTTCATCATTCCCAATACTTTTTTATTTACCCTCGGTATCCCATAAATGTTATTTTCAGGATAATCGGAAGTGTCAAAATATTTGTAGCAGTCCTTTTTCATCATCTTATACACATCATTTTTTATTTCATAAACACACGAGTCAGTATCAGTATATGCCAACTCACTATTTGGGAATCTTTTTTTTATATAATTATAGTGAAAGTCATATATCATTGTCTTTGCAATGTCTAAAATGCACATCCCTACGTATATTGGTTTGTTAAAGTAAACCTCTGTTTTTTGAAGCTCAACTGCCACTAAATTTTTGTTAAAAATACAAACACTTTTAAACTCAGACCTTGATATTAATGTTTCGGCTCCATAACGTCCATTCCACTTTTTAACCAATTTAACAACACTATGGTTACGAATATTCTCCATAGTTTTACCAAATACAGCATTATTCATTAACTTAAATAAGTTTTTCTCGAATTCATTCTTTGCTTTCTGTCGCAATTGCGTGTTCAAGTCAATGTAAGGCTTAAGCCATGCAGACTGTCGAAAAATTAGAATTCTATGAATTTTTTCTAGTTTAACACCAAGTTGCAACGCCTGTTTTAAATTTCGATAGTGAATGATATATTCCTTTTTGTCATATAATGTAGCTAATAGTTTTTTGTTTTTGGTACTCTTGTCATCAAGTGGATTTCGATGTTCAGGGCATAGGGGTAAGTCGTAAAAATAATCATGCAGCTCTACAGGAATGCTTAAATTTACTTCTAGTATATATCCCTCAAAGGAATCATCTGAAATTTCTTCCACTTTGAAATTTTTTAGGTCAGTTTCTTCCAACCATTTAAATTCTCCATACGATAGATATTGACTCATACTAAATCCATATTGATTGTTTATATCAAAATATGCCAAAAACGTTGTTTCTTTGCTTGAATCATAATTAGGCATATATTTATTGTTGGCTTCAACATATCTCTTTGAGCATTGGCTAAGTCCCCCTCGAATTCCACGTTCAATATAGGTCACCATATTATAGTCTGTCAGAAGTTCAAGTTTTTGTTGCGTTATATATAACATACAATCCCAAGTATATCCTGGAAGCGTATAGTAATTTGCTGGATCCAAGTCATATGTTCTATGAGTACTTTGTCTAAATTGTTCGAAAATTTCCACCAGCAAGATTATATCAACTTTCATGTAAAATTCCAAATAACTTTGCAGACTCTTACAGTTAAAACTGGACCAAACATTTTGAGCATGTGCATAGTCATCATCGCTTATGTGGCTATTGGACAAAATATTAAAAACATTGGCTGGGTAGGCAAACATTTTTCTTGTAAAGTATCCCAACTACTCATATAATCGTAACAAAAAACTCCCTTTCTATGAATTAAATTGTACTGTGCTTCAGTTAGATTGGGAAATTCCTTTTTTAATATCGGATATTCTTGTAGGTAAGAAGCTAACTCCTGCAGACTGCTAGCCATGAACCGGTACGAATCAATTAATCGAAATTCAATTAGGTTCTCTTGAATTTTTTTTGTAAAGGAAATGTATTTTTCATTATTGATAGGAAGTAGGTTTATAGAACCATCTAACTTGGCAATACTTCCTATTATTAGATTTCCATCATAGGAACTTAAATTATGAAGAACTACTGGTACCGTGTGACTGTCTTGAAAATTTAAGTTACAGTTTTCATGTGCTGCTCCTCTAACCTCCGATGTTAAGTGATTGTGATCACGCATTTTCTTTTCCCCATTTAGAAAAGGTTTTTCACAAATATGACAATTTTTGGCATCATAAAAATTATTTTTTTATTTTTTATTTAAGGGTTCCATAGGTAAATCACATAGAAACACAGTCTTCAAGTTTTCAGCGAAATCCAGTAGTTCTTTGGTAAACCAGTCCATACAATCAGGTCCAGTGTATGAACGATAAAAAGATAAGGACTCGTCATAAGAGCATTTAACGTAGTATCCTATAGAACAAGGAATGTGTCTTTGATAATTTTGTGTCGTTTTTCCATTGTTTTCATTAATCGGAAGTAACAAACATTCAATGTCGGAGTAAATAATAAATGAAGCTACCTGCTTATTTTGAAAGTTTTTGAATTCAACTGTTTTTTTATCCTCGCTAGGCAACTTTGAAACTACTGTACTATCAATTATCTTACAATCTTTAGCATGTTGATTAAGTCCCTGTTCAGAGTAAAAATAGTGTAAACATCTATCACATATCCATTTTGCCACTTTCCTTTTACTCAATTGACAACTGACCAGTCTCGAAAGATTTTTTATCCACACAAAGTGAAAAGTAGGGTGAGATAAATCGAAAATCTCATCATTTTCAGAATAGTATTTATCTTGAAGCAATAATAAGTTTATATGCTTGGAACATTTGTCTTCTGTAATGTATGCAGGTAACACTTTAAAGTTACCATTACACATTTTTTGAAGTCTGTAGACGTTGATGGAAACATTGTTTTGTTTTTCAAACTTGCTTTAAGTCCATTGGAAACCTAATGCCACTTTTACATTAGCTTTGACCACTTTTAAACTATGTTTGAAAATATTTGCATTACAACTTTAAAGATATTGGTTGTGCTTAGGCAATTAGGCGTCTCTGCCGTACCTAGTTTCGCTTCCTTATACTCCCGCCACATTCCTTCCATTCATAGATTTAAGATTAAGATTTAACGATGTGATGGAAAACTAAATGCATCTCTTTTTAGACGTTGCGTTTATTAAGATTTTTTTTAAATAAGTTATTGTTGTATTCACAGAATTTTTAGTGTAATATTTTTGTTTTCTGTTTTTCTGATTAACAAAAGTAAGTAATGATTTAAACATTTGCATATAACTTACAAAAGTTCGAACATTTCACAAAAAGTACATGGAGTTAAAGTGGCTTAAACTAGAGGAAAGGTTTAAGCTGCATTACTTTCATTTAATCCATAAAATCGACGACAAAATGTCTTCAAAAAACCTTCTTACAAGACTGCGTAGAATAGCTCGAATCGCTCATGCAACAAGAAATATCCATCTTTATGTAGTCCCTAGACACAGAGCGTCCCAGTTTCAAATCAGTTTTTCTTTCTTCCTTTAAAACATCTTCTGGTATTTTATCTTCGTTCTTACCAGTCTTTTTTCTTTTTTCAAATACTAAATAAATAACCTTTAAGTAAATAATTATTTTTAAGTGTAATATGCTATTATTTCAAGATAGAATTCCTTTATGTAGTATAGAATATTATGTTATTATGTTAATTTAGCTTTTCTTGTAAAGGGTGGTTGCATGGAAGAGCAAATGTAATTTGAATGTGAATGCTAAACATTTTATAAAAATTAAAGTACATATTTGGTTAAAGACTTTTTGTAACCCCGAAGGGATTTAAAAGGTTGAAAAGTCATATCATAGACCCTTCGGTGGCGGAGCAATACGAGCTCGGCTACCAACTTTCCCCCCTTCGGTGGCGGATAAGTAGGAGATCAGCTACCATCTTTCCCACCCTTCGGTGGCGGACAAGTAGGAGATTCGCTACCAACTTTCCCCGTTCGGTGGCGGACAAGTAGGAGACGCCACCAACTTTCCCCCCTTCGGCGGTTGACCAATGCAGGACCGGCTACCAACTTTCTCCACCTCGGTGGCGGACAAGTAGGACATCCGCTACCAACTTTACCCCTCCGGTGGCATGTCAGTCTATACTTTCTCTTTCTATCTTATGTATTTTTGCTCTATCTCTTTCTGTATTTCTCTCTCACTCGCACTAGGAGAACTCTCTATTTCTCTTACTCACACGTCTCACGGTTGATATTCTTGGTTCAATTGTTAAAGCTAAATATATTTATTTTAACTAAATATTTGATACGTACCTCTTTAGTATCACTTTGACTACTACTGTTTTATATATATATATATATATTTTTATATTAAGTCATAGTATTTAGTATCACTTTTCAATACCACTAATTTATATACCTATATATATTTTAATATTAAGTCGTATTATAGCTAATTGATTTTCTGATGCATTTTTTATTTTACTTTTCTTAAAGAAGAAAGTAGTCAATATTTATTTTTTTTATTTTTCTAATTTTTTGAATATTACCCCATATCTGCTGAATACTAATAATACGCACACAAATATAGAATGAAGCTGACACTATTGCTTAAGTATAATTTGTTTAAAACAATTTTATCAAGTTTAGGTAACGTTGAGACGGTTAGTAAATGAAAAATTAATAAATATTACAAAATTGTTATGCATTGCGTTTTTTAGTTTTTTTTTCTGATATTTTTTTATGTTATTGTATCTGTGTATACATATTGACACTTGGAATTCAAAAGTCCAAAGATTTTTACGAGATGTCAAAAAAAATAACTTGTTAAATATGGAAGTCTAACCAATATATATTTAATACTCATTAATCAGGGCCGCCCCAAGGCCGGCCAAACTAGGGCGCGCACGAGACCGGAACGCCGCTGCCGTCGGATTTTAATTATTCATTGCGTTTTGCCTTTGATTCACTCCTCCGAAAACTGCTCTGCTCTTCTTTCAGATTGACCATGCCCTTTAAGACTCTTCTTATGGAAATATAAATAACATTATTTTAATTTTGTAATAGTTTGGAGGGTTTTATAAAGTGAGCCACGGTTCAGGTTGTGAACAACGGCCCTTAAGGGTTATTTCTAAAGTTCGAGCGGAAAACTTTTAACTCCTTAAGAGACGCCACATATTTTTTTACACTGTTTTGGACATGAGCGTTTTAGTGTGCATAGTAACCTTTAATTTTTGGGGATGTACAAACAGACAACTCGATTTTTCAGAAATATATTAATAGCCATTGTGATATAATATTCGGTTAAACAGTCCTACACAAATACAAGTATTTTGCATAAAAATTTATACACAAAATCTGACTGGTACTGTAGTCCAGGAAATCTCGACTTACATCCTGCATCCTGTCCAATCACTATACTGTACTTTTTAACATTTTTTCATTATTTGTTTGATTCTTAACTTCCACACGACAGTTCTTATACCGGGCTTTCAAAATTTTAACATTTTGAAATACTTTCACAAACCAAACTTCATTTTTTACATTCTAACTATTTTCTTTCGAACTGCCTTGTACTGTTTTAAGATGAGTATTGAAACTCGTTTGGATTTCAACTGTGTTCTGTTTAAGCCAATTTTTGCTTTTATAGCAAAATGTGACGTAAGCGCCGAATTCCCAGAAAAAACGGGCTTACGTGCTGGAAGTCTATTCCTGAACAGGGAGCGGTATAAATCGCTTTAGAGAATGATCACATATCGTACGACTTTCAAGAATACACGGTCTTACAGTGCTCTCGCGGTCATGTGATGAAGAATTCTTGTTAAGTGACGCGACGTAGGTATGTTTTTTCGGATCTCTGCAAATTGAATTTAGTTTTTAACAATTTTTTAACGCAACAACACCTCAGTAATGCGCGCTATGCCTATAGACATAGAACCCAGTGGGTGTTTGAACTTAGAGACTTTTTTGTGATTGTTGGTTTTTTGAACTTAAATGTTGTTTTTTATTTTGGGTAAGAAATATTTCTTTAGAATAAATTTCCCGTTTTTTACAAAAGAAAATATTGAAGAAAAAATTTATTAAAATTTTTATGAAAATTATTTTGGAAAACTTAATTAAAACTTTTATCAAAATTATTTTGGAAAACTTATGTTTTTTGGTACGCTGGCAAGTTTTTATTTTTTGTATTGTTTTTCTTCATTATACGCACCGATTTCGCCACCTATTAGCTACATTTTATATTAAAGCCCTAAGTCGAGTCGATATAACTAATTATTCAATGCGGGTTCTATAGAGAGTCAAACTTTTATTGATTTGGGTGCAACCGGTCTGCTTTAATTCCGTTTCCGAGCGCTGTTCATCTGCGTCAATAAATAGCAGAGGCATGCAAAGGTGATCAAGATAATTTCGAACAAGCGAGCCGCGCTTAACGATACATGCAAACGCACACCGCAGCGTCACGGCTCAGACCGAGACGACGCGACGGCAGCAAGCGCTGGGGTAGTACTGTTAGGTGGTATGTGAAAGTAGTTTATATGGCCCTTATAGAACACCCCCTGGCTTCCCATTGGTCAGCCAATAAGAGGCAAGCTCGTCTCTCATTGGTTGGCCGCCATATTAGCTCCTCCTCCACGTGGGCAAGCCCTCTTCTGATTGGTCGCCCGCCATCTTGACGCCTAGTGCAAGGTGGGGGGGAGCTTGCTTCTCATTGGTCGGCCGCCATCTTGGAGTGGGGAGAGCACGTCTCCCATTGGCCGGCCGCCATCTTGGAGGCGTGGCCACGCCTCCTGGGGGGAAGTGGAGGGGAAATGGGAGGGGTATAGGGTGGAAGGGTGGGGGTGTTCTATAATAGCCGTATAAACTACTTTCACATACCACCTAACAGTACTACCCTAGCGCTTGCTGCCGTCGCGTCGTCTCGGTCTGAGCCGTGACGCTGCGGTGCGCATTTGCATGTATCGTTAAGCGCGGCTCGCTTGTTCGAAATTATCTTGATCACCTTTGCATGCCTCTGCTCTTTATTGACGCAGATGAACAGCGCTCGGAAACGGAATTAAAGCAGACCGGTTGCACCCAAATCATGGTTGGCAGAAAGAAAATAAATAGCTAAAAGCTTAAAGGAACGTTTGTCGTTTGAAATTTCAGGAGCTACATAGTTTTTAATGTTATCTTGAATAACTTGGAACATAGTTACTTGGGTACAATAGTGCAGGTTTGCCTCCTGCTTGAGTACTAAGCGCCACTTTGGATATAGTACAATGTAGTTTAATTACGTTTCTCAAGTCAAAATAGTCGCAAGCCAAAATTTTCAGCAAAATTTTTTATAATTATTAAAAAAACTTACATTACATTATATCTAAATTTGGAAATAAATTTTTCTTTAAAATTGAAAAAATCTACTACGCTTGTTTTAAATATGTCTTTGTATAGGTAATCTATATTTGTTCACGGTAATATAAAATTATAATGAAATAACGCAGTTTAAGAAATAGAAAACTTCAGCAACAAATTGGATTAGCAATTATTACTGTCAATGAGGTAATTTTTTTTGTCGAATTTTATGCGTTTATAACGAGATATCGAGAATAAGAAAACTAATCAAAAATAAACTATTGCGATGTGCATTGCTTTACTGTTTAAGCTACTAAATCATTGTTTCATTGGTAAAAAATAATTTTTAAGAGGAATTTTGTGTTCTCGAAAATAAAAAAAAAGAGAAATGTTTAGTGGTAGCATAAATAGGTATTTTTATTTGATAACTTTGATTCCTTTTTTAACACACGTAAGATATAACATAAGTTACTTGGTTCTATTACTCAGAATTATACATGAATATACATTTACATCTGCATTCGTGCGGTGTTTTATACATTCTCTTTAAACAAATATACAAAACGTTAAAAGTGATAAAATATTTATTTATTACTAGACATATCAATATTTGAGTTAAAGATCAGATCATCAAACCCAACTCTATCATATCCACTATTTCTTTGCATAAATTGGAAGAGGGTGACGTAAAACTACAAGATCCAACAAGAAAAAAACAACGAATACGTGTAAGAAAAAAGGCAACAAGTCACAACGTGAAAACCATTAGCATAATCGGAATACCTGCAGCAGAGGCGAGCTAACTAAAAACTTAACCTGAACCGTGGCTCACTTTATAAATAAAATAAATAAGATAACAAATTTCCACACAAAAGCAAGGGAGAAATTTATATCTTAAAGTTTTTGGTTAAAACATGCTTTTAACTTTGAGAAATCTGTACTAAACATGCCATTTATGACATGTTTTTAATGTTATAAATGCAACGCAGCCTAAAATTTTGAGAAAATTAGGCCTAAATGCTATTTTTAACACATCTTGAATGATCGTGTACCTCCCAATAAGGTTCACATTTCAACTCTACCTGTAAAATGTTGAGAAAATTAGGCCTTTCGTACAAATCAACAGTGTAATAGCGCCGCAAGCGAAAATATTTACAATTTAAGCAGCAAATTCTTTAAATCTTTTGAATTCTAAATGCTTTAAGGAGCGTCATTTACACAAAAAATAAATTGGTTTAAAATTTAGGGCACCCTCCAAACCATTACAAAATTAAAATAATGTTATTTATATTTCCATAAGAAGAGTCTTAAAGGGCATGGTCAATCTGAAAGAAGAGCAGAGCGGTTTTCGGAGGAGTGAATCAAAGGCAAAACGCAATGAATAATTAAGATCCGGCGGCGGCGGCGTTCCGGTCTGGTGCGCGCACAACTTTGGCCGGCCTTGGGGCGGCCCTGATTAATGAGTTATAAATATATATTGGTTAGACTTCCATATTTAACAAGTATTTTTTTTTGACAACTCGTAAAAAGCTTTGGACTTTTGAATTCCAAGTGTCAATATGTATACACAGATACAATAACATAAAAAAATATCAGAAAAGAAAACTAAAAAACGCAATGCATAACAATTTTGTAATATTTATTAATTTTTCATTTACTAACCGTCTCAACGTTACCTAAACTTGATAAAATTGTTTTAAACAAATTATACTTAAGCAATAGTGTCAGCTTCATTCTATATTTGTGTGCGTATTATTAGTATTCAGCAGATATGGAGTAATATTCAAAAAATGGGAAAAATAAAAAAAATTAAATATTGACTACTTTCTTCTTTAAGAAAAGTGAAATAAAAAATGCATCAGAAAATCAATTAGCTATAATACGACTTAATTTTAAAATATATATAGGTATATAAATTAGTCGTATTGAAAGGTTTTTTGAAGACTTTTTGTCGTCGATTTTATGGATTAAATGAAAGTAATGAAGCTCAAACCTTTCCTCTAGTTTAAGCCACTTTAACTCCATGTACTTTTTGTGAAATGTTCGAACTTTTGTAAGTTATATGCAAATGTTTAAATCATTACTTAGTTTTGTTAATCAAAAAAACAGAAAACAAAAATATTACACTAAAAATTCTGTGAATACAACAATAACTTATTTTTAAAAAATCTTAATAAACGCAACGTCTAAAAAGAGATTTAAGAAGAAGTGTTTTGTGACCTAAATATTTTATATTTTCAATTGATCAAAATGAGTTTTGCAACGGAGTTAATTTATAAAATTAAATGTCAGCTGAATTGGAGCTGTGAAAAAATGGATGATAAGTTTATTTTAAAAACGCTAAAAGAATGTGCACTAGCTAGTCGAAAAATAAGTATTGCACCTAAAAAATCTAGTACCGTAACAGAGAAAGCTCATCTAACAGCTTGCCTTGGACAAGTTAAGGAGTGTAAGCATAATTTAAAAAACATCAGAATTAAACGAGGAGCTGGTCATGGGACTGTCAAAGAAACGGCTAAGCATAGAATGCAGTGGGAGGATGTAAATTCTGCTTTTGAGAACAGACTAAGAAGTGGAATTATTACGAACTTAAAACATACGGATCCGAAACCATTTCTGGATGACTGTTTTAATTTATTTAAACGAAGAATAGAAAATATTTTAAAGAAAGAAGAAATGATAAAAATAAATATTTGTGTGGAGATTTCCAAGTTTCTAAACAAGGTGAGGTAATGACTGAAACAAAATATTTTAATACTTCTAATGCTCCTATTGATCGAAATACAAATTTATCTCAGTGGTTTAGTAGAAACATAAAAGTCCCACTCTTGACCGATTTGGAAGAATTTCAAGAAAATCAGTCCGGCTGGTCTCTTGGCAAAATAAACAACATTATGATTGGCATAAATAAATATAATCCTATGAAGATTGGGTGTCATCTACAAATACCAAAAGTCATTTTAAATAAAGGAGCTTGTATTAATGTAAAAAACAAGGATAGCATGTTTTTTGCTTGGGCTGTTGTGTCAGCACTGTATCCTGCAAGTTGTAATTCGGATCGTATATCATCGTATCCCCATCCTCAACAAGTGCTTAACTTAAGTGGCATTAGGTTTCCAATGGACTTAAAGCAAATTTCGAAGTTTGAGAAACAAAACAATGTTTCCATCAACGTCTACAGACTTCAAAAAATGTGTAATGGTAACTTTAAAGTGTTACCTGCATACATTACAGAAGACAAATGTTCCAAGCATATAAACTTATTATTGCTTCAAGATAAATACTATTCTGAAAATGATGAGATTTTTGATTTATCGCACCCTACTTTTCACTTTGTGTGGATAAAAAATATTTCGAGACTGGTCAGTTGTCAATTGAGTAAAAGGAAAATGGCAAAATGGATATGTGATAGATGTTTACACTATTTTTACTCTGAACAGGGACTTAATCAACATGCTAAAGATTGTAAGATAATTGACAGTACAGTAGTTACAAAGTTGGCTATCGAGAATAAAAAAACAGTTGAATTCAAAAACTTTCAAAATAAGCAGGTAGCTTCATTTATTATTTACTCCGACATTGAATGTTTGTTACTTCCGATTAATGAAAACAATGGAAAAACGACACAAAATTATCAAAGACACATTCCTTGTTCTATAGGATACTACGTTAAATGCTCTTATGACGAGTCCTTATCTTTTTATCGTTCATACACTGGACCTGATTGTATGGACTGGTTTGCCAAAGAACTACTGGATTTCGCTGAAAACTTGAAGACTGTGTTTCTATGTGATTTACCTATAGAACCCTTAAGTAAAAAACAAAAAAATAATTTTTATGATGCCAAAAATTGTCATATTTGTGAAAAACCTTTTCTAAATGGGGAAAAGAAAATGCGTGATCACAATCACTTAAGTTCCTATGATGGAAATCTAATAATAGGAAGTCTTGCCAAGTTAGATGGTTCTATAAACCTACTTCCTATCAATAATGAAAAATACATTTCCTTTACAAAAAAAATTCAAGAGAACCTAATTGAATTTCGATTTACTGATTCGTACCGGTTCATGTCTAGCAGTCTGCAGGAGTTAGCTTCTTACCTACAAGAATATCCAATATTAAAAAAGGAATTTCCCAATCTAACTGAAGCACAGTACAATTTAACTCATAGAAAGGGAGTTTTTTGTTACGATTATATGAGTAGTTGGGATACTTTACAAGAAAAATGTTTTCCTACCCAGCCAATGTTTTTTAATATTTTGTCCAATAGCCACATAAGCGATGATAACTATTCACATTCTCAAAATGTTTGGTCAAGTTTTAACTATAAGAGTCTTCAAAGTTATTTGGAATTTTACATGAAAGTTGATGTAATCCTGCTGGTGGAAATTTTCGAACAATTTAGCCAAAGTACTCATAGAACATATGACTTGGATCCAGCAAATTACTATACGCTTCCAGGATATACTTGGGATTGTATGTTATATATAACGCAATAAAAACTTGAACTTCTGACAGACTATAATATGGTGACCTATATTGAACGTGGAATTCGAGGGAGACTTAGCCAATGCTGAAAGAGATATGTTGAAGCCAACAACAAATATATGCCTAATTATGATTCAAGCAAAGAAACAACGTTTTTGGCATATTTTGATATAAACAATCAATATGGATTTAGTATGAGTCAATATCTACCGTATGGAGAATTTAAATGGTTGGAAGAAACTGACCTAAAAAAATTCAAAGTGGAAGAAATTTCAGATGATTCCTTTGAGGGATACATACTAGAAGTAAATTTAAGCATTCCTGTAGAGCTGCATGATTATTTTTCCGACTTACCCCCATGCCCTGAACATCGAAATCCACTTGGTGACAAGAGTACCAAAAACAAAAAACTATTAGCTACATTATATGACAAAAAGGAATATATCATTCACTATCGAAATTTAAAACAGGCGTTGCAACTTGGTGTTAAAGTAGAAAAATTCATAGAATTCTAAGTTTTCGACAGTCTGCATGGCTTAAGCCTTACATTGACTTGAACACGCAATTGCAGAAGACAGAAAGCAAAGAATGAATTCGAGAAAAACTTATTTAAGTTAATGAATAATGCTGTATTTGGTAAAACTATGGAGAATATTCGTAACCATAGTGTTGTTAAATTGGTTAAAAAGTGGAATGGACGTTATGGAGCCGAAACGTTAATATCAAGGCCTGAGTTTAAAAGTGTTTGTATTTTTAACAAAAATTTAGTGGCAGTTGAGCTTCAAAAAACAGAGGTTTACTTTAACAAACCAATATACGTAGGGATGTGCATTTTAGACATTGCAAAGACAACAATATATGACTTTCACTATAATTATATAAAAAAAAGATTCCCAAATAGTGAGTTAGCATATACTGATACTGACTCGTGTGTTTATGATATGTATGTGATATTATGATGTGTATAAGATGATGAAAAAGGACTGCTACAAATATTTTGATACTTCCGATTATCCTGAAAATAACATTTATGGGATACCGAGGGTAAATAAAAAAGTATTGGGAATGATGAAGGATGAGAACAATGGAAAAATCATGACTCAGTTCGTTGGACTTCGATCAAAAATGTACGCTATAAAGGTTCTTAATACTGAGCAGCAAGAAAATCTCGTATGTGACGTCTTTCAGAGAACCTTTAATACAAAAATAACAAAAAAGGCAAAAGGTGTAAAGAAATCCGTGGTTAAAACTCATATAACCTTTGAGGATTATGTAGAATGTCTTAGTACATTTAATGAAAAAATTATTACGCAAAGGTCGATTCAATCAAACAAACATGAACTATATTCCGTCAAGCAAACCAAAATAGGACTAAGCCCCCATGATGACAAACGACGTATATCAAATAATTCGCCCAAAACTTTACGTTGGGGACATTATAGTTTTACGCCTATATCATGAGATATGTGTACCTAGCCATAAGAACATATATAAGTAGAGATTTATTAGTGCAAAATCGTATATAAATGTAATAGTATGTAAATTTAAGATAAACTTTAGATTGTAGTGCCTCGTTTAGAGTCTAAGTAGTATAATGTATAATAGTATCATGTATAAGGTTTAATACGAACTGTATTTATATTATGTAAGAATAACTAAGAATATATGTATATGTATAATACCTTCCAAACTCAAAGTTAATAAATATTCTTAAAATAATACTTGTGATCAATACATCTAAAAGTCTTATCTAGATAATTTTAAATATACATAATAAATATATAATATAAGAGTCATGCAAATTTCTAAAAAAAAAACGATTAAAATAGATAAAAGTAATAGTCACAGTCTCACAAACGATTTTGAGAATAAACTTGAAAACTGTTTAAAAATACGTTTTTTAGTCGCGTGTGAACACATCTTAATTTCACCAAACAAAAAAACCATTTGCGTTGTACAACACCTATGCAACGTTGCGGAAAAAAACGCAACTTATGTCCGACCATACAAATATGTTTTAATCGCATAAAAAATTTAAGAAATTCAACTATATACTTTGAAATATAACTGGGTTTGGCAATTTAAACAATTTTTCGATGCAGCAGTTTGCCTAGATAATTTGCCTGCATGGAAAATATTAGAAACTTAAAGAAATTGACTAGAATAATAAAGCAAGGTTCGTATGGAAGGATTTAAATAGTTTGTCGCGTTCGTCGTCTTTCAATTCAAGATTTTTATTGCCGTACAAAGAATAATAGAATAATAAATAATAAAATAATAATAATAATAATAATAGCGTGAAAGTACTTATAATAAATAAACTAATTTTAAATTTATGTTTATTTACGTCAGTGCCTACATGAAACGTTTATATGTACGCCTTTGGTGTAAATGTAAAATTTTACAGTGTAAAGCGGTGTCTTTTCCAAATCGGTTGAACTTGAGAGTAAATTTAATGGCGTAGCGACGTTGTTGTGTAGATAGGCAACAAGAGCTCTAGCTATTTCCCCATGTTAATTTCCATAAGAAAACGCCAAGGTTCAAAATCCCAAAAACTGCCACCGTCAAGGTCACAATTCCGGACAGTGTTGCAGAAGTCACGTCACCAGGGGGGTCACAATTCCGGACAGTGGTGCAGAAGTCACGTCATCAGGGGCAAATTCACCTGTCAATAAGGGTTATATTTAGTTCAGGCAGACAGATACCTGTTGGGCTACTGATGTTCACCTACTGTCAACCAAATAGTCTGCTGTCAACCACTTGATGAGTTATTTTTTTAAAGTTATTAATCCAAGATGGATGTCCAGATATAGCTTGATGAGTCATGCACGTACGGCGTCTCTAGAGTCACATACTACGACCCCGCCTACTATTATTCCCTTGACAACAGGCTGGCAACATTTGTAATGTCTAGAATTGATATACCTATTAATAAAAAAGTATATGTTACCAGAGGGGATCGAACCGGCGCGCCCGGCGATTTACAGTACAGAAGGTAGTCGCTCAAGACCACACGACCATGGCGACTTGTTGATAAGGTTTTGTTAAATAATCTATGGGTAAAAACAAGATAACGATTGTGGTCAGATTGTGTGCTATACATACAATAAAATATTTATGCAATACAGATCGGTGAACTGATGTGTAATATTAGGGAATTGTTACAAAGCAAAATAGCTAAAAATACATTTATTTATTGGTTTACATCTATTGAAGCTTGGTATACAACTCAAAGTTTCTTTGATAAACTGCTGAATTATTTTAATATTTTGTGGTACTTTATTAGGTATCTACCATGCATATACATATCGTTAAATCGAAAATTATGATTTTAATAACCTTTATTTGGTACAATAAGTTGAAGAAGAAATTAAAATTTTAGAAAATGTATTTAATTATTTACTCAAAATGTAATGAAAATCACTTTTGTACCTATTTGATTAATCTATAAATAAGTTAACGCATCTTTTTCTAACTTAAAATAAATAAAAATTTTATTAAATAATGAACCATGCGGGGAAAAAAATTGGTATAAAGTGCCAATCACACTTTAAAATAAAGGCAAGTACCGCTAATTAATTTGTCTCATAAAAGTTGAGCTGTCTGCTGTCTGTCAAAGTCTAAATGTGGCTGCTGTTGCGGTCTGGAAGGTATTTATATCATATAATCTATGAAAGGCAAATGAAAACTGACGAAAATAAAATATTTTTACACATGGAATAAAATCTAGTACTTATATTATTTTTATTTATGTCCTTATGGGTCCCTCATGTCTTTGAACATTTTTCTACCACATGCAAATGATTTACTATAATACTTCGCTATAATTTTCTATAGATTGGAGGTATTTTTATGTTTGGTTAAAGACATACTTTTTTTATTCAAACATTATCTAAAAAATAAATATAATAATATATTTTTGAATTTTTTTTGTAATGGAATATGGTGTAATTTTTAATAACTATTTACCTCCTTTCATGATATCCGTAGTTCTATCTCTTAGCTTTAATGATTTCTAATGTTATGGAAAAAAGCGCTATGTAGCGGTGCAAAAACTGAGGAATAAAGAACATTTTCTTCTTAATTCTTAATATATAATCAATAAATTTAGAAAAGCAATTGATAATAGTTTAAAATTAGCTTAAACTTGACCCCAAGGTTATTCACGAGGCGATTTTTTTACACTTACTTTAAGCATACAGGGGTTTAGGTATATATTCATAAGCAAAAAATTATTGATCATTCACTTTTGAAAACAGTTTGGTAGGTAACTATTTTTCTTTTTTAAAACTCAACCGAATTTGTTTTTTGATAAAATTTGACAAAAATGTATTTTTTCAAGTGGAATTAACAGAAATTAATATACCTGTTTCTCTACATGGTAAGAAGTTGTTAAGCAACTAGACCAATTTGATGATGGTATTGAATTACAGACTTTCCACTGCGTTCTCGCAATATTCGAATCTCTGTAACAACCGAACCCTTTCAGCTTCTTGTAAAGAAAAAATTCAATTTTTTATATCGCACCCTTAAATCTCCTGACATTTACATGAGACACACGAGTTTTGCTCTACTTGAGACTCAAAAGATTTATGGTAACTATCGAACCATCTATCTATTAATAAATTATGCATATCTAAGTGTAAAACTTTGCATTTAAAAACCGATCAGTTTTACTAATTTGTAAAAGTTTTTTAAACTAAGCATTTTCTTATATCATACCATTCAAATGCCATATGGTTGTGGTAACTTAATCAATAAGGAACCATTAATATCTCGACTTCGTCATTTACAATCCTTAAAAACTAGCCGCATTTATCATTTTTTACGGAAATTTTATTCAAATCGGTTTACTAGTTTCGGAAATATGGCACGTATGTACATACCTAGAGGTACTGTATGATATCATATTGAATACAGATTAACTTTTTTAACGAATATTTTCCAAAGTTTTAGCTTAGAAGAAAAAATAAAAAATAAACACTCTTTAGTCCGCAACCAGAAGGCTACAAACCCCAAGTTTCTAAGAATGAAAGATTGCTATCAGCCGGTGTACCGAAGGTATTTTTTCCGCTATATACTCACGTTTTTCGCCTATGGTTTCCGTGAAAGACTAACTTTGGTTTACTGCGAATCGGGACCAAAAGGCCTTAATAGTTTTCTGCGAATATCTCGAATTCTAAGTGGTCGATTTGAAAAATTATGTTTTTACTGGATTTGTGTGTTCCATTTTATTCTTAGAGAGATGGAAAAGGCAAAAGGGCATTAAAATGCTTGACCTTAGTAGGTTTTGCCGGAGATTTTGGCTCCTGGTTGACCGATTTAAAAAAATGTTTTTTAAATAAAATTCTAAACTTATATTAAAACTAAATAGTTTTAAAGTGTAGACGTAGAAAAACCAAAGGACCATATTAACCATTGTTTCTCCCTCAAATGGAAGATATAAATAAAAAAATGTAATCTCTTTGATAAAAGTTGCTTACCAGCGGTTACTCCCCCTTGCCTCAACTAAATCTAATCTGCTCTAATACGATAAACTAGCTTTCTTTGCAATGTTATTTAAAAAACATCTTTTACGTTTAATATATTTTGTTTCCCGTGAAGTATAACACTACCCATAAAAGTTCTGCAGGCAGACCATCATTAACGTCATTAACACTGTTAACTTAATTAAAACTTTCCAAACAATATTTTTTATTTATTTATAAAATCCATACATCATGTATCACATAGAAAAACCGTTTCTTTAATTTTATTGGGTTGGGATAACCCAACGTTTTAATCTTAATTTTTTTCACAAAAAATCCTATTTTAATTAAATATATTTTACATAATTCATATCGACTTTAAAAATTTTCAGAAACGAGAAATAAAACGCACTTAATCACTTCGACAGCCATACGACACGAAGAATACAGTAATTTTTTTAATTTAAAATTTGAAAAACAGTTTTGGTATGTTAAGGCCAAGACCATTTTCGAAAATTAAAATTGTTTTGGTGACGTAAAAAAAAAGAAAAAAAAACAAAAAATTGATGAGACTCAATTTTTATTAAACGCAACGTAACCTGTAGGTACGATTATTATTTCCGCTCGTATTGCAAGAACAAATTATAAGCCTTTACTGTGGTAAAAATAGCGTACTACCAAAAATGTTCAACAATAAAAATTGATAAATCTTAATTAAATTTTAATATAAAACTTAATCAAACCTGCATCGCTGTGTGCTGTGAGAATCCTCTAACCAGATATACTTAAGAAGCACAACCTGACTTGCTGTTGCAACAAATAATCTACACGTGCATTTGTGCAAGATTGCATTTGGTATAATAAGATAATAGAAGTCGACACATCCTGTATTCAACTGATAAAATACTCATAAAGATTTAGCGAAATGTTTAAATGCATTCATCAATAACAACCCAATGAGATTTACTTAACAACTATGATCGACGATGTTATAAATGTTTACTGAAAGTGTATGTATTCTTGATAACGTAAGTACATTTTTGGTATATTTGAAGGTTATAATTAGCGATATTTAAAATTATTAGTGAAACAGACACGAGTGATCATTACCCCAGGGGGGCTGAGACAATTTATCTATTTTTTATTATTATTTATATAAGTAATTTTTTATATAAGGTTGATATTTAGACTTCTAGTGTGCAGAAAATTATGTCTGACTTATATTAGTAAGCGAGTTAGGTCCAAAAATATAAGTGATATCAGAATTGCGGATTTTTTTTCCAAAAACTTTTATCGAGTGAATTAAAAAAATATATATATTTTTACGAGTGACCACAAAAAGAGGGCATGACACTTTAAGAAGTAGTGTTCTAACAGTATACTTATATACATATAACTAAAAATTTATATTAGTGAGGACGTATAACACACGCTTTAGATCCTAAAAATTTTGAACCTCCCACCACCGGTAATAAAGTCATCAAAGTTGGGACCAAAAAACGAGTCCTAGGCACAAAACCACTATTTTTTTAATAAAAACCCATTACGTGTTTTATATACTTAATCTATCTATTTGTAAGCATTTTTATTTATATTTTGTTTTTTTTATATTCATGTTTAGTATCAATTTATATATTCTTAAGAAAAAATTCGGTAGTGATATTAAAATTCTACAACTAGAAACGAATTGCTCCCCTAACTGATATCACCTGATCAGAAATATAGTTTTTATGAGTTGTTCTTATGATATTTTTTAGACCATACAAATAACAGAACATAACTATTTCAATATTATAAAAAGTTTTAGGCCAAAGAAGGTACTAGAATTTAACGACCACCAAACGTTAAAGGGTACACGTCGCACATCCTACGTAATTCTTCGTCAAATTTACGTTTTTTGGTCGTTATGTGGTAAGAGCACGGAAATAGGTCTATTTTATGCACCAACCATTTCTGATCGATCTGTGCAGAGAATGAGAATCCTTTCTATTTCAAGTCTTGTCATCAACACAATACACAACCATTTAATTTTTTATTGTACATTTTATTTGTTTCATAAGGCCCATTTACTGAAGTTTTAATGGCTAATCCTGAACGCGTAATTTTTCTTCTCTCTCTCTACTTTTTGAAGGGAAATAGAAAGAAATAGAAATTTAAGCATTAGGCATTAAAACTTGAGTAAATTGGCCCTTACTTACGAATCCTTGAATTTAAAAAAAACTATGATTTGAAACTTTTAAAAAAATATGTATTTATTAAAGAAAAACAAAACCTTTCTTCTGACCAATTTTAATACAAAATACACATTGCACAAACAGTAGAAAACATAATACAAAACACAAAGTAGGTACTTAGATTGTAGCTTCTTTAAAAGTACAGAACACAACTAATAGGGACAAAATTTTAACGAATAAACTAGCAGAAAGAAAAACCTTTTTTTTTCTTAATCTATCTAATTATAAAACTAACTGAAACAAAAATAAATAATTTAAAAAAATATTACAAAGCTTTTTTAGTACGTACAGTATAGGTACTCACACAAAGACCTAAATACTAACATAGCTCCAATATTCAGCACTAAGAGGCTGATAGCCCCCATTGTGAGCCGACCCTGGGATGAATATTGTAGCTCTGCAAGTATTTATTTGGGTAGTGCACCTACTTATTATTTAGAAATCTCAACTAGGTATGTAAAAAAATACTAGTATCTACTTAAATGATCAAAGGATTATCCCCTTTTTCAAGTTCTTCATCCAAAGTATTGTTTTCCTCTTTAGATCCAATTGATATTTTATCAGCCTCCAGTGTAACACTCTTTATTTAGATCTTTAAGGTGGTCCAGTTTTATATCCATATTCTCAATTTCTTTGCACCTAAAAAAATAAAAGAAAAGTTAAGTAAAATTAAACAAAAAAAAGCAGTTCTCAGGGAATTTTTAAATTAAATTAATTAATATAAAACTTCCATGACTGAACAAGCTCTGCTTAGCTATGCTTTTAATGCTCATAAAACAAAAATTCTGAGAGAATCGGTGTTAAAATGTGATGTTTTATATTAAAACTTTATTTGTCAAGACCCATTTCAAACCCCGATTCGTGTTAATCATGATTAAAGCTTTATGACTGTATCTCATATGAATCTGTCATATAAGCCTTGACAGTTTACCGTCAATAAAAATCAAACAGATGGATACTGGGTGTTTACTAAAAATAAATGAAAACCAGTAAAGTTGTAGTACTTACATGTAGCTATAAGGTTGCAAAGTTCGTTAAGCTTCTCAAGAACATCTGAACTTTTGTTACAATCATCAGGTGTGCATTATATAGTGTTTCTGAACTTTCTGCTTGTTGACCATTAACTTTGCATAATGATTCCATATGTATGGCTCTGTCTCTGTGTTAAGCCTACAACAGTTTTTACCAACTTTTTCTGGGAATGAATCTGATGTTCTTACAGCTATTGCTTTGATGGTCCAGATTAGGATTTTATAACTTTTTCACACCGGCGGCTTCTGTAACTTCCACTTTTTTGTTGAGGTTTTTTACAACACACGGATAGGTACTGGTTTCATAGGCAGAGCTCCGGTACCATCACACTGAAGTCTTCTTAACAACCTCAAAGGTGCCGGCGAATAGAGGTGACCCTCGTTTCCCATGAATGTGGAACAAACTCCACTTTGTCAATTTCCAAAATATGGACCACTTTTAACTAGCTTCGGTCCATTTTTTTATTTGGCAAAAACTATCCAGCAAAAACATATTTTTTTTAATCGCGGACAGATGAAATTTGGCAGACTGTCAGCTGTCACCCAAGGAATAGATTTTGGTACATTAACATTACGCGCATTTTGGTGAAGCAGCTGTCGAAGCTGTTACCAAAGGACGTTTTTAGGTTGACAAACGGTAAGTACGAAAAGACGGATAAGCGCCATGTTACTTTTTGCAATCACCTTTTTAATTTGAAGCCATATTGTCAAACAGAATGTAAATAAACGCGTTAGGAGCCTTTTATTCGTTTTTCCTAGCAATTCGTAGCTGCTATTACTGTTAAATTATTAATTTAGTTGTATACAGACGTAGTAGTGAAGTAGTTCTGCAACAATTTTTTGTCTTATATAAAATTAAAAAAAAATAACTTTTTTCTAAATCTGCCATATATTTTAGTCCCGCGTTTTTTTTGGACCTAAAAATATCATATTTAACAGTACACTAAGTTGCGTTTCCGATTTTAGTGTACAGAACGCCTTAAAAACGTATATCTTGTTCATGATTATTAATTTGAAAAATATTCATTATTATTACTCTGAATCTTATGATAGATGTTTTTGCTGGAGAAAAAATATAAAATGTTGACTAAAGGTTATATTTTGGGCAATAGTAAACACCCCTGACGCACTTCTAACAAATAACTTCTTGTATGTGGCGCTGCAGACAAGGTTGTCATCTTGGTCATTTCTTGACTTGGATGCATACCAAAGGTTGCGAGCAACGTTAAGACAACTCGAAAAGTATTTACCAAATTGGTAAATGGGGTTGACAAAACGTTTCCTACAACGTCACATCGCAACGTTGTGGTTGCGTTTGGAAACGTTGTTGCATCGACAAATTGTTACTTGGGGGGCAATTTCATGACAACTTATGGGTCAAATATATAATCAAATATATTTAATTTTTTAGTCTCATTTTTCTCTCTCGTAAGATATACCAGAATGACAATATTTTAATGCATTATGTAGAGGGTTTATCTGAACAATGTAAAAAATAAAATATTCATTTTTTTATACAAAGTCCAGGATATAACTAAAAATTGGTGGTAAGTCATGGACATCAAAAACGGCCAGAGAAAAATCATGGATTTAGAAAGTGCTTTTTCTCTTAAACTAAAAGTAGTTTAAACTTAGGAGTTTCAAAATATGTTTCTTTTTCCTATATATAATAAAATGGTATGATATTGCTTTTCTTTACTTGCTTTAATTTTAACTTAAATGTCATTTTTTTTGATTAAATATGAAACACTTCTTATGAAATTTTAATATTTTGTTTGCCTATATTTTAGCTATTATTTTATGATTTGGAAAAAATGCCAAAAACCTTCATCACGCGTGGAATTGCTCTAAAGTATGAATAGAAAATGTTAAAATTAAATTAGTGATATATAAAAATATATAATTACATTCTTTACTTGCTAAAAGGGAAAACCAAGAGTATTGTAGGTTTTACCAAAAAATTCTAGTACCTTCTTTGGCCTAAAACTTTTTATAATATTGAAATAGTTATGTTCTGATATTTGTATGGTCTAAAAAATATCATAAGAACAACTCATAAAAACTATATTTCTGATCAGGTGATATCAGTTAGGGGAGCAATTCGTTTCTAGTTGTAGAATTTTAATATCACTACCGAATTTTTTCTTAAGAATATATAAATTGATACTAAACATGAATATAAAAAAAAACAAAATATAAATAAAAATGCTTACAAATAGATAGATTAAGTATATAAAACACGTAATGGGTTTTTATTAAAAAAATAGTGGTTTTGCGCCTAGGACTAGTTTTTTGGTCCCAACTTTGATGACTTTATTACCGGTGGTGGGAGGTTCAAAATTTTTAGGATCTGAAGCGTTTGTTATACGTCCTCACTAATATCATTAAGTTCAATTAGAAAATTTTTAGTTATATGTATATAAGTATACTGTTGGAACACTACTTCTTAAAGTGTCATGCCCTCTTTTTGTGGTCACTCGTAAAAATATATATATATTTTTAATTCACTCGATAAAAGTTTTTGGACAAAAAATCCGCAATTCTGATATCACTTATATTTTTGGACCTAACTCGCTTACTAATATAAGTAAGACATAATTTTCTGAACACTAGAAGTCTAAATATCAACCTTATATAAAAAATTACTTATATAAATAATAATAAAAAATAGATAAATTGTCTCAGCCCCCCTGGGGTAATGATCACTCGTGTCTGTTTCACTAATAGCACAGAAACCACTTTAAATATCGCTAATTATAACCTTCAAATATACCAAAAATGTACTTACGTTATCAAGAATACACACACTTTCAGTAAACGTTTATAACATCGTCGATCATAGTTGTTAAGTAAATATCATTGGGTTGTTATTGATGACTGCATTTAAACATCTCGCTAAATCTTTATGAGTATTTTATCAGTTGAATACAGGATGTGTCGACTTCTATTATCTTATTATACCAAATGCAATCTTGCACAAATGCACGTATAGATTATTTGTTGCAACAGCAAGTCAGGTTGTGCTTCTTAAGTGTATCTGGTTAGAGGATTCTCACAGCACACAGCGATGCAGGTTTGATTAAGTTTTATATTAAAATTTAATTAAGATTTATCAATTTTTATTGTTGAACATTTTTGGTAGTACGCTATTTTTACCACAGTAAAGGCTTATAATTTGTTCTTGCAATACGAGCGGAAATAATAACCGTACCTACAGGTTACGTTGCGTTTAATAAAAATTGAGTCTCATCAATTTTTTGTTTTTTTTTTCTTTTTTTTTACGTCACCAAAACAATTTTAATTTTCGAAAATGGTCTTGGCCTTAACATACCAAAACTGTTTTTCAAATTTTAAATTAAAAAAATTACTGTATTCTTCGTGTCGTATGGCTGTCGAAGTGATTAAGTGCGTTTTATTTCTCGTTTCTGAAAATTTTTAAAGTCGATATGAATTATGTAAAATATATTTAATTAAAATAGGATTTTTTGTGAAAAAAATTAAGATTAAAACGTTGGGTTATCCCAACCCAATAAAATTAAAGAAACGGTTGTTCTATGTGACACATGAAGTATGGATTTTATAAATAAATAAAAAATATTGTTTGGAAAGTTTTAATTAAGTTAACAGTGTTAATGACGTTAATGATGGTCTGCCTGCAGAACTTTTATGGGTAGTGTTATACTTCACGGGAAACAAAATATATTAAACGTAAAAGATGTTTTTTAAATAACATTGCAAAGAAAGCTAGTTTATCGTATAAGAGCAGATTAGATTTAGTTGAGGCAAGGGGGAGTAACCGCTGGTAAGCAACTTTTATCAAAGAGATTAAATTTTTTTATCTATATCTTCCATTTGAGGGAGAAACAATGGTTAATATGGTCCTTCTGGTTTTTCTACGTCTACACTTTAAAACTATTTAGGTTTAATATAAGTTTAGAATTTTATTTAAAAAACATTTTTTTAAATCGGTCAACCAGAAGCCAAAATCTCCGGCAAAACCTACTAAGGTCAAGCATTTTAATGCCCTTTTGCCTTTTCCATCTCTCTAAGAATAAAATGGAACACACAAATCCAGTAAAAAAATAATTTTTCAAATCGACCACTTAGAATTCGAGATATTCGCAGAAAACTACTAAGGCCTTTTGGTCCCGATTCGCAGTAAACCAAAGTAAGTCTTTCACGGAAACCATAGGCGAAAAAAGTGAGCATATAGCGGACAAAATACCTTCGGTACACCGGCTGATAGCAATCTTTCATTCTTAGAAACTTGGGGTTTGTAGCCTTCTGGTTGCGGACTAAAGAGTGCTTTTTTTTTAAATTTTTTCTTCTAAGCTAAAACTTTGGAAACTATTCGTTAAAAAAGTTAATCTGTATTTCATATGATATCAAACAGTACCTCTAGGTATGTACATACGTGCCATGATATCTCCGAAACTAGTAAACCGATTTGAATAAAATTTCCGTAAAAAATGATAAATGCGGCTAGTTTTTAAGGATTGTAAATGACGAAGTCGAGATATTAATGGTTCCTTATTGATTAAGTTACCACAACCATATGGTATTTGAATGGTATGATATAAGAAAATGCTTACTTTTAAAAAACTTTTACAAATTAATAAAACTGATTGGTTTTTAAACGCAAACTTTTACACTTAGATATGCATAATTTATTAATAGATAGATGGTTCGATAGTTACCATTAATCCTTTGAGTCTCAAGTTTTGAATTTTTTCTTTACAACAAGCTGAAAGGGTTCGGTTGTTACAGAGATTCGAATATTGCGAGAACGCAGTGGATAGTCTGTAATTCAATACCATCATCAAATTGGTCTAGTTGCTTAACAACTTCTTACCATGTAGAGAAACAGGTATATTAATTTCTGTTAATTCCACTTGAAAAAATGCATTTTTGTCAAATTTTATTAAAAAACAAATTCGGTTGATATTTAAAAAAGAAAAATAGTTACCTACCAAACTGTTTTCAAAAGTGAATGATCAATAATTTTTTGCTTATGAATATATACCTAAACATAATAAATAATTCATCTTTTAACTTTCTACCCCTGTATACTTAAAGTAAGTGTAAAAAAATCGCCTCGTGAATAACCTTGGGATCAAGTTTAAGCTAATTTTAAACTATTATCAATTGCTTTTTTAAATTTATTGATTATATAGGCAATTCGTTAAGAATTACACATGCGTTAAAGCCTTATTAATTTCTACTAATTAAAGAAGAAAATGTTCTTTCTTCCTCAGTTTTTGCACCGCTACATAGCGCTTTTTTCCATAACATTAGAAATCATTAAAGCTAAGAGATAGAACTACGGATATCATGAAAGGAGGTAAATAATTATTAAAAATTACACCATATTCAATTACAAAAATATAAAAATAATTCAAAAATATATTATTATTATATTTATTTTTAGATAATGTTTTAATAAAAAAAGTATTAACCAAACATAAAAAATACCTCCAATCTATAGAAAATTATACCGAAGTATTATAGTAAATCGTTTGCATGTGGTAGATTAATGTTCAAAGACATGAGGGACCCATAAGGACATAAATAAAAATAATATAAGTACTAGATTTTATTCCATGTGTAAAAATATTTTATTTCCGTCAGTTTTCATTTGCCTTTCATAGATTATATGAAATATGATACAAATACCTTCCACACCGCAACAGCAGCCACATTTAGACTTGCAGACAGCTCAACTTTTATGAGACAAATTAATTAGCCGTACTTGCCTTTATTTTAAAGTGTGATTGGCACTTTATACCAATTTTTTTCCCCGCATGGTTCATTATTTAATAAAATTTTTATTTATTTTAAGTTAGAAAAAGATGCGTTAAGTTATTTATAGATCAATCAAATAGGTACAAAATTAAATACATTTTCTAAAATTTTAATTTTTTTTTCAACTTATTGTACCAAATAAAGGTTATTAAAATCATAATTTTCGATTTAACGATATGTATATGCATGGTAGATACCTAATAAAGTACCACAAACAATTAAAATAATTCAGCAGTTTATCAAAGAAACTTTGAGTTGTATACCAAGTTTCAATTGATGTAAACCAATAAATAAATTTATTTTTAGCTATTTTTCTTTGCAACAGTTCCCTAATATTGCACATCAGTTCACCGATCTGTATTGCATAAATATTTTATTGCTTGTATAGCATACAATCTGACCACAATCGTTATCTTGTTTTTATTCATACATCTTTTAACAAAACGTTATCAACAAGACGCCATGGTCGTGTGGTCTTGAGCGACGACGCCAAACAAGCAACGAATTAGACACACAAGCAGGCACAATCGAAGAACCATAACCAGGCACTTCAACAGGCGGTCAAACAAACACACAAACACACAACCAAACAGGCACCCAACAACAAATTCAAGATAAAGCAAGGACAACAATGACCCCAACTAGGAAACAAAGTACAAAAAACATCCCCCCTATAATACGAGATGGAATAGTGGAAAGACATGAAGAATTTGTACAAAAAATTAAGGAAACCGTCAAACATGGATTCCATATCCGATATGCCAAAAAAACAACATTAATATACTTTTACAACCTAAATGAATACGTAAAACTAAAAGACAAAATGTTAACTGAAGAAAACGTAGAATACTACACTTTTACCTTAAAAGAAAATAAAACCCACGCGTTTGTCCTAAGGGGCCTAACAGGGAACTGCATGCCTAACGACATCCAGAATGAAATAAATGACAGCGACGAATTTGGTGTAGAAGTACAGCAAGTATACAAAATGAAGACCAAATTTACTCCACTGTATCTTGTTGTAACTTCATCAAAAACCACACTGCGACACCTACAAAGTACGATTAAATACCTATTTTACACTAAAGTATCTTGGGAAATGCGCAGAAATGAAAGAAAGGTGACACAATGTCGGCGGTGTCAAAAATACGGCCACTCCATGTCAAATTGTTTCTTGACACCTAGATGCATGAAATGCTCTCTAAACCACTGGACGCACAATTGTTCCAAATCCGACGACGAGCCTTCTATGTGCGTAAATTGCAGCCAAAATCATACAGCGGCCAGCACAGAGTGTCCAGCATACCAGTACCGACTGACGAGAATCGAACGACAGCAGGCGATACAAAGCAACGCTCGGGAATATCACGAGGCCCCACCACCCAGAACAAATATATGGACAGACCGAATCAATGCAACCAACGAAGCAAGGAGACAAAACAGCCAAACGACAAACAAAGACAAAAACACGCAGCAGCCGTCTAATAGCTTAGGTTACCCAAGTATTTCCGAGCTGCAAAAAGAAGTTAAAGAGCTAAACGAATTAATAAACATGAAAGAATCATTAAGGGCCGTAAGAGCTTTAAAACAAAAATTGCAAAACTGCCAAACAAAAGTGGAGCGCTTTATGGCTTTTAATCATTTCCTCACAAACGAACTGGATGGGTTCGACATCTATACAGTGGAAAAATGGCTATCACGGTATGTACGTGGAACGTAGACTCGCTGCATCGTAGGATCGGTGAAATGATCGATTTTCTTCATAGAGAGGAGATCGACATTTTTCTGATTAACGACACGCGGCTGACAGACAGACATAGACTACGAGTAAAAAACTACACGGTATACAGAAAAGACATAACGGCACAAGGACAAAGAGGGGTTGCTATAATAATAAAAAACAGCATTTCACACATACTAGTAAATAACATCCAGACAACTTTCGAACAATTAACAATCAAACTAACAAATGGTATTTGTATCACCTGCGCCTATAATTCTCCCCGAAATAATTTGACCCCCCGCGACCTAGATAACATCTTTCAGTCCTCCCCCAAAGTCCTCCTTGTTGGCGACCTCAATGTGCGACACACGACATGGAAAAATCACATAATAGAAACGGAAACACGTTACTGACCATAATTACGCCGTAATTTTGACAAACGCACCAACACACTACCCTTGGAATGGCACAACAACGACCTACCTTGACATCGTTGTCAATAAAAACTTAACGAGCTTTATAGAGCCCATCTCTCGATGCTCATTATCCTCGCATCATAATCCTGTTATCTTTAAACTAGAGGAAATTAGGCAACAACACACAGACAGACAGACATACATATACAAAAACATAAACTGGAATTTATACAGACAAACAATAAACAACAATTTGAACATTAATAATCGAATCACAGACATACAAACTTTAGAAAACGAAGTAAGCAGACTGACAAACATAATACAAAATACCAGAAACAAAGTTGCAAAAAAGGTAACCATAAAACCTTCCGAAGATCGGATACCTAATAATATAAAAAACCTAATACGACAAAAAAATCTAGTACGCAGGCAAAGACATAGACTACAAAGAGACAGACAGACCCTAGTAACGTTGGAAAACACGATACACGACCAAATAAATACACACAAAAACGACGTTTGGCACAGCAGACTACGACAGCTTGGGGTGGACAATTCACTTTGGCGCGTGACAAAGTGGATTAGACGCTATTTTCCGGCTATACCTTCGTTGAACAGGTCTGTTATGTCGGACGCCGAAAAGGCTGAAACACTAGCACACCATTTTGCACAAGTACACACATCCACACCGAACACAACACCAGAACAAGAACGCATAGAAACAACAGCACGCACACTCAAAAACACAATTACACTAAACACACGCACACGACAAAAAATACTATCCTCCCCTATAGAAATATCCAAAATTATCCGATTCCTACCAAACAACAAAGCTCCCGGCTCTGACGAGATCCAAAATATCCTTCTAAAAAACCTCCCGCGCAAAGCGATTGTCCAATTAACCTACATCATAAATGCAATCCTGGTCCTACAACATTTTCCCCTAGCATGGAAACATGCTGTTATAATACCCATCCCAAAACCAAATAAAGACCCAACCTCCCCCAATAGCTACCGCCCTATTTCCCTACTAAATTCCTTCTCCAAAGTGGCCGAAAAAGTAATCCTGACCCGACTTAATAATATTGATAAAAAACTATCCCTTACCCCTGATCATCAATTTGGGTTCCGTCAAGGACATAGTACCACCCTCCTAGCAGCAAAAATCGTCAACGACGCCTACCTTAAGTTCAACCAAGGCATGTGTACGGTGTTGACGCTCCTAGACATGGAAAAAGCCTTCGACATCGTATGGCATGCGTAAGTATTCCGAGACCCATAAAATCCCAAAAAACATTATATCCCTTCTATATTTCTACCTAGATCCTAGAACGTTCTCAGTCCGTGTAAACTCCAGTACATCCCAAACCTACCCCATAAAAGCCGGCGTCTCACAGGGCACAGTTTTAGCTCCTAAATTGTACACCCTATACACTGCAAACACCCCTACCTAACCCAACACAAAAACAGGACTAAACAGACAACAACTAAACAAGGACGACCTAAGGCAGAAGACCAGCCACATGATTTATCACGAGTGGGAACGCCTGGTTTAGCCAGTTCAGCGCTACCCATTCATCTCGCACTTTTTATAGATTTTACTTGTACATAGTGTAAATAGGATTAAGTTTGTAAATAAATTGATATAGATAGATAGACGACCTCCTGTACTGTAAATCGCCGGGCGCGCCGGTTCGATCCCCTCTGGTAACATATACTTTTTTATTAATAGGTATATCAACTTTAGACATTACAAATGTTGACAGGCTGTTGTCAAGGGAATAATAGTAGGCGGGGTCGTAGTATGAGACTCTAGAGACGCCGTACGTGCATGACTCATCAAGGTACATCTGGACATCCATCTTGGATTAGTAACTTTAAAAAAATTACTCATTAAGAGGCTGACAGCAAATATGACTCATTCATCTATTTGGTTGACAGTAGGTGAACATCAGTAGCCCAACAGATGTCTGCTTGCCTGAACTAAATATAACCCTTATTGACAGGTGAATTTGCCCCTGGTGACGTGACTTCTGCACCAATGTCTGGAATTGTGACCCCCCTGGTGACTTGACTTCTGTCAACACTGTCCGGAATTGTGACCTTGACTGTGGCAGTTTTTGGGATTTTGAAACTTGGCGTTTTCTTTTGGGAATTAACATGGGGAAATAGCTAGAACTCTTGTTGCCTATCTACTGCGACCCGACGTTCTGATGTGACGTCGTTTTAGCCAACATGCCGACCCGGATTTACACCAAAATGGTGGATGATTTTTGAGTCCTTACGTCGTTGCGCAGTGACTGTAACACTAGCGCCCTCTGTGTTATTGATTTTTTGGTGGTGTTTCACTACCCAAAATGTTGCTCATCTCAAACTATGGGATTTTCGGTTACTAAAATGAACTTATTTTTATACACTTGGTGGCACACAAAAAATTATAATCTGATAATTACCGTTTATTAAATAGTATTTATATGACCTATGGGAGCAAAATTTAAAAACGCAATTCGGTTTACTGACAAATATATAAATTAGAAAAGGAATGAAAAAATACGCGCGCCCTTAATTTGTTTGTGTTTAAACAAAAAATATTGCTTTTTTTAATGTAAAAAAAATGAATGCTACTAAAGCCCTCTTTTTAGGACTCCCTGATCAAATACCTATCTCGCCCGGAACATAAAACGTCTCCAAAATGCCATTCAGTGGTGTTTGTAGTATTTTTTTCCGTGTTTAGTAAAGTGGCGGCCACTTCGAACATAAACGACGGCATCAAAAATGAGAATATTATGAGAATCCCAAAAATATACGTAAATGGACTATGGTCGTCAAACATTCCCAAATGAACTACTTGCCACGACCATTGGTTACTATCAACCCAACATGCGACTGGAAAACGCTTCAACAATTCCACCGATTTTTCTAAAATAAATGGTCGGTGAACTGTGAAATAAAATTTAGTTTTTTCAAATATGGCAGGACACTTCAAAGATCCTACTTCTTGGAAGCAAAAGCAAAAAGTATTTTTAGTGAGCGGCAAGATGTGAAGCTGTGGATCAGACATTACTGTTTAAAGAGCACCAGTCTTCCTTTTTCGCCCATATACTTGTAGGATAATGTCATCTCTCTGTCAGGACCCTAATTCTTGAGCAGGGAACGACATCGAATGATCCCACGTCGAACGCATTCTGTATTCTTGAGCGGTGATCGCTTATTCCATTCTATCAAAATCTGGGTGTTCCCGCTCCCCGACTCCAAAGTCAGGGATCGGTCCCATTTCTCAGGCAAGCATATGCCCCGGGTTTGATCCCTTCTCTTGAGGGATCGATTCTTCTCTCGAGATTCAAGAATTAGGTCGCTGACCAGTTGAATATAATGCCTTTCCTTCGGAAACTTTTCTTCTTCACAAGAAAAGGGCACTTAAGTCGTCGTTGATACGTCGGCAGAACGTATCTAGAGTCTCATAAAAACGTCCACACGACGTCACTGGTTTACTAGAAAATGCACCAACGCGTGACAGGTCGGCTAAACGTTGGGTAGACGTTAACAATGTCACTGCAGTATTATCTTAACGTTAAAGCAACGGAATTTTGTCGTAATATGCAAGACCGTCTGAAGATCACAAGAAAATTGTTGCTTGGGTATTTTTCCTTTTTCATAAAGTCTTGAATTCTTATGTATCTGCAATCGTCATCAGATAAATACTAAGAAAAGTTCGAAACTCTAGTTTACTCTCATTTTTAATAATGTTGGCCATTTTGAAAAGCCAAGATTTTAAAATAAATAATAAAACTATTAAAACCGGACAATTGCATTGAAAAGCGCAGCCAAGCGAAAATTATGCTTTTTTTGGTCTAACTGAATTTAGTTTACCAAACGAACTCATTTGAACAATTCATAACTTTTTTACTTCTTACTCGATGTCAAAAGCCGACTTTGAAGAGACAAAGCTCTACACAGCATAATTTTAGTTTTACACAGGTCGCGCATAAAAATGTGGTATGCAGGCAGTGGCGTATGCCAAGATGCTCTATAATAAGAATCCGATTGATGCCTTTCTGGCATTCTCGGGCATTTTGAAAAATCCAAGATGGCGATCATTTTTAAGTGAAAAAACTGAAAAAAAATTATCTGGATAAAATATAGGACTACGGCACATCTTTTTAGTCGGTTTTTGGTCGCCGGAATCCAAATCCGGCATTATTGTTTTTTTTCTGGGAGCACCCCAACGGAAAGGGGGCTGCCGGTAAATTGAAGCTGTAAGAAAACATTGGGGATAATTTGAAGGAGTGGGGGGTATTTATGGGGTAAGCAGTAAAACTGTTTATGTGGAGACTTAACGAACAAACTTTATTAAAGTTTTCTTACTTATTTCGATATTTCTGCTCAACCCCGTTATAAAATTAACTAATGCCTTTTGTGCATTATCCACCATATTGAAATATTCGAAATGGCGGCAGTGGGGAAAAATCAAAAGAGAAGCATACGCATGAGATTATAATTATAGGGTTATTGGGGGTAATTTGGAGAAGTGGGGAGGGGGGTAATTTATGGTATAAACACAAAATAGGGATTTGGAATGGCGAAAAGACTATCCAAGTTTGGATATATATCACATATAATTCCTTCTCTATAATCTCTTTTGATTTCCCCTTAGCCGCCGTCATGAATCAATCAAAATTATGGTGGATGTAAAAGTACCATCAGTTGGTTTTTTGACTATAATAAATAGACCCTCAAATTCCGGAAAAAAAGTGAGAGTTGTTTTTTTTATTAGGTATAATAAATAGGCCCATCAAATTCCGGAAAAAAAGTGAAATTATGTTGGCTTGTTTCGTATATACAAGTTAAAAATTATAGTGTTTACCCCATAAATAACACCCACTCTTCAAAATTACCCCCAAAAATTTATTAAGTACAGATTTGAATTCAGCGGATCCGAAAACCCCGAAAATCATTAGTTAGTTTTATAACGTGGTTGAGCAGAGCTGTCAAAATCTGTGAAGGAACTTGAATAAAGTTTGTTCGTTAAGCCTCTACATAGACAGTTTTGCTGCTTTTTAACTACAGATTCGAATTCAGCAAAGCCAAAAACATCAAAATTGAGGCATTATATGCTTATATGTTAGTGGGTCAATTGTTTTTCATAAAATCAGCTTCCGCTCCGTTAGAGTATTCCCACAAAAAAAATAATGCCGGATTTGGATTCCGGCGACGCAAAACCGTTTTTTCACAAAATGGCCGACATCTTGGATTTTTCAAAACAGCTCAAGGGTGCCAGAGTGGCATCAATATAGGATTCTTAAAATACAGCATCGAAATCAATAACAAAATTTCTTATACATGCCATTCATTTCCACCTTTTTTTTATTTCCTCCAGACTATCAGATATAATATTTTTTAACCCTACTACTGGCAAATTATAGTATTCTTGAATTCTAGATATAGCTGCATCAGGGTGTAAGCCCTTTGTTGTAGAAGGATTTCAAGTTGGACTGATTCGCCCAGATGTCATGAAACAACTAACAAACTTTCATGAGGCAAGTAGAATTTATTTTAGAATGGTTTTTTGTCCTCCGTACCCTTAGATACCCTTAGAATGTTGTCGTGTCGTCGTCGCGGTACAGCTAGCCGTAGCGAAACCCTGCCAAAAAAGCCACTTCAAAACTCTTAAAAACTGGTCAAGTCTTGAACAGATTTTATATTGGTTTGAAGAGACTTGATCTGGCAAAAATTTGTGCCACATGAAAACTGACAAATTCTCATGATGTTTCATGAGAATTATTTTCAAATAATTTCTGATTATTGAAAACTCACAAGATTTCAAAAGATCCTAAAGACAATAAAATTTCATGTTTAGATGTTTTACAAGATTTCATTATGTTACACCAGACACATGAAGTTTAGCGAGCAAGATTTTTCATGAGAAATAGGGTAAAGGGTTGTGAAGATTTGACAAAATTATATAAGTATTAAAGTGTAGAATACAGACATGCAAGAACAACCAGATTTTACAAGTAAGATGAGAATTTAAAAGATTTTACGAGTACCTATAAAAATAAATTTAAAAAGAATATATTATAAAGATTTATAATTAACAAAACTTTACTATAGCAAGAGATTTTTCGAGATTTCGTAAGTTTATATCAGACACAGATCTCGTGAGGTTTAACAAGCAAGATTTGTATGAGATTTTATTAGATTTCACAAGTCAAATAGGGTAAAGGGTTGTGAGGATTTCACAAGATTATATAAGTATTAAAGTCTAGAAAATAGATAAGCGCTAACCAGATTTGGCAAGCAAAATGAGAATTTAAAATATTTTATGAGTATCTATAAACATAAATTAAAAAGAATATATAATAACGATTTAATGTAAACTTGTCAAAACCAGTGAAATCTTATCAACTTTTTTCTCTTAAAATCTACTTAAAACTGCTAAAAACATGTGGATTTTCTCATGTAATCTTATGAAATCTGATGGACGGTGGGTCTTTTAAAAACTGCAGAAAACATAGGCAATTTCATAAAATCTTGTGAAATCTTATTAACTTTATTTTATATTTGTTAAAATCTGCTCAAAACTTCTGAAAACATGTAAACTTTACAAAACCATTTAAACTTTATCAACTTGTTTCTCTTAAAATCTGCTAAAAACATGTGGATTTTCTCATGTAATCTTGTGAAATCTGATGGAGGATGGAAACATATGTATTCTCATAAAACCTTGTGAAATCTTAATAAATTTGATTTAAATTTTTGTTAAAATCTGCTCAAAACTTAACAAAACCAGTGGAAGCTAAGTCTTTAAAATACTGTTAAAATCTTATTAACTCTTGTCATAAATTCTTTTAAAAACTTTTCAAAACTCATGATGTTTGACGAGTTTTGAATCTCTTTCCAACATTGAAAGTTCATGAGATTTCACCCGAAAGTGGTGTTTCATAAACCGAATGAAATACTGACCAGAACTCGTGAACTTTCACTATATTTTTTTTACGAGTTTTGACGCGGTATTTTTGGCAAGGAAGCCCGTGTTAAAAATATATACTTTTTTTATACCTTCATCAAAAATATGATTTTGGTAACTGTCTGCATATAACTAAAACATGACTTTTTTGGTTACCGATGCAAAAAAACTTTTTTTTATCACGGGTGCAAAAAAAGATTTCCTTTCGTTTTCTACCCAAAATTAAAGAGAAATAGCGGAAAATAGTAATATTGAAAAAATCTAATTATTCGTGCCTAAAAACTAAGCTATTGCCGAAAAAATCATTTCAAAACATCGTCAAAATATCAAACTGTCAAATATTAAAATGTCGCAAGATGAACGTCACGAGTAAAAAGGCACATCGCTATAGAAACCATTGTTATTTCATTTACCAACCGCCTTGATTTATAGTGTAAAGATGGTGTGTTGCGAGAAGTGATCATTCAAGATTTTTAAAAATATTTTCCTGTTTTTCTTGGATTTTTTGATAAAGGGTAATTCTACGCCATACCGGGTATAATTTGTGGAATTTGTGTGGCGTAATGTTATTTAGAACTTTTACACATGTTAAACTAAAGAAATATTCAACTTACATTATTAGTTACTACTTCTTGGACAATATTTTTAACCTGTGAGCAGCTGGCATTGAAAGTTATAAAACCATAGTTCCAGTGTAACGACCGTTACCGTAGAATTACCCTAAAGGTATTAAAAAAAAATGTGTTCACAACTCGCGGCTAAATTGTGCTTTTTTTTACTCGCGTTTTTAAATACCTCGCTGAGCTCGTTATTTCAACCAACGATTGTAAAAAAGGCACTATTTTAGCCACTAGTTGTGTAAACTATTATTTTTGTACAGCGAATATTTTACTTCAATGGTATACTCATGTGTGCTGGGAATACTCAAATCTTGATATTACCAGACTTCTAAAAATAAATCTTAATACTACTGATTTAAGATAGCGATAAAATAACCCCATCGTGTGTACTTATTGGATGTTTATTATTGTTTTTAACTAAAATGCCATGAAATTCAATATTCTGCTTTATTGAAAAGTTACTTTCTTTTGTTGTATCTAGGTGTTTCATATTAGCCCGGACTGTGTTGAGTTAAATCCTGCTTTCAGAGACTATGAAGAGAGAAGCCTTAAAATTGATCAAATATTAAGAAAATTAAGGTCACAGAATACGTTCGATGTTGCTCTAAAGGGATGGCGAGATGAGGTATGTAAATAAAATAATAACTACTATACATCTACACTACACTTTTGGTGAAAACTAAAACCTCGCATCCCATCCTGTTCTAAAAAGGAAAAAAAAAGGGTTGATGACTTGGTTTTTGTCATATAGTCTAGGCGCTGGACAATGTCACAAGTGCACTAATATGTGCCCTTAGTTTTGTTGCGGAGCTTCGTTATACAGCTATGATGGTCGCGTGGTGAGCCGGCAAATGGCAAGACTTTAAGTATAACTCCGTACCGATTTGTATGACTTTATTACTTTAGTCAAATAAACTTTAAATTATTAAAATCGGACCATTAGGTACGGAGGTATAACTAAATAAAAAAATCCAGCCATTTAAGGCGCAACTTTTTTTAAATTATGCTATACTTTTAGTAAAAAATATGTAGGAACAAAATTTGTTTAGCTTGAAAAAAGAAATAAATTGAGCTTTAAAAATTAAAACCATTGGATACGGAGATATAATTAAACAAAAATCTAGCCATTTGGTCCATAACCTAGACCACGCGGCCAACTTTTTTTCCACTACTATATGTGTTTAAGAAAGCCCCGCAACAAAACCGAGGGCACACGTGACTTTGTCTAGCGCCTGGATTAACAATGCTATAAACTGTTTTAGAAGTTGGTCTTAAAAATTATAAGCAATTTGGAAAGACAAAATATGAGACTTTCCTAATTCAGTTTCAACGACATTTCTTTAAAAGTCCAACATGGCAGACATTTTTCAAAGATTTTTAATTTTCAGTCCTCCTGATGCAACACTTTCTAAAGCTTTCATGACGAAAGCTTATTCTTTCGGTGGATATTGAGGTATTATATAGTATTATTTATTTAAGTAGAAATTCTAGTACACAGAGAGAGAAACATAAGGACCAAATATAACATCATCAAGAGCATTAGACCCTTAATATAAAAAAATAAAAACAAAGCAACAAACAAAAATATCACAAAAATTTAACATCACTAAACTAAACTATAGAAATTACAAAGGGCGCTAGAAAGCAGCAGATTTTATTAAGTATCTATTCCACGCTTAGTAATTTAACAAACTTAATTATTAGTCGAAGGTTTTTTATATCTTTTCTCCAAGGTAATGGAAGATTTTTGGTGATTTTGTTTTAACTTGGTACACAGTTAGGTATGACTTCGGGGACCAGCAAATGAAGATTATTTTTTTCGGCACTTTAAACTTTTTTTCGGAAATAGCCTTAGTTTAACAGCTGTATCTCTGTTAAACCTCGGTATTTTAAAATTCTTGTTACACTGCTTAAAGCGCCATGATCAGCCCCTTGCAAATTTAGGACATGGAAATTGACGCATGTTCAGAAAATTTACAAAATCTCAATTTTTATAAAATCCACATTCCCTTTACAGATCTGCCAAATATGTTTTTTAAAAGGCTATATAATACGCTAGAATATTAAATGTAAATAGACATGCTGGACCTTTTAATAAAATTAAACAACAGAAATAAAGCTTTTTGCTAAAAACGTCAAAAATAACAAAATTTATGTCACGCTTCATATTTTGTCGTGTGCTTAGAAATTTTTTCAGGGAATTCCTGAAATTTTGACAGCTACTTGAAGGCAATAAATTGTCTTTTTAGAAACACCAAGTTTGAACCCTGGATGCCTTCAGGATTTTTGTGAGCTGTCAAACATAGATGATTTTTACAAGTCGTCCAATTTTACTTAAAAAACCATTGTCTCTTGTTATTTTATTCAGTTTTGAGTAGGTAAGTATCTTTTATCGGTGTGGGTGGGGACATTTTTTGCCGCCCCCTCTTCATTCGTCTCTCACATTTGATGGTTTATACCATAATTATATTTTGGCCGATTATCAATTAAATGGGCCACGATAAGCACGGACGATGCGCGTCGTTCGCTTGTTGTCTCTGTTTGAGGCAGGGCCAAACACTGTGGCAGGGGCGAACGTATCGTCACTGCCATTTAAAATAAATGAATAAGTTGAAGATTTATAAAATGATAAAAAAATATTATTTGAAAGCCGTTATTTTGAATTTGGTTAGTTGATGTGTTATTGTTGTTCAAATAATTTATTTACATACTATACATTTTAATACTGAATTGGGTAAGTTCATATTTTATTGAGTTCTCAAATACAATTATAATATTATGAATAATAACTTATTCAATTTTTGACCTTTCCTGCTTTTTGCAGAAAAATAATTGTACTTATTTAAGGGGATACCATACAGGTGTAAAACGCGGAACGAAAACTGCCGTTCCTATGAACTTAATCAAAAAATACTTCAAATAAATTTTGTGGAAAATTACTTAACATTTATTGGAGTCATTAATTTTTTGACATTTCAAGTTTTAAGAAAAAATTTCGCTATTTCACATTTTTTGTCAAAATCGGGGAATTTCGAATTCATTTTAATGAATTTAAAAGGTTTTCGCAACATTTTTTGAAAAAATGTCTCATTTTTTCTCAAAAATGTTTCTAGTTTTCAGCCTTCTGCCCTTTCCATGCATTTTCCGTTCGCCACCTGTTGACTACAACTTCATTTTAACAAAATATTTTTTAAACAATGGAAACATAAATAAAATTAGATTACAGCGTGATCAACAGATAATATGATGATGACCCACTGTAATATAAATATTTCTTGAGTAGCAATAGATTGAAAGTTAGAAAACGCCTTTTCTTAAATAAGTTAAAAATGGACATTCCCCCCTTTTCCACTGGTACCCTTCATGTATTAATAATTAAATTTACTTTTTTTTTTATTGAATGAGACTAACTATATGCGCATGCGCATTATTTATGTATAATGTTACTGTTAAAAATAATAAATTGAAAAGCGGTGCTTCATATAAAAGAGAAATTTATTTATAAAATAGTAAAATCAAGAAAAAGGTTTTCCAAATTTAATGGCAATAAACAGATTAGAGAGTCTACGACTATGCCTCCATACGGCAAACCAATCGCAAGCAAAGTGGGCGGGGGTTTCTACGCACATTCCTTAGCTGGCCCATTTACTTCTTAACTCTACCAGATGAAAATTATTGTTTTTTTTCATATAGCTAGTGCCAATAGCACCAACATGTTTTTAGAATAAAGTTATGTTTAGAATGGGTCTCATTAAATTATAAATATTCTACATAACATCATAACCTTATAAATTTAAAGAGTATACCTATTTTAAAACAATATAAAATATTTAAACATTAACTGACAAAGCTATCTCATATAAATAGGATTTTTATGTTTTATGTATCCAATTAATTTAATTTTTTTTATGTATTTATCTCAGCGACGATTTCCATATTGTAATATTGTACAATCGATTTTTTCCGGAAATATAAACATTAATTTTTTTATTATTTATTTATTTATAACTACAAAAAAAAAAGATATTTACAATTTTTACATTTTTAAACTTGTACGAAGGTTTGACTACTAATTTGAATACTTTCTTAAAAGTGGAGATTCATTTTTTCTGTCAGTCACCTAGCTTAGCTCGAAGTGACGTTTAAAACGGGTCATGTGATGAAAGTAGCAAAAGTGTTGTCATTAAACATGGTTTTTATTTGAAATCGATACTTCAATCGATTCAAGAGTTAAGCCCTGTTTTTGCAGGGTTAATATAGCATACCGGTATGGCAAAATTAATGACGTCACGGTATGTTATTGCCAGACTTAATTCGCCTTGTTGTCACATTGCACAATAGAAACGTGGATATTACAAAGTGTTTTTAATAAAATGCGTTTTAATTTTAAAAAAAAGTCGGCCTATAATTTATATTTGACACGTTTATTTTACATCTGCAAGGTTACGTGATATATTTCGTATTGTTGCCAACCTAAAAACAAACAAAAAACAATTTTTAAAAAATTGTTAGGTAGTTTCTAAGTAAAAATGCTTTAATTTATATTTTATTTTAAAGAGGCAATACCAAAACATAAATTTTTTTGGCAGAAACACGAAACATATTGAACTATAAAAATGTATATTTTTGTTTCGTATTTTTGCGAGTAACAACGCATACCATGACGTCGACGTCATGATGGTGGTATGTTATAATTTACGTTTATTTTACTTGTTAAACCTCTTATGCGACAACACGAGTACAACTAATAAAATATTAAATAAATAATAATGATAAAAGGTTCTCAAAAATTAAAAAAAGTAAAATTCATGTGACTCCTATATTACACGGCCACCCTTTCTCATTATCCAAATTTCGCCCGTCCGTCAGCTCCATCTTTTTTCCCTATGGTTCAAAATTTTCCTTCCACGTTTCAGTTTGAAAATAATTTCTGAAAACCATTATTATACTCTTGGAAAAGATCCGTTTGATTAAATGATTTTACTTTAAAGGGTCATTGTAATTTTATTAAAAAAAAGAAAAACTCTTCAACAATCTACTCGTTTTTGTTAATAATCTTGAAATAACTCCAAACCATAAAACCACGATAACACTTTTTCTTGGTATGTAAAAAAGCCGAAATATACAAACAGTTTCCGACCTAAAGCAAATAATATTTTTTCAATTATTGTATTTTTTGTCCCGTCCAACCCAAAAGAAAAGCTTTACTGGTTCATGGTTCACAATAATTTTTAACATAAATGTTAGCAACATGCTTTCTCCTTTAATTTCAATGCGTTTTGTTTAGTTTGGAAAAACCATGATAAAGCATTTTTCTGAAAAATTTAAATATATAAAAGTAAGAATTTACTAAAATTAAGTTTTGGTTTTTCTTGTCCCGTCCAACACAAAGTTTAAAGGTTCAAAAGGTTAAAGGTAACTATTTTAAAACAAGAAAAAAATGTTTTAAGTGCAAGATAGCCTATTGTTTTAAACCGAGATATTTTTTTAGAATTATGTCTATGTATAACAAGAAGGTTTTCGCTTTCATTCAATACAAATGAATTTTCTTCGGATAATGCAATCTTTATTTTCAACGAAAATCACTAGTTCAAAACAACTATTTTTTTTTATTTGTTACGAACATATTGTCTTCGTGCATAGGAAAGCAGATTTTTTCTTGAATCAAAGCAACTTGCTTTGACTGAAGTAATTCTTTTTGTCCGTGTAGCGGGTCGGTCGGTGGCGGTCGGTATGGCTGGTATAAGTACGTCGGACAGTATGTGTATGTTGGTGGTTCTCGGTGGGGTGGTCGAAAGGGACGTAATGGATCGCGTGGACGCGGGACGACGCGACGTAGAGGGTATAGGAAGAGGGTTTAGAGGCCGCATGGAGTTGGGAACTTGGGATACGGAGGTGACTTGGTAGTTGGGAAGGGACACGGTTAAGGTAACCGTGCGGTCGGGTAAAAACAAATCCCCTTCGGCGATCCTGGGGCGGCGTTGTGAAGTGGGCGATGATGAGTTCATGTAACACATCGGTAACGACTTTGGAAATGCCTTTGCGGATTGGCCGGGACTCCACCCATTTGATAAATCGATCTAAAAACATCACAATGTAGTTATTACCCTTTTTCGAGGTGGGTAAAGGTCCTATTAAATCGGTGGAAACGGTTCTCCAAGGCTCACGGTTAGACAGTTTCATTTTTCCGGCAGGTTGTTGCGAAACTTTATACCGTTGGCAGGAAGGGCAACAGCACACATAGTGTGCGATATCTCGGAACATGCCCGGCCCATAGTAATGACGGCTATTCGGGCGGCGGTCTTCGCTATTTCTAAATGTCCAGTCGTAGGAACATTATGATTTTCCATTAAAACTCCAAAAGTGTCGGTATAGTTTTTCGTTTTTGATGCAATAATCCGGGAATAACTTCGGATTGGCCTCTACTTCCTGCTTTTTCTTGGAATACCAGGGGCATGGTATTATAGTTTCCACTAAGAATACGGGGTCGGCATCGGGTTCCTCTCCTCCAGGTAATGGATCACATGACAGTGTATCGGCGAATTGGAACTGTTGTAGGTATATCCGCCATCTTGCTAATCGGCCGGACGGAAAATAACCATTTTCGATTTTGATGGTCGGTTTCAATGCGTAAATTTATATAATTCCAAATAATGTCTCATTTTCCCAATTCCCCAAACGATGGCATCACACTCTTTTTCGGTGACGGTCATTTTCTTTTCTGATGCGGTAAGTGATCGGCTGGCGTAGGAAACTCCGTGATCTCCATCAGAATTGTGTTGAATTAAAGCGGCGCCCAAACCTTGATCCGAGGCGTCGGTTTGCAGAACAAACGGTCTTAAGAAGTCCGGACAACTTAGTACCGGAGACTTGGTTAGGCATTGTTTTAGCTGATCAAAAGCTTTCTGCTGCGCTTCAATCCACTCAAAATGTTGTCCTTTTCGTAAAAGACGGTTGAGGGGTTCGGCAATCCGCGAAAAGCCTAGCACAAACCTACGGTACCAGCTTCCAACTTCAAGGAAGCTTCTTAATGATTTAACGTTGGTTGGTGGGGGAATCTGCAGAATGGAGTCTACTTTATCGGGATCGGTGATGATTCCTGAGGGGGTTACCCTGATCTACGTCCAAACTGACATTTTTCCGGGTTAAGTTTTAAATTGGCAAATCGAAGTCGGCGGAATACTTCTCAAAGGTTATTCAAATGTTCGTCGAAAGTTTCTCCCAGGACTATAATGTCGGCGAGATAAGCAAATGCAATATCTTCCAACTCGGGTCCAATAATACGGTCCATTAGTCTTTGAAACGTAGCGGGGGCGGAATGAAGTCCAAACGGCATTACCTCAAACTGGAAGAGTCCTTGACCGGGAACGGTAAAAGTGGTTACCTCTTTACTGTTTTTCGTCAATGGTATTTGCCAGTATCCCTGACGGAGATCTAGAGATGAAATATTTTTGTCTCGGCGGAGTTTATCCAAGATGGAATTGATAAAGGGCAATGGATAGGCGTCTTTCTTCGAAACGTCATTAATTTGTTTAAAATCGATACAAAAGCGGAATTTGCCATCTTTCTTTCGGACTATAACAACGGGAGAACTCCAGGAACTTCTGAATGGTTCAATAATTCCCTCGGCAAGCATTCGGTCGAATTCTCCATCAATAATGGCTTGCATTCTCGGATTTTGCGGACGATGGCGTTGCTTTATCGGTTCCGGCGTTAATAATTTGATCTCGTGTTCCACCAGAGAAGTAGTTCCCTTAATGGCTTTAAAGAAAGACAATTCTTCGTGCAAGAATTCTTTAAGTCGATATTCCTCCTGTTCTGTCAAAAACAAGGGTTCTCTGGAGATTTCGATTTTGACGGAGTGAAGGTGGTGTAATGGATCTTCCTGCAAAGATTCTCCTCTAAAGTATATAGAAGTGTATAGAGTTATTTTCCAGGTCTACCATAACTTTTTCTTTGCGAAGAACATCCATACCAAAAGTCAAATCTAATTTTGGAAGATCAGCCACGGATAGCTCAACCTGATGGGCTCCAACCTGCAGGTCTAATTCAAGTTCTTCGGATATGTCTACGGAACTGCCATTGGCCAAACGGGCGGATACGGAAGATACAGGGACAGCGGGTATTCCTATCCTCCGGAATTCATCAGCTAGGAAGTCTCCACAGTACGATTTGCCCGCTCCAGTATCTAAAAGAGCTCGGTAGATATGGTGGTTCCAGGTTACATTTAGCCGTGGTCGGTTTTTGCGGGAATTTGTGGGTTCATTTACTGTGGAGGCCTCAAGATAGTGATGCGGTGGATGCCTCAGTTTCATGCATCGTCCTAGTTTTCCTGTCTCTGATTATTACAGTTGCAATCACGGGACATAATGCCATCACTTCCACATCAAGAGCAAAATATTCTTGTGGGATTCGTGCAATTTACCCTGCTGTGTCCGGCTTGACCACAACGCCAACAAATGTTTGGTCGATTAGCGGGTCTTCCCTTGGTCGTACCATCGGGCGGATTATTTTGTCGGATCGGCGGGTTTCCAGTCTGGTTCGGTTGTCGGTGTAGCGGTGCTGGTCGGGGTTTTCTCGGCGTACTGTTGTCCACCACATTGGCTAGCTCGGACCTCAGGATTTCGCATTCTCGAACCGCCTTGTTAAAAGACACGACGTCCTGAAAATCGGACCGGCGGATGTGCTGACGGTATTCAACTAACAAGTTCCGGTATAGCCATATCATTTCCTGGGAGGGTGAATATCCTCCATCTCTTCGGATTACTGTCTGCATGTCGGTGACGTATGATGAGCTAAGTTCGGTCGGTTTCTGCAGTCGGCGGGCGATTTCGGCTTCCAAGTCGGCGAGATAGTGCACCGGGAAATAGTGAATCCTGAATTCGTCCAGGAATTGGTTCCACGATTGCCAATTTGTGCGGTTGTTGCGACACCAAGCTTCCGCTTCTTTCTTTAGTGACTGCGGTAACTGGTTAACGATAGAATCCAAGGCTAGCCCATAAGAAGTACAAGCTTCTTGGATTCTTTCAATAAAAGAAATGGGGTTTCCACTTCCATCAAAACTAATTTTCCAATTGGTTACGTTGGGAAGGGTTTCTTGTAGAGGCGTAGCCGGTGGGGTGTACATGAATATTGGTTGTTGGCTTAACGGATTGGTTGGCTGTTAACTAGTAACTGGAAGTTGAGCCGGTCCTTGAGAAAATAGCTGCCATGTAGGGTGAGAAAATTGGCTCGATATTTGCGGGATCGCAGCGGAACTACTGGGAACGGTGGTGTGGCTAGCTTGTAGTGGCCAAGTTTGGTAAGGTGCCATAGTGCCTGGTGACGGATGATGCGCGGTGGTGGTTACATAGACGTTCTGAGCGGGCGGGGCGCAGACTTGGGAACACATAATGGCGCTGGGGATGTTGACGGGTGCGGAAAAAGCGACGGTGGTGGTACTGGTTGTATTGCTGCCAGTAAATATCGGGTTAATAATGGAAACTGTCGATCCCATCATAGTGACTGGGACTGGAAATTGGAACTGCGGTGGGGCGGTAGTAACTGGCAACGGAAAGAGTTGATGGCATGGTGACGGAAGAAGTTGACTGAACAGTAACGGCCAAAGTTGACGGATGCCGTTACCAGGCAAAAGCTGACGGAACGGTAACGGCAAGAGCTGACGGAACAGTGACGGCAAAAGCTGACGGGTTTGGTGACATTCTGCCTTCTTTGAGAAAGGTGGCTAGTCTTTGGCGACCAGCTGTACGTCTATTTCTGTTTTTTTCGGAGAATATACAGCCTGGGTAAATTGCCCGGTACAGAGCTGTGTTTTGAAGTCGTCGAGGGATCCTCCGTAACTTCAAAAGTCGGGATGGCGGGTTTCGGTGCGAACGCGGTAATGTCGGTCGTTGGATAATTCATATTAAATGCTGTGTAGGCGCCGGCGTCTTTTGGTAGAACGTAGTCATCTCCAATCGGCAGGGTGTCTTCTGGTGAAATCTTAAGAGCTGACTTCTCGGAATCCATTTTTTTGAAATACTGGCGTTTTACAAATAAATTACGGCTTAGTCCAAACAATAGTTCTTGCTTCTACTTGCCTCCCGAAGCACGGCTTAGTCCAAGTAGGATTTATTTGCACAAACAAACTAAAACTGGTTAAAACAGTAGTGATTATTTTTACCAAAAATATATGCCGTCCGCCGGTTCAGAGCAGAAAGTTAAACGAAGGTTTAAGGTTTACCTGGTGAAATCAACACTTGCGGTCTCGTTCGGTAGGCTTGACAGAAACTGGCGGCTGAAGTGGCGGGATAGGAACAATCGCTTGTAGGGCTGGTAAGGTAGAGAAAAACGGAGGAAAATCGGCTGGCGGTTTATAACCTTAAAATTTGTTGTTGTCGTACTAGTACAAGTACTGTGTATCGACTGTGTTTGTTGATTGGGGGGACCGGCAATTTATAGTAAAATGTTCCACACCAAAAAACCAGTAGTTCGGTACCAAAGTTTAGGCACGGAAACACCCGAAGTGAAAGCCGAAAACAAATGTGGAAAATCACGCTTTTTCACCGGGAAATTCTTGAAAATTCATATGTGTGTTAAAGTAGGCAATCCAGTTTACTAGTCCTCTTCTTCTTCAAGTGCCATGCTCTTTTCGAACGTTGGCTATTATCAGCGCGATCTGCACCCTGTCCACTGCTTTTCGGAAAAGTGTCGTAGTCCTAACACCATACGATTTTTTAAGATTTTTAAGCCAGTATTTCCGTCTACGGCCCGGGCCTCTTCTGCCTTCAATTTTGCCCTTCTATTATCAATTTTAAAGGTTTATATTTGTCATTTCTCAAAATATGGCCAAAATATTCAAGTTTTCGTTTTTTGATGGTAAATAAAACTTCAAGATCTTTATTCTAACAAAGAACATCCACATTGGTTACCCTATCCATCCAAGATATCCTTGGTATTCTATAATAACACTTGTTGCACATGGCTTTAGTCAGTGTTCATGCTTCCATGTCATAATATCAGATGCTAAAAACATAACACCGAAGCACACGAATTCGGAGAGTGTACAAAGATGATCTGGCCTGTTCAATTCTTACACGAACTTCTTGCATGTTGTCCCAGTTCTCATTGAAGAGGCAACCCAAGTATTTGTATGAATCCACGCGCTCGACACGCCGCCTATTTACTTCTAACATGCCTCGGATGTTCTTTTCCTTGGATATGACCATCCATTTTCTTTTTCCAACATTTAAGTTAAGCCCGAATTGCGAACTTTTGGCAGCAATTTGATTCAACAACTCTTACAGACCTTCCAGCGTGTCTGCTATTATAACAGTGTCGTCGATGTTGTTGATTTTTATGCCGTTTATTGTCAGACCCTCTTCGCAGTTATGAAGTACATTCTCTATTATTTTGTTACTATAGATATTAAACAACAGCGGAGATAATATACAACCTTGGCGTACTCCTCTTCTTATTTGGATCTCTTCGGACAGTTTGCCATCAACCTTAGCGATTATCTTTGATCTCGGTCATCTAGACTAACTTCTTTTAGCGATTCTGTGAGCTTTTTGTGTTGGACTCGATCGAATGCTTTCTCATAATCGATGACACAGGCATATATTGGCACCGACACATCCGTAGACCGCTGAATTAAGACTTGAATGCCAAACAAGGCCTCTCTTGTCCCGAACCCACCACGAATTCCAAACTGCGTGTCGCCCATAAGGGATTCGCATTTCCTATAAATTCTTTTGTGGATAATCTTAAATATTTTTAACATAGCTCATTAGGTTGATTAGGTGGTAATCACTACACTTCTTTGCTGAATGTTTTTTAAGCAGAGTAACAAAGGTTGATTTTAGCCAGTCAGCAGAGATTTTGCCTCTACGATAAATCAAGTTAAAAAGTTTGATTTGCGTATTTAGCGAATCTTCGTTTTTTTATTAGCTTTAAAACCTCAGTGTATACTTCGTCTTTCCCTACCGCTTTTCTGTTTTTAGCTGAAGATATTGCGTGTTTTATTTCCTCTGGTGTTATATCTATGTCTTGGTTTGAGAATTCTTCTGGCTGTTCGGATTGGTTATCGGTAAAGAGATGTTCTATGTAGCTACACCATTCTTTTAGTTTTTCTTTGGGATCCGGTATGATATATCCTTATGCGCTTGTGTAAATTGAAAGTGTCTTGTTTAGCATCTAGATCTTCTATTTCTTGACATAGCAGTCTTGTTTTGCTGACCTTGTTTTTTATTGCTCTATTGATTTCATGATAATGATTGCTGCCTTTTTTACTGCGTCTTTTATCCATCAACTACAGGATTTCATTGGTCATCCAAACTTTCTTTTTATTTCTTTTTTCATCCTTGTCTAAGAGGGTTGTGCTTTCGACTATGGCACTTTTAACCTTTGTCCAGACCATTTCTGCATCTTGTTCGGTAGACTCATTAATATCTTTAAGCTTTTTGTTAAGTTCCGACTTTAAGTTTAGTTGCTATCATATTATCTTGAAGTTCGTTCAACCTGGGCCTTCTACCTCAAGTGCCATGCTCTGTTCGAACGTTGGCTATCATCAGCGCGATCTGTACTCTGTCCACTGCTTTTCGGAAAAGTGTCGTAGTACTAACACCATACCATTTGCTTTGTCCCCGCATACTTTCAGTTTCTAGTTTAAATGCAAAATTTGGGAACATACATTTTCTATTTGTATCTTAAATTAGAATTTCTTTTTTTGTTTATTTTTGCGAAAGTTTAGTTTAAACTTTCTCTTTTTGTAGGTTTTTATAATTAATTTGCTTAATTATTATTTATTTGCTATAAGTTTTGCAAAGTTATGATTGTTTTCCACAAACCAAAACTACACTTTTTTGCACTCGACGCGCGTTTCCCTAACAACGTTAGCATCATCAGGAGACGATAAACAATGAACTAAATTTATCTACGCTCTATCTTATATACAATCCTTTAGTGGGCGGAGATAAAACTAATAATTTGTGATTGACCACGATTTTTAATCCTATCTCCCCTCAACCAAAGAATAAAGTGTACTTGAGGGGAGATAGGATTAAAAATCGTGATCAATCACAAATTATTAGTCTTATCTCCGCCCACTAAAGGATTGTATATAAGATAGAGCGTAGATTAATTTAGTTAATTGTTTATCGTCTCCTGATGATGCTAACGTTGTTAGCGAACCGCGCGTCGAGTGCAAAAAAGTGTACTTTTGGTTTCTGGAAAACAATCATAACTTTGTTTTAGTGCAACCAAAGGTTCCAAATTCCCAACATATATAAGTTTTGCCTTAATTGGAAAAGGAATAAATATTTGAATTTACCGCGTAAATTCGATGCTTAAACTGCCTTGACGATTTTATCCTCTTTTACCATTTGGTTTATTCAAATTTGCTCTCCTTTTCTATTTCCAGTTTTACCCATAATTCCCTCCTATCAAAAACCATACTTTGCGCTGCGCTGATATACGAAACAAAAAACACGGACTTGCTCGTTCACTTCGAAACTGTCTTGATATTACAAAAAACGTGCATTTTTCATTTTTAATTGCTTACAAGGCAAATTAGTGCAAAAATAAAACTTTTCGACCGCGATCATATAAAAGACACTGCTGTTCATCATCAGTGTGGTTGGATTTGCCGTAGAAGAAAGAAATTGCAGAAGATTGCAGTTATCCATTCCTGGATCCGACATCCACCATTATCCAGCTCGTTGGTAAGTCAAGGCATTATACAAAATTCCGCATTATCATCAAACTTGCTTATTTTTTTACGTACGTAAGAGTTAGGATTGGTAAAACCAGAGTGATCTTGGTGTTTTACAGTTCGGCTTTGATTAATTTTCATGCGAAAATATTACGTAATCACGGCCAATTCATTGGTCCTTCGAGCCGGATCACTCCTTTTACGTAATCGTTGCTCTCACTTACGTTACAAAACTGTATACTGATCTATATTATTGCCATACTTTTCCAATACAAGGCAGTTCTTAGGTTAATGCTTAATCTATATGTTATAGTGCTTTAGTCGACTCGATCGATGCAAGTTTACTTTGTATTGCAAAGCAAATAATACTCATTAGTACAAATTACAAAGTCATGATCCCAAAGTTTAATTTTTTTTTAAATTTAAAAGATCATTGCGTTCCTGTGTAGGTAGTTTGCTCGCGGATATCTCCTATTTTTGTCACCTCCACGGCCAATATTAAATTCGAGGCTACATAAAAACTGGTATTAGATTTTAGACCTGGAGTCTGTGTTAAAAATCATGGGTCCGTGTTCGCGTATGTTTAGACGCATTGAGGCATACTTTTTTTTTCTAGGAAATGCTTCCAGAATTAATAATTTCCATGGTAGAGTAACGGCATTTTGTGTAGAGGATGTCTATGACGTCATCAAAGATGGCCGTCGTTTTAACCACAAATTAATTGTGTTGAAATGGTTTTTCGGCAATAACTCCGCATTCGTATATTCTAGAGACAAAAAACTTGGCACGGCTTTATTAGATGCATTGGAGACAAAGTATATAAAGTTTCAAAATAATGCGTCTCATTTTGTTAAAACCAGAGGCGTACAAATTCAAGAAACATATTTAAAAAAATTTTGGAATATATTATTTTTAAACCTTTCTAACTGACAGCCGCTTTGACATATGTCAACATTATTTACTTTTTTGCGTTAACGTTACTTCAAAATTTAAGAATTTTGATGGTGTAGTTGTGAGATATTATCCAAAGAGTACCTATAGCGTCATTTAATTTTACGGATCAGAAAATCTTGGGTGATTTTATTTATGAATCGTTTTATTTTAGTACCTACTCGCCGAAATGACCGACTGCAACAAGATTCGCTACATTTTTACTAGAGAGACCAGATGATACTTCATTAAAAGTTTTGTCACAAATTTCTTGTTATTTTTAGTACCAGTGGCATACAAATATACTAGTTTTTATTAATAAATTCATTTTACCTTATATATTCAAATATTATTCATTGACAGCCCTTTTGACATATGTCAATACAACTAATATTTTTGCATTGGAAATAAGTTGCAATTCAAAAAAGTTTTTTGCTGAAGTGAAGAAATATTCATTTTGTTAAAGCGACGGACCCCCAAACTTAAAAATATGTTTTTTATTATTTTTTCACTACCCTTTATTTAAAAATATTTCTGACTGACGTAGTTTTAGCAGATGTCTGCACGATTAGTCTTTTTTATTTCAAATATTATCCAACTTTGTGGTCAAAAATTATTCGTACCAGCGGCGTAGAAATTTCTGGCAATATTTGTGTAACTTGTGTTTGGACATATGTCATCCAGATTGATACTCTGGAATTAAGATTACTTCCAAATGAAATAATTAATATGCTGAAGCGGCAATATAATAACAGTGTTATTGCCAGTGGCGTTAGAATTTACAGTTATATTATTTCATTTTTAGTATACCTCCTTTGCACAAAATATTCCTGATCGAACTATTTTTGACAGATGTTTGCACGGTTGCTATTTTTACATTCAGAGTATTCCTAAATTTAAAAAAAAATATGGTGGAGTGGCAAGGTCATATCACTAAGAGTACCAGAGGCGTAGAAATTGGTATAAATATTTGTTAAGGCATTCTAATTTCAAAAATTTCGGACTGGCAGCGGTTATGACATATGTCATCCAAAAGGACGTTTTTGTATTAGAATTACTTCTTACTTTAAAAATTAGAGTGGTAAGGTATAAGTATTGCGATATGCCGGTGGCATCAGAAAAATTTAATTATTACTCTTCATTAAAATTAATCGTGTTCGACGTATTATTGACAGAACTCTGCACGATGTGTATTTTTGTACTCGGATAGAACCCAAACCTTAGAATTTGTATAGTTGGTTAAAAAAGTATAAATATTGTTACTACCAGTGGCGTCGTAATTACAGAAACATATTTGAAATTTTATTTAACTTAAAATATATTTTTACAAATCGCTAACCGACAGCGATTTTAACAAGTGAAAACCAGATTTAAATGTTCGAAAAGATATCAATACTGTCAATACCAGTGGCGTCAGAATATAGAATTATATTTTTAATTTTAGCAGTATGTTTTAGATTAAAATATTCCTGGTCCCTATCTGCCTGATTCGGCATTTTTGCATTCAGATAGTTGATGGTGGGGTAGTGAGGTGTTACCAGTTATATCGTAGCTATTCATGTAAATATTCTGTCCAACTTTATTTACCTACCTAACAAACTCTAAAGTAGCATTTACACAGGCGAATATCCCTTTGATTTTCGAAATGCCGACAAACATTCGCGCGAATTATTTATTTAAAGATTCGCGCAAAAGGTTCGGCCCAAAGGATTCGGGGTTCGGGTAAAAAGGTTCGTGGTGTTCGGACAAAATTTTCTGAAAGAAATATTTGGAATAAAATAAAAATTAGAAAAATTATGTACCGTAAATCACTGAACTGAATTGTAATATAAAAATTAAATTTTAAAACCTCTCCGACGGAAAAACTATTTGACGCACTTGATAAAAAATAATGAGAATTGATTTATTTAATTTTGTGGGGTTTTGGTGGTGGGGTTTGGTGATGGGGTTTGGTTAGAAAACCTAAACACTTAATTAAGGAAAACCAAAAAAGTGTAAAGCATAGCAACAATTATGTACAAACTTATTTAGTAGATATCTACCAACCTCACAACCTACCACCCAGCAAATAATAATTTTTAGCTTTCTGTCAGCCTGTACTATTTAATCGAAAAATATAATAAAATAGTTTTGTTGTTTCAATTTAATTTCAAGAATTGAGGAGAATTGTGTGAGACCAAAAATATTATCTATATCCACTTTCAAAAATATATTTCCAAAAAATATTGCGAAAATTTGCCGGAATTTTCGTGGCAAATGTTCGCTACAAAATTTCGAGTGTTCGGGCAAACGTTCGTTAAAAAAGGTTCGCCAGATTTGGACCGAATTTTTGGACAAACCTATTCGCTCTTTGTAAATGCCCGTTAAGGAGAAATAAACATTTTGCTTTTAAAGCGGAGAATACCTTTTACTGTGTAGTAACATAAGGTTTACATTAAAACGCTAAGCATACGCGTACATAATTTCTACAGTATTTTTGACAAAAATTTGGATAGCTTATATTGTCGCGTAATTTTATTCTTATGAGCTTAAATGAACAATCAATACTTGTTTAAGTTACTGAAGTGGTTTGCCCCCTTTTCGTTAAAAATCCTTATCGTTGGCGGTTGGTAGTGAGTGTTTTAAGTTCCCCAGCATCTCAAAGAATATATTGCCATTCATCCGACCACCCTATCGACTCAGCTACTGTCAAACTCAAATTCTGTACGTCCCAGCCAGGACGGAAGAGATCCCCTATCCTCATCCGGATCAGATCCCACTGACTGCCTTAACGAATTTAAAAGGAAACAAAAAACAAAAAACTTTATTGACGCTTTGTCATAAGTATCAGATTTCAGAACCTATCACTGAATTATACTCAGATAAAAGGTTCTAAACTTTTACAGTGGAGTCACCATCGACAAGAGCTAGTTTTTAAACTGATACTGATACTTTATTAACCCGAATTACTTACTTCCTGGCTGGTACGCCTAGTGTGAACTGACTTTAATATTTAAAATATTTACAGTTAGCCATTATTGTTCACCCTAGACCTAACTATGTACAATTACTAACTTAAGCTAATTTATGATGCGCTAAATAACTTAAACTTTAAAGTCTCCACTTTAAGTACATCACTCCATAGAAATGTTTTAGTCCTTTCGGCGAAACACAGGTAGGCATAAACCAAAGAAACCAAATAAGTTCTCTTATTTTCTCCAAGTTATTTCGATATCGGTACTCTCATCGCAAAATCTAAATAACACTATATACACAAGGTTTGAAACTAGGATAGACATACTAAAGTTAACTTAAAACTAATTTTAACATAATGTTTTGATCACAAAAAAGAACACCTATCCCGAAATGTTACGAAGATTATTCCCTATTTCAAAAGTTTTCATTCGTCAAGTTACGGTATGTGGAACGCTGATGCGACTAGCGTTTTCACAAGGGAGCTATACGGAATGTCTTCGAGAAAAAACTCATAAGGAAATAACTTAAATTATTGTCAATCAAGTAAAAAGTTAGAAAATGACCACTACTCTAAAATTTTATGAATTTGTCAATCAGATTTTATTTAAAAGTTTGGAGATCAGAAAAATATCAAAAATTTTGACAATTATATTTTATTTGAGCAAATTTGGCATCAGATTTTGTATCGACCATTTCAACTTAATTTTTCTAACCAATACGTTTATGAAAAAACTTAGTCGACATGTCAAATGTCTAATAGTTATTGGTGTCACAAAAGTTAACATAAAGTGTTACTGAGAAAGGTGTCCGACCCTGTGAGTTCGTTAACAGAAGAAAACTCCAAGGCAACAGTGTGTCGCCAATAGCAAATCTACGGAACCTTTTAGAACTCTCGCGGTTTTGAAATCATAATTAACTACTGAAACGATTCTTGAAACTTGATCGAGAACTTCTTGGACGGGATGGTCTTTCGGAGGGGGGGACTTGTTGTCTTTCTTTCTGAAGGTATAAATTCAAAAAAGACCACACCCCACACGCACACCAGATTACTTTTAGTTATTTATTTATCATCGCAATCACTAATCACTACAGACAAACAGACAGACAAAAATTGTACTTTTGGTATCTGTATGGTTTGCTCAGAATTTTCCGGGTCAATTTCAATATGGTGGCTCACATTTAAACAATGAAGTTAAATGGAAATGTCACTGTCAGTGTCAAAAAATTGGTCTGAAATGGAAATGTCACTGTCAGTGTCAAAAAATTGGTCTGGATAAATTTCAAATAGAGTATAGATTATATTTAAAAAATTATAGTCTGGCGCCACCGGCATTAACAGTATGAATATCTTGCCAGTCCATGGCACCTTAAAAATTTTTATGTTTTAAAGTAATCTCAATAAACAATGTTAATCTGATTGGTGCTTGGTACACTCGCTGTCGGTCAGCGATTTAAAAAAATATATTGTAAGGTAAATAAAATTTAAAATATGTGTCTTTAATTACTACGCCACTTGTAGTAATAATATTTATACCTTGTTACTCGACTTTTAAAATTTTAAAATCTAGGTTCCAACCAAGTACAAAAATGACCAAATTTATAAAATATAATTGTTTCTGATTCCACCGGCATATAACAATACTTGTATTGTACCACTCCAATTTTTAGAGTAAAAAATAATTTTAATACAAAAATGTCCTTTTGGATGACATATGTCATAACCGCTGCCAGTCCGATATTTTTGAAATTAGAATGCCTTAGAGATATGACCTTGTCACTCCACCATATTTTTTTTTTAAATCTAGGAACACTCTAAATGTAAAAATGCCAACCGTGCAAACATCTGTCAAAAATAGTTCAATCAGGAATATTTTGTGCAAAGGAGGTATACTAAAAATTAAATAATATAACTGTAAATTCTAACGCTACTGGCAATAACACTGTTATTATATTGCCGCTCCAGTATATTAATTATTTCATTTGGAAGTAATCTTAATTCAAGAGTATCAATCTGAATGACATATGTCAAAACCGCCGTCATCCAGGAATATTTAAAAAAGAATTGGTACATGAAGTTACACAAATCTTTCCATAAATTTCTACTCCGCTGGTACGAATAATTTGTGACTTAACCACACAAATTTTTAAAGCTGCATAATATTTGAATCTAAAAAGACATTTGTTAAAACTACGTCAGTCAGAAATATTTTTAAATAAAGGGTAGTGAAAAAATATTAAAAAACATATTTTTAAGTTTGGGGGTCCCTCGCTCTAACAAAATGAATATTTTTTCACTTCAGCAAAAAACTTTTTTAAATTTCAACTTATTTCCAATCCAAAAATTTCAACTTATTTCCAATGCAAAAATATTAGTTGTATTGACATATGTCAAAAGGGCTGTCAGTAAGTAATATTTGAATATATAAGGTAAAATGGATTTATTAATAAAAACTATTTTGTACGCCACTGGTACTAAAAGTAACAAGAAATTTGTAATAAAACTTAAAGAAGTATCATCTGGTCTCTTTAGTAAAACTGTAGCGAATCTTGTGGCAGTTGGTCATTTCGGCGAGTACATAATAAAATAAAACGATTCATTTTGAAGTAATTTTAAGGCAAAAAAGTAAATAATGGTGAAATATGTCAAAGCGGCTATCAGTCAGAAAGGTTTAAAAATAATGTGTTCCAAAATTAAAAAAAAAAAATATTTCTTGAATTTGTACGCCTTTGTTTTTAACAACATGAGTCGCATTATTTTGAAACTTTACATACTATGTCTTCAATCTATCTAGTAAACCTGTGCCAAGTGCGGCGTTATTGTCAAAAACCCGTATTAACAACATTAATTTGTGGTTAAAACGACGGCCATCTTTGATGACGTCATAGACACCCTTTGCACAAAATGTCGTTACTCCACTATGGAAATTATTAATTGTGGAAACATTTCCTACAAAAAAAAGTATGTCACCATGCATCTAAACATACGTGCACACGGGAAGACATAGGCTGCAGGACCATTTGGGAATTTCTTTAAATATGATAAAAATACGGAAAAATATTTAACTGAACGGATTAATCTAAAAGTTTTTTAACTTTTATAAACTTTGGTAAAACCTTTAAGTTAATGTAAAAACCTTTTTCGTCAATATAAAATTGAGATGAAAGGTTTATTGAATACGGGGGCGATTTGATTGTTACTTACAATACTATTTATATTTGCTTTGCTTTAATTAAAAAAAAATTACTATTTGCATATCGATTTACAATGACTACCGAAGATAAAGTTGCCCGTGCTAAGGCCCTGCGTCCATCTGCAGTTAACCAATTGAATCTATAAAAAATTATTTTTATTTTATTTTGAAAAGCATCATAATGCGGTGCTTACTCTGATCGTCGATGATCCTGATGTTCTTAGTTCAGAAAATAATATACAAAAAGATTTTCTAGATAGGTGTGTGGAAGTCGAATCTTTACATTATGATTTATTTAAAGCGGACATTGTAAAGTTAGATCAAAGTAGAGATCAAAATCAAACAATTCTTATTACCGAACAGGAGTGTTCTCTTCCAAAACTAAATGTCCCTAGCTTTTCTGGTGACGTAGAAAAATTTCCCACATTTATTGAAATGTACAATGCGATTGTGCATACACGTAAATGCTCAGATATTGAAAAATTTAATTTTTTACGTACAGTTTTAAAAAGCCCTGCCTTGAACTTAATAAAAAACTAAGAGAAAATTTAGCGCCCTAATAAATTTACAGAAATGATTTGTGGCGTAGAGGGCAAAGGGTGAGGGAATAAATCGGAAAAAAGTTTTTCCTGAACCCGGGACCTCTAGAATACCAGTCCTTCGTCCGATTCATTTGTTAGTAGTGGGGAGATCTTTGACTGGTATTCTAGAGGTCCCGGGTTCAAATCCTGGTCGAGGAAAAACTTTTTTCCGATTTATTCCCTTTACGTCACAAATCTTTTCTGTTAATAAAAAACATTCAACTTATTGGAACTAATTACCTTACGGCGTACGATGCGTTGGTAACTAGGTACGACAATAAACGCTTACGTGCGGTTTCCTACTGGAAAGCTATTGAAACCTCCCCCCACCTCGCTAATGATAACGTCATGGCCTTGCGAAAGGTGCTGGATACGTTTAAATCTCGATTGCTTAAAAAATATGGGTTACATTACATTCCAGTGGTGTTTCATTACGGCAAACGACCTTTTGGACCGCTTGGACCCTGCAACTCGTAAATTATTTGAGCAAAAACACTCCTCCAATACTATGCCTACTTACGATGCTATTTCTCAATTTATAGAGGAACATTGCACGGCTTTAGAATCACTTGCTTTGTCTTTATAACAAAATACTTTTCAGAAATCTAAATCGGGGAATTTTTCGAAAAACCCTCGTAGCTCTAGGGATTCTCGTAAAAATACAAACGCATTATTTACTAATAATAACACACAAAAACAAAATACGTGTTTCTGGTGTAAAGGGCCACATTTAATATTTAAATGCGAGTCTTTTTTGACTAAACTCGTGCAGGACCGTATTAAATTTATTAAAATTAACAAGGGTTGCACAAATTTTTTGACTAGTTTTCATATGGTTGGCCAATGTTCTTCGCAAAAACGATGCAGATATTGCGCCCTTAATCATCACAGCCTTTTGTGCTTAAAGTCCAACTCCACTACGGAGGTTTGCACTGCGCTTACACCTGGGGGATTGCAAAATACCCCTGTGCAAAATGAAAATATAAATGCCAATAGAAATATTAATGTTGGGATGTTGCTAAATAACGACGACACGATACTTTGCTTTCGACGGTGTTATTTTGGACAATGGGGCCCAAAGCTCTTTTCTTACTAAAAAATGTGCTTCCATGCTCGTCCTTCCTAAAACAAACATTTCTTTAAATGTTAACAGGTTGGAAATAAAACAAAAATTTTTAATTTGGAAAGCATACTAGTGGATCAAGTTTGTGATGCTATGCCAAATACGTCATTTAACAAAGATTCTCTCGATTATATAAAGGGGCTAAAATTAGCTGACGGTCGCCTTTACTTTGGATCAAATATTCCAACCTGTATCAATACAAGCTTTGGGTGGACTTTAATAGGTAAAATGCCATTAAATAATTCTGCGGGTGCTACAAAAAATATCGCGTCTTATCGTACTACTCTGTCCATTACCGATTTAAATAATACATTGAAAAAATTCTGGGAGATATAGCGTGCATACAACATCTCCTTCAGATATTTTTTGCGAAAAATACTTTGTAGATAACAACTAGACGCAATTCTGAGGTACGGTCCCTTTGTCCTTTAAGATTACATCTCCTGATTTCGGTGATACAAGAAACCTTGCGCTTCGCCGATTTTACTCACTGGAGAAACGTTTACAAAGCAATGAAAAAAAGGTTGTGCAAGTGCAAATGGGACACCACGCGGTTGTCAAAAAATATTCGAGCTCTACACCCGTACGAGTGGTGTATGACGCGTCGAGTCAGGCCCTGTACACAGGTCCTAAATTACAAAGAGATTTGGTAACAATCTTGCGAAATTTTCGGCTACGTAAATATTGTTTTGTTAGCGATATTTCTAAAATGTACCGTATGATAGATGTAGAGGAGAATCAAAGAAAATATCAAAGAATTCTATGGCGTTTTAAACTCGATGCACCCGTGCTAGATTACGAGTTACAAATGGTAACTTTTGGGATAAACTGTTCCCCCTATCTGGCTATTCGGACCTTGCTTCAATTAGCAGATGACTACCAAGATCTTCCCCTTGCTTCTACTATTATCAAAGAGTCGATTTATATAGATGACTGCGCCATCTTGTTCAGATTTTGAGACCATAATGCTTATGAAAACTCAATTAATCGAATTATTAGGTCGTGCAGGATTCGAGCTTCAAAAATGGGCTTCAAATGAGCCTTGCTTTGTGGTTTGCCTGAAAGTCACGTACAATCTGAAGACTTTTCTTTGGATCTTGAAAATACTACCCATTAAAAATACTAGGGTTAAGGTGGCATCCTCAAACCGATCAAGCGAAATTTGCTAAGTACCCTTGCTAAATGTTACGATCCTTTGGGGATGCTTGCGCCGGTTACTTTTTTTGATGGAATCAATTAGCACCCCCCGAAATTATTTCTAAGTGGGAAAAATTTGAAAATGAACTAAAGCTTTTGACCAACTTTCATATCCCGCGCATGATTGACCTTTCTAATTTACTTTTTTGCCAAATTGTCGGATTTAGCGATGCGTCAGAACGCGGTATGTGTGCATGCCTATACTTTCGTATTGCGTATCAAAACGAAGAACTTAAATCTTATTTTATTTGTGCCAAAACAAAAGTCGCATCGTTAAAAAGAATAAGCATTCTGCGATTAGAGCTTTGTGCGGCAGTGTTGCTCGCCAAATTAGTAAATTTTGTTAAAACTGCATTTGCAAATAAAATTACTTTTCAAAGTATTATGGCTTTTACGGACAGTACGGTTGCCCTATCTTGGATTAAGGGTTCTCCTTATACCTGGCGAACTTTTGTTTCTAATAGGGTCACATACATACAAGAAAAAATTGATCCGTGCGATTGGAACCATGTTCCCTCGGAAGTTAATGCCGCGGATCCCGGGTTACGTGGTTTGCTTCCTGCGGATTTAATTAATTACGCCTGGTCTGGTGGCAAAGACCCAAATTTCTTTGTACGCCACAGAAATCATGGGAATTCACAAAAATAAAATTTTCTGCCCCTGCCGAAGCTCTCGAAGAAGAGCGCAAAATTGTCCTTAACACAATAATTCTTCCAAATTTTTCGGATTCATTGTTCAATAAATTTTCGAATTTTGTAAAACTTATTAGGCTTCTTGCTTATGTATTACGTGCTCGTAAATTTCATAAGGAAAGAATTTAAACTACTTCTCCATGGCTTCTTTTTTACGAACTGCAAATTGCAACAGTTGCGCTAATTAAACACGTTCAATCTAAATATTTCGAAAACGAAATTACTCTTTTGCTAGAAGGGAAACCACTGCCCAAGGTTTTTAGAAAATTAAATCCATTTCTTGATCAAAATAACATTTTACGAGTAACACTTTTTTTGCTTTTCCAAAACTATTGGGTATTGGCTGCCAAAAGACTCATACGAAAAATAATTTCTCGTTGCACGATTTGTTGGCGTACAAACCCTACTACTTTTCAGCCTCCTCTTGGGAACCTCCCAAAATTTCGAGTTCCTCAGGCTAAAGCTTTTCAACATGTTGGGGTTGATCTTACAGGACACTTTGCTATAACTATGTATCGTTTACGTGGTGCAGTACGACTTAAGGCTTATGTTGTTTTATTTATCTGCGGCTGCACAAAGGTGGTACATTTGGATATTGTGTCCGACTTAACCGCATAGGCTTTTTTAGCGGCATTTCGACGCTTTATGGCTCGAAGGGGACGTGTACATGACGTCTATTTGGACAATGCAACGAATTTCTGTTCCGCCTCTAAATATCTCGACGAAATATTTGCTAGTCGCTACCCGTGAGTCCATCCGGTGGCACTTCAACCCCCCATCTGCACCCCATATGGGCGGACTATAGGAAAGTAATATTAAAAGCGCTAAAGCTCATTTACTGCGTGCAATTGGCGAACAAATACTTACTTTTGAAAAGCTTTACACCGTGGTGGTCCAAGTGGAACCCATCTTAAATTCTCGGCCTCTGTGCCCTATCAATACCGATCCAAGTGATTTAACTGCATTAACGCCGGGTCATTTCCTTACTCTGGAACCTCTAACAGCGATTCCAGACCCGGACACCGGTCATTTACAATTAAATCGACATTCTCGATGTCAATTATTACAAAAATTTCATCGCGATTTTTGGCGCCGATGGCACAAGGACTACCTATACAATTTGCAACAGCGGGCCAAGTGGAATCATGCTAATTCTCCGGTTGCTACGAACACGATGGTCTTGATTAAAGACGATTAAAACTCTCCTTTAGATTGGGTACTATGACGCATAGAACAATTGCATCCAGGTGCGGATAATATTGCTAGGGTTGCTACAGTCAGAACGGCCAAAGGTTTGGTTAAACGCCCTTTGGTAAAATTGTGTCCTCTCCCTAATGCGTAATTCAGAAAATACCACAGCCTGGGTATTTTCAGGGGTGCCGGAATGCTTTGTCCCTGAATACTTTCAGTTTTTAGTTTAAATGCAAAACTTGGGAACATGAATTTTCTATTTGTTTCTTAAATTAGAATTTCTTTTTTTGTTTATTTTTGTGAAAGTTTAGCTTAAACTTTCTATTTTTGCAGGTTTTTATAATTAATTTGCTTAATTATGATTTATTTGCTATAAGTTTTGCCTTAATTGGAAGAGTAATAAATATTTCAATTTACCGCGTAAATTCGATGCTTAAAATGCCTTGATGATTTTATCCTCTTTTACCATTTGGTTTATTTAAATTTGCCCTCCTTTTCTATTTTCAGTTTTACCCATAATTCTCTCCTATCAAAAACCATACTTTGCGCTGCGCTGATATACGAAACAAAAAACACGGACTTGCTCGTTCACTTCGAAACTGTCTTGATATTATAAAAAACATGCATTTTTCATTTTTAATTGCTTACAAGACAAATTAGTGCTAAAATAAAACTTTTCGACCACGGTCACATAAAAGACACTGCTGTTCATCATCGATGTGGTTGGATTTGCCGTAAAAGAAAAAAATTTCAGAAGATTGCAGTTATCCATTCCTGGATCCGACATCCACCACTATCCAGCTCGTTGGTAAGTCAAGGCATTATACAAAATTCCGATTTATCATCAAACTTGCTTATTTTACTATTACAAAATAGATCCGAATATAGAAGTGTACGTAACAGTTAGGATTGGTAAAACCAGAGTGATCTTGGTGTTTTAAAGTTCTGCTTTGATTAATTTTCATGCGAAAATATTACGCAATCACGGCCAATTCACCATTGTCTAAGAAGATTTTTAAGCCATGATATCCATCTACGACCCGGACCTCTTCTTCCTTCAATTTTGCCTTGTATTATCAATTTTAAAAGTTTATATTTGTAATTTCTCAAAATATGAACAAAATATTCAAGTTTTCGTTTTTTGATGGTAAATAAAACTTCAAGATTTTTATTTATTCCAAACAAAATATCCACATTAGGTACTCTGTCCATCCAAGATATCTTTAGTATTCTACGATAACACCATATCTCGAATGCCTCTAACTTTTTGCACATGGCCTCAGTCAGTGTCCATGCTTCCATGCCATAATAATAAACTGGGTCTGGGTTTGTTATTTGGGGGACGATTTTTCTTGAGGGTAAATTTAATTTTCGCCACAACTGGATTGTGATCCGAGTCTACGTCTGCGCCAAGGTAAGTTATTGCAGATTTAATAAAATCGTTTATTAATTAACATAAAGTCTATCTGGTTTCTAATGATACTCTCAGGAGTGTCGGATTTAGAAGTCCAAGTATAAAGGCGTCTAGCTGCAAGTTTAAAGAAAGTATTTGACACGATAAAATCCCTTTCCTGACAGAACTGGAAAAGGCGATCTCCACGTTCATTTGATGTACCAAGGCTGTACCTTCCAACAATGTCTTCTCTTGGGGCGTTTCCAAGTTTTGCGTTGAAGTCCTCCCTAACAATGGTCACTTCTATCTTTTTTGTAAAACTAAGGGCAGTTTGAACTTGGTCGTAGAATGCCTCTACATCATCATCTGAATATTTACTGGTTGTAGAGTATACTTAAATAATATTCCATTCCATTTGTCAAAAAAAAGTAAAAGGATTGACTATTTGGGCTGGTAAGCTGGTAAGCTAGACTAGTTTTTATTTTCGTAAAATGTTGGGCTATAAAATTGCATATTATCGGGAAACTAACTCAATGTTCTACTATTTTCAGGTGGCGTTACTTTTTGGAATAGCGGGAGTCTGCCGTTGCGATAAGTTGATCAACATGATGGTTACTAACATTGATGAAATCCGCGTGACATGTTGGTCGTCAGAATACCGAATTCAAAAACCAAGACAAAAAAAACATTCACGATCACGGATGACACGTTGGAAAGGGTTCCTGTGCTGTATATGTATAGGAAATACGCATCATAAAGACCAAAAAATGTGAGTCACCAACGGTTTTTTCTTACCTACCAAATTGGGAGGTGCTCGTCTCAGGTTATAGGGAAAAATACCATAGCACAAATACCTATACCTAGTGAAATAGCAGAATTTTTGAAACTGGAGATCAAGGAGAGCTATACTGGTCATATATTTCGCAGAACTTCTGCCACCGTTTTAGTGAATGCAGGTGGAGATTTACTTACACTCAAGCAACACGGAGGCTGGAATTCTTCTACATTGGCCGAAGGATATATAAGCGAGTCTGTATCGAAAAAATTCGAGGTTGCCAGCCGCATAATATCGGGGAATATTCCTACCAATGCCACCTGCAGTGAGACATAGAAAAATGATACCCCGAGCACATCACAACAAAGTTTTAAATATTTATTCTTCTGCAGCATTTAACAGTGGCAATATCAATGCTGGTTCAGAAATATCCTTCACTAATTAAAAAAAAAACTGTAACATTAATTTCAAAGAAAAACGACTATTCTTTGTTCTGGGCGGTACGGGGAGGTAAAGCTGTCACTTTACCTCCCTCCGGGAGGTGAAATATGTAAAAATACCTAGGGAGCCAAAGTGACATTTTCGCCCCTCATATGCGGTTCGAAAATGTCATTTTCTTACAAGGTAGTTGATAAAAAATGTTATTTTTATGTATGTATTTCCAATTAGGTGCGCCCACACCGATAAAAAATACTTACTTACTCAAAATTAAATAGACTAACAAAAGAGGCAATGGTTTTTTAGTAAAATTGGAAGACTTGTAAAAATCATCTATGTTTGACAGCTCACAGACAAAAATTCTTAAAGCGTCCAAGATTCAAGTTTGATGTTTTTAAAACGACAATTCAATTCAATTGCCTTCTAGCAGCTGTAAAAATTTCATGAATCCCCTGTAAACATTTCTTAACACACTACAAACTATGAACCGCGACATAATTTTTGTTATTTTTGACGTTTTTATCTTTTTGAACTTTTTATGTCTGTTGTTTAATTTTATTAAAACATGAGGGTCCATCGTGTCTTGTTACCTTTAATATTCTAGCATGTTACATAGCCTTTTAAAAAGCATATTTGGTAGATCTGTAAAGGAAATGTAGATTTAAAAAATTTGAAGTTAAAGAGTTCTAAAAATTGAGATTTTGTAAATTTTCTGAACATGCGTCAATTTGTGTGATTTTTCCCGTGATATAAATTTGCAATTAAATAACCGTTGGGAAACTAAACCGAAAAGGGGGTGAGGGAAGTCGTGTCGTATGTGTACCCCACACACGATGAGACCATTATGATTCGAGAATTTGTAAATCATCTAGTGTATACGGAAAAAGACCGGAGTCTTAGAAAACATGGTCTCATCGTGGGTGGGCCCCACAAAAGACTTAGCAAAAATATACCAAACAAAAAAACCCAAAACAACTATATTAATTTATTTACAAACTGAAATTAAAACATTGAGGCTATCTAAAAGTCAAAAAATCTTTCCTTACTCAAAGCAAACTCATTTTTAAAGCTGTAGCTTTCATCAGTAGAGGATGGTGCAAGCCAAGGTGCCAGAAGAGGTAAGAGATACGAACTCGCTGTTTTGGATTTGAACGCAGATAATATTTTGAAACTGACATTTCGACAGTGACACAAATGTAAACAAAATTTGCATTTCAATTTTTTAGTACATTTCATAAATCAAAACACCTTTTAAATAAATACAAAAGTAATCTCCTCCTTATTTTATTATTACCCATCTAAATCGTGTGACATCAGGTATTAATTGGAAAAATTAATTAACAAGGGTAAGTTTTAATTAGAGTGACATATAACCCCAATTTTAATTTGTTCTACAGAGTGTTTACTATTTAAACCCCGCGTGGGTTTAAATATTTTAATTTTATTTTTTTCTAAATTGAAACTTTCTTCTTAAATCCAACAAAAGATTGTGTTAAGATGATTATTCAATAAAAAAATCTATTAAAATTATTTTTATAAATCAAACTATGTCCAAGACTCAAGGAGGGTTGGTTTAAAATGCTTAAAACCAAAACTTTCACTTAAACTTAGGACCGTTCTAAAATAGACTAAGTCCTTTTAGTAAATCCCACCACTAAAGTCCATTAAAGCTAACTACGAAACAGCATCGGATTTATTACAGAAACGATAGGAAAACAAAAGAATGCTGATTTTCAAACTGATAGATACATTGTTAGACTTACCGTCGATCGCAAAAAAAAGTGCCCACAAGCTAAGAATGCATCGCATGCCGTCATCAGCGAATATATATGTATGTAAGCCATAAAAAATATTAATGTAAACACCGACACATGGGGTCCTATGATAATTTGCACAATCATCCGAAAATGAGATTCAGAAGCTAACCGTCTCTATGAAAAGAGTCTAAACAAGCCGCACGAAATTCCAGACTTCAAAGAATTTATGACTTTTTTAGAAAGAAGAGCCCAATCCTTGGAAACTGTATCAACCCCAATTCAAGAGAAGAAAACCAGCGATGCTAATTGCTTATATTGCCATGACCAGCACAAGACATACTACTGTCAAAAATTTAAAGCACAACCAGCTCAAGAGAGAAACACGTACATTAATGAAAAACGTATATGCTACAATTGCGTAAGTCACGACGTCAACAAAAAATGTTTTAGCCAAACAAAATGCAATATATGCAGTCGTCAGCACCATACCCTTCTGCACGTGGAGAAGCCCAAATCAAGTCATAACCGGTTTAGTGACAATCAAAGAAGAAACTTTTATGGAAACCATTACAATCAATAATCAACGTCCAGAGATTCTCAAAACAACAACTCAATATATCAAAGAAGATCAGGCGAGCGATTCCTTCCAAGACAAAAACGACGACCAGTAATACAAGCAAAACAGAAGAAAATGTCTTACTGGCAACAGCACTCGTAAAAGTTGAAACCTCAAGTGCACCACAACCACTACGAATTTTAATGGACCAAGGTTCGCAACCATCCTTTATAACAGAGGAAGCTGCCCAAAGACTAGGTCTACGTCGACAACATATTAGAGCAGATATTTCCGGAGTCGGAGATGGACAACCTAAAATCTTTAAATGGTTCATTAAGGAAACAATCAAGCCAAGATTCTGCAGCGTATTTTCAATGGAACTTAACATGATAGTCCACCCAAGGCTAACTCAATCTATGCCAAAGCAACAGCTCTATATCAACAGTATCGAAAACTGGAAGAATGAAGTCGAAGCAGACCCAACATTCATGAACCCCGGCTACATAGATGGCATATTAGGAGCAAAGAAATATGCCACCATCATGTTAAATGCTTGCAGAAAACTCCCCCCTACTAAAACAAAATACAGACTTGGGATGTATTGTATCCGGACCAATAGTCACCGGGTCGCAAAGCATTCAAATCGTCTGCATGATTGCCCAATACGAAGAAGATAACCAAATTCTGGGAAATACAAAAGATACCCACAATACAGCAACTAATCGCAGAAGAACAAGAGTGTGAAGAATTCTACAACCAAACAACAACAAGAGACACCGATGAAAGATTAGCCAACATGGAAATAAAATTTCAGCAAGACGAAAATTTAAAACATTACGCAACCTTTATGAAAGAATATTTGGATCTAGGTCACATGAAGAAAGTAACACGTCAAAGAAGTAAACTAAGGAAGATATTACATTCCGCACCGAGCAGTCATTCGTCATCATCATCCTGCAAAAATTCCACCGGCGCCGGCGTCAGCATCATGATATTATACTTATCCGATGGAAAAAACACGAATTAGCTTTCTGTGCAGGCATTGAAAAAATGTACCGACAAATCAAAGTCCATCCAGATGACCAATTACTTCAGAGAATACTATGAAGAGAAGATAAAACTAAACCTATATCCGAATACCAACTTTCAACCGTCACTTACGGCACAGCAGCAGCCCCCTACCTAGCTATCAAGGCGCTGCAGCAACTAGCAATCAACGAAGCACAAAGAAATCCATCAGTAAGTCAAGCTACTCTACGAGACTTCTACGTCGACGACATTCCTTCAGGTTCAGAGTGCGTAGACGCAGCTCTAGAGCTCCAGAAACAGATACTACAAATACTAAGCTCAGCTGGATTCAAGAAAATGGTCCGAAAACAATCTAGGATTACTTCCGTCACTCCCGGAAGAGTTCAAAGATCAAAATATCCAGGAACTGCCCCAAGAAGACGCTAAGAACTCACTAGGAGTTCTATGGTCTCCAACAGATGACACCTTCAAATTTAAAGTTCAACAAAATTTCAATATGAACAACAACGCTACGAAACGACAAATCCTATTAGAAATATTCAAGCTCTTCGACCCACTAGGCTGGCTAACACTAATCGTCATTCAGGCTAAACTTATTATCCAAGATTTATGGTTAAGAAAACGAGAATGGGATCAACCAGTTGACAAAGAGATGTATACCAGATGGATTCAATTTTAAAGCAAAATAAAGGAAATAGAAAATATCAAAATTCCCAGATGGATACATTACAAAAATTCCCAATTAGAAATGAAAACAATGAAACTTCATGGCTTCTGCGACGCCTCTGAGAATGCATATGGAGCATTAATCTACAGTTGAATTAAAATAAACAAAAAATACGCAATCTCACTTCTTCAAGCAAAATTGAAAGTGGCTTTAGCAAAATCACGAACAACGCTGCCTCGATTAGAACTATGTGTCGCCGTACTGGTGTCCAAACTGATTGAAAAAACCGAGTCTACTCTTCAAGTAGAAGAAGTTAAAACATATGAATAAAAAGAACCTACCTTAAACTTATTAAGTGGTTGTCAATACAAGAATTGACAGAAGACTACATATCACTTCAGCGAAGTAACTTCGTCGAAAAGAAAAGCAAGCTACAGAATTTAAGTCCTTTAGAATTGGAGGAAGATTGGAAAATTCATGCTGCTGCCTCGATTAGAACTATGTGTCGCCGTACTGCTGTCCAAACTGATTGAAAAAACCGAGTCTACTCTTCAACTAGAAGAAGTTAAAACATATGCCTGGACAAATTCCATGATCACATTGGGTTGGATAAAGGGAAAACCGACCAGATGGCAAACATTTGTGGCAAACAGAGTATTTAAAATATTTAAAAACGCATCTTCAGTTTCATGAAGTCCCAAAAAAACCCCGCAGATATAATTTCGCGTGAATGACAAGTTACAGTCAACAGAGATATGGTGGAAAGGTTCACAATGGATAAGCTCCTTCCCAATCACAAAAAAAAATCCTGAAGTCAAAGAATAAATAAAAACAACTTGAAGTACAAACAAAATATGAACTGATAGAACGTTTCTCCAACCTCACGAGAATGCTACGAGTATTATCTTACTGCAATCGGTTCATGAAGAGAAAAACAGTCCCATCCTCTCCGTTGAATAAATAAAAAGAACCTACCTTAAACTTATTAAGTGGTTGCCAATACAAGAACTGACAGAAGACTACAAATCACTTCAGCGAAGTAACTTCGTCGAAAAGAAAAGCAAGCTACAGAATTTAAGTCCTTTATAATTGGAGGAAGATTGGAAAATTCATGCTTACTGTATGAACAGAAACATCCCATAATTCTGCCATACCACAGCAACCTTTTAAAACTTATAATATTGGAGGTCCATAGTAAAACGCTGCACGGAGGAAATCAAGCAACATTATCATACATAAGAAACCAATTCTGGATTATCAACGGGAAACGAGCAGTTAAGAACGTAATAAATAATAAAAAGACAAAGTGAATCTCGTGTCCGCAAATAAAAATTAAAGTAACACTTCTGTTTCTCACTTCACTACGACCAGGCCTCCAATGACTAATGGAGAATCCAGACACCTACAGACCTGTTTCATCCTTATTAGGAATCATCAAGGAGTCATATGATTGTACCTGGCAGTTGAAGCTACACAGTCACCATGCACACCTCTCGAATTTAAAACAAAAAGTTTGTAATCCGCGGAGACGTAGTACCTGTGTGCGCCACCTGTCGAATAAATCGAGAAACAAAAACATCAAAATTGAAAAGTGCAGAAGACCGTAAATACAGAATCCTGTACCTTTGAACAGGTTATAAAGAAGAAACCTATAAAAGTATAAGGTCACTAAAAAGAGGTAACGTTCGCAGCAGCACCGCCCCCATTTTATTAGTTCTGGGCAACAAGTCTTCTCCGGAGCCAAACACATGCTGCTGTTTATAGTTTTCTGTAAGCTGCAAGTGATAAGCGGTAAGAGCAGCATGTGTTTCCCATTATTTATTTTCCTTGCGTCTTACCGCATACCTCATACCACTTACCTTACGGAACTCTGAATCTGCCTTTAGCTGTCTGGTGTACAAACCTACTAGAAACTGGTGTTGGTCCATTTGTTGAGTTTTTAATTCCTGTACTCATTAATCTTGGAAGTTTTACATTTTCTGTGAAAGATTGGGCTCAAATTTACACACGTAGTGCTCAAGGGCCCACTATTTATGTCCTGAAAATACTAGAATCAACTTTATCATAAACCATATGATATTCACTACACTAAATCGCTCTACCTTTGTTATCAGTTGACAAAACACCCTGTTTGAAGCCCAAATGTCCTCGACTTTCTCAAAGAGTCTTATCGACTTCCTTAGACACACTTTTTTAGCCTATAAGTTCCATATTTTCAATGGTTTATACAACAGATTTGATCGACTTCATCGTCGGGTTATACATATTTTAAATGTAGGTACTTTACTTTGTTTGCATAAGCGAGGCAGGCATATGTCCTAATTAACTTGACGTTGTGTGTTTCCACCACAAAACGTTTCAAACATTTAACAAAAATTACAAAATATTGTTTACAATTTATTTTCATATTCAGGATTGCCAACCAAAGAAATAAGCAATGTAACCATGACGTCACACCTAAGTTAAATGTGACGTCATGGTAAGGTGTAGTTACTCGCAAAAATACCGGTCACCCTGTTACTATATATACCGGTATGCTGTATTAACCCCGCAAAAACAGGAGTTTCGAACTTAATGAAGAGGACCTGCAACAGTGCATAAAACCAAATACGCACTTGTTCATATATTTCCCAGTATCAGTCAGGAATATAGAAACAAACCCTTCATGCATCATAGATGAAATTTACGAGCGACCACATCCCAGGCATTGCAACACTTGAATGCATAAAATTGAGTCCATTTTTTGAAAGCAACTCCACTCAGCGAACACATGGATGTTCATAACAAATTCGTTAACACGAATTGCAGTCATTTGATGCAGTCCGGGAAGATGTTGCAGTAAATGCAACAGGGATAATACAAATACCCCAGGAGTGAGGTCAGTGAAGCTGCCCCCCCCTCTTAAAATTTTCAAAATAAAACTAGTGAACTTATTTGCGCACCTTTTGCGCAGTATTGCGCAACCACTTTTATCTTTTTCGCAGCAACCGTTTCGAAACTGTGGGCATTTCTTTGTGGGTGGGGTCAACTTCACGCTAGCCCCCCACTTAATTTTTAGTTTTTATCACTCAGTTAGATTGAACACGTTTTGCGCAGCAATGCGCAGTCATTAAAAAATTTTGCGCAGCAGCCCCTCAAAACATATAGGCATTGCAAGAGCGTGAAGTTGCCCCCCACTTATCATTTTTTTAAACCAAATATTGTATTTACTAGTATTCCTTTTGCGCAGCATTGCGCAGCGAATTTAAGTTTTTGCGCAGCAACTCCAAAACAGTTAGAGCTGTTTTAGTGGTTGCGCAGTAAGTATGTTAATTTGACCTTGCTAAATAATATTCACACCTGACATTTAGCTTAGTGAGACGACTCGTGTTCTCCTGCTGAGCTGAGTCGAGCTTTAAGTGTTTAACGTAAAAGGGGCGAGGAGGGGGGGAGTAAGAGAAAGGTGAAAAATATCAAAAGTGGGATGCAGGAAATATGGGTGGCGATTCTGCATGACTTGCGGCCAAGGAATTTAAAAAACTGTAATTTTTTGTATGTATATATGTAATCTATGTAAATATGTATGTTTGTTAGAGTGGAATCTTACAACTTAATTTTGACCAACTTCCCGACATCCGATCGGCTTCAAATTTGGCATGCTTATATAGTTGCGGTGACAACATAAGAATGTAGTGTGATGAAATTGATAGCTCCGCCCTACTCGAAGGGGGTGGAGGGGGGTACAGTTGAAGTACACCCGATTTCGTTGAAATTTGGTGTGTTGGGGGGATGGAATTTTTTAATCAGATTTAGAAAATTCAATATGGCGGATTCAAGATGGACATCCGATTGCCTTCAAATTTGGCATGCATTTATAGTTCCGGTGACCATACAATAATATGTCATTATTAGGCACCCCTCTACCCCTACGAGGGGAGTGGAGGGGGAAAATCCCTAAGTTTGTCAATTTTCAGATTTTGAAAATTCAATATGGCGGATTCAAGATGGACGATTTTCGGTCATGTTTTGCTAACCAATTTTAACTGACTTATCCACATCCGATTGTGTTCAAATTTAATATGCGTTTACAGTTCCGGTGAAAATATAATAATATGGTATTCTCAGAAACTTACCTCCCTCTAACGAGGGAAGTGGAGGGGGAAAAAGATTTAGTTTGTTTGATTTTAATCAAAATTTTTATTACAAAAAACTTTTAAAGAACAAGCACTCAAAAGTAGAAAATAATTTTTTATCTTTATAATAAAAGCGAGGGGCGCAAATTAAAAATTTTAGCTTTACGGTGACAAAGAGAGAACTACTAAAGAACTACTAAATTTTTCTTCTATTTGAATGATAATGCTTTCATCTAAAGCTGTGAACGGGTGAGATTGCCGTGCTTGCCAAGCCTTTGAAAATGCCCTTTAGTCCGTTTATTTCTTTAAGATTTTCGAAAAATGTATAAGATTCTTTAAACTTTTATGACATGACACCATGACTATATAACAATCAAAAGTCAAATAATTTCGTCCTACCTCCCTTGGGAGGGGGGGCGGTAACCTAATTTTTAATGGAAAAGAGGAAAATCTAAGCATTACTCAAGTTTTTCATGAATATCTGAGAAACTAAGAATCCCTCTTTCCAGAAAGCCAAGTTGTTGGTTTATGTAAGAAGTTTAAAAGTAAGTGGTACGAAAACAGCAGCGGCTCGTTTTAGAAAAATGTTAAAATTTCAGCTTTTTCAACTTCTTTGCAAGTTACTCTCCTTTGTTCTAGTTTTTATGTTTGAATTTCGAAATTATATTTATTGACTTTAAATATTGACCCATTATCTTATCTTTCTTTTGCTGCTTTTTAAAATATTTTCTGGTACAGATTACGCTACCCGTGGCCTTTTTAGCACAAAGGGTACTGAAATAATTGTTTTTTTTTAATCTGCAGCATCAGGGACTTTTTTTGCCTAGAGATATGTTGTCATTATTGTTGTTATGTATATTTTTGGAATAACGTTCAAATATGCCTTTTAATCTTGTCACAGTTTGTTCAATTTCTTTTTCAGTAGCGTCCTCACCAAGGGTTAAATTTGAAAAATCCACTAATTCAAAATTGTGAAAATGTTCCTCAAAAAATATAAACGCAATATCTCTCGGTGGCATTTCTACAAACTTTGTGTAGCTCTATTTATTCCCTTTTACCGCTGCTGTTACAGATACAAAAAAATTGGTGTGGGGCTATGCTAGACAGGTTCTTCTATACCCATGCTCGTCAAAAGTTCGTACGAAAATCGCATGTTAGTCTGGAAGATGAGAAGTTTAATTAAGAAAAAATAATAATAAAGCAGTGAAACTTGGCATGCATAATAAGTAAAACCTTAGATAGTTTTTGATAAATGTTGCTAGCATAAAGTTTCCTGAAAAGGGCCCTTATTTCCGAAAATAACATAAAAATTGGTGGATCGATGAAACTTGGCACAATAGTCAATTTTTTCTTTCGTGTGTTACTTATTCGAGGTCTTTTGCCTAGGACCCTAGTTTTTGACGTTAAACAAAAAATGTTATAATCCAAAAAGTGACAGAACTATCCTCAGAACTATCAGATTAAGAACCATTTTTGAAGTTAAAAAAAAACAACATTAAATGTCAGCTAAAGCATAACGATAGGCTCATGGAATTTGGTACAAATGATCACTGGGTCCCTTAGTATATAAGTAAATTCAATATGGCGGATTCAAGATGGACGATATTTGGTCATCTTTTGCTAACCAATTTTAACAGACTTATACACATCCGATTGCCTTCAAATTTGGCATGCATTTATAGTTCCGGTGACCATACAATAATATGTCATTATTAGGCACCCCTCTACCCCTACGAGGGGAGTGGAGGGGGAAAATTCCTAAGTTTGTCAATTTTCAGATTTTGAAAATTCAATATGGCGGATTCAAGATGGACGATTTTCGGTCATGTTTTGCTAACCAATTTTAACTGACTTATCCACATCCGATTGTGTTCAAATTTAATATGCGTTTACAGTTCCGGTGAAAATACAATAATATGGTATTCTCAGAAACTTACCTCCCTCTAACGAGGGAAGTGGAGGGGGAAAAAGATTTAGTTTGTTTGATTTTAATCAAAATTTTTATTACAAAAAACTTTTAAAGAACAAGCACTCAAAAGTAGAAAATAATTTTTTATCTTTATAATAAAAGCGAGGGGCGCAAATTAAAAATTTTAGCTTTACGGTGACAAAGAGAGAACTACTAAAGAACTACTAAATTTTTCTTCTATTTGAATGATAATGCTTTCATCTAAAGCTGTGAACGGGTGAGATTGCCGTGCTTGCCAAGCCTTTGAAAATGCCCTTCAGTCCGTTTATTTCTTTAAGATTTTCGAAAAATGTATAAGATTCTTTAAACTTTTATGACATGACACCATGACTATATAACAATCAAAAGTCAAATAATTTCGTTCTACCTCCCTTGGGAGGGGGGGGGCGGTAACCTAATTTTTAATGGAAAAGAGGAAAATCTAAGCATTACTCAAGTTTTTCATGAATATCTGAGAAACTAAGAATCCCTCTTTCCAGAAAGCCAAGTTGTTGGTTTATGTAAGAAGTTTAAAAGTAAGTGGTACGAAAACAGCAGCGGCTCGTTTTAGAAAAATGTTAAAATTTCAGCTTTTTCAACTTCTTTGCAAGTTACTCTCCTTTGTTCTGGTTTTTATGTTTGAATTTCGAAATTATATTTATTGACTTTAAATATTGACCCATTATCTTATCTTTCTTTTGCTGCTTTTTAAAATATTTTCTGGTACAGATTACGCTACCCGTGGCCTTTTTAGCACAAAGGGTACTGAAATAATTGTTTTTTTTGAATCTGCAGCATCAGGGACTTTTTTTGCCTAGAGATATGTTGTCATTATTGTTGTTATGTATATTTTTGGAATAACGTTCAAATATGCCTTTTAATCTTGTCACAGTTTGTTCAATTTCTTTTTCAGTAGTGTCCTCACCCAGGGTTAAATTGAAAAATCCACTAATTCAAAATTGTGAAAATGTTCCTCAAAAAATATAAACGCAATATCTCTCGGTGGCATTTCTACAAACTTTGTGTAGCTCTATTTATTCCCTTTTACCGCTGCTGTTACAGATACAAAAAAATTGGTGTGGGGCTATGCTAGACAGGTTCTTCTATACCCATGCTCGTCAAAAGTTCGTACGAAAATCGCATGTTAGTCTGGAAGATGAGAAGTTTAATTAGGAAAAAATAATAATAAAGCAGTGAAACTTGGCATGCATAATAAGTAAAACCTTAGATAATTTTTGATAAATGTTGCTAGCATAAAGTTTCCTGAAAAGGGCCCTTATTTCCGAAAATAACATAAAAATTGGTGGATCGATGAAACTTGGCACAATAGTCAATTTTTTCTTTCGTGTGTTACTTATTCGAGGTCTTTTGTCTAGGACCCTAGTTTTTGACGTTAAACAAAAAATGTTATAATCCAAAAAGTGACAGAACTATCCTCAGAACTATCAGATTAAGAACCATTTTTGAAGTTTAAAAAAAACAACATTAAATGTCAGCTAAAGCATAACGATAGGCTCATGGAATTTGGTACAAATGATCACTGGGTCCCTTAGTACCAAATGTTCTAAGACCATTTGCAAAGGACCCTTACTCCCGAAGTTAGTTTTAGAAAATTTACGTTTAACGTCAAAAAACAGCAAAATAACAGGTCGTGTTTTAGTAGAAAAGTAAAAATTATTTGTTATATACTGTCATTTTAAAGTCCTCTACAAAGGCTCCCTATTTTTGAAAGAAGTTTGAATTAAGCCTCAAAGATCCTGCTTTTTGTTTTCCAATCTTGTTTTGTCCGTTTTCAAATCTAGATATTTCCAGGATAACTTGATTGGGATGGGTATTATCGGTACGCATTTTTCTCGAGAAATGCAAGAGCAGGGCCGTTATATCATCTCATAGTTATATGGGTTATACAAAAAACTATGGGGGCACTGGTATTTTTATTTTAAGTGGTAAATTTATACATTTTGGAAAAAATTGTAATTTAATTTTTTGTTATGTATATACTGCTTTGTAAATATCTTTTCCTACGAGCGTGCGGAAAAGTTACTTTTCCGCACGATTTTACTTTTCCGCACGGTTTTTAATGTAACGCACGATTTTTACTTTAAAGGACAATATTTTAATTCAAGATATACTCTAATTAACTTACTAGGGCTTTATTATTACAGATTTTGTAAAAAATTACAGTTTTTTGAATTCCTTGGCCGCAAGTTATGCAAAATCGTTACCCATATTTCCTGTATCCAACTTTTAATGTTTTTCACCTTTCTCTTACCCCCCTCCTCCTTGCCCTCTTTACGTTAAACACTCAAACCTCAACTCAGCTCAGCAGGAGAACACGAGTCGTCCCACTAAGCTAAATGCCAGGTGTGAATATTATTTAGCAATGTTTTAAATAAATGATAAGTGGGGGCCAACTTCACGCTCTTGCAATGCCTATATCTTTTAAGGGGATGCTGCGCAAAATGTTTTAATGACTGCGCATTTCTGCGCAAAACGTGTTCAATCTAATTGAGTGATATAAACTTAGAAAAATTAAGTGGGGGGGGGGCTAGCGTGAAGTGGCCCCACCCACAAAGAAATTCCCACAGTTTCCAGACGGTTGCTGCGCAAAAGATGAAAGTGATTGCGCAATACTGCGCAAAAAGTGCGCAAATAAGTTCACTATTTAAAAAAAAAAATCTTAAGTGGGGGGGGGGGCAGCTTCACTGACCTCCAGGAGTGCACCATCGTCACAGTGCTAGGAAACTATTCAAAAGCAGTTCCTATCAACAATACAAAAATTAGAGTATAGTCTTTACCGAGGCCTTGTGGTGAACGTGACGTCACCAGTCACGGGGCACGGAGAGGACTTTCACACCTAAAATTTGTGTGTGCGTAGATACTCTTCTCTTCTGCAGGTGATTATATGTATATGTATATTATATATGTATATTTTAAATACTACTATACTATTATTTTGGCAATTATTTGTATTGTAATACACCACATGCCCTCAAATTAGACAATTTTTTTAGGGTAGAAATTTATAAAATAAATAATTATGTTTTTATCCCAGTGGGTATTTGCAGTATCGAGATGAGAATCCCGCACCTTTCGCGGGCCCTGTCTTGTCTGTGCTTGTCCAATGAGAGATCGGATACTTCTCCGTTGAATGAGAAGCATAGTGATTACCTGTGTGTAAAGAAAATAAATAAGCTTACGGAATGGCATCCGAGAACAAACAGGCAGATTATTACTTATTTTATATTATGGTTAGAGAGACAATTATTTTTTAGTGTCTACGTATGAACAAGTGTTTAGTTTTCTGAAAAAGAATTGGTAATTAGACTTTCTTCAACCCGAAAAAAAAAATTGACTTCTTAATTTTGCCTTTACAATATTTTTATTTTGGTTGCAAATATTGTTTACTATATAATTTATATTGTTGTAATACATATATACATACATATATTGGGGTAGGCATTTTTTATTTCCACTAAAAATAAGTTATTTTTGTCCAAAAGAGACATAAATATAAAATTTTGTGGTAGTTATATAAACTTGAATTCCAATGAAAGTGGAATTTTATTACTTCTCTCACTCTCGGAGGAGTGTAGTGTACAATTTTCTACTCCATTTTCAGTATTTTATGAAAAATTCTTTGTAGAGGCACTTACTAGTAACTCGTTAGGACACCAAATCCCACGACGACTGATTTTTTTTAATGAAAAAAGGGCTGCCAGGGACGGTTGGATTGTGACTTTTTAGTTGTTTTGGGTTGCTTTGAGTTGGTTAAAGTTAGGTCCCGAAATTTTTCATAAAAACGACAAAAATGGCACAAAACCGTATATACTAAATAATTACCAATTTTGTAATGGTGTCTGACTGTCTGGGGCACGATAACTCAAAAGCCGGTAAACCGGTAAACCAAATTTGATACGATAATTCCCTAGCACCAGGCGATAGGCTGATTAGTTTTTAAATGGTGGTAAGGGAAAAAGCAACATACGGTTTTCACATTTAAATGGATAATTTCACTTTCAATAAAATAAAAAACAAACCGTAGCAGCTAGCGAAACTCGGTTATCACATTCAGGGCCGGTCAATAGCGAACGGCATTGAAGTTAAATTTCAAATTTTCGATCGGATTTAAAAAAATATGAAGTTGATAGATCGCCTAAGTGGGGGGGGGGGGTACAATCTAGTATCTCCGATTTCGTTCAAAATTGATATATAATGGTTTTTGAGATTGAAGATTACGAATTTTCGATCAGAATTGAAAAACTATAAAATTGATAGCTTCTCGCTGAGTTGGGGGGGGGTACCATCTAGTATCTCCGATTTCGTTTAAAAATGGTATATGACGGTTTTTAGGGTCGAAAAGCACGAATTTTCGATCATAATTGAAAAACTATAAAGTTTATAGCTTCTCGCTGAGTTGGGTGGGGGGTACCATTTAGTATCTCCGATTTTGTTTAAAATTGGGGGGTACCATCTAGTATCTCCGATTTCGTTTAAGAATGGTATATGACGGTTTTTAGGGTCGAAGATCACAAATTTTCGATTAGAATTGAAAAACTATGAACTTGATAGCTTCTCGCTGAGTTGGGGGGGTACCATCTAGTTTCTCCGATTTTGTTTAAAATTGGTATAGAGCGGTTTTTCGATCATAATTGAAAAACTATAAAGTTGATAGCTTCTCGCTGAGTTGGGTGGGGCGGTACCATTTAGTATCTCCGATTTTGTTTAAAATTGGTATATGGTGGTTTTCAGGGTCGAGCATTACGAATTTTCGATCAGAATTGAAAAGATATAAAGCTGATAGCTTCTCGCTGAGTTGGGGGGGGGGACCATCTAGTATCTCCGATTTTGTTTAAAATTAATATGTAGCAGTTTTTGGGGTCGAGGATTACGAATTTTCGATCAGAATTGAAAAACTATAAAGTTGATAGCTTCTCGCTGAGTTGGGGAGGGGGTACCATCTAGATCTTTGATTTCGTTCTAAATTGGTATATAGCGGGGTTTGGGGTCGAGTATTACGAATTTTCGATCAGAATTGAAAAACTATAAAGTTGATAGCTTCTCGCTTAGTTGGGGGGGGTACCATCTAGATCTTCGATTTTGTTCAAAATTGGTATATAGCGGTTTTTGGGGTCGAGGATTACGAATTTTTGATGAGAATTGAAAAACTATAAAGTTGATAGTTTCTTGCTGCGTTGGGGGAGAGGAGTTGTTCAAAATTGGTATATTGGTATTTTTGGAGCTGAAAATTAAGAATTTTTGACCAGATTTAAAAAATTAAGTTGATAGCTTCTGGAGAGGGGGGTGTCATCTAAGTATCTTAGATTTAGCTCAAAATTGGTATAAAATGGTTTGGGGGGTCAAGAGTTACGAATTTTGGTTCAGATTTCACAAATTATGAAGTTAACAATTCTCTGGGGGGGAGGGGGATCTAAGTACAATAGATTTTCTTCAAAACTGGTATATAGATGTTTTGGAAGCCGAAAGTTACGAATCTACTCAACTTTCACAAATTATAAAGTTAACAGCTCCCCGAGGGTGGGGGGGGGGTTCCATCTAAGCATCTCAGATTTCTTTAAAAATTGGATGTTGGGGTTTTGGGGGCCGAGAATTAAAAATTTTAGAACAGATTTCAAAAATTATGAAGTTGACAGCTCCTCGAACACAATCTATAAGTATCTCCGGTTTTGTTCAGAATTGGTATTTAGGTGAAGTTGTCACGCCATATGTTATTCACAAATCGATAGCTGTAAAAATGGCCTTTTAATAAGCATAATTTTTTTTTCTGCACTAGTCTCTAAAGTACAGAAAAATACACCTAAATTCAGAAAAAGCTTGAATTTTGCAAATTTTTTATAGTTTTAAAATTTCCAAATACAAATCGTGACGTTGTCACCTCATACGGTATACACGAATCGATAGCTGTCCAATTGGCCTTTTTACATAATTTCTTTTTACTGTGCGAAACCCTAAGGTGACAAGAAAGGATTGGTGTTTAAAAATTTTAAAACTTTAAAAAACATCTAATATTCAACGATTTTCTCATTTTAGAGGTGTTTCTCGGCACCTTAGGATTTCGCACAGTAAAAAGAAATTATGCCTGCGTGAAAACGTCACTATTGGTATTTGCAAATTTTAACACTTTAAAAAATTCAACCTTTTTCTGAATTTAGGGGTGTTTTTCCGCACTATAAGGTCTCGTGCAGAAAAAAATAAGCCTATTAAAATAAATACCAATTTTAAACAAAATCGGAGATATTTACAGATGCTGGACCTCCCTTGTGTTCGAGGAACTGTCAAATTAATAATTTGTGAAATCTGAACCAACATTCGGATTTCTTAACCCCCAAAACCCCTCTATACCAATTTTGAACTAAATCCAAGATACTTAAATGATACCCCCCTCCAGAAGCTGTCAACTTAATTTTTGAAATCTGGTTAAAAATTCTTAATTTTTGGCTCCACAAACCCCTTTATACCAATTTTAAACAAAATCGGAGTTACTAGATGTTACCCCCTCCCCAACTCAGAGAGAAGCTATCAACTTTATAGTTTTTCAAATCTGATCGAAAATTCGTAATCCTCGACCCCAAAAACCGCTATATACCAATTTTAAACAAATTCGGAGATACTAGATGGCACCCCCTCCCCAACTCAGCAGGAAGCTATCAACTCTATAATTTTTTAAATATTATCAAAAATTCGTAATCCTCGACCCCAAAAACAGCTATATACCAATTTTAAACAAATTCGGAGATACTAGATGGTACGTCCCCCCCCCCAACTCAACAGGAAGCTATCAATTCTATAATTTTTCAAATCCGATCGAAAATTCGTAATCCTCGACCCCAAAAACCGCTATATACCAATTTTAAACAAAATCGGAGATACTAGATGGTACCCCCCCACCCCAACTCAGCGGGAAGCTATCAACTTTATAGTTTTTCAAATCTGATCGAAAATTCGTAATCCTCGACACCAAAAACCGCTATGTACCAATTTTACACAAATTCGGACATACTAGACGGTAACCCCCCCCCCCCCCAATTCAGCGAGATGCTACGAACTTTATAGTTTCTCAATTCTGATCGAAAATTCGTAATCCTCGATCCCAAAAAACGCTGTATATCAATTTTAAACAAAATCGGATATACTACACGGTAACCCCCCCCCCCAACTCAGCGAGAAGCTATCAACTTATTTATAATTTTTCAATTCTGATCGAAAATTCGTAATCGTCGATACTAGATGGTACTCCACCCACTTCCACTACCAACTAATTATTTTATAAACAAAATTTACGACAAATAATAAGAAAGAACATAACTTTGATCTTGACAGTTACTTATATAGGGTTCCTAAGATTTTCCTTAGCGATAGGATTTCAATAATTCAAACAGAAATGGCATAGAAAGTTCTGCGCGCACAAAAGAAACAGGTATATTGAGCAATGGTGCCAGTTTGTTATTGTCTCCGGACTGCTTTCATGAGAAAAAATTGTCGCCACTCTTTCATTGTGAGCATAAATCATAGTTGCAATAATAACCGTTGACAAGATGTCTGCAAATTCCGCTAGATGGCGGCCACACCATGAGATGATCGAGGAAAAACTGGGATTCACAGGCATTGCATTTTTATTTCCTTTCGAGTCGCTTCAGTTTCGAGAAGAAAAGATTTTTATTATTAAAAACTACATAAAAAGTGACAGTGCGGACGAGGTCATTGGGCTTTTTGTTTTTGCGTTTCCAGATCGACCGGTTCCTGTGGCTCAAACTGTCTACAACATTTATCATCGTTTTGAAAGGTACGGGTGCATAAATGGTTGTAGAAAGTGTTACCACGACGTCGAAATACCAGAGCATCCCGTTCTTCCACACAGTGTGGAACGAGACGAAATGTTATGCGCTTACGTTGAGGCACATAAACCATGTTCCGGAACCGATTGCGGAGGCACTGGATATTCCCAACAGTACTTGCCAATGGTTTCTAAAAAAATACGGCTACAAGTCGTTTAAGATTGGGAAGTCGCAGGAATTGCAACCAGGTGATTATTTTCGCCGGTTAGAATATTGTGAGGTTATGAGGGATAAATGTGACAGGAACGAAAATTTCCTATCAAAAGTTTTGTTTAGTGACGAGAAGACATTTGAACTTCATAGCTCTCACAATCCACAAAATAGCCGCTATTGGTCCCGCGAAAATAAACATCTGCACGCAAGTGTTAGAACGCAACATCCTCAAAAATTAAATGTTTGGAGCGGTATTGTCGGGGATCACATTATTAGACCCTTTTTCATTGAAGGAAATTTGAATAGCCAAAAATATGTTGATCTTCTCCAACACCAGGTTTTACTACGGTTGAAGGAACTCAACATAAATGTGAACAAATTGTGGTTTCAGCAAGATGGCTGTTCATCCCACAATTTACGCCAGGCTACAAATTACCTTCGTCAGGTATTTGGTGATAGAATTATTTCCACGTATGGAAATATCTGATGGCCTCCTCGATCACCAAATCTTGCGTCAAATGACTTTTTCCTATGGGGTTGTTGGCACGACAAAATTTTCCAACACCCTCACTTACGGCCTACGACTATACAGGAGTTGAGGGCGAAAATTTTGGAGGCGGGCAACTATCACCCCTGAAATGTTGGCTGCTACGCGCCAAGAGTTTTACAATAGATTGGGATATTGTGAGGCTCAAGAAGGGGACAGATTTGAACATCTAATCTAATTAAAAATTAGATGTTTTCAGGTCCAAACTACAGCTTTTTCTTGCTTAAAGGAGGTGGCAGGGTCCATTATTTACGATACTGAGCGATAAACTCGTGAGGTTGTTAACATTAGAAAGAAATATCTTCGCTTTTAATTAAATTTCTTTCCATTCTGTTCTACTAGTATCATCTATCCGGAAACGGCCAAACCATGCAGCTAGCACTAGCAGCCAAAGAAATCAATAAACGGCGCTGTTTTTCCTGCAGAGCTTTTTGCTTGCGATATTATTGATTTAAAATAAAGCTGGCTCTACACTACATTTGATATTTTCGAGGTGTTTTATGACATGATCTCGAAACATGTAGCGAACCGATTCTTTAAAACTAGCGGGAGGGTAAAAGCGAAAAATAAGGGGCTGCCAATATTTGTAACACCCAAAAAGGAGTGAAAAGATTTATTTTGCTCTGTTTCTTTACAAAAAACGTTTTTTTGACGAAAAACTTGAGCTCTGCCACTTTTTTTTATTTTTTTCTTCAACTTTCTCGAAATTTTCGTCATACCGTAGAAAAAAATTATTTCCCCCATGGTCATACTCTACTTTTATTCGAAAAAATTTAGAAACAGAGACGGGATCAGTTTTCCTAAAAAGGGGGATCTTGGTTTCGAGTGAGAAGATAAAGGGCGCCGCAGGCAAAATTTTTTCAATTAAATTAGCCGAATACAAAAATGTTAGAAAAACAAAGCACGAAATAAAAATGGCGCCGCTTACAATTTTTTTTCAAAAATTACGTAATTTCGGGAACGCAAAGAAATAGGTCTAAAGAGTATAATTTTTAAGAAAAAAATATCAATTTTCTCGCCCTCCTCCACTGGGACTACAGGGGCCGTGGACAAATTACGTAATGGTCATAGGGGGGAGGGGGGTTACAAAACGTTACGTAGGGGGGAGGGAGGTTTTCGACAGCGTTTGCATTTGTGTGAAACTAAGAAAATTTGGAATGAAAATAAGTGAAAAGTTTTTTTTTTTGGGGGGGGGTAGTGGTCTTGAAATCGTTACGTAATATTAGGGGAGTGGCGTGCCAAACCGTTACAAAACATTACATAGGGAGGGGTCAAAAATTGGTAAAATCACCGTTACGTAATTTGTGCACGGCCCCACATCTGACTGTTCCTCCTTTTTGATTTCGAATCAAAGTGCAAAACCCGGGTTGGACGTTCGAAGGCGTCAACCCGTCCCATTTGCTTGATAAAGTTTCTACGGAAATATCTCAGTCGATTTCTCCGGCCGTGTATGAACGCTTTAGGTTAGGCATTTGCATGCATCTCAGTCCCCAGCCTGTAAACAGTGCGTAAGGACAATAGTTACAAAATGAAAAGCCGAAAAATATATTTTTTACGATATCTTTCATCAGTTTGGTATTAAAGTCGAGCAAAAACAATTTTTATTCCATTCCTAAAGGTATGAAAATGGAAAACATTAGAAAACAACAACCTGGAATGGATTTACTACGTGTAAGATGTAGTGACAACATCGCCCCATGCCCATCCTTTTCTGCCTAATGTGCTTTTCCGTTTGTCTGCGTCTTATACACGGCTGCTTGGTTCCCTAAGGATTTGCTTAGGAACCCTGTATACGCCTGTTTTTTGTTTGAAAACCAAATCGGAAAACTGCATATTCTAACCAGCTTTAGTTCCCCACGAACGTAGTTTTTTTAAACATTGTTTTCTCACCGAAACTATGCGACACACCACACTTTATAAAAATAAGATCATCATTATTTTACCTACATGGTGTTTTAACGGAAAAGTGGCATTCTGACTATATTATTACCTAGACTATACCTTTCTAAACAAATTTTAGAAATAACTATTTATTTCAAAAATTACTCAGAATTAATAAATAATATTTATATTTTATTATTTATTAATTAAATAAACACTGTATATAAAGTTTGTGTGCACATAATATAGATTAAAAAATTTTAATTAAAACTGGAATAATTTACAGCACGAATCTAATTTTTTTACATGTACACTTGATTTTAAAAAAAAACGCATACATGCAGTCACAAAATTGACCTTTCTAAAAGTGTATAATATATACGGACTACCAGCTAAAATGCCTAAAAACTTCAAAAGTACGACAATTTGTCATCTTGTTTAAAAAAGGTCTTTAAACTGAAAATATTTTTTTACTTAAATTAAAGGCAACCTTATTTTTATATTAAATTTTGCATAATACTAAAAAATCAGCAAAAACCATTTTTTAGTAAAGTCTTTATTGAAAAATATCAAATTATCACTCGAGTAACGGACGAAGGCTGTTCTATAAAGAGGGCGCTGTATTGAAAACAATTCGACGAATAGGAAACTTGGATTAGGACAAAAACGATGGTAAACTTAATACTAATTATTTTAGCTTAAAAAAGAACTGAAATAAATAATTTAGCATTTAATAGAATCACCATTTTTCTCTATTACACGCTGCAAACGTCTGGGCATTGAAAAGGTAAAATTTTGAAAATACTAATGGTCTACTGAGAGCTGATCCAATGCGCGATAAATAGCATTGCTTACCTTTTTAGCATTTCGTGGTCTCCAATTCCTTTGATATATTATTTTAACGATTCGACCCCATATATTTTCCATTGGGTTAAGGTCAGGGCTGTTGGCTGGCAAATGAAGTGTTTCTATATTATTATTCTGAAACCATTGGCGAACAACATTAGCCGTGTGTACTGGAGAGTTGTCCTGCTAATAAACGAAGTCATTATTTTCATGTAAAGCCTGTTCACTATTGAATCTTCCTTCGATTCTCAAAAAAAAATCCAAACCTTTAGCACTAAACCAGCCCCACATGTTTACAGAAAAATGTCCAGCTTTTTTAATTTGGATTGTATATTCGGGTTCAAATCTAGAATTTGGTGCACGATAAACTAAAATTCTCCTGCTGCTTGAAGATGATTGAAAAATTTTGTCGTTAGTGAAAACCACTCCCTCACAGAAGTTATTATCACGAAGAACGTTGTTCAGTGCAAAAATCACTCTGGCCTGTTTTTGTTCTTCTGTTAGAAAAGGCTTCTTTGCAGCAACTCGACAAGAGACTTCTGATTTCGTTACTCTTCTATTTACTGTTGCTAAAGAACCCGGAAATAATGTTACATTAGCTGGTTCAACCGACGTTGAAAAAGGATTTTGTGTGAGATGGTGTAATTATTTACTCGTGGGAACTTATTTAGAAAAAGGAAAAATTGTTGTTAAAATTTGACTCTTTTTTTGATGTATTTTATAATAATAAAAATGAATTTATTCCTTCTTTTTTTTAATTAAATGCCTAGTTATGACTCAATGTTTTGTACTGAGAGCACAGGGCGTGGGTTCAAACCTAAGTTGCAAATATAAAAAAAAGGAATTTTGAAATAAGAATTTTTAATATTAATTTTGAAAAAAATTTACTTAAGTAACAGGTTGTATCTTCTTTAATTTTATCTTTTACCAAACTATTTTGTGGGCGCCCTGTCTATTAGTTGCAAAGACAGAAAATTGAACTGCTCAATTTATTCAAATATTTATTTCAGAGTATGATTTTAAATTGAGCCTCTTAAAATCTATTTTCAAAAATTCATATTATGAAATTAAACAAAAATATCTCAACTAGTAAATGTATTAACAAAATAATTTTATAAAAATTAACAAGATTTGAAAAAAAAATCAATAAATAATTTACAATGACTAAAATCTCATATTAATTAATATAGTTAACTTAGCATAGTGTATATAACGGTATATGACAATATATATTACCCGCAGACAACTTTGTGGTCTTTCCGCGAAAAGAAATGCATCAATATATTACACAAGGTACAAAAGTGTGGTCTTTCCACAAAAAGAAATGCATAAATATATTACACAAGGTAAGAAGTGTGGTCTTTCCACCAAATAAATGTAAAGTGAAACTTATATGTTACACAAGATAATAAAGTGTGGTCTTTCCACCAAAAAAAATGCATAAATATATTACACAAGGTAAGAAGTGTGGTCTTTCCACCAAATAAATGTAAAGTGAAACTTATATGTTACACAAGATAATAAAGTGTGGTCTTTCCACAAAAAAACATAACATGGTTTAAAACCAATAAAGGCCAAGGAAAACAACTTAAGGACAAAAATAAGTTGCCTGGGCAATCTTGACACATCAATAAGTTCTTATAGTCAAATAACGTGCTAAACACCTAGTTTCTGTAGTACAGAAAAACTTGACTATAGAAAACATTGTGTTGCCAGATTTTAAAACAGCAAATTTAGGTAGGCAGATTTGCCCAAAGAAATAATCTAGTACATCAACAACCCCTACATAATCTGTAACGTGCTAAACACATCATTGGCCTTCCAAAAATCAGAATTATGAAAAGCTATTGTGATACTAGATCATGCATATGCCTTCTTAAGAACACATTAATACACTATACCAAATTGGCATAACCAACCCTAGGAGTATGAATGGACACACTATAAATAGTCATACTCTAGGTTAATTACTTAAATTTAAAAGTATATAGCTCCACCAGTATCCATTTATCAAAAAAAGTAATAAACTGTAAAACTATATTACCAAAACAAAGGTTAAATAAAACCAAAAAGGTCACACGGTTTATAATTCTGAAGGAATTATAAACCAACATTTATGGGTGTAGGTAAACACACTAAACTATACAATAGTTAGTTACACTCCGTAAATAACGAAACTTAAATATATTTGGCTTCACCACTTCCAAATATAAGTGCCAAAAAAATTTATAAAAAAATCCAAAAAATTGTGAAAAAGGCAAATTTGACCATGTTGACCGCTTGAGTTGAGGAAAGTTATTGAGAATAAACGCAGGTGTACTTAGCTTTTAACCGTAGATCATAATCGCACCAGACATCAGTACCCCTCCCTGGACTCTCGATAAAACTGCTGACGCAATCCATGCCACATGGAAACTCAAGAACTCCGGGTGGACACAGGAAGTTGAATGATTGGATTGGAAATCTCTAAACTTGGTCTTAATTCATCGTAGAAGTAAAAAGATGGAAAGTAGCTTGACGGAAACGCTGGTTACAGAGTTGGTCGTAGGCTTTAAACCATGATATGGAAGTTTAAGCCTAGGTGGTCATTATGAGAAGTGTGGTCAGTAGAAAGGTAATCTTAGAAGTTGGTAGAAGGGTAGCCCTTGAAGTTGGTAGAAGGTTAGCCCTTAAAGCCTATTAATAAAAAACTTACATCAGCCCCCACTATTCTATGAGTTAATAAAAATCAAGGTTTACAAAAAAATGAATTTTTACAAATTTTTCTTACTAATTTTTAAGGTTATTCCTTGAATCTTGTTTTCTTTTAAATATTTTTAGGTCTTACAAACTGTGCAGTGGATTTGAATAATTATGAAACTGCTCTAACTACCAATTTCTAACAGAAATAAACAATAAAATTTAATGAACTATAAAAATATGCTTGTTATATTATAAAAAATTAAGTATACTGCACACTGACCAGTTTTAAAGGTACCTAATAAAAACTTTACAAAAATTTCAAAAAAAATTCAAAAAAAATGGTTTTGAGATATTTAAAAAAATAATATAATTCAAAAATCAGTAATCCTCAATTTTGTAAGTAATAGTAGGAAATCAAAAAAAATAATTTAGGCTTATAGAAAATAGAAAAACATACCGGTTGTTCTGGCTTATGAATCTGTCAGATTACATTTTTCACTTTGTTGAAAATTTTTGGACACCACTTAGTGCTGCATTTCTAGTGTTGGAAAGAGCTCATCTTTTGGTGTCTTTCTATTTTATAGTAGTCACTCCCTTTACCCCGGGACCCCTTAAAATTCACTGGTTCCCCAACTACACTCCGACTTGACTGTTTTTTTATTAAATTTTTTACACTAACCAAGACGACTGCTTCGTCGAATTTAACACTTTAAATGCATTTATAATATTAAAATTTTAAATAGTAAAGATTACTGTCCTACGTAGGCTGTCTTTATTACATGGAGAAAGATGAAAAAGGATAGATATTCTCTCGCATTATCTGCTTCGACGTATGTGATTCCTGTACCTTTTTACGTATGTTCGACAAAGACAACTAGAATGGATCGATATTAGATGGATGGCTTTCGCAGACGTTTCATTAGGCTAGTAAAAACCGGCTTTGCGACGATTTTGTAGCATGCTGGAGTTAATCGCAAGATTAGTGTAGGAAGTCAGGTTGGGTTATTGAGAAAATTGGTAGGTTTGCTTTTATTAATTTGACTTGTAATGTTTTGACTAAAAAAACATTGCAAATACCCCCCTTCTACGAAAAAAATAAGATTTGCCTTTGACACTTACAAAATAATAGTTAAAAGGTACATCATTTAGGTTTTCTTATAATTACTTAGTTACTAGTACAAACTAACTGACTTAAAGGCTAGGGATGCTCACTTTCAGAGTCCGATTCACTCAAGGTTGGTTTTAAGTCTTTAACATGGATCCGGGTAAAAACCTGACCTTCACCGTCCAGAACATCATATATTAAAGGACTGATTTTCTTGGTAACTTGACATTTAATAAAACGCTGAGCAAGTCCAGCAGTAAAAGCTTTAGACGCACTGGAGAGAACATAATTTTTCTTGTAAACCGTATCACCCACCTGAAATTCAATGTTTCTCTTTCGGAGATTGTAATATTTTTCATTCGTTTGGTGTGATTTTTGAAGCAAAACAGAAACCTTTTGGTATATCTCTGGTAGTTTAGCCAATTCACCAACCAATGTTTCAGCGTTAGCAAATTTATAGGGACATTGATACATATTTTCTAGTTTTCCATAATAATCACCGTAAATCGGTACAATCCGCCCGAACACCAGAAAAGATGGACTATATTTGGTAACTGAATTTACTGAATTATTCAAAGCACTCATGATTTGGTAAAGATATTTATCCCATTCTTTATGTTTGTTTTGATTTAAAAAACATCGAATACAAGTTTTAATAGTGCGGTTATAACGTTCGCAAAAATTTATCTGAGGATGGTATTTTGCATTGTACCAGATATGCTTAATCTTATACCGTGAAATAAGGTCCCTGAACTCGTTACTAATGAATTGGGCCCCGTTATCACAGACAATAGTCATAGGAGTACCAAATGTCAAAAACATATGATTCTCGACAAACTTGCAAATTTCTTGAGCGGTAGCACGTCTCAAGGGATGTAAAATTGTAAATTTAGTGAACCAATCGACAACGACAAACAGATATGAAAAACCTGACTTGGACCTAGGGTACGGACCCATGATATCCATAGATATTAATTGAAAAGGCATATCAACTTGTTTTCCAACCCCCATTACACCAAGGCGGCCTAATTGTGAAGCTTTCTGTTGGTTACATATATCACACTTTGAAACGTATCTTTTTACATCCTTTTTCAAGTCTGGCCAGAAATATTCTTCTAAGATACGATTATAAGTTTTATTTACGCCAAAGTGGCCTGATAAAGGGGAATCATGATGATTTTTAATAATATTAATTCTCTCTGACTTTGGTATCACTAATTTCCAATTTTTTAAGTTGGTATTAATCCCATGAGAAGACTCTATATACCTATACAACCGATTTTCTTGTACTGAGTAATTTGGAAATTTTAAAGGGTCATCAGATACTTGTTTTAACATTCTGTCATACCACCTGTCTGTGTAACATTCAAAGGAGGATATTTCAATTCTACTTAAAGCATCCGGTACAATGTTATTTTTACCTTTTCGAAAAATGATCTCATATGTGAATTGAGAAAGAAAGATAGACCATCTAGCTAACCGTCCCACTGGTTGTTGAATTCTTGACAGCCAAAGTAATGCATGGTGATCAGTATAAATTTTAAAAAAACTTCCCTCAATGTAAGGCCGGAATTTAGTTACGGCAAAGATTATTGCATAAGCCTCTCGCTCAGTTACCATCCAATTTTGCTCAGTACGCGTTAAAGTTTTAGAGGCATAACAAATCACTTTCTCATCATCACCCTCACCCTGCACAAGCACAGCGCCAACCGCAAAATTGCTGACATCAGTCTGAATAATAAATTGTTTTGAAAAATCGGGATTGGCCAATACCGGCGTGGTTATAAGGCGGGTTTTAAGTTCTTGAAAGGACTTTTCAGCTTCATCCGTCCAGTCAATTTTTTGCTTTTTATTCTTTCCTTGCATTAGTTTGGTTAAAGGACAAATTAAATCAGAGTAACCCCTTATAAACCGTCTGTACCACCCAGTGACTCCTACCCATCTTTTAACTTCAGTGACATTTTGAGGCCTTGGATATTGAACAATAGCAGATACCTTTTCCGGGTTAGCATGTAGACCATTTCTATCAATTACATATCCCAAAAATTCCAATGATGGAAGGCAAAATTTACATTTCTTTAAGTTAATAGTAAAACTCGCGGATTTTAATGTTTCAAAAATTTTTGTCAAGGTTTCAACATGTTTCTCAAATGTATCCGTACAACACACTAGATCATCAAGGTAGACAAAAATATCATTCTCAATTGATGGGTCAAAAAGGGTATCCATTAGCCTCTGTAAAGTTTGCGCTGAATTACAAAGACCAAAGGGCATTTTTGTAAACATAAAATGACCTTTACCAACCACGCTAAAAGCTGTTTTCTCCATTGAATCCTGGTCATGTAACGGAATTTGCCAAAACGCATGTTTAAGGTCAATAGAAGAGAGATATTTCGCGTTTTTAACTTTATCCAGGATTCTGGTTAGATTTGGTAATGGATATCGGTCTTTCTTAGTAATTTTGTTAAGATCCCGACCATCAAAACATAACCTCTTTTCCCCGTTGGCCTTAGGCACAAGAAGAACGTTTGAGCTGTAAGGGCTACGAGAGGGAGTAATAACATCTAACTTTAACATCCGGTCAATTTCATCGTTAACATGTTTATGCATATAAGGACTTAAGAGAAATGGTCTTTTGCGAAATGGCTCTGGGGTGGTAACTTCAATTTTATGAGTTATTAGGTTAGTGCAACCCAATTTTTCTGACACTAAGGTTTCAAATTTCTTTATAACCAACTCCAATTTCGTTTTTTGTTCAGGGTTTAAATCACTTTCAGACTGAATACAAGCTTTAAATTTCTGTTCTTGAACAACAAATTTCATCAATGTCATCAAAAAAATTTTCATTTTGTAAAAGGTCTAGTAAATTCAATATAGGGTCATTGGTAGAGGGTGGTTTACTGATCGACTGTTCAAATTTTATTTCAGGAAATATTAAGTTTGTTGTGTGTATCTTTTCATTTCGATAGGATTATTTTTAAAAAAATTGTTGACTATATCTTTAATTAATAAGAATTGACAATCATATTTAAAGCTAGGGTTTTTATGTTGAGAAATAGAAGAAATTTGAGAATGGCCAGGGGTATTTCTAATTTGAGGGACTGGTGACAAATTTTGATTTATTTTAATTTTATTATTACTGTTTAGGGATGATAATTGATTATCTTGTGATGTTTCATTGAAACAAAAAGAATTATCCGCAAAATTAAGATATAAATTAAATTTTCTACAAAAATCTATCCCTAAAATCATTTTGTGTTTTATACTGGGCACTATTAAAAACTCAAGTTTTTTTGTGTGATTTTCAACAGAAATAGGAATAATAACCCGACCCTTTACTTCTTGAGAATTCCCATCAGCTATGCTAACAGAACTGTAATTATGTGGCAAGATTTGTATTTTATTTTTTAGCATTAACTCATATCCCGATTTGCCCAAGACAGATTTCATAGCTCCGGTGTCTAATAAAGCTGAAATATCTAAATTTTTGAATTGAATGGATATATATGGCCTCAAGTCGTTACCATGTTGAAAGAAAAGCGGTGAAATTTGATTGTTAAGAAAAAAATTTTTGACAATATTAAGCCATTCCGACCAGTTGTTTTGCTTGGAGTATTCTTTATGATTGGGGTTTTGAGCTTTAGTTTGAAATTTTGAAGGTTTATTTTTATTGAGAAAATGGTCTTTTTGGGAGGATTTTAAGTCGTTATTTGGTAGGTTCTTGGTTAAAGAAAAGTTTTTAACAAATTGAAGCCATTCTGACCATTTATTTTGCTTGAAGAAATTTCGGCTATCATATTGAGTTTTATTTTGGTCAGAATAAGTTTTACTTTTGTCACATTGAGTTTTTTTATTGTGAGTAAAGTTTTTATGCTGTGTACGGTCAAGGGGTTGTTAAGAACTTATTTGAGGGGATATATTTTCTGTTTGGGTCTGCGCTGATGTAAAGGAAATAGTTTGAGTGGAAACAGTGGAAGTAATGATTTTTTGACCAGTTTGGTCGGTATTTTTTATGCATTCGCAGTCCCACCCGACCTTGGAGCTGCGCTGGGCAAGTTTTTTTGAACAAACCGGGCATTCACGCACTGTTTTATTTTTGTAACCACATTTATAACAAAATTTCGTTCTGGGTTTGGTGCATTTTTGGAAAGTATGGGTATCTTTTTCTCCACAATTCCAACAAATTAAACTGTTTAGGGCACTAATGTTTGGTTCAAGGTTTTCACTTTGACTTGGGGAATTTGATTGAAGTTGAATATTATAAGTTGAAACGCTTGTACCTTGAGAATTTTCATTTGTAAGACTTGGATTTTGGTAAAAAGGATCATCACAGGAAATTTCATTAATCTTAAAATTGTTCTTTGGTCGTTGATAGGCTAATTCTGGTGCCATTAAGTTTATATTATTATTTGTAGAAGGAGTCTGAAAGTTTTGTGATCTAATTTTTGTTTCCTCTATCCTTCTACACAAATAAGTCAATTCATCAAGGTTCATAACTTGTTTCAATGCCAAATGATTCTGGTAGTAAGGTTGCAAATTTTTTATTACAATTTGGACCTGTTCCCATTCACTAACTTGTCTCGTTAAGCGAGTAAATAAAGTTTGCATAATACTAATGAAAATGATTGGCCTTTCGTTAGGTCCCTGAGTCCTAGAATGTATTTCTTGCCAAAGTTGATTTTCAAAATTAGTCGGTAAAAAGTTTATTTTTAATTCCCTAACCAAATCGTCCCAAGAATTTATTCTTTGCTTTATTTGTCGATACCAAGTTCTAATTTGACCCTCAAAAAATTCATGTGCAAATGTTAGAAGTTGATTTTTATCAATGTTGTATGACAACACAAACTTTTCGACTTTATCTAAAAATGTCAGTACACTCCCACTACCAGTAAATTTAATATTGTTTTGATGAATATAACCTATTTTTCTGAATAAATTCGCATCATGGCTATGTTGACCAGAATAATTTTTTGAATGAGAAAATTGTTGGATCCCATACTGGGGTGGTTGAGTAGGAATTTGAGGCAAGGGATTGGCAAAATTTAAATTATTATTGTTGTTTTGAAAGTATTGACGTGGAACAAAATTTGGGTGGTTACTGGTTAAAGGAAATTGTGAAAAAGTATTAGTATTTAAATTTTGAGAATTAAAATTTTGATTAGATAAAATCTGATGCTGAGAGTTTAATTGAGTTTGACCAAATGTTTGATGGGTAAACTGTTGACTAGGTATTTGGTTGGTAGCAGGCTGAAAGTTTAAATTTTGGTTGGAAAAATGTTGTGAGTTGTTCAAGGTTGGGTTGGTCTGATAATTACCTATTGGGTCTGATAATTGTTGGTTAAAATTGACCTGAGGGTTAAGTGGACAACCTGACGTCTGATTATATAACTGGTTTTGGTTTGAATTTAAATTTAAATTGGGTAAAAAATTAGAGGCTGGATTTATACCGCTACTTAAAGTAGGTTGGTAGTTGATATTTTGATTACCAAGGTTTTGATTTTGACATGGTTGATAAAAATTTGAGCCCATCATGGATTGATAGTTTGAAATTTGACCAGCATTGCTTTGATTCAAGTTGGCGTTGGGGTTGTTTGGATTATTTATAGCCTGTATTTGTAAGGGTTGGTTGATATTTAAGCTTTGACTAGTCTGATTTTGGTTTGACATATTTTGGCCTGGATTTGACATTGAAATTTGACCTACCTTGCTTTGATTTAAATTCGTATTGGGGTTATTCATAGGCATAATTTGTAAAGGTTGACTAAAATTTGAACTTTGAATAGTTTGAACTTGGTTTGACATATTTTGACATTGATTTGACATCGGGTTTTGACCTACATTGCTTTGATTTAAGTTAAAGTTGGGGTTAATGGTGTTATTTATAGGCAGCGTTTGCAAGGGTTGATGGAAATTTAAACTTTGACTAGTTTGATTTTGGTTTGCCATATTTTGACATGGGTTTGACATTGAATTTTAACCTAAATTATTTTGAATTAAATTAGCATTGGTGTTGATCGGGTTGTTTATAGACGGGGATTGCAAAGGTTGGTTAAAATTTAAGCTTTGGCCAGTTTGACTTTGGTTTGACATATTTTGACACGGGTTTTGACCTACATTGCTTTAATTTAAGTTAAATTTGGGGTTAATGGTGTTATTTATAGGCAGCGTTTGCAAGGGTTGATGGAAATTTAAACTTTGACTAGTTTGATTTTGGTTTGCCATATTTTGACATGGGTTTGACATTGAATTTTGACCTAAATTATTTTGATTTAAATTAGCATTGGTGTTGATCGGGTTGTTTATAGACGGGGATTGCAAATGTTGGTTAAAATTTAGGCTTTGGCCAGTTTGACTTTGGTTTGACATATTTTGACACGGGTTTGACATGGAATTTTGACCTATATTGTTTGGGTTTACATTGGCCATGGGATTAATGGGGTTATTTAAAGGCAATGTTTGCTGGGTTGATTAAAATTTAAACTTTGACTCGTTTGACTTGGGTTTGACATATTTTGACATGGACTTGACATCGAGTTTGGTGCCAATGTACCAGCTGTTTGCGATGTGGGCTGATTTGTTGGAGTTAAACTTGTTCCTGGTATACTTTGGGTTGAAATTTGAATGTTAGGTTTCGGGTCTTTTTTGGTATAACTAGCAATTCTATCTAATATTTGGGAGAGGTCTAATTGAGAAATATTCTGGGGGGTTGACTCGACTTGATTTTCCGTACCGTCGTCTAAAGGAGAAACATGTTGGGTGCTTGACATTAAAACCAATTCGAGATTTTCGTCATCTGACGAGTCATGCACACTTTCAGTCTCACTATCTTTATATACTTCAGATTCATAGTTATCTTCTTCAATTATAGATTCTCTTAAGCTTGGGGATTTTAATAATAATAAAGATTTGTTGGCTTTGGCCTTTTGATTTAAAACTGTCAAGAGGAAGGAGACTTTTGAAGAAAGTTCCTGTTTGGTTTCTGATTTTGCTTCAGGGAACCTTGAAATTCGGTTTAGAATATGCGCTAGGCGATTTGTTATAACCCGATATTTAGTATGGCGCTTGGTGAGATTAAACTTAACTACCATACTCTCCAATGTTTCCAGCTTATCCCTGCATAGGCCATTCTCATTGTCAAAGTCGAGGCTCACTTCTGGGTAGTTGATAGGTCCTGCTTTTTCCATTTTCCGAAGTTCTCTCAGCAACTTGTTCTTTTCTTTCCGCTCACCTTGAGTGTCTCTGGATCTGATCATCAGCTCCCAATCCAATTCGTCAATCAAAAGGTATGAGGGTTCCATTTTATCTAAAATCGTTACAAAAATGTGAATAAAAGACAACTCAGTAATAGAAAATCAGGGAAAATTTTATCAATTTAATGAAAGTTGAACAATAATGATCAAAAAAATTTAAATTAAAACGTTGAGATATTTTGTTGAGTTTGGTATAAGATACCCAGCCACTATAAGTACTTAAGTAAATTGTTCTACGTAAACTTTAAACTTGGAATGTCTTTAAATTTACAAAGGCATTACAAACACCCCCTTTCAAGTGAAATAAAAACTCAGAAAAATACCTGTAAGATTACAAAAAACTTTAGGAAAAAAAAAACAACGCCCCACGTTTACAGCGCCATTTTGTAATTATTTACTCGTGGGAACTTATTTAGAAAAAGGAAAAATTGTTGTTAAAATTTGACTCTTTTTTTGATGTATTTTATAATAATAAAAATGAATTTATTCCTTCTTTTTTTTAATTAAATGCCTAGTTATGACTCAATGTTTTGTACTGAGAGCACAGGGCGTGGGTCCAAACCTAAGTTGCAAATATAAAAAAAAGGAATTTTGAAATAAGAATTTTTAATATTAATTTTGAAAAAAATTCACTTAAGTAACAGGTTGTATCTTCTTTAATTTTATCTTTTACCAAACTATTTTGTGGGCGCCCTGTCTATTAGTTGCAAAGACAGAAAATTGAACTGCTCAATTTATTCAAATATTTATTTCAGAGTATGATTTTAAGTTGAGCCTCTTAAAATCTATTTTCAAAAATTCATATTATGAAATTAAACAAAAATATCTCAACTAGTAAATGTATTAACAAAATAATTTTATAAAAATTAACAAGATTTGAAAAAAAAATCAATAAATAATTTACAATGACTAAAATCTCATATTAATTAATATAGTTAACTTAGCATAGTGTATATAACGGTATATGACAATATATATTACCCGCAGACAACTTTGTGGTCTTTCCGCGAAAAGAAATGCATCAATATATTACACAAGGTACAAAAGTGTGGTCTTTCCACAAAAAGAAATGCATAAATATATTACACAAGGTAAGAAGTGTGGTCTTTCCACCAAATAAATGTAAAGTGAAACTTATATGTTACACAAGATAATAAAGTGTGGTCTTTCCACCAAAAAAAATGCATAAATATATTACACAAGGTAAGAAGTGTGGTCTTTCCACCAAATAAATGTAAAGTGAAACTTATATGTTACACAAGATAATAAAGTGTGGTCTTTCCACAAAAAAACATAACATGGTTTAAAACCAATAAAGGCCAAGGAAAACAACTTAAGGACAAAAATAAGTTGCCTGGGCAATCTTGACACATCAATAAGTTCTTATAGTCAAATAACGTGCTAAACACCTAGTTTCTGTAGTACAGAAAAACTTGACTATAGAAAACATTGTGTTGCCAGATTTTAAAACAGCAAATTTAGGTAGGCAGATTTGCCCAAAGAAATAATCTAGTACATCAACAACCCCTACATAATCTGTAACGTGCTGAACACATCATTGGCCTTCCAAAAATCAGAATTATGAAAAGCTATTGTGATACTAGATCATGCATATGCCTTCTTAAGAACACATTAATACACTATACCAAATTGGCATAACCAACCCTAGGAGTATGAATGGACACACTATAAATAGTCATACTCTAGGTTAATTACTTAAATTTAAAAGTATATAGCTCCACCAGTATCCATTTATCAAAAAAAAGTAATAAACTGTAAAACTATATTACCAAAACAAAGGTTAAATAAAACCAAAAAGGTCACACGGTTTATAATTCTGAAGGAATTATAAACCAACATTTATGGGTGTAGGTAAACACACTAAACTATACAATAGTTAGTTACACTCCGTAAATAACGAAACTTAAATATATTTGGCTTCACCACTTCCAAATATAAGTTTATAAAAAAATCCAAAAAATTGTGAAAAAGGCAAATTTGACCATGTTGACCGCTTGAGTTGAAGAAATTAACACGCAAGGAAAGTTATTGAGAATAAACGCAGGTGTACTTAGCTTTTAACCGTAGATCCTAATCGCACCAGACATCAGTACCCCTCCCTGGACTCTCGATAAAACTGCTGACGCAATCCATGCCACATGGAAACTCAAGAACTCCGGGTGGACACAGGAAGTTGAATGATTGGATTGGAAATCTCTAAACTTGGTCTTAATTCATCGTAGAAGTAAAAAGATGGAAAGTAGCTTGACGGAAACGCTGGTTACAGAGTTGGTCGTAGGCTTTAAACCATGATATGGAAGTTTAAGCCTAGGTGGTCATTATGAGAAGTGTGGTCAGTAGAAAGGTAATCTTAGAAGTTGGTAGAAGGGTAGCCCTTGAAGTTGGTAGAAGGTTAGCCCCTAAAGCCTATTAATAAAAAACTTACATCAGCCCCCACTATTCTATGAGTTAATAAAAATCAAGGTTTACAAAAAAATGAATTTTTACAAATTTTTCTTACTAATTTTTAAGGTTATTCCTTGAATCTTGTTTTCTTTTAAATATTTTTAGGTCTTACAAACTGTGCAGTGGATTTGAATAATTATGAAACTGCTCTAACTACCAATTTCTAACAGAAATAAACAATAAAATTTAATGAACTATAAAAATATGCTTGTTATATTATAAAAAATTAAGTATACTGCACACTGACCAGTTTTAAAGGTACCTAATAAAAACTTTACAAAAATTTCAAAAAAAATTCAAAAAAAATGGTTTTGAGATATTTAAAAAAATAATATAATTCAAAAATCAGTAATCCTCAATTTTGTAAGTAATAGTAGGAAATCAAAAAAAATAATTTAGGCTTATAGAAAATAGAAAAACATACCGGTTGTTCTGGCTTATGAATCTGTCAGATTACATTTTTCACTTTGTTGAAAATTTTTGGACACCACTTAGTGCTGCATTTCTAGTGTTGGAAAGAGCTCATCTTTTGGTGTCTTTCTATTTTATAGTAGTCACTCCCTTTACCCCGGGACCCCTTAAAATTCACTGGTTCCCCAACTACACTCCGACTTGACTGTTTTTTTATTAAATTTTTTACACTAACCAAGACGACTGCTTCGTCGAATTTAACACTTTAAATGCATTTATAATATTAAAATTTTAAATAGTAAAGATTACTGTCCTACGTAGGCTGTCTTTATTACATGGAGAAAGATGAAAAAGGATAGATATTCTCTCGCATTATCTGCTTCGACGTATGTGATTCCTGTACCTTTTTACGTATGTTCGACAAAGACAACTAGAATGGATCGATATTAGATGGATGGCTTTCGCAGACGTTTCATTAGGCTAGTAAAAACCGGCTTTGCGACGATTTTGTAGCATGCTGGAGTTAATCGCAAGATTAGTGTAGGAAGTCAGGTTGGGGTATTGAGAAAATTGGTAGGTTTGCTTTTATTAATTTGACTTGTAATGTTTTGACTAAAAAAACATTACAATGGTCAATAAGTCTCTCATCTTGCACTTTAGAACTTAGTTTTGGTCGTCCTGATCCATCTTTCCTATCCGTAGAATTATTTTCAATCCAGCGCTTTTTCCATCGTATTATCGTCATTTTATAAACTTTAAAATGGGTGGCCGCTCTTCTTATAGATCAGCCGTCTTCTATAACTCGAGTGATAATTTGAACTTTAGTAAATGTTGATATCTGTGGCATTTTTAAGGATGTCACACTGAATTTTAAGCTGTCAAGCATACTAAGCTGGTGGTGCCAGTAGACATGGCGACACTTGAGCGTGGGAAAATTTTGAATCCTTTGATATATGTCGCTAGGCTCCACGCCCTAATTAGAGGCACGTGCCACCTGTCACCTGTGCAGACATCTGTATCCTTTAATATATGCCGTCAGCCGCCACGGCCTAATTAGAGGCACGCGACACTTGTCACAGGTGCAGACACCTGTGTCCTTTGATATATACCGCCAGGTTTTTGTTTATATACCTATTAGTAAAAAGTGTATTTTACCCAGGGATCGAACCGGCGATATACTGCACAGATGACCGTCGCTCAAGACCGCACGGCCACGGGGACTTGTTGAAAAACTTTTGTGAAATGGTGTATAGATAAAAAAACATGTTAATTTAAGCGATTAATTCTCTCAGGGGCTCTATTCTGGGCGTAAGAGAACGATCATACCCTGAGAAGTGATCAATCGCACAAAAGGCATTCGAATGACTAACGGTGGTCGATTTTCCGGAAAACGCGCACATAAATGGAAAAATAAAAAAAATCAAAATGTATCTAAATTTGCCTCTATATGGTTGTCAAGATACTAGGCGAATAGTTAGCCAAAGAATAAACTATGCTTTTTACGAGTTTGACATTACGGTCGCGATTCTTCAAAAACCGTCAGAAAATCTCGCCCTTACAAAAAATCTTTATTTAAACACACGTTTACACTTAATGCTTTTTTGTCAGGACTATTTGCTAAAATTCCTTAAATATTTTTATGTGTAAACAAAACTTTAAAACTTTTAACATAGATAGCCATGGAATATTTCGCTGTCACTGTTCAGAAAAGTCGCATAAATTCTGTCTTTCCTTTTACATGGTGAGAATTTTCGATGTTTATTGGTACGCGTAGTAACAATTCAGCTCCCCATAAACTAGTCCTGCAGAATATCTTTAAAATATTAAATTTACAAAATGTTAATAAAAAAATGAGGCAGTTTCTCTTAGAGCGTTAGGATAAATATGAAGGTTGCTGTGTTTTTATTTTAAATGAGGCGATAAGTCAAAATCGCCACTTTCCACAATTCTGACGGGTGAGATTTTCTGTCATTTCTGAAGAATCGCGACCTACGTATCAGTATTCAACATCAAATTTCAAATAGAAGACCCAGAGTATGACAGTATTCAACTGTTAATATCTCGAAAACAGTTGAAGATCGACATAAAAATGCTTAGAATTTCAAAACAGAATGCAAAAATGCAATAATATACTGAGTGTTTCATTTGAAAGTTTTGGTTGGCATTCTTTTTAATGTACCCTATATACATAAAAATATTCTAGTATACTGTAACATTTATATATTGTGTCAATTACTTTAAAGTAAATTTTATTACTCTAAACTAATATTTTTAGTATAATTTTGTGAAGTGAGCTTAAAATTAAAATATAATGTGACTTTAACTGTAACCAAAATTATCACCTGACTGGACACTTTTAAATAGTCACGTGACCATCAGTCCTATATTCAAACTGTATTTGACATCCCAACATTTTTTGCTAAATAAAACCCATTCAAGCTCCAATCGTCTTTCAATCTACATGTCCTTCGTAGATCCCCGCTCACACCACCATCACAAATTTGGCTAATTAATAAATATATATCTTTTACCTCTTAAAAATGCCTTAAATAAATGTGAAAATTCACACGATCATCCTGTGTATCAGCTAAATAAGAATAAATTTATATTTTTATTAAAAGTAAATATTTTGTTCGATTAAATTACAATATGGAAGTTTTTTTAATATCCGCGTTTTTACAAAAATTGACCACTGTCCTACTCTAAAAGATGGTCAAGTTTGCCGTAGCATGCGCATTAGCGAGTTCGGTCACGTGATGGTTTCATCCAATAGCGTGCTCTGAAATAATTCGAGTGACGTTTTTCACACGAGCTTTCCTACTACTGGGTCTAGTCGAGAGAACGGCTTCGCTCAAAAATTGTTTTTCGAGGCAGCTCTGCGCATGTCTATAATAGTTTGGTAATTATTCGATCGTCTCGTCACTGCTTTTAAGCGCGTTTATTGGTTGAAACTACTTTTCTTCTCTCAGGCGAACGATCACTTCCTATGACTTGAACGCTTGAACGCTTCAGGTGTTTCTACCTTTTCTTAATAATGTTGGTTTGCGTGTTTTTATCACCAAAGGCGATTTTCAGCCTGGAACGATTCATCTTCGGTATATACCGCGTTTATTCTTTCGGTTAAAAACTTTGACAGTAACTGTGACGTTATATCCCATCACCGCTCAATAATCATAAATGAATTAAATGGCTTGCTGAAATGCATTGGTTAAGAGTAAAGGAATGTAGAGTTATGTTTTTGTTTTTTGAGACTTTTTTAATTTTAAAGTGTTTTGCCCATAACACTGCTAAAAAGGTCAATTACATACCGTTAAGCAGAAGACTTGCTGTTTCGAGTTCGTTGATCTAGATCAACATTCCTTCTCCTTCATAGTTTACCACTTTTCTTCCATTTCCTAAACCCAAAAAAACTTCACAAAAATAAAACATACCCTTAGCAAGTAGTCTTAATTTTTAATTTCTATCGCCTTATGGATGCTGGGACGGAAGCAATGTTATATAGCAGAAGATTACGGTTCGGAGGGCGGGGGATGTAAAACTAGCGATCCACTATGTATATTTGCCACGTAGTCTAAAAACCCCTGCGCTCGACAAAGAGCTACCGTACCAGGACTGAGCCACTCAAGTACTTAAAATTTCCATGCACTAAAAAGCTAAACATTACACTTGGTGAAAAATTAAAAATGGAATTTACCATTTCTCGACTAAAAGGTAATATATGGTGGTGGTGGCGATGGAGAATTAGCTTTTTCAAATAGTGCTGCAAACTGGAGATTGATTGCCTCTGTATTCGACTCTCGTATAGAAACTGGAATTATTATAAATTTCTCACGCAAAATACAAAACGGGTAATAAATTAAAAGTAAAATATTACCTATAGTAGTAGAATACATAAAGTATTTTAACAAAATCTTTACATTATGACGTTCACTGGAATCCGAACAAAGCAAGGGTACTACACTACTAAGGCAACCCGTTGCCAGCGCGCAGGAGCACTCTGTTCCTCAATTCAGTTAGTACCCATATAATCAAAATTTATATACTATATGTACTACTTATGATTAACAAACCTAATTTTACTAAACTTAGCCAAACACTAGAATAAAATTGAGACATGGAACATATAGGAAAACTTTTAAGTAAGTACAAAATATCAAAAATAGCAAGGATTTTTTTTAAGAAGAATTAAAAATTTAGACTAAAATAATCAGATTGGGTTACATTATCTTAAGGTAAAATAGATTTTAATTTAAGGAAGGAAAGTTTACAATAACAGTAAATACTTTTTACATTTAATTTTGAATTTTTCTTGCGAAAAGTCTTGTATTTTCTTGGTATTTCTGCAGCTAGATTCGTAATTTGTCTTGTGTTATGAATGTTTGTACTTATGTTGGCACATTGTGGCCATTAGGAAATAAAGGACTTCTCTTCCTGAAGACTATTTTTCGCACATACAGGTTTTTAAAGATTGGGTAAAAAAAAATAAATACATTTGCAATCTTGTATTTTAGCAATTCAAAGTAAAATTTAAAAAATCCAAAGTTTCTTGTTTATTTTTTCTTAAAAAATTAATAAAAAATGATCACAAATTCTAAAGTATAATTAATGTTTACAGTTTTCTATACTTCAATCCGTGGTGTAGATGGTCAACGTAGCGAAGTTGGCGATCGAGACTGAGACATATTTGGTAGACGCCTTGACGTATTTTGGTAGATGCCTTGACGTATTTGGTAGACGCCTTGACGTATTTGGTAGATACCCTGACGTATTTGGTAGAGCCCGCGAAGCACTTAGGCGGCAGTTGGCGCCGTGATTGTAATGCACATTTAGGCTCAATAAGACATAATACGAAATTACTTAAAACAAAAAATCTATATCGTAATTTGTCTCTTATCAATCAATCACACAATTAAATAAACTTAAGAATTTTTAAAAATGTTTGCAGTCGTTTATGTATAAAAAACAAACGACAACCTTTTGTTAAGACACATTCAGAGAAAAAAAAGGACCGACAAGAAAGTAATTAAAATTTTATCTTATTGAAAATTCACCAACATACTAATTATTTTATTTTTTTTTTAAATATAGAGACAATTACAATAGATGATAACAGGTCTATGACGCAAAAAAAATAGATATTTTTATGGTTTGGTACGAGACAGAAGCAGGCCAGTAAGGTAAGGTTAGGTTTTCTAACCTTTTTACGTGATCACTCCTTTGTGTTAAATTTAATACACAGTAAAATATACTGGCTTAAACTGACACACGGGTCGTAAGGACTGTTCTATTTTAAACAATTATCCCTAAAAAAGATAGTCATTGGGTAGTTCAGCTCTCATTAAAGTTTTAATATTATATCGCTCATTTGCGAAAAACTTTCTTATATATAACGCGAAATTTCGCAAAGAGGACTAGTTAACAACTAAAAAATTTTGAAAATTCCCTTCATTTCAAAATGTTATTTTTGTCAATTTCTGATTACTTAGATTTTCTGTTTAAAATGAGATATCACACAGCTTATGAGGAGTTGGATAAATGGCAAACTACCTTTTATCGTACTTAAGAATAAGAATAAAACCGCTCCCTACTATGCCCCCTCCCCCTCTCTATCTAGTAATATTTATAATTCGTAATAAATTAATCTTAAAATAAAAGTTAAATATAAAAGTCCTACCGATCAGTTACTTCTATAATCAATAACTCATCAGCAAGTCATGTAATTTTTAACAGATAAACCCCATAAGCCCTATTGGTATTAAGTCTTAGCTAATATCCATGGCAAATGCTTTGACATTATAAAATTAATCTTTAAAAATTAAACTGAAATACACAAATTATGTTTAAAATTTTACCATTTGACTCCATTCAAATTGACAATTCCTACTTCCCCAAGTCTTCTCGGTAGACAATTTCTTATAAAAACGCCTCTAAAATGATGCATTTTAAGCTTTTTAACATACCGAAGTAAATCTTTATCGGAAAGCGCTCTTAAGGAAATGGATTGATTTTTTTATAAAAAAAATAAAATTAACAAATTCATAAGTACAATTACATTTTAATTTTATTTTACACTTAAAAAGTTCAAAAATAATAAGTTCAAAATATAAAATAGGGTAAATTGCCCCTAACAAAATAGTAGAGGCCAGTTTTCAAAAACATGTAAAGAAATAAAAATAATACCTACCCCTCTGACTAATTCACAGCATCCTGCTAGAATTTCTAGAATTTTGTATCTACACACACATTGATTGAACACAATAACATAATTTTTAGCTAGTACTAATACTATATTATTTTTACACATATAATAAATCTTTAGAATCACCATTTCTGTACATTGAATTTTTGGTGTCAGGTTCTAACCAGATCATATAGATACCAAAAATACAATTTTTAGATTTTTTTTATAACTATTGAACCAGTTCCGATGGGCGCCAGTTATAATTTTTAATAATATTCCTGTATATATCTATCTTTTCCGGTCCTTTCAATATATATATACATTTGAAAAAGCGACGGGTATGGTCTCCCAAATTATTATACAATTTAGCTATACTGTTTTGGATTAATCTTACGTGTAAGATATAAACAATAAAGCAGCAATAATTGTTTAACGTGTATATATTTTAGGTTTAATAAATTATAAAGATATTGTTACAGTTTGTACACTAATTATACAGTTGTGACAGGAAGTCAGCAAAAGTTTACAGTTTTACATAAAAATAATATTTATACATAATTATTAATAACAATATAGTAACATTCCCCAATTTATTAACATAATATTTATTTTCGAACTATTTTAAACATACCTATATATAATGAGCTGACAGCTAAACACTTGAAAATTCGATATATAAACAATATTTACACACTATACTTTTACATTTAAACTAATAGTAATCTTGACTATTCTTATCTAAGTTTTTTAAACCCAAAGGGTACTGAGTCATACCCCTCGACCATTTTCGGTTTCTGAAAATTAACTCGAAAGATTTTACTCGTTTCTTTTGTCACAACCTGATGTTCACCCGTTCTAAGAATACGTCGAGCAGTAATATTGACCTCCGACTCATCAAAAATAATCATATTTTTTATCTGTTCAAAGTTAATTAATTTTGACGTCGAATACGGCAATGAAATACCCTTAACCTTGCAAAAAGTTTTTAATTCATTGTTAGTTGACCATACCTGCTAGGCGTAACTTTTAGGGCCAGTAGTTACAAAATCGGTAATATAACTTCCAGCACCATAACTTTCCAACTCGTTTGTAATATCACCGAGAAAATTACCTGTAGGTGCCTCATATTCAGCATTTCTAGATAGGTAGAGCACACTATCCGTGTAATAGTATATGACACGCTTTTCCAGTTTTTCTAAATAACTGTATAACTTTAACCTGGCCTAAGCACTGGTATAAGCAGCCAAGCGTACGTTAACCGTTGAGAGCCTATCATATACTTCCTCCTTGTGTTCCCAATTAACAACTAAAGTATTGTCATTGATAGGTAAAATAGCGTTAATAATTTTTGAATAGTCTGTCATCATATGGAAAAACTCGTCGGGCTTATTAATAAATTAAGTTTTGGCCTGGTTTTCTTGCTACCCCAGCTTTTCCCAAAAACTTGTAATAGTACCTTTATCTAATGTACGACGCCCACGATTAAATTCAATCTTATCATGAATCAGTTGAATACCCTCATGCTCAAAATATTCCTGTGTATATCTTTTTCAGTCTGAGTATCACACCCTGCAGGCCATCCCGAGGCATGCTGTTTAATTTTTAAAAAATAGAATTATATTCTGAAAAAAGTTCCATATTTCAAAAATCGGTATAATTTTATATCCCAACTCTAAAACCTTTTTTACCTCGTCCATTACCCAAGTACCTGTTAAAGCTCTCTGTTTACTGGAATGAGAACATTCTTCACTGTGATCCATGTTTTTACAACACGTATAACAACGTAAAAACATTAATTTATTATTCATTTTAACAGGTAATAAATGGTGATAGAGGTTTTGAGGAGGTAAAATTGTGCATTTTATTAAGCCTTCCGTTTCCATTAGATTAAGGTCTTTGCATTCGTCACCAACAAATACTTTAGGATGATCTAAAGGATATTTCCCATATTTATTAACCCAAGGGTAGCGACTACAAACATCTACATATTTGATTTTTTCCCCTTCCCGAGCTTTAACCATTAATTTTATAGGTTCTGTCCTACCACCAAAAAATTAATCTCTAGGGTTTAGAGGTAAGTGAAGTATCAGAGAGTGACTTTCTGTATATTTTTTAATGTTCTCATCATTTTTCATATCTCTTCTAAAATCACATTCCCATTTTTCAATAACCTCGAAACCCTTATAAAGTAGTCTTAAAGTTTTTGCACACGTACTTTTATAACGTTGATCAAGTGTTGTGTTCGACGCAACAGCTCTATTAAATTTAATGCAACGCGAACACCCGCGCCAGAAACAGCCGTGGAACTCAAAGATCTGGTTGGTTTCTTCGCAAAAACCGTCAAATTTTAGCCCTCCCAAAACTATTTCCCTCCCTACGGCTGCATTTTTAATTTTGATTTCTCTTTCTTTTTCATAGAATTTGGCTTTAGAGAATTCCGCCTGAAACTTTTATTGCAGGCAGAAGGCAGAGTTGTGGCCTCTGTAAAAGGGCAAACCTTTTCTTCCTGAATCATAAGATCTCGAAATTTAAGCCATGCGTGCATTTTAATATTTCCACATCGGAAATACAGTATTCCTTTATTGCTTTTTGAAAATCAAAAACGTAATTTTTAGTATCCATCGAGGAATGCCGTTGAATCATTTTTTTTACGTTTTTCATCCTTTAAATTATCAAAATCATAAAATTGTAGAGACGGTATACTTCCAATATATTTCTGATTCTCAATTTTATTAAATAGGTGGGGAAAATACCCTTTTTTCAACTGGTTAAAGCCAAAAACTTTTGGTAATTTTGCCAAGGCCATAGGAAAATAGTTTAGGGAGTCCAAGAAACTAACATTACCGTACGCATTAAAATTAATTTTTTCCACGCATTATTAGTTTAGGTGTCAATTTTGATTTAGTTAAAATGTAATTTAATATAAATTGGTGATCAAAACTACAACCTTTTTGAATTTTTTTCGTAAATTTAAAATATAATCCATTAATTGAGATTTAGACTTTAGAATTTTTTGTCTAAAACCACAACTTTGACAAAAATATAGATTTGGTTCTTTTATACACCCTGAACAACACTGTTTCAAAACACATAAATTTGGTTCGTGTAACAAAGAACCATCAGGTAGTAGCTTTTCCTGCGTTGTCTTAAGGTCATAAAATATAAATAGGGTATCTTTTGCCGGTTTAGATTCATAAATAGGCATGTAACCAAGATGATCTTATGGAACATGTTTGTTACATACTTTGCAGAATACCTCACCACAAAAATGTTTTCTAGAAGCTTTTACAATTTTGAGACATTCCCCACATTGCTGTAACTCTTTACAAACAGATGAACTGTTTAAAGAACCGTCTTTTAAATGATTTTCATAACAAAGCTGACCCCTAAAGCTCCTTCTAGATATGTCACATTTAATTTTAATGGTTTCAGGACACATAGGAGCCTGTTGACATGCCTGACATGTACCTCCGCATCTATGTTTGCTTTTATGATCATACGGACTATTACATTCCTCACAATAATAACCACAACAAAATGCGGCAGTAAATGATGTTATTAATAGTAATTTTAAAATTAGATAGATGTTGTTGAAACTTTTGAAGTTCGGGTATACCTGCCCCTTTATCATGAATAATAACATCTGTTTCTTTAATTAAGACCAGTGCTTTTTCAGTTTGAACCCTATTATTAGTATGTAAGTTATGTTCCAATGATGCACAGCGGACTTTTTATTTCTTAAACTGTATACTAGTAACTATTTACTGCTACTATGATTCGAACTTGAATGAATTGCAATGATTAGGAGCGTGGTTTTATATCTTAACCTTTCACTTGATAATAAGCTAACGATAATGATAATAATAATTACAAAGTTTAGAAAACAATAATTTGACGATTAACTAATGTTGTTTGCTTCGAAATGACAAATTAATAATATTTGGTTTTAATGATATAGTTCAAAAACAACTTATCCAAATATTTTAATGTAGTCATTATCGTTATTACTTATTATTAACCTTTGAACGATTTCTAGATATCAATACAGAATAAGGAGAATATACAGAAGTATATTACTTTTCCACCCTTAGAAGAAATCGTGACCTCATGATTTATCTTGTAATTCTATGTCTTCTCCTATTTGTTTATCATCCTCTAACCATCTTTTAATGCTATCCTTAGATATTACCTTATGTCTAAAATATTTCTGATAAATACAAACTATAGTGACTATTATCAAAAGGAGAATAAAAAACAGTAAATAATTATGTCCATTTTTATGGAAACTATAGGTGTCCAATTCCAATGGTTGAAAAAGGTTTTCGTTAATTGTTTCTGGTTGTAGGATATGATCCAAATTTAAATTTAGTTTTGAGGTGCTCAAGAAAGATTTTATTTTGAGAGGATAATGCTCAATAGTATTATCCTTTGTTTCATATCTGTTTTGATTAATAATTACTGTGCAGTTTGATTTAATAATATTACAATTTTCTATATCGTTACGTACAATCTTTTGACATAGCTCAAAGATGGGGTTAGACTTTGAAGTACAATAAATAATTTGTTTATTCTCCGTTTGTATAACATAATTATAAGTATTAGAAATCTCATGTTGGGTACTATTGATATTATTAATTTGATTATAACAATACCATTTATAATTATTATTTCTACAAGATTTAAACCATTCTGAATTACAAACATAACTTGAAGGTATTGTTATCAATAAATTATTGTAGGGAATCGGATAGACAATTGACATCTTACAAGTATAATCCCTAAAAATTGGAATTCTTATAACTAAAATTAATACATTGTTTTTGATAAAGACAGCAGTTTTACATAATTGTACTAATTCTAAGGGCTGCACTAATGGCCATAAAAGGGACTTAGCATAGTATTTTTGTAAGTATTCCCAAAGTGTGCGAATTTCATTTAGATCAAAAATTTCTAAATTAAGTGTTTCAGTATGAGAAAGTGATATTGTTCTTTCTAACATTTCTAGATAACTTTTTACTCTTTGTGTTTGTGAATTAATACTCAAAATATTCCAGATTTTATCAGTTTCGTTATATCTTTCGTTAAGAACTTTTTGTAGCTCATTTGAATGAAAATTGATTTTATTAATAAGATCATTATATCTGTTTGAAATATGTTCGGCTAATGAACTATAACTATTTAATCGAGAGGTTAATTTGTTTTGGTTTTGTGTTAAAATGTCAAAGTGTTGATTTATTTCTTGTAGGTCTTGTTCGTCAAGATTTCCTGTTACAAATTTTAGTCCAGAACCTAAGAAGTTTACTAAACCGCGTTTTTGACGATTAGGAATTAATTTATAATAGGTGGCGAAACAATTTGATATTAGTTCATTTGTTACAAAAGGTTGTTGTTTTACATAGTAATTTTTCGGTTTGTTAAGACTAAGTGAATGATTTAAAATTTGCAAGGTTTTAAAAATTTGAGATAAATTAAAATTTACATGCGTGGAATGAAGTTGATCTTGTATATAACTGTGATTAGATAGAACTTCTGAATAGGTAGTTGAATTAATTGGAGTTACTTCCAGGGTCTGAACAGTTTGAAGAATCAGGAGTCTGTAAAGAAGGATTCTTTCTTAATCTTTTAATGTGCCTTAAATGTGTGTTCGTATTTTTCTTTTGTTTGGTTCCTATCGTTAATATTGGTCCATTTTGTTTTTTCTTTTTTATAAAGTGGTTTGTTCTTAGTTTAAATTTGTTTGTCACGTATAAAAATTGTTTGGTCATCTAAGGCTGATGGTAGTGGGTCAGGTGAAACAGGGTTTTGATTTTGTGTTTTCTTTTGCTGATTCTGCTTTGTTTTTGGTAGATTTGATTATAGAGAGGTAAGATCTCATTTTTACGTTTCTGATTATATTCTTCGTATACCGTCGTCTCAGTTATTTCTGGTTCGAAAAAGCAAGGTGAATTTATAAGGGCGAATGGTGGATAACCAGTGGTAGAATGGATACTATAGTTGTAATTTAGAATAACAGTAATCATGAGTTGAGCTAGAGATTCATTAGGGTTGTTTTGATTTTGAATTATTAATTTTTCTGTTAATGTGGAGTGCAATCTTTCTACTACGCTGTTTGAAGTAGAGTTACAGGGGGTGGTAAAATGAATTTCTATATTAAAAAGGGAACAAAATTCTTTTAATACATTGTTATTAAATTCTTTACCATTGTCGAAGACCAATTTTCGTGGATATCCGTGTTCCGAAAAATAGTGCCGTAATTTATTTAGGACGGTTATGGCATTTTTATCTGATATGGCGTAGGGTTGTGCAAATTTAGAAAAGGAGTCTATGATAGTGATAAATAGCTGATTACTAAATTTATAAAGATCAATATACAAAGTTTCGAAAGGTTTGGGAGCTATTAAGGGTCCTTGAAAATTTAACTTATAAGGAATGCGTTCGTATTTGTTTATTAGGCATAATTCACATTTATTTATGTAGTCTTGGATGGACTCTCGTAATTGGGGCCAGTAATATTTAGTTTTTAGGTGGTTGTAAGTCTCAGTTATGCCGTTATGATTTTGTGAATGATATTGTGAAATAATTTCTTTTTGTTGAGTTTTAAAAACTATGTCAGGAAGTAATATTGTTGCAAATTTTATTCGTATTTTGTTATTGCCATTTTCTTGTACAAATTTTGTGAATTCTTTCTTTAAGGTTTCATCACGGATAAATATGCAAAATGTTTTATTGTCAGTTAGATGTTCCGTTAGGATTTGCATGAAATTAGCATTTAAGGTGTCTTTGTTAACTGTTATGACTTTATGCAGTTTTTGAAAGGGGTGGCTAGTGAAAACGTGATAAGTTTGACCATATTTTATTATTAGACGTTGGTTACTATAGTTGACGGGTAATTCCGATATTGACATGCTAACATTTAAAGCACCGCTGTCACTGTGTACAGTATTGTTGTCAAAATCCTCGATATTTGCCGTATCATTTATGTCATTATTGGGGATGTTTTATTCAGTTTCTAGTGTATTAATTTGTATTCGAGATAATGCATCTGCAACTTTGTTGTCTTTGCCTTTTTTGTATTTAATATCAAAATTGAATTCTTCAAGTTTCAGTTTCCATCTAGTTAATCTTGAATTGGGTTCTTTAAGAGATGTGTACCAAACAAGAGGATTATGATCGGTCTCGATTAGAAATTTTTGGCCATACAAGTAGGGTCTAAAATGTTTTGTTGCCTCTACGATGGAAAGAAATTCTTTTTCAATGGTAGAGTAATTTCTTTCGGCTGAATTAAGGGTTCGAGAATAAAAGGCAATAGGGTGATCGTTTTGTGACAAAACAGATCCTATAGCTACATTAGAAGCGTCGGTAGTAAGCCGAAATGGTTTTGAAAAATCAGGATAAGCTAGAACAGGAGAATTTGTCATCAGTTCCTTACATTTATCGAAAGCATTGACATAATCTGGATCTGAGGGATTTAATTTAGAATTTTTACGTAGACACTTAGTTAGGGGCTGAACAATTTTTGCAAAGTTTTTAATAAATTTTCTGTAATATCCAACTAGTCCAAGAAATGCTTTAATTTCTTTTTGAGTTTTAGGGATGGGATATTTTTTTATACACTCAATTTTTGATGGGTTTGGTTTAATGCCTTCAGGGGTTATTAGGTGGCCAAGGAATGGAACTTCTTTACATAAGAATTCAGTTTTATCTAATTGAATCTTTAAATTGACTTCTTTTAATTTTTGAAAAATAGTTTTTATATGAATGATATGGTCATGAAGTGACTTAAAAAATATAATGACGTCGTCCATGTAGACGAAGCAAAACTTTAAAAAATATTCCCTTAAGATTTCATCCATCATTCTTTGGAATGTGGCAGGGGCGTTTTTAAGACCAAACGGCATTCTTAGATATTCATAATGACCGTTATTAATAGTAAAAGCAGTTTTCTCAATACATTTAGGGTTCATTTCTATTTGATGGAAACCCTGAGCCAAATCCAGAACGGTGAAATATTGACATTTTCCAAGATTATCTAAGATTTCCTCAATTTTCGGTAGTGGAAATTTATCTTCAATTGTATTTTTATTTAGTTTTCTGTAGTCAATTACCATTCTAAATTTTTTTTCTCCTGAGGCGTCTAATTTTTTGGGGACGATCCATATTGGGGCGGAATAAGGAGATATAGAAGGTCTTATTATTTTGTTGTCGAGAAGTTTTTGAATTTGTTTATTGATTTCTGGTAGCATCGACGGAGGATGTCGAAATGATTTGACATAGATTGGTTTGTCGTCTTTAGTGCGGATGTGATGTTTAACATGACTGGTAAAAGATAAATCGGATTTGTCAGTATACATGATTGACGAAAATTGCTTACAGATTTTTATGACTGCTTCTTTTTCTTCAGAATTTAGATGACTTAGTCTAAGGGATTTAATTACATTAGAGTTTTTGGAGCTTGGAAAATTTGTTTGAATATTAAAGCATTCAGAGGGAATTACATTGAATCTAGTTTTGAATTCTGTGATGATGGGTTCATTGAAGGGGTTAGGTAATTCGCAATAACCATTTTGAACAGAGACTAAACAATCTGGGAATGTGTAGTTATGTAATTCAAACGATGGCAGAAGGGCAGTTCCACAATTATGATTTACTGGAATTTTTAATTTATCAGATTCATGTGATATTTTAGGTGGTGGTTTGGTCATAGCAATAAAAAAAGAAATTAATTTGTTTTTTAGGCGTAGCTTGTTTGTTGAGTAGTCAATGGAACCATGCATTAGTTGAAATATGTCACTGCCTATGAGAGCGTCATAGTTTTCGTGCCAGTCAATTACATGAAAATCTATAATGTCTGTAATACCTAGTTCACTTAACAGGGGGTATCTGAAATTATATTTTTCTATTATTTCTCTATTACAGGAAATCACTGAAAAGGGTTGTTCATATATGCAATCCGGGAATAAATTAGCAAAGCGAGGTGAAATTATTGAATGTGATGCGCCAGTATCTATGAGTATTTTGATGTTAAGTTTTTGAAGATATAAGTAAGGTAAGGATGGGAGGCGACCGATGTGATTTAGGTCGATTCTGGATCTCTTATGACATCCTGAAAATTTGAATCATTTTCAGTTTCATTTTCCCAGGTAGGTTCTAACTGAATAGGTAAGTATTGATTTAATTCTGGGTCAAAATAGCAAGGAATTGGAGAAAAATCTGAATTTTCGAAATTCTCAGAATTTTCTTGGCAAACTTCTAAATTTGTTAATTCTTCAAAATGCTGTTTAAACGGGGCTGTTTGTCTAAAGTAGTTGGGATTTCGTTGTTGATAAGCTTGCTGAAAGGGTTTTTGCTCAGATATTTGTGTTGAAGGTTTAAATACGGAGGTGGATATGCCTGACATGGGTGTTGGTTTAGAAGAAGGCGTGGGATGTTTAAACATAGGTGGTTGCCTAAATGCAGGGATATTTGAAGGAAATCTTTGATTTATTGGTTTTGATTGGATGTTAATCGGTCCTTGTGGAAAAGATGATTGTTTAAAATTTGATGGGGGGGAAAAAAGGTTGTCCATGGAAATTTTGATTTTTATTTTGAGCTGAAAAGTTTTGGTTTTTATTTTGAGTTGAAAAATTTTGATTTTTAAGTTGATGCGAGGGTTGGTGTCTATTAAATCTAAACATTTGATTTGTTATAACGTTATAATTGGCTATTTTGGCTTGTAAGTCTGTCATGTTTTTAGGTAGCTCTTGAATAAAAACAGGACGTAGATCATCTGGTGAATTTGAAACTACTGTTAAAATCGCTATTGATTCTACTTGCTCTAATTGGAAAGCTTTTAAATTTTCGTCAGAAATTTCGCAATTAATTTTGGTATTGATTTCATTTAAGAATTTCTTTGTTCTGTCGAAAAAATGTTGAATTGTTTCATTTCTATCGATTTTTAAATGCTGTTTTTATTTCATCCCAACTTTTAAATTGAGGGTTTCGAAAAATAAAAAGTTGTGCTTCCTTTCTCAATTTAGATTTAACCGCGTTTAAAGCAAAACTTAAAGTTGTAGTATTTTGTCCATAGGTTCTTAGAAAGTCACTACAAGCGAGAACAAAGTTTTCTAAATATTCAATTTGTCCATCAAAGGTAGGTAAAAAGTCACATGCTAATTTAAATGTTTCATGCGTCATGTTTGTTTGTGTGTGTGTGCTGTTAATTAATATTTGTTGTTGAGCCGGGGAGTTAGTGAGATTTAGTTGGGAATCAGATAATGCTAAATTACTTAAACTATTTTCTAACTTATCTAAATCTAAATTTTCAGTTTCTAATGCAATTTCAGAATAAATTTGAATATTTTCTTTAGGGATTGAGTTTTCCTGGAGTTCTAGAGTTTTGAAGGAAGTAAGGTCTTTTGACGTGCTGCCTTCTTTTAATTTTTGAAGAAATCTAGTTTTTAAGTTATCAATGGCTTCGCCTTTAGCAAACATTAATAAAATTACTTACAGAAATAACATCTTTAGCGTAAGTGAACTTCGATTGCCGTAGTAGACTTGTCCAATGGCCCTTTGTGCGAAATGGAGAAGTAGTCTTCGGTCCCAAGTCGCGGTTACTTCTGTTTCTAGCTGAACCAGGTTGCTGTAGCTGATCCGGGTTGCTGTGGCTGAACCAAGTTGACTGTCGGTGGAATGCGAAGGTTCTCCCTTGGAAACGTGTTCTTTGTGGTAGCTAGAGACACTATGTCGTTTCTTATGCAGTATAAGACCGTCAGGATAATGCCAACCAACTATCCTGTTCGCAGCGCCAGTTATGTTCCAATGATGCACAGCGGACTTTTTAAAAACTTTATTTCTTAAACTGTATACTAGTAACTACTTACTGCTACTATGATTCGAACTTGAATGAATTGCAATGATTAGAGCGTGGTTTTATATCTTAACCTTTCACTTGATAACAAGCTAACGATAATGATAATAATAATTACAAAGTTTAGAAAACAATAATTTGACGATTAACTAATGTTGTTTGCTTCGAAATGACAAATTAATAATATTTGGTTTTAATGATATAGTTCAAAAACAACTTATCCAAATATTTTAATGTAGTCATTATCGTTATTACTTATTATTAACCTTTGAACGATTTCTAGATATCAATACAGAATAAGGAGAATATACAGAAGTATATTACTTGTATTTGTTTATATGATGTCGTCAACCTTCACCTCCTCGACCCTTTTAAAACTAGACCATCCCTGACTGCGAGTAAAATCTTTCGAGCAAAACGTAAAACCCACAAAATCATCTGGTTCCAGCCCTTCAGTCCTCTTTAAGACTATGCTATAGCTTCTTTAATCTAGCTGACCGGTTCTTCCTCGTTGGGGATGGGGGCTAGCTTGAAGCGGATGGCTTTCACTATGTCTTTTATAATTACGTGCTTCTCCATTTCTGTAATAAAAAAGTTCACCTTTTTTCTAAAACTATAAACATATACAGAGATGTGATAATGTTTACAAAAATGACGGATTAGCTAGTTATGGATGTTATCATTACAGATTTTGAATTTGATAACTACAAGATTATTAGCAGAAACATGTATTTGGGTTAAGATAAAATTTTTTATAAATCAGAAAAATAACACTGCCAATACTACAATAAAACCGCAAAAATCTAACACACTATTTGCTAAGACAGTAATAACAGGAAACAAAAAAAATAACTTACTTTCCTGTTGTTGATAAAGTTGTGGTTGGACCTGATATTGTACAAACACTGCAATTGCTGTGGCTAGAGATGTTACCGCTAAGACTGCTATATGAAGGTTAAGACCCGCTTATGCCACGTCGCCTGGGGCTGCGTTCAGAAATCCCACATACTAGCGTGAAAAACACACCGATGCGTGGTGTTGAAGAATATAAAAACTGACCGGTTTTCGTCGTTCAGAAAAGGTGGTGTGTCTACCGGCGCTCTTATAGCCTTGGGTTGGTTCTGATATTGTGCAAACGCTCCAGCTGCTGTGGCTAGATATGTTATGGCTTAAAAAAGTATGTCTGTCTGTCTGTCTGTTTGTCTGTCTGTCTGTCTGTCTGTCTGTCTGTCTGTCTGTCTGTCTGTCTGTCTGTATGTCTGTCTGTCTGTCTGTCTGTCTGTCTGTCTGTCTGTCTGTCTGTCTGTCTGTCTGTCTGTCTGTCTGTCTGTCTGTCTGTCTGTCTGTCTTTCTGTATGTCTGTCTGTCTGTCTGTCTGTCTGTCTGTCTGTCTGTCTGTCTGTCTGTCTGTCTGTCTGTCCGTCCGTCCGACCGTCCGTCCGTCCGTCCGACCGTCCGTCCGTCCGTCCGTCTGCTTGCCTGTCTGCCTGTCTGTCTGTCTGTAACACGATTACTCAAAAACCGCTTAACCAATTTAAATCAAATATTTAAATTTAAATAAACAAAAATAACTTTCATGAAGACCGTGTTCATTAATTATAATAGTTTTATAAGTATAATAAAATCTAAAGGGCTATTGGGATCGAAAAAAAAAGTTTTTTTATTTTCACTAAATAAATGAGTTATTTGGGTTAAAAAAGTATGTCTGTCTGTCGCCAAACGCAGAGTTTTTAATGAGGAGTGGGGGGTCGGAAAGATGATAGGAGGGGGGATTAAACTTTTAAAAAAGTTTAACGCGCGATTTTCACATAAAGATGAATCATTAAATTTTCAAATAAAAACAATAAAACAAATTTTCGAAAGAAAAAAATTTGATAAAAACGATTTTTAAATTTTTTTTAAAGATTTTATGGATAGCTATACGTGCCTGCTGGCGCCATTTATTTATTTTATTTCCAGATACCGTATAGAAAACACTGTAGATGAAGACCGCGTGAAAGAATATATACTAAAATCATGAAAAACTCTTTTTCAAGCCTTTGTTATATTGTGATAAATATGAGGTATAAATAAGGTGTGTTTTTTTCAGGAATGAAGATGTTTTCTGTTAACGCTTTTCCTTACACTCTAAAAGAATATAGTTTTTATTGGTGACCCCCTAAAGATTGTTTTTAGAAAGAAATTCATTTATTAGGAATATTTATTATAACCTATTTGTCGTTCAACCCCTTTCAATTTCTTTAATGAAAAATGTTCTTCATTGTCTACATATGTAAATTATTTCGCTGGTTAACTTTCCACCGTTGTTGAAATGTTGTTAAATGATTTGTAATATTAAATAATAAGCAAAAAAATAACATAAAATAATGCATAATTTAAACTACGTCTAGAGAGGAATCACAAAACATGAAATATGTGTGATTGTTTTGTCCAAAATCATCTAGTCTTGGTTCTGGATGTTTAGTTATGAAGATGTCTCCAAGATGATTTACTTGGTCTTTCAAAAAGTAAATTTGCTCATGGACCTCAAAGAAGTTAGCATGTTAATTTTGACCTAATCTGTTTTCCTGTGGTGAGATTCTTTCTGGTGTAAAATTTTGTGTGTGAATAATAGATGTTTTCTCTGTTTATTTATATAGTAAACTGATATGTAACTCTTCCCATGCTAATTAAGAATATTTTGATGATTTCTGCACCTTCCTCCTGTCCCTACATAGCAGTTGTTTCGACATTGTAGAGAGCTTAAATGTCCGTTATATCTGTTGGCTGGAATTTGATTTGTCTCTCTTTTTCTTCCACCCTGGTGCTAGCCATCGAATTTAAAATTTGATTTAAAAAAAAAATTTGGGGTGAAAATTTGCGGTGGTTTTATTTGATGTGTAGTGACACTGCTTGCGTCATTAATTGGAATTTGACGAACGACTTGACCTCTTCCATTTTTTTTACTTTCTTATTTCTTATAACTCGTCTTTTGTGCTTGTTTCACTACAGTAAAACTTCTCATTTCGGCCACCCGTTAAAAGCGGTCACCCCCTCTGAACGGTCACTTTGGGGTTGTTAAAATAAATTTGATTTTTATAATAAGAGACCCCTCGAATACAGAAACTCTTCTAAAACGGCCACGATCACATGAATCCGTAACTTTTAGGAAGATTACCTGGAATTTTTTATCCCATCTCGACCCTTCTGAGGATGTTTGCACATAGCCGCTACTATATTACTTGTACTATTGAAAATACGAAAGATAGATAAAACCGAATTATGTAAATGGATTTTTAAGTAAAAATAAAATTTTTTACGTCTTATTTATGATGTGTTCATAAAAGCTAAAATTTTATTCAGTTAAATGTTAGCAGCACAAGAGACGCTCATGTCTCTGAAATGTAAAAAAGTTCGAAATCATCGTGGAAAGTGAAAATTTGGTATCAGTACTGGAAAGATAGCGGAAAAATTTGGTGTTGGAAGAAAGCAAGTAAATTGTACTCTAAAAAGTAAAATTGAACTGAAAAATAGACGAAGCAGAACTTTATTATCTGGCAATGCCAAAGAAAACTAAATAATATAATTTATTTTTTTCTTTCCCCGTCAATTACGGTCACTCCCTTAAACGGCCAATTTGTAATCACATTTTTAGTGTTCGCTACTGAGAAGTTTTCCTGTACGATCTTCTCAATGATTTCAGAATCTTAGGTCGAGAATCTCTTGACAAAATAGGATATTGATTAGAAGAAAACCAATATTAAATTAAAACCATACACAACATTTATCTAGAATTCTAGGTACTTTTCAACATTTCTATGACTGATTTTGAATATTTAATACGATCCTTCTTGTCTCATTTCTTTAAGAAGATATTATGAAGACGTCTTTAGGAGGCTTTTACTTATTTATATTAATTTCGACGTGAATGAGTTGTTGAAAGGGGACCCAGCCTGTAACAAAGTATAAAATTAAACTAATATTCAGATAAACAGTTTTCAAAAAATTTTAATAAAGAGATAGGACTCTTACCGGTATCCTTTTCGGCAAATTCCAACACCCTTTTTGTCAGGGTTTCCCATAGCTGGACGTACAACTCCTTCATGTCTGTCCACTTATCAATCAGCCACTTCTTTTACTTGCTTATTTCTTATACCCTGTCTTTTGTGCTTGTTTTACTACGATCATCTTATGATTCCAGAATCTCTTGACAGAAGTTGGTAGTTCATAGAGACCGTTAAGATGAAAATGAACTATCATTTTTTTTTGTTCTTTAAATCAGGTAATTTTTAAGCAATAATTTTTACAACCTTTTTAAAAACTTCGAGATTTTTAACAAATTTAAAGTTCTTAGGTTAAAACAACTCTATGTCTACAAAACATTACTTTACATTTGCAAAAATCAAGATTTAATACGAAACATAAGTACAAACATTCATAACACAAGACAAATTACGAATCTGGCTGCAGAAATACCAAGAAAATACAAGATTTTTCGCAAGCAAAATTGAAAAATAAATGTAAACAGTATTTATATTATTATTAACTTTCATTCCTTAAATTAAAATCTATTCTACTTTAAGAAAATGTAACCCAATCTGATTATTTTATTCTAAAAATAAAAATCCTTGCTATTTTTGATATTTTATTCTAGTGTTTGGCTAAGTTTAGTAAAATTAGGTTTGTTAATAATAAGTAGTACACCTAGTATATAAATTTTGATTATATGGGTACTAACTGAATTGAGGAACAGAGTGCTCCTGCGCTCTGGAAATGGATTGCCTTGGTAGTGTAATGCTTTGTTCGTATTCCAGTGAACGTCATAATGTAAAGATTTTGTTAAAATGCTTTATGTTTGAAAGTTTGAGACAATGATGTGTTTGAAATTAACTCTGTGTTTCGGACTTCCATTGTCTATATTTTATTTATACACGACGTTTCGATCAGTACAATCTCTGATCGAAACGTCGTGTATAAATAAAATATAGACAATGGAAGTCCGAAACACAGAGTTAATTTCAAAATGCTTTATGTTTTCTACTACTATAGGTTTTTTTTTACTATTTTACTTTCAATTTATTACACGTTTTGTATTTTGCCATTTGAATAAATTATATAAATTATTATTAATATGTGAGAAATGTATAATAATTCCAGTTTCTATACGATAGTCGAATACAGAGGCAATCAATCTCCAATTTGCAGCACTATTTGACAAAGCTAATTCTCCATCGCCACCACCACTAGCAGAGATTTTTCGTCTAGTTCACCATATATTACCTTTTAGCAGAGAAATGGTAAATTCAATTTTTAATTTGTCACCAAGTGTAATATTAGGTATGTTTAACTTGTTAGTGCATGGTCTTAAATGTCCTTAAATTTTAAGTACCTGAGTTGCTGAGTCCTGGTACGGTACCTCTTTGTCGAGCGCAGGGGTTTTTAGACTACGTAGCTAATATACATAGTGAATCGCTAGTTTTACATCCCCCGCCCTCCGAACCGTAACTCTCTGGTCTATAACATTGCTTCCGTCCCAGCATCCATAGGGCGATACAAATTAAAAATTAAGACTAAAAACATTGGGAAGTAAATCTTATATCTCAAGATTTTTCAAGAGTCAAGATTTCTCTATTGATCCTTAGAAAAAAATACATTTCCATAATAATAAGGTTCATCTTAAGCACTGTTTTTACAAAAAAATTGAAGAATTTATAACAAAAATGGTAGGAAAAATCCCCTCTGTAAAGTATGAGTTAAAAAGTCTACTAAGTTCTGAAACAACTTTTTAGCCGATTTTGCATCAATTGATTCTAGCTTTTCAAAAAAAAGTTATTGGAAATCTTCAAGGGTCAAGTCTGATTTGTTCATACATCGAACATGCCAAAGGGCAACTTCAGGCATAAACAGGTATTTTTAGGCATTTTTAAGATTTCTGTATCATAATAACTTTTGTATGCAAGTCCTTAAGAAATAGCAACTCCAGCCAAATAGGCAAATGCCCAAAACTTAAACTCAAAATAAAGAAAAGTATAAATATCGTGCAATCGAGAAATAGTATTGTATTTTTTTTGTCAGTCCATTTTTTTCGTATATCTTAGAGCTAAATAAACGGATTTTGCATTTATTTTTAAATTGTTCCAATAAACAAAAATGCATTAAGATGTAATAATTCTAAAATATCTTTGAGACGAAAAATGAGATTAAAAGTTTAATTTTATTTAACAATTAGAATTGGTGTTTTTAGGGATAGGTCTGCTACACTTGGTGATAAAAACATGCAAACCAACATTATTAAGAAAAGGTAGAAACACCTAAAGCGTTCATGGGATGGAACTGAAATAATCAACCGCTATTATTAACATGTTTTTTATCTATACACCATTTCAGAAAAGCTTTTCAACAAGTCCCCGTGGCCGTGGGGTCTTGAGCGACGCGACGGTCATTTGTGCAGTATGTCGCCGATTCGATCCCTGGGTAAAATACACTTTTTTTACTAATAAGTATATAAACAAAAACCTGGCAGTATGTATCAAAGGACACATGTATCTGCACCTGTGACAAGTGGCGCGTGCCTCTAATTAGGCCTTGGCGCCTGCCGGCATATATCAAAGAATACAGGTATCTGCACAGGTGACAGGTGGCGCATGCCTCTAATTAGGGCGTGGCGCCTGGCGGCATATATCAAAGGATTCCTTGTCAGCAAAATGTTCCCACGGTCTTCAAAATTTTCTCACGCTCAATTGTCAATGGAAAGCTAAATTTTGTGGCATAGGAAAAATGCATGTATGAGTTTTTTTGAAATCAAGTGTGCATCATCTCTTAAATGGCCTATATATTGTTTCTCCTACAGATCTGCCCTGTCACTTTTGGTATAGAATTGTAATTCGTAAATTTCGCTTGTAAGGGTTACTTTGTCCCTAAATTTATGATAGATGAAGCTTAAATCTAGGGTTCTCTAGTGTTAATTCTATCATTTTTTGTTTCTGGTTTTGTGTGTACAGTGCTGAAAATGGGCAAAATATGTCATATTTACACCAATATTGTACAAAAATAACAAAAAAAAAATCGAAAAACTACCACTAGGGAATCCTAAATTTATCCTTTATCTTTAAAACGATACCAAAATTATCAAAAAATTCCTTCGCCAAGATAGAAAAATTTTGGGCAAAAAATACCTCTTCATCGGAACGTTTTTTTAGTGAAGACTATACTCTTAACTCCAACAAAATTATTGAACACATGAATGCCGAGTCAGTATTGAGGATTAGAGAAAATCTGAACCAGCTGACTAGCGATCAAGACGACATCAAAGAACAGCTTCATTCGACTGCTGTAAGCAGCTGTACTGCAATCAGTTTTTGAGGGATCGCCGTAGTGCCTAGTAGTATGGTACATGATTAGGTCCATAAAGAGGCGACAAACAAGAATACAAAATCGAAAAAACGACCACTAACAAGAGAAGGCAGAAGAATTTGAACTCCAGTCATTAAAAATCTTCCATTCTCGAGAAAGAGGAAAAATATAAAAATTAAAGTAAAATTTAATAATTGGAAAAGTAGGATAGTTTTATTTAAAAATCCATGCAGAGTGTTTTATATTTACTTTTAGGAACCTTGCAGATGTTATACATGTTTTTTAACCAATCTTAAACTATATTATATTTAGGTAAATATCACGATATACATTTTCTTTAGTCAACCTTAAACTATATTATATTTAGGTAAATATCACATTTAATTAGATATAGAAGCAGATGTAATAATCTCAATAAAACAGGTTCAACTGTTGATCGTTGTTCTCTTCTTGTTTTGTATAACTAGTCTAAAATCTTTGAATTTTACGAAAAACGCGACAGCTTGGTATTTCTGATTCTACTAAACATTTTCATATTTTGAAAAGGGAGTTTTAACTTTAACATTATTTTTCTTGAAATAAAGAAATATATCTTAAAGTTGTTTTACATGGGCCGATTGAGATGATGAGGTGTAAGCTAACTAAAACCGAAATAAAAAATATTTTAACTTTTTTTGCTTTTTAGATATATTGAAAAAAGTGGGAAGATGCAAACCGTAAATTTAAGGGCACTGAAACGCAGTTTAGACTGTAGTAACAAACAATTTTTTTTTGTTTTTTACTTTTCGATCTACATGTGTGCCAATTTTTATAAGAATCCCCCAAAAATTGACGAAAATGGCGTTTTGCTGCCCGACTAGTAACTGAAGTTTAGGTAACAGTAGGACAATAAGTCATGCACCATATTTTGTAGCCCGAAAGGTACATCTGCACTCAAAAATCAAAATGGCAAAATATAACATAGATTTTTTTTTTATTTTGAAAAAACTCATTTAAGTATCTTAATCCCGTTTTAACGTTTAAATGATACGTTAAAAACGAAAAATTAAATTGAGGAGATCACCCTATAAATCAAGTCTGCTCAACAGAGACAGAAAAATTAAACTTTATAATTTGTGGGTGAGCACTTATCTGGTAAAACAAAAGAAATACTATGAAAAAATGTATATTGCTAACCTTTTTGAAATAAGCTTTCTTAGTGTTTAGTTGTTGGATAAGAAAATAATTTCTTGCAGCTGTCGTTACCAGGATACGGCTGTGTAATAAAGTCACGTGACCTGAAAAATCAAAATAGCTTATGAACTAACTGGAAAATCACAACTCTTTATACCCCTTTACAAGAAGCTAATTTGTTACGTAAACAAATAATTTGAAGCTGCTTCCTTTACTAATATATATCTCAACTAACTAGAGGGTCACAACCTTTTACACCTCATCAGAATAAACTTGGTTAGGACTAATTTGCTGCGTAAGAAAATAATTTGTAGCTGCAGCCGTTACCGAGATATGGCTATCTGGGCACTCGACACAAAAAGTAACATATCTCAGAAACTAACTAGGGGGTAACAAATTTTTATATCTCATTAGAATAAGCTCGGTTGGGGCTAATTAGTTACGTAAGAAAATAATTGGTAGCTGCTGCCATTAGTGATATATGTATTTTTAAGTAAGTCACATGACCTAAAAATTAAAGTATTTCAGGAACTAACTAGAGAGTCACAACCTTTTATACCTCATGGGAATAAGCTTGGTCGGTACTAATTTGTTACGGAAGAAAATAATTTGTAGCTGCCGCCATTACCGAGATATTGGCTATCTGGACACTAGACACTAACATACCATATCTCAGAAAGGGGGTCACAACTTTTTATAACTCATTAGAATAAGCTCGGTTGGTGCTAATTTGTTACATAAGAAAATAATTTGTAGCGGCTGCCGTTACCGAGATATGTCTTTTTAAGTAAGTCACGTGACCTAAATATTGAAATATTTCATGAACCAAGTAGTGGTTCACAACCTTTTATACCTTATCGGAATAAGCTTATTTGGTACTAATTTGCTACGGAAGAAAATAAAAAGTAACATATCGTAAAAACTAACTATAGAATCAAAACTCCTCTCATATCGTAATTTATTAAAAGCGATACATTTTAAATAAATAAACTCTTTATTATCAGTATTAGAGGGGTTCTCCATCAAAAATAAAAGTTTATTTTGTACTAGAATCGTGAACTTTGTTTTTTAATGTAACTTCTTACGTAACAAATTAGCACCATCCTAGCTCATTCTAATGGTTAGTTTCTGAGATATGTTACTTTTTGTGTCGAGTGCCCAGATAGTCATAGCTCGGTAACGGTAGCAGCTACAAATTATTTTCTTCCGTAACAAATTAGTATTAACCAAGCTTATTCCGATGAGGTATAAAAGGGTGTGACCCTCTAGTTGGTTCATGAATATTTCAATTTTTAGGTCACGTGACTTACTTAAAAAGACATATATCAGTAATGGCAGCAGCTACAAATTACTTTCTCACGTAACAAATTAGCACCATCCGAGCTTATTCTAATGAGATATAAAAAGTTGTATCCCCCTAGATAGTTTCTGAAATATGTTACTTTTTGTTTCGAGAGTCCAGATAGCCATATCTCGGTAACGGCAGCAGCTACAAATTATTTTTTTCCGTAATAAATTAGTACGAACCAAGCTTATTCCGATGAAGTATAAAAGGTTGTGTACCTCTAGTTAGTTCCTTAAGTACTTTAATTTTTAGGTCACGTGACTTACTTAAAATCATATATATTACTAATGGCAGCTGCTACAAATTATTTTCTTACGTAACTAATTAGCACCATCCTAGCTTATTCTAATGAGGTATAAAAAGTTGTAACCTTCTAGTTAGTTTCTAAGATATATTACTTTTTGTCTCGAGTGTCCAGATAGTCATATCTCGGTAACGGCATCAGCTACAAATTATTTTCTTACGTAGCAAATTAGCACCGTTAGAGCTTATTCTAATGAGCTATAAAAAGTTGTGACCCCCTAGTTAGTTTCTGAGATATGTTACTTTTTGTGTCGAGTGCCCAGATAGCCATATCTCGGTAACGGCAGCAAAGGGTTGTGACCCTGTATATGGTTCATGAAATATTGCAATTTTTAGGTCACGTGACTTACTTAAAAAGACATATATCAGTAATGGCAGCATCTACAAATTATTTTCTTACGTAGCAAATTAGCACCGCTAGAGCTTATTCTAATGAGGTATAAAAAGTTGTGACCCCCTAGTTAGTTTCTGAGATATGTTACTTTTTGTTTCGAGTGCCCAGATAGCCATATCTCGGTAACGGCAGCAGCTACAAATTATTTTCTTGCGTAACAAGTTAGTACCAACCAAGCTTATTCCGATGAAGTATAAAAGGTTGTGTACCTCTAGTTAGTTCTTTAAATACTTTAATTTTTAGGTCACGTGACTTACTTAAAAACATATATATCACTAATGGCAGCAGCTACAAATTATTTTCTTACGTAACTAATTAGCACCATCCTAGCTTATTCTAATGAGGTATAAAATGTTGTAACCTTCTAGTTAGTTTCTAAGATATATTACTTTTTGTGTCGAGTGTCCAGATAGTCATATCTCGGTAACGGCAGCAGCTACAAATTATTTTCTTACGCAGCAAATTAGTACCAACCAAGCTTATTCAGATGAGGTATAAAAGGTTGTGACCCCCTAGTTAGTTCATAAAATATTTCAATTTTTAGGTCATGTGACTTACTTAATGAGATAATATTAGTAAAGGAAGCAGCTTCAAATTATTTTCTTACGTAACAAATTAGCTTCTTGTAAAGGGGTACAAAGAGTTGTGATTTTCCAGTTAGTTCATAAGCTATTTTGATTTTGAGGTCACGTGACAGCCATATCCTGGTAACGACAGCTGCTAGAAATTATTTTCTTGTCCAACAACTAAAGACTGACAAAGCTTATTTCAAAAAGGTTAGCGATATACAGTTTTTCATAGTATTTCTTTTGTTTTAGCAGATAAGTGCTTACCCACAAATTATAAATTTTTATTTATCTGTCTCTGTAAAAAAAATATTTTTCTTCTTATAAAAATAATGATTTTTATACTTTTAAATCAGCGTTTGCAACATGCTGATGTTTTTAATGTATCATTTAAACGTTAAAACGGGATTAAGGTACGTAAATAAGTTTTTTCAAAATAAAAAAAATCTATGTTATTTTTTGCCATTTTTATTTTTGAGTGCAGATGTATACCTTTCGAGCTACAAATTATGGTGTATGACTTATTGTCCTACTGTTACCTAAACTTCAGTTATGGGTTGGTCTCCCTAGCTTAATGGTTAATTTAAAGGGGTCTCAGTTTTCTCGGTAACGGCTGCCTCTACAAATATTATTCTTTGGTAACAAATTAGCAACAAACTAGCTAAAAATTATGGCATAATTATTTTTGTGGCTCTTTATTTTAGCCACCCATAAAATAGGAATTAGTTTCGTAAATATTTCTTTTGGAAATAAAAAGAAATCTATGTTATTTTTTGCCATTTTTATTTTTTAGTGCAGATATACCCTTCGAGCTACAAATTATGATTAAGTTAGAGGGGTCCCATTTTCTTGGTAACGGCTGCAGCTACAAATTTTAGGTTTCTTTAAAATATTTACCAGTACTTGAAAATCTACTGTGTCTCAAAAGTGCCAGCCATATATCTGAGTTTATTGTAGCAGGGCTTGTGTGATATGGGTTTAGATTATTTTATAGAAAAGGTTTTACGCGTTTTAATAATTTACAAGAAACCGGAATTAATTAATGTTTTTTAAGTAAATTTTAACGTAACGCTATTCTTCACATTTCTCCCTATTTTAATTCAAATAAAGTTCTTATAGAAGATCTTTATTTGGACCTAAAATTTTGTAATTTAATGCTCTCTGTGGTTACGCGTGCTTTATTATATGTCTAACAACTAGATTTCTTTAATTTAAGCAGCTGATAAACTTTTATTTATTAATTCGATCAAAATCACAGTTTATCTTGAATCGACTTCTTCTATTTAAAAATTTAATTTGTGCATTATCTGAGGTATCAATTTTTAATTGATACCCTACAAGCAGGGTCTCGAAAGTTTTATGACAGTTAATTAACTTATTTTTATTTTTTTTTTAAATTTCACAGACAGACAAACAGTGGCAATTCTGAACTATTATCATAAGATTAATCAGATCTAGATTCACTGGGTCTCAACCCTACCATTTGTGTGTCATATTTTTGTGTTAAGTTAGTTATACAAAAAAACTCTTGTTGAATCCTAATCGAATTTTAGTTCATTTTATCGTTTTAAGTATATTTTAAGAAGCCTTAATAAAGTGTTGAATTTTGTTTAAGTAGATTTAAATTTTGCTCTTCAATAAATTTAAGTGGAATGATTTGTTTCAAGTTAAATTTTTATTGCTTGATTTATCTTTCTTTTGTTTAAGGTAAACCTATAGTTTAAGATTCTGAACCTGTAATAACTATTATATGTTTTGAAAACAATGAAAATATGTTAAACTATTTTATTCTTTTTAGTCTTAATTAGAACATTTTTTTTCTTTAATACACCCATAATGAATTTATGAACTTTAAAGTATATTTGAGTAGTGTCTATTAAAAATTATAATAAAGCATTTCTATATTTCCCTATTTTCTAGTCACATAAGGTATTATACCTACTACATGCTTCTTTCATTTAGAATTGAACTTGAAATATGATATTAAAGGCCCGTGGCGTGCTCTTGGGTAAACATAAACCCTAACCTATCGTAACTAACTTAAGAGGGTCCCAGTGACCTATATTTATTTAGTTATATGCCTTTTTAAGCGAGAGATATATTTCATTGTTTTTGTGTATTCTCATTTTCAAAATCACGTCCCGATACTTGATCACTGTTTTTTTTTAAATTAGACTCAGAAGGTAAGATCCCAAAAATATTTAAAAGATCCAAACCTTTAAAAAAATCCAAAATATTTACGAATATACGTACATACCTAGAAAATTATTTTACCATAATGAAAATGGAGAAAAAAAAATAAAAAAAAACAATCAATACAAAAATAAATTTAAAAAAAACAATACAATATCATTATATAGTGCTCTCCAACTTTTACCTCATACGGCGGTTCTTCAACTCAATTCGACTGTTTTATCTTCGATCTCTGCCTATTTTGTGTTGGGTTACAGGACTAATCATGCTAGTCATCGATATATTCGTTGGTACGTCGATGGTGCTGATGGAACTAACACAAGTACTCATTTTCTTGTATTTTCAATCTAGAAAGTTTCTTCTTACATCATCACCATAGTTTATCAGAACATTTTAATTTTTTTTCACTTACACTATTTATAATTACTTTGATAGTTTTCTTTTCTTTAAAATCTTTCACTTTAGACAAAAAAAAAGGTTCCATTTCCTAGCCATTTCCATAGGTTTTGCTGACAGCCCTCACTTTATAATTTTTTAAACTTTATTTTGTGTCAACATCTTGCTGGTTTATTTAAAACAATTTTATCTCCCAAATTTTTTCGTTCGTTTCTCGTGACCGCTGTTTTATACCGCATGGAGTTTTTTTTGTCAATCTCACATCGTTCTCCTGTTCCTCAAAATCAATCTGTTTTGAATATTCCTCAAAACTTTGATCAATCCTAATTGCTGTATAAAAGTAATTTACTATCTCCGAAGAGCATTACCATAAGGTTCTAAAACCACTGAACAGGTAAATTCTTTGCTGAAATTATTTCTAGGATATATATCGTTATGGAGGTACAACTACATCTTATCTAAATCTTAAAATGTCTCTTTGATCAACTACTCTCATACCATCAAACTTTTTGTTTAATTTCGGAAGTTGTAGGACCTACAACCCTTCCGAATTCAAATAGTTTCTGACGAGCAATGTCTTAACTAAATAAACTTCAAAACAATTTCTTTTAATTTAAGAAATCTTTTAATTTTTATGTAGTTGCCTTTCAAACGTTCCTAAACTTTTCTTTAACACCGTCAAAATTTCTTTGTCACACATATTTTTAACACTCTGGGCCAACGCATAGAATAACTACCTACAGGGCAATTTATATCACTTTTTCTCTTATTGGAAATTCATGCGTTCCACTTCCTTCTCGTCTTTCGCTCTTTTCAGTGTAGATTCTGAACGTCCTGTAGCATTGTACATTTTTAACATTTTTCTACACTTACGCTATTATTTTTCTTTCGGAGTACTTTTTTTTTGGTAGGGCAATCAATCATACTCATGGTTCAGTACGTTCTTAAGACAGACGCCAACTGTCCCAACACTAGTCCTCAGTTATTGGCGCGTAACAAAGAACTCGGATTGTTTAAAGCTTCCCAAAAAAAACTTATTCAACTCCTTTTCTCAGACTGCTTGCGTTTTTCAAACTGTGCAGCAATCTTCTAGTACAAAGTGGAAAAAACACAATTTTTATTTCCTCTTTCATCAACAAATATTTTCTTCTTAAAGGCGTACACAATGCCAATTTCCTCTCATAAAGGCTTACACAACGCCAATTTCCTGTCATAAAGGCTTACACAACACCAATTTTCTCTTTTAAAATGCGTCAATCAATAAGTCAATGAATAAGTCATTGCTAGTTTCGTCAAACAAAACCATTTTTAAAGACGTACACAACACCTTCCCAATCAATATAAATTCCATCTTGCCTTTTGTTAAAATGCCAGAGTACTCTAAAATTTGCCCTATGTTTTAACTAATTTTGGTCACTGTACGTTTCTTTAAATGATGACTTCTTGGGTATATTCATGATACTAAAATGGCTAAAACAAGCATTCTATTTTCTTCATATTCATATTTGTGTTGAGGAATTTGACGGACATTACATCTACTGATACGATTCTCACTGCCTATCATTCCCTTTTCATGTCTCATATTTCTTATGGCCTGTTAGTGTGGGGACATTCGGTTCATACGGACAGAATATTTGCGTTACAGAGAAAAGTGCTAAGGGTGATTTTCAAACTCCGTTATCGAGATGATGTAAGGCCAATCTTTATTACAAAAGGTCTATTTACCTTACCCTCGCTGTACATTTTTGTATGTCTTAACTATGTTAAAAACAATATTACTGACTACCAAATCCAAAATAATTTTCACAGATATAATACGAGGCAATCACATTTAATTAGAATTGAGTTCACTCGCTTGAATCATTGCCATTACTCGAAAAACTATTACGGACCGTCATTGTACAATAAACTACCTGAACATGTAAAAAATTTAGAAAATAAAGCATTTAGTGGGTACATAAAAAAGCTTTGTTTAAAAAAAGCTTTTTACGATATTGGTGAATTTCTTTCACTTGACTTTAGAAACTATGACTAAGGTAAATAACAATACCTATAATAAATCAGAGTTTTCTCTGGAAGTTCTAAGAAATTTTTATTTTTTTTTTAAGACAAATGTATTAAATATTATTGTTAAATTTTAATAAGCACTATCTTAGCTTTTATGTGAGATAAATTATGTATTTATTTATTTATTTATTTTTTAAAGTTTACAAATGTGTACTGATGACAAAGCCATAAAATCAAATTGTATTTTCTTGGTGAATAAACGATATTCTATTCTAAGCGATATTCTATTCTATTCTATTCTTCAAAAATTTCTGAACACTTATTATCCTATCATTAGTAAGTTTAAGCTCTATCTATTCAAATGATATCGTATTTGTCTGTTAAACTGTCTTCGCTGATATTTTTTCTTTACTCTGCACTGTCTGTAAAAACTTTTCTGATTTTTTTTTTCAAAAAAATATTTTGTTTTTTAAATCATCCCCTTACAGAAAATCATCATGACACCAATGTGAAGATCGGCCCTTAGGCCCTTAAGGGTTATTTCTAAAGTTCGAGAGGATAACTTTTAACTCCTTTAGAGACGTCACAATTTTTGACAATGTTGAGCATGAGCGTTTTAATGTGCATAGTAATCTTGAATATTGGGATGTATAAATAGACAACTGGATTTATTTTTTAATAAAAACATAATAAATATTTTCAAAATCTTCCGTTAATATTAATTCCTTCACTCATACATGTGTTTGTATCGGTTAATGAATATCCATAATACAAACGTCCTAATCCTAACCAATAAACTACATGAATTTTCCTAACATTATTATTATTTAATTGTTACGTTCTGGGTCTGTCGTATTTTATGTGGCTCAAAATATTTTCGTGGCAGTCATTTTGATTACTTTTTAAATTAAACTGGACACTTTTACTCCTGCTCCATTTTTCACTATGTAAGTCACTGCTTTTTAGAGCTGATTTATAATTAAAACTGATACTTAGAAATTCATTAAAGACTGATCTTTGAAACTATTTTTCAATATCTCCCCAATTCCTCTTCCGCAAGCTATTTTATAAGGAATCAATGTGGGTAGGTCCCTACCCAAATTTTAAGCCCAACCCAGAATCTTATTTTTCAGACGAACTATTGCGACATATCTCGTCTTTTTGGCGTCAAGTAGAAATTCTTGCGCAAGAATATTGTATTAAGGTACGAAAAGTGGATTTTTTCGAACTGCGGATGCTGACGACAGAGAATATTGCGCATTTTTCCAGAAAAATGCCAGTGACCCGAAAACACCAGACTCCTCCCTAAATTGCTTGACATCGGCGCATAACGTAGTTTTTCTAATGATTCTAACCCTTTCCAAGTTATTAAACTCCTCCCAATTTTAGGTTGACCGGTCTTAAGCAGGAGATTATTTGCTATACTTTAGTTCATTTTTAGAAGCGTTTTTATTTTTCATTTAACTTTAGCCTGAAATAGGTTTTTTTAAAATATTTACCAGTACCTAAAAATCTACTGTGTCTCAAAAGTGCCAGCCATATATCTATATATATATATATACTATTCTTCACAATGGGTGTGGTTAACTCCTTTTATAGAATATTCAATTGAATTGATTCAGCAATCGTTTTGCCAATAAGCCAGTTCCATACTTTAAATCCCTTATCAGTATTGATGTTTATAAAGTCTAGAAAGTTCTGAGAGGAATTAATTGTTAAATGCACTCACAACTTTAGATAGATTATAATTATTGTTGAAATGACTCACGTAGTCAATGTTTAGGTTTTTTCGTGTTATTGGACACGCCAAAAGTATAAAATTGCTTAATTATATTATGAATTTGGATAAATTTAGGACGTTTATTGTTTAGGAGGTCATTCGATCCGCCTACATAATCATCCCTACCATAATTCTGAACCGATAAATCAAGGCCAGACAAAACTTTGTCAAAATGTGCGCCTAGTTTTATGGTGGGTTCTATCTTTATGTTTATAGGGTTTAGATCCATGATCGTCTGAAATAATGAGAAGTCTTCCAGTTTTTTAATTAGCGTGTGTAGTGGACCATCTCTATAGAGGAAAAAATTATTTTGTAAATTTTTTACCCCCCCCCCACGAATGTTTCTATTAGGTCAACAACATTTTGTGTCAAAATTTGAGATCACTCGGATAATGTTAACGCGTGCCGCCTGCACGTGAAAATTCTGAGAAAATAGGATTTTCAACTCAGATTAAAACCATGATTCATTAAAATTTTAAAACAGCAAGTACTTTTATACAATAATAATCCCTTGCCATTAACACCTGCTTTTCTGGTATAGTTTTTATTATTATAATAGTATTATTTTGTTTGTATTATGGTTTCAGTTAGCGAGTATACTTCAAAGTGAAAACATTAAAGTTGTCTGTAAAAATGTTTACTAAGATACCTTTACGAAAGGATTGTTCCGTTTATTTAATTGGATACTATACGTCGCAAATTGTTGACAATAAATTGTCTTCTATTCGGCAAGCATTACTAGTTTTATTTTACAACATGCGCGAAGTGAAACTTAGTTTACGTGAAAGTGCCACTTTAACTATTAAAGAAGTTTCTGTTTCTGGAATAAGGCTCGCATTCCGACACGTAGAGATGACCATTGTATCGAGAGGCTTGAGAAGTTATATTTGGTGTGGAGGACTCTACAAAATTCAGGTAAAAAACCAAGATTAAGCGCAAAAGAACAAGCTTTTATTGCAAAACTTGATGATTTATTTGATATTTCACATGCAAATGCTTTAGAACTGATGACAATAAATAAAGATAAACACTTTTTAATTAACCAAAGAAAAAAAGGACGCCCTGGTTATATGCATGGGATCGATTATCAACTTGCCTCCAAAGTGGAAGCAGTTATAAAAAAATCAGAAAAACTATCTGAAAGATTAGAAAAAATAATCAAGAAAAATCCAAATTATTCTTCATCCTCATCAAGTAGCAGTTCTAGCAAGTCCAGTATTTATGAAAAAGAAATTGCTGAAGTCCAAGAAAAGATTTCGGAAGAAAAGTTTGGTCCATCAGATCCAAAAAAACCAAGACTTTATGGAAAATGTAACATTATCACTCCAAAAATAATAGCTGCATTTGATGCCTGTAAAATCAGTGATAGATATGGTGTTCTTATTTTAACAGCCGCAGCAGAAGAATTAGGATTTGATGTTGCAAGTTTGTCTATCAGCAGGACCACTTTAAGACGCACTAGACAAGGCATGCGTAAAGAGAGGTCTTTAAAATTAAAAACAATTTTTGGGACTCAGGGTTGTCGGCTCTGGTAGTCCATTGGGATGAAAAACTTTTGCCTTCTTTAACTGAATTAGAAAACGTCGACAGGCTTGCTGTCTTGGTTACCAGTGGAAATATTGAGAAACTTCTTGGAGTTCCCGCTTTGCCAAATTCAACAGGAAAAGAGCAGGCCGCTGCAGTGTACGACATGTTGATCGAGTAAAATTTAGATAGTAAAGGGGTTGGGCTATTTAAATGGGGCAGCTAGAATTTTGCAACAAGATCTTTTGTATTTTCCATGTAGGCACTATATATTTGAAGTTGTTTTAGAAAGTGTCTTTGACATAAAAATACCTTCTTCATGTGGTCCAAACGTCATCTAGTTTAAACGTTTTAAAGAGTTTTGGCCCAAAATAGATCAAAATAAGGTAAACATTAGAATGCAAAACGAAAAAATGAAACAAATTTTACAGCCTTTCAAAGCTGAGATTGCTAAGTTTATAGATTTCTGTCTAACAGTCCAACAGCCACGGGATGATTATAAAGAACTTCTATTGCTTCCTAAAGTTTTCATAGATGAACACCCCTCTAACCTCACCTTCTACCGCCCAGATGCATTTCACCATGTACGCTGGATGTCTAAAGCAATTTATTGTCTTAAAATGTATTTATTTCAAGACCAATTTAAATTAACGCAAAAAGAAAAAACAGGCATCTCAGATATATGCCTTCTTATTATAAGATTTTATTTTAAAGCATGGTTCAATGCACCTTGCGCGTATAAAGCACCTTTGCATGATTTAGAGTTATGTCGAGAACTGATTGCGTAAACATGTTGACAAAGAAATATCGAAAGTAGCAAGTAACAAAATAGCAAATCATTTGTGGTACCTAAATCCCGTCAATGTGTCTTTATCTTTCTTTGATAAGTAGTCCAAGCAATCTATCCAAGTTCCAATGCTTTAGTTCGGAATCGGAGCGGACAGGATGAAACTTTAAGGGCAGTTAGGGCCTATAAAAAGAAGCTCAAACCCAAGTTTTAGACTTCATCCCCCGGGAGGTTTTTCCGCCATCTTGGATTTAGGGGATCATTTATTTTTCGCGATTTACGGCTTAAATATGCTGTTTACGGAAAAGTATGCCCAGTGATTTATTGCAGATAATAAGATTCTCCATCGAAACTGTGGGCATAAAAAAATTCATAAATTCATTATTTAAACAATTATGATCTTTTTGGTGAAAAATTTAGAGGTTGAACTACAGTTTTTTAACTTTTTTAGCCTTTCTGTGCCATTTATGAAAAAATATAATCAGGAGATAAATGTAGACCTTGAAAAGCTCTACAATATTTATCTCTTAACTTTTTTGCGCATCATACTTCATTTTCGCAGTGCAGCACACCAAATTCGCGCGCGCTCACCCTCAGCGCCTGAAAGTCGAGCATGGTGCGGCTGATATTATAAACCGAATCTCGCAGAACTACTTTGGTAAGAGAAAGCTTAATGAAACTTTGTGGGTAGTTTGGGTACATAAGCGAGAAGATAAATCCACGTTTTCGACTTCATACCCCCAGAAGTTTTTCCGCCATCTTGGATTTGGGTGTACGGGATAATAAGATCCCTTATCGAACTATGTGCATTAAACAATTATTAAATGCATTATTTAAACAATTACGAGCATTTTAGTGCAAACTTTATTGTTTGAAGTACAGTTTTATATTTTTCTAGCTTTTATGGATTCAACGATATGATATCAAGTTGAACACGGTAACTTGTTTCTTGCAATGTTTATCATTTATATTGAATATTATTTATAGTCATTCATAGTGTATATAGCCGTGAAAGTACAGTATATTATTTCACGTAAAAACTTTTTGGCGTGGAATGACGAAATTTGTTTGGCGTGGAATTTACCTCTCTTCAGATTTTTCAGACATGTTTTTCAAGAGATTATGTTAATATTGTGTAGTTTTCATAGTGCACCTGCTCTGACGGAAAATTTTAGAGATAAAAAACCTATTTCGCCGTTGACTGTGGAAGTGTGAGCATCTTCCAGATCGCTTTCAATATGAACGAAAACGCGGAAAATTGTTTTATTTGCGATAAGTGCCTTAATTTGTCCAAAAATATTGATGTGAAAACAAGAGGCATACAATCGTTGCTTCAATCAGCTGAAATAAGAGGTAAGACAACAAGTTACAACTAGAATAACACTATTTATATATAATAATTCTCATTATTTGCATGTTTCGAAGTAATTACATAATTCTTAATGTGTAAAAAAATTGATACAATTGGAATTAATCAATTCTTTGAGGTGTTCGTTTTTTCAGAGTATCAATCGACGCTTCATGTACGTGCATCAATTACATATCTACGCGAATATTTATAAAATTAGTCAGAAAATTGGTTCAAAACGTGTACACATTCACTAAGGTGAATTTTATCTGAACGCTAACTTGTGCCTGCAGAAGCATATTTTTTTTCATTTTAATAAGTTGTGAATTTATCATTAATTCGGTCTGTCATTTTTCGCGAACTCGAAAACCACAATAAAAATAACTCAGGCACGAGGAATTGTTGTCAAGGGTTAGTATAATCTGTGAAAAAATCTAGAAGGCTCTGTACCAATCCTTTTTATGTGTGTCGGAACCTACAAAACCCCGTTAATTCAGAATTAAATGTCTCCATGCAATAATTAATGATAAATTCCCATCCCTGAAAGCACACGATCATGCGAATTTCGTGTGAATTCTTCGCAACGAACAATTTTATGCGAATTTCATGTAAAATAGCAAAGCGTGCTTTCAGGGATGTTTTTATAAATATCTCTCGAAACGTCCTCCCTTACTGGTGCGCAGCCCTTTATAATTTTTATCTTGCTATTTACTACTGAGTTCTTCATTTCTTTACTAAGGTGACACCATCAAGCATCGTTTTCTACAAGATCTTATTTCCGATACATTACAACGACACACTACAGCTAAAAAACTATAAAAATGCGATCTTAACCCCTGAATTTTTTTTACTGAAATGCTCCTCATTGTGTCAATAATGCATTTCTTAGTCGTTTTATACACGGTTCGATAAAAAATCTTATTATCTACATTAAAGAATTAGACCGTAGACAAATGCAACTTTAAATCCAAATGGCGCATAAACTTATCGGGAAATTAAGTTAAAAACTCGGATTCGAATTCTCACTAACGTTTTCGAACTCCTTGCAACGTTTCATTTTACGCTTTCTTATTTTAGAGCGATTCTAGGAGTCAGTTTATGATACCACTCGTACCACATTCGACTCACAGGCGCTGGGAGTGAGAGCGCCCAAATTTGGAGCGCTGCATTGCGAAAATGAAAAGTGATATGTTAAATGTACAACTTTTCAAGACTTATCTTTTTGCACTAATTATATTTTATGATAAATGATAAATTGTAGCTGAAAAAATTAAAAACTGTACTTCAAACTCCAAATTTTACACTAAAATAATGGTATTTGTTTAAATAATGCATTTATTAATTGTTTAATGCACATAGTTCGATAAGGGATCTTATTACCTACAAGAAATGACTGGACCTACTTTCCCGTAAATTGCATAATTAAGTCGCAAATCGCGAAAAATAAATGCACCCCCAAATCCAAAATTGCGGAAAAACCCCTGGAGGGATGAAGTCTAAAACGTAGATTTATCTTCTCGCTTATGTACCCAAACTACCCACAAAGTTTCATTGAGCCTTCTCCTATACCAAAGTAGTTCTGCGAGATTCGGTTTATAATATCAGCCAGCAGGCGCTGGGGGTGAGCGCGCGCGAATTCGGAGCGCTGCACTGCGAAAAGGAAGAATGATACGCAAAAAAGTTAAGAGATAAATATTGTAGAGCTTTTCAAGGTCTACATTTATCTCCTGATACATTTTTTCATAAATGGCACAGGAAGGCTAAAAAAGTCAAAAAACTGTAGTTCAACCCCTAAATTTTTCACTAAAATGATCATAATTGTTTACAGATTGAATTTATGAATTTTTTAATACCCATAGTTTCAATGGGGAATCTTATTATCTACAATAAATCACTGGGCATACTTTTCCGTAAACTGCATATTTAAGCCGCAAATCGCGAAAAATAAATGCACCCCTAAATCCAAGATGGCCAAAAAACGTCCAGGGGGATGAAGTCTACAATTTGGATTTAAGCTTCTTTATATAGGCCCTAACTACCCTCAAAGTTTCCGCTCCGATTCCGAACTAAAATTCTAGATTGCTTGGACTAAAGACATTTCGATAATTACAATGGGGGCTATGGTAGAAGCTTTAAAAGAAGTAAAACCAAATGAAGAGAGCATTAAACGTTTAATATTAAATGCCATTAACGACATTAAAAATAAGAAAATTGAAGACTTTATACGCCATGAAAGTAAGATGTTTTTTAATAGATTAATCTTACCTACGGACTTTTTAAAAACTGATCCTAAAACTTGGAGCAAAAATGCTTCCTATCAGCAATGTTTCGAAGTTATTAAAAAACTTAAAGTTGTAAATGATACAGCTGAACGAGGCATCAAGTTTATCAGTGAATATAATCCAATTTTAACAAAAGATGAAGAACAAAAACAATATTTGCTCCAAGTTGTATTAGATTATAAATCACGTTCCCCAAATGTTAACAAGGAAACCCTTTCCCAAGTTTTTGTGTAAGGTAATAGTTTTAGACATTGGAGGCCTGGTCGTAATGAAGTGAGAAACAAAAACGCTTTGTCCGATGTGCCACGAGTGTTACTTTCATTTTTATTTGCGGACACGAGATTCATTTTGTTGTAATAGTTTTAGTCTGATTGACATCATGTAATGTATTTTTTTAACAAAATAAAACTTAACTTTAATTAATAAATAATTTCTTTTTAATTTATTAATTTCCTTATTCGTTAGTAACTTTAAATTGCCTATGGGGCTTAATGAATAGTAAAGAATCTATATACAATTTGTAATATCTCAGAAACAATCAGAGCAATGATGTTTAAAAACCACGTCTGAACAATCCAATGCAATTTGCAAAAGATCGCCCGGCGACACGCTATTCCATAAAGCTAGGTCGCTTATTTTGTTATGGGTTTATTTTTTCATAAAATGGAACCATTTTGAGGGGTGAGAGGTAAAATTTTCGAAAGTCGCAAAAGATTATCCGGTGTATCATTTGATAAAATTTGACGACCACATGTAGTATTAGTGCTTTTTGTAGTTTGTAGAGCATATGATGAGATTTCTGACTTCCGTTCTTCTATGGAGCTCTGCAGCTCGTTATTTAGATGCTCCAGGTTTTTAACTCTGTCAATTAATTTTTCATTTTGTAAAAGAGTTTCGCTGATTTGAACTTCTTTATTTCTAATGTCATTCTTATATTTTACGTTGGTCTTCTTAATACATTGTTTATGATTCTTAGCCTCTAATAGTTTTACTCGCAGATCTTCTATAGTTTTAAGAAGTCCGGCAGTCTTTCTGTTGCAGCTTTTTGCGATCTCCTCTGCTTCGTCGATTAACCTCTGAGAACCTCTTACTAGTCTTTTAATGTGGTGTAACGAAGTTACTAATTTTTTTTATTTATTTTAGCTTTTCTTTTCTTTTTAGGTACTTCATGTCTCATAATTTCTGTAATTTCTGTGACGTTTTATTATTTGCTACTCTTGGACTCTAGACATCGCTTTGACTCGCCACGTTTCCCTTTCCTGCTATGCTGCACGGTCAGCGAGCTACACCCTACCGCTTTGCGCGCACAGCCTGCTCGACGGGAGTATGGTAGGTGGGGATACGCAAGGCTATTTAAAGCGATGTTGGGCGCGTTTCATGGCATTCATTCTACCGACCTCCCGCTACAAACAACTCCTCCGACCGACCGACCAGTAAACATCACCTGCCAGAACCCGAACGGTAAGCACCTGACCAGTATAGCGGGGTTTTCTATACATACCGTAAAATGTAGTTTTCCGTATGGTAAGTAGAGGTGAGATGGGTTACCGCTGGCTCGGAATACGGGTAACACATCTCTTTCTCTAGCACCAGGCAAAGCTATTAATGGGTTTGTCTTGCGCTGTCTGACCGTTCAAACCGATCAGGTGAGATGGGTTACCGCTGGCTCGGAATACGGGTAACACATCTCTCTCTCTAGCACCAGGCAAAGCTATTAATGGGTTTGTCTTGCGCTGTCTGACCGATTAGTGAGTGAGAGGGAGACAGTACTATCGCTGGATCGGATTATCTTTAGGACTTTCCCTCTCTGCATCTCTCTCTAACACACGGTTTGACAGCGTATGGAGTAATTCATTGAGAAGTAGCGCCATCGGATCGTTTATTTAAGCATGTGACGACAAAGGCACTGTAATTGGAGGTTAGGTGTATTATCGCTGGTTCGGAATACGGGTAATACATCTCTCTCTCTAACACATGGCCAAACTACCTGTGTTGTTTGACCGGTTAGTGAGTGAGAGTGAGACACTGCTATCGCTGGATCGGATTACCTTTAGGACTGTCTTTTCCTCTTTGCATCTCTCTCTAACACACGGTGGAACAGCATATGGAGTGATTTATGGAGTAGTGGTGCTATAAAGGTATCTTTGTCTGACACACTAATTTCTTATTTCTCTAAACCTGCTATGAATTCTATATATGTAAATTCCGCTATGTTGGGGGTGCCGTATTAAGGCGCTTTCTACCGTTAACATTAAATATCAACTATGTTGGGAATTTGGAACCTTTGGTTGCACTAAAACAAAATTATGACCGGTCTTAAATTAGTATATCAATCCGGTAACACAATAAGAAGCTTACTAGGAAATCCCAAGGATAAAACTACAGTTCTAGAAAAAAGTGGAATTTACGAAATTAGTTGCATGGATTGTGATAAAAAATATGTTGGCCAAACGAGACGCTCTATTCAAACACGTTTTAAAGAACACTTAGCACACTTAAAATACGGAAGAACAGAAAAGTCAAGTGTGGCCGAGCATGCTTTTGAAAACAATCATAGATTCACATTAGATAACCTAAAACTTCAAAAAAGTGTACCAAACAAAAGACTTTTGAATGCATATGAAAGTATGGAAATCATTAAATCCAGAAATAGTTTAAATAAAGATAGAGGACCTATCCCGTTTAGTACACTTTATTCTTTGGTTGAGGGGAGGTAGGATTAAAAATCGTGATCAATCACAATTTATTAGTCTTATCTCCGCCCACTAAAGGATTGTATATAAGATAGAGCGTAGATTAATTTAGTTCATTGTTTATCGTCTCCTGATGATGCTAACGTTGTTAGCGAAACGCGCGTCGAGTGCAAAAAAGTGTAGTTTTGGTTTGTGGAAAACAATCATAATTTTGTTTTTGTATTAAATATCAAATACCGGGGTTTACCGTAAACGTTATGAGTCATGCAAGTTACCGATTATTTCTAAGATTTTCCGTCCTTTTCTATTGTATACCGTTGAATGCTAAATAAAGAGACCTGTTGATAATAAATTAATAAGTTATAATAAATCCGCCATGTTGGAAAATTGGTTGTTTTACTCGTGTTACTTAGGGTAAGAATCGAGACAGCTAGACCCCTGGTTTAACCGTCTCCACTGTTTAAAAGCTACCCGACGCTGTGGGCCCTCTACCACATAAATCCAGAGGGTGGCGCCCGAGATGCCTGTTGGATTATCTCTCAGAGGAGTAGTTAATCCAACAGAAACCGATACCTACCGCTTTAAAACGTAAACAACGTTACAGTGGTTATCTTTGTGTTTTACTTCACTCCGCAAGCCAGTTATTTCATTTTTTAGGTTTTGAAGGGTGTTTTAAACTTCTAGGTCCTTTTTTTCATAAACAACGTCTTTTTGCATAGCTTCGTATTTTAGTTTTTCCACTTCTAAAAGTGAAATCTTGCCGTTTTTGTCTCTTAATTTTGAATTAAGAAGTTCTAGAGTATCTTGATTAGTATTTTGGATATATAATTCGCTGCAAGCTTTTGAGCAAATAATTTTATGTTGGTCAAGTTACTGGTAAATAGTTCTTTTAGAGCAACTTTTATAATAAACACAATAGCAAACTATGCAAAATAATTGTTTTATTTCTTTTGTGGTTTTATTCTTCCAACATTTGAAATCCATGATGTTTACTTTTATTTGCGATGCAGGATATATTAGATTTAATAATGATAGTCAGGCATCAATAATTCCAGTTCAGGAGACGCCTTTCATCTTATTGATAAAACATCTTTGATCAGTGTCTCGCATATTGCTTAGATGTAAATACGCTTTCGTACCATGCTGATACAGCGCTTGGCGAGTTTCGAAATAACGAATGCAGCTATTGGCTATTGGCTAGGTGGCCAGATCCCGCCTCGAAAAAAAAGAGGCGAGAAATTTTTTTATTTATTTAGGAGTAAAATTTGTTCCAGAACAGCCCCCAATGCTGTGTTTTTCCACTACTATAGAAGTGTTGTTCAAAAGCTTTCTGTGCAGACACCACACATCTTTTTACCAGGTCTTATGTTCACGAAAATAGAGTTTAAAATGGTAGTTATAAAGTAAACAAACAAAAAGCTTATTTTAAGGTTAGAATGAATGAATGAATTAAGGTTATGAAGAATGATTAAAAAAATTAAAACAATAATAAACGCTAGGGGGTAACCACTAGTTCAGAAAATGTGACGTGATTGCCAATTTTCTTGAATTATCAGTGATTGCAGGTGACTGCCGAGAGATTTCTAAAGATTCCGAGGGACTCTTAAGGTCTGCAAGCCAGAATTTGGTGAGTTTTAGGTAGTTGCAGAGGCTGCAAGGGACTGCGAACGTCTAAGATTTATGACATGATTGACAACGGTGGTTACCCCCTAATAAACATATAAAAATATAAAAAAAAACCATTATAAGTGCGATAACTTTTTTTAAAGGAAATTTTACGCTAATTTAAAAAATCAGGTAAAAAGTAGGTTATTCTATACGAAAAATACCAATTAGTGTTATATCTCAAAAACTAAACGTAACATAAAATCCAGTTTGACAAATAAACTACTTTAAATTATCTATCAAAAAGAAAGTTACGCCAAATATAAATTTTCATGTATAAAAGCCAAATTCTAAAACTCATATTTTCCAAAAAAACCCCGTAGCTTAAAAAGGGTTTAGATACTGACATGCGGTTTTTATTATTATTAATTTCTTAAAAATCGAGCTCAAAACATGTGTACTAGTTTTTAGCCATCTCCATGTTTTTCCAAGGGTATCGAGGGAAATCTTGCATAAGACGCCTGGTCTAACCGTCCAATCCACTGCCCCGACAGAGTCTCATTCCACTGTCCGGGCAGCCCGGGTAGTGTGGGGTTTCTACCGACTAAAACCCCCGGTTGTGGCTCCGACCAGCCTGATGGCTGCCCAGAGTCACTGTACTGCAGCCATTATTGGCTTAATGTGCACCCTTTGATTCAAGTGTAACCACTCCATTAGATTTATCCTCTATACGAGTTTGTACGGGGGTCCTATTTTCGAAACCATACGAAATTATTCGCCTGCGACTACTTCCGTCTCTTCCTATACCGTACAGAATAGGAGTCAAAAGATATGCTGATATGCTGATTCATGGGAAGTACGTGAAAGAATAACCGGTTTTTCATGCGAAACAACACGAATGCCCCCCACCAGTCGAACTCGAACATAGTCCACACATACTGTCTTATCTTTCGCCTCTCACTTCACACGGTATAGAAAGAGACTGACTTAAAAATTGACTATTATTTAGTACACGGATATTTTCGTATGGATTCGAAAATCAGACCAAAGGTCCTTAATCGAGCAGTTCCTAGTGGTTATTGGTTCTAGTTCAACTTCCCCATAGGGTTATACCGCCTACATTCGGTCGCCAGAGCCTCGTCTGTTTTAGATACCACGAGAGGGTGGGGTTGGTATTTGGATAAGAGAGGCTAGAATTCTGATGTATTAGCATTATATTGATCGAAAATCTCTGGTCCCACGCTTGATGCGAGTATGGTCTTCAACTGTTCTAAGCAGATATGAAGTCTGCATTATATTCGCATCACTATCCCTTGCTCCCCCGCCATTTTCCTGAGAAATACCAAAAGCCACCCAATCCCCTCGAATTAGCACCATCCAGTACAACACATGGCTATTGATTTTAGAAATGCACCAAATTATAAAAATTTTCGCCAAAAATGTAAAACTGCTCTTCTTGACCTCACATTTTACTCGGTTGAATTGTTCTTGAGACATTGGTGTTAATATTCGTATAGTTTATGTTTGTCCCGAATAAATTGTGCATTGTAATTTTTGACTTAAACATGATATTCATGTTGGCAATTTTATTTTATGGTCCTGACTTTTTAATTTTATTTTAATGTTTTGTGTAACAAATGACTACCACTGTGGTATTTAGTATTTTAGTCCCTTTCGTATAAAGTAATTAAACATTTATATTTAAATTTTTCCTGTTGGCAACTTTATGTTTTGTTCCCATTTTTTAATTTCAATTTTATTTATTGTTAATGTTTTGGGTAACTTATAACGACCGTTGTATTTGATATTAAAGACCTTTTCTTATAGTATTATCAAATATTTATACATTTTTATAATATGTAACTAACTTATGTTATTCTTTGACAATAAAGTAAGTTTTCAATCAATCAATAACAGGGGTTTGGTAAAAAGGGTATATGTAGGGCTCTTCTTCTTCTTCTTCAAGTGCCCTGCTCTCTTCAAACGTTGGCTATCATCAGCGCGATCTGTACCCTGTCTACTGCTTTTCGGAAAAGTGTCGTAGTTCTAACACCATACCATTGTCTAATATTTTTAAGCCATGATATCCGTCTACGACCCGGTCCTCTTCTGCCTTCAATTTTGCCTTTTATTATCAATTTTAAAAGTTTATATTTGGCATTTCTCAAAATATGACCAAAATATTCAAGTTTTCGTGTTGGTAAATAAAACTTCAAGCTCTTTATTTAGTCTAAGCAAAACATCCACATTAGTTACTATGTTGATCCAAGATATCCTTAGTATTCTACGATAACACAACATCTCGAATGCCTCTAAATTTTTACGCATGGCTTCAGTCAGTGTCCATGCTGTCCATTTTGCTTTTCCAACATTTAAGTTAAGCCCGAATTGCGAACTTTTGGCAGCAATTTGATTCAACAATTCTTGCAGGCCTTCCAGCCTTTTTATGATTATTATGATATTGTCGTCGGCATATCGTAGGTTGTTGATTTTTATGCCGTTTATGGTCAGATCCTCTTCGCAGTTATGAAGTGTATTTTCTATTATTTCTCATCATCACTATGAGCTTTTCGTGTTGGACTCGATCAGCGCTTTCTCATAATCTATGAAACAGGCATATACTGGAACCGAAACATCCCTAGATCGCTGAACTAAGACTTGAATGCCAAACAGGGCCTCTATTGTCCCGAACCCACCACGAAATCCAAACTGCATGTTGCCCATTTTCCATAAATTATTTTATGGATAATCTTTAGAAATATTTTTAACATATGGCTTATTAGGCTGATTAGGCGGTAATCACTACACTTCTTTGCTGGATGTTTTTTAGGCAGTGTAACAAAGGTTGATTTTAGCCAGTCATCAGGGATTTTACCGCTGCGATAAATCAAGTTAAAAAGTTTGACCAGCGTATTTACCGAATCTTCGTTTTTTATTAGCTTTAAAACCTCAGTGTATACTTCGTCTTGTCCTACCGCTTTTCTGTTTTTAGCTGAAGATATTGCGTGTTGTACTTCCTCTAGTATTATATCTATGCCTTGGTTTGGGAATTCTTCTTGCTGTTCGGATCGATTATCGTTAAAGAGATGTTCTATGTAGCTACACCATTCTTTTAGTTTTTCTTCGGTATCCGGTATAATTTTGCCCTGATTGTCCACAAGGATTCCAGCTTGTATTTTATTAAATAATCCGGCTGCTTTCTTTATGCGTTTGTGTAAAATGAAAGTGTCATGTTTAGCATCTAGATCTTCTATTTCGTGACATTGCTGTGTTATCCAGTCTTTTTTTGCTGACCTTATCTTGTTTTTTATCTCTCTATTGATTTTATGGTACTAATCGCTGCCTTTTTTACTGCGTCTTTTATCCATCAACTCAAGGATTTCATCGGTCATCCAAACTTTCTTTTTATTCCTTGTTTCATCCTTGCCTAAGATTGTTGTGCTTTCGACCATGGCACTTTTAACCTTGTTCAAACCATTTCTGCATCTGGCTCGGTAGACTCATTAATATCTTCATGCTTTTTATTAAGTTCGACTTTAAGTTTAGTTGCTACCATGTTATCTTAAAGTTCGTCCAAGCTGTGTCTGGGTTGTAAATTTAATTTTCGCCAAAACTGGATTGTGATCCGAGCCTACGTATGCGCCAGGGTAAGTTTTTGCAGATTTAATACAGTTTCTAAATCGTTTATTGATTAGTATAAAGTCTATTTGGTTTCTAATTATACTCTCAGGGTTGCCGGATTTAGAAGTTCAAGTATAAAGGCGTCTAGCTGGAAGTTTAAATAAAGTATTTGACACGACAAAATCCTTTTCCTGACAGAACTGGAAAAGGCGATCTCCGCGTTCATTTGATGTACTAAGATTGTACCTTTCAACAATGGGGCATTTCCAAGTTTTGCGTTGAAGTCCCCCATAACAATGGTGATATCTGTCTTTTTTTTTAACTAAGGGCAGTTTGAACTTGGTCGTAAAATGCCTCCACGTTATCATCTGATTATTTTATGGTTATAATATTGATATTGAAAGGTTTAAAGTATCTCAAAAGTATGTGTCGACGTTACATAACAATAACTTAAATATTTTTAGATATGAGATTTATTAGGTAATGTGTAAGATTATTTCGTTAGTGGTTTTTTTTTTAGTTGTCTATAAGAAGGTGTTATCTATACATGGCGAACGTCTGGGTGGTACCACCAAGATATAGCTGATATAGCTGTTATTATAAAACGATATTGCAGACTACTGCTAATTGTTAATCAGGGAATATCCAACGACAGAGTATTATCGACAAATGAAAAAAAAATAAAAATAGTATATTACATAACAAGAGAAGAAAGTGACAAATTTCACACGAGCGTGAATTTTGTGAAGGAGGCGCTAGGCGAGTGAAGCAATACGCGAGTGTAAGAAAGTTACTTTCTATCGAGTGCGCTATTTTTCCTACAAACACTGAAAATCAATCAAGTTTGTGCGTGCGTAGGTGGAAACTGTAAACATGGCTTTATCGTTTAGTCCTTAATTCAAGGCCTAGATGGTACCACTAACTCCGAAAAAATCGTATATAATATCACCTATGTTACAGAAATTTTCAATACCGCCAATGAGAATTATTTAAAAATATATATGAAGAAAACTTTATCGTACATAAAACTATATATATAAATCTGTTCTACTTGTTTATTTTTAGCTGTATTGCATTTTTGTTTCTCGGTAAAATTATGCTTCTATTACATTGGTATTGCACTGCCAGCGACGACATATCAAATGAAACTGCTTTTCCGTACATATGTGGAAAAGTACAATTTTTAGTCGGTCTAGTCAAAGATATTGGTTACTTCCTGGGAGGGACACTAACGACCCAAAAACGTTTCTCTAAACACGTGTCGCTACTTGCTTAGCATAACGTTTTCCGGCCGTTTTTACAAAATAATAAGTTGTCTTTTATCTATGGTTCCATATAGGTGCTAAACTAATTTTTGCGCTCTGTACTGTCTAGAAAACATGACAATTGAAGTAGGTAGACGTGTGTCATCTGTAAAGTTTTTTTTTTGAGTTGGTGACTGTCAACTTTTAAGAAGGCGTTTTTTTAGTAATCGGAACTCGCGTTACTCTATAAGGTTTTACCATAATAAGGGAAAACCGTATTTTATTTAGGTTGAACCTTAAACATACTTTTAAAAAACGTGTTATTGGAAGTCGCATTACTTTTCCTTATTCCTAACCTAAAATTTCTAACCTTGTAGGGATTTTCCCAGATAAATTCTCGCAAAAGAATTATATCGTCAGTGTAGCTGAACCTCAACCTTGTAGGTTTCTCCAATTTATTAATTTTTTCACATAAATTTTAAAAATGCACAAGAATGTTTTTGTTTTTAAACAAAAAACTAAAAATGCAAAGAATATTAAACCGTCGTGTCGAAAAACAAACCAACCATCACCGTTATCCGTGCTAATTGAGGTTATGTTTAAAGATAAGTGACGTACGGTAATTACCGAATTAAGGGAACACCGTATTTTATTACGGTTCCCTTAATATAAACGCAAGTCACGCGCATGCTCAGATGTCAAATGTCAATTTTCGTTAATAAGGGAACGCGAAAATGTACGCCCAATAAGTCCCTAATATTTGATCGCAAAGAAAGCGTTTAGAGAAGGAAAATGGTAGTCGATTTAACAGTCATTTTTGGTAAATGTTAATTCTGTATAAACGTAGAACAGGACGCTATGATGCTTACCGTTTCATTATGACGCCATCATGCTTATCGTTTCCACACATTCCCGAATACCGTTTTTTTAGAAGATATTCGTCGCATATTTTTAGATGAATTTATTATGAAACCTGAAAAATGCAGTTTGGCTAGTTTTTATTTTATTCGACAAATATAACGTTTTTTTCAAGGTTTTACATCCATATTCAAAAGTAAACTCTGGTTCGTTTACGAATTTATCGATTAGAATGCTTTTAAAAATAGTTTTATCTAGACAATAATGTATAGTTATTATTGTCATACTAAAATACTAAATACTTGTTAGTTTAAAATAGTAAATTTTTTGGTTCAGAGTAGTGTATACCCTAGTTGTTCTTTCAAGTTCTTAAAACGTTGATACGACTCAAAAAGTATTTACCATTTTGGTACAAAAATTCCGCCACGTCACAACGTTAGGTTGTATTTGGGTACATCGCACAACGGATTGACCGTTTTTGAAAAAAAGCGTTTGAAATCCATCATCTTTTTTAAATCCAAAGTAAATGTATATAAGCATCAAAATTGTAAAAAAGTAGAAAAAATAAATGTTGATATATCGTAAAATTGTGACGTAAAACTAGTAGTTTTCACAACTAGTGGCTAAAATAGTGCTTTTTTTACCAGCGTTGGTTTAAATAACCAGCGCAGCGAGATATTTAAAAAACGCGATTAAAAAAAGCACAGTTTAGCCGCGAGTGGTTAACACTATTTTTTTAGATATCTTTATCAAAAAAATTCAGGAAAAATAGGAAAATACTTTTAAAAATCTCGAGAGAAGAGCACTTCTCGCAACATCTTTACACTATAAATCAAGGTGATGATGAAATGAAATAACAATGGTTTTGCATAGCGATGTGCTTTTTTACTCGGTGACGTTTATTATTGCGACATTTTGATATTTGACAGTTTGATATTTTGACCATGTTTTTAAATGATTTTTTCCTAAATACTTAATTTTTAGGCAAGAATAATTAGATTTTTTCAATATTACTATTTTCCTCTATTTCTCTTTAGTTTTGGGTAAAAAACAGACAGAAATATTTTTTTGTACCCGTGATCAAAAAAAAGTTTAAACAAAAAAGCCATGTTTTAGTTATCTGCAGACAGTTACTAAAATCATGTTTTTGATGAAATTATAAACAAAACTATTTTATTTGACTTTCTAATTATTTATAGCCCATACATCTAGAATCACATACAACTGTTTGCAATATAAAAAAAAATGATAACTAGTGTTATCGGTGTCCTCTCCTTCTCGAGAAAGGCCGAAATTTAATAAAATCGGAGTAGACCTTGAAATATTTCGTTTGTGACGCTTCTGTGTCATTCATAGCCACTATCCACCCTTAATTTGTAGTAGTACTTGTACTAAAATGCTTTATACCAACGCTTGTAAAAAAGCACTATTTTAACCGCTTGTTGTAAAAACTACTATTTAACTGATTTTGTTAAAATTTGAATGTGTTATTGATGTGGCAAAAATACACATACACGGGTAGACCTTCGGATATATATAGGGAGACTTAAAAATCGTGATTAAAGATTGAAACTGGTATTTTAAAAACGTATTTTTACCGTATTAGTTATTGAATTTTAATATATTTTTGAGTATGTTATTACCTGAATAAATTAAATATTTGTTTCATTAATAAAAAACTAATTACCTTTTTTTTTTTGGATAATTTTCCAAAAGTATATCGTTTTATAAACCAAATTTCTGACAAATAATAGGAAAAAAAACATTATTTTGATCGCGGTCATAAACGCCTTATGTCTGAGATATGCAGTAGAAGTCAGTCTTTGATCAATCTCTTATTGCGCGCGCAAAAACATGTGCCACTGTTACTTCCACCTGTTCCCCCCATGCCCCTACATAATTTTTGAAGCTTTATAACACCGGTTTTTAACCAGCTATTAAACTATCATTATTGTTTAAAGATCGCGAATATTAGGTCTTTTTCGTGCGGCTTTTTCTATAAAGCTCAGACCCCCCGTCCCACTATGTCATGCCGCTACTGCCGCTCATGTTGCTAAATCTTTTTTTATATGGCAAGTCACTAAAGCCTAATGAAAATTTAAGAAGGATGCAATTTACCCTACCTAAGCTCGAACGCGGCTTAAGAATAAACTGGAGATCTAAAATCAGTACAGGAATTAAAAATTATCGAACTGATCCTAGAAAAGCAGAAAAGCAAAGTGAAGACGTTTCTCTAATGCCGAGTCCATTAAATTTGATGGGAGCATGCATATAAAGGCCCTGCCCGTGTATTTTCCGCTACCATTTTTATCATAGGGAATATGATAAAAATGGTAGCGGAAACCCCTACGAAATATCAAGTTGGCCCCGTAATGACGGGCTCCAATGCGCATGCGTCAGCTGAAAATCCGCTGAACGAGAAATTAGTTGATTGGACGTTTCAAACTCGCGCAGGCTCAGATCGAACCGTCTTTGTCCCATTGGCCATATCATGGCAATCTAGATTTTGACCGCTGCCGCTACGATTTTCTCGCATCCTGGGCCTTTATGTAGCTAATAGTTATATGATTATAACCAAGAATTTATGTCGAATTGGCAATTACAAATCCGTTATAAATCTCTATATAGATTATTTCTGTACATTTTTTTTTAATTTTAGGTGTCGTCTTCTACCCAAACCATAAATAAACGGGTCAACAATTGAAGTGGCGCACCCTGATTTTTTACCCATATTTGGGTTTAAATTATGTCTGAACTAATGAGCCGACCTTGATAAAACTTATTTTGTTTGATAGAGCCATTCGTCCTTTATAAACTTTACCAAGATGCATTTAACTTGCTGGGAGGGGTTAAACACAAGGGTGTCAAAATCGCAAAAGTTTGTATGGCTACCAATTTAAAGCATATTTTTTAAAAAAAATAATATCTTAAAATGATCCATGTCAAGAGATGAAAAAAATTATTTCTCATTATTTTTGTTTTGCCTCTAGTTTTTATAAAACAGTACTTTTTTGCTTTGAATGGCTATGATTGCTACACGGTTTGATTCAAATTCACCAAATTTGCTCAGATGGGCTCTATAAAACCTTATCTTTTGTTAAATTTTAAATGACCGTAGAGCGAAATGAGAGCTGCGTAAAATAAAATAATAAAAATTTCGTGAAACTCCAATTTGGGCTTCCGCATATCCACCATTTTCCAATGGAAGTCAGTTTTTTGTATGGTTTTACAAAGACAGTCTCTTTTGCTCGAAACGGTTTTTGATTTTTTTCAAAACTGTCATTACTATAGTGGTAAAACTTTTTGTTTTCCATAATATGTAATATCCAGTGACAGAACTGCACCGAGAAAAATATCTAGTAACTTTGACTAGAAATTGGGTCAGCCTTACTAGAAACTTTAGTCAAATAGGCGTCAACTAAACTTTTAGTTGTTTTAACTAGATTCACCTAGTTAGAATCTACTACTACTGACTCAGTTACCCAAGTATTTTAGTTGTAGTTACCCAAGTTAGCCTAACTAAACTATCTAGTAAACGTTACTACGAATATAGGTTCGGAATAACAATTCGGTAGCCGTTACCGGATTGTCTAGTTGTTTTAACTGGATACTTTAGGAACGCTTACCATATTGTTTGGTAAGATTAACCAACTCTTTTTAGTCACTTTAACCACTTTGAAAAGCTAAAACAAACGGATTTTTTTGCTCATCCTAATAAATTCTGTTTGGTCATTATGACTGTACCGGATGTCCCAAAAGTTCGAGTCCACCCTAATATCTCCAAAACGAAAGAGGCAGAGAAGTAAAATTTCACATGATTAGACGGTTTACAAAAAAGTATCTTTACAAAAACCACTAAATGTTACTTTTTTCTCTAACGGTTTTTAAATAAAATTATAAAATCATCTCCATAAGACCAATGAGTTAAACAAGAAACAGATATTTTAAAAACCGTTAGAGAAAAAGATAAAATATTAGGTGTTTTTGGATAATTTTCCAAAATATATCGTCGACGCCCTAGCACTTACCTTCACGACGCGACGGGTGCGATGAGCGTCCAAAAAGATACTTCTTTGTAAACCGTCTAATTATGTAAAATTTTACTTCCTCTTTTGCTTTTGCAGATATTAGGGTGGACTCGAACTCTTGGGACACACTGTATAGTCATAATGACCAAACAGCATTTATTAGGATGAGCAAAATATCCGTTAGTTTTAGCTTTTCATACATTAAATAATGTGCAGTTTTACAAGTTTTATAAGATTGAACGAGGCAATTTAAAAAGAAAAATTGGTTTTTACGCGATTCTACGAGATTGTATGATAAATTAGGCACATTTTTAAGAGTTTTGAAAAGATTTTACGCCACAGAAATATATTTTTGCTAGATTTTATATGATTGTGTGTTAAATAATGTCATTTTTACAAGTTTTTAGATTTAACAAGGCAATTTAAAAAGAAAACTTTTTACATGATTTTACCAGATTGTATGATAAATTAGGTACCCCATTATGCAAAAGAACAGTTGCGCAACACAAGTTGTTACATTTTCATCTCTGCTACTGTCGCCAGTATGTCAATTGTCTGTTCTTACTTTAGTTACATTTTTTTAACAAATATGTATCATTTAATGTTACATAGTCAGGTAAAATTTCTAAAGAAATATTACATTTATAAAACAAACGTTTAATATTTCATATCAACAATTATTCATAAATTTTTTTACTTACATTTTTTTGTGTTAAAAATGTTAACAAAATATATTGTACATTTTACTTACCTTTAACTGGTTTTATACTATACTTTTTAAGAAAAATTAATATTGAAAGCAATATTTAATTCACTAAACTTTAACAATAATAATACAATTTTTTAACGAAATTTATTAAGTATATTGTCATACATTCCACTTACCTTTAACTGATTTTAAACTCCCTTTAAAGAAAAATTAATATTAAAAGCAATATTTTATTCACTATATTTTAACAAAAATAATACTCAAAATTATTAATGAACATTAAAGTCTTAGTAATAAAAAATCAAATTTAATTATTTATTATTAGGGCTATAGATAATTACCTGTCAACTGAATTTTAAATAAAAAAAGTTAATTAATAAATTTTGGTTCAGAAAATGTATTATTATTAAAGGAGAGATTCTTTTTTTTCTGTCAGTGTCCTTAGCCCAAGAAATGTCGAAGTGACGTTCAAAACGGGTCATGTGATATCCATACTTTTTGGAGTCGAATAAACATCAGATTTGGGTGAACTTTGGATGTGGAGCATGAATCGGTGGCCTTAAAAAGTAATTTTAGCTTATTCAGCGAAAAAATCAATAAAGTGCTCCGAAATTTGTCTTAGTTTTTACAAAATGTACCCTCTATTTAAAGTTCAGCCAAATCTGATGTTTATTTGACTCTTGAACGTCATTTCAATATTTCACAGGCATTGGAGTTCAAAGAAAAAATAAAATCTCTCCTCTTACACCCAGTTCCCACCTACGACTTTTTCGTGCATGTCAAAGCACGCGTCACATGACTGTCACAACATTTAATATTGACATCATGTGACGCGTGAGTAGGCATTCAAGGGAACTGGGTGTAAGTATTAATTTTAAACAACAAAATTAGCAAATCTGGCATCTAATAGAACCAAGAATATAGAAAAAGCAATTACACTCCCCTAGAGGTTGGTATAGATTGTGTGAGCCTCATAATATTGCATGGCTTCTATAGCATGACCAGCACCTACCTTCAGGTAGTCGCGTGTTTAGTAAACCTGTAGGCATCCTGTGCCATGAGATGGTCATAAGTGGTGGCGGGACAGGAATATGTCAGACACATCGCAGACCTTCCTGAGGCTGGTTTACAGCCATTGGGGTTCAAAGGCTTGGGAATCAGTTTGAACTCTTCGTAAAACCTTTTATTTAAAGAGAAAATACCAGTTATAGCACAAGTTAGGTTAGTTTGTAAATTTAAACTCACCCGATAAGGCAAACAACCATGGAAGGAAAATGGCTGAACTCGTCTCCAGGAGGAAGTAGAAAGTCCCAGCAGCACGAGGAGAGTCTAAAGGAAGCTTGATGACTAAAGAAAATGGCCAAAATTAAATTTAGAAATTTTCTTGACCATGTGGAAATGACTTACCTTCATGCCTAGTGGAATTTTCTGCGCTGAATCATATCATCATATCATCATAAAATGGGGCAACTGATTTACTGATTAAAAATTTCGAATTTTGCAAAATATAAAAAAATAATCAAAAAACTTTTGAGTTCGATGGCGACCATTCAGCTGACATTTTGTTAAACGTCAAACCACATCGGTGCGAAACCCGTGCATGCGCGTTCACAAACGACAGAAAATCTGGTTGCTCCAACCAGAATTCCTAGTTACCCTTACCATAATACTATGGTCAAAAGTTCTTTAGTTGCTCCTACTACGAAATCTTGCTAGGACCTACTAGAATTTTTAGTAAGGTTTACCATATGAAATGATGCAAGATGACTTTAGTTGCTGTGACCAAAAAACTTTAGTAAAAGTAACTTGATTTTTGTTGACAAAAAAATGCGGTTAAAGTAAGTAAAAAAACTGGTTACGGTTACCAGTTTTACGTTAACTAGATCAAATCAGTTGTTTCAACTAGAGCGATTTATCAGACTAACCCTAAATATAGTCATTTTAACTAGAAAACCCGTGACCAAAGTCCTAGTAAGCCCATTTTTCTCAGTATGCAATCTTTGTTGTTTACGCCAACATAATCAGTTGCTATTGCAAAAAAAGTTGGTTTGCATTCACGGTGGATGTGAGGGTGGTAAAGGGGTGGGGATATTTAATAGATTGTGGGGTATCAATGGATGTACGGAAGCCCAAAATTGGAGTTTCTTTTCTTTTATTTTACGTAGTTCTCATTCCGCTCTACGCTCATTTAAAATTTAATGAAAGATAAGAGCCCTTATGTGGCTTTCATCTGAGCGAATTTGGTGAATTTGAATCAAATTGTGCAGCACCCATAGCCATTCAAAGCAAAAAAGTACTGTTTTATAAAAAAAAACGATATCTCAAAAACTAGAGGCAAAACAAAAAATGAGAAATAACTTTTTTCACATCTTGACTTGGATCATTTTAAGACATTTAAAAAAAAATCTTAAAAAATTATGCTTTAAATGGTAGAAATACCAACTTTTGCAATTTTGACATCCTTGTGTTTCACCCCTCCCAGCAAGTTAACTGCATCTTAGTAAAGTTTATCAAAATATGGGCTTTATGAAGGACGAATGGCTCTATCAAACATAAAAAGTTTTGTCAAGATCGGGTCATTAGTTCAGCCATAATTTAAACCCAAATTTGGGTGAAAAATCCGGGTGCGCCACTTCAATTGTTGACCATTTTAGATATCTAAAATGCAATTTTTACAATTTTGGTCTGTTGTTGGCTTCTGCCAGCATCTCGAAAAAACTATACCTAACGGATTTTGATGGGAGTGTCACTACTCTATTTCTTGAAGTCCTAGGCAGGACATAGGCAAAGTCGATTTGGTTATTTAAAGCAAAAAAAAACACATTCAAAGCGGGTATTCGACTCGATTGAAGGGGAGGAGGCGATGAGTTGTGGGGAGATGTAAGGAGAGGAGAAAGCTACAATTTTAAAGACGCGAAAAAGTCGCGGGCGATGGCTAGTATCTTCTAAAGTCGATTTGAATATATTATCTTTTATTAGTTAATTAAGGTGATTCCAGCAAGGAAAACATCGTAATATGCAGATTGTGATGATCGCTCTGCGCACTTTTTAATGGGAAATAGGGGCGGCCGAAATAAGAAAAAAGTGACGTAACATGGGGGCTCAAAAATCATATGTTTGCGTGATACAGGGTTTTTGGATATACTTATCTTGTGTAAAAAACACATTTTGTAATAGTACTGATAATCATAAAAACGATTTACTAAAAAAAAAGCTAAATTAAATCTAAATTAATAAAATTTATTTTTTTACACAAGGCAGAAGTTTGTTTGATAGCTTGTACCTCGAATCTCATAACAAACCTGTTATTTTCTTAAGAACAAAATTGAAATAGATTGGACTCTTTGGGTCAAGTGTGTAATCAGGGCAAGTAAAGCCTAATAATTTTCATCTTGGCAAAAGTGCTACCATATTTATACAGAGTGACCTAAAGTTGGTTGATATTTGTTTAATTTTTATTAATATTGAGTTTTTTCCTTTCCCTGTGTAAATATGGTGTAATTTGCTAAGAAAACAAAATTTAGGGCTTTACTTGCCCTGATTACACACTTGAACCAAAGAGTCCAATCCAAACTGGGCGCACTATGAAACGCATATTTTATATTTAGGAGAGTATTTTAAACCTCTGTAACTTTTTTAGGTTTTATTACTTTTAAATGGGGTTTTTGGTATCGTACAGCTGATATTTTTCTAAAAAAAGGTTAAAACCAAAGTTTGCTATTTTGTATTCTATCCGGTATACAAGGTGTGACAAAAAGTACTGTTTTTTTTGTCAAAGTTTAAAGATAACGAAAATTAAAAAAAAATGGGAAATATTTAAAATTATCAAACTGGTTATCAAATCTTTCTTAACAAAATTAATTCTCAGATTTTTTATTTTTGGTAGGCCTATTAAAAAAAAACGTACCAAAAGTTATTTTGAAAATTAATCTTGATTACCAGTAGCGTCCAAGTTGTGGATTGTAACAAACGTTTACAAAAATATTTTATATGTTTTACATCAATTTTCTCGCTATTCATTAAAAAAAAAATATATTTTTTCAGTTATTAGTAACTAGTGAACATTTTTACCAAAGCGGTTTTTTATTTTTGTGAAATGTTAACCAGGGCCGAGCTACATTTTTTTTCAGAATACACTTTGATTGATATAAAATGGTTACATAAATTAGAGAAAGCAGGTTCAGCTTATATTTTTTTTAAATTATTATGCACAAGCACATCAGGGGCGTGCATAATTTTTTATTTAAAAATTAGTTCTGTGTGATCCTAAAGTCAATTAGGCAAGCCAATCAACTTTTGGTATCATTCGAAAAGTCCAATTTTGCACACCTATTTTGAAATTTTGTACACCCCATGTGAACCCGCAATAGGGTTCTCGAGTAACGAGGATCTCCCCACATTTTTCAAGATAGGTGTGCAAAATTAGACCTTTCGAATGAAACCAAAAGTTTCAAAAAATATCTGGGGGGGCCAGCCTCGTTACTCGAGAACCCTATTGCGGGTTCCCATGGGGTGTCCAAAATTTCAAAATAGGTGTGCAAAATTTCAAAATAGGTATGCAAAATTGTGCAAAATTGGACCTTTCGAATGATACCAAAATTTTCAAAAAACCCTATATTTTATGATTGGTTTTCACTAATTCACTTTAGGATCACACAGAACTAACATAATATTTTTAAATAAAAAAATTATGCACGATGTGCTTGTTATAAAAAAAACATTTACATAATAAATAAAAAAATATAAGCTGAATCTGCTTTCTCTAATTTATGTAACCATTTTTTATCAATAAAAGTGTATTCTGAAAAAAAATCTAGCTCCGCCCTTGGTTAACATTTAAAAAATATAAAAAACCGCTTTGGTAACAATGGTCACTAGTTACTAATAACTGAAAAAAATAATATTTTTTTTTAATTAATAGCGAGAAAATTAATGTTAAACGCATAAAGTATTTTTTGTAAACATCTGTTACAATTCACAACTTGGACACCACTGGTAATCAATATTAATTTTTGGGTACGTTTTATTTTTAATAGGCCTTCCAGAGATTGCGAAAATGCATATTTAAAGTTATTTTCGAAATTTGGTCAAATCCAAGAGGCAAAAAAATGTAAAATAAGCATAAATTTTGGAAAAAAATCATGTCTCCAAAACAAAAGAAAAATAAAAAAGCTGAGAATTAATTTTGTTAAGAAAGATTTGATAACTAATTTGATAATATTAAATTTTTCCAATTTTTTTTTTTTAATTTTCGTTAACTTTAAACTTTGACAAAAAAAAAACAGTACTTTTTGTCACACCTTGTATACCGAATAAAATACAAAATGGCAAACTTTGGTTTTAACCTTTTTTTACCAAAAATACAACAAAATAATAAAACCTAAAAAAGTTACAGAGGTTTAAAATACTCTGCTAAATATAAAATATGCGTGTCATAGTGCACCCAGTTTAGTTCAATTGTTTTTTAAAGAAAATAACAGGTTTGTTATGAGATTCGAGGTGCAAGCTATCAAAGAAACCTCTTTCATATGTGAAAAAATAAATTTTTATTAATTTAGATTTTAAAAAAAACCTTAAAATTTAGAAAAAAAAATAAGCACTACACAGTATTTTAACATTACATTTTTTTAGTAAATCGTTTTTATGATTATCACTACCCTTAGCATGATGCGTAACTCTACAAAATGTGTTTTTTTGTGTTTTTTAAACAAGATAAGTATACCCAAAAACCCTGTATCTCGAAAACAAAGGATTTTTGAACCCCATGTTATGTGACTTTTCTTATTTTGGCCTCCCCTATTTCCCATTAAAAAGTGCGCAGAGCGATCATCACACCCTGTATGATGTTTTCCTTGCTGGAATCACCCTAATTAACTATTATAATAACATATAAAAATCGAATTAGTAGTAAGTAAGTAATATATTTATTTTGCACTAAGTATACATAAAAATATATAAAACGAAACTGCTAAATTGATAATATCGTACAAAATGCAAAAAAGGAGCTGGACACAACTTAAAAGAAGATCAAAGTCCAGCCCCTTTGACTAAAAATATATATTTGAGATTTAAAAAAAATATTATAAAGGTAAGTATTAAAATACACGCTATAAAAACAATAAAATACAATTTTATAAACAAAAGATAGAAAGTAGAAAACTCTGTTCAAAAGTGCAAAAAATATATATATTCATAAGACTAGATGAGAGTGTGAGAGGCTGTTTTTTTAAAAAGGTCATTATAAAAGGTTCTTGATTCATGGAGTGTTGAATGAAATGTTCCTTCTCTTTTATCTTATATTTGAAAACCTTTAATTTTAAGGTTTTATAGGTCGGTGGAATCTCATTATACAGACGACACATCGAGTATGTAAAACTTCTCTTAAACATGGCGGATTTATGATGTGATGGAGTAATTAATCCACGGAATCTCAAGTTTAAGTTATGCACATCGGTTCTATATGTTATTTTATTTGCGAAATATCGAGGACAGTTTGGTGTTATGACATTGTGAAAGAACGTTAAGGAGTGAAATATTCTTCTTAAGAAGATACTAGCCATAAAATTGTAGCATTCTCCGCTCCCTACATCTCCCTAAAACTCATCGCCCCCTCCCCTTCAATCGAGTCGAATATTCGCTTTAAGTGTGTTTTTTTTGCTCTAAATAACCAAATCGATTTTGCCTATGTCCTGCCTAGGACTCCAAGAAATATAGTAGTGAAACTCCCATCAAAATTCGTTAGGTATACTTTTTGCGTGATGCTGGCACAAGCCAACAACAGACAAAAATTCTAAAAATTGCATTTTAGGTATCTATATGGTTTGGTTAGAAGCCGACACGTAAAATTAAAAAAAATTTATGTACAGAAATAATCTATGTAGAGATTGATTATATAACAGATTTGTAATTGCAAATTCCACATACATTCCTGGTCATAATCATATAACAATTAGGTACATCGTAGCGGCAACGATCAAAATCTAGATTGCCATGACATGGCCAATGGGATAAAGACGGTTCCATGTGAGCCTGCGCGAGTTTGTAACGTCGAATCAACTCATTTCTCGTTCAGCGCACTTCCAGCTGACGCATGCGCATTGGAGCCCGTCATTAATCAATTGGCCCGGCCAACTTGATATTTCGCAGGGGTTTCCGCTGCCATTTTTATCGTAGGGAAATACACAGGCAGGGCCTTTATAGTATCTAATGCATGCTCCCATCAAATTTGATGTACTCCGCATTAGAGAAACGTCTTCACTTTGCTTTTCTGCTTTTCTAGGATCAGTTCGAAAATTTTGAATTCCTGTACCAACTGATTTTAGATCTCCAGTTTATTCTTGAGCCGCGTTCGAGCTTAGGTAGTAAATTGCATCCTTCTGAAATTTTCATTAGTGACTTGCCATATAAAAAAAGATTTAGCAACATGAGCGGCAGTAGCGACACGACATTGAGTGTGACGGGGGTCTGGGCTTTATAAAAAAAAACTGCACGAAAGGGACCGAATATTCGCGATTTGTAGGGAACAGGTGGAAGTAACTGTGGCATATGTTTTTGCGCGCGCAATCAGAGATTAATCAAAGACTGACTTCTACTGCATATCTCAGACATAAGGCGTTTATGACCGCGATCAAAATCATGTTTTTTTCCTATTGTTTGTCATAAATTTTATTTATAAAATAGATAAAAAAGGTGATTAGTTTTTGAGTTTAGGAAAACGAAACTCGAGATTCTCTTGGCGAAAATTGGACCCGTGAACTTTCTTCCGACTTAAAAATTAAATTACTGCGCCATTTGGATTTTGTTTTTAAAAGTTTGTTTCCTTATGCTTTTTAAAGATAGATTTTTATTAGTCACCCAGTATATAATCTAAACATTTTAGTGTTACGAGGTAAAAGCAGAATTCAGTTCCCCCAGTCTTCTAAAAATGGATAGGTCCGCCACAAGTCTATTTGGTATTAGAAATTATGGGGTGACAATAAATGGCTTCGTCAATGACCCCCAAAAAGGAAAAAGTTTGTGGTTTCAGAAGAGGTCTGTCACTAAACAAACCTGGGCTGGTAAGTAAGTTTTGTTCTTTTCTTTTATTCAAAAATACTACAGTCCTTTTTCCAGGGATTCCACCGAAGTCACCTATTTTCACTTTTATTCTTTTTAGGCTATGAAAGTCACTTTTTATTAATACTTTATCCCCTTTCACGATGGCCTCTTCGAAAAGGTTGATAAATTTTCTAAAATCACACTACTGTTCCAAAAATACTAACGCGTGCCGCCATTTTTCCTATTTTTTAATTAGGTATTACTTTTCAAAAATTTTTGCATTCGAAGTTATTTTAAGAGAAAGATTTTAGTAGCACTAGGTCTATAAAAAAATTTCTGTTCATGCATGCGCACAGTTAGCAAAAACTATATATTCAAGAAATAAAAAATATATATATTTTTGGGGGGCCAATCTTAGATTTTTTTTATTAGAATCTGTCTATTTTGATCAGAAATTATTTATCAAATTTATTTTTCAAAAAATACTCCATGTCATATCAGGGTTCGCTTGTATAGTTTTCAAGATATCTGTAATCAAAGTGTTAACAATTCAAGCGATTACTTACAAACCTAACAACATACCGTATGATTTAAGAAGTTATTTTAAAGGATTTTAGAATATGCATCCTATAAATTTGCGTTATATATTTTTTTTCTTGAATAGTTTTTGGTAACTTTGCGCAAAATATTTTTCTTTAAAATTTTACAATAAAACACTGGTTTCCTTAAAATATTCTTTTAAAATATTTCATAAGTAGTCATTTTTTGTCTACATCGCAGCGCGTAAGCTAAGCATTTACAGATGTCAAATCAGTGATAAAAAGAAATTAAAAAACCTCCAAAAAGCGGGGGCTCATCAGTGGTTCCACTGGTCACCCTCCCCAAACATCATTCAACAACATCATACACTTTGATTTCCAAATTTGAATCATCACTCACAAATAGGCATCGTTACGCACTGGCACTTATCTAAGTCACCTGATGCTGGTTTGTCCGGGTGTGTTAATCTTTCCAATAGGGTTACGCTCCTAAGGCGATTAAAACAAAAAGAAGTTAAAAAACTCTGAATACTTCAACCGACTTGATGGTGAGTTTTGATGTAAGTCTTTTCACAAATGTACTTGTAGATAAAAGCCTTTCTATGGTACTAGAAAATGATCAAAATTTAGGCGAAAGAACTACACTGAGCGTCAATGCTATTCTGGAGCTTCTCACATTATTAACCACATATTTTCAGTGGGAAAGTGATTTTTTTTCAACAGGATTTTGGAATGGCAATGGGCTCTCCACTTTCTCCTCTAATGAGTAACATTTTTGTGGAAGATTTTAAAAATAAAGAAGTAGAAAACGATAACAAAATTTCATTTTTGGACGTTTTAATACACAAAAAAAATACATTATACACCTCAGTTTATAGAAAACCAACACAGAGCAGTAATAAAAGCAGTAATTAAAAGTCTATACGATAGAGCTAAAATAATTTTTTCGGACAACACAATTTTACGAGAAAAACAAACAATAAAAGAAGTCTTAATTAAAAATTCGCATCCAAATAACTTCATCGAAAATTCTTTTAGACAAATCGAATTTCCAAGACAGCGCGAACGTAGACATAATTTTGTACAACCAAAAAATTTAATAATGCCTTTTATACCAGGTATTTCGGAAAAAATTAAACGAATCGCTAATAATTATAATATTAGAACAAATTTTAAAAAATCAAATACTCTTAGATCAATTGTAACCGAAACAAAACCATTAAATGCTAAACAAAACTCGAAAAATATCATTTATAAAATTGCGAGTGTGGTAAATTTTATATTGGGGAAATTTCAAGGCCTCTTGAAGTTAGAATAAATGACCATAAGGGGTACCTCAGAAGAGGAGATTGGGTCTAAAAGTTGCCAACATTCTTCCGAAAATTATCATGAGTATTGTGGGGAGAAACCAGAAATTACAAACAGTACCAGACTAAATTAAACGAAAAATAAAAGAGGCATCTTGCATCTATCTAAATGAAGATGAATGCATAGCTAGCGTATCAGTTGATATATTTACAGTTTGGCTTCCAATTTTAAAAGATTCAAAATTTTTTTTTTAAAAATAAATTAAAAAATAGCATTGATGTTCTTTGGGTTTCTAATGTATTTTTTCTTAAAGTCTGAAAGGGTTCAACCTAATGTTTAGTCCCTCACTTGGGGTTGATAGAATCCTTCGATAAGTGGATGTCGAAAAAAAAAACACTAAACTTGAAATTTGGTTTTTCACTAGTTTTAATAAAGTACAAACATTTTTGGTAATTACATCCGTTTAAACAACTTAACAGTTTAAGTATTTTCTTAAACACTTAATAAACCGGTAAACTTAACTTTTATTTGGGTGTGAGTGAATTTATTGTCTTGTTGGGAAATATATATATGACCGAGTGTCAAATGAGGAAAATAGCATTGCGTTAGGGCGCGATAGTGATCGAGTATTGAGTCTTTCTGCTTAGAAACTTCCCAAAAACTGTTACAGCACACCGACATACGCAAACACGTCGAAAACCTCGTGGCTGGCGCCAACAATCGGAGCTTCTTCGCTCTCATTGGCTGGGGGCCGCTTTGTTCCTACTTAACTAACTGTTTTAAATTGTAGGGTAAGAATAACAAAGAGTAAATAGAGTGATAAGTGCTGATATGTATGTGCTAATTTATTAATTTATTTATTTGCAACTAGTTTTGCAACATTCTCCGCCACTTTGAAGACTGTTGCTTCAAAATCATTATTTTAGTCCTTATCGGGTAAGTTATTGAGCGAACGAATTCTCCTTCTTTAGTCTTAATTTTGACAACACGAACTTTTTCGTCGTGACCTTTAAAAACTTCTATTATTGTAGCTCTAGGCCAGTAAAGAGGTGGAACATTTTCCTCTTTTAATAAAACACGGCCATTTTCTTTTAAATTTGTTTTTTCATTTAACCACTTTGGCCGGTTTAGTAACCTACAAAGATAATCTTTTGACCACCTGTTTGTTTATTTTGAATGAACTTTTGCCAATGATTGAGTCAGGAAGATTGCTAATGTCCTTTTCAGGGTAGGCTAGAAAATGAGAGGGAGTAAGATATTGAAAATCTGAAGGGTCGTTTGATATGAACACAAGAGTCTCGAGTTTAGTATTGCCTCCATTTGAGTAGTAATTGTACTGAATTCTTCATTGGTCATTTGTGAATTACCAAGTCTATGTAGATGATATTTTGTGATCTTAATAGCAGCTTCCCATATGCCTCCCCAGTGTGGAGCTCTCGGTGGGAGAAATTTCAATTCATTTTCAGCCAATTAGGTTTTTACCTCACTGGTAACACCAGATTTATTGAAAAAATCATAAAGTTCTTTGAATTGGTTTTTGGAACCAAGAAAGTTGGAGCCGTTATCTGTGTAAGTAATTGTTGGATATCCGCGCCCGGAAATAAAACGTTTTAGGGTCATGAGGAAGGCTTCGGTTGTTGAGACTCAATATATACTGCTTTGGTGACCATATATATGAACACACAAATATAACTTTTTATTATAGGAGCTTTACGTAAACGTGATGATTTAATTTGAAATGGCCCTCTAAAGTCAATACCTGTTTTTTTCAAAAGGTCGTGAAGCGTTTAAACGATCTTTGGGTATATTTGCCATTATTTGACTTGCAGGAGTTGCAGAAAAACAAAAACAAGTCAAACACCGCCCAATAATCTTTTTTAGTTCTTTGAGTCCATCTAGAGGCCAATATCTAAGTCTACAGTTGACAAAACAGTTTGCGCACTGCTGTGCACCAATCTTAGAGGTTCAAGCGTTAGCATTAGCTTAACAGTGTGATTATGTGACGCTAGTAGCAAAGGATGTGTTTGTTCATAACAAATATCTGCATTTTCTAATTTACCACCTACTCGTAGAAAGTTTTCATTATCTAGAAAAGGTTTGAGTGAATTTAGATTTTTATTTTGCTTCAGTTCTGCAGTTTCTTTAGGAAAATACTGATTTTCTAGAATTCTAACCATTAAATTTTAAGCTGAATCTAATTCGCTGACTGACAAAGGACCGTGAAGTTTTTGTTCTGAAAATTTCTAGAATTTTGTATTATGAGTGAACCTTAATATGTAAGTTAAAGCACGTTTCAGTCAAATAAAACTAGAAAATATTTGGAAAATATCATTCCAGTTTTAATTAGCGTTCGGTTCGGTGTAGATTATGCTAAGAGTTGTTTTTTCTTCGGGAAGTTCTGCAAGATTGATCGGATTATCAAATTTATCTAAATTAATACTTGGGTCACGTAAAAAGTTTCGACCAGAAGAAAAAATGTCTTCGGCATTGTCACATGACTTAATGTGTCTCCAATGGAAATTAGAGGTTAGTTCTTGTATTTGGGACACTCTATTCGAAACAAACACAGACGATTTACTAGGATCTTTCTTGCACCAGCAATTGCAGAGTCTGGCCAGAGGTTTACTGATTCAATTTGCATATTGTGCTTTAATATATCTAGATGCAAGTTTGGCTAGTAGCAACATAGTTCAAGCCTGGGAATTGTTTTTGTTTTGATAGATACAAATTGCAAAATCTTGATAAACAGCTCGAATGTAAATGCAAGCACCATATGCTTGTAAAGATGCATCTGCAAAGCCATGATTTTCAAATTTTAAGATTGGTTTATCAAAAAACATTTATCTGGGAATTTTTACATTACGAAGTAAAAAAAGATGATCTAAAAAATCATGCAAATCATTTATAATAGGCGTATCCGTGATTTAAGAATCCCAGTCAAAAAGTCATCAGTAGGTTGCCATTTTAGACCAAATATCTTACTAGGAGATTTATCGAGATTTAGGTCATATTTCGAGTACGAATTTTCACTTAAAGATTTTAAAAAATCCTGCGAATTTCAATGAAATTTGTGAAGTGTTTAACCTGCACTTTTTAGCAACGCGATCAATTCGGAGTATAGATGATATAAGTCTTTAATATTATCACATCCTGCAATAATATCATCCATGTAACACAGCGAGAGAAGTGCGTTTGCAGCTAGAGGATATTTTTCTTTATTTTTAAGAGCAAGATATTTTAAAACGTGAGTTGCAATAAAAGGGGGAAAATTCGTACCTTAAGTTAGTATCTGTAACTCTATGCATTTTAATTGATCACTGGGATTTTCCCTCCAAAGAATATTCTGAAGAAAATTATGATCTGGGTTAGTTCTTATCATTCTATATATTTTTGTAATATCAGAAGTAAGACTATATTTAAAAATGCAAAATCTGCACAATATATCAAAGAGTTTCTTTGAGAGTTATATCATTTAATGCTAATACCGTACAAGTTTTAGTCGATGCATCAAATACTACACGTAATTTAGTACTTACAGCGGATTCTCGGATTACACAAAGATGGAGAATGAAGTATTTTAGTTGCTCTTTGTTATTGTATAAACTTGAAGGTACGTATTTGCCATGACCAAATTCAACGTATTAATCCAAAAAATGTTTATATTCTTGAAACAAGTTTTGATTAGATTTAAATCTTTTTTCCAACATTAAAAAACCTTTGACGATTTTGAATGAATCGCTTAGTTTAGAAGGTTCGTCGAGAGATTTCAAATGAAAATCAATTTGATAGGAACCATCCTCTAATATTTTTTTGTTTTCTTTTTAATTCTCTTCAGCTAACTGATCTTCTGGAGTTAAAATCAGTTTTTGAGGAAGTTCCTCGATGTGCCAAAATTTTCTAAGAATATTTTCTAAATCATTATTTTCTCGCAAGTCTGGATGAAAAAAGAGATATTTTGTTGACTGTAATCACAGAAATTATTTTCAGTAATATTTAAGCTTGGTGGCAAATTTCCTGAAATGTTACTTTCAAGTTTACAAATTCCAGGTACTAGCAAATTATAGAATAAATCTGCTCCTATAAGCACGTCTATTTCCAACGGGGTATGAAAGTTGGGGTCAGCCATTTCTGGCCAGATATAATCAGGAATATTTAACTTACTTACATCAATTGGGTTTTGAGGTAGCTTATATGTAATGTTATTTATTATCGTACAAGAAAGTGAGAATTTTTTTTGACCTGATAAAGTTTATCTAATAATTTTTGCGTTATAAAAGAAATTTGACTTCTGTCTAAAAAAGCACGCACTATGATTTTTTCACCATACTTTGAGAACAACGCGATTTGAGCAGTTGCTAAGAAATTTGATTTATAGTGGACGTATTTCTGGCCGCATTTTGAGTATATTGAGTGTTTGGGTTGTGACTTTGAGAAGTAGAGCTGTGACTTTGAATTATTTGATTGTGATTGCGAGGGCGGTTGTCTAGAGTTGTTTGAGTATATTTGTGAGGGTGATTGCCTGGAGTTGTTTGAGTATGTTTGGGATTGTCTTGAGTTATGATATTCTTATAAATAAATAAATAAATAAACTTTTATTGTGGCATAACATTTATTTCAATAGATAAAGAAAAACTGTATAAAAGAATTCCACAAAAGGACTAAAACGGCAGTATATATCTATTTGTATTTCATAGTGCTTTTTAATTTTATTAAAACTGTTATTAAATTTTATCCCTGATAAAAAAAAATTTAGATAGATTTATATTAATCTAACTGCAGAGAGATAGGTACACTTGATTTAAAAAAAAGAACGCATACATGCAGTCACAAAATTGACCTTTCTAAAATTGTATAATATATACGAACTACCAGCTAAAATGCCTAAAAACTTCAGAAGTACGACAATTTGTCATATTGTTTAAAAACGGTCTCTAAAACTGAAAATATTTTTTTACTTAAATTAAAGGCAACCTTACTTTTATATTAAATTTTGCACAATACTAAAAAATCAGCAAATATTATGTTTTAGTAAAGTCGTTATTAAACAATATCAAATTATCACTCGAGTAACGGACGAAGGCTCTTCTATAAAGAAGGCGGTAACCCATTTTGGAGTTGATAAAATAACAATAATGCGATGGAAACAGCGCTGGATTGAAACCAATTCGACGAATAGGAAACTTGGATTAGGACAAAAAAAAAACGAATAAATAATTAAGTATTTAATAGGATCACCATTTTTCTCTATTACAAGCTGCAAACGTCTGGACATTGAAAAGGTTAAATTTTGATGGTCTTCTGAGAGCTGATCTAATGCGCGATAAAAAGCATCGCTTAACTCTTCAGCATTTCGTGGTCTCCAATTCCTTTGGTATATTATTTTAACGATTCGACCCCATATATTTTCCATTGGGTTAAGGTCAGGGCTGTTGGCTGGCCAAGGAAGTGTTTCTATATTATTATTCTGAAACCATTGGCGAACAACATTAGCCGTGTGTACTGGACAGTTGTCCTGCTGATAAACGAAGTCATTATTTTCATGTAAAACCTTCCTTCGATTCTCAAAAAAAAACCCAAACCTCTAGCACTAAACCAGCCCCACATGTTTACAGAAAAATTTCAGCTTTTTTAATTTGGTTTTCGGGTTCCAATCTAGAATTTGGTGGACGATAAACTAAAATTCTCCTGCTGCTTAAAGATGATTGAAAAATTTTTTCGTCAGTGAAAACCACCCTCTCGCAGAAGTCATTATCATGAAGAACGTTGTTCAGTGCAAAAATCACTCTGGCCTGTTTTTGTTCTTCTGTAAGAAAAGGCTTCTTTGCAGCAACTCGACATGAGACTTCTGATTTCGTTACTCTTTTATTTACTGTTGCTAAAGAACCCGGAAATAATGTTACATTAGCCGCTTCAACCGACGACCGAAAAATGATTTTGTCTGAGATGGTCAATAAGTCTCTCGTCTTGCACTTCAGAACTTACTTTTGGTCGTCCCGATCCATCTTTCCTATCCGTAGAATTATTTTTTATCCAGCGCTTTTTCCATCGCATTGTCGTCATTTTATCAACTCCAAAATGGGTGGCCGCTCTTCTTATAGACGAGCCGTCTTTTATAACTCGAGTGATAATTTTAACTGTAAATGTTGATATCTGTGACATTTAGTAAATTATGATTTTACTAAGTTCAGTATTAGTAGATAGGCAACAAGAGTCACCAGGGGGTCACAATTCCGGACAGTGGTGCAGAAGTCACGTCATCAGGGGCAAATTAACCTGTCAATAAGGGTTATATTTAGTTCAGACAAATAGTCTGCTGTCAACCCCTTGATGAGTTATTTTTTAAAGTTATTAATCCAAGATGGATGTCCAGATGTAGCTTGATGAGTCATGCACGTACGGCGTCTCCAGAGTCACATACTACGGCCCCGCCTACTATTATTCCCTTGACAACAGCCTGGAAACATTTGTAATGTCTAGAGTTGATATACCTATTAATAAAAAAGTATATGTTACCAGAGGGGATCGAACCGGCGCGCCCGGCGATTTACAGTACAGGAGGTCGTCGCTCAAGACCACACGACCATGGCGACTTGTTGATAAGGTTTTGTTAAATAATGTATAGATAAAAACAAGATAACGATTGTGGTCAGATTGTGTGCTATACATGCAATAAAATATTTATGCAATACAGATCGGTGAACTGATGTGTAATATTAGGGAATTGTTACAAAGCAAAATAGATAAAAATACATTTATTTATTGGTTTTAATCTATTGAAACTTGGTATACAACTCAAAGTTTCTCTGATAAACTGCTGAATTATTTTGATATTTTGTGGTACTGCTGTCTGAGATGCAAATAATAAACGCAGCGCTCGACAAGTTCATTTGGATCATCCCAGTATATGTATTCTATAGGGTTGTTTGAAAACTCCATTTCCATCCCTGTTTGACCACCCCGTTTTTTAAATAGTTTTTAAAACTTCTCTGAATCACTGTCCGTTACGATATTCCCTGTAGATTTAAAAAATTTTCTATTTGCATTAGTAATGATATCTCTAAAAGCGTCCGCATCATATTTTGTGTATGTCTGGGGCATATTTCTTTGAAATAACAACTTATAAAAGTATCTACCATGCATATACATATCGTTAAATCGAAAATTATGATTTTAATAACCTTTATTTGGTACAATAAGTTGAAGAAAAAATTAAAATTTTAGAAAATGTATTTAATTATTTACTCAAAATGTAATGAAAACCACTTTTGTACCTATTTTATTGATCTATAAATAAGTTAACGCATCTTTTTTTAACTTAAAATAAAGAAAAATTTTATTAAATAATGATCCATGCGGGGAAAAAAATTGGTATAAAGTGCCAATCACAATTTAAAATAAAGGCAAGTACCGCTGATTAATTTGTCTCATAAAAGTTGAGCTGTCTGCAAGTCTAAATGTGGCTGCTGTTGCGGTCTGGAAGGTATTTGTATCACATATCATATAATCTATGGAAGGCAAATGAAAACTGACGGAAATAAAATATTTTTACACATGGAATAAAATCTAGTACTTATATTATTTTTATTTATGTCCTTATGGGTCCCTCATGTCTTTGAACATTAATCTACCACATGCAAACGATTTACTATAATAATTCGGTATAATTTTCTATAGATTGGAGGTATTTTTTTATTTTTGGTTAAAGACATACTTTTTTTATTCAAACATTATCTAAAAAATAAATATAATAATAATATATTTTTGAATTATTTTTATATTTTTGTAATGGAATATGGTGTAATTTTTAATAACTGTTTACCTCCTTTCATGATATCCGTAGTCCTATCTCTTAGCTTTAATGATTTTTAATGTTATGGAAAAAAGCGCTATGTAGCGGTGCAAAAACTGAGGAATAAAGAACATTTTCTTCTTTAATTAGTAAAAATTAATAAGGTTTTAACACAAGTATAATTCTTAACGAATTGCCTTTATAATCAATAAATTTAGAAAAACAACTGATAATAGTTTAAAATTAGTTTAAACTTGACCCCAAGGTTATTCACGAGGCGATTTTTTTACACTTACTTTAAATATACAGGGGTAGAAAGTTAAAAGATGAATTATTTATTATGTTTAGGTATATATTCATAAGCAAAAAATTATTGATCATTCACTTTTGAAAACAGTTTGTTAGCTATTTTTCTTTTTTAAATATCAACCGAATTTTTTTTTTGAGAAAATTTGACAAAAATTCATGTTTTCAAGTGGAATTAACAGAAATTAATATACCTGTTTCTCTATATAGTAAGAAGTTGTTAAGAAACTACTCCCTAGACTAATTTGACGATGATATTGAATTACAGTGTTTCCGGTGCGTTCTCGCAATATTCGAATCTCTGTAACAACCGAACCCTTTCAGCTTGTTGCAAAGAAAAAATTCAAACCTTTATATCGCACCCTTAAATCTCCTGACTTTTACATGAGACACATGAGTTTTGCTCTACTTGAGACTCAAAAGATTTATGGTAACTATCGAACCATCTATCTATTAATAAATTATGCATATCTAAGTGTAAAAGTTTGCGTTTAAAAGTTTTACTAATTTGCAAAAGTTTTTTAAAACTAAGCGTTTTCTTATATCATACCATTCAAGTATCATATGGTTGTGGTAACTTAATCAATAAGGAACCATTAATATCTCGACTTCGTCATTTACAATCCTTAAAAACTAGCCGCATTTATGATTTTTTACGGAAATTTTATTCAAATCGGTTTACTAGTTTCGGAAATATCATGGCACGTATGTACATACCTAGAGGTACTGTATGATATAATATTGAATACAGATTAACTTTTTTAGCGAATATTTTCCAACGTTTTAACTTAGAAGAAAAAATTAAAAAAAAACACTTCTTAGTCCGCAACCAGAAGGGTACAAACCCCAACCGAAGGTGCTTTTTCCGCTATATGCTCACGTTTTTCGCCTATGGTTTCCGTGAAAGACTAACTTTGGTTTACTGCGAATCGGGGCCAAAAGGCCGTAGTAGTTTTCTGCGAATATCTCGAGTTCTAAGTGGTCGATTTGAAAAATTATTTTTTACTGGATTTGTGTGTTCCAATGCTATTTATTCTTAGAGAGATGAAGAAGCCAAAAGGCCATTAAAGTGCTTGACCTTAGTAGTTTTTTCCAGATATTTTGGGTCCTAGTTGACCGATTTAAAAAATAATTTTTTTAAATAAAATTCTAAACTTATATTCAACCTAAATAGTTTTAAAGTATAGACGTTATTAACCATTGTTTCTCCCTCAAATGGAAGATACATATAAAAAATTTAATCTTTTTAATAAAAGTTCCTTACTGGTGGTTACTTCCCCTCGCCTCAATAGAATAGAACTTTATTGTCTTAAAAACTATTACAATAGTATAGACATTGTCATAAATTCTCAACTTAAATCTAATCTGATATAATACGATAAACTAGCTCTCTTTACAATGTTATTTTAAAAACATCTTTTACGTTTAATATATTTTGTTTCCCGTGAAGTATAATACTACCCATAAAAGTTCTGCAGGCAGACCATAATTAACGTCATTAACACTGTTAACTAAATTAAAACTTTCCTAACAATATTTTTTATTTATGTATAAAATCCATACATCATGTGTCACATAGAATAAACGTTTCGTTAATTTTATTGGGTTCGGATAATCTAACGTTTTAATTTTAATGTTTTCCACAAAAAATCCTATTTTAATTAAATATATTTTGCATAATTGATATCGACTTTAAAAATGTCCAGAAACGAGAAATAAAACGCACTTAATCACTTCCACAGTCATACGACACGAAGAATACAGTTATTTTTTAATTTAAAATTTGAAAAACAGTTTCGGTATGTTAAGGCCAAGACAATTTTTGAAAATTAAAATTGCCTTGATGACGTGAAAAAAAGAAAAAAAAAACAAAAAATTGATGAAACTCAATTTTTATTAAACGCAACGTAACCTGTAGTTACGGTTATTGTTTTCGCTCATATTGAACAAATTATAAGCGTTTACTGTGGTAAAAATAGCCTACTACCAAAAATCTTCAACAATAAAAATTGATAAATCTTAATTAAATTTTAATATAAAACTTAATCAAACCTGCATCGGTGTGTGTTGTGAGAATCCTCTAACCAGATACACTTAAGAAGCACAAGCTGACTTGCTGTTGCAACAAATAATCTACACGAGCATTTGTGCGAGATTGCATTTCGTATAATAAGATAATAGAAGTCAGCACATCCTGTATTCAACTTTTAATACTGATAACGATTTAGCAAAATGTTTAAATGCAGTCATCAATAACAACCCAATGATATTTACTTAACAACTATCATCGACGAAGTTATAAACCTTTACTGAAAGTGTATATTCTTGATAACGTAAGTACATTTTTGGTATATTTGGAGGTTATAATTAGCGATATTTAAAGTAGTTTCTGTGCAATTAGTGAAACAGACACGAGGGATCATTACCCCAGGGGGTGGGCTGAGACATTTTAACTATTTTCATTATTATTTATATAAGTAATTTTTGTTTAATATAAGGTTGATATTTTAGACTTCTAGTATGCAGAAAATTATGTCTTACTTTTATTAGTAAGCCAGTTAGGTCCAAAAATATAAGTGATATCAGAATTGCGGATTTTTTCCCGAAAACTTTTATCGAGTGAATTAAAAAAATACATATATTTTAACGAGTGACCGCAAAAAGAGAGCATGACACTTTAAGAAGTAGTGTTCCAACAGTATACATATATCTAAATATTTCCTAATTGAACTTAATGATATTAGTGAGGACGTATAACAAACGCTTCAGATCATAAAAATTTTGAACCTCCCACCACCGGTAGTAAAGTCATCAAAGTTGGGACCAAAACACGGGTCCTAGACACAAAAAACACAATTTTTTTAAATAAAAACCCATTACGAGTTTTATATACTTAATCTATCTATTTGTAAGCATTTTTATTTATATTTTATTTTTTCATATTCATGTTTGGTATCAATTTATATATTCTTAAGACAAAATTCGGTAATGATATTAAAATTCTACAACTAGAGAATTGCTCCTCTAACTGGTATTACCTGATCAGAAATATAGTTTTTATGAGTTGTTCTTATAGTATTTCTAGACATTACAAATATCAGAACCTAACTATTTTAATGTTACAAAAAGTTTTAAGCCAAAGAAGGTACTAAAATTTCTTGGTAAAACCTACAATACTCTTGGTTTTCCCTTTCAGCGAGTAAAGAATGTAATCATATAGTTTTATATATCACTGATTTAATTTTAACATTTTCTATTCATACTTTAGAGCAATTCCACGCGTGATAAAGGTTTTTGACGTGTTTTTTCCAAATCATAAAATAAATGCTAATAGCTAAAATATAGGCAAACAAAATATTAAAGTTTAATAAGAAATGTCCCATATTTAATCAAAAAATGACATTTAACTTAAAATCAAAGCAAGTAAAGAAAAGCAATATCATACCATTTTATTATATCTAGTGAAAAGAAACATATTGTGCAAGTCATAATTTTAAACTACTTTTAGTTTAAGAGAAAAAGCACTTTCTAAATTACCGAGTTATCACCAATTTTTAGTTATATCCTGGACTTTCTATAAAAAATGAATATTATTTTATTTTTAAATTCTTCAGATAAACCCTCTACAACGTAGAGTCTACATAATGTATTAAAATATTGTCATTCTGGTATATCTTACGAGAGAGAAAAATGACATCAAAAATTTAAATATATTTATTCTATATTTGACCCATAAGTTGTCATGGAATTGCCCTTTAACAAGAATGGTATTAAGATAAAAAAGGCGTCTGAAAAAATTTTTCTTTTAATTTAGAATACAAATTACATGTTGTTTTGAGAGGATGGCTGGTCTTTAGGGTTACTAAGGTCTAAGAATAACTAGGTAAATTGATTTTTAAAAGTAACTATGTATTTCAACTAATCAACAAAAAATTCATAAAAAAATATTAATAATAGGCTTGTCGTTTCCTTATCAGGCTTTAATATTGCGCTAGGTTGATGTTTTACAATATTTAGGCTTTGTCTTGTTTTTAAATAAAGGTCGAATAATGTTCTTATATCTAGACTTACTCGCATGCATTTTTGTATTGAACAATACTTAATGCAGTTTGTTTTGGAGGTTCAACCAAAGGTTTAAAAAAGTTTTCCGTTTGGTGTTCTGAATTTATCGTATCTATACCGTACAGCATCATCTTAGCAAATAAAGGTTTAAAGTGGTACATCTGAACTATATGTGAAGTACAGCTAAGGTTTAGCTGAAGTACAGCTGTAGTGTAACTGAAGTACAGCTAAAGTACATCTGAAGTATGGCTGAAGTACATCTGAAGTATAGCTGAAGTATAGCTGAAGTATATCTGAAGTACATCTGAAGTATAGCTGTTGTACATCTGAAGTATAGCTGAAGTGCATTTGAAGTACAGCTGAAGTACATCTGAAGTACACCTGAAGTATAGCTGAAGTACAGCTGAAGTACATCTGAAGTATATCTGAAGTATATCTGAAGTATAGCTGTTGTACATCTGAAGTATAGCTGAAGTACATCTGAAGTACAGCTGAAGTACATCTGAAGTACACCTGAAGTATAGCTGAAGTGTAGCTGAAGTACATCTAAAGTACATCTAAAGTACAGCTGAAATACGTCTGCAGTACCTCGTCAGTACATCTAAATTATGTATTACTTCTTTTTAGGACTTATTCTTTAATTATATGATTGATAAATATTTATTACCAAAAATATTTTAACTCAATGTATGGTGAAATAATGTCTTAACGTGGCGATATAAATCAGCTGTTTTAGTTGCTATTAAATAATGTCAAATATCTAGTTTTATAGCACGTACTTGTAAAAATAATATAGATTTGGAGGTTATAAGTTTAGTCATTAATTTTTTGAATATGCTACCTACAATCTGATGAATATTTTTGCGCACTTTAATCAAATGATTTGGAGACTTATTAAAATAACTAGATGTTGACTTGCTCTTCTTAAATTCATGAAAACTTCTAATATTTTGAAATCTTCAATACTTTTGTACACAAATTCACCTTTTCTATGCGTAACATCAAGATTGTGGGGGTAGATGGTGTCGCATTATGGCAATGGTAGGATCGTATATCAAATCATTATGTTCAATCCAAAAATGAGGTGAAATTTTATTTCCATTTGAATATATCTTAGTACCGACTTGTAAATTTGTTATTATTCCATACTTCTTAGCTACTTCATAGAAAACCATACTTGCAGCTAAGCATATACCGCAGTAGTTTGATTAAATAAATGCTTGTTCGATACAACACTTAATTAGATTTAACCTAATGTAATCTCGCATGATTTCAGACATTACTGCTTACAACAAGAGCTGGTTGATGAATGATTCTGGCACATTTTGTCTATAATTATTTAAATAAACGGCTTTAAATAGTTGGTGATTTGTTCATATTTTGAAACACTTCAAGTAAGCTGCAGGTAATAAACTGATTATGTGTGTCATGCGAACAGCAATGAATGTTAATTTGCGCATGTAATAATGTAACAAAACCCCAAACTGATTGTTAAGTTGGTAGCAATGTAACTTATTATTAATTATAGATTAAGTTTGGACCACGTAGTGCAGGGACTTTCTATTACACAATATAGACTTATTTCACTGTTTTTCTTACAGAAGATGTCTCCCTTTGCTGATGTGGTAAAACATATCGCTGCCATATTAAAGTTTCTAACACCTCAATATGATAAAAAAGTAGCTAGGGAGGGACTACGAGAATGTACTCTTGGAATAAAAAGAATGGATAAAGAATTAAAAAAAGTCAAAAGTATGGGCGAAAGACAGCATATTGAGGCCTGTTTAAGAAATATAAGAAGTCTAAGAACCCATATTAAAGCAGCTGTGAAGCAGGGGGGCGGGCTTTCAGCAAGAAAGAAAACTGCCAGCGATAGAGTAAACTGGGAAGATTCTAAATCAGTATTTTCTTCTAGGATTCGTACAGCAGTTCTCACAAATATGAGTCATAAAGACCCTAAAGCTTTCCTTATTGACTGTAAAGCAATTTTCAAGATACGTATCCAGAAAGAAAGATACAGCGGTAAAGGTCAATACACCACTATGTCTGGATAAAAACTTTGTCTCGTCTCCTCTCCAAACAACTAAAGAAAATGGTCAAAAATTATTTTCTGACCGTTGTCTCATCTACTGTAGATCAGAAGAGAAACTTGCCAAACATATCGAGGATTGTTTAAAGATAAATGAAACTGCAATCAGCATGCCTGAGCCTGGAAAAAATATTTTAAAATTTAAAAACTTTAAAAATAAGGAGAAAACCCCATTCATAGTCTACGCCGATCTATAGAGCGTGCTTAAGCCAACAAATGATTCTAAAAAGCCACAGAGAAAGCAGCAACACATTCCTGCGGCTGTTAGATATTATCTGAAATGTAGCTACAATGACTCCCAAAGCTTTTACCGTTCATACCGAGGTAAAGATTGCATGAAGTGGTTGGCTGATGAAATGAATAGTCTGGCAGAAGACTTGGCAACCGTATTCTGGTGTCCTTACGATATTGATATAACATGGATGCAGGAAGTCGAACATCGAAAAGCTAACAACTATCGCGGTACGGCTCATGAATCTTGCAATATTAATTATAAAGATAGTCAAACTATTCCTGTTGTCTTTCACAATCTAAGCGGTTATGATGCCCACTTTATAGGAACCGATATTGCAACGAGGATGAAGGGTTCCATTGATCTGCTTCCGATTACAAAAGGGAAATATATAAGTTTTACAAAACATGTTGATGAGTTTTCAATTAAATTCCGTTTTATAGATAGTTTTTGTTTTATGGCTTCATCATTAGATAAGCTAGCATCCTACTTGGAAGAATATCCAAATTTGAAATTGCAGTTTCCGAAAATATTAAATTTTTGTGATTTATAATAATTATATATTTTTTTGCAGTATGGATGGGCGATGTCCCAATACCTTCCTTATGGTAGTTTTGAATGGTGTGATACTAACATTGATGTCACCACAATCTGTGATGATGCTGATGAGGGGTATATGTTGGAAGTGGACTTAGACTATCCTCTTGAACTACATAATCAACATAAAGATATACCATTCTGTCCGCAGCATATAAATCCGAAGACTGGAGAGCCTCCTCAGAATGCTAAAGAGCTTACCAAATTAATGGCAACACTTGGAAATAAGACAAAGTATGTGATGCATTATAGGACTCTAAAACAGGCAATTGCATATGGGCTAGTATTGAGAAAGGTACATCGCGTCCTTAAATTTAAGCACACTCCTTGGCTGAAGCCCTACATTGACTTAAATACGGAGCTGCGTAAGAAGGCAACGAATGAATTTGAGAAGAACTTATTCAAGCTGATGAATAATGCTGTCTTTGGTGAGTTAAACATTTTTTTATATTATGATGAAGATCATTTAAATAAAAAAAAAATGTTTTTTTGTTTTCACTAAAAATAAGTTATTTGGGCTAAAAAAAAAAAGACCTTAATATAAAATTTCTGGATGTTGTCTCTCTGTCTGTCTGTCTGCAACACAATTACACAAAAATCGCTTAAAAGATTCTTATCAAATTTTTACACAAATTCTTGGTCGCTAGACGGAGAGCTGATTAGTTTTTGATAGGGGTGTGGGGTTTGCAAGAGGGTAAGAGCGGAGATTAAACTTTTAAAAAAAATTGTAACTCACAAACTGTGCAGCTAGCGACAGGCGGTTTTCACATTAAGATAGAACATTTTGAAAAAAAATTATTAAAGGTTTATTTTATAATTCCATAGTCTCAGATATCCATAACCATTAGATGAAAAATACTGTAAATAACCTTCTGTAATCCTCTTTTGTTTTGGTTGCAGGTAAAACAATGGAGAACGTTCGCAAGCGGGTCAATGTCCGTTTGCTGACTAAATGGAGTGGACATTATGGAGCTGAGTCATATATAGCGAAGCCTGAATTTAAAAATAGTGCTATATTCAGCGAAAAACCCGATTTGGTTGCAGTTGAGCTAAGCAAACTTCAAGTCTTGTTAAATAAGCCGATCTTTGTTGGACAAGCAATTTTAGATTTGGAAAAGACAACTATATATGATTTTCACTATGGGTATATGAAGCCTACTTTTGAGTATTGTTCAGCGCACTACACAGATACGGACAGCCTGATTTATGAACTGTTTCAGGATCCTTATGAAGTTATAAAGAGAAACTGTTTCAAGTACTTTGACACGTCTGATTATCCTTGTGATAATACCTTTGGGATTCCAAAAGTTAATAAAAAAGTGTTAGGAAGGAAGGTGACTGATGAAAATAACGGTATTCCTATGACTGACTATGTAGGTCTTAGATCAAAATTATATGCAACGAAAGTTTTAGCCACTGAGAGCGATATTTTAAGAAAAAGGAAAAGGATGCAAGATGATGGGTATGATACTGATGGAACTGAATCCATCATAACAAATTTCCATGTTACAAAGAAGGCCAAAGGGATCAAATCTTCTGTGGTTAACACAGGCATTACCTTTGAAGATTATGTAGAATGTCTTGATGGTTTTAAGCAGAAGACTGTTTCTCAAAATCTTATTCGTTTAGAAAACCATCAGGTACACTCCATCACGCAGCTGAAGATTGCTCTTTCACCTTACGATGATAAGCGGTACCTCATTCCTGGGACGGATGAAACGTTGCCCTGGGGGCATTATTCCATACCTACAACGATTTCTAATGAAGTTTTTCCGGTGAAGCCGCGAAATTAAGTTATGGTTTAAAATTTTGTAAAACTGAAACCAAACATGAAGGATATATATTTAATTTAGAATAATATTGCTTAAAAATATCTTTCATTTGTTAAAACAACTAATTTAAGAAAAAAAATATAATTTACTTAATTTTAATATATTATTTCACTTTTTTACCAATTAATAAAAAATATTTAAGACTGATTTTTAACTTACCTAATTATTATTTTTAATATACTGTAACATATTCAGTTGGTTAAAGGTAAATTGTAATAAATAATAATAATAAATAACATTGGAACATAGAAATCTAGCAAAAAAAGAATTTTTCAAAACCCATCGTTAACCTACCAGTCTTTGTTTATTTATTCATCGATCATTAACAACTCGCAATGGAACTAGACGGTTGTACGTAAATGATCATTTCAAATCCATATAATAATAATATTAATATTATTTACATAATACAACCTTTTTGCCATGCCCTCCCCCTTTGTAAAACTTCCAAGAATTTTTAAAATTCCATTGCTATAACGCGAGATACCTGCAACCAAAACTACCAGTAAAAAATAATTTTTCAAGTCGATCACTTATAACTCGAGATATTCGCGAAAAACTACTGAGGTCGAGCACTTTAATGCCCTTTTGGCTTCTCCATCTCTCTAAGAATAAATAGCATTGGAACACACAAATCCAGTAAAAAAATAATTTTTCAAATCGACCATTTACTAAGGCCTTTTGGCCCCGATTCGCAGTAAACCAAAGTTAGTCTTCGGTTGGGGTTTGTACCCTTCTGGTTGCGGACTAAAGAGTGTTTTTTTTTAATTTTTTCTTCTTAAAATTAAAACGTTAAAAAATATTCGCTAAAAAAGTTAATCTGTATTCAATATGATATCATACAGTACCTCTAGGTATGTACATACGTGCCATGATATTTCCGAAGCTAGTAAACCGATTTGAATAAAATTTTCGTAAAAAATGATAAATGCGGCTAGTTTTTAAGGATTAAGGTTCCTTATTGATTAAGTTACCACAACCATATGGTACTTGAATGGTATGATATAAGAAAACGCTTAGTTTTAAAAAACTTTTACAAATTAGTAAAACTGATTGGTTTTTAAACGCAAACTTTTACACTTAGATATGCATAATTTATTAATAGATAGATGGTTCGATAGTTATCATAAATCTTTTGAGTCTCAAGTAGAGCAAAACTCATATGTCTCATGTAAACATAATAAATAATTCATCTTTTAACTTTCTACCCCTGTATACTTAAAGTAAGTGCAAAAAAATCGCCTCGTGAATAACCTTGGGGTCAAGTTTAAGCTAATTTTAAACTATTATCAGATAGTTTTCTAAATTTATTGAATATAAAGGCAATTCGTTAAGAATTATACTTGTGTTAAAACCTTATTAATTTTCACTAATTAAAGAAGAAAATGTTCTTTATTCCTCAGTTTTTGCACCGCTACATAGCGCTTTTTTCCATAACATTAGAAATCATTAAAGCTAAGAGATAAAACTACGGATATCATGAAAGGAGGTAATTGTTATTAAAAATTACACCATATTCCATTACAAAAATATAAAAATAATTCAAAAATATATTATTATTATATTTATTTTTTAGATAATGTTTGAATAAAAAAAGTATGTCTTTATCCAAACATAAAAAATACCTCCAATCTATAGAAAATTATACCGAAGTATTATAGTAAACCGTTTGCATGTGGTAGATTAATGTTCAAAGACATGAGGGACCCATAAGGACATAAATAAAAATAATATAAGTACTAGATTTTATTCTATGTGTAAAAATATTTTATTTCCGTCAGTTTTCATTTGCCTTTCATAGATTATATGATATATGATACAAATACCTTCCAGACCGCAACAGCAGCCACATTTAGACTTGCAGACAGCTTAACTTTTATGAGACAAATTAATTAATTATACCAATTTTTTTTCCCGCATGGATTATTATTTAATAAAATTTTTCTTTATTTTAAGTTAGAAAAAGATGCGTTAACTTATTTATAGATCAATCAAATAGGTACAAACGTGGTTTTCATTACATTTTGAGTAAATAATTAAATACATTTCCTAAAATTTTAATTTTTTCTTCAACTTATTGTACCAAATAAAGGTTATTAAAATCATAATTTTCGATTTAACGATATGTATATGCATGGTAGATACCTAATAAAGTACCACAAAATATTAAAATAATTCAGCAGTTTATCAAAGAAACTTTGAGTTGTATACCAAGTTTCAATAGATGTAAACCAATAAATAAATGTATTTTTAGCTATTTTGCTTTGTAACAATTCCCTAATATTACACATCAGTTCACCGATCTGTATTGCATAAATATTTTATTGTATGTATAGCACAAAATCTGACCACAATCGTTATCTTGTTTTTATCTATACATTATTTAACAAAACCTTATCAACAAGTCGCCATGGTCGTGTGGTCTTGAGCGACGACCTCCTGTACTGTAAATCGCCGGGCGCGCCGGTTCGATCCCCTCTGGTAACATATACTTTTTTATTAATAGGTATATCAACTCTAGACATTACAAATGTTGCCAGGCTGTTGTCAAGGGAATAATAGTAGGCGGGGCCGTAGTATGTGACTAGAGACGCCGTACGTGCATGACTCATCCAGCTACATCTGGACATCCATCTTGGATTAATAACTTTAAAAAAATAACTCATCAAGAGGTTAACAGCAGACTATTTGGTTGACAGTAGGTGAAAATCAGTAGCCCAACAGGTATCTGTCTGCCTGAACTAAATATAACCCTTATTGACAGGTGAATTTGCCCCTGATGACGTGACTGCTGCACCACTGTCCGGAATTGTGACCCCTCTGGTGACGTGACTTCTGCAACACTGTCCGGAATTGTGACCTTGACGGTGGCAGTTTTTGGGATTTTGAACCTTGGCGTTTTCTTATAGGAATTAACATGGGGAAATAGCTAGAACTCTTGTTGCCTATCTACTAGTATTATTTGGTTCAAAAGTATTAATATAAGTGAAGTAAAAGAGATGACAAAATTTTATTTATTGTTTAGATCATTAAGTAATAAAATAAATTAATTTTTACTTGTTATTCAAGATTAAGAAGATAACGACGATAGGCTTTTTTTTAAATTGTGTAGGCTTAAGTTCTTTTATAAAACTAGGAATATCATTGTAGATTTTACAAATATTATAAGAAAAGGAGCGTTGAAAAATAGTTTTACGATGAAACGGGATATTAAGTCTACCTCTAAGTCTTATACCGAGATTGTAAATGTCAGTTCTATGTTTTACTTTTTCGTTTAAGTACGGTGGAGTTTTATTGAAAATTATTTTGTGAACGGGAACCCACAAAAAAGCAGAATTTACAAAAACCGAAACTCAATTGAACAGAAAATAAAACGTCCGAAACGAAATATGAACGAAAGTAAAACACCAAGAAAACAATGGACCCGAATATAATTTTACAGAATTTTAATTTACTCGATCCTTAAAAGACACGAATATAATTTATCCGATTATAATTTTCCCGAACCTTAAAATATCAGAATTACAAACGTATCGAAAATAATTGTCTAGAAACGAAAACGACCCGGTCCACAAATTGATAGAAAATAATATGGTCCGAAAATTATTTTAAAAGAAACAAAAAACGTAAGAAAATATTTGTAACAAAAATAATTCAATAGAAACATAATAATGCCGAACCACAAAATTCAAGAACTCCAATTTATCCGAAAATAATTTGAAGTTGTGATATTGTATAGCGTTTTTGACACACTTCCCCCTAAGCGATTTTGATAAAATTTGATATACTTACATAGGTTCGATGACAATACAATACTAAAAAAAAAGTTAACCCTCCACCTCTATCCCCACCCCCTCCATAGAAAAATGCGTTTCTGAACGACTTCCCGTCGCCGATTTCAATAAAATTTAGTATTTGGACTTAGGATCGGTGATAGCACAATATTAGGAAATATCAACTCTCCCACCCCTACACCCACCTCCACATTCTCCATAGAAAAATACGTTTTTGACACACTTCCCTTTAATCGATTTTGATTTTAATAAGATTTGGTATCCTTATATAGGTCCGATTAACATGCAATATTAAAAAAAAGCACACCTCCCTACCACCACCCCTCCATAGAAAAATGCGTTTCAAAACGACTTCGACCCGTTAACCGATTTAAATAAAATCTAGTATATGCACTTAGAATCGGTGATAGCGCAATATTAGGAAAAATCAACTCTCCCACCCCTACTCCCACCCCCACACTCTCCATGGATAAATACGTTTTTGATACACTTCCCTTTAATCGATTTTGATTTTAATAAGATTTGGTATACTTATAACCGATTAACATGCAATATTAAACTCCCGCCCTACCCCCACCCCTCCATAGAAAAATGCGTTTCTGAACGACTTCGACCCGTTAACTGATTTCAATAAAATTTAGTATATGGATTTAGGATCCGTGATAGCGCAATATTAGGAAAAATAAACTCTCCCACCGCTACCCCCACCCCCACCCTCTCCATAGAAAAATACGTTTTTGACACACTTACCTTTAATCGATTTTGATTTTAATAAGATTTGGTATATCATATATTTTTTATATAGTATTTAGAGTTAAATAATTAGAATACCTATGTAAGGAAAGTTAATATTTTGATATTTGTGCTAGGTGTTAAATAAGTGTGTAACTATTTTGCTGTATTTTCTGATAGCTTGTATTTTTGCTGTGGTGTTTTTGAAAACTTGAAGTTTGGTAGAGTTTTATCAAAAGTGCTCTCGAGTGCTGCGATATAAGTCACTTTAACATGTTGCTCGTAGCCTTACCGCAATAGCACAAAAATATTCCCCGAACATTCGCTGAATGTTCAGCTAGGATATTGGGAACATTCCCTGAATGTTCTGTCAAATCCTCTAAGCATACCAGGGATATTTAGGGAATATTCTGTGTCTGCAGTTTTGATATTCCTAGAACATCCTGGTAGAACATTCATAGAGTATTTTCGCAGGATTTTCATAGCACTTTTATAATATTATAGGTCCTCCTAAAAAAAATTAAAAAAAATAAGAAAAAGGTATTTGACGCCCACGGGATTCGAACTCTCAGCCTTCCATCCATAAAACACCTTTCCAACGCCTTAACCTTTTGCGCTACGGAGACTTATGAGACATTGTTTTCTGCTAGAAGAGCAAAGTGAATTGTTTGTTTTTACATAAAATCATGATTACTCCCGAACGGCTTAAAGAATTTTCATAATTTCTTTCATGGGATAATAATAACCCCCCTCTCCGAATCCTCCCAAACGGTAGTTGAAGGGGATTATGTTATTTGTTTTATGCAGGATAACTCCCGAAGGGCTCAACGGATTATCATAATTCTTTTTTTATTGATTACGTCGGTACGTCCCGGGACCAATTACGAACGTACTATGTACATACAAACGTGTACGTACATACATAGAACGTACACTAAAAACCTTTATGAAGTATATTACATTTTTAGCAGAGTTTCTCTATGTATTGGTGGTGGTCTCGTGGTAGAGCATTTTTCTCTGACCCGGGAGGATCGGGTTCAATTCCCGGTGTGTCGTACCCCAGCAAACACGGTTCCCTCGGGCCTTCGTCGGTCCGATGTCGATTGCCGAATTTGTCGTTATCGGCACGACGTCGATTTACGACATCGGACGAGCAGTATTTTTTGTCCGCTTTGCGATGTAGGCCCAATGTATGTTTGCCGATGCAGCGTTAGACTGTGGCCCGTCGTCGGACCAATGGTAAATTTTACTTAAAGAAGATTAAAGAAAGATCCAATCGGACCATCATCGGCCCTAAAGCAGATAAGGTTTGCGTTGGCATAATGTCGACTATAGTAAATCGGGCAATCGTCAGTTGCCGATTCTCGTCCGATTAAACTAAGTTCCAATCGGACTGTCGTCGGCCCTAAAGCAGATAAAGTAGGCGTTGGCATAAAGTCGACTGTAGTAAATCGGGCCATCGTCAGTTGCCGATTCTGGATCGATTAAAGAAAATTCCAATCGGACCATCATCGACCCTAAAGCAGATAGGTTTGCGTTGGCATAATGTCGACTATAGTAAATCGGGCCATCGTCAGTTGCCGATTCTCGTCCGATTACACAAAGTTCGAATCGGACCGTCGTCAGCCCTGACGCAGATAAAGTAGGCGTCGGCATTAAGTCGACTATAGTAAATCGGACCATCGTCAGTTGCCGATTCTCGACCGATTAAAGAAAATTCCTATCGGACCATCATTGGCCCTAAAGCAGATAAGGTTTGCGTTGGCATAATGTCGAGTATAGTAAATCAAGCCATCGTCAGTTACCGATTCTCGTCCGATTAAACAAAGTTCCAATGGGACCGTTGTCGGCCCTAAAGTAAATAAAGTGGGCTTCGGCATAAAGTCGACTATAGTAAATCGGGCCATCATCAGGTGCCGATTTTCGACCGATTAAAAAAAGTTCCAATCGGACCATCGCGGTCCTAAAGTGGTGTCGGTATAAAGTCGACTGTAGTAATGTGGACCTCCGTCAGTTGCCGATTATTGACCGAAAACTGAAAATCGCAATCTGCCCAACATCAGGCCAGAGTATAGTCGCCGATGCCGAGACACTGCCGACGTTGTCGACCTTGGCCCGATTCAATGCCGTCGATTTGTGTTTGCTGGGTTTGTATCTATTTTTATTACGTTCGGAATTTACCCCTCAACTACCTCCTACCCCCTTACCCCTCCCTACCCCCGGACCTACATTACTGTGCCAAATTTCATTAAAATCGGTTCACGGTAAGTAAATTTAGCTCCTTTACATCGCTCAACCACCCCCTACCCCCAAATTTTGTCATAATACTGTATTATCAATCGGATCTACATTACTGTTTCAAATTTTATTAAAATCGGTTCCCGGGAAATGTGTCAAAAATTAATTGCAAGATTTGATAGACAGGGAGACAGCCAGAAACTGTGAAGTTAAATAAGATCGTTCAATAAAAAAACATAAACGGTTGATTTGCGAGACGCGCGTCTATCCTATTACAAATTTTTCAGCCGTTTTTTACAAAATTTCATCCAAATCGGTTTAGCCTTTTGACGTGATTGAGTGGTAGACATACATACACTCACACAAACTTTCGCATTTATAATATTATAGGATAGGATAAGATGTAGGATTCTTTGGATTTTTATAAACTTGTCGCAAATTTGATTTATTTTCCAATACTTTTAAAACTGTAACGATATTGATTTGCGCTACATATCCGGCTTGGGGTAAGATATCTTTATATTTTGTTGTTTAAAGTGGAAAAATGAATTGATCATATTTTTTCATTTAAAATGTGTAAAAATGTACCTTCGGTTCTTTTATACATACATTTAAACATAGCTCGCCTTCGGCTCGTCAATAACACCTGATTAATGTTCATATATATCTGCTTAACTAGTGTACCACTCGCCTTCGGCTCGTGACACTGGAGGTGACTTTGACTTTAACCTATCTTCAAGAATAAAATAATTCAAAAAAAACTATTAATGCTACTAGTAAAGTTGTTAGTTTTACTGGTTTCAATTAGGCCATAACTTTCTAATTTAACCTTTGTTTACATCTAGGCTTAGGGCTTAGGGGCTCAGGCCCCTCTGAGGGCACAGAAAATTGACCCGTAAAGGTTAAATTTTCCCCAAAAATCGCCAATAAAATGGAAATCTGGAACTACCATGCTTCTCAAGCCACGCCCCCCCCCCCTCCAGGAAGAATTTCTGAGTACGCCACTGATTTTATTAACATTACTTTTATTTTTGGAAAGTTATTGCAGTTTTCTTTCAATTTTTATAAAAATTTTCCATTTTAGCATCATTTTTACGTTATAATGACTCACGTACGGCACTAATCATCTAATGACAGGTGTCATTTTGGGTATTTGTTTCTTATCTTTAAAACGAAATGATTTCCAATATTGCGACATATGTATTATTTTATATATTTCAAATTTCTTTATTTAGTTTTTTGTTCTTATGATTCTAGCTCGTTTTGACAAACATTAAGTGAACTACGTGAGCGCCACCTACAAAACGGCTAAAACTTTTGATTGATTCTTATGTAAAAAACTTCGTCAAAGCGAACTGTGCCATTTTCATCGAATTAGAGCTCGCCGTTTTTGAGATATCTCGATTTTTGTAAAAATATTTTTTTTTTTCATTTTTTTTTCGTTTTTTTTTGGATGTTTTGCCCTCAAACTCAAAAACGGTTTGTACTAGAGTAATCAAAACTGATTTAGAAAAATTTTTGGACTTCTGTAAAGAAAATAGCGTTTCAGAAACCGTCAAAAAATTAAGGGGCAAAAAAATCGTATTTTTGACTGCAATCATTTTACATAATTTTCGAGAAATCCTCAAAACTCAAAAACTAAAAACTAATCTCAAAAACCAACTCGACGGTCTCTAAACACACATTTGGCCTTACACTTTCTCAAAATTTGGTTTAAATCGGTTTGTTAGTTTTTGAATACTGATTTGATATATTTTAAAAAACGGCAGAAATTTCCTCAAATTTACACCTTTTTGAAAAATGGGACCCTGCGGGCCTTTAGAAAAGTCTCAAAATCAGTCACTTGTCTTTTTCCGATTTTCAATAGGCTTCGCTTAATTTGTGCAAAATTTTAAAACGATTAGTCAACTTCCTGGACAGTTAAAACGGAACAACGGAGGTACATCTTAAAAAGGCCAATTTGTGACACTTTTTCCCATTTCTACTGCACTTAAAGTTTTCCGATATTTCTGAAAATAGGTTTCATCTCCCACTAACATTCCCGCTCGCTTCCTCGAGGGGACTTAGCTAGTAAGTAACGGCCCCGTTTCATCTTCCAAATAGAGAAACTTGTCAACGCCGCAATCCAGAGCCTACGACGCTCTACCGATTTAAATTTGACGCATGCCCAATAGCGATTCGGATGGATTGTGGTTCGGCACAATTAAGGATCGGACATATTATATTCTGCCAAATTGTAGTTCGGCCGTATTTCGCTTCTAGATAGTTATTGTCGAGACTTTTTTAGTTCTGTTTTTTTACGGTTCTAGTAGATTTTTATCGAAGATATTTTATTCTTGTTTTTTAATTGTTGAGCAAATGAAGGTTCGCTTCAATTTTATTCGGCTATTTTGTGATCGTTTAAATTGGGTTTCCGATAAATTAGGTTTCTTGATATTTGGTTTTCTGCACCTGTTTCGCTCATATTATTTTCGTTAAAAATATTTTCTGACGTTTTGTGTTTCTGTAAAAATATGTTTCGCTTAAATTTAATTCTATGCTTATATTTTCTAGCGATTTGATTTTCTCTTCATTATTTTCTTTTTATAGGGACCCTTGTGAAATAAACATGCAGAATGCAGTTTTCGAACGGTAGATTCTTGTCCTTGCGATTCTTACAGAGTTGGGTGTTCTTGGGTTTAGGACAGTAAGTGCTTCAATAAGACACTTGAATTGAGCTTACGTTTCAAGTATATTTTTACTTTTCTTCAGAGCTACAAGGAAAAAGTTTTGGTACACGAAAGTTTTGGTTTACATTTTTGAAAAAATAATATATGTAAATTAGAATTATTAAAAAGGGAGGAGATCGGTTTAAAAAAACGTGGTTGTAAAACATGTAAGGTAGATACACTAAAACAATTTCAAATATTGTAAAATATTAAAAATTAAAATTTAAAATTTGTTTTTTTTTTAAATAAATTACTTAAAAACGATTCATAAAGGCATTAGCAATAGGAATAAATAGTATGTTTATCAGCTTACCTAATTCCTAGTCTTCTGCACAAAGAACACAAAGTACAATATTAGTAACATAATTGCATTTTTTCCCTTAGATAATAAGACAAATTCAAAATTATTTATAAAACAATAGAATATTGTTCTCTTGTCAGGTACGGAAGGCAACTAAATATATATTTTTACTATTGATATTTTTATTAAAAAAGACTTAAAGATATCTTTTGTTTGTGTTTTTTTTTTAAGAAAAAAATTGAGAATTGGACCGATATGAAAATCAGAAAAATTTCTCCTTACGTAGGAATATGTAAGTACAGCTGGTTCGAAAAAAATGAATACGACAATGATAGTTTTGATAGATTCACATAACTAAAGACTCATTGAACACTTGCTCATATTTCGATAACCCGCACTCATTCATTTCAAAATCGACTGTGCGTCACTTTGTTTATCATTTGGTTCTCTATGTTGATTATATATAAATTTATGGCTTGTCAAAATAATAGCAAAAAAACGGGAAATCTAAAGGAGAAAAATAAAAAAAAAATAAAAAAAACAGAAGTTGGAGCAACAATAGGCAATTACATGTAATTTCTTATTGCATTTTCTCGGTTCAGTATTTCTTTTTTCTTTTTAATTTATTTTTTTTATTTAATATATTTTTTTATATATATATTTTTTTTTTGTTTTTTTTATATTTTTAATTTTTTTATTTATAAGCATTATTTTAACCACTACTAACTATTTTGACTATTATTGCTCCCCATATAATTTTTTAAAATGTTCATGTAAGAAGAGCTAAGACCTTGAACGTCCGTTTTAAAGTTAACTGCGTTATTTATTTGGATAAAAATCATTTTACTGATTTTTCGTATTTCAAAATTTACTTCTAAATTCAAACTTTGGGATTTTCGACATCAAAGACGTGCCCCTGAGAGAAATGATGGACCGCCAATGCTGTTTTGTCATTTTTGTTTCGGCTTTTCTCTTGACAATCATAATTCTGTTGTCGCATTCTCGTCTGTAAGTGTTGTTTGGTTATATCTAGGTAACATTTATTACAATCTTTACATGCAACTTTATAAGTCAAATTTGACCTAAGTTGTAGTGGGGTTTGGGCATTATAAAATGCCAAATTACAGTAGGTGAAGTTTTTCTTGATAACTCTGCCGACCTGCTCTGATAAAGCCTTGACATATGGGAATCTAAAATAGAGAGTTTTAGGTTTTTCTGTTTTATCAACTGGTGGTTTATATTCGTTGATAATTTTGTTTATTATGTTGAGTGGATAATTATTTAAAGTTAATAGAGATTGTATTTTTTTAATGTTTTCCGAGTGAAATTCTCGACTGCTTAGGTTTTATATCCTATAAAGCATGTTTTTTATGCAGCCGAATTTTTGAGAAAAAGGGTGATTTGAAAAGTAATTGAGTAATCTACCAGAGGACGTCGATTTAGTGTACCAGTTTGTTGATAAAATTCCTGACAAGGAATCCCTCTTCACTATTACATCCAAAAATGAAAATGAAATCGACCTCGATTTCCATCGTAAACTTGAGTTTGGAGTAGTAATTATTAAGGTGATTCAAGAATATGTCTGTTTGATCCTTGGGTATTACAAAAAAACTGTCGTCAACATACAGTTTGCAGACGGGAATGTCAAAATCGATTGTGGACAGACTATGATTTAACAATTCTTCCATCACTAAATTTGCAATAGAGGGACTGGCAGGGTTCCCTATAGCAGTGCCTTCTAATTGCATAAAAAACTCTTGGTTATACGTAAAAAAAACTTGCTGAAAACAAAAATTCAACTAAACAAATAAATTTTTTGAGATATTTGTGTATGCTGATATCATAGACTATCTTTTTAAAATTATATTTAAAACTAAATCTTTAGGGATGTTGGTAAATAATGACACCACGTCAAATGAAACCAAAATGTGATTTTTCGGGATTTCTATGTTTTGGATTTCTGAAACAAAGTTAAAGGAGTTTCTTATGCAATATTTTGAGGTAGAGTTTACCAATGCCAAAATATTGTGTACATATACTGCAAGATTGTACAACGGATAATTAATACAACTCACGATGGTTCTTAACGCGAAATTGGATTTATGCGTTTTTCTCAGGCCATAGACTTTTGGTGCTACAGAATTATGCCTTTTTATTTTTTAGATTTTAAATCATCGATGGCACCACTTTTAAACAGTTCGTTGACAAGTTCATTGGCTTCAGCTTGAAACGTTATTGTTGGATTTTTTCTATTTTTTACCGATACATTACAACTGTTGAATTGCCCTTTTCGGAACGTGTAATTAGAATGTCGTCATAATCTTTTAGACATTTTTTGGTAAATTTTAAATCTTTTGTCAATATGCTATTATTTTGACCGGCATTTTGATTTTTGTGTTTGATACAAAAGTTTGTAATAATGTTTGTGCACTGCGCTCTTATTACATTTTTTGTGTTTGCGTCTGAATTTTGACACTTTTTGCAAAATTCTAGGTCTTTAATAATGGGTATGATTGGCAGATTTAAAGGTGTAGGTAAGCTAAATTTTGGACCTACGCAAAGAATCCTATGTACTTCAGGTGGGAATTGTATGTCAGTGCAATTATATACAAATTTTGTGTGTGTGTTGATCAAATTTTGTGAGGCTGAATTTTTAATTGTTTGTAGTTTCCTTATAAATGTATTTTTTAACTCATTAAAATATTTGTTATAATTACACTGACACCTTCTCTCAAAGTTATTGTAAAAATCTTGTGAAGTTTTTTCCAGAATCATATTGTTAGTATGCGCCCTATCTTAATAAACTTTAATTAGCTGGACTATTGTTATTAGTATTTCCAAATTTAATAAAGACTTTTTAAATCGGATACTGATCATGTCAATTTCTTGCTTGAACTGATTATTGTCAATGTTGAAGGTTACAATACTATTTAAACTATTTCTAATGTGGTTTGGAAAAACATTCATAGATCTACAATGAAGTAGAAAAATTCGTTGATTTATAAGTGTTGCCATTTTCTTGTCAAATTTTTGTGACACCTTCTCTCAAAGTTATTTTTTTGTCAAATTTGACAAGAAAATGGCAACACCTTTAAATCTGCCAGTCATACCCATTATTAAAGACCTGGAATTTTGCATATATATGTATATGTAATAAGAGCGCAGTGCATAAACATTATTATTGCTAATCTATACAGACATCAAAGGATAAAATTTGATGATTTTTTAAATGACTTTGAAAAATCTTTATCAGTTTTCATTTTTGGGCAAAACGTTTGTATGTGGAGATGACTTAAACGTGGACATGCTAACACTTGATTACAAAACTAAAAAGCTAACCAACAGTCTAGAAATGTTTAATCTAAACCGAATTATAAAGTCGCCAACAAGAGTCACCAAAACATCATCCATCCTTATAGACCTAATTATGATTTCTAATACAGAACCGATTAACAACTTCGGAAATATGGATGTTTTTGGTTTTTCTGACCACCAGCTAGAACAATAAAAACCAGATGTCTAAGCAGATTAAATCCAAATCTTATTAAAGATATGTTGTTACACATCCCATTTGAAAATATTTATTTTATTAAAAATATAGACCTTAAAATAGCCTGTTTTAACAACTTATTAACGGGATTCTTTGATACCTTTTCGCCAATAAAGGAAACAAAAATTAAAAATAAACGGCCACCTTCGTTAACTGACACAATAATAAAGATTATTTTTCTAAAAGACAAGGCATTTACAAAATTCAACAAAACTAAGAATCAAACTTGACGTTTGGTAACAAACAAACTAAGAACTTCTTCTTAGCTAAAAAACCAGATGCTTCCACTTATAACGATCTTTGCAGCATGTCCAAGATACTTGAGAAAGCATTAACATATCAAATTAGACAGCACATTAACTATTACAATATACTTCCAGTTAGACAGTCCAGCTTTCGTCCGGAATATAGTTGTACCACAGCCATGCTGCATCTAGTAGATGACATTTTAAAAGATATAGATAATGGACAAACAACCGAATTGGTTTTGCTGGATTATTCGAAAGCATTTGATACTATTAACCATGAAATATTACTCTAAATTCTGCATTTTATAGGATTTTCGCAGTCAGCTTGATAGAATCGTATCTAACCCACAGAAAACAATTTGTTCAAACAGGTAAAGGAAAATCCAACCTGGGTGAAGTCTGCTGCGGCGTGCCGCAGGGCTCTATTTTGGTCCCACTACTTTTTTGCATTTATACTCTTAACATAACAAATTGCTTAGTTTTCAGTAAAGGCTATACTTATGCAGATGACACCCAAATAAAATGCAGCTTTAACTCTAAAAATTTAAAGTTGGCCGAAGAACAGATTAATTCTGATTTAAATCAAATATGCAATTACTCAGAAAAACATCAGCTTTCGATTAATCCAGCAAAGTCCAGTATCATGGTGTTTGGAAAAAATAAAATAGATGTCGAAAAGTCCCTCCAAATTCAGATTTTAGACGTGCCATTGCCTTTCACTAGGTCCGTTAAAAATCTTGGACTCATTTTAGATACCGATCTTAGGTTCTCTGATCATATTACCAAGTGCATAAAATCTGCTTACATGAATTTAAAAATGCTTTACTAACACCGCCACATACTAAACGAAAAACTTAAAGGACAACTTTGTGATGTTTTGGTGTTATCACATTTTACCTTCTGTAGAATTCAAAAAGTTCAAAAAAGATGTTTTGGAATTCGAAAATACAATAGAATATCTCACAAACTAAAAACTATTCAATGGCTTGACATGTCTGCTAAAAGAAAACTGCATTACAGAGTTGGTTGTTCTTGGGTTTAGGACAGGAGGTGCTTCACTAAGACACTTGAATTGAGCTTAGGTTTCGAGTATATTTACTCTTCTTCAGAGCTATAAGAAAAAAGTTTTGGTACACGAAAGTTTTGGTTTACATTTTTGAAAAAACAAAAAAAAAATTATATGTAAATTAGAATTATTAAAAAGGGGGAAGATCGATTTAAAAAAAACGTGGTTTTAAAACATATAAGGTAGATACACTAAAACAATTTCAAATATTGTAAAATATTAAAATTTAGTTTTGTTTTTTTTGAAAATAAATTACTTAAAAACGATTCATATAGGCATTACCAATAGGAATAAATAGTATGTTTATCAGCTTAACTATTCTAAGTCTTCTGCACAAAGAACACAAAGTACACTATTGGTAACATAATTGCATTTTTTCCTTTAGATAATAAGACAAATTCAAAATAATCTAAAAAACCAATAGAATATTGTTCTCTTGTCAGGTACGGCAGGCAACTAAATATAATAAAAACAAATCACACATTGTTTTTATTGGTGATATTTTTATTAAAAAAGACTTAAAGATATCTTCTTACGTAGGAATATGTAAGTACAGCTGGTTCGAAAAAAATGAATACGACAGTGATAGTTTTGATGACAGATTCACATAACTAAAGAGTCATTGAACACTTGCTCATATTTCGATAACCCGCACTCATTACAAAGGAGAAACATAAAATTTAAAAAAAAAACAGAACTTGGAGCAACAATAGGCAATAACATGTAATGTCTTATTGCATTTTGTCGGTTCAGTTTTTTTTCTTTTTAATTTATTTATTTTTTTTATTTATAATTTTTTTTTTATATTTATTTTTTTTTGTTTTTTTTAGATTTTTATTTTTTTATATATATTTTTTTTTTGGTTTTTTTATATTTTTAATTTTTTTATTTATAAGCATTATTTTAACCACTACTAACTATTTTGACTATTGTTGCTCCCCATATAATTTCTTAAAATGTTCATGTAAGAAGAGCTAAGACCTTGAACGTCCGTTTTAAAGTTAACTGCATTATTTATTTGGATAAAAATTATTTCACTGATTTTTCGTTTTTCAAAATTTACTTCTAAATCCATAACTTTGGGATTTTCGACATCAAAGACGTGCCCCTGAGAGAATTGATGAGCCGCCAATGCTGTTTTGTCATTTTTGTTTCGGCTTTTCTCTTGACAATCATAATTATGTTGTCGCATTCTCGTCTGTAAGTGTTGTTTGGTTATTTCTATGTAACATTTATTACAATCCTTACATGCAACTTTATAAGTCAAATTTGACCTAAGTTATAGTGGGGTAGAGTCCTTCAGACGGGAGTAAATAGACCTAAGGGTCATTATAAAATGCCAAATTACAATGGGTGAAGTTTTTCTTGATAACATAGCCGACCTGCTCAGATAAACCCTTGACATATGGGAATCTAAAATAGAGAGTTTTAGGTTTTTCTGTTTTTTCAGCCGGTTATAATCGTTGACAATTTGGTTTATTATGTTGAGTGGATAATTATTTAAAGTTAGTAGAGATTGTACTTTTCGTATAAGTTTTCCGAGTGAAGTTCCCGACTGCTTAGGTTGTATATACTATAAAGCATGTTTTTTATGCAGCCGACTTTTTGAGTAATTGAGTAATCTACGAGAGGACGTCGATTTAGTGTACCAGTTTGTTGATAAAATTCCTGACGAGGAATCCCTCTTCACCATTACATCCAAAAAAGGTAATTGAAAATCGACCTCGATTTCGATGGTAATTATTAAGGTGGTTCAAGAATATGTCTGTTTGATCCTTGGGGATTACAAAAAAACTGTCGTCAACATACAGTTCGCAGACGGGAATGTCAAAATCGATTGTGAGCAGCCTATCATTTAACAATTTTTCCATCACTAAATTTGCAATAGAGGGACTGGCAGGGTTTCCCATAGCAGTGCCTTCTAATTGCATAAAAAACTCTTGGTTATACGTAAAAAAACTTGCTGAGAGCAAAAGTTCAACTAAACGAACAAAATCTTTAGGGATGTTGGTAAATAATGACACCACGTCAAATGAAACCAAAATGTGATTTTTCGGGATTTCTATGTTTTGGATTTCTGAGACAAAGTCAAAGGAGTTTTTTATGCAATATTTTGAGGTAGAGTTTACTAATGCCAAAATATTGTGTACATAGACTGCAAGATTGTACGACGGAGAATCAATACAACTCACGATGGGTCTGGGGATTTTTTGGTGCTACAGAATTATGCCTTTTTATTTTTTTAGATATTGAGTCATCGATGGCACCACTATTAAACAGTTCGTTGACAAGTTCATTCGCTTGAGTTTGAAACTTTATTGTTGGATTTTTTTCTATTTTTTTGTAAGTTGTCTCATCACTTAATAAGTTATTCATCCCCCTACTGTACTCTAACCGATACATTACAACCGTTAAATTGCCCTTATCGAAACGTGTAATTAGAATTTCGTCATAATCTTTTTTTTTGTGTTTAGTACAAGAGTTTGTAATAATGTTTATGCACTGCGCTCTTATTACATATACATATATATGCAAAATTCCAGGTCTTTAATAATGGGTATGACTGGCAGATTTAAAGGTGTTGCCATTTTCTTGTCAATTTCTTGAATCGTTATTTTCAAAAAAAACAAAACTAAATTTTAATATTTTACAATATTTGAAATTGTTTTAGTGTATCTACCTTATATGTTTTAAAACCACGTTTTTTTTAAATCGATCTTCCCCCTTTTTAATAATTCTAATTTACATATAATTTTTTTTTGTTTTTTCAAAAATGTAAACCAAAACTTTCGTGTACCAAAACTTTTTTCTTATAGCTCTGAAGAAGAGTAAATATACTCAAAACCTAAGCTCAATTCAAGTGTCTTAGTGAAGCACCTCCTGTCCTAAACCCAAGAACAACCAACTCTGTAATGCAGTTTTCTTTTAGCAGACATGTCAAGCCATTGAATAGTTTTTAGTTTGTGAGATATTCTATTGTATTTTCGAATTCCAAAACATCTTTTTTGAACTTTTTGAATTCTACAGAAGGTAAAATGTGATAACACCAAAACATCACAAAGTTGTCCTTTAAGTTTTTCGTTTAGTATGTGGCGGTGTTAGTAAAGCATTTTTAAATTCATGTAAGCAGATTTTATGCACTTGGTAATATGATCAGAGAACCTAAGATCGGTATCTAAAACGAGTCCAAGATTTTTAACGGACCTAGTGAAAGGCAATGGCACGTCTAAAATCTGAATTTGGAGGGAGTTTTCGACATCTATTTTATTTTTTCCAAACACCATCATACTGGACTTTGCTGGATTAATCGAAAGCTGATGTTTTTCTGAGTAATTGCATATTTGATTTAAATCAGAATTAATCTGTTCTTCGGCCAACTTTAAATTTTTAGAGTTAAAGCTGCATTTTATTTGGGTGTCATCTGCATAAGTATAGCCTTTACTGAAAACTAAGCAATTTGTTATGTTAAGAGTATAAATGCAAAAAAGTAGTGGGACCAAAATAGAGCCCTGCGGCACGCCGCAGCAGACTTCACCCAGGTTGGATTTTCCTTTACCTGTTTGAACAAATTGTTTTCTGTGGGTTAGATACGATTCTATCAAGCTGACTGCGAAAATCCTATAAAATGCAGAATTTAGAGTAATATTTCATGGTTAATGGTATCAAATGCCTTCGAATAATCCAGCAAAACCAATACGGTTGTTTGTCCATTATCTATATCTTTTAAAATGTCATCTACTAGATGCAGCATGGCTGTGGCACAACTATATTCCGGACGAAAGCTGGACTGTCTAACTGGAAGTATATTGTAATAGTTAATGTGCTGTCTAATTTGATATGTTAATGCTTTCTCAAGTATCTTGGACATGCTGCAAAGATCGTTATAAGTGGAAGCATCTGGTTTTTTAGCTAAGAAGAAGTTCTTAGTTTGTTTGTTACCAACGTCAAGTTTGATTCTTAGTTTTGTTGAATTTTGTAAATGCCTTGTCTTTTAGAAAAATAATCTTTATTATTGTGTCAGTTAACGAAGGTGGCCGTTTATTTTTAATTTTTGTTTCCTTTATTGGCGAAAAGGTATCAAAGAATCCCGTTAATAAGTTGTTAAAACAGGCTATTTTAAGGTCTATATTTTTAATAAAATAAATATTTTCAAATGGGGTGTGTAACAACATATCTTTAATAAGATTTGGATTTAATCTGCTTAGACATCTGGTTTTTATTGTTCTAGCTGGTGGTCAGAAAAACCAAAAACATCCATATTTCCGAAGTTGTTAATCGGTTCTGTATTAGAAATCATAATTAGGTCTATAAGGGTGGATGATGTTTTGGTGACTCTTGTTGGCGACTTTATAATTCGGTTTAGATTAAACATTTCTAGACTGTTGGTTAGCTTTTTAGTTTTGTAATCAAGTGTTAGCATGTCCACGTTTAAGTCATCTCCACATACAAACGTTTTGCCCAAAAATGAAAACTGATAAAGATTTTTCAAAGTCATTTAAAAAATCATCAAATTTTATCCTTTGATGTCTGTATAGATTAGCAATAATATACTGACCTTTGTCCAATTCAAGTCTCACCCAAATCTGCTCTAGAGCCTCAGTATGATTTTTCAGCAAAACTGCACATTTTATATGTTGCTTAAAATAAACTCCCAAACTACCACCTTTTCCTGGCCAGTCCAGCCTTATAAACTTGTAGCCATTTATACCCAACCTATCACTGGAAACTGTGCTACTTAATTGTGTTTCGGAGATGCCTATATAGTCATAATCCACTTAAATTATAAAGGTTTTTAATAGTGCAAATGTTTACTTAATGAGCTTACATTAAAAAAACAAAATTAAAAATTTTTCATCTAACCAAAAGGTATCGAAAGAAAAAAAGAAAAGTGATAATTTATATGAAAAAAAAAACAGTTCTCTTCTTTAGTTAGTTCATTCGCATCCAACATTTTATTCAGGTCTTCAGCCTTTGTTAATTTTAGTTTTACAGCATTGCTATCGAGTTTTGCATATATTTGACCATTCACGGACCAGCAGTTTTCCTTGTTTACTTTTTCTTTTGCCAAAGTAAGAAGTTCATAACGTTTTTTTGTAAGTTCTTCACACAATGCCATTTTGGTTCCTTTAATTGCCTTTTTAGCAGAGAAAACCTCGCTTCTAAAGGCAACGGAAGTGAATTTTATTAGAATTGGTCTGGTATTCTCGGAGCCTTGTTTCACTGGACCAATCCTGGTGCAACTTTTTATAACTTTTTTATTTATGTTAAGTTTATCCTCCAGAATTTTTTCAACTTTTTTATAGTGTTCTCATTTCTAGTCTCGGGAACTCCAAACATTCGTAGTTGGTTAAGTTTAGACTCCTGCTCTATGGAATCGACTTTATTTTCTAATACCTGTATCTGGTTTTCTAACTCTTCATTGCGATTTTCCAACAACGTAATTTTCAAGTTAAGTTTTTCCATGTGCTTGTTCAGTTCAGTGGACACGATAACCCCGATTTTCGTGGCTAGCGCACAGAAAGTTTTTTCGTCTGATAAACACTCGCTTATCACCGTTTTAAAGTCATCTTTTTGTGTTTTGGTTAATGGCGCCATTTCTTTTATTTATCTTTTAATACACTCTATGCGTGCCTCGCACAATAAACTGGTTAACTTATAACTTTTATTTTTGACTAAAAACCACTTAAATTAGCTTTATACTGAGGAGCGACACGAAGTATGTTTGCTCAGTTCGAACCATTGAACTCTTCTGGATCCAAGGTTTGTATATTTCTGGGAAAATTTCTGTTTTCAGAAACATAATCATTATTTGAGTTATTTTAGAAAAAGTTTGACTCCGTATGCATTAGTGTGTGGTGTTTCCTTTGCCATATTTGACACCTTGAATTTGACACACAACTCTGGGTTGAGTGTTTATCGTCTAATCAATTGTAACACAATTTTTTTTTTACAAACTGCTCTTTTTCAGAATGTTGCAATTTTAAAAAATTCTTACAGTAGTTGATCCGATGATTGGCCAAGCCTCAAAATAAACAATTAATTGAGTTTCTGATGTCAGAGTTTTGAAAGTTCTGCGATTGCGCATAAAACAAAACTTTATTTCTAAAAGGGTGATTACTTAGTGCAGAAGGATTTGTTGTATTTTCTAAAATCATACACCTTCTTTCAAGAAAAGTAAGAAAAGTTTCCAAACTTGGAGTTATAGTTTCGTTCTTGCTCAAACGCTCGTTAAGTGTTAAAATCCAATGTTCTTTCAAAAAGATAAATTAAAAGATATTCATATATTTGTTGTGTACTGACATTTAATTTTTTGAAGCATTCCAAATTTCTTTTAATTGTGGCAACAAATTCTCTCAACACCGCTGGTGTACATTTACTTATTGGTGTAATATCTATATCTAACAAACTAATTAAATAACTATTTACAACACAAGTTAGATTTTCATATCTAGACTTTAAAATGTCAATTGAAACTTCAAAATTATCGTTCGTCAATTTCAGGGTTTCAATTAACTTCAGGGCTTCACCTTTTACTGTCGTTCTTAAATACCATAATCGTTTAACATTGGTGAGATTCGGATTGTCGATGACCAAAATAGGACTGTCAATTCAAAATTTGACTGTAAAATGGTCGTATGTCAATTTTAGTTAAATGAAAATTATCGTTTGAGTAAGAAATTTGTAACTGTGGTGATTGGCTAACTTGTGGAACGTTTTGAGGATTTTGCGAAGGAAAAAACTTTTGACAAATACCTCTAATTATACTAATACTACCAAAATATTTATTTTCAATTTTAGGTAAATTAAAATAATCATTTGAGTAAGAAATTTGTAACTGTGGTGATTGGCTAACTTGTGGAACGTTTTGAGGATTTTGCGAAAGAAAAAACTTTTGACAGATACCTCTAATTATACTAATACTACCAAAATATTTATTTTCAATTTTCAACTTCTTCGCGGTTTTCTTGATCATCCTTATCCAACTCCTCGATCTCATCTTGTGCTTTACAATATTTATCAAAATTTATTTCGAGAGCCTCTTCTCGCGCCTGATGGTCAGGCACATCGTTTGATTCAAATAAGTGTCTGTATTTGGTTACCCAATTATAACAACGAGTGCGCACCTTTGGCGACCTTACGGTCTTTTTTATGCTTGTCCAAATCTGTCATTTTAATTTTTTACTAGTTTTTAGTTTTAACACTGTCTACTTATTAAAATATGTTCAAAAAAGGATTTTTCTGTAATTCTGACTAATTTTAGTAGAGTCTTTTTTAATTTAAAAGTCCAAGTTTTTTTAAATGTCTACAAAATTTTTTATAAAAAATTCATATTTTAAAACACAAAAGTCCATTTTAGTTCTAGCATTTACAGCTAACATATATTCAAGCAGTGTTTTGCAGCCATATTATTTACTATTGTAGTTAATAAAATCAGATAGAACTCACCAAATTTTCTTTCAATTTCTTTTTAATTCAACCTAATGTTTAGTTCCTCACTTGGAGTTGATAGAATCCTTCGATAAGTGGATGTCGAAAAAAAGTCACTAAACTTTAAATTTGATTTTTCACTAGTTTAAATAAAGTACAAACATTTTTGGTAATTACATCCATTTAAACAACTTAACAGTTCAAGTATTTTCTTAAACACTTAATAAACCGGTAAACTTAACTTTTATTATTTTAGTTGTTTGTGCTGTGCTATATTATAATGGGAATAAATTAGGATACTGTAATATTTATTTAACCAAGTATTGTAGTTATTTTTACAGAAAAATTGTAAGTAATCTTTACAGACAGAGCGGAGCTCAGAGTGGGAGTACAGTAATGACTGAAACTAATATAAAATTTTTCAATTTTTGCCAATGCAACGTAAGATTATATAACCTCGGAGAGCATTGATATTATAGGCTTATCGGAGACCTAGTTAAAGGACGTATTATCCAATCAAATTGTAAATATACCAGGGTATAATATTATTCGCGGTGATAGGTTAACTCGTGGGGGTGGGGTGGCTTTTTACATAAAAACTGGTTCACTTTTGGAGCAAATCTGGTTAAAAGTAAAAATACAAGGTAAACTCTTTGCCTGGGAAGCATATACAGACCACCAGACATTAATCTTGCACCTTGCTTGGATGACTTGGAGAACACCATAGTGGAGCTTATACCTGACTGTGACTTTTTGATTTTTGGAGGGGACTTGAATGTTGACTTTTTGGTTGATTCAGCTGGTCATAGGAGGATGGAGGAATTATAAGTATAGCCTTACTCAAATTATCACTGAGCCCACGCGGGTGACAGAGGACACATCCAAATTAATTGACTTACTAGTAACCAGTGACTTAAATTTTGTTTGTGATCCTCAAGTCATCCGCATGGATGATATAACAGATCACAGGTTGGTTTCTTGTAACCTCAAAATCAAACGAATCAGATCTCCAATTAAATATAAAACATACCGTGATTTTAAGACTTTGAATACGATGTCTTTATTCGTGATCTTTATACCATTGACTGGGACCATATTTATACTCTAAGAAATGTTGACGAAATGGTTGATTACTTTAGTTCCTCGATACTTAATCTTTTTGACCGGCAGGCCCTTTAAAACTTCTAAATTCATGAAAGCACCTGCACCTTGGATCACGCCTAACATTAGATTAATAATACGTTTGCGTGACAAAGCTGACAAATATAAAAAACGAAAAACTGAAGAAACTTGGGTGGCTTATAAACAGTTACGTAATACTGTGTGCACAGCTATTCGTATTGAAAAAATGACATACCTTAATTCTACATTCAAGAGCAATCCTAAGGGTTTTTGAAATACCGTAAAATGGCTAAATATTAATTCTAGGTCCGGGTGTGATACAGGACAAACAGGCAGTTGCGAGTACTTCAGCCAATACTTTCTCAGGAGTGCTCCAGTATCGAATGCTGATGTGGAGACTGTCCAATGGTACAATTCCAATAAATTCTCAGACTCTCTTCCTGAAATGGAGTTTCGCGAAGTCAGTTAACATGACGTTGAGAAAATAATTTTTCAATAAAATCCAACGCCGATGGAGTGACCTTAAAAATGCTAACTTTGCTTACAGCATATCTTTCTCCTCATATTACTCATATGATTAACTTCTGCATAAAATTCAAACAGTTTCTTACTGACTGGAAAAGGCCAATGTGATACCGGTTCCTAAAATTAGTAACCCGACTGAACTTAATAATTTTCGACCTATTAGTATAGCGCCCACTATTTCAAAAATTTTCGTAAAAATTATTTTCGTCGGGATTTAGACAGCGTCATAGCACGACCACCGCATTGCTGCATGAATTGGACGAAATCTTCACGGTTTGTATTCAAGGGTAGAATACTTGTCTCATTTTTGCGCACACACAGTATTATAAATACAATCGTGCGCTGAAACATTGTTAGCAATAGAAAGGTACCTACATTTAATTATAAAAAATAATATTACCAGATGTTAATTAATTCAGAATTTTTATTTTTATTTTCATTTTCTTTAATTGTTAAGTATATGTAAGAATGCAAAAAAACTTTGTAACCTTATTTGTTGTTGCTAATAAATAAATAAATAAATAAATAAAAATATTCTTGGATTATAGTAAAGCGTTCGATACCCTTGATCACCGGCTGCTGAATGCCAAGCTTAAATACTTTGGCCTTAGTGAAAGCTCTTCAGAACTCTTAAAAAACTACTCCATTGGTCGACATCAAAAGGTAACACTTTTGTAATCCTATGTAGAAATTACTCGCGGAGTGCCCCAGGGCAGCATCCTTGGGCCTTTATTTTTTAGTGTCTACACAGCTGATCTTAAAAACTCTCGACATAGTATGACATCCTACCAGTTCGCTGATGATGTCCAGCTGCGATATTATTTTAACATTTCCGAGGCCAATAAAGGTGTTAGAGTAATTAATAAAGACTTAGAATCAGTACAAACCTTTTCTCAAAAACATGGTTTAATTTTAAATGAAAATAATACTCAGCTAATGATTTTTGAAAAGGATCGTGCAAATAATGCAAACTTGAATATTACCTTAAATAATATTTCTTTGCAAACAGTAGAATGTGCAAAAAACTTAGGAGTTTTGTTTGACACTCAACTCAGATTTAGACACCATGTGGTAATGCTACTACAAAAGAGTTATTTCAAGTTGAAGTCCTTATATACGCACAAGGACTATCTCAGCAAAGATATTAAACTAAGACTGTATGACCAATTAATTCTTTCAGGATTATCTTATTGTGACATATTATACTGGCCAGCTTTATTTAATAAAGAAAAAAATAGTTTACAGAAACTCCAAAACGCTTGTATTAGGTTCTGCTGTGGTGTTCGCAAGTTTGATCACATATCGCATCTGGATACACAATCTTGATGGTTAAAATCAGAAGATAGATTTTTAATGCATATCGTACTGATCTGCATAATAGGCCAACTAGGCAAAAAAATAAATATGTGATCTCTAGGAATAGGACGGCTATGTTCTGTCGTAATTTCGACAAAAACTACAACCTCCAGAAGTTACAACTTCTGGCACCGCGCTGATGTTCAGAATCCTTTCTTAAAGATTTCCCACCTCCACCCTCCTTCGGTAGTGCAATGAAGGAGCCATCGCTGTCCGGCTTACTCAGTTCGACGTTTCCTGCTGGCAGCAAAACTCTTCCTCCAAAGCTTCTTTGGACGAGGAACCCGATGGACCGGTCCCTGTACTATCGAGGAGGTTACCGGTGACAATACGTATAATGTATTGTTAAACGGCAAATGGTGGAACTTTCACGTTAACGACACTCGCCCCGTTCGCGGCGGGAACCAGGTGAACTTTGATACCGACCCCGAGTCGGATTCGGACAATAGTGGATTTGAGTTTCCCATTGATTCTGACACCGAGTCGGGATCCGAGAGTGAGACTGAGGTTCACGTCAGACCGGATCTCGAACCCGTGCAGGTTTTAGAACCCGAGGGGGAATTTAATCAGGACACTGAGTCCAGTGGTCCCGCACCCGGGGATGTCATAGTCACTAGAACTTTTACTAACTCTCGATATCACTACGATCCTACCCGGCATATCCCTCCGAGATATCCTCTTCAGGGAATATTTCGTGGTTCACGGGCCCCCATTGTCGAACTCATCGACTAAATGTGTGCTTAAAGGGGGGGGGGGTGTCGTAGGATTGCCTTTTTGGGCAACTTTTTAAACACCTAAATTAGTATTCAAGCTTTTTGTTTCATCCCAGAGTAACCTTGTATCCCGGGACCTTGCTCCCTCTAGGTGTTATACTAAGTTATTTGGGTGACAGCAGATTTGCGCGAATAGCTTCGGGACTATTAAAAGTGGTGAAGGTTGGCGTACGTCAGAATCAGCGTCTTGCCGAGCCTCACATTTTGGTGTGATTAGGTTTTCGGACCGACGCTTGGTAACGGAGTTATTGCCCATTAAGAGTTTAGATTGGAAAAAAGTCAAAATATTCAATATCTTTAAAAAAAAACTATTTCAAAAATCTGTTATAGCCACAAGTTGCGCATCCTTGAGACACAACTTTTGATATGTTGAACGGCTTGGGATAATTCATATTAACTGAGCTAGGGCATAGGCAATGTTTTTTGGATTTCATTACCTCAAATCTACTTTTTTGTTTTTGAGCCAAATTGGTTGAAATTTTGTATATAGTAGGCTTAGGGGTGTCAAAGACTTAAATCGCTTTTAGACTTAAACATTTTTGAGTGCGTTTGGATTTTTACGATATGACTTGTTACATGGTTCGGCTTTGACTGCGCTCCGCAAAAAGAGTTTTAAGGTATATTTATAACCTCGGTTCGCGCGTAGGTTGGCCCGGGGTATATTTGGGGGTTGACCATTTTTTGGTATAGCGCTCGGGGTGAAAGATTATAAATATGTTTTGTGTGCATTGGTAAATTATGAGCCGAGGTCCTGCAGTTTTGATATTATTATATCTGGAACTTCAAGATTCGCCTAGCAGTAGTCTGGTGCAGCGAACGAAGCTGAGACTCTCGGTTGATATCCGGGAAGTCACATTGGCCGCCATCCTGCATATTCCAGCCCGCTAGAATTTCGACGCTCATCATCTGACGACGCATCCGTCGTCCAGCCCTAGCAGCTAGCAGGGACAGCACAGATAACCGGTCCACGACGATTTATGGTTTCCGGTATCTGGTCATATACGTATAAAAGTTTGATTCCCCCTATTTATACAGGGCGAGAATTGATCCTAGTGCCGTAAAGTAACTTTTGTTGGGTTGTGAGAATTCGTCTCAAAGCAACGGGAAAAGAATTCGAACTGAATCAAACCATAACTTTTTTCCTACAGTCTAGTACACCCTTACAGCGCTCGGGGAATTTATTCACGGTTGTATTATTTTCTACGAAGTAATCTCGTACTCCAGTGGATTAATCTCCTAACCCTTCGAAAAGTTTCAAGGACCATAGTTGTTTTGAACTACTTTGTGTTTTGCCTAGTGGCCATTTTTCCGCTACTGTTAGCGAAGGCCTATTTTTTAGTAGTTTGAATTTAGTTGTTAGAAGTCGCTTGGGCCATCTCTCTTTTTAACGTTTTATGTGTATAGGTGCCCCAAGTGCGAACATCTTGGCCATATTTTAATTTAAAGTCAAATCACAACTTAGTCAGGCAGCAGCCATAGTTCGTGTGTCACGTGCACGTTTGATTTTTATTTTTTGGAGGCGCCGGACAGAAGGTCGGCGGGAAGATGGAAAACTTTTTGGGACCTCTAAGCTCTTGGCCAGGGTGTTCCGAATTTAATATGTCTTCTCAGGGATTAGAGACCCGGAGCATGGCCGCTCGCCGGCTATCTGCCGCGGATCGTATCTTGGATACGGTGACTTCAAATGTTTTATCTAATGACGACAATGTGAGGAAAATGGCATCGGACGACATGGCATCCCTGGTAAGGATCTTTCGATGACCTTCGATTGAGGGGATTAATATTCCTCCCGGATCCCTACACCGCGCGAGGTTTTCCACCGAAACCGAGATGGGACTTCGTTACCCAATGAGCATTTTTGTCTATATAGAAGTTAAAGCAAATAATATAAAACCTTCATAAAATAACCAAAAGTTATATTATTTAGTGTTCGTGATAAATTTATAACCCTAATATATCTCTTAAATGAGTAAAAGAGACTTGAAAAACAACTAACCAACACTAGCTTATAAAAATGTATGGTACATAGTAATGGATAGAAAAACAACATATAGATTTTGTAAAACTTCCTTATGAACCCTGAAGTCTAGAGATTATTATAAAAAGGTTTTACAACTGTTCTAACAATAATGTATAACAAATGAAAGGTTTTTATCTATTTAGAAATATAAATTTTCCATCTTTCTTCCCTTTGCTTGTTATGTATTATTCTTTTTCTTTTTAAAATAAAAAAAATATAAAATGGTGTTTACCACTCTTCCAAAATAAATTAAAATGGAAGTGAGATAAGTTGAAGCAGGGATGTAAATATTTATATACTATAGGTTAAATAAAACCTGTTTTCCCAGTCATCCTATTCTCGATAATCAGCTGCGGTCCCGTGTGTACTGTATAGTTTTCGAATACACTCACAAAATTTTCATGGGCTCCAAAAATACTTGAGAAAACGGGAAAAAATATTCATTTAAATAATACTTGTTTTTTCACATACGTTTTTTGCTTTGTGGAAGAAATATTGAATTTTGTATTTTGTCCTTAACCCTAAACAAGCAATATTTCGATTAAAACACATATTGTAACCCCATAAAAAACGTTTTTATTTTGGTCAAAAACCTATTGTTGGAATCCAAAATGGCTAAAATTTACGACAATTCTATAAAAAACAATATAATTATACCACTATTTACCTCGTTCAACTCTATTTTATCAACGTTTTAAAACATAATGCTAGTTGGAACAAAAGGCTGCAGATGGCGCAGTGTTGAACACTGAATGTCCTTTCTGCGAGCTTAACATAGTTATCATTGTTCTCTTTTATTCTTCTGAGAGAGATCCAGCATACTACCCATACCAGAAAAAATACCCGCCGGCACACCCTTTAACCCCGCAGAACTGTCAGAGGTAACTATCTCACGAAGATAGTTAGATTGCGGAGTCGACGGCTCAGATGAATGCATTTAGAAAAAGAGGACAATACAATACACAATACAATATTAAAGTCGCAGAAGCGGACCTTGAGGCTGCGTTCCGTGGAGTCGTAAGCTGATGTGTTCACAATTGCCGCCGATCAGCCGTGCGCAGTGTATGCACTCGAAGTTTCACGGTGCGTTTTTTCGAACTTACCACGGTTATTATATTGTTCTGTTTTTGGGGCCCCCCGAATCAAAACACGTATCACGTAGTCTAAGCGAGATTTGCCTATACAAGTTCATGTCGGTCCACGTGATGAGTTTTTTGAGTCAGGGTGGCCGCGCTTGGAAAACGCTGGTCGGAATCGGGTGTAAAATGCATTCGATCCCGATATCTGTCATCGAAAATCTCAAGAAGATTTGGATCTCTTATATCTCTCAGATTGATGTAATTAAAACCAGGTAATGATGGTATGGCATCTCGCAAAAACGCGCCTTTCGTTGTCGCAAAAACACGCCTTTTGTTGTCAAAAAATTAACCTTACTACTGTGGGTATACGAAAAATTCTTGTTTGTTTTGTTATTATAATTGCCAAAATAAAGTAAAATTGTTTTTTTGTTGTAAAAACAGTGGTATTATAACCACCATATAAAGAAATTAATAAAAACATTACAGAAAGAAACCTTATGGGCAAAAAAGGTTTATGAATGAGTTTATATAGTTTATAAGAATATTACAGGCACCAGTTTATATAATTATTGTGTGTGAGTTCCCAAGTTTTTATGAGTGTCTCGAAATATTTTCAATCTTATCTTATATAAATTTGTTGTTGATTACTAAAGTTTTTATAAGTCGGTTGATAGCAACATTTTAAAAACCAATCTCTATATCTTTAATTGATAGTTACTTACGATTTTGTAGATGAGTTAACAGAGAGATTTCAAACACCAATTTATATAACTTTTGTCACTGATGACTTATATTTTTATAAATATGTTGGTGGAATTTTTTTTTTTATAAAGATGTCCGTAGAAATATTGTTAACGCCAGTTTTATGTTACCTTAGGGTAACATCAATTTAGAGCCTTTAATAAAACAAATATACAAACTCAATTCCTGTAGGAAACCTCTAAATCCCCTAGGGCATTAATGGGAACCTCCTTATAATAATTATATAAATTTTTGTCACCAGAGGCTCATTGGATATGGTTCATATGGCCAGTAGAACTGGCATTTAGTCTAGCTGACGTTATAATGCACGCCGAAGGTTATGGATGTGAGAACTGGAGTGGCGAACCGTACGAGGGACCAAAGATGACTTCTACTCATGGTTTCTAGAACGGGCCACTACGCGGTGCTTCGCTTGACCCGTTCTTCCAGGGGGCCGTGTTGTAGAAGCCAAGTTATCTGGTCGCCCCTATTGGTCAGATTTGGATTTAGCTGTTCGGCCAATGACACTGCGACCGAGGTAACAAAAACGGGCGCAGCCAAGCCTCAGGGACCAGACCATCGGGTTCCTCGACCAAAGAAGCTTTGGAGGAAGAGTGTTGCTGCCAGCAGGGAACGCCGAACTGAGTAAGCCGGAACTGTTGGCAGGCCGTTTTTACTGAAAGGTGCTGTCCATTGCACTCCCGACAGCGATGCACTACCGAAGGAGGGTGGAGGTGGGAAATCTTGAAGAAAGGATTCTGAACATCAGCGCGGTGCCAGAAGTTGTAACTTCTGGAGGTTGTAGTTTTTGTCAAAATTGCAACAGTTCCAGGGCTCTTTTAGCTACAATGCAGTAATAGGTATTTACGTCACTAGACCGGAAAACCTGTAAAGACACTTTCCGGTCGTGTATCGTACGAACTTTTTTTTTCAAACGATCAGAAAAAACATTTTAGTATCTATCACTTTCGTCGACGCCTAGCCGTGTTGCGTAATTTATGAACAGTCCCCTGATATTTTCTGCTTCTTGTTGGCTAGATAGGCATTGCCGCTAAGGCCGGTAGTTTTTAAGATGAAAACTAAGAAAAACAAGTAAAGTTTTGTGGTTAGAAATGATTTTTGTATATTTAGCTTGTGCAAAATTGTATAAAACATTAGAAAAATTATAGTGTAGTGCCTATTAGCTTCACACAACTAAATAAGTGATGACTGACGACCAGTTATGACCAACCATGGCCAACTTATCAAGCAAAATAATGATAAAAGAGCTCATAAAAGGCAGATTTCTAGGTTTGTTCTTTATTTACCTATATTTATAGTATACTCTTACTTTGGGAATTAAAAATGTGTGGTCGATTTTTCGGTGTATGTGACTCTTGAAGCAGCTTTTATTATTTCCTCCGGATTCAACTCATTTTCTAGATCTGAGTCCATTTTTGTAAACAAAACTTTTGAAACAAATTTAAAACAGCTTTTGTATACGAAAGTTGGTGGCTCCATAAATAGTTTTGGAGATATGCGGGTGCAAAGATGTGGAAAAACCTCTTAGATCGCAATATCTCGATAACGGCACCAGCGACAAATTCTGGGTTTGGGTACCTAAAAATCCCTGTTTGAGACCAGCTAAACGGTATACGAAAGTTGGTGGCCCCATAAATGGTTTTGGAGATATGCGGGTGCAAAGATGTGGAAGAGTGAACTTCTTAGATCGCCATATCTCGATAACGGCACCAGCGACAAATTCTGGGTTTGCTTACTTAAAAAGCCCTGTTCGAGTTCAGCTTAACGGTATACGAAACTTGGTGGCCCCATAAACAGTTTCTGAGATATGCGGGTGCAAAAATGTAGAATAGTAAACCTCTTAGATCGTAATATCTCAATAACGGCAACAGCGGCAAGTTCTGGGCTTAGATACTTAAAAAACTCTGTTTGAGACCAGCTAAACGGTATACAAAAGTTGGTGGCCCCATAAATAGTTTTGGAGATATGCGGATGCAAAGATGTGGAAGAGTGAACCTTTCAGATCGCCATATCTCGATAACGGCACCAGCGGAAAATTCTGGGATTAAGTACTTAAAAATCCCTGTTGGAGCTCAGCTAAACGGTATACGAAACTAGGTGGCCCCATAAATAGTTTTGGAGATATGCGAGTTCAAAAATGTGGAATAGTGAACTTCTTGGATCGCAATATCTCGATAACGGCACCAGCGACAAATTCTGGGTTTGGGTACTTAAAAAGCCCTGTTCAAGCCCAGCTTAACGGTATACCAAACTTAGTGGCCCCATAAATAATTTTGGAGATATCCGGTCGCAAAGATGTGGAATAGGGAACCTCTTAGATCGCAATATCTCGATAACGGCACCAGCAACAAATTCTGTGTTTAGGTGCTTAAAAAGCTTTGTTCGAGCCCAGCTAAACGGTATACGAAACTTGGTGGCCCCATAAACAGTTTCTGAGATATGCGGGTGCAAAAATGTAGAATAGTAAACCTCTTAGATCGTAATATCTCAATAACGGCAACAGCGGCAAGTTCTGGGCTTAGATACTTAAAAAACTCTGTTTGAGACCAGCTAAACGGTATACAAAAGTTGGTGGCCCCATAAATAGTTTTGGAGATATGCGGATGCAAAGATGTGGAAGAGTGAACCTTTCAGATCGCCATATCTCGATAACGGCACCAGCGGAAAATTCTGGGATTAAGTACTTAAAAATCCCTGTTGGAGCTCAGCTAAACGGTATACGAAACTAGGTGGCCCCATAAATAGTTTTGGAGATATGCGAGTTCAAAAATGTGGAATAGTGAACTTCTTGGATCGCAATATCTCGATAACGGCACCAGCGACAAATTCTGGGTTTGGGTACTTAAAAAGCCCTGTTCAAGCCCAGCTTAACGGTATACCAAACTTAGTGGCCCCATAAATAATTTTGGAGATATCCGGTCGCAAAGATGTGGAATAGGGAACCTCTTAGATCGCAATATCTCGATAACGGCACCAGCAACAAATTCTGTGTTTAGGTGCTTAAAAAGCTTTGTTCGAGCCCAGCTAAACGGTATACGAAACTTGGTGGCCCCATAAATAATAGTTTTGGAGATATGCAGGTGCAAAAATGTGGAATATTGAACCTCTTAGATCGCAAAATGTGCAGTAAGGAACACAGATTGTGCGTTTATGTACTTTCCGCTTACTTTCAGCTGCTCGGTATGCAAATCATTGCGACTTTTTGGTAAGTTAGCAGAAACTAAAAAATTTTCTTGAACTCTACAGTAGCGACGTATTGCTATTGTGCAGAACCAATTCGGACTTTGCATGACAAAAATTATGTTTTTGGTGGTGTGGTGGAATAACTGAGATACGATTTATTGAACGCACAGTTGTACAATTTCCACAAAAAAAATAGTTTTCTTTTTTGCTCGTAAGACTTTGAAATGGCAGCAACAAATTCCAACAAGCTCATTGTCGCCTATTGGGCTTAGTTCTGCATCATTTGGTCAATACACGAGAAGTTATTAGCAAAATAGAGTTTTTTGAGGATTAAAAAAAACCGCGCTATTTTCGATATTTGTTATATGTTGATGCACATAAAGTCTTCAAGCGACAAAATATGGTGTTTAATTTATTCTCGTATAGCTTACCAGTCAGGAGTTATGAAGTAGTTCCTCAGCTTTAACGTAAAATCGAAGGGGTCATGACTTCTCGGAAACGGCAACAGCGACAAATTTAATTATTCGGTAACAAATTAGCAACAAATTAGCACCAAATTCGGGCATGGGAATTTTTGTGGCCCCTTGTGGTGGTATTTTAGGTATTTCTGGTAATTGTCGAATTTACGAATGTTTCTGTGTAGAACTCTCAGAGACCAAATCGTGAGTAATGGATGGAGATTGGCTAATCCAAAAAAAAATATTTAAATTTGGTTTATATGTTCTTGAAAAAAAAATTCCAGGGTTGCCGTTTTGTAATTCATTACATACTTTATATTTTACAGCATTGTCTTTTTCATTGGCGTAGGTAGGGCAGAGCTCAAGCCCTCCTCCCCTCCCCCCCCTCAGAGCTATTGAATATATGTAGGTACTCCTAAAGATTTGAATTTCTGAAAAAAATATAATAAAATGGTTAATTAATTATTAATACTTCTGCTAACAATGTCGAAGGCGCAGCACAAATTATACAGCTCAATTTTCTATCCCATATCTGATGAATCCTTTCTGACAATATGGTAATTTTTGGGTCATATCTTGGAAACCCTGTGACTTGTCAAACACAATTAAACTTATTTTTAAATCACTTTAAACCCGTTAATTTTTTCATAATGGTGTCATAAAGTCATTTGTTTTATATTTTTTACATTAAAAAAAAATGTGTTTTTAATATTTTTCAGTACCCAAACGTATTTTTTTAAATTAAACGTAAAGAAAGTTTTTATGTAGAAACAAAAAAAGGTTTATTGTCCTAGTCTTTGTAGTATAGAAGATCGTGGGGTTTTCTGATGTTTTTACAAGGCGAGGTTAAAATGGGCGTGAATTACTTGTCAAAGTGAACTCAGGTATAATAGTTGCTTAAATAATTTAAAAAATAAAAATAAAATTTATTGCAATCGTTGTTCCTTGGGGTCGCTCGAAAAATCAAAAAAAAAAATGGACCTTTGAGTTTTTTGGATGACACATGTCACTTGTTTTAGTGACATGGCAATTTTGTTATTTTTTATTTAAAGGGCCAGATTTAGCTTAAAAACCAAGAATAGGACCTACGGATTTTGATATAAAGCCATTTAAAGTTGTTGCCATATTGTAATGCTTTACGTTAAAAGTGGCAATTATTTATTTTTGGTATCCCTAAACCTACCTCTACCTATGACAAAAATTTGAAAGTGTTAGCCCATTTTTTATGCTCACCTGCCTGGCACTTGGACTACATAAAAACAAGAGTAGAACAGGCAGCAAAGCAAAAAATACATTATTTTGCTTTCTTACTTTTGTATATTAATTCGTTTTTTCCCAAAATATAAAATGTTTTTGCATAAGGTCACATTCTTGCTTGCTTTGTGAGGAATGCTCGTCAAATAAAAAGTGCTTATCTTTGAATCGAGCTTTTATATATCTGCGTAAAAAAACAAACAAATCTTTACCAATCTGGTGATTGTGTGCAGAAAGCTGTTTCTGGCAAATGGCAAATGTCATGGATAAAATTTTATTATATTACCGGGTTGGGATTCGCGTCATATTTCTTTGTTTTAGTGGGTAAGCTTTAATAAAATAAAGGTATTTGTAATTTGCCCGTTTCTGCAATAACTGTAATTTGCAAGGTAAACGTAATGCGCGGTAACTGATTTTCGCAGTAACCGCGTTGCGGTGCGGTAAAGACAGCGATTCTTCATCTATGAATGGTAAAAAAGTTATGTGTCTATTACAAAGTATGCGGTTTTTAGGAGAATTTTAAATACACTTTAAAAATTAATAAATATTTAGTCGTATTCTCCGAATAATTGTCAAAAGGAAATCGTTATATTTCGTTCAAAATAAATAAAAATCAAAAAAGTTTCTGAATTCTTTCATCTATCGTATGCCTTGACAGAAAGAACAGCACGAGCATAGTGGCCAATAGTGGGAAACTAGTGGAATGTTTCCCTAAATTTGAACACATTTTGGATACATAACTACAAAAAAGTTAAACGGAAAACCTGATGAAAACTTAAAAAGTTTTCGAAAAACTGTTATGTTTAAAACCCAAATTAGTTCTGACTGGTACGAAACTTATTTACATTCTGTAAGTTGAAAACGCCATTATTTGCTCTTGAACACTTTTTGTTGCATGATTCCATTTCTCTTTGTCTCTTAGCATCTCGTCGATTATTAATGCAGTTGTGATATGTTTCCTATCTAACTTAACGTCAAACAGTGAATCTAGTGCAGTGTATAAGTGTTCTGAGTCGTCAATTCATATCTATCGATTTGTTAGAATTTGGGTAAGATGGTAGTTTATTAGTCTTTTACATGCATGAGGTATTCCTAATATGACCTGTAAACCTTTGCTTATTGCAGTTCGGTATGCACATGTGAACCGTAGAATCGCTTTTCTTTGGGTACTAATAAGTTGGTCTGTGTTTCTGTATAGAATATTTCTCTTAGAAGGAGAGATTCGTTTTTTTCAGTCAGTGACCTTAGCTCAAGAATTGTGGTAATGACGTTCCAAAAGGGTCATATGATATCGATACTTTTTGTAGTCAAATAAACAGTAGAATTGACTGAACTTTGAATAGAAGGCACATTTTAAAATAATTTAATATTTGGCATTAGTCGCTGTAATTGTCCTAATTTCTTTTCGGCCTTTTGAGTCACTTAAATGTTTTTTGTGGTTTTTTGCGGTAAAGGGGCTCTCCACTTATTTTACATTTTGAAATAATGTTGTAAAGGAAGCAACCCTGATTCCTTAGAAAAAATTTGTTTTTCTATAGTAGGCTTCGTTTAACTTGAAACTTACCTTTTTAAAGTGACCTTAATACGTTTACCCCTTGCATTTTTAACGTAGGGTAAATGTTTTGTCGCTTTTTTTGCCACTGCAATATTTAAATGATTGTATTGTGCATTTTATTGTGTAGTCCGACCGTATTCCAACTATTTATCCAACAAGTTCTTGTATCCTTACTTCTCCAAGTTTTGTTAGTGGCTGTTTCAGCCAACTATTTTCTTCTTTGGGTTAGGTTAGGTCGGGAAACAACTACATGTTTTATCTATGATTTAGTATCTTAAAACATTTCGGGAGAGTCTATACCTAACTCAATGGAAAAAAAATACTTTTCTTTTTGCATACACTCAAGTTCCACAAGTGGTACCTTTTCATTAAAAAAAAATACTTGATAGGCCCTGGGCCTCCAGTTGGGGGTCTCAAAATTTTTTTTTATCATGGGCAGAAAGTCCGTAAAAAATCATTGAAGACTCGCTTTTAGCTTTTTTTAAATTTTTTCCTTAAAGTCTCTAGAACTAACGTTCCATTTAAAGAATCCACCTAGTTATATTTATTCTGTACAAATATTTGCATATAATACAACAAATCTCTAAATAAACCATTTCTGTACATTGAATATCATGAAAAATACAACTTTAGATTTTTTTTCTGTCTGTCTGTCAGTTTGTCCGTCAGTTAATTTCAGCATAATGCAAAAACTACTGAACGTATTTTAATAAGAGTGTCACTACTGGATTACTTGAAGTCCTGTGCCGGACATAGGCGTTATTTCGTAAAAATTGGTTCACGGAAACAAAAGTTATGACCATTTAAAGCAAAAAAAACGGGAAAACTACTGGTAAAGCGGGTATTCGACTGGATGGTCGGGTTTGAGGGGCGAGAGGAGGCACAAAAGGGGTTGTGTGACAGGTATAAAGGGTGAGGGGTTAACTAAAATGTTAAACACGTGAACGAAGTCGCTTTTATATAAACTAGCTATAAAAAACTACCCGACTGCCGGTTCTAAATAGGGGTTATTACAGAACTGAGAAATGTTTTGTAGCCGCATGCCTCAAATTAAGTTCGTTAGTGCGACTATATAATACTAATCACTATTCATGCTTAACCAATACTGATGACCAAGATCCAACTTCTGTCTAGTTGGTTTTTTAGCCGTTCCGTACCTCTGGTATTTTCTAGAAAGTTAAAAGAACGACACCACAATAATTCTCGTATACGATGGGACATCTAATGAGTAGTTTCGGCTACGGGGCAGAGTAAAATTTGGAATTATTTTGGTTTAAATGGGTATTTTCGTTATCTTGAGCCCTGGGGGGTTAATACGTGGTTGGGGTATCATACCTAGACCGCGGTGTTGCCAGATTGTGCATAATTTCCCTAAGTTTGGCAGTGTCGCGATTTGATAAATTACAAATTAGTTTTTAAAATAATGTGATAAAATACTCGTTAATTTTTGCAAACAATCATATATAAATATAATTTTCTATTGTTTAGTTTCCCAAATAATCTAATAGGTTACTCACCTTGGGACACCCGATATAGGTCCTTATTTTTATTATAAACGGAGATCTCGAAAAACAAATTCTATCTAAGAATACGGAGAGAGAAATACGGTCAACTTGTAAAATAAGCGGAGAGCCCGTGTAAGATATTTGTCGCATTTAGGGACAGCATTATAACCCTTTTATCCCTCTTTTTACTGAGTACAGATGTCGGTCTATTCACGTCCCAAAAGACTATCTATCAAGAATATTATATGAAATTCTTAAATAAAAGAAACAATTATCAAATATTTTTACTGCAACTATGAAAAATGGATTTTTTCTTCGATATCACATTATTTTGTTATTTTCTATTTTATTTACGGGGTGACTGAAACAGTATACCTAGTGGAAAACTCGTTTGAAATAGTAGTTTTTACAACTAGTGACTAAAATAGTGATTTAAAAGATAACAAAACAGTAGCTACATCAATTGACTATGTTGCTTGTAATAATGACGTTAGCACGCATGCTTTTGATCCTGGCTACTCTGACCATTATGCACAATTAGTATACATTAAATACTGTACAAAAATAAACAAAAAATACCTTTCGATAAAGGCTGGTTCCACGAACCTTAATTTTGAAACCTAATTTGAATTAAAGAAAAACCACTACCTTCTTCACGTGCTCCTGCGTATTGCAAAATTGGTGGGTGATTTTCTGGCGAGCTTCACTGGATCCAATAATTTCTTATGATGTAGTTGATGCACAATATTACTTCATTTAGATTAAGCGTAATAGTTCTTAGTAAATTGCGGTAATTGCGGTTTATATTAATTTTTTTTATGTGATCGCGAATATGGCGCTTCTATAAAATAATTTTTCCATACTGGCCTTTTCGCGAGGCATACGCGCGCATCTTGAGAACAGCTCTTTTTGGTAGGGCGAACATATTGGCGTGGCAATAATTATTTGAATTTAAAAGTGGTCTAGATAAACCCTTTTAATTATTACTAAGAAAAATTAAATAAATGGTATTCTGAACACTCCTTAATTTTGCAAAGGAGAATTTTGCAAAATTCAAAAAAAAATAAAATAAAATAATTCTAAAAAAAATGTTTGACTTAAACTTAAATGTAAAACGTAGGTATGCAAATTATAAATATTATACGTCGTTTTTTGGGTCCTTGGTTCCTTGATCGGTGTGTACTTCGGCCACACGCACTACACCATCTTTCCCAAAGATAATTCGTGTAACTCTTGGTAGTTTCCACTTCATATTGGTGGAGCGTTATCTTGTTTAATAACCCCAAGGGAATGTTCTATTTAAGAGTTTTCAGAATTGAACCATTTAGATTTTTGTTGTAATATGTGTAGGTATTCAGAGTGCCATTTTGACCAAAAATTTCTGTGCATTTTAAGTAAAAATTGATACCGATCAAGTCTATTTAATTTTAAATGCGAAAGATTTGGGTCTTGTAAACAAATGAGCGGTTCAAGTCTTAAAAAATAGCCTGAATAAATATAATTATAATCAGTTGCATCAGAATACATTGCTTGAAGCGGTCTGGAATTAAAAAGGGATTCTATTTGGATTAATAAGGTGTTTAATTCCTCGTAGGTTAGTATTTGCGTTCCGATAACTCGAGATTAATGTGTTTTTACAGATTTTATTCCTGCTTCATGTATACCGCCCCAATGGGGGCTACTTGGGGGTGGAAATACCCATTCAAGTTTTTCTTCAGCGGCGGCGTCCTGCATAATATCTAATAGGTATCTATTAGCGCCGGTAAAATTCGTCCCGTTATCGGATATTATTCAATTCAAATTCAAATAAAGTTCATTGCACAATTCAATGTGAATTGCTTTGGTTGCAGTGCAAACAAAAACTAAAATGTAACATTTAACCTAGGGACCTCCAAAATCTATTGAAACTACGGAGAAAGCTTTAGCTTGTGTTACGCGAAATGTTGGTAAACTGGACCTAGGCGGGGTTAAAGAAGTTGGGTTTAGTATCCAGCATTTTATGCTACTAGATCTAGCTGAGCTAGAAGAAACTGTAAAGTAAGGAGACCAGTGTGAAAGTGTTTTTTATACGTATCTTCGACAATTAAGTCTGTTAAGCGGCATAAACGGGGTAAAATTATCGGAAATTTTTTATCGTATTCTAATAAAGAGTTCTGTAGGCTGTAGGCGACCTCCTACGCGTAAGATGCCGTTTTTATCTAAAAATGCACCGAATTTTCGAAATTGTTTTGAAGGTAATTTTTGATTAATTAATTTTTGAATATCAGCATTAAAAAATAAGGCGTTTTGATAATGAAATTGCGTAAAAGATTTGGTTTTAATTGGCTCTTGAATATTTAGGTTCAATATAAATCTTTGAACATACCAAATTATTCTGGTAATTTTATCTAACGACGAATTTGCTATGTTGTATGTATTCTTCGTTTTTATTGATTCAATAGAAACTTCTGGAGTTTTATTTGTAGGCCACTGAGAAACAGGTAATTTAAGAAATTCTAGACCAGTCCACCACACCAAATTTTGCACGATTTTTTTCAGAAAACAAACCTCTGCTTGCGCAGTCACTTACGTTTAAATGAGTAGGGACATGGTTCCAAATAGCGGTGGGTACCTTTTCTTGAATTAAGGATATGCGGTTACCTACAAATGTCCTCCATTTATTAGGGGTTGAATTTAACCAATGTAAGACTGTGGTAGAATCAGAAAACAAGAAAATATTTGTGAATTCGATTCGATTGGCTTATGTATTTTTAATAAAATCAATGAATTTGGTAAGTAAGTAGGCGGAACATAATTCAATTCTTGGGACAGTAAGTCCTTTAAGAGGGACAAGTTTTGATTTAGCAGAAAGTAAATACGTTTCAATTTTATCTTCAAAAATAATGCGGATATAAGCACAAGCTGCCATGGCTTTCAAGCTTCCGTCACTGAAACCACATAAATCAAAATATTTTGCATTTTTTGGGTTTAAATATCTCGGAATCTGAACGTTAATAATTTGTGGTAATTGAGTTTTAAAATCTTCCATGCGGGACTGGTTCGTTCCAGTCAATTTTAAGTTTCCAGAGATGCTGGATTAATAATTTAGCTATAACAATGACAGGCGTAAGGTAGCCTAGCCAGATCACTTAGCATATTTATTTTAGTACAAATCGTATGTAAAGGAGTCACAGAATAGTGCTGGTGAAATCTAAATCAAAAACGTAGGCTTTGTCTTGTGAATGTTCTTTCGGTAAATAAGATAGAAATTCTTTGCTATTGCTAGCCCATTTTCTTAATTCAAACTGTCCTTTATCTAATAAGGAGACTAATTGTTTTTGAAGGGCTATAGCAGTAGAGATATCTTTACAGGAAGTGGCTAGGTCATCTATATACACGTCTGAGGATAAAACTTGCGCAGGAAGTTCGTGATCTTGTTGTTCATCAATAGCTAATTGCTACAAAGTGCGCAAAGCTAAGAAACGTGAAGAATTAACGCCAAAAATTACTGTTTTTAAAATATACTGTCTCAATGGTTCACTTGGAGAAAATCTCCATAAGATTCTTTGGTATTTTTGAGCTTGAGCGGGATTTAGTAAGAGAAAAATTAAGTAATATGCTTGGAAGATCTTTGCTATTAAGCGAGGTAAAAGTGCTGTCCATTAATCCAGCGTCAAAAACAATGCGTATCTTTGTAGTTACGATATTAGGGCGCAAAATGCAATGATGTGGGAGAAAAAAAGCAGAATCATCTTCTGTAGATGCGAGTTCCATGTAATTATTATTATAATAGTCGCGCATAAAGTCGCAATATTGTTTTTGTACATCGGGATTATTTATCAATCTTTTTCCAAGGGAATAAAATCGTTTTAAAGCAGGTAATTTTGAATTTACAAATTTTGGCGGATTATTCATATCTTTGAACGGGAGCGAGACCACGTAGCGGCCAGAATAGGTGCGGTAAGTTGTGCTTATGAATATTTCATTGCATTTAGTTTCGTGTCCAAAATTTAGATATTGTTTCGTTTAAAGTATCATAAAAACTGGTAGTGAAATAAGTATTTATTTTAGAAGGTTCCCTATTACTTTGTTGATATATACTGCCCATAACTAAGTAGCCAAACGTAGAATTAATAAAGGTAGGTAGGTTTCCATTTATACTGATTTTTCCATCCAACAAAATTTTATGAAATAGGTTGGCTCCTAACAGTAAATCAATTGGGCTTGAAATATGAAAATCTTTATCGGCTAAGCTCAAATTTGAATTGTGTGTCAATATTGCACCTTGTTAAATTAGAGGTCAGATTTTGGATTTGATTTATTTATTGGTTTTATAGTGCAGCATACAAAGCCATCACTCGAGAGAGTGTGAGTTTACGGAGAATTTGTTTTTGTTGAAGCAAAATTTTTTAGCTAATATTTTACTAATGTAGCAAGATTCACTTCCAGAATCAAGTACAACGCGGGCTACTTGAAAATTTCCAAACTATCTTGGATATGAACTTTTAATGTAGATAAAAGAACTCCTGAAGAACAAAGTAGATTACAAACAGTAGAAGAAATATTTGATGGAATATGTAAAGTGCATAAATTATGGGTAGAAGATTGGGAGCTTTCATTTTGTGAAGAGGTTGCGTTTGGGTAACATATTGGCGGCTATTGTGCGTTTGAGTGCAATTTTAATTATTTTGTAACATATTGCGAGTGAGGTAAGAATTTTGTGTATCATTATTGCTGTTTATAGGTTAAAAAACTAAATTATTATCATGTAATAGCGTGTGGCGTTTTTTCGCGCATGCGCGGCATGTAAATGTAGAATTGCACGACTGCACATTATGATTTTGTACATAAGCGGTTTTGTTTTATTAAATTATATCTTTTTGATTTTTACTGAGAAAAACTGTCCATTTGTATATATTGTGATTATCAGTGTTTTTGCATATAGGACAAGGGCGTGTATTATTATTGCTATTTTAATTTTTTGCGGTAAAAGATAGTCGGGCATTCAATTTCAATTTTTTTAATTTTTGGGTGACTTTGATATTACTTGGCACAGTGTTTGAGGACACGATATTATGTTAGAAATATATATTGTTTTGACCGGCGTCGCTTTATAACTGACATCACGGCGCCTCAAAGTTAAAGACTGACAATAATCTAGTTTTGCTCAAATATTTCAAAAACAAAAATAAGTACAAAAATTTAGTTTTCACTTTTAGGCAGCTAGTATACAACACACAACCTTAATCAAAATGTTAAGGTTTTTTTTACTAATTGTAGAAAATAGAATTTTGCCCAAATATAAAAGAGAGAAAATTATTGGAATTTGGATTTTTTTGCTCCCCATAAAACACTTTAGGGGTGATTTTGAGTTCTTATGAAAATTATTGTTTTTTTTTAGTTGGGCTACTATAGTATATTAAAATTACGAGGTATTATATTTTTACATGGAAACATGCAAAAAATATATATATATTAAAATAATTTTTTTTAACTCATCTACTATCTTTTTATTGCCTTTTTTTGCCAAGTTATTATTAAAAACTAAACAGGAATATCAAATATATATATGCAGTCAATCAAAATAGTCGGGGGGTATCTGATTAATTAATTTAAACGCAAAAAATGTTATGTTAAAAAAAATTGGATTTAAGGTGCAATTTGTCATCTCTTCTTTTGCGAATTTGAGGCTTCTGTATTTTTTGAGGGATTTTGATCCTCAATTGGAATTAAGTATATTAAGAAACAAGCTTTCAAAAAATGTACCGTTTTAAAAAAATCTATGTTGCCATTTTTACGCTAGCTGCTCTTAAACATAGCACTTTTACAAAAACTTTCAAATTTACAAAATTAAAATGTTGTTTTACTAGGAGCTAAATTTATAGATAACTTAATTTTATTTTAAATTTATAGTAAACCTTTATTTTTACAGGCGGCGCAAAAAAGTTTAATTTATATTATATAGTTGGGGAGCTGACTACAAAGAATTCAGTACCTATTGGATATAATTTTTTTATCAGTATAACGTAATACCTCATAAAACTTAAAATTATATAGATAATTGAACTTGGCATGATGTGAAGGACTGTTTTCCATAGCTGTACTGGAAGGGTTTGAAATAATAAAGAAAATTATAAAATAAAAACAGACTAAAACTGTCCCAAACTGATATATCGGCTAACTGCGTCTTTTGGAGGGTTCGTAAGCACAACGGTTTAATGTTTTGCCACTATTTTGCATATACCTAGATAGTTCTAAAATAGTAGTTTTCACAACTAGTGGCTAAAATAGTGCTTTTTTACAAGCGTTGGTTTAAATAACGAGCGCAGCAAGGTATTTAAAAACGCGTGTAAAAAAAAGCACAGTTTAGCCGCGAGTTGTTAACAGTATTTTTTTAATATCTTTATCAAAAAATCCAAGAAAAACAGAAAATAGCCATGTGCCTTTTTACTCGGTGACGTTCATTGTTGCGACATTTGAATCTTTGACAGTTTGATACTTGGTGGAAACCGGCGGTCATGGCTTAATTTTTAGACAACAATAATTAAATTTTTTTCAATATTACTATTTTTCGCGATTTCTTTTTAATTTTGGATAAAAAAAGACAAAAATATTTTTTTGCACCCGTGATCAGAAAAAAAGTGATTTTGCATCAGCAACCAAAAAAGCCATGCTTTAGTTATCAGCAGACAGTTAATAAACATTTTTTTGATGAAGGTGTAAAAAAAATATATTTTCAGTTATATGTAAAATTAGGTAGTTGTAGCAACTGCCTTATATTTTATACATTCAAGGAGTTTTTTAAATACCTAAATGTATTTTTAGTATGTAATTGTAGATAGGTACTTTTTAAAGTAAAACCAGATGTGCCCAAAGTAGTAAAGTACATAGATGGATAAAAAATAAAATCTTTAAAAAAAATGGATTGAAGCACCTGTCTCCTAGGTAACCTAACTGCAGACAGACATTACATAAGGAAAATGGCTGTTTATACCAGAAGTAACATGACCTAAGATAGTATGTATCAGGTCTGAGCCCCGACAGCCTACCATATGTAAATATTAATATTCGTCGTTTGGCTTACATATTTTGCACAATTTGTTCTTTAAAACAGTAAAAAAACATAAAAATCATCCAAATACTATAAAAAAGGTAGGGTTCGAGGTCACAGAACCTGAGATAAAAATATAAAAGTTGGGTATCTTTTTATGTCTCATTATAAGTTATATATCCCCCCCTAACTTAAGTAACAACGAAATTAATGGATTAATTAAGAACGAGTGCGACTTTGGCGCAAACAAGCGCGGAAATTCTGCAAGAAATTAACTATCGATTTCTAAAAAAAAATATATTCTCAAAAGATATTTTTTTGTTATACATTGGTACATGCCTTAACTTTTACGGAAATTTTATAATTTTGTTTTGATGAAAAATTCGAGAGTATTATAATAATTAATTTCAGAAAATTTAAGTAGGGTTATATTCTTTTAAGGTGTACCAAAAATTAAGACTGGCAAAGCTGACTTATTTCGAAAGAAATATACCGTTATATAATATGGTGGAAGAGGAAACTACCAGTTCAACTTCTTAAGCGTTGCCGTTTTTAGCAATAGTAACTCGAATCAAGTCGTTAGAGAACAAATTAAACAAAATTAAACTTTTATTATAAGTGGTTAGCACCCATACTAATTATTTTTTTAAAAATATATTACTTCTAATAATTATTTCATACATAACAAGTTGCATCTAGCAGTTTATTTGAGAAAATGATATAATTTTAATGCATTCTGTCAATTTTTCAAAAATAGCTATCTTTGGTTGCACCCGGCGTGAAAACCGCAAACTGATTTTTGTAAATTCGTACAATTTTTAAAAGTTTTTTCCTTAAAAAACATAATTCTAGTGGAGGATCAAAATCACCCAGTAAATATGGTAATTGACCTAAAATTCAGAGTTGTTTTAAGCATAATTTTTAGCGTTTGGAGCTTATTTATAAACTCCCTAACTATTTTTGTAAATTTCAATGAATATTTTTTTATTATCTATTTAATTCTAAGGAAATATTATAAAAAATAGAAAACAGATCGTTTAAAAGTAACGGATGGGAGAACAATGTTCCTATTTTAAACGAAAATACCGTATTTTATGAAAAAAGAAGGCTTTAACAACAATACCTTAAGTAATTGTTTATATCTTAGCAAATTGTTGTAGATACACTCAAAAGGAACCTTATTTTTTAGAAGAAACCAAAATCACCCTTAAAGCAATTTAACTGCATTAAATTAACCAAAATTAAGGAAAACACAAATTTGTTTTTTTTTCTACAAGGACTTTTTTACATTTACATTTTTAGGAATATTTTTTTACAGTGTGATACCTCGGTATAAAGGGACACTGATCGCCTTCCTAAAACTGAAATAAAATATTTTCTAGCCGTTATGGTTATTTAAATATTTTACAAAGACTAAATGAGAGTCACGACACATTCTAAAGCATCGCGACGCCGACCACAATGCGACGCCGGAAAAAATAGCTTTTGGTAAATAGCTTCTTAGGTTTATTGATTGTACCAATTTATATCAAAATACCCGCAACTTTGGAAATTCTACCCAACTAATATGTATTAGAGTGGATCTGTGAATTAGATTGCTGTTTTTTCGAAGAGTGTGAGTGGGTTTCCATAGTGAAATTTTCCGTTTTCTAATGCAATGCATTGTTTTTTTGAGGAACTCTATGATATCTTCGTAAGGAGGAGGTTCTGTTGATGCGTAACTATTTTCAAAGCAGGTTAATAAATCAGTATTTAAGCATTTCTGTAGCTCTTCTGCCTAAATAAAAGACCATTGGTCCACAGGAAAACCTAGATTTTGTAGCGCGGCGAGATTTTCTACAAACGTATCTTAATGTTCGTAGCATTTGCGGGTTATCTTCTGTTAATCTCGGGGTTTTCATAATTTTTCTTCAGTGTTGGAAAGAAATTGCCCTTTTATTGCATGGTCTTTATTTTAGCGCGTTGTATTCTATTATGCAACTAGAAGCAGATAGGGGATGACATTGTACCAAGTTTTTTGGCAGACTTTCCAGTGAATTAACTAAATGGGAAAATTTTGAAATATTTGACAGTTTGGAATTATTATGTACCAGAACATCAAACACATCAATATAGGTATCAAACTCTTTAAAATCACCCCGAAAAATTCTCAATTTTAGCGAGAGTTCTAGCGGTACCGTTGGTCAGAGGTGTTTTGATTGGAATTCGCGGCAGAGTGTTTATTACCTGTTAACTGTAAATAGATTAATTTAATTTCATAATAATTGTTATCAAAAGATTTTTTGACTGCATCATGAGTGGTAAAATCGGCATCTTCGGATATCAGTTGCATAATTTTATTATGTAACTCAAAACTCATCGTAAATAGTGTTAATATGTTCGTATCTACCAAAAAATTTATTCTGGTAAGACTGAGTTATCACAGCCTTTTTTCCAAAATCTAATATTTCTTCAATCCTGTTTGTTGCTGTGTTCCGAAGAGCTTGATACTTTTTAATTTTTTTAGCAGACATTGTGTCTTATTATTTTTGTAAGAATTAGCAGGAGTTAGCGTGTACAGTAAAAAGAAGTGATAGTTGACTCCCAACTAATACACTAGCATAATTTTATTTGATAAAAAAAAATTCAAACTTCGTCGCGAGTAAATGCTGTCTAATACCAAAGGGCTTTAGGCATTAGACATATAAAAAATATATAATTATTAATACTTAATAATTATAACACATGGCTAGACGACAGAGATATAACTGCATGGTCAACAGAATTGGATGTTTGCAGCAACTAAAAGTGAGCCAAACAATCATCCGGCGTCCATATTGCTTGAGTTATCAGAATTTTACTATGTGTAGTATTAGTATAGTATTGTAATTACGTCAATAAGATTTATATATAATTTACATAATAAAATCAGTATTAAACCTCTACTGGTATTGTACTCATATAGAACGATTCATTAAGCCTATCTACAGGAGTGTGAGGCTGCACTCCACATACGTAACATTTACTGCTGTCACCTATCCAAAAGGGCACAGTGAATAAGCTGCAGAAGTCACCTCAACAGAGAGCGAACCTATTCATGGTCCTTCGAGCGAAAAAAAAAGAAAAACGTCTCAATTACAAAGCCGAGAAAGCGTCGATTCACGCGCAAAAGCACACGTCTCAACTACAAGCCGAGTAAGAGTCAATTCAAGCACACAAGCACACGTCTCAACTACAAGCCGAGTGAGCGTCGATTCAAGCACACGTTAGCGTCGATTCAACATCAACGAAGTGCCGACTGGGTGTCGTTGCCTGAATTTAGTAGGGTAACGTGAAGAAGCACCCAAAAAAGAGCGAAAGAAGACGAACATCATACGAGGCCATAAAAATTGTCTTTGCTCTATTTTTCTTGTTGACCAGTTAACCGCTGGCGAGAAAAATATAGGCGAAAATTAAATTTATACATCTATGCCAGTTAACGCTGGCGGGTATATAAATTGATTTTAAGGACACTTCCTTTGATGTATTTTTCTTGTTGACCAGTTAACCGCTGGCGAGAAGAATATAGACAGAAATTAAAATTTATACATCTGTGCCAGTTAACGCTGGCGGGTATATAAATTGATTTCAAGGACACCTCTCTTGCTGTATTGTTCTTGTTGATCAGTTGACCGCTGGCGAGAAAAATTTAGGCGGAAATTAAATTTATGCATCTGTGCCAGTTAACGCTGGCGGGTATATAAATCAATTTTACTCATTATTTATGACCCGTAAAAAATTCAACAGAAATCAACGGAATAAAAAAAAGAACAAAAACTGCAAGCCACAAAGAAGATAACGATTAAAACTGTCAACAACATTGAAATTAAAATAAATAAATCCGTTCTACCAGTCACTCCAACTTTAGAGGATACGAAGTTTGAGTTCTGGTGTGAAGACAAAAAATCAAAAATCGATTCCAATCAATATCTCGAGAAATTGCAGGCAAATAATATTGAGCTTTTTGGAGAAGACTCCGAAATCGAATCATAAATCAACGACATTTCTACAAAATTAGAATAATGTCAACTACAATCGACGAAATCAACAAGATTGCCAGAGAAACATGGCAAAGAAATTCAACGCTACCTTATCAATATGAAGAAAGATTCACCCATTCGAAAGACACCTCAATACCTTGAAGAGCGAAGATCAGCCACTGAAAAAATATGGACCGAAATTAAAAAAAAAAACAAAAAAATCATCGCCTTAGATTGCCCAACCCACAACTACCACACTCAAAACTACATTGATCAACTATCAGATGTTCATACGAAAACAATAAACTACATTGAAAACTGCCTACAAAAATTGGAACCACAACCAGCCAGTGAAGCTCAATATCAAAAGGTAGCAGTACTACTTAACCAAATGGAAGAGTTGCTACATGAAACAGAAACAGAACTTGATACTACAGTTACAAATAATCGCCAAAAGTAAAAATTACTGAAAATGGAGGTACATTTCCGACCTGTACCTGGATCTAGAGGTTCAGAAAATACATGCAGATTTAAAACCGACGTATAAGGCTCTCAAAAAACGACATGAAGAGATTTTACTAAGCCTAAACATTGCAGAATCATCACCCAACCCGTTAAGTTCACCACAAACGCAAGCGATGCCGACTATTATTGTTCAACTGCCAAGGACTAGCAACATATCCTTACCGCAAATAAAAATACCGATATTTGATGAATCATATGAAGATTAGTCCAGCTTCAGGGACATCTTTAAGAAGATAGTTCATGAAAACGCTGATCTAACTGACATAGAAAAAATGAAATACCTTAAAACTCATCTGAAAGCCGAAGCAAGCAGAATCATTCAACATCTGCAAATAGTCAGTGAAAACTAAACTACGAGTTGGAACATTCTTGAGAAAAGATTCTGTAAGGAGAAATTAACCGTTAACAAACTAATTGACAGAATCCTGGATACACCTATAATTACTCATGAATCTACATATAAACTAAAACAGCTCCATGACACTATAGTAGAGTGTTTGGAAGCACTCAGTAATCTAAAAATAGACACAACCTCCTGGGGTCCATTAATAGCAAAACTAATCTGCCGTAAATAGGATTCCGAGACTAGTAGATTATACGAACAATCTCTATCAGATCCAAATAAAGTACAAGGATTAGAAGATATAAGCAAATTATTAGAAACCAGGATCTAGTCTCTAGAAGCTATTGCGCAGAGCAAAAAGAAAAGTAGCGAGCAAACCAATAATACAAACGAAGTATGTAGGTACTGCAATGAAGTTACTCATAACATCTACGCCTGCCCAAAATTTCAAGCACATAACCCATCAGCCAGACTCAAATTCATTAAAGAAAAGAAGATTTGTGTCAATTGCTTAAAGCATCCATCACGGATGCTACCCGTGGACTTCCAAGAAAACAGAAATCACCAGCAACACGGATCACGAAATAATCAAAATTCGAGCAACTCGCGCAACGAAAGCTCTCAGCAGCAGTCTCGAAGTCAACCTCGACAACGCTCCGCAAATTACATTGGAAGGAAGAGAGAATAAAATGGTCCTTTTGGCAACAGCACTTATCACAGTTCAAAATAACCATGGGATGTTTGAATATCTCCGTGTCCTACTAGATCCAGGGTCCCAATCACCGTTCATGTATGAATAGGCTGCCACGCTTCTAGGCCTATCTCGACAGAGCATACGAGCATATGTATCTAGACTTGGAAATAGTGCCCGCGACGTTGAAGCCACGCTTTCCAAGCAGTTTTGAAATAAATGTCTCTTGTATTGTTATACCAAAACTCACTCAAACTCTACCGAGTGAGCAACTCGATATTAACATTAATCAATGGCAAAACGGTATCCTTGCTGATCCCACATTTTCGAGACCCGGTCGAATTGATATAATTCTTGGAGTCAAAGAATACGGCGAAATAATATTAGACAGCCTAATAAAAACAGAAGATTAGTTACTTGAACAAAATACCGAGTTCGGATGGATTCTGTCCGGAAACATTTTGCGTCAAGAGAGAACAAAGTTTCAAGTAATCAGCTTAATCAGCTGCATCGAAGAAGATCAACACCTCACGAAATTCTGGGAAATAGAAGAAGTAGCTGAAACCAGACCAGCAACTGAAGAAGAACATTATCGATTGAACACAATCAGAAACAAGAATAGAACGTACAAAGTCTGCATTCCGTTCAACAACCGTATAGAAACGCTAGGAACCTCAAGATCAAGATCAGCCGCACGCCTGCTGCAACTAGACAAACGCTTTATGAAAAATAAGCAACTAGAAAAAGAATATAAGCAATTCCTGGAAGAATATTTAAAACTGAATCACATGAAAAAATGCCCGCCTAACATAACTAATGGCCAATACTACATTCCTCACCAACCTGGTATTAAAGAGACAAGTACTACGACAAAACTTAGAGTTGTATTCGATACGTCAAGCAAAACGTCGAGTGGAGTAAGCCTCAATGATACAATGTACGCAGGACCGAAGCTTCAACAAGAACTTCCTGATATATTACTACGCTGGAGAACACACAGAATCGTATTTGCTGCAGACATAGAGAAAATGTATCATGTGGAAATTCCACCAAAATGAATCAATTCAAGAATACAGACTAACAACCGTTACATATGGAACTACGTCAGCTCCACATTTAGCAATAAAAACACTTCAACGGCTAGCAGATGACGAAGAAAAAAATTTTCCATTAGCATCCCAAATAGCCAAAAGATACTTCTATGTAGATGACCTTCTATCAGGAGCAGAAACACTACCAGAAGCTATTGACTTACAATTAGAACTTTTAAACTACGAAAATGGTCTAGCAATCACGCTCAGTTACTTGAGTTCCTTGATGACACATTAAAATATCAGTCTATGCAAGAAATAATACAAGATGGGACAAGAAAATATCTAGGTTTACACTGGGCACCACACGATGATACCTTAGATTTAAATCACAGATAAATCAAGAACAAAAAATTACCAAAAGAACTATTCTTTCCGAATTAGCCAAGCTATTTGATCCTCTAGGCTGGATTGCTCCTTTAGTTATTAACGCTAAGCTTCTAATTCAAAATGGGATGATTCAGTACCAACCCATATTCAGAGCAAATGGAAAGCATTTCAAAATGAACTTATAGGAGTTGAAGAAATTATTATGCCGAGATGGACCAATTAAACTAGGAACAGTTTAAAGGAACTACATGGATTTTGCGATGCCTCGGAAAAGGCATATGGCGCGGTCATCTATCTAAAAGTGATGAGCACCGAAGGCAATAAAACCACGGTAACTTTATTGACAGCTAAGTCAAAAATTGCCCCAGCCAGAACAAAAACTACATTACCCAGATTGGAGCTATGTTCAGCTGTGCTCCTTGCAAAGCTTATGAAGAAAACAATTAAAGCACTAGAACTAGAAAGAACTGAAACTTACGCATGGACAGACTCCATGATAGCATTGTCATGGATAAAAGGAGATATCACAAGATGGAAAACATTTGTGGAAAACCGTGTGTCTGAAATCAACTCCTTAATACCGGGAAAGCACTGGAATCACGTAAGAAGAACCGAAAATCCAGCAGACATCATTACAAGAGGAATGGAGCCGACAAAGCTTAAACACTTCAGCATCTGGTGGCAAGGTCCCACTTAGCTCGCATCCACAACCGTCTCAGAAATACCGTTTATTGAATTACCTCAAGCAACAGAAGAAGGCAAACTATGTCATACAACAATTATACAACATAATACTACCGAGAGTGAAGTTACTAGCAGATTTTCATCACTTACTAAGCTGATTCGAGTAATCTTATATTGTCGTCGATTTCTCACGAGGAAAAAAGGGCGTTTAACAGTTGAAGAAATGAGAGAAACTCTGAATATATTAGTTAAATAAGAGCAGTGATATTGTTTTTCCAAAGAAATCAAGTCCGTTCAGGAAAATAAACCAATAAGCAAGAAAAGCAAGATTATTAACCTAAACCCAGTGGTCGATAAAAATGGCATATTGAGAGTGGGAGCAAGGCTAGAAAAATCACAATTATCATATGAAGTAAAACACCCAAAAATATTGTTTTACAATAGTTATTTAATGAAACTGATCATTCTTGATGCTCATAATAACACGTTGCATGGGGGCATCCGGCTTACAATGGAATATATAGGAAGAAAATTTTGGATAGTCAATGCAAAAAGAGCAATAAAAACTATGATTGATAAATGTGTTAAATGTATCCGATTCAAAGCTGTAACAGCAGAGCAGCTCATGGGAGATCTTCCAGCAGCAAGGGTTACACCATCAAATCCATTTGAATATACGGGCGTAGACTATGCAGGTCCTATACAAATAATAGCTGCAAAAGGAAGAGGTTACAAAGCCTACAAGGGATACATTGCCATATTCGTATGTTTTGCAACAAAAGCTGTTCATTTAGAAGCCGTAAGCGATATGTCATCTGACACGTTTTTAGCAGCCTTCCGACGTTTCATCTCACGAAGAGGATGCTGCCCACATATTTATAGCGACAACGGCACTAACTTCGTCGGGGCTACAGAATTCTTCAGAAAGAAATCCATGCCGCACTCCAAAATTCCAATGGCACTTTATACCTTCATCAGCCCCCCATTTTGGTGGATTATGGTAAGCGGCTGTTAAATCTATGAAACACCATTTTAAAAAGAGTCATTGGAGAAACTTGTTTAACGTACGAGGAAATAACAACCTTGATGCACCAGATTAAAGCTTGCCTCAATTCTAGTTGGAAGGCCGTTAGTAGAGCCTCCAAATCCAATTGACACTCCAGTAACATCCAACTTAACAGAGAGATGAAAGTTAGTCCAAAAAATTAAAAAAGACTTTTGGAAAAAATGGACATCTGATGACCTTCATCAGCTGCAGCAACGTTATAAGTGGAAACATCAACAAGAGAACCCAGAGATTGGAGATCTTGTAATTGTTAAAGAACAGGATATCAACCCTTGTAAGTGTAAGGATAACCGAAGTTCACACATCCGATGGAAAAATGATTCGAGTTGTTACTATTAAAAAATCCGACGGTGGTCCTATGAAACGACTCATATACAAACTTATTTCTGTTTCACTGGAAACTGCCAATGACGTAGAAAGAAAACAATCCAAACCGAAACAAATCACTTAATCTAATAAGCTATAACGTCTATGGAGAATTGCAATTACAGCAATACTCTTCTTGACAGTTCTAAACAAAATCTCAGCACACAAGACTATCAAGTTCATTATTAACCACCAGGCATCTATATTGAACATATTGGACATGCAAAGATTGATAGAGTTATTTTCAGAATAGAACTGAAATTAGATAAGTTGCAGATTATAAATGACACCTCCAACACAAATGAATCTATCAAACAATTATCATCTCTATGCGAGAGGGCCAAAGAATTAGCTTCGAAAAGCAACAACAAGTGGAATGGATGCATAAAGGAATACAAAGTGTTATCTCAAGGCAAATCAAACGTGGGCTTGTTGGAAACATATTGACATAGCTCTTTGGAGTCAACGATGAAGTTTATGCCGACACAAATCAAAAAGAACTCATTAAGACATCTAATCATCAATCCAAGTTTATGTTACACGCCCTGACAACATTCAATGAAACTGAGATAAGAATTAATAACCAGTTAGAAAGATTCAAGAAGAAACTAAATGAAGGCATCGAAGCAGTCAATGACATGCATAGCTGGTGCCAAAGAATTGACAAGAACAAGTTAAATATTCATATTCTAAGTACGTATCCAATCGTATTAAATTACATAGATGACGTTATCGGATACCATAGGCGAATTCTGAATTAACATTATCATCGAGGGCACTTATTTGAAGTGATATCGCCCCCTTATATAGAGGAAACTATATCATCAGCTAACAAGAAGCTTCCAACTAATATCAAAATCGTATCACATCCAATATTGCAAACTAAAGTTCAACATAGCACTAGGTATATCCACTTATTATGGATACTTCATAATTACTGAAATACAGGAATTTCTACTAATTAAATCAACACCAATTCCATTGAAGGTTACGAAGAGAGAGTAGCATGTCCATTTCCTCTGTAGCTATTACAGTGATGTTTACTTTGGGATATGTCTGGTATCGCCAAACTAAGATGAACAATTCCAAACCAAAATGCCAAAAAAACGACCTCACTGGGATCCCCTTACAATCCCTGGGAATCCCAAGAGACCAAGACAGTATATGCGGAGATATAACACATGGCTAGACGACGTCAACGACAACTAAAACTGGGCCAAACAATCAGCCGGCGTCCATATTGCTTGAGTTATAAGAATTTTACTATGTGTAGTATTAGTATAGTATTGTGATTACGTCAATAAGATTTATATATAAATACCTGTACCTTTCACATAATAAAATCAGTATTAAACCTCTACTGGTATTGTACTCATATACAACGAATCATTAAGCTTATCTACAGGAGTGTAAGGCTACACTCCACATACGTAACATTTACTGCTGTCGCCTATCCAAAAGAGCACAGTGAATAAGCTGCAGAAGTCACCTCAACAGAGAGTGTCTGTAGAAAAATAAAAAGATTATACCAAATCTAGGGTAACCTATTCAAATGTAAATAAAAAGAGATAAGAATTTTCGTTCACTGAACCGCGGCTATTTTCGTACTAAATTTGGAAAATAAATTTGTTTTGTTTTGGTAGGTATACTACGTGTAGGCGCTCCCACCACCGATCAAGGAAGGAGGTTCGAAACAACGTCACGCGACTTTGCACACCTAGCGGTCAATTTTGTAAATTAAATTTTGAGGGAACTGGATAAAAATGGCGAATAAATAGAATTTTAATTTTAAATAAAGGAATTCAATGAAGAATTCGTGGTCGAAGGACCATTTTATGTACAAAAATAAACAAAAAATACGTTTCGATAAAGGCTGGTTCCACGAACTTTAATTTTGAAACCTAATTTGAATTAAAGAAAAACGAATGTTTGTCTACCTTCTTCACGTGCTCCTGCGTATTCCAAAATTGGTGGCTTATTTTCTGGCGAGCTTCACTGGATCCAATAATTTCTTATGATGTAGTTGATGCACAATATCACTTAATTTAGTTTAAGCGTAATAGTTTTTAGTAAATTGCGGTAATTGCGAATTGTATTTAATTTTTTTATGTGATCGCGAATATGGCGCTTCTATAAAATAATTTTTCCATTAGCATGCGCGCGCATCTTGAGAACACCTCTTTTTGAGAGGGCGAACATATAAGCGCGGCAATAATTTATTTGAATTTACAAAAGCTAAGGTATTTTTGTACATACAAATAAAATGGTCTAGGTAAACCCTTTTAATTATTACTAAGAAAAATTAGCTGAATGGTATTCTGAACAAATATAATGCTTGTTTGAAAGTTTGAGACAATGATGTGTTTGAAATTAACTCTGTGTTTCGGACTTCCATTGTCTATATTTTATTTATACACGACGTTTCGATCAGTACAATCTCTGATCGTCTTCAGGTGCAAACTACAATCAATTTCTAAGGCTACGTACTTATATACTGTGAGAAATCACTCAACCTTGAAGTTTAAGAAGTTGGCTCCGCCCAAGGAGGGGCTTCCAAATATTTGGGATTTCAACACTTGGTTTACTGAAAATATTCTGATTCTGCCCAATAAAGGCAGCTTTAAGGAATTTTTGTTTCTTCCAGTGTGACTCTTTGTGCAAAACCTTTGCTGCTGCCCACTTCATTCGGTTTTGTTTTGACCATGCATGTTCGGCGATTCCTGATTTCGTTGTTTCACCTTTTTGGGTATTCATCTGATGTTCCTTAAGCCTAACAGATAGTGGTCTTTTAGTTTCGCCTATGTATGATTCACCACACTCACAAGGAACTTGGTAAATGCATTCCTTATTTTGTTTGTTATCCGGTTTTGTTTTACTAAAAAGGCTTCGAATTGTATTACCAGATTTAAAAGCTGTTTTAATATTAAAGTTTTTCGCTACTCTTCGAATTTTCTCTGATACTCCTTTAACGTACGGAATTGTAAGAAATGCATTTGCCTGGTTTTGGTCTTGTAATCTCTGTCCTGTTTGTTGAAATTTAGGAATAGTATCTGTTCTTCTTCTTAGTGTTTCTTATTTCGATTTCCAAGTCATGAGAATTGTTACAAATTTGAACGGCTCTGTTATATAAAGTTTTGATTATGCCTCGTTTGGTTGTAGCAGAATTATTTGAACCTTGATTTAAATATTGTCCTGTGTGAGTGGGTTTACGATAGACTGTTGTTCTGATGTCGTTTTCTACTCGTGTGACAAGTACATCAAGAAAAGGAATTTTGCTCCAACTCCATTGTGAATTTAATGGTGGGTCTTATGTTATTTAGGTGGTGAAGAAATTCTGAAAGTTACTGGTCATTCCCGGTCCAGACAATAAAAATATCATCAACATATCTCAGCCAGAGCTTAGGTTTATATGTTGCGGTATCAACCACGTGTGATTCGAACGACTCCATGTAAATATTGGCCACCACTGGCGAAAGCGATTAACCCATTGGCAGACCGTCATCCTGAGCATAAAACCTATCTTTCACTTGAAAATAAGAGTTATGTAGGCAGCACTCCAACAACTCCATCACTCCCTCCAGCGGTAGGCTGGTACGTTCATAAAGGGATTCGTCATCAACCAGTCTCTTTCTAATAATATCTAGCGATTCCTTTATCGGGACATTGGTGTATAGACTTTCGACATCAAAACTGACAAGTCTATCCTCGGGTCCTAAAACAAAAGATTTAAGAATATGAATTGGAATTTTCTACAAATAAAGGCGTCTTGCCTGCAAGAGGTTGAATAATTTTCAAAAGGAATTTAGACAGGTTGCTGGTTGGAGAATTTCTGGAACTTGTAATTGGGCGTAAGGGCATTGCATCTTTGTGAATTTTGGGAAGTCCGTTTAGATGAGGAGGCTTGCTATGATGTGGTGTAAGTTGAGACCTTGTATTGTCCGGAATATATCTGGAATACTTTTTCAGAATTCTATAAACCTTACTTTCGATTGATTGCGTCGGATCTTTTGGGAGAAGTTTATAGTTTCCTTTAGCAAGTACCTCTTCAACTTTTTGGTTGGATAGGTTTCCGTGTCCAAAATCACTGTTGCATTGCCCTTGTCTGCCGGTAAGATTTTAACTGATTTGTCCTTTTGAAGATTCTTCAACGCGATTTCCTCTGTCTTGCTTATATTAGAGGTATGCTTAATAGGTTTGTCAATAATGGTCCTTACCTGATGTCTGAACTCGTCGGCGTCTTGTCGTGGAAGCGGATGACCTTCTATGGCGGTGATGATATCGATGGTGGGTATCTTCTTAGGAGCGATGGCAAAGTTAAGTCCTTTGGCAAGTAAGCCCAACTAGCAATTTTTAGTTGTGCAAATTGTAAAAATTAGGATTGCACTAATTTTAAACGTTGTTTTACAGATAAAGAATAGTTATCATGGCGACGGTCGACAACGTCGACTATTATACGACGCCTAAACGTTTATAACAACTTCAGTCGCCATCACAACTATTTATGACCGTCTATTATACTAATAGTAATTCCTTAGTTGTGAAGGCGCCGACTACAAACCGGTGTGTGCTAAACCAAAAATTGATCAATTTACTCCACGTCTTCTGGCCGGTTTGTTGGAGACGCGGGCGCGCCTGTTTTCATCTAACCAATTTTTCTGTTATGTTTGCAACAAGCCAATTTTGGAGCACTGCTGTCACTTATACAAACGTCAATTAATTCAGTAAAAATAACTAAGAAGTGTTTTTTAAAGTTTCTATTAGTTTTGTTTGAACATTTTGCACTATGAAAAGGAACAAATGGTATAAATATTCTTCGATATTTTGACATGTAACAACTGTCATTGAAGGTGATTCCCCAGTGTGTCAGAAAAAAAGAGGAAGGTCCTGTGTAAACAACAAGGACGGAAATTAAGTGAGCAGCAGAAAGCCAAACTGTGGAGCAATTTCGATTGGGTAAAAATTGAGGCATGTTAAGTAGTTACAGCATTCGAGAGACGGGACTCCTTTGGTTGTCATAGAAACTAATAAGTGCCGCCATGATTGATTGTTAAAACCATTGTATGCTAATTTGTAAACAAACATTAAAAATTATTTTTTTGCTTTTTTCTACAATAAACTAAGATCTTTTTGCATATAAAAACCCGTATTTTGTTCTTAGGAATCCTAAGCAACATCTTTAGAGGATTTTCGAAGCGATTTTTAAATCATGATTTTTTTTTAATTTCATAAAATCATCTTAATCGAGGGCGCGCTTGTTTTTTAGAGCTACGAACTGTACATTTGACAGTAAACTACCGTCTGTTTATATATTTTGGCATTGGTCCGCATGTTATAATGATGCAAAACATGAAATATGACATAGAATATCATTTTATTTTAATAATATTATGGTGTTAGAAATAGTTTAATTTGTAGTCGAATAGTGTATTTATCATTTTACGTAATGAATAATATTTTAAACAAATAATTGTACTCCAAAACCCATTGAACTATTACTTCAACTGTAGTCGCGATCGCGACGTTGACTCAACCAAAAAATCATCCACCAAATTGGTGCAAAAGTGGGTGGTGTTTGAGTAAAAGTAATCGTTGCGACGCAACGTTGGCACGCGGTGCCAACGTTGAGACGTCGACAAATTGCTAATTGGGAAGGTCTCTTTTATGGGTGTCAATGTCTTCTTTGACCCATAAACGATGGTTCTTACAGCGTTGGTGGTCGATTGACTTTGTGGCTGTTGATGGGCGAATTTCCTTTGGTGCTTCGCTTGCCAAGTTTGTCGCAGATGGTCGCAGGTTCGTGTGATTTTGTCCAGAATCGGTTGATAATCTTCCTCCATAGTATTTTCTCGAATCTCTTGAAAGGACCCGAGGATAGACTTGTCAGTTTTGATGTCAAAAGTCTATACACCAATGATGTCCCGATAAAGGAATCGCTAGATATTATTAGAAAGAGACTGGTTGATGACGAATCCCTTTATGAACGTACCAGCCTACCGCTGGAGGGAGTGATGGAGTTGTTGAAGTGCTGCCTACATAACTCTTATTTTTAAGTGAAAGATAGGTTTTATGCTCAGGATGACGGTCTGCCAATGGGTTCATCGCTTTCGCCAGTGGTGGCTAATATTTACATGGAGTGGTTCGAATCACACGCGGTTGATACCACAACATATAAACCTAAGCTCTGGCTGAGATATGTTGATGATACTTTTATTGTCTGGACCGGGAATGACCAACAACTTTCAGAATTTCTTCAGCACCTAAATAACATAAGACCATTAAATTCACAATGGAGTTGGAGCAAAATTGTCAAATTCATTTTCGTGATGTACTTGTCACACGAGTAGAAAACGACATCAGAACAACAGTCTATCGTAAACCCACTCACACAGGACAATATTTAAATCAAGGTTCAAATAATTCTGCTACAGCCAAACGAGGCATAATCAAAACTTTACATAACAGAGCCGTTCAAATATGTAACAATTCTCATGACTTGGAAATGGTAATAAGAAACATTAAGAAGGATCTGCAGCAGAATGGTTGCAGCCCTAAACTTATAACAGATACTATTTCTAAATTTCAACAAACAAGACAGAGATTACAAGATCAAAACCAGGCAAATGCATTCCTTAGAATTCCATACGTTAAAGGAGTATCAGAGAAAATTCGAAGAATAGCGAAAAACTTTAATATTAAAACAGCTTTTAAATCTAGTAATACAATTCGAAGCCTTCTTAGTAAAACAAAACCGGAGAACAAACAAAATAAGGAATGCATTTACCAAGTTCTGTTAGGCTTAAGGAACATCAGACGAATACCCAAAAAGGTGAAACAATGAAATCAGGAATCGCCGAACATGCATGGTCAAAACAACACCGAATGAAGTGGGCAGAAGCAAAGGTTTTGCACAAGGAGTCACACTGGAAGAAACGAAAATTCCTTAAAGCTGCCTTTATTGGGCAGAATCGGGGTATTTTCAGTAAACCAAGTGTTGAAATCCCAAATATTTGGAAGCCCCTCCTTGGGCGGAGCCAACTTCTTAATCTTCAAGGTTGAGTTTTTTCTCACAGTATATAAGTACGTAGCCTTAGGAATTGATTGTAGTTTGCACCTGAAGACGATCAGAGATTGTACTGATCGAAACGTCGTGTATAAATAAAATATAGACAATGAAAGTCCGAAACACAGAGTTAATTTCAAATACAATGCTACTGTTAACACTGTAAGTAAAATATAATTCCCGTTTAGGTCTTTTAACGAACGTAGTTTTATGGATTTTAAATATAGGTTTAGCTCTTTTAGGAATTAAGTCATTGAAAGCAACAATGTAAATAGTTTATTTTATACTTTTTTTTAGTTTTTCATGTCATGTTTTAGCGCATCTTTTCAATTAAAAAATAAAACATTCAAACAAAATTCTTCTACGTCAAAGACAACAAGTAGAAGAATTAAACTCGTTAACGAAAAGAATATGTGATATGAGTGCACATCTTAGATACAGATAATGTAAAAGGATGGTTTCAATTAACATTTAAATAAAGCTAAAGCAGGATGGAAAATAATAAATACTCTCAATACTCTAAGTAAGTACTAAGATCTTCGCAGATAAAAAAGAGATCGTCAACGAGTTTCGTAAATATTTAACAAACGTTATAGATAGTAAGCTAAAAGGGTTTTTTGCCAACCAACTCTCTACCAAATGTACAAATGGAAAGTTTATTTCGAAAACAATGATCTTTGCACGAACTTCTGGAACTGAAATCGGAAATATTATTAAGATCTTACCCAACAAAAAATCTACGGGATTTGATAATTTTCCCGCATCCTTGGTGAAAACATGCAGTGAGGAGCTTTCTTTTATTATTACAGAGCTATTTAATTTTTCTGCCGAACAAGGAATCTTTCCTCAACAACATAAAACGTGTGCTAATCTTTAAAAAGGGCGAACATAGCAAAATTGAAAACTATAGACCTATAGCACTTCTTAATATTTTTTAAACGTTTTTGAAAGAATTATTTAGTAAAGAACAACAAATTTCGGAAATGCTCATAACATATTCTCTAGCCGTCAACACGGGTTTTGTAAAGGTTTTTCTACAGAGAGTGCTGGGGCGGAATTAACCCAATACATTTTTGAATGTTATGCTGCTGTTTGATCTCACCCACGGGTTTGAGTGTGTAGATCCAAAGTTTCTTTCACTAAAATTGGACAGAATGGGAATAAGAGGTAATATTAATAACTTGTATAAATCTTTTCTTACTGACACGCCATTTTGTGTAAAAATTGAAAGTTACTCCGAAGATTTCATAATGAACCTGGGCACTCTTGAAGGAAGTGCTCTAGGTCCTTTAATTTTCACATTGTTTAATAACGATTTGTCTGATTTTTTGAAAAGTTTTGTTTACTGTGACGATACCACAGGTGTCATCGCAAATCCAGACTCTGAAAATTTACAGTGTAAAGTTCTATCATGCTTTAAAGAACTTTCGGAGTGGTGCAAAGCTAACAAATTAATGCTCAACCATACAAAACTAAAGCTGTTGAAATATGTAACAAATACAGACAAACAAACAACATTGTATTTAATTTTGGGGGTACTATAATTTCATCTTCAAATAGCGCAGGTTTTCTGGCATAACTATTAATAAACATATGGACAACGTAGATTCTATTTGCAAAAAACTTAATAGTAATGCTTTTGAATTAGCCAACTAAAAAATGCACTAGATATTGCTGATCTAATGAAAGTATACTACAGTACAGTACACAGCTTAATAGCGTATAACATATTGCTATGGGGAAAAGCTACAGATATTGAGAGGGTTTTTGTAATACAGAAAAAGATAGTCTGACTTCTGTTATGGACGATCCGGTAGGGAAATTTTAAAGACTAAAAATGTACTAACGGTTGCTGGTATTTTGGCAGTAAAAAGTGTCGTTTTTATTTTTAAGAATATGAACAGATTTAATTACCGTTGGGGACAGACCTCTGTCTTTGTTAAAATTTAGTTGTCAAAAAAAGTTAGGCGACAATTTGTTATCATTAACTGTTATTGAAGATTTTATTTTGCTAAATTACAGATTTCTATTTTCTCAGGGTTCGTAGGTTTCTCTCAATTAAAGAGACAAATTTCACCTACCTATTTTGATGCTTTTTAGTCTTCCAATTCTTGTCACTTTAAAAAAAAACACCACACTATTTGTTATTACAAAATTTAAATAACATAGTTTCACAAATAGGGTGTAAAAAAAAGGAAATGTATTAAAATGTTTGTTTTAATACAATAAATTTAAATTTTATTTGGTAATCTTTCTTCTATTTCTTTTACCTTGGTAAAAAGTTTATTAGACAGCGCTTAGAAATCTATCCCTGGTGTTCGTCCTGGCGTAACGTTACCTCAGGTTGTCCATGAGGGTGTACCGAAAAAAAATCACAATAAACAGCAATTAGAATTACCAAAAAAATTGTTTTTAACTTCTCTAGGATATCTAAAAGGGATTTTAGATAAAGAATTAAAGTTTAAATTGAAGTCCAATATCATAAAAAAAATAATTTACAAATTAAAAGAAACAAATCTGTAAATCTTAGAAAATTCTCTCAGTGAAAATTAAGAAACAGACTGGCAAAAATCTAGTAAAAATTAGCAAAAATCGGTAAAAATCCCCTTTACAAAACCTAGCATTTAAAATATATTGAATAACGAAAAGAAAAGAATGAACTTTTTATCAAAAAGTAATTCAATATACTATACTATAAATTTTGTACATTAATTTATACAAAGTGCTATTTTTTCATAAAATGTGAGCACATAAAAGTGAAATAAAATGATAATAAATACCTAATTCAAAAAAAAAAAGATGCTCTTTTACTCCATTCGAAGAAGACATGTAAATAGGTAGAAAGGTGCAAGAGAAATTAAGAAAAACGTGTCAGGAAAATATTTTTTAAACAAAAGGAAAGGTAGGTAAAATTTATGAGTGTTTTTAGATAAGATAAATTAGCATATTAAATGCAATAAGTAGATTTGCAAAAAAAACCTATTATTCTGAAAATCTGAAAACTTAAACGAGAAATGCAAAATGCACAATGATAAAATTTATCATACATAAATTTCCAGTTTCCCCGGTAAGAGTTCTAACCGAAACACTATCCTAAAACATTTGCTAATTGCTTTGATTCAAATCGTCACACGACAAAAATAAATGGTTGTCTAAAACTGTCTAACCCAAAGTTCCAAAACAAATGTGCTTCAGTAAGTGAAGACCTAAAATACATCTATAAAGCCAGAACCCTTAAATGAATATGGTTTCAAATACCAGCTTAAAATTTTAAAAGAAAACTAGGCAGATCCAGTTTGTCGACTAACCAATTTTAATTAGGAAATTACTTTTTATAAAATCCAAAAGATAACTGCATACTAAATATGCAAAACCAATGATCAAAACAACAAAACAAAACAACAATTTTTTTAAGTTACCCTGCTGTTGCTAACAGAATAAAATAAATTCACTTTAACTGGGACACTGACACAGGTGACTTTAGTTAACTGATCTTAAATTTGAATATGTCAAGTTTCTGATTTTCTTGTTAAATTTTTCTTTAATTTTCCACCGGATAATTAAAAACCAGCACAAACTGTCAAAAAGTTACGTAAAACGTTAGATTTATGGTAACACACCCCCTATAGTTGGGTAAAAAAAATAAAATGACTAATTTATTTTTACAAAGACATGTCACCTTGTCAGTTCCCATCAAACATTACCAACTTGTGTGGGCTTATTGAGCTTATTGAGCTACCTCCTACATAAGTATCACCTAATTTAAATTCACCACTAATAAAAAGTAAACTAAGAAAAATTTAGACAGGTTAATCCCTAGTAAAACACTGTTACAAATCTTTAACTGCCACACCACTAGAGCGACCTACTCCCGTACCAGTAGCCTAGATCCCTATGATGTTGGTTCGCCTCGGCTAGCCAACGAGAAGCCTAAACCCCCCAGCAGAAAACGCAATCTCTTGGGCCTCATTTCTTTTTAAAAAAAATGTAAACTGTAATCAAAAAAAATATTAAAGAAAGCAGTAGGAGTTAAGCACTCGCTAAACCAGAAAGCCGTAAAAAAATTCCAAAACGAAATAATAAAAAACAGTTAATTCCCCCCCCCCCCCAATATACCGATTTGACCCCTAAAAACAGTCAGTGTGAAAGTACCCAACAGCAAGAAAATAAAGACTTCAGTTCATTATGGTGTTTATAAAATCTTGTTATAATAATTTTTTATAAAAATAATTGGAAGATATTAAGATAACTTTAAAAAATTAGTATCTTTTAGCAAAGAACTTTAAATTTTGATAAATGCAAGTTATCTGTAATGTCCCAAACTCATTCCTCGACAATAACTTCTAAATTTTTAAATTTTACTCCAAATCTATTAGAAACACCTTTAAATCAGTTTAATTTACTTGGTTGCATTTATTTACCCTCTGCAATTGAATCAAATATAAATAAAAAAGTTAGTGTCTTAAATAATTTAGGGAACAAATTAAAGATACTAGATTCTCATATAGCATATTTTTTACTAAAACAATCGTTTGGAATTCCTCGCATGTCTTATTTATTTAGATGTTCACCTTGTTGGAAAATCACTGAAACTCTTTCTAAGTTTGATAACGTCGCTCAAAATCTAGTCCAAGAAATATCTAATTGCCAAATCTCTTTAAATTCTTGGTTACAAGGCACATTGCCTATAAAAATGGGAGGTCTTGGAATCCGAGATACTGTTACTCTTTCAATATCTGCCTTTTTAGGGTCAGTGTATGATGTTTCTGACCTTCTTCACTAATGTACCACCTTACGTCTCCGTTTCAATTGACTTAGACTTGAATGACTGTTTTCAAAAATGGATATTTCTGTGCAAGCTTGAAAATCCACTGTCTGAAGAAATTCAAAAATCTCAAAAATACTTCGATCATGAAATTATGGAAATACGTAAAAACCTTTTAATATCTTCAGCTGAAACCATCCAAGAAAAAGCACGTCTTCTTGCTCTCCAAGCCCCAGAGAGCAGCGCATGGCTCAATGCCCTTCCATCCGCAAATTTAGGAAATCTTTCAGACAACAATACATTTCGTATTTCAACTGCGTTAAGATTAGATCTGTCTGTGTCTGGAGTGCGCACCTGCGTTTGCGGCGAAACAGCAGATATTTATGGCTCTCACGAGCTAAGCTGCAGGAAAAGCGCAGGACCTATATCTAGACACATGCAGATTAATGACATCCTCAGAAGGGCTCTGATTTCAGCGGGTTGCCCTGCCCTATTGGAGCCTCTCGGAGTTTGTCGCAATGAGGGAAAACGTGCGGATGGGATGACTTTGACCCCATGGAAACACGGTAAACAACTTCTCTGGGATGCAACTTGTTCACACACTTTAGCAAAATCTTATTTAGACAAAACTTCAAAATCATCTGGTGCAGCTTCTTTCTACTCTTTCGGAGGACAAGAAACGTAAAAAATATGGTGAATTATTAGATCGCTTTATTTTTGTTTCCTTTTCGGTCGAGACTTATGGACCTTGAGGTGATGAGGCTAAGAGACTGATCTTAGACAAAGCCTCCAAAATATCTTCTGACCATTCTTATGGCTTTATAAACCAGAGTATAAGTCTTGCGATCCAGAGGGGTAATGCGGATTCGAGAGGAGGCAAGGATGGAGGAAATTTTATGCGTTTAGATTTGTGTGCGTGTGAGAGTGAGTTTGTATATATTAATTGTTTTATATTTTTATTTTTTTTAAATTTATTGTTGTTATTTTTTTGATCAAAAATAAAATAGACTATATTAAAGTTTAAAAAAAAAGATAACAAAGATATAAAATTATTCAACTTTGATGTAAATTTGTTTCAGAAAGATTGAAATTGCACAAGTTACTAAAGTAAGCTAACAAGTTTTGTATAATAATCCTATTATTTTTTTGATCAAAAATAAAATAGACTATATTAAAGTTAAAAAAAAAGATAACAAAGATATAAAATTATTCAACTTTGATGTTAATTTGTTTCAGAAAGATTGAAATTGCACAAGTTACTAAAGTAAGCTAACAAGTCTTGTATAATAATCCTCATAATAAACCAATAACTGAAATTCAAGACTGTGAAACACAAAACGCAAAAACTGCAATCAGGTTGTCAACCCTGCATATCAAAAATTTTGCAAAAAGGGAAAGGTAAATCATTAAAAAAAATAGATAGATACGTAATAAAATTACAGGGTGACCAAATGTCCTGAAATCCTCATATTTTGACTGCATCCTAAAATTTTTAGTAAAAATGGCCAAAAATCCTAAAATTCCTCTATGTCCTTAAATTTTAACTAAAATAAAACAGTTATTTTTTCTCTGATATTTTTTCGAGTTTATTCTACCCTTTTTATCCAATATCTATGGTAGAGCTCACTGAACCTCTGTTCCGATTACAGGCCGGATGACATCGGATAATATTGATGTCTTATTTTAACACGCAGAACCAACAAAGATGCATGGTGTTATTATTATTATTTCTCAATTGCATGAATATTGAATTCTAACCTTAAATAATTTTATTTCTGTCATTTGTTGATTTTAAAAGTGTCCTTGAGCAGAAAGAGACTAAATAAATTTTAATATACCGATGTATTTATAACCTAGTCGGTAAGTTATTACCTCTAAGCAAATATGTTGAATTTAGAGTGGTTATATACTTTGTATTTTGTAGGACAAAATGCCAAATAGACAAACAAAATATATTCAGTCTTGAGAAAATAATTTTCCTTGGGTAAAAAAAATTAAAATGATGAATATTCTGCATATTGTAACACATGCAGAGTTTACTTTAAAATAGACAGCAGTGAAGTTAGGCAGATAGAAAGTCATGAGAGGTTCCAAAAGTGTGACGGTTCAAAATTTTCATATATCTTTGAATTCTTAACTGAGTCCGTAAAGAAAACCATTACCATCCCTTGGTCGATATATCAGTATTTTTAAGTACTAGCAAATGTTGTGGTCAAAAATTTGATTTAATAAACATGAGGATTAAATTGAATTTGAAACCGAGTTGTGGCAGTCACGATGTTCATTTTCTGGTTAGAGTGTCCTTGCTATCACTGGAGGTAAAATTATAGGCATTTTAGACACATTTTGTTTTGTTAAAACTTTAAATAGACTTCAATATATTTAGTAAAATAACTGTAAAATCCTTTCTATTAATGTATTAAACATGAATTTATTTATTCAATAACAATATAAAGTCAACTTTTTCATATACTAAATAATTATTTTCAGTCAAAATCTAAGGTATTTTTCGGTACATACTTTTATCATGCAGTAATTTGGTTCACCGGTCAACTTGCCTATATAGCCCTCAGGTTCCCTGGCCTTCGCATTTATCTACAATAAAGAAGAATCACTTTAGCTAATGAGCTATGAATTTAATTTAATAAGATCACACTTTATTTGTGATTGTTTTGCCAACTTTTAACTCAAGAGAAAGATACTAAGTTTTCTTGTACTTACTGTAAACTTGCTTCGGTCCAATTATGGAGTCTCACAGTTTCCAGGGAGTACTAGTCTCAAAGGTCTATTTCGGATACGTAGGGGTGCCTTCTATGTCCTGAAATGTAACACGAGACACGTTTAAAACAAACTGTATATGAGTAACTATGTACAAGTCATCTACGTTTGTTGTCAGCTAATAAAACGTCCATCTTAACTTTCTTAGGAGCCACCTCTACACTTTTAGAGCTTGGCTACAACCAGGTTCAACCATCTCGCTGGTCTCGGTATGCATTTCTAACCGGCAGGTTCTCGGGGTCCTAAGTTTTACATATCGGGCTGTGCAGACTTCACTGTGTTACAGACTAAGTGTACTCTATGTTGTTAATTTAAGTAAGACGTACATCTGTCCTTTTACTACGTGGGGCTGATCTAAAAGTACAAGAAACACAAGATAAAGGAGTTTTATACTCGCTAGGAAATGTAAACAAACATCGATGTTGAGTGTCAAAAGACCCGGACGTTAAGTACACTGGTGTAATCTATGGCTCATCCGGCTTCTCCTCGAAGGGTTTTAGGACCTTCTAGTGATCCTTCCTTGACAAAAATAATATTTTTTTTTTGGGGAATTTTAATGTTGTGAAACGTGTATTTGAGCCTGAAGCTCGATCGTTGACGTTTAGGCGACGTTGCCGGACTTTGCTGGGCCAAATTCCGAGATTCCTTTTCGAAGTAATAAGGATATTGGGCCCTTTTCATAAACACTCAATATGACAGTAGCACATCATTGAAAAATAGTGTCCTCTATCGCACTGGTTGTTATTATCTAAATTGGTTCCAATATCTTTGTTGAACGGTCGCCCATAACAGCTGATTTAATGCCATTGTATTGAAAACTAGGTGTTAACACTTTGATTTATTATTCCACCGTAAGACCGCAACTACAAATTAGGTGCTTAAATTATTTCATTCTTTCCGTGCTTTTCCCTATATCTTTGTGAAAAAGATAAATCTGACAACACCAGGATTTGT